>OZ005690.1:10073720-12738044 GCA_963930775.1 Cliona cf. orientalis | reverse complement strand
AGCAGTGGATTAGGTACTCTGAATATTACGTACTTGTGGGTACTATGAAATTAATTTTAATTATTATACAAAACTACTACAAACTTCATTGCTCATGATACAAAAATATCATAACTATACAAAAAGTGGGTACTATCTAAATTACAAAACTTTATAGAAAAATAATATCATAACTATACGAAAAGTCGGTGCTTTTCTAATGCTCAAGGAGAGTTCTCACAGGGCAGAAATCTCATCAGCCAGTGTTGGATTGTACATTTCAACAGCATCGACAAGTGCTGATTTGGTGGGCCGAGGATCAGTCTGCTTGAGCCAATCACTCAGCATCTCTCGAGACACTTATCAGGAACATCTTTACAACGCATTTTAATTGCAGTAAGGTGTTTATCACTGAGTGCCAGCATGGTCCCTATGTTCACCCAATCTTGACTCATTGGCAGCAAAATCCTCAGCATCTTAGGCAGAGTAGGTGGATTATCAGACGTGCTGTTGGCTGCTGAAGCAGCTCCAGATGAACCATATGCACTTCCTCCACCTCCACCTATTATTATTGTAATCATCGGATAACCTAATAAATCATAAAACTACTACATGCAAAAAGCTGGTTACGTTGGGCTATTCCATTTGATAAGCATAACACCCCCTATGGATGACCATTGACGAATATCCAGGGGGGTATTTTGAGCCTTATCCAGGGGATCAAACTTTGATTGTAATGAAGAAAAGGGGGTATTTTAGGTAAGTTTGATTGTGTCTAGGGGTACAAGTATCGCTAATCATGGCGTCTAGGGGGTGTCTCACCCCTGTTAGGTGATTTCCCTTCTGTAAATTAATGCATCAATTTGTGTCCAATGGGAATAAAACTCAGCAGTGGATCCAGACAGGTTTCCATAGTTTCCATGGAAACCCCCTTTGGCAGACTTGAAATACAAGTACATTATGGAGTGGCTTTGATTTTCAGGGAATAGAACCCCCCGCTCTCGCTACAGACCTAATAAAATTGCTGCTATGGCTCACCTTAGCATGTGTTAGCTGCAGAGAAGATTCAAGTTTTCGAAAGCAGATCGATTGGGCTGATAGTTTCGCTCAAAACGATCGAAATGGGCGGAGTTCACTCAAAAAAATGGGCGTGGCTTCCAAAATTTCGCGCACGCTTCGTGCGCAACATTATAATAGAAACCCCCTTCTAGAAATCCTGGATCTGCCACTGAAACTTCATTTAATTAAGTGTTCAAGGAGATAAATGATGCTCCTAATTACGTCTTGGGGGAACAGTGACCTAATTAACGACTGTCCAGGGGGTTGATTGCCTTTTAATTGTGTCTAGGGGTCAAATCTTCCTTCTTGCTCATCCATAGGGGGTGTACAGCTATTAAATTGAATAGCCCATTAACTGTAGACCAAGAAATTTTCATTATTCGCATGGTGACTAGAACATGTACTAGCCGAGTGCCACAGCTGATTGTCACCCAGGGGTGATTATCTTTGGAGTGATAGTGGCCCTGATTATTATCCGGAATTATTATAATGATTATGTACCTTGACACTTTTCGCTTTTGATTTTGTTGGCCAATGCTTCCTCATTGACTGTGTCATCTGTTAGGGCCTCTACGAGCGTGCCCCATGTTCTTGGCTTAGAGTTCTTTTTCTTGCTGTCATGTACTCCTCTCAACCAGTGCCTCAATACGTCTCTCAAGTCCTCGCCTGGATCTTTCCCCTTCATCGTATCCAACGTACCCTCATCTACACCTATACATTCCCCAATGTTCCTCCACTTGGCTCTGGCAGACCAGAGAGCACTTTTTACATCCTTCAGATCATCAATACCCAAATTATCTAAGATTCAAATAAAATAATAATAATATTATTATGGATATCAACGGTTTTGGAACCTACCACCAGTTGCCATCTTCTCACAACTTTATTAAGAGAGGCGGGATAACTCGACTCCTTGGATTAGTACACTATAATGCATGGGAATAAGACTTTGTGTTGCATGACTGGAATGTGTTTTAGGAATTAGACTTTGTGTTGCATGACTGGAATGTGTTTTAGTGTTGAGGGTATTATTATTATTATTTATTATTATATAGCCAGGCATGCCGAGTTTTAAGTACATAATCAGGTTCTGATCTAGTAACACACTCCAATTCTGAAGGTGGTTTGTATTTCTGCATACTGGTGTGATCATGAATTTAGAAAGTATGAATTGAAGGATGTCTTAATTCAGTTGAAAATTAATATAATAATAAATACTAAAGAATTGAAATCCTAGTTAGGCACAGGTCATAGACCATAGGAAGCTACCCATAAGGCTAATGATACTCCAGAAAAAGCCCTATTGGTATTTATGGTGCCCGGCAGCTTCCTATGGTCTCATGGGTGTAGATAACTTTTTCATAGGGGGGAGGGGGCTTGTGTTGCCACGCCCAATTTTGTGACCACTCCTACTTATTATTGGATTGTCACCGTGGCAATGGTGTTATAAATAAAATTAATTAATGAGAGAGTGGCTCATCCCTTTTGGCAAAAGTGAAAGTTATTATACCAAGGGCTTATTGAGCCACGGCTTGATAAGCCCTTGATTGTACATATAGTTTATGGTGAAAAATGGGGGGGGGGGGGGGGGGGGGGGGGGGGGGGGGGGCTAGGGGGGCTGAACCCCCCCCCCCCCCCCCCCTTATCTACACCCTTGGGTCCATGACCTTTATTATGTATCTGTGGTTTCAATTCTTTACTGATTCATCTCCAGACACTGCTCACTTGGTGATCATTAATTTTATTAAACTACAGTTAATTGAATGATGACTTATAGGCACATTCTAAATCCTGGTATAATATTATTATACTATTACTGATTCCATCATGGGAAGATTTTATGTGATTTGTACTGATTTGACATGCCAACACAAAATTAATGTAGTAGTGAGTATTACTTGTATCAGTGTATAGACACCAACATAGAGCGGATATACCTACAGTACATATACTCCATACACACTTACAAGCTACATATTGCACCTGTAAAAGCTTAATCATACCAACAATATTGTTATAGTGAGACAGCCATTGCAGAACATCCACATTTATATGCATTGTAGCATAGATAATATAGACTACGTAGTCTATAATATCTATGATTGTAGCATGCCACAGAGAATGGATAATCTCATTGTGGTTAATTCAATGCATATAATATAAATCATATTCAGCCCACATACCTATACATTGTATATCTGGGAGATTTTATGGTCAGATAGAGGTCATAATAATATTATATATTCACCAAATAAAATCACTAGCTTTCTGAAACAATATGGAAGAATTGAAGAAATTCTCCTAAAGTACGTCCCAAGGAACTTGGCGTGCTGAATACACCCACTCATTTATCGTGCTTCCACCCCAAATTTTTGTCGCTGGATGAAACCCTGCAAGCACATAAAATCTTCCCATGATATATCAAATATTTACAGTCACAATAAAACTACATAATTAAAAACTATTATACTGACGAACAAAGTGTTAATCATGAGTGATCATTTGCACAATCATAAAGTGACGTGATCATATGCAGCATTCTCTTCCACAGATATTTCTTCATGGCATTGAGTTATTTCTTCGTATGTTGGTTGCTGATTCTGATCTTTCTCTGAAGTTTTTTTGGCCATACACATTCTTGTAATAGCACAAATAGTTAATGAGGATATTATGAGAATAATTAAAAATATTATTATAGCAACAATAGTTAAGGAAATGATGAGTAAGGTGTTCCAAGATGTCCTATTACTCATATCTATATCACGGTGAATAAAGAATCACGTCAGCATATTAATAATAATGTAGTTTAGTGTAATATTATATAGCATGCAGTACCCAGGAAGAGGAATATAATATCTATAGCTACTGAAATCCAGGCCGAACGGACGACATCAAGGGCTTGCATATACCACATCCCAGGTAATAATAATACTATTGGCACATTCAATTTCTGTACTAGCATTGTTTAACTTTTATTCTCGTATAAGTTTACTTGTTTTCACATTATTTTTTATGATACCTGGTGATACAGTAACTGTTGTAACTGATGAATCAGAACAAGTAAACTCAGCAGCATTGGGAATCCAACTTCTATTGCTGTGACATGTCACACTGAGGATCGTTTCGTTAGTAGAATTAAGAGACATTTGAAATTCATTCTCACAGGTCAGTAGTAAAACAGAACCTTCCAGAGTAGAACTGTAGTTAAGCATGACATTTCTGTCCACAGTTGGTACTCCACAGTCAGCTGCATGTTAATATGTCACAATAGTATAGCTACAATAATTATACAGTTGAGCAATTAATATTAATTTATCTTAAAAATTTAATATTGAACCCTATGACCCTGTACGTGTATAATAATTAAGATCGTAGCGTCACCTATGCAGTCCACCTGTCCAGGGTCTGGTTCCCATTCTCTATTCCCAGTACATACTGACTTATTTGGGCCAGTCAGTATAAATCCAGGAGGGCATGTGTATGTGATGAACTGTCCCTCTGTCAATGGATGGTTATCCTGAGATCCAGTATCCACAAAAATGGAACGATGTAATAATTGTATTGGTAGAGTATCACACGCAACTGTAAGTGTATGCATGTGCATGTGCATATGTTACACACATACAATTGTGAGATTCTCTGTGAATAACCCTGGGAATCGCAAAACCTAAGGAAGGTTGCTGATAATTAACTTATCAATGACAATACCGTAGTATATCCCGGGCAAGCGCCCATGTACTGCATTTCAAGATCGGCTTCTATACAAATGTATGGGATTTAAATTTGATCCCGGGTAAGCGCCCATGCGGCAAAATTGTGAGTTATGTTTAAGTGCTAGCGCTCATGGGCACTTACCAGGATCACTACGCAATATGTCCATTTATCCATGCATTCATATTATGCAAGCACTATAGATTTGTGAGTTCAAGAGAATCCCATGGAAAGTTGATGTAATGTTGTTTCTCAGAGAAAGTTGGTCATAATTTCGTGGAATGGCTATCTATCATGCATCATACGCATAATATTATAATATTATTTCTGCTGACTCATGATCAGTGGATTGAACTGGGTTGTGTGGGCAGCCTATGGCTAATACATTCTTAAAAAGTGACCAATCTCCTCCAGTTGGTGCCTTCATTGGCATCAATTAGGAAAAATTCGTATCCTTAGCTATACTGTTACACAAATTTAATTATTAGGCACACTTGTGGACTATATGCTCGAGCTTAACATACCGTAGTTGAACACCTTGGATGTAGTGACACCACAGAGACTTGATACAATGCTCACGTTGTATTGAATGTTGTAAGAAATAGTTAGATTTATTGCAAAGAATCCGCTGTTGTGCCTCATCAATGAAGCATGCTCAGTGTGTGATATTTCTGGCGAAACACTGACGTTGTAAACTGCTCCAGCCTCTCGAGGCCATTGAAGTATGACTGTGACATCATCACTTCTCAAAAGTTGATTCACTGTGGTAACATTGAGGGAAAGATCCATGCTATGCGAAACATCATCAATATCTATGGAGTATAAAAATTATGAAACAACCATAATATTCATTATCCAGTATTATTGTAAATTATACTTTTTTTACCTTTGTATTTGACGTTAATTGTAATCATTGGTGCATTTGTTTCATTGCCATCTTCAGAACAGTAGATGGTTGATCCATTCATCTCGGTAGTCACATTGCCAATTTGCAGCTGACTAATCAACGGGCTGTCGGATGTAAGTGTGACATTGAAAGTCTCTGTTAAACCTATCCTAAATTCTGATGGCAGTAAAACTCCTTGACTTGTGACAATTATTTCACGAGGTGGGTCCAGATGAGGACTGGAAACTGTCCAGTGGAAGACGGAGCCATTTCTCTCACAAGTCAACAGAACTTGCCCTCCAGGACAAACAGACACCATTTCCAGTGGAGATAGTATTATGGATGCACCTTAATAAGAAAAATTAATAATAGTAGCAATTATGAATTTCATGCGTGCACACATGAATTTGAATAAGTAATAGTTAAATACAGCTAGCTATACAATGTCATGTAAAGCTTAAATCAAGTCCAGATCTGTTTATAGATGCATGCACAATGTCATAATAATAATATTTGTTTATGCTATGATAATATTATAATAAATAACGTAAGCTTACCTTCACAACTGCTGGAGAGTAAAGTGTATAACACAACTATTATTAACGTATGACTTATTAAAAATTGATACATTTTATATTCTGTCTGACTAGCCTATCAAAGTATGATTTAGTATAAAATTAATAACGATTAATCTGTGAACTACAAATTGTAGAAAACATTAACATTAGCTGGTGGAGCTACGTAGCAAACGCGTTTTCGGAAGTTTTCTACTTTAATTCTCGTCAAATTATCTTGATGTCTATAATACACACCTTTCACTTCTAGTTTCCTTGCACGGAAACAAAAATAATTAGAGCGCATACCCTCTGCGCGCTGCATCTTGCATCTTGCAGTGCTGCACAGGCGGATGAGACTCGCCGTGCATGTTACTTGCGATCGCTTGTTGACGACCTCTACCTACGACGGCTATACGTATACTCGGCGCATTAGCTGGGGTGCGGTTGATACGAAAGGTCAGTTTTGCGACACTCATGGACCTTACCAAACGATTCGTAGCATAATGGAACAAGTTTCTCGACAATTTCGACGGCCCGGGATTCGCAAGTTTCGGTTTCACCCCGCTTCATGTCAGAAGTACGACCACATCCACCATGCAATTAATCGTTTGCTGCATGCACATTCAACACTTGCAAAGTTGAACACGTGCAACATTCATCAACCTGGGTTATAGAGTAAGACGGCCTAATGGCCTTTGATTTTATGGCCAAAAGGCCTTATAAGCTAAAGCAAGCAATTTACCGGTATCTCTGAGGTTGGATAGACTACCTCCTCTATTATCTATGCTGATATCCACCGAGTGAGAAGAACAGGTACACATGCATTTATTTGATCATGCTGGAGCAATTATAGATTCTTCTGAGATTAATAGTCAGCTTAATAATGGTATCCTGTCCAGGTGCACAACAGTCGAGTCCAATTTAACGTCAGTAACATGTTTGTGTCATTCTGAATACATGACAGTATATATATCATTCATGGGCAGCTGTGCACCGTACCGGTGCATGCCTGAACTTCTGAATCATAATTGCATGAGTAATTCGTAGATCTAGATTGCTCTCTACCTGCATGTATACTAGGTGTGCATTTCAGTTAGGGTACATTACACATCACATAATTATGTTGCATGTTCAATATCATGTTGAAATATTATTATAGATAGTAATTAACATGAAAGTAAACACAGTAGATAGTAATAGCGTATAGGTACACATGCAACTGTGCACTTTGTTAGTGAGGGTCATGTTTAGATAAAGAAGATCACAGACGGCTGGTCACTATCATAACAAAGGAGAACACAGGTGGCCATCCGGCCCATATTAGTCAAATCATGTGAGTGTGTGTGCAGACGATATCTGATATAATAATTATTTGGGGTAGGATTCTTGTCCTCTGTATAATTGGAGAGCTTCTCAGTGTAGTCTGCAGCTTGGGGGCAGCCCTTCACAAGAGGCACCCAGACTATCTAAGTATCTTTTGAACTGAGGGGCTGGTACCCCAGACTAGAAATTTCAAGATTTGAGAGGCAAATCAGAAACCAGTCGAATATACAAGTGCGAGTACATATCTGTCATTATCCTTACTTCTATTGTATTATGAGTATGCAAATCCTATTATTATCGTGCAGCCTATCTGTCACTTGTTCATGTATAATCCTGGCACACATGTGCTAGGAAATGCATGTGCATGCTGATGTTAGGACATGATAGCATGCAGGTGATAATTTTTATACTATAGCATTGAAGGTTGTTTGTCACTTTGGTATAGCAAATGCTTGCCCACATAATAATATTATATTAGGCCACTCCAATATGATTACTTGTTTCCCATTTCCCGCCCGCATCCTTTCCACAATTTCCAAATTTTGTTCATTATAGTGTATTGGTATACCCGCTCCTATCTCGTCTAACAGTAGCTTTGACATGGGTCGTCAATGTTGCTGGCGCTCTAGTACATGTAGTGATAATGAATAATGAATAATGAACCGCCCACCCGCATGCCCCAGGCTTTCTGATGAAAGGGGAAACAGTGAATCATATTGGAGTGGCCTTAGATAAGCTACTATACATCCAGAATAATAATATTATATGTTGTGGTTCATTTTGTTGGGAAATCACGCATACATGGCATTGCATGCATTGACAAATCACCAAAACCACTGTGACAGTGACTGTACAATTAATCATGCAAGAGATCTCATAGTATAATAAATACTATTGTTTATAGTGACACTGTTATCATTATCTCCAGGAAGTATTTGGGTATGAACCTATCTTCCAATTCAAAGGAAAACCTTAGGCCACTCAGAATCAAATGTTTGTTTGAACTAACCCGATGCATGCATGTGTGATTTCCCAAAGTATTATTATTCTATTCAGTGTGTTGTCAAGAGAAGGAGGAGAAAGGGCCTGGTAAACACTGCGCTGGGGTCTCCATAGCGCCTGGTCGCATTATCATAGTGATCATTCGCGGATTCTGCATGATGTACAGTTCTACGGACAATTAACGGAGAGTATACGATAGTATCTGATTACCTCACATTTTTCTGGGGTCCCCCAGCTCATGCGTGCACTGCGTGTACCAGACCTTTTCTCCTCTTCCTCTTAAAGGGCCTGGGAATGAGACTAGTGTTGGTGTAACAAGAACGAGCATACTTGCTATGCGAATTAGTATCTATTTCCCAACCAAGAACCTCGATATCTAACCCGACCGACTGTAAAATCTAAAGCATCCAATTACTACAGGCATATATACCGACTCAGTCTTTAATAGGACTGTCTTTAAAATGTATTTTAAGCTACCATCACCCTAGTATCAGGACTGTCTTAGAAAAGCTACCACACAACACAAGCCTCTCGACAGCTGGAATACTACAAGTTTACATAAAAAATCTGACACTTATAATTAAGGTAAATTATCACCCACCCAACCGACAGACCCTACTATTTCGTGATTATGTGGCCTTACCAATGATCATGATACACTTCCAGGCTGCATGTCTTGTACCAGTACTGAGTCAACAACACACCAGCCCATGCAGATAAATCTAATGCTAGGCTAGGGGATGCATGTGGGTTCATTTAAACCCAATCCATGCACCTGTGCACCCATCCATCCTATGCATGACATTGTGTACTTTTGTTGTTTACCTATAGCCTGTTACAGACTCACTACACTGTCACAACCAGTAATGTATGTAACATGTCATAATAATATTATTATTATTATATCAGTAGACTGTCTGACATGGAATAGTAGGTTATTGCGTGCACTATTAATAGTACTATATGTACAGTCATGTATACTATATTATTACACTTCACTAGTTTTATAATATATGCACCCACCTGTGCAGTTACTTTTGATAACTTGCACCCGATTAAATAATTATCTAGAGATGCCACTGGTTATGACTCTCTTTTCTTTCCTGAGCAAGCATTTGGGACATCGATAGTTCTTCAACGTGCATATATGTGGCTAGGTTTGGGATTGCTTGTATTTACAGATCAACATTGATTTCATGTTTTCCTTACAAGAGCTGCATGGTAGGTGGTTTCAGTTAACAGTAAATTGCAAGAAAGGAAAACATTATTATTTTCAATATGGTACTACAACTGGTACGCATTTTTGCTTTTTCAAGGTAGCTGACACTAAGAAGAAAAATAATATATAATTATATATCGGGAAACCACCAAACACCTTAGGTTTACAGTAGAGCCATGCATGCAGGCAGCCTATATGCTCCAGATTAAACAAAGAATTCTATAGATCTAGAGAATATTCTACACACACTTTGAATTTTACTGCCACTTTCCTGTAATCTGATTGGTCAATAGGAAGTAACTAAGTAGCTTAGTTACTTTTAGGTTTTACTTAGGTAATTACTTGTAAATTTTACTTAGTTATTTGTAAATTTTGGCCAACTTGTAGGATCCATGATAATATTATTGTGAGAGCTCCAAGGCAAATAGCTGTACTACTATAGCAACAGTTGTAAAATTCTAAATAACTTAGCTCACCTCGGCCAATGGGATCCACAGTATTTAGCATCCCTCTGTCCCCTTAGTGACACCCTCGCTACACTCGGGTGTCACAGCTTGGGGCCATCGGGATGCTAAATACTGTGGATCCCTTGTCCTCGGTGTCAAATTGCAAACACCTAAGCTATTGTGACATTCTTTACTGCATGAATTAGCATTGATTGCTTCTTTCAAATCGTTATGCATACGCAATGAAGAAGGTTATAGGAAACACTATTAATAGCTGACTGTACTATTTGTGGTCTTTTAATTGAGAGGGTCTGGATCATTTGATGTATGCTCCTCTAAAGATCTATATATACCTGCTCTGAGGTGCATTCTGAGGCATTTTTAAGCTGTATCTAGTCTTTGCTTTACAAAATGGTTGGGGAGGGGGATCGAGATTTGTTAGTAGTAGCAGATATTTGCCACTAAAACAAGAAGTGACTGAGAGAATGGTGTGCTACTGTGGGCGTGTTAATTCGGAGAACTCCATGAGAATTTAAATATAATATTATTACCCCGCGCGCATGCGCAAGGGGTAAAGTAATCGGTTGTGTCGTCGTCGTTGTTGTTGTCGTTGTTGTTAGCACAAAAATCGCCTTATCTCGAGATGTAGGGGTCTAAGCGAGTCATAAGCACAACGAATCAATCGAATTTGGCGAAAAAATGGCTTTAGTGTGCGTCAAATCGAGGGATACGGTCCACGAGCGTCACAAATAGTATCTTTTTGTTGGCCACCGTAGCCACGCCTATCAACAGTGCCCATCAATGCATGATGCATGCCCATTCATTATTGTGCTTTCTGCTCATGCGCACAACTAACAAGCGTATGACTGGTAAAGATCGTTGATGTTCTAAATAATGCTCGTTACCCCATGGAACCAATCAGTATGTAAGATAGCTATACTATTATTATAACGAAATATAGGTAAAAGTGCATGTCTTCCTAGTCTGGGTTGAGAGAGGGCTCGAACAACTAAAAATCATTTCCATTATTTCTCTCAAGTTCACAAAAATAATATAGCCATGCACCGAAAATAAATCTATAGATTGCGCAATGTGCGCGTGGGGTATGTGCTCTACAGAGCTCTAGTTGTACTATTTGATTTTCCCTACTGCAACATCTAGCTAGCTGATTAGCTGATAATAAAACTGCTGTTTCCTCCATAAACATAATTAATCCACCACACAATTAATATTGAAATTAACTTAATTAGTTTGATAGCTGAATAAGTTCCATGCATGGTAGTTACATCAGACAGTGCAGGGCCGTAGCTAGAAAATTTTCATAGGGGGGGCAGCATACTAGGCCAGCTTGCCAATCTGGGGTGGGTGCAGGACATGAATCTCCTCCCGCCGAAGGCGGAAGCTCTATAGGCATTTACAGCTTTGCATCAATTCTTATTTCTGAATCAGACCTGGCCACATTTTGCACCATGCACATTTGCCAGTATACATAAAACACTAGTGAATGCTCAGGATTGGATCACTAGTCTAGTGTAGCTAGAGCTGATAATCATAAATTGTACATTAAATTAGCTACTCACCTAGCTATATGTAGTAGGATTTCTGGAGAGTGGTCATGCAGTGGGCTCTGCTCCATGATGATGGAGGCTACAGCTGGCTAGATAGCTATAGCTACATGTGGCTGTGTTCCAAATAATACTCACTACAATATGTAATTTTAAATTATTTTTTGTGACACGGTTATGAATACTATTAATGCTCGCGCCTGCAATAATCCTCGTGGCCTGGGGTGGCAACTGCCCCCCCCTGCCCCCCCGCTAGCTACGGCCCTGCAGTGACAGTACATTGCATGTCATTGAGTAATTCTTATAGACTACCCTATATACATGTATACCAGGTATGCATTTCAGTGCACATTACATGTATTTCATGTATTTCATGTTCAATATTATGTTGAAATATTAATTATAATTGACATGAAAGTAAACAGCGTATACGTGTAACAGTGCACTTGGTTAGTGAAGGTCAGAAGATCACAGACGTCTGGGTCATATAAGCATTAATTTAGTACAAGAATTTGCATACATAATTTATTTAATAATTACAAATATAATGAAGAAGTCACTCAAGAGAGATATGCAGTCACTACTGGAAGTAGGTATAAAATTTAAAAAGTGATGTGAAGTATATTATAGCAGGAGCATATGAGCCGCCCGAAGGGCGGCGAAGGAGCGTCCGACTGCGTTTCCTATGTGTTAGGCGAAGTTCATTAGCAGTGCTTGACCTTATATGGAGTGGCCAGCTGCAGGGTATTTCCATTGGTTAAGCTCCATAGTGATAGCACCGCCCGTAGTACACAGTCTACAACCACACTACAGACTAAGTCAATTAGCTAGTACAGTGTGGGTTGTACAAAAGTAATCTGCTATGCACCGCACCAGCTGCACGTTCCAAATATAGCCTTAAGGACTTCGCCTAACACATAGTACAGCCAACCCTACGGTAGTCGGACGCTCCTTCCCCGCCCTTCGGGCGGCTCATATGCTCCTGATTATAGGAAAGCATGTGTGTGTTAATGCAGCATGTAATTAAGACATCAATGAAGATGTCGAATATGGACGCCAATAGATAGCAGCCTAGCTTGTTGATACTCATGCATGGGTTTGCTCATCTTTTCCAGGAGAATTGGAATTGAATTGACAAACATAATATTATGCATACAATATCAGATTCTGATAATCATGATGATATAATTATGTAATCTTACAAAAATGGTTGAGAATATATAAATCTCTGGACCGGTCACTGGCATAAGAACCAGGGGGTTGTGGGGGTTTCACAGCCCACCATAGCTACGGAACTGCCAGTTCTCAGCCCCCCTATACTCCAAAACATCTTCATACGCCACTGTAGACTTCTTCTAAAATATTGATTCATACGGATGTGAGAGGTGTCCAACATAGCTACTATACTATGTACCTTAGGATGACAATTATTTGCAGGTACAATTTTTTCACGAGTTCACTTGTACTAAAATTTGCGATTTATATATTATTATTGTAAGCACAAAATTAAGGTCGGCAAATTCTAATGTTCTGTAGTATAATGTTAGTGCATTTTTGGGTTGATTTGCAGAAATATCAAATGGCAGTATACATATACTACCCGCAAGAAATAGTCATCTGTTAGTAGCTGGTTACTTCATTTGGTGCTAATTGTACACCTGGACACCAGGTCATTAAATTTATAGATCTTTACGTAAAAGTAGTAATTGAAAATTGCCATGATTCTATCATGGGAAGATTTTACGTGATTTCTCCCTTGGGTTATAATCATGGGGAGATTAAACGTGACTTCTGCCATGATCTATAAAATAATCATGGCAGGATTTTACGTCACATAATTATAAGGTATTCCCAGTGTTTACTTTATAATAATTATGGGAAGACTTTACGTAAGATCAAAGTTCTTAGGTAAAATCTTCCCATTTAATACTGATTTGCCAACACATTTTCAATATACGTCATCACTATACATGTACCAGGGGGAAAAACACAATACTGTATACATAACTGTAGTTATAGATCAAACAAAATAATAATGAAGGCACTAGCTATAGGTACCATGCATACAGAACATGGCATGCATATGATGGTATAGTTATTATCAGATCAGCTAAAAGTATTCTGTAGTCTCATTTGCATAAGTATAACAATTAAAGGATGGCAGTAATAAAAAGCATCAAAACAAGAGTGTATAATAGCTAGCTACACCACACTAATTCAGTTTTGCAATAAAACACAATGTCATAATTAATCTTTAATTCCATTAACAGTTCACCACGAAGATTATCATTTTGCTACATACTTTGGTGGTCTAGGGGGAGCAGATGTCTTTTTAGGCATATCATATCTGCATTATTAAAAATGCAATTGCCACTGAGGGGGCATGACAATAATTATTATTATGGTGCATAATGTTGTATAGATATTATAGTATCTTACATTAATTTCTATAATATTATACTATAATTGACAACTAGAGAAAACCTTACAAGTGCCAATGGGGAATCTAGACCAAGAAATGGATACACAACATCACTCACCCAGCTGGTGGTTTTGGAGGTAGTGGTGGTGCTGACTCAGTTACAATTTCCTCCTCTTGTTGAGGCAACTCATGATCAAGAGCAGTTGTGGGAAACACTTGTTGGGCATTGTCATTATCAACTTGTACAGGAAGTTTTCCTGGAAACAAGATTCATTTTGATCAGCTATTGCTATAGTAATATGTATGAGAAAGAGATCATGCATGGGGGCTGGTTTGTAAAACTGATTAGAGGATAGGCACTTTGATTCAATGAAATGAATGTGTCCCAACAATACTTATGCTCATTGCTACAATATATTTACATGGTAAACTATTACGCAGTAACTGTTGTATTGATTAACATGAAGCCATATTTTATTGTGGACTAAAAATAGAATCCCACATTAATTTTTAGCTATGGATGCACTATTAGTCACTTTTCTCATATTAATTGGATCACATTGTTTTTGCTGTAAATAGTGCCCTATAGCTATTAATTTTGACAAGATAGATATCTGGTAGTGATTGATACCATCGATCCATGTGTATTTTAGAGGTACTATTATCAAAACTAGGTCAGATTGTGGGTGTTGCTTGTTCAATACACACTTTTGTCCAGACTTCTTGACAATAACAGTGTATAGTGAGCATAGTAAATAATAAAATAATCTAGCTATGGGAACAGTTACTACTTACACACGTACACAGCTCATGTGGCATGCATGCATAATTATGATGCTACACAATCATGCATATCATGATACACACACTTGTACACGCACCATGCATACATACATTCACATACTGAGCACAATTAAGGCTAATTTTGAGGGCATTACAGTGATATTACCTGTTTGATAAACCATTTCAATATCATTAGCCAGTTGCTGAAAACCAATCCTTCTCAGAGCATTAGCAACATCTCTCCAAGTTGGGTGTCCTGGGAAGTCAGTCCTAAGCCACTGATCCAGTACCTCCACAATGCTCTCCTCAGGTGGATAGTTAGAACACCTGTCCAGAACATCTTTACTGACTTTAAGAGCCTGACCTAACTGATACCAGTGTGGTGTTACAGCTCCTCGTACTTGGATCAGTAGAGTGTCAAGGTTGAGGGAATCATCTTCAAGTTATTGTAAATGAAAACAAGGTAGTCATTATAATACATGAAACTTTCAATATTAATTCATTTTACCGGCTGTAGAATCCTGGTTTGTTGTGATAACTGTCTTCTGTAAACTGTGATTTAATAGTGCATACTCCACTCTATCATCCATATCATCTGGCCTTAGGGTGACAATCTGTTTGTTTCTCTTATGTACAGAAGATGGTCCAATGTCAGCATAAACCAGAGTGTCCTGCTGGACTACTGTGTTTGGCTGTCCTGGTGAAGTCTGCAGCATAGTAATGTCAATTATAGTAGCTCACCTTTAATATTACTAAATCTTTGCATGGTCACTAGCAATTAATTTTCTACAATATTTGTGTATAACTAAAAAATTACCTCAAGATAAGCATTTTCCAATTGGATATCTCTGCAAAGAAAATAATCAGTTTGAATTTATGAATTACCTTCATAAAGTGCAAATTTAGTGACTTATGTTAGTAACTACAATGATGATGCCACAGCATTAATATTAAGTTTATCATCACACACTAACTATCTTGTCTCCATGCATAATAATTGTGGCTAACTGTTTTTTTTGTGACATGTATACAAAAGCAATTATTGCATCAATGGAGATCAATATCATTATTATTAACTTACGGTAATTTGTTAACACTCTTTGGATTCTGAAAACCTATAGCAATTATAGCAGCATGCATGTGCATGTAGCATTATAATAATAACATTATTATAGGAGAAATGAATTTATACCTTTCTTTATCAAGCATAAAATTACTGTAATTGTAATAATTACAGCCATAACACCAAATAATACCCCCAGCACGCTACCAAGAATTATTCCTGTGCTGGTATTAGATCCATTCTGGCCATGAGTCTCTGTATGCTCTAATAAAACAGACCACTTAAATTTAAAATGCTCTAAAGAATAATTCCACATAGTTTTCATGCATGCAGGACTACCTGCTGGTAGTGTTACAGTAGTAGTAATAGAGGAACAAGATTCAATGAAATCAGTTGGATCTGGATTCCAGCTTAAGCTTGTTGCAGTGCTGTGACATATCACTTCGAGAACATTAGTACTTGACATCAAGTTTTCGTTTTCACAGGTCAATATTAAAACAGAATCCTCCAGAGTAGAACTGAGGTTTAGCTTGATATACCTATTCAACATTGGTAATCTACAGCCATCATTAGCTGTATGAATGATATAGCCATTGATTATTATGATATACAACATCACAGATTAATGTGTTCACCTATGCAGTCCACCTGTCCAGGATCTGGTTCCCATTCTCTATTCCCGGTACATACTGACATATTTGAGCCAGTCAGTATAAATCCAGTAGGGCATGTGTATGTGATGGACTGTCCCTCTATGAAAGGATGTCTATCCTGAAATCCACTGACCACAACAATAGGGTGATGTAATAATTGTATTGGTAGAGTATCACACATACCTGTAAGTGTGTGCATGTGGAATGGCTATTTAATTATCATGCACCATAATTATGCATAATATTATTATATTATTTCTTCTGACTCAGTGGGTTGAACTGGGCTGCGTGGGCAGCCTATGGCTAATACGTTCTTAAACAGTGACCAATCTCCTCCAGTTGGTGCCTTCATTGGCATCAACTAGGAAAAATTCGTATCCTTAGGTATACTGTTACACAAATTCAATTATTAGGCACACTTGTGGACGATAATTATTATGAGCTTAACACACCGTAGTTGAACACCTTGGTTGTAGTGACACCACAGAGACTTGATACAATGCTCACGTTGTATTGAATGTTGTAAGAAATAGTTAGATTTATTGCAAAGAATCCGCTGTTGTGCCTCATCAATAAAGCATGCTCAGTTTGTGATATTTCTGGTGAAACACTGACGTTGTAAACTGCTCCAGCCTCTTGAGGCCATTGAAGTGTGACTGTGACATCATCACTTGTCAAGAGTTGGTTCACTGTGGTAACATTGAGGGAACGATCCATGCTATGCGAAACATCATCAATATCTATGGAGTATAAAAATTATGATAATATATATTCATTATCCAGTATTATTGTTGTTTTTTTTTTACCTTTGTATTTGACGTTAATTGTAATCATTGGTGCATTTTTTTCATTGCCATCTTCAGAACAGTAGATGGTTGATCCATTTATCTCAATAGACACATTGCTAATTTGCAGCTGACTAATCAACAGGCTTCCAGATGTAAGTGTGACATTGAAAGTCTCTGTGAAACCTATCCTAAATTCTGATGGCAGTAAAATTCCTTGACTTGTGACAATTATTTCACGAGGTGTGTCCAGATGAGGACTGGAAACTGTCCAGTGGAAGACAGAGCCATTTGTCTCACAAGTCAACAGAACTTGCCCTCCAGGACAAACAGACACCATTCCCAGTGGAGATAGTATTATGGATGTACCTTAATCAGAAAACTTAGCAATTATGAATTTCATGCGTGCACACATCAATTTGAATAAGTAATAGTTAAATACAGCTAGCTATGTAAAGCTTAATCAAGTCTAGATCTGTTTATAGATGCAAGCACAATGTCATAATAATAATTTGTTTATATATAATATATAATCAGCTTACCTTCACAACTGCTGGAGAGTACTAAAAGTGTATATTATTAACATATGACTTATTAAATATTGATACATTTTATATTCTGTCTGACTAGCCTATCAAAGTATGATTTAGTAATAACGATTAATCTGTGAACTACAAATTGTAGAAAACATTAACATTAGCTGGTGGAGCTACGTAGCAAACGCGTTTTCGGAAGTTTTCTACTTTAATTCTCGTCAAATTATCTTAATTGATGTCTATATTAAATACACACCTTTCACTTCTAGTTTCCTTGCACGGAAACAAAAATAATTAGAGCGCATACCCTCTGCACGCTGCATCTTGCATCTTGCAGTGCTGCACAGGCGGATGAGACTCGCCGTGCATGTTACTTGCGATCGCTTGTTGACGACCTCTACCTACGACTGCTATACCGTATACGTATACTCAGCGCATTAGCTGTAAGCACTGGGGGTGCGGTTGATACGAAAGGCCAGTTTTGCGACACTCATGGACCTTTCCAAACGATTCGTAGCATAATGGAACAAGTTTATTGACGATTTCGACGGATTCGTTTCGGTTTCACCCCGCTGATGTCGGAAGTACGACCACACCTACCAATTAATCGTTTGCTGCATGCATGCACATTCAGCACTTGCAAAGTTGAACACATGCAACATTCATCAACCTGGGTTATAGAGTAAGACGGCCTAATGGCCTTTGGCTTTATGGCCAAAAGGCCATAAGCTAAGCAAGCAATTTACTGGTATCTCTGTGGTTAATTGGATAGACTACCTCCTCTATTATCTATGCTGATATCCGCTGAGTGAGAAGAACACATTTATTTTGGAGCAATTAGATTCTTCTGAGATAAATAGTCCCCTTAATAACGGTATCCTGTCCAGGTGCACAACAGTCGAGTCCAACTTAACGTCAGTAACATGTTTGTGTCATTCTGAATACTTCATGGGCACCTGTGCACCGTACTGGTGCATGCCTGAACTCCTGAATCATAATTGCATGAGTAATTCGTAGATCTAGATTATTCTCTACTTGCATGTATACTAGGTGTGCATTTCAGTTAGGGTACATTACACATCACATAATTATGTTGCATGTTCAATAATTATCATGTTGAAATATTATTATAGATAGTAATTAATATGAAAGTAAACACAGTAGATAGTAATAGCATATAGGTACACATGCAACTGTGCACTTTGTTAGTGAGAGTCATGCTTAGATGAAGAAGATCACAGATGGCTGGGTCACTATCATAACAAAGGAGAACACAGGTGGCCATCCGGCCTATATTAGTCAAATCATGTGAGTGTGTGTGCAGACGATATCTGATATAATAATTATATGCATGGGGTAGGATTCTTGTCCTCTGTATAATTGGAGAGCTTCTCAGGTGTAGTCTGCAGCTTGGGGCCAGCCCTTCATAAGAGGCACCCAGACTATCTCAGTATCTTTTGAACTGAGGGGCTGGTATCCCAGACTAGAAATTTCGAGGTTTGAGAGGCAAATCAGAAACCAGTCAAATACAAGTGTTACGTACATATCTGTCATTATCCTTACTTCTGTTGTATTATGAGTATGCAAATCCTATTATTTATCGTGCAGCCTATCTTTTCGAGGTGGAATTTTGTCACTTGTTCATGTATAATCCTGGCACACATGTGCTAGGAAATGCATGCATATATGCATGCTGATGTTAGGACATGATAGCAGGTGATAATTTTTATACTATAGCATTGAAGGTTGTTTGTCACTTTGCATGGTATAGCAAATGCTTGCCCACATAATATATTAGATAAGCTATTATACGTCCAGAATAACAGCATTATTATGTTGTGGTTCATTTTGTTGGGAAATCACGCATGCATGGCATATTGCATGCATTGACAAATGTGCACATGCATTCAGCTGTAATACACTAAAACCACTGTGACAGTGACTGTACAATTAACCATGCAAGAGATCTCATAGTATAATAAATATTATTGTTTATAGTGACACTGTTATCATTATCTCCAGGAAGTATTATATACATTTGGGTATGAACCTATCTTCCAATTCAAAGGAAAACCTTAGGCCACTCAGAATCAAATGTTTGCCACTAGATAAAAACTCAGATTTCATGCATGTAGGAATTTATGTAGGATAGGGCAAAATTTTCTACACATTTCATTTATTTTACAAAAATTCTGCCCTATCCTCTGCCAAATATGTATCGGAAAGCTCATGTTTTGGTAAGCACGACATAAAGGAAATCTTACTTTTGGTCCGGTGTTGTTTGAACTAACCTGATGCATGCATGTGTGATTTCCCAATATATTATTATTCTATTCTGTCAGTGTTGGTGTAGCCTCGTTCCCTGGCCCTTCAAGAGGAGGAGGAGAAAGGGCCTGGTATGGGGTCTCCATATATCGCCTGGTCGCATTACCATAGTGATCATTCGCGGATTCTGCATGACGTACAGTTCTACAGACAATTAACGGAGAGTATACGATAGTATCTGATTACCTCACATTTTTCTGGGGTCCCCCGGTGCATGCGCGTATAGTGTGTACCAGGCCCTTTCTCCTCCTCCTCCTCTTGAAGGGCCTGCATGGGAATGAGGCTAGTGTTGGTGTAACAAGAACGACCATACTTGCTATATATGCAAATTAGTCAACCAAGAACCTTGATAGCTAACCCGACCGACTATAAAATTTAAAGCATCCAATAGCTGAGGTTACTATTATTATATGTACCGACTCAGACTTATAATAGGACTGTCTTTAAAATGTATTTTTTAAGCTACCACACATCTAGACAGCTGGAATACTACAAGTTTACTTAGAAACCCTGACACTTGTAATTAAGGTAAATTATCACCAATATTTCGTACGTGGTTATGTGGCCTTAGCAATGATCATGATACACTATTCCAGGCTGCATGTTTTATACCAGTACTGAATCAACACGATGACACACCGGCCCATGCTAGTAAATTAAATGCTAGGCTAGGGGATGCATGTACATGTGGGTTCATTTGAACCCAAACCATGCACCTGTGCACCCATCCTATATGTATGCGTACTTTTGTTGTTTACCTATAGCCTATGTAGTACAGACTCACTACACTGTAATGTAACATGTCATAATATATTACATCAGTAGACTGTCTACATGGAATAGTAGGTTATTGCGTGCACTATTAATAGTACCATAAATTATGTACACTCATGTATACTATATTATTATATACTCCACTATATGCATCCACCTGTGCAGTTACTTTTGATAACTTGCACCCAGTTAAACAATTGTCTAGAGACACCACTGGTTATAACTCTCTTTTCTTTCCTTAACAGGCATTTGGGACATCGATAGTTCTTTGTGCATGTATGCGGCTACAGGGGCGGAGAAATGGGGGGGGGGGGGGGGCAGGGGGGCTTCAGCCCCCCCACTTTGGGAACAAGGGGGGCTGAGGTTATAGGAAACACTATTAATAGCTGATTGTACTATTTGTGGCCTTTTAATTGAGAGGGTCTGGATCATTTTATGTATGCTCCTCTAAAGATCTAGAATGACTATATATAGCTGCTCTGAAATGCATTCTGAGGCATTTTTAAGCTGTATCTAGTCTTTGCTTTACAAAATGGTTGGGGAGGGATTTGTTAGTAGTAGCAGATATTTGCCACTAAAACAACAAGTGACTGAGAGAATGGTGTGCTACCATGGACGTGTTAATTCGGACAACTGCTTAAATATAATATTATTGTACTTAATTAGTTTGATAGTTGAATAAGTTCCATGCATGGTACGTAGTTACATCAGACTATGATAGTACGTTGCATGTCATTGAGTAATTCTTATAGACTACTCTACTTGTATACCAGGTGTGCATTTCAGTTAGGGTACACTGCACATCATACCGGCATGTGTTTCATGTTCAATATTATGTTGAAATATAATTAGATAATAATAATTGACATGAAAGTAAACAGCATATTATTATATATGTGTAACAGTGCACCTGGTTAGTGAAGATCAGAAGATCACAGACGCCTGGGTCATAAGCATTAATTTAGTACAAGAACTTGCATACATAACTTATTTAGTATAATAATAATTACAAATATAATGAAGAAGTCACTCAAGAGAGAAATGCAATCACTAATGAAAGTAGGTATAAAAATTAAAAAGTGATGTGAAGTATAATATGTGTGTGTGTTAATGCAGCATGTAATTAAGACATCAATGAAGATGTCGAATATGGATGCCAATAGATAGCAACCTAGATTGTTGATACTCATGTGTTTGCTAGTATTTCCCATGAGAATTGGAATTGAATTGACAAACATACGCATACAATATCAGCTTCTGATAATCATGATGATATATGTAATCTTACAAAAATGGTTGAGAATGTACAAATCTCTGGACCACTGGCATAAGAACCAGGGGGGTTGTGGGGGTTTCACAGTCCACCATAGCTACGGAACTGCCAGTTCTCAGCCCCCCTACTCCAAAACATCTTCTTATGCCACTGTAGACTTCTTCTAAAATAATAACTATTTTTGATTCTGCCTTTTTTAATACAGATGTGAGAGGTGTCCAACATAGCTAATATACTACGTACCTTGGGGTGACAATTATTTGCAGGTGCAATTTTTTTATGAGTTTACTTGTACTAAAATTTGCGATTTGTATATATTATTGTAAGCGTAAAATTAAGGTCAGTAAATTTTAATGTTCTATAGTATAATGTTAGTGCGTTTTTGGGTTGATCTGCAGAAATATCAAATGGCAGTACATATACTACCCGCAAGAAATAGTCATCTGTTGGTAGCTGGTTACTTCATTTGGTGCTATATAATTGTACACCTGGACACCAGGTCATTAAATTTATAGATCTTTATGTAAAAGTAGTAATTAAAAATGCCATGATTCTATCATGGGAAGATTTTACGTGATTTCTCCCTTGGGTTGTAATCATGGGGAGATTAAACGTGACTTCTGCCATGATCTATAAAATAATCATGGCAGGATTTTACGTCACATAATTATAAGGTATTCCCAGTGTTTACTTTATAATAATTATGGGAAGACTTTACGTAAGATAAAGTTCTTAGGTAAAATCTTCCCATTTAATACTGATTTGCCAACACATTTTCAATACACGTCATCACTATACATGTACCAGGGGAAAAAACACAATACTGTATACATAACTGTAGTTATAGACCAAACAAATAATGAAGGTACTAGCTATAGGTACCATGCATACAGAACATGGCATGATGGTAGTTATTATCAGATCACCTAATATTAATTTTAATAGTATTCTGTAGTCTCATTTGCACAAGTATAACAATTAATTATAAAGGGTGGCAGTAATAAAAAGCATCAAAACAAGAGTGTATAATAGCTAGCTACAACACACTAATTCAGTTTTGCAATAAAATACAATGTCATAATTAATCTTTAATTCCATTAACAGTTCACCACGAAGATTATCATTTTGCTACATACTTTGGTGGTCTAGGGGGAGCAGATGTCTTTTTAGGCATATCATATCTGCATTATTAAAAATACAATTGCCACTGAGGGGACATGACAATAATTATTATTATGGTGCATAATGTTGTATAGATATTATAGTATCTTACATTAATTTCTATTGTATTATACTATAATTGACAACTAGAGAAAACCTTACAAGTGCCAATGGGGAATCTAGACCAAGAAATGGATACACAACATCACTCACCCAGCTGGTGGTTTTGGAGGTAGTGGTGGTGCTGACTCAGTTACAATTTCCTCCTCTTGTTGAGGCAACTCATGATCAAGAGCAGTTGTGGGAAACACTTGTTGGGCATTGTCATTATCAACTTGTACAGGAAGTTTTCCTGGAAACAAGATTCATTTTGATCAGCTATTGCTATAGTAATATGTATGAGAAAGAGATCATGCATGGGGGCTGGTTTGTAAAACTGATTAGAGGATAGGCACTTTGATTCAATGAAATGAATGTGTCCCAACAATACTTATGCTCATTGCTACAATATTTACATGGTAAACTGAGTTGTGTTGATTAACACGAAGCCATATTTTATTGTGGACTAAAAAATAGAATCCCACATTAATTTTTAGCTATGGATGCACTAATAGTCACTTTTCTCATATTAATTGGATCACATTGTTATTGCTGTAAATAGTGCCCTATAGCTATTAATTTTGACAAGATAGATATCTGGTAGTGATTGATACCATCGATCCATGTGTATTTTAGAGGTACTATTATCAAAACTAGGTCAGATTGTGGGTGTTGCTTGTTCAATACACACTTTTGTCCAGACTTCTTGACAATAACAGTGTATAGTGAGCATAGTAAATAGTAAAATAATCTAGCTATGGGAACAGTTACTACTTACACACGTACATAGCTCATGTGGCATGCATGCATAATTATGATGCTACACAATCATGCATATCATGATGCACACACTTGTACACGCACCATGCATACATACATTCACATACTGAGCACAATTAAGGCTAATTTTGAGGGCATTACAGTGATATTACCTGTTTGATAAATCATTTCAATATCATTAGCCAGTTGCTGAAAACCAATCCTTCTCAGTGCATTAGCAACATCTCTCCAAGTTGGGCGTCCTGGGAAGTTCCTAAGCCACTGATCCAGTACCTCCACAATGCTCTCCTCAGGTGGATAGTTAGTGCACTTATCCAGAACATCTTTACTGACTTCAAGAGCCTGACCTAACTGATACCAGTGTGGTGTTACAGCTCCTCGTACTTGGATCAGTAGAGTGTCAAGGTTGAGGGAGTCATCTTCAAGTTATTGTAAATGAAAACAAGCTAGTCATTATAATACATGAAACTTTCATTTTACCGGCTGTAGAATCCTGGTTTGTTGTGATAACTGTCTTCTGTAAACTGTGATTTAACCGTGCATACTCCACTCTGTCATCCATGTCATCTGGCCTTAGGGCGACAATCTGTTTGTTTCTCTTACGTACAGAAGATGGTCCAATGTCAGCATAAACCAGAGTGTCCTGCTGGACTACTGGGTCAGCCTGTCCTGGTGAATTCTGCAGCATAGTAATGTCAATTATAGTAGCTCACCTTTAATATTATTAAATCTTTGCATGGTCACTAGCAATTAATTTTCTACAATATTTGTGCATAACTAAAAAATTACCTCAAGATAAGCATTTTCCAATTGGATATCTCTGCAAAGAAAATAATCAGTTTGAATTATTTATGAATTACCTTCATAAAGTGCAAATTTAGTGACTTATGTTAGTAACTACGATAATGATGCCGCAGCATTAATATTAAGTTTATCATCACACACTAACTATCACATCTCCATGCATAATAATTGTGGCTAACTGTTTTTTTGTGAGATGTATACAAAAGCAATTATTGCATCAATAGAGATTAATATCATTCTTATTAACTTACGGTAATTTGTTGACACTCTTTGGATTCTGAAAACCTATAATAGCAATATAGCAGCATGTGCATGTGGCATTATAATATTATAAGAGAAAAGTTTATACCTTTCTTTATCAAGCATAAAATTACTGTAATTGCAATAATTACAGCCATAACACCAAATAATACCCCCAGCACGCTACCAAGAATTATTCCTGTGCTGGTATTAGATCCATTCTGGCCATGAGTCTCTGTATGCTCTAATAAAACAGACCACTTAAATTTAAAACACTCTAAAGAATAATTCCACATAGTATTTAATGTTTTCATACCTGCTGGTAGTGTTACAGTAGTAGTAATAGAGGAACAAGATTCAATGAAATCAGTTGGATCTGGATTCCAGCTTAAGCTTGTTGCAGTGCTGTGACATATCACTTCGAGAACATTAGTACTTGACATCAAGTTTTCATTTTCACAGGTCAATATTAAAACAGGAGTAGAACTGAAGTTTAGCTTGATATACCTATTCAACATTGGTAATCTACAGCCATCATTAGCTGCATGAATGATATAGCCATTGATTATTATGACACAATATTATAATATACAGCATCACAGATTAAGGTGGTCACCTATGCAATCCACCTGTCCAGGATCTGGTTCCCATTCTCTATTCCCAGTACATACTGACATATTTGAGCCAGTCAGTATAAATCCAGTAGGGCATGTGTATGTGATGGACTGTCCCTCTATGAAAGGATGTCTATCCTGAAATCCACTGACCACAACAATAGGGTGATGTAATAATTGTATTGGTAGAATATCACACGTAACTGTAAGTGTGTGCATGTGGAATGGCTATTTAATTATCATGCACCATAATTATGCATAATATTATTATATTATTTCTGCTGACTCAGTGGGTTGAACTGGGTTGTGTGGGCAGCCTATGGCTAATGCGTTCTTAAACAGTGACCAATCTCCTCCAGTTGGTGCCTTCATTGGCATCAACTAGGAAAAATTCGTATCCTTAGCTATACTGTTACACAAATTCAATTATTAGGCACACTTGCGGACTATAATAGCTCAAGCTTAACACACCATAGTTGAACACCTTGGATGTAGTGACACCACAGAGACTTGATACAATGCTCACGTTGTATTGAATGTTGTAAGAAATAGTTAGATTTATTGCAAAGAATCCGCTGTTGTGCCTCATCAATGAAGCATGCTCAGTGTGTGATATTTCTGGTGAAACACTGACATTGTAAACTGCTCCAGGCTCTCGAGGCCATTGAAGTGTGACTGTGACATCATCACTTGTCAAGAGTTGGTTCACTGTGGTAACATTGAGGGAACGATCCATGCTATGCGAAACATCATCAATATCTATGGAGTATAAATTATGAAACAACCATAATAGTCATTATCCAGTATTTATATTGTAAATTATACTTTTTTACCTTTGTATTTGATGTTAATTGTAATCATTGGTGCATTTGTTTCATTGCCATCTTTAGAACAGTAGATGGTTGATCCATTTATCTCAATAGACACATTGTTAATCAGCAGCTGACTAATCAGTGTGCTTCCAGATGTAAATGTGACATTGAACTCTGTGAAACCTATCTTAAATTCTGATGACAGTAAAACTCCTTGATTTGTGACAATTATTCCACGAGATGAATCTAGATGAGGACTGGAAACTGTCCATTGGAAGGCGGAGCCATTTGTCTCACAAGTCAACAGAACTTGCCCTCCAGAACAGACAGACACCATTCCCAGTGGGGATAGTATTATGGATGCACCTAAGTTAGGAATTAATTTTAGTTATAGGCCTACTCAGAAACTGATAATTATAAGAAAGAACACCCTGCTCTGATAGATAGCAACAATTAACAAAAAGTATAACTTACTTTCACAGCTGCACAAGCATAATGATAGAGCATAGACGAGTGTCGCTAATCTTGCAAATCGGGGCATTTTTGATAGCTGTCTAGCCATAATTATAAATAATATTATTAATATCTAATATACGTGGACTTGTAAATGTTAGCATGTACAGTCGAACCTGTGAATATTCTTGTCCTCGGTACACTCGGAGCTCCTCGGTGCTAATAAAGTGCTTGAGGCTGCTCGCTATCACCCAATTGGATACGTAGGGGTGTGGTCAGTACTTCATCGGCAGTTCCTGTACACCATTAATTTTAATAGTACGCGTACTAATAATGGTGTACAGGAGTAGCGATGTCCAACCTCCAAATTTCACTGATTTTTCCGCGGATTATCTTTAGGTGGAATATCAATGTTCGAGTATCAGAAGGTAGCTCTCCACGAGCTCTATCCAACGGTGCTTAACGTGTCCGTAGATAAAACCGTTACGTAGCCACGCCCATCTAAACTTTCCTCATAGAAAGTTAATACAAACAAAAACGAAGCTAGCAGCGGTTCCGCGGAACCGATTTGCACGGTTAAGGCGTCAGTAGATAGCTCATTCAGTGAGCTATCCAGCGCATTTTTTCCGTGAGTGTACTCCTAGCCAGAGCTGAGATATTTTCGATTTACTGGAGGCCCTTGGAGGTTGGACATCGCTAACAGGAGCTTCCGATGAACTAGCCGAATTGCTGAATTATCCAGTAGTCTCTTGATTTTTGTGGGGACCAGGTTATTTACTAGATATCGACTTACAAGCTTGTATGCATGCAGTGCGCATGCATGCACAATCAGAAATTTGAAATTTAAATTTAATTGTCTTCATAGACTTCAACTCAGCTGATAAGCACTGTTCTTCGCAGACATAATATATTTATGAGATGGCAAACCATTAAACCAATTTTGTTTGCAGAGAACCTGGCGTATAACAATTTTTGTGGTACATTCATGATTGAGAGAGAATATATTATCAAATTTGTGCATACCTTTCTCTAACAGAAAAAAATTGCAAGCTGGATCTGGAATCCAAATTCTGTTACTGTGATATGTCACACCAGGAGTAATCTACTCCTAGTCACGTGCACACTGAGGGTCGTTTTCATTTGTGGAATAAAAAAGACATTTCTTTTTTATATGAGCCTTCCAGAGTAGAGCTATTTAATTTGTCAATGACCTTACTATCCACAAGTGGTATTGCACAGCCAGCTCGTCAACATGTATGAGGAATAGAGAATGAGAACCAGACCCAGGAGAGGTGATAATTACTATAATAATATAGCAGGACATTTTTGAGGGAGAAAACATTCAGGGATGAGTAGGAAGTGAGCATTTTGCAAAAAAAAATTGCTAACCAATGCTAACCAATCATATAGGGTGGCAGGAGGGCATGCATGCCTAAATTTTTTATGCATGCTATAATTTATATCATAGGTGGGGCACAAAATTATGAAATTCATAGAAAATTTTTTCCTCATGGATACTGACTGCTGATGCATGAGAATATGGGGTACAATATTATCTATCAAAAATATTATGATCCCCATGTGTATACAACGTTACAGATACGTATACTTTCCGTATTTCAATATTATATTAGTTAGAATCTGATACTGTTTACAAATTAGGAGGTTTCTACGTGATTTAGAAGACCAAAGAGCTCTATGTAGAATCCAAAGCGAGACCGATCTTGCAGTAGAAAGATACCTAGTTACTATACTACATGTCACAAACAATGAAAATTCATGTACGACTATGCCCATTCCAATAAATTAAATGGCATGCAGCTTTCAATGTTCCATGGATGCTAGAGACTACAGAAACACTTTTTTGTGTGGAGAATCAAATTTCATTCAGATCACTAATTAACCTTGATCGCCAAAGTTCCATGCATGCATGTGCACCATTGTAGGGCCTGCATGGGGTAGTATAGTTAATTCTTTTGATAAAACAATTATATAAGTCTTTGAATGGACACTGATATTCCCCACTCATAACTGTTATACATCATTATGCATTGAAAATTTCACATTGACATTAACCTATAAAACACTATTCCATCATTGTATCAATTGCTTGCAGAGAATATAATTGTGACACTTTCAGTGTGTGATAATTATTATTGATCTATAGCTAGCTTGGGAATAATTTCGATTTTATGCTTCAAATCGGATTATCCTTTGTGTACACATGCACTTATATTCCCATGCATCTATAATTTGTAATATCTGACTAGGAGTCCAAACACTGATAATAATTAATAAGAGCATACCAGTAACCCAATGAATACAACTATAGGACTTCCTTGATCTTGTAGGCAAGCCATCTATTTTAGATTCACCATCCTTAGGAAGCTACCATCGTAGGACAGGTTTTAATTGCGTAGTTTAATGATTGCGTTCTAGTCAGATCCTGTTAGGCCAAATATTATTGTGAATCCAATGATTGCGATGGACGACCCCGTACCGCACTAGCACGTTTTTGTTTGCAAATCTATTAATAATATTATTGCGAAACGTAGAAAGACTCGCAATTCACAATTAATAGATACTCGCAATTTAAACTTGACCTACGTACTGTATGACTTCCCTTAATAAGACTGAAAGTGCTTTTCTATTGCTATGGAAACCTCTTCTGCTGTGCCATAATTAATGTGTTTCAAGCCATATGCATGACTCTGATTCAGTGTCATCTGTTGTTATTGCACACAGGAACTAGAAAGTGCAAGGTGGTTAATGGCCTTTAGATTATTTGGAGGTATATACACAATGCATGCAGGAAACCTTAATAATATGCATCATCAGACATGAATATCATGGATGTATAGGCTTATAATAGGAAAATACATGTCCCTTAATAGGGAGTTATAATACTATGCATACATAATTATTATAGTAGGCTCCATGATATTTTGTGATACCGTATAGCCGGAAAATTTGGCGGGGAATTAAATTTGGCGGTTTGGCGGTCTATACTACAACCGCCAAATTAAAACCTGCCAAAATTTCATACTCGCATATATACGTATGGCGATCACGTACCAAACCGCCAAATTTAAATCCGCCAATATTCTTGCAATAGCGATTTTGGGCTCAACCGCCAAATTTAATGCCCGCCAATATTTCCGGCTATACGGTAATTGCAACTTTGGAATGTATTTTAGGAGCAAACTAGACTGATCCTGCTCCCCGGCTATAATCATAATAATAATATCTACAATCTGTTATTAATATCGTAGAGTTTCAATAACGTTGCCAACCTGTTATTAGCTACACTGTTAAAATTAGTACTTGTGGGAAAGAGTTCAAGGTATCGATACTAAACAAACTTGATGATATTATAATAGGTAACGTAAAAACATCAAATTGTTATTATAACTGGATGGCGCATGAGCTGTTTTTTGCTTGTGCTTTTTATCTGAAAGTTATTTCATAGCAATGTAAACATATTAATTTTAACATCTGCAGTTTGTGCTTTTCTAAGGGCAACAAAAGGTTCCTAGGCTATCACTGCATGTGTTCGGGGGGGGGGTGCATGTCCCTCTGATGTCACGTGATTAATGCACAGTAGCTAGATGTGAATGAAATACTGTCACAGTGTGACAGGAACAGTATTATACTTTACTTTCTTAATAGTCTTTCTCATCCTTCATGCCAAGATGAAAAATGGGTTGTTCATGAATTTGGCAGTACATAGATGGTTGCTGGAATTGGTCGTCACGTCAACACGCTCGTCTAATTAGCTAATTACAAACCACACGCACGTGGCATATTTTAATTATTCAATAACCGACGAACTCCTTGCCTGTACATACCGTAAGCACTAGTGCTAACAGCGAATTCGGTGGCAGCTTTAGATCATTAGCACTTGTTACCTGTGCGACCATTTCCACATCCGAGCAGGATAGCTTATAAAGAACACTATTTATCTGTTCAGTCAATCCCTACAAGGCCATGGAATACTTTATAATTGGTCCATAGGCAACATTCTCTTTCAGTTCAACCAGGTCCTGATGTTCTGGTGATCTCTTTTTTTTTTTTTTTTTTTTTTTTTTTCAAGGCGACCTGAACACTAAGCAGAAAAAAAAAATTGTCCAAAAACCACCATATAATCGAGCTGGGTGCATAGTGGAACCATACAATGCAAGCAGGCAGCCTAAATTTCAATTTTGTCAAAAAGTTGGTAAAGGTCGTCACGTTTATGTGCGCGCGTGGCCCCGCCCCTCACGTAGCGCGTGGGCGGAAACATTGCAAACGCATGGCTTCCCTGTACAAACATATGGGGAAACTTCAAAGGGCCGTAACTTTGATTCTAAGGCGTGAATCAAAATTCCTGAAGGTCAAATCTCTGCATTTGATCCATTCTGCGTGCCGGTACAAAAATTATGTCCCCAGGTGCTCCCAATTCCCCCCTGAATTAATTAATTAAAGTTATTTTTTTTTTTTCTACTTAGTGTATAACTTAGTGTATAACTAAGCAGAAAAAAAAAAAAATTGTCCAAAAGCACCACATAGTTGCACTGGATGCTTAGTAGAGCCATACAATGCAAGCAGGCACCCTATACTCCAATTTTGACCCAAATAGGTAAAGGTCGTCACGTTTGTGTGCGCGCGCCTAACGGGGATTCCCCGTTTTTCACGTAGCGCGTGGGCGGAAAACATTGCAAACGCATGGCTTCCCTATACAAACATATGGGAAAACTTCAAAGGGCCGTAACTGCAATTCAAAGGCGTGAATCAAAATTCTTTCAGGTCAAATCTCTAGTTTCGATCCATTCTGCGTGCCCATGTAAAAATTATGTCCCCAAGTACTCCCAAACCCCCCATAAATTAGATTATTTATTTAATTATTTAAATTCTTTTTTTTTTCTACTTAGTGTTTAATTTTTTTTTCTCTAAAACTTTTTTGCAATAAAGCAAGGAACAACCAGATAGCAACTGAATGCTAATAATAAAGGCTGACCACAAAGCATAAAAGTAAAAACATAGTACGGACAAAATCACGGATTGGGATAAAAAGCAAATATACAATATCATGTAATTAATAGATAAAAGAAGGCAATTGTAGCAGGGATGACTTAAATAAAAATGAAGATGATGCACGAGATATCACATGAGTGGGAAGGCTATTCCAAAGCCGACAGGCAGACACGAAAAAGGATGACTGAAAAGAAATGGTCCTGGCAAAAGGTACCAGGACTGGACAAGTATGCTGAGTACGGGGATTGGGATTGGGGTGAGGATGAAAAAACTTTTGAGAGGGTATTACGGATTCATCCTTAATTATTCTCCTGCAGAGGAAAGCCTTCTGTCTGGAACGACGAGTGCGAAGGGAGGGCCACCTTAGAGACATCATCAGCTGGGAGGGGGGGTCAGACCATCGCTTAGTGCACAGCTTGGCAGCAAACCTCTGAACTGATTCGAGTCGGTCAATCTGTGTAACTGCATGAGGGTCCCAGACTGAGCTGCAATAGTCCAGCTTAGGCAAGACTAGTGCTTTGTAAAGATGGGAGAGGACTGACTGATCCGCCTGATAAAAATTGCGATAGAGTAAGCCCAATTTGCGCTTAGCAGAGTTACAAGTGTTCAGGATGTGGGCATTCCACTTGAGATCGCTCGATATGGTAACCCCCAAGTACTTGACAGACTCTGCAATTGGAATAGTGGTGGAATTGATTTGAAGGGATAAGCGAGGTTTAAGGTACCATTTAATTGCGTGGGCGTGAGCGTCAGGAATGGCTAATTCAATTAGCGAATCGTGAAGGGGCGTGGCCGAAGAGGCCATACGAGTGCTTTTGGTCGAAGGTGGGCGTGTCCAGAATCGGCCAGGGATGATTATGCGCGTGTAATTAGCGACCGGAAGTGGCCCCTGAAGAAAAGGCCGGTAATTGCCCACATCAAAGCAAGATCAAAGCATTCTTGCTTAACTATTAACCGCAACGACTTAAAAAAAAAAAAAAAAAAAAAAAGCTAATTAGGCTTAATTAAGCATGTGGGCGTGTTCCTGGCACTGTGTGGAGTGTGTGCGTGTGCGTTAATGCAGGTTTTATTGCTTCCGGTTGGGCGTGGCTTCACGGGCCAGTGCTTGGACAGCGGGGCCGGGGACTTGGCTGCGGCGATAGGTGGGCGTGTCCCGGATGCGGTGGTGACCTTTGAACCCGTCCAGGAGGCTTTGGGGGCGTGGCAGGAGGTCAAAGGTGAGGCCATGTCTGTTAATGAGGCACTGTACGGCGGTGCGATCGAGGGGCCTGTACGGCCAGACGGAAGCTGACGATGGTTTGAAGCGGATGTGGTTGCGATGACGTGTTGTTACTCCGCCCACACAGGAAATGAGGTGAGCTCTTGCGTGGGCGGTGTGGCAGAACGGCCTCCAAGTGTTTGTGTGTGTTTTGGCCTTGAGGAAGCTGTGTGTTTTAATTGGGATTGATTGTGGGCTTCCGGTGGACATCCGGTGGTTAGTAGGCACTTGATTGAGAATGGTGGTCCTTGGGGAACAGGGTGGGGCTGTTTTGGGCGTGGCCTGGCCCCTCCCTTCCGGCTCGGCTTCCGGTCCATGGAGGATATTAAATGAACACTTCCGGCTCTAGCAGCCACACCCCTGAGACCTGTGCAATTAAAAGGGCGTGGTTACACATCATGCACCTCACTAATGACTTTGATGTGGTTTAGGTGTCATATCCCCACCTCACGCCCACGCAATTTAATGGTACCTTAACTCTCATTCTGGAAATTATAAGGAGAGTACTTTTGGTTGGATTGATGGCCAGGCCGGATGACTTGATCCACGAAGATACAAGGTCAACGTCGTGTTGTAGAGTGGGGTTGTCACTGGATGAAGAGATCGATCGATAGAGGAGGATATCGTCTGCATATAGAATAATTGATGTCCCAGGAGAGAGCTTAAGGCTTGCCAGAGAGTTCACGTACACTAAGAATAAGAGGGGACCGAGAATGGAGCCCTGTGGGACACCAGACTTAACGGGAGCGGGAGAAGATGTGTGACCACTCAATACAACTCTCTGAGAATGATCAGAGAGGTAGCTCTCGAACCACTTCAGCAAGGGGCCAGTGACACCAACAGTAGTCAAAGAACGGAGGAGGCTACGGTGAGGGACCTTGTCGAAGGCCTTAGACATGTCCAAGAATAATGCTGCTGAGCTAAGACCACGGTCCAGATTGCTCTGCCAGTCGTGGGTGGCTGTCAAAAGGGCTTCCTGTGTCGAGCTCCCCGGTCTAAAGCCGAACTGCCTGGGGGAGATGATGGAGTTAGATAGCAAGTGGTGAAGTAGCCTCTGATGAACAATTCGCTCCAGAATCTTTGAGGGGATAGAGAGGAGGGAGATGGGACGATAATTTGAGACTAGCCCCTTGTCACCTGACTTAAATACTGGCGTGATGTTGGAAGTTTTCCACTCGGAAGGAAAACAGCCAGTAGACAAGGAGCAGTTAAACAGGTTACAAAGTGATGAATAGGTGGAAATAGCGGTATTTCTTAGCATATGAGAAGAGATACCATCGGGACCTGTTGCAGTTTTGACTTTGAGTGAGGAGAGATGTTTATATACTTCTTCCTCGGTGCATTCGATGCTGGAAAGTTCAGGATGCACGAGTGTAGGAGAAGAGGTGAGAGGAGAATTTGAACGAGGGGAAAAGCAGCTAGCAAAGAAGGTGTTTAACAGATTGGCCTTGGAGATGGGGGACAAGGCAGTGGTGACTCCATTTGACAGGGTGTGGGGAATTCTCTCACGGTTGGGAGTTAAGGAGTAGTACATAGACCAAAATTGCTTTGGAGTATGAATGGAAGCAGTCATATTCTTGAGGAAGGAGCTCTTAGCCTTACGAACCAAAGAGACAACCTTATTCCTGAGAAGACAAAACTTCCGTTGGAGTCTGAGAGAGCCCGTAGACTTGTAAAGCCGGAGGAAGTAGTCCCGTTTTTTCATCACTCGCATTATGTCAGCACTAAGCCAAGGCAAAGTCTTCCTGATAGTGACGATCCTGGAAGGGACACATCTGGACATTGTATTCAGAAACTGAGTTTTCCATGAGGTCCAGATGGAATCAATATCAGAGGAAACAGGAAAATCAGATGGTAGGGTCTCAGCTAATAGGTCGTTAGCCTGGTCCCAGTCTCCAGATCGATAGGACCAGATTTGTCGTCGAAGTCTTTTTAGACGGGTGGTGGACCATGTGAGGGCAACTGAAATGCAGGAATGGTCTGATGACCCTAAGGGTGGTAGGGTAGAGCAGGAGCTAAAAAAAGATAAGTCAGAAACATACACGTGGTCAATAAGAGTGGAAGATGAAGACGTGATCCTTGTAGGGCCGGCTCATTGTCTCTGCTAGCCTCGTCCCCTTTCTGCGTGCAACATTGAAAACGTGGGAGTGGCCTGACGAGGCTAGATCTTTGCTGTAATTCTTCATAATTATAGTGGTCCTGGAGTTGGTGGCAGTTGAGATCCTTCACTGGGGCCAGTATTATTCTAGCTCATCTTCTGCTTTTCTTGGATGTGATTGCTTGTGCTTATGACTAAACCAGCCACAGGCATATCCAATGGAAAAGAACACTACTGAGCTTATGTCACATAATTGTCATTATGATTACAATTATCAGTAACATCATAATAATATTATTAGCAGTTTCAGTCTGTACTACTGGCACCTGTGGTGATATTTCTGCATTTGTAGAAGTTAGCTATGGTTATTGCATCAATATGCATGTACAGTATACCATGCAAATTTTTTTTAGTAGTCTGGCTTGAACCATAGATGCTTGAACGAAGCAAATTAAAGGCTTATTGCCTGTCTCCAATTAAGCTACATGTAAACGGACAATACCTGCAGGTACAGTGTTAAGATTAATGATGAACAAAATTCAATGAAATCAGTTGGATCTGGATTCCAGCTAGCTGTATTGCTGTAACATATCACTTCAAGAACTTGCTCGTCAGTAGCATTAGTAGTTGACATCAGCTTTTTATTTTAATATTAAAACAGAACCCTACAGAGTAGAACTGAAATTTAGCTGGACATGCCTGTTCACCAGTGGTACTCTCCAGTACAAGACGGGGCCAGACATTCTCTCACAAGTCAACAGAACTTGCCCTCCAGGACAGACTGACACCATGCATTCCAAGAAGTGATAGTGTTGTGGATGTAGCTAAAATTAAGCCAGCACTAAAACATAGGAAACATTCAGTTATACTGCATGATGCTTATGTAACACAAAATTGATTATTAATTTTAATTATGACATACGAAAACTCTTTTTTTTTACTTGCCCAATCATTGAACTTCATAGCAGTGTAAGAGTAGAGTGCAGCTGATTAGTTTTACCTAACACGTACGCACGTAATTATTGGTGCTTGTCTATCATAGTATAGAGCTGCTGACTACCAGCTACATAATTTTGTTGAAAGCAATTGCAAGCTAATTGGGCATAAAAATGAATACTATCCACTGGACCAAAAATAAGATTTCCTTTATGTTGTGCTTACCAAAACATGCATGAGCTTTCCGACAGAGGATAGGGCAGAATTTTTATAAAATAAAATTACTATGATGTAGAAAATTTTGCCTTATCCTACACATTTTCTACATGCATGAAATCTAAGTTTTTATCTAGTGATCATCATCCGCAAATGGTCCCTTTGTTCATAGCAGGTCACAATGTTATATAGGTTGGTGATGGTTTTCACATGGAACTGGGAATACACCTATGTTATAATCATCTTGCACAGTACCCTAATAATAACTAATTCACAGGAGTAGGAACCATGGGGTTGATGCCCCAATCCAGCCCTGCTGGATTTTCTGACCAAGAGCTATGTATATTATACGTAAGTATGTGTGCGTCCCACTCATGGATATACCAGTACCCGTGAAAATAACAGGTTACTTAGCACTTCCTTTAGTGGATTACATACGTACATCTATAGGTATTCTACAGCATTTACTCACGTGTACATCCACTAGCTATATAAGGCCGGTTGACTGTAGTCAGATGATGGTTATAATTAATGATCTGCAACCCTAGCTACATAATATTAGCTGTACCTAGCTTTATAATATACTACTGTATTGGTACCCAGCTTACTTTCTTATAATTAGGCTCCATAATTGGCCAAGCTATTATGACAATAAATCCTCAATAAGGGTGTTGCATCCATGGCAGCCGGATGAATGACTAGTCTATGCAAATGATGTACATATAGCTAGTTCATAATAGGTAATGTATAATACCTTCTTAGCAAGATATTATGGGAAGTGCATGTACTAAGGTCATCCCCATATATGATGAATAATGGGAATGGGGACTTTGTGTTGCATCATATATATAATATGTAGTTATATGATTAATGTTGTTTGTGTCTAGTTTACTATAATGGGAATGAGACTTTGTGTAGCAGGACTGGAATGGAATGATACTTTGTGTTACACAACTGGAATGTGTTTAGTGTCAACAGTAGTTGGGGAGGAAACACAGATGTTTGGGTGACTAAGATCAGACATCAGCTGGCACTCCTGCACCTGGTAGCAATGTCTCTCACTCCAATATTTCCAACGTCCAGTAGAATCTCGTGGATCTTCTTTCCAGCACACTCTAGCCCGCTCACTTCATGAAGGATTTTAAGTACACAATGTGTTGCCAACGTTACGTAACTGGTATATAGTTGCTGCAATGCATGGTGAAAAGATAACCTTGAAGAAGCAAAAGGCCAGTTGAAAAGTAATACAATTTATGTTAACTTAATATTATAAATCAGATCCTAAGTATTAATTTACACACAATATAATATTATTATGGTAGCTCTATTATGCACAAAATATATCGATGCCTAGTACTATGATTAATCAGCTATCCCCAGTTATACCAGCATAATATTAAATAGTTTGCTGTGGGAAACCACCCCACCATAATTATATCTCCACCATTATACCCATCCCTATAAAAATTAATTATTGTATTAGTACCTGTATATAATGTGGGCATGATAATCTGATCAGGAAAATGATTTGTTTGTGTTGATAGTAGCCAATTGAAAGTGTTTAGCCTAGCGGTGTTGGGAAAAGTTTTTTGGGAGATCTAGAAGTATATAGGATCTATACTGAAAGCATAATAATATTATTATCATCAATTTAAACAAGCTCATGACAAGTATCACTAAATTTTACTTAGCAGTGATGTATGCATCAGGAACCTATTAGTAATAGTAATTTTATTAGTCATCATTAGTCTAATGTATAATTTCTGAAGTCCACAGCTTTTTTGTTAATTATGCTGAGTACGTGTATAGTTTCCAAAATGTATCATTTTTCCAGTCACAAATTAATAGTTGCATTATACACTTTATTCTCCATTTGTTGTGAAGGTAAGTATTATTAAGATAACATTACCTTGGAGCTGGAGCTGAAATTATACTAGGTGTAACGGTATAACCCGAATTGTCACATATTCAAAATATGTGTGCGTGACATTACGCATATTATAATATGGTAAAGTTTTGCATATTATAATTTCTGTTTAAGGTACATCATCTATAAGACTGTCTCCACTGGGAATGGTGTCTGTTTGTCCTGGAGGGCAAGTTCTGTTTGTTTGTGAGACAAATGGCTCTGTCTTCCAATGGACGGTTTCCAGTCCTCATCTGGACACACCTCGTGAAATAATTGTCACAAGCCAAGGAATTTTACTGCCATCAGAATTTAGGATTGGTTTCACAGAGACTTTCAATGTCACACTTACATCTGACAGCCCGTTGATTAGTCAGCTGCAAATTGGCAATGTGACTACCGAGATGAATGGATCAACCATCTACTGTTCTGAAGATGGCAATGAAACAAATGCACCAATGACTATAGTGAATGCCATACACAAAGGTACTATAATTTTGATTACCAATGATGTCATTAAAGCATTGTTTCGTATATTATATAATCCATAATAGATGATTCTTCACATCATTCTCTCAATGTTACCATGGTAAATCAGTTGTTGGGTATTAATAATGTCACAGTCACACTTCAATGGCCTCGAGAGCCTGGAGCAGTTTACCATGTCAATATTTCACCAGAAATATTGCATATAAAATCACGTGCCATCATATTAAGTCATGACACGATTATGGTAAACCTGACTATTTCTTATAACGTTCAGTATGATGTATCCATTGTCTCAAGTCTCTGTAATCTCACTGCCACCAAGTTATTGAGATATAGTAAGTATATCAAATTATTATGTCATAATTAATTGTCACATGCAGTTACTACTTATTACTTATTAAATGGTCCAAAAGTTGTATGCCATATTGAAGCATACAATGACATATATATGTTATAGTTAGACTATAGCCTTGAGTGGTTTATTGGAATTGTACGCGAGAGGCGGGCATTTAAACCACGAGGCGAAAGTTTCGCCTCGTGGTTAAAATGCCCGCCTCGAGCGTACAATTCAAATAAAGCACGATAAGCGGCTATAGTCTAAGTGGCTTGTACTATGACCGCCAACCGTGGTATATGGAAGTTATACCACGGTTCTATGCCCATAGTAAATACACGCGTTATCTGCCAGCTGTGGTATATGGCAGTTATACCGTGGCTGTGGTTACTCCACAGTTCGCACAGTGGGCAGACAGTGGTTTACATTGCATATACTACAGGCGGTGCCTTTGATCTTTACTCTAGTCATAGTACAAAGCATATTATTACACAACCTCTTAATAATATATATATACCCATAGTATATACCCCTTTATATGTTTGTAGCAATTGTATATACCCTATCTAATGGAACTGCCTACGATATCCAGGCAAGCGCTAGCATTTCATAATCTATATACGACGAAAAATATTTTTCAGACGAACATTTTTACCTGGAGGGCATAAAAGATGCGCTCTTCTATAGATCTACAAGTTCAGAAGGTCCACGATTGGTCAAATTTAATTTGCAGTCTGGCCGTGTGCACAAACAAGGGTGGCCATACTGAGATGCATTCTCGAACAAACAGCGCGAAGCGCCGGGCATTTCGAGAGGCCAGCTCAGCAGGCCACCGAGCCTCAAGCGAAGCGAGAGACGACGTCTGTAGATTCGACCAGGGACTATACATTATCTTTCAGAAAGATAATGTATAGTCCCTGACTCGACAGGGCAAGAACAGTTCGAGCAGCTGCTGCATCGAGGGGTGTGATCTAAGAACGCGTAAATAGAGTCAAAGTCGGTGCTGCTGTAGCTGGCATGCGCACTGTACTAATAGTTGACAATACGTACAGCTAGGGAGATTATTATTACTGTTTGGATTTTCTCTGAGTATGTGAGCTGAGCTTTAATATTAAGCGACTGCGCATGACATCATCACCCATATAAATCGATGTAAATTTTTATGTAAATTTATTTCGCATACAAATGTGCACCATACTCAAGCCACAATTTTAATAATACATTTCTTCTACAAATGGATGCCTTTCCACTTGGTTTATATTACTGATGTGCGTGCTAGTTTGTGAAAAAAAATTTGAAGATAGCCCTACAAAGTGAGCGATTCAGTTCAGTTGAATTTGCTGTGCAAAAGTGAATGTCATTGCAGTCGCTCTATTACTGAGCCACATTATTCCATGATTGTAACATCAAACATACAGTAACTTGTTAATAACAACTTGTTAATTATGCATAATTGTACATTACAGTTACATGTGATAATCTACCAGTACAATTATTACATCGTTCCATTTTTGTGGATACTGGATCTCAGGATAGTCATCCATTGACAGAGGGACAGTTCATCACATACACATGCCCTCCTGGATTTTTACTGACTGGCCCAAATATGTCAGTATGTTCTGGGAATAGAGAATGGGAACCAGATCCTGGACAGGTGGACTGCATAGGTGATACCATGGTCTATTATTTCCAGTACAATAATAATCATGCACAGTGTTATCATCAGTAGAGATCTTTCAAATTGGTTAGATATCTATGGATAATAATAGCCTGGGTTCGAGGCTATAATATATCATACTAGGATTTCAATATTTGCTTGTGCATACTTGCTTTAATAACTATTATAATAAATTGTAGCTTTACTATTATGACCAAGAGTATATAAGAGGAGGGAGAGAGAGTATCCTACTTCCTATTGCTGTGTGCAAACACCCTTTGCCAAGTACAGAGGTCAAGTTACACTATCTTACACACAAACTTACCACAAACGTCTGGCATATGACCACGCGCTTGTACTTACACGCATGATAGTGGTCTAGTGAGCAATGATAAGCACTAAAATACTATGGGTGGTCATGCATCTGTACAGGTTTGTGGTAGCCTTTATGTAGTGCTGACCACATTGACCTCTGTACTTGGCAAAGGGTGTTTGCACACAGCAATAGGAAGTAGGATACTCTCTCTCCCTCCTCTTATATACTCTTGTTATGACATATTAACATACAGCTGACTGTGGAGTACCAACTGTGGACAGAAATGCCATGCTTAACTACAGTTCTACTCTGGAAGGTTCCATTTTACTACTGACCTGTGAGAATAAATTTCAAATGTCTCTTAATTCCACTAACGAAACGACCCTCAGTGTGACGTGTCACAGCAATAGAAGTTGGATTCCCAATCCAGCTGAGTTTACTTGTTCTGATTCATCAGTTACTGTATCACCAGGTATCACAAAAAATAATGTGAAAAGTATTCATTTTGTGACCTGCTATGAGAAAAGAGACCATTAATTTTGGGGAAGATGGTATGAAGGTTAATGACCTGTAATTGTCTATTGCAATTCTTCGACAATTTTGTAGTTACTGTATTATAGCTAGTTCAACCCATGGCCTAAAGAGGGATAGAGTGGCACAGCAGTGCTACGTATCAATGTAATTTTATAAACCACATGCAGAGCTTGTTTAACCACAACACTGCTCTTTGAGTATTATAAATATTATACTGTTTTATATTATATGCTATTATTATACCGTATAGCGGGAAATTTTCGCATGGTGCAAAATTTCACGTTTTTCGCGGATTGGTCAGCTACCACGAAAATAAGGACCGCGAAACTTTAAATTTACACGTGCACGTATACGCATGCGCGCGTGCGACCGAGCGAGCGCGAGCCTAGCTAGCGCTATAGCCAGGCCAGCTAGCTTGAGCGCACGCACGTGATACATGAACAACTGATCGACTGCACCTAGTAGCTACGTACCTGTGTAAACGAGATGATTCTTTATATATCAGTATTGGCGAAAATCACTGCACTCTCTCCCCGTCATGTCACGTGTTGTTGTTGACGTGGGTGTGGTCTTTATGGAGAGAAGACGCGAAAATTAAAACCATGAAAATTTCTTCTGGACGTGTGAATGGCGGATCCGCGAAATTTTGCACCAGCGAAAATTTCCCGCTATACGGTAACAATACTAACATGATTGATAAGCTACATACTACAAACACAAAATCCCAAATAATATTATATTAATGGTCCCTTTTTTCACCGCTCCATCATAGGCGTAGGAACCGGGGGGGCTGTAGCCCCCCCAATATTCTAGGAAGGGGGGCAGAGCCCCCATTGGTCTCCAGCCCAGTATTGCTACAACACAGGTTTTTAAACATTTACCAGGCCTGATTATGAGTAAATGTGCCTCAATAGCTGTCAAATCTATTCTACTCGACTTACAGTTAATTTTTTCACCGAGAAACTCGTGATAGCAGCCTCGATCGTACAAAAATGGGCGTGGTTTAACATGAAGTGGGCGTGGTCGTAAAATTTTCGCGCGCAATTGGATATTCAGCCCCTCCAAACTTCAATATCTTCCTACGCCTATGTCCATATTATGATAATGCACGAGTTCAAATTCAATAATAGGTTTGAATAATGAAGCATCTTGGAGCACCTTGCTGATTATACTAATTCCCTCATTGACAATAATTTTTGCTACAATTTTAATTATCTTGTTTGTACTATTTCTCTGTGCTATTAAGCGAAAATATTTGGCCAAAAAGACTTCAGAGGAAGATCCTAACCAGGAGCCAGCCACTGTAGTATATGAGGAAATAACTATACCGATTGAAGGGAATGCTGCATATGGCCACGTCAAATTTAGTAGCCAATGAATGTACTTATTGCAAATGTAATAATATTCAGTGACTAATTAGTAGCGCTGTACAATAAATACATGCTATAATTTCATATTATTATATCCGTGCTATAAATGTGATATTGTACAATGTATTAACAAGAGTATTATTATAATATTATACTCGAACTTAAAACCACTGTGGTTTTGGCACAATGTAGCAGTTACTACTCGTACATCAACTAAGTATTGCCGTACTTAATCTAATACTATGCAATGGAAAAAAAAATAATTTCAATTTTGAAAAACGCGCATTTTTCTGGTAAAGATCGTCAACCGCTCCACATATAAACGAATTCGTAAAAATTTGCTGGATCATGCGTTAAGCGATTAAAAAAAGGGTTAAGAGTGACCTTTGACTGGATGCGTGTCCTGTGATTCCATTCCATTCCGTCCATGGCTACTATAAATAGCACTCGATATTTTAATAGCCGGCTAGCCAGAAAGGCGCCCTTCAGTTTCCACCTTGCTGCTCGGAATGGTTGGTCACTAACTCGAGATGGTGAGTTAAGATTTAATATATCGATCGATCCCAGCAATATTTTTATGGCAAAAAAAATGTACTGTATGATTTCTGGGGGGCCAATGCCAGGGTCACGGAGTCCTGTAGACGACTTAAGGCGTGACCGTTTAGTACAATCGATCTATTAAAATGGGGTTAGCAGAAATGAAGCGATCGCTATGTCTTTCATCGATCGAGAAGCTCATCAGAAGGCAGCGGTGATCAGGCAATTGTTACCAGAACTCTTGAACGAACTTTTTTCAATGAAATCCACACAATTCATGTCTTGAAATTATCATAAAAAGCCTAACTTTCACCATATAAAGTGAGTGTATAATATAGCAACTTGCATTAGGTCACACAAATTAAGTATAATCATTTCTGTTTTTCGTCCTATAGGATACTCCAAAGCACATAAGGGACACTGATGTTTGATACCACACCCCTAGCCACATCCCCATTAATTGCTAACCAGCAACATCAACAATGATTAGCTCTATCACAGCAGTTAACGTTTTTGATGATCTTTGCTGACCAATATTGTTGGTAGAGACTGAGCATTCAATCGATTTTCTACATTTGTAGAGCATCCACTCGGGCCTCGAGTGACTAACAACGAGACCACACCCCCAGAATGGTTAATTATTGATTAATTAGTTATTGCTTGATGACGTCATCCAGCTGAAATCTGAATATCAAAACTACACACAGGGGGTTTGATGTACGTGCGGGCGGGGACGAGAAACAGAGCATTAACTTTGCATGGCCTTATAACAGATGCTCATGAACATACAGAACGACTCAGGCCCCTCACGCATACCGTACCCTCCTGCCATCCCTGCTTGATCATTGTTACTTGTATTATAACATTGAGAATTTTTGTTATATAATTTTTCATTATCAGTTATACCCCAGACTTTAAGAAATAAAAAAAAATGTTAAATTTTAATGTTAGTACAAAAATTTAATTGTGATATATTAAATAATATTATTATGGTAAATTCTCTGGGGCCCAACAAGGTTATAATACTATTGTAAGTACAGGTAATCACATATTTAAGTCCAATTAGGGAAATAATTGTACTATAGCAATAGTCAAAATTGGACGATTGACGTACATGTACATTAAATTTCTGTACTAATAGGGCCCATTCAAACAACAGTGGCTGACATGGATAATCATATCCGGTGAGTGTATGCAATAATTTCGCATAGACTATATACCATTTGGTATGCATGCTAATTACCGTATTTCTTCTAAAAATTCGGCCCTTCTAATTATTCGGCACCCTTTACCGAATGATTGAATATAGTCTCTAATTTTTCGGCAAAGGTCGTCATGCGTATATGCTATAAACGGGAATGGAATGCGCACGCAGACAGAATGTTGAATATTAATCTCTAAAAATTAACTATAATACGTGTACATTTGTGCTGTGCACAATACGACTGATCCATCACTGATCATAGTACACTGGCAGAGAAGCTTCTTGGCTATCTCCGCACAAAATGCTGACACGGCATTACATACGTGATACTGCTGGACATTACACAATTGTATGCAATGTGCATTCTTGTGGTTACTCTATAGGATCCATGTAATACGTAAGCATTTTGCAGTAATATTGGACAGGCAGTTCCTGTGCTGCATGCTTGAGCCCTGAGGGTTTTGCACTATAGTGCTTCATTAACCCTCAGCGCATGCGCGAGGGTTGCGGTAGTCGTTCTGTGTGTGTGTCTGTCTGTTACCACGCTAGCTGCTACATGTACATACCTCGTTTACGAGTCCAGACTGCTGTGTTACAAGGTTCCTTATGGCGTTCCAAACGCATGATTTGTGTGGATTTCGCAGAAAACGTTTTGTTCTCCAGTTTTGGCATCATTTGCTGATTTAAGCCTCTTGACTTTCTCAGCAAGCGGTAGCATGGACTTTACTAGAACGTTGTATGTCGCGCGCTATATATGGTATAGATTATACGCATGCGTGCACAAGGGCTATGGTTAACGTTCGCCCAGCAAAGTTAGCCTCGAGCCTGGGTACCTTGGGCTACCAGCGAAGTGTGTGTTATTGACGAGCTTACTTTTTTCAAAGGCCTTTCTGGTGACGAAGCGTCCTCTATTATAATAGTTGGTTGTCTACCACTCTTGCTGCCATACCCCTCAAATTCATCATAAATTATTATGTAACTAGTCATGCCAACCTAGGAAATGAATGCAGTTTGAATGGCCTAATATTGTACTCTTGCCTGGTTGTGAGGCAAGTGCCATAAAACGCGCCGAGGGTTTTGGGCTCTAGGGAGCTCTAGTTTGAATAATAGCTGCGGCTACCATTGATTGCAGCCCTTATTTAAGCACTGTTACTAATCCAGAGCAAAGGGTGGCCGCGATGTGTCGTTGACTGCAGCCGTATTAAGTGGGCGTGGCTACAATCGCTATCCGTGCATGATCATTCATTTGTGCTGAAGCGTAGCATAAAGCTAGCTCGGCTTAGCTTTACAGGCACATATTCAAGTAAACATTAGACCTTAGCAGGAATTGAGCCCAAAGTGGGGGGTGGGCCAATATTCCTAGTGGGTCCTCTTTCGCGGGGGTATTATGGTATATTAATAATAATAATAATATTATGGTGGGGAGAATACTGATACACTCATGAGTTGCAACATAATTGGCTTAGGCCTGTACTACAAACATTGTACATATAAACATACATACATAAGTATAGCTGTTTTCTTTTTATACTATATACAACGAAAAATATTTTTCAGATGGTCATTTTTCTTATATAGTCCGTATCATTATGGATACGCGTCTTGGATGCGCCCGGTTGCTATGAACGAGCCGCACTACAAGGCTCAGGATTGGTTAGAACTGTAGGGCCGTGTACACAAAGAAGAGTGGCCTTAATGCCTCGGGCCATAGCTACAGCTAGAGATGCATTGTCAAATGATTGGCGTGAAAGCGCTGCACGCTGGCGCTAGCCACCAAGCCTCGAGCGAAGCGAGAGGCGAGGTCTGTTCATACCTGTCAGTAGTCCGGTAGCAATGTTCGAGCAGAGCGAGAACATTGCCATTGCACACTTTAATGATTGGAGCTGCTTGCTTTGCCAAGGGGTGTGGCCTCTACAACCGCTTCCATCTGTGCATGCGCACGGTACTAATGGGCGATCTTGCCCAGGCAGGATACTGTTTGTGCATGAACTATGTCCCTACGGTATGTTTTGTGAGCATGTACTGTTAATAGATGATCATGCATGCTAGCCACATTATCCCATGATTGTGACATTAAACATACTTGTATACATGAAATATGTATATACATGTACGTACATTATGTGGAGCTCGTTTGGCTCATCCCAAATGTAATGTTTGTTATGATCCAATAAGCCAGACACTATAATAGTTAGATACCAAGGACAAGGGATCTACAGTATTGGATCTACAGTATTTACATGTGGAATCCCGATGGCCCCAAGCTGTGACACCCGAGCATAGCAACGGTGTTACTAAGGGGACAGAGGGATGCTAAATACTGTGGATCCCATTGGCCGAGGTGAGCTAAGTTATTTAGAATTTTACAACTGTTGCTATAGTAGTACAGCTATTTGCCTTGGAGCTCTCATACTACTGTGGATCCTATTGGTCAAAGTTACATGTATAAGTAACTAAGTAAAACCTATGAGTACACTGTACCTAAGCTACTTAGTTACCTCCTGTTGACCAATCAGATTATAGGAAAATTCTAAGGTACATGTATAAGTAAATTACAATTGACTCCTTGTGTACCATTAATTATTACAACTTTTATATATTTACATTGTAGCTGTAGCAGTCAGTGTATCATGTCAACAACAAGGAATAAACAGTACACTACGTGACGTGTGTATGCACGCACAGGTTGGACTCCCCCATGGCCCACCAACAACCACATAGTTTACACTAGGACATACATTCCACTAATCCACTTCAAACCATTGCCTATAGTCAACTAGACAAGCAACCTGCAAAGTACAGTATTTTGCTTGCGTCATCCTACCGGAATGCTATACAGGCTTCTGTATGGGAGTTCAACACTCCTATCTAATCTACTCCTGATACCGTATAGCCGGAAAATTTGGCGGTTTGGCGGTCTATATTACAATCGCCAAATTAAAATCCGCCAAAATTTCCTACTCGCATATATACGTATGGCGATCCCGTACCGAACCGCCAAATTTAATGCCCGCCAATATTTCCGGCTATACGGTATATACATTCACACCCGAGCGTAGCAACGGTGTTACTAAGAGGACAGAGGGATGCTAAATACTGTGGATCCCATTGGCCGAAGTGAGCTAAGTTATTTAGAGTTTTATAACTGTTGCTATAGTAGTACAGCTATTTGTCTTGGAGCTCTCATAGTACCATGGATCCTATTGGTCAAAGTTACATGTATAAGTAACTAAGTACAAGTACACTGTACCTAAGCTACTTAGTTATCTCCTGTTGACCAATCAGATTATAGGAAAATTCTAAGGTACATGTATAAGTAAATTACAATTGACTCCTTGCATCCTCTGTGTACCATTAATTATTACAACTTTTATATATTTGCATTGTAGCTGCAGCAGTCAGTGTATCATGTCAAGAACAAGGAATAATCAGTACACTACGTGAGGGAAACCGTGCCTGTCCGGGAGAAGACGTCATCTTCACTTGTACCTTAAGAGGCTCATTAGCCCTTGCTTGGAGAAGCCCTGGGTACATTGCGAATGGTAGCCCTCTTCAGTTTTCAACAGCAAATATGATCGGAGCAAATGTACAAAGTAGGATCACTGGGAATATAACAGCAACTGCAACACTTACGACAAATATTATGGACAACGGAGAGCAAGTACTGCAGTCTACGTTACGTATTACTGCGACTGTGGATTCTATGGTGACATGCAATAATATAAGTGGAGATATAGGGAGTATCGAGTTTTCTATCTCAGGTACATTGTGTACATACATGTACATGTACATGTACAGTGCAGATCACAAGCAATTTACATGTATGTAACTCTGCATCTCATGTGGGTGGAGCGAGTGCTTGCTATGCTAGCGAGTATTCGCGAGCACTCGCTCCACCCACATGAGATGCAGAATTACTTGTCATAGTTATCCTTTACAACCATTGTACATGTAGGTTGAAAATGAAAATAGCAGACTTCCATAGTACAAGTATGAGTAAAATTGAAGAATGAAGTAGGGATGGCAGGATCAAAAAGTATACAAACAAGAGATATCGCAAATACTATACATCCCTACGCTTGCTTTTCTCGACTATTATGCACCTATTAATTTCAACGTGTTTGTTGAGTGTGGTATATGGGACTCTGAGACATTCAGGGTTGTTCCCTAGTTGTCACGATGGTTTGGGTTTATCAGTTTTGATTAAATCGCATTATTATTGGTTATTTTTGCATCCCTCAAAAAGCAAGCGTAGGGATGTATAGTATTTGAGATATCTCTTGTTTGTATACTTTTTGATCCTGCCATCCCTACTTCATTTCTTCAATTTTACTCAATTGTTTTTATACTTATTTCTGTTCTTTTTTAACGCACTTAGTGTAATTTATCAATGCCATCTCACATGGTTTGCTCATAGTTTTTGTCCAGTGTAATTAAGTGGAAGATGGGAGGTACCGAAGTTTGCAAAATTCGTAGCCACGCCCCTCATTAACTTGTGTTCATATGCCTTGTAGATGAAGCAGACTGACAAAGAAGGCTACTTTAGGCGGCCCAAGTAGTGATGAGACTCTTCCGTTTAGGGAGAAAATAAAGTTCTAAGTTTTATTGTTGGCAGCAGCTAGCTACCCAGCACATTAAATTTTATGATCTGGGCCGCTCCTCGAGTCTTGCGATGGTATGATATCTATGATCGATCCAGCGGAGCACTAGCGCTGCATGCGCTAGCGAGTAGCTCGCCTATTCCTAGCGTCTTACCGCTCCTCGAGCCCTGCACCTTCATATTCATATCCATGATCGATCCAGCGTACTGCTGCACGCACTAGCGATAGCGCTAGAGCTAGCTAGACCTCGCTTTACGTAATTACGCCTGGGGCCAGGCGCAGTCACATGACTTCACCATGGCAACCCATTCCGAGCATGCGCATTATATTTTTAAAATGGCGTATCAGACACACCCAATCGTTAATGCATGCACCGTACACACCCACTATTACGTAACTGTCGAGATAATGCCAAACTAGCGTGCCACTGCATGCGCGCTACAAAATAGAGTGGATTTATATGAAAACTAAGGTGACAGGTCCAGACAGTCTTGAGTTAGCCCTGGAAATGACAAAGAAAGAAAGAAAGAAAGAAAGAAAGAATGAGAAATGGCCATTTTTTTGAACATCTGGTTCTGGCATGTACAATTGATTTGTTGAATGATCTTGGTCTTGTTAGATAGATAATTTGCTGGAGATTCTGATTTTCACACTTAGAAATTTCATAAAATTACCGATTTTGAGATATTTGGGTATTTGTAATGTATTACATATATGGCATATCCGGGCCATCCCTACTTATAGAGTCTATACCGACTCTATGATTATCCCAATAAAAAATCCCCCTTCAAATATAAGCCCATATCCCCTTTGACCCACAAGTTATTGCATGGGTATTTTTGCTTTATTTACACTGTGTAAGCCCTCACTCCTACTGTGTGAAATTAATACCTGGAGACCGACAGAAGCACTGTTTATTCCTAGTCTGAACGGTATATCTTTCGTTTGTCAGCTCTTTCTACTGAATATCATAGCAAAGCATGGTATCTCCATTTACTACATGTACATGTATGTGCTGTGATATCACATAGATATAGAAAGTACATGAACATGTAAGTACAATTGATACTAACGTACATGTACATGTACATGTACAGGAATCACATATCCACTCTTGTATTTATTCACATGTTTTTAGCTGTTCCTGGAGTACCACGGATGATTAGTGCAACAGAAATTTCACAACCTGTTGGTACTACCTGCGTCATTCTGGTGGAGTGGGATCCTCCAGCCAACAGTGATGTGTCTGATATTGGCCAGTATATAGTTTATGTTCCATCACGAAATATCAGGGATATTTCCTTTTCTACGATATCAACCTTAATTGTATCAAACTGTGGTGATGATATTCGTATACAAGTTGCTGCTATGAATCGTGATGGTTGTATGGGAATGAATTCTTCTGAAGTACAGCTAATTCGGCTAAATATACCAACCGTTGCTACCGAGAATCGGTCTATTACTACAGTAACTGAAGGTGGATCTGCTCCTCCTGGTAAGTATCAAGTTTATAACCCATTGATACTCAACTAGTCATAATTACCCCGCGCGCATGCGCAAGGGGTAAAGCAATTGGTTTGTACGTCTGTTGTTGTTGTCGTCGTCAGCATGAAAATCGCCAGATCTCGAGTTCTAGGTGTCTGTGCGTGCTACACATGTATAAGCACAACCAATCGGTAGATATCGATGAAAAAATGGTTTGTACGCGCTTCAAATTTCTCAGAAAGGCTTACTAGTGCTACAAATTGTGCATTTTCTGTTCAGCATGCCTGTGGTTTATCGACCACACCCACTCTTTTAGCATAATAGTATGCTCAAGCACTGTGTTGGAAAGGGTCGTCACGTCATGAAACTGCTACATGTGTACCTCATAATGTTGCAATACTACGCTATAGGGGCTACATGGCGCGTGGGGTATGTGCTTTACAGAGCTCTAGTTTACTCGAGTTGTTCGTGCTTTACATGACTAAAAGTTATTCACCAACTTATTTTTGGATAGCCAGCTGCACGAGACTGGCCATACTCAATACTATGATATTCCACTGAGACGGATTTGGACTCTTGACCTCGACTTCGAAGTGAGTCTCGCCAAAGAAGTAGGCTATTTTTCCACAATTTTCTTCCAGCGATGGCTTCCGATCATACTTCCATGCCAAGAATTGCTGTATTCATAACTTAACTTATTTGTAACACATTCTCTTTCAATTCTTTTTTGCAAGATTTGGGCTAAGATTTCACAGCAATTTTTAATAAAATTAGTAAAAATCATTCATTTCTTTAGCATGGATGCTGGATAAAATTAAATAATTTAAAGTGATAGTATTTCAACAAATTGTCAAAATAGGAATGATTCTTCTCAATTCTTCAGGAACACTACAATTTAAGAGAATACAAAAAATACATGTAGTTTAGGGGTGGCACAGATGGTGGGGCTGTATAGCCCCACCACTAGTGGGTGTGGTAAATCTAGTACCAAAGATGATCGTTGTTATGGCTATTAACATAATTGGGGTGAGCCTGAGCGAGCGCCACACTAATCAGTACTGCGAGAAAATTGCTGTACTTGATATGTATGTTTGACATGTATGTATGTAGCAATACGTCGTCCACATGTTCGCTAGTTCATAGCACATGCGCATAATCGTTGCGATAAAGATTATCAACGTTGGCTGCACTAACTCTACATGCAAATGTAACTCACCAAAAGATGCAGCTAGAGTAGATGGCTAGAAAACAAGCAAGGGTAAGGCATCAGTATACAAGAAAGTTTATACGGCAATAAGGCCATATAGTCTAAGTCTAGGTATGATCTAGTTTCTGTAATCGGCTACAAATGCTAGCTATAGTTGCCCAGACAATTCTGTAGCCTCATAGGGGCCAAAGCTCCCGACATACTGGGAATGTAGTACATAATAATATTGTTTAATAATATTAAACAATACATTTTTCCTAGCTCCTTTCTTGATCTTTATACCAACAATAGATTGTGCTCAGTTATTAAAGTTAATGATGGCTACTTGTATATATACATACATGTATACTTTGGATCAAAGATAATAGAGGGGGCAACCCTTTACTATGCTGTGAGCGAAGACTCACCCCCTCGATGGTTTACATCACCCTAGTACTATAATTATCGTTTACACAATCCATAGCCTATCTTGTTAGTTTGTGAACTCTCTTTCAGATTCTCTATTTAACACTTTTTGAGATAGTTTTTTTACTGTATAAATTATTATTTCATGCTTTATCTTTATCTTTTAGGTCAGCTTGGTGATGGAGCCGCGATTACTATAATAGCTATTATTGCTATTATAGCTGTGGTGTTTATAGTGTTAATCATCTTGATCATCTGTTTCATTATTCGCCGTAATACCCGCAAAATAAAAGGTAATTGGGGGGAGCCTGAGCGAGCCCCACACTAATCAGTACTACGAGAAAACCGCTGTACTTATGTATGTTTGTATGTACAGTGTATGTAGCGATACATGTACATATACATCCAGGGGCGTACCTTAGTTGTTTCCTCGTTGCCCGGAAACCCCCCTGGCAGTCAGATTCAGCATTATCTTAGTATAACTTAGCTGCTATAGGAAACCCCCTTGGTTTCCAGATTGCATATGCAGGTACTAAAATCTCTTAAAACTTAGCTTAGAACTCTCCTCTGGTGTTTTTCCTTGTGTTTCTTTGCTAAAATCTTCGAGAATCTGGCAAATAGTTACTAAACCATGCTAAACGACGATCGTTAATTAGAGGGCGTGGCCCCCAAAGTGGGCGTGGTCGATAAATTTTTCGCGCGCCCTACGCACACAACTACTTAGAAACCCCCTGTATTAAATCCTGGGTACGCCCCTGACATCAAATATAATATGCTCACTAGCTCATGGCACATGTGCATAATTATTACGGTAAAAGATCATCAACGCTGCCTGCGCTAACTCTAAATGTAGCTCACCAAAAGATGCAGCTCGCATCCAGCTCGAGTAGACGGCTAGAAAACAAGCAAAGGTAAGGCATCACTACACAAGAAAAGTTTCTACAGCAACAAGGCCATGTAGTCTGAGTCTAAGTATGATCTAATTTCTGTAATCGGCTACGAATGCAGGTCCAAACTAGCTATAGTTGCCCAGACAATTCTGTAGCCTCATAGGGGCCAAAGCTCCCGACATACTGGGAATGTGGTACACAACTGCTCAATATTAAACTATACATTTTCCCTCCTTTCTTGATCTTTATAGCGACAATAGATTATGCTGAGTTAATGATGATAGCTACAGCTATATACTTGTACATGCACTTTGTATCGAAGATAATAGAGGGGCAACCCTTTACTATGCTGTGAGCAAAGGCTCGCCCCCTCGATGGTTTACATCACCCTAGTACTATTATCAATGTATGTTAGATTGACCTGTTTGGTTTTCTGAAAGCATGCGTACATACATGTACACTGTATATACATGTACATGTTGTATACACCATATATCGCGAATATTTCATGCGACAAATTTTTGCGTTAAATAATTTTCCGACAAACGACGCTGTACTGCATTATCATTAATATTGCGCATGTACTTTCATGTGCTTAATTTTCACACAAGCCAGGCTGTCCGAAAATATTTTATCAACGAAATATTCACGATTTACGGTAGTACAATGTCATGTACATGTTTGTATAATGTACTTGTAGTTACTGTAACAATGGTTATAGCTAAATACATGGTTTGGAGGCTTGTTGAGGGTGCCTACGTGTGTAACACCCACATGATGGTTGTAGCTGTGCAAACTTGTACATGTATAAGGTGCTGGCATTTACATATTTCAAACTGCTTACCGGCTGGTGATGTCTGACCATTTGCATCAAATGTCCGATCAAATTTAGTATGGTATTTCATTTTTAAGATTAAAATTAATTATCGTAAGCTCTGCAAGTCAGTGAGCCAGCTGGCTGCCAAAACGCTCAAGCGAGAGCAGCAGTTAATGTTTCGGTGGAAAAGAACAAGATGACAAGCGTTTCTTAAGATCATTAGTACAAAAAATAAATTTGATGGCTAGAGACTAGCTGCCATGCTTATCTAACCGCAAGTGCTCTATTTCATGGGCACTCTGTATAGCTACTTGCTTGATGTCTTTGAGCCATACTTTGGCATGGCAAATATAGCATTCCTAGAAGCTACGAAGCAGATTTTTGTATAGACTCTATCGATCTACGTCTATGAGTGCAAATTAATCGATAGTTATCACCATAGACGACTATTTTGGCCTGTATCTCAGATTGATACCTAGTGCATTATGATTGGATTCCTTGAGACAGTCATACAGTATATTATACATGTACGTACAGCTGTCGATCGTTGAACGAGCCTTCTTCAATTCTTCAAGCCAACTGCCAGCACAATAGCCAATGCCAAGCCAAATGCAACCGTCGCTCAAGCAGTATGGTATTCTATTAAAAACCCATCCCACATGTAGCCTCACAAGCCACACTTCAAAAGCTAAGATAGAGGGTGTGGCTTTCTCGTTTGGCTATTCGCAATCATTAGACTTGCAATCTGGCTTATATACATGTAGCACCATTCGCATTCATTTAGCTACACATTTAAAACCCGACCTACGGTACGGTTACTGATCAACTCTTATCAATATTTCCAACTATACAGTGCAATAAATTATATGTGTTTGTTTCTTCTTCCAGGACTGCGAGAATCACAAAAACTTGCATTGGCACTTAAGGTGAATGAATAAATCTACATAATATAATTATGTATTTTCATACTTCCACTTTTGGCAAGTACATGTACATGTAATTTTAATTATTAGTGAATTAATTGACAGAAATCAATAGCATGATGGATCGAAGTTTGTAATCAGTTACACTACTAAGTACTACATACTCTCTCTCCCTCGTACCATACACTAATATGCAATGCATACACTAAGTTAAACGTGTCTATCAGCCAGCTGTCATTACCGTACCCTCGCAAAAGAGGGCCCATGGGCAGTGAACTTTACATTGGGCCAAGACTGGGGGATGGGCCGATATTTGAAGTATCAATATTGCATTTAGACGCAAAAGAGAACCCAGGAAAGTTGCCCATGCTATCTTCATAATTAGAATAGTAGCCGCGGCTACTATTGATTTCAGCCTATTTAGGCATGGCTACCAATTGAGAGCAACGACCGCCAGCTATTGGGCCAATACTTCGATCACTATATGTCGTTGATGACTGCCAAGCACAATCATTCATTTATGCTGAAGCACGGCATAAAGCTAGCTAGGGTTAGTTTTTTAGCAGGTTACTTATCGATCTTATATGATATAGACAATTCAAAGTTTAGTCCTCATAAACCAGCCATTTGAGCTGCGCTTTCAAGTGCAGCGCTAGCTACACATGGTCGTATATTCGAGTAAACATTAGACCTTAGCAGGAAATTGAGCCCAAAGTAGAGGGTGGGCTGATATTCCGTAGTGGGCCCTCTTTCGCGAGGGTACAGTACAAGTACATACCACAATGAGCCTTGCATGCAACCACAAGTACATGTACGTACATGTAGCACTGTAAATACTGCTGTGGTCATTATATTGTTAGCTACCATATACATGTAGCTAGGAATGCTTACGGTAAACCAGTCTTCAAATTTTGTAGATTCATATGATCATACTATACAATCAAATTTATTTTTGTGTTTACTTTTCATTGTAGATTTTATTGTGTAAATATAGTTTATGCTATACTTTTGTTCCAGGCTACTCCTACATATTTCTGCATGTCACATTGAAAACATGGGAGTTGCCTATTAATAAGAGGCTACTCATTTATGTTGTTTTGGCATATATACCTGATATGGCCATTTAGCTTGTCAATAACTGTTTGGTAGCCATCATGTTTGAACAAATTTTCCACTCTGTTAATATGTTCTTTGTACATGTGCACATTCACTATATAGTCCGTAGAGGTACAAACAAAGTACCCTCTGGTTGACTTGTATTTCGCTTTAAGAAGAGAAACAGTGAGTTTTTTATCATTGCACATTAAATTTTGAGGATACAAAAACCTGTATGTAAACAAGTGTACAGTACAGCTCACAGGTAACTTGAAAAACAAGTGCGAGTGACACGCATGTATGAAGCACCTGCTCGCGAGTCAATTTCCAGCAACCACGTGTACCCGGTACCCACGTTTCAAGTGCACGCGTTCGCAAGGGCACACGCGAGTATTCGAGACTCAACAGCAAAAAAACCTAGCTAGTTTGTGAGCTAGGTATGGTTTTATTGCCTCTCTTGTCTCAACAAGCTTGCTAAAGCTTTCTAAACGTCTCGTACCTCAGCTGCTCACGATCACGTTCACAAGTACTCGAGACTCGTCATGAAAAGATACGGAGAATAGGAAGCTTATCTATGCCTAGCGAATCTTATACTACCTCTCTTCGCTCAGTAAACTCACCAGCGTTCATCAAAAAGTACAATAAGCGCGCGAACTGCCTATTATCTCGATCTTGCCACCATTGTCTTGTTGGTACAATAATTGGACCACGCCCTATACGTACTCGCGAGTGCGTGTAGATATGCGCGAGCGTGCGAGTACTCGCGCTTGCGTGTCAAGGGCGCCTTTTGCATGTGTGCGTGAACGTCCAGGCCACACGAGTCACCTCCTCGCTACTCGCACTCATTTGTCAAGTTAGCTGTGATCTGTACTGTATGTGCCTGTGTAGTAAAAGTAGTAACAAAATTGTAGCTGCCCATACTTACATGTAAGTATAAGCCAGGTGAGTATTGATTCATTGTCTACCGTCAAATATGAATGTCTGTGTGAAAAGAAACATGTATTTTTGTGATCACTGCATTGTTTCACATATTACATTGTATGTATCCTGTGCATTCATGTATGCAAGAATATGTATTAAAGAATAAGCATTTCTCTCCTAGCCACACCTTTTCTCACCGTTAACCATGCCAAGACGACCACCTTCAAATGCGAGGTTTCATGTGTGGCTTGCTTTTTTGAGTAGACACAGGAATTAACTAACCAGGCAATAATGCAACGAGCAAAGTTAATTATCACCCGAGTATACAATATTATGTAGATAAGAACAAATTTTTCCCACATAATATTATAGAAGATTCGAATTAAAGATAGCACCAATGGTCCATCAACAGAATCTGATGCGTAATAATCGAGAAAAGCAAGCGTAGGGATGTATAGTGGATGTGATTATCCCTGTTTGTGTACTTTTTTGACCCTGCCATCCCTACTTTATCCTTCAATTACATTGGTTTTTTATACTTGTATACTAAGTAGGAATAATGGGCATATCCGATTAAAGTTAGAATACGTTGGATGATGTTCTGAGTAGCTCTGCTGGAAATTACCTCAGGTTTACATCAATAAAGCTTTGCAACTGGGTCCATACTTGTATATATCAGGTCCATTCATCCATTGCTTTAATGCATAAATTGTCACAGAAAAGAACTTACCTGTGCTTTACATGCATATAACTATCTAGATTGAGAATGCAACGCCGGAAAATGGTTTCTTGAGGGTGAGTCTTATATACTGTACTAATAATACATATAATTACTGAATCCTGCAATTACAGTGTATTACCCCCCCCCCCCCCCCCCCCCACTCCCGCATGCTAGCACTGGGCAAAACTGGAGAGGGGTTTTATTCGCAGGATCGTGAAATTTCTGTGTCCATTATAACCAATTGAATATTGCCCGAATTTATTTACTTTCTATTTAACACTGAACGGCAATATTAGTAATTATTTTTGGCCATTCGGATAATTAGAGCGAGTATGGTACTGTTCATTCAGAAGATCATTGACCAGATATATGAACTTTTGACCCGGAAAACGGCCGATGGCCGACTGTTATAATCTGCTCTGCTATATAAAGTGCAGATTTAGCAAGGTGAGTGAGAGAACAACTCCACTAGGTAGTCTGTAGCTACTAGTCTGCAATAATCATATCAGTACTCTAGAACAAACCAGCTACATGTAGCTCTACTGGTTCTAGAGGCGACCGTAGTCGATTAGTGATACTAGCTCAATCATTTGTCGATAGCAAAACCTGCTCCCAGTTGAGCAGTGATCATAAAACACACTCAAAGTTGAAGAGTTGCAGCAGCACAGTGTCTCAGCAAAGTTTAGAAGTCTATGGCAGTGCAAAAGCAATGATTCTAGTTAAGGACATATAACTTTGGTTGATGACATGTCGGTAGTACACACTCAATGTGTCAATTGACTGCTTGTATGTGCAAAATGGGAACAAAACAGTGAATGGCACGAAATGTATTCCATCTAGACCGAACAGAACAGAATGGAAACGTGTGGTGTCCCAGGCAAGTGCCCACTCCTGGGTAAACACTAATTAACGGAAGAAAATTAGTGATAACTTAATTATTATGAACAGTTCCATGATTATCATAGTGATAGCTACATGTATATTAATTTTGTATCAAACATCTAGAGGACTGTGGAAGCCTTACGTGCACTGTTGGAGACAACCAAAGATATCAGAGTGAGCCTATTAATCTACAATCATGTGTTTGTCTAGCCTAATAAGACAGAAATAACTGTATGTGCGCATGTAGTTATATGTTTTTGGCAAATACATATTTGAAGTTACATGTATATATCACCCTTCCTCACGATTATTGAATGTAGAATAACCTAGTGACTTCATTGGTGATACTAAAGGATGAAAAACCTGATGACATGCAAGTAAGGTCTTGTCATCACTACATGCAGTACAATTATGTATGTGCATATTTTCCAGAAAGCTCTTGATTGCCTGATACAATTGATTCCAGATATGTCACCAATTAATGATGAGTTTAAGGTATGTAAGTTAGCAGCATCTTGATCAGTTCTATATTGTTGCTCACTTCATTTGACTATCAACCTCAAGAATTTTACTGAGTTGTAGCAATGAAACGAGAATGCCAAATATCTGGGACATATTTTCTAGTGGTTTAACAAGACTCTCTAAGGCATTCTGTAATTTCTGCTCTCTTGATAACAAAGCATGATGGATAGAAGACGTAGTATAATAATAACCTGTCCGCTGCATTAATTGTAACAGGATTTGTGATGCAATCCAGTGCTGTACTTAGCCTAAATATTTAAGGTATAGTATCGAAAACCATACCCAAACAAGTTTTATGCATGCGCAATATACTTTGGCATGCTTCACGTTGACCTCACCTAATATATATATATAATATTCAGAAAACTGCAGAGACTGTGCACATTGCTTACCCAAACAAGAGTATGTGCTTGATTATGAACTGAGGATCGATGTCTAACTTTCTAAACAAAGGCTCAAAAAGTGGTAAGGCCATGCATGGCCTTACCAGCCTTACATGCTCTGACGGCCTTGAAAGGTCGTGAACCATACAAACAGCTGTTAAGCACACCACATACACAGTTCAACACTCTCCCTCTCCCTCTTCATATACTCTTGCCCCTACCTATACACATGTACAAGGGTAAAGTAATCACTACAGTTATAGCTATAATAATTGTCGTCAGCAGAGCCTCTATATATATATATACCTGAACATTTAAAGGCACTGTATCAGCATATAGCGGATAGAAACCGTGACGTTTAGTGATGTTGTTTGTATTTTTCTGGGCCAGGAAAATGGGAACATCCGTATACATGCTCCGCACATTGCAGTTTTGTGATATCGGGATCATGCTTACCCGTGCCTGACCAGCTGGTATAGCACTGCACCCACGATCGGACAAGAGAGCTTGACATCGCCGGGATACTGAGTGGTGCAGAAGAGTCTCCTTTCGATGATTAATCTTCATTTCTATGCTTACCTGCCATCATATGGTGCATAAGGCTGGATCGAATGACAGCTGTGAGTGTGGTAGATGCCATGTGGCCAGTGATACTGCCTGCACTTGCACGCACTTGATGATACGTTATGCGGTTGATTTCTATTGTTTCTGAAAAAAATTAATAATAACACGTGACCCTTATATCCTGATACAATGCCTTTGTATTACCGATATGTTTTGCTTGCTATATGAACTTAGAGTGATATTGAACAGTTGAGAAATAAAGCAGAATTATCTTTTAAAGAAGTAAGCTCACTGTGATATTGTTCGAGTCTGTATGCTATTTAATATTCCCTTATATATCACTGACGTGATGTTTTGCTTGCTATGACATTAAAGTGATATAGTAGCTTACTGTGACATTGTCCACTGTATTTTCTCGATCAGATGCCATGACTACCCTATTTATTTCATTGCCTTAGTTTGTGCAGTATTTATTAATATCAGTAGCTGCAATCCGTAGAGAAACGGTCAATTTAACTAGGAGATTGTATATAATAACAAGTATGTTTGATGTCACAATCATGGGATAGTGTGACTGAACACTACATACTAACAGCATGCTATAGTACAATCGAGTGCCAGTTATAGTATAGCACGCATGCGCAGATGAAGACCACACCCCTCACTGGAGGCCAGGTGTAGCTGATCAAACTCACTGTGTAACAATGGCGAAGTTCTCTCTTTGCTCGAACGTTGAATCTACCACCAGACCATGACAAAGAGCAGACATCGCCTCTCACTTCGCTTGAGGCTCGGTGGCCTGCCGAGCAGGCCTGTCGAAACGTGCGGCGCTTGCGCCGCTCGCTCAAGCTCGATAATGTATCTCTATGGCCCCTAGGCCTTGGCAACCTCGTTTGTGCACACGGCACAACAATTCTGACCAATCGTGAGTCTTCTGAACTTGTAGGAGAGCACATCTTTTTATTCCCTCCAGGTTAGGACACGGACTATATAAGAAAATTGATCGTCTGAAAAATATTTTTCGTTGTATATATATAATTAAATAATATTATTATAAAACACTTAATAATACATGATATTTTGCTTGCTATGACATTAGAGTGATAAAGGAAAATTATCTTCTGAAAATTCTGAAGTAAGCTTGCTGTGAGATTGTCTCTGCTACATGTATAATGTTCCTTATCCTATAGACTTTGTTGCAGAAAGGCATTAACAAAACGATAGCCAAACTGCACAGAACACACAGTCACAATGAAATTGAAGTGAGATAACATACTATCATGATTTTCTGCAATAGAAAATGGTGATCCTTCCATACAGTACTGTTTTCAATGCTGCATTCAAAGATGCTGTAGCTACTCTATTAGGCCATAGATCATATATACTACGTGCCCGGGATTGGAAACTGCTCACGTGAGCAATAGAGTTAATGCAATCCATGGCGGGCACTCCGTGTCCCCTAGACCGAGGCAGCTGAACATGGCTCTACTGCAGCCTGTGTTAGTGCTGTAGCTAAGTGGAGGCAACGAAAGTAAAGCTCTATGATGGAAGAATACTGCCGTATTTCTTCTAAAAATTCGGCATGAAAATAATAATATGTCTTTAGTTTCGCCGAATTTTTAGAGGTTAATATTCAACATTCTGTCTGCGTGCGCATTCCATTCCCGTTTATAGCATATACGCATGACGACCTTTGCCGAAAAATTAGAGACTATATTCAATCATTCGGTAAAGGGTGCCGAATAATTAGAAGGGCCGAATTTTTAGAAGAAATACGATACTAGCAAAACTTTTTGAAGAGCGCAACTATCTACGGCAGTCTTTTCGGGGTACGAAGTTGTTCACTGCTATTTCAGTCGCCTTCACCCATACTTGCCCCATAGGACGCTGTACAAAACAACTTTTGGACCTGTATCTCGAGTCCCATGGCAGCAGCTATATACCAAAAACTGAAGTTTTAAGTCAAAATATGGTGCCTCTGCACTAGAATAGCCACTATTTGGAGGATATACTGCTACCGCTGAGCCAGAAACAGTCAGAAGCACAAAAAAAGACGCCATTTTGAAGTCGCCTTGTTGTTGGGACTAGAACACCTCAGATACTGAACCAAGGAACTTCTCGTCACTGTAAATAGTTAGAAGAAGCCCTTATCCACTAGGATAGCTAAGTTATAAGGTTGTAAGTGTTTCTATTTAGTAGCTATTATCAGAAAAATGTGTGATTTTTGGCCATTTTTTCGCAATTTTTGTGCATTTTTGTGGTTTTCCGTGCGACACGGATTGCACCAGTGGACTCTATTGCTCACGTGAGCAGTTTCCAATCCTGATTACGTAGTCTATATGATCTATGATCAGGCATGATCATGTAAAATTTCATAGCCTCGGAGATAGGTATTTAAATATCTAGACACCTATACAAGAGGTGTACAAGTTATGTAGTCATGCACCTATAAAGCAATCTGATTGGTCAGAATGTTACAACCATGGTACAATAATCATTATCCTTAATAATAATATTATAACTCTTAATAATATATGATATTTTGCTTGCAATGACATTAGAGTGATGAAGGAAAATTATCTTCTGAAGAAGTAAGCTTGCTGTGAGATTGTCTCTGCTACATGTATAATGTTCCTTGTCCTACAGACTTTGTTGCAGAAAGCCTTGGACAATATGATAGCCAAAGTGCACAGTACACGCAGTGATGAAATTAAAGTGAGATTAACATACTATCATGATTTTCTACAATAGAAATGGTGATATTTCCGTACAGTACTGTTTTGTTAACGCTCCGAACATGCCAGAACTCTTGAATGAAGCATTTTCAGCGAAATTAAGCCACATGACAAAAACCTTGAAAATACCATAGACTCTATAAAGCTTTTTAAAAAATGAGGTAGGAAGCAAATTTTGTGGTAACAGATAGGTCGACACACGCACAGATAGAACAAGTATCATAACCCCACAGTGCATCATTAATTTTGCCAGTCACCTTGCTTCCTGGTGAGCTTTCGATGGACAAGTGAGACAGCAATGGCTTTGTTCCAACTTGAATAGTATGTATAACCAGCAATATATCCAGCAACACGACTGGTTCATCATAAATTATAGCACACTGGCAGAGATGCTTCTTATCTGTGCATGCTACCACAACTCTGCTGACATAGCACTGCTGTATGGCACATATGCAGAGGAGGTGGGATGGATGATCACGTGTCACCTCAATTACTGCACACTAATGAACCTTCCGTAGTCAATTGGCTATTTCTGGTGGCCTCTGAGCACCCAACTTTCAGTGGTGGGAGAAGCCTATCAGTGGTTATCCACTGGTTCCCCTCCAAATGTAGAATGGGGAATGTGTCTCCTCTAGTGCATAGCGCGAAGCTTCAGATAATATGTGGGTTAAAAACTTCCAGTCCAGCATTGATGGTAGTTTTAAGGTAAATTACATGTGCTATCAAAGAAGAGCAGAAAAAATGCTAAGCTACGTAAGAATGCCAACCCTACTGTGCCAATCCCATTTTGCGATCGCTGGCAGGCTCTAGAGCTGACGACGATAAACCTATAGTTGGACATCGACTGCTGTTTCTTCATCGCTGTGATAGTACTCTCTCCATTTGCACTGGATGATCCGTTCTATTTACACTCGAACAAGCTATTGCCCGAATTTATTTACTTTCTATTTAACACCGAACGGCGATATTAATAATTATTTTTGGCCGTTCGGATAATTAGAGCGAGTACGGTAGTCTCACATATTATACATGTACATGTAGTAAGTGTATATAACTAATGTTTGTTTTGTTGTGTGTATATTTGATATTAGAGAATTCTACTTCAATTGTGTGAGAAATTTGAAAGCTTACTGAAACCATCTAATTTGAAACTATTACCTGAACAAGTGAGATATATACATGACATTGTACGTAGCATATACAGTAGGAATAAAAAAAGCGGTGATATTTCCGTTCCTTTCCACCCTGTTCTGACGACGTCACACTGTTCATGCTAACCATACTGTTTCCATTCTATATGCTATACAATTAGTAATTGGGTGTGGTCTTTTCGACATGCGAAAAAATGAGAGGCCAGCTTGTTCACTCGCCAATTAGAATCAATAGTTGTACACTGCCACGATCTTCTTAGTTCTGCGATCGAGGCTCAACTGGTTTGACGTCCACTATTGACTGATCGACCTCACATCGCAAATTGACCTCCAAATGAGATATGAGATCACTCGATAAAGTAATGCTTCTTTTGGTTTTCGTAGGCTCTTGAGGCATCATTTTCATGCTAGCACGTCACTTGGAATAGTCAACTGCACGTTCCATCACATTGACCTCTGCCCGTCCCGTTTCCATTGTTGAGCACTGGGAACATCCTTTTTACTTCCGTCTTAACAGGGTGGATAGGAACGAAAACGACTCCTACGTACTATACCGTATACTTTCTAATTTAGGTGCCCCCAAACAATAGTTACAGATCACGCAGGCGCCTCCAAATAGAACCAGAACATTCAGCAGATCAAAGGGCACCTAAATTAGGGAGGCGCCTTAAGAGCTGCAATTAGAACGGTTCTGGAAGTTTTGCCAGGACACAAGCGCCATCACTAACCGGTCCTATTTTAGTGGCAATGAATATGACAGTGGCAGAACAACAAAAAATTAATATGGTTCTAGTTTCAGTTCTAAGTTCTTTTTGGAAATTTCACTCTGATCGCTGAATCATTCTTGAGTTGTTGGTACCGTAGCTATCAGAACGGTTGTCTCTAACTCCAGAAAGACATCAAAGCAGAGGTATTAAAGTGCCCATATAAATGTAGGAGACAGCTTAGTTTGACATCTAAACTGCTACTGCTAGCTCGATAGATCAATCGACGGTACGGTACGGTACCGCGGTATTGCCATATTGCACGTGGCAATACATTCCAATTAAAATAGGCGCTGCCTAAAAATAATTGATGTCCGGAAAGGCGCCTTAAATTAGAACCAAAAAAATTGCACAGATCTCAAAGGGCGCCTAAATTAGGGTGGCACCTATATTAGAACATATACGGTACATGTAGTACTTGTAAAGAGGAATGGCCTAACTTTGTTGATTAATTATAGGAAGAAGCTGTGGGAATGTTTGATATTTCTTTGGAGTCTATGAAGAAGATGGAAAAAATGCTTACTGCTGAGTTTGCTGAAAGTCAGAGGAGCGTGGGAGAAGATGTTCAGGCAAAGATGCACATCCACAAAATTCCTAGTGGAAATGATGTGGGAGAGTTCCTCGTTGTGGATATGGAAGCCAACCATCTAGTGTTGCACATGTGCATCAGTGAGTTGACCTTCACTGATGTTGTGGAGATAGTTGCACCTGACATCAGCAGTAGCATCTAAAATAGGCAGCAGTATGAAATAGTGTTGCAGTTGAAAGAGCACACATTCAGTTGTTGTTGTCTACTATGTGTAAATCACACTCTGGTTTATTGGAACGACCTCCACACAGGCAGTGTGGATTATAACTTTTGTTGATGTTCTGACAAATGTCAGATCATAATGTAACTGGATCTGAGAAAACCCACCATAATATTTATCAATCCATGAAAATTGGTTAGCTGTATCATAGGGCTAACCTACCTCCAAGTCTCAGACACGTTGCGCGCTTGGCTGTGGAGCTAGAGCGCTTTGTTTGTGATTGCACCACACCCCCAGAAATTACAGTCTTAAAGGCATTGCTATGTATGCATGCATATAGCGAATCCATATACTACATGTATGTGTGACCTGGAAATTAATTAAATGGCCATGGGCAGAGCCATTCATTTTGAACGGCAAGGGTCGAATTTTAATCGTTGGCAATAGGCACCAATTGTTCTTCGATACCCAAGAAGCTTATTAAAAGGTGAGTGAATGTACAGTAGTTTGATGAATCTAGCTGCATCTAGATAGGCAATTTTTAATTAGCACCCATAGCAACGGACTCTATGTACGGCAGCCATGCAGACTAGGTAGGTCAAAATGAAGGCTTATTTTGCCTTGGTAACTTACGTTTACCCTCCATAGAAGGTGGCAACAGTTAGTAGTAGAAAGGTTCTTTGACATAAATATGACAAAAACTGGACCTTCATACAAGTTTTGTTACTGGAGATGCTAGAAATGCACATTGCACCATATGCGCGTTTAACAAATATGCTGTGTTTTCTCAGATCCGGTCACATATTCCAGTTGCACACATCTTGTCCAACACCCCCCCCCCCCCCAAGAGATTTAGATAGCCAAAAAGCTTCTCTACCAGTGATGAACCGGTTATCTTGTTAGATCTATAACCAACCATGTATACTTTTTGAGTTGAATTAAGAAGCCATAACTGTCTCTCATTTGTCTGTTGAAAGCTCACAAGGGAGCAAGGAAGGCAGCGGTGACCAGTAAATGGTGCCAGAACTCTTGAACGAAGCATTTTCAGGGAAAGCCAAATGGGAATAATGTTGAAAATACTGTCAAGAACCCTATATAATTTGTTTGCTACGTAAAAACGAGGTAGGAAGCTGATTTTGTGGTAACAGACAGACAGACAGACACGCACACACACAGAACGACTACCATGCATGCGCTGAGGGTTAACTACTACTACCGTATACTCTGGTTAATAAGCGCATGCGCTTATACATGTAGTGGTAAACGGAACTACAGTATGCACTTGATAAAGGATATGCGCTTATATGGCACATAACCACACCCACAAACGTTTGGGCACGTGATGGATGCAAAGCCCACTAGCGCTAGCGCTAGCTGGCTCGATGGATCGAGTGCTCTAGCGTTTACAGCTGATAATAAGTGCTGGTAATTTGTCTGAAGACTTGATCTTCTTGTATGACAGAGTTATTCGTGGCCATCATATCTCCAAAGATACCGGTATCTGGACTCCACATACTTTCTGTCTGCCAGTATTATTGGAATGCATGCGCATTGCAAACTATACTGGCATGCAATAGTAAGCGGCCATGCGTCCGACCAGGAGTGGCCATGGAGCCATTTTGGTCGGATTTAGCCAATAACCGACAGTTATAACCCACACGGGGGGGGGGGGGGGGGGGGGGGGGGTATATATACGGAATTATTTATACTAGTTTTCTTGTGCTCTCTCTATTGTATAAGCCCACTTGTATGTGCAGAAGTTTGCCCATGATAGCATCCTATTTCTGTAGATGACGTTGAGGAAGAGAAGTTCATGTTTGATGAAAATTTAATGGCAGCCGACGAAAATGAAACATCTGAGAACTCATATCTAAGGAATTTCGTTAACGACTGCATAACCAAATTCACTAAGGACAAAAAAATGCCCATAGCATTCACATTCCCCTTTCCTGTGAAGCAGGAGGAGAGCCTCACATCTCGCACGCTAATCCGCTGGATAAAAAGAGACTTTGAATCCACTGGAGGTGTTGTTCAGGATAGGGATGTACCTTTGGTCAATGATGCAACTGGTATTCTACTTGCTATGGGGAATAAGGATCCTAACTGCCCTATTGGGATATCTTTACGCAATCGGGTAAATGCCTGCTACATGGAGGAGGTAGATGCTGGAGATAGTAAGATCATTAATACGGAGTTGGGTACCTTTAATGACGATGGCAAGCTTGACAAGTGGTGGACCAAGTATGATCATACCAAGGAGAGGGTTAACATTGATGGCCAACTTGATGATAATCCTAGCAATTCTAAACAGCAACTGTGAGTCAAATACTTGTTCATTCATTTATATCTAAGTATATTATCATTGACAGTGATCATAATATTTTATTGTATTTTAAGCTTTGAGAAGATGATCTCAGAAGACTACCAGGGGTTGATTATCTGTCGTGTTATCAAGGATCTCCACAAAGAAAATAAACTCTTTGGGAAACAGAAAGTTACCAACTTTGATAAATTTGAGGCATTTTGCAGAAGAAGTTTGGGAATTATTGAAGTATGGTATGTAGTAATAATATTATTGTAATCATCAAGATATGTACCCCAGTATATTGATTCCTAAAGTGCTTTGACCTAACCAGCAGTGTGATTGCATTCATACATAATTTTATTCATCTTCTGACATAATTGTTAGGGATATAGAGACTTGCAAGAGGCTATTGAAACGTCATCTTGGGATTGAAGCATCTTACAAAGACTATGTGGTCATTTGTAGAGTGTGTGTGGCTGTGTCCACTCGTGCTGCTAAATTGGCAGCTGCTGGTATTGTAGCACTGGTGAAGAAGATTAACAAGATTGATGGCTGCACTGTGGCTGTTGATAGCACTCTCAACAATCAACATCCCCAATTCCTTAAAAGGTATTGTTGTATAAGTTCAAGGTTGCAACTGGGGGGGGGGGGGGGGGACAGTTTGACATGCCATTTTGCACCCCCTTGAAAATGCATCCCACAGTTACACCTAGTTATTAATGTGCTCTTGACCTACATAAAATACAGGATACAGGTTGCACTGGATGAGCTGGAACCAGGGAACAAGATCAAGATAAAACCTATTGATTATGGCTCGCGTCGAAGTGCTAATTTTGCGGCTGCAATGTTGCAATACTGTGTCAGCCCACCCCCCAGTTCAAGCCCAGGGTAAGGTGTAGCACTGCCCATACATGTACATGTATATAGGCCTTTTCAGTAACTACAACTTCATTCTTGATGGGGCTTTTGGGAACACTTCAAGATAAATTTTTTACATACATGTAGTGGCACAGAATAGATCAAAACTGGATATTAAAGGATTTTGATTCATGCCTTAGAATTAATCACTATACTTTGAAGTGTTAATTCCCATGTCATTGATGTTTATATTATTGTAATGTTTTGCCCCCACACTAAAATAATTATACGTGAGTGGATGTGATCACTTGCACATACAGAGACCTACTATAGAGTGGCGGTATAATTATATACTGTACTCACAATAAAGAAATTAATATTTTCTTGCATATATAGGTCATCAGAAGGATCTGAAGGGCAGAGAGGACAGCAAGAGGTATAATAACTAATTCATACCAAGCTCCTCAGTGTTTCTTGTAATATTTGTAGTTGTGTCAGCACGAGAGCCACAAACAATATCCAAAACAACTATGACTATAACCCACCTGTCTGCCCTAGCTCTCATCTCCTACATAACACCAATAATTATTCCCATTAGTCTCAAACATGGTGTGGATGCCCACATCAATCAGCTTCAAACCAACCTCCTAGTAAAACTAGTAAAAACAAAAAAAAAACGCATAGCTATATACCGTATATGCAAGATCTGATTAGCACAAGAAAATTCCGCATTCTATATAGGCCTTTTCGTAATGCATGTTTATGAGTATAATATTATTATGAACCCTTGACCATCTCCCCAGTAGCTGCATAGTGTAATGGTGCATGTGGTAAAAGGTCGTCAATAGAATGCGTACATATCGATCGATGCTCGCCCCAGAAATCATGGAGATGGCGTCTAAGATCGACTCTCAGCCTTGACAGCGACAAGTTTCGATGCTTCAATCACAGAGACGAACTCGACAGTACAGTATTCCTTCCGAACTTCAGGTTGGTCACGCTGCTGCAGTCGCGCGCGGGACAGCCCCTTGTGACAATGCGTGCTATATATAGAGCAAGGCTAGCTTTATTTATCCACGGCATTACGTAAGCCAAGAAAACACGTGAAGTTCAACAAACAGTACTTCTCAGAGAAAGTAGCGCTCAGCTTGTAATGTATTCGCTGGATACACGCGTAAGATACTCTACATATTTACTGATTTTCAAGTCCCAGAAAGGCTCCAGCGAGGCCCTGAATTTTCTCATAATTACCTCATAGATTACGCCATAGGTTTCATCATAATTACACCATAATTACCTCATAACCACAGAAAAGTAAATTGCTACTGGGGAGATAATGATGACCTTTACCAGAAAATTGCACATTGTAATTATACGCGTTCCATTAGAATAAGCCTGGTAATATAACCCTTTCATAGTTATACCTTAAGAAATCTGATGGCCACCTCAATGCTATCGTCAGTAGGGTCCTCAGTTTTGAAGTTAATATACATTGTACGTTGTTCCCTCAGCCCATAGCTATATTATTCACATGATCAGAGGATGCCTGCATTTTTTGTTTTTACTAGGAGGTTGGTTTGAAGCTAATTGATGTGGGCATGCTGTGGATGAGGCTATGCATTAGCTAGCCAGCCAGTATACACATAACTCTTGCCTACAACTTGATGATTAATTAACATGTTGTGGTGTGCACAGTATTGTGAACTGTTTGCTTATAATAATATTATTACAGGATATATGTGTACAAAGTGATGCAGCTGAGGAACATGCAGCAGCAAAAAATGTAATGATGATAATAATTGAGATAAAACGTGGATTGTACTTTTCTGTATAATGTGGGCACAGTAGTGTAAGGGGGCTTGTCCAAAGTCCTTGTGGAAAATTAACGTCATTATGACGTTAGGGGGGAAGGGTCTTGGTCTATGACATTTTACAACTGCACTGTCAGCAGCTTTTAGCTTTAGTTGTGATTATGCATTCTTGTGGTTGAACAAGTCTAGACACACCTCCAGCAGTGTCAAAATTTGTATTTTTGTGACAGCCACTACATAGCTAAACTGTGCACGTAGCTACAGGCAAGCAAGAAACTGTCAAAGAGGCACAGGTATGCAATGAATCCATGAAGACGTAGCTAGCACTGTAAAATACAAGTGAATATCGAATGTGTAGGGTAAATGGAGCAGAATCAGAGTTTCAGTATTGACTCTATGCTGAAATGCTGCAACGTTAAGAGAGGGGGGGGAGGGGATAAAATATTAACGTCATAATGATGTTAGTTTTTCCGCAAGGACTTTGGACAAGGCCCCTAACATGCCCAGTCATATATGCCCCCATTTACACAGGCCTTTAAACCACTTTGTATAAATGTGCTAGACTGCTTTACACAATCATCATTTTCTAAACAGGTTCATAAACCACATCTGAGAGGTGGTTTGAACCAGTTTCATGTTCCGTTAAAATATTTTCGGACAGCCTGGGCTTATGCGAAAATTAAACGCGCGAAAATACATATGCAATATTAACAATAATGCGGTACAGGGTCGTTTGTCCGAAAATTATTGCACGAAATATTTTAGACACAAAGTATTTGCGATTTACGGTATGTCATGCATACACATTTCACACTCATTAATCCATTGTTATAGCCTCTACTAAGCCGTGGTAATTTTACTGATCCTAAAAATTAATATTAAATTTAGTAATGCAATATATTTTTTTGTTTTTCTAGCTCATTTCTGCTAATGTCGAAGTTCATCCTCAGCCTGCTGGTGAGAATATTGAACTCCCTGACGTTAAAAGTTAGCTTAGTTTTCAAATTGCTACCAACCTATTTTGATAAACACCAGTTTAACACGCAAATTAATTTTTTGTATTAATAATAGCTATTTTGTACTCACAGCTATTATAATTAGGTTGTAAAATTATGACATTATTGAATTGTACAATGTCATGTTTCACTATACCCCTACAGTCAGCTGGATCATTTTGTGTATCAGGTCAGACTTATAAAATTATTATTCATTGTTATCTGTTGAATCCTATTATTATCACCTTAATTTTATGTGTGCATAATAATATTATTAATATTATTGCTAATTTGTTGGTGTATGTGAGACTGGCCATGGAATGTGTTTTGGGAATGAGACTTTGTGTTGCATGACTGGAATGTACTAAAATGTACAGTGTTAATATAGAATCTGAATTACTATGGCCCACAGATAAGTTGCTATTATTGGAGTACACCTTAAATTCTGATCTATAGCTAGGCAACACAAAGTCTAGTTCCAGATCTGAAGGATGATTACAGTAACTATATAGATAGTGTATAGGAATATACTAATAATAATAATCCTAATTAGATGAGGGAATAAATGAATCTTGCTTCCAGGATAGTACATTGATGACGATGCCCAACAAGTGTTCACCACAACTGCTCTTGAATTGCCTCATCAAGGGGAGGAAACTCAGCACCTCCACAGCTGGGTGAGTCATGTTATGTAGAACCAGTTCATAACAACATAAGGCATCGTATCACTTTGTGAACCAGCTGCAGCCATTTAGAAGGTCCTTAGGAAGTTTAATTTCTGAAAACTATAGACTATACGCTAATTATAAATCATATAACTATATAAGCTTTATTTCTTTGTAGAAATATATATTATATAAATATTAAATTTTCGATGATGAAAATTCCAGTCAAGAACCCATGCACTATGTATACGTACATATACATGTACCTCTCTAGTAACAAACTACTAGTTTTAATTACTATCGATGTAAATTCACTAGCAGTACCCACAATCAGTGCTATACTTGCTAATAGGGTTATCATATAATATTAAATTTTAATTTAGGTCCCCTACCCATCCCTTAATGTTGCACTTGATAATAATTAATATCTTGTGTCAAGTATCATAATTATTATTTTGATCAGCAGATCTGGTATACCTCAAATGACATCTGTTCCCCCTAAGTTCGTACAAAATGATAATCTCCAAAATTGATACTAAAATAAGTATATTATGAACTGCACCATGATTGAATACTACATTAGTGCATACAGAATACAATGTCATTTACACTAACACACACTATAATTGACACTAATCAGGAATCAACTAGTGATGGTTGAATATCTGCTACATGTGTGATATAAAAGCTACAGGTATAAAACTAACTAGATATACTTTCATAGCTAAAAAAATAGTTATGAAGCTATGACGGATTGAAGTGTTAACGATCGAATTGAATGTTCAAATCTTTTTCCCTTCTTTCTGTACAATAATTTTATTACTAAAATTAAAGTATGGCTACACTCGTATATTCCAGACCTTGCACACAAAATACATGTACCAATTTACAAATGGGAAGGCCTGGATTTTATTATACTATGAAAAACTTGACCACATCCCCAGTAGCTGCATAGTTCTAATGGTTCATATGGTAAAAGGTCGTCAATATAGTGCGCACACAGTCTAAGCCACATTGATGTTGGCACCTCATGATCGCAGAGATGGAGTCTGAGACCGACTCTCGACTTCGAATTTCGATGCTTCAATCAAAGGAGATAAACTCGACAGAACAGTACAGCTTCTAAACTTCAGATCGGTCGTGGCAAGACACGTGCTATAAATAGCGCAAGGCTAGCTTTATTTATCCACAGGATTACGTCAGCCAAGAGAACGCATGAAGTTCGGCCAGCATTACTTGTCGGAGAAAGTAGCACTCAGCTTTTAATCTATTCGCTGGATATGTATGTAAGTTAATATGTGATTCTGTGAATTTTCAGGTCTCAGAAGTGTTCTGTAAAGGCTCTGAATTTTAGTGCTATGACGACATAGGTTACATCATAATTACATCATAATTACCTAATAACCGCAAAAAAGTAAATTTATACTGGGGATGTAAATAATTATTATATACCGTATAGCGGGGAAATTTTCGAGGGTAGCAATTTTCGCGGATGTGGGATTTTGAACTTTTTCGCGTTTTAATTTTCGAGGATCAGCCCTGAGACAAAGCCACACCCTCAAATTGGATGCAATAAAAACCACGCCCCTCTTCTTTCAAAGGGCCTGGGTACGAGGCTAGTAGTGTTAATACGAGCTAACTATGTCTGAACTACGGAGCTGTGTTGTGGAGGCGATGATCCGTGGCTACCACGAGTATCAAAGCATTTGGGAGGCTGAAATTGGCAACCTCTGTGACCCCTTCACAAAACCCGAGTCTTCAACAATAGTTGGACACGTCCCAAGAAAAATGTCAGCTATATGTTCGCTCTTTCTTCGAAAAGGAGGCAGTATCTTTCGAAAATGGCTTGCTAACGCTACAAATAGTGCACTTTCTGTTAGGCATGCCTCGTGGTTTATATCGACCGCACCCATTCTACTGATATCGTGTGCTGGTGGGACTGCGCATGCTCGAGCTAAATCTGTGTAGGAACGGGTCGTCACACGTACAGCGGGAAATTTTCGAGGTATAAAATTTTGCGGATTCACCCTGATCCGCGAAAACAGCGAAAATTAATACCCTCGAAAATTTCCCGCTATACGGTATACATGATATGCCATACATGCATGTGTACCGGCCACAGCTATATTAGATAGGGATACATGTAATTATACTTCACGGTAACTTACAATGACGATGGCTAACGAAGTTTAACTACAACGTAGATGGTAGCTAGGACTCCAGCCACTATGAGAATCAGCAGTACAACGATCCCCAGTGCTATCCCCACTATAGGTCCCACAGTTAGCGGTGACTTATCTGCAATTTTATTAGATCAATTGACTCCCAAACATACTTGAAATAGCCATTAATTTTAGAATGCAATTGCAACATACTTTGAATTTCAATGGTAGCTGTAGTGCTCATTTCTGGAATTTCGGTTGCTGTGGACGACCCACTATTAGTAGAATTTCCAGTTTGTAGATCTGTATTAATTATTATTATGTCATACGATTATTATACTTGTACAGTTACAAAATTGAAAAAGGAAATTGCCATAAACTGAGACACCTGACCAACTGTGTACATCATGTACTATAATAAATGTTTGTACGTTATAATTATTCACTGGGGGCCAAGGAATTACGGCAGTAAACGAACCGATCCCAAGGATGAGGGTGAGGTTTGTTTACGTTGCCATAATTCCTTGGCAACCAGTGAATATTTACTACTGATTGTCTAGGTTACACATTCAGTACCTAGAAACAAAACTAACCAAAATTTGAAAGTAGAAATGAAGTTGTATGGCTTCGGGGATAGGGCCAGTTGAAGTGGCTGGTTTTCCACATATTTTGGATCTACCTTACTACTTTCAATTGGCTATTTCTTATATAGAGTTTAGTTTCATGAAAAACTCATGTTCTCAGCTTTCTTTTGGTGTGCTTAATGGGTGGGTGGATCACAGTTGAGATGGAGCTTTATTAATTAAAAAAAATAAAATTTGTTTTTTATCCGTTCGGGATATTTCAAATTTTTTCATACTCGGTCAGAACATTGTGCTATTATTCCTCTTTGTACTATGTAAATTTGGTTTTGGGATGAGAATGGGTTCAGGATATAATATTAAACATTTTATACTGCTCACATATGCAAAGTAGTGGAATCTATATACAAAAACTCTGATCAGGTGCTAGTAGTGTCCTTAAGTATAGCTAAGGCTGCTTTGCTTATATTCTGTGCTATTGTCGACCAAAGGGAAAACCCTAAACAATGGTGCACTTAATCAGGATGTGTGTGTGTGTGTCAACTTACTGGCCTCAAAAACCTTTTTGGCTGCACTGTGGCGAGGTTTGTTAAGAGGATTACAGCAGTTACTTCTCTAAGTTGAGGACATTTTGACTCTAACTCTCAGCACAAAAAAGTGAAGGAGGAAGTTGGCATTGGTGAGTATTAAGGAGGCCAAGGACCCATACACACAAAGGGAGGAAGCCAGGAACAATGAGGACAGTAACAAAGGTGAGGAGGGTACAGACTATAGACTACCAATTAACACTAGCACATTAATTTAGTTTACACAAAATTAAAGTTGAAACACACACATGAGCTATAATGTGGTGTGTTTAGTTTTTCATGAAACTAAACTCTATTCAAGAAATAGCCAATTGAAGGTACATGTAGTAAGGTAGGTCCAAAACATGTGGAAAACTAGTCACTTCAACTGGCCCTATCTCCGAAGCCATACAACATTGACCGCAAATACTGATTGTGGTTACATGTCTTAGTACCTACTACATATCTACCAAGTGTCAGGGAAATCTGAATTGGGTTGTCATTTTTCATGTTGAACATTTATGGATGACCCTATAATAATACATAATGAATTTTGAGGCGGCTACAAATAAGCATGGGGGGGCAGATGATGGCAGTTACAGTGGCCTAGCTTATAATTAGTTCATTGTTGTTGAGCTTCTTCTAACAAATGTCTCTAGCCTTGATCATAATATTATTATGTGACAGTGGCATACCCATCAGCTCTGAAACAACAGCCAGCTCAGTAAGTAGCTAATGACAAATATAATCGATGACTAGGAGCTACTACCATCTTTGCGCGTGAATATCTTAGTAGGCCATTCCTACTTACACTCTACTGACTCCGATATTATATATCCCAAGGTTGAAATCCACATGATTTGATGATATTAATTTTTAGTTTGATAATGAACCGCATGACTTTAACGCAATACAAAATTTCTTAATTTATGGTATTTATGCCAATAGAACGCAAACAAAAAAATAATTACATTTTAATTTTCACGCAATTTCCTGGTAAATGTCATCACACTCTCCATTATGAAAAGGTCTAGAATGTGATTTATCTTGCATTTTATTCACATAAATACAGTAGTAGTACACATCCATTCACCCAATAAAGGTGAATATGAATAAAGTTAAACTACATGTATTTCTCACCCACGTCAAAGCTGATGCTTTCATTCACACGTTGACCGTTGTTAAAGCAGGTTACAGTTGATCTGGCATACTCGGATGATACCGTGATGTGCAGCTCAGACTCAAGAATAAGTCTGGACTCATCTACCATCGTAAGGTTGGCAACACTCGCTATATTAGTGGACTGTTTAAGTAATCCTGGTGTATCCTCTGTTCCAAAGAATATCTGCAGTCCACTCTCACTAACATAGTGAACACTGCCCCATGCAAGAATTTCTGATTGAGACGTTGCACAGGTAAATATCACTGACTGCCCAGGACGAACATTGGATAGAATCTGTGGGCTGCTGTGCAACTGGATCAATAAGCTGCCTGGGATCCCTGAAGCCATAAGGAATGAATACAATAATAAATAATACTATACAGTATATGCCTCCCCCAAATAAATACCGGTCTCATTTAGCTGGGAATGTGAGTTGTACTCGCGATTGCATGCAAACTAGAGCTCTTACCCCACGTGCTGCACTGTTGATGAGTACCGTATTTTCCCGCTATTAAGCGCATGCTCCATAGGAAGAAACCTGCACTTAATAGCGAAGTGGGTAGTGTTGATAGGTGCGGTCAACAAAATGAAGTATTTGCGATGCTCAAGGGTCTTGCCAATCGATTCAATGAAGCATAATGAAGCCAGTTTTTCGACGATATTGACGGATATGTTGTACTTATGAATCGCTCAGATGCCTGGACCTCCAGATCTGGTAATTTTTGTTGATAAAAACTTATTGCTTTTAAATTACCCCTTGCGCATGCCATGGGGTAATGAGTGTGGAAGTTCTGCAGCTAGTTATATCAAAAATCAGGAAGTAAATAGAAGCCTGGGCTTATATTCGCTGGAGCATATACATGTACATGAGTAATAACACTTACCATTAATTGGATACAGTAACAGCCACAATATCAGCAGATATCCTAAATCCTACAAAATTGAGAATACATATGGTAATTGCACAAGCATTGATCTGGCTGTCACTAAAGCCTCTAGGTGTCTGAATTAAACGAGGAGGCGGGGTATAAAAGGGGCGGGGCCCGGCCAGCATGGCGTTCGAATTTTAATTACGTAGCGAGAAATGGCTGCGTATATTACGTATACACGTGGGTACGCTAGCGCTGTACTGTACTGTACTAGTAGCTAAGCCAGCTCCCGCCATGTTTTCAAAACTAGCCCTACCCACTGCACTGCACATGCCCAGTACCTACAGGGTTAAAATGGAAATAGCAAATGTGCGTTTTTACTTCGAAGAAAAAAATGGCGACCGGTGGAAGGAAACGCACTCGCTTTGGTTTTGACATCAAGTTCAGGACTGAAGAAGACAAGGAAGCTTTTGTCACAAGGCTGGAGTCGATCAGGGATCTTATGACGCCATCAGGCTCTGCTCCCTTGGACAATAACGCTTTGATGTACGCGCTGTTCGATATGGCTGAAAATTACGGGGCTGCTCGTAGATCCTCCTCTCATACTCACACAGTTGGATCTTTTTTGGAACATTCAGGTGAGTTTTTATAAAAGTAGCTAGTGCTATCCATGTCATTACATTGTATCTATGTTCCATGCTGTGTGACACCGACAGGTGTCTATGCTTCAGATAGCATAGACAGTGACCAGGAACTCTATGTTGTCGAGAAGAGAGCGTTAGAGAATCTGTGTACTTCTATTGTTCGACCATGCTCCTGTGCTAACTATGGAAGTTGGTATATAGCGTCAATGAAGCAAGTAATATATAATATAAAGATTTCTCATTGAAGTAGCTATAGGTCATTCATTATAGTTTATACCATGTGTAGATTGGTCATGTTGCCCGTCTTGAGTTTGGGTGTACCAAGTGTAGATCTAGGCGAACGTGGGCCAGCTCAAGGATATTTGGAGGGCACTATCTTGTCAATCAAAGGTGCTTTTTCCCCTTATACTCTGTATAATTTATTGAATAAGGGTTTATTTTTTCAAGACTCGTTCATGCTTTCACTTGCGCTGGGATGCTCCCATCTCAGTACATTCGATTCAGTCAGTTTTCAGGGATAGGCACGGTTGGAAAATGGTACATAAAACGAGGTAATTGATCCCATGAATGACCTCAATAATTATTTCATGTGGCATTTTCCGTGTAGTTTACCACTCGCGTTCTTACATTGATGTCGTGTCATCTGTGGCTCTCAAGTCCATGAATGCTGCTGTGGAGGAGGCAAAAGCAAATCCAGAGTATCCGTCTAAAGGCGAGGTACAATGTACATGTATGTTATACAATTGTAAAATCTGTGCCATGATGCTACAAATAATATTGTTGTAGTGGGTTATGACCGATGCAAGACATGACTCGACCAAGAATGCATATCATACTACTGTCCCTTGTTTATCTGGAAGGTACGACATGTGTGTACATGTACATAGCGTGTAATGTACTAATATTATTACAATTTTTATACAGCACAAAGAAGATTGTTGGTGTATGTACACTATCCCGAAAGGAGCACTCAACTGCCCAAACTCGTGAGCTAGCGTGTACGAAGGAAGTGCTGTCTAATGTTACTTCACGAGGTACAGAATGTTATTATATAATATAGTAGTTACTACCCCGCACACATGCGCAGGGAGTACTGTTGCTCATCTTATATTATTGATGTATTGTATATAGGGCTGAACATAACTGAGGTGGCACACGACTACAACACGCAGCTGAGGACATATGTAGCTGTGGATTTGGGACTGGTGAATTCATTTGACACCTGGCATGGTATGAGTTCCATGTACATTCCTTATACATGTATATCATCATGTACACTGTACAGGCACCAAAAATGTAGCCAGGGTGGTGAAAAAAATAGCTCAGGGTGGGGTCAGGAGTGAAGGGAAGACATGGTTTGCACAACTGTCAGACAAAAGTGCGTGATCGATACAACTATTATCATTTAGAGGGGGGGGGGTGCCCTGGGATTTCCCCCCCCTAGTGACCAGTTTCCCCCCCCTAAAATATTGAGAAATTTTAGTATCATATATACTAAATAAACAAATACCAAGATTTAAATTAAGGTTAAAGAGTGATTCGTCGGTTTGACTGTTTGAAATGTCTAATATCTACATGTGTATATGCACTAATTTCACACTTACTTAGTGGGTATGTATTTGTCAACCATAATCTATCAGCACTAATTTTTGACCTAAGATGCAATTCTTTATTCGGGGGGGGGGGGGGGGGGGGGGGGGGACCGACATATAGTTCCCCCCCCTAACAAAAAATCCTGTATGAAACCCTGATTATGAGTCTTGGTTTTATTATGCTATGGTATGTACAGTGAAGGGTACAAAGACCCACATTTACTGGTCCATGAAGAACTCCGGTGGAAATGCAGACAAACTAAAGCAGAATGTGATGGCAACAAGCAAGCATTATCAGGTATATTTTCTGCAATATCCACCTACTGTGTGTGTGTGTGTGTGTGTGTGTGCACGTGCGTGTATGTGTAAATCTGTGAATGCACAGCCCAAGAACCCTTCAATAATTATGTACTATACTATTTTTTGATATATAATTATTGTTTTCTTGATAGGGTATACACACAGACTGTCATGAAGAGTCGTCGTGTAGGCGACCTGGATACTCCTCGGGTAAACTCCAGCTCACTGATCCGAATGCTATTCAGGCGTATGAGAAGGTTCTTCGGAGTACTCTTGTATACCGTAATGCAGAGGACTTTTGTCGAGTAAGTTTGTGTTCTGAAATAACTGGTTCAAGTTGGATCAATTTATTCTTTAGTGCCGTGATACGTTTTGGGTCGAATCTTTCAACCACCAACTCCTCACGTATACTCCAAAACGGATACATTTCACTACTACGACCTTCATCATGCGAATGAATCTGGCTGTTTTGGACTGGGTGAGTAATGATACCACTGTGCACATAATTGTGTACATGTCATAATCCTGAAATGTGAAATGTTTTTATAGAATGAGAATTCTCAGCGACTATCAACCAGTGAGCGTTACGTGTTTGATCTGCGACGACCAGACAGGCGGACTACCATGAAGGTTTTGGTGAAAAAAACTTACCATTTCGTTGAGGAGATTTGGATGGAGTATTTTATGAGAAATAAGAACGATCTCAGGTTTGTACAATACAACCAACATTCTATAATGCACATAATATTACGCTCAATTTGCAACAACATAATATGCATCAGCATGTACATAATTTTATTGCTATCAGGCCCTTAGTAACCGAAGAGGATGACAGTTCAGAGGAGGATGAAGGTGGCGAAGATGATTTGGCAGAGGATGGTGATGCCCTATCAAGTGAAGATGAATATGAAATGGATAGTGATTCATAACTAGCTGCATAGTAAGTACCATCTATGCCATGAATGTTGGACGGTAATCGGTGTACGGTATTCCCCCTGGGTTTGGATATCTTCCACGCACCTCCTGAATTGGAAGTAATTCTTTTTACTTTTAGTTACATTAATTTTATATAGTCTTTTTTTATTACCGTTTTTACACACTCAGGCATGATATCCCGTGGATCATCCCTTTCAGTGATTGTTGCCTTCCTCACTAGGTACTCGGGATGATACCATAACCCAACATCCGATAGCAGCCCCCAAAACTTCACGTACAGATTGAAGCGCTTGGAACGGTTCCGGATGTGTGCTGCAGCTGACCCTCGGAGAAAATCTGGCGGCTGGCTAATGACACATGGCCGACAGAAGCAGTGGGGGCATCTCTCATTATCATCCTCCAGGATCAATACCGGAAAATGGGAATCATTAGTGTAGCCCCTGGGTATTCGAGCTATTTGCTGTCTATCTACAGGTGTTGAAGAAACCCTGCGTCTCTTTGTTGGTGGAGTTGCACTCTCAGACTCTTCCATACGTAAAAAGAATCTAAACTCAGGTGGCTTATTCTCACGAAGAAACTTGCTCAGCTTGGATTTGAAGCTTGGAGGCAGCCCAGAATCATGTTTAACAGCTACCTATTTGAATATACATGCACACACACTGTGTCACTGTCTTATCTTTGTCATGCATTTGAATTAATCACCTCAATTTGTTTCTGTTGCTTAGCTGAAGAGCTGGAGGCCATGGTCAAATACAACACTACTCAATGCACTGCATGCACACTGTATGTGCAGTAGTAAGCCACGTGGCTTCGTGGCTTACTATCACGTGTAGGTAGTTTGAGCGTGAGCTAGCGCTAGCGCGCTTGCTTGTATGATCGAGAGCACCCGGTTCTCGCGAATTTTTCCGGGTAACTACCTATTAGTTGTTACCGTTATCGCGAGGTAATGCCCGTGTCACATGTGAACATATTACCGTAAATATCCAATAAAGAGAATTTATAGAAATATTGTCGCTTACGTTATCAGTCAGCGTGCGTACGTACGTAGTCCAGATCCACCTAGCTGTGGTGTGTGGTTCCAGCCATCAGCTGATTGCGAGAATGAATCGCTTACGAAGGAAGCGTAAGCCAGACTCAGTGAGGCTAAACCTAGTGACTTCCCGCACACGTCGTGGACAAGGCAAAATCAAGATCTCTCGTGTATCTGTTCCACTAATATTACCTGAATCATCCCAAGGTGGTCCGAACCCTAATAGTACCACCGGACATCGTGGGGCTGGAGAATTGGATTTGCACCTCAGTGACCTACCTGATGAAATGGATTTATGTTGTTTGCATAATGAACAGGGCACGTTAACCACAGCACAGTACAGCAAAAAGAGAACCCATGAGGACCGAGAAGAAAAAGCTGCAGAATCATGGGCTAGATTACGAAGGGGATTACTCGCATCATTGATTGAATCATGCTGTCATCCATCAGAAGTACCATGCTGTATGTGCTCTGCAGAATCATCACAAGTGTATTGCCAAGATTGTGGTGGATACATGTGTATTCAATGTGCACAGAAGTTACACACTTATATCAACATCTTCCATGCGCCTGTTATGTGGGATCCCATGGTAAATGCTCTTCAATGCATTATTGTATCAAACTTAAACTTAACTTGTAGGGGGAAGTATACATTTCATACCCCTTGCCAGTGAGTACACTTTCAATGAAAGAACACCAGTGTACTACTTCGTACTTTCGGGACATAATATGCATTGGTGGATTAGGTAAAGAGTGAACATAATACGATTAAATTTTTATGCTACGATAACTATTTTACATGTAGGCACACAACGTCGAGTCCAGTTTCAGTTTTGTGGCTGCTTCAGTGAAGCTGAAATTTTAATTAAACTGGGCTACTTTGCTGCTACACCTCAGCGTCCACAACTTGCCTTTCAGTTTCAGCTACTAGACCTCTTGGAAGCATTGCTTTTAGAGTGTCAGGTATCAGTTAAGGACTTCACTGCTGCTCTGGATTATATATCCAGGTGTCCCCTTCAGGTGACCTAAAAAAGAAAAATTAAGCTCACATTAATATATACATCTATTAATATTATAGATAAATGAAAAGAAAGATGTGAAGTTTTACAAAGTCATGCTTAACTGCTTTGAGGAGTATAGGTTGTTGTTGCTGTACATTGCCCTCTCTATTCCATATTGTGTGTGTATAGATATTTGAAGAATGAGCTCCGACATATGCGTGTTGTGTGTCCTGAGCATACTGATGGCACTGAGTGTCCAGCGTGTCCCAAGGTATGAGTTTTGGTTCATCCTGTGTTCGCCTGTAGTACATTGTATGTTGAGTACCTGTAGCATTATTTTATTCTTTATGTATAGAGTGAAGGCACGCTTGTTTTGGCTATTGACGGTCACTTTGGTCTATGCCGGAAAAAAAGTGCCGGAAAGAGTGTAAGACCACCACTTCATGTTGGTGTATACTTTGAACCTCAAGAGAAGATTGATGAATTTGTGAGTACCTACACCGTGGGAAAGGCAACAGCAGTAAAAGTACTTCCACTATGCAATATGCATAAGATTGTACAACTGTACATGACCTTTCTTTCATGCAGGAGTGCAATGAATTTCTTGCAGGTAATCTGCTAAGATCAAAGACACGATATAAAGCCTTAGATGAGACAGGTGTCATTGGACTCGTGTGTCGTCACGAGTTTCCGTATCGATTATATAATCTCCATCATGGTGAACGGTTAGTGTATATTATACATGTACGTGTTTATATAGCTATCTTTATGACTGGTTCTATAATATTATTATAGGATCTCTTATATTGTTTATGCTCTGGAGATGATCAAGGAGCGATCAAACCAACTCTCTCAAGTGCTACTACTGTATGATGTAGCCTGCCTTCTCAAACGTCATTTACAGGTGTTCACACATACATGTAACTATTATTACATGCATTCTAGACACCTTGATCATAATTATTATGTAGGGAAAAGGAAAGACCGACCTTCTTAATTTTTTTAGGCTGGCAGTTCCCGTATTTCATGTATATGGGCACAAAGTGGATTGTCAGGTATTCCACTGATACTGCAGTATAGATGCATACTCTTGTTACAAAGGATAAATTTTGTAACTTGGACATACAATGTCATGTAGCCACGTTGATAATGTAATTGTAGATGTTGATGAGTCCACGCAACAAAGATGGATTCGCTTTGTCAGACGGAGAGACATGTGAGAGGCTGTGGTCATTCATGAGAAGGTTTTCTCGTATGACCAAAGAAATGCGACCTTCTCATCGAATTGATATACTCACAGATGCCCTACTTCACTTTGCCAGGCTCACTGTCGTTAGCCTAAGTAAGGAAGGATTAGTGGTACATCTTATGAAAGTCCACGGGGTTTCTGGCTAATGATAGTGAGTGACCCCCCTCCTTTAACTGCTTCTAGGTTGCTATATTTACTGGATTTGCATGGGTGTACACTGGTGTTTAGTGATTTCTGGTGTACATGTTGTACATGTAATTGCATACCACATGTAATAATGTGTACATGTAGGGACTTTGCTTCCTAAACGATTGACAAAAGCTGAAAAAATTGCTGAAGATTCTCAAAGAAAGCTCTCTGAACTCTTCACTAACTCCCCAGGTCAGAAGTTGTTACCACAGTTGCATGTACATTGTTTATTGGTGCTACATTATTAAACACTGCACATACTACTGATAATTATTATTAATGCAGTGGACTTTGGAGAAAAGGAAATCTTAGATTGGCTCGACAGTGAACAAAAAGCACATCATACCAGAGGTTCAACCCTTTTGTGTGTGATGACTACACTAGTCTAGTAACAGTTACTACATACTTATAATTAGATGCTGATCAAAGGACAAAAGTTTTTGAAAAGCTAGGAGTTGCAGCCCGAGAACGGTGGTTTATGCTGATACTGAAAGCCAAATTTGCAGGTTTTTATACTACATTAATTTTGTGTGTGCATACTCATCGTGATAACAATAATATTCATAGAGGGACATAGCATGGCTTCTCGTCTTTCACGCACAATTACAACTGAATCCAAAAGGATGAAATCTCTTCTCCTTGAGTACAACAGTATTGTCCCTGTAGAGGATCAGCTTTCATGGGAAGATGTAACAGATTTGTCCTCATCAATCTGGCTTGCTCCTCAGCAGGAAGATGACCTACCCGTTCCTAGGTCAGTACGGCTTGCAGCTATTGATGCTCTGATGAAGAAGAAACGAGCAATTGAGGAACAAGATTTGTTGAAAGTGGAGATGGAAAATGTCGTACGCTTTCACCTTCAGCAACATGCTTTGCTAGGTAGCACTATTTCCCTCCTCCAGTCTGTACCATCATTGTTCAACCGGGGGGCTGTGTGTCTTCTCAAGATAAAGCAGCACCAATACAAAACGATGATAAAGGGTTACGTTCAGTCATTTCCAAGGTCACTAAATATCCCAGAAATCCCTTTTTGTACAGAGGATTGTACAACAGATGTTTCCAGCTCATTACCGTCCACTCAATCCAACATCATCGAATCATCTGACGATGAGGAAGATGGAGACTCGCCTTGCTTGAGCCACACGAATGATCTTGATAGTTCTAGTGATGACAGTAAGTCCAATCATGTACCGTATTCTTCTTATGTACGCATGTGATGTATGTGTATTTGTTGGCCATCGCCTAGCAACCAAAGCTTTTTTTACCAGACAGGTGTAGGTCACCATGCTTCTCATGTAATAAGGGTCACATACAACTATTACATGTGTGTATGTGACATGTATTAATTTGTGTGTGTACATGTATGTCTGTGTGTGTTGGTGTACATAATAATATTATTATAATTGTGTATGTGTATGTAAAATCATTATGTATGTATGTATATGTGTGCGTGCACACGTATTTGTATGCTGTATACTCTACACAAATGATTAGCACCGTAGATGTGTAGCACATGTAATGCTTTTGAAAACCATGCAGGTCAGTTTGACAATGAGCCATATCCTAATTTGCTGCCAGTCACTCAGTTAAATGTACCATTGGTTCAAGATGAAGTACTAAATGGCTCAGAGAAAGACATAGGAACTATTAAGCAAGGTATGTGTTCATGTACTTGCATGCACAATGTGGACAGGAAAAGCTACACTACAAAGACTCATGTGACTGCTGTATGGCTCATTCATGGTGTGCTTGAGCAAGCATTTAGGGATAGTATAGATTTGATATTGACTATTATTATAGGTATATGTACGTGTTGTTATTGTGTTTTAGGACTCAAGACAGTCACTTTACTTCCTGAATCACACACTTCTAAGTCTGCTCATCTATCCTGCTCTAATGGTACTAGTGGTATAGAGAGATCACAGCCCAAATCACCCACAGCTCATTTCCCCGGCTCTAATGGTGCTAGTGCTACACTTACATGTCACTATAATGAGAGGTCACTATTACCTGAACAAGGTAAACTGCCAGTGTATATAATAATATTATGATTATGCAGATGTGTATCTGCTGATCTCCGTACATTAATAATATGCTTTGTCTGCCTGTAAGCAGAATCATGTACCACTACACACGCACAGTGACTACAACCACAGTTTCCAGCATCCCTTCTCCATCCCAATCAGATAGTGACAGTGGCAGTGATAGTGAAGAATTTAAGCAAGCTCGTGATCGAATCAGGTATGTGAAGGAGAAATTGGAGAGAGAAGAATTCCTACAGGTAGGTCCTATAAACAATCATTCATAAGTATTGATTACTTATTGTTTTGTATGTATAGGGCATCAGAATGAAGGAACTCGAAGATATTGCTGCAGAGGAAAGAAAGGCTACAGCTCATGTGATAATTGAGGGAACATCTCGAGATCAAGTGATGCCTGTGTCTATAGCTGGTAAGTCATAATAATAGCTGTAACAATGCAGCATAATAATAATAATAAATCCATGATCACACAGCCCAAGCCAAGCGGAGTGGAGTTTATTTGCCACCCAAACGGACCATGTATCTGCATCGTAGTAAGGAAGACCGAGAAAGAATAGTTAGACTGTCTAGAGAGAACATAGAGCGTGAGAAAGTGGCTGAACGTTTAGCAAAGGGACCATACTTTAAGAAAAGTTGTAGCCAATGATGTGTGTTGTAATTATTATTATTCTGAAAAGGATTGACATCATTATATACAATATTATTATATTATTAATTTCAATACATCCTAATTAAGTGAGTCCACTTTCCAGGCGGTAATAAGTCCACTCATTAAGTAATCATCGTCGTCATCAAAGGGCCCTTTGAACTGAAGTGGAATTTCAAGTGTTTCATCACACATCTCCTTGATCGAGAGTTTCACATATCCATTCGGTATTTCTGTTCCATGTGTGCCTTCCATTACAGAAGCCTTGGCTACTGGCTTTCCTTCGTGGACAACAGTAACGATCGATCCTATACTTGGTTTCTTAAAGTTTGGCTTCTTAATCTTGTTCAAGGAAGACTTTGGCAAAACTACAGGCGCTGAGTGGAGAAGTGAGTCATAGACATCCTTGATGTCTCCAGCAGCAGATAGCATTGTATTTGTGTACACAGCTTTCGGTCTTGGAGGGACTTTTATAGGTTCATTTAGAGGTTTTGAGTACGAGTGTTCAATCAAATGTGCTGGCAAGATTGCTGCACCTATATAAAGCACACCATGAGTGGTGAATAATATTATGATGACTAGTGTCAGAAAGGCAATTTGCATACCAGTAAATGCTATGTCTTCTGCAGCATCCACAATGCGTCTTAGGTTTTCAGCACTAAAAGATGATGGTGGACCAAACTTAAGACCCTTTGGAAAACCCTTAACACACGAAGGTGAAATAGCAGAGTAAGGAACTCTTGCTTTTGGCTTGCCAACTGCTGCAGCTGTACCATAACGTGCATAATAATGATAATAATGTATGGGGAGAAGTGCAAACATGAACCACTCACCATACTTCAAATTTAGTATACTTTGAACTGCTTTTCGTAGATTTTCCCATTCCACTCGACCTCTTCCACTACTTGCAGCTATGGCCGTCCTTTCTATAGTTTGTGCATGTATATTATGTGTAACCACCAATTGAGTCTTATGAAGGGTATATAGAAAGGTATTTGCATCAGAGTTTGCTATGCAGATACATCATGATAGTACAAACATGTGAACTAAGACATACCAGCATTCACAGATAGGAGAAACTCTTCAGGTACACGGGGATGCTGAACAAAGTACTTCCTTCCCAGGTCGGTACCGCCACAATAGTGGTTTTGTCCATGACACACAACATACATCACCTGAATCTGACACTGCTCAGCCCAGCAAGCCTACACATTACAATGACAACAACGACAATGTTATGCATTTCATAATAATTATTACAGTGGAACCCCTCTGCAAGTGCATGAACAATGAGGATACTATACTTATACATGTACATATATTATATGCACATGTACAACATATCACATAATATTATATTATACATACACAAACATTTCTTAATCAAAACACTTCAAGACTATAGATGGTGTAGTACACAGCTACATGTAAATGTATATTCTACATATACGTAGCCTCAAAAGAAGTTGCATATTACATTGTATATATGTTAAAGTGAAATATACATGTATACTACCCCTGTGTGGGTAAAAAAATTGAAGGACAAAGGACAAACAAGAAGGTGGCACAAGAGAGTAGGTACATGTATGAAGTTACATGTATGTACATACATTAGATTCCAAATTTCGAATTATCCGGGAAGCTTCCTTCCAAGACTTCTCTGGTTGACTCCTAATACCATTGGTGCCCTCTTTAGCACGTTCATAATAAGGCTCCTTTTCCTCTTCAGACATTTGGCGCCATCTTTCACCAACAATTTTATTCCTCTCTGAATGGGACTAAATCGATCTTCCCTCTATCAGAAAAAAAAAATACAGTAAGCCAAATACCTTGAGCATAAAAAACCTGCAGCCAAACAATGATTATGTACGATGTCATAATAATTCTAATAATACATGTACATTACGCAGTACAGGTGTGGTATATATACAGTTGAACCCCTCTATAGTGGCCAACATTAGGAAATGAAGTTCTGGCCATTATTTAAAGGGGTGGCCTATCTCAGGGATTTTCCTGTTATTATGACGAACGTGAGTGGCTGCCATAGATGGGATGGGCGCTCATCAGGGGTGGCCATTAAACTATACTTGTTATCAACTATACAGTGTAGCAAATACACAGAAGTGCATGCATAAACATACCCTTTGATTGATAATATTCACCAGTGAAGATGTTGTAAGCATTAGGCTTTGTAACTTTTCGTGGGGGTTTGATATTCTCCTTTCCTTCACTGTCTGAAAGGAATCTTTTCTTGCCACTACTCCGCTTGTTGCCAATCCAGTTCTGTAGTTACATACATGTACACATGACGTGTATAAGTATTATTATAATAATATAAGATAGTACAAAGATAGCAGTAACATGTTGCATTACAGGTGAGGTAAGTAGACATGCACACGCATGTATACGATGATACATAATTAGTGTTAGCTAAAAAATAAATACTTTCTTGCATGCAATTAATAACTCTATTGAAAATCCAAGGCCTAATCCGATTGCTATACACCTACATATACATACATGTACACAAAACACCGGGCACACTGTACATGCATTATGCCGTAATGTACGTTTGTACATGATACCACTGTACATGTACTTCCTAGTCTCAGCAGTTTGAAGAGGGGGCAGGGAGATCCCCTCAGCCCTATATAGAAAAAGCCCGAGTACAAAGCGGAGGGTGGACACCCTGGGTATTCTCATCAACGGCCCAATTTCCCCGCTCCGTGTATGTACTAACATGAGGCACAGGCCAAAGTCTGAATTATATAATAATAATTGTTATTATACTCCTCATTGGCGCCCCCCCCCCCCCCCCCCCCCCACAATAATATCATACTTAGTCTTGTAACCAGGCCCAATCTCAGCTTGCATGCTGTTAGCATAAGCTAACAAAATAAAACAACCTGCGGCAATCACCCGTGCCACCTCACTTGCTGAGTTTGCCCCCACCACCCCGGTACACTAGAAAGGCTATTTTGCACTAATCCTTGAAGGAACGCAACCTACTAAACATTCATACACACCAAGGAGTGTTAGCCAGGAAATCTTTTAGTTAGAGACCGAGCCCAACATCTCTATGCATTTAGCTCTCTAGAGCACGCACCCGTGCGCCTCTCTGCTGGGTTTGTTACATGTACGCATACATGTACTGTCACGCTGTCAACGGTCCCCCCAAATTTGTGGTCCCCCCGGACTGTCCACTGCGCTGTATTCGGTCCCCCCAGGACAAATCCTGGCGACTAACACTGCCATACAAACCCTTGAGACTAACCCTGATAACCATTTATACCTGAAACCCAGCCCCTAATACCTCTCGTAATTGGCAGGGGGACTATGCATAGTTGCTATGGACAGTCCAGGGGGACCGCTTTCAGGGGGGACCACTTATAGTATGACAGTACACCTATTTGCCACAATACCACTTGTATACGTAGTTCAACTTTCATTCTACTCAACTTTTATTCTACTCAGATACTAATAGTATACTAGGGAAATGCACAGCATTGTGGGGCGAGCCTGAGCGACAGTGATCATGCACAGTGATTTATGTTGTGCCATGCCCTTGAACTACAAACTATAGGCTGCATGATGCACGCTCGTAGACTGGCCTCTTTCTCTTCGGTCCACTCTGTGGCTAGTAAATTCTGTCTCTTACAGCTTTTGAGCTAAGGCTCCGATATGCTTTGTTCAGCGTTCATAGCGCGAGCGATCAGATGCAGAGCCTGAATGTAAATTTGCAAGTCGTTGAATTAGAGCAGCATATATACGGAATGATGGACGTTGGGCGGGGCGTAACTAAGGACCGACGTACCATATATCTCAGTCGCGCAGTGCATTACCGTTTATGTGGGGCTCGCTCAGGCTCACCCCAATTAAAATTTATTAACAGTCATTGAAATGCTATATAGCAGTCTACCTACCCTTTGCTTAAGACCCTTTCATAATGAAGCCAGTTGAGCGTACATTGTTTTATCTTAAACTGAAAGTCGAAAAGAAAGTGGCAATGCCAGTTCACAAAGCGACGAAAACCTTTGGGTGTAAGCACAAATTTATTATTGTGATTTGTTGACGACAGATGCAAGAACACAACGCAGAGGAACGCAAGGATAGGGTCCACAAGTGTCAACACAAGGTGATACAACGCAACACATTATTTAGCGACATAATATTATGAATCGGCCTTAAGGATACAACTGCTAGCTAAGTATGGGTAGACTACCTAGCGCTATTATTACCTCACCACCACCAAAATTTCAATTATTTCAATATAGTGGGTCCTTCGATTCTCCCACCCAGCGGCCTACATGTAATTAACACACCGGCATCAACTACAGCCTTCACTCCAGCATCTCTTTTAGGATCAAGTGGCATAAATGGCACCCAAATTTTTGCGTGCTGTTGTGACAGGGTTTCAGGTCACCGGTATCTTCTATGGCTGAAAATTTTCGCGGTGCCGTTCTTGCCACTTGATCAGCTTGAGTTCAATGTATGTGCTACGTATTAAACAGTATATACATACATCCTCTTGTATGGCCCCACCGTACCTTGATCACTGAAACGTCGAGCTGTAGCTCCTCTGCAAGTGCGCCAATAGCTGCGGAGTTGGCTGCACCAGTTGATACCAAACCATCAGAATATGCAGCTTCCAATGAAGCCCTCTGCTCGGGAGTGAACACTGTCTTCTTACTGCTCATAGCGCTAGCGCGAGTGGCGTCGTCCGATCAGATCCTGCACTGATTCAAAATTTCACCATCGATATATTAGATATTCGGTATTATGTTCACATGTGACACGGGCATTACCTCGCGATAACGGTAACAACTAATAGGTAGTTACCCGGAAAATTTTGCGAGAACCGGGTGTCGAGAGAGACAGTTGAAATTCAAATGTGCCGCTTCGGGTCAAAGGTCGTGGCCGGGCCTTTCCCTTTTTATACTCTCGCGAACGGAAGTGATCGCGGTGTACTCGCGAACAACGCGTGCGTTCGCGAACTAAATTATATGCGCACACTCTTCGTTTAAATTAAGCACTTAATTGAGAGCCACTGTGCATGCTTGCTTACACTTAGCTTTTCACTCAACAAATGACCAGCAAAAACAAAATGGCATGCAATCAGATATGTAGCTGAGGTACGTGGGTGCCATATTATGACACAAATGCGATCTAACGCAAATGCGAACTGCCAATACTTAGAAAAATTCGACAGGAAAAAAGTCAAAGTGTACAGCAAGATTTGAACCCACTCAATTCTGTCCAACACACAAGAGCCTAAGCACTGGGCCACCACCGTTGTCGCTGCTAGCGGCCGTTATTTCAATTATTTTATAGACACAACCCAGCCCCTCCCACACTAACCCTGCTAACTATTTACAACCCATGCCCCAGACCTCCCAGCCCCTCCAGTCCACGTATACACAAACCCTAGAGACTAACCCTGCTAACCATTCGCAATCCATCCCCTAACCTCCCAGCCCCTCCCACACAAACCCTGCAAACAATTTGCAAATTTCCTGATATCTCCGTACACGGACACCCCTGCCACCATCTTGGTGTACCACTTTCGTACTCACTTATGGCCGTTTGCACTAGCAGCTGTTGGAGAGTGCTTCTTTCTGTCTCTCTGTCTCTTAGAGACTTGGATAATATACACTTGGAACTATTCAACATACTATAATTTCACTGGTTGCAGGTTAGTGATCCTCTCAGAAAGAGCAGCTGAAAGAATACATTTTCTCATAGACACGCCCCCGCGTGGTACACCAAAGTGGCGGCGGTCACATGACCTGCGACGCTTTACTACGTCAGCTGCAATGGGTCTATTGATCTTGAAGGCCACTTAAATGGGAATGTAGTTTCCCGTCCTGGCTTCCTGCATTTTACATGTGGGCGGGCGGCCATTACCATTATTAAACCATTATTATGAGCACAACTGTGCACATGCCAGGGGTTTATCTGCATAGAGCCCAGCAGGGTATGTTTCCACCCCACCCCCCCCCCCCCCCCCCCCCCAAAATTTTCAAAAATTAATTAAAATTCATGAGATTCACAATTTGAAGTGTTACTTACTTTATGCTTTAGCTTCCCGCGGGAGGGGGCACATCCCCCTCCCGCACCCGCACCCATCCCCTTGGGCCGCCAAGGCGGCCCAACTTCTCCCATGTTCCCCCTCACTAATTTTTTGGGCCAGATAAAACCCTGCATGCATACAAGGAGAGCTCAAGCATGGGCTGCTAACCAGCGCTACCGCTAGCTAGTGCGTGCTGATAGCAGCACCTTGACAAGAAGGGGCATTATTATCATGCAAGGTACATGTAAGTACACACACATCACCGTGGGTTACTAGCTTCAAATTCATGAAGCAGTACTGCTCCTAACTAGCTACAACCATAAATAATCATGATGGTCAAACAAAGCTGTAGCATCAGAGAGAGGCAGGCGGTGGACGGGAAACTACGTTCTCATTTGGAGTGGCCTAAAATTGTAATTCCTCCATACCCTGGACAAGCTACCCATCAATACTCATTATCTGCTGCCATGTCCCCTCAGTGCTTTATTAGCTCAATGATGCCTGTAATACAGATGAATATCACATCAAATTGACTCTTCTGTACCAATCATTGCAATGAACCTTCTTCCATGGGAGTTAGCCTCATACCCCTGGATATGTAGAGGCTACCATAGGGGTGTACTTATAATTCAATTGGAATGGCCCAAATTGGAGCTCCTTCCTAGTACCTTAATTATCAAGTCTCAGCTTGGTCAGCTGCAGGCTAGATCTAGAGATAATTCCTGCCCCACCTATATAGCTCGTCCAGTCAACCACCCGTGATAATTGCACTTGACAATGTGGTCACGTACCTGCAGCAAGTTTGTAGACGGCAAGCACAGAAATGTTGAGGTTACTTTAAAACCCATAACCGCACAATTTGGCACTTGAATTCACTCAGTTCTCACATACTTGCGGCCACGTGGTTAATCTGAGTCCGGTCGATCGCGTACAGGTCAAAAGTGCGCTCTAATTAGCGCATGCGCATAACCTTTTACTACTGTTACGGTTAAGGGTTCGGATGTATTTCTCGCGTATTATATACACTCAGGAAGATCTGGGGACGCAACTAGCTATTTCATACCTGCCAACCTGCGGATAGTCTTGTGCTTAAAATTTGTATAAAATATGCTTGATTTGGGTCATTTTTGCTTGAAAATGCTATTAGTTCTCCAAAATGTATTAGCATATATGGGCCAGGTTCTCACAAAAAATGAGGGATTTAGTGATTTTTGTGAGGGATGGGTACCATTTTTGCTTGAAATCAAGCAGAAAGCTGGATGGTTGGTAGGTAAGCTATTTGGTTAGTGGCCTCATAGTTCAGCATATTGGGCATGATCGTTTTATTAGCAACAGTCACATTAGTCTCATGCCCAGCCCTCCAGCCCCTCCTACGCGTAGGAGGGGCTGGGCATGAGACTACAGTCACATATTCCAGAATCCTAAGCCTTTTATGGCCTTGAGAATAATTACCGGTACCTCAAAATTAAACCACACGGACTTGAATGATTTTGAATGTTTAAAGAGGCCATCAAAAGCTCTGTAATAGACAAATCCCTGGCCCTAAGTTTTTTTGGTGGCATCTCATGATCATAATATATTATGGCTGTCTTTTGCATGTAACACAAAGTTTCATTCTTAAAATTTATTCCAATGCTGCAACACAAAGTCCCATTCCTGTAATCCATACACAGTGTGGGGTCTGACCCCCTACTCTAGGACCAATAATGTAAGTTTAGAATGATAGGGCATTTTGGTTGTTACTAGCATTCAGAGTATAGGCTCAGATTTACGCATAATTCAGTTCAGATTTATCTATTTGAAGGTGTGGTTAAGGGAACTTGGGGGTGTGGAATGAACTGGTGTGCACAATAATAAATAATACCGTATATGCTCAAATAGAAGCCTCCCCCAAATAAATACCGGTCTTGTTTAGCTGGGAATATGGTCTTAGTATAGTTGCACTTGCGATTGCATGTGCATAATATTATGCAAGTTATAATTAGTGTGGATGTTCTGCACCTGTTCGTCTTGAAAGTCAGGAAGTAAAATTAATAGAAGCCTGGGGTTGTATTCAAGCATATATATAATATGGCATTAATAATAACACTCTTAACATTATTTTATGCATATGGCTTCAAAATAATAATACAGTGGACTCTCCGAATAACGGACACCTTGGTACATAGGCTTCTGTCCTTTATTCGGGGTATGTCCTTTATTGGGGTGTTGTACCTTAGTCACCCCCACTTCATCTAATATTAATTTTATAGCCAATAGTTCATTGTTATAAAGAAATTCATGACATAGCTACTCAAGTGTTTTCATGACATTGTATTGCACTATTCAGTCTGTTTCAAGGAAGTGATCTACTAGACGAGTGTCAATTGCGTCATGGTGGACGAATGGCTAGCTAGCTACTTGTCATTAATTTTGAGCAAGTAAAGCAGTGGCTGTTGTCATTACTATAGCTAGACAAAGTACTAGCTACCGCTTTTTAGTGTCTACATGTATTGCCGTCTTATTATTTTTGTACAGATTGTTAATAATGCCATGAACTGCATGCAAGACGGTCGTGGGCGGGGTTAGCCACACCCACCGCCGTCCGTTAGTCGGAACGTTTTTTGCACAGTACTGTATTATTTCGTGCAAGCTGCTGTGTCCGTTATCCGAAATTCGGAGGTTGTCCGCTATTCAGGTGCTGCTACTGTATTAAACATATGGAGATATCGGTTGGTACATATAGCAGTGTCCGTTATTTGGTAGAGGTCCGTTATTGGGAGTGTCCGTTAATAGAGAGTCCACTGTATACCCAATAATAAAATTAGCATAATAATATGTATAATATTATGTAATATAGATTCAGGCCATGAGACATAAAGTTCCAGTACGTACTATAATGGCATAAGCATACATAATCAGTGTGGTTGTTTTGCTTGTACTACTCTTGTTTCACTTACATACTTGTTGCTTACTTTGGTGATCTCCAAAGCATCAAAACAGGATGTGGTGATACACAGCTGCAGTCAAGCCTTGAGTCTTTCTGTGTGTGTATGCTAGGAGTTATTTTGGTTATACATTGTTTAGTAACTTTCTATGTGATTTAGAAGACCTCAGGACTCAGTACATGAGCCCTCGCTTTGCTCGGGATTCCACATAGAGCTTTTTGGTCTTCTAAATCACATACCTCCTAAACTTTGTAACATACATTTTTTTGTCTTGTGTAAATGATTGCAATGCATATATAATTATTGTGAATTTAACGACAAAATTTTTCAATCTGCATACGGTAATAATGTAATATGCACACATCCATACACATACAAAGTACTAGGCTATAATAATATTATGCATGCACATATTAACTATTATAACTGTGAAAGACACTATCCAGGTCTTATGTATGCTATTAATAATTATTATGTAGCTGGACTTAGGGTGATGTAAGCTACATTTTGTTTCAGTTCCAAGCCTGTCTCCATTACATGTTCAGGATTATTCTGGGACTTATTTATGTCAGCTGATACCCTCCGTCTCTGACTGATGCAGTGATAACAAACTATTCCAGCGATGAAGGTAAACAGAGACATGATAACTGATACACATGCCACCGTTATCAGTGCTGTTCTTAGCATAGCAGTCATTCCTGTATAGTAAATAAAGTATGAGTATTCACGGCATTATTAATTACAATATTATTGTATGGAAGCAGCTGCATCAATCCTTTTGAAATTCAATACCGTGATCAGGGCTTAATTATTAGCATGCTATAGAAACATACAACTGTTCTAATGAAAGCTTGGGATCAAGAAATCATCATGCATAGTAAGGAGAAGTTTCACCAATTGCTCTCATTGGTGAAAATTTTATCGTGCTAACTTTTTATCCCGTGTTGAAGATTGCATATTATAGAGGATATGTATGGCAATCTAGCTTTGCTGAATTGGTGAAAACTTTTCCATGCATGAACTTCTTCCGCAATACAGAGGTAGCTGGACTTGGTGAAATTTTATCCAGCAAAAATTTTCACGTATACGATACCATGCTTTTGCCATGTCAACTGACATGATATGAGCTTTCTAAACTGTGATTAATTGTGAAGTCTAGACAAAGTTTTGTGTCTGGAGAATGGGGAATGGGAATTGGAGATTCCCAGGCCTGGATGTGTCCAATTCCCATTCCCCATTTTCCAAGCACATTGTTGTAATAGCCTTGTACGAGACTATGAATAACAATCGAATTCTTGTCGTGATGTCTCTCACTGGGTTATTATAATACTAGTAGCTAACCCCGAACTAAATGTGGGAAATTGTCTAAAAATGGACTAAAAACCATACATCGTACTCTGCCAAGTTGCCAAAATTTTAATATAGCTCATGAAACTGTTTTCAAGATTCGGGGGGCTAAGTCAACAATATTACTGTGGGTTAGCCCACTTTGCTTCTGAGCCCTATTATTATTATCATATATCACCATAATAATTATGTACATTACCTATTGTTGTAGTCACCAATGTAGTGTCAAGAATTATAGCGGTACTAGTACACGCTACCTCTGTGGGGTCTGGTTCCCATTCTCCATTCCCCATACATGTGGATAAACTAGATCCATTGAGTGTTTGACCAGGTGGACAGGTGAATGTGATATTTTGTCCTTTCAGTGCCGGATCTATGTACCCCATGGCTACTATAGTATTAGTCAGTTCCATTGGATTACCACACTTGACTGCAGGGAATAAGTTTATGTTATTGTTATTATCTATTTGTTATGTAGATCTTACTATAGTCCAATTCAAGAACTTCAGTTCGAATGAGCTGTTGACAATTGCTGTTCTGAGTAACACTCACGTTATACATTATGCTATACAACAGAGTCAGCTTAATGCTCATATTGCCAGTAAACATCACATTGTTTAGCTGTGGGTCAGATAAAGATTTTGTGAACTTAAGAAAGTCCACTCCAGAGTTACTGTCACTTCATTACTTGAAAAGTGTTCTGAGTGAACTCGAATGTGGAAATCTATTAAAATTTAATTTTAAATATCAATTAAGGTATTATTGCATTACTGTGTTTGCTTTCTGTGTATTTTGTAGTCAAATGTGACAATAATATAATTATAGTGCACATGCATGACTGTGGTCTAGCATGCTGATAACAATTAACTAATAATTATACAAAATGTCATTGTATCATCAATCACATACCAAATTGGCCAGGATCTATGATTCTGATGGTTGTTGTAGCTACTGATTCAGTTGATGATGAGCCTTCAAAGCAATTGACCACAGTTCCATTTAGCACTGCACTCACAGGATTGACCATGATCCTAGACATCAATGGCAAGCTACCATCACCAGAGAGTTTCGAAGCAGTGAATGTAGAGTTATTGATCATCACTAGTTGAGGCGTACCACCAATGGACAAGATGGGTGTCAGTGGGAAGTTCATTGCCTGAGGCATCATAACAGTGACTTCCCATCTGTGAATCGTCCCTGACGAGGTACATGTCAACTCCAGTTGATCTCCAGCTTGACAAACTGGGGCCACTGCCGATGGAGAAATCTCAACCACTCCTGTACGAGGGAGCATTAATTTTACTACTGAATCAGCAAATCTGATGATCAGATTTATCTGTGTAACTATACCTTTTACTTGTCTGTAGCAACATACAAGCAGCAAACAAGATACTTTAAGAGATAGCTTCCACTTGTAGCACCAAATGAATAGAAGAATACTGCTCATGTTGACTCAATCTATAGATCTATCACCTCAATCTTTATATATAGGATTTCCCAAAATATTAATATGATGGTATTCCTTGCCTACCTTGTCACATTACCTAAAGATCAAGATAAGCATGCACGAAGCAAGTCTCACTCTATAGTACTCTTTAGGGATCCTATATCGTTAATCGTTAATATTATTTTGTTGGTTCGTACTCCCATTGAGAATTTGCCAGAAAATCACCCACATACTGATGAATATACAGCTGTGCACTCAAATACCGTAGCTAACTGCATGTTCAATTTCAGTGTATTGTTTACAATGTGCACTACTTGTTCATGGGCAAATTTTAATCCATGCATGATAACATCAGTTGCTTTCAGTATATAAATTTGTGTTTAGGATGGTACCCCCTGTGGGATCACTAGTAGATTCTGAAGATACACCTACCATATTACGTACACGTCTGTGACTAAGTGCTGACAATGACAAATAGGTGAACAATCTGATATCATGTTCAAGATTCCATTAATTTCATTGCAGGCAAGTATATAGACCCTGTCTGTAATTAGGCTTTGCTGGCATAATTTAAAATAATTTTGGTGGCATTAGCATTGAGCATAATACTAGCATATTAGGCTCAGATTTACCAATTTGAAGGTGTGGTTAAGGAATTTGGGGTGTGGTTTGATTTTGACCACATGATCTGATAAAATATCTGCTAGTAGTAGCTCTGGAGGTGGCTCAGAACCTGTTTTGTCAAACTCATTTTCAAAATAGGCAAAACAATCCTTAAGAGACTACCGTAAATCGCGAATATTTCGTGTCTAAAATATTTCATGTGATAATTAATAATTTTCGGACAAACGACCCTGTACCGCATTGTCGTTAATATTGCGCATGTATTTAATTTTCACACAAGCCATGCTGTCCGAAAATATTTTAACATCGAAATATTCGCGATTTACGGTATAGTAGACCTTTAATTTGTTATGATTCAGTACAATTCAATATGTGATGCAATTACTGTATAATAATTACTGTTCTTGTGGATTTTGAGTATTTTTCAAGAGCATAATTGAGCATAATAGGGACTATTTTTCAGACTGTATAATTATTCTCTCTTATGGACAGCAGGTATTTCTGGTTTAACCATGTTTCAGATACAGTCAAAATACTGATTATTTTTATGCATGCATAATTGCAATTACTTTCTGCACGTAGTATATAATCATTCTTTTGCCCATATTATAAAGAATTAACCAGATCTCACCTATAATAATGACATTGTAGCTTGTACTCTTTTTCTAAATGAAGTCATTATGTTCTACATAATAGATATTCATTTCTACGTGTACGTGTTCTCTACACATGCATGCATGAAAATAATATTTGTGTCATCATAAGTATGAGTAATAGTCTACTAACTCTTGCATACTTACAGAGAGGGAGAGAGTCTAATTATGATTAACCACATGCACGTGGCAGACACGTACTGCTGCGCCGCGATAGATGTATACAGCAATCGGGAAAGTCCTTACCTGTATGTACCGTAGTACAAAGCGCACGTTCGTCCGACGACCTTTACCTGCGTGATGCATAAGGATAGTCGTCGAGTATTATATACATCTTCGTAACAGTGCAGTGAGCAACTTCAACAATATAATATTATATACTGAGCAGTTAATTATGATAAATAGATATTTAATACAAAAAAGTTTGCATGTTAACTGGTGCTTATCAAAAATAACCAGTTGTGGGTACTTTACTAAAATTTAATGTAAGCACATTATTGATTTTCAACGACAATTTGAGGAAGTTCAATACCGCCAGCCTGAGCCTGAGCCTGAGAAGGATGACGACCTTGGTCCTCGATATTGAGCTGGAACATTGAAAAAAAAAGATCATCACTACATACATCATTAGCTATACAAACATTTCAAAATTACCAAAGCCAGTAAGAGTAGCAAATTAAGTTAAGGGACCAAAACCACGATTATGACAGAAAAACACATGCCATGCTGAATGTAAAGTTGCATGGTTGTGCACGCATGCTTCCTTGTGTCTACTGGCAGTGTTCTCCCTAGCATACCTAAGGCATGTCGGCCCGACAATTAAGCCTTCAGTTCAGAATTCCCTTTGATGTAGGAATAGTGCTGATCCATAAGCTTTGATGTGGCCACAGTCTCCACCCAAGCTATGCCCTACTATCATGCCTTAATTTTTTTCTGGGGAGAACACTGTATTGGGTGTGTAAAATCATTATCAGTTACATGACAGTTTGGGCCAGCACTACATGCCCTCATGGGCACATGCACATATTATAGAAAACTAACAATCCACGATTATATAATTATATCTCAATAATTATTATCAATATTATTATTATTACATTCTTTACTGCTGTGGCTGCTGCTGTAGGTTCTTCAGTACCACTTCCTGTAATATCCTGTAAGATAGATAAAAATTTAATTTTAAATAAACCTTGTACACCAGTTTCATATCGGTAACTATAACATAATAACCTTTAACCTATGATTAATTAACAAAGATTACATAATACCTAATAAGACTAATACTAGTATTACTTAAGTTCCGTAGTCAATCACTACAGATTGAAAGGGAAGAGTTAACAGATACATGTGACTACTGATTGGCACAATTACCGTATAGCCGAAAAATTTGGCGGGGAATTAAATTTGGCGGTTTGGCAGTCTATATTACAACCGCCAAATTAAAATCCGCCAAAATTTCCTACTCGCATATATACGTATGGCGATCCCGTACCGAACCGCTAAATTTAAATCCGCCAATAGTAGTCTTGCAATAACGATTTTGGGTTCAACCGCCAAATTTAATGCCCGCCAATATTTCCGGCTATACGGTAATACATAGCCTTGTCCCCTGGGCATAAGGTATGCACCCTGATTGTGTGTGAATGCAGCTGATTATGAGAGTGTGAAGATCGAGCCTTCACACCTGGAAACTAGGCTAGTAACTGTTATACCATAGGATGGGTTTTAATTGCGTAGTTTAATGATTGCGTTCTAGTCAAGTCAGGCCAAATTGTGAATCCAATAATTGTGATGGACGACCCCGTACCATACTGTAGTATACATGCATGCACGTTTATGTTTGCGAATCTATTAATTGCGAAACGTCGAAAAACTCGCAATTCACAATTAATAGATACTCGTAATTAAAACCCGACCTATGGTACTGAGGGGCTTGGTACGGTCTTTACCTGTCCTCTCGGTCCTTCAGATCCTTCGGCCTCAGGACTTATTGACCTAAGCAAGGGATAGATAAAAAAATATTATTATTATTGAGAGGATAGTATCACTGCAGCAGCATTATTGTTGACTGATACAAATTAGGTGGCTTGTCCAAAGTCATTGTGGAAAAATTATGACGTTAGGTGGGGGAGGGGGTCTTGGTCCATGACGATTTACAACTGCATTGTCAGCAGATTTTAGCTTTAGTACTAGTTGTGATTATGCATTCTTGTGGTTGAACAAGTCTAGATACACCTCCAGCAGTGTCAAAAATTGTATTTTTGTGACAGCCACTACGTGGCTAAAAGTGTGCATGTAGCTACGGGCAAGTAAGAAACACTCATGGCACTGTAGAATACAAGTGCATACCAAATGTGTAGGCTAAATGGAACAGAATCAGAGTTTCAATATTGAATTTGAATCTATGCTGAAATGCTGTGACGTTAAGAGGGGGGGGGGGGAGGAGGGTAAAATATTAACATCATAATGACCTCAATTTTTCCACAAGGACTTTGGACAAGGCTCCTTAATCACGGGAGTGATCATTATAGGTCTGTAGACAAATACAGGATTGGAAATAGACTCCAGTGCCATATTTTGAATAAAATAAGTAAAGGTCGATGTCTTCATATGCGTATAAGTGATCACACCCACTCGTATCATTCAAGGGTCTACATGTGGGCATTCAAATTTCTAGTTTTGACCAATTTTGTATCATAATAACAATATGAAATTGTTATAATATTAATTATTATTCCCTTACCTTGGGGTCGAACTTGGGGATGAGCCATCATAGTTCATTGCAGCTGCAAAAGCAGCACCTATACTTGAACCATCCTCTATCTGTTTTATCTTGATGTCGTTCCTAGGTACTAGTTCATCCAGTGCATCCCTCAGCCTGTTACGATAGTGTGTGTGCATATCAATTAATAGCAGTCCAATAATTAATAATCAAGTTTTCTGTGAAATTTATTATTCCAACACTAATCCGTTGGGTGCATAATGTCATGATTATCACACCAATGGGACTATTGATATCATACTATAAAAGTGCTCATAATAGTGTAAGTACCAGTACCTTTCAGGAAAAGGCTCTCGTTTGTAGAGAGAGCCATCAACAGCCACAGTGCATCCATCCATCTTATTCATCTTCTTCACCAGTGCTATAATGCCAGCAGCTGTCAGTCTAGCAGCACGAGTGGACACAGCCACACACACTCTGCGAATAACCTCACAGTCCTTGATAGATGCTTCAATACCGAAACGATTTTTGAATAGCTCCTTGCACTTCTCCATATCCCTGCAGTAAAGATTTGTCTATAAAAAGATGTATGCGTGCTATCATACAGTTGGTTAGATCAAAATAATCATATTTTTTCTGCATACATGTAGTATAATTATACCACGTAAGAGCAATAATAGTATTGTAATAATTATTATTGGATAGAACATACCATCCTTCCATGGTAGACAGCTTTTGTGTGCTAAATTCCTCAAAATCATCAAATTTGGGAGATGACTGTCCCCCAAAGAGTTCTTGTTCGCTGATGAGATCCTTGAGAATAAGATAGACCATTCTCCCCTGGTACTTGTCTGAGATCATCTTCTCAAAGCTTAAAACACAATCAAATACTTATTATGGTCACTGACACATCCTGATACCTGAATGAACAGTAATTTGACTTACAATTGTTGTCCAGGATTGCTAGAATTGTCATCAAGAAGGCGATCATATTCATTCCTCCACCGTTCAAGCTTTCCATCATCACCAAAGGCACCCCACTCCGTGTTAACTATGACCTTACTGTGTCTATGATCTCCTTTGACCTTTCGTATGGCACTTAGCTCCTCCATATAGCAGGCATTTGCACCATCACCTAAGGCTAGTCCAATACAACAGTCGTTCCCCCCAGAAAGTAATATTCCAGTTGTGTCATTGATCAATGCAACCACATTGACTTGCATATCCTATAGCATGAAGAGGATATAACTGAAATACAATGATGGTTGTCTGTAGCTAGTCCGATGAATACTTACTTTTGCAGCCTCCTTGAGTAGCTGGACAACATCCTTACCCTCTGCTCCAGTGCCTTTGAAATCTCTAGTCCAGAGGATCAGCCTGCCACAAGTGAGGCTCTCATGTTTCATAGGGAAGGGAAATGTGAATCCTATGGGCAATTGTTCATCTATGATATTTCTGTCCTTTTTGAACTTGGCTATGCGGTCAACAATGAACTTAAACAGTATTTCGTACGATGAGTTCTTAGTATCTTCATCTATGTAGAACTCCTTACAATCTTTCTTTTTTATGCTTCCCCTAACGATATCTACAAACATAAACGATATCCAGTATGCAACAATGACAAAACTTGTGTACTAGCTATGAGCTTGTACAATAGAGTGAACACAAGAAAATGAATGAACCTAATTGTAATGTGAAAATTGTGAGAGATCCAAATTTCACAATTGTTGTGGATAATTAAATAGGCTGAGAAAATTAACACATGAAATACAAGCACTATATAGCTAGCATAATGGACAATGTCATGATCGCATGCATCTGCAAAAAGCAAATTATACAAGCAAGCTATACAGTATATCATGGAAAACACCGAAATTTTTTATGAAGTCAACTTACTAATGTGTATCACTTTAAGGTGGTTGACTCCCAAATCCACAACAAGGAACTCTCCCTCCTCTGTCCCCTTGGGCATCTCATGGACATGAGTGACGAACATCTTCACCTTGACATCCTCTCCCTCTTTCTCACTCTCCAGTCCTTTAGTAAACTCAGCAGTCAGCAAGCTTTCCACCTCCTCCAAAGATTTCTTCAAAATCTCAAATTTCCTCACAACTGCTTCCTACGGTGAAAATTATGCGTAAGTATAAATATTAGTTAGACACTGCTTAGGAGGTTTCTATGTGATTTAGAAGACCGAAGGGCTCTACGTAGAATCCCGAGCGCAGCGAGGGTTCTACAGAGTCCTGAGGTCTTCTAAATCACGTGGAAACCGACTAAACAGTGTCTAACAAGTTTAGATCATAATAGTAAAACACTGTAATAGCCCAAGGATACAAAGTTGTAGGGGTTCTATCAGAATCTTGTAGGGGTTCTATCAGACTTGTAGGGGTACTATCACATATAGATACCTGCTAATGACCAATCAGATTGCAGTATTTGTTACAACTATGATCTAAATATTATTATAAATCAACCAATTAAGCTAGTCCCCTTTTTGCCAGCACTATATGACATTGTATGGTAGTCTAGAGTTGATACCACATACAACTATGTACATTAAGTATATCTCACTTGTTTAGAATTTGATGATAATCTCAGGAACTTCTCAAACAGTGCATCACATAAATTTAGTAGAATTTTCTAAGATCAAACAAGTATACAATAAAATATTACTTACTATAGCTACATGCACATTGTACATGCATGTACATAAAAACAATACTGATATAGCTACATACCTGAGGATGTGGTGAAACTGATTTTCACACTACAAGGTGCAAATTACACTGCTACACCGTGGTTTACACTAGTACAAGGTGTTTAGTTCAGGTCTATTGCTTACATGTGATACAGTATTGATAATAATATTATATAAAAAGGAGTGAGCTCGCTTCGCTCGCTCACTCCTTTATCTCCATGCTGCATAATATTATTATTGTGCATTTGCCGTCAACGACCATTACCGACATATCTGTGCACATGAGCAAGGTAGCGCACGTGCACATCCTGCCTGATCATGTGACTTTGTCAATCAGCTAGTCAAAGATAGTTATCTTGCATCTTCGCTCACAAGGGCTCCCAAGAGAAGACGCTTAGAATAGAATCGCCTCCTTCTGGAAAGCACTTATGGGCAACATCGACTCCAGAATGTCACCCTTTCGCATTCTCCAGGCCGCCATACATGTAATACTATGTAAGCGTACAGTTATCAGTCTAATCCTGCCCTGCCATTTTTTGAAGCAGCTCACTTTAGTCACTGCTGGGCCATGGCCAGCCATGTCAGTGGGCTGTCCCCAAGTCCAGAGACACCAAGAAAGATAACTTTTTAACTCAAGTCCAATTACCTCCACTGGACCAGTCACCTCCCGCTCGTACGCACGCACACACACATGCACAGACAATCTTGCCTCATATAGAAAATCATGACAGTTATGAAAATTAATCTCACTTGTATTTCATCAGGGGCTGTACAGTCCACTTTCTTGTCTATCACTTCGTCCAAGGCATCCTGCAACAAAAGTATAAGTAGGATGATGACAAAGATAATAATAATTATTGTTATAGAGTAAATGTTCATAACATTACTACATTTCCATTGTTAGAGTACGTTAGAGGAGACTTTATTAATTTTATTAACGTAGTTCTTTGATAATCAGCAATAATATAGTATTATTGCTGATTATCAAAGAACTATAATATTATACGTTAATAATAAAGCTCTATCAGTTCTCCACTCAAACAATATTATTATAGCATGCATGCATAGACAGTCTCCCATGTACAAGAGGTTTGCTTACTTTTATACAAGTAGATTTTGCTTCATCTCTTAACTCTTTAATATTGCTCTAAGATCATTGCAAACAAGTCAGTGTGAGCCAGATTAAGGCATACAGTACAAATATACAAATCACCCCACCCCCTGACAGTACTAGTGTGACTTTGATCTATCATGAGTTTTCCTACCACCTGAAAGAAATCCTAAATGCATCCCTGCTGGCACAGTAAGGTATACAAGCTATAGTTACTGGTTCTCTTGATAGCTAGCACATAGTAATTAATTAAATTAAATACTATAATTATATAATTTACCTTAAAGTCATCATCAATGATGGGCATATCTGGAAATACTTGGATCAGATAATCAAGAGCCCTCTGGAAAATAATTAAATGCATGCATGCTTACATGTACATAATATTATACCATAATTATATGTAGAAATTTCGCCAAGAGAAAATTTTCTTCAATTTCACCACCTGCTCTCATTGATGAAAATACGTACTAACTGTGTTTTAAAGATTGCATAGAGGATGTGGCGACCTTTACTGCATTGGCGACAAGTTTTTTCCACCAAAATTTAATTGTTCTGTAATACAAGGTGGCTGGGCTTGGTGAAATTTTATCCAACAAATTTTCACATACCGTATGGCGGGTAATTTTCGTGGAAAGTCCGAAAAGGCCCTCAAAATTAATTTTCGTGGTTTTAAATTTCGTGACAGCAACCAGTCCAGGGGCGCGGCGTGGTACTGCGATGATGTAATCGATACATGCGCTCGCGATCTTCTTTGTTACTAAGCCATACGTACAGAGACTTGGACAAATAACATGAGATAGAAGAATAGTAGTGTCGAACATCTATTAGCTGGATGACAGTGGCTACTGTTGCTTGCTAATACTGCACTGGAAAGTGTTGGCCGCGCTGCCACGATGTTTGTGGCCACGCCCATCATCATGGACTCGCATAATACTATATCACCGTAGGCATTAATTTTCGTGGGTGGGTAAATTTCGTGACTGCCAAGTCAACCACGAAAATAACGAAAATTAGCACCCCACAAAAATTACCCGCCATATGGTATACGGTAATCGTAATTACACTATAGCTATTGATTACAAAAAACGTACTTGTACGTCTTCATCATTTTCAACCTTTAGTTTCTCCAGGGAACTCTTCAGTTCATCCTGTAATCAATAGCAAATACAATTTTAAGTACTATGCACATAAGGAGATATAGTATACATACATTATAATTGTATGAATGCATGTACCCTTGTAGCTAACTTATCATTATGATTATGCTTTAGTGGACTCACTCTGACATCAATAGCTTTTGCTTTCTTTAACTCTGCACGCAAAGCTCCCATAGCACTCTAGAAATTTAATATTAATACAATGTATCATTAGATACATTTCACAAAAATATGCACATATATGTAATTGAACTCACCGTGATGAAGCTATCAGATGTCTTCTATATGTATAAATTAATAAAAGCACATAATAATATTATTATAGACTCAGACAGTGTTTATATATTCTTTTACAACTAACGCAACTTTATGCATCAAGCAATCATAATTATGGATATAAACTATAAGATATTAATAAGACTATGCACCCAAGTTTCTATGCTGGATATTGGATTTTTTTGCCAGCCATTAATTGCCAATGATAACTAGAGCTCTCTCGAGCACAAAACCCTCGGTGCACTGCATGGCATTTAAGCTAGCTACATGCTTCAACAGTTGCATGCAGAAAAGGGGGCAGCTAAAGGGCTGGGGCCAGGGCCAGACAGGGATGAGGCTAATGTTATACTTGCACAGCAGTGTTATTCAAGACGGTTCAACAGCTCAGCATAGCCGCTGAGCAACAACCCTAGCATGTTGTATCGAACTCCACACTGTCAGTGGTGTCGACGTCAACTCGACCTTCCTCACTGTAGCCTAACCTCCAATTCTTGGGGACTTAGCTAGCTACATCTTAACTAGAAGGACTATGAAGCAAAGCCTTGGCACAAGACTGAAGTACACTGAGCAATATTGCATGTCCAATATTATTGCAACTCACTTGGTTTCAAGCACTGTAATTCCATGCATGCATACAAGCCAGAAAGTCAAAAGGTACCACAAGAATATGGGCAGCTAAGCCTCTTAGAATTGAAAAGAAGCCGCGGGCCACGATTGTCAAAAGCTCGCTGGTGAACTGAGGGGCGGGATTGATGCAACCGCGCATGCGCTGAGGGTTATAGACATATATACCGTATATAGTGCGCAACCTATTTATACGTTACATCATGCTATCGCTAACTCGGGCAAAGTCAAGAAGCTTAGAATTGGCAAATGACGCCAAAACTGGCGAACAAAGCGTTTTCGGAGAAATCTACACAAATCATGAATTGGGAACGCCATAAGGAACCTTGCAACACCGCAAATTGGACTCGCAAACGAGGTATGTAGCAGTTAGCGTGGTAACAGACAGACAGACAGACAGACAGACAGACAAACCAACTACAGTAACCCTCGCGCATGCGCCGAGGGTTAATAATTACACTTCTAAGCCTAGCTGTCAAATTTTTTATTACATTTCATATATGCTGTTAATGCTTTAAATTTTAAAGAATGATTAACAAAAACTCACATTTTTTGGTCGTAAAGCAAAATACAAGCTGAGCAGAGAGTCCTTAATTGTAAGGCGACTCTCATCGGGCTTTCTCGTTTCCTGTATGTATGTATAAAGAATCAATCAATGTACATCAATGCAGGATTCTCCCCAAAGATAAATTTAAGGCATAGTGGGTGGGCGTGGTTTGGGCAGAGTTAGTGATTTCAATTGGTGTCTCAAGAGGGCCTCAGAGAGTGATTGACATTGTAACTGTTGTAGAGCACATACCCCGTGCGCTCAATCTGTAGCCCCTAGCTGTAGAGTAGTATTGCAACACTCTACTGCAGAAATTATTTATGATTTGATGACTTCCAACACAGAGTTTAAGCACGCGCAATCGCATCAGCCCATACCAAAAGAATGGGTGTGGTCGATAAACCACAGGCATACTGAGCAGAAAATGCACAATTAATAATGCTAGTAAGCCTTTTTGAGCAATTTGAAGCGTGTACAAATCAGTTTTCACTGATATCTACCGATTAATTGTGCTTACAGCACACACAGGTGCCTAGAACACGAGATCTGGTGATTTCTGTGCCGACAACGACAGACGGACAAATCGACTGTTTTACCCCTTGTGCATGCGCACAGGATATTTAAAGGGCTTCACAAAAATACCCACCAAAAAAGAAAAGATATTATGTAGGTTTAGTCATTTACCTTAGCTTCTTCCCTAATCTTTTCCATTCTATCTTTTTCAGTTACTCGTGATCCTGAGAGAGAAAGTGAACACACCATATGCGTATAGCCTAAAATTTTCAAGGTTTAACTAGTTTGCATTTTGCCAAATTCTGCTCAACAATAATTCAAAGGTTGTACTTGGTAATGGTGGCCAATTTTTTTCAGCGCATTATGCATGGTTTTCTCGTGGACCATAAACCAACAGGCCAACCTTGATAAATATTATAATATTATGTATACCTCTTAGAAGACAGACGACACAAGCAGAACCAATGCCAAAGAAGACACATACTGCAAATGCCACAGCTACAACAATCCCAGCTATAGCACCAACGTCAAGTTGACCTGGAAGTCAAAGACAAAGTATGGAAAATCATCTCTAATTTTCAGCAAATACCATCATGTATATAATATTATAATACTATAAATGGGAATAGAATGCACATGCAGATGGAATGTTGAATATACGAAAAATTCGGTGAAGCTGGTTATTATTTACAGGCCAAATTTTTAGAAAAAATAATATTATTATGGTTACATACAGTAACAAACATAATACAATTACGCCATTGATAAACAAAAACTTGCACATAAAAATGTACTTTAAAAATACTTACTGGAAGGAGTAGAGGCACCTCCAGTAGTTACTGTTACAGTAGCATTTGGTACAATATTATCGTCCAACAGACTTGGCTGTACTTCGGATGAATTCATCCCGCAACCAAAACGGTTCATAGCAGCAACTTGTATACGAACATCATCACCACAGTTCGGTACAGTGAGAGTAGTTAAAGGAGAAGAAGAAGATTGAACAGTCATCCTGATGTTTCGCGATGGAACATAAACTATATACTGGTCAATGTCAGATGTATCACTGTTGGCTGGAGGATCCCATGATACCAGAATGATGCAGAGATTATCACGAGGTTGTGAAATTTCTGCTGCACTAATCCTCTGTGGTACCCCAGGAACAGCTGAAAAAATAATTAAGTGGTGTGTGCACGAATGAATATTGTGATTGATGAATGTGTTAACTGATTCATACTTCCGTGTACACGAGGGACTGTACGCGTACGTGTGGTAAATAATGCATGCTCAACAAAATTAATTTCATAGGTAGGTACCTGTATGAATGAATACAATTATCAATTGGTACCTATTAGTGGCTTCACAGTAGTATACAACTTCCATATTAAAAATCACCATGAAGCCATATGTATCTTTAAGGGCTTCAGTAAGGAATGTTATTCACAAGTTCACTCCAAAATGGATGTGTGTACATTTTGATTTTTGTTGCCAGGTTTATATTAATTATTATAATCTTACGTAGTCTGAGATAATCTAGATCTGTGATAGCACACAATCATATATTTCTCTGATTATGTACGTGTTACAGGTGCACATGCTAAGAATTAACATCCCATGTGTATTATGCGTATAATAATGATTAATTAAATTATTACCTGAGACAGAGAAGGTTGAACTAACATCAACTCTATTAGTAACACCACATGTCACCTGAGAAGGCACAGTGGCTACAATACGTAATGTAGACTCCACCATAAGCACTCCATTATCGTTGGTGTTTCTTGTAAGTATTGCAGTAACATTCCCATTAATCATACTTGTACGATTCTCTCCTTGCATATCGTCTGTTGTGAATTGAAGCAAGGCATCAGGCCCAATGTATTCATCACTTCTCCAGCCAATAACTAAGACTGGCAAAGTTGAATCGCTTACGGTACAAGTGAAGACGACCTCTTCTCCTTGACAGGTATAATTTCCCTCACGCAGAATACTGGTCAATATTTGTTGTTGCTGACACAGCACGCAAATTGCTGTAGCTAATTAAATTAAAAGTAACTTATGAAATTAAGACAATAATTACTATAAGCCTACAGCTGGTAAGACAAATGCTGTGAATAGGAGATTGAGAAATGAACTTTCTCAATCACCTGGTTTATAATACAAGTATAAAAAACAATTGAATAAAATTGAAGGATGAAGTAGGGATGGCAGTACCAAAAAATACACAAACAAGATTCATAGGGATAACATATCACATCCACTATACATCCCTACGCTTGGTTTTCTCATACACATCTGCATGCATGTGCCCCATATATAATACTATGCCAGTGTGTGCATGGCTACTCAAAAAGCATGTTTTTTATACTTGTTACTGTTCTTTTTTTAGTGCCCTCAGGGCCTGGTAGTTATCAAATTAATTTTCATCAATGCCACCTAGCTGACTAATCTCGTGGGGACAGAGGCTGGGCATGAGACTATACATATACCATGGCGACCGGTTTGCCTATTCATTGTTTAGTTAAACATTTAATGCATGGAACTAGCTTTTTCAAATTTTTTTCTGCACCTATATAGCTACATCCAACTGTGCTCCAGCAATAAATACAATATTATTATAGGGAAGCAAGTACACCATGTTTGTGTGATCTTAGCCTTTGAGTCAGGCAGCTATGGTACCCCAACACACCATGAGTTCAAACTTGAATATTCCTATAAGTGCAAATCCCAGGCAGTCTTTGGTAGCTTGCTAGGACGTATATTCTTTTGCATCACACACTGCATCAGTGGGGTTCTCGAGACTGCTCAGGTAACTAGCTGACCTGCGAATGAAGCCACGCCCCTCGTTATCTCGATCCTGAAGCTGGCCGACTCGAAAGAAGGCTGTTTAGAACCAAGTAGCGACGTAAACATTCCGTTTCAGGAGCATATTTTATAGGCCAGTAAGCTCACTGTTGGTAAGTAGCCACTATGATCGACAGTTCACTGAGCTGATCAGCTGAGCGCTCGTGCTCGATCGGCGAGCAGGTCCTGGATCGATCCTGGCTGTGTCGGCGCATGCGCGCCACTTACATAGGTCACATGACTTCACCATGGCAACACCAAATGAGCATGCGCATTATATGACAAAATGGCTAATTGGACACACCCACTCGCAAAACGCGCACTGTACACACCCACAATTAAATCGCTATCCTGATAACACAAAACGAGCGTGCCACAGACATGCGCGCTCCAAAATGGAGTGGATTTATACTTGAACTAAGGTGAGCGGTCATGGTAGTCTTGAGTTAGCCCAGGAAAACAGAAAGAAAGAAAGAAAGAAGAAAGAAAGATTGACAAATGGCTATTTTTTTGAACATCTGGTTCTGGCATATACAATTGAGTTGATGGATGATCTTGGTCTTGTTAGATAGATAATTTGCTGTAGATTCTGATTTTGACGCTTAGAAAGTTCACAAAGTTACCTGTTTTGAGATATTTGGATTTTTGTAATGTATTATATATATGGAGTATCCATGCCATCCCTACTTATAGAGTCTACCGACTCTATGATTATGGACACAAAATGAATTAACTTTGCTAAAATTAATTATACTTGTCACACTCACCAGATAAAAGGGTCCATAATAAACAAAATTGCTTGAATCCATCCTGCATTATAAGAATACTGTATTTCTTCTAAAAATTTGGTATATGGTAATAATATTACAAGGGTGTAGATAATGGGGGGGCTAGGGGGGCTGAAGCCCCCCCAGATTTTTCACCATAAACTATGTACAATCAAGGGCTTATTGAGGCACGGCTAGATAAGCCCTTGGTATAATACTTGAATTTTCGCAAAAAAAGGGATGAACCATGCACTTAATTTATTTACTAGGGTGATATTAGATAATCTAATAATAAGTAGGAGTGGTCACAAAATTGGGCGTGGCAACAGAAGCCCCCCCACTACGAAAAAGTTATCTACACCCATGTATTATTATTGCTTGAGCTTCACCTAATTTTAGAGGTTAAATAATATTATGTAATATTCTATCTGTGCGCATTCTGTTCCCATTTATGGCATATACATGTGACAACCCTTGCTGATTATTACCCCACGCGCATGCGCAAGGGGTAAAGCAATCGGTTTGTCTGTCTGTCGTCGTTGTCGTCGGCAAAAAAATCGCCAGTTCTCGCGTTCTAGGCATCTGTGTGTGCTGTAAGCACAATCAATCGGTAGATATCAGTGAAAAACTGGTCTGTACGCGCTTTGAATTACTACTAGTGCTACAAATCGTGCATTTTCTGTTCAGTATGCCTGTGGTTTATCGACCACACCCACTCTTTTAGGTCGTCAAGTAATAAAACAGCTATGCCGCAGAGTGTTGCAAAACTAAGCTACAGTGGCTACAGAGCGTGTGGGGTATGTGCTCTACAGAGTTCTAGTTTTCAATCAGTTGGTAGTAAACGTAATTTATCAGCAGGCCTACTAACTACTGGCTAACTTAACATTAATGATTATTCATAACTATAGTACACATCCATCTTGGAGGGGGGTCCCCAATCATGCAAAGGTCAAGTCAAAAAGCCTATGTTGCTTATACAGTGATTTCAATAAGTGCTAACAGTGCAGTAAGGTTTGTTTGCACAATGATAACTGGTATTTGGAAAGTACTCCTAATGGAATGGAATAATGGCATGTGCTCTTAGCAAAATTAATTAAGCCAGAATGGACTCCAATTTTAGCTGTTGGGACTGACTCAATGCTATTATTAAACCATGCCTTGTCAGAGCATCAATGCATCGATCGTTCACGTTGTTCCACAGTGTATTTATGAATAGAAGGCCCAATGGCAACGGGTTGGTCGCTTTATTTTCTTTATGACATAGTACAGTAACTCACCATCTCGTTCTCATTTTCAGAATCCTGGAAGTGATCGATGTAAATTAGCTCGAGGCCTCGCTTTAAAGAGACCTAATGGCGCCGCGTCCAGAGCTGGAATTGCAGGGCTGCACCGATCGTCGGACCCGACGAGCTCGAGGTCAAGACGCAGAACCGAGTGTGGAAGTTGATAGAACCATAGATGATAGAACGTGTGCCCGAGTGGTTGGGTTGGCAGTATTCCAAGAAACCGTACAAGCGCTACATGCAGGGCGTGGTGAAAATTAATAATCATTCAGGCCACTTAAAGTTGTTTGCGCATGCGCGATTTGGCTGTATGGCCGCGGGGTCATCCCCAGACCCTCCAGTGACCTCCTGTGGTGTGGGAATTGAAAGTTCAGTTGTAGAGATAGCCATTTATAGTGTCCTGATAGAGAGAGAGGAAGTTTTGATAATGATACCTCCAAACTCAGTCAACTGCCCTCCTTGGGAAAATCATGGTAATAATAAACACAACACTGCAAACACACTACATTAAATAATATATTTAAAAAATGATACTAGCTTTAATTAAAATGAGACAGATGATTTTGTGTTGAATGTGTAACAATGCGGCCATACGATGTATTTAATTCCATCTCTATGTTACTATCTTTATAACACTGTGTGATTTCTTCATACATTGGCTGCTGATTAATGTGATCCTCTAAACTCTTTTTGGTCACACGCATTCTTCTAGTGACACACAGTATAATTACAAAGCTGATCAGTACAAGTAATAAAACAGTGCCACAAGCAACTGGTAGTACTATTGTCAGCAAGGTATAATTTTGAGAATCTGACGTTTCAGTGGAATCTGTAAAATCAAGAAGAGACATCAACAGTAGTATATACAGGTACATGACAGCTTTTACTAGTGACCACTACTCTACATGCACTGCTATTGCTATCTACTATATAGATCTCTGTCACATGCAGCTTGCATGCATGCTTGCCTTTTGTTTACATAACACTTTGTTAAACTACACCACTAATGAGATTGATTATGCTTATCAAATTTGGCACTTAGTGGTTCACCAGTATCTGTAATTGTAATGTACTGCAGATGTCCTTATACATGTACTAGCTAACACAGCTGTTAATGTTATGGTGGTCAATCTGTGGAGTGGTCAGGTCGCCATAGAAACCCATCTCAGCTGTAATTCAGATTTCTATGGCAACAAAGCCATACACGATAATAAACATCAATCAATCTCCACTAACTGTGCATGCTTCGTATGGGGTCCCTACAGCGATTATTATGATGTGATGATTAAAATTAATATCTTTCATGAGCAGTGAAGTGAACATGAGCATTTGAAAATTTTGACTATAATAATACTATTATTATGTACTAAAGATTAATTTTTGTAATAATAATAAAAGCCAGTTCCAATATAATATTATGCATGCACAAGTTTAGAACCTGAACTGCCAGTGGTAATAATTATTGTTTAACTGGATTCAATTAATATTATTGAAAGTAACTGCACAGGTGGATAAATAAAGCTAGCGCGCATGCTGTGTACACTAGCTACAACTAGATCGATCACAAAATTATGATTACTTCATTGTTGTTATAAACAACCAAAATTAATTAAGTTAATTAATTTTGGTGTACACACGTATTATAATAATACCGATATAATTATGACACTGTGTATGGCAGATCTAGAGACAGATTGTTTATCACATGCAGTGTGAAACTGTTGATTGACAAATTAACATGCATAGATTAAATACATTTCCTCTTTGCTACATCGGTTATAGGATAGATAAGCTTATATGTGGATCAACCGAAAACTACTAGTCTAATTATTACGTAACATGCGAGCAGCTCTACATTTAGCAGATGCTATGAATCGCTTTTGTATTATGGCTCATGTTAGTGTGTGTGTATTAAGTGTGTAGCGTGCCACAATGGCTCCGTGTGACGTGCTGGAATGGCTATAGGGTTACTCTCTAGGGTTTGTCTATGATAGGGGGGAAATAATGATTGGCAGCAGCGGCAACAGCGGTGGTTGGGGCTCTTGTGTGTGGAACAGAATGTAGCGGGTTCAAATCTCGCTTTATACTTCGTTTTTTTTTTTACTTTTTCACTTGTCGAATTTTTTCTAAGTTCTCGTGAGCCATTCCAGCACGGAGCCAGTATAGCATGCTGCAAAGTGTGTTTGGCAATTTTACATTAATTTTGTTGAGTTATCCAGATCTCTACTGTAACATTAATTAAATTTACCATTACGGTGTGTATCCATGCAAAACTCGAATGGATTTGGATTCCATCTTCTATTAGCATTGCAGCTTGCCACTGTGAAGATCTGATCGTCGGTGTTTTTGTCGCATGTAAATGTCACATTTGCACCTTCCAATGTACTGGAGTAGTCGTTAATGTAACCATTTGCTGGAGGTATAGCACGGCCACAGTTTGCTGCATATTTATAAAATGGACTGTAATGATGAAACTATGCTGCATGTGATATGACATTGTAGAGCTGTACCTTTGCATCTCACTGCGAATTCCCTCAGGTCTGGTTCCCATTCCCCATTATCCATACACGCAGCGGAACCTGGGCCAGTGAGAACTAAGTCTTCAGAGCAGCCGAAGACTACCACCATTCCTGGTGTTGCTGGATCACTGAAGTTTGCCACGAGGAGACTGCTAGAGCTACCAGATAATGGGTAACCACAGTTAGCTGCAACAAGATTAATAATAATACCCATATCATAATTATATTATATATATTAGCTACTTCTCGTGGTTGGCACTATAATATTATTAAGTAAGTTCTCTCTCTCCAATAGCTACAGATTTCATTATGGAACAATGCTGATAGATATCTGTGTGATAGATATCTGTTGTGATCTCTGCTATCCTCAGTTTCCCAATTAACCCGACCAGAACAACACCAACACTAGACTAATACTCAGATTTCATGCTTGTAGGAAATGTGTATATAGGATAGGGCAAAAATTATTTTTCCAAAAACTCTGCCCTATCTTCTGCCAAATGTGTCAGAAGGCTCATGTTTTTTTAAGCATGACAAAAAGGAAACTTTTTGGTCCAGTGCAATCCTATTGTTCTAATCCCCTATTATATACTCTTGCCTCCATGTAATGACTATAATATTATTATTATACCTAATACAGCATCTCTATATATCTAGATCTAAGTAAAATAATGTGGTACAAAATTAATAATACTTACTATACTTAAGTTGAATTGTAGTACTTGCACCAGCTTGATATCCACAGTAAGGGTCTGTCACAGACTCAATACTCACATTGTACACGATGTTATACAATAATGTCAACTGAATTACTTCATTAGAGTTGTACACAGCAGGAGTGCCTATGGGAGGAACAGTGCTGACGTTGAATAGTATCTCTGGACCGATCCCTTCGGCCGATAAAGTCAGGTTTACTGCGATGTTGCTTGAGGAATAAGAAACTGAGTCCACGGTGATATTATCAGAAGGAATCGCTGTTACAGTAGAATGATTGACGTAATTATCATAGAAATTAACACACCTCATGCATGTTAGTGATATTATGTGGCAAGCTGTGAGAAACATGGAATGGTACCATTTGGGGACCTCTTGTTTTGTAGTGTGTATAGTTTGTTGTATAATTATAATAATACTGTATTGTATGCGTAATCCGCTCTGTTTGTGCTTACACTGATACAAGCATAGCTACTCATTATAAATTTTTATTAGACTTACACACATGTATCATGATAAAATTTGCCCCCCCCCCCCCTCTCCCACAAATGGTCTATTTTTATAGCAAGTCACGTAATATCATATGCCCAAGTTTCAGGGGACCTTTCAATTCTAGTTAATGCACAGCTAGTGTTGACAAATGCTCCATCTTGTATGCATGGTGCCATGTGGGACAGAAATTTCAGTACAAAATTTAATATTCCCCATATCATGTTTACCCAGGTGGAGGGTGGGTGGAAGGCCGGGCATACGTACTACTGCATGATTGGTGAATTATGCTTACCAGGGATGGATCCTATGATATTGACTGCAGCAATTGGTGCTCCATTTTCATTACCATCTTCAGAACAGTAAACGTTAATATTAGAAGTCACATTGTTAATCAGCAGCTGACTAGTCAATGGGCTGTCAGATGTACGTGAGACAGTAAACTCTGTGAAACCAATCATAAATTCTGGTGATACTAAAGATCCTTGACTCAGGACAATTCTTTCAAGAGTTGTGGCCATTGGAACAGAAACATCCCAGTACAAGATAGAGCCAGATATTCTCTCACAAATCAGCAGAACTTGCCCTCCAGGACAGACAGACACCATTCCCGAAGGGGATAGTGTTATGGCTGCACTTGCATGCTCTGTTTTTAATAATACCATGAACTGATAAAATAAATTTTAATATACAACTTGGTGTATCATTTTTTATACTCACCTTTGCATAGCAGAACGATAATTGAAGATACTATTAGAGCATACATCCTGAAACCTTGAAACGCTAAGTACAATTTTCTGACAACTCATCTCAGCCAGCCGACGAAGAGTTGTGTCCAGAAGCTGTGATTATTGAAATTATCACTCAAACGTGAACGTGATCACGTGCACTACGTACAAAGCGGATGATGGTCGAGAACTAGAAGCACGCAGCGGCTACGTAGCGCTAGCGCGCGCTGGGGGCTCTGCTGCTGTGCGTCGTGATATTAAAATTAAATTTTAATTATTAATTTTTATGACGACCGGAGGCTTCCGGATCAGCGTGCAGACTTATTTGGCGATACTCGAGTCCACAGGTTTAATTGTGGAATCAAGCTCAACGATGGAATAGTGCCAGGCATCGTCGATTTTAATATACGCCCAAATGAGTCTAAGAAAGTTGGTAATAATGGCAGTGCTATGTGCTTTGCTCTCCAGCTGCAAAGGTAACTTCAAGAATGCGTGGTGACGTCTGTTGCAAGCTGTCTGCATGTATGTGATTTATATTAAACGATGGTATTAAATATTTTTTGCTGTAGGTTCAATAAGTCTTTCAGACATAGTTATTATTACTATAAAGTGTTCAACATGCATGCCTGATTCTACATCTACTATCATATCTATGGACACAAGATTGCTATAGCTATACGGCTTAGAAATGTTCTTGTATGTGTGCATGCTTGCTTATATAAATAACATCGAGGTCAAGTTATTCATACACATAGGTACATCCATTACACTGTCTCCACTGGGAATGGTGTCGGTCTGTTTCGGAGGGCAAGTTCTATTGACTTGTGAGACAGTGTCTGGCTCCATCTTGTACTGGGATGTTTCTGTTCCTCATCCAATGCATATGGCCACAACTCGTCAAAGAATTGTCCTGAGTCAAGGAAAGTTACTATCACCAGACTTTACGATAAGTTTCACAGAGTTTAATATCTCCCGTACATCTGACAACCCATTGATTAGTCAGCTGCTGATTAGCAATGTGACTACTGAGATAAATGTCAACTGTTCTAAAGATAGTAATGAAAACAATTCACCAATGACTGTCATACACAAAGGTGTGTTTGTATAAATAATATTGATTTCTGCAATGATTTATGATGTTAACCCATGCCATGTAGATGATACTTTGCAAAGCGCCAATCGCATTCTCGATGTTTCCATGATGAATCACTTTTTGAGAAATGGTGTCACAGTCACACTTCAATGGCCTCGAGAGGCTGGAGCAGTTTACCGTGTCAATGTTTCACCATTCACTGAGTTTACTAATAATGCAATGAATCACGACAGCATTGTGATAAACCTAACAGTTTCTTACAACATTCAGTACAATGTATCCATTGTATCAAGTCTCTGTGGTGTCACTACAACCAAGGTGTTAAACTATGGTTAGTAACCATGCATGCATGCATGCATGGGGTATACATACCCAGGACTGGGTGCACACTTAATTGCTGCTGAGGATATTACTGTATACTGGCCGTGAGATATAAATAAAGGCAACATGTATAGATTTGAGTCAGATACTAATATTATTACACCCTGTATACAATGTCATGCATGCAGTTGCCTGTGATCCGCCAACACAATCACTACAAGACCGTGTTATGATCATGGACAGGGAATCAGACATCCCAATAGTGGAGGGACAGTTCATCACATACACTTGTCCCTCTGGATTCATCTTGACTGGCCCAAATGCATCAGAGTGTACGAGGAATAGAGGATGGGAACCAGACCCAGGAGAGGTGGACTGCATAGGTAATTATCTTTGAATCTACGTTAATTGGCAATACTTATCATAACCGGCCATAATAATGATATTATCATTCAGCTGACTGTGGATCACTATCTGGGGACAGACACATCAAGCTAGACTACAGTTCTACTCTGGAGGGTTCTGTTTTAACACTGACCTGTGAAAATGAAATGTCTAATATGAACACCACTGAGTCAGATGCAGAAACTCTCACTGTGACATGTGACAGCAATGGAGGGTGGATCCCTGATCCAACTGATTTTATCAAGTCTTGTTCACCATCTACAGATCAACCACCAGGTATTATACTAAATTAAATTTATAGAGATGAACTATGTGCACACACAATTCAATGATAATAATAAGTGTATTATTATCGTTATCATAGATCATAATATTGTAGACTATCTATGTCATTATTGATTTCATTGTGGTTCTTATGTTAGTTGTTCTACTACATACACAGAAATTCAGACTGGATCTACTGCCTTGCAATTGATTATTGGTAGTGTGCTGGGAGCACTAGCACTTATTGCTACAACTGTAATCATTGTAGTTTCAGTGATTTTATGCTCAAAAAAGAAAGGTACGATACCAGATTATGTTAGTATTTCCCTGCATGTGCATTAGTTGCTACGTATACTGCAAAATTAATAGATTGTCTGTCTCGAAAGAGTGTGAACAGCTGCAGATTACCGTAAGTTGATTAAGACTAAGTATAGTATAGTATGTATAGTACAAGTCGACTCTCAAGTAACAGGGTTAACTATAATGATTGTGTGCTTAAACCATCATAGATAATCTTATATTATAATATTCTTAGCTAGGATGATGCATTAGCATGCACAATAAATATACTACATCATTGTGCTAATATGATAATTTTTATGACCACAACTATATAGGTGACATTGTGCATACCGTGTTTCCTCGGTACATGGCATTGTCTGACCATTATCATAATATGGGGATTTACAAACTCACACACAACTATTCTTTTCCAGAGAATCTGAAAGTATCCAACTGGGAAATACTCACCATTCACATTATGTTGAGGTAATTGTTGTTGTTATTGTTGCAATAGTTATTGTTTATACTATGTTGTACTCACAAATAACATTAATTTTAGCATCCTACGCAATAAATTCATTTTCTATCATGCAGAGTCCATCAGGACAACCTGACCCAGTAGTAGTCCAGCAGGATATTCTGGTTTATGCTGACATTGGACCATCTTCCTTCAAGAATAGAGGCAAACCTAAACTCACTCTTAAGCCAGTTGATACAGATGACAGAGTGGAGTATGCACTGTTAAATCACCGTTTACAGAAGCAGGCTATCACAACAAACCAGGATTCTATAGCCGGTAATATTGAAAGTTGCACGCATGTAATGACTAGTTTGTTTTCATTAATTTTATGATAACTTGAAGATGATTCCCTCAACCTTGACACTCTACTGATCCAAGTACGAGGAGCTATAACACCACACTGGTATCAGTTAGGTGAGGCTCTGGAAGTCAGTAAAGATGTTCTGGATAAGTGCACTAACTATCCACCTGAGGAGAGCATTGTGGAGATACTGGATCAGTGGCTTAGGAACTTCCCAGGACGCCCAACTTGGAGAGATGTTGCTAATGCTCTGAGAAGGACTGGTCTTCAACAACTGGCTAATGATATTGAAATGGTTTATGAAACAGGTAGCTATAGTACTAAAGAGTACATTAGCTATACCCAGGCTACTTGCATGTAAGGATTCTTTCATGTAATTATTATTCTTGTGGGTGTTGAACAAGCTGCTAATTAGCCACTTAGACTAGCTAGTGTGGGTCTTATGAAGCTGTACATGTACTGTGTCCAGTTCAAAAGGACAGCCTCACTACAGTTTACACTGCTACACAACCACACCACCACTACTAAAAACAGTGTCCTGGCACCCACAAGCATGTGCCACATGTGATTTTAAGTGGCAGTTTTCATACATGCTATTGCTCAGGGGCTAGATTTAATTCCTGCTGGTATAGTAGATTAAAATGCAAGAAGGCACTCCCTGACAGTTGGATACATACAAATTTGTATTACATCATTCCTAGCTATTTAGATGAGGGAATAATTGAATCTTGCTTCCAGGAAAACTCCCTATAACACTTGATGATAATGATGATTCCCAACAAGTGCTTACCACCACTGCTCTTGAGTTGCCTCATCAAGGGGAGGAAACTGAAAGTGAGTCAGCACCCCCACTACCTCCAAAACCACCAGCTGGGTGAGTGATGTTATGTGGCCATGGACTTCACAGTACAATTCTACTACACAATGTCACTTTAATTTGTGACAACTACTATGTCATGTATAGAGTATTATCATAATAAGTATTGTACTAAATTGCAAGCTTTGATTCTCAGATTCAAATCGTAGTTATAAGCCTGCAAAGATAGTAATATTCGGTAATTGCGTTCAATTAGTTGGATGTATAATCCCAGTCAAGAATCCACTACCTAGCTCTCTATAGTAATAGATCTAGACCACTATGTACTTCAATTTCCCTAACCATGGTCAGGATTTCATCCAGTGGGGGGGGGACAGGGGGGAAGCTTCCCCCCCCCCCCCCCCCCCCCCCCAAAATTTGACTTTAAATTAAATTGAGCATCATAATATCACGATAAGTCACCAAATCAAATCACTAACATTAAATTTATTTTTGATCAAAAATTACCCAAAACAATCTGGAGGAATTTTCCTAAAATAAGTCCTGAGGAACTTGGTGTATTGAATACGCCCAATCATTCATCGCGCTTCCACCCCAAATAATATTTTTGTCACTAGATGAAACCCTGATGCATGATGCATGATGATGATTATTATTGTCTTGATTCAGTGTGTCAATTATCATTCTTAATTTTTGATCATGCAGATCTGGTATGCTTCAAGCAACATCTGTTCCCCCTAGACCACCAAAGTTTGTATAAACTGATAATCTCCAAAATTGGAACTAAAATTATGGATGGCAGGCACTTCTAATCAGCTTCGATCATGTTTCAGACACAGTCAAATAATAATAATAATTTTTATGCATGCATAATTGCAATTTCTGCATGTAGTGTAATAATCATTCTTTTGCACATAAAAATTAACCAGGTCCCACCACATTATAGCTTGTACTCTTTTTGTAATTGAAGCCATTATATTCATTTCTACGTGTACGTATTTTCTTGTTAATTTTTGTGTCATCATAAGTATGAGTAATCGGAATAACCAACCAATGACAACTCTTGCATACTTAGTGTCCTGATTAAAAGCCTAGGAGATGTCCTAAGTACTCGTACTCATACCGTATTTCTTCTAAAAATTCGGCCCTTCTAATTATTCGGCACTCTTTACCAAATGATTGAAAATAGTCTCTAATTTTCGGCAAAGGTCGTCACGCGTATAATATGCTATAAATGGGAATAGATTGCGCACACAGACAGAATGTTGAATATTAACCTCTAAAAATTCGGCGAAGTTTATTTTCATGCCGAATTTTTAGAAGAAATACGGTAATTATTTATAGGCCATTGACTTTTGCAGTTTATGATTTATGGTGGGGCGCCGGCTCGCCCCCAGTTATGCATGGCCGTGGTCCTTGTGGGAAGTTATAATAATTATTAAAGTTAATAATATAAGGGGAGATGTATTGGTAGTGACATTCACTACTGGACTAGAATAGTCTGAAAAGCAACTTGATAGTGTCTTATGTGTGTCTTAAAATGTGTCTGTGAAAGTGATCTCACTGAATAGTGTCTAAAAAGAGTATGAAGGTCTCCAACTAGGACTCTGAAAAGAGTCTTAAAATTATGCATGGTCTTGAGTTACTTTAAGATGTAGTCTTAAAAGAGTCTTAGCAATCTGAAAAAAGTCTGAAGTTGAAAATGGTATTTTAAGATGTAGTCTTAAAAGAGTCTTAGAATCTGAAAAATGCTTGAATTTGAAAAAGATAGAAAATCATAGCAATCTGAATAAGACCTGAAATTGTTAGAAATTAATGCTAATTTAAGATATAGTCTTAAAAGAGTCTTAGCCAACTTGATCTGAAGAAGTCTGAATGGCAAGCATCTGAAAAGTATCTGACTACGCGTGCGTGCGCGGCGCCAGTATCACGTGAGGAGGGAAGTTTTGAATTGGATCCATGAACTTGACGGATCGGACTGTTTGAAGAAGGCTGTGAAGAAATGGACGCCAATAAACGTCGAGAGCCTCAAGATTTTCATTAAACTCTCCAGCCGATACAGATAAAAAGCGCAGTCGACGGTCAGTGCACTGCTCAGCTTCTAGGAGGTTGATTTAGCTGGGTGATAAGAAGTGTCTGGACCGAAATCAACGTTGAGATCATCAGTCACAAGCCAACAAGTAAGTAAGTAACGTAAATACGCTAACAATCCTCAGTCAGCTCCGAATTTGTTATACTTTGTCCTCTGTTTTTCTAATTAGTGCCCTCCCTCCCTTGCTCCCTCTCTCTCTTTTCCCCGGTGTGCTTTCCTTGGCTTTCATTCTTGTGATGGAATACCACCCAGGCCCTTTGAGGAGGAGGAGAAAGGGCCTGGTTCATAAGTACTGTGTGCGCATGCGTTATTTCCCAGTAAAGCTGGGAATTCGTGTTTTTGTCCTTGACCTAAGAAATAAGCCTAAAAATCATTTGTTGTCAGTGCTTTGGGCTGTTATGACCAATTTACCTATCATAAGTGAGCAATATCGACAAAAGAACAATAAAGTAGCTCCGAGAAGGACATGTCTAGACTTCACCAACTTTGGATGCTTAGTATACCTTGTCCGTACGTGTCTGACCGCATGGTAGTGATAATATACAGCGAATTGCACTAGGAAATCCACTGTAAATTTTGCACATGCACGTACAGTGTGTACCAGGCCCTTTCTGCTTATCCTCCTCAAAGGATCTGGATACAAGGCTAAGTTGGTTCTCTGACTAATAACATTAATTTTTTATCTTGTAGGGAGTGAAGGAATGTCTGCTGGGAAGATGTGTTGCAGTGGCACTAATTATGATGTGACGACAATGATTTGATGAGGAAGGTGATACCAACTGAAGGTAAATTGCATACTGTATTATCACCTAAGTGGATGGGAAAAGAAAAGGGTCTGGTAGCTACTAGCCTCATATATACCCAGGCCCTTTGAGGGGAGGAGAAAGGGCCTGGTACCTATTGCTCACGTGAGCAATAGAACGTGTACACGCACTCCGTGTTATGGTTTGCATTCTTGGATAGACCTGTTGCTATGACAATTTGAGCAAAAAAATGGTCAAAAATGGCGACTGCAGTGCACTTATCGACTAATAGTGCTCAGCGAAACAAAAAATAGCTAGTTTTGAACTTAGACAAGGCTTATTTCAGTGAAGGAGTCCTTACTGTAAACGTGGCCAGCAAGTTTGAGTTTCTGAAGTCTCTCTGCTCTATGCTACAGTCCCACAAAGTCCAAGAAGCAAGAATGGCCGATTTTTGGCCCTTTTCACGGCCTGCTTACTCACAGAAGACAGCGAAATTAGTGTCAAAACTGTCATAAATAAGACGGCCCATCCCGAAATGGTGGCAAAGGCAAAGCCACTGCACCGATATACTGAAATAAACAGTTTTCAACTGTTCTTGATCAGCCATTTTTTGCTTCTTGGACTTTGTGGGACTGTAGCGTAGACCAGAGAGACTTCGGAAATTCAACTTTGCTAGCCACGTTTAGAGTAGGGACTCCTTACTGGAATGAGCCTAGTTCAAGTTCGAAACTACTGTTACTTCACTGCTATTAGTTGATAAGTGCACTGCGGTCGCCATTTTCGGCCATTTTTGCTCAAATTGTCATAGCAACGGGTCCATCCAAGAATGCAAACTATAATACAGAGTGTGCATACACGTATACACTGTACGTATGTTCTATTGCTCACGTGAGCAGTTTCCAATCCCATTTACGTAGTCTATAATATCTACATGTATGATTGCACGCATATGCACCAACTACCCAAGAAAACCTGGGTTGCTGCAAACAACTGTATGCTTTTTCACCCTCCTCCCGTGGGCAAGGGTACAAGGCAATATCATATTGGTGCAGCCTCGTACTCTAAGTCGCAGGAGGAGGGCAAAAAGTGTACAATCATTTGTGGCATCCCAGGTTTTCCTGGGGTAGTTAGCACATGTGCGTGCAATACCTATTAATTTCCTCCTCCTTCCGGGCCTGGGTACGAGGCTAGGTAGCTACACATTGAATGTTCATACAACTTCCTCTGTAAATTTACTGTGGAACTTATTGGATTCTATCTTTGGCTAACAGATTGGAAAATTGAAAAATAAAGAAAAGAAGAAATTTGAGAGAAAGCACAAACAATGAGACTCTAGTAAGGAATGTTCTTAGGATTAAGTTTAATATTATACTGCTGACTTTAGTATTTTATACTTTGTTTAATTTTGTGGTTTTATCCTTAACTTTAATGTTAATCCTTATTGTTCATTCCAACTGCTATTCTTTATTCTTCATTCTTACAATAATTTGTAATTAATTGCACATTCCATTCATGTGGCACAAATAATTAATAATCTTTTTAGACCAATATCAGATTGCTTTAAGATACCTCTAGTATTTGTGCATGTCAATACTTAAGACCAGTTTCAGTACCTTCTCATGAACTTTTTAGACTTTTGGTCAGTCTGTTTTCATACCCTTTTAAGTCAAAATTGGGCCCAACTTTTAGACCAATTTCATACCATTTTCAAATACTATTCAGAAACGTTTCAGACTTTTTATGTCAGATAGTTTTTCAGAGACACAATCCAGACTATTTTAAGACTACTTTAAGACCACACTCTCCAGTAGTGATTCTCGTAATAAATCAGTAGTATACGTATAATGTATACGTACGTAGCAACTTGGAATTCGTAATCAATACATATAATATTATATTCTAACTAGTGTACGTATAATTGTGTGACTCATGTTGGCAATCGATAATTCTTATGCAAACATCTTGATTTAATATCGGGCACCAATGTATAAAATCATCACACTGTGGGTTGTCTTGGTAGCAAGCGATCGCGAGGTCGAAATTCAGTGGTGTCGTCATCATCATCATCATCCACATGAGATCTACTGGTAATAATATCATTATCAAGTGATTTCATCTGTAAGAAAGGAGGTATAATAATAATAATTATACGAATCCCAAATTTCAATATAATAATATCACAATAATAAGATGATCACATGATCAACTATAATAATTACTGTGATTCATGCATGATTATTATAGTTGGCAATAAATGCATGCTTGCAATTGGTCATAATTATAGGACACAATATCTCATAAAAATTTACTATCATTATCTTTTCTGCTCCGGAGATACAATGTAATAATATACAGAAGGGTAGGAGGAGAAGTAGGGGTGTAGTATAATATTATAATATATGTAGCCTAGGGGATCCGGAGGGGAGCATGTAACCACCCCTGTACACTTTTCAAGGAACGAGGCTGCAAGCAGCAAAGTCCTTCCGCCAATAGGCTGCATGGGCCAACTTGGAGGCCCCTCCCCACTTTTATAACATGTTATTATTGCTTCCCTCCTATAATAATTATTAAACTAGCTTAGATACATACCGGTATCAGCTTTATGTCCTTGTGATCAGAATCTTTTGCTGTGGATGAAGAATCTGATGCAATATGTGATTCAGTATCAATTTTCTTGGAGCCTGTCGGCACTTCCTCCTATGAGTAAGCCACCACAATTAACATCAGTTTCTTGTACTAAACTACATGTAATAGCTATATTAATTTATATTCATATCCATACCGTGACCAGTTGTCTTTTCAAATGTCGCATTCTGTTGCTCACCACCTAGAATCAGCAAAACAATATTAGGCTATTACACTACTGTAGCCTAAACTTACCCTTAATGCAATACCCAAGACAATTATAAAGGCCACCAAAATGAATATGATTACTCCTAAGACTACACCCACAATGGCTACTGCAGACTTGCTTTCCTCTTCTGGCAGAACATCTATAAAAATTATACTTTGTATATCGTGATAACACAGTCCAAAAAGCAATCTAAGACTCCACCCACTTTAGCTACATCCATAATACGTAATATCGTAATAAGTTCCTGGTATAATATAATATCTAGCTAGATAGGCAGGATTTGATTGGCAAAACCTTATTAATTTTATAGACTCAGTAATAATTTATTCTAATAATAATATTATGAAAGGAGTCTGCAGAGTGCCGAAGCAAATCCCATGCCAAAGGAGTAGGCAAGAGGCTATAATATTATACTAATCAAATTTACACTGTGTATGTGATGACATTCTGTAAGCTCTTGATTGGTATCACCAATAATAATTAGCTAACTCACGTTGATCACCTAATCCACCAGGCGTAAAAATTGAATGCTGTGTAGTGATAATCGAAGAATCTAATACTTCTGTTACCGTAACAATACTATCATTAGAGCTGGCACCATTTCGACCACATGAATCAATGGCGTGGATGCTAATACGAGCATTTGATCCATTTTCACAGTGATGGGCAAGAAGAGCAACAGCAATTTTAGTCCTTGGGGTCTTTGTGATAAAATTTCCAGCCGGAGACTCAAGTTTGTATTGCTTCACAAGAGATGTGTTAGTATTGTTAGGAGGCATCCAATTAACAAGTATAATGCAGTTGTCTCCTGGGGGCGGTGTTATTTCAAAGGCAGTCACATCTTGTGGCTCATTAGGAAGAGCTGCATGAAGCAGTAAAGAGTAATTAGACTTAATTAATATGTAAATCAATATCACATCAGGGGCAAGTATCCTGTGCCAAAGTGGGAAGGGGAATTCGAAGTCCCTCTAAAACTTATCATACATAACATTTAATACGCATAATATAATTACCATGTATCTTTCGTCAATAATTTTAATTTATTATGCATGCAAGATTGATGCATACATGAATAACCAGAATTATGCTGAACATCATAGAGTGCATGCATATGGCCAGTAAATAAATGTGCATGCATCTTTGCTTCGATCTAGGAATGGTACATACATGTAGTTATCAATGATACGTAACTTTGCATATATATAAATTCAAATCTGTCCACTGAGGCTTTCTCTGTTGCATGGGCATTAATTTTGACCTTTTATAGGCATCGTACTGTGTAGGCTCTCAATCCCTTCCTTATCAGTTGACACAAAATGCCTTATAAAAACTTTGAGTACATGTGAAAAAATTACACTTACATGATAGTTCAAACCGAACCGAAGACGACGATCCATGACTGACATCACTACATGTGATATTAGCAGTTGGAAAATCTTTAGAAACCATTATGTGCAGTTGCGATTCTATAACTTGGTCTCCTTTTATCATGGTCAAATTTGCAAACGTCTTAGAATTTATTGTACTCGTCACTGTATGTCCCACAGTATACATCGATGCAAGCTCCAATTGGTTTCCATCAATCCCAATGTATTCATTACTGATCCATGCTATAACTGAGCCATTTGTCTTACAAGTAAATACTATTTCTTTACCAGGGCACACATAGTTCCCTTCAAATGATGTAGTGATTGTTACACTCTGGCAGGAGACCAAATATAGCGTAGCACTGGCTGGAGATGAAAATTAAGAGCATAATAATAATAATTTATTTTTATTTATATATAGTCACGCTAAGCTTGTTATTAAATTGCATAATAATCAGGGAGGGAATCCCTGGTTGAATTCTCCTTCTCTTGTACTTTCCATATATACCATTTTCGGAGAAACTGTTGCCATAATATTGGATCAGTAATCACAAGACTACATGATTGCTAGTGCGTGCTGAGGCTATGACATCACGCCAGTCATCAATGTATAAAACTCACCCAGAAGCAAAAAGAGAGACATTTTATACACAAGAAAAATTTCAAGAGATCTCAGTTGCCTGTAGTCAATAAAACAAGTTAAGCAAGCAATAACAACAATAATAAACTGGCCTCAGCAATAACATCATGTCAATAAACAGGCCAATGTGATATGGCACGAATCGCGTTCAACAGTCAATAACAAACAACATCAGGACTCAAGCTCAAGTCTGCATGTCTGCCATGGCTCCCCAAATTTGTTCAACGCTATAACAACACTATTTTTTGATCTAACATAAACCACTCTTGTAGCATTAAATAAACGCGGCTGTGACAAGCGGCATACTGCAGCTCACAAATCATCAAGTTCCCTTCGATCGCTGCATGTCGGCGCTACGTACGCTTCGAGTCGTCCTAATAGCATAACTATCAAGACTTTCAAATTTCGCTGTAGAGAAACTGTTCTATTCACTCACCACTTGAATGGACGCATCTGAGATGCTGCATTACAGGGGCGGATCCAGAGCCTCCAATAAAGGGGGTGCTAAAGTGAATAGTTGTGCGCGAAGTGCGCGCGAAAAATTTGGCCACGCCCCCCTTTTTACGAAACCACGCCCACTTACTTGCCGCGAAGCGCGGCAACAACCAGAAAACGTGGAGAAATCAGTGGAACTCGAGTTTTTGTCTCTACAGACAGGTTTATCAGTCACATTTTATAGCTAAATGTGTTAGATCAAGGTTTTTCACTAGAAGGGGGGTACTAGAGCTAGCTATGTCTATAGAAACCTGTATGTTGTCTTGGCTGGAGGGGAGATGCTTGTGGATCCGCCCCTGCATTAAGCCCCGCCGTCGGGTACAATATCATTATTACTACCTAAAAAAATAATTACGATTTCAAAATTTGCGCGATTTTCTGGTAAAGGTCGTCATGAGCTCCATTGATGAAAACTCCTAGAACGCGAACTTTCTTGCGCTAATTAGATCATGCGTTTTATACGGTAATTATTATGGATTCCGGATCTGATCATATTCTCATTAATACTTAAGCTTCTGTTTCCGGAGGAAGTGTTCAGCCCACAGATAAAGCATAGGATAACCGTGACAGAGTAAGTAGCTCTAGCTCGTAAATGAAATGATATTAATGATGATCTGGATCCTGCTAATTATAGTGTACTCACTCTATGGCTACAAAGGTAAAATTAATGTAATTATTAGCTACAGTTACTGATAATATTATTGCACCAGCTTTATAATAATTATCTATGTATTGGAGACCAGGAGTTGACACAGCAACAATATTGATGTTGCCACATTTTATAGTTTGGGGCATAATTCCAGCGACTCATGCAGAACCTATAGCTAGCCTGCAAGAATAATACGGTAGATCTTAAAATGATTCAATTATTCGTTAGAATTGCTACAATAATAATATTTATTGTTATTTATGCTCAATTCAAAATAATTATTATATGATAACTTTAACAATGACTCAATCATATTTAAGATAATGATTATAATACTTATATCTTTCACTTACTATCACGCAGGTATCAATTCACAGTCTGTTAGAGCGGTATCAGTTTGTCCAGGAGAACAGCTTCTACTGACGTGCATTTCAAATCAAAGTATTACTTTGAGATGGGCCATTACTATTCCAGAACGGAATATTACACGTTCTAGACTGGTTCCAAATACAGGAAGCAGAGTTCTAACACCAATCAGAGAAACTTTGAACCATAACGTTACCGTTACGTTCATGTTCACACGCACCTCTGAAGATGGAATGCTTCCTTTGATATCTCAATTAGCAATAGGGAAGACCACTAACCACTTGCATGGAACGGAAATACACTGCTCCTCATCAGATACTCACATAACTTTCTTAGTCCACATTCAAGGGAGTAAGTATAGTATAATAATAATAATGAATTGTAAACACTTTCAGTTTACGTTAACGTCAATGCTACATGCTGCTTTGATTCTTTCTAGCTAAATCCTTGTCATATCTTAAAGTAAACAAAACTGAGAGTTTTGGGAATTCTGACATCACTGTATGCTTGGGATTGGAGGATCCGGGAATCAAAGGTGTAGCACACAATATTACATTTTACCCACAAGTTGATGTACTGAATATCACCAATACCAGTGTCTGTTTCACAGCACCTTATAACATTGTTCACAATGTAAGCATCATTTCTAGTATCTGTGGTATGTACACCGGTACCGTGAGTGCTGGATTTGAAGTATACTACGGTAAGCGCTGCCAATAGTATAGGGAACGCACCACAATAAAAATTAATAGACTACAAGTCATCCCTCAATTTATTAAACGTCAGTTAACAGTAACGAAATTTGCATGCTTCAATAATATTATTAATATTATTATGGAAGTTGCGGTGAAGCCAAGAGTAGAATTGCAAACAATATCTTACTGAGCAGACCCGTAAACATACTAATGACCCCACAGCTATAGTTATCACCTACAGGCTAGTTATAATAATATACTATTCCCAAAATATGATTGTTTCTATGGTACACAACTGCTACCAAAATAATAATATTATTACTATGCATGGACTATCTTGTGACAGCTTCTAGTTTTATCACCTGATAAGCACCATGATGGCATGGACTATAGCTAGTGTATGGAACTTAACTATGGTAGTTACTAGTGATTCAGAAGTGGACATACCTGCATGTGTAGATAAGTATCAATGTAGCTACAAAAGCTATGAATTTACGATTGTTATTATTGTGCATCATAATTATATGCATGTCGCAGGCAAACCATGTAACCATCCTCTATCAGCTGGTGATTCAGAAGCTAACTCTATCAATGTTACAGTCATGGGCATAACAGACCCTATTACTGAAGGGACCACCGCCATCTTCAGCTGTCCTTTGGGACAAATTCTAACGGGACCAAATGTCAGTATCTGCACGGGGAACGGAGAGTGGATACCAGACACAGAGGAGGTACAGTGTGTGAAAGGCAAGTTTAAAATTAAATTATCCCGGCTTAATTTAATGGCAAAAATCATTGCTGTAAAACGATTACCTCATCCCTGGTACATTCACTGCATGTATTATGGTAAAGGGTCACTATGTATGTAAGTAGCATACTTAGTTATGCAATGTTACGTAATCATCAAATATTTCTAGAATCATTTCCATATTCACCTGTATCTGTACCAAATTTCATAATTCGATACCTTTACTGTTTCAGAAAAATAAACTTGCTACTATAGGGATGTAACTTAGTCTATGTTTTTTGTTGTTTTGTAGTACATTGATCAGTGATTATGCTATAGTAATTATTATGAGTAACCACAAGCATGCACATTGGATAATCTGATCTTGCAATTGTACTGAGGGAGCATTTTTTTTCCGGCCACAAATTCATGCATGACATGACATAGTGACCCAGCACAAATTATTTATTGCATCTGGTTATTGTAATTAAGCATAATAATTATATCTGGGCATGTGATTCACTTGGAAAATGGACACCAAAATTAATCATTGTGTTCAAGTCATATACTATTAAATATAGCTATTAAAAATTTACGACTATGCAATGCAACACTGGTTTAGCTCAATGTCTGTTCTACACATGCAGGGAATCAAATTTCAACGAGTCAGACATCTATAGACACGTACATATTTATGGGAGTGGGTTCTTCAGCAGCATTGGTCTTGCTTGCGAGTTTAGCAGTTCTTCTTTGTGCATGTGCTTGCTGTTACTTCAAGAAGAAAACAATTATTGTTGCTAATGAGTCTGGAGATAATTTTAAATCTCAAGATAGCACTGCTCCTATATATGAAGACGTACCACCCAAAAGAAAGAACTGTCAAGAAACTGATATTGATTTTGAAACTAATGTAGCTTATAGTACAGTAAAGACAGTATCTTAATAGTAACTTAATTGTATTGATGCTCATTATAGCCTTATAAGATTCTGTGTTCCCTTCTAATTATCTTAGACATAACATGCAGGTTTATTAACTACAGTGATGTAAATAATTGCATTGAGAAATATTACTATGGCAATATTAATTTACCGTTAATGACTGACATAAAATTCTATAATGGGGCGTTATTGGTGATATTCTCAAAATTTGAATCAGCAGAAATCAAGAAAAGGAGTGTATACCAACAAAGTTATAATATACGATATTATGACTAGAATTGATACCACTAGCTATCAGAGAATCATCACGTACATTGAGGATTACAGGTTGTCACCATCACCATCAGGATCCTCATATTGAATATCCTGACGTTTACTGCTAATACCCTTGATATGTTTTAATCTCACTACATACAGCGGCTTTTCCTGCAAAAAGGGAGGTACGATTGCCAAGTTTCAGTAAACTTTAATTATCACGACAATAATTATAATAACATGATCAAGGGTTTAAATTTTGTGCTCGAGAGAGCTCTAGTATTAAAGGCATTCGCCAACCACATAATATAATAATATTATGCTTCAATAATGAATACCATTGGCGCTAACCCTCGGCGCTGTGATATTTATTGCACTATTAAAAGAAGTAGTAGTGACAGAGTACAGCTAGTCTACATGTTGCAAATTAGTAAGCCAGCAACACTGTTGGTATATTGTAGAGGTAACCACAAGAATGCACTAATACTGACTGCACAGCAATAAGTAATAGTATATACCACGTGTGTGCCAGATCAGCAGATCTATATAGTACAAAGTAAAGCCAAGAAGCATAATTGATAGCTTAATGTGACTAGTGATGAGTCGGTCAAATTATGAGAACTATTGCTAGACCTACACACTAATCTTGAAATGAAGCGGTTACTGTCACTTCTGTCCATCAAGCTTAAGAGCTCGCGCGATCGACAAGAAGCAAAGAAGGCAGCGGTGGTCACCAGAACTTTAAAATTGAACAATTTGTTTTCAACGAAATCCACATAATTCAGATCCTGAAACTACCACAAAAAGCCTAATGGCACCTTGTTTTCAATGTATGGAGGCATTTTTCTGTGTGGACATGACTAGCAGGAGGTGACTGGAAGCACTTTGATCCAAGCTAAAAAGTTTTTCATGGAATAGCTGTATTTGGGATGCTATAGCAGATAACCCACTGACACGTTGATACAGATGACAGAGTGGAGTATGCACTGTTAAATCACAGTTTACAGAAGCAAGCTATCAGGATTCTATAGCCAGTAATATTGAAAGTTGCACGCATGTAATGACTAGTTTGTTTTCATTAATTTTAATCAAAGATGATTCCCTCAACCTTGACACTCTTACTGATCCAAGTACGAGGAGCTGTAACACCACACTGGTATCAGTTAGGTCAGGCTCTTGAAGTCAGTAAAGATGTTCTGGATAAGTGCTCTAACTATCCACCTGAGGAGAGCATTGTAGAGGTACTGGATCAGTGGCTTAGGAACTTCCCAGGACGCCCAACTTGGAGAGATGTCGCTAATGCACTGAGAAGGATTGGTCTTCAGCAACTGGCTAATGATATTGAAATGGTTTATGAAACAGGTATATAGCTATAATACTAAATAGTACATTAGCTATACAGAGGCTATGCAAGGATTCTTTCATGTAATTATTATTCTTGTGGGTGTTGAACAAGCTGCTAATTAGCCACTTGGACTAGCTAGTGTGAAGCTGTACACTACTGTAGCGTGGTTTAAAAGGACAGCCTCACAACAGTTTACACTGCTACACACCCAACCAGATTATGTACACCACCACTAAAATTAATTAGACTATAGTTGTAACAAATCCTGCAATTTGATTGGTCAGTACTGGGATTCTTATTTCACTTAGAATCCCTCTACTTAGAAACCCTCCACTTAGAAACCCTCTACTTAGAAACCCTACAAGTTTGCCCTCAGGTACTGTAATAATAATGATGTCATATAAATGTTTGCAATGATACACATGCACTATTATCATGATTGTGTAATAATTGTATAATAATTACACTTTCTATGGACGGATTCATGAAGGGATACTAGATACAATAGTATACTATATAGTCAAGTTACTGGATTTGAACGTTGATATTAACACCTGAGCAAGCATTGAGCGTGAACATTCTTTGTAGGTTGTCAGGGTGAATGAAAAGCTGTTTATTAGACTGTGTGACTGAGCTGCAAGCCACTTCACGAGCATTATGGATTGGATTAGAAGTGTTCAAAGAGGCAGATGCTGGAACGAGAGAAGTGCATGCGTCATCCTGAACTGGATTATCTACTTTCTGCTTTTTTGACCTAGACAGAATATCAGAGATAGCTTGTTGCTGTTCAATACTTGACCGCTTATATACTCGTATTCCATCAGTGCTGTGATGACCGGTCCTTTCCATAATGAGTTGCTCCTCAACACCAGCTTGAAAGAGGCGAGTTGCTGCTGTGACCCGAAGAGAGTGATTGGTTTTAAATCCCCGAATACCTGCTGTAGAACAGATCCTGGATACTGTATTATGCAGTGTATGGTGTCCAATAGCACGTGGTGCGTACCAGCAATTTCCTTTGGGCTTCGCTAGAGGCCTCAAATAGAAGGCATCTTTTGGTCGGGAATCTGGGCATTTGCTTTGGTATAACCTGAAAAGCCTCACAAAACACCGATCTGGATTATCCACATTTTCGTGCTGAGTTACTACCTTTGGCTTGTATTTTCTTCCTTTCAAACCACCTGGATTGTTCTTCGAGATGTCCTCAGTGTACCTGAGGTATGCCCTCTGTCCCGGATTCTCTATCAATTCCACTTGAGCAGGGTCAAAGCGAAGGTTTCGATGCTCCTGGCCACTCCTCAGTGCAAAGTACACTCCATGCATGAAAAGCATAGTGTCAAGCAGTACTTGTGGTGAGTGGTCTCCGAGTTGACCAGTTTGCCACAGTCGTTCTTCCTCCTCCTCTGTCAGTGGTTCTGCTTGTCGTTTCTTGGCACCGATACCTAGAGATTGCAACCGCTTCATTTCACCGTCTAAGGTTGCACGAAAATCTGCGAACGAAGTATCTTTGAAGATATCTATGTCTGGCCTCCCACTCTCTCTAAGATGACGCAAAATTCCACAGCAGATGTGATGCAGTGTGTTTGGTGGGTATTCTGAGCCATCTTTCTTCCTAACCTCCAGAATAAACCGACTCATCCAATATTGTATGCCATTGTCGTCTAGTGCAGTGATATCTTCATTGACCTGTTCAGTATTCACAACAGAGTTCCTGTAGATACTCCAATTCTTCCAAATATCCAAGCAATACTTCGTATCAGCCTGAGTTCTTTTGGGAATTCTTGCTTTTCTAGCCTGTTGCACTTCTTCTTCGGTCTTTGGAATAGCAAATCTTGCCGCATTGGAGGTGTTGTTAGCTACAGGTGTAGTCAGAAGGTTGCCTGGCTGTTCGAACTGTTCACTTGCTTCAAGGAGTACACTGTCCAAGTAGTCAGCCCCACCCAACTCGTACTCGTACGCGTGCTCATCGGGTAAGTCGTCGTCAGGGGTGTGGTCAGAGTTCTTTAGATAATCGGTGAAGAACGCTCGGTACATTTCTTCTCCAAGTAAGTCACAAAGACCTTGTTCAAAGTTGTTACTCGCCATAATGTATCGATTCCATTCGAGAAACTAACCGTCGTTATGAACGCTACGGTAACCTAGCAACAGTTGCTACCTATAGTCTAAATCGGTTAGACGCCTCAGCCAATGGGATCTACGGTCTTTAGAATACCTTCAGACGTCATAAATCCCTCGGGCTTCGCCCTCGAGATTTATATACGTCTTCAGGTATTCTAAAGACCGTAGATCCCTTGGCTTCGGCGTCTAACCTATATTTAAATGCATAGTGTGCAGGCACCCACAAGCATACATGTGCCACAATATGTCATTTTTTAAGAGTTCCAGGTAGCAGTTTCCATACATGTCATGCCACCACTCAGCGGCTGGAATTTAATTCCTGCTGGTGTAGTAGATTAAAATGCAAGTACATCAATTTAAGGCACTCCTTGATAGTTGGATACATTTGTATTACATCCTAGTTATTTAGATGAAGGAATAATATTATTATAATATTATTATTCACCGAATTGAATCTTGCTTCCAGGAAACTCCCTATAGCAGTTGATAATGATGATTCCCAACAAGTGCTTACCACCACTGCTCTTGAGTTGCCTCATCAAGGGGAGGAAACTGAAAGTGAGTCAGCACCCCCACTACCACCAAAACCACCAGCTGGGTGAGTACTGTTAGCTAATTTAAAAACTTAGGGCAATACGATGCTGCTATACAATGTAAGGCCTCATGTCGCTTTGTGAACTGGCCTTTCGAATGATATATACGTACTTCTAACAAATATGGACTATAATACTAGCTAATTGCAAGCTTCAATCTTCAATTCCAGTCGTATTTATATATAGGCCTATAATAATATATTGGGATAAATTATAATATTATTATTATTTCGATGATAACATTGTACAGTTGGAGAACTGGCTACATGTCATATTATAATTATTCAAGTATATCAAGGGCTTATATAAGCCCTTGATTATATATAATATAGTTAAAGACTACAAGCTTACATCAATGTTACTCACCATGCAATTCTATACTAAGTCTTATAATCTTGCTAATAGAGCATCATATTACTGAATTAATTCTTTAAGACTAATCCCCTAACCATCTTTTAATGGTGCATGATGATACTAATCTTACAGTTTTGTACTTTGATCATGCAGATCTGGTATGCCTAAAACGATGTCTGTTCCACCTAGACCACCAAAGTTCGTACAAAATGATAAGAACTGAAAGTTAAACCTTTTTTATGGACAGTATTATACTTCACATTTCAGTCACAATAAATTTTTTGTTTATATTATCATCATAAGCATGAGTATAATTGGAGTCATATTATGCTTAGCGTCCATTAATTTTAAAAGACGTCCAAAGTGCTCAGATTTCACTCTAGGTCACTTGCAGGTTTACTACAATCATAATATGTACGTACATTATGCATATGCCTGAGCTGAGCTGGCATTGGCATGGGATGGCCGGCTGCACCTTAAGAGTGCTGCTAGTGGATCTGTGGTCACTAAGGTTTGTGGTTAATATTATTATTAATGTAATTGGAGAATCGTGACATTGTTTACCTTGCTTCTAGTATAAAGCTATAGGGATAGGGATCAGTGATGCATTGGATATTGGTATTGCTAGCTGGTACTATAATAAAAATTAATTATTAGTCTAAGAGAGTGTTTATGAAAATTAATATTCGTGATAGATTACAGGTATCATAATTATAATAATTATTATAACACTAATAATTATTATTGTTGACTGAATTTTGTGCACAATAATTCTTCTAAAATCAACAGTATCACAGAAACTTATAGCTATCACATGCCACCATAATAATTAATTTTTATAGAAGATTAATATGTTATCAGTGATGTTGATCATCATTTTCCCTCTTCATCAAGGAGAGATAAACTGAGCTGCATTTTCCACAAGATGAGAGTTTTAATAATCACAGTGTTATAGATGACAGAGACAATAATTAATCATACCGTGTTTATTCAAATAGAACGTAAGCTAAAAAAATAATTATTACAATTTCAAATTTTGCGTGATTTTCTGGTAAAGGTCGTCATGCACTCATTAAGATACATTATGAAGAATCCTAGAATGCAAATTTTCTTGCGCTATTTAGATCATGCGTTTTATTAGTGTACACACGGTAGTTACTGATCAACTCCCGAGGTTTATAGGCAGTATAATAGAAGCACAAATTCCAAGGGCAAAGCTCGAGGGAGTGCTTCTACTATCCCATAATTATGTAGTCTATAAGTGATTTTGAATCAGTATCTTCAGGCCTTGGATGTACTTCATGTACTTCCTCCTGTTATCATTAAGTAAACCAACTTTTTGGCTTTCTACGATATATAGCTACTCCTCTTTTTCAAAATAATAATTGTTATGTACTATCAAGGGCTTATTGTCAATGAGTCAGAGTGATAAGCCCTTGGTACAGTACTATACCGTTCTTCTGCGTGGAGATTTTTCTTTGTGAGTAGTATCTCTTGGCTTGGATGAATTCGAAGAAATTGGTGCACCAAGTGATTGTGATAGAATCTGATGTACTTCCTGCTCTTCCTTCTGTGTGACCATGAGTAAACCATTATGAACATAATTATAAGCACCAGCCTCATGCAATAACTCTCGACCTTGAAAGTGCCCCACCTGTACATGTGTCTCTGCTCCAATAATGATGCAATCTACTGGCCGTGCAAGGCATTATTATAGCTAGCTGCTGTAAATGTAATACTAATGGATGAATAAATTTACCCCTTGCACATGTGCATAGCGTAGATATGATATATACCAGTTTTTTGTATGATTGAACAACTCGAGCTTTAGAAGAATCTGATGGCTTGGTATAAACTTTTTTCAGTTCTTTCTCCTGTGAGCAAATCATTGATCATGTATGCACATCAAACATCATTATAGTTTTCATTATAATAGATATTAACAGCCAATACATGATGTGTGGGCCAGCTTGTATGCACTCAACCCCCAAACCTTTTTTGGCTTTCTATTATATTAGCCACCCCTTTTTTACAATACTATAAATAAATTATTATTATGTGCTATAATAATATATTACCGATATTTTGCGTGGAGATTTTTCTTTGTGAGTAGTATTTCTTGGCTTGGGTGAATTTAAAGAATTTGATGCATCAAGTGATTCTGAATCAGTATCTTCAGCCCTTGAATGTACTTCCTGCTCTTCCTCTGGATCCTGTGATCATTAATTTTATGTATACAGCTCAAACACAAGTACCCAAATAATATTTATTTATTGTTATTGATATTTATAGTTGTAACAAAATTAATACTGTGTTTTGATTGGTCACTCAGAGGTCTCTATGAAATCTATAAATAATACTTAGACACTGTTTAAGAGGTTTCTATGTGATTTAGAAGACCAAAGGGCTCTGTGTAGAATCCCGAGTGAAGCGAGGGTTCTACTGAGCCCTGAGGTCTTCTAAATCACATAGAAACCGACTATAGCAGTGTCTAACATGTTTAGATCCTAGCAATAATGCCCAAAAGCTAGACACATAAACTGCTGCCTAGCAACATAGGAAAGAAAATTTACATGATTTTCTACAGAGCTTACATGATTTTCTATGAAGGATAGATACTTTAGTTTAACCAATCAGATCACAGTATTTATTATAAGTAGGATCTAAGTTTTTTTAGAATATAGTTGTAACAAATACTGTGATCTGATTGGACACTCAGAGGTCTCTATTTCTCATAGAGACCTACAAGTTTTCATAGAGACCTACAAGTTCTCATAGAGACCTACAAGTTTCATAGAGACCTACAAGTATAGCCAAGGGCAAAGAAAGATGCACATTGCAACAGTAGCCTAGTCCTCAGGTCAACTACCACGGTTACAGTTGCTATATTCTAAATCAGTTAGAGACCTCGTCCAATGGTCTCTACGCTTTTAAGAGACCCTCAGGCCCTTAGTAGCACCCTCGCTTTGCTCGGGATGCTACAGCCTCGGGCCTTTGGGTCTCTTAAAATGCGTAGAGACCTTGGACTTGGTCTCTAACTATTATATAGAGACCTACTAGTATAGCCAAGGGCAAAGAAAGATGCACAGTGCAACAGTAGCCTAGTCCTCAGGTCAACTACCACTAGACAATAGACAACTTTCAATTATATAGACCCTTCCTGGTCTACGATATCAGAAGTGCTACATGCAGAGTACACTATAAGAATCAATAATTCATTCTATAGCAGTGCTCCCACAAACAATTACACACTAGCAATAGACAGTCATGCATTTGCCAATTGCAATAAGACATTTTTAACTTCAGAATATACGTACCTGCATGCATGCTCCATGTATGATACAAGATATTCTGGTGAATTATATACGGGCCGGGGCTGCAAGCAGCAGGGGTCTTCTGCCCCAGCTTAGGATACTGTCACATACCGTTTTTATATCTGTTTTGTCTTTGCAATCAGCATCATTTGGCTTGGATGAAGAATCTGGTACAGATAAAGCAACAGCAGCTGTAGTTGTGTGGTGTACTTCCTCCTGTGAACAAACAATCATGTATACTGTTCAAACGCAAATTACTGATAATGCAGGATTAACGCAACGTTTCTAATTCTGTTGTGCTCTCAGACTGCGTTTAATTGTATATATGTCTGTCACACTAATCTTATAATTGTGCATGGCGATGTATGTTTTAGGGGGTACAGTCTCCATTTCTCAATGCGGATGCTTGCAAATTAAAGCCACCACATTAGGGGTGTGGTCTCCTTTAGCCTCATGTCCAGGATGTCGGAACTTCTAATTATAAGCCCTCCACCCATTTTTGCTCCTATACCCATCTGATTTAATGTAGCTATGCACTGATTATTATAATATTAGCTACATACCAGTTCTTTGTGTGGCTTATATTTGTGTGCAGCATTGTTTGACGTGGAAGAAGACTCGGATGCATCAGGTGATTCTAGTACTACAATGTCTTGTAATTGTGCGTTCTCCAGCTCCTGTGAATAAACAATGTGACATCTATGGTGACATATACTCACGTCAGGTACGTACGGGGGGTAATGTTATGCCATTGAAATCATCCATTTTTTTACGATGTATCTTTCTGAGGTACACCACCTAAAGATTAGAATCAGCGAAACAATAATAATTATTATTAGATGATTACAGTAGCAAATTATGATCACCTACCGTGACACCCAAGGTAATTGAAAGGACCACTATGATTCCTCCTAATACTCCACCCACAATGGCTACTGGACATCTGAACTCCTCTTCTGGTGGACATTCTATAATTTTCCAAGTATATTCTCATGCTAATTGTATCCCCAGTATATAGCAATTGGTTATTCAGAAAATAATACATGCAGCTAGCATATTACCTTCTCTGACAAGCACCACTGGCTGAACTTTACATCTTCTTTGGCTTATGTAATCCCATGGATAAATAAAGCTAGCCAGCATGCATGTGCTACAATATATAGCACACATCGCTATATCATAAATTATTATACATGCCTGCATATAGCATAACACTCCAATCTGAAGCTCGGAAGCTGTATAGTTACTGTGCTGTCCGAGTTCATCTCTAATGATTGAAGCATCGAAAGTTGTCACTATCGAGGTAGGGAGCTAGTGATCAATCTTGACGATTCAGGTGCCAGCAATTCTCTGCATAAACCATTGGGTCATGAACATTAACCTAACATGGGTTATCTCAGTTGCACTCACTTCTAGTCACATGCGAATCAACAAAATGCTGACAAGAAATCCGTGACCTGTACACCTACCATTGCTATACTTGATAATGATTGTTTCCATAGTATTTATATGCATAATTATTATAATACTGCTCTCTATACTTGGCATTATCTAATCTAAACTCTGAAAGTTTATCTCACATGCTTTTTTTGGAACTAAAATTTAATTCATGGACTGCAGTATTGTGATAACTGATCAATACTACTGTACTATGAAAACAATAATTATTGCTATCACGCAACAATGGAAGTGAAGGAAAGGATCCGATGATTTTCTTGTTGACTTTTTTTGTTGATTTACATGTGCTAGAAGCAAGTGCAACTCAGATGAGCCATTAATATGACCCACCAGCTTTTGCAGAGTAATGATGTACGACCTTTTACCACATACACCATTACAACTAGTATGCAGCTACTGGGGATATAGATAAACGTTTCAATCAGATAAGTATCAATTTACTATCAGTTCCTCCAATTATCCTATCAATGAAATTTTCATGACAGTTATATACTAATAGATGCATGATTCTTGCTACCAAAGGTACATGACATTGTCGGATGGGATTGGAATCACCTTAATGCTGTGAAGGAGTCTGCAGAGTATAATAATTCTTGCAAGGGCTAATCTATGCCGAACATTATTAAATTACCTAACAGTCATTGAAAAGCTGGTAATTATGATACGGCTGAACGGATATACGAGAATATATACACAAAAATGGCAGATTTACACTGTGCGATAATCATAATAATATGGCATTATAACTCACCTAGTCCACCAATCATAGAAATTGAATGCTGAGTAGTTACACTTGATGAAAAATTTCTGTCAGCTAACAATTCCGTTACTATAACAATACTATCATTAGAACTGGCACCATTTCGACCACATGAATCAATGGCGTGGATGCTAATACGAGCATTTGATCCATTTTCACAGTGATGGGCAAGAAGAGCAACAGCAATTTCAGTCCTTGGGGTTTTTGTGACGAAATTTCCAGCCGGAGATTCAAGTCTGTATTGTTTCACAAGAGATGAATTGGTATTACTGGGAGGGATCCAATTAACAAGTATAATGCAGTTGTCTCCTGGGGGCGGTGTTATTTCAAAGGCAGTCACATCTTGAGGTATATCAGGAAGAGCTGTATGAAGTATAATATTCTAGTAGAGAAGGAGGGAGAGGGATTATTACCTTTGTAATAATATTCATATGTTTGAGGCCCCATTCCTAGCTGTTTGTGGGCATGTAGCCAAACCTCATATGCCGTAGACTACTAATGCAAGTTGATGTAGCTGACAACCTGTGAAACCACTTTGTACATGAATATCATTACAAAGGTCATGACCCCCGTAAGTTGTAACATGTAGCTACATTACCATAGTGAAGTACTCCCTCCCTAATTATGGCAACTGTTGATAACCTTGCGTGTGTATTAAAGGCTCACTCTTCTGGGCATTAGACTTTCTATATAATATAGGCATCATAATATAGGTTCTCAATATTACTTTATAAAACCAAAGAATACATAACCTCATGATCATTCCCAGATCACTCCCACTTTTTTGTAACATTGAGAAATTTGGGGATGAAGCTCGATCTCTGCATACTTTCGTGGACTATACTGCAACATTGAGCATGCCATACATACTTCCTCTAAATTCTGAATGAATGAGCTCATTAAGAAGTAATAATACCTTACGTTGCGATGTAATAATACCTTTAAAAACTTAGAGTATAGCATGATTATCAGAAATCACAAGTTACCATCAAAAAGAGTACACTTACATGCCAGTTCAAACTGAACTGAAAATGATGATCCACGGGTGATATCACTACATGTGACATTAGCAGTTGGAATATCTTCTGACACAGTTATGTGCAGTTGCGATTCCATCACTCCGTCTCCTTTCATGGTTAATTCTGCAAATATCTTATCATTTATACTCATCATGTCTCCTACAGAATCTAGAGATCCAAATTCCAATCGGTGTCCTTCATTGCCTTGGCCAATGTATTCATCATTGGTCCATGCTAGAGCTGAGCCATTTGTTGTGCAAGTAAATACAATTTCTTCATTAGGACACACATACTTCCCTTCAAATGATGCAGTGATTGTTATGTTCTGGCAGGAGACCAAGTATAGCACACTGGCTGAAAGTGAAATTGAGCGTATAATTTATTAGTTAGACACTATTTGGGATGTTTCTATGTGATTTAGAAGACTGAAGGGCTCTATGTAGAATCCCAAGCGAGTAGCTATTTGTTGCAAATATGATCTAATTTTATTTTATCATGCTTATTATTTTATTCATAGTATAATAACTGGGAAGGAATCCCCTGGTTAATATGCAAGTATTGAAATTTAGCATAGCTACCAATCTCCACCTGTCAACGTTGTTTTTTATCCCTGCTATTCTTGGAGAATCTAGCAAACTGTTATAATCTTGGATCAGTATACGCCACTTTCTAAGTTACATACTTACCACAAGTTTGCACGAAACAGCTACAACTTCGCACCCCCCCCCATACTGAAATGTTGGTTAAGCCCCTATACTGTATAATAATATTAATATGTATATTACATTGTTACATTGTACTCCGAATTAGACGGTCAGCAAGTGGTATCAACACTATAATACTACCTGATCACTAAGGCTTCCTAATTGCTGAAAACTAGATGACATCATGCCAGTTATCCCTGGCAATGTAAACTCACACAGAACCAAGAAGAGAAACACTTTCATTATTATAATATCACAAGAAGATACCTAAATACAACATAAACAAGTAATAACAACAACACTGTCAATAAAGTATAAACACGCATCATAATAATATTATATTATTATAATATTATTATAGCATGCACGCACAAACTCGCGTAAACAACGCTTCAGGCGGACTTACGTACTGTTACTGGCTCCCCAAAGTTTCGAAGGCCGCTGATCAATATTATAGGCTGTAACGCAGTCTTGTAGCCTTCAAAATGTAATCGCAGGTATGACAGTGAATCAAAGGCGCATAAGATAACACAATCGCGGTCGGCGTGTACTATGCCGTGTAGCCGTTATTTATTAGTTGCCATGCAGCCGTTATTTGTATATGTAATAGCATGCTTTTTTGTGGTATTTGGGATAAATAGCACGAGTGTTACTGGTTGAAGCAGTGAAATAGCACGAGGCGAAGCCGAGTGCTATTTCACAGCTTCAACCAGTAACACTCGTGCTATTTATCCCAAATACCACAAAAAAGCATGCTATCACATGTTAATCCCATAATAACAACATTATGTATAATTTTGACAGTGCCGATATATCATGGGGTCCCATCCTACTATACATAAGACATAGTATGCAAGGATAATGGTATTAGGTCATAAGTCTTGGCATGTTTATATTGTCAACTGGGATATGGTGCAGTTACATATCCTGATCCGAGTCTGAGTCAATGACATATGCTCTCTTGCGAGGTGGAACTTTGAGTTCAGAGTGCTGTGGCCATATCTGATTGAGCTGAGAATTGGATGAAGTGTTGCAGCTGTTTCCAAAGAAGACTGTGCAATTGGTAAAATTAAAAGTGCTTGGTCCAGGACCACTCTGAGCTGCTGATGTACCAACGTATGTATCGATATTTGTTGTGTCTTTGAGTGGACGTTTTCGAGATGTGTGTGCACCAACCAAAATTTCACTGAGTTTTGCATGATCTTCCATATCAACATCAGTGTAGTCACGTAGGCTTTGCTCATTCTTGTGCCCAGTTATGGAAACGATCTTGTCATTTGAAACCCCTGCCTTCTGAAGCTTCATTACGGTGGTCTTGCGAATACTGTGATTTGTAAATCGCTTGTTGGTTGTGTCCAAACCAGCTAGTGTAGCCATTTGCTGCATATATGTGTCAAGGTTGTTTTCACCAACTGGCTGACTGCTAAACCAAACATCTTGTTTGGGGTTTTTCAATGGTCGTAGATAGAGAGGACCACAGCTTTGCAGGTCAGCTGGTCGCTTTGAGAGAAGCAGACGAAGAAACTGAAGAGGACACCTATCACTCTCTGGCACTGCGAAAACTCTTTGGGGTAATCGTCTATCATACTTCGATAAACCTCCTTTGCGAGTCTTAGTCAGCCCTTCTACCCACTCAGCATAGTGTGGTTTACCTGAAGGGTCATTCACGAACTTGAGATCTTGTACACAGAGCTGGTGGTGCTCTTGGCAACCTCGTGTGCCAAACTGTTGGCTTAGTAGGTACCACACAGTGAAGTTGAGGCTGCGTGGTGATTCAGAACCAAGTACTTTTGCTGCCCACATTTGCTCCTCTTCCTCGTCTGTAATTGGATCTGCCTTCCTTTTCTTTTTACCCTTGCCTTTCTCACGTAGGTCTATAGCCTTCCCATTGAGAACTCGTTTTGCGCCTAAAAATTGCTCGTCGTTGATTCTATGAGCACAGTCACTGTCACGAAGGTGGCGGTTGAGAGCTCCGAGCATCGTACGCAAGCTGTCCGGCTCATAGTCTTCGCCTTTACAGGTTTTCAGTTCAGCGAAAAAGCGTTGCAAAATTTCGTCAAAGTTCGACAATGGAATATCTTCCAACTTCCAAGGCACCTCTCTGGATACTCTCCATGACTCAAACCTGTTGACCCAGGTGTTAGTCGAGCGCTTCGTATTTTTGTTGAAGTTCAAGTCGTGTAGCCTTTTTAGTTCCGCTGAGTCAGCGTTTGCAAAATTGTCACCAACAGCGGAGGCGGAGTCAGCCTGTTGGGTGGAGCTCAGTGGTTGCTCGTCCGTGTTTACCTCGATCTGGCTTATCAACGTGTCCACTTCGTCGATAGTTTCACGTTCCATATCTTGTAGAAACCACAAAATATCGTCAGGAAACAGCTCTCTGTCCAGCTCTGTTGCCATCCCACTCAGACAGGTAAGCTTAACTGTTGCTAGCCATCGTAAACGGTAACCACGGAAGTAACTGTTTTACAAGTATTGAACCAATGACCACTCAGCTTTTCAAGTGTGCTATTTCACCCGGAAGTGTGCTATTTCACCCAGCAAGTGTGTTATTCTTTTTGCTTCAGGCATTGCTGGTATTTCCACAATATACCATACTTTACTATGAAGGATTTGTACAGTGTTAATTTAAGTATGGGATTAATTATTTAATAACGTCCGAATAGCCCAGCATCACAATTATTTTTTAAATTTTAATGCAGCGAATATATTATTATTCTATACACTTACCACTTGAGCTGAGAGGATCTATCTGCTGTATAAATTAAACTTGAAAGTTTAATACGGTATATACATATTTTAAGTCCCGCCCTCGGGCACACCCACGTATGTAGATACTCCCAGTGAAATTACGGTATGAACTCCGCGAAGGGAGTGGTCCATGGTATCACTGCGTGTGTGGCTTTGGGGAACCGGCCGGGGGGGGGGGGGGGGGATCTATTGCATCACGTGATTCTGGCAGTGAAATCGAAATTGACCGGTAGTATATAGATCTAGACCACACATGCATAAAGCATAATATCAATCACGTGCATCTCATTAAATGCTTCCTGCATATTTTCTGGCCCCGGCTGCAGAGGAAATGGTCTGCCTACAGATATTGTTTTAAAAGAATAGGATATTATGATAAAGATCTAGAGTAGCTAGTTTGCAGCATAAATGAAATTAATGATGATCTGGATGCTGTTAATAGTGTACTTACTTCAAAGTTATGAAGGTAATGTAATTACAGTTACTGAGAGCTACTGATGTATTTTTTAATTGAACAAGGTTTTAGCTAATATGTATCTACTGGAAACTAGGAGTAGATATGACGTCACATCAGCTAGTTTGGGGCATGATTCCAGTGATTCATGCAGAACCTAGCCTGCAAGAATAATAGATTTGAGATTCTGAGAAATGGTTTATGCACAATAATGATATTATTTTGCTCAATACACTTCAAAAATCTCGATAATATTCTCTATTCATGCAGGTATCAATTCACAGTCTGTTAGAGTGGTATCAGTTTGTCCAGGAGAACAGCTTCCACTAACATGTATTTCAAACGACAGCACTAGTTTGAGGTGGACCATCACTATTCCGGAACGGAATATCACACGTTCTAGACTGGTTCCGAATACAGGAAGCAAAGATCTGACAACAATTAGAGAAACTTTGAACCACAATGTTACCGTTACGTTCATGTTCACACGCACCTCTGAAGATGGAGCTCTTCCTTTAGTATCTCAATTACTACTTGAGAGGGCCACTGACCACCTGCATGGAACTGAAATACGTTGCTCCTCTTCAGAAATTTTTCTAGTCCACGTTCAAGGAAGTAAGTATGGCATGATAATATTACTAGTGTTATTGTTACTTAATAGCTTGTTCTCTTAGTTAAGTGAGAGTTATGAGATAGTATAGGATCTGATCACAATGAGGAAGCACAGGGTTTTTATAGAGGGGACACAAATCATAAGGGCCAAAGGGTGAGACGATGATACAAGATAATCAGGGCTGAACATGAGACAAGACGCACAAACAGTACAGAACATAATATAGGTATCAATAGTCCTAGTCCAAACAATTATGCATGAATAACAACATTCACTACATTACTCCCCCTTTTCAAGAAGAGACATCCTTGTCTGAGTATTGAGTTCAGTCTGGGAAGGGATCCGAGTCCGGGAAGCTTACAACTGATCCATATCGTTGGGGCGGTCTGCGGTTTCTTGTAGACCGGCGTAGTGGGGGTGGTTCATCCTCTTCAGTCTCATCATCATCATTTGGACTTCCACTCTGCTCATTTTCAGTACGAGTTCGTGACTCGTGGATGCTTGGCTGTTCTGAATCCGAAGTTTCACATTGAACTTCTGTCTCAGGTTGCTTATTCAGTTTTGCCCAGATGACACTATCGTCTTCCTCCTTGCTCCCTTCGTATGGTTTGAGACGGTTGTAGTGGACTACTTTACGGAGCTGGAGATTACTCAAAAGTTTGATCCTGTAAACGGCCTCACCAATCACTTTGACTATGACATATGGCCCTTGCCATGGTCTATGCAGTTTACGGGAGCGACCCTTGGGGACAGCAGGACAATGTAACCATACAAGATCTCCTTTCTTGTATGCTTTGCCGTACACTTTAGTGTCGTAGTGTGACTTCTGCTTGTTTCGCTGTTTCTCCAGATGAGAGCGAACCCTTGCATAAGCTTCACTGAGACGTTCGCGCAGTAAGTTTGCCTGGTCTTTGGCAGGTGATCTTGGACTTTCATTGTTTCTTGCCAAGTTATACATCACATCTACTGGTAGTGGGGCTTCGCGGCCAAACATCAGGCAAAAGGGACTTTCGCCAGTACTCTCGTGCACACTAGAGCGGTATGCAAACATGATAGTTGGGATTTTTAGGTCCCAGTCCCCCTCGCTTTCTTCCACTGCTATGCTCAGCATGCTTAATAGTGTGCGATTAAATCGTTCCACCATTCCGTCTGATATGGCGTTGTGCGCGTTTTCCGTATTCCAAGGAGTTGGCAGATCTGTTTGATTAGAGTAGATTCAAAATTGCGCCCCTGGTCTGTATGCAACTGTTCAGGGACACCAAAACGGCAGATGAACTCATTGACCAGGAGTCTTGCAACTGTTACAGCCTCTAAATCTGGCATTGGATAAGCCTCCGTCCATTTGGTAAAGTAGTCTCCCACCACGAGTACGTACTTGTTACCTCGAGCTGTGGTAGGCAGAGGACCCAAAATATCCATGGCTACGCATTTCAATGGATCATCAATCTGAATTGGCTGCAGTGGTGCACACCTTTTCTTTGGTGGCGATTTAAGCATGCTGAGCATAGCAGTGGAAGAAAGCGAGGGGGACTGGGACCTAAAAATCCCAACTATCATGTTTGCATACCGCTCTAGTGTGCACGAGAGTACTGGCGAAAGTCCCTTTTGATAACATATCATCTACCATGACTTTGACTTGTTCACGCTGTTGGAGTGGTAGTCGGCGGGGAGGCTGTTTGATTGGTGGCGTCTGTCCAGTATCTATGCAGTGACGGGTTAGGCTAGTGCGTCCTAGGTCTCCGGCCCCCGTCGAGATGACATCAGTGAATTCCGTTAGAAGTGCTTCCAGCTGTGACTTGTTGCCAGGGGGTAGATTTTCCATACTGCACATCAGCTGTTTGATAGCCTGGTTTGAACCACCACCTTCAGGAGTAGTAGAACTGCAGGTATATAGTACGCCCGCTGTTGGAAAAAGCTGGCCAACTTTCTCAGACTTGTGCAGCGTAACTGGGGACGATGAAGGGTTGAGTATCCTTACAGAGGCCTTGTCTGAGCCAGTCGACATCAGACAATGAGCAATAAGCACACCATGACGCTGCGTAAATTCCGTTGAGGGTTCAAGAATGGCTTCCTCCGCTTCATCAGCCACCTCTGGTCTAGAGATAAGCATTGGTAACTGCATTTGGGAATAACCAGGGATCACAATAGTTTCAGGGCAAGTAACATGGCACACACCCTTGGTGAACGAATTCACCGACAGAAATCTTACCACTGATCCTCCCACTGTCAACGTTTTTTCCTGGAGGTCAATGACACAATGGTATTTCTGCAGAAAATCTGCTCCAAGTAAGCAGCTCTGTGTAAGATCTCTCACTACCAACACCGGATGATCCACGGTAAACTTTCCCAGTGTAATGGCAATTACCGTTTGACCAGCGACATCGAGCTCCTCCCCATTTGCTGCAAACACTGGGTGTTCCATCTTTTTTAGTGCTCTGGGTGGAGTGCTGTTTGCTGCAGCATCTTGCAACACATCTTCCCGAACAATCGTCATCCCTGACCCAGTATCGACGAGAAGAGGCATCGACTTCCCTTCCACTGCTCCGCTTACAAACAATATCGAACTTATGGAGGCTGCATCCACTCCCGATCTCGTTTTATTTTTCCAACTGGCTGGAGATCGGCCCCCACGTTTCGGGCAATTGCGCCTGATGTGCCCCCGGCCTCGGCAATTCCAGCAGATCACGTCTTTGTTGCGGGACGGCTCTGGAACTTGGTGCTCCCGGTTTTCGGCACCTCGTAGACGAGCGATTTCTTCCGATAATTCCTGAACTTTCCGTGTGAGCATATCCACCTTGGTATCTCTGGCGACAGCATTTACTATATCATGTTCTTCGGTTTTAACTGTCAGGCTCTGAGTCTCTGAACAGGCTCGCTTCTTCTCCTTGTGCAGTCTCTTCTGAGCGCTCTCTACTGCTTCATGTTTCACCGCGAGCTCCAGGGCTCCATCAAGATCAGGAGGCTGCTCCTTCATTAGATGCAACTGAACAGATGCAGACTGGACTCCATGAATAAACTGGCTCCGGAGGACATCCTTACGTTGCTCCATTGTCCATGAAGGGTAGGCTCTGTCAGCCAGCATGCGCAGAGACCCAGCAAATTCTACCATACTCTCACTTATACCTTGAACACGGTTTTGAAATCGCAGCTGCCATTCAAATTCATTTCCAGAGGGGGCAAACTGCTGTTTCAGCCGGGCAACAACTGCATCATAGTCTGACGACTCTGTTAGGCCAAGTTGGTCAACCACTCGAAATGGTTCATCCTCCAACAATGGCACAAGCTCTCGTGTCCACTGCTCCCTAGGGAACGCAGCCCTCTTAGCATAGAGTTCGAAGCGCTTCAGCCACAACTCAAAATCTCCTCCAGAGGCAAACCGCGACGGAGGTCGCATACTCATTCTCACAGTTGCCTCAGTTCCGAGTACAACTCTGCTATGAGAGCCTGAGGGTGTCGGTACAGCTGGCAGATGGCCAGTAGATTCTTGCTGCCCAGGTTCCTCGTTGGACATGATGACTGGGATGGACTCTGATCCCACTCCTGACACCAGTGTTACTTAATAGCTTGTTCTCTTAGTTAAGTGAGAGTTATGAGATAGTATAGGATCTGATCACAATGAGGAAGCACAGGGTTTTTATAGAGGGGACACAAATCATAAGGGCCAAAGGGTGAGACGATGATACAAGATAATCAGGGCTGAACATGAGACAAGACGCACAAACAGTACAGAACATAATATAGGTATCAATAGTCCTAGTCCAAACAATTATGCATGAATAACAACATTCACTACATTATGAATTGTAAACACTTTCAGTTTACGTTTACATTAATGCTCCATGCTGCTTTGATTCTTTCCAGCTAATTCCTTGTCACATCTTAAAATAAACAAAACGGAGAAGTTTGGGAATTCTGACATCACTGTATGCTTGGAGTTGGAGGATCCGGGAATCAATGGCATATCACATAATATCACAATTTTCCCACAAGTTGCAATTGATGTACTGAATATCACTAATACCAGTATCTGTTTCATAGCACCATATAATATTGTTCACAACGTGAGTATCATTTCTAGTATCTGTGGTGTGTACACCGTGAGTGCTGAATTTGAAGTATACTACGGTAAGTACTAGTGCTGCCAATCTTATATAGGGTATATTATACTAACGCACCACAATAAGACTACAAGTCATCATAATATTATTATAGAACTGAAAGCATACAATCACTGAATCTAACTATGTACCATAAAATTAATAATAATTCTGATAGTGAAATTAATGATAAGATACACTAGTCCATGCATAATAATTTAGTAGCAGTTGTGTATGTACCATAGAAACAATCACAAACTATTATTTTGGGAATAGTGGTGATAACTATTATAGTTGTGGGGTCATTAGTATAATAATATATTATAATATTATTATGCTGACGGGTCTGCTCAGTATACATGTAACTGCTACACAATCTGATGTTGCAATTGGTTTTGCAATTCTACTCTTGCAATTGGCTTCACCACTTCATAGAACGTTCTGCAGATCGAACCAACATCTAACTTTCATAATAATAATATTATCATTGAAGCATGCAAATTTCTATGTTATATTACTGGACTATTAACCGACATTTTAAATTGAGGGATAGGCAATATAATATATGATGGCATGCATATGGACTAGTGTATGAAATTTAATCATGGTAGTTATCAGCTAGTGATTCAGAAGTACAATAGAACTTACCTGCATGTGTAGATGAGTATCAATGTAGCTACAAAGCTATGAATTGTTATTATTGTGCATCATAATTAATTATGCATATTACAGGCAAACCATGTAACCATCCTCTATCAGCTGGTAATTTAGAAGCTAACTCTATCAATGTCATGGGTATAACAGACCCTATTACTGAAGGGACCACCGCCATCTTCAGCTGTCCTTTGGAACAAATTCTGACGGGACCAAATGTCAGTGTCTGCATGGGGAATGGAGAGTGGGTACCAGATACAGAGGAGGTACAGTGTGTGAAAGGCAAGTTTAAAATTAAATTATCCCGGCTTAATTTAATGGCAAAAGTCATGACATTGTGTTGCTGCTATGTTTTTTTTTGCTGTTATTGTAGTATATTATTATTGATCAGTGATTGATTATGTTAATTGTTATGAGTAACCACGTGCACAAACATGCACTACATTGGATAATCTGATCTTGTACTGAGGGAATTTTTTTTCCAGCCACAAATTCAATGACATGCATGACATGACATACATGTAGTGAAACCAGCACAAGTTTATTTCATTTGGTTATTGTAAGCATAATTATCTGGGCATATGATTCACTTGGAAAATGGACATGCACCAATCTAGTGTTCAAGTCATAATAATAATAATATTATTAAATTTAATAATATTGCTATATATAGCCATTAAATTTTACGGCCATGCAATGCAACTCAATTTTAGCCCAATATCTGTTTTACACATGCAGGGAATAAAAGTTTAACAAGTCAGACTTCCATTGACACGTACATATTTATAGGAGTGGGTTCTTCAGCAGCATTGGTCTTGCTTATAAGTTTAACAAGTCTTCTTTGTGTATGTGCTTGCTGTTACTTCAAGAAGAAAACAAATATTATTGTTAATGAGTCTGGAGACAAATTTCAAGATAACACTTGTACTGCTCCTATATATGAAGATATACTACCAAAAAGAATGAACTGTCAAGACACTAATATTGATATTGAAACAAATGTAGCTTATAGTACAGTAAAGTCTTAATAGTAACTGATGCTCATTAATTAGCCTTAAGATTCTGTGTTCCCTTATAATTATCTTAGACATAACATGCAGGCCTTTCCATGGTTACTATATATAATCAATGGTGCATGTAAATAATTGCATGGAGAAATATTACTATGGCAATATTACCGTTAATGGGAAGTTAGACTGACATAAAATTCATAATATTATCATAATAAGGGTGCGTTATTTGAGATATTTTCAAAATTTGAATCAGCAGAAATCAAGAAAAAGAGTGTATATCAACAAAGTTATATGATATGACTAGAATCGATACCACTATATAGCTATCAGAGAATCATCACGTACACTGAGGATTACACATCAATCATCAGGATTCTCATATTGAGTGAGAGATTTACTGCTAATATCCTGACTAATATCCTTGATATGTTTCAATCTCACCACATACAGTGGCTTTTTCTGTAAGAATGGAGGTATGATTGCCAAGTTTCAGTATTTTAATTATCACAACAATAATAATAACATGATCAGGGTTTTGTGCTCGAGAGAGCTCTAGTGTTATAGGCATTCACCAATCACATAATACAATAGGACATAATATTATACTTCAATAATGAACACCATTGGTACAAAACCCTTGGCGCTGTGAGATTTATTGCACTATTAAAGAAATAGTAGTGACAGAGTACAGCTAGGCAAATTTGTAAGCCAGCAACACTGTTGATATTGTAGAGAGTAACCACAAGAATGCACTAACACTGATTGATACTTAATAGTACCACCTGCATGCCAGATCAGCAGATCTATATTACGTCCCGAGTCCCAATCAACAAAAACAATTCAGCCGACCGATGAGGTAATTATGATGAAACCTATGATGAAATGATGATGAAATTGGGGTGAAGACGGCTTCAAAATGTTTAGCGCACATGACAGGGTGTTGGGACCCAGAATTCGAACCTAGCGTAGAAGAGATCGTGGACTATCGATAAGATATGGCGATTCTCTCAGTTCGTTTCCTCTGGCGAGCTAGGACTCTGGGGGGATTTCCCTATTAAGTCTAGCACATGGCAGCGGAGGTCACGTCCGGGTCAACCGGCTCAAACCGCGCGCCCCAATATATGCGCATATATACGGAGCATGCGCAGTTTGTCGATGTGTCCTAGTTCGAATTGTGGCGGCGTACAGTAGCACGGTGTAATACTTTTCATGAGGGACTCGGGATGTAGTCTAAGTTGTTCATAATAGTAAAAGCAAGAAGCATAGTTGATACCCCACTGTGATTAGTGATAAGTCGGTCGAGTTATAAGAACTATCGCTAGACCTATACACTGATTTTCTTGAAATGAAGAGGTTAAGCCCCCCCCCCCCCCCCCCAGCAACTTTTTTGGCTCATGTTTTACTCCTTAGTTTGATACCTATGTAATTATAGGTACATGTATAATGTCATGCATGTATACTATAATACATACCAACTCTTTGTTTGGTTTGACTTTGTGACCCAGAGAAGGTTCTTTTTGCTTGGATGAGGAATCTGATGCTACACGTGATTCAGTAGAAATTTCTTGGTGCACTTCCTTCTGTGAGTAAACAAATACAAATAATACAGACTTAGCACAAAATTAATGCTGAATATGCCTTGCCTAGCCTACAACATCGGAAGTACTGAGTACCGATTATAACAGTCTGTTGTATACCAGTCATTGAAGCAATAGGCATTTGCCAATGTACATCAATATTATTTTGTCTGCATGTGTGTGCATGACTAGCGGGAGGTGACTCCATGGAAGCACTTTGACCCGAGCTAAAAATTAAGCTTTCAATCTTGGGCATAATATTATATAGCTGGATTTGGGATGTTACAGCAGACAACGGCTGGCTATGGCCCCCTGCAGTCATGAAGCTGCTTCAAAAGGATGGCAGGGCACAATCAGATCGATTCCAAAGTGTATACTTACATACAGTGGCCTACCCCTCTAATATTATATGTACTATGTATAGGTATAATATTATTATAATAATGCACTAGAAGATACATACTGGTTTGTCTTTGCGAGCAAGCTCTTCTGGCATGGATGAAGAATCTGATTGTGTACGTGATTCAGTATCAGTTTGTTTCTGAATCAGCGCATACTTCTGAAAGTAATTAAACCATCATGAACTTGGCAGTTCAAAATTAATAACAATGTCATACCTCAATATTATAGTTATTTACATACCGTATAGCCGGAAAATTTGGCGGGGAATTAAATTTGGTGGTTTGGCGGTCTATTACTACAACCGCCAAATTAAAATCCGCCAAAATTTCCTACTCGCATATAAATTATTATATTATACGTATGGCGATCCCGTATCGAACTGCCAAATTTAAATCCGCCAATATTCTTTCAATAGCGATTTTGGGCTCAACCGCCAAATTTAATGCCCGCCAATATTTCCGGCTATACGGTATTGCCAACACACATACATACATACACACATTAGTTTCTTACAAAGTATTATAATATAAAATATTAACACTCATGTAATGACATATCCCTACCAGTTGCTTTTTTGACAAACGTCCAACTACTGGCATTCTGTTGCTCATTATCTGAAGAATCAATAAAGATATTCATAAAGCCATGCATGGCTATAGGCATCTAGATCTATAATATATATAAGCATGATGAAGGCAAACATCAGAGATTGAAAGCTTCTGTTGATTCCAGCAAAGTCACCCTCTTATTTATATAGTGTCACATATAGATATAATAATATATGGAGAAAATTAGTGGGGAAGGGGGTAGCCTTCTTGCTTAGTCCAGATGCCAATAACTAGAACTGCACAAGTACATGTGATAACCGTTTATCTAAAGTAATCATATTATTATGATCACTTACCCACAATGCAATACTCAAAGCAATTATTATACTGAGAGCAATAACACCTCCCAAGACTCCACCAACTATGGCTGCAGTGTTAGTGCTGCTGGTTTGCTGTCCTGCATGGAGAAATTACATTAGAGATATAATTGAATATTGCAATGGTCTAATTAATTTTGGTAACCGTCTAGACAGTCATGCATAGATTCAAGAAATTTTCTGAATCGGCACATAATATGATTATGACCTATGTACTATAACTAAAACTTTCAAGCACAAGCCAAGGACGATTATTTTAATATTAATTTTATTAACCTTCTGCAGTGGGGCTTTGCTCAGTAGTTACACTTCTGGAAGAGTTGCTTGATACTTGCAACAGTTCTGCTAATAGGTTATCAGAGGCAGCACCATCACGACCGCAGTAATCCATAGCACGGACCCCGATTTGAGCATTTGACTCAGCTTCACAACTATAAATGATACAAACAGTCGTTGCTGAGGTAGTCGAGTTAATATTAGGAGACTCGACGGTGTAATGTTTCACAAGGTTTGCATTGATGTTGCCGGGAGGAGTCCAATTTACGACAGTGATGCAATCATCTCCAGATGGTGGTGTCACCTTTGAAGCAGATATGTTTTGAGGCACATCCGAGAGAGCTAAGATTTAATTAAAATAGTATTGCACATTAATTATTGATTACTCATGGCTACTCTCCCATATAAGATAATTAATGACCATGAAATTAAATTCATTCATGCATACACACACAATAACAACCCATGTTTACCATCACCACTAGTCTAAGACACTATACATGACTATTATATTGCGTGCATGGCTGTACAGTTTAATGCACTACAGTGCTCCCAATGCATTCTGGCATGCAGTATACTCTAATCAACAAGAGAGCAATTAAGCTGTATGTTTACACTAGCTGCCACTATGTTGGGACATACCTATAATAACATGACCATAACAACAACATTCCTGTGGGCAGGTTGCTTAGCTATATAGTGATATTTTATCAATCCTGGAGAGTTGCACAAGTCTGTCCATTACCAGTCTACTGTCCCTATTGGTCATTTCAAAGCTCCTGATAAGCTATATTATAATTACTAGAGACGATGTTTTAACATCAATGGGGCGAGCCTCCGCAAACCCCACACAAGTGCAAATGATTTGGTATACATGCAGATCGGAATTAATTTAATAACTGACTCGAGGGAGTGGAAACTATGGTTATCTTAGCTCGGAACATGTCTCTAGCTACTCATAGTTCAGCGATGATTATTTTGCTAGCAACAGTCACTTATTTTGAGTGCAGAGGGTCCATGTGAGATTCAAGGCGATTCAAGGCCCTAAAAAGATCAAGAACGTTTCGCTCTGCCTGGCTAGAAAGACATATTTTCTCTGTAGCCTTGCCCCTCTCAGTCTGAGTCTCTGCAGCTCTCCTTTTGAAATTTCTGATATTTGTTTCTGCGTTTTCTCAGTCTTTCTTCCTTTTTAGCCGCTCGATGTCACAGGGCCTGCCCTCTTTCTCTAGCTCTACGTTGAAGTATTCGCTCCACTCTCGCGCTTGGCTTGTCGTATGCGCATGCGCGTAACGGAAGAAATATTGCATATCGTTGAAATGGAAGACGGGTATATACGGAATGACGGACGGCAGATATATACATATATACATATATATATATACAAACGGAAAATCTCGATTGACATCACTTGTGTGGGGCTCGCTTCGGCTCGCCCCAATTATGTCTAGTACGTATAATAATTATGGTAAAATCTATAAAACTAACATATGGCATATATATAGCTTAAAACCTTTTTACTCCATCAACATTATGCGCTTAAGGTGCTATCGACATTGTATAATATGAAGCCCCATGAAATATTATAGTACCAGAGCAAGATAGTTCAGAGATTCAATTTTCAAATGAGGACGAAGCCTGAAGTTAATAAGACATTGAACTGTTGAGATCCAGTACTATAAACAATCGGTTTATAGTACTGAAACCATATACAAGGTGCAAACCACAGCTAGGTACATACATGTAGCTACAAGGCGCTTTCCCTCAGCTGCTACCTGCAGGTCAATAACAAGTCAGTTATACGCCTTGCAGAAGTTATTCGTCCGGAATGTATGGTAAGCCATTTTAGCGGTTGTTGGCATCCTTTGATTTTATGGCTTCAGTATTACAATCATAGTTACTACCATACTCATCAATAATTCATAAAGTCAGATACACCAAGTACGTTTTACTAAATTAAATATATGTAGCACTTACTATAACTTCAGACCTTATACTAGCCAGGGTTTCACTTAGGATTTTCGTCAAGGGGGGGGGGGGGGGAACGCGACGATTGCAGAGTTAAGGGAGGGGGGCAAAGACTATAGTATGTTTCTCGTAGCAGTGGGCCCTTAGTGTGCTAATTGGGATGCTCGTGCCCAGAGGAGGTAGGACAGGCTGACCTTTGGCTAATAGTTCACTAATTAAATCACTAGTATAGACTTTTGTGAAGATTTTTAGAGGATATTGTTGTGATTTTCGAACTCAGCGCTATTGATTTAGTGGGGGAGCCCCTCTTAGTTAGCACTGTAGAGCAATTTTAGGTCTTTGGAATGTTAATGAACTGATTGATTAAAAATCTCCATGAAAGCCTATACTAGCGATCTAATTAGTGACCTATTAGCCAAAGGTAAATCCTGTCCTACCTCCTCTTGCTCGTGCCTTCGAATCTCTGAAAGCACAGATCCTTTGGACTCATGCAGTATCTTAATTACAGTGCACTTACGCAGCAGTTCAAAGGAAATGAAGGAAGTGGAGCCGCCATTGACATCACTGCAAGTAACAGTAGCCATTGGAATATTTCTTGACACTATAATGTGGAGTTGACTTTCTGTCACCAGTCCTCCAGCCGTCATGGTTAATTCAGCAAATGTACTAGGGTTCGTTGAACTCGTTATTCTTCTCCCCACACTGTCTCCGGATATGAACTCCAATCGAAGGCCACCAGTTCCAATGTATTCGTTGCTACTCCACGCTACTAACAATGAGGGGTTGGTTGCACAAGTAATGATTATTTCTTGTCCAGGACAAGCATAATTTCCTTCAAGCAGTGTAGTTGTTATGATTTGACAGGAGACCAAATGTAATAATACACTGGCTGGAATAACAATAATGAATCATTCAAAGCTATATAATAGAATAGAATATTCATCAAGTTACACTGTGACTATTGTTTATGCATTATGATAATGAAAAAAGCAATGTTTTTCCCAGTAAGATATCACTACAATAAACACTTTAGAATAACATTTATTTTCATGCACTTTCAATTACAAAGCATTTGACGATTACATGCTACATAGCCCAAGTATACTACATCACATTGTATAGGGATGTAATTACATCACCAATCATAAAAAAATTAATTGGGAGCAAAAGTTCAACTCACCATTAATCAATAATTTAAACATTATTTCTAGTGATTCTTTGCCTGTATGATTATAAAAAAACAATAGAAATGTTTAATTTGATATGAACAGCAAGTTATTATCCCTCAGAATTAACTAATTCTCCTATCACGTTGGTTAAGGGCATGCATGCAGAATTTAGCTCAATTGCACAAATGGGCCCACTAGATCTCGAGATATTATAATTATACCGTAGTATACTAAGGGTATGTTTACGCCATACCCATGATGGGAGGATTTGTGAGTGGTCCACCAGTTGCCAAAATTGTGGGTGTGATCACGCAAAATGGGCATGATTCCAAATCTTCACACTAGTCGAGCTTTGCGTGCATTATCCTGTATCCATTTCTTATAGGTATGAGCCGTTACAACCCTTTACAGGGGTCATGACCTTTGTAATGATATATAATTACATACTAAGAGGTTGTCCTACAACATCACATAATAATTATATAGCAGCTGCATCAACCTGCATTAGTGCTCTACAGTACCAGAGGTTTAGCTACATGCCCACAAAGGCCTATATAGGTATAGCTACATGTATATAGGACTGAGGCCTCAAGCCTGTGAATATCATTACAAAAGTCATGACCACCATAAAGTGTCAATAATTATTGTAACACAGGCCCATGGCATAAGCCCTTGCCCATATATGGTGAAATTCATGTCCAAGAATTTTAATGGATTTTAAGCTGTGGAGATAAGGTTACCTTTACCTAAGTAGCAAGCCACGTGTAGTAGCAAACCACGTGTATAGTACCAGCACTACAACTTAGACTTGCATGGCTGGGCTTGTGGTAGTGCTAGAGTAGTGTGTGAATGGCATTTGTTGTCAACACCTCAGTGACACTGTGTGAATGCTATTTGAGGCTGGAAACTTGCCACAGTTGGCTGCTGCTAAGCTGTGACTGTAATAAATTAATTATTATTGAAATGGGGTGGAAATTTGCTCAGAAATTATTTGATGTCTGACTGCTGCTATGATACATGAAGATGGAGTTGGTTTAATGGAAAATATGTCGCCCAAATTTTGTGAACACTTTTGCACTTAGCTACCTGCTATAGAAGATAGGGTGGAACTTATAATTAATTTTAAGGTGCAGCATATTAATTTTACAGATTTCCTATAAATACATTATAGGAAATTCATTATCTACTAATTAAATACTATTGTACATAACTGCATGATAAATTTAATAATGCTGGCATTTTCTCAAGCATTGTGTATAGCTTAGTATAGGTATATCCAGAAGCATTGAGCAATAATAGGAACTTGTTCTAGACAGTGCAGCTGGTAGCCAGACATTGGTAAACTGCTTTTCTGTCAAATATAGTCATATGACAGAGGATGTGTAGATCACCTGTCCTAATATCATGTCATTGCATGCCATGGTCAGCTAATGATTACGCTACACTGAATAATGATACATTGAAAAAAAATTAATGGAACATTCAGCTCGGCTCGCAAGCTACCTCTAGATAGATGACTTTTGTCAAAAAAAGACACCAATTAGAAACTGCACATCACTTTTAAAAGGTGCTCAATGCAGTGCATGTTCATCCGACATTAGCCACATGCATGCATTATGTGCTTAGTGTGCGTACATGTGGCTACCATTGTGTGAGAACGTATTTGAGCAGATATCAATAGAGGGTGCGGCGGATTTCAATTCAAGTTCAAGTTGTAGAAGTCTGACTCGGCCTGGGCTGGGCAGTACGAGACTCAGTGCAAGGCTAGCTACTGTTAGCCTCAAAAATTAATACCCAGGTCACAGGAGGATGCGGAGTAGCTACATGGATACTGCTGGGTAGCTGCACTGATAGGATTAACCCTCTAGCTATAGCCCACCGTCCACCACTATTGATATAAATAATATTATGGCCAACCACGACCTAGCTATGGCTATATAGAGTTTACCACAAACTATATTTCGTCCAGTATGATTTAATAGCTACTCTGATGAAGTTTGATATTGTATCAAAATTATTACGAATTATACATCCAGCAAACTTACCAAGCTTTAGCGACTAGATCAACGAGTCTCAGATCTATGCTCAGACTTAGCCTCTCTCGATCTCTCGCGCACAAACAGCTCAATTCGCGTAATAGCCACACCCATGCCTAGTCGCGCAAGCCACACCCCCAACCCAAACCCTCTTTCCCTCGGATTGGGGGGTGTGGCTTGCGAGAATCAAAATTAATGAGCATGCGCAGTGTTGCAGTTCAGTTGCATGCCCTATACGCTGGAAATAAATTTGGCGGTTCGGTACAGGATCGCCATACGTATAATTATTTGCTAGTACATGTAAGGATTTTAATTTGATTGTGATATAATATCATATAGACCGCCAAACCGCCAAATTTAATTCCTCGCAAAATTTTCCGGTTTACGGTATATACCGTAAGGCTATAGGACGGGTTTTAATTGCGTAGTTTAATAATTGCGTTCTTGTCAAGTTAGGCCAAATTGCGAATCCAATAATTGCGATGGACGACCCCGTACCGTACTGTAGTATACGTACACGCTTATGTTTGCGAATCTATTAATTGCGAAACGTAGAAAAACTCGCAATTCGCAATTAATAGATACTCGCAATTAAGACCTGACCTACGGTATATAAAAGTATGATGGGACCTTGAAACATAATCTAATAATTGTGTTCATCAAGATGGATTACACCATGATGGTAAAGTGGATACATCTGGTTATACTGTTACTTCGAATTCAAGTCTATGAAGGTACAAGAAGTAGAATGCCTGCCGTCTGTATGGATAATAATTAGGATGACTTTTGGACAATTACATTTTGCTAGACCATCATTAGTTTGGCAACACCAATAATAAATTAATAAAGAACAAGCTACATTGTCAAGTGGCTTAAAATTTTAAGTTAGCTATTAATTTTCGAATGTCAGTCATTTTCACTACCACAGGTTCAGAAACTACAATAATATTGTCCGCATCTTCTTCTGGAGTAGTGTCAGTTTGTCCCGAAAAGCAGCTCAGTCTGGTGTGCACTATGAATCACAGTCGTGTTCTTAAATGGAATATTTCTCTTCCAGAAGGGAAGAACATAAGTCTGAGGGGTATTCCATTCGCTGGTTTCAATCAGTCATTAATCAACTTAACATTAAATGATACTGCTGATACAGTTGCATTTCATTTCACTCGTACCTCTGAAGCAGAGACACTTCCACTAATAGCTGAACTTCTGATCGATAGAGTCAGTACAAACCTAAATGGAAGTAATGTACTGTGCTTACCATTGAATCATTCAGATCCTCAGATTACCTTTGCTATTCATGTCTTAGGAGGTTGGTGGTGTAAGCTTTAAAATTATGATTACTTATGACTGTTATTAATTTTTTGCTGCAGAAAATTCTTTTCATCCTGCAGAAGTGGAAATGGATGAACTTACCTTTCAAAGTACAAACTTCACAGTCATTTTAAGCTGGGCCCAAGAAGCACGAGTGTCCTACAACATTAGCATTGATCCCTTGACAGAACTAGTACCCGTGACAAACACTACATGGAAGGTGACAGGAAACTATAACATTCAGTACAATGTGAGCATCGATGCTACACTTTGTGACAATTACAGCCAAAGAACCAAGATCTTAATTGAGTATGGTCAGTCAAAAAAAATTAATATGACTAGCTATCTATTTGTTAGGGATTCATATGAGTCTTGTGTATGAATTACTATAGCAACTTGTGAGCTTCCGACTAGAGAATCACTTGGGACTTCAGTATCAATTATTAGCACAGAAAACAGAAATCCACCAGTAACCGGTGATAACATTACATTTGTATGCCTCTCTGGAGAGCTAATAGGACCAAAGAGGACAACATGCCAGAAAAATGGGGATTGGGAACCAGATCCAAGTGGTACCATGTGCAAACAAGCTCCACCAAGCTGTAAGTGATGTTATTAATTTGGCAGGCGATTATGTGTACATCTACATGTTAATTTCTCATTAATAAGTACTTTCGATGATTTTCACAGCAACATGTGATCCTCCACTGCAACCAATAAATGGCTACATTCTTACAAATACAAGCAATAATACGGTGACATTTGTGTGTCAAAATCAGACACAGTCATATCTTGAAACAATCTTTCTGGCCACCTGCAATGAGCATGGAGTGTGGGAGCCAGATCCTAGAGATCACTGTATCATCTTTGATTCAGAATCCAATGGTACAGAAACGTATAATTCTGTTTATGCCTGAATGACATATTATTATGTAGCTGTGTAATAATCTGTGTATAAGATATTATTATGATTATCATGTGTTAATAAAATTTGGGAAACTAATTAATTTTTTCATGAAATTATCATGATATCTGTGTACAAGTCAACAGATTTTGGGAACTAATTTTTCATGAACACTATACAAACTTATAGAGAACATATTAAATGGAGTGCTTCTTGGAAGTGTACTTGGGAGTTCATTTGTTGCTATCATTGTTGTCGTAGCAAGTGTTTTGATAACTGTGTTTCTGCTAAAAAAAGGTATTTCTTACGGTTTCGAGTCCACAAGAATAACAATGTCGTTAAATTTTTTCTGTGTGTACAAAATAGGTTACAAAAAGCTGCATAGACGGTAAGTATGCTCTTGATCCAGTGCATAATAAATTATTATATATGCAATAAGAAAGAAAAAAGGTTTAGCTATAGCTCACCAAGAGTATACATACTCTTGACCTGACTGATAAGAAAATTTTACTTCTGTTTTGATACTTTCAGATTACCTGATCATGAACAAAACATACATAATCTATCCCCGGATGAAAATCAGGTAGTCATAAATTTATAGCAATAATTACGGTTCTAAAATTAATAGCAATCATTCTGGCATGCTGCTCACCTCATGCATTCAATTTAATATGTACAGAATTCAACTGATCAGGCCGAGACAGTATTGTATGCTGACATTGGACAATCTTCCTTTGCAAATAGACCAAAAATATCGATCGGCCTGGATTACGATGACCATGTGGAGTATGCACAACTGAATCATAACTCACTCACGGTCAAATCAGACGAGATACAGCCGGCATCTTCTGTTGGTATAGTAATAATATTATAGTTTTTTTGTTGTATAGTACTATTATAGGTAAATTCTTTTATGCATACTATCACAACAGGAGCTTATGAACTATACTAACTGCCCTTTGCTTATGAGGGCGGCTCATAAGCACCTGATATCAATTATAGCTAGATTTCTGCCGGCTATTGCTAGCCAGCCATCCTGTCTATTCACCAGTCTAAAAGTATAATAATCTGATCCTATTATTGCTATCTGAATCTGATATGTTGATTCTGATCAATAATTATTAAAAAAAATGATATGCATTGATCACCTGAAACAGCAAGCTGTGAAATTATAACCTCAAGCTGTAATAATGATTCTATTTTGAACCATAACAATATAATAATTATTTGTGATTTTGCAAACATGCACGAATTATATCAATATTATTATCTTATCTCTATCCCGTGTACATGTCAGCCCTCACGGAAAATTTTTACTAGCACGTACTATTACATTATTGTGTGTTAAAGTTATTATGACATTATGTACTCCCTAATGTGTAGATGACACCCTTAATCTTGACACTTTGCTGATCCAAGTCAAAGCAGCAGCTACACCGATGTGGTACAAGCTAGGTGAAGCGCTAGGAATTCAGAAAGAATCGCTCGATAGATATTCCAGCCGTCCTCCTGAGGAGAGTATCATAGAGATGCTGGATCAGTGGCTCAGAGGTGGCCCACAAAGACGAACTTGGAGGGACGTTGCTGATGCACTGAGGAAGATCAATCTCCAGCTACTAGCAAACGATATTGAAAAGATCTACGAAACAGGTATTATTATATTATTATTCCCTTGTCAATGATTGGACCTGCAGTATTTTCAACAATAATATTATTATAGTGTAAGAATTAACTTTATGGAATCTGATTGGTGTTAATAATTATTAATTAAGTCTGTGCTTCTGTTATTCCCAGCTACACAAACTACTTCCAAAATAACTTTATTGTGGTCCCAACTTTGCTTTGACTTGTATCAGCAAAGTGTCACTGGTTAAAGTGACCTCAGAATGCAGTCACTGGTTAAAGTGACTTCAGCATGCAACTGCATGTGGCAATAGGCGGCAGGCGCTTTCTTATCTATATTGTATTGGGAGTTGATCTTGAGAGTTTGGCAAACTCATGCATTTGATATATATGCAACCATTTACAATATACACTTTATCATAGTTAGCAATTTTTAAAAGTTCCTCTCACTGTCAGGATTATTACCCATTGAAATCAACACCAATGATATCCCAAAGGATCCTATCCTACCAAAAACTACTGAGTTTCCTCCACTGATGTTGTCCAAAAACACCAGCGATAGCCATCTCTTTAGCCAGCATCGGCCCACACTACCAGCTAGAACTAAACAAAACAGTGATAGCAGGCTGATCAGCTATCAGCATGAGCAACATAAGCTCACCGGGTGTACTAAGGATGTAGTACCTTTGAGGCCGGTGCAAGAAACTACCTTCTCAGCCGTGATGCTTGATTCTGATCATGAACCAGCACCTCCACCTTTACCTCCAAAGCCTAGTGCAACGTAAGCTTTTAGCTAGAAATGGTTTAGAATACAACTATACAACAGGATATGTCTGATCACATTATTATCCAATGATTTATGTTATTATAGGTCTAACTCGTCGAATGATGTTGCCGTACCCTAGCTCCAAAATGCAAGAATCAGTTGTTAATTTAATAAATATAGTTATACTTGTGAAATACTTAATAACAGCCACTATGATAATACTATAATAATATCACACATGCATGTTATAACACTATTATTGCTCATATGTACAGAAGCTGAGTATAATTATTATGTAATAGTTGATAAGAGGTGATATTAAAACCTAATTATAAGTAATGTATACAAAACATCATTCAAATAATTAATATTTGTTTTTTTAGAGTTGTGTGCACTATCATGTCACCGATAAAAATGTAACCTATAGAGCTCTAGAGTGTGCAAGAACAAACCACAACAGAGAAACAGTAATCATTGGTTGTGCATGAGTAATAAGTAATCATGGTCATACTCTGTAAAAAATGAAAGTGAATATCACTACTTGGTAGTGACATCTGTGGCAAAATGTGTGACCGTCACTACATTTTGCCACTATAGCTACCAAGTAGTGACGTTCACTATTCATTTATTACAGTGTATACAGTGAGGCCGTGCATGGCAGCAATCTCACACATAAATGTAAGAGTATACCATGAGAATATTATGCTACCAACGAGATAGTGTTGCTAGTGTTTTGGGAGTACTTTGGAACATCTCCAAATGGAAGCTACACTATACTATACGATTTCATGCACGGGAAAACATGACATTGTATTATGGAATACATGCTTAATAGGTCTATAATAATAAATTATAGCTAATATAGACTAAGTGCTCTTCGGATTGCCCACATATTATTATGGTAATGATCGTCTCCCTAACATACACTGGAGTTATGCATACCACACCCATGCAATAGTAATGCACATTGGACAATCTGATCTTGTACTGAGGGAATTTTTTCCGGCCACAAATATGGTGATCCAAGTTTATTGCATCTGGTCATTGTAAGCATAATTATTTGGGCATGTGATTCACATGAAAAATGGACACCAACTGTTAATGAGTCAGGAGACAAACCTCAAGATAACACTGCTCCTATATAATATATTATGAAGACTTACCACCAAAAAGAATGAACTGTCAAGAAACTGATATTGATTTTGAAATAAATGTAGCTTATAGTACAGTAGAGACAGTACCTTAATAGTAACTTATGCTCATTAGCCTTAAGATTCTGTATTCCCTTATAATTATCTTATACATATATAACACGCAGGCCTTTCCATGTTTATTAACTACAATGATGCATGTACATAGTTGCATGGAGAAATATTACTATGGCAATATTATCGTTAATGGGAAGTTAGACTGACATAAAATTCATAATAATAATATTATAAGGGGGCATTATTGGTGATATTCTCAAAATTTGAATCAGCAGAAATCAAGAAAAAGAGTGTATACCAACAAAGTTATAATTATATACGATAATAATTATGACTAGAATCGATACCACTAGCTATCAGAGAATCATCATATACATTGAGGATTACAGGTAGTCACCATCATCTTTGGGAATGAGAGGTTTACTGCTAATATCCTTGATATGTTTTAATCTCACCACATATAGCGGCTTTGTCTGTAAGAAAGGAGGTATGATTGCCAAGTTTCAGTAAATTTTAATTATCATAACAATAAAATAATCGGGGTTTTGTGCTCGAGAGAGCTCTGGCATTCGCCAACCACATAATGTAATTGGACATATACAGTAAATCGCGACTATTTCGATGTTAAAATATTTTCGGACAACATGGCTTATGCAAAAATTAAACGCACGAAATACATGTGCAATATTAACAACAATGCAGTACAGTTTCGTTTGTCCAAAAATTATTTAACGCAAAAAATAATCGCATGAAATATTAAATTTATAGACACGAAATATTCGCAATTTATGGTACTTCATGAATACCATTGGTACAAAACCCTCGGCGCTGTGAGATTTATATTAAAAGAAATAGTAGTGACAGAGTACAGCTAGTCTATATACATGTTGCAAATTTGTAAGCCAGCAACACTGTTGGTATTGTAAGAGAGTAACCACAAGAATGCACTAATACTGATTGCACAGCATTATGTAATAGTACCACATGCATGCCAGATCAGCAGATCTATGATAATTATTAGCCAAGAAGTTGATAGCCTAATGAGACTAGTGATGAGTCAGTCGAATCGGTTACTGTCACTTCCGTGCTATATTTGGGATGCTACAGCAAATAACCCACTGACATGGCTGGCTATGGCCCTCTGCAGCCGTGAAGCTACTTCAAAAGGATGGCAGGGCAGAATTAGATTGATCATGTTCAGAAGTGTACACTTACGTACATGTACAGTGGCTTACCCCTCTGATATTTTATGTACTATGTATAGGTATAATAATAATTATTATTATGCACTAGAAGATACATACTGGTTTTTTGCTTGGTTTATCGCTGCAAGCAAGCTCTAGATCTTCTGGAGAGTCTGATTCTATAGTATTGGGTACTTTCTGAATCAGCATCTCCTCCTGTGAGTAAACCATCATGCAGTTCAAATACTAACACAGACCTCAACGTTATAGTTATTAATTTTATATAAGTTCTTCATGTTGGCATGCCTACTTCATGACACATAAAAGTTACATGTATCTGCCAGTAATTGGGGTGCATGAGATGCATGGTCGAATGCACCCCAATTACTGGCATTTTGTTGGTAGTTGACCTCTGTTCATCATTGGCCTAGTTTATAATGACCCAACCCCTTCCCATAGCCGGCAAATTGCCTATAAAAACTTTGGTTGCTAAGCAACTACCAATAAAATACATATGCACACATTACCAGGTAGCAATGTTAGTTTCTTATAATGTAAAATATACACACTCATGCAATGATATATCCCTACCAGTTCATCTCTTGATAAACGTCCGAGTACTGGCAATCTGTTGCTTACTATCTGAAGAATCAATAAAAATATTTATAAAGCCATGGCTAGGTATATTATATCTAGATCTATAATAATATTATTATTATAAGCATGATGAAGGAAAATATCAGATCTAGAGAGATTGAAAACTTCTTTTGATTCCAGCAAAGTTACCCTCTTATAACAGTAATAATAGTGTCACATAGATAATAAATATTATATTATTATGGAGAAAATTAATGGGGAAGGGGGGAGCCTTCTTGCTTATTCCAGATGCCTATAACTAGAACTGCACAAGTACACATGACAACCGTTTACCAAATTAAAAGTATTATGATCACTCACCCACAATGCAATACCCAGAGCAATTATTATACTGAGAGCAATAACACCTCCCAAGACTCCACCCACTATGGCTGCAGTGTTATTCCCGCTCGTTTGCCGTCCTATAATAATAGTGTGACCTAGCATCTTATACTTCACATTACTAAAATTTATTATCTCACCTGAGCTTTGAGTGCTGCCAGTTGCATAGCTTGACACTGTGACTGGTGGTAAAGTGGTGTTGACTAGCAGTAGTCCAAGTACATCGTTGGTGCTAGGGCCATCACGATCACAGTAGTCAACAGCATGAATTCTGATATAGGCAGTGCTGTTGCAATGGTGTATTAATAAAGCAATTTCAACTGAAGTGTCTCTGGTTATAAAACGTCCAGATGAAGAATCAACAACATAATGATTAACACTGGATTCTGCAACACTGGGGGGCATCCACTGTAAGAGTATCACACAATCTTCTGATGCTAATGCTATCATATTTGCAGTCACATTTTGTGGTATCCCAGGTAAAGCTGCAGAAGATAATAATAAGCTCACTCTGATTATAATATTTTAGATCCTACTTGTAACAAATACTGTGATGTGATTGGTTAAACTGAAGTATCTATCCTTCGTAGAAAATCATGTAAAACTCTGTAGAAAATCATGTAAATTTTCTTGCCTATGGTTAGGGTTGTTGCTAGGCAGCAGTTTATGTGTCTAGCTTTTGGGCATTATTGCTAGGATCTAAACATGTTAGACACTGCTTAGTCGATTTCTACGTGATTTAGAAGACCTCAGGGCTCAGTAGAACCCTCGCTTCGCTCGGGATTCTACACAGAGCCCTTCGGTCTTCTAAATCACGTAGAAACCTCCTAAACAGTGTCTAACTATTATATAGGCAGCTAGATATGACCACATACCTAGTAATGTGAAGGTGATTGTTGATGCTCCCTGCCCGACTTCACTGCAAGTAATAGAAGCAGTTTGAATAGAATCCAATACAGTGAGAGTAAGAACGGACTCAACAACTCGGGTTCCATTTACTCTGACAAGTGTGGCAAATGTACTGGGATTTATTGAGCTTGCCATCATACTTCCAACACCATCTGCCGACGTAAACTCCAGTTCAGCTCCATTTGGCCCGATGTATTCGTCACTTCTCCAAGCCATGATCAGTGATCCACTTGTCGTACAAGTGAAATTTACTTGAACTCCTGGACATGCACGATCTCCTTCAAGTAAAGTACTGCTTAGTCTTTGGCAAGAAATGATTTGCACAATAACTGAAGAAAGAAATAATTATTTCGCTTAGTCGGACAGCATTTTTCGATGCTATGCAGGAGTAATAAGCATGCAGTCATAGATTAATACACAATAATATTAATTGGACCAGAGGGGGGTGGTGACAGCATGAGAAGCTTGATATGTGAGACATACTGCTTCAGGTATGCTTTTAAGAAATAAAATAACCTATAGAGGGATTCCGCAAATCGATTATCCCGCGGCACTAATTAGCTAAGCGGCAGAAGTCGATGTACCACGCCTACTGCCACACCCTTTGTGGGCAAAAAGGCCAACTGCTGCATGTTGTTGTATTGAAACGTGTCAAGTTTTTTTCGAAAACGAACGACTATTTCGAAGGTCTGAGCAATAAAGCGAAGAATCGATACAAAGAGAAGCTCCAAGCAGTCGGTCTTGGTATCCAAGACGATCCTTACAAGCCTGAGAACGGCAGTAGGCGTAAAACGTCGACTTCGGCCGCTTAGCTAATTAGCGCCATGAGATAATCGATTTGCGGAATCCCTCTATACAGTCTAAGGCCATGGGTATAGCAGAGATATTAGCCAGCTCAGGCTAGTCGGTACCAGTGGCATTTAGATATCAGATGGGGTCCTCCCTAGCCTCGTACCTGGGCCCTTTGAGGAGGAAGCTAGAGAAAGGGCCTGGGTACGAGGCTAGGTCCCCCCCCCCCCCCCCCCCCCACCCTCTTGCATTAATCCTTGGATACTTGATTGAGGACAAGCTCATGCGTATGTATTATAGGTAGCTATAGTCTATGCCGGAAATGATTCAGAAGAGTTTTGCAATGTAGTAGCTAGCTATTATTGGATTAATAATAATTATTATTATTTAATAGTAGGCTTCCTATATAAAATTAATACTAGCACTTACCAAACAACCATATTTTGTAGTAACAAAATTTAATAATCTTGCTCACATTCTGTATGCATAATAAAAGATGTTAGCATGATTTAATAACGTGATATTGACTGAAAACCCCACTCATGCCACTGTCACGATAGAACTATGGCCCTCACTCAACGAAGGGAAGACTGATGGTTCATGCCACTGCCGAGCCATGCATAGGGTTCTAGGAAGATATATACTTACTAGCTGGCGCGGCTAGCTGAAACCACAGATAATTTTATATAAATTATATAATCTATACTGAAACCTAGCCTAGAGTTCACAGTGATCCCGGGCCATTTCTATGATCGTGACTCACTGATTCAGGTCTACCAGGCCGTCTACAATTAAAGGTATGAATTTTAATCAGAACAAAGCCAGCGCATCGGGTTTATGAATCGTATTTGCTTACCATAACTGTTTGTCTGCTGGCCTGAGACCTGTTCGCACAACTTGGACGTCCCAGACCCCACCCCCAATCAATTTGGGGTGTGGTCCTGCTACAGGTTGCGCATGCGTACTATGAGTTCTTGAGTTTTTCATAGATACTAAAACGAAAACTCTATGATAGTATTAAACTGTTGTAATGCTGTCAGCCGTACTACTTCACATGGTTCCCGCACTGCTCTTTTTGGTTGGTTTTGAAAATGTAAAAGCAGGTAGGCCTAAAGTTAGCTAATCAACTGACAAGCATGAACAATAATAATTGAAGAGCTCAGAAGCAAAGTGGGCTAACCCCGAACTAAATATGGGGAATTGTCTAAAAAGCTCAAAAATGGACTAAAAACCACGCATTGTACGTATATACTCTACCAAGTTGCCAAAATTTTCAAAAAATTGAATTTTCTATAGCCCATGAAACATATTATTTTAAACATGTTTTAAAGATTCGGGAGGCTAAGTCAACATTTGTGGATTAGCTTCTGAGTCCTTTAATTATTATTATGTTAAGCAATAATATTAATATCACTTGTCACTGCAGGAGTGGAATTACTGGCATCATCAGCCAATATTTGTCCAGGAGAACAGGTTAATCTAACATGTCAAACAAAAGCTTCCTCGGATACTGAAATTTTGCAGTGGAATATTAGGCTTCCCTCTCAGGAAGACACGCATACAATCTCAGTTAGAAAGAGTATTCCAATTGAGGGAAATCTTCCCCCAGAGCCATTTATTTATCCAACAACTCATGGTACTGTTGTGTTCAACTTTTCACGCACATCACTGAGAAGAAAGTACCCACCCACTGGTAACTGAGTTGCTAATTAGTGGCCCAGGAGTAAATGTTGGGATAAATGGAACAGAGATCAGCTGCTCGAAAGTCGATCTCTCAGACATACGTACCATAACAATACATGTCATCAATGGTAGGTGTCATGCTTAAAATTGATTCCCTGAATAGAATTTACGTATACCATTACATCATCTTTAGGCATTTATGTACCCCCTAAAGTAAACAAAGCAGTTTACAACTTTGGAACAACTGAAGATATAATCATAATACAATGGATCCAAGAGAATAGTGTCTTTTACAATATCAGTACTTATCCAAAAACAGAGCTAGTGTTCATCAGAGAAAATATTGTGATACTGATAGCCTCCTACAATACCTCCTACAATGTGAATGTTACAGCCACGCTCTGTGGGCAGTACACTACAGCAACTAACCTTGCACTGAATTACGGTATAATATTATTAAGACTCAAGAGTACAAGGATAGCTACAGCTGTATATAGGAAGAATTTAAGCATTTTTCTGTGTGACACGGTGGTAAAAATTTGATGCTTGAATTCTCCTTCTATATCTGTGTCATGCATGTAGCCCAAATCAGGAAACATCGTACACATTCATGTTGTGTGTACACTCATTAGTTATGTTGGGATAGTGAGATACAAACAGTTAACTATACATCTTTGGGAACTTTAGGTTAAATTGTATAATTATAATATTATTATAGCTAGCTACTGTACGTATACTAGTTTACACGATCAGAGTATTGACATAATGATTATTGTTATTGTACACACTGTCAGATGATAAATGCAGCTTTCGCCTAGACCTCCATCAAGGTGTTGTTGTGAGCTTAGCTGACATCGATGTCAATGTTTCCCACAGCATCAGTGATACAGTACAAGAAGGAACCACAATTACATTAAGCTGTCCCCCTGGATTTATCCTAACTGGATCAAACACATCTACGTGTATGGATAATGGAGAATGGGAACCGGATCCAAAACTAGTGGAGTGTATTCAACCAGGTAACTATTATATCACTTTCAATGTGATGCGCACATTAATATTATTATTATTATTATTATATCACATTAGTTTTAACCTGTATTCCTCCTTCACCACCCCCAAATGGCTACATCACTAAGTCGTTCTTCTCAAGTCAATCAAATAATATTGCATTTGTGTGTCAAAACAACACACCTTCTGAAGAAATGCATATTATTTCTCGGTGCAACTTATTTGGAGAATGGGTACCAAACCCCACAGAATTCTGTACCAGTTCAGGTTTGTGTATTTTATCTTACAATGTCAATTCCTTAAAATTCATCCCCAGACCGTAACAATAATTACCAGCTCTTCAATAATATGATAGATCTAGAATGTGCCTGGGGATGAAACTGAATAATAATTAGCTAATAATAAATGAAATTAAAATTAAATTAAATTATTATTGTTATTATTATCAATTAATTAGTACTGCATCAAATTTCGCAGGTAGTGAACAAATGCACTCTACTATGATACCTTTCAATATTTTGGCAGTGACTGTTTCCTCAGTATCCTCGTTTATTTTAAGTTCAGTCATTTCTCTTGCCCTTGGATGGTGTTGCTGCTATGTTTATACAAGATATAAAAAGAAATGTGTTGTTGAAAGAACGACAGAAGTTACAGAGACCTCTACTCCCATGGTAATATATGAAGACTTGCTTCCATCAGTTCCCAAACCAAGCAAGGAGAATGAACTAGTATGGAGCTTAATCTGTGCCAAAAATACAATTTCAGCTAAAGATACCACTACTGCTACTTCATCCTAACTTCGCTACTACTACACTCTCTGCTACTGCATCCGCGTTTCGCTGTCCGCTACTGCATCCGCATTCAGCCGTCCGCTACTGTGTCCGCTACTGAGTCTGCTATTGCATCTGCATTCAGCTGTCCGCTACTGTGTCCACTACCGAGTCCGCTACTTCATCCGCATTCAGCCGTCCGCTACTGCATCTGTGTGGACTCCGATACATTAAAGCGCATGCGTGTACAAGATTGTACCTCGCGAGTGAAGTTCTTGCACGCAGCATAATAGACGTGACATGCATCATGCAATTGTGACGGTTATAATAGCTTCGTCCCCCATTTGGTTGTTGCCATTGTAAAAGGATGGTTACTATAATAACTTGTAGTATAGAGGATATGGAAGCCACGCCCACCACTGCAGGCCATGCATGTTATGGTAAGACTGTGCATGAACAAAGAATATAAAAGTATGAACAACGACTGTTCAGCTTTTTGTGTATAAATAGCACGTAGATTTTTAGATATCTATTTAGTAACCATCGTCACCATTGATGCATGCCACGTCTATTATGCTGCGTGCGAGAACTTCGCTTGCGAGGTACAATCTTATATTATGCGCATGCGCTTTAATGGATCTGAGTCTACGTAGATGCAGTAGCGGACAGCTAAATACTGTGATGCAGTAGCGGACAGCTAAATACTGTGATGCAGTAGCGGACGGCTGAATGCGGATGAAATAGCGGACTCGCGAATCGGTAGTGGACACAGTAGCGGACGGCTGAATGCGGATGCAGTAGCGGATGGCTGAATGCGGATGCAGTAGCAGAGAGTGTAGCAAATTAGGATGAAGTAGCAGTAGTGGTAGCTTTAGCTGAAGTTGTATTTTTGGCACAGATTAAGCTCCATAAACTAGTGTTGAGTGAGAATATGGCTTACAGTTCGACAGAGATCAAATGGAATTCCAAACCATCTACCTAGATGTGGCTGCAAACTGTGCATACATGCACCTACTATTAATTTTATTTTAGCTATAATATACTTGCTTGTAGCAGTACTGTGGGCTTAAATAGAAATAATTCAATGTAGGTGTACGATTACCACTTGTTATCTTTATTATTTCCTTGTGTCCTATACTTATATACCAACATAATGACCTTCCCTACATGTTTGGTAGAGAGAGACAGAGAGAGCGCTAGACCAAGTCTCATATATAAGCCAGGTACATAGTCTCGTTCACAGACCCAACCCTCAGTTCAGTGGCTTATGCATAATATTATTATAATAATAATAATCAGGAGTACACTCGATGTTATAACCAGATCAAGAAGAAGGAGTTATAATTACTTCAATGATCCAACCGTATTATTGTTATTATTGTGCATCATAATTATGCATGTCACAGGCAAACCATATAACCATCCTCTATCAGCTGGTGATTCAGAAGCTAACTCTATCAATGCTACAGTCATGGGCATAACAGACCCTATTACTGAAGGGACCACCGCCATCTTCAGCTGTCCTTTGGGACAAATTCTGACGGGACCAAATGTCAGTGTATGCATGGAGAACGGAGAGTGGGTACCAGATACAGAGGAGGTACAGTGTGTGAAAGGCAAGTTTACTCCAGCTTAGTTTAATGGCAAAAGTCATGACATTGCGATGTTTTTTTTGCTGTTTTTGTACTATATTGATCAGTGATTGATTATGTTAATTGTTATGAGTAACCACAAGCATGCACATTGATCTTGTACTGAGGGAATTTTTATTCAGCCACAAACTCATGCATGACATAATATCTATAGTGACCCAGCATGCATAAGTTTATTGCAGCTGGTCATTGTAAGCAGAATTATCTGGGCATGTGATTCACATGTTCACTTGAAAAATGGACACCAAATCTTTATATTCAAGTCATATACTATTAAATTTAATACTATTGCTAGCCATTAAATTTTACGACCATGCAATGCAACTCTATTTTAGCTCGATGTCTGTTTTACACATGCAGGGAATCAAATATTAACGAGTCAGACATCCATCGACACATACATATTTATAGGAGTGGGTTCTTCAGCATGCAGCATTGGTCTTGCTTATGAGTTTAACGGTTCTTCTTTGTGCATGTGCTTGCTGTTACTTCAAGAAGAAAACAATTATTGCTAATGAGTCTGGAGATAAACCTACTGCTCCTATATATGAAGATGTACTACCAAAAAGAATGAACTGTCAAGAAACTAATATTGATTTTGAAACAAATGTAGCTTATAGTACAGCAAAGACAATATCTTATAAAATTTAATAGTAACTTAATTGTATTGATGCTCATTAGCCTTAAGATTCTGTGTTCCCCTCTATTATCTTCGATCCAAAGTACATATACAAGAATATAGCTGTATAGCTATCGTCATTAACTGAGCATAATCTATTGTCGCTATAAAGATCAAGAAAGGAGGGAAAATGTATATAATACTTTAATATTAACAATTGTGTACCACATTCCCAGTATGTCGGGAGCTTTGGCCCCTGTGAGGCTACAGAATTGTCAGTAGCTAGCTTGGACCCATGTTCGTAGCCAATTACAGAAATTAGATCATACCTAGACTTAGACTACATGGCCTTGTTGCTGTAGAAACTTTTCTTGTGTACTGATGCCTTACCTTTAATTTGCTTGTTTTCTAGACGTAGCTGGATGCGGGTGCTCAAGCTGCATCTTTTGCATTTGGTGAGCTACATTTAGAGTTATATACATGTATAGCGCGGCCAACGTTGATGATCGCCCAATAAAAAAATTATTGACCTTTTTAGAGAAGCTATTACATTGATCACGATTGCACACAATAATATGAAATAATATTCAGTGCATAATCATTTCCTAGTCCGAAAAATTTAAATAACATTGGGTATCAGGCTATCAACTGTAATTATTCTTAAATATTTAATTTTAATCTGGCTCCCTTTAAATGCATTAATTTTATAGCTTGAAGATTACATCTCTATCATCCTGATCAGTGCTTTCTCCAGTTACTCCTTCAGAGGATGGTACTGTCGCTGTCAAAAGCAATACGTACTGTTGCTGATGGTCTGTATAATTATATATAAACAATAATAATATTATTATTGGTACTAATGAGACATGAATGCACCCTACCTTCGTTCACCAATATTCTTCTTAAGATGCTCAGACTTAACAACCACATAATCCTTCCTATCCTGTGTATTACAATACAAACATAGATAATTAATGCAATAAGCCATAAACAACATCATCACAAGGCTAGGTGTGAAGATGTAGATTTGGTGTAATAAAATCATGACACACAATATATTATATTATTATGCTACTAATATTCTAGCTAGGGCACTCATTTATAATGTCCATGCTTGCTGAAACTACATGATATTGTAGTTTAATTTGGTACATGTAAAAATTCTTAATTTACTAAATCACCGTTGTTCACAGATAGTTCGTTTTACTAGCTCAATCCAATCATAACCGTAACGGGCAAAGGCCAATAGGTTTATGGACACACATTTCTCCTATAGGCTTATACCGTAAATCGCGAATATTTTGATGCTAAAATATTTTCAGACAGCATGGCTTGTGCGAAAATTAAACGCACGAAATACATGCGCAATATTAACGACAATGCGGTACAGGGTCGTTTGTCCGAAAATTATTTAACGCGAAAAATTATCGCATAAAATATTTTAGACACGAAATATTCACGATTTACATAGGCTTATGCTTGCCTATTAATGGTTTGGCCCAATTAATACGTTCCGACCTTTCAACTCATTAACTCATTCTTACACAAAATAAAAATTATCATTTTAACTTACTAGTTTTGATTTCTTGTCTTTATCCTACAGTGATACAATAAAGAAGTATAAATGATCACTAGTCCAATGTCAGGAAGATACCACAACCACCAGAATACAGTGGTAGTACGTCATAATAATTATTATAACTACAAGTATGTTTAATGACACAATCATGGGATAATGTGGCTAGCATGCATGATCATCTATTAACAGTACATGCTCACAAAACATAGAGACATAGTTCATGCACAAACAGTATCCTGCCTGGGCAAGATTGTCCATTAGTACCGTGCGCATGCGCAGATGGAAGCGGTTGCAGAGGCCACACCCCTTGGCAAAGCAAGCAAGTGTGCTATGGCAACGTTCTCGCTCTGCCCGAACGTTGCTACCGGACTACTGACAGGTATGAACAGACCTCGCCTCTCGCTTCGCTCGAGGCTCGGTTGCTAGCGCCAGCGCCTGCTTAACAGGCCTTTCGAAACGCGCGGCGCTTTCGCGCCGATCGTTCGATCGACAATGCGTCTCTAGCTGTAGCTATGGCCCGAGGCACTCTTCTTTAGTGCACACGTTACTTCTTTGTGCACACGGCCCTACAATCCTGAGCCTTGTAGTGCGGCTCGTTCATAGCAATCGGGCGCATCCAAGACGCGTATCCATGCCCTCATGTAATGACACGGACTATATAAGAAAAATGACCGTCTGAAAAATATTTTTCGTTGTATATAGTATAATAAAAACTGAGAGAGTCAACATGTGTTGTGGCCTGTATGTATTAATAATAATATTATTATTATTATGCCATAGACAGGCCACAACACTGGAGACCAGCCATTCTAACATTGGGTCCCTATGAGAAAGCAGTGACAGCAATGATGTCATTTTCGCTTCACTTCCACATGGTAAGTTCATGATCAAACTTGAAGGTGGCGCTACAAATTGTAGGGCCACCTTCGCATTTCTTTACAATTATATAACGTAGTATTAAGCCAAGTGGGGAGGCATCCAATCAAGGAATTTGTACCGCGAGACACTCTTGCCACGTGGAAGTGAATTTTGCACTGTTGGTGTCTATGGGCCCGGGCGCGGGCATGCTATGGGTGATGATGTCAAGTGCAGTCGCTCTATAATTAAAAGCTAATCAAACATGCACATACTCCTATCTACAATATTATTAGGCCACATAAAATAATTTACTTGATTTCCAGCTGCCTCTATAAATTTTATTGCTATTGTGCATACACAGTAGCAACCCTTTACCAAATTAATACAGTGGAACCCCTCTAAAGTGGACACTATTAAGAACAGAGATTTTGTCCGCTGTAGCGAGGTGTCCTTAGCTCAGGGGTTAGTGGTTGACCATACCCCTCCTACAATCGCGGCCAGCTATTTTGGATAAAGCACCACTGTGGACGACGAGATTAAGACCGTATTGATGAGAGATCTGTCAACTGACAGCTCTTAAGCAAGAATATGAGACATACCAATAAGCCCTTGGACATACTAAATTTTAGGGTTTACTGTAGTTACTGGTCGCTGAAACTGACCGACTTTAATGGTGGGTGTGACTAACTATCCGTTATGCAAGGTTGTTCAATATTGCACAGGCTCAAATGGGACCAAAGTAAGTGTCCGTTATACAAAATAGCAGGGTGTCCGCTGTTGAGGGGGTTTGAATATATTGAAGTCTATGAAATACAATCCAGATATTCAGAATTGTCCATTATATCGCAGGTGTCCGCCATTCCCTTAAGCGGGGTTCCACTGTAATAATAATATTATTATGCCATAGACAGGCCACAAGAAAGCATTCACACTATTATACTGATTTAAAGTTAATCAAACAGTGGCACGAACTCCTATCTATTATAGTATATTGTTTATAGGGACTTGACTTACTGGTCGTGGATTTGTTTCATCACTTGCTTTGGCATTTACAGGTTGATGACCTTGTTCCTCATCCAGCTTATGATATTCCTGCATGGTTATTACCAGTAAGGTACATCCATAACTTCTATTTTTAGTATGTAACTATAGCTATACTGCTAATGATAATGGTAGCCAACCAATCAGCGATGATCACTATACATAATCATCTGTACACACATACCATGTTACTATTATTATAGTGGGAAACTATTTTTGACAATTTTGCAGTATGAGAGCTACCCCCCCCCCCCCCCCCCCCCCCCCGGAAAGTTTCTCCATGAAGTATAGTGTATAATGAGTCAGTCAAACTATAATGAATTATCACAAGACCTACACACCAGTCTTCTTGAAATGAAGTGATTGCTGTCATCGGGAACTCATCAAGAAGCGAAAAAGGCAGTTGTTGTCAGCAAATGTTGCTAGAACTTTGAAAGCATTTTCACATAATGAAAATGCCATTATAAGAAACCTAATGGCATGCACCTTGCTTTCAACGTGTATTGTGTATAAGCCAGGTATGCAGCAACTAGTGTGGTAACAGATTGTGATACACACACAGATGATGCAAATTACATTAATATGCAATACATACCCAGTCTCTTTCTCTGAAATATCCAATTTTCCGTTGAATCACTGTCTGCAAATTGAAATTATGAGAAGTAAGTATGGAATTCCAAATCTGACAAATTATCATGAAAGTGAAATTTGTTGCAAAAGCATGGTTAAAATGTGGTGCATGTGTAAACTCATGGTCAAATGCAATGCAAACACATTGCCACAAGATTCGTCAGCACCAATCAAAATATATCAAGCCAAGACTTATTGAGCCACTAAAGTACAAGCCTGGTATGCATGTCTTGGTCAAGATAAGCATTACATCTTAATACTGGCATGTGAACGTTAATTGGAGAGCATGTCATAGTCAGATTTTGTTTTCAATAACCATTATGTGTTGGTTAGACGGTACTCTACATTTTCCTATACATAATAATTATACAACTATAATAATTATTACACAGTAACAGTAACTGTTGTATACATTGCAGGATTGCATGTGCACTGTTGAATATTTGAGTTAATCATAATAATTGACCAATAATTATACTCTACTATTATAGATTCACTTACCAATGCTATACTTAGTGCAACAAGAATCAAGATACCAATGAAAAGGAGAGATCCTAGTGTTCCACTCACTATTACCAGCACTTGATCTATAATAATAAAATTATTATTGTGAAAACATATTTCCAACATCTACAATGTCATATCTACTAGAAGCCGGCCACTAACAGTGCTATTTCTATACAGCGCTCACTGGAACATTGATTAGTTCCTCCATTGTCAGTTGTAGGTGTTACTGTAATGGGCTGAGTGGTACTATCACTTAGTACAATTAGTAGTCGTCCAAGTGTGTCATTTGTGCTGGGACCATTTCGTCCACAGTAGTCAGTAGCATGAATTCCGATGTAAGTATCATTACTGCAATGGTGTATTAGCAGAGTAATCACCAATGAAGTATCTCTGGTTGTAACAATTCCTGATGGAGAATCAATAATATAATGCTCAATGCTGGATCCAGATTCTGTAATACTGGGGGGCATCCATCGTAAGAGTATTACGCAATCGCCTGAGGTCATCGCTATCATATTCGCAGTCACATTTTGTGGTATACCGGGAATAGCTGCAGAATATAAGCTCACATATTCAATATTTATTATCTGATGATTATACAATCATGTATTATTATTATGATCACATAATAATATTATACCTAGTAATGTGAAGGTGATTGTTGAGTCTCCTTGACCAACTTCACTGCAAATAACGGAAGCAGTTTGAATAGAATCTGATGCAATGAGAGTAAGAGCAGATTCAATAACTCGGGTTCCATTTATTCTAATAAGTGTGGCAAACGTATTAGGGTTTATTGGACTTGTCATCCTACTTCCAACACCATCTGTTGATATAAATTCCAGTTGAGCTCCATTTGGCCCGATGTATTCATCACTTCTCCAAGCCATGGCCAGTGATCCACTTGTTGTGCATGTAAAGTTCACTCGAGCTCCTGGACATGCACGATCTCCTTCAAGTAAAGTACTGCTTAGGCTCTGAGGAGAAGTAATTCGCACATGCATGATGGTGGCTGCAAAATAATTTTGCAATCATTGTTAATTCATTTATCTGAGTTCCAAATTTATAATATATCGCCAAATCATGACTTACCTATCAAAAGAAGGCTTAATGTTTGAAATGAAATCTACATAAGAATATTGATAACATTGGAATAAATAGAGCTCTGTTTATATTATACAGAAAGCCCGCACTGTACAGGAATAATGAAAGTATACTGAAAAGGAATATCAAATAGAAGCTGCATTCCGAAAATTAGCTAGCCTTAGCTTTAATTATGACACTGATATAGCCCTATAGGTGCAGACAAGCTGTGTAGTAGATAAATTATTGGCCTCAAACCAATAGGTGGTGCACAGTGGTTAGTGGTACGTGTACACCCTGAACATGGCTTCAGCTAATCTACTGTAAACCACATAAGAGTCAGCTGTGGTGTTAGGCGCTCTATTATAGTACAGCTACATGTATGCTATACCTAAAGCATGTCAATTGCAAGTACATTGAACTACAATTTTGTCATGCTCATAATTATATAGAATATTCATACATTTCTGAATCAAGTGTACAGTGGACTCTCCAAATAAGACACTTTGGCACATAGGCCTCTGTCCGATAACTTATTCGGGATATGTCTTTACTGGGGAGTTTTGTTTGATCACCTCCCACTACGTCTATATAAATTACAAAGAAAACTCATGACTTATATTACTGTGCTACTTTAAAATACAATGTCACCACATCTTTAGTGACTGCTTGTCATTTTGAGTCAGCATACAGATCAGAGATGTAGCAGTTGATGCCTGTTCAAAACACGCATGGTACCGGTCTTCCAACCGTGAAGTTGATGGAGTCATACATGCATCTATCGGAACTCCGGGGAAGCCAGCATTCCTGGTGGCACATTAAATTCATCTCCAGGATCTATATAGCTACTATCACAGCCATAGGTTCTACTTCCTTGATATTATGGAGGGTGCAATCATTTGTGGGAAGGGTATCCATCTTACTTGGGGGTGGTCATTAATTTTAGAGGTAGAAATTTCATCTTGCTTGGGTGTATTTTCCTTGGGGGCATGCACACCACAAGAAATGGCCCACCCCTCCAACAATCATAAGACTACCCTCATATAAGATGGACACCCCTCCCAAAAGCATAGTACCCCGGATACTAATGAAAGATCCCCCCCCCTCCCCCCCACGAAATGGATACCTCTCCAAGAAGAAAAGACTACCCCAAGAGGACTTGGCGGAGCGGTCTGCTGCTAACCATACAGGGATAGCTATTTTGCCAAGCAGTAGGCCTTGTATTCAAGTGGGTGGGGCTGCGAAGAATCACTGGGGGGGGGGGGGGGGGGGAGGGGGGGTGCAAGATCTGCCCCTGCATAATTAATTCCAGCCTCCATATAGCTGTAGCTACCAGGCTAGCTATAAGGAAAACATAATGGAAATACTACAGATAATTCATATTGTTTCTTTGAAAGTGTGTGTGTTCACAGTGGTTTCACCATTGTGCTGTGGTAGTATCCAAACTTCTACATGTCATGTATATTGTTCACCACCAGACTACATGTGGCTGTATAGCGTATTAAAACTGTGCTATACTGGTCAGGGGCAATATTATCAATGACATTGACCAATCAAACTCAATTGTCTATAATTGCTATGGGGGCTGCTCTTCAAATACTTGATATATAATTACACTGTCGTAGAAACACTGTCTTTTACCATGAACAAATGATCATTTGCCACATGCAGTCGTGACAACACCCATTTGGTTAAATTCACATGTACTACTCATGTATACTTTTAATGTTCAGATATCGCCTATGTGACGTCATCAAGCCATAACTAATATTAATCAATTATTGGGGGTGGTCTCATCGTACTGTATGCTGTAATTAAGGTGCCACTTCTCGTTTTCAGAATTTATTTTACCCAAAAATTTTAATATGGTACCAACCTACATCTCAATTATTAACCCTCGGCGCATGCGCGAGGGTTACGGTATTCGTTCTGTGTGTCTGTCTGTTACCAGGCTAGTTGCTACATATCTTATTTATACGTTGAGAGCAAGGTATCATTAGGCTTCTCGCGGCGATTTTAACAAATGAAACGTGTAGAATTCGTTGAAAACGCTTTGTTCAAAAGTTACTGCGACATTTGCTGATCACCTCTGCCTTCTTCGCTTCTTGATGAACTCTCGATGGACAAAAGTGACAGCGATGGCTTCTTTTCCAAAAGACTAGGATGTAGGACTAACAATAGGTCTTATAATTCGACTGACTCATCACTGATCACAGTAGACTCTGAACGCTTCTTGGCTTTCTTGTGTAGCGCTATAGCTAGTTAGCAAATGCAACTGCTGATCAGGCACGTGATGATCTTGCTACATATTATGTAATCCCTTGCCATTAACATTGCATTGCACATGGATGTCTAGTATTTAATAGCACATTCTATATGTATTTATAGGCTTTGGTAAAAATAGAGTGCGCCATAAAAGGCTAGTGCACGGTATAGCGTATACTGGCATGTATATAGATCTTTTCTCATTTCAGCATAATGATATTACATCGAAGCATAATTATTATAGGCTCAATCAGTGACCAGTTTAAAACAAATTCATGAAAGCCGAGGGTTTCGCACTATTAGTGCTTCATTTTTTGGCAGTACTTATTATTATAATATTATAAAGTTGCGCAGTCAATAGCTCACCATGTACCAGAGTCCAGACACTTCTATAAACATGAAACCCATGTATATTATTATTATACACTTCTAAACAGTATTTAAATATTAGTTAGACGCTGTTTAGGAGGTTTCTATGTGATTTAGAAGACCGAAGGACTCTATATAGAATCCCGAGCGAAGCGAGGGTTCTATGAGAGCCCTGAGGTCTTCTAAATCACATAGAAACCAACTAAACAGTGTCTAACAAGTTTAGATCATATAGTTTTGTATTGCTAAGAGCCAGAGGGCAAAACTTGTAGGTGACTATGAAAATCTTGTAGGTGACTATGAGAAGCTTGTAGGTGACTATGAGATATAGATAGATACCTGTCAGTAGCCAATCAAATTGCAGTATTTGTTACAGCTATGATCTAAATAATAGTTAGACACTGAGGACAAGGGGTCTACAGTATTTAGCATCCCAATGGCCCCGAGCTGTGACACCCGAGCATGGTGAGGGTTTTACTAAGGGGACAGAGGGATACTAAATACTGTGGATCCCATTGGCCGAGGTGAGCTAAGTTATTTAGAGTTTTACAACTGTTGCTATAGTAGTACAGCTATTTGCCTTGGAGCTCTCACAATACCCATGCATGGATCCTATTGGCCGAAATTTACAAGTAACTAAGTAAAACCTACAAGTAAGTAAGCTACTTAGTACCTCCTATTGACCAATCAGATTTATTTACAGGAAAGTGGCTAACTTGACATAAAAGTCACCAGACATAGCTACCCAGCAACTAGTCTGGGGAGAAATGCAATATTACTAAGCGCCACTTGCGATTTAACACAATTTCATCATTCTTATTTAAGCACCAAACAGGATTGGAATTATTTTTTCTGGTGCCTTTTTACAATAAGTATGGTAGTCACTCAAGGCCCTAGTGGACGCTCTAGAAAATTGATTGATTACTTTAATATGTCTCTCAGCCTCTACCAAGAATATTGGTCAACAAGGACCATCAATAACTGCTGTGATACTGGAAATGGAGCAGATATAGAGCTAATCATTATTGGAATTGCAGCCAGTTCAGTTTGTTAGCAATTAATGTGGGTGTAGCTAGGGGTGTGGTATCAAATATCTAAATCATCCATGCATGTCCATGTCCTTTATGTGCTTTGGAGTATCCTATAGGACTAGAAATTGAACATAATTTTAATTTTAATTTGTGTTGCCTTAAATAGCCTCAACACCGGGCCCCACAAGACTTCATCAAGTCCAGCTACCCCTGCAAGTTAATATCATCAACGTTCCTCAATAGGGGTGTATATATCTTTAGCCCATATCAATGTGCCATGCTAGTTGATTATGGCGAATACTGGCACATATGGAAATAGACAAGTAGACAGACGAGGAAGCTAAGGGACTCGGCACTTACCATTGTAACATCGAATACATCGACACGAGCCATCCAGGACGTTCGCGGCCTTTAAATATTGAGTAGCATCGATGCATTGACGTGACTAGGGGGCGGGGGAGGGGAAAGAAATGGCCAGAGCAGCAATACGGTATACCGGTAGGTACCACCCCACCCCCCGTGCGTTTTAGGGGGCTGGGTCACGAGACTATCCCCCCCCCCTCAGTCGTATGACACGCCCACTGTAGTGAGGGGGCGGGGCTAGATCCCGCATTATGCATCTTCCTGCCCAGATTTAATATAATATGCGCTGTGCTCTCGACCTCAATTGCAAACCAGAGCCTGCTGTAGATCGTTTATGTATCGGATGGCATCAGTCTTACTATTTTACTTGGTGTCAGCACTTCACTTTCTGGATAATTTGGAGAATGTAAAAGGTATAATACTTCATGCAGCATGCAGTAATTTCTATTTGATTTGTGCCCACGTTTTGTAGCTAGCTAGCTCTTCGGCAAATGCAATTATATCATTAATTAGTTATTGTATACATGCAAACATGCACGGTTATTGCAGGAATGAATGAGATTGAACCACCAGATATTCCATTGATAGAACTATCTGATGTTATTGTCTGTCCTGGGAAGCAACTCACTTTGATATGTGAAATAAATGAAACAGGAGTTGAAGTTTTACGATGGATTGTTAATCTTCCTTTAAATAACACCCAGATTAGAAGAAGCATTCCTATTGAAGGAAATCATCCTCTTGAGCCATTCATATATGAGGATGTTGTATTCAACTTTTCACGTACATCCGATGAAAGAACTTACCCATTCATAACTGAACTGTCAGTTAGTGAAGTCAACATTGGGATAAATGGAACAGAAGTCAGCTGCTCAAAACCTGACCTTTCAGATCAACATACTACCGTTATTCACATCATGGATCATATGCATGGTAGGTACATTTTTTATTGATCATTTGAAGATTATTGATGTGTATACTATATCCAGGTACTCTCATCAAGTCCCCTACAGTGAACATAATGGATTATTATTTTGGGAAGACTAATGTTACGGTAACGCTGGAATGGACTTGGGAGAATGGTATCACTTACAATTTCAGTATTCATCCAACATTGGAGTTAGAGTACGCTAGACCAAGAGAGAATATTTTGCTACTGACGATTCCCTACAACATTTCATATCATATCAATATAGTGGCCAGTCTATGTGGACAATACAGTACAACCACTGTTGTGCTGAATTATGGTAAGCCTGTAAATACAACGATGTAGTTGCTTCAACTTTGGACCAATAATTACACCTGAGAACATATTATATGACTTGTAATTTTAGACCGTAACAATAAATGCATGTGTATACATTAATTAATATATATTATGCACATGGCTATACATAGACTGCATGCAGACAGTAATATAAATGAATAATAATTATTATTATAAATAATTTTGAATGGCATGGTTTCCCTAGATTTGGGAATTATTAATGATCATAAACTTATATAGCTATACATGTCACTTAAACAACATTTAATTTATTATATGCATGATTGTGTGTCCACATGCACGGCATTATAATAATAATTGTAATTATTGATAAACAAACTGTTTAATTTATTGCTGTCACAGTGTTGCTTCCTTCGGTTTCTAATCATCACTTGACTGCCATTGAGGGAAACAGCTATTATACTTTTAAGCAATATTACTATGATGGGTGTACAAAATTAAAACTTTCAGAACGATTACAATACCGTAGCCTACTAAGTTTCACTCGTACACCAATCTCTGAGTCATATATACTCTATCACACCATATAGATTAAATATTCTGCATATACGTGTCCAATAGTTAAATTTTATTATACAGCTTCATGCAGTCATCACCTAGTTCTGCACCAAGGTGTTGTATCTAATATTTCTGCAACTGAGACAGATAATATTATAGCACTCGAAGGAAGTATTATGACACTTAATTGTCTTTCTGGATTGATTCTTGTTGGTTCTAATACGTCAACATGTACAGAAAATGGAGAATGGGAACCAGATCCCAGGGAAGTGGAATGTGTTCGTTCAGGTTAGAATTGTCTAAATTTCATGCCAATCTTGGCCCTGCATGGTATGATGTAACTTTACAATGCATGCATGGAAGTTGGAAGAATAATGTCTAAATCTTCACAATCCATTCTTTGATTTCAGCATGCATGCCTCCTCTACCACCCCCTAATGGCTACATTAATTTCCATTCAAGTGAATCAAGCATCACATTTATCTGCCAAAACAGCACACCTACTAAAGAAGTACAAATCGTTTCTCATTGCGATTTGAATGGGAATTGGATTCCAAATCCCACTAAATTTTGTTCAGGTATTAGTTTTGTGTATTTCATAGCCTGTCTCCTGGCCCAAAATTTGATGAGCTTGTGGACAGATCTGACAGTGTGTATATTTTGTAAACATTAAATTTTGCTTGCCAGGAGCAAGCTTAGGGAGGGCCTGCAACTTACCGGTACCGTGTAATAGTAGTTATTAAAAGTTTGTTATAATTATTATGCAGGCGGTAAACAATCATCAGAGATCAACATGTTGATAATAATCAGCTCCTCAGTATCAGTTTTTATTTTATGTTCAATTATTTGTCTTCTTCTTGTTGGATGTTGTTGCTATCTAATTAGTGCAAGATATAAAAATAAACGGAGGGCTGGAAAGAATTCAATACCAGTGTCAGAAAACCCAAGTGGCCATGGTTCAGTTCCTATTTATGAAGATTTGCTTCCTGTACCCAACATCAAGTCAAAAGAGATTGAATTAAATTTGAAAGAAAATGTGGCTTACAACTCAATTGAGATCAGTAAGTGGCATTCCACTAATATTAATTCACCGGCTTAGCTACAGTTGACTCAAGAGTGACACTGTCTTTTCAGGTGATGATGTCTTAGAATAATCATAAATATAATATCTATTATTATTACATAGGTGACACTGGTGTAGATAGAGTAATAATAATATTATTGTTTATCAGATTCAGTTGTTAGTTGAGATCTGAATGTTATGACGGTCAGTAGACCGCCGACATAGCGCGCGCATGCGCATTAATAATAATAGTGATACCGAGTCCGGCGTTCGCGCGCGCGTGACAGACCTATCAGTGACGTACTAACTGGGCCTGAAACGAGGAGACTAGAAGATCATCGAGAGAAGCGATCGTCTTGCGTATGCTGCAGAAAATTTCTGTGAATAATGATGCTCCTACTAACATTGACACTGGCGGCATATTTATCAACTCCTAATGGAGGTAAGAGGTAGCATGCTTATTGTAGATACCATTATTATGATCATCAACTGCATCAGGCAAAAACGGTTATTGCAATTTGAGGGAGGCATTGGACCAATGGTATCTTTTAGTGTGTTATCAGCAAACTTAAACCGGCCAACCGAGAAATTCAATTAATAATATTATTATTTTTATTAATAATGATTAGCTATATTAAATTTTTATTCCAGGAATGAATGCGATTGAACCACGAGGAATTTTATTCACAGAATTATCAGATATTGCCTGTCCTGGGAAGCAACTCACTTTGATATGTGAAATAAATGAAACAGGGGTTGAACTTTTACGATGGATTATTAATCTTCCTTTAAATAACACCCAGATTAGAAGAAGCATTCCTATTGAAGGAAATCATCCTCTTGAGCCATTCATATATGAGGATGTTGTATTCAACTTTTCACGTACATCCGATGAAAGAACTTACCCATTTATAACTGAACTGTTAGTTAGTGAAGTCATCATCGGGATAAATGGAACAGAAGTCAGCTGTTCAAAACCTGGCCTTTCAGATCAACATACTACCGTCATACACATCATAGATGGTAATTATAAGTAGGTACCTGCTTTTAATTATAAGTTTTGATTTTTATAATAATTTACAGCAAATCCCAAAGTTCCAAATATAAGCAAAGCTATACATATTTTGAATAAAACAAATTTCACTATCACTTTGAAGTTGACTCCAGAGGATGGTGTCGTCCACAATGTTAGCGTTGTTCCATCCACTGAGCTAGAACGTATCAGCAATGATACTTGGCAACTCATAGGGAGCTATAACACTTCATACAATGTCAGTATTGTAGCCACACTCTGTGAGATGTACAGCACACAAGCCATTATTAATATTCTGGAGTATGGCAAGTTTTATACATAATAGACATTACTACTTCCATTATTGCTCTCTATATCTATGAAATTAAGACACACTGTCATGTGATCTCTTAACCAAAGAATCATTGGGGATCACTGATCCCATGTTAATGATAAACAGCACAGGAAGCGGAAGTCCAGCTAGAGTGGGTGACAGTGTCACATTTTACTGCCTTTCTGAGACTGGTGATCTGATTAGACACAGTAGTACAACATGTCAGGGAGGTGGAAACTGGGAACCATACCCTAACGAAATCTCATGTGCACAAGCCTATAGTAAGACTTAGTAATAGTATCCTAATCTTTGTCCCATTATATATACTTACCTGCATGACATTCACAGCAAGGTGTGATCCTCCAATTCAACCAATAAATGGATACATCCTTACTAACTCGAGTACCTTTGCTATGTTTGTATGCCAAAATGAGACACGTTCTCCCAGCATTAATGCTACTTGCATCAAGGAAGGAGTGTGGGAGCCAAATCCTAGAGATTATTGCACTGGCATTGAATCAAAAGGTATACAATATAGCATAATTAAAACTTGATGTTGACAAATCTAGTGGTTACTATTATACATGTAGTTGTAAATACATGCATCTTTTTGGGAAATTCAATCATACAACACAGAAATCAATGGAGCACTTGTTGGTGGTGTACTTGGAGCACTGATTGCTATCACCATAATTGTCGCAACAGTTGTTTTAATTTTCATTATTCTGTTTAAAAAAGGTATAATATTATACTTCCGTGCATTTTCAACCACAAAGCTATATTAATACTAACTTATTGTTCGTGTAATCATAATAGGTTCAATATCACTCAAAAGACAACGTGGTCTGTAAGTACTAATACTATATCCTAGCTTTGAAGAAGAAATACACTGAATTGAGAGTGCACTATAAATAATAGTTAGAGACTGAGTCCAAGGTCTTTACGCATTTAGGCCCGAGGCTGTAGCATCCTGAGCGCAGCGAGGGTGCTACTAAGGGCCTGAGGGTCTCTTAAAAAGCGTAGAGACCATTGGACGAGGTCTCTAACTGATTTAGAATATAGCAACTGTAACCATGACATTTAGCCTGGGGACTGGGCTACTGTTGCACTATGCATCTTTCTATGCCCTTGACAGCCCAATAATAGACCTACCTCTCTAAGAGGTCTATAAGTGAACTGAGAGGTCTCTAAGTGAAATAATGGACCTCCAACTGACCAATCAGATTACTGTATTTGTTACAACTATATTCTAATTATGCATACAATTTGGGCCAATAATAGTGTAGCTATACCACAAGTGATCCATTCTAAGTCTTATGCTCCTTATAGAGTGCCAGAAGAAAACATGTACAGTATTCCGGATCTATCCCAAGTTGAAAATCAGGTCGTTTGGAGTTAACAACAATTGTTTGGTAACATTAGCTCATTTTCGTTGCATGTGTTTGCACATACAGAATTCAATAGATCCAGCAGAGACCCTTGTGTATGCTGACATTGGACCATGCTCCTTGAAACAAAGGTCTCATGTAACTCTATTATGTGATGATGACCGAGTCGAATATGCACAACTGAATCAAAATTTACTCACTGACAAATCGGAGAAAACAAAACCAAAAGTAGAACCATCTTCTGTTGGTACGGAGCAATAATATACAAATGTCATGCATAGTATGCTATATTATTCCAACATTGTTTGGTGGATACCTTTTCCCAAGTTGATACTGAGACTGTGGCCATTGTTAATTCACCTCCCCTCACCCACATTGTCCCTAGTAGTGTTTCAAACACATGATACTATGAGTCTATATGGGTCTATGTGAGAACGAGGGAGTCTTTCCCAATGTAGCTTATGGTTTCACAGTTGTTTAAATTATATTTTTGGAAAACACTGCATAACTATTAGTCAATAGCTTGCAGCAAGATTTACATACGTACGTGTATAATACTATGTGTCTAGGGAGAGCATAAAATAAATGTTGACTCGATTAATGTAATACACAAGCTCTGAATCACAAACATTAACAGTGAACTAGTGCCAAAATATCTGGCAGTGAATACATAGTTGCCAAAACCTCCATCTCAAGCTCTCTCCCAACTGAAATCACTATTAGAACATGTATAATATTATTGGGGATTAATTTTTGATGTTTATGGATGAACATAATATTATGTGTATACAGATAACACCCTTAATCTTGACACACTGCTGATCCAAGTCAAAGCCGCCACTACATCAAGATGGTATCAGCTAGGTGGAGCGCTAGGGATTAGCAAAGAATTGCTCGACAGATATTCCAGCCATTCTCCTGAGGAGAGTATCATAGAGATGCTGGATCAGTGGCTCAGAAATGGCCCAAGAAAACCAACTTGGAGAGATGTTGCCGATGCCCTAAAGAAAATCGGTCTTGAGCAACTGGCAAGTGATATTGAAAATGTCTATGAAACAGGTAAATTAAAAAATTTGACTTATAGTACGTAATTATGTATCCAGGACTACAAAAATTTATCGATCCTGGTACATACACGTGCACATTATCAAATGCAAGGTGTATGCATGTGTGTATAGGTATAATATGTATGTATCATTTAGTTTTGCAGTGTATTTAGTTATACTGTCATTAATTCGGTTACTTTCAGGAAAATTACCCATTGAAATCAACACCAATGATATCCCAAAGGATCCTATCCCATCCAAAACTATCGAGTTTCCTCCACCGATGTTGTCCAAAATGAAGAAAAACACCAGCGATAGCCATCTCTTTAGCCAGCATCGGCCCACACTACCAGCTAGAACTAAACAAAACAGTGATAGCAGGCTGATCAGCTATCAGCATGAGCAACACAAGCACACCGGGTGTACTAAGGATGTAGTACCTTTAAGGCCTGTGCAAGAAACTACCATCTCGCTTGATTCTGAATCCACTCCTCCACCTTTGCCTCCAAAGCCTATAGCAACGTAAGCTTTTAAGATCAGCTAGACTTTAGAATACAACCACATAATAGGCCACATCTGATCACGTTATCATTTTGTCCAATGATTAATATTATTATAGGTCTGACTCGTCGAATGATGTTGCCACATCCTAGCTACAAGAATCAGTTATGAAATATTCATACTCATGAATCAACAGATATACTATGATAATACTATAATAATATATCACGCAATATCATGCAAGGGTAAATTTAACACTATTGAATTGCATAATTATTGCTCATATTATTATTACGCTGTAACAGTTGATAAGAGGTGATAACAAAACAATAATATAAGTTGTATACCAAACATTATTCAAATAATTAAAATGTGTTCAGAGTTGTGTGCACATGTCACTGATATAGAGTTCTAGAGTGTGCAACCACAAAACCACAACAGAGAAACAGTAATCACTGTTTTGTGAGTAACTAGAAGTCGTGGTCATACAGTGAGGCCATGCATGGCAGCAATCACACACAAAAATGTAAGAATACGCCATGAGAACAATATGCATGTACATGTAGTCGCATGCTACCAGTATCAAGCGCGGATAACAGGTAGCAAAAGTGGGTGGAGGGGCTTAGACTTTGACTGTGTACTGTGACAACAGTTAATTAGGCTGTGGACATATGCTCACCTAGGGGGGTCTGGGGGCATGCTCCCCAGAAAGTTTTGGAAATTTCGACTCTCTGAGAGCGTTTCTGATGCAATCTGCAGCAATTTTTGGACTGATTTAATAGCAATCTTTACTCGAGCACTCCTTTGCAAACACCTATATAGAATAATTATGACAGAACTATGTTGCTGTAATTTTGTAGTATGGGCATGTGATAAAATGGGGGGGGGGGGGGCTCAGCCCCCTTGTTTCCAAAGGGGGGGGGGGGCTGAAGCCCCCCTGCCCTCCCCCCCCCCCCCCCCCCCCCCCCATTTCTCCACCCCTGAGTATATGTTGTTGAAAGTGAGGCCAGCAATCATACACATAATATTATAAGAACATTGCATGAGAATATGCATGTACATGTAATAAAATTAATGCATGCTGCCAAGGAGATAGTGTTGTCGAAAGTGTTTTGGGAGTATGTTATAATTGTTTTTGAAAATCTCAAAATGGAAACTACACAATACTACGATTTCATGCACAGGAAAATATGTATTATGGGATGCATGTTTACTCAGTGTATACAACTGAAGAATTGGGCTGAGAAAATACAAATGGAAATTGAAAACTAAACATCTGTAGACTAGAATAATATTGTTCGACGTACCTTATAAAACAACACACATTCAGTTAAAGTTAACTCTCAACATAATAGCTATAATATAGCTATAGGCTATAATAATATTATTGCACCATATTTATGCATGAACTTAATGCATGTCAGTGACATGTGCCGCTGTTGTCATGTTATGAAAGTGTTTCTTGAATTTTGACTGAAAAGTAACAGCACATTCTCACTATTTATTATTATTGCATACATGTAACTATTAGTACAGAATATAGCTCTAGCTAATTTTTATCTCAAGCCTTATCATAATGTCATCTCGACTTAGCTGCAGTATTAACTGGAGTACTTCATATCGCTTGCTGTTGCCATCATTGGTACCGGTATTCATGTATATAGCTCTAGGTAATGGTCGTCTCACAATTAATTACGCACTGCATGCACTACCCATGCGCCCATAAGGAATTATGCCTACTGCATGCTCTAGTCTCGCGCGCCAGCCCCTCCCACGCAAAAAGCGAGCTTTTGCGTAGGAGGGGCTGGCGCGCGAGACTAATACTGCTCTGTGTCCCACCCAAGTATAGATCGCCGAATAATGCACGCGTGCCTGCTTCAGATCGCCAAATTTATGCTCGCTTAATTTACAACCTCTGATCAACGTGTATGAATCACTTCCCGGCTGAGAACCTACTTTAAATGTAGTGTCAAATATAGTTAACTGTACTGCAGGCTTCATATGTTTCCATACATGAATATCAATGATGGCCAGTGATGAAGCACTCCAGTGATAATGTTGCTTACTACTGTATTCCGGTAACTATCTATAATAATATGGTCAAGATATTATGAGGAACTTACTATGATTGGTCCAACAAAGATGGAGGCCGTAGGCCTTCACATTCATTCAATATCACGTCCATATTGGTAGCAGCTAGAGCACCACAAACCATTCACGTTCATTTGCACTGATGGTGGTGTGCATATTAGCAAAGGGCTTATCGAGCCGCGTACGATAAGCCCTTGATATTAGTTAATATGGGCACATGTAGTACTACACTATGCCACATAATATTGGAGCTGCCTTGATGCCAACAGTTCAACTGTTGACGATACAGGTGAGTTGACAACAGTGTTCATGTTAAAAAGCTAGAGCCATAATGGCCGGAGACTGTACATGTACATGAAACAAATTTGATGTCCAAGCACATTATAGCACAATAATAGTCAGTGTGTGCACACGAGGTACGAATGTGGGCACATATGCATCCATACATCACCTGACACAAGAATAATAACAGCTTTGTGTATTTTGATGGATTGTGCTTTTACAGCATTATACTCAAAGGCACCACCTATGTACAGTACAGTCTATATAATGTATGTATGTACTGTAGTATAACTTCGCTGGCTATGGCAGATATTAAACGAAAGGTTACCACAGCTGTGTGTGCAGCTTAGCTACATGTAGTATTCCCAATAATTCCCCACAGTATATGTATTGTGGTGAGTGTACATGTACATATCATGTGTGTTTATAATAATACATATTAACATGGTTGTGAAAACACTTGTCAGCGTGTACTATACTATAGTGTTGTGTCCTTGTTCCTCTCAACTCAAGCATCGAACAACCCATGCCAGAAAGATGTACAAGTGTCATGCATGCATACAGCATGTGTTGAAGTATACCGGTATATTGAATTATAGCCACAGATCATTAAACAAAAACCTAATTGTGTGGAAATGTTACGACTACACAAAGTCACATAACAGTATCATAATATTGTAGATTATGACGACAAAATTACATTATCGAAGTGCACTATATTTAATTAGGATCATATCACAACGTAAAATTATGCACTGTGCACGGATGTATGTAGCGTAATACTCTTGGGGTTATAGCAGAGACATCTCAGACTGGTCCAGTATTAATCTTTAAGTTTTAAAGGTATGGCCAAGAGTATAATATAAGAGGAGGGAAAGAGTGTCCTATTCTATATTGCTGTGTGCAAACACACTTTGCCAAGTTCAGAGGTCATGTGGCAGCACTACATGAAGGTTACCACAAACCAGTATACAGATGTATGACCACCCAGCTCTCATCATTGCTCACTATATTAGATAGACCACTACCATGTGTGCAAATACTAGCACGCAGTTATATGCCAGACGCTTGTGATAAGTTTGTGCGTAAGATTGTGTATTTTTACGTCTGTACTTGGCAAAGGGTGTTTGCACACAGCAATAGGGAGTAATACACTCTTCTCTCCCTCCTCTTATGTACTCTTGGTATGGCATAAATAGGAGGACAATATTGTGTGGTAGGGGCTCATCTAGGGTGGGGATGGGTGGGTACCTGTGGCCACTTTATCGGATAACCATTGCATGCAGTATTATAATATTGTAGGACACTATGTGTGCTTTCAGTGCTAATAATTAGGCCAGCCGCCCTTTATCAGTGACCCCACCTTGGACACCCAACACACTATATTATATTATCATGAATAATTATCTATCCTACAGACTACTGTACAACACTATTAATGACCATAAATTTTTTACCACCCTACAGCATTCCAAAAAATTCATAAAAGGTTGGGGTTATGACCAAAATGTGTCACAAGACCCTGAGAGCATGTGGCTAATTTGAAATAATTATTGGTGAAATATGTTTCTGGTGACAATTGTGGTTATAGCCCTAGGCCTGTTCTCATTGGAGAATTCGAAACTCTTATGAGTATGACTAAACAAGGTAACGTGTGAACATGTGCATGTTCACTAAAATTAATCACACTTATGGGCCATGCCAACATGTAAAAAGGGGTGTACTATGCCCATACTGTGGTTTAAAGAACATGTATTCACGTGTTACGCAAGCCAAGAAGTTCGACCAGCCTTACTTGTCAGAGAAAGTTAGCACATAATTATACGTATGTGTATGCAAATTCAATGTCATACTATTTTCAGATTGAGCTATTTTGTGGAATTCACTATTTTTTGAGAGCTACATGTGTGCACATTAATATCACTAAGAAAAGGGAATCTAGAGCTAGATGAGCAAATAGTGTGGTGTGTGCAACCACAACAAAGAGAACGAGATCAAAAGGATGGTAATGATCGCCTCCTGCTCCCAGCTCCTCGCGCGCGCGCCAAGGGCTCATGCTCATGGCGTCATACAATTAGCCTATACCTTACCGCGTACCGATACCCACACCCTATAGCGTGCGCATATAATATTACGGTGGTGCACACTTGATAATAGTGCAGTGTACAGCCACTTTATTATTTATAGCTGACTTATGTGGTTATAGTGGCCATAGGATTGCTTCATGTTACAGTACGTAGTGATGCTTCCTTGCTTATAAACGGTTATATACCGGTTAGTGTTAAGTTTCACCAGTGATACTCTAAGTACCATTCTATATGGTTTCACTGCATTACTAAGCTTACTATAGTTGTACTGCAGCTACCGGCTTGTAAGAGATTCACTGTACGTATGCGTAAGGCAAATAAGGTTATAAGTATAGGTAGCTGCTGACATAAGATTGTATATGCATGCCATATAATAATATTATTATAATGACATTGTGTGTATAGTAAAAGTAGATTCAACAGCATAATTATTGCTATAATAAGGTGCACTGGTACGTAGCTTCTAGTTTAAAAGTCAATCTTAAATAAACTTGTACAAGGTGATCATGTGCACTGCAAGGTAAACAAATTTGAGCAGATATGCATTACATATATGTAGGCCATCAATGCAATGTGAGTGTCTCATGCTCTTAGACTATTATTGTCAACAATACAATGCCACTATGAAGTCAATGTTATTATATGAATCATGATGAACACGTGTTTACATAGTGACCTGTGTCACTCATAATGCGTATGCATGACTAGCAACTACACAATGTCAACATGTGATGTCATGTCTTTCCTATAGACCCTCCTTCTTACTAGTAAACAACACTATTATGGCTACAATTCTCTCTCTCTCTCTCTCTCTCTCTCTCTCTCTCTCTCTCTCTCTCTCTCTCTCTCTCTCTCTCTCTCTCTCTCTCTCTCTCTCTCTCTCTCTCTCTCTCTCTCTCTCTCTCTCTCTCTCTCTCTCTCTCTCTCTTACTCTTTCCATCTCACTCTATAATATTCTAGGTGGGGTGTGTGTGTGTACATGTGTTAGTGTGTGTGTGTGTGGTGTACGCTAAAATTCACAGATCATTGATCAAAGTAACTACTGTGAATGCATGCAATGCAATATCAGATAACAGAGATCATAAACATGTGCTTACGTAGTTCTGGGTGTGTACTCATATAGGTGTATGTACAGTCCTCAGCATATCATAATACTATTATGCAAACTATACTATGTGTGCTTAGATCAATTACTATTGAAAATGCACATTGTCAATTCCATTAATAAATTTTAAGTTTAATGGAGTGGCACAAAGAAAACGTTAAGTGGTCACTCCCGGTCACTCCTACAATAATATTATACCCAAAGTGTTATCAGATCATAATAAAATTTATTATGTGCATGCACACACTGGATATGACGTCAATATTAGCTTTATTTTGTCATTGGGATGGTGAATGTTTATTGTTAGTTTTAGAGACACCTGGTAACTGTCTGTCCATCAGTCTAATGAAAATCATCAAAGATTTTTGACCCAAAAATAACAATACAGTGCCTTACTGCAGCAGTGGTGCATGCATACGATCACTAGCACTATAGTAATACTACATTTTTCATAAAATTTAAGGATTTGCTGAGTGGGGATTGAATCCACACACTCTACCAATTGAGCTACTAATTATAACCCCCTGGGACGCGGCAGGATAGTGGAGACGAAGGAACCGCCTTTTGTCAAGAGAGGTACTACCTCCACATGAACATAGATGAAAATCATACCTCATATGAATTATATTCAGTGATCATGAATTGAATATAATTCATATGAGGTATATGAGGTGACCATGAATACCACTACAACGTTAACTGTGATTAATATCGGCATTACAAAAATTCATTCGGCACTTGTTGTGTCAACAGATATTACGAGGGAGGGTTTATTTTATTATAAAGCTCATAACTCTACATTGTATGCATTGTTATTGAAAGGAGTACTTGAGCTTCATCGAACAATAATTAATATTTTTGAGAATTACTAATAAAAAGCTATGAGAAAGAATATTTAACTTCATGCTGTCAGTTCTCGATTATTGAACTCACAATGTTACTTAATATCGATTTGCCACCTGCACATTAAGTAAACCAAACTACATGCATGTGATGGTAACACCTTGCCACAGTATATAACACTTGTGCAGATATGTGAACCACATGCAAGAGCACATGCACAAGTGCACAGAGCAGGTGCAATGCTCACCATTGTTTAAAAAAAATCAGCCATGAATGGTTTGTGGCTCACTAGCTTAATTAGTATTATTATGCTGTATAATAGAACCATTCAGTGATAACACACCCTAATCTCGTGAGCCAAACCCTCACCTTCTCACCCTCAATAGCATTATCCTGAGTGAACTAAACACTGTGGAGTGTGAGGACCTGGCTCACAACACTATAATACTAATTATTATTAACAGCCACACATGCATGGCCACTATATAGCCCCTTATAATGCAATTGAAAAATGTGCTCATGTCACATCTTAGTCTTCATCAATATCTTAACATTCATGTAGCTTAAGTGCATGTCATTACGCCCAGTTACGTAATAATACATGTTGTCATGTACTAGATGCAACCTGCTAATTTAATTATGGCATAATTAAATTTTTATGAATTCTTAGTGTGTACTACGTTGTTGTCAAGAATATGCTGCTAATTAATGAAGTCATAACCAGGACATCCACTTTAATACATAAAAATATTATGTGATTGTAATAGACACAATCTCTTTGTAAAATACAACCTCGAATAATGCAGAATCACAGAGAATTTTCTAAAATAATATGTTTAATAATATACATTCCTGTATCCTATATAATATTATTACAGCGAAGTATTAAGTACCTAGCTGGAGTACATACTGCATGATCTAATAAAAAATACACGACAAATGGGTGAAAATTATTAGAGTCAGCAGTTTAGTATGATAAATTAAAAGGATGTATAAAATCTTGATGTAAATTATGTTCTAATACAACATAATTGAAAGCTATAATATTTATAACAATGTTGCAATACATACAAAAATAAACCTCTTTTTGATGTGTAAGAATACAAAAATAAATGGAATGGTAGGTAGACATAAATAATGAAGGGAACAGTATGCAGGTTGAAAAATATTCAGTGCCTCCAAGTATACGAGTTTGTCAGTGTTTTTTTTACTGAATTCTGACCATAAATACTGATAAAATTTCAAAAATACTGAAAACTGGGAGAATTAAGTACATACATCACATATGGAGCCCTTTGTAAAATACCGAAAAATACTGAAAATGCATGCAAAATACTGAAAAATGGGAATATTTATACTGAAACACAGGAGAGAAGGCAGAGAAGCTTGGAGGCACTGATATTAAACTGAACGAAATGAAATGGTGTAATAAAAAGTGATCTGGTGTATGTATTATTAAATATAGAAAAATAGGAAAGGGACCATAAAATTTTGAGCAAAATGTACGACAGTGTATGTCCAAATTTCTATAAATATACTACAGTATTATGTAGCTTGTTGTATATATGGGGTATATGGGGCATATGGGGTATAATATGGGGTTTGTACATAATATTATAATATTATTATACATATACCCCATACATGCAACAAGCAAAATTAATAAGAATTCCCAAATATTTATAGTCCCTCTTCTGATTATGTAGCTGCATGGTTTGTCAACAATTCTCCGTAAACTGTTTCACACGTACATACTAATCAGATTCAGTATGTTTCGATTTGCCTGTACAAATTTTAAAATAGTTTGGTCATTATGATTCTCACAACACTTCAATAGCTGCTATTCCACTTACTATGATGGCAAGGGCAGCATGGGACACAACAACAACAAAGTATTGTTACAATGATAGCTACAATTAACAAGAAGGCTGCGATGATGATGGGTACAACAATCATCAATAGGATATCCATGGTTGTCAGTGACTTGCCTGTAGCAATTGTTGTAGAACTGTATAATATTATTATGACAGTATCACTTACATTGGGACAGATTCTATTTAAAGAAGTTCTAATTTTAGAGTGTAATTTTAGAATGTGTAATTTTAGGGTAATATTTGTACAACTATCCTACAATGCAAATACATGTACAGTCTGCCAAGTACAATCACGGGATGCATTATCCTTATTTTAGAGATGAATCATTTTGTAAATATTATTTCTCTGTGCATAGAGCTTGTGTCCTGAATGAAACATTACTTGTAGGCGCTAATGACGTTGAAGTGATCAATTGGGTTGTTGATTCCGAATTTGAAGCTACAGCTGTCGTGAATGACCGATTTTGACACTCTACTGAAGTCCTTGCTAGGTCTGCAGTGAATTCGAAATGTAATAGGCACATCAATATCAGACCCAAATGAAAAGACTAGCATAATTGTGAACATTAAAATACTGTATAGCGGGAAACCTTGGCAAAGATTTTAATTTGGAGATTTGGAATTCAGTATAGATCGCCAAATTAAAAACTCACAAAATGAACTTAATTAACGCACATGTGCCTATGGTGGTAAGGCTTCAAATCACCAATTTAAATTTTTCCAATACCACTGGAGAGCCATTATGCCAAATTTTTTAATTAATACTCACTAGAATTACCCACTATATGATAAGAAATATCAGGATTTTCACAAGCATTCCAACTACTTACCAACATTAAAATTTATAGGAATATTAGTTCCACTTCCAGTGTTGGAGCATATGATTTGGGACGAGTTGTACTGATTTGACACCACGATGTGCAGTTGTGACTCGAGCATGATCATTGTTTGATCACTTGCATTAACTTTTGTAAGGTTAGCAAAACTTGCTCCATTAGGAGATGGTTTTCTAAGTGGTATCGTCTCTCTAAATGTGAAAAACAGTTCAGCTCCCATATCACTGACATATTGATCGCTGATCCATGCCAGAAAAGGTGATCCAACAGTCATACATGTAAATGTCAAGGATGCTCCAGGACAAACAACAGAAAGATTTTGAGGACTGCTGCACAGCTGAGTATCGTTTGTGCTACCGTCACAGCCAGGGGTTGCTGGAACCAATTATTAATTCTTGAAGTACAGAAATTATCTATTAATAGCACTTACCAAGTGTTTGCCTTAGTAGATAACATAGCAACAATAAAAGCAAGTGTTTGTTTCTCTGTAAAGATTTGTATTATTGTGTACATTTAATTAATCAAATTAACTCTCTTTTGATAATTGGTTATGTTACCGTGTGCACACCTGATTTGCCGTTATGATTTTTGGCTATTGCGTATCCTTTTCTTTTTAAGCAAGAATTCTTATAGACACACATAATTATGGATAATGCTATTGTACTACTTGTCATAATTACCATACATCTACCACTTCAGTATTGGGGGGTATAAACAATACCTAGACACTGTTTAGGAGGTTTCCACATGATTTAGAAGACTGAAGGGTTCTACTGAGCCCCAAGGTCTTCTAAGGGACCTTGTCCAAGGTCCTTGTGGAAAAATTAACGTCATTATAACGTTGACATTTTATCCCCTGCCCCCCTCTCTTAATGTCACAGCATTTTAGCATACGTACATTCAACACTGAAACTCTGATTCTGCTCCATTTAGCCTACACATTCGGTATTCACTTGTATTCTACAGTGCTAGCTATGTCTTCATGGATTCATACTTCTTTGATAATTTCTTGCTTGCCTGTAGCTAAGTGGAGAAGTGCTTGACACAAGCTATCACTAAAATGCAAACTGCTGGAGGCATATCTAGACTTGTTCAACCACAATACATAAAGCTATTAAAAGTCTGCAGTTGTAAAAGGTCATGGACCAAGACCCCCTCGAGGCCTCCCCCCTAAGGTCATAATGATGTTAATATTATTTTACCACAAGGAAGCCCCCTAAATCACGTAGAAACCGTTGTCAACTGCCTATAGGCTTGACATATAAACTGCTGCATAGCAACAATCCTACCCACAGGCAACTGAAAAATTTACAGGCGTTTATATGGGAAATAGAAACTTGCTCCTAACCAATCCCACAACAGTATTTGTTACAACTAGGATGAATACTAGGCTATGAACTGGTAACCACAGGTTACTATGAAACTATGACTGGTAACCACAATGTCAACCACAATGTCAACATAACCACAATGTCAACCACAACATCAACACATACAAAATTATAACCATGCAAGAGATACCATAACATTACTAACAATATTAAATATCATGGGAGTTAAGGCCTGTCTTGCATGCGAAGGTACTATGACAACTTAGTATGCCCAGGCCCTGCTATACACATAATGTATGATATTGTAATAATATGAAAATACTAAAATTTTAATACTAGTTAGACACTGTTTAGGAGGTTTCTACGCGATTTAGAAGACCAAAGGGCGGAGCTAATGGTGACTTGCAAGACACAGGAGAGTTATTAAGCAACGTTCAGACAACACTTCTCCTAATAGCCATCGTAGATTCACATTGTTTCTGTTCCGTAAAAGACCATGGAAACACTACTAGATCGAGAAGCACCGCTGCCACACACTCAATTACTATGATCTAAATTTGCTATGTTCTAATTAGAAACCCCCAGGGCCAGTAGAACCCTTGCTTCACTCGGGATTCTACATACGGCTCTTCATGCAGTCTTCTAAATCACGTAGAAACTTCCTAAATGGTGTCTAACTAGTATAATGTTGCTGTGTTACGTTAGTACAAACAATAATATTATTATCATGCAGCCAGCTAGTGTTATTACTACCCATGATCAGGTTCCAAAGCTATCAGCCAAGTAAACAGCAACTTGATGTGGGCTGCTAAATATAACATGTGGCCATTTGTGGCATCTTCAATTCATGGTCATCACTGCATGAATTGGCACGATAATTCACAGCTCGGGATATAGGCCGTATAGCCACAATATTATAGGCAACGAGATTGAAGCCAGCCACTGACTAAGATTGGGCATCAATCCAGTCCTCTGGGGTTGCTACTGTGGTATGTAAGCTTATTGAGTATTATAATTCTGAGCAAAGCGAGGCCTGTACTCGGGCTTGAACGTGCATCAATCTACACTCTTCAGCCTCAAAGGTGATCATGCAAGGTCTACAGCCCCCAAATTTCACATGCTATTGTGACAGGGTTTTAGGTCACCGGTATCTTTTATGGTTGAAAATTTTCGCGGGGCCGTTCTTGCCACTTGATCCGGTCTGACAGTTAAGTAAGACAGGCTGTGCTTCACCGGGTAAATACTGTCCACGGCTGATGCAAAGATGTTGCTAGATGTGGTCTATCAATTATTGGCCTATACCTTGGCTTTACACACACTGTGTAAACGCAAGAACAATTCAATACCTTTTACGGACCATGAACTTACTGATATCGATCCATTGTGGTCAGTAATTGCAGCCTTAACGTAGTAAACACTCTTTGTGATCAGTTCTCCCATACTCCTGCTCCCATTGATCGCCTCGTAGATTATAAATAATATTATTATGCCTCCGCTCAGTGCTCCTGGGCCGCGGTTTAGTTAGTCTACATGTTAATCCGAGATTCAGCATGTAACATTGAAAAACTGGAAATGCGCCTGAGCTGAGCTGGGGTCTAGGGCACGAGACTAAGCTGGTACCAAATCATGTGCGGTACAGAATGGACCTGCAATGTCACCATAACAGAAAACTGTCTAAATAACGCACACCACGTTCTGCCTGAGCTCGAGCTCAAAAGCAAACGAGACAAATATATGACTTTGTTGAGCATTCATTATCCTTGATTCAACCGAAAGCGCTATATACTCAAGAAGAGGCTAAAAAGGTTGATTTGGTAACTAGTCTCGCGCGCCAGCCCATTGGTAACCTGAAGCGTTTTCCAGGCTACGAAGTGCAATCAACCTCCCAGTGAAGGCGCTTTCATGGAGAGCTGTTTCTGTGAGCTTTGAGAAGTTTCAGGCAATAATTTCTAGGAAAAGCCTTGTTTCTGTTCTTGAACAGCTGCACTGGTTCTAGCGTGTCTGGATGTGGTTTTGTTGGTTAGGCGGGGCTGCATGGATTTCCAGGAAGCAGGAAACAATTGTGGCTTGTTGCATTCTTGTGGACTGAGCCACAATCCCATTTTTTCACTCTGAGACAGCTCAAGAGCAACAACAGCTTATCACTGCACCCCTCCAATATAAATTTAGTGCCTACATAATATTATTATATATCTGTTTTGCCTCAGACAAATTAATAAATGCACAAATTAATATGTAAATGCACACGTCGATTGTTACACTTAGCCTCGTACCCAGGATGCTCCCATTATTTAATATCAAGCTTCTAGCAAGTCTTCGAATTCTGCACCACTTACTACACCAGAATTATTGGGTTTTAATAATATTGCATACCGTATCCGATCTAATTAACGCACCATGAAAAAATAATTACAAGTGCAGGGTGGCGTGCCATTAGAGTGTGAAAATTATCCTTCCCAACCAGGTGGCGCGCAAAATTTGCACACAAAAGTATGGGGACGCGTGGGTGGGCACATTTAAATAGAGTGTGAAAATTGCACTTCAGGCCGAGGTAGTGCATCTATTAGAGAGGTGCATTAATTAGATCGGATACGATAATCATGCTGCTCTAACTTAGCGAATTGCATGCAAATTATACTAAGTCTTATGTTGAACTTTGGAGTACATGATCAACCCTATACCCCATCCCGTATTTGCATGGATAAATAACCACAAAAACTATATAATAGTTGGAAATAATATTATAGTAATTAACACATCTACATTAGCTATGTACTGATATTTGTATTTTTAATTTATTATGTGTATAATGCATTATATAAATCTGTTAGTCTCTGTCCAAATGTGGATTTGACTGTGTTGTTGAAATGTTAACAGACCTATGAGCAGATAACATAATGAATTATTATGCTTTTCTAATTTTCTTATCAATGGTTTAGCTATAGCTGTAAGCCCAGTGCAATGTTTCAATCATGATTGCAAGTGGCTTTTGCACATAATATTATATAGGAGCTCATGCCAACTAACTTCATGCGTGGAGGTTTAGGAGGTAGTGCTGGCGCTGGAACTTCATTGCTTGGTGGTGGAGGTACCCTTGGATGTTGACTTTGAGAACCAGTATTAGGGGGAGTGTCAATATACAGATTTCCACTCCTAGTAGGCAGAGGTGGAGGGGGTTCCTCTTCTTGAGGCTCCAGTTTCGGCACCTGATTCATATCTACTACAATTGGCAATCTACCTATAATATTATATGAGATGAAACACTGGTAATATTAATTCGAGACTCAATTAAAGTTAAGATCCAATTGTTAATTAGCTACCTGTTATGTAGACCTTTTCAATTTCCACTCCTAGTTCAGTTAGGTTTATAGCTTTCAATATATCAGCAACTGTTTTCCATGTTGGTGGATTCACATTCTTTCTCAGCCAATAGTCAAAAACTTCAACGATACATTCATCTGGATGGCATTGTTCTGCAATTCTATCTAGTACATCCTTCTCTATTCCAGCAGCTTCTCCAAACTGGTACCATTTTGGATGAACTTGTTGTTTCAATTGAATCAATAGACTATTGAGGTTGACACTTGGACAGTTATCTGTAGTGATAATAATGGCATGCACATGAATACAAGCAGTATAATACTGCACACTTGCACCTAGAAGAAGAAATCAAAATACATAACGTGTATCCATGTCAAATTATAATAATATTCCCTCCTTTTTCCTGATGTTTTGCTTATTATCTGGGTAATTATTTGCATCTTGCTCATCTAGTAAAACTGCACCTTAATAACTATGAGAGTTACCAATAGCTATGTAGTATATGAAACAATTACCACATCCCTAGTTTTATTGCATATTTTTATGGTAAAGGGTCACTATGTGTGTAAGTGGCATCCTTAAGTTGTGCAATAATAATTATCTCCCCAGTAGCAATTTACTTTTCTGTGGTTATGAGGTAATTATAGTGTAATTATGATGAAACCTATGGTGTAATCTCTTAGGTAATCTATGAGGTAATTATGAGAAAATTCAGGGCCTCGCTGGAGCCTTTCTGAGACTTGAAAATCAGTAAATATGTAGAGTATCTTACGCATGTATCCAGCGAATAGATTACAAGCTGAGCGCTACTTTCTCTGAGAAGTACTGTTGGTCGAACTTTACGTGTTTTCTTGGCTTACGTAATGTCATGGATAAATAAAGCTAGCCTTGCGCTATATATAGCACGCATCACTGCCACAAGGGGCTGGCCCGCGCGCGACTGCAGCAGCATGACCAACCTAAACTTCGGAAGGAATACTGTGTTGTCGAGTTCGTCTCTGTGATTGAAGCATCGAAACTTGTCGCTCAAGATTGAGAGTCGATCTTAGACGCCATCTCCATAATTTCTGGGGCCAGCATCGATCAATGTGCACGTGTACGCATTCTATTGACGACCTTTTACCACATGCACCATTCCACTGTGCAACTACTGGGGAGATGGTCAAGGGTTCATTCGTCAAATGCTTTAAAGTGGCATAACTTGAAAATGAAAACAGATGACAAACTTTTAAATATTTCTAGAATCATTTTCCATATTCACCTGTATCTGTGCCAAATTTCATGATTCGATACCTTTACCATTCGATATCTTTACTGTTTCAGAAAAGTAAATTTCTACTAGAGATATAATTATAGTAATGGTGTATATGGTAAAAGGTCGTCAAACACCTGATCAAAGCAATCTCTTGTATGGCATCAGTATTATTTGTTCAACAGAAGCCATAATCATGCATATATTGCCCAGATGAGTGAATCTGCTAATTGTATTATTATTATGATCACATCAGAATGGATGGGGTGGGGCTGATATTAACAGGAAGTCCCAGGTCTGAGGCATTCTGAAGCTGAGTCATGCCATGTTTATTCATATGATTGTGCATATATTCCTATAGTGAGTGGATGCTCGTCCTGAGACTCTCTCGCCAATCTCTCCCTTTGGTTATTACTTAATCTAATCAATCTGACCCCTCGCTGTTCTTCAGTTTCTGATGAAAACTTTCGTTCTGCCTAGAGCGCTTTCTCTGACGTCTTGTCTGTCTCTGTTCTTGTGTTTCTGGAGCTCTCCTTTCCTGGTCTCTCTTTCTACGTTTTCTTAACCTTTCTTCTTTTTCGGCTGCAGTTTCAGTTGCTCGATGAGCTTGCTCCCTTTCTCTTCTACGTTGGAGTTTTCTTCTCTCGCCGCTGAAGACTCCATATTGATTCAGTTAATGAACGTTTAGTCAACGTAAGTTGTGTCATTACGCATGCGCATTAACTGAAAAATATTGAATGTACATCTTTGAAATAGAAGACATATATAATATACGGTACGGAAGGACGTACGGCAGATATACACATAATATTATTCCGAGCGAAGCGAGGTCTCTACTCGGGCTCGAGAGTAGTTTCGTATGGCTTCTGGGCGTATCTTTCGCGTGCGTCAAAATTTTCTTTCTTACTCTCTTCGGCGACTCAGGCCACGTCGCCAAGTGTTTCTGAGTCATAAGCTGTGGCCTCCCTCGAGATGGTCACGCAAGGCCTACAAACTCTACCGTTCTGCTGGATTGTGCTTACCGGGCACTGTCAATGTGCGCGCGGCCAAAAACGATCGCACCTTCTTGGCCCAAAGTTGTTCGTCCTGTCGCTGATGGCAAAGATCTTGCTACCCGTGGCCTGTCAATTGGCCTACTCTTGGCTTTATTCTTCCAAGACTGACGACAAAATGGAGCTCCTTTTGTTGCTAATGCTGCAGCATACACTCCCTTGTCACGTGATCTACATGTGCAACACAAATTTAATTTACTGGGCCATGGGAAGGGGAAACCCTAAAATTTAATATTCAATACAGGATATTGGCATAGTGGCTCGCTGAGCGAGGACTGCTGCACAAAGTGTAACTCTAGTATATATATATACTAGTGACATGCAGGGCCTGTTTGGGGCGAGCCTGAGCTGAGCCTCTGAAAGTCTCTGTCAGTAGCTGCTACTCGAAAACTTTAGTAAAGCCATAGCACGATAAATCTTGAAGACTACTGGTACAGATCCAAGCAAACAATGACAGACAGTCTCATAGTGCCGTGTAGGCCTGTAGGTCTACAGCTGCATGATAGTCCCCTTCCATCCTTCAGTACCGACAGTCAATACAAAGTTTTACCAGAGTCATCAGTGAGCAGTACGTCTAGTCTATCTTTATCGTATTCTTAGCTGGTCCTTGCGCTATTGAGCTGATGACAGGCTCTATCTCGCTCAGAGTGTCCTCCTTTGGAGCCTTCTGCTTGCTTCTGTACGGCGCACGATGCGCTCTCTCTCTTTCGCGCCTTCTTTGAAGCCTTTTCTCTCTCTTCGCTTCAGCAGATTGAGTGTTAGTAGAACTCATACTAAAACAGTAGCAAAGAACAAGTATAGTCGTAATAAAGTGGCCTTTGAAATATTAAATTCAATGTGTCAAAAAAAACACGTGACTATGCTGACGCAAATGTTTTCATGCGGCCTTTTGAAATATACCGCGCAGCGCTGTACAATGTCTATGGCGGTTCGCGCGTGACGGACGTACCATACATATAAAATAATAATAATAAACATAATATATGGATTGCGAGCGTTTGTCTCGTCTATGTGGGGCTCGCTCAGGCTCGCCCCAACTAGAGATATGCATGGCATATTTGGGGCGAGCCTGAGCTTTGCGCATTGAATTTGAATAATAATTGGTATGATGAATGTGGAAGTATAAAATAAAAATAATTTGAAATGAAAACAGCAATTGTTTTATTTAAATTAGCCAGCAGATTCCAGCGTCACCAGGTTTCCAATCCACACCACCTAAGGCCAAGCAAAATTGATTATTAGTTTCTCATCCTATGTTCAGGAATTTCCCCAGGCGGGAGGGTGGCTTTTTATTTTATTTTTTGTCATGAATATCATTAAATGTCATCATGAATTTCATTAAAAAAATGGGCGAGTCTATGACGTAATGCCTTGTGCAGATAGTTTTAATGATATTCATGAAATAAAATGTGGTCAGGCACAGGAAAAACTAGAGGCGGGCGGGGATGAGAAACTAATATTCAATTTTATTTGGCCTAATGTTTCAATTGTATATTATAGAGCATTGTTTGAATGGTTGTTCTTCTGTTAGCATGAGTTACTCTTTCAATGGGATGTTGCTGTCTATCTTCTCCGAGGCTTTCTTCAATAGTCCAGACTCAGCAGCCAGTCTTTCACTCTGGTTAATTCTCATTCGCTGTATATAGCCTAGCTTTTCTCTCTCCAGCTGATTTGGCAGCTAGTCTGTCTTGCATCTGGCCTCTCTTTCCGGCTTCAGTTGACTCAACAGCCAGTCTTTCACTCTGGTTAATTCTCATTCGCTGTACTGAGCCTACCTTCTCTCTCCCGGCTCTTGCATCCATTGTAGCTTGGCCTCTCTTTCTTCCGTTGACTCAGCAGCCAGTCTTTCACTTTGGTTAATCCTCATTCATTGTAGCCTAGCTCAGAGTCTCTCTCTACAGCTGACTCCGACGGTAGCTCAGTAGTCTGTCTCGCATCTGCTGTAGCCCGGCCTATCTCTCCAGCTGATTCGGCAGCTAGTCTGTCTCTTATCTGCTGTAGCCGGCTAGCCTGGCCTCTCTTTCTTCAGCTAACTCAACATTTAGCCAGACATATTTGTCTTTGTTCTACTGGCCCTGTCTCTCAGTTGTACACGAGTGTAAATTTACAATTCGCTAAATTAGAACGGTGTATATACGGCCTAGCGCCTATGGCCGTTGCATGAGAATGCGCAATAGAATATTTCGCGTTTACGTTCATAGCAATGCATGCTGGGGATATAATTTCGCGTGACGGACGTACCATAATAATAATAATAATAATAATAATATATAATATAAAATTCGCGCATAGCTGTACCGTTCATGTGGGGCTCGCTCAGGCTCGCCCCAATAAACGGAAAATCTCGATTGGTATCACCTGTGTGGGGCTCGCTTCGGCTCGCCCCAATTAATACCGTATTTCTTCTAAAAATTCGGCACCTCTAATTATTCGGGACCCTTTACCGAATGATTGAAAATAGTCTCTAATTTTCGGCAAAGGTCGTCACGCGTAGATGCGATAAACAGGAACAGAATGCGCACGCAGACAGAATGTTGAATATTAACCTCTAAAAATTCGGCGAAGCTAAAGTAATGTTATTATTTTCATGCCGAATTTTTAGAAGAAATGCAGTATTAGTTGTGAGATTCTCTATACCAATTAAGGTTATAATTGAAGCTGATAGGAGAAAGATCACAGGCATACGCAATAGACTTCATAAGGTACTAGGTGGGTGTGTTCGATGTAGGCGTGGTCGATACATTTGCACGATTTGTAGCTTCCCTGGGTACTGCCTAGGGTTAAGAACGAGACAAAAGGTGTTTTTTCGCAGTCTTACACCATTTATTGATCCTATATACTTTCACTTAGATGTTGAGATTTGCCGATTTTTATGCTGACAGATGACAGACAACAGACAACAGACAACAGACGACAGACAAACCAATTCCTTTACCCCTTGCTGCGCATGCGCGCACGTGGGGTAATAATAAAGTATAACATGGGTCCTTAGGACTGCCCAATTTACCCAGCTAAGACAATGAAGGCTAGTGTTACTAACAACATAGTTGCCAAGTGTCCCGGTTTGGCCGGGACAGTCCCGGAATTTGGCCCTATGTCCCGGTTGTGTCCCGGTTTACCTGATTTTGCAGCATTGTCCCGGAATCCAGCTCGATTGTACAAATGGAGGTGTGGCACAAGCATAAACTCAGTATATTATCGAATTTCAGTCCGTATATCTCGATGTTTAGTGGGTGTGGCAGTACACGATCGTCCGAAAGTGTGTGTGGTCGACCAAAAGTGGGCGTGGTCCGTAAATTTTCGCGCGCGCTTCGCGCGCGTTAATACTATTTTCTACTTTGTCCCAGTTTCTCTTCTTATAAACTTGGCAACTATGTAACAACTATAAGGTAGTGGGCTATTGGCCTTTTTCAAGTGCATTGGTGTGTCATGTGCAATTAACTTGAATAGTACATATACAATCAGTTGACATTTTACCATTTATTTCGGATGCCAATGATTCTTGTGCTTTTTGCTCATGTGCAAAATGATCAAGCAATGCGTAGTCAACACGGTTGTCGTCAAGGAGATGGGTATTAATATTTGACTTTGTAGGTGCTGGTCGTTGACCAATGTCAGCATACACAAGAGTTCCTTCATCCTACATGAAAATAATAACTGCTTGATAACACCAGTTATTCAGCAAGTTCTTACATACTTAATTAACAATATCAATCAGTACAATGATTATAATTATGATAATAATAATGTCAACTACCGTAAATCTGGAAATTTTCGTTGTAAAAAATATTTTCGTAGTCAATGGCGGCTACAAAAATTAATCTTACGAAAATTACATTGCGCTATTAACGCTAATGCGGTAAGGGGTCGTTCCTACGAAAATTTTTTTACACGAAACTTTATCATACGAAAGTTTCTTTACACGAAAATTTCCAGATCTACGGTATTTGGATGGCTTTGTTTTACACTACTGTAGTGTCCCAGGTAAGCACCCATGGGTGCTTTAACATAGATCACGATTTTGGTCCACATGGGCGCTTACCTGGGATAACTTCTATAATATTATTATAATGTTTGTATGGATATTAACCGCTTGAAATGAGATACATGGGAACTTACTCGGACACTACAGTATTAGCAATATTGCATAGCAGACAGTGGTGCAGAGAGGTGAGGTGTAACTTGGATATTACGTGAATAATGCATGTGCACACAGTGAAAGTCAATCACTACAAACATCTAGCATGCATTTCCTGAGAAAAAGGATATTAAAAGTGCACATTCACACACAATGTCATAATAATACTATGAATATCACAGTGTTCATGGTGTTTTCATTGACTCCACAAATATGGAACCAAGGTACTTGCCCAGGATACTGAGGTAGACAGCCTTATGAATCAGACAGTGCCTTATTGATGGAATTCATTATTGTAAAACCACAACTGGCTACTGTGGTTACATGGCCCACTCCAGGGCTGCATAATAAACGTATGCATATAAAATTATGTCTATATACGTGTTGATATTATGGTAGCTGGCTATAAGGATATGCGTAAGGTGGAAGATCTCACTTTGATCCACTATCCCAGAGTAGAGACATTGGAGCTGCCCATTGTATCACTATGTAGACTTATTACCTTTGCATAGTTGCCAACTGTCACTGGGACAGTCCCGAAAATATTGGGTGATAGCTATAATAGTTAAGGTACACGTCTAATAAATCAGAAATTTAAGTCAAACTAAGTTGATCTAAAACAATGCCATGTATAACACGTGGAGTAGCTAGATGACTTAATTCAGTGCCATGAATAACCCATGGGATCCTTGACTTATGTGCCGCTCTTGTCCCGAATTCTCCCTCTGCTGATATCAGATTACGTCACTACATATAATGCACAAAAGGGGTGTGGTACAAACCTAACCTTAGTATACTACCCTGGTATATCTCAAGATTTAGTGGGCGTGGTAGGTGGATTTTGTGCGTAGTCGCGAAGATTGCCGAAATAGCGGGTGTGGCAATGCAAAAAATTGGGTGTGGCCCCAAATTTTTGCTTCTCTCATCTGTCCCGCATCCGTTTCTTATAAGGTTGGCAACTATGTCTTTGTACCAAGTACTTTTTTATAACTGATATTGGATAATAAGGATCGACTGTCAATAATTTCTATTCTCAGTTTCTAGTTTGTTTTGAAAATCTGGAGAGAAAGTTTTCATTATTGTCGTGTGCACTCACCATTATCCCCTCCAAAAATTTTCTGGATCAGTTCATATACAGAAGTACAATAATGAGCTGCACGACGGCATTTAAGTTGCGTACCATCAAAGTACAAAATTAATACACATGTGGGACTAACATAACCCAAAGTTTAGTTTAAAATTAAAGTTGGCTAGCTATGACATGATATTCACATAATACTGTTATACCTTGCTTTCATGACTATCAGATTCACCATGAGTATCAAGTTCAATATCCTGCAAATACCTAATAAGGTTAAACGACCATGTTGAGTAATTTTATGATTGTCTATTCTAAATATCTCACTTTGAATGTCTTATATTATTACTGCGCTTGAGAATCCCTACAATTCAAAACGTGATTGTGATAATTCCATATCAGTATTGCTTATAACAGATAACATAGTTTACCTTTCTTATTCACGATGAAGATAAGAACCACAATAATGATAATGATTACCGTTGCTGCAAGAATACTACAGATGACTGCAACTGTTATTTCAAGCGTACTTTGATCTTGAGGGGTGTCTACAAGGATATACATAATATAATTGTAATGGAGTTAAGGTATCCTGAGGCATACAGTCTGTTGGTTGAAAGGCCATAATTGTTGATCCTGCACATTAGGGTGTTCAGATCATTGTACACACAACCATGATTAATAATTATCAGTTTTCACCTGTGCACTCAAATTCTCGTGGGTCTGGTTCCCATTCTCCATTTCCCATACACACGGACGAGTTAGATCCATTCAGTATCGGTCCACGTGGACAGATAAACATAACAATTTGTCCCTCTAGTGCTGGATCCATATAGCCCTCAGCTAAAGCGTTGGTCAGTTCCATCGGGTTACTACACTTGCCTGCAAGAGTGACTTTGGCATGGTACATGCATTGTTACAGTATTACACAACACTATCTTACTGAAGTTTAACTCAATAATCTTAGTTTGACTGAGCTGTCGACAGGTGCTGTGCTGAGTGACACTCACATTGTACAGTGTGTTATACGACAGTGTCAGCTGAACTCTCATGTCTCCGGTAGACATCACATTGTTAGGTTGTGGATTTGCACTGACACTGATGTTACGTAGAAACTGCTGATAATATGGTTGTGAATTCAAAAGCATCCACTCCAGGGTTATTATGACTCCATCACTCAAGAAATCTTCTGAATCAGTTCGTATACTTAACTCTGAATAAGATTGGACTTTTTAATAATAATTACCCATAATTATCACTGTGGCTTGCATGCATGCTGCATCATGCAGTGTTCCACTATGTAGCTATTTTAGCCATGTAACATTAAAAGGGGAAGAATTCTATCATTATGTATAATATCATCCCATATTATGACTGTGGCGTCTTACCAAATTGTTGAGAATCTATGATTTTGATGATGGTTGTGGATACCAAAGAATTCATGCCCTCAACACAGTTCACTACAGTTCCATTTAGATCACTGCTGACAGGATCAATTGTTGCTCTAGATATCAATGGCTGGACATTTTGACCAGAGAGCCTTGAAAAAGTGATCATGGAGCTGCTGATCATCAGTGGTTGAGGTATACCAGTCATTCCAATCGATGTGACAGGTGTTGTGGTGCGAGTCTCATTTTCAGGAAAGACAACGAACTCCCATCTATGATCTATCCCTGTCGTGTTGCACATCAGTTCCAGTTGATCTCCTACCTGGCAAACTGGGGCCACAGGTGAGGGAGAGATCTCAACCACTCCTACATGGCATAATAAAATCGTGTACAGCACTGCAGCTATCAGTGACATCCAGATCTAGATCTATTCATACCTTTTACATGCCTATAAAATAATAATAGACCATAAAACACTCTGAAGATCACTTTACACTTTCGCCATCCAAGCAATCGCTCAGTACTCATGTCGATCACCATCTATCGTCACGACTCAGGTATAATTATGTTAAAGGTTGAGCGTGAACACGCCCACATAATTATTGAATTGGACATGTGACAATACGTGCATATAGACACAACATGACACAATATTCATTGCAAGTTGGAGGCTGATCAATAATGAAGTTTTTTCGATTACTACTGTTAACCAGCATATGTACAGTAACAGGTGGGAAGCTATAGTGTATGAACATGATACTCATTTAATTTATAGCTAAGTCATGTAGGAGTGGTGGAGATCTCTCCCTCACGAGTGGCCCCAGTTTGCCAGGTAGGAGATCAACTGGAGCTGATGTGCAACACGACAGGGATAGATCATAGATGGGAGTTCGTTATCTTTCCTGAGAATGAGACTCGCACATCAACACCTGTCACATCGATTGGAATGACTGGTATACCTCAACCACTGATGATCAGCAGCTCCATGATCACTTTTTCAAGGCTCTCTGGTCAAAATGTCCTGCCATTGATATCTAGAGTTACAATTGATCCTGTCAGCAGTGATCTAAATGGAACTGTAGTGAACTGTGTTGAGGGCATGAATTCTTTGGTGGCCACAACCATCATCAAAATCATAGATTCTCAACAATTTGGTAAGTCACAATCATCTGGAAAGGATGTACAGGGTTATGGTTATGACCCCAATCAATTATCAACTAGTTGTAAGCTATGCCTCTGCATATAATAATAATAATAATTATTATTATTATTATTATAGAGGAACACTGATGTAGCATGCAATCCACTAATTCTTAAATTCCAAATCTTCCTTTGAATTCCTTTTTTTTCAGAGTTAAGTACACAATCTGATTCAGAAGATTTCTTGAGTGATGGAGTCACAATAACCCTGGAGTGGACGCTTGTAGATTTACAACCATATTATCAACAGTTTCTACGCAACATTAGTGTCAGTGCAAATCCACAACCTAAGAATGTGATGTTTACTGGAGACATGAGAGTTCAGCTGACACTGTCGTATAACACACTGTACAATGTGAGTGTCACTCAGCACAGCACCTGTCGACAGCTCAGTCAAACTAAAATTTTTGAACTTAATTTCAGTGAGCAACTCAAAAATTTAATAATAGTACAGGCATTCCAAAGTTTATTCTTGCAGGCAAGTGTGGTGATCCATTGGAACTGACAAATGCATTAGCTGTGGACTATGTAGATCCAGCACTAGAAGGACAAACTATTATGTTTATCTGTCCACATGGACCGATACTGAATGGATCTAACTCATCCACGTGTATGGGGAATGGAGAATGGGAACCAGACCCTAGAAAAGTTGAGTGTACTGGTAGACCTGTGACAATTGCAACTATGATAGGTACGTCATAATATATAATTTCAATGTTAGATTATAGTTCATAGACACTTTCATCAGACCTGTATTTACTGCAAACATGTTTGTTTATTTTTATCAGCAGCATGCAACAGTTCACCCTATGTACTTCGGATAAGTGACCCAGTGAGAGTTATCAAAGAGACATCAGGACAAGAGTTCGATGATACTAACTGTTGTTCAGGATTTCTAATAACTAGTGCCAACAATACAATATGCTTGGAGAATGGGGAATGGGAATTGGACACAACGCTGACGAATGAAGGTTAGAGTAAGTTCTGTATACACAACTATATTTATAGGTGTGCATACATATACATTAACATGGTAACAAAATTCAATTTGAGCTTTCATTTGAGCATTTTCTGGCTTCATTAACACAATCATTATATTGTACTCTAATGTATCACATTTTAAGTAATTTAAAGAGAGACCCTGGGGACTAAAAAAATTTTTGATGACTCAATTATCTGTCACAGACGCTTGTGTGGGAGCAGATTATAATACTCTTGGTAGGAGACTAGCTATCGCATAGACTTTAAAGTTTTTATTTCAATGTACATGCAGGAATGATTGCCATGCTAAGAACAGCGCTGATATCGGTGACATGTGTACTGGTTGTGATGTCAGTACTTACAATTATCGCTGGAATAGTTTGTTATCACTACATCAGCCAGAGATGGAGAGCAGCACGATCAGCTGATATAAATAAACAACCAGGGTCCAACAGTAATCCCAAAGACACGGAATCAGAGTTGGAACTGAAAGAAAATGTGGCCTACATCACCTTGCGTCCAGCTGCATAATAATCACTGTATAACAAAACTGTTACTGGTGGATTGTGATTATTTTTCGAGATAAGCAAATGTTTAGTAATACCCAACTTATACATGAAAGACTGGTTGTGTTTTTAGCTTGTGCTGTTATTAAAACTGTCCCTTGTCATTGAAGCATGAGCTATAAAAAAACAACGAAGCACAGTTGGCATAGTTGCAAAATTCTCCGTTATTTCAAGCTTGTATTGTTGTTGAGTTATGTATAAACAACTAAGCACAGTTAGCATAATTTGCATTATTTTTAGCTTGTGCTGTTATTGGGTTATGTAAAACAAGCCACGCACAGATGGCTTAATTGCACTTGATAGGGCTCTTTGTGGGTACTGTATGTGTACAAACATGTGGTTTGGTTATGGACAACTATCTGTTTAGTGTGGCCTTAGATCAAAGCAAGTGGCTGCTGTACACCATGGATAGTAGCACCAGTGAAGCTGGCCATGGTGGCACTGAATTAATATGCATCATGATGACTCAGAGGTGTATGTACAAGTCATCATACAATATGCATGCTTGTTGGTAGTTGCCTACCATGCAACCAAAGTTTTTATAGGCAGTTTGCTGGCTATGGGAAGGGGTTGGGTCATCAAAAAGTAGGCCAATGATGAAAAGAGGTCAACTACCAACAAAATAGTTATCTGACAGTAATAGGGGTGCATTCAACCATGCATCTCATGCACCCCAATTACTGTCAGAAAACCTTATTATTATGTATATACCTCTGTGCGTAGTACTACATGTATATAGTATACAGTAACTGCTATATAGTAAATATGTACTCGACTCCACTACTAGGAGTATATATACATGTTAGGATTATTATTATGCCGATTTGTTGCATACATACGTACATACATACATACAATTACAGTGTACACAAGTGTGTTCGAGTATAGTAGTATTATGTGTAGACAGCTGCAACCATCCTTCCTAACAGCCGTGGACATTAACCTTCCTTTAAGTTTCTAAACGATTCCTGCCTACAGTTACTAGCTCATAACATAGAAAAGTATTCCCAAGATAAACAAGACAAGCATAAATTCTAGTGGGTTGCAAACACTACTAGTCTAGTCTAAGATTCTAAGCAGTGTCTACTACATAGTCTGTTGACATAATGTAGTATATATAATAGTGTGTCTGTGCTTATTTTGACTGTTTTTCAAAGAAGCTTTTATCGCACTGATGGTTTTGTGCAAGTCTTGTGGTGTATTCTTAGGCCTTGCTTCCATTTAGGGGAAAGTTTATGACTTGTGCTCATGCAAGCAAGCAGTGACGAAATTTTGAATTGTTCGAGATTAGCTATCATGTGCGTGCACACACACACACACACACATATGCAAGTACAACCTGGCACCTGTACCCCCTTGAGAATGCACTCTGCAATAATATAGATTATATATCTTCTGATCGTGAGACAGTGTCTTACAATTGACTTGAGATCTGTGATAGAATTTAATTTAATATATGCCTAGGCCTGTGATTTTTCTATCTGTTTTCAAAGCATCGATCCTTATCACAAGTTAAGAATGACAATTTCTACTGAATCTTTAGCTTGTGGTGTATATAATATTATACGTATTATCAGGCCTTACTTCGTTGCCATTAGCTTGGAAAGTTTACAACTTGCTAATAAGCTCATTCATGCAGAAAAGACATTGTGAATTGTTCGAGATTAGCTCTGATAGCTGTGTGCACCGCACACCCTGGCACCTGTATCCCCATGAGATCCTGCTTCGATCCAGTGCGTGTCTAACTGAGACGGTGTCCTTTCCTGAAGGTGTGTGTGTGTGTTTCCTTGGTCTTAAGATCACGATTCTTAGTACTGAAAATAGCTCAGTTTACTTTTAAGTGTCCCAAAATCAGATATTTAGGTGTCACGTTCATTTCTGTTAAGTAACTGATGGTTTGCCCATCATCCTAGCTGTCAATCTGCTTTATCCTTGGAGTATATGCACACAGCTATATACACTGTAACGCTTTTTTTTTCTCCGAAGAAACATACATTCAGCTGCTTTCATTTCAGAACCGGCTTAATTCACAATAATATTTTATCAGGGACAGAGCTCGAGTTGTAAATATTTGGAGTGCAAGTGCCATTTACTCTTGAGTTCATTCACTTTCAGGCAACAACTACACAGTATTACTGCTGAATGTCAACTAGTGTTAGTGTGATCCCAATACCAGGCAACAACTACCTATATAGTAACTGCTGAATGTCAACTAGGATCCCCAATACCAAGGAAGAAATTATATCTATCAGAAACATGGCTGGGTGTTTGCATGCATGGGAGACTCAACTCATGACACTCTGTACGTAAGAGTAGTACTATGGATGTGAACATAAAATATAAGCTTTAAATGCAGTCACCTACCCTATAAAGATTCAAAAATTATGTTGGGGTTTCATTCTGGAAGAATGGTTAGGAACACCTGCTTCCCCATCTCCATCTCCATACCACTTCCCATTCTCCTGAAGGGGTGTGCAGTGGGAGGCAAACAGGTTTTACTAAGAGTTTCTGATTATTGGTATTCGAGGAATCCAGTGAGCTCAACTACCCTTGACCCCCTTGAGATTTGATAAGACAGGTCTTATTGAAGGATGTTGTGAATTGCTTACATATAGCCTGGTAATACTGTATATATAGCACTAGCTATATAGCTGGATAACCAAATCAGGCGCTGATCCAGAAATCTTGCATGGAAGGTGGCTGATGGGGCGGCTACCCATAGTAAACCATACTGTTTTTCAATTGGGGGGGGGGGGGGACTAGTTAATAATGGTGGATATCTCCAGTGCATAAAAGAACTAGTAAAGGCTAGCCACCCTATCCACCCTCTCCTGATCAGCCCCTACAAAAATATCGTATTTAGTAATTGAACAGCTATAGCATAATAATATTATTATTAATTCTTTGATACCGTACGTGTGCATGACATTTCCATTCGTATATTAATATTATACAATGTCATAGTCTGAGCCATTGATAACTGCTGATGTGCTCTAAAGTACATGTATATGGACCGGAGTGGACTGCTACACATGTTTGCAGTAAAATTAAATATCACTACGTTGTGACAATTAGTCCAGGATTGACAAAATAAACAACATAATAGGACTTAATAACTATTAAATTTTGTAAGAGCGGAGTCATGAACCAGACAATTGTCCGAATGTGTCACCAAGATCAGAATTGATATTTCAGTGTATTTTAAACAACATACCGGGTATGACTATCAACATGCCTGCTGTCGTTTTTTTGAAAATAACTCACAGGACTGTTTCATAAACTACGTAGCTGTCAGCAGATGGTTAGCACATGAAATTTCTGTCATGTACATGCACACAAACTATAACATGAGATTGAGAGTTTGAATACTGTTATGCTGTATATACCGGTCAATATCCTAATCCATCAAGTCTATAATACCCCCCCATATACAAGCAATTAATAATAAGCTCATGATCACATAAAAGCACGCTTTGTAGTACTATGTCTAGGTTCAGAATAATATTATGTACAACATTATACAGTGTTACAGTAATAATAATTATAATTTACCATAAACTTGTTATAGCAGGCGAAAGAGAAGTGAAGTTTTTTTTCTCTTTCTATACCAACTTAATTTTCTTTCTTGCCTGCTGGCTATAGAACAGTATTATTATCATGGCATATTGTATACACTGGTAATACAATAGAAGCTAGCCTCAGATCATATTATGATCACACTCAGCTAGCTTATATGATTATCTGAGAGCAGTCCATTAGTTACCACTTATGAATAATATGATGACCATGCCATACACGGGAGTAGGTCATCATGTGATCAATTAACAGGTTCTCCCCCACTCATTAATATTTAAAATCCACAATTCATATTATATAATATTGTACAACCTATGTACATGTACAGTAGTGCAATGTGCAATGGGGAACATCTAGAGTCTACTACATGCAGTACTGTGCTTTGTAGGTCAGTTGTCTAGGGAAAAAAACATTGGGGAATTGCACCTGCCTCTATGTATCAATAATATAAAGTGACAGCCTTTATAACTTGTAGTATACTGAATATTATTAAGTCACTTGAGAGCCACTGCCTATTTACTGTTTAAGTTCACTGGACAACTGACCTGCAAAGCACAGTATAATAATTATATAGATAATAATATAGCATAATAATATTGAGATAGACCCATTTATACTTTTAGTGTATACTGTGCCTTGCAGGTCAGTTGTCTAGGAAAAAAGGTTGGGGAATGGCACCTAGCCTGTCTCTGTCACTATAAACTGACAGCCTTTGTGATTTGTAGTATATTATTATTAAGAGCTTGAAAGCCACTGCCTATTTACCCTTTTACTGTGCTTTGCAGGTCAGTTGTCTAGGAAAGTTAAACTGAATTATGCACTTGAGAGCCACTGCCTATTAATTTTACCCTTTCCACTGGACAACTGACTTGCAAAGCATAGTATAAGATATGAAATTTATACTATTGAGATTGCCCTACATATATTATTAAACTCTGTGTGTGTGTGGATAATCTTGCTATCACAACGACTGTCGTGTCTTGAAACATTATTTTAGCTGTAAAAGCACATCATTATTGAGCAGTGTTTGCAGACAAGTCTCCACACACCCACCCTGGCTCATTCTTGTGGTTTACTCTACTTCAGGTTGTGTGTTAACATTGTGGCTATAGTATGTACGTACCCCCATCAGGATTCAGTGATGAGTACTAGAATATTATGTAGCCATGTACATGATATGTATGCAAACCAATGATATCGATGATGCCATATAATATAGTGTTGTATTGTACGTGGGCTCAACATAATATACATCTAGATCTGCACAGTATGTATGGGTTATTGGTGCATATATAGTGAAACACAGTTATAGTACACACATGCAGATAATACTGATTTTTGTGACTTAATTCTTGATTGGGAATCCAACTTACAGTGTAGCCTGTATGCACGTATAATATGCATATACCAATGATGATACCTTAGAGCTGTATGGTGGGCTCAACATGTGCTAAGTGAAGCACTGTACATAATAATAATAATATTATTATTATTATGCAGGTGGCTCGATCTGATTTTAATTCGTGACCAATTTGTTCTTTTATTGGGATCCAATGTGCCAATGTAGCTATAGCTACATCAACATAGTCCGTAATATTTCAAGCAAACATCTGGTATTGACTCAATGACCATGATACTGGTTACAATACTATAATATTATTGTGTCATGCATTCTCTTAGAATTGAAATTGAAACACTAACTCATAGTGTCATCATAATCTATTGTCACTATGCTAGTGATTCTCACACACTGCAATTGTTTGCACAAACACTCACAAAAAATGTTGAGCAATAGTGATGTGTGAATGCATCAAATAGGTACACTTGCAATATGGCCAATCCCCCCCCCCCCCCCCCCCCCCCCCAAAAGGTGGGAATAGGTGCAAAGTGTGATTCAGAGAATGTACAAACCTCACATTTCAAATTCTTCAGGCTTTTCATAGAGGGGATCATATCATGGTTTTATTGCAATTTAGGCCATTTCACGCATCAAAGTGTTCCTATAGTACATATAAGTCCCAATTTTTACTTGACGTGTTCACACGTGCACCTTACATTCATGTAGCATAGCAACAGAGACAAACTGGATCAGTGCGTGCATTACCACAGACATGTCCCGGGCAAGCGCCCACTCCTGGGTAAGCACCCATGCCGTGTACCGCATGTCAAGGCCTGGGTCAATGTAGCAGCTTCTATACAAATGTATGGAATTTATATATAATATCCCGGGTAAGCGCCCATGCGGGCCAAATCAGTGGATTACATTTGAGGGGATCTCCCTGTCAGGAGGATTTGCAGACTCATTTTTTTCTCCAATACCATAGAGGATATGCAAGGGAAATATATACCATTGTAATCCTGTCAATGAGTTCTTAAACAAATTTTTATTTCAGCTTTTTTCCTGTACCCCCATAATTGAAAACTCAATGTCATATCGAAGTACTTGGAAAAATAGGACATTTTGGTGCAAGTTTCACGTCCATAGGGGGTGTAGAAGCCGAGATATCGATATCGATGTCCTAGAAAATTATGAACTTTTTACGATTTTTTGGTGTTCTATAATATAGGACATCAGTTTTACACTAATATACAGGCTATTAAAGTACTGGACAGCTAGGCTAGTCAGAAAGGGGGGTTGTCCGAGCCCATCGAACCCGCTCTGGATCCGCCACTGTGTACTACGGACATGAATCAGTATAACTTGGTGCTGCCATGCAGGTCTATTTACCTTCTACATGCCTGCAACGACATAAAAGCAGAACATATTAAAAAATACTGTGAGGCCCAGCCTATACTTCTGCAAGTCAATCGTTCTTTGGTCAGCATTTATATTATATTGATCGTTGCTCGTCATCTGACTCATTGAGTCAACGTGCAACTAACTTGTAATGGACACGCCCACATAATTGTTAGCAGAGGCACCCACGCAATAATTCTTGTGACATGGCGCCATGGCAACAATGAGGTTGTGTAACTTCATATTGCTTCTTTCACAGTTTTTATCAACGAGAATAAATTCTGCAAAAGGTAGGATAGCAAAATTAATTTGCAAATAATGCACCTATCAATGTATTGCCCCAGGTCACCCCACGGGGAAGGGTGGGGGATTTGACCTATATGAAATCAATTCCCTCCCCACTGGAGCGAATACTAGGATCAAATGCCCCCATCATAGGACTGTATATTTCCCCTATTATATCTGTAAATATTGGTCAAATCCCCCTGATCCGGGGCATATTTATCCGTCAAATACAATCAAATCCCCACCTTTTGCCATGCAGTGGGGTGGTAGGTGGGGCAATACATTGATAGGTGCATAATGTAGCAATTACTCTGTCTGCAGGAGTGGTTGAGCTCTCTCCCTCAGGGGTAGCCCCAGTTTGTCGAGCAGGAGATCAACTGGAGCTGACGTGTACATCGTCAAGTGCTGTTCACCAATGGGAGTTCACTATCTTTCCTGAGAATATATCGTACACAACAACACCTGTCTCATCAGCTGGTACCAGTGGTGTACCTCAACCACTGACAGTTGGTGGCTCCACGATCACTTTCTCAAGACTCTCTGGTCAAGATAGCTTGCCATTGGTGTCCAGGGCAGTAGTCAGTCCTGTGAGCAGTGGTCTGAATGGAACTGTGGTGAACTGTTTTGAAGGTGTATCATCAACTAACCCGGTGGCATCAACAACCATCAGAATCGTAGATCCTGGCCAGTTTGGTAAGACACCATGCACAGTTATGGAAAGGGTGTGCGGGGTACATCATCCCCAATCAATAAATATGATATTATGGTGCAGTTGGCTTGTCGCTAATCTAAGCCATGTCCGTGCATGCTGACTTAGTATGCCATCTTTCATTTGCACCAACCCCCTGTACATGTATACATCCATTAACTCAAACAGTTTGTCATCACTATGTATTACGTCTACCCCCATAATATATAAATTAGTAACCCCTCTCAAATGACCTAATCGGAGGGCGGGGCCTTGGTGATAAACTATCAAATCAGATGGAAAGATTTGTGAGATGTTAATTTAATTATATCACATTAGGGTTAAGTGTTCAATCTGATCCGGAGCAGTTTTCTAGTGATATAGTCACAGTAACTTTGGAGTGGACTCTCTTAAATTCACAAGATCATTATCAACAGTTTCTACAAAACGTCAGCATCAATGCTAATCCACCACTGGATAATGTTGTGTTCACTGGAGACATGAGAGTTCAGCTGACACTGTCATACAATACACTGTATATCGTGAGTGTCACTCAAAATAGCACTTGTGAGCGGTTCAATCGAATTACGTTCCTTGAATTGAACTATAGTAAGCTATATACATACATGTCAGTGTAAGTGATAATTAATAACTACATCGTGAATTTACTCCTGCAGTCAAGTGTGCTGACCCAATGGAACTGACTAATGCTAGAGCTGCTGGCTATGTAGATCCAGCACTAGAGGGACATGTTATTACATTCTCCTGTCTACAAGGACAGACTCTTAATGGATGTAGTCAATCCACATGTATGGGGAATGGAAAATGGGAACCAGATCCTAGAGACATGAAGTGTATAGGTGAATAATTTGCATGATCATTATTTCAGTTTGGTGTGTGATGATCTGGTGATCCTCAACATCCTGATACAGGACCGAATACACAGGCAACTGCAGTTTATCCGACAAGCGCTACAATATCAGGTATACTTCAATGGTTACAAGAGCTACGTATTTTCACCAGACCTGTATTTACTGAAAACATGTTTGTTTATTTTTATCAGCATCATGCAGCAGTCCATCCTGCATATGTACTTCGGATAATTGACCCATGGAATGTATATTTTATAGGTGTGCATACATATCCATTAACATGGCAACAAAGTTCAATTTGAGCTTTCATTAGAGTGTTTTCTGGCTTCATTAACACAACTATTATGCTGTACCCCAACCTATCACATTTAAAGCGATTTTAAGTAGAGAAAGACCTTGGGGACTAAAAAAATTTTTTGATGACTCAATAGTATGCCACTGATGCTTGTGTGGGAGCAGAATATATACTCTTGGTGGGAGACTATGGCACAGAGTCTGACTTTAAAGTTTTTATTTCAATGTACAGGAATGACTGCTATGCTAAGAACAGCACTGATAACGGTGACATGTATATCAGTTTTGATGTCAGTATTAACCTTCATTGCTGGAATAATTTGCTATCACTGCATCAGTCAGAGATGGAGGGCAGCGTCAGCTGACATAAATAAACAACCAGGGTCCCACAGTAATCCCAAAGACACGGAATCAGAGTTGGAACTGAAAGAAAATGTATCTTACATCTCCCTGCGTTCAGCTGCATAACTGTTACTGGTGGATTATGATTATCTTTTGAGATAAGCAATGTTTAGAAATACCCACCTTATATACATGAAAGACTGGTTGTGTTTTTAGCTTGTGCTGTTATTAAAACTGTCCCTTGTCATTGAAGCATGAGTTATATAAAAACAACGAAGCGCAGTTGGCATAATTGCAAAATTCTCCGTTATTTCAAGCTTGTGTTGCTGTTGAGTTATGTATATAAACAACAAGACACAGTTAGCATAATTTCTTTACATGAGTTATTTTTAGCTTGTGCTGTTATTGGGTTATGTAAAACAAACCACGCACAGATGGCTTAATTGCACTTGATAGGACTCTGTGTGTACAAACATGTGGCTTGGTTATGGGCAACTGTCTGCTTTAGTGTGGCAGTAGATCAAAGTAAGTGGATGCTGTACACCATGGATAGTAGCACTACTCAACTAGAGCAGTAAAGCCAGTGGCAATTAATGACAACTCAAAGGTGTATGTACAAGTCATACAATATGCATGCTTAGCTGTTGGTAGTTGCCTAGCAACCAAAGTTTTTATAGGCAATTTGCTGGCTATGGGAAGGGGTTGGGTCATCATAAAGTAGGCCAATGATGAACAGAGGTCAACTACCAACAAAATAGTTATATATCAGATAGCAATAGGGGTGCATTCGACCATGTATCTCATGCACCCCAATTACTGTCAGATAACTATTATTATGTATATTATACCTCTGTGCGTAGTACTATAATTATAGTATACAGTAACTGCTATAGTAAATATGTACTCGACTCCACTACTAGGAGTATACGTACATGTTAGGATTATTATTATGCCGATTTGTTGCATACATACGTACATATATACATACAACTACAGTGTACACAAGTGTGTTCGAGTATAGTAGTATTATATGTAGACAGCTGCAACTATCCTTCCTAACAGCCGTGGACATCAACCTTCCTTTAAGTTTCTAAAAGATTCCGGCATACAGTTACTAGCTCACAACATTGAAAAGTATTCCCAAGATAAACAAGACGAACATAAATTCTAGTGGGTTGCAAACACTAATCTAAGATTCTAAGCAGTGTCTACTACGTCTGTTGAGATACGTAGTATAATAGTGTGTCTGTGTTTATTTTGACTGTTTTTCAAAGAAGCTTTTATCGTACTGATGGTTTTTTGTGGTGTATTCTTAGGCCTTGCTTCCATTTAGGGGAAAGTTTATGATTCGTGCTCATGCAAGCAGTGACAAAATTTTGAATTGTTCAAGATTAGCTATCATGTGCGCACACACACACACACACATGCAAGTACAACCTGGCACCTGTAACCCCTTGAGAATGCCCTCTGCAATATAATTATCTTCTGATCGTGAAACAGTGTCTTACAATTGACTTGAGATCTACGATAGAATTAATATATGCCTAGGCTTGTGATTTTTCTATCTGTTTTCAAAAGCATCGATCCTTATCACAAGTTAAGGATGATAATTTCTACTGAATCTTTAGCTTGTGGTGTATATAATATTATACGTGTTATCAGGCCTTACTTTGTTGCCATTAGCTGGGAAAGTTTACAACTTACTAATAAGCTCATTCATGCAGAAAAGATGTACGTTGTGAATTGTTCGAGATTAGCTCCGATAGTCGTGTGCACCACACACCCTGGTACCTGTATCCCCAGGAGATTGATTCTGCTTCGATGATCCAGTATCTAACTGAGACAGTATCCTTTCCTGAAGGTGTGTGTGTGAGTGTGTGTTTCCTTGGTCTTAAGATCACGATTCTTAGTACTGAAAATAGCTCAGTTTACTTTAGAGTGTCCCAAAATCTGATATTTAGGTGTCACGTTCATTTCTGTTAAGTAACTGATCGTCAACCTGCTTTACCCTTGGAGTATAATTATGCACACAGCTATATACACTGTAACGTTTTTTTTTTCTCCAAAGAAACATACATTCAGCTGCTTTCATTTCAGAACCACCTTAATTCACAATTATTTTGTCAGGGACAGAGCTCGATTTGTAAATATTTTGGAGTGCTATGGACTCTCGAGTTCATTCACTTTCAGGCAACAACTACACAGTATTACTGCTGAATGTCAACTAGTGTTAGTGTGATCCCCAATACCAAGGTGGAAATTATGCATGTCTATCAGAAACATGGCTGGGTGTTTGCATGCATGGGTGACTCAACTCATGCAGTGGCGTATGTAATAGTAGTACTATGGATGTGAACATAATTATCATTATTATAAGCTTTAAATGCAGTAACCTACCCTATAAAGATTCAAAATTATGTTGGGGTTTCATTCTGGAAGAAAGGTTAGGAACACCTGCTTCCCCATCGATCTCCATACCACTTCCCATTCTCCTGAAGGGGTGTGCAGTGGGAGGCAAACAGGTTTTACTAAGAGTTTCTGATTATTGGTATTCGAGGAATCCAGTGAGCTCAACTACCCTTGACCCCTTGAGATTTGATAAGACAGGTCTTATTGAAGGATGTTGTGAATTGCTTACATATAGCCCGGTAATACTGTATATATAGCACTAGCTATATAGCTGGATAACCAAATCAGGCGCTGATCCAGAAATCTTGCATGGAAGGTGGCTGATGGGGCGGCTACCCATAGTAAACCATACTGTTTTTCAATTGGGGGGGGGGGGGACTGGTTAATAATGGTGGATATCTCCAGTGCATAAAAGAACTACTAAAGGCTAGCCACCCTATCCACCCCCTCCTGATCAGCCCCTACAAAAATATCGTATTTAGTAATTAAACAGCTATAGCATAATAATAATATTAATTCTTTGATACCGTACGTGTGCATGACATTTCCATTCGTATATTATATACAATGTCATAGTCTGAGCCTTTGATAACTGCTGATGTTCTCTAAAGTATATTATGGACCGGAGTGGATTGCTACACATGTTTGCAGTAAAATTAAATATCAGTACATTGTGATAATTAGTCTAGGATTGACAAAATAAACAACATAATTAGACTTAATAACATTATTAATTTTGTAAGAGTGGAGTCATGAACCAGACAATTGTCCGAATCCGAATGTACGTGTCACCAAGATCAGAATTGATATTTCAGTGTATTTTTAAACAACAGACCGGGTATGACTATCAACATGCCTGCTGTCGTTTTTTTGAAAATAACTCACAGGACTGTTTCATAAACTATATAGCTGTCAACAGATGGTTAGCGCATGAAATTTCTGTCATGTACATGCACTCAAACTGTAACATGAGATTGAGAGATACTATGAATACTGTTATACCGTATACCGGTCAATATCCTAATCCATCAATTCTATAATATATTACATACAAGCAATTAATAATAGCTCATGATCACATAAAAGCACGCTTCAGTACTATAATAATTATTATGTCTAGGTTCAGAATATGTACATTATAATTATGAATAATTACCGTAACCTGTTATAGCAGGCGAAAGAGAAGTGAAGTTTTTTTTTCCTCTTTCTACCAACTTAAATTTCTTTCTTGCCTGCTAGAACAGTATTATTATCATGGCATTGTATACATTGGTATTCTGAAGCTAGCCTCAGGTCATGATAACACTCAGCTTGTGTATAATTATCTGAGAGCAGTCCATTAGTTACTACTTATGAATAATATGATGACCATGCCATATACGGGAGTAGGTCATCATGTGATCAATTAACAGGTTCTGCCCCACTCATTAACCTTTAAAATCAACAATTCATGTTATATAATATTGTACAACACATGTACAGTGCAATGTGCAATGGGGAACAGTTATAGTGTCTACTAATACTGTGCTTTGTAGGTCAGTTGTCTAGGAAAAAAGAAAGTTGGGGAATGGCACCCGTAAACTGACAGCCTTTGTGACCTGTTGAATATTATTAAGAGCTTGAAAGCCACTGCCTATTTACCCTTTTACTGTGCTTTGCAGGTCAGTTGTCTATGAAAGTTAAACTGAATTAAGCACTTGAGAGCCACTGCCTATTAATTTTACATGGACAACTGACTTGCAAAGCACAGTATAAGATATAAATTTATACTATTGAGATTGACCTACATAATTATGTATATTATTAAACTCTGTGTGTGTGTGGATAAGCTTGCTATCACAACGACTGTCGTATCTTTAAACATTATTTTAGCTGTAAAAGCACATCATTATTGTGTAGTGTTTGCACACAAGTCTCCACACACCCTGATTCTTGTGGTTTACTCTACTTCTGGTTGTGTGTTGTGGCTAGAAACCCTCAGTGATGAGGATAGCCATGTACTGATATGTATGCATGAGGATTCGGTGATGAGTATAATAGCTATGCATGTACATGATATGCATGTATGCATACCAGTGATGATACCATATATAGAGCTGTATTGTGCATGGGCTCAACATCTGCACAGTATGGTGCATATCTAGTGAAACACAGTTATAGTACACACAGACAATACTGATTTTGTGACTTAATTCTTGATTGTACCCCAATCAGGATTCAGTGATGAATAGCCATGTATACATAATAACTATGCTTGCATGCCATCAGGATTCGGTGATGAGCATATATTATAATATAATATTATAGCCATGCACATGATATGTATGCATACCAGTGATATCGATGATGCCATATATAGAGTTGTATTGTGGGCTCAACATAATATACATCTGCACAGTATGTATGGGGGTATATACTGGTGCACAATGAAACACAGTTATAGTACACACAGATAATACTGATTTTAGTGATTTAATTCTTAATAATTGGGAATCCAACTTACAATATATGTAGCCTGCATGTATGTATAATATGCCTACCAATGATGATACCTTAGAGCTCTATTGTGGGCTCAACATGTGCAAAGTGAAGCTCTATTCATAATAATATTATACAGGTGGCTCTGATTTTAATTTATGACCAACTTGTTCTTTGGGATCTAGTGTGCCAGTGTAGCTATAGCTACATCCAACACAGTCCGTAATAGTAGCCACCTTTCAAGTGAACATCTGGTATCGACTCAATGATCATGATACTATACAATGGTTACAATACTATATTATTGTGTCGTGTACTCTCTTAGAATTGAAATTGAAACACTAACTCATAGCTAGTGTCATCATAATATCTATTGTCACTATGCTAGTGATTCTCACACACTGCAGCAGCTGTTTGCACAAACACTCACAAAAATTCTGAGCAATAGTAATGTGTGAACAGATCAGATAAAATTAGATATTCTCGGCCAATCCCCCCCCCCCCCCCCCCCCAAGGTAGGAATAGGTGCGAAGTGTGATTCAGAAAACGTACGAAATTCACATTTCAAACACTTCAGGCTTTTCATAGAGGGGATCATATTATGGTTTTATTGCAATTCAGGCCATTTCAGTGTTCCTAAGTCCCAATTTTTACTTGATGTGTTCACATGTGCATCTTACATTGATGTAGCATAGTAAGAGAGACGAATTGGATCAGTGCGTGCATTACCATAATATTATAGTGTCCCAGGCAAGCGGCCACTCCCGGGTAAGCACCCATGCCATGTACCACATTTCAAGGCCTGGGTCAATGTAGCAGCTTCTATACAAACGTATGGAATTTATATATATATCCTGGGTAGGTGCCCATGCAGGACAAAACAGTGATCGAGTTATGTTTAAGCGTCCATGGACACTACGGTAGTTCCCGGCTTCCCATTACTATCGTGTATCTAGTTCATAGTGGAATAAAAAAAAAATTGGCCGTATCTAATGACATAAACTGTAGTATCATAGAGTATTAATGCTGTGATAATCATGTTCGAATTCTAACTGGATGCAAACATTAGCTATACACATGTACAGCGATAACCCAATGATCATAATTGGGGCGAGCCTGAGCGAGCCCCACATAAACGGTACAGCTGTGCGCGAATTTTATATTATATATTATATATTATGTATGGTACGTCGGTCACGCGAAATTATATTCCCAGCAAGGCTCTATGGACATAAACGTGAAATATTCTATTGCGCATTCTCATGCTTCGGCTACGGGCCGTATTAAATGCCGTTCTAATTTAGCGAATTGCAAATTTACACTCGTGTTTGATTGTCTGTTTGCATGTTCAAGTGAATAAAAGGATTAATCATTCTTCTTTAAATCCCATGGCTTCATCAAGAAACGAAAGTCAGTTATTCTCTGAATCAGCCGAAGATGAAAGAGAAAGAAAGCTTCAGAGGAGGCGAGAGCGAGAGAGAGCTCGCCGCGCCTCGGAGTCAGCCGAACAAAGAGAAGAAAGATTGGCAAAGAGGCGAGCCAGAGACAGGGCCAGACGAGCTGCTCAAACAACAGAACAAAGGCAAGCATGTCTGCAACGTAGACGCGATAGGCTAAATGTTGAGTCAGCCGAAGAAAGAGAAGCTAGGCTACAGCGAATGAGAATTAACCAGAGTGAAAGACTGGCTGCTGAGTCAACTGAAGAAAGAGGTGCCAGGCTACAGCACATGCGAGACAGACTAGCTGCCGAGTCAGCTGGAGAGAGAGAAGCTAGGCTACAGCGAATGAGAATTAACCAGCGTGAAAGACTGACTGGTGAGTCAACTGAAGAAAGAGATGCCAGGCTACAGCAGATGCGAGACAGACTAGCTGCCGAGTCAGCTGGAGAGAGAGAAGCTAGGCTACAGCAAATGAGAATTAACCAGCATGAAAGACTGGCTGCTGAGTCAACTGAAGAAAGAGATGCCAGGCTACAGCAGATGCGAGACAGATTAGCTGCCGAGTCAGCTGGAGAGAGAGAAGCTAGGCTACAGCAAATGAGAATTAACCAGCATGAAAGACTGGCTGCTGAGTCAACTGAAGAAAGAGAAGATAGACTGCAACATGCCAGCGAAAGAGAAAATCGTGTTAATAGAGAACAACGGTTACCATTCAAACAACGCTCTGTACGAATGAAGATGAGAAAATTTCATGAGTATTTCACCACTCTCGATTCTCCAAAGTGTTCGACATGTTCAGAATCTTTCCCTGGTATTCAGCTTCGTTCTCCAACCACCGAGTGTATGCGATGTTATCGAGACAAGCACACACCAAAGTTATACTCCTCTGCTAACGGGATGAATCCAGGCCCATTACCTTCCCAGCTACAGGTCAATAAATTCATTATTCGTACAATAATAGTCATACCTGTGCAAATAATGATAATAATATTATCCTTATATATATATATATATAGGATTTGACTCAGGTGGAAGAAATGTTGATTTCTGCTGTATTGCCCATCATGTCTCTGTACAAGCTACCTCATGGACAGTATGCGTACAGTGGCCACATCATCAACCTGCCACAGGATGTAGCCTCCTTCGCCAATTCCTTACCACGACTACCCAGTGAGCTAGATGTCATCATTGTTAGAAAAGAAGGAGCTTCCAACTCTCATCGTGATTTTCGTGTCAGAAGAGCTGTAGTTCTTCGTGCACTTCAATGGTTGATTGCAAATAACAAGTACTATCGCAATGTTCACATCAACGCAGAAGCCTTGGAAATTCTACCAGAGGATGGAGATCTGAGTGGCCTACACTCTGTATCCCTTGACTCCATGGAAGATGACACAGACACACAGCATGAAGATGAAGACCCATATGACACCCACCTTTCCGGTTCCTTTGTCCCCAGCACTACTCAGCGAATGACAGAGCAAGAGACAGTTAGACAGTCTGTGCAGCAACGACAATCTCTTCAGCGACCTGTAGCTCCACCCACAGTTTCATGGCCTCCCAGTAGCTCAACTCCCATCAACGAGTTCAACACTGAAGGATATATGTCATGTGCCTTCCCCACATTATTTCCAACTGGTGCTGCAGACTTCTTAGCCCCTCGAGCTGTTGGTGTCACGATCGGTAGCTACCTCAAGCACTTGATGATGTATGAAGACGGGAGATTTGCAAGACACCCTCGGTTTCGCTATTTTGCACTCAACACTGAGATGCGCTGGAGGGCCTTACAAGCTGGACGTATCTACGTTCGTCAGCATCCACATGATGCTCAGCTGTCTGTTGAAGAGCTTCGAGGAATGGTCGGTCGTGAAGGGGAAACATTCTCCAACCGTGTCCTGCACTATGCCACCAGCCTACGGGGAACAAGGCAATACTGGTTCAAGCAGCGGAGTCGGCTCATTGCCATGGTGGATACTCTTGGTCTGCCCACAGTCTTCTTCACCCACAGTGCAGCAGACCTCCAGTGGCCAGAACTTGCCCGCCTCATTTGTCGTGACAATCCTGACTCCAGCTCAGCTCGCAACAAAGCTGTCCAAGAGAACCCTGCCATCGCAGACTGGTTTTTCTACCAACGCATCATCAAGTTCATTGATGCCTTCTATGTTGGAGTCCTTGGTGCCAGTGACTACTGGTTCCGCTTCGAGTGGCAGCATCGCGGCAGCCCTCACGTTCATGGTCTTGCCTGGCTTCCTGATGCTCCAAATGTGGAGGAAGTGCTGTCCAATTCAGATGTCATCTCTACAGCAGCAAAGGAAGCCCTTCTTCAATACGTCGACAAAGTTATAACAACAGTCAACCCAGCAGTCCTGCCAGATGGGAGCAATGTCGATGAAGCTCCACCCCCCAAGACCAACCCCCACATCTGTAACCTACCTTACTCAGAAGTGGAGGACTTTGACCAGGACCTGGCTGACCTCATCGCCACATGCCAGCGACACACCCGTTGCTCTGCAGCCTACTGCCTACGCACTCGCAATGGCCAACAGAAGTGCAGATTTGGATATCCCAAACCTCTACAGCCTGAAACAGCTCTTACCACAGAAGATGATGATCCAGTTCTGCTGACTGCTCGAAACGATGGTCTTGTCAACAGCTTCAATCCAGTCCAGCTCTCCGCGTGGCGTGCCAATGTGGACATGCAGTACTGTGTGTCACGTCGCAAGGTTATCGAATACTGTGCAAAGTATGCGACAAAGAGTGAACCACGCTCCCAGCCACTGAAAGAGATCTTTGCCACTATTGTGAGGACTCTTAAGGAAGACAGCTCATCCCTCAAGGCTGTGCAGAAGCTTCTCATCAACAGTGTTGGTGAGAGAGATTTCTCAGCACAAGAAACATGTCACCTACTGCTCCAGCTACCAATGTTCAAGGCTTCTCGTGACTTTGTAGTGCTCAGCCTCGACGGATCTCGTGCTGTTGATGAGCACTTGGATGAAGATCAACCAGCCACAGTACTATCAGCTCTTGACCACTATGTCTCTCGGCCTGCCACTGCTCAGTTTCAGAGCATGACTCTGCTCCACTTTGTCCAGCAGTACACTATGCCTAGGGAGTCCACATCTGAGCCATCCAAGAGAAGAAAGAATGTGGTCGTCATAGTCAGGCCATACTATTCACCCGATCCACATGGTCCCAACTATGAGCAGTACTGTCAGCAGAAACTCATGCTTCATGTGCCATTTCGCCATCAGAGTGAACTACTCAGTGACAACACTACTTTCACTGCTGCCTATGCCAACTTTCTCCAATCTGGCAACATTCCTTCATCTCTGGAAGATGACATCCACCGACTTCAAGAGTTGTCTCAACAACCTTCAGAGGATGATGACACTGAAGTAAGTTGACTTAAAATACAGTGCACTCTTTGTACATGTAATTAAATATAACTCTTGTAACTACTAGGATCTGAGAGATCAACAAACCAACCAGCAGCCTACCCGAGCTGTGGAAGAATGGATGCTCATCTGTCAAAGCAACGCTGACCTACAGCCAAGCACAGAGACTCAAGATGATGCTGACTGGTCGGCAGGATCACAAGCATATTCTAATGTGGAGGAGATGCCAACATTCATCTCTCGGCACCGCGAGTCAGCTGGACAGCACTCATTCACCACCTCAGCTGACCCTCGCAATCTACAAGGAAAGCAGCTCCAAGCCTACACCCTCATACAGGAACATGCTGAGGCTCATCACCCACCACCACTGAGGGTGATAGTCTCCGGGACAGCTGGCACAGGGAAGTCTTACTTGATCCACTGCTTGAGACTTCTCCTTGACCATCGTGTACGTGTAGCAGCACCCACTGGCGTTGCCGCCTTCAACATTGAAGGCCACACCCTCCATTCACTCCTCAGCCTACCAGTCAAAGGAGACTTCAAAGATTTACAAGGAGAACGGCTACATGATATGCAGCAGTCACTGGCAGACATGGAATACCTGATCATCGATGAGATGTCCATGGTTGGAAGGAAGTTTCTCGGACAAGTTGACCAGCGTCTACGTCAGGTGTTTCCTCGTCGAGCTGACACACCGTTTGGAGGCTGCTCATGCTTACTCTTTGGAGATTTTGGACAGCTTCCTCCTGTGATGGATCTCCCCCTCTACACCACCGTGTCACGTTCTCCTTTGTCTGACCAAGGCAGTGCTGCATACCAACTCTTTGATCGTGCCATTGTCCTAAAGCAAGTGATGCGTCAGTCTGGACAAGATTCTGACCAGGTGTTGTTCCGAGAAATCTTGCTCCGTCTCAGAGATGCTAAGCTCACCATCAGTGACTGGGAACAACTAATGAAACAGACACCCACAGAAGTATCAGATTTGGCACCATTCACCAATGCCCTTCATCTCCACCCAACAATTGAAGCTGTTGTAGAGCACAATATCACAAGACTCCGTGCTAGTGGCCACCCAGTAGCTATCGTCAAGGCTGTCCACAGCGGACCAAATGCTTCTAAAGCCTCGTCAGAAGATGCTGGTGGTTTGGAGTCCATCATCTGTCTTTCACACAATGCTCGTGTCATGCTCACTTCAAACCTCTGGGTGGATATGGGACTCGTCAATGGTGCCATGGGAACCATCATGGCCATCTGTTATCGTAGTGGAGAATCACCTCCCAACCTGCCGATCGCAGTCACAGTAAGATTTGACTCATACAGAGGACCTACTCTGTCTGATGGAACTATTCCCATTACTCCACTTCGCCGCACCTGGTCTGCATCAGGTGGTTCATGTTCACGTCTACAACTCCCTCTCAAGCTAGCCTGGGCTGTCACCATCCATAAATCTCAAGGTCTCACTTTGGACAAGGTGGTGATAGATGTCGGAAAGAAGGAATTCTCGACTGGGTTAACGTTTGTTGCCTGCTCGCGTGTTCGTCGACTGAAGGACATTCTCTTCGATCCTCCATTTCCCTTCCAACGGGTAGCAAACCTAGCTAACAGTCAACGTTTGCAGGAGAGGCTCTTAGAAGATACAAAGCTCCTTCTTCTTGACGGCAACACAGTACCACGTCTTCCCTCACTTTCCACTTCTCCAGCAATGGATTCTGAATCAACCCCCAGCCCTCCCACTATTCATTCCACCACCTCCAGCTCTCCCAAGATGCAGTCTAATACCCCCAGCCCACCTACCATTTATTCAATAACCTCAAGCTCTCCCAGGATGCAGTCTAATACCACCAGCCCTCCCAAGATGCAATCTATTACACCCAGCCCTCCCACCATATATTCCATAACCTCAAGCTCTCCTGAAATGCGATATGTTACCCCCAGCCCTCCCACAGTTTATTCTGTAACCCCAAGCCCTCCCAATATTTATTCTATTACCCCCAGCCCTCCCATAATTTACTCTAATACCCCCACCCCTCCTAATCGTTTTTTTTAATTCTGCCAACCCCACTTATATGACAATATCACCCCATTGATTATACATTAGCAGTCCCACAATAAAACCTACCCCACTGATATTATCTCCTGTATGTTTTTTATACGCCTAGTGAAGTCCTGCCGAGAAAATTTTGCTGAGAAAAGATTGAAGTCCTGCTAAGAAAAGAGTGAAGAGAAAATTGAAGTCCTGCAAAGAGAAGATTGAAGTCCTGCCAAGAGAAGATTGAAGTCCTGCCAAGAGAAGATTGAAGTCCAAAGAGAAGACTTAGATAGGCATGCTTTATGTACATGTATGTGTATGCACTCACACATTAGGTGGTGTGGGTTGGGAACCACCTCCACGTGGTCCACACTGGGATCTGCTGGCTATTAACTGTTTTCATGATTACTCAATACTATAATATTATTATAGCTGGTAGATGCAAAGAGTTCCCATTAAAATTTTTATAATTATTATTATAATAATAATATTATTATTATAGTGTGATATGATAATGAATAATCAGAACTGAGATCAGAAGATACAATAATAATATTATTATGATACTCAAAAGCATGGCTACAAAGCCAACAAGTCACCTTCATTAATGAGTTAATAAAATAATGATCAAAAACTTTGAAATTGATGATTCATGCAGACATTAAGCATAATATTGATTATTTTTACAGCAGTTTAATCTTCCTTCTTACTTTGAAGTTCTTTGCGTATTTTTTCTCGCTCTTCTTCTTCAAATCGCACCTTAAATTTAATCTCCTCTTTCATCTCATACTCTCTTTCTCTTTTACGCCTCTTACGCCTATATTCATCTCTCTCTTTTGCTTCTTTGATTTCCAGCCATTGTAGCCGCTTATGAGTTTTAACATATTCATCCATCAAATCATCGTACTTCCTTTGGCAAGCAGACAGATCTCTTTTCAGTCTATCTATCCTTTCATCTCTTCTACCTATTTTCTTTTGCAACTCGACTACCACCTGGTCTTGTTTACTCAATTCTTTTTGTTTTTTCTCCACAATGTCTTTCCAATCAACTGCATCATGGAAAACTTCTTCATCAGCCATCTTTGTCATTGAATTTAATACAGCAAAAGGCCACGTGTCAAATCAGTCCCCTCCCCCTCACATACACCCACCCCTCCCCCCTCCCCCGGGCCCCACTAAAACATTAAGGTAAGAGGTCGTCAAATTTAGGTGGGCATTAATTTGAGCACCTGCGCATGCGTGATAGCTACTGTGACCATGTGCTTGTAGCTCGAAGCGCAGCTAGCCTAGCCTGGAACAAACATGAGTTGTGGCAGTAAGCGCAAATCAGAGGAATGGGATGTCTCTGAAATCCAAGAATGTACCAGTGCTGAAGTCCATTTTGTGGTTTCTGAACTTTCTCCTATTAAAGAAAGCAGAAAGAATAAAAAAGTGAAGTACTTTGACTCGAGGGTTACAGATGGAAAGAAGGTGGCCAGAGCAATTTCGTTTGAGCCATCTCTAAGAGCTGCTTTTGCTGAATCAAAAGACAAAGGTACACCTATAAAGCTACTCAATTGCTCTGTAAAACCAGTCACTGGCCAAGCAGACAAGTTTGAAATATTCGCGAATAACCACTCTAAAGTGATGAAATCTCCAAAGAAATTTGTGATAGGAGAAGAGTGCATGTCACTAGATGCACAGCAGATCGAGCTAACACAAATTTATGACCTGTCAGTTGATCAAGTGGTAAATACCATTTGCAAGATTGTGAAAGTATTCCCCCCTGAGATGATTGAAACGAAATCACACAAACAACTGACATTGCAAAACGTCACTATTGGAGATGCCAAGGCATGCTGTAAGTTGGCTGTCTGGGAAACACTAGTTGGTCAATTGGAAAAAGGAAAGACATACAAAATTAAAGATGTCAAGGTCAAGCAATACAACCACCACAAATCACTTTCAACCACGACAGATACCACAATTGAAGAAGCATCAGACATGGGAAAAGTAGAAGAAGAGCTGAGTGACGAAGAAGAAACCAGCTCATATGACATCATCGAAGGTGAGATTGACACAGTAAATGTTGACGAGTATCAAAGCTGCAAAAGATGCAAATCTAAAGTCACGTCTGTCAATAACACTATTGTCGAATGTAAGAAATGCAATTTGATGATGAAGGCATCAAAATGTGATCAATCATGTACAGCAAAGATTACCGTTAGTGGTGATGAAGAGCGTGTCCTAACACTATTCTCAAACATGGTCTCAAAAATAGTTGATGAAATTGAAGGGCCATCTATTTCCCTTAGGCTATTAGCTGCACCCGAACATTCTTTCAGTGTTGGTGACAATAACATTGTTTATGCCGTGAAGAAGTTGTAACTCGTTTACTCAAACTGTATAATCATAATAATGCTCATGTTATACTACCAATGTCATTTTACTCTCTATTTGATTATTTATTTATTTACAATAATAATAAACTTCGATCAGGCTCGCCCCATGATGCAATGCATCTCGCTAGTAATTATCATTTCTTTTCTATCCCAACAAAAGCACTGTACGATTGAAGTTATAAATCAGAAGAAAACTGAGAACAACATGAACAGATAATTATCTGTTATTCAAGATGTTCCCTCTTTTTCAAAATTTGATGCATTGTAACCGTTTCCCTGTGATCTGTTGTTTCCTTAAATGGTAATAATAACAACAATGAAAGCGGCAACGTCTTGATTTCTAATTGCTGAAGATTTTTATCAGGTAAACTCACAAACAGGTGTGTGGAAACACGCTATCAATATTTGCAAGAGATACAACAACTATTACTTATTATAGTTACTCTTGTGCTTGCTTGGTACACATGCAGTCTTGATATGGCCTAATATTATTGTACTGATTTATTGCTCAGCTTACTCAGCAGGTGTCCTGAAATTGAATCTATACTCTGTACAAACTTTCCATTGGCATTCATCAATTCATCTGCAGTCATCAGAGCTCCATATGTATACACCAGCATATTATTTATTGGGGCGAGCCTGAGCGAGCCCCACATAAACGGTACAGCTATGCGCGAATTTTATATTATTATTATTATTATTATGGTACGTCGGTCACGCGAAATTATATACCCAGTGATGCTCTACGGACATAAACGCGAAACATTCTATTGCGCATTCTCATGCCTGGGACACGGGCCGTATATACGCCGTTCTAATTTAGCGAATTGCAAATTTACATTCGAGCTTGTATTGCATTGGTCAAGCAAGCTACAGCAAGCAGAAGGCTCCAAAGGAAGAGACTCTGAGCGAGATAGAGCCTGTCATCAGCTCAATAGCGCAAGGACCAGCTAAGAACACGATAAAAGTAGACTAGACGTGCTGCTCACTGATGACTCCGACTCTGACATGTCTGATATCTTAGGCAATAGTAAAACTTTGCGGTATTGACTGTCGGCACTGAAGGATGGAGGGGACTATCATGCAGCTGTAGACCTACAGGCCTACACGGCACTATGAGACTGTCTGTCATTGTTTGCTTGGATCTGTATCAGTGGTCTTCAAGATCTATCGTGCTATGGCTTTATTAAAGTTTTTGAGTCGCAGCTAGTGACAGAGACTTTCAGAGGCTCAGCTCAGGCTCGCCCCAAACAGGCCCTGCATGTCACTAGTAATTGTACCCATAGCTTAAGCGTGTACCTTTTTAACCCTCGCCGCAAAGCGTAGGCGGAGGGTTACTGCAATCGTTTGTCCGTTTGTCTGTCCGTCCGTCCGTCCGTCCGTATGGTAAGGGTCGTCTGAGAGAAAGTACGCATCTGAGGATTACCAGCATCAAGGAAGAGTGGTCACGTTAAGTCCTGCCCAGTAGTATAGTAGTGTGCAGCTGTGGTTGCCATTCTGTGCCTTGCTGGTCAGTTGTCAATGCAGGGACAGTGTAAACAGGCAGTGGCTCTCAAGTGCATAATTTAGTTAAGTAGTCACAGAGGCTTTCAGTCAATATAGTGACATAGGCAGGTGCCTCCCCCCTAGCCTATAGCTATCATGCACTGACTCTGAAGAAAACTGGAGTAGCTACCTCAGGTGCAGGGTTTGTATATGGTAGTAGCTATGTATCTAGTTCAATATGAGCAGGCATACACATGAGATATGCTATAGATCTACATGTGCATGAGTCATGCATGCGTGTAGCGGTGAGGGTTCTGCACTCCTGTGCATTCATTTATAGTTTGAGGAAAAAGGCAGCGCCTTTGGCCGTTTGGAATGGTCGTCACTATAGAAAGTTACGCCTTTGGACGTTTGGGAATGGTCGTCGCTATAGAAAGTTTCAATTCCAATCCTTGTCTTTATTGCACCACGAGCAAGGAATTCCGCCATTCATCTCACTGCGCGCACCACGAGCAAAGAATTCCACCACACCAGCGCCCAACGATACTCATTCAGTCATTGGTCTCCAACAATGAAGGTTTGTGGGCTTGTACTATCACTAGTTTTGCTTCTATCATCAACTCCAGAATTTACAAGAGGTGGAAGGATGTCACTTTAATATGCAGTTCATGATTATGCTGCCATCTCATAACTTTATCTCAGTACAGGAGTGGTTGAGATCTCCCCGTCAGGAGTGGCTCCAGTTTGTCAGGCTGGAGATCAACTGGAGCTGACATGTACTTCGTCAGGGATGATTCACAGATGGGAGTTCACTGTCATGACACCTCAGACTACGACCTACGAACTGACACCCATCTCATTCCTTGGTCCTGGTGATGATCAAGTAGTGGTGATCAACAACTCCACATTCACTACCTCAAGACTCTCTGGTCCGAATAGCTTGCCGTTGATGTCTAGGATGGTGGTCAATCCTGTGAATGCAAATCTAAATGGAACTGTGGTCAACTGCTTTGAAGGCTCATCATCAACTGTATCCGTAGCTACCACAACCATCAGAATAATAGATCCTGGCCAGTTTGGTTAGATAATTATTATGATCTTAAAAGTGGGATGACGATACTGTATAGTGGCTTGTTACTAGCCACAGCCATACATTTGTATATTGACTATGAAATACACAGATAGAAAAATAACCCTAATGATTAAATTTTGTTTCAAATTAGATGTGTATATTCAACTTTGCTCAGAACAGTTCTCAAGCGATGCAGTGATAGTAACTCTGGAGTGGACTCTCTTAAATTCACAAAATTATTTTCAGCAGCTTCTAAGTAATGTCAGTGTCAGTGCTGACCCACAGCTAAACAGTGTGATGTTTACTGGAGACATGAGAGTCCAATTGACTCTATTGTATAACACACTGTACAATGTGTGTGTTACTCAGCACAGCACCTGTCGGCAACTCAATCGGACTAAAATTCTTTTGCTGAATTATAGTAAGCTCTATACACTAAACTTATAATGATATGAACCATCAATTGCAACTGCAGGAAAGTGTAGCAACCCAATGAAACTGACCAATGCTTTAGCCCTGGGCTATGTAGATCCAGCACTAGAGGGACAAAATATCACATTCTCCTGTCCTCCTGGACAGACCCTCAACGGATCTAACTCATCCACATGTATGGGGAATGGAGAATGGGAACCAGACCCCAGAGAAGTAGAGTGTACTGGTGGAATGGGAACAACTGGTGTTACATTAGGTATGTCAGTATTGTCACAATTACTAAGTCTTGTTTTTCATAAACATCATTGCTTGTTTATTCCAGGTCCAGCTGTTGTATGTAACAACAATCCACTCTATGTACTCCACATAAATGATTCCATGAAAGAATCGACAAAGATTGATGGAAATATGTGTTGTTCTGGATTTCTCATTGCTAAAACCAATACAACAACATGTTTGGAGAATGGGGAATGGGAATTGGAAACATCACAAGCCCAAACTGAAGGTGATTTGCTTGAGTATCAATAATATTACTATTGACATTTCTATTAATTATTGGGAGGTATACTTCCTTCAACATACAGCTGCAGGAAAGCCTAATGTTCCAGCATTGATATCTGTGTTGTGTGTAGCAGTTGTGGCATCAGTGTTGATGTTCATTATTGGATTCATCTGTGGGCACTGTTTCAGTCAGAGACGGAAAAAGCTGACTCAGCATGAACAGACAATGTCCACATCAACTGCAGCTGCTTCAAATGAACCAGAGGGGGATCTGGAGCTCAAGGATAATGTAGCCTATGTCACCCTGCGTCCTAAATAAGTTGACATCACTTTTTGAGTTAGTTAAAACTTCTACCATGCATAATCATTCATCTGTATCCGCTCCGTGGATCAGGATACTCCAGATGACAAAAAGAATAACAGTTTAATGTTTTTGTGTTATATACGTATGTATTTTTATCCACATGCACTTGCCATCGTACATAAGAACTAGGAGTCAGTGTGATAGACACTTGTACTCGTTTCGTGCATGTGCTTGCATATTATTATTATTAAGGCCATATAAAATAACTTACTTGATTCTCATCCACCTTTTTCCAAAAAATAGGGGCGGGAGGAGGCATTTTATTTTTATTTTTTACTCATCAGGACAATAGAAAGAGCAGTATCTGGAGCATAGTTTCGAGATATTTGGTAAAGGGTCGCTACTGCGCACGCGCGATAGCAATAAAATTCGTAGAGGCGGCCTGTAAAAATAGGGACGGGCGGGGATGAGAATCAAGTAAGTTATTTTATATGGCCTAAACATCGCAACGAAGGAGGAATTACACACTTGTTTGTGCAACACCACGAGCAAGGAATTATTTTACAACTAGCATGTTTATTTTTACATATGGTGTATAAGCACTGATAGGTGGTCACGTACAATGGCTCACCAATCGAAAACATGGAAATGGTCGTTAATAGTGTAGAACTGCAAAAGCGGAACGCCACGGACAAAGAATTGCCCATTCAGTTTTGCAGTTCATTTATTATTACAATGAAGGTTTGTGGGCTTGTACTATCACTAGCTTTGCTTCTATCATCAACTCCAGAATTTACAAGAGGTGGGAGGATGTCATATTAATATGCAGTTTATGATTTACTCTTTATGCTGTCATCTTATAAGTTAGCTATTTAATATCTCTGTACAGGAGTAGTAGTGATCTCTCCCTCACCAGTGGCCCCAGTTTGCCAAGAAGGAGATCAGCTGGGACTGATGTGTAATACATCAGGGATAGATCACCAATGGAAGTTCACTGTTTTCCCTGAGAATCATGGTTAGCTACACCAGACCACCTGTCGAATCAACCGGAACAAGTGGCATACCTATGCCACCTATGCCACTGATGATCAGGACCTCCACAATCACTTTCTCGAGACTCTCTGATCAATTTGACCTGCTACTGATATCCAGGGTAACAATCAGCTCCGTGGGAAGAGGTCTGAATGGAACTGTGGTGAGCTGTGTTGAACTGGACACAACTCTGGTGGCCACAACCACCATCCAAATCATAGATTCTCAACGATTTGGTAAGACACCACGTACAGTATTATATGGAAGGGGGACGTGTATGTATGTACAGGCTATTATAATGATTGCCTCAACCCAAGATCAATGAACATACACCTGGGTTGTAACCAACCTCATACAATGGCATGCAATCCACTTACAAAATAAATAATCATCTGATAAGCTCCAATTTTCTTTTGATTTTCAGAGTTTAGTATACAATCTGATTCAGAAGATTTCTCAAGTGATGCAGTGATGGTAACTCTGGAGTGGACTCTCTTAAACTCACAAAATTATTATCAACAGCTTCTAAGTAATGTCAGTATCAGTGCTGATCCACAACCTGAGAATGTGATGTTTACTGGAGACATGAGAGTTCAGCTGGAACTGTCGTATAACACACTGTACAATGTGAGTGTCACTAAACACAGCACCTGTCGGCAGCTCGTTGGGACTACATTTATTGAGCTGACCTATAGTAAGCTCTTAAATAATATTATTATGCCCATCATGATAAATTTTGAGTTTCATGATAATATTCCACAGGCAAGTGTAGCGATCCAATGAAAGTGATCAACGCTTTAGCTGTGGGTTATGTAGATCCAGCACTAGAGGGACAAACTATTATATTCATCTATCCACATGGACAGACCCTTAATGGATCTAACTCATCCACATGTATGGGGAATGGAGAATGGGAACCGGATCCCAGAGAGATAGAGTGCCTCGGTGGAATGGGAACAACTGGTGTTACAACATCAGGTATATGTCAGCATTAAGCGTCATGATTATTATATCTGTTCTAATTTTTCATAAACATGATACTGTTTGTTTTATTCCAGCAGTAACAGTAACTAGTATATGTAGTGATCCACTCTATGTACTCCACATAATATTAAATGATTCCATGAAAGAATCAACAAGTGTTGTTCAGGATTTCTTATTGCTAGAACCAATGAATAATAGTGTAATTATCCGTATTCTCAAAGCATGGAGTATAGGGAATGGGAATTGGAAACATCACAACCCCAAACTGAAAGTGTTTGGTTGAGTATCAATATTATTGACATTTCCTTTAATTAGTAGGGGGTATATACTTCCTTCAACATACAGGAAAGCTTAATTCAGGTAATGTTCCAGCACTGATATCTGTGTCGTGTGTAGCAGTTGTGGCATCAGTGTTGATGTTCATTATTGGATTCGTCTGTGGGCACTGTTTCAGTCAGAGACGGAAAAAGCTGACTCAGCATGAACAGACAATATCCACGTCAACTGCAGCTGCTTCAAATGAACCAGAGGGGGATCTGGAGCTCAAGGATAATGTAGCCTATGTCACCCTACGCCCAAAGTAAATCCTTTCATGACGTCACTTTTTGAGTTAGTCAAAACTTCTATAATGCACAATCATTCATCTGTATCTGTTCCGTGGATTAGGATACTCCAGATGACAAAAACAATAACAGTTTAATGTTTTTGGGTTTTGAATAAATATACGTATGTATTTCTATCCACATGCACTTGCCATTCTACATAAGAACTAGGAGTCAGTGTGACACTTGCACTCTTTTATGCATGTGCTTGCATATTAAACATCACAACGAAGGAGGAATTACACTCTTGTTTACACAACACCACGAGCAAGGAGTTATTTTACAACTGACATGCTTATTTTTACATGTGGAGTAGCACTGATAGGTGTGGTCACGTACAATATGGCTCACCAATCGAAAACATGGAAATGGTCGTTAATAGTGTAGAAATGCATAAGCTGAACGCCACGGACAAGGAATTGCCCATTCAGTTTGCAGTTCAATAATTGGGGCGAGCCGGAGCGTAGTCTCGTCCCCAGACCCCACCCTCGAGGAGGAAAAGGGTCTGGTGACTTTGGGCAAAAAGCTTGGTCCAGTTGACGACCCGCGGAGGAATTTGCGCGTCCCAATCAGATTGCAGCTTTAGCCCAGTCATATGACTCGCTAGCCGCAGGAATGTAGCAGGGCCATTGCCCGCTATATAAATTTAAATCGCCTACGCAGCCTTACTGGCCAATCAGATCCGAGCTTTGTTCAAGCGCACCCGTGTAGGCGCGCGCGACCAGAGCTGGCCAAACCAAGAAAACTGCCCAAAGTCACCAGACCCTTTTCCCTCCTTTTGAGGGTGGGGTCTGGGGGCGAGACTAGCCGGAGCGAGCCCCACATGCACACTAGTCAGTTCAATCGAGATTTTTTCCGTTTATATGTTTCTGTCGTACGTCGTTCCGTAAATGCGCTACCTCTAATTTAACGAATACGCTACAATTTTCACCTCGCCGGAGTGCTTCACATGAAAGCAAACTTCAACGTAGACGAGAGAGAGAAAGAGCTCGCCGTGCTTCGGAAACCGCGGCTGAAAAGGAAGCGCGGTTAAGAAAGAGAAGAATGAGGGATAGAGCGAGAAGAGCTGCAGAGACTGAGGAACAGAGACAAACAAGACTACAGCAAAAACGTTCCAGGGAAAGCGAAAGATTGGCTGCAGAGAGTGAACAGCACAGATTGGCCAGGTTGGAGCGAGTTCATATTCATACACGTCAAGCACTTGACACTGAAACTCCAGAGCAACGAGATGCCCGGCTTGACAGGATGAGTGTTCGCCAAAGTGAAAGATTGGCTACCGAGACTCCAGAAGAAAGACAGGCCCGCCTATCATCGGCATGTAACAGCTTGCCGAAATGAGAGGTTGACTGAGGAGACTCTGGACCAAAGAGAAGCCAGGCTGCAGGCTGATAGAGAGAGGCACAGGGACCAAGTGACCCATCTACCCTTACTTGAACAGTCATCAGTTCAATCAAAGATGCTGAAGTTTCATGCACACTGTGCAGCGCTGGAAATGCCAACCTGTACAACTTGTTGTAAGCAATTCCCTGGGCTAAAAGTTAATTCACATATATTTATCATGCTCATTATTATTCATTATCTTCAATTCTCATTATTTCAAAATAATATTGTGATTAAAGTTTATCATCCTCTCTTTACCTAAAACACAATATTGAACAAACAAAATTTTCAATACAGCAGCTGTGTTTCTAGCGAAGGCTCGCCCCAATGATGTTCAAACATCGTCACTAGTTATTAACCCTCGCCGCAAAGCGTAGGCGGAGGGTTACTGCAATCGTTTGGCGATTTTTGTCCGTCCGTCCGTTTGTCCGTCCGTTTGTCCGTCTGTTTGTCCGTCGATCTGGTAAGGGTCGTCTGAGAGAAAGTACGCATCTGAGGATTATCAGGCATCAAGGAAGAGTGGTCACGTTAAGTCCTGCCCAGTGGTATAATAGTGTGCAGCTGTGGTTGCCATTCTGTGCTTTGCTGGTCAGTTGACAATGTCAATGCAGTGACAGTGTAAACAGGCAGTGGCTCTCAAGTGCATAATTCAGTTTAAATAGTTACAGAGGCTTTCAGTTAACATCTAGTGACATAGGCAGGTGCCTTCCCCCTAGCCTATATCATGCACTGACTCTGAAGAAAACTGGAGTACCTCAGGTGCAGGGTGTTATAGTATTGAACTAGATACATACTACCATAATATTATGGTAGTATGTATCTAGTTCAATACTCCTTATATTGAGCAGGCATGCATACACACTGAGATATGCTAGCTACTATAGATCTACATGTGCATGAGTCATGCATGCGTGTAGCGGTGAGGGTTTTGCACTCCTGTGCATTCATTATTACAATGAAGGTTTATGGGCTTGTACTATCACTAGCTTTTCTTCTATTATCAGCTCCAGATTTTACAAGAGGTGGAAGGATGTCATTTAATAATGTAACTAGCTCATGATTATTCTTTGCTCTGCCAGCAGGAGTGGTGGAGATCTCTCCCTCTGCTCCAGTGGCAGCAGTTTGCCAGGAAGGAGATCAGCTGGAACTGACATGTACCTCGTCAGGTGCTGTTCACCGATGGGAGCTCACTGTTTTTCCTGAGAATATTACCCACACAACAGTGCCTATCATATCAGTTGGCACCAGTGGTTCGTCTCCACCACTGACATTCAGTGGCTCCGTGATCATTTTTTCCAGGCTGTCTGGTCAAGATATCCTGCCACTGATATCCAGGACAGTAGTCAGTCCTGTGAGCAATGGTCTAAATAGAACTGTGGTGAACTGTTTTGAAGGCATATCATCAATTGACTCGGTGGCAACAACCACCATCAGAATTATTGATCTTGGCCAGTTTGGTAAGAAAAATTAATCATAATCTTGACCATAGATAGAATGATAAGTTGTAGCTAAAGCTAGCCTACCATACACAATGTTCCAGGCATCTATATTCTAGAATTCACTGTGTGTGTACCACGGCACATTATGTAGAGTTGAGTCTTCGATCTTGCTCAGAACAGTTCTCAAGCAATGGAGTGACAATAACTCTGGAGTGGATTATCTTAAGTTCATAAACTTATTATCAACAGCTTCTAAGTAATGTCAGTGTCAGTGCTAACCCACCGCTAAACAAAGTGATGCTTACTGGAAACACGAGCATTCGGCTAGTGCTGTCATATAACACGCTGTACAATGTGAGTATCACTCAGCACAGCACCTGTCGGCAGCTCAGTCGAACTCAAATCCTGCTGCTGAACTATTGTAAGCTCTTAGACTACACATTGCACATCAAATTTCACGTCATGAACTTTGCTCCCTGCAGTCAAGTGTAGTAACCCAATGGAACTGACTAATGCTATAGTTGTGGGCTATACAGATCCAGCTCTAGAGGGACAAAGTATCACATTTGCCTGTCCTCCTTATTGGACACTTAACGGATCTAACTCATCCACATGTATGGGGAATGGAGAATGGGAACCAGACCCCAGAGAGGTAGAGTGTACTGGTGGAATGAGAACAACTGGTGCCACAACACCAGCTACCGGTATGTCAGCATTAAACATCACAATAATCTGCTCTAGTTTTTTTAAAACTGTTTTTTTTATTCCAGCGGTAACTGTAACTAGTGTATGTAGTGATCCGCTCTATGTACTCCACATAAATAATTCCATGAAAGAATCAACAAAGGAAAGTATGTGTTGTTCAGGATTTCTTATTGCTATAACCAATGCAACAACATGCTTGGAGAATAGAGAATGGGAATTGGAAACATCACAAGCCCGAACTGAAAGTAATTTGTTTGACTATCAATATTATTGACATTTCCATTATTGGGAGCCTGATTGGGAGGTATACTTCCTTCAATATACAGGAAAGGATAATGTTCCAGCATTGATATCTGTGTCGTGTGTAGCAGTTGTGGCATCAGTGTTGATGTTCATTATTGGATTTGTCTGTGGACACTGTTTCAGTCAGAGACAGAAAAAGCTGACTCAGCATGGACAGACAATGTCCACGTCAACTGCAGCTGCTTCAAATGAACCAGAGGGGGATCTGGAGCTCAAGGATAATGTAGCCTATGTCACCCTGCGTCCTAAATAAATCCTTTCATATGACGTCACTTTTTGAGTTAGTCAAAACTTCTATCATGCACAATCATTCATCTGTATCTGCTCCATGGATAGGACAATCCAGATGACAAAAAGAATAACAGTTTAATATTTTTGTGTTTTGAATAAATATAATATTATGTATGTATTTCTATCCACATACACTTGCCATCGTACATAAGAACTAGGAGTCAGTGTGACACTTGTACTTGTTCATGCATGTAAATATTATAAACACAACGAAGGAGGAATTACACTCTTGTTTGCACAACACCACGAGCAAGGAATTATTTTACAACTAATTTCACATGTGGAGTAGCACTGACAGGCTACTCTCTAGTCACGTACAATGGCTCACCAATCAAAAACATGGAAATGGTCGTTAATAGTGTAGAAATGCATAAGCTGAGCGTCACGGACAAGGAATTGCCCATTCAGTTTTTGCAGTTCACAATGAAGGTTGTGGGCTTGTACTATCACTAGCTTTGCTTCTATCATCAACTCCAGAATTTATAAGAGGTGGGAGGATGTCATTTTAATATGAAGTTCTTTTTTATTTACTCTTTATGCTGTCATCTCATAAGTTAGCTATTTAATACCTCAGTACAGGAGTGGTGCAGGTCTCTCCCTCACCAGTGGCACCAGTTTGTCAGGAAGGAGATCAACTGGAGCTGACATGTACATCATCAGGTACTTTTCACCGATGGGAGTTCACTGTCTTTCCTGAGAATGTGTCGTATACAGCAACACCTGTCACATCAGCTGGTACCAGTGGTGTATCTCAAACACTGACATTCAGTGGCTCCATGATCATTTTTTCAAGACTCTCTGGTCAAGATGTCCTGCCACTGGTATCCAGGACAGTAGTCAGTCCTGTAAGAAGTGGTCTAAATAGAACTGTGGTGAACTGTTTTGAAGGCATATCATCAATTAACTCGGTGGCAACAACCACCATCAGAATCATTGATCCTGGCCAGTTTGGTAAGAAAATAATCATAATCTTGTCCATAGGTAGAATGGTAAGTTGTAGCTAAAGCTAGCCTACCATACACAATGTTCCAGGCATCTATATTCTAGAATTCACTGTGTGTGTACCATGGCACATTATGTAGATTTGAGTCTTCGATCTCGCTCAGAAAAGTTCTCAAGCAATGGAGTGACAGTAACTCTGGAGTGGATTATCTTAAGTTCACAAACTTATTATCAACAGCTTCTAAGTAATGTCAGTGTCAGTGCTAACCCACCGCTAAACAAAGTGATGCCTACTGGAAATACGAGCATTCGGCTAGTGCTGTCATATAACACGCTGTACAATGTGAGTGTCACTCAGCACAGCACCTGTGAACTGCTCAATCGAACTCAAGTCCTGCTGCTAAACTATTGTAAGATCTTTAGACTACACATTGCACATCAAATTTCATGTCATGAACTTTACTCCCTGCAGTCAAGTGTAGTGCCCCAATGGGGCTGACTAATGCTATAGTTATGGGCTATACAGATCCAGCTCTAGAGGGACAAAGTATCACATTTGTCTGTCCTCCTTATCAGACACTTAACGGATCTAACTCATCCACATGTATGGGGAATGGAGAATGGGAACCAGACCCCAGGGATGTAGAGTGTACTGATGGAATGAGAACAACTGGTGCCACAACATCAGCTACCGGTATGTCAGGATTAAACGTCATAATTATCTGCTCTAGTGTTTTTATAAACATGATACTGTTTGTTCTATTCCAGCGGTAACTGTATGTAGTGATGATCCACTCTATGTACTCCACATACCGATAAATGATTCCATGAAAGAATCGACAAAGGAAAGTATGTGTTGTTCAGGATTTCTTATCGCTAGAACCAATACAACAACATGCTTGGAGAATGGGGAATGGGAATTGGAAACATCACAAGCCCAAACTGAAGATGATTTGCTTGAGTATCAATATTATTGATTACTTCCTTCAACATACAGGAAAGCCTAATTCAGATAATGTTCCAGCATTGATATTTGTGTCGTGTGTAGCAGTTGTGGCATCAGTGTTGATGTTCATTATTGGATTCATCTGTGGGCACTGTTTCAGTCAGAGACGGAAAAAGCTGACTCAGCATGAACAGATAATGTCCACGTCAACTGTAGCTGCTTCAAATGAGCAAGAGGGGGATCTGGAGCTGAAGGATAATGTAGCCTATGTCACCCTGCGTCCTAAATAAATCCTTTCATTACATCACTTTTTGAGGTAGTCAAAACTTCTATCATGCACAATCATTCATCTGTATCTGCTCCGTGGATCAGGATACTCCAGATGACAAAAAGAATAACAGTTTAATATTTTTGTGTTTTGAATAAATATACGTATGTATTTCTATCCACATGCACTTGCCATCGTACATAAGAACTAGGAGTCAGTGTGCATGACACTTGCACTCTTTCATGCATGTGCTTGCATATTATTATTATTAAACACCACAACGAAGGAGGAATTACACCCTTGTTTGCACAACACCAAGAGCAAGGAATTATTTTACAACTAGCATGTTTATTTTTATATGTGGAGTAGCACTGATAGGTGGTCACGTACAATGGCTCACCAATCGAAAACATGGAAACGGTCGTTAATAGTGTAGAACTGCATAAGCTGAACGCCACGGACAAGGAATTGCCCATTCAGTTTTGCAGTTCAAAATGAAAGTTTGTGGGCTTGTACTAGCACTGGCTTTACTTCTATCATCAACTCCAGAATTTACAAGAGGTGGGAGAATAATGTAACTAGCTCATGATTATTCTTTGTGCTGCCAGCAGGAGTGGTTGAGATCTCTCCCTCACCAGTGGCAGCAGTTTGCCGGGAAGGAGATCAACTGGAGCTGACATGCAACAATACAGGAATGTTTCACAGATGGGAGGTCACTGTAATGATACCTCAGACTATGACCTTCACCGGAATAGCAGTCTTCGCATCCATTGGTCCTAGTGGTGCACCTCGACAAGTAATGATCAGTGGCTCCACCTTCACTGCCTCAAGACTCTCTGGTAATGATAGCTTGCCTCTGATATCCAGGATGACAGTCAACCCTGTAACCAGTGATCTGAATGGGGCTGTGGTGAACTGCTTTGAAGGCTCAACGTCAATTAACTCGGTGTCGACAACCACCATCAGAATCATTGATCCTGGCCAATTTGGTAAGAAAAATATAATCTTGTCCATTGGTAGGATGGGAAGTTGTAGCCTACTTTCTATAAAGCTCACCTACCATACACAATGTTCCAGGCATCTATATCCTAGAATTCACGATGTGTGCATCGTACGTGGTACATTATGTTACATTGGATCACCTGTTTTAAATTTAATCAGATTTGAGTCTTCGATCTCACTCAGAACAGTTCTCAAGCAATAGAGTGACAATAACTCTGGAGTGGATTATCTTAAGTTCACAAACTTATTATCAACACCTTCTAAGTAATGTCAGTGTCAATGCTAACCCACAGCTAAACAATATGATGCCTACTGGAAACACGAGCATTCAGCTCGTTCTGTCATATAACACACCATACAATGTGAGTGTCACTCAAAATAGTGTCTGTAAGCAGCTCATTCGGACTAAAGTTCTTTTGCTAAACTATAGTAAGCTAGATGTTTGATTGTATGCTGTATATCAAATGATCCATGACATAAACTTACTCCACTGCAGGCAAGTGTAGCAACCCAATGGAACTGACTAATGCTTTAGCCCTGGACTATGTAGATCCAGCACTAGAGGGACAAAATATCACGTTCTCCTGTCCTCCTGGACAGACCCTGAATGGATCTAACTCATCTATGTGTATGAGGAATGGAGAATGGGAACCAGACCCCAGAGAGGTAGAGTGTACAGGTTCAGTGAGAACAACTGGTGCCACAACATCAGGTACGAAGTGTAATGATTATTGTTCTTCATAAACGTCATTAATTTTGTTATTCCAGGTCCAGTTGGTGTATGTAACAACAATCCACTCTATGTACTCCACATAAATAAAGAATCAACAAAGAAAAGTAAGTGTTGTTCAGGATTTCTCATTGCTAGAACCAATACAGCAACATGCTTGGAGAATGGAGAATGGGAATTGGAAACATCACAAGCCCAAACTGAAGGTGATTTTCATGTTGTGAGTATCAATATTACTATTGACATTTCCATTAATTACTGGGAGGTATACTTCCTTCAACATACAGGAAAGCCTAATTCAGATAATGTTCCAGCATTGATATCTGTGTCGTGTGTAGCAGTTGTGGTATCAGTGTTGATGTTCATTATTGGATTCGTCTGTGGGCACTGTTTCAGTCAGAGACGGAAAAAGCTGACTCAGCATGAACATACAATGTCCATGTCAACTGCAGCTGCTTCAAATGAACCAGAGGTGGATCTGGAGCTCAAGGATAATGTAGCCTATATCACCCTACGCCCAAAGTAAATCCTTTCATGACGTCACTTTTTGAGTTCAAAACTTCTATCATGCACAATCATTCATCTGTATCTGTTCCGTGGATCCAGATGACAAAAACAATAACAGTTTAATATTTTTGTGTTCTGAATAAATATACATATGTATTTCTATCCACATGCACTTGCCATCGTACATAAGAACTAGGAGTCAGTGTGACACTTGCACTCTTTCATGCATGTGCTTGCATATTACTATTATTAAACACCACAACGAAGGAGGAATTACACTCTTGTTTGCATAACACCACGAGCAAGGAGTTATTTTACAACTAACAGTTTTGTTTTTTACATGTGGCTGATACGCTACACTGTGGTCATGTATATACAGTTCACCATCGAGAACATGGAAATGGTCGTTAATAGTGTAGAATTGCACAAGCTGAATGCCACGGACAAGGAATTGCCCATTCAGTTTTGTGGTGAACGTGAAATGGGCCCAGGAGCGTTGAGAATTATGCTGCTAGCTTTACTACTAGCGGCAAAAGACACAAATATTGTGAAAAGTATCGGTAAGAGTATTAATAGTAAACTATGTGAGCTCAGTGCCTTCTGATTAGTATAATATTATAATATAGCAGCCAGGGATGCTTTTTTAATAGGTGGTTAAATTATACACAGGGGTGGTTGAGATCTCTCCCTCTGGGGTGTTAGCATTACAGGAGCAAAGAAAAGAGGGTGGCTCAGTGATATAATTCGGATTGGAATTATTGATCTAATCCTCATTAATTATTTTAATTCCATTGCTAGGCACATGTTTAGCTGATGATGTTTACTCCTTGCTTAGCAAATCCTGGATCACTTATGATTATGCGCTATGAAATAAAATTAATCAAGCCATAGTATAGATAACAACAAGGCAATGTTCAAAACCATTCCTGGACATCTCTTGACAGAATAAATAAAATTAATGAGTTCTAGCTATGAACATAGTTAGCACAAGCAATGCTACTATACCAACATCTTTATAGAAACGGTGTTACAGTTGTTTTTGCAAATGATATCCCGTTATCATATCATTGAATCTATACTTAATGTTCACCTGTTTGTAATAATATCCAAAATGGGAAATGAGTATTACCAGAAATTGACATAACTGCAAAATGTACAGTCATGTGCTTGGCTTAGGATATCAAATTTAGATCCTACTTGTAGCAAAACAAATACAGTGATCTGGTTGATTGAACTTTAGTATCTAAAAAAACCTTGCAAGCCCTGTAAATATTTTTGCCTATGGCTAGTTGTTTGCAGCTAGGCAGTTATTAATTTTATATACAAGCTTTTGGACATAATTATAGCTATATCACAATTATATAATAGGTGATGTTGCTTTGTATCCACAAGGAAGAGTACCTGTGTGTGTTGAAGATCCTCTTCCTGAGTTTGAATGCACCTTAGCGCCGGGGAGGCAGCTTCTGGAATGGAGAATCAACATCATGCTTGAAAATGAAACAATGGTGGACTCATATACCCGACTTGTCGACACTTCAGGCCAGGTGCCAAGAGTAATGGCTCGCTCCATTGTGTTCAGTTTTGCAACGTCAGCAATTTCACCACTGATGTCTGCTCTGAGTATCAGTGGTGTGACTGGGAATCTAACCAGTATTGAGGTGATCTGTGTGGACAGAGCAGAACAAACTTCATCATCAGCTCTTCTTAAAGTTATAAATAGTGATATTATGCTACCAAGTAAGTATTGAACTATACAATGTATGACCAGTAGCTATGAGGCTTCTCAGCCATGTTATGGGAATTGCTAGCTATACGCCTCATGTACAGATAGATTATTCTCTGCATGTATTATGTATACATTATGTACATCGTATAATAATTTTTTTGTGGCCTACAGAACCCAAAGTGATGAATTTGACAATCCAAACTTTGCAACAAGATGACAATGGCGTTGATAGTATAATTAATCTGCATTGGAGAGAGTCAGCATACCAAAACATATTCCGTTATTCCGTTAACATTTTCCCTAACCAAACACACTGTCAAGTCTTACTCAGTAGTAATTCCACTTGTATTAAACTTCGAATGCGCTACGACACCTTATACAATGTGAGTATGGTAGCAGCTCCTCGTTGCGGTCATCCACAAAACAGTACACCCCTAAACATTGGATTACTTTATCGTAAGAATTAAAATTCATCTATATTGATGTACATCAGCTTTATCTAATTTTTGTCTGTCACTAGCTGATTGTGGGAAGCGTGACTCTAGCCATGAAAATTCCAACTATGTGTATCAAGATGTGCAAGGGACAGTAATTCCAAATCAGTGTTCAGGAAATAATAATATGGCTGCGCATCCTACTTCTTCTTACGATATCAGTCAAAACGACACTAGTAAGTATATAACATACAGCTATATCATGTTTTCAGCTTGGTAATGCTCCTCATAATATTATCTTGATACCCTCAACTCATAGTAACTAAGTCTATGAGTGAGATAACAATGGCAGTACTGGTGTCTTCGATTATGTCAACAGCTCTTTTTACGTTCATTATCACCTTCATAATTGGATGCACCTGTGGAGTCTGCTTTGTCAAAAGGTGCCAAACACCCAGGGATGATGGATCTCATTCACATGACATGTATGAAGTAGTAATGCACCACCACAGTGAACGCACTGATAATGAACTTGAACTTCAACAAAATGTGGCATACGCTCCCATCGGTGCAAATCAATAGCAAGCCCAGTAATACATGCATAACATTATTATTATTATTATTTTAGTTATGACATCATTCAGTAGCATAATAATATTATAATGATATTATGTATGTTTCAAATTTGATGATCAAACCGTCATAATGTTATTACTCCTGAGTAGAAATTAAATTTAATTGTTATCTTATTATTCACATACCAGTAATTATTGTCATGCTGCTGATGCAATATATATATTTTCTTTTGGTTGAGGCAACGAATTAGACAGAAAATAAGCTCCCGTCGGTGCGTCTGCCCTGTGCATGTATTCAGGGCTGTCTGTTGCATAACAGGTGTGTGTGTTTACAAGCTAATCAGCGTGTTGGTAGGTAGCATGTCTAGCAGCAAGGCTGCTGGAGCCATGAAGTTGTGCAGTATACACAAACAGTGTGGCATGTTGTGAGTATTTAAAGGTATGTCCCAGTAAGGCAGTCACTCTCGGCAACTTACACTGCCTAGCTTTTCTAAGCCAAAAATTTAACTAACATGTTTCTCCGAGCCCTTTTTTGTAGGATTAAAAGAACATCCAGGATGTCCTGCTGAAGGTCTCTGGATCAGGAAAAACCACCCGGGACTGCACAATGAAGGACTTACAGAGGATCCTACAGGCATATCACACCACACAAGAGAAGAAGCACTACCTACTTGCCCAGAACTTATGGAGCACTACCTACCCTACCCAGAACATTAACTGAATCTTCCTTTAGTGGGGTGCCAGTCTTGATCCGGTTTTTTCCTCTCCATTTTCCTCAAAAGAGGTTTTTCTGAGAGGTTTTTTCCCATGAGTGTGCCGGCCACACACTCTAAATAAATGTCTCCTTTCTTAGGGCCCACCCCAGGAACTTATCATTTTCGTTGTAGCCTTGTGAACAGTAGATTGTGTGTTGTGTTCTGTTGGATATAATCACTTAGTAGGCAGTGTGCCCTCTCGCACAGTTGCCCACCAACCAAGTATGGTGTGATAGGCATGCGCTATGCATGGAACATGCGCATGCCGCTAAGACGGGAGATAACATTATTTCTTTCTTATCCCGACATAAGCATTGCATGATTGGAGTTATAAGCTAGAGGAGAATTGAGAACACAATGCATGGTACTGGTCTACTACCATAAAAGACTTTTACGGTATTCATCTGTGACCATCAGATTCTGAGCTCCATATGTACACCAGCAATATTAATTTTTAATAATTGCTACAATTGTCACCCATAGCTATAGCTTCACAAGCAAGCATGTACATGTACCTTTTTGTAGTTTGAGGAAAGACATGCATGTTCACTGGCGCACCCACGCTTGTGTACTGCCAGCATAGATATTAGAGCGCGGGGTCTAATATCTATGCTGCCAGCGTCTTTGGCCGTTTGGGAATGGTCGTCACTATAGAAAGTTACAATTCCTTTATTGCACCACGAGCAAGGAATTCTGCCATCCTTCTCACTGCTCGCACCACGAGCAAGGAATTCCACCAACTCGCGAGTCTGACACTGGTCTCCACAATGAAGGCTTGTGGGCTTGTACTATCACTAGCTTTGCTTCTATCATCAGCTCCAGAATTTACAAGAGGTGGGAGATATCATTTAATAATGTAACTAGCTCATGATTATTCTTTGTGCTGCCAGCAGGAGTGGTGGAGATCTCTCCTTCACCAGTGGCAGCAGTTTGCCAGGAAGGAGATCAACTGGAACTGATATGTACCTCATCAGAGAGAATTCACAGTGCAAATCTAAATGGAACTGTGGTGAACTGCTTTGAAGGCTCATCATCAATTGTATCCGTAGCTACCACAACCATCAGAATCATAGATCCTGGCCAGTTTGGTAAAATAATTGTTATATATTACAATCTTAGAAGTGGGATGATGATACTGTATAGTGGCTTGTTACTAGCACACATTTGTATACTTGACTATGAAATAATTATACAGATAGCAATAATAACCTAATGATTAATTAAATTTTGTTTCAAATTAGATGTGCATATTCAACTCTGCTCAGAACAGTTCTCAAGCGATGCAGTGATAGTAACTCTGAAGTGGACTCTCTTAAATTCACAAAATTATTATCAACACCTTCTAAGTGACGTCAGTGTCAGTGCTGACCCACAGCTAAACAATGTGATGTTTACTGGCAACATGAGAGTCCAATTGACTCTATTGTATAACACACTGTACAATGTGAGTGTTACTCAGCACAGCACCTGTCACCAGCTCATTCGGACTAAAATTCTTTTGCTGAATTATAGTAAGCTCTATACACTAAACTTATAAATAATGATATGAACCAATTAACATTCAATTGCAACTGCAGGAAAGTGTAGCAACCCAATGGAACTGACCAATGCTTTAGCCCTGGACTATGTAGATCCAGCATGAGAGGGACAAACTATCACATTCGCCTGTCCTCCTGGACAGACCCTCAATGGATCTAACTCATCCACATGCATGGGGAATGGAGAATGGGAACCAGATCACAGAGAGGTAGAGTGTACTGGTGGAATAAGAACAACTGGTGCCACAACATCAGGTACGTTAGCATTAGACGTCACGATTATTTGCTCCAGCTTTTTTATAAACATGATACTGTTTGTTTTTTCCAGCAGTAAGTATAACTAGTGTATGTAGTGATCCACTCTATGTACTCCACATACCGGTAAATCAGGGCCGTAGGAAGGGTTTTACAATTGGGGAGGCTCTAGCCTACATGCAGCACACAACATAGACCTTAAAATGATTCCACGAAAGAATCAACAAAGGAAAGTATGTGTTGTTCAGGATTTCTTATTGCTAGAACCAATACAACAATGTGCTTGGAGAATGGGGAATGGAAATTAGAAACATCACAACCCCAAACTGAAGGTAAATTGCTCGAGTATCAATATTATTGACATTTCCCTATACTTCCTTCAACATACAGGAAAGCCTAATGTTCCAGCATTGATATCTGCGTCGTGTGTAGCAGTTGTGGCATCAGTGTTGATGTTCATTATTGGATTCATCTGTGGGCACTGTTTCAGTCAGAGACGGAAAAAGCTGACTCAGCATGAACAGACAGTGTCCACGTCAACTGCAGCTGCTTCAAGTGAATCAGAGGGGGATCTGGAGCTCAAGGATAATGTAGCCTATGTCACCCTGCGTCCAAAATAAATTCTTTCATGACGTCACTTTTTGAGTTAGTCAAAACTTCTACCATGCACAATCATTCATCTGTATCTGCTCCGTGGATCAGGATACTCCAGATGACAAAAAGAATAACAGTTTAATATTTTTGTGTTTTGAATAAAGTATGTATTTCTATCCACATGCACTTGCCATCGTACATAAGAACTGTAGGAGTCAATGTGACACTTGTACTGGTTTCATGCATGTGTTTGCATAATATTATTTATTAAACACCACAACGAAGGAGGAATTACACTCTTGTTTGCACAACACCACAAGCAAGGAATTATTTTACAACTATAACATATTTTTTTACATGTGGAGTAGCACTTACAGGCTACTCTATGGTCACGTATACACAGTTGCTCATGTACAAGCTGAACGCCACGGACAAGGAATTGCCCATTTAGTTTTGCAGTTCAATTATTATTACAATGAAGATTCTTAGGCTTGTACTATCACTAGCTTCGCTTCTATCATCAGCTCCAGAAGTTACAAGAGGTGGGATGAGGTCATTTTAATATGAAGTTCATGATTTACTCTTTATGCTGTCATCTCATAAGTTAGCTGTTTAATATCTCAGTACAGGAGTGGTGGAGATCTCTCCCTCACCAGTGGCCCCGGTTTGCCAGGAACGAGATCAGCTGGAGCTGACGTGCAACACGACAGGGATAGATCATAGATGGGAGTTTGTTGTCTTTCCTGAGAATATGAGCCACACAACAACACCTGTCACATCGATTGGAGTGAGTGGTATACCTCAACCACTGATGATCAGCTTCTCCACAATCACTTTTTCAAGGCTCTCTGATCAAAATGTCCAGCCACTGATATCTAGAGTAATAATTGATCCTGTCAGCAGTAATCTAAATAGAACTGTAGTGAACTGCGTTGAGGGCATGAATTCTTTGGTATCCACAACCATCATCCAAATCATAGATTCTCAACTATTTGGTAAGACACCACAGTATTATACGGAAGGGACATGTATGTACAGGTTATTATAGTGGTTGCTCCAACCCAAGATCAATGAACATACACCTGGGTTGTAACCAACCTCATACAACAGCATGCAATCCACTGATAAAATTAATGATCATTGAATTTGAAAAGCTCCAATTGCTTTTGATTTTTCAGAGTTAAGTGTACGATCTGATTCAGAAGATTTCTTGAGTGATGGAGTCACAGTAACCCTGGAGTGGATGCTTTTAAATTCACAACCGTATTATCAGCAGATTCTACGCAATATCAGTGTCAGCGCAAATCCTCAACCTAAGAATGTGATGTTCACTGGAGACATGAGAGTTCAGCTGGAACTGTCGTATAACACACTGTACAATGTGAGTGTCACTCAGCACAGCACCTGTGAGCTGCTCAGTCGAACTAAGATTATTGAGTTGAACTTCAGTGCGTTACACAAAATTTGTCAGTGCAGTATGCCAAGATGTTATTCTTGCAGGCAAGTGTGGTGACCCAATGGAACTGACCAACGCTTTAGCTGTGGGCTACGCAGATCCAGCACTAGAGGGACAAACTATCACATTTTCCTGTCCTCCTGGATAGACACTTAATGGATCTAACTCATCCACATGTATGGGGAATGGAGAATGGGAACCAGACCCTGGAGAGGTTGAGTGCATCGGTGGAATGGAAACAACTGGTGTTACAACATCAGGTATGTCATCATGATTATTTGTTCTAGACTTTCATAAACATGATACTGTTTGTTTTATTCCAGCGGTACATGTAACTAGTGTATGCAGTGATCCACTCTATGTACTCCATATACCGGTAAATGATTCCATGAAAGAATCAACAAAGGAAAGTATGTGTTGTTCAGGATTTCTTATTGCTAGAACCAGTACAATAACATGCTTGGAGAATGGGGAATGGGAATTGGAAACATCACAACCCCAAACTGAAGGTGATTTTCTTGAGTATCAATATTATCATTGATATTTCCATTAATCATTGGGAGTTATACTTCCTTCAACATACAGCTGCAGGAAAACCTAATGTTCCAGCATTGATATCTGTGTCGTGTGTAGCAGTTGTGGCGTCAGTGTTGATGTTCATTATTGGATTCGTCTGTGGGCACTGTTTCAGTCAGAGACGGAAAAAGCTGACTCAGCATGAACAGACAATGTCCACATCAACTGCAGCTGCTTCAAATGAACCAGAGGGGGATCTGGAGCTGAAGGATAATGTAGCCTATGTCACACTGCGTCCAAAATAAATTCTTTCATGACGTCACTTTTTGAGTTGGTCAAAACTTCTATCATGCACAATCATTCATCTGTATCTGCTCCGTGGATCAGGATACTCCAGATGACAAAAAGAATAACAGTTTAATATTTTTGTGTTCTGAATAAATAATATTATACATAATATTATGTATTTCTATCCACATGCTCTTGCCATCGTACATAAGAACTTATACGAGTCAGTATGACACTTGCACTCTTTCATGCATGTGCTCATATTAAAACACCACAACGAAGGAGGAATTACACCCTTGTTTGCACAACACCACGAGCAAGGAATTAATTATTTTACAGCTAGCATGTTTATTTTTACATGTGGAGTAGCACTGATAGGTGGTCACGTACAATGGCTCATCAATCGAAAACATGGAAATGGTCGTTAATAGTGTAGAAATGCACAAGCTGAACACCACGGACAAGGAATTGCCCATTCAGTTTTGCAGTTCAATTATCATTACAATGAAGGTTTGTGGGTTTGTACTATCACTAGCTTTGCTTCTATCATCAACTCCAGAATTTACAAGAGGTGGGAGGATGTCATTTTAATACGAAGTTCATGATTTACTCTTTATGCTGTCATCTCATAAGTTATATCTATTTAATATCTCCGTACAGGAGTGGTGGAGATCTCTCCCTCACCAGTGGCCCCGGTTTGCCAGGAACGAGATCAGCTGGAGCTGATGTGCAATACATCAGGAATAGATCACCAGTGGCAGTTCACTGTTTTCCCTGAGAATGTTAGCTATACAAGAGCGCCTGTGGAATCAACTGGAACAAGTGGCATACCTATGCCACTGTTGATCGGGACCTCCACAATCACTTTCTCGAGACTCTCTGATCAATTTGACCTGCCACTGATATCCAGGGTAACAATCAGCTCTGTGGGAAGAGGTCTGAATGGAACTGTGGTGAGCTGTGTTGAACTGGATACAAACTTGGTGGCCACAACCACCATCCAATTCATAGATTCTCAACGATTTGGTAAGACACCACAGTATTATATATGGAAGGGACGTGTATGTAAGGTTATTATTATAATAATAGTGATTGCCCCAACGCAAAGATCAACGAACATACACCTGGGTTATAACCAACCTCATACAACGGCATGCAATCCACTGACAAAATTGATAATCATCTGATAAGCTTCAATTGTCTTTTGATTTTCAGAGTTAAGTATACAATCTGATTCAGAAGATTTCTTGAGTGATGGAGTCACAGTAACCCTGGAGTGGATGCTTTTAAATTCACAACCGTATTATCAGCAGTTTTTATGTAACGTCAGTGTCACTGCAAATCCACAACCTAAGAATGTGATATTCACTGGAAACATGAGAGTTCAGCTGGTACTCTCGTACAACACACTGTACAATGTGAGTGTCACTCAGCTCAGCACCTGTCGGCAGCTCAATCGAACTAAGATTATTGAGTTGAACTTCAGTAAGTCACACAAAATATTTTGGCAGTGCAGTATGCTAAGATGCTATTCTTGCAGTCAAGTGTGGTGACCCAATGGAACTGACCAACGCTTTAGCTGTGGGCTTCGTAGATCCAGCACTAGAGGGACAAAATATCACATTTTCCTGTCCTCCTGGACAGACACTCAATGGATCTAACTCATCCACATGTATGGGAAATGTAGAATGGGAACCAGACCCTGGAGAGGTTGAGTGCATCGGTGGAATCAGAACAACTGGTGCCACAACATCAGGTATGTCATAATGATTATCTGCTCTAGTTTTTCATAAACATGATACTGTTTGTTTTATTCCAGCGGTACCTGTAACTAGTGTATGTAGTGATCCACTCTATGTACTCCACATACTGGTAAATGATTCCACGAAAGAATCAACAAAGGAGAATGTGTGTTGTTCAGGTCATGCTTGGAGAATGGGGAATGGGAATTGGAAACATCACAAGCCCAAACTGAAGGTGATTTGCTTGAGTATCAATATTACTATTGACATTTCCATTAATCATTGGGAGGTATACTTCCTTCAACATACAGGAAAGCCTAATTCAAATAATGTTCCAGCATTGATATCTGTGTCGTGTGTAGTAGTTGTGGCGTCAATGTTGATGTTCATTATTGGGTTCGTCCGTGGGCACTGTTTCAGTCAGAGACGGAAAAAGCTGACTCAGCATGAACAGACAATGTCCACATCACCTGCAGCTGCTTCAAATGAACCAGAGGGGGATCTGGAGCTCAAGGATAATGTAGCCTATGTCACCCTGCGTCCTAAATAAGTCCTTTCATGACATCACTTTTTGAGTTAGTCAAAACTTCTATCATGCACAATCATTCATCTGTATCTGCTCCGTGGATCAGGATACTCCAGATGACCAAAAGAATAACAGTTTAATATTTTTGTGTTTTGAATAAATATACAATGTCATATGTATTTCTATGCACATACACTTGCCATCGTACATAAGAACTAGGAGTCAGTGTGACACTTGTATTCGTTTCATACATGTGCTTGCATATTATTATTATTAAACACCACAACGAAGGAGGAATTACACTCTTGTTTGCATAATACCACGAGCAAGGAGTTATTTTACAACTAGCATGTTTATTTTTACATGTGGAGTAGCACTGATTGGTGGTCACGTACAATGGCTCACCAATCGAAAACATGGAAATGGTCGTTAATAGTGTAGAACTGCATAAGCTGAACGCCACGGACAAGGAATTGCCCATTCAGCTTTGCAGTTGAACAATGAAAGTTTGTGGGCTTGTACTATCACTAGCTTTGCTTCTATCATCAGCTCCAGAATTTACAAGAGGTGGGAGGATGTAATTTAATAGTGTAACTAGCTCATGATTATTCTTTGTGCTGCCAGCAGGAGTGGTGGAGATCTCTCCCTCACCAGTGGCAGCAGTTTGCCAGGAAGGAGATCAGTTGGAGCTGACGTGCAACAATACAGGAATGTTTCCCAGATGGGAGGTCACTGTAATGATACCTCAGACTATGACCTTCACCGGAATAGCTGTCTTCACATCCATTGGTCCTAGTGGTGAAGTTCGACAAGTAATGATCAGTGGCTCCATCTTCACTGCCTCAAGACTCTCTGGTAATGATAGCTTGCCTCTGATATCCAGGATGATAGTCAACCAACCAGTGTTCTGAATGGGACTGTGGTCAACTGCTTTGAAGGCACAACAGCAGTTGAATCTGTAGCAAGAATAACCATCAGAATCATAGATCCTGGCCAGTTTGGTAAGAAAACTATCATAATCTTGTCCATGGGTATGATGGAAAGTTATAGTATAAAGCTAACGTACCATACACAATATTCCAGGCATCTGAATTTATGATGTGTGTACCGTGGACACTGGTACATTATGTTACACTGGATCACTTGTTTCAAATTTAATTAGATTTGAGTCTTCAATCTCACTCAGAACAGTTCTCAAGCAATGGAGTGACAGTAACGTAACTCTGGAGTGGATTATCTTAAGTTCACAAACTTACTATCAACAGCTTCTAAGTAATGTCAGTGTCAGTACTAACCCACAGCTAAACAGTGTGGTGCCTACTGGAAATACGAGCATTCAGCTGGAACTATCATATAATATACCATACAATGTGAGTGTCACTCAAAATACTGTCTGCCATCAGCTCATTCAGACTAAAGTTCTTTTGCTGAACTATAGTAAGCTCTTAGGCTGCACATTGTACATCAAAATTAACATTAACTTATTCTGTTCCAGGCAAGTGTAGTAACCCAGTGGAACTGACTAATGCTATAGTAGTGGGCTATGCAGATCCAGCTCTAGAGGGACAAAATATCACATTCACCTGTCCTCCTGGACAGACCCTCAACGGATCTAACTCATCTACGTGTATGGGGAATGGAGAATGGGAACCAGACCCCAGAGAGGTAGCATGTGCTGATGAAATGAGAACAACTGGTGCCATGACATCAGGTATGTCAGCATTAAACGTCACGATTATCTGCTCTAGTTTTTTTTTTTTTATAAACATGAAACTGTTTGTTTTATTCCAGCGGTAACAATAACTAGTGTATGTAATGATCCACTCTATGTACTCCACATACCGGTAAATGATTCCACAAAAGAATCAACGAAGGAAAGTATGTGTTGTTCAGGATTTCTTATTGTTAGAACTAATACAACAACATGCTTGGAGAATGGGGAATGGGAATTGGAAACATCACAAACCCAAACTGAAGGTGATTTGCTTGAGTACCAATATTATCATTGACATTTGCGTTAATTATTGGGAGGTATACTTCCTTCAACATACAGGAAAGCCTAATTCAGATAATGTTCCAGCATTGATATCTGTGTCGTGTGTAGCAGTTGTGGCATCAGTGTTGATGTTCATTATTGGATTCGTCTGTGGGCACTGTTTCAGTCATGATCAGAGACGGAAAAAGCTGACTCAGCATGAACAGACAATGTCCATGTCAACTGCAGCTGCTTCAAATGAACCAGAGGGGGATCTGGAGCTCAAGGATAATGTAGCCTATGTCACCCTGCGTCCAAAGTAAAGCCTTTCATGGACAGTCCTACTTCACTTTTTAATTTGAGTTATTATAGTCAATACTTAATATCATGCACGATCATTGCTCCGTGGATCCAAAGTCTAATACCCATGCTAAGCGTACTTTGTAACCGTATTTGAAATTGCATTGATTACGATGTTATGGACATAAAAGTACATGATGTTGCAGTTGTAATATGTATATATATCTACATAATTTATACATACGTAGTTGTACATGTGGGTGTCTAATCAGGATACTTCAGGTGACAAAATAATGTTATGATATTGTGTTCTGAACAAATTCCTATTATTATAATATAATTCTATGTACATGCACTTTCCATCATCACCATAACAAAGAAAGCTTCAATTAATGGCTATAACAGCAATCGTACTACGAGCAAGGAATTTTTGCACTCCTAGCTCTTTGATATGCACTACGAGCAAGGAATTAGATCAACTGAATACCTTCTGTCCCGTACCCACTACAATGAAGGGCTAGTACTTCATTATAGCTAGAGATTAGTTTCAAGCCCGAGAACTAATGCACACGTACAGCATGCCAATCTGGATAGCTATTTCTCTTGATAAGATATTATGCAAGCATGCAATATAGTAATAATACAGCTAATTATAGGCTAGACACAAGAATAATATAATAGGAAACGAATAAATGATGTAAGCCAGTATTTCTGTTTTCGCCACAATGGTCTGATTTAGGATATTTTGACCTCGTAGTTGCCTTGCTAATACAGTAAAACATAACTGGTCACTGTCGGTAACATGGAAAGATTTACTGCAGCAATGAAATAATACAACACTGATAATAATATTATTTGGGCAGAATGAGCAGTTTTCATGCACCAATGAGATCACAATCAGGGTTTTTTGTGGGGGGAGAACAGGGGTGGATAGCCGAACTACTGGGTCACCTTAAGCTTGGCGACCCAAGGGGATATCAGTAGGTGCAGGAGGGGGGGGGGGTACCCCCATGTATGGGGTCAAATGTAGTAGCTTCTATAACTGGATAATAATCATTGAATCATTGATCATCAGAGAGGCATAGGTATTTAATAAAAGGCAACTACTAAATTTCTTACCAATAATATTATATAGAAAGATATAGCGACCACTATAAACATGATGGTTGGATGAACCTGTGCCGCTTGTGATGTTGTAGTCCTGCTATTATCTAATATAAGAGTACAGAAACATTAGACTAGGAACTGATTCAGAAGAAATTATAAAGTTTGTTGGCTGTTGCCTAGCAACCAAAGTTTATATAGGCAAATTTCCAGATACTGGAGGGGTATGGGTGATCATAGTGCCTAGCGTTGACCAATGATAGAGGGCCGGGGGTCATGGGCCATGCAACAATTATCATTAATTATAAGAAGCTCACCAAGAGTTGATGTCACCTCACAATCATCTGTGAAATGAAAATTACGATAATATCTGAAAATATTCAATATTCATCCCTAGCGTGCACATGACAACATAATAGGGGCATGCCTTTTATGACCAATATTAATCCCAACTCAAGCCATAAAAATGTAATGCTAGAATGATATGCAGACAGTTATGTATATAGGGGCTGGGATGACGTAGCTACTGCATACATGCAGCTATAGGTATGATTCAGTCTACTGTACATTCATACATTCATAGTTTAGCATCAGCCACAGCCTTGAACTACATGCGGGCGGGTGGTACTATAATTGGAGTATATTCTTGAGGTCAGTATAGTAATTAAGCATACACACAGGATGCAGCCTTGAGGCCTTGCTCTAGCTGCCTCCAAATTGGTGCCAAGCCCCTCAAATTCAAGCCAATCCAACTTGAAGCTGGGAGGCTGAGCAGCATGCCAGCGCTGATGCTAAACTATGAATATAGTTTACAATGTGGCCTAATATTATTATTATATACCTGGTCCAGTCACTCTGAGGGTGATGTTACTTGTGGTCATTAGCTCATCATTCTGACAGAAAACTAAGAGAACTCCACCATAACCTGTACCCTGGGTGGTCATATTAAGGACACCCTCTAACACTGTATAGTCATTTTTGGTAGAGCTTCCTGCCAGGGCAGCCTGGATGGTAACATTATCAGAGCTCTGTGATGTATTAGTGCCACTGTCTCTATAAGTAATGGTAATTGGCAATAATTGGTTGTCAAGGTATTTCACTGTCCAAGTTAGGCTATCTGTAGCTCTTGTCTCACAAGTGAATGCTATAGTATCTCCTGGACATATTATGTTACTGTCATTGTTAGATGTATTCAACTGTGGATGAACTGCATTAGAAAAAAAGAATACTCAGCACATAATACTATAGTAAGTTATGTTACGATTACTATTTACGTACATGTACATGTATACTGCTGCTATGCACAGTCACATGCAGTGGTGCCATGGCATGGTGTTGCCAGATGGCCATGGGTGCATGTAGTTTCATTTGTAGCCAACTACTACCTATACAGATGCCACTGCATGCATATCTATATAGCTAGTATGTACACAGAAAAAGCCCTACAATTGAAATGGGGATCAACACCACCTTTGAAAGGCATAATCCCAATATTATATAAGTAAGTATAAGCACATAGTACATATGTATATTATACATACCTGATACGTTTAGTCTGGTGTTAGAGTTGGTTTCTCTTCCAGTGTTGATACATGTGACAGAGATATACGGAGTCCCCTTTGCAATGAGAGATAGAGCAGAAGTCAGTACAATATCATCTTCGTTGTTATAGGTGGTATTGAGCAGAACAGCTGTGGCAGTTGATATTTGGCTACTCTCTATACTGGTGGCATTGGCAAATAATTCCAATCTCACACCTCCTCTACCAATGTACTCATCACTACTCCACGCGATGGTAGAAGAACCGATTGGTGTTCAGTCTGATATGAACATCTTGTTGGCTATTGATGGACACAGCTATGTATACGATCGCGACACCAGCTGTTATAAAGTTATTATATATAATGTACACATACATACATACAATGTCATGAAAGTTAGTTACTGTAACATACTGTAGTGTCCTGGGTAACTTAAGCACCCATGGGTACTCAAACGTAACTTGAAAATTAATGCAGTACATGGGGATGCTACTATACGGTAATACAGTCTAAATCAGGGGTTAATAATTGAAGGGCTCAGAAGCAAAGTGGGCTAACACACAAATGTTGACTTAGCCCCCCGAATCTTGAAAATTTTTGTGTTTCATGAGCTATAGAAAATTCAATTTTTTGAAAATTTTGGCAACTTGGTAGAGTAAAATGTATGGTGTATAGTCCATTTTTGACAATTCCTAGTTTGGGGTTAGCCCACTTTACATTCATTCAACTTCCCCCCTCCTCCAAAGGAAAGATAGAAAGGAGAAAATAGGGTAACAGTTAATATAGAGCACTGCCGCAGTGCATGAACTGTCATACTCACTCCCTGCCCAAAATGATAATTCTGAAAGAAACCCTGTAAACACATGCATACATACCCAGCAAGCATAGAATCTCATATACTTTGTAGTGCTTTACCTGGATAGAAAAGTTCAAATTTGACACAATTAAAAATATTATGTACATAATAAATGTACACCACTTATTGTGCAAGTGTGCTCCCTTCCCTTCCACCCCCCCCCCCCCCCCCCACCCCCACCAAACTTGCTCTTGCTTGCTTGCAATGTGAAGGCTTTGAAAAAAGCCGGTAAGTGGATGATAGAATACGGTGAAGATAAAAATCGGATGTGATTTACTAATACCTTCATTGTGTGCACCTCTCAATTTTTGCCTGTATAAAAAACATAGTACCGTATAGCCGGAAATATTGGCGGGAATTAAAGTTGGCGGTTGAGCCCAAAATCGCTATTATAAGAATATTGGCGGATTTAAATTTGGCGGTTCGGTACGGGATCGCCATACGTATATATGCGAGCAGGAAAATTTGGCGGATTTTAATTTGGCGGTTGTAATATAGAACCGCCAAACCGCCAAATTTAATTCCCCGCCAAATTTTCCGGCTATACGGTATAGTATGTCAGCTAGTATTCTCTCAAGCAGTGACTACCCCATTAATACTATTACAAGGTAATGTACTTTAGTGATTTTATAGAATAGGTAAATCATCTATCATAGTATGGTATAACAATGTCTTGGTTTATAGAGATGGTGAAGTTTTTTCTACTGTAACAGATGGTTACACTAATCTTGAGGCCAACATGCAGGTTTGCAGACTGGCTGCATGGATATCATAGCAAATTAGGCCCACATGGCAGGCCCCTGAGTCCCTACCATGCACACAGTGCCTATCGTTATAGTCTGGTATATTATTAAAAAATGTCTTGGTAACTATTCTGCTTATTCTGTAGATAGGTGGCTATTTTGGAGCTTTCTCTGATCTTTCGACAACCCATGACACTAAAAAAAACAGGCCTATTCTTTCTACTCTGTGGCTGTAATCATTACTACTTCAATGTAGCTACTGCTTAAAATTCAATTCTATGAAACTAATCAGCAAACTAGCTGCAGCTAGGCTAACAAAACCACAAAGAACGTGAGGTATAAGTTGTAGTTGCTAGGCAAAACCACCAAGAATGCACAATATAAGTTGTAGTTTCTGAGCAACACCACAAAGCATGCACCATATAAGTAGGGGTTAATTACTTATTCTCACCTGGTCTTAGAGCTACCCAGCACTATAAGCGATTTATTGCACTGGTGGTGCCTTTGATCTCTATGGCTTCAATGGTGCAACAAGGAGTTGCCACACCAAGGGCTTAAAAGACCCCACCTTAAAAAACCATGAAGCCATGAATGTTGTGATAGTAACTATATGTAGCTGCAGCTGCAGCTATACAGTCAGTATTCATATGCATGATCAGAATCATGAATGCACGTATGTTTGGCGCTCGTGCAGTGTGCAACCGCTGGCCCCTTTGCACCAATGCAAGTTATCAGAACACTCCTCTGGCCCAATGCTACCGAAGGAATGAACAGGAAAAGAAACGTGCCTATGACCAATGAGTGAGAAATTGAGTATGGCTCTTTTTCACCTCTTGTCTTCACTGCCACTGGAGGCATGTATGGGAACTATAGCATCGATTGTCTAGCTACAAGCGGTTAGCTGCAATGATTGCAGTAAAGTTTGCGAAGTCTTACAGTGTAACAATGCAGTGGATCATGCAGGTGTGGAGAATAATTTAAGTTTTTCACTATTGTGTCCCGATACCACCCCGACCACCATCATAATAATTTTATATTATCAGTGGAGGCTCTATTGACCTTGCCTGCTCTATGGGCAAGGTTCCCACTCATGACTGACTGTTGTATTTATTTAATCTCCTTATATCCTATTTTTGTACCTTATAACACATTTACTCGATATACATGTCCTACGGTTTATGTACGTGAATATGCTTTCATGATGCCTAGGCGTGCGCATGGCATGGCGTACGCGTAAACAACGTACGTACTTCCTGTATGAATACCGTGTATGTATCCCTTCATGCAACTTGCAAAGATACACCTCTTGTCATTAATTTGGCACTTGTGTCACCATGAGCGCTGAATAAAGTGTCACAACATAAATGGTCCCCCGCTACAAGTGATCCCACCCCTTACACAAGTGTTGGACATGCACTGCAGCTTTATCTTGCTATATTAGCCAAGATGGAATCTAGGAATCATCAGTAGAACTAAGATTATAGCTTCACTATAATACAAGTATAAAATTGAAGGATGAAGTTGGGATGGCAGGGTCAAAAAGTACATTGAAACAAGATTTGTAGGGATAATCACATCCACTATGCATATCCCTACGCTTGCTTTTCTTGATTATCACGCACCTAACTTTTATACATTAACTTAAGCACTCTTGACTTGCATGTGGAAGATATTACTGTTTTTGCACCGCTCAAAAAGCACTATGTTCAATAGTGTGTGATGCAAAGCTAGCTATCAGAAGACTGCCTGGGATTTGCACTTACAGGAGTATTCAAGTTCGAACTCATGGTGTGTTTGGGGGACCATAGCTGCCTGACCCAAAGGCTAGGATCACACAAACATCCTGAATCATGCAGTGGTGTACCTACTTCCCTATAATATTATATTATTATTGGAGCACGGTTGGATGTAGGTAGGTCCAGAAAAAAAACAAGTTGTAGCTAGTTCCATGCATTTAATAACAATAAATGAATGGGCAACCCATAATATCAGGTCACCATGGTATGTATAGTTTCATGCCCAGCCTCTGTCCCCACAAGATTAGTCAGCTAGGTGGCACTGATGAAATCAATATTACTGACAATCATGAACTACCCCAAGGGCACTAAAAAGAACAGTAACAAGTATAGAATAAAATTGAAGGATAAAGTAGGGATGGCGGTGCCAAAAAATACACAAACAAGATTTGTAGGGATAACGTATCACACCCACTATATATCCCTACGCTTGCTTTTTGAGTAGCCGTACACACACATAGCTAATAGCTATTATTATGTATGGGGCACATGAAGGAATGGAAAATCAATACCGTATACTATGCATGGATCAATATTGAAATAATGTAGCGATACTTTACATACTGAATCAGAAGTGTATGATATTAATTATCAAGAAAAGCAAGCATAGGGCTAGGGATGTGTATAGTGGTGTGATATGTCATCCCTACAAATCTTGTTTGTGTATTTTTTGGCACTGTCATCCCTACTTCATCCTTCATTGTTTTTTTTATACTTGTTATATGTTATCATAGGGGAATATAATATTATTATAATCTATGATGTTATCCATGCACTGTCAGATGTTGTCGTGGGGGGGGGGGGGGGGTGGGGGGCGGGGCGGGGGCAAGGGGCGGGGGGCGGGGGGCATCAGTGTCCGGGGGGGGGCCGTTTGTGGCAGGCACAGATTGTCCGCGCCCGGGGGGACCATCGGTGGTATGACAGAACAACAAGAACAAAGATCACATCAAACAAAACACTACTTTGCGCATCCTGCTCAGCAACCTATAAATAATAGCTAGCCTTTCAAGTTGGACATCGTAAACAACTGTCGCTAGCTACAACTGCGTAGAATTGCAATTTGCTGACTCGGCGAAAATAGTCTATTGCTCCGCCCAAGCAATTAACGTAAGACCTGCCCACTACTTTCGGAGCATAGTACACCATAGCAGTTAAGTTTGAATTGCATTCTCGCGAGCCAATTAATAGTTTCCCTAGTAGTTAATTGTTACGTCACTGTTGATCATGTAATTTATGGGCCATAGATGCTAATAGAATCTGTGGTTGGGCGGTTCGCGCTCCGCCCGCTGGTCTGCATGCATTAAGTCATTCGTAGTTCCTATAATATAATGATGCGGATGGGTGCGAATAATGCAGTCTAGCTACATGATTCTCACAGGCCTGTCCTGAGCACATATTTTTATGATATATGTGCATAAAAATTAATTATAATTTCTAGTTTTGGATTAATATTAAACTCACGGGAAAATAGAGCTGTGGATATAATATGATTATGATGATAACTGGGAAAAGCAGATCTGCAAAGTATTTCTTAATGTTACTCAACTTAAGTGCAGTTTCTGAAGGTAATAGAAGTCTAATTAGTGCGTGTACAGGTACTAAATTGAGTACTTCTTTACATCATCATCTAGGGTTAGTGATGTTATTGCCACATGAACAAGCATCAGTATGCCACGGCGAACAACTTCAGCTGACATGCAATACAACTGAGGTCTACCTCACGTGGAGTTATTCACTTTACAATGAACAGGGTTTGCTGATAAACTACACTCGCAAAATTTCTTCATTAGATATGTCACGGCAATACTCACAAATAGTTGTGAATTCTACTCTGTTTGATTTTGTAAGGATTTCTGACCAAGGCCTGCCTTTGATATCTACACTGATGATAAGCTCGGTGGTAAATGGTCTGAATGGAGTTGCTATTGGTTGTACAGGCCTAACCCAAGATTTTGAAACAGCAGTGGCTACAACTACTCTCAGCATTATCAATGAAAGCTACTATAATTTTGGTAGGTCATACCTAGTTAAATTAATAGTATTCTGGAACTTCAAGATGATGTGAACTTTAAAATAGTAACATACTGACATGCAATCCTCACTTAGTCTAGTATTGAACTGTAGGAAAATAAAATTATTTGTAGAGAAAAATTTTTTTAGCAATCTAGCTGTTAGCTATACCCTTGATTACATGGTATCAATACATTTTCAGGATAAAATTGCAGCTATTATAACATGAATTTCAAATATAATATTATAGCAAGCCTATCATGTGAATATATTAGTATAATTATTATAGCTATCATGAATTTCAGTGTATGTGTGTATTATAGCAATGCAGTGGTATAGCCATGCAATAACACTATAATTATTATTAACAGCCAGCATAGAATCCAAGTACATTCAATTTGGTGAATGTATATTATACTGACTTGCTAGTATGAATAATATAAAACTCTGATGGGAAGACATGGAGGCATGAGCTAGTATACTATAACAGGTCCATCACTAAATTAAATAGGCTACTAGTGTTGAATTAATAGGGCTATTACGCTACATAATAATTAGAATTTGTGATATTGGGAACTCCATTGCTATGCATTGAGAATCATTATGTGTTGATGAGATGCTATTGCTATCATAGGAACTCTAGAACCAGAAGTAAACAACAGAGTGCAATTTGGGACGGAGAATGTCACAGTTACCCTCGAGTGGGCTAAAAAGGCTGGTGTATCGTACAATGTCAGCATTATTCCACAAGCGAATACGGAATTTCTTGATAGCACACTTGTTCAGGTAGTGGTTGCCTACAATGTTTTGTACAATGTAAGCATTGTGAGCACCCTCTGTGGACGACATACTGCTATAAAATTCAATAAACTCTGCTATGGTGAGCTACATAATAGTTACGACACTATTTAGGAGGTTTCTACGTGATTTAGAAGACCGAAGGGCTCTATGTAGAATCCCGAGTGAAGCGAAGGTTCGATCTACTGAGCCCTGAGGTCTTCTAAATCATATAGAAACCAAAATTATAGTAGCTTTTCAATGATATGCTATCATTACTTTATAGCCAAGTGTGAATACCCTTCACTTGACAATGTGGATAATTACGTAAAGATTGCAGATTATCATAGCCCAGCATTAGAAGGTGATACTCTCACATTCAGCTGTCCTCCCGGGAAGATACTGATTGGCTCTAATATGACTACATGCATGGAGAATGGAGAATGGGATTCAAACATGGGAGAGGTAAAATGTGCAGGTGAGTGAGCCGATGTCAGCAATAAAACTATCAATCTTCATATATACGCGATCGATCTGTTGAATGATTGCAACTTGTTGCTCAGTTTTGCTATCTAGCTATAATATAGTTTTCTCAAATGGATTAGTGATACTGTAAGCATATTATATTCATATATTCATGCTCTTGATAGACTGATGATTTCCTTACATTCAGTTTAGCAGTTTGGAGAGAAAAATTATATGGTTCACATTGGGCATATATATCACTGTAAAAAAAAAGAGGCATTTCCTTATTAGCACCTTTAGGAAGCTATAGTGTCACACTGTCAGATAAATATTAAATTAATGCCAGGGGCTGATCCAGGGAGGGTGGATAGGGTGGCTAGCCACCCCCCTTCACCAGTTCTTTTATGTAACGTAGTATAGGAGATGTCCACCATTATTAACCAGCCACCCCCTTTGCACCAGTATGGTTTACTATGGGTAGCCACCCCGTCAGCCACCTTCCGAGCTGCCATGGCATGCAAATTTTCTGGATCAGCACCTGAATGCACAGGGTAGTACAGTTCAGGGCAGAATTTCATGCATATCAGTAAATTTTGCCCTGTACTATGCCGCCATATGCATTAAATTTATCTGACACACCAATTTACTTACCTACCTGCAGATATATAAGGAAATGCCACTTTTTTTACAGTGGCATGCATGTCTGATCATAATCATTAATATGCATGTGGTATGAACTCAGAATACTTGTATTTCCAAGCCAATGATTTCTCTCTCACTCTCTCTATCTCATGCACACATACACATCAGCAAACTGTGGTCTTCCTTCATTTCCCATAAATGGTATATATATATGGCCAAGTCTACCTTGACAACACAACAATGGAGGGTACAAGAGTACTGTTTTTATGTAGCAACGATATTCAACACTCAATCGAAGAAGCTCACGTAGCAGTGTGCAATCCAGATGGAAATTGGCAGCCGAATCCAGCAAGCATTTGTTTAGGTAATCACTTTATAATGTTTGGGCATGTATAAAATTAATGTCATGTATTATACTAGATTTATCCCGTATACTTAATTATTATTGTTATTGCTTCACAGAATACATATACACCCACACACCCATCCACCCACCCACCCACACACACACTCACACCCTCACACATACACACACACACCCACACTCTCACATACACACACACTCAGAATCGGATGTCAGTGCTCATGATCATAGTAGAATCACAACAGCTCTGGTGTTGTCTGCAACAGTGTTCATCATTACTTCGATTGTAGTCATGTTCTTTGGTTTTCTCTGTGGTCGATTTATGAAATGTCAGAGCTCCCCATCCTTGAGCCCCTCAGAATGCAAGTGTGACTCTTCCATCAACAGTCAGCTAAGCCACCCTTGTCCCGTGTATGAAACTATATAACAGCAGTGAACTATCAAGAGCAGAATGTTAATCTAGCTGAGAATGTAGCTTACGATTCAGTGCAGCTGAACTAGACATGCACTCAAGTGAATACAACTTGATTATGTACTAATAACTAAGGCCATACATACTTCATAATAATTAAGTAAGGTATACTCTGTAGTGTTAAAATGTATGGTCTCAGTCTGGATTTGCAGCAAATTATGTAATTATAGTTACTGCGCCGGTTGTCACTATAGAAATCTACAATGCAGGTGCTACCGTAAAAGTTCTAATTATAGCGCCAAAAAAAATAATTCAGAACCACGCTTGGCGCTCTGATTAGAACGTTAAAAAATTATTTAAGGCGCCAGTTTTTGTATCTTTTACTGTACTTTAGCGCTATAATTAGAATGAAAATGATATTGTCCAATGCCAAATGGCGCTTATATTAGAGTGGCGCTGTAATTAGAACTTTTACGGGTATTCCACTTACATGCACGCACCCACGAGCAATGAATTCATACTGCCCTCCCCCGGCTGAGCAACTGTATTAATGAAGGTTTGTGGGCTTATATTATCACTGAAACTTTAGTTCCATCATCAGCTATAGACTCTACAAAGGTGGTATATAGGATGTCATGGATGATACAAGTACAGATAGCTCATGATCGCTGCCGTTTGGGAATGGTCGTCACTATACAAAGTTTCAATGCCAATCGTTATCGCTCATCAAGGCAGTGTTCTCCCACGCACCACGAGCACGGAATTCCACCAATCAATACTAGTCCATAGTCTGGAGGGCCAGGCCAGGCCCTTCTACCGCATATACCGCACCCATTGAAGGGGTACTACTTTGACACTGGTTTGTTGAGCAACAAAATTTAATTATGAAGGTTTGTTGGCTTGTACTGTCACTAACTTTGCTTCTATCATCAGCTACAGACTTTATAAAAGGTGGGAGGATGTAATTGTTATACATAATTCATGGTAATATATCATAAATATCAGTACAGGAGTGGTGGAGATCTCTCCCTCACCAGTGGCAGCAGTTTGCCAGGAAGGAGATCAGCTGGAACTGACATGTACATCATCAGGCATTTTTCTAAGATGGGAGTTTACTGTCTTTCCTGAGAATACAGCAATTATTACATCAGCTGGTCCCAGTGGTATACCCCCACCACTATTGATCAGCAGCTCCATGATCACTTTTTCAAGGCTCTCTGGTCAAGATGTCTTACCACTGATATCCAGGGTAACAGTTGCTTCAGTAAGCATTGGTCTGAATGGAACTGTGGTGAACTGCTTTGAAGGCTCAACATCAACAGACATAGTTGCAACAACAGTTATCAGAATCATTGATCCTGGCCAGTTTGGTAAGAGGGGCCTGGGGAGTATGATTGTCCTTAAGCAATCATTGCACTACAAGCACCTAAGGAAACACCCCTGCATAATATATTATTGTACATGAGTATTAAAAATTTAATGGCCAGTGCAAATACTTTTAATCTATATACTCCAATTAGATTTGAGTGTTCGATCTTGCATAGAACAGTTTTTAACTGATGGAATAACAGTAGCTCTGGAGTGGACTCTATTAAATTCACAAGATTATTATCAACAGCTTCTAAGTAATATCAGTGTAAGCATAAATCCACAACCTAAGAATGTGATGTTTACTGGAGACATGAGAGTTCAGTTGGAACTATCGTATAACACACTGTACAATGTGAGTGTCACTCAGCATAGCACCTGTCAGCAGCTCAATCAAACTAAGATTATTGAGTTGAACTTTAGTAAGTCACACAAATAATATTATTTTAGTTTGGCAGTGCAGCATGCCAAGATGCTATTCTTGCAGGCAAGTGTGGTAACCCAATGGAACTGACTAATGCTTTAGCCCTGGACTATGTAGATCCAGCACTAGAGGGACAAACTATCACATTCACCTGTCCTCCTGGACAGACACTCAACGGATCTAACTCATCCACATGTATGGGGAATAGAGAATGGGAACCAGACCCTGGAGAGGTTGAGTGCATCGGTGGAATGGAAATAACTGGTGTTACAACATCAGGTATGTCATCATGATTATTTGTTCTAGACTTTCATAAACATGATACTGTTTGTTTTATTCCAGTGGTACCTGTAACTAGTGTATGCAGTGATCCACTCTATGTACTCCACATACCGGTAAATGATTCCATGAAAGAATCAACAAAGGAGAATATGTGTTGTTCAGGGTTTCTTATTGCTAGAACCAGTACAACAACATGCTTGGAGAATGGGGAATGGGAATTGGAAACATCACAACCCCAAATTGAAGGTGTTTTGGTTGAGTATCAATGTTATTGACATTTCTCTTGATTAATAGGTGGTATATACTTCCTTCAACATACAGGAAAGGATAATGTTCCAGCATTGATATCTGTGTCGTGTGTAGCAGTTGTGGCATCAGTGTTGATGTTCATTATTGGATTCATCTGTGGGCACTGTTTCAGTCAGAGACGGAAAAAGCTGACTCAGCATGAACAGACGATGTCCACGTCAACTGCAGCTGCTTCAAATGAACCAGAGGGGGATCTGGAGCTCAAGGATAATGTAGCCTATGTCACCCTGCGTCCAAAATAAATCCTTTCTTGACATCGCTTTTTGAGTTAGTCAAAACTATTATCATGCACAATCATTCATCTGTATCTGCTCCGTGGATCAGGATACTCCAGATGACAAAAAGAATAACAGTTTAATATTTTGTGTTTTGAATAAAATATACGTATGTATTCTATCCACATGCACTTGCCATTGTACATAAGAACTAGGAGGCAGTGTGACACTTGCACTGGTTCATGCATGTGCTTGCATATTATTATTATTATTAAACACGACAACGAAGGAGGAATTACACCCTTGTTTGCACAACACCACGAGCAAGGAATTATTTTACAACTAACATGTTTATTTTACATGTGGAGTAGGCTCACCAATCAAAAACATGGAAATGGTCGTTAATAATGTAGACATATTCAAGCTGAACGCCACGGACAAGGAATTGCCCGTTCAGTTTTTGCAGTTCAAAATGAAAGTTTGTGGGCTAGTATTGTCACTAGCTTTGCTTCTATCATCAGCTCCAGAATTTACAAGAGGTGGGAGGATATCATTTAATAATGTAACTAGCTCATGATTATTACTTTGTGCTGCCAGCAGGAGTGGTGGAGATCTCTCCCTCACCAGTGGCAGCCAGAGAGCCTTGAGGCAGTGAGAGTGAAGTTGTTGAGCATCATTGGTCGAAGTTCACCACTAGGACCGATGGATGTGAAGACAGCTACGGTGAAGGTCATAGTCTGAGGTATCATTACAGTGACCTCCCATCTGTGAAACATTCCTGTATTGTTACATATCAGCTCCAACCGATCACCTTCCTGGCAAACTGTAGTGATAGCTTGCCTCTGATATCCAGGATGACAGTCAACCCTGTAACCAGTGATCTGAATGGGGCTGTGGTGAACTGCTTTGAAGGCTCAACATCAATTAACTCGGTGTCGACAACCACCATCAGAATCATTGATCCTGGCCAATTTGGTAAGTCATAATCTTGTCTATTGGTAGGATGGGAAGTGTAGCCTACTTTCTATAAAGCTCACCTACCATACACAATGTTCCAGGCATCTATATCCTATATAGAATTCACGATGTGTGCGTTGTATGTGGTACATTATGTTATATTGGATCGCCTGTTTTAAATTTAATCAGATTTGAGTCTTCGATCTCGCTCAGAACAGTTCTCAAGCAATGGAGTGATAGTAACTCTGGAGTGGATTATCTTAAGTTCACAAACTTTTTATCAACACCTTCTAAGTAATGTCAGTGTCAGTGCTAACCCACAGCTAAACAATGTGATGCTTACTGGAAACACGAGCATTCAGTTCGTACTGTCATATAACACACCATACAATGTGAGTGTCACTCAAAATAGTGTCTGTAAGCAGCTCATTCGGACTAAAGTTCTTTTGCTAAACTATAGTTAGTTAGATGTTTGATTGCATGCTGTACATCAAATGACATAAACTTACTCCACTGCAGGCAAGTGTAGCAACCCAATGGAACTGATTAATGCTTTAGCCCTGGACTATGTGGATCCAGCACTAGAGGGACAAAATATCACATTTGCCTGTCCTCCTGGACAGACCCTGAATGGATCTAACTCATCTATGTGTATGGGGAATGGAGAATGGGAACCAGACCCCAGAGAGGTCGAGTGTACTAGTGGAATGAGAACAACTGGTACCACAACATCAGGTACGTTAGCATTAAGTGTAATGATTATTTGTCTTTCATAAACATCATTTGTTATTCCAGGTCCAGTTTTTGTACAACATACAGGAAAGCCTAATTCAGATAATATTCCAGCATTGATATCTGTGTCGTGTGTAGCAGTTGTGGCGTCAGTGTTGATGTTCATTATTGGATTCGTCTGTGGGCACTGTTTCAGTCAGAGACGGAAAAAGCTGACTCAGCATGAACAGACAATGTCCGCGTCAACTGCAGCTGCTTCAAATGAACCAGAGGTGGATCTGGATAATGTAGCCTATGTCACCCTGCAGCCTAAATAAGTCCTATCAGGAAGATCGACAATCATAATACTATAATTATGTCACTTTTTGAGTTAGTCAAGACTTTGTATCATGCACTTTCACCTTTATTGAGCAGGCAGCTCGTACATCCATGCATAGCCTCATCCCCAGGCCACTCTCAGTGTCAAGTTTTATTATTGCATTGTATATTATACTATTAACATCTGAGGATGAGCCTACTCCGCAATGAGTCATGCAAATGCAATATTAAAGTACATGATATTCCAATTACTGTGTATCTACTGTACATGTGTACATGGTTGTCAGTATCTAGTCAGGATACTCTAGATGACAAAATACATCAACAGTTTTTTTTTGTGTTCTGGGCACGAGACTAACTAAAAACATGCATAATCATGTGCAGTGCTAGCACCAACGAAGGAGGAATTACACTCTTGTTTGCACAACACCACGAGCAAGGAATTACTATATAACAGGGTTTTTTTATATGCGGAATAGCACTGACAGGCTATTCTGTGTACTATATACAGTGTAGTCACTCACCAATCGAAAACATGGAAATGGTCGTTAGTAGTATAGAACTGCAAAAGCTAAACGCCACGGACAAGGAATTGCCCATTCAATTTATGCAGTTCAAAATGGTTTGTGGGCTTGTACTGTCACTAGCTTTACTTCTATCATCAGCTCCAGATTTTACAAGAGGTGGGAGGATGTCATTATAGATAGCTCATGATTTATTCTTTGCTCTACCAGCAGGAGTGATTGAGATCTCCCCCTCAGGGGTAGCCCCGGTTTGTCGAGTAGGAGATCAACTGGAGCTGACGTGTACATCGTCAAGTACTGTTCACCGATGGGAGTTCATCGTTCTTCCTGAGAATATATCGTACACAACAACACCTATCACATCAGCTGGTACCAGTGGTGTGCCTCAACCACTTACATTCAGCGGCTCGGTGATCACTTTTTTGAGGCTCTCTGGTCAAGATGCCCTGCCACTGATATCCAGGACAATAGTCAATCCTGTAAGGAGCGGTCTAAATAAAACTGTGGTGAACTGCTTTGAAGGCATATCATTGACTGACTCAGTGGCAACAACAACCATACGAATCATTGATCCTGGCCAGTTTGGTAAGAAAGTGTTATCCCTGAACAATGCACTCTAAAGAGAGAAGGGGGAGAGGGTATGGAATGATCACAGGCTATCATACCATCCTGCATAATTTAATATGACACGGGTAGGGTTGCAATAAGTTGATAATAATTCATATTCTTGAAACAGAATTTAATGCCACTAAATATCATAATTTTATCTACTACAATTAGATTTGAGTGTTCGATCTTGCACAGAAGAGTTTTCAAGTGATGGAATAACAATAACTCTGGAGTGGACTCTCTTAAATTCACAAGATTATTATCAACAGTTTCTACACAATGTCAGTATCAGCACAAATCCACAACCTAACAATATGATGTTTACTGGCAATATAAGAGTTTGGTTGGAACTTTCGTATAACACACTGTACAATGTGAGTGTCACTCAGCACAGCACCTGTGAACTGCTCAATCGAAATCAAATCCTGCTGCTGAACTATTGTAAGCTCTTAGACTACACGTTGCACATCAAATTTCATGTTATGAACTTTACTCCCTGCAGGCAAGTGTAGTACCCCAATGGAACTGACTAATGCTATAGTTATGGGCTATACAGATCCAGCTCTAGAGGGACAAAATATCACATTTGCCTGTCCTCCTTTTCGGACACTTAACGGATCTAACTCATCCACATGTATGGGGAATGGAGAATGGGAACCAGACCCCAGGGATGTAGAGTGTACTGATGGAATGAGAACAACTGGTGCCATGACATCAGGTAGCTATGTCAGCATTAAACATCACAATTATCTGCTCTAGTTTTTTTTTTTTTTTATAAACATGATACTGTTTGTTTTATTCCAGCGGTAACTGTATGTAGTGATCCACTCTATGTACTCCACATACCGGTAAATGATTCCACGAAAGAATCAACAAAGGAAAGTATGTGTTGTTCAGTATTTCTTATTGCTAGAACCAATACAACAACAACATGCTTGGAGAATGGGAAATGGAAATTGGAAACATTGATATCACAAGCCCAAACTGAAGGTGATTTGTTTGAGTATCAATATTATTGATAATAATTGCATCAATTATCTACTCCTGATTATTGTGAGGTATACTTCCTTCAACATACAGGAAAGCCTAATTCAGATAATGTTCCAGCATTGATATCTGTGTCGTGTGTAGCAGTTGTGGCGTCAGTGTTGATATTCATTATTGGATTCGTCTGTGGGCACTGTTTCAGTCAGAGACGGAAAAAGCTGACTCAGCATGAACAGACAATGTCCACGTCAACTGCAGCTGCTTCAAATGAACCAGAGGTGGATCTGGAGCTGAAGGATAATGTAGCCTATGTCACTCTGCGTCCTAAATAAATCCTTTCATGACATCACTTTTTGAGTTAGTCAAAACTTCTATCATGCACAATCATTCATCTGTATCTGCTCCGTGGATCAGGATACTCCACATGACAAAAAGAATAATAGTTTAATATTTTTACATTTTGAATAAATAAGCTTATACGTATGTATTTCTATCCACATGCACTTGCCATCGTACATAAGAACTAGGAGTGAGTACGTGTGACACTTGCACACGTTTATGCATGTGCTTGCATAATATTATTAGCTTTATTAAAAACCACAACGAAGGAGGAATTACACTCTTATTTGCACAACACCACGAGCAAGGAAACTATATATTATATTTTTATTTCACATGTGGAGTAGCACTGACAGGCTACTCTCTGATTGGCTCATCAATCGAGAACATGGAAATGGTCATCAGTAGTGTAGAAATGCACAAGCTGAACGCCATGGACAAGGAATTGCCCATTCAGTTGTTGGAGTTCAAAATGAAGGTTTGTGGGCTTGTACTATCAGTAGGTTTGCTTCTATCATCAGCTCCAGAATTTACAAGAGGTGGGAGGATGTCATTTTAATAATATTATGAACTTCATGATTTACTCTTTATGCTGTCACATCTCATAAGTTAGCTATTTATTATCTCCGTACAGGAGTGGTGGAGGTCTCTCCCTCACCCGTGGCCCCAGTTTGCCAGGAAGGAGTTCAACTGGAGCTGACATGCAACAGTACATTAGGGTTAGATCACCAGTGGCTGTTCACTGTTGTCCCTGAGAATATAAGCTACATAACAAGGCCTGTATCATTAACTGGAGTGAGTGGTATACCTACAACACCACTGAGTATTGGTACCTCCACGGTCAATTTCTCAAGACTCTCTGATCCAAATGTCCTGCCACTGATATCCAGGATAACAATCAGTCCCGTGAGCAGAGGTCTGAATGAAACTGTGGTGAGCTGCTTTGAACTGGCCACAGGCTTGGTAGCCACCACCACCATCCAAATCATAGATTCTCAACAGTTTGGTAAGATGCCACAGTCAGATCATAGGATATAGATCCGATCAATGACCAAAGGTCATACTGGTACTACTATACCCCAATGCAGCATGCACGCTATCCACTGTAGTTGATTATTAACTAATAAACTCCAATCTTCTTTTTTTTTTCAGAATTAAGCATACGATCTTGTTTAGAAGATTTCTCTAGTGATGGAGTCATAGTAGCTCTGGAGTGGACTCTCTTAAATTCACGAACATATTATCAGCAACTTCTACACAACATCAGTGTTACTGCAAATCCTCAACCTAACAATGTGATGTTTACTGGAGACATGAGAGTCCAGCTGGAACTGTCGTATAACACACTGTACAATGTGAGTGTTACTCAGCACAGCACGTGTCGACAGCTCGTTGGGACTACATTTATTGAGCTGAGCTATAGTAAGCTATAAAATAATAATATGCTGCATGTCATGAACTTATTATAATATTTCATAGACAAGTGTAGTGATCCACTGGAACTGACCAACGCTCTAGCTGTGGACTACGTAGATTCAGCACGAGAGGGACAAACTATTATGTTCATCTGTCCTCCAGGACAGATGCTCAATGGATCTAACTCATCCTCATGTATGGGGAATGGAGAATGGGAACCAGACCCTGGAGAGGTTGAGTGCATCAGTGGAATGGGAACAACTGGTGTTACAACATCAAGTATGTCAGCATTAAGCGTCACGATTATTATATCTGTTCTAGTTTTTCATAAACATGTTTTATTCCAGCAGTAACTCAACTAGTGTATGTAATGATCCACTCTATGTACTCCACGTATTAAATGATTCCATGAAAGCTTATTGCCGCGTAGTAGAATCAATGAATATTATCCCTATTCTCAAAGCATGGAGTATGGGGAATGGGAATTGGAAACATCACAACCCCAAACTGAAGGTGTTTTGCTTGAGTATCAATATTATTGACATTTAATAGGATGTATACACTTCCTTCAACATACAGGAAAGCCTAATTCAGATAATGTTCCAGCATTGATATCTGTGTCGTGTGTAGCAGTTGTGGCATCAGTGTTGATGTTCATTATTGGATTCGTCTGTGGACACTGTTTCAGTCAGAGACGGAAAAAGCTGACTCAGCATGAACAGACAATGTCCATGTCAACTGCATGCGCAGCTGCTTCAAATGAACCAGAGGGGGATCTGGAGCTCAAGGATAATGTAGCCTATGTCACCCTGCGTCCAAAGTAAATCCTTTCTTGACGTCACTTTTTGAGTTAGTCAAAACTTCTTTCATGCACAATCATTCATCTGTATCTGCTCCGTGGATCAGGATACTCCAGATGACAAAAAGAATAACAGTTTAATATTTTTGTGTTTTGAATAAATATACGTATGTATTTCTATCCACATGCACTAAGTCTTGCCATCGTACACAAGAACTAGGAGTCAGTGTAAGGCTTCTACTCATTTGTGCATTGCAGCATGTGCTTGTATATTTATTAAACACCATAACGAAGGAGGAATTATACTCTTGTTTGTACAACACCACGAGCAAGGAGTTATTTTACAACTGACATGCTTATTTTTACATGCACTGATAGGTGGTCACGTACAATGGCTCACCAATCGAAAACATGGAAATGGTCGTTAATAGTGTAGAAATGCATAAGCTGAACGCCACGGACAAGGAATTGCCCATTCAGTTTGCAGTTCATTATTATTACAATGAAGGTTTATGGGCTTGTACTATCACTAGCTTTTCTTCTATTATCAGCTCCAGATTTTACAAGAGGTGGGAGGATGTCATTTAATAATGTAACTAGCTCATGATTATTCTTTGCTCTGCCAGCAGGAGTGGTGGAGATCTCTCCCTCTGCTCCAGTGGCAGCAGTTTGCCAGGAAGGAGATCAGCTGGAACTGACATGTACCTCGTCAGGTGCTGTTCACCGATGGGAGTTCACTGTTTTTCCTGAGAATATTACCCACACAACAGTGCCTATCATATCAGTTGGCACCAGTGGTTCGTCTCCACCACTGACATTCAGTGGCTCCGTGATCATTTTTTCCAGGCTGTCTGGTCAAGATATCCTGCCACTGATATCCAGGACAGTAGTCAGTCCTGTGAGCAATGGTCTAAATAGAACTGTGGTGAACTGTTTTGAAGGCATATCATCAATTGACTCGGTGGCAACAACCACCATCAGAATTATTGATCTTGGCCAGTTTGGTAAGAAAAATTAATCATAATCTTGACCATAGATAGAATGATAAGTTGTAGCTAAAGCTAGCCTACCATACACAATGTTCCAGGCATCTATATTCTAGAATTCACTGTGTGTGTACCATGGCACATTATGTAGATTTGAGTCTTCGATCTTGCTCAGAACAGTTCTCAAGCAATGGAGTGACAATAACTCTGGAGTGGATTATCTTAAGTTCACAAACTTATTATATATCAACAGCTTCTAAGTAATGTCAGTGTCAGTGCTAACCCACCGCTAAACAAAGTGATGCTTACTGGAAACACGAGCATTCAGCTAGTGCTGTCATATAACACACTGTACAATGTGAGTATCACTCAGCACAGCACCTGTCGGCAGCTCAGTCGAACTCAAATCCTGCTGCTGAACTATTGTAAGCTCTTAGACTACACATTGCACATCAAATTTCACGTCATGAACTTTGCTCCCTGCAGTCAAGTGTAGTAACCCAATGGAACTGACTAATGCTATAGTAATGGGCTATACAGATCCAGCTCTAGAGGGACAAAGTATCACATTTGCCTGTCCTCCTTATTGGACACTTAACGGATCTAACTCATCCACATGTATGGGGAATGGAGAATGGGAACCAGACCCTGGAGAGGTAGAGTGTACTGGTGGAATGGGAACAACTGGTGTTACATTAGGTAAAATGTCATGATTACTTGTTTTTCATAAACATCATTGCTTGTTTTATTCCAGTTCCAGCTGTTGTATGTAACAACAATCCACTCTATGTACTCCACATAAATAATTCCATGAAAGAATCAACAAAGACTGATGTAAATGTATGTTGTTCTGGATTTCTCATTGCTAGAACCAATACAACAACATGCTTGGAGAATGGGGAATGGGAATTGGAAACACCACAACCCCAAACTGAAGGTGATTTGCTTGAGTATCAATATTATTACTGACATTTCCATTAATTATTGGGAGGTATACTTCCTTCAACATACAGCAGCAGGAAAGCCTAATTCAGATAATGTTCCAGCATTGATATCTGTGTCGTGTGTAGCAGTTGTGGCGTCAGTGTTGATGTTCATTATTGGATTCATCTGTGGGCACTGTTTCAGTCAGAGACGGAAAATTCTGGCTCAGCATGAACAGACAATGTCCACATCAACTGCAGCTGCTTCAAATGAACCAGAGGGGGATCTGGAGCTCAAGGATAATGTAGCCTATGTCACCCTGCGTCCAAAGTAAATCCTATCAAGAAGATCGACAACCTTAGTACTATTATGTCACTTTTTGAGTTAGTCAAGACTTTGTATCACTCACATTCATATCTTTATTGAGCAGGCAGCTCGGTGGATATTTATATCCATACAGGCCACTCTCAGTATCAAGTTGTATTATGGCATTGTATATTATGCTATTAGCACCTGGGGATGAGCCTACTCCGAAATTAATTTTATGCACTGATTGATATTCCATGCAATTACTGTGTATCTACTGTACATGTGTACATAGTTGTTGGTATCTGGTCAGGATACTCCAGATGACAAAATTACATTAACAGTTTATTTTTTGTGTTCTGAACAAAATATAAAATTCTACGCACATGCAATCGCTATCATAGTATACGCTATATAAATCATGCATGTGCTAGCACCACTATGAAGGAGGAATTACACTCTTGTTTGCACAACACCATGAGCAAGGACAACTAGCATGTTTTTATTTCACATGTGGAGTAGCACTGATAGGCTACTCTCTGGTCACGTACAATGAGCTCACCAATCGAAAACATGGAAATGGTCGTTAATAGTGTAGAACTCCACAAGCAGAACGCTAAGGACAAAGAATTGCCCATTCAGTTTTGCGGTACAATGACGGTTTGTGGGCTTGTACTATCACTAGCTTTGCTTCTATCATCAGCTCCAGAATATACAAGAGGTGGGAGGATGTCATTCTAATATGAAGTTCACGATTTATGCTGTCATCTCATAAGTTAGCTATTGAATCTCTTAATACAGGGGTGGTTGAGATCTCTCCTTCACCAGTGGCCCCGGTTTGCCAGGAAGGAGATCAACTGGAGCTGACATGCAACAGTACATCAGGAATAGATCACCAGTGGCAGTTCACTGTTTTCCCTGAGAATGTGAGCCACACAGTAGAGCCTGTCTCATCGATTGGAGCAAGTGGCATACCTATGCCACTGATGATCGGCAGATCCACGATCACTTTTTCAAGGCTCTCTGGTCAAAATGTCCTGCCACTGATATCTAGGATAACAATCAGTCCTGTGAGCAGAGGTCTGAATGGAACTGTGGTGAGCTGCATTGAACTGGACACAAACTTGGTGGCCACCACCACCATCCAAATCATAGATTCTCAACGATTTGGTAAGACACCACAGTATTATATTATTATAGAAGGGACGTGTAAGTTATAGTGATTGCCTCAACCCAAGATCAATGAATATATACACCTGGCTTGTATCCAACCTCATACAATCCACTGATAAAATCAATAATCATTTGATAAGCTCCAATTGCTTTTGATTATTCAGGATTAAGTATACGATCTGATTCAGAAGATTTCTTGAGTGATGGAGTCACAGTAACTCTGGAGTGGACACTTGTAAATTCACAACCGTATTATCAGCAGTTTCTACGTAACGTCAGTGTCACTGCAAATCCACAACCTAAGAATGTGATGTTTACTGGAGACATGAGAGTTCAGCTAATTCTATCGTATAATACATTGTACAATGTGAGTGTCACTCAGCACAGCACCTGTCAGCTGCTCAATCGAACTAAGATTATTGAGCTGAACTTTAGTAAGTTACATAATACTTTGTTTTGGCAGTGCAGCACGCCAAGATGTTATTCTTGCAGGCAAGTGTGATGATCCAATGGAACTGACCAACGCTTTAGCTGTGGGCTACGTAGATCCAGCACTAGAGGGACATACTATCACATTTTCCTGTCCTCCTGGACAGACACTCAATGGATCTAACTCATCCACATGTATGGGGAATGTAGAATGGGAACCAGACCCTGGAGAGGTTGAGTGCATCGGTGGAATCAGAACAACTGGTGCCACAACATCAGGTATGTCATAATGATTATCTGCTCTAGTTTTTCATAAACATGATACTGTTTGTTTTATTCCAGCGGTACCTGTAACTAGTGTATGTAGTGATCCACTCTATGTACTCCACAAATGATTCCACGAAAGAATCAACAAAGGAAAGTATGTGTTGTTCAGGATTTTTTATTGCTAGAACCAATACAACAACATGCTTGGAGAATGGGGAATGGGAATTGGAAACATCACAAGCCCAAACTGAAGGTGATTTGCTTGAGTATCAATATTACTATTGCATTAATTATTGGGAGGTATACTTCCTTCAACATACAGGAAAGCCTAATTCAGATAATGTTCCAGCATTGATATCTGTGTCGTGTGTAGCAGTTGTGGCATCAGTATTGATGTTCATTATTGGGTTCGTCTGTGGGCACTGTTTCAGTCAGAGACGGAGAAAGCTGACTCAGCATGAACAGACAATGTCTATGTCAACTGCAGCTGCTTCAAATGAACCAGAGGGGGATCTGGAGCTCAAGGATAATGTAGCCTATGTCACCCTGCGTCCAAAATAAAACCTTTCATGACATCACTTTTTGAGTTAGTCAAAACTTCTATCATGCACAATCAATCATCTGTATCTGCTCCGTGGATCAGGATACTCCTGATGACAAAAAGAATAACAGTTTAATATTTTTTGTGTTTTGAATAAATATATATACGTATGTATTTCTATCCATATGCACTTGCCATCGTACATAAGAACTAGGAGTCAGTGTGATACTAATTTGTACTCTTTCATGCATGTGCTTGCATATTATTATTAAACACCACAATGAATGAGGAATTACACTCTTGTTTGCACAACACCACGAGCAAGGAATTATTTTACAACTAGCATGTTTATTTTTACATGTGGAGTAGCACTGATAGGTGGTCACCTACGTACAATGGCTCACCAATCGAAAACATGGAAATGGTCGTTAATAGTGTAGAAATGTACAAGCTGTACGCCACGGACAAGGAATTGCCCATTCAGTTTTGCAGTTCACAATGAAGATTTGTGGGCTTGTACTATCACTAGCTTTTCTTCTATCATCAGCTCCAGAATTTACAAGAGGTGGGGGGAGTGTCATTATAGATAGCTCATGATTAATTATTCTTTGCACTGCCAGCAGGAGTGGTGGAGATCTCTCCCTCACCAGTGGCACCAGTTTGTCGGGAAGGAGATCAGCTGGAACTGATATGTATATACCTCGTCAGGGACAATTCACAGATGGGAGATTACTGTCATGATATCTCAGACTATGCCCTTTGTACTGACACCTCTCTCATCCAATGGTCCCGGTGGTACATCTCAACAAGTGACGATCAACAACTCTACGTTCACTACCTCAAGACTCTCTGGTCCGAATAGCTTGCCGTTGATATCTAGGATTGTGGTCAATCCTGTGAGTGCAAATCTAAATGGAACTGTGGTGAACTGCTTTGAAGGCTCATCATCAATTGTATCCGTAGCTACCACAACCATCAGAATCATAGACCCTGACCAATTTGGTAAGATAATTACAGTACTATGATCTTAGAAGTGGAATGACGATACTGCTTGTTACTAGCCACAACCATACATTTGTATATTGACTATGAAATACACAAATAGCCCTAATGTTCAATACTATTAAATTTTGTTTCAAATTAGATGTGCATATTCAACTCTGCTCAGAACAGTTCTCAAGCGATGCAGTGATAGTAACTCTGGAGTGGACTCTCTTAAATTCACAAAATTATTATCAACACCTTCTAAGTGACGTCAGTGTCAGTGCTGACCCACAGCTAAACAATGTGATGTTTACTGGCAACATGAGAGTCCAATTGACTCTATTGTATAACACACCGTACAATGTGAGTGTTACTCAGCACAGCACCTGTCGGCAACTCGTTCAGACTAAAATTCTTTTGCTGAATTATAGTAAGCTCTATACACTAAACTTATAATGATATGTACCAATCAACATTCAATTGCAACTGCAGGAAAGTGTAGCAACCCAATGAAACTGACCAATGCTTTAGCCCTGGACTATGTAGATCCAGCACTAGAGGGACAAACTATCACATTCACCTGTCCTGCTGGACAGACCCTCAATGGATCTAACTCATCCACATGTATGGGGAATGGAGAATGGGAACCAGACCCCAGAGAGGTAGAGTGTACTGGTGGAATAAGAACAACTGGTGCCACAACATCAGGTACGTTAGCATTAGACTTCACGATTATTTGCTCTAGCTTTTTTTATAAACATGATACTGTTTGTTTTTTCCAGCAGTAAGTATAACTAGTGTATGTAGTGATCCACTCTATGTACTCCACATACCGGTAAATGATTCCATGAAAGAATCAACAAAGGAAAGTACGTGTTGTTCAGGATTTCTTATTGCTAGAACCAATACAACTACATGCTTGGAGAATGGGGAATGGGAATTGGAAACATCACAAGCCCAAACTGAAGGTGATTTGCTTGAGTATCAATATTACTATCAGTGACATTTCCATTAATTATTGGGAGGTATACTTCCTTCAACATAAAGGAAAGGATAATGTTCCAGCATTGATATCTGTGTCGTGTGTAGCAGTTGTGGCTTCAGTGTTGATGTTCATTATTGGATTCGTCTGTGGGCACTGTTTCAGTCAGAGACAGAAAAAGCTGACTCAACATGAACAGACAATGTCCACGTCAACTGCAGCTGCTTCAAATGAACCAGAGGGGGATCTGGAGCTGAAGGATAATGTAGCCTATGTCACCCTGCGTCCTAAATAAATCCTTTCATGACATCATGCACTTTTTGAGTTAGTCAAAACTTCTATCATGCACAATCATTCATCTGTATCTGCTCTGTGGATCAGGATACTCCACATGACAAAAAGAATAACAGTTTAATATTTTTGTGTTCTGAATAAATAATATTATACATATGTATTTCTATCCACATGCTCTTGCCATCGTACATAAGAACTACGAGTCAGTATGACACTTGCACTCTTTCATGCATGTGCTCATATTAAAACACCACAATGAAGGAGGAATTACACCCTTGTTTGCACAACACCACGAGCAAGGAATTATTTTACAACTAACATGTTTATTTTACATGTGGAGTAGCACTGATAGGTGGTCACGTACAATGGCTCGCCAATCGAAAACATGGAAATGGTCGTTAATAGTGTAGAACTGCATAAGCTGAGCGCCACGGACAAGGAATTGCCCATTCAGTTTTTTTTACAATGAAGGTTTGTGGGCTTGTACTATCACTAGCTTTGCTTCTATCATCAACTCCAGAATTAACAAGAGGTGGGAGGATGTCATTATAGATAGCTCATGATTATTCTTTGCGCTGCCAACAGGAGTGGTGGAGATCTCTCCCTCATCAGTGGCAGCAGTTTGCCATGAAGAAGATCAGCTGGAGATGACATGTACATCATCAGGCGTTTTTCTAAGATGGGAGTTTACTGTCTTTCCCGAGAATATATCACATACAGCGATTATTACATCAGCTGGTACCAGTGGTATACCTCCACCCCTGACGATCAGTGGCTCCATGATCACATTTTCAAGGCTCTCTGGTCCAAATGTCTTACCACTGATATCCAGGGCAACAGTTGCTTCAGTAAGCATTGGTCTGAATGGAACTGTGGTGAACTGTTTTGAAGGATCAACATCAACAGATGTAGTTGCAACAACAGTTATCAGAATCATTGATCCTGGCCAGTTTGGTAAGAGGGGCCTGGGGAGTATGATTGTCCTTAAGCAATGATTACACTACAAGCACCTAAGGAAACACCCCTGCTTGTACCATGGTTGTAACATTCTGACCAATCAGATTGATTTATAGAAGGTGTCTAAATAAGGCCACTGTAACTTACATGCTTGTTTCCCGTCCTCTTCTATGCCTGGAGAGCATGCGGGCGGGCGGTCATTATTCATTATTCATTAGGCCACTCCAAATAGGAATATAGTTTCCCGTCCTGGCTTCCTGCATTTTACATGCGGGCGGGCGCCCATTACCATTAACCATTATTATGAATATCATTATGAACACAATGAATATCATTAAAATTCTTGATCCCACAACTGTGCACGTGCATACAAGGAGAGCATGCTAGCCCTATAGGCGCTATATAGGCATAGCCAGCTCACCGCTAGCTAGCTAGCGCACGCTGATAGCAGCACCTTGACAAGAAGGGGCGTGATTATCATGAAAGCAAGGTAAGTACACACATCACCGTTGGTTGCTAGCTTCAAATTCATGAAGCAGTACTGCTCCTAGCTAGCTACAACCATAAATAATGGACATAATGGTCAAATGAAGCGGTAGCATCAGAGAGAGGCGGGCGGTGGACGGGAAACTACGTTCTCATTTGGAGTGGCCTTATGTATGAATATCATTATGTAACCACTAAACCTTGCCCACTTCCTGTGGTTTACAGGAGCATGACTAGCTGGCTTGCTGTAGCAATGCATAATGAATTTTGAGGCGGCTACAAAATAAGCATGCGGGCGGGTGACGGGAAACAAGGAATCAAGTTACAGTGGCCTAAAATAGACACCTCCTAGGAGGTGTCTATCTAGATAGACACCTACCTCTGAGGCTATGAAATTTTACATGATCATGCCCGCTAGGGTAGTTACAGCATCTTTTGTTAGTGAAAGAGAGCTCTAGTGCTATGCAGAGTACTGTATGCAGATGATTAGTGGGCAGGTCTTACTGCGTTAATTGAATGGGTGGAGCGAATGATTTGCCAAGTCAGCAGTAGTAAAAACTGAGCTGCACTCTGACTACCTCGAGTTGAAATCAAGACAGCGATGACATGGCCGGACTTTTATACGCAGAGGCGATAGTATTGTGGTTCTGAATGTCAAGGAAGAAGCTTGAGTTGGACAGAAAACGGCGTCGGCTCACTATGCATCGTCGCCATCGATGTCCAGCGTCGACTCGATCGACAACGATGGTTTGAACTGTTGCTAGGTACGCGCTCGAGCCTTTTATGGCCGGCGCTGTAGTTGCTAGGCGTAGATACGTTGTCAGGACCACGTAGCCCATGGTACAAGTCGGTTACATCACTCGGTTCGGTCTCTACGCGATTTTATACACAGCCTCGGGCCTCCGGCCCTCGGTGTGTATATCCCGTAGAGACCTCCACCTCGTGATGTAACCTATACATATTATTGTAAAATTTAATGGCCAGTGCAAATACATAGATAATTTTTAATCTACTCCAATTAGATTTGAGTGTTCGATCTTGCACAGAACAGTTTTTAAGTGATGGAATAACTGTAACTCTGGAGTGGACTCTCTTACATTCACAAGATTATTATCAACAGCTTCTAAGTAATATCAGTATCAGCATAAATCCACAACCTAACAATGTGATGTTCACTGGAAACATGAGAGTTCAGCTGGAACTGTTGTATAACATACAGTATAATACGAGTGTCACTCAGCACAGCACCTGTCGGCAGCTCAATCGAACTCAAGTCCTGCTGCTGAACTATTGTAAGATCTTAGACTTCACATTGCACATCAAATCTAATGTCATGAACTTTACTCCCTGCAGTCAAGTGTAGTGCCCCAATGGGGCTGACTAATGCTATAGTTTTGGGCTATACAGATCCAGCTGTAGAGGGACAAAGTATCACATTTGTCTGTCCTCCTTATCAGACACTTAACGGATCTAACTCATCCACATGTATGGGGAATGGAGATTGGGAACCAGACCCCAGGGATCTAGAGTGTACTGATGGAATGAGAAAAACTGGTGCCACAACATCAGGTATGTCAGCATTAAACATCGCAATTATCTGCTCTAGTTTTTTATAAACATGATATACTATTGTTTTATTCCAGTGGTAACAGTAACTAGTGTATGTAGTGATCCACTCTATGTACTCCACGTACATGTAAATAATTCCATGAAAGAATCAACAAAGGAAAGTATGTGTTGTTCAGGATTTCTTATTGCTAGAACCAATGCAACAACATGCTTGGAGAATGGGGAATGGCAATTGGAAACATCACAACCCCAAACTGAAGGTGATTTGAGTATCAACATTATTGACATTTCCTTTTAATAGGTGGTATATATATACTTCCTTCAACATACAGGAAAGCCTAATTCAGATAATGTTCCAGCATTGATATCTGTGTCGTGTGTAGCAGTTGTGGCGTCAGTGTTGATGTTCATTATTGGATTCATCTGTGGGCACTATTTCAGTCAGAGACGGAAAAAGCTGACTCAGCATGAACAGACAATGCCCACATCAAGTACAGCTGCTTCTAACGAACCAGAGGTGGATCTGGAGCTCAAGGATAATGTAGCCTATGTCACCCTGCGTCCTAAATAAATCCTTTCATGACGTCACTTTTTGAGTTAGTCACAACTTCTATCATGCACAATCATTCATCTGTATCTGCTCCGTGGATCAGGATACTCCAGATGACAAAAAGAATAACAGTTTACTATTTTTATGTTTTGAATAAATATACGTATGTATTTCTATGCACATGCACTTGCCAAGAACCATGAGCGTGATACGTACTCATGCATGTGCTTGTATGTTAAACACCACAACGAAGGAGGAATTACACTCTAGTTTGCACAACACAACTAGCGTGTTTTTTTTTACATGTGGAGTAGCATGGCAATAGAAAACATGGAAATGGTCGTTAGTAGTGTAGAACTGCGAAAGCTGAACGCTACCGACAAGGAATTGCCCATTCAGTTTTGTACTTGAACAATGAAAGTTTGTGGGCTTGTACTGTCACTAGCTTTACTTCTATCATCAGCTCCAGAATTTACAAGAGGTGGGAGGATGTCATTTAATGTGATTAGCTCATGATTATTCTTTGCGTTGCCAACAGGAGTGGTGGAGATCTCTCCCTCAGGAGTGGCACCAGTTTGCCAGGAAGGAGATCAACTGGAGCTGAGGTGTACATCATCAGGTGCTGTTCACCGATGGGAGTTCACTGTTTTCCCTGGGAATATAACCCACTCATCAGCGCCTATCATATCAGTTGGCACCAGTGGTTCATCTCCACCACTGATGATCAGTGGCTCCATGATCACTTTTTCGAGACTCTCTGGTCCGAATGTCATGCCACTGATATCCAGGACAGTAGTTAATCCTATAAGGAGTGGTCTAAATGGAACTATGGTGAACTGTTTTGAAGGCATATCATCAATTAACTCAGTGGCAACAACAACCATCAGAATCATTGATCCTGGCCAGTCTGGTAAGAAAATAATCATAATGTTGTCCATAGGTAAAATAATAAGTTGTTGCTAAAGCTATATATAGCCTACCATACACAATGTTCCAGCCTAGGCATCTATATTATAGATTTCACTGTGTGTACCATGGCACATTATGTAGATTTGAGTCTTCAATCTCGCTCAGAACAGTTCTCAAGCAATAGAGTGACAGTAACTCTGGAGTGGATTATCTTAAGTTCACAAACTTATTATCAACAGCTTCTAAGTAATGTCAGTGTCGATGCTAACCCACCTCTAAACAAAGTGATGCCTACTGGAAACACGAACATTCGGCTAGTACTATCATATAACACACTGTACAATGTGAGTGTCACTCAGCACAGCACCTGTCAGCTGCTCAGTCGAACTCAAGTCCTGCTGCTGAACTATTGTAAGATCTTAGACTACACATTGCACATCAAATCTATAATATCATGAACTTTACTCCCTGCAGTCAAGTGTAGTGCCCCAATGGAACTGACTAATGCTATAGTAATGGGCTATACAGATCCAGCTCTAGAGGGACAAAATATCATATTCGCCTGTCCTCCTTTTCAGACACTTAATGGATCTAACTCATCCACATGTATGGGGAATGGAGAATGGGAACCAGACCCCAGGGATGTAGAGTGTACTGATGGAATGAGAACAACTGGTGCCATGACATCAGGTATGTCAGCATTAAACGTCACAATTATCTGCTCTAGTTTTTTTTTATAAACATGATACTGTTTATTTTATTCCAGCGGTAACTGTATGTAGTGATCCACTCTATGTACTCCACATACCGGTAAATGATTCCATGAAAGAATCGACAAAGGAAAGTATGTGTTGTTCAGGATTTCTTATTGCTGGAACCAATACAACAACATGCTTGGAGAATGGGGAATGGAAATTAGAAACATCACAAGCCCAAACTGAAGGTGAGTTGCTTGAGTATCACTAATATTATTGACGTTTCCATTAATTATTGGGAGGTATACTTCCTTCAACATACAGGAAAGGATAATGTCCCAGCATTGATATCTGTGTTGTGTGTAGCAGTTGTGGCGTCAGTGTTGATGTTCATTATTGGATTCGTCTGTGGGCACTGTTTCAGTCAGAGACAGAGAAAGCTGACTCAGCATGAACAGGCAATGTCCACTTCAACTGCAGCTGCTTCAAATGAACTAGAGGGGGATCTGGAGCTCAAGGATAATGTAGCCTATGTCACCCTGCGTCCAAAGTAAATCCTTTCATGACGTCACTTTTTGAGTTAGTCAAAACTTCTATCATGCACAATCATTCATCTGTATCTGCTCCGTGGATCAGGATACTCCAGATGACAAAAAGAATAACAGTTTAATACTTTTGTGTTTTGAATAAGTAAGCTTATACGTATGTATTTTTATGCACATGCACTTGCCATTGTACATAAGAACTAGGAGTCATTGTGACACTTGCACTTGTTCATGTATGTGCTTGCATATTACTATTATTAAATACCATAACGAAGGAGGAATTACACTATTGTTTGCACAACACCACGAGCAAGGAATTATTTTACAACTATAATTATAGCATGTTTATTTTTACATGTGGAGTAGCACTGATAGGTGGTCACGTACAATTGCTCACCAATCGAAAACATGGAAATGGTCGTTAGTAGTGTAGAAATACACAAGCTGAACGCCACGGACAAGGAATTGCCCATTCAGTTTTTGCAGTTCAAAATGAAGGTTTGTGGGTTTGTACTATCACTAGCTTTGCTTCTATCATCAGCTTCAGATTTTACAAGAGGTGGGAGGATGTCATTTAGTAATGTAACTAGCTCATGATTAGTCTTTGTGCTACCAGCAGGAGTGGTGGAGGTCTCTCCCTCACCAGTGGCAGCAGTTTGCCCGGAAGGAGATCGGTTGGAGCTGACATGCAACAATACAGGAATGTTTCACAGATGGGAGGTCACTATAATGATACCTCAGAGTATGACCTTTACCGGAATAGCTGTCTTCACATCCATTGGTCCTAGTGGTGAACCTCGACAAGTAATGATCAGTGGCTCCACTCTCACTGCCTCAAGACTCTCTGGTAATGATAGCTTGCCTCTGATATCCAGGATGACAGTCCATCCAGTAACCAGTGGTCTGAATGGAGCTGTGGTCAGCTGCTTTGAAGGCTCAACATCAATTAACTCGGTGTCGACAACCACCATCAGAATCACTGATCCTGACCAATTTGGTAAGTCATAATCTTGTCCATTGGTAGGATGGGAAGTTGTAGCCTACTTTCTATAAAGCTCACCTACCATACACAATGTTCCAGGCATCTATATCCTAGAATTCACGATGTGTGCATCGTACGTGGTACATTATGTTACATTGGATCATCTGTTTTAAATTTAATCAGATTTGAGTCTTCGATCTCGCTCAGAACAGTTCTCAAGTAATGGAGTGACAATAACTCTGGAGTGGATTATCTTAAGTTCACAAACTTATTATCAACACCTTCTAAGTAATGTCAGTGTCAGTGCTAACCCACAGCTAAACAATGTGATGCTTACTGGAAACACGAGCATTCAGCTCGTTCTGTCATATAACACACCATACAATGTGAGTGTCACTCAAAATAGTGTCTGTAAGCAGCTCATTCGGACTAAAATTCTTTTGCTAAACTATAGTAAGCTAGATGTTTGATTGCATGCTGTATATCAAATGATCCATGACATAAACTTACTCCACTGCAGGAAAGTGTAGCAACCCGATGGAACTAACTAATGCTTTAGCCCTGGACTATGTGGATCCAGCACTAGAGGGACAAAATATCATGTTCTCCTGTCCTCCTGTACAGACCCCCAATGGATCTAACTCATCTATGTGTATGAGGAATGGAGAATGGGAACCAGACCCCAGAGAGGTAGAGTGTACCACAACATCAGGTACGTTAGCATTAAGTGTAATGATTATTTGTCTTTCATAAACATCATCTGTTATTCCAGGTCCAGTTTTTGTATAACATACAGGAAAGCCTAATTCAGATAATGTTCCAGCATTGATATCTGTGTCGTGTGTAGCAGTTGTGGCGTCAGTGTTGATGTTCATTATTGGATTCGTCTGTGGGCACTGTTTCAGTCAGAGACGGAAAAAGCTGACTCAGCATGAACAGGCAATGTCCACGTCAACTGCAGCTGCTTCAAATGAACCAGAGGGGGATCTGGAGCTCAAGGATAATGTAGCCTATGTCACCCTGCGCCCAAAATAAATCCTTTCTTTTTTCATGACATCACTTTTTGAGTTAGTCAAAACTTCTATCATGCACTATCATTCATCTGTATCTGCTCCGTGGATCAGGATACTCCAGATGACAAAAAGAATAACAGTTTAATATTTTTGTGTTTTGAATAAATATAGCTACGTATGTATTTCTATCCACATGCACTTGCCATCATACATAAGAACTAGGAGTCAGTGTGACACTTGTACTGGTTCATGTATGTGCCTGCATATTAGTATTAAACGCCACAATGAAGGAGGAATTACACTCTTGTTTGCACAACACCACGAGCAAGGAGTTATTTTATAGCTAACATGTTTTTTTTTAAATGTGGAGTAGCACTGATAGGCTGCTCTCTAGTCACGTACAATGGCTCACTAATCGAAAACATGGAAATGGTCGTTAGTAGTATAGAACTGCATAAGCTGAACGCCACGGACAAGGAATTGCCCATTCAGTTTTGCAGTTTTACAATGAAGGTTTGTGGGCTTGTACTGTCACTAGCTTTGCTTCTATCATCAACTCCAGAATTTGCAAGAGGTGGGAGGATGTCATTTTAATATGAAGTTCATGATTTACTCTTTATACTGTCATCTATAATATAAGTTAGCTATTGAATATCTCAGTACAGGAGTGGTTGAGATCACTCCACCAGTGGCCCCAGTTTGCCAGGAAGGAGATCAACTGGAGCTGACGTGCAACACGACAACAGGGATAGATCACCAATGGAAGTTGATTGTTCTCCCTGGGAATGTGAGCCACACAGCAGCGCCTGTCTCATCAATTGGAGCAAGTGGAATACCTATGCCACTGTTGATCGGCAGCTCCACAATCACTTTTTCAAGGCTCTCTAGTCAAAATGCCCTGCCACTGATATCTAGGGTAACAATCAGTCCAGTGGGAAGAGGTCTGAATGGAACTGTGGTGAGCTGTGTTGAACTGGACACAAACTTGGTAGCCACAACCACCATCCGAATCATAGACTCTCGACAGTTTGGTAAGACCCCACAGTATTATATGGAAGGGACATGTGTACGTATGTACAGGCTATTATAGTGATTGCCTCAACCCAAGATCAATGAACATACACCTGGGTTGTAACCAACCTCATACAACGGCATGCACTCCACTGATAAAATTAATGATCATTGAATTTGATAAGCTCCAATTGCTTTTGATTTTTCAGGATTAAGTATACGATCTGATTCAGAAGATTTCTTGAGTGATGGAGTCACAGTAACCCTGGAGTGGATGCTTGTAAATTCACAACCGTATTATCAGCAGTTTCTACGTAACATCAGTGTCAGCGCATATCCTCAACCTAAGAATGTGATATTTATTGGAGACATGAGAGTTCAGTTGGAACTGTCGTATAACACACTGTACAATGTGAGTGTTACTCAGCACAGCACCTGTTGGCAGCTCAATCGAACTAGATTATTGAACTGAACTTTAGTAAGTTACATAAAATATTGTTTGGCAGTGCAGCACGCCAAGATGTTATTCTTGTAGACAAGTGTGATGATCCAATGGAACTGACCAACGCTTTAGCTGTGGGCTACGAAGATCCAGTACTAGAGGGCCAAATTATTATGTTCATCTGTCCTTCTGGACAGATACTCAATGGGTCTAACTCATCCACTTGTATGGGGAATGGAGAATGGGAACCAGACCCCAGAGAAGTAGAGTGTACTGGTGGAATGGGAACAACTGGTATTACAATATCAGGTATGTCAACATTAAACATCAAGATTACTTGTTTGTCATAAACATCATCACTTGTTTTATTCCAGTTCCAGATGTTGTATGTGAAAACAATCCACTCTATGTACTCCACATAAATGATTCAATGACAAAGAAAAGTATGTGTTGTTCTGGATTTCTCATTGCTAGAACCAATGCAACAACATGCTTGGAGAATGGAGAATGGGAATTGGAAACATCACAACCACAAACTGAAGGTGTTTTGCTTGAGTATCAACATTATTGACATTTCCTTTAACTAATAACTTCCTTCAACATACAGGAAAGCCTAATTCAGATAATGTTCCAGCATTGATATCTGCGTCGTCGTGTGTAGCAGTTGTGGGGTCAGTTTTGACGTTCATTATTGGATTCGTCTGTGGGCACTGTTTCAGTCAGAGACGGAAAAAGCTGACTCAGCATGAACAGACAATGTCCACGTCAACTGCAGCTGCTTCAAATGAACCAGAGGGGGCTCTGGAGCTGAAGGATAACGTAGCCTATGTCACCCTGCGTCCTAAATAAATCCTTTCATGACATCACTTTTTGAGTTAGTCAAAACTTCTGATCATGCACAAAATTAATTATCATTCATCTGTATCTGCTCTGTGGATCAGGATACTCCAGATGACAAAAAGAATAACAGTTTAATATTTTTGTGTTTTGAATAAATATACGTATGTACTTCTATGCACATGCACTTGCCAAGAACCGTGAGCGTGATACGTACTCGTGCATGTGCTTGTATATTATAAAACACCACAACGAAGGAGGAATTACACTCTTGTTTGCACAGCACCACGAGCAAGGAATTATTTTACAACTAGCACGTTCATTTTTACACGTAGAGTAGCACTGATAGGTGGTCACGTACAATGGCTCACCAATCGAGAACAAGGAAATGGTCGTTAATAGTGTAGAACTGCATAAGCTGAACGCCACGGACAAGGAATTGCCCATTCAGTTTTGCAGTTGAGCAATGAAGATTTGTGGGCACTAGCTTTACTTCTATTATCAGCTCCAGAATCAAGAGGTCGGTTGTATGATGTCATTTAATGGATAGCTCATGATTATTCTTTGTGCTGCCAGCAGGAGTGGTTGAGATCTCTCCCTCACCAGTGGCAGCAGTTTGCCAGGAAGGAGATCAGCTGGAACTGACATGTACCTCATCACAGACAGTTCACCGATGGGAGTTCACTGTCTTTCCTGAGAATGTGTCGTATACAGCAACACCTGTCACATCAGCTGGTACCAGTGGTGTATCTCAAACACTGATATTCAGTGGCTCCGTGATCACTTTCTCAAGGCTCTCTGATCAAAATGTCCTGCCACTGGTATCCAGGACAAGTACAGTAGTCAGTCCTGTGAGCAATGGTCTAAATAGAACTGTGGTGAACTGCTTTGAAGGCATATCATCAATTGACTCTGTGGCAACAACCACCATACGAATCATTGATCCTGGCCAGTTTGGTAAGAAACTGCTATCCCTGAACAATGCATGCTAAAGGGAGAAGGGGGAGGGATATATGGAATGATCACAGGTTATCCTATATGCCAAACCCCTGCATAATATGACCCTGGTAGTATTGCAATAAGTTGATAATAATTCATATTCTTGAAACAGAATTTAATGCCACTATATATCTACTCCATTTAGATTTGAGTGCTCGATCTTGCACAGAACAGTTTTCAAGTGATGGAATAACAGTAACTCTGGAGTGGACTCTCTTATTAAATTCACAAGATTATTATCAACAGTTTCTACACAATATCAGCATCAGCACAAATCCACAACCTAGCAGTGTGATGTTTACTGGCAACATGAGAGTTCGGTTGGAACTATCGTATAATACACTGTACAATGTGAGTATCACTCAGCACAGCACCTGTGAGCTGCTCAGTCGAAATCAAGTCCTGCTGCTGAATTATTGTAAGCTCTTAGACTACAAATTGCACATCAAATTTATTCTTACTCCCTGCAGTCAAGTGTAGTACCCCAATGGAACTCACCAATGCCATAGTTGTGGGCTATACAGATCCAGCTCTAGAGGGACATAATATCACATTTGCCTGTTCTCCTTATCAGATACTTAACGGATCTAACTCATCCACATGTATGGGGAATAGAGAATGGGAACCAGACCCCAGAGAGGTAGAGTGTACTGGTGGAATGAGAACAACTGGTGCCACAACACCAGCTACCGGTATGTCAGCATTAAACGTCACAATTATCTGCTCTAGTTTTTAAAATTGTTTTTTTTTATTCCAGCGGTAAGTGTGACTAGTGTATGTAGTGATCCGCTCTATGTACTCCACATAAGTAATTCCATGAAAGAATCAACAAAGGAAAGTATGTGTTGTTCAGGATTTCTTATTGCTAGAACCAATACAACAACATGCTTGGAGAATGGGGAATGGGTTTTGGAAACATCATAAGCCCAAACTGAAGGTGATTTTCTTGAGTATCAATATTATCATTTTCATTAATTATTGGGAGGTATACTTCCTTTAACAGGAAAGGATAATGTTTCAGCATTGATATCTGTGTCGTGTGTAGCAGTTGTGGTGTCAGTGTTGATGTTCATTATTGGATTCGTCTGTGGGTACTGTTTCAGTCAGAGACGGAAAAAGCTGACTCAGCATGAACAGACAATGTCCACGTCAACTGCAGCTGCTTCAAATGAACCAGAGGGGGATCTGGAGCTCAAGGATAATGTAGCCTATGTCACCCTGTGTCCTAAATAAATTCTATCAGGGACAATCATACGATAATATCGTAAATTATTATGGCCACTTTTTGAGCTAGTCAAGATTTTCTATATAATTATTATCATGCATGTTCTTCTTTATTGAGCAGGAAGCTCGGTGGATATTTGCATCCATACATAGCCTCATCCCCAGGCCACTCTCAGTGTCAAGTTTTATTATTGAATTGTATATTTTAATTATGCTATTAGCACCTGGGATGAGCCTACTCCATAATTCATACAAATGGTACATGATATTCCAATTACTGTGTATCTACTGTACATGTGTACATATAGTTGTTTGTATCTAGTCAGGATACTCTAGATGACAAACTCACTTTTTGAGTTAGTCAAAACTTCTATCATGCACAATCATTCATCTGTATTGTATCTGCTCCGTGGATCAGGATACTCCAGATGACAAAAAGAATAACAGTTTAATATTTTTGTACTTGAATAAATATTTCTTCTATCCACATGCACTTGCCATCGTACATAAGAACTAGGAGTCAGTGTGACACCTGTACTGGTTCATGCATGTGCTTGCATACTAAATATCACAACGAAGGAGGAATTACACTCTTGTTTGCACAACACCACGAGCAAGGGATTTAATTTTACATGTGGAGTAGCATTGACAGGCTACTCTGTGGTCACGTACAATGTCGAAAACATGGAAATGGTCGTTAATAGTGTAGAAACACACAAGCTGAACGCCACGGACAAGGAATTGCCCATTCAGTTTTTGCAGTTCGATATTATTATTACAATGAAGGTTTGTGGACTTGTATACTATCACTAGCTTTTGTTAAGCTTCTATGATTGCATAATAATACTATTTGCGCTCTGCCAGAAATGAAGTCTCTGAGTCATGGCATTTTATTAATTTTTCTTCTGGTTGCACCAACAATAAATTTTGCAAAAGGTGAAATGTATCATATTAATTTAAGACTTTGACTCACGATGATACTAATACTATATAGGATTGGTTAAGCTCTCTCCTTCAGCAGTGGCACCAGTCTGCCAAGTAGGAGATCAGTTGGAACTGACATGCAATGTAACAGGAATGTTTCTAAGATGGACGTTCACCGTGATTATTGAGAGTGGATCAGCTTCAGTCTACCAGCTTGATATTACATCAGAAGGCCCAGATGGTACACCTCCATCAGTGGTGGTCAACTCAACCACCTTCACCATTTTAAGACTCTCTGCTCAAGACACTACACCACTGATGTCTAGAATGATAATCAATCCCGTGAGTGAGGGTCTGAATGGAGTTCAAGTGACCTGTATCGATGCAGAAGCATATTATAATTCCATGGCTGCCACGGCTGCGACCACCATCCAAATCATCAGAGGAGCTGGAGGTAACTTTCATGGTGTTACACCTTGGATGATTAGGCCATGCATGATTAATAAATTACTTATTTCACATCCTATGAGGGAGGGAGGTTACATTATATCACATAATAATTATTATTAAACCTATGTATTGAGATGTGCATAACATATTAATTTGCTATACTGATTTCTTGACTTTCATGCTGACCCTGGAGTGGGCACTTGCTGAATGAGCACTATAGGGTTTCCTACAATTAAATTTTTCAATCACACTGTGATTATGGGGCTAGTTAATAATATAATTTGCTGTCCTGGTTACATTTCTTTTAGATACACTGATATCAAACTTGAGTATTCGATCACATTCTGAAGAGTTTAATTGCAACAGAATCGTACTATTGTTAGAATGGATAGTTTCACTTTCACAGCAATACTATCAACGGCTACTGAAGAATGCTAGTATTAACGTTATCCCAGATCCAGAGATGATAATAACATACCCGGGAAACATGAGTGCTCAACTGACACTGCTCTATAACATAGAGTACAATGTGACTGTAACTCAGCCTGGTATCTGTGGTCGACCTAATCAAACGGAATTCATCCTTCTGAACTATAGTAAGAGTATATAAACTAGATTGGGGAGGATGGATATAATATTGTAGATAAGTTTTTACATATCATTGCACTGAATACATATCTTTGCATAAAGATATTGAATGGGTCACCTTTCTTCTGATTCTGAATTAGTTAGCTGATAATTATCTTACTTCTATTTATTATGATTATAATATAGCACCATTAATAAAAGTAATCCCTTGATTGGTGTAATCACATAATAAATGCAGGTAAGTGTAGGAATCCAAAATTGCTTACTCACAATAATACCCAAGTTATGGGCTATGAAGAGCCAGCACAACAGGGAGAAAGTATCACATTTGCTTGTACCTCTGGACTGGAACTCAGCGGACCCAACTCATCAACATGCATGAGGAATGGAGAATGGGAACCAGACCCAGGGGAGGTCAACTGCACTCATATTATAAGATTGCAACCAACTGCCTGTGGAAGTCCACAGTATATACTTCAGATCAGAAATTCCATAACTATCATGAATTTCAAGGAATTTAGAAATTCAGGTTTCAACAGTCTTATCTGTTGTTCTGGAATTGTGGTCATCGAAGCCGATACAATGACTTGCTTGGAAGAAGAGCTGAATATCACTCAATTGAGATTTGAAGGTAATTATGATCTAGCTATCAGGAAGAATCTACGCTAGCATATAATACCATTATATGATCACCTTATTCTTCTCTGTTTTGCTCTCTCTCTCCCTCTCCCCATGTTTAGGATGTGTATCTGATCCAGTAAATGACGACAAATTGAGAGATGCACTGATAGCTGTATCTTGCGTATTGGTTGTGGTATCAGCCGTGATGCTAATAATCGGATTTCTCGGTGGTCACTATCTCGGTCAGAAATACAGAAAGTCACATGACCAAGCGACCAGCAATACTGCTGCAACACCAGATCCCTCGAGTGAAGGTGTGGATGACCTAGATCTGAACAAAAACGTAGCCTATATCACTCTGCGCCCAAGATGAAATATAGAAAATACTACTATAAATGAGTGTGAAAACAAACTAATCATGAATTAAACACCAGTTATTGCATAATATTGTGTACAATAATATTAATTTTATCGCTTGATAAATATAATATTACAGCTAAGGTGAAAATGACAATGAAAATGTAGGATAGAGAATCTATTCTAGGTACAAAATAATAGTTAGACACTGTTTAGGAGGTTTCTATGTGATTTAGAAGACCAAAGGACTCTGTGTAGAATCCCAAGTGAAGCAAGGGTTCTACTGAGCCCTGCAGCTGAGGTCTTCTAAATCACGTAGAAACCGAACTTATTATAATATTATTTCATAGACAAGTGTTACAGTAGTGATCCAATGGAACCGACCAATGCTTTAGTTATGGGCTACATAGATCCAGCACTAGAGGGATGAACTGTTATGTTCATCTGTCCACATGGACAGATGCTCAATGGATCTAACTCGGCCACATGTATGGTAATGGAGAATGGGAACCAGACTCCAGAGAGGTAGAGTGTACTGGTGGAATGGTTACTGGTGTCACATTAGGTATTATATGTCAGCATTAAACATCACAATAGTTACTTGTTTTTCATAAACATCATCGCTTGTTTTATTCCAGTTCCAGTTGTTGTATGTAACAACAATCCACTCTATGTACTCCACATCAATGATTCCATGAAAGAATCGACAAAGATTGATGCAAATATATTATGTTGTTCTGGATTTCTCATTGCTAGAACCAATACAACAACATTCTTGGAGAATGGGGAATGGGAATTGGAAACATCACAACCCCAAACTGAAGGTGAGTATCAATATTATTATTGACATTTCCATTAATTATTGGGAGGTGTACTTCCTTCAACATACAGGAAAGCCTAATTCAGATAATGTTCCAGCATTGATATCTGTGTCGTGTGTAGCAGTTGTGGCATCAGTGTTGATATTCATTATTGGATTCGTCTGTGGGCACTGTTTCAGTCAGAGACGGAAAAAGCTGACTCAGCATGAACAGACAATGTCCACGTCAACTGCAGCTGCTTCAAATGAACCAGAGGTGGATCTGGAACTCAAGGATAATGTAGCCTATGTCACTCTGCGTCCTAAATAACTCCTTTCATGACGTCACTTTTTGAGTTAGTCAAAAACTTCTATCATGCATAATTAATCATTCATCTGTATCTGCTCCGTGGATCAGGATACTCCAGATGACAAAGAATAACAGTTTAATATTTTTGTGTTTTGAATAAGTAAGCTTATACGTATGTATTTTTATGCACATGCACTTGCCATTGTGCATAAGAACTAGGAGTCATTGTGACACTTGCACTTGTTCGTGTATGTGCTTGCATATTACTATTATTAAACACCACAACGAAGGAGGAATTACACTCTTGTTTGCACAACACGAGCAAGGAATTATGTTACAACCAGCATGTTTATTTTTACATGTGGAATAGCACTGATAGGTGGTCACGTACAATTGCTCACCAATCGAAAACATGGAAATGGTCGTTAGTAGTGTAGAAATGCACAAGCTGAACGCCACGGACAAGGAATTGCCCATTCAGTTTTTGCAGTTCAAAATGAAGGTTTGTGGGTTTGTACTGTCACTAGCTTTGCTTCTATCATCAGCTCCAGAATTTACAAGAGGTGGGAGGATGTCATTTTAATATGAAGTTCATGATTTACTCTTTATACTGTCATCTCATAAGTTAGCTATTGAATATCTCAGTACAGGAGTGGTTGAGATCACTCCTTCACCAGTGGCCCCAGTTTGCCAGGAAGGAGATCAACTGGAGCTGACGTGCAACACGACAACAGGGATAGATCACCAATGGAAGTTGATTGTTCTCCCTGGGAATGTGAGCCACACAGCAGCGCCTGTCTCATCAATTGGAGCAAGTGGAATACCTATGCCACTGTTGATCGGCAGCTCCACAATCACTTTTTCAAGGCTCTCTAGTCAAAATGCCCTGCCACTGATATCTAGGGTAACAATCAGCTCCGTGGGAAGAGGTCTGAATGGAACTGTGGTGAGCTGTGTTGAACTGGATACAACTCTGGTGGCCACAACCACCATCCAAATCATAGATTCTCGACAGTTTGGTAAGACACCACAGTATAATATGGAAGGGACATGTGTATGTATGTACAGGTTATTATAGTGATTGCCCCAACCCAAGATCAATGAACATACACCTGGCTTGTATCCAACCTCATACAATGGCATGATAAAATCAACGATCATTTGATAAGCTCCAATTGCTTTTGATTTTTCAGAGTTAAGTATACGAGAAGATTTCTTGAGTGATGGAGTCACAGTAACCCTGGAGTGGACGCTTATAAATTCACAGCCGTATTATCAGCAGTTTCTACGTAACATCAGTGTTACTGCAAATCCACAACCTACGGATGTGGTGTTTACTGGAGACATGAGAGTTCAGCTAATTCTATCGTATAACACACCATACAATGTGAGTGTCACTCAGCACAGCACCTGTCGACAGCTCGTTGGGACTACATTTATTGAGCTGAGCTATAGTAAGCTCTAAAATAATAATATTATGCTGCATATCACGATAAATAAATTTGAACTTCTTATTTTTCCACAGGCAAGTGTAGTGATCCAATGGAACTGACTAATGCTTTAACTCTGGGCTACGTAAATCCAGCACTAGAGGGACAAACTATCACATTCACCTGTCTACCTGGACAGATGCTTAATGGATCTAACTCGGCCACATGTATGGGGAATGGAAAATGGGAACGAGACCCCAGAGAGGTAGAGTGTACTGGTATAATGAGAACAACTGGTGCCACAGCATCAGGTACATTAGCATTCAGAGTAATGATTATTTGTTTTTCATAAACATCATTATTTTGTTATTCCAGTTCCAGCTGTTGTATGTAACAACAATCCACTCTATGTACTCCACATAAATGATTCAATGAAAGGATCAACAAAGGTTGATGCAAATATATGTTGTTCAGGATTTCTCATTGCTAGAACCAATACAACAACATGCTTGGAGAATGGGGAATGGGAATTGGAAACATCACAAGCCCAAACTGAAGGTGACTTTCTTGAGTATCAATATTATTGACATTTCCTTTAATTATTGAGAGGTATACTTCCTTCAACATACAGGAAAGCCTAATTCAGATAATATCCCAGCATTGATATCTGTGTCGTGTGTAGCAGTTGTGGCATCAGTATTGATGTTCATTATTGGATTCGTCTGTGGGCACTGTTTCAGTCAGAGACGGAAAAAGCTGACTCAGCATGAACAGACAGTGTCCACGTCAACTGCAGCTGCTTCAAATGAACCAGAGGGGGATCTGGAGCTCAAGGATAATGTAGCCTATGTCACCCTGCGACCTAAATGAATCCTTTCATGATGTCACTTTTTGAGTTAGTCAAAACTTCTATCATGCACAATCATTCATCTGTATCTGCTCCGTGGATCAGGATACTCCAGATGACAAAAAGAATAACAGTTTAATATTTTTGTGTTTTCAGTCTATGCACATGCACTTACCAATAACCATGAGCGTGATACGTACTCATGCATGTGCTTGTATATTAAATACCATAACGAAGGAGGAATTACACTCTAGTTTGCACAACGCAACTAGCGTGTTTTTTTTACACGTGGAGTAGCAGCTGACAGGCTACTCTGTGGTTAGGTACATGTATATAGCTCACCAATCGAGAACATGGAAATGGTCGTTAATAATGTAGACATGTATAAGCTGAACGCCACGGACAAGGAATTGCCCATTCAGTTTTGCAGTTCAATTATTATTACAATGAAGGTTTGTGGGCTTGTACTATCACTAGCTTTGCTGCTATCATCAGCTCCAGAATTTACAAGAGGTGGGAGGACGTCATTTTAATATGCAGTTCATGATTACTCTTTTAATATTATCATAAGTTAGCTTAATATCTCAGTACAGGAGTGGTGGAGCTCTCTCCTTCACCAGTGGCCCCGGTTTGCCAGGAAGGAGATCAGCTGGAGCTGATGTGCAATACATCAAGGATAGATCACCAGTGGCAGTTCACTGTTTTCCCTGAGAATATAAGCTACACAACAAGGCCTGTCACATCAATCGGAGTGAGTGGTATACCTATATCACCACTGAGTATCGGCAACTCTATGGTCACTTTCTCGAGACTTTCTGGTCCATATGTTCTGCCACTGATATCCAGGATAACAATTAGTCCCGTGAGCAGAGGTCTGAATAAAACTGTGGTGAGCTGCTTTGAACTGGCCACAGGCTTGGTAGCCACCACCACCATCCAAATCATAGATTCTCAACAATTTGGTAAGATGCCACAGTCAGATCATAGGACATAGACCCGATCAATGATCAAAAATCATACTACTATATACTCCAATGCAGCATGCACGCTATCCACTAGATTATTAACTAATAAACTTCAATCTTCTTTTTTTTTTTCAGAATTGAGCGTACAATCTGGTTCAGAAGATTTCTCTAGTGATGGAGTCATAGTAGCTCTGGAGTGGACTCTCTTAAATTCACGAAATTACTATCAATACCTTCTGCGTAACATCAGTGTCAGTGCTAACCCACAGCTAAACAATGTGGTGTTTACTGGAGACATGAGAGCTCAAGTGGTACTCTCATATAACACACTGTACAATGTGAGTGTCACTCAGCACAGCACCTGTCACCAGCTCATTGGGACTACATTTATTGAGCTGAGCTATAGTAAGCTCTGAAATAATAATTATTACTATGCCCATCATGATAAATTTTGAGTTTCATGATAACATTCCACAGGCAAGTGTAGCGACCCAATGAAAGTGACCAATGCTTTAGCTGTGGGTTATACAGATCCAGCACTAGAGGGACAAACTATTATATTCATCTGTCCACATGGACAGACCCTCAATGGATCTAACTCATCCACATGTATGGGGAATGGAGAATGGGAACCAGACCCTGGAGAGGTTGAGTGCATCGGTGGAATGGAAACAACTGGTGTTACAACATCAGGTATGTCATCATTAAGCGTCATGATTATTATCTGTTCTAGTTTTTCATAAACATGATCGATACTGTTTGTTTTATTCCAGCGGTAACAGTAACTAGTATAATATGTAGTGATCCACTCTATATATTATGTACTCCACATATTAAATGATTCCATGAAAGAATCAACAAAGGAAAGTATGTATTGTTCAGGATTTCTTATTGCTAGAACCAATACAACAATATTGTTATTATCCCTATTCTCAAAGCATGGAGAATGGTGGGGAATGGGAATTGGAAACATCACAAGTCCAAACTAAAGGTGTTTTGCTTGCATGAGTATCAATATTATTGACATTTCCTTTAATTAATAGGAGGTATATACTTCCTTCAACATACAGGAAAGCCTAATTCAGATAATGTTCCAGCATTGATATCTGTGTCGTGTGTAGCAGTTGTGGCGTCAGTGTTGATGTTCATTATTGGATTCGTCTGTGGGCACTGTTTCAGTCAGAGACGGAAAAAGCTGACTCAACATGAACAGACAATGTCCACGTCAACTGCAGCTGCTTCAAATGAACCAGAGGGGGATCTGGAGCTCAAGGATAATGTAGCCTATGTCACCCTGCGACCTAAATAAATCCTTTCTTGACATCGCTTTTTTAGCTAGTTAGTCAAAACTTCTATCATGCACAATCATTCATCTGTATCTGCTTCGTGGATCAGGATACTCCAGATGACAAAAAGAATAACAGTTTAATATTTTTGTGTTTTGAATAAGTATTTCTATCCACATGCACTTGCCATCATACATAAGAACTAGGAGTCAGTGTGACACTTGCACTCTTTCATGCATGTGCTTGCATATTATTATTATTAAACACCACAATGAAGGTGGAATTACACTCTTGTTTGCACAACACCACGAGCAAGGACTTATTTACATGTTTATTTTTACACGTGGAGTATAAGCACTGATAGGTGGTCACGTACAATGGCTCACTAATCGAAAACATGGAAATGGTCGTTAGTAGTGTAGAAATGCATAAGCTGAACGCCACGGACAAGGAATTGCTCATTCAGTTTTGTAGTTCAATTATCATTACAATGAAGGTTTGTGGGCTTGTACTGTTACTAGCTTTGCTTTTATCATCAACTCCAGAAATTACAAGAGGTTGGAGGATGTCGTTTAATAATATAACTAGCTCATAATTAGTCCGAAGTTTGTGCTGCCAACAGGAGTGGTGGAGATCTTTCCCTCACCAGTGGCAGCCGCTGAGTTTGCCAGGAAGGAGATCAGCTGGAACTGACATGTACATCATCAGGTGCTGTTCACCGATGGGAGTTCACTTTCTCTCCTGAAAATATTACCCTCACACCAACACCTGTCACATCAGCTGGTACCAGTGGTGTATCTCAAACACTGACATTCAGTGGCTCTGTGATCACTTTCTTGAGGCTCTCTGGTCAAGATGTCCTGCCATTGATATCCAGGGCAGTAGTCAGTCCTATAAGGAGTGGTCTGAATAGAACTGTGGTGAACTGCTTTGAAAGCATATCATCAACTGACTCAGTGGCAACAACCACCATACGAATCATTGATCCTGGCTAGTTTGGTAAGAAACTGTAATCCCTGAACAATGCATGCTAAAGAGAGAAGGGGGAGGGGGTATGGAATGATCACAGACTATCATACCTACAATTTTATACCAACCTCCTGTATAATATGACACGGGTAGTGTTACAATAAGCTGATAACAACTCATAATTATTTTCAAATAGAATTTAATGCCACTATAAACATCAAAATTTTATCTGCTCCAATTAGATTTGAGTGTTCAATCTCAAGCAAAACAGTTTTCAAGTGATGGAATAACAGTAACTCTGGAGTGAACTCTCTTGAATTCACAAGATTATTATCAACAGTTTCTACACAATGTCAGTGTCAGTGTTGACCCACAGCTAAACAATATGATATTATTTACTGGAAACATGAGAGCTCAGTTGGAACTGTCGTATAACACACTGTACAATGTGAGTGTCACTCAGCACAACACCTGTCAGCAACTCAATCGAATTCAAGTCCTACTGCTGAACTATTGTAAGCTCTTAGACTATATTATACACATTGCTCATCAAATCTAATGTCATGAACTTTACTCCCTGCAGTCAAGTGTAGTACACCAATGGGGCTGACTAATGCTATAGTTATGGGCTATACAGATCCAGCTCTAGAGGGACAAAGTATCACATTTGTCTGTCCTCCTTATCAGATACTTAACGGATCTAACTCATCCACATGTATGGGGAATGGAGAATGGGAACCAGACCCCAGAGAGATAGAGTGTACTGGTGAAATAGGAACAACTAGTATTACAACATCCGGTACATTAGCATTAAGTGTAATGATTATTTGTTTTTCAACATCACTTGTTATTCCAGTTCCAGCTGATGTATGTAACAATAATCCACTCTATGTACTCCACATAAATGATTCCATGAAAGAATCAACAAAGGAAACTACGTGCTGTTCAGGATTTCTCATTGCTAGAACCAATACAGCAACATGCTTGGAGAATGGGGAATGGGAATTGGAAACATCACAAGCCCAAACTGAAGGTGATTTGCTTGAGTATATCAATATTATTATTGACATTAAATTTCTATTGATTATTATGTACAGCAGCAGGAAAGGATAATGTTCCAGCATTGATATCTGTGTCGTGTATAGCAGTTGTGGTGTCAGTGTTGATGTTCATTATTGGATTCATCTGTGGGCACTGTTTCAGTCAGAGACGGAAAAAGCTGACTCAGCATGAACAGACAGTGTCCACGTCAACTGCAGCTGCTTCAAATGAACCAGAGGGGGATCTGGAGCTCAAGGATAATGTAGCCTATGTCACCCTGCGCCCAAAATGAATCGATCAGGGACAATCATACGATAATATCATAATTATTATATCACTTTTTGAGTTAGTCAAGACTTTCTATCACTCACATTCATATCTTTATTGAGCGGGCAGCTCGATGGATATTTATATCCATAGCCTCATGCCCAGGCCACTCTCAGTGTCAAGTTGTATTATGGCATTGTATATTATGCTATTAGCACCTGGGGATGAGCCTACTCCGTAATTAATTTTGTGCACTGAATGCAATGATATTCCAATTACTGTGTATCTACTGTACATACCACCTATCCTACACTCCGCTGCCATCAGGGCTTAGTAGCTCAGTTGGTAAGAGTGTCTGACTAGAATTCAGAAGGTCCTGGGTTCAAATTGCAGCTAAGTCCTGAGATTTTTTCTCTTCCTTTTATACTTCTCAATCGCCTGTTTCAACGTGTGTACATAGTTGTTGGTATCTAGTCAGGATACTCTAGATGATAAAATTACATTAACAGTTTATTTTTTGTGTTCTGAACAAAATATAAAATTCTATGTATGCAATCGCTATCATACGCTATATAAATCGTGCATGTGCTAGCAACACTATTAAGGAAGAATTACACTCTTATTTGCACAACACCATGAGCAAGGACAACTAACATGTTTCTATTTCACATGTGGAGAAGTGGGGACAGGCTACTCTCTGGTCACGTACAATGAGCTACCAATCGAAAACATGGAAATGGTCGATATTAGTGTAGAACTCCACAAGCAGAACGCTACGGACAAGGAATTGCCCATTCAGTTTTGCGGTACAATGACGGCTTGTGGGCTTGTACTATCACTAGCTTTGCTTCTATCGTCAGCTCCAGAATATACAAGAGGTGGGAGGATGTCATTTTAATATGAAGTTCATGATTTATGCTGTCATCTCATAAGTTAGCAATTGAATATCTTAATACAGGAGTGGTTGAGATCTCTCCCTCACCAGTGGCCCCGGTTTGCCAGGAAGGAGATCAGCTGGAGGTGATATGCAACACTACATCAATATTAGGGATAGATCACCAATGGAAGTTCACTGTTTTCCCTGAGAATGTGAGCCACACAGCAGAGCCTGTCTCATCAATTGGAGCAAGTGGCATACCTATGCCGCTGTTGATTAGCAGCTCCACGATCACTTTTCAAGGCTCTCTGATCAAAATGTCCTGCCACTAATATCCAGGGTAACAATCAGCTCTGTGAGAAGAGGTCTGAATGGAACTGTGGTGAGCTGCGTTGAACTGGACACAAACTTGGTGGCCACAACCACCATCCAAATCATAGATTCTCAACGATTTGGTAAGACACCACAGTATTATATGGAAGGGACATGTATGTACAGATTATAGTGATTGCCCCAACCCAAGATCAATGAACATACCCATACAATGGCATGCAATCCACTGATAAAATCAATGATCATCTGACAAGTTCCAATTGCTTTTGATTTTTCAGAGTTAAATATACGATCTGATCCAGAAGATTTCTTGAGTGATGGAGTCACAGTAACCCTGGAGTGGATGCTTGTAAATTCACAACCGTATTATCAGCAGTTTCTACGTAACATCATTGTTAGCGCATATCCTCAACCTAAGAATGTGATATTTATTGGAAACATGAGAGTTCAGTTGGAACTGTCATATAACACACTGTACAATGTGAGTGTCACTCAGCACAGCACCTGTCGGCTGCTCAATCAAACTAAGATTATTGAGCTGAACTTCAGTAAGTCACACAAATATTTTGGCAGTGCAGTATGCCAACTTGCTATTCTTGTAGGCAAGTGTGGTGACCCAATGGAACTGACCAACGCTTTAGCTGTGGGCTACGTAGAGCCAGCACTAGAGGGACATACTATCACATTCACCTGTCCTCCTGGACAGACACTCAATGGATCTAACTCATCCACATGTATGGGGAATGGAAAATGGGAACCAGACCCTGGAGAGGTTGAGTGCATCGGTGGAATGGAATGTCATCATGATTATTTGTTCTAGACTTTCATAAACATGATACTGTTTGTTTTATTCCAGCAGTACCTGTAACTAGTGTATGTAGTGATCCACTCTATGTACTCCACATACTGGTAAATGATTCCACGAAAGAATCAACAAAGGAGAATATGTGTTGTTCAGGATTTCTCATCACTAAAACCAATACAGCAACATGCTTGGAGAATGGGGAGTGGGAATTGGAAACATCACAAGCCCAAACTGAAGGTAATTTACTTGAGTATCAATATTACTATAATTGCATTAATTATTGTGAGGTATACTTCCTTCAACATACAGGAAAGCCTAATTCAGATAATGTTCCAGCATTGATATCTGTGTCGTGTGTAGCAGTTGTGGTGTCAGTGTTGATGTTCATTATTGGATTCATCTGTGGGCACTGTTTCAGTCAGAGACGGAGAAAGCTGACTCAGCATGAACAGACAATGTCCACATCAACTGCAGCTGCTTCAGATGAACCAGAGGGGGATCTGGAGCTCAAGGATAATGTAGCCTATGTCACCCTGCGTCCTAAATAAATCCTTTCTTGATATTACTTTTTGAGTTAGCATGCACAATCATCTGTATCTGCTCCGTGGATCAGGATACTCCAGATGACAAAAAGAATAACAGTTTTAATAATATTTGTGTTTTGAATACAGTATTTCTATTCACATGCACTTGCCATCGTACATAAGAACTAGGAATCAGTGTGACACTTGTATGTTATACTCAGCGTTCATGCATGTGCTCCTATAATATTATTATTAAACACCACAACGAAGGAGGAATTACACTCTTGTTTGCACAACACCACGAGCAAGGAGTTTTTTTACAACTAGCATGTTTTTTTTACATGTGGAGTAGCACTGATAGGTGGTCACGTACAATGGCTCACCAATCGAAACATGGAAATGGTCGTTAATAGTGTAGACCTGCATAAGCTGAACGCCACGGACAAGGAATTGCCCATTTAGTTTTTGCAGCTCAAAATGAAAGTTTGTGGGGTTGTGCTATCATTAGCTTTACTTCTATTATCAGCTTCAGAATTTACAAGAGGTGGGGGATGTCATTTAACAATGTAACTAGTTCATGATTATTCTTTGTGCTGCCAGCAGGAGTGGTAGAGATCTCTCCCTCACCAGTGGCAGCAGTTTGCCAGGAAGGAGATCAGCTGGAGCTGATGTGCAACAATACAGGAATGTTTCACAGATGGGAAGTAACTGTAATGATACCTCAGACTATGACCTTTACTGGAATAGCAGTCTTAACATCCATTGGTCCTAGTGGTGCTCCTCGACAAGTAATGATCAGTGGCTCCACTCTCACTGCCTCAAGGCTCTCTGGTAATGATAGCTTGCCTCTGATATCCAGGATGATTGTCAACCCTGTAACCAATGATCTGAATGGGTCTGTGGTGAACTGCTTTGAAGGCTCAACATCAATTAACTCGGTGGCAACAACTACCATCAGAATTATAGATCCTGGCCAGTTTGGTAAACATTCATAATCTTATCCATAGGTATATAGGATGGGGAGACATAGCCTACTTTCTATAAAGCTAATCTACCTTGCACAATATTCCAGGAATCTATGTAATATTATTATTCTAGAATTCACAACGTGTGCGACCGCGGTACATTACGTTATTATGGATTTCATATTTAATCAGATTTGAGTCTTCAATCTCGCTCAGAACAGTTCTCAAGCAATGTAGTGACAATAACTCTGGAGTGGATTATCTTAAGTTCACAAACTTATTATTACCAGCTTCTAAGTAATGTCAGTGTCAGTGCTAACCCACAGTTAAACAATGTGATGCCTACTGGAAACATGAGCATTCAGCTAGTACTGTCATATAACACACTGTACAATGTGAGTGTCACTCAAAATAGTATCTGTAGGCAGCTCATTCGGACTAAAGCTCTTTTGCTAAACTATAGTAAGTTAGATGTTTGATTGCATGCTGTACATCAAATGACATGAACTTACTCCACTGCAGGCAAGTGTAGTGACCCAATGGAACTGACTAATGCTTTAGCCCTGGACTATGTAGATCCAGCACGAGAGGGACAAACTATCACATTCACCTGCCCTCCTGGACTGATACTCAATGGATCTAACTCATCTATGTGTATGGGGAATGGAGAATGGGAACCAGACCCCATAGAGGTAGAGTGTACTGGTGGAATGGGAACAACTGGTGTTACATCAGGTAAAATGTCATGACTACTTGTTTTTCATAAACATTTTGCTTGTTTTATTCCAGTTCCAGCAGTTATATGTAACAACAATCCACTCCATGTACTCCACATAAATGATTCCATGAAAGAATCGACAAAGATTGATGCAAATAATATTATATGTTGTTCAGGATTTCTTATTGCTAGAACCGATGCAACAACATGCTTGGAGAATGGGGAATGGGAATTGGAAACATCACAAGCCCAAACTGAAGGTGATTTGCTTGAGTATCAATAATAATAATTATTATTATTGACATGTCCATTAATTATTGGGAGGTATACTTCCATCAACATACAGCAGCAGGAAAGCCTAATGTCTCAGCATTGATATCTGTGTCGTGTGTAGCAGTTGTGGTGTCGGTGTTGATGTTCATTATTGGATTCGTCTCCAGATCCCCCTCTTGTTCATTTGAAGCAGCTGCAGTTGACGTGGACATTGTCTGTTCATGCTGAGTCAGCTTTTTCCGTCCCTGCAAGGATAATGTAGCCTATGCCACCCTGCACCCTAAATAAATATAAATCCTTTCATCACTTTTTGAGTTAGATCATGTATATACGTTCATCTTTATCTGCTCTGTGGATCTCATGCCCAGACCACTCTCAGTGTTCTTTGTTATTGCATTGCAATGCATGCCTAGCCCCTGGCTCTATAATCATATTAATACTATTTGATAGTAATACTATTAAATTAAAGTACATGACATTGAATGAGCACGAAATTACACTTGTACTTGGTACATACAACACCACAAGTAAGGAATTCCATGCAGATTAATTAACTTACAATTTGTAGGTTAGACTATGACAGGCACAAGCTGCATGTATAAAAGATCAATTGCCTTTGATGATATATAGGGCATTCAAGCTTGTGCTGCTCGGTCGACTGGTAAGGGACGTCAGTTCAGCATGTACCCATACAAAGCTATCAATAGTGCACCTCTGTGTCTGTCGACCATTTACCATTCGAAATTGGTAAGGGGTCATCGGAAAGGCAGGACCATAATAATATTATTATTAGCAGATTCCTGATATTGTATGCCACAAAAAAGTAAACTGTTCCCGACATTATAATACATGTCTAGACTGGTCGTTCACCACATGTCATAACATGGAAAGGATCGTCCATATCTTGGCTGTATTTATAAGGCCACTGTAAGTGTTTCCTGTCACTACCAACAAAATGGTTATCTGCCAGTAATTGGGGTGCATTCAACCATGCATGCATCTCATGCACCCCAATTACTGGCAGATACTATAATTATATGCACAACAACTCTCTGTCTTGACATCTATGGAGTGAGGTAGGTTATTAATAATGTTTTTGGACCCATGTATTTTAATATCTCATACTTGCAAGAATGCACAGAGACTAGGTATTAATAATGAAACAGCCTGATCAATGATTATCTTATTATTAATGTAAGCCCTTGGTATTATCATGAAAGCATGAAGACAATAGCCAGCTGCAGTATAGTTCTACTCTACTGAGTAGCTACCTGCCACGTGCACGTCACTAGTTTCTACAACAATCACATGTCATGACAGCTGCATGAATACCATAAGTTTCAATATTCATCATGGCCACCTGTCATAAAATTTAATTTGAAATTTTGTTTTGAGTGGTCACCGAATCACACACACACACACCCAAGAGCAGTGATTTATTTAGAGGGGAGGAACCAGGGGATATTCCCCCCTGACTGGCATCCCCCCCCCCCCTGAAATTTGCCAACTATCATAATAATACTTGTAACTTTTGTCCAATAATCAATCTTTTCGCTTGTGAAAGTAGTCTCAGAAGCCACCAGAAGCAGTCTCAGAGATCTTAAATTTCAAAATTTCCTGGGGGAGCATGCCCCCAGACCCCCCTAGTTTGAGTATATTGCTGCACGCTATGATTTCCCCCCTCTGATGAAAAATTCTGTATAAAACCCTGAAGAGGGTATATATGCAGTACATGTACCCCAATTATTGGCATTTACTGTAAGTTTAATGAGTCACTAACTATTGCATGCAATTTCCAAGGATAATGTACAATTGTATGTAGTGACTGCTTTCATACTGGTGTTATGGACATGCATATGGTTGGATGCTGATTGGAGAATGATTGTGAAGACATGATAATATTGAGGACTGAATTGGCATGGAATCATGGTTATCCCCCATGTGTGCAACGGATGTTTGTTGGCTGAACCACTCTATCTGACCATAATATTATTTGGAAAGCTGCGTCAGCAGATAGTGTGGACACATATTGGACACAATTATAAGGCTTCTGTTTACAAAGGAGATCTTCCAAGCAGTGATCCTATAGTGTAGAGTAGTGGGAGTACCCTTATAATGATAACTTAATTCCCTTGTGACACCAATTAAATACCTGTACAATAATTATTATTATCATGTCTGTGAGCGTCACATGTCATGCATGAACCATCAATGAATACCATCAGATTCTAGATCTGATCACTGCCAGGTTTGTGTTTATTAAACCATCGCCACTGGGACTGTCTATGATTATGTTAGTAGTACACTGTCTACACTATCTACAGTAATCGAATAGCTGCATCAATATTCCCAACTAAGGTAATGTATCTTATCACAAGAGCTGCCTTATGACGCATGCACTATATACCACAGAAAGGATGAGTTCAGCGAGTATTTAAAACATAATAATATTATATTGGCAGTAGTAGAATGCCAAGTTCATTGGGACATTATTGTAATGAATTTCAAAGTGGATTGTGTCTTGTGAATTGTATTAACCTATTTGTAAGCAAACTTTTAGAAAGAGAGGTCTCTTTCTACCCCTCCCCCCACACTGGATGAGACTGCCTGCAAAGTATAAATTAGGTAGCAAACAGTTAATTAATAATAACAGTTTTATAACAATTTTGGAAATCAAATGGGGATTTATACATACACTTTGTGACAGGACAGTATAGCATATATTATTATATACTTAATTGCAATGTTCATTTCATAAAGATGTAATAAAAAAGTAGTCAGTATTAGAGCTCACGATATATGCAGTGCCGTTTTATCAAAATGTTGAGCTTTTATAGTTTTTTCATTCAAGTTTGTCGTGTCTGTATAGATATTATGCATAAGATAGCTATCTTTTGTTTCATGGCTGGGAATCTGCCCTCCATAAAATTAACGGATATATACTACAATGTCATGTAAGTTGAAAAAAAGAACAGACAGAGGTTAATGTGTACATGCACCAACCAAGAAGAGTGTTAAATTTTTTAAGTATCATTCAACCATCATATATTATATTATATATACAAGGGACAATGCAACTTCAGAAGGAAATAAGAAAAGGGCCCCACAGGCTGTACATGTGAACCCTACATATGGACCTAGACTGGGGGATGGGCCGATATTTGAAGTTACACTGTCACAGGTAGATGCGAAAGAGTGCCGAGGTATCACCTACGTAATCTTTCAAAATTAAATAGTAGCATGGCTACTATTGATTTCAATTTCTACCTAAGAGTGAGGCAGCTGACATTAATTTATTAGTATCGGCTTCACATGTACAGTGCTGTTGATAGCAACCATAACTCATCGACGAATTGATGGTTTCTGATGATTACGCTTCAAATAATAAAGGTATACGATCTGCCAAACAGCTGCAGAACTAATTTTGTTCCGTGTTTTACTACAAAAGATAGACCATGCACGGCTAATGATTGTAACCATGCCAATAGTGATTGCACATGTGTGTTCCAGGGCAGCTATACATGTATACAAGTACATAATATAAATATGGGCACATAATACACATATTTGAGTATAATAATATTATTATACTTTAGACCTTAGCAGGAAATTGAGCCCAAAGTGGGGGTGGGTCAATATTCTCTTTAGCAAGTGTACACAGTACATGTGATTACATCCTGAGTCCCAAAATTTGGCCAACATAAGATGAAATTATGATGAAACTTATGATAATTAAAACTTATGATGTAATTGCTGTGAAGACTATTTCAAAATGTTTAGCTCAAATCAAAGGTTGTTGGGACCCAGAATTCGAACCTACATGTAGCGTAAAAGAGATCATGGACTATCGATGATATATGGCAATTCTCTCGGTTCGCTTTCTTTGGCGAGCTCGTACTCTGAATAAAGCTAGCCTTGTGCTTGTATATAGCACTCAATAGAATGTATACACATCGATGCTGGCACCAGAAGTCATGGAGATGGAGTCTAAGACCGACTCTCAACCTCGATAACGACAAGTTTCGATGCTTCAATCACAGAGATGAACTCAACAGCGCAGTTTACCTCCCGGACTTCAGGTTGGTTGCGCTGCAGTCTCACTTGGGCCAGCCCCTTCACAATGACGATGACCTTTTACCACATGCACCATTACACTATGCAACTACAGCTGTACTGGGGATATGGTCAAGTGTTCATTGAAAGGACAAACAATTCCAGATACTTACTTATATCCAGTCGGACATGGATTCTTGGTCACATCTGGTGCAGGTCCCTGCATACATAATATCAAGAGTATATAATAGAGAGAGAGGGAGAGTGTCCTACTCCAGTTTAGAATATAGTTGTAACAAATACTGCAATCTGATTGGCCATTCAGAGGTCTCTAACCAACTTAGAGACCTACAAGTCCTCTAAGTAGCTAGCTATAGGTCCTCTAAGTGCCCAGGGCTGTTTCAATTTTATCAATCTCCGTCTCATTTGTTGGCTGTGCAAAACGACGTTCAGCTACGCCCCCTACTTTGTTAGCAGGAATGAGCACGTTGCCATCGAAACCACACCCATCCAGTAGGTCATCATCGACGTGGTCAAAGTCCATTGCAGCAGCAAGTTCACTCGCTGAAGAACAACAGCCCCACTCGTGCCAAATCTCACCCAGACAAAAAGGATCATCACAGAAGCGCGCAGGTAGACGTGTACTCGAACTACAGCCAGGGTTTTCGGTAAGTTGCTTAGAAGCGTTGTTTTCGCTATCCATTTTTGTTACTTCAGCTCACAGAGTGCTAGACGGCGGTAGCTAGGTAGCGCTTGGTTGTTAGGTGACGTTAGCTATATTCTAAAACAGTTAGAGGCCTCGTCCAATGGTCCCTACGCGATTTAGAGACCCTCAGGCCCTTAGTAGCGCCCTCGCTACGCTCGGGACGCTACAGCCTCGGGCCTTCGGGTCTCTAAATCGCGTAGAGACCTTGGACTCGGCCTCTAACTATTATCAAGAGTATATAATAGGAAGAGAAGGGAGAGTATCCTACTCCATATACTACTGTGCAAATGTACTGCGGATAATTAAATTTGAGTGGTTGACTCAAACAAACTGTGAAACCCACCAGTACTGGTGAGTACTGTAGCTGGGTAGTACCCAGGTGGGCTGTCCTAGACCAATTATTGGCCAACACTCACTTGACTACAAGATGATATGTGGAGTATACTACAGTTTACAAGGATATACGGATTTAATTATCCGCAGTGCGTTTGCACAGCAGTATACAGAGTAGGATACTCTCCCTTCTCTTCCTATTATATACTCTTGCTATTATATAGTACAGTGTAACAGTTGTTAGGCAAGGTTATGACCTTTGTAATCATATTCATACCTAACAGTTTACATAAGCTGTCTGCTATACAGTATAGTGTGCACGCTAGCGCCTTGCATGCCTTCCCGCAAGCATGAATATGATTATAAAGGTCATAACCAGCTGTTACACTGTACTATACTGGAGTAGGACACTCTCCCTCCCCCTCTATTATATACTCTTGATAATATACATATACATGTAGATTATAAAACCACTGTTCAAAGTTTACATATTAAAACAATATGTGACACCAAACCAGCGAACAATCTGGCCTTCCGCATGTTCTGCAGTTGTTGAATACAATACCAGGCTTCAACTTAAGGTATGATACATATTCTTTGATGATTAGCGTCAATTAGTCAATGGAGAAGCACAACTAACTCTTGTACTGACTCTTAGTGTGGGTGTGTTTCGTGTCTGTGTAAATAATATCTACTGAATCAGTATAGTGCTGATACGCACACAAATGATGTGACTGCTTGTGTGAACTAAAAGAATGGCTCTGATTGGTCAAGGTCATAGCCAGATGGAGGGAAATATGGATCATATTTTCCCTTGTACCCCTCAGGGGGGGAAAATACCGTACAAACTGGTTGTTAAGCGCTGCTCGCTGTTAAGCGCATACTTTTTATTAAGCTCATAGTTTTGTGCGAGCTTTACTGCTCTTTGTTAGGTGCACATGCCCAGCAAGCCACCTGAATGACGAGCGATTGGTTACACGATCCCAGAAAGAAGGCTAGAGGTAGGTTGGAGAAGAAAACGCCGGGAATTACGCTCTCTGGTCGCTTCTTGGCCATTGCTGTAGGCCTTAATTTCTACCCTCGACGCGTTCTTTACGCACGCCCCACCTACCGTGTTTTAGCACTTTTAATTAAGCGCATGCTTCCTACGTTTTGTTAAGCACATATTTTCTTGCTGCCGCATGTTATAAACGCATGCGCTTAACAACCAGTTTCTATGGTATCCTAGTTATACCCCGGCTGATATACAATATGTAATACTTAGGTGGTAGTATGATGAAACTTACATTTACATTTCCACCGTCTTCACTAATCCTATGATCCTAAGTATTAGAAAAGAAGTGCAATACTAATGTTACCAGTAGCTACAGCTGCATGCAATTATAAAGTAGTAAATGGAAACCACATACAAAATTTCATACTAAAGCAATGCACCCTAAAGAAAGGACCCTCTGACTGGAAGCAATCACTAAGTGTACAATGAAGTTTACCTCATCACGTGCAACATTTTGCTCCTTGATATCCAATTCCTATATTTAAAAGTGTGTGCACGTAAATTGCATACATGTAAACTGCACACACCCATGCATACATAAAACACTACTATCAATTCCTACATGTGCATGCATAATTATACAGTAGTGTCCCGAGTAAGCACCCATGGGTGCTTAAACATAACTCGTGATTTTGGCTTGAATTCCCAGGATCTAACTTTGTACTTGAAACGAGCTAACTGGGCCTTTACCCAGGACGCTACCGTATTATTACCCCGCGTACATGCGCAAGGGTTAAAGCAATCAGTTTGTCTGTCATCGGCATGAAAATCGCCAGATCTTGCATTCTAGACATCTGTGCTTGCTGTAAGCACAACCAATCGGTGGTTTGTACGCACTTCAAATTGCTCAAAAAGGCTTACCCGTACTACAATTAAATCACGCATTTTCTGTTCAGCATGCCTGTGGTTTATCGACCATACCCACTCCTGTATTGAAGTATGGTGGACAAAACTAGCTTTCGAGAGGCCATGACACACAAAGAAGCATAAACAACCCTCGCACTGACTTGCCAATAATAATAGAAAATATCAAAATAAGGCCATCACTTTCAAATTGTGTCTTGTCACACACAAGCAGTTCGAGTGATCACCACAAACAAAAAAAAACAACAACAAAAAAACAATGGACTTGGCTTCAAATGAACAACAAGTACCTGGTACATGTATACTTAGAGCAGTCTAGCGATTATAAAAGGAGATGACCAAGCTAGGCTAATACATCTTACCACAATAATAGTGGAAAGGCTTACAAGGATGGAATTGTTCCAATTCAGAGGTAAATATTGTGTGGTATGGACTCGTTGAAAATTTTGCCGCACGATATTTTATGGCTGCCTTGTTCAAACTTCATGCACTTTATTTTCAAATCAACTATAAACAGAATTGAGTGGGCGTGGCTGGATTATTTTAGTTGTTATCACATGGAGTGAATCAGATTGCCATGGCAAAATTCAGAAACAGCTCATTATCAAGCCCCAGAAATAATTATTTGATGTGCACCAGATAATTCCCCTCCTTACCAGGTCTGAGAACAGGAACAGAATAATTATGATGAAACTTACATCAACTCCACTGTCTCCAACTTGTTCACGTTTCTCAGTGGCTTGGCTCTCCATGTCATATCCCTATATCATGAATACAGAATGCAACATCCACAGTAGTTTTGAAACCTTGTTTGTTTTAATAAATGAAAATGGGACTTGTTCAACATAATATTATTCTGTATGGTATTTTGTGGAGTCCTTGTTCAAACTTCATGCATTTAAACTTCATATCAACTGTTTTCTTTTCAAACGGAATTGAATGGGTATGGCTGGAATTTACCACATGACCACCACATGAGTGAATCCAATAGGTGTGGCAGAATTCAAGAAATACCATCACCCAAGCCCAGAACAACTTGATGTATACCAGACCCTTCCCCTCCTTGAGGCCATGCAGAGTATGGAAGTTATGACGAAACTTACAATTCCACTGTCTCCGGAATCTGTCTTTTGGAAATTCTAAAAAGTGCAATAATAACGTTATCAGCAGCTACAGCTGCATGCAATTAAGTATAATATAGCCCAAATTGGAAACCACACATACCAAAGCAATGCACCCCTAAAGTAAAGGAACTGTGTCACTATAATACATGTATAAGCATATTTTTAGTAACAGAAGCTGGATGAGGATCCCGGATCCCCAATATTTAATCAAGTAGAGTAATGAGGGGTAATTCCGGACGGAGTCGGTTTACGGACAATTAATTTTCTATACGGTTTATTCCACGTGTTTCACTAACAAGCTAGTAGACTGGTTTGAGGCTAGTTAGGGTAGGGGCTGGCACCCAGACTAGTTTGAGGCTGCGCCTGTGTACTCAGCAAATTCAGTAAGTTGACCGTTTTTTTTTTGGAAGTATGAAGCTCTTTATCCCTTCTCCTTAGAGATGTAGAGAATCTGTGCTGGTCTCACTTAATCTACCGTCAGAAGCTGAATTGTCACAGGTCAACATGTATGCGACTTCACTTCCAACATTAGAGATAAGTTTTTGAATTGGAGCCATACTTTATACAGTTCATCCTTGTCTTCCACATTATACCCTTCTTCAAATCTTCTCTCATACTTCTTTACAGTTTGAAATTCTGATTCCATTAGAGCCTCCATGGCCTGCAATGGCTGGAGAGTGTGTGTGGTGGGCCTTGTCCTCTGTGGGAGTGGCTGTTAAGGAGAGAGAAGTGGTGGTAGGTGCTGACGAAATATCCAATGTAGGACTAATACTATCCTTATAGAGCTTGGAAGACCCATTTAAATCGGTTGGTTTCACCGACCAGTAACTACACTAGTAAAGCCTAAGTATGTCTCAAATTCTTGCTTAGGAGATGTCAGTTGACGGATCTCTCATCAATACTGTCTTTTTCATCGTTCATAGTAGTAGCTGGTCGCGATTGTAGGAATTAAGTTTTCGTCAAGTGGAAGCAAGATATGGAGTACCACATAGTACCTTTTAAGTGATCATGTTTGTGGCAAAGTTTCAAGCACTAAGGAGGGGGCCACCTATAATACTTACCTCTGCAGAAGAGAATATGCTTGTCCATTGGGCGATTGAGATGACTGCAATAGGTTATGGCCGAACTCGTGAACAGTTATGTCTAACTGTAAAGGCGATGTTAGATAAAGATGGTTGTGCCAACCCATTCAGACAGAATATGCCTGGGAAAGACTGGTGGTATGCGTTCCTAAAGTGTCATACAGAGATCTCTCAAAGAACTCCAGAAGTATTGCAGAAGTCACATGCATACATGTTTACAGTGTGAGCTCCGACAGCAAATGTCAGATTACTACACTTGTCACTGTTAATGCATCGGGAAATGTGATATTATCCAATCCATTCCTTTGAGAAGGCAGGTGAGTGTGGCCTAACTGTCTGTTATGCGAGGTTGTCCACTATTGTGCAGGCTCAAATAGGACCAAAATAAGTGTCCATAATGCATTATATGGAATAGTGGGGTGTCCGCTGTTGACGGGGTTTGAATATTATATTGAGGTCTATGGAAAAGCAATCCGGACATTAAGAATTGTCCATTATATCGCAGGTGTCTGCCATTGAGGGTGTCTATTAAGCGGGACTCCATTGTACGGTGGCCCAGAAGGTCACTCGAGATTGAACATTGGCCTTTCGATTGTGCTAAGAGATTGCATATTGGCGATTCGAACCTCGAATCTCCAATCTCCAATCTCTTAGGATATTATGCTAAGAGATTGCACATTGGCGATTCGAACCTCGAATCTCCAATCTCTTAATAGGACACCATGCTAAGAGATTGCACATTGGCGATTAGAACCTCGAATCTCCAATCTCTTAGGACACCTTTTCTAAGAGAATACACATTGCAAGCCTCGTTCCCAGGCCTCCGAGAGAGCCTTGGGGACTACGTAGATGAGGCTAGCATATTGCGAATCTCGAATCTCCAATATCTTAGGACACTGTGCTAAGAGATTGCACGTTGGCGATTCGAACCTCGAACCTCCAATCTCTTAGGACACCGTGCTAAGAGATTGCACATTGGCAATTAGCTTACTATTATACGCAGGCTGGCGCATGCCATCCGCCATGGCGCCACTTGTGGCAAGGGGTGTGGCCATTATCGAATGTGCGTGGACCGTTTCCTTATGCCAGAATTATGGCTGCTAACTTATGGTGGAATAGCACAGCCTCAGGCTACGTGCTAGTCTCGTGTATATTAAACTCCTTCTCCTGCTCTGGATGGGATCGTGTCACAGCTGTGGTACTGTACAACCAGAGAATCATGCACATGCGCGCATGCGCGATTAAAGACCGTGTGATGAGGGAAATCTCCAGCCGCGCCTACCTAGCTCGAATCACCAATGTGCAATCTCTTAGCACGGTGTCCTAAGTCTAAGAGATTGGAGATTCGAGGTTCGAATCGCCAATGTGCAATCTCTTAGCACCGTGTCCTAAGAGATTGGAGATTCGAGGTTCGAATCGCCAATGTGCAATCTCTTAGCACCGTGTCCTAAGAGATTGGAGATTCGAGATTCGAATCGCCAATGTGCAATCTCTTAGCACCGTGTCCTAAGAGATTGGAGATTCGAGATTCGAATCGCCAATGTGCAATCTCTTAGCACGGTGTCCTAAGAGATTGGAGATTCGAGGTTCGCAATGTGCTAGCCTCATCTACGTAGTCCCCAGGCTCTCTTGGGGGCCTGGGGACGAGGCTATCAATGTGTATTCTCTTTAAAAAGGTGTCACTTTGGAGATTTGAGGTTCGAATCGCCAATATGCAGTCTCTTAGCACGGTATCCTAAGAGATTGGAGATTGGAGATTCGAGGTTCGAATCGCCAATGTGCAATCTCTTAGCACGGTGTCCTAAGAGATTGGAGATTGGAGATTCGAGGTTCGAATCGCCAATGTGCAATCTCTTAGCACAATCGAAAGGCCAATGTTCAATCTCGAGTGACCTTCTGGGCCACCGTACCATTGTATACTGCACATTAAGATTCAATACACTATATTCATGCACACAACGAGGGATTAATCGATTCAAACTAGCCATTTGAACTTTGCATTAGATCTTTAGTAAGTTAGCCCAAGAGAATTTTATTGTGAGTTAATTACGATAGTACTGTACGTTACAGTACCTATCATTGCTAGAACTGTGATCAATGTACATTATTATGCATATGTGGTACTTCATATACAAACTAGAGGCCTATAGAAGCACCAGATTAGAGTGTGATCAGTGCTGTGTGGTTCAGGTTGCCCCTACCCCTCTATATTTACAGCTCTTCATAGTCATGATCTAGCAGCCAGGAACTTGCATGTTGTTTGCGGGGTCCTCTCAATGTTTAAGGCTTCCTTTATCTTAAGCTGGATAGGAGGCTCCATCCAGCACCTTGAGCCCTGTTTTACACTAGGCCCTTAATCCAGATTAGAATCCGGATTAAAGTTATCCAGTTTCTATGACCTTAGTTAACACATTGGCAGGGGATCTGGTAGACCACACCTCCCAGTTTCTCCTTGGGGAGGAGATCCGGTAAGCAGTGAGCCGAAATTTGGGCCTGATTTTGAAGACAATTAACCCTCAGGTTCAATTTCTCATAGGCATTGCTCGCTCACACAGTTTACATGTATATATTGAAAAATTACCTGTAGTCGTTCCTTCTTATCTACATCTATTTTCTGGGATTTAATGCCATCTGATTCCTCATCCAGCTTCTTCTCTGGTAGTGCTGATGGTTCCTGTAAGGGAAGAGAAGATGGTACATATACCAACTAGAGCTCTCTAGAGCACATACCCCGTGCGCACATTGCGCAATCTATAGAATTGCTTTGTGTGCATGGTTATAATTTTATGAACTTCAGAAAATTAGTGGAAATGCTGCTTAATTGTACATGTAATGTCATAGCTACCGGAGGTCCCGGTGACAAGAGCACTTTCGCGAGTGCACTAGATCTAGACTACTAGGAGATATGTCTGTTGTAATAGTATAGCCGTCTAATATTATGTTTTGGTTCCATAGGGCTGCAGATTTCAGCTCCATCAGCGGATTCGGATGGAGTATAGATTTCAAGAACATTATTAATTTCGACGATCTTTACCAGTCATATTCTTGGCTACTTAAGTTGTGCGCTTGAGCAGACAACACAATGTGCATGCATTATGCATTGGTAGGCACTGTCGATAGGCGTGGCTACGTTAGCTAACAAAAAGGCACTATTTGTGACGCCCATGGACCATGTCCATCAATTTGACGCACAATGCCGAATTCGATTGATTCCTTGTGCTTACGAGTCGCTTAGACATGTACATCTTGAGCCCCATTTTACACTAGGCCCTTAATCCAGATTAGAATCCAGATTAAAGTTATCCAGTTTCTATGACCTTAGTTAACACATTGGCAGGGGATCTGGTAGACCACACCTGCCAGTTTCTCCTTGGGGAGGAGATCCGGTAAGCAGTGAGCCGAAATTTGGGCCTGATTTTGAAGGCAATTAACCCTCAGGTTCAATTTCTCACAGGCATTGCTCGCTCACACAGTTTACATGTATATATTGAAAAATTACCTGTAGTCGTTCCTTCTTATCTACATCTATTTTCTGGGATTTAATGCCATCTGATTCCTCATCCAGCTTCTTCTCTGGTAGTGCTGATGGTTCCTGTAAGGGAAGAGAAGATGGTACATATACCAACTAGAGCTCTCTAGAGCACATACCCCGTGCGCACATTGCGCAATCTATAGAATTGCTTTGTGTGCATGGTTATAATTTTATGAACTTCAGAAAATTAGTGGAAATGCTGCTTTTTGTATATAATAAGTTTTTTGTATTTGTTATGCATGGACACAAGCTAACTTAAATGCATCCTAACACTATAATATGTACTTACACAGAATTATAGTATTTTAATAAAGAAGACTTAAAAGAGCCAAGTGTTCTACATTCGGTAATTTCTTTTGGGAATTTATTCCATTCACAAATTGTGAGGGGGAAAATGAATGTTGATGAGAGGATGTTCTAAAATGTGGTACCATTATGGCTCCAGCTGTCGAGGACCTGCTATTGTAATGAAATTTCTGACGAGTTGTGGGAGCATCTGGAAAATCAGTAAGTCCATATATAATTTTATAAAGATGGCAGAGAGAAACTTGAAGGCGTCTACATTGCATTGAGGGGAGGGAGGTCATCTTTAATAGATACTCATAGCTAGAATCCCAAGACTTCATGCAAACTTTAAGAGCATACTTCTGAACCTTCTCGATTATTTCAATTTCTCCTTTTAAGTAAGGGCTCCAAGCAGCAGAGGAATACTCCAGACGAGGTCTGACAAAACTTAAGTACAACTTCAGCAGTGTGGTTGAGTTTGAGCTCTGATAGAAACGCCTATAAAGCAATCCAATCAATTTCCTTGCATATTTGTGATATGGGGCCGCCATGATAGGTCTGAGGTAATTTTACACCAAGGTATTTGTATTCAGATACTTGAAGCAAGGCAGTTCCACCTACATATAGACTAGGTGGTGTTAGGGAGTGAGTTCGTTTCCTTGAGATAAACATCTGTCTACATTTTGTTGCATTGAATTGTAGCCTTTTATCTGTTACACACTTCGATAGAGAGTCAATATCCTGTTGTAATTGGACAAAATCTGATGGAGACGTAATGATGCGATACAGCACAATATCGTCTGCAAACATGTTTATTTCACTTCCACTGGAAATCACTGAGGTGACATCATTGATGTAAGAGAGTGGCCCCAAAACAGAGCTTGGCGGAACACCAGATACGGCTGGCAATGATTGAGACTCACATCCATCAACGGCAACATACTGGATTCTTTGGAGGAGGTAATTTCTGATCCATCTTAATTGTACATGTAATGTCATAGCTACCGGAGGTGCCGGTGACAAAAGTACTTTCTCTGCACTAGATCTAGACTACTAGGAGGTATGTCTGTTGTAATAGTATAGCCGTCTTACATTATGTTTTGGTTCCATAGAGCTGCAGATTTCAGCTCCATCAGCAGATTCAGATGGAGTATAGATTTCAAAAACATTATTAATTTCGACGATCTTTTAAATTATCAGTCATAATATTATTTTTGGCTACTTAGTTGTGCGCATGAGCAGGTAACACAATGGGTATGCATTATGCATTGGTAGGCACTGTCGATAGGCGTGGCTACGTTAGCTAACAAAAAGGCACTATTTGTGATGCCCATGGACCGTATCCATCGATTTGACGCACACTGAAGCCAGTTTTTTGCCGAATTCGATTGATTCGTTGTGCTTACGAGTCGCTTAGACGTCTACATCTCGAGATATGGCGATTTTTGTGCTCACGACGACAACGACACGACCGATTACTTTACCCCTCGCGCATGTGCGCGGGGTAATGAGAGACAAGGGAGAGATAATTAACAAGAGTGTATTAGGAATTGTAGTACTGAAGCCATACAAATCAAAGGATACTGATAACAGCTAAAATCGCTTAAAATTACCACACAACTGCCTTTCTGCACGACATATAACTAAATCTGCAGGATGAATAACTCCTGCAAGGTGTATTAATAACTGACTTGTTATTGACTTACAGGTAGTAGCTGCTGAGGGACCTTGTATTTTTCTTTTGTTCAGTACTACAAATCGGTTATAGTACTCAATTAATCTCGACAGTTCAATGGATTATTTACTTCGGGCTTCACCCTTGGTCAATAAATCATTGAACCGTCTCACACTAGTACTATAATTGGGGCGAGCCTGAGCGAGTACCACATAAACGGTTCATCAATGCACGCTGTATATATATATTATGGTATGTCTGTCATGTGAAATAATATATATATGCCCAGCATGCATGTCTCTATGAACATAAGTGCAAAAGATTCTATTGTGCATTTTCATTCCTAGGCCACGGGCCGTTTGTATGCTGCTCTAATTGAGTGAATTGCAGATCACCATCATGACAGTTGACATGAACGTTGTTGAACCACGGCCACGTGTAAATCAGGGAAAAGTAAAGGCTGCAAAGGAGGACAGAGCTTGTCATCCTTCCCAGTCAGTGCGAGGAGCGGCTAAGAAGGCGGTTTAGATGGCTCACTAAGACTGTACAATACAGGCAGCTGTATGGCTGTCTACTAAGTTGCCATACTACCAATGGTAGCTATTTACTAACCTATATAGCCTCATTTACGTACCTAACCAGTTTAAACTGAACCTGAGTACATACATGTAACTCCTGTATGTTAGTAGTATTGCACGTAATTATGTAGTGTGCATGATGGTGGTGTCACAGCACGTAGTAGATACCAGACAAAATTAATGCATAGCTGCACTGTACGTTGCAGGTCAGTTGTCTAGAAAAGTTAGGGAATGGCACCTGTCTCTGTTACTATTGTGACTTGTAGTATACCGTATACTCTGGATAATAAGTGCATGTGCTTATAGTGGTAAACGGAACGATAGTATGTGCTTAATAAAGGATATGTGCTTATATGGCACGTAACCACACCCACAAACATTTGGGCACATGATGGATGCAAGGCCTGCTTGCACCAGCACTAGCTGGCTCGATCAATCGATTGAGCACTTTAGCGTTTACAGCTGCCGCTCAAGATGACGAGTGCTGGCGATTTGTCTGAAGACTCGATCTTCTTGTATGACAGCGTTATTCGTGGCCATCATATCTCCAAAGATATCTGGATTCCCCATGCTTTCCAGCCTGCTGTCGAGGTCAAGATAGAATGCCACGCCTTTTAAGCGCATGCACTTAATAAACAATAGCTAATGGCGAGAAGAGAGCATGTGCTTAATAACTAGAATTTATGGTAACTGAATTAAGCAATTGAGAGCCACTGCCTATTTACCCTTTCCACTGGAAAATTGAATTGCAGAGCACAGTATAAGAACATGATTTTGTGAAAACTGTGTGGCCACAAGCCTATGAATACTACTGTAGGAACAGTCCCTTTTTGGGGTAGTTCTGACCGGCTGTATACAATTAGTGGACTGGACTACTGGACTGATATTTAAAATCTTTAATGCTCAGAGATGCTCCATAATACAGTGTATACATGTATATTAATGTTGACCAAAATACCACTGTGGTCGATTTAATAAATAATAAACAGAAAATCCTTGATGGAACCTACTTTATTTCCTATAGTTTTTATGTCCAAATCCACTTTTGACCGACGTCTAACTTTATTCCCTAAATTAGGTGTATGCATTATGTAACAGATATTTGGGAGTAAACCATGTGCATGTATATGTATATATAATGGCATGTAACTCACACTGATACTACATACACTTGGTTACATTACAGAGATTCAAAAGCTGAACCCTTAAGGATGCTTTTGTTTGTGGGTACTAAATTTAGCGAAATTAGCGATTTGCCCTTTTTTCGCTAAATATTGTACCCGCAAATATTTAACGTTTTCGAATAAATAGAATGCTAATTTTGAAAAAATCGCTAAAATGAGTATCCGCTAAACGCACTATTTCCGAAATCCGCTAAAATTTGTACCCGCAAATAATCGTAGCCCTAAGGTATAGCAACCAAAGGGCAAATTGACGACTAAGATTAGATTCAAGATAATGTGCCTATAATGGTAAAGAAGGGTCATGCAGCTACATGTATATGGCATTAATTATTGGGGTGTATATAATGCATGACTGTACATGCACACATATTATGTACTTATACATTAATTATTAGGGACATTAATTTAAGCTGTTATGATAAGCAAGTGACTTACCCACATACACAGCGATGATGACCACCAAACTGAGGATAACAATACCACCACACAAAACTGCTACAGCAATCGCAACATTCACAGCAATATTACCTGAATACAATACAAAATTCACAACATCCATAAACTAGCTATCACGTGTATATTCAGGACCTACGAACAGGGATGATATACATAATATTATAGGAATAGGAGCATTAAAATTTTTACTATCAATCAGTATGATACTTACATTGAATATATTATACATGTTGGCAACGATCAACTTACTATTGCCAGTTGTAGTATGGAATTGATTGTCAGGCATTGGTTCAGATGTACTGGCAATTTCAGGTATTGAATCTGTATTGACATGGATACCTTATAATAATTTCAATACATGTATATAAAAAATAGTCAATCACAGCCTAGGGTTAGCAAAAATAAAGGATTGAACAAAAACCATGGTTTCAGGCCAGCCAGTACACACTGTAACTAGCCTGACAGGCATGATCATGTAAAATTATGTAGCCTCAGAGAAGAGTATCTTATAAAATAAGAAACCTCCTATGCTGCAATATGATTGGTCAAAATGTTATAGTCATGGTACAAATGTCTAAGTTATACACTCTGACATCATACAGCTTCTTATACCAGTTGTAGTGAAGGAGATGGTTTCCCGTGGTCCACTGTCACTAATAGCACATGTCACTGAAGGGGTTGGGATCTGTTCTGATGTCATTATGTGCAACTGAGAAACAATCACAGTGACTCCACTGTAAGTGTTGACACTGACTGTAGTGGCTACTGTTTCCCCTCCACGTCTTGTTTGGTCATTTCCATCACCATTTCTAAGTATCTGAATGCGATCTCCACCTCGACCGATGTGCTCGTCACTGTACCACTCCAGGACTGATGTATCTCTCGCCTCACAGGTAAATGTCACCCTCTGCCCAGGACGGGCATATTCTCCAGTATAATTCAGTGACACCTCTTGTAGTGACATGGCTATAGTTGTGCATGTAAACATTAATAAGCAGTTACAATTATTAAAAATTAATGTCATGTATTTTTAATTAGCCAGTAATAGTAAAAATAATTTTTTGGATTTGATGTCACAGCTGTGATTTTATTAAGGTATGCGTGAATATAATTAGCTCAGATGCACTGTACTTAACTTACAATTCTACAGCCAGAAAGCCACGTCTTCTGAATATCTGCGTTGCAACTACATGTATGTCTGGGTTTCGGATTTGATAGCAACTACATGTATGTTGGCCATGTGTTAACTCAAAACGTACATGTACACTCAATGCAGTGTTCATAGTAACTTTTTCAGATACAAGGACAAAATGTCCTGATATGTTATTTGAAATGATCAGACATTATTAAAAATTTGATCAGACTAACCTTCACGTGTAGAAACAGGTGCTATAGATACTGAGTATGGCACTAAGGCATTATTAACTATGGTCACCATACATATAAGCATTGTGCAGGTGCCTGTAGACCTCTAGTTTCCTAAACTACCTTTTGGCGGGAGCCAGGCTGGCGATGGCCAGGTCACGTGTTTGAGCCGCACTGCCATACAACGAAGTTGGGTGCCTAAACACTGTGTCATGTGCATGGGTTCCTGATGTGAGTAAAACATGTGATCCCAGGTTTTCCCCTTCATGTTTTGATGGAAAGTGTAAATGAGGGTCCCCCATTTGGGGGACTGAGTGCCATGCAGCCCGACATGTCACATCTAGCTGATGGAGAATCCTGATAATTACTATTAAAGAGGGTATTTGGGGGAAAATGGAGGGACAAACAGAACGACCAGCTCAACCTCGTGCTCAGGTCAGTCACCGTGTAATGACACTGTCTCGACTGCGCATGCCCTTGCTTACATGCGCAGAAATATCACAGTACTCCAGTTTGCGTGAACCGGAAGTGTCCAGGCTCTGACTCCATGTTTGATTTCGCTAAACTACACTGCAAGCTGTGGGGATATATTCTGAGACAAATTTACCTAGTAGCAAGCCACCACGTCACTTACATGAAGCACCAGCACTAAGAGACTGGGCTGGACTTGTGGTAGTACTAGAGTCAACTGTGAGCCACCTCAGAGTATGAATGGGATTTGTGGCTGGAAATAACCTGTGGCGGCCACTAGCTTTCATGCACTGTACTAGCTACTACATTTCTCACCTACGTGTAGCTGCCAAAAGAACGCTTGTCACCTTTTGTCCGTAATGTTTAGCTTCCGTTTCGTTCTCATTTTCTCACTGTTCAATGATGTACGTACGCTTGTCATCAACATGGCAATGCCAACATAATTTCAAATTCATTGTTGCAAACCCTTGAAACCTTGCACTTTGCTTTAATTCAATACATGTACATGTAGATATTCCAAATTAAACTACAGTATATACAAGGAATGAGACTTTCATACCAGTTGTAGTGAAGGGGATAGTTTCCCGTGGTCCATTGTTATTTATAGCACACGTCACTGAAGAGGTTGGGATCTGTTCTGTTGTCATTATGTGCAACTGAGAAACAATCACAGTGACTCCACTGTAAGTGTTGACACTGACTGTAGTGGCTACAGTTTCCCCTCCAAATCTTGTTTGGTTACTTCCATCACCATTTCTAAGTATCTCAATGATATCTCCACCTCGACCGATGTGCTCGTCACTGTACCACTCCAGGATTGATGTATCTCTCGCCTCACAGGTAAATGTCACCCTCTGCCCAGGACGGGCATACTCTCCAAGATATAGTGCATGATTCAGTGTTACACGTTGTAGTGACATAGCTGTATTAGGGTACATTGTGTGTATACACGTGTACATGTGCTGTAGAATCCTACCATACATCCCCCTGCCAATGTACTATAAAATGACCATGCAAAAATGTAATTAGTGCAAGATACATGTACACGTATAACTCAGTTTTGTACATGTACATGTACATGTACATGTGTATGTGCAGTTGTAAGTTAAATACTGTATAGCCGGAAAATTTGGTGGTTTGGCGGTCTATATTACAACTGCCAAATTAAAATTTCCTGCTTGCATACCGGGTATGTACGTATGACGATCCTGTACCAAACCGCCAAATTTAAATCTGCTAATATTCTTGCAATAGCAATTTTGGGCTCAACCGCCAAATTTAATTCCCGCCAATATTTCCGGCTATATGGTACTGACAATTTTACATCCAACGATGCTCAAGTGCACGGTGCATATACATACATGTATACAGTAGCAGGCATAAAAACGGTGACATTTTCGTCCCATTCCGTTTGAATGGAAACACGTGCCTATTCCGTTCAACTGAAAAATGAGATTGGAATGGCAGGCGGAGCAGGTGACAAATGGTATGCAAACTGTAGCTACATGTGCATGTACATGTAGGATGCCAGAGGAGTCCAAGAATTTCAAAGCCAAAAGGAGTACCATTTTAGTTGACCTGCTAATTGTGGTTATTTGAATTAATAAGCAATCCAAAGTTGATTGATTGACAATAGGAAAACCGCTCATAATCAAGTGACAATCACAAAACACGTTCAAAGTTGAAGAGCGACATCAGCACAGTGTCCCAGCAAAGAAAGTTTATAAAAGTGTAAAAGCATTGTTTCTAGTCCACGAGTGAACGAGCTAGCTTTGGTTCAGGTGAGCCATAAACCCGGTCCGAAATATACAACAATACCGTATACCATTGGTATTGGTGAAATTTAAATTTGGCATCCCGAATGATTAGCGCATCAAGTTCAATTGGCTAATTTTTAATTCGAATTCACCAAATCGCCAGATTAAAAACCTCGCCAAAGTTTCCCATTATACAGTATTTACACCCAGGTGAAAAGGAACGTGTACGCATGCAGTTTATACGTGGTTTACATGCCAAATTTTGCACATATTGCGTTTATTGGACCAGGTGCAATTGAAAAAAGTTAAGAAAGGAGTGCTTCAATTCTGTGCAAGTTTGGACCTTCGGCTACTAAGCTTCAACGATCCTGAGTATCGCCCGCTATATAGGCTTGCTTCAAATTGAAAAGCCATCATTTAACCACTTGCACCCACGCATTTGGGTGTGACCATACAGACATACAACAGTCAATATTTCACGTATATATCTGTGGATATCCACGTTGTACCCACCAATGCTTGTGCTAACTACGTATTTGCACAGTCCTTTTCACCCGGGCAAGTATTTGTGAGTAATCACAATAAAAGATTTTCCTATACGGAATAATGATTTTCATACCAGTTGTAGCAAAGGATATAACTTTCCGTGGTCCTTGGCCGTTTATAGCACATGTCACTAAAGAGGTTGGGATCTGTTCTAAAGTCATTATGTGCAACTGAGAAACTATCACAGTGACTCCACTATAAGTGTTGACACTGACTGTAGTGGCTACAGTTTCCCCTCCAAATCTTGTTTGGTTACTTCCATCACCATTTCTAAGTATCTGAATGCGATCTCCACCTCGACCGATGTACTCGTCGCTGTACCACTCCAGGACTGATGTATCTCTCGTCTCACAGGTAAATGTCACCCTCTGCCCAGGACGGGCATATTGTCCAAGATATAGTGTGCTATTCAGAGTCACCTTTTTTTAGTGAATTGGCTGAATTTATGAAGAGTGCATGCATAAGCATTATAAGATAGTAGTGGGGAAAAAAAGTTTACCGTACCCTCGCGAAAGAGGGCCCACTACGGAATATCGGCCCACCTCCCACTTTGGGCTCAATTTCCTGCTAAGGTCTAGTGTTTACTCGAATATGCGCCCATGCGTAGCTGCCCTTGAAAGCGTAGCTCAAATGCATAAAATGGCTGGACTATACTTCGAATAATCTATGTAAAATCGATAAGTAACGTGCTAAACAGTCGTGAAACTAAGCCTAGCTAACTTTATGCCACGTTTCAGCACAAATAAATGATCGTACACGGCTAGCGATCGTAGCCACGCCCACTGAATGCAGTTGCACTCAACTACACACGGTGAAGTATCGCGGCCGCCCTTGCTCTGGATTGGTAACCGTACTTGAATAAGGCTGAAATCAATAGTAGCCGCTGGTACTATTCAAATTATGAAGCTAGCGTGGGTAACTTACCTGGGCGCTCTTTCGAGTATAAACGCGCTACTGATACCTCGAATATCGGCCCAATGCAAGGTGCACCGCCCATGGGCCTTCTTTCGCGAGGGTACAGTATATTCCATTTCATTGTATGATTGTTTTGAGATTACTGTTTCCGTCTTCACACTGTTCCACTGTGCACAGGAGCCTAGCCTGCATGTGCAACCATTATTTTCACGTTTATGCAAACACTTAATTGGTAGGCATTGATTATACTGCTCATGGAAGAAACAAGCTTTTGCCAGAGAAGCTATGAGCGATGGAGAAGCTTACTACCAATCATAGTTGGACTCACTTTCGTACACACAGCAGACGTCAAAAACTAAAGAAATTAAAGCTGTTATTATAATATGGGTAATGTATGTATGGCTAGTTGGCAAGTGAACGAGTATAATAGTATTACTATGTAAGCTATATTGTGTAGCTAAAATGTAAGTGCCAAAATCAGAGTCCTATGCAATAATTGTGCTTATTTTGAGGGCTTAAGAATTCTGTGGCTGGTTGATTATCCGCAAAAATGGTGACTGCAAAATAGGACCCTTAAATTTTTCACTATCGTAAATCACGAATATTTCATTGTTAAAATAGTTTCGGACAGCCTGGCTTGTGTGAAAATTAAACACACGAAAATACATATGTAATATTAACGATAATGCGGTACAGGGTCGTTTGTCCGAAAACTATTTAGCACAAATTATTGCATGAAATAGTTTAGATAATATGAAATATTATTTGCAATTTACAGAATATTGTGTCACCATTTTAAAAGGTACAATATGTAACAATACAAATGGAATGACACCTTTCATACCAGTTGTAGTGAAGGAGATAGTTTCCTGTGGTCCATTGTTATTTATAGCACATGTCACTGAAGATGTTGGGATCTGTTCTGATGTCATTATGTGCAACTGAGAAATGATCACGGTGATTCCACTATAAATGTCAACACTGACTGTAGTGGCTACTGTTTCCCCTCCACGTCTTGTTTGGTCATTTCCATCATCATTTCTAAGTATCTGAATGCGATCTCCACCTGGACCAATGTGCTCGTCACTGTACCACTCCAGGATTGATGCATCTCTCGCCTCACAGGTAAATGTCACCCTCTGCCCAGGACGGGCATATTGTCCAAGATATAGTGCATGATTCAGTGACACCTCTTGTAGAGCTACATGCATGTAGATAATAATATTATTGCAAAGATCACTAACATGACATGTACATGTAGGTAGACCCCTGGAATACCATTTTTAAAGTGAGATTATTACATAGCTGTGCATGGTTCAAAAACGATCTCTCTCCTCACGAAATTTTTTATGATCACCCCATACACATACAGTCCAGGGTAAGTGCCCATGCGGGCCAAAATCGTGAATTATGTTGAGCGCCTTCGGGCATTTACCTGGGACATAACGGTATCATTATACTAAGATTATAGTTGTCTGTCTGTGATTTACGGGCAGGAGGTGACCGGAAGCGATTCGACTCGAGCTGAAACGCTTTCTTTCGTGGCATCACTGGATTTGGGATGCTACAAGAGACAGTCCACTGACATGACCGGCTATGGCCCCAGCTGCTACTAGGGTGAGCTGCTTCAAATCCATACACATGTACATGTGCAATGCAGCATGATGCTCTAGATAATAATTTATGCATATTAAATACTGCAGTGTCCCAAGCAAGCGCCACTCGATAAGCACCTAGTACATGTATGTACCGCATTTCAATGGCTCAATGTAGCAGCTTCAATACAAACATGTGCAATTTATAGCTTGGGTAAAGTGCCCATGCGGGCCGAGATTGCAAGTTTAATGCATGTACATGCATGCATAAGCGCCCATGGGCACTTAACCAGGACACTACAATATTGAAATTCATAATCATGTAGGAGTGACAAATTTCCTACCAGTAATGATATCTAATCAGCAACATCGTTCTATCCTGCTGAGAAATGGGCAGGGCCATATGTATGTTACAATGGGAAGCTATCCCTGTAGCACTAACTCTTAGTACATGTGCTGATTACTACCAGCCAGCCAGTTGTTATTACAAGTACACACCATAGGAACCTTTGCATACACCACAAGCATGTACATGTAGCACTGTAAATAATAGTTAGTTAGCTAAACAATACATGCCCCCAATTACTGTCAGATAACTATAAATTTTTGTTGGTAGTTGACCACTGTTCATCATTGGCCTGCTTTATGATGACCCACCATAGCCGGCAAATTGCCTATAAAAGATTTGATTGCTAGGCAACTACCAACAAATACTGCTGTGGTCACTGCATGTACATTGTACATAGCCTGTGATAGTTAAGATGTTGCTACCATGCTTCCACCTCTCTATTAAAGATTTCTAGCTACAACCCTGATAATCCATACATACATGTGTAGGCATCGTTTCATGCCCCATTCATTTTCCTCTTGGGAGGCCTATGGGCCTATTATACAATATTAATGTTATGTAAATACATCGTACCCTCGCGAAAGAGGGCCCATGGACGGTGCACCTCACATTAGGCCAAGATTGGGGGATGGGCCGATATTCAAGGTATCAGTATCGCATTTAGACGTGGAAGAGCGTCCAGGTAAGTTACATGTACCTCTTTATAATTCGAATAGTAACAGCGGCTACCATTGATTTCCTTATTCAAGCACGATTACCAATCCAGAGCGAGGGCAGCCGGCTATGGGGCCGATACTTCATCGTATGTTGTTGATGGCGGCCGGCGTGGTTATGATCGCTAGCCATGCACAATCATTTGTTTGTGCTGAAACATGACATAAAGCTAGCTACACCCTGTAGGCTTAGTTTTACGGCTGTTTGGCAGGTTACTTCTCGATCTTACATATGGACTATTCGAAATTTAGTCCTCATAAACCAGCCATTTGAGCTGCGTTTTCAAGGGCAGCTACACATTGGCGCATATTCGAGTAAACATTAGACCTTAGCAGGAAATTGAACCTAAAGCGGAAAGGGGGGGGGGGGAGGGCCGATATTCCATAGCGGGCCCTCTTTCACAAGGGTACGGTATATACATGTACATGTACAGTAGAGTGGGAAAATTTTGAGGGGTTCAATTTCCATGGCGATTTTTACTATTTCGCGGGATTAGTTTTCACTGATGTAAATGTACATTATCGTGCCCATAATTTATGCTTTGCTTATTTCGTGCAGACAGTCACTTACCTGCAAAAACCCTGAAAAAAATTGGACCCCTCAAAAAAATCCTAATATATACAGTGTCATGTAGTATACTGTCCTGATTGAGTGTATAAACGGGGATACATGTACATCGTACTCGTGACTGGCATAAGCATATATACATGTGCGTACATGTGTACTATAGCTACTATTCATAATCACACACTACTAATTTGTACATGTAAAATATTTGCAACCTCCTCTAGTGTACATACCACCATGAACTCACCAGTTGCTATAATAAGATATATTAAGAATATACACAGCACCAGCACAGAAATAGCTCTCATCTTGAAGCTTGGGAAGGTTTTGTCTAAAAGAATATACAAGTGTAACTGTCAGACTACAATTGAAATCAACTTCTCAAGATTAACTACTACCAGTACTATATATATATATGTACTGCCGCAAACTAGTTCATAACCAGCACGCACTCGTATTCATAAGTAGATTTAATATTGCGCTGTGTCTAGAGTGCCGGCAAATTTATGTACAAATTTATATTGCCATATGCAGGAGGGGGCGGGGACTAGGGCTACGTAAGAGTACAGTATTTTATATGGGTCCTGTAGAAGTTAGTGTAAAATAGAGTTTTATCCCTAGAGTAACTCATGGGACGATTTTACACCAGCAAAACCTAGAGTAACTCATGGGACAATTTTACACCAATACAACCTAGAGTAACTCATGGGACGATTTTACACCAGCAAAATTGGTGTAAAATCCTGAGTATTTATTGTATGCCAAGCATATTATTAAGGGAGGATTTTACACCACATCAAAATTAAGGGGCTTATTCATGTAAAATTCTCCCATATAACTTACCTCTGCTAGATATAAGGGACGATTTTACACCAGTTGCCACCACAGGTACTGAAGTGGTGTAAAATCGTGCCATATAATACTGATGGCTTACAGTAACTGGAGCAAAGATTTACATGTGACCTTTGACCTCACTTAAAATTCTCCCATAATAATAAGAATGTACATCCATACTCTGCTAAAACTTTAAGTGTGAATTTTGACCTGGTGTAAAATGCTCCCTTGTATATAGCCACTGAATCCATACTCTGGTGGGTTTTTAAGTGCGTTCTGAATGCTTGCTTGCTGTGGGTGTGGCTGCATGTAGTGCAGAATGGAAGGTGGGGCTCACGTATGTACACGAGTTACAATGCATGCAATATAGAGTTCCTCATCAGGATATCTCTGCTTCGTGCTCTTGCTAATAGAATGGTAGCTACTCACCACGTGCACAATTGTTCGTGAGGGAGTAGCTAGCGCCATTGTGAATTGGTTGAAAGAAGACGAGTAGCTATGAGAAGGAAATAATTATAACTATGCATCGAGTATCATAGTATACAAGATTAAGATATGAGACATTTAACCATTGACTGCTTTTAGACAGTTTTGTATTTTATGTGGGTTTTTAGCTCAGACTAGTACACGGATTAGAGGCCATAGGTAGTCTGAGCTTAAAAAAACCCACATAAAGGCCTAGCCATTGGGGTACCAACCCCATGTGCGCATACATGCCTGTGTGTTTTCAAAGAAATCTTGTAACTTTTGCAAAGGCTCGTGATCGCCCCGCACACTGTCAGATGATTTTCATTTTTTTTGTGATCACTGAGTATTATGGGACACCTGTCCCTATTATGAGACACGCACCACAATAGGTGTTTTATTTTAAAATTGATGTCCTAGCCTTGGGTATTAGCTAATGACAAAAAAAAATAGCTAAGTAGCTAATTTGATGTGCCAAATAAGCAAATTTGCAAATTTGATACACCAAAAACCGTGTTTTACCACAAAAACCCATATCAAGATAACTTAAAGGTAGCTAGATAGCTAGCAAATCCAACTTTGTAGGCAGGTAGCTAGCTAATTAGGTATAATACAATCACCCCAAACCGGAAGCTTCCATCTTCGTTAGTATGGATATCCGACAGTCCCATAATGCCAACTGTCTCATAATATTTATCTGCATATAGCTATTAATACTTTAATACCAAACACATGGGTGAGTCGTGCTGGTGATACAATACATCCAATGCTGCGGAAATAGGAGGGGTTCGAGACTAGCCATGAGTGATATTCCTGATAGCAGCTACATCTCTTTTTGATGTGATAGCTATTTCTCTTTGAGTGAAATGTGATTTAGCTATAATAATTATAGCTAGCTATATTATTATTATCTATGTATCTAGCTACGGACAAACTGAAGAGGCATCTTTTAATGATGAAGACTTAGAAAGATTAGTATAAATTAGCTACAATAGCATCCAAGTGAGAGAATGTACCGGTATATTTATAATTACAGAGTCATGATTACTATAAACTCTAAAACAGTAAATTTAATACCCGGTATTATAGCTCTAAGTCAATGGTGATCATATCATTATTTCTATATACCCTTATCACTCTAAACACAAGATTGTACTGCAGAAATTACCCTGCATGACATGCTTTATAACTCTACCTTGTGCACACAGTGAGCCCCCGGCCTACCATTCTATTAGCACAAGCCCAAAATAGTGTCGCGGCTGCAGGATAGCCCCACCCACCAAGTGCATGCACTACAGCCACACCCACAGCAAGCTAGCATTCAGAACACACTTAAAAACCTACCCGAGTCTGGATTCAGTGGCTATATACAAGGGAGCATTTTACACCAGGTCAAAGTTCACACTTACTTAAAGTTTTAGCAGAGTATGGATGTAGATCTACATTCTTATTATTATGGGAGAATTTTAAGTGAGGTCAAAGGTCACATGTAAATCAGTTACTGTTAGCCATCAGTATTTAATATCATGGCACGATTTTACACCACTTCAGTACCTGTGGTGGCAACTGGTGTAAAATCGTCCCTTATATCTAGCAGAGGTAAGTTATATGGAAGAATTTTACATGAATAAGCCCCTTAATTTTGATGTGGTGTAAAATCCTCCCTTAATAATATGCTTGGCATACAATAAATACTCAGGATTTTACACCAATTTTGCTGGTGTAAAATCGTCCCATGAGTTACTCTAGGTTGTATTGGTGTAAAATCGTTCCATGAGTTACTCTAGGTTTTGCTGGTGTAAAATCGTCCCATGAGTTACTCTAGGTATAAAACTCTATTTTACACTAAAATATGTAGGACCTTTTATATGGACTTACCGGCACTATAACGCTTAAATTGCGGTGCCGGCACCGGCACTGTAGACACAGCCTTAATAATTGACACCGGATAGTAGTGGGCGAGCGTTTCTGTTCTTGACTGAGCCTGCAAATATGTTTCGATCGCGTTCTGATAAAAGAACGATAGTAGCCTCAAGCCCCGTCAATTTAATTGGCACTTCCGGATTTGTGTTCACACCCACTTTGGTACTTTGCCGAATAACATGAACAAGTCTTTGATGCGAAGTGTACCAGACCTTCCTCCCTCTTGCGAAGGGGCTGGCACCCAGACTAGAATTTTTAAGCTATAGATTACTTTTTTTGTTGCTTCTCCAATGGCCAAATTGGCAATTCTGTCACGATCACGCGCGTGATATGATAAGTACTCCGGCCGGCCCGACCCCCGCGCGCCCCGGCGCCGCGCCGAGCCGCCCTCGCGCGCGATGCGCGAAGGCCTAATGAGTTTTCAAGAAAGATCTGGCAGTCTAAGTCTGCTTTGCTTATTCTCAGTTTCTCACCTGTACTATTACTCAGGCCTGCCGGTCATAATCATTACATTAGGCACAAACATCAGAAAACATAAGATGTCATGTGTAGGGGTAGGTAAATTATGCCGACATAATTTTGAGCATAATAGGTGTGTGTAAGCATTTGAGAATTATGCTAGCATTATAGGCATCAACTAGCATAATTTGAGAATTTTAGGGTACGCAGTTGCAGGTAGCTGTTCAACACAAGCAAATTGACCTTGATCATAGCGCCTGGAATACATATTGTGGACTCGATCAATCTGCTGGTGCCCACTTTCGAATCCGAGCACACGTAAAACTAAAATTGCTACACTTGATGATAGTGTAACCAAGTCTCCTTATGTCTCATATCGGTTTTATATTAATATAGTCAGTTCAACTTGAGCGCACATAATGGGCAATGTATTGGGAATTATAGGTGCACTTCTTGAGCATTATTAGGGAATTTTTGAGAATTTGAGAATAACACTATAGGCCCAAAAATTAGCATAATTTACCTATCCCTAGTCATGTGTGCCGACTTTGTAAGATTTTTACGATTTAAATCTACTGCAAGTGACATGGATTTGGAGCCCATGATTTACACCATCTGCTGTGATTAACTGTACTTTCTATTTTTTAGTCCTAAATAGTATTTTATATAAAATTAGTATTCATTTCTAAGTCTTATAACTACGTACTATTTCTTGTACACCTTAAATGGTGTGTTCACCAAAATTATTATTATTATTAGTTATTATGTCCGTATTTGTTAAGAACTCACTGCTATCATTATCTTTAACTAATTACTATACTATTCTTGTGCTTTAATGTATCCTGCTGCACCTGTTGTGGTGTGTCTTATCAAATCAATAATAATAATAATATAATAATAATAATAAGGAGGGCTAATCTCGAGCCCAGATCCCACCCCCAAAAGGTGGAATGGTCTAGGGACGAGACTAAAGGAGGGCTTGCATGGCGCACGTGTACAGGACTAATTAACTCACGTAAGCGGCGCGGGCTGCATTAATAATTAGCAATCAGCAGATTCAAAAGCGCCCTGACAATGGTAAATTCACACACTGGCTATAGTTTAATTATCTACTCTTGGTTTAATAGTATGCATAAAAGTCATAATAATAAAAATTAATAGCTACTAGTCTTATAACTGAAATAGGACATGACTTGTTGGATACTATAATTATTATACACATACACTTTACTGAACTGAAGTATAAGCAATATTCTCTTTCAGTTCTAACTCTTGTTCATGCTGCTTTAGTACCACATCATCATAGACAGGAGTGCTTGAGATATTCCCTTGATCAGACTGACTAGTGGTCCGGGGACCTGTACTAGTCTGAATGTTGTGCCTCTCTTTTCGACAGAAGTGTCCACATAAAACGCCAATTATAAAAAATGTACTTGAGCCAGCAACAAAAGTTACTGAGGAAGCCACAGCAATCTTTCCATCATCGGTCAGCCCACTGAATGTATCATGTCCTGTATGCCATGATAAAAAAGTATTAACAGTAGACTGCTAAAAATTATGTATGAATATTATATACTCATGCTTATGGATGGCATTTCATATTGCATGGCTACTGTTCTCCTGATTCCAAACCTAAATTTTCTCGTATTTCCTCGATCAGACGCCGCGGCTACTATTAATTTCAGCTTTGCTGGAGTGCGGCTACTAATCGAGGGCGGCTTTTATTAATTTGAAGCAACACCTCTTAGTGACATTGACATAATAGACTCGATTTTTCGGGACTGATTTTCGAATGTTCGAGATAGATGATCGATAAATAAGCAGCAGAACCAAGCCAAGGACGTTTTCTGCCATGTTCTTGCCTCGAACTAACGATCGTTCATGGCTTGCTATCGTGGCCACACCCACTTAATTGCGTTCACGCATGCGTGCGGCTACTATTTCTTTCCCAAGTGCAGCTACTATTCGAGGGCGGCTTTTATTCGAGGAAATACCGTAACGGTATCTTGGTACATGCTGTTCTCCACATATATAAAACTAGAGCTCTGTAGTGCACATAGCTGGTCCTGTAGAAGTTAGTGTAAAATAAAGTTTTATCCCTAGAATAACTCATGGGACGATTTTACACCAGCAACTTACCTCTGCTATATATATAAGGGACGATTTTACACCAGTTGCCACCACTGGTACTGAAGTGGTGTAATATAATACTGATGGCTAACAGTAACTGGAGCAAAGATTTACATGTGACCTTTGATCTCACTTAAAATTCTCCCATAATAATAAGAATGCACATCCATACTCTGCTATAACTTTAAGTGTGAACTTTGACCTGGTGTAAAATGCTCCCTTGTATATAGCCACTGAATCCATACTCAGGTGGGTTTTTAAGTGCGTTCCGAATGCTCGCTTGCTATGGGTGTGGCTGCATGTAGTGCAGAATGGTAGGTGGGGCTCACTATGTACATGAGTTACAATGCATGCAATGTAGAGTTCCTCATCAGGACATCTCTGCTTCGCGCTCTTGCTAATAGAATGGTATACTCACCACGTGCACAATTGTTCGTGAAGCATGTCTGGGAGTAACACCATTGTGAATTGGTTGAAAGAAGATGAGTATGAAAAGGAAATAATTATAATTATGCATAGAGTATCATAGTGTACTAGATTAAGATACGAGACACTTAACTATTGACTGCTTTTAGACAGTTTTTTTAGGAGTATTTTATGTGGGTTTTTAGCTCAGACTACCTATGGCCTCTAATACATGAATTAGAGACCATAGGTAGTCTGAGCTTAAAAAAACCCACATGAACTTAAAAGCCCTAGCTACTGGGGCACCAATCCCATGTGTGCATACGTGCCTGTGTGCTTTCAAAGAAATCTTGTGACTTTTGCGAAAGCTCACCCCGCACAGATAATTTTCATTTTTTTGTGATCACTGAGTATTATGGGACACCTGTCCCTATTATGAGATGAGGTGTTTTATTTAAAATTGATGTCCTAGCCTTGGGTATTAGCTAGAGACAAAAAAAAGCTAAGTAGATAATTTGATGTGCCAAATAAGCAAATTTGCAAAAATAATTGATACACCAAAAAATCGTGTTTTACCACAAAAACCCATATAATATAATAACTTAAAGGTATATAGCTAGCAAATCCAACTTTGTAGGCAGAATTAGGTATAATACAATTACCCCCAGACCGGATGCATTGGATGTCCGACAGTCCCATAATACCAACTGTCTCATAATAATTAATATCTACATATACCTATACTTTAATACCAGAGTGAGTCGTGCTGGTGATGCAATACATCCAATGCTGCGGAAACAGGAGGGGTCTGGGTTCGAGATTAGCCATGAGTGATTCCTGATAGCAGCTACTATAGTGATTTAGCTACATCTCTTTTTAATGTGATAGCTTTCTCTGAGTGAAATATGATTATATTATTATTATCTGTGTATTCATTAAGCAGAGTAAAACACTACCAAATAAAATTATAGGGTGCAATTGAGTGAGTTCACTCCCATGTATATGGTATCTATAGCTATGGACAAACTGAATAGGCATCTTTTGATGATAAAGACTTAAAGATTAGTATAAATTAGCTACAATAGCATCCAAGTGAGAGAATGTACTGGTATTTATAGTCACAGATTTATGATTACTATAACCTCTGAAACAGTAAAATTAATACCTGGTATTAAATATAGCTATAAGTCAATGGTGATCATATCATTATTAATATTTCTACCCTTATCACTCTAAACACACGGTTGTACTGCAGAAATCCCCCCAACATGGTTTATAAAGAACTCTAACTCGTGCACACAGTGAGCCCCTAGCCTACCATTCTATTAGGACAAGCCCAAAATAGTGTCGCGGGTGCAGGATAGCCCCACCCACCAAGTGCATGCACTACAGCCACACCCACAGCAAGCAAGCATTCAGAACGCACTTAAAAACCTACCTGAGTCTGGATTCAGTGGCTATATACAAGGGAGCATTTAACACCAGGTCAAAGTTCACACTTAAAGTTTTAGCAGAGTATGGATGTACATTCTTATTATTATGGGAGAATTTTAAGTGAGGTCAAAGGTCACATGTAAATCTTTGCTCCAGTTACTGTTAGCCATCAGTATTATATGGCATGATTTTACATGTGCACCACTTCAGTACCAGTGGTGGCAATTGCTGTAAAATCGTCCCTTATATATATAGCAGAGGTAAGTTATATGGGAGAATTTTACATGAGTAAGCCCCTTAATTTTGATGTGGTGTAAAATCCTCCCTGAATAATAATATGCTTGGCATACAATAAATACTCAGGATTTTACACCAATTTTGCTGGTGTAAAATCGTCCCATGAGTTACTCTAGGTTGTATTGGTGTAAAATCGTCCCATGATCTAGGTTTTGCTGGTGTAAAATCGTCCCATGAGTTACTCTAGGTTGTATTGGTGTAAAATCGTCCCACAAGTTACTCTAGGTTTTGCTGGTGTAAAATCGTCCCATGATTTACTCTAAGTAGCTATAAAACTCTATTTTACACTAAAATATGTAGGACCCACATAGCTAACCCATGCGTGTATTATTGCGCAATTTATATGCAGATCTACTTTTGTCGAGTGGTTCGAAACACACCCAAAAAATTATGAGATTTCGAAATCCCGAGATTTCGCTTGAGATTTCCATATTTCCGTTGGGATTTCAAGATTTCAAGTAACTAGGCCTATGACATTTTGATTACTTACCATCTGTAAATAATATTATGTAATATATATCAAACTGAGAATCGGTGTATTCTTGCTAGCTTGCTAGCTTTTTAGTAGCACACTCCAGCATTTGAGCACTTGGTTTCAGTAGCTGCTAGTTCGGGCTCGAGAAATGTACGTACGTACATACGTACAGTCATATGTAGTTAAAGGTGTATGGATGCTTTCTTGATGCCAGTAAGGCTTTTGATTGAGTCAGCCAAAACACTCTATTCAATAATAATATTATTCTTGAGAAAAGAGGTAGCTATGTGTACCACATCGATCTCTTATTGCGCTTTCTTTGGTCATGGTACAGGTGTCAATCTTGCACGGTTCACTGGCGTAAGAACCAGGGGGGGCGGGGGGGGGGGGGCAGAGCCCCTCTGATTTTTAGACTGCTGTACAAGCCAGGGGGTGGGGCTCACCCTCTGAGGTTTGCACTTTTCTTTTTCATCTGTTGCCACAATCAGGGTTGAGTTATTCATGATTGTGGTATATCTTAGCCCCACGGTGTGTAGATATCAATAATTGTCACATGTGAACACAGATCAGTAGTCAGTAGTCACTGCTGATCTGTGTTCACATGTGACAAGCTAAGAGTCCAGAATGTCCTCGAAAATGCACTAGAAAAGCTCTCAGAAGGTCTAAAATTAACTCCAAAATTTTCCTGGGGGAGCATGCCCCCAGACCCCATAGCTTTCGCGCGCTACGCACGCGTAAAGCGAGTCTTCACCTGCTTACTTTCAGCCCCCCCCTGCTCAAAAACATCTTCCTACGCCACTGCGGTTAAATGGAACTCTTGTGTGTCTAAATCCTTTGAAGTTGCAAATGGTGTTAGACAAGGTGGGGTTTTATCCTTTTTACAGTCGAGCCTCTGATAACGGACCCTCCGAGAAGCGGACAACCTCTCTACAGCAGACAAGTGCCGTGTTACTGATTGAATTTAGCATAGTTATAGTACATTAACAACCTCCGAGAAGCGGACGCTTCTCGATTCCGGACAGCGGACAAGATTCAAGCTCCTTTTCAATGCAAAACTGCCTCTAAATAGCAGATATCCGGAAACCACGCCCTTAAATTAATAATGCCACGCCCACCTTTGCCGCAATCTAGGCGGTTGCGATATTATGCCGCATGCGCGATAATGACTTGAATCCAGATGAGTAAGCCAGTACTTCAGAAACTAGAGCTCTGACATAAAGCACATACCCCGCGTGCCATTGCAATATCACCCATGGCCATGCCTTTTCTCTGAGACCTCTGTTCTTTGAAATTTAGTCTCTTGCTACTCATGAACTGTTTCGTTCCCTTCTGAGATCCATGATCACAAATGACATTAAGGTACCATTTAATTGCGTGGGCGTGAGCGTCAGGAATGGCTAATTCAATTAGCGAATCGTGAAGGGGCGTGGCCGAAGAGGCCATACGAGTGCTTTTGGTCGAAGGTGGGCGTGTCCAGAATCGGCCAGGGATGATTATGCGCGTGTAATTAGCGACCGGAAGTGGCCCCTGAAGAAAACACCGGTAATTGCCCACATCAAAGCAAGATCGCATTCTTTCTTAACTATTAACCGCAACGACATTAAACACTAAGTAGTTATACACTAAGTAGAAAAAAATATAGAAAAATAATTCACAGGGGGGTTGGGAGCATCTGGAGCCATAATTTTTACACGGGCACGCAGAATGGGTTGAAACTTGAGATTTGACCTTGGGGAATTTTGATTCACGCCTTAGAATTAAAGTTATAGCCCTTTTAAGTATCCCCATATGTTTGTATAGGAAGCCATGCAGTTGCAATGTTTTGAGTCCCGGTGTGCGTTATTTAGAAAATCGCTAGGCCAGTACATACATAGGCTACCATGCAGCTGGTATTGTATCCAGAGGCTTGCTAAATGGATGTGTGGGAAAGTACATGGAGGTGAGAAACAACTAAAATTGTTTTGTGCTTTTCCCCTAGCCTTGTGTGTGTGCTGTGGTGATTTTGAGTACTAGCAGGATGTAACGTGTTGCAGGGGCTACTGGTACCGAACCTCAATTATGGCATTCCACCAGTACTTTGTGGTGTTTCATTTTTTTCTGCTTAGTGTATCGGCTTGCTTGTTAAACACTAAGTAGAAAAAAATATAGAAAAATAATTCACAGGGGGTTTGAGAGCACCTGGGTGCATAATTTTTATATGGGCACGCAGAATGGGTTGAAACTAGAGATTTGACCTTAGGGAATTTTGATTCACGCCTTAGCGTTAAAGTTACGGCCCTTTGAAGTTCCCCCATATGTTTATACAGGGAAGCCATGCGTTTGCAATATTTCCGCCCACACGCTACGTGAGGGGCGGGGCCACGCGCGCATATAAACGTGACGACCTTTACCAACCTTTTGACAAAAATGCAATAATTAGGCCACCTGCTTGCATTGTATGGTTCTACTATGCTTCCAGCTCGATTATATGGTGGTTTTTGGATAATTTTTTTCTGCTTAGTGTTCTGGTCGCCTTGTTACACACTAAGTAGAAAATAAAAAAAGAAAATAATTCGTGGGGGAACTGGGAACACTTGGGGATGTAATTTTTACATGGGCACGCAGAATGGGTCGAAAAACGAGATTTGATATGAGAAAATTTTGATTCACTCCTTCGAATTAAAGTTACGGCCCTTTAAAGTTTACCCATATGTTTGTATAGGGAAGCCATGTGTTTGCAATGTTTTGAGTCCCGGTGTGCGTTATTTAGAAAATCGATAGTCCAGTACATGCATAGGCTACCATGCAGCTGGTATTGTATCCAGAGACTTGCTGGATGGATGAAGAATCAGCCACAACAGTATCTCTCTCGTTTTTACTGAGAGGTAGGTGGGGTAATACAGCTATAGTTTTACATTGTGTAGCTATGTGTGGATGAATGTGTGGGAAAGTACATCTAGTTGAGAAACATACTAGAACTAAAATTGTTTTGTGCTTTTCCCCTAGCCTTGTGTGTGTGCTGTGGTGATCTTGAGTACTAGTACGAAGTAACGTGTTGCAGGGGCCACAGGTACTGAACCTCTTCCCCTAGCCTTGTGTGTGTGCTGTGGAAGTAACGTATTGCAGCGGCCACTGGTAGCTACGTACTGAACCTCAACACTGCATGATCATATACTCTGAGTTTCTAGGCTCTATTAGAAGCATAGACGGCCTTGATTTCGATTGTATGGGCATCCAGCTCAATCAGCGGTTAGATACCCTATCTCGACGGATTATGATATGACATTGTATTACTAAATAAGAATTTAAATATCTTCATTAACTTAAAGGAGTGAAAACAACATGTAACATGATAACCTTTTAGGGATAATTCTTAACTAGCTCTACAGTGTATGATACATAGGGTGAGTATTACGATAGAGAGACTAAAAACTCTATCATGAGTCATCAAAATTATTGTTAATAATGTCATAGTAGTGGTGGTTTCTGGACCATTTTTTTACAGTAATACTCGGGATGATTATAAGAATATTATTATACTGTAGCGTGTGAATATTTATATATACATGCATGTTTCTAATTATGTGGCACTTTTATCTGCTTAGTGTGCATGGTAGCTCCTTAGATGACTTCCAACAAGCTCTAACTGTGCCGCAGGCTCAGTTAGAGCGGGTGGAAATCATCTAAGGTACTTGGAAAAAAAAAAAGCTTTTAATTAATTAATTCAGGGGGGAACTGGGAGCACTTGGGGACATAATTTTTGCACCGGTGCGCAGAATGGATCGAATGCAGAGATTTGACCTTCAGGAATTTTGATTCACGCCTTAGATTCAAAGTTACGGCCCTTTGAAGTTTCCCCATATGTTTGTACAAGGAAGCCATGTGTTTGCAATGTTTCCGCCCACGCGCTACGTGAGGGGCGGGGCCACGCGCGCACACAAACGTGACGACCTTTACCAACTTTTGGCTGCCTGCTTGCATTGTATGGTTCCACTATGCACCCAGCTCGATTATAAGGTGGTTTTTGGACAATTTTTTTTCTGCTTAGTGTTCAGGTCGCCTTGTTAAACACTAATTAAACACTAAGTAGTTACACACTAAGTAGAAAAAAAAAGCAAAGTTAAATAATTAAATAATCTAATTCATGGGGGGGGGGGGGGGTTGGGAGCACTTGGGGGGATAATTTTTACATGGGCACGCAGAATGAGTCGAAATTAGAGATTTGACCTGAAAGAATTTTGATTCACGCCTTAGAATTAAAGTTATGGCTCTTTGAAGTTTTCCCATGTTTGTATAGGAAGCCATGCACTTGCAATGTTTTCCGCCCACGCGCTACGTGAGGGGCGGATCCACGCGCGCACATCAACGTGACGACCATTACCCACTTTGGTCAAAATTGATGTATAGGCTGCCTGCTTGCATTGTATGGCTCTACTATGCATCCAGTTTAACTATGTGGTAGTTTCTGGACAATTTTTTTTCTGCTTAGTGTGTGGTCTGCTTGTTACACACTAAGTAGAAAAAAAAAAGAATTTAAATAAATAAATAATCTAATTCGTGGAGGGTTTGGGAGTACTTGGGGACATAATTTTTACATGGGCACGCAGAATGGGTCGAAATTAGAGATTTGACCTGAAAGAATTTTGATTCATGCCTTTGAATTGAAGTTACGGCCCTTTGAAGTTTTCCCATGTTTGTATAGGGAAGCCATACGTTTGCAATGTTTTCCGCCCACGCGCTACGTGAAAAACGATGAATTCCCGTTAGGCGCGCGCGCACAAACGTGACGACCTTTACCTAATTTGATCAAAATTGGAGTATAGGGTGCCTGCTTGCATTGTATGGCTCTACTAAGCATCCAGCTCAACTATGGGGCGGTTTTCGAACAATTTTTTTTCTGCTTAGTGTTCTGGTCGCCTTGAAAAAAAGAAAAGATTTAAATAATTAAGGTACCATTAAATTGCGTGGGCGTGAGGTGGGGGATATGACACCTAAACCACATCAAAGTCATTAGTGAGGTGCATGTTGTGTAACCACGCCCTTTTAATTGCACAGGTCTCAGGGGTGTGGCTGCTAGAGCCGGAAGTGTTCATTTAATATCCTCCATGGACCGGAAGCCGAGCCGGAAGGGAGGGGCCAGGCCACGCCCAAAACAGCCCCACCCTGTTCCCCAAGGACCACCATTCTCAATCAAGTGCCTACTAACCACCGGATGTCCACCGGAAGCCCACAATCAATCGCAATTAAAACACACAGCTTCCTCAAGGCCAAAACACACACAAACACTTGGAGGCCGTTCTGCCACACCGCCCACGCAAGAGCTCACCTCATTTCCTGTGTGGGCGGAGTAACAACACGTCATCGCAACCACATCCGCTTCAAACCATCGTCAGCTTCCGTCCAGCCGTACAGGCCCCTCGATCGCACCGCCGTACAGAGCCTCATTAACAGACATGGCCTCACCTTTGACCTCCTGCCACGCCCCCAAAGCCTCCTCGCGGGGTTCAAAGGTCACCACCGCAGCCGGGACACGCCCACCTATCGCCGAGGCCAAGTCCCAGGCGCCGATGTCCAAGCACTGGCCCGTGAAGCCACGCCCAATCGGAAGCAATAAAACCTGCATTAACGCACACGCACACACTCCACACAGTGCCAGGAACACGCCCACATGCTTAATTAGGCCTAATAAGCTTTTTTTTTTTTTTTTTTTTTTTTTTTTAAGTCGTTGCGGTTAATAGTTAAGAAAGAATGCTTTGATCTTGCTTTGATGTGGGCAATTACCGGCCTTTTCTTCAGGGGCCACTTCCGGTCGCTAATTACACGCGCATAATCATCCCTGGCCGATTCTGGACACGCCCACCTTCGACCAAAAGCACTCGTATGGCCTCTTCGGCCACGCCCCTTCACGATTCGCTAATTGAATTAGCCATTCCTGACGCTCACGCCCACGCAATTAAATGGTACCTTAAGCTTTCTACTATGCCATATACTGTGTACAGTAGATAAGTTTTAAGGTACCATTAAATTGCGTGGGCGTGAGGTGGGGGATATGACACCTAAACCACATCAAAGTCATTAGTGAGGTGCATGTTGTGTAACCACGCCCTTTTAATTGCACAGGTCTCAGGGGTGTGGCTGCTAGAGCCGGAAGTGTTCATTTAATATCCTCCATGGACCGGAAGCCGAGCCGGAAGGGAGGGGCCAGGCCACGCCCAAAACAGCCCCACCCTGTTCCCCAAGGACCACCATTCTCAATCAAGTGCCTACTAACCACCGGATGTCCACCGGAAGCCCACAATCAATCGCAATTAAAACACACAGCTTCCTCAAGGCCAAAACACACACAAACACTTGGAGGCCGTTCTGCCACACCGCCCACGCAAGAGCTCACCTCATTTCCTGTGTGGGCGGAGTAACAACACGTCATCGCAACCACATCCGCTTCAAACCATCGTCAGCTTCCGTCCAGCCGTACAGGCCCCTCGATCGCACCGCCGTACAGAGCCTCATTAACAGACATGGCCTCACCTTTGACCTCCTGCCACGCCCCCAAAGCCTCCTCGCGGGGTTCAAAGGTCACCACCGCAGCCGGGACACGCCCACCTATCGCCGAGGCCAAGTCCCAGGCGCCGATGTCCAAGCACTGGCCCGTGAAGCCACGCCCAATCGGAAGCAATAAAACCTGCATTAACGCACACGCACACACTCCACACAGTGCCAGGAACACGCCCACATGCTTAATTAGGCCTAATAAGCTTTTTTTTTTTTTTTTTTTTTTTTTTTTGTCGTTGCGGTTAATAGTTAAGAAAGAATGCTTTGATCTTGCTTTGATGTGGGCAATTACCGGCCTTTTCTTCAGGGGCCACTTCCGGTCGCTAATTACACGCGCATAATCATCCCTGGCCGATTCTGGACACGCCCACCTTCGACCAAAAGCACTCGTATGGCCTCTTCGGCCACGCCCCTTCACGATTCGCTAATTGAATTAGCCATTCCTGACGCTCACGCCCACGCAATTAAATGGTACCTTAAATAATTAAATAATCTAATTCATGGGGGGTTCGGGAGTACTTGGGGAGATAATTTTTATATGGGCACGCAGAATGGGTCGAAACTAGAGATTTGACCGGACAGATTTTTGATTCACACCTTACAATTAAAGTTACGGCCCTTTGAAGTTTCCCCATGTTTGTACAGGGAAGCCATGCGTTTGCAATGTTTCCGTCCACGCGCTACGTGAGGGGCGGGGTTACGCGCGGACATAACGTGACGACCTTTACCAACTTTTGACAAAATTGAAATTCAGGCTGCCTGCTTACATTGTATGGTTCCATTATGCATCCAGCTCAATTATATGGTGGTTTTTTTTCCTGCTTAGTGTTCTGGTCGCCTTGAAAAAAAAAAGAAGCCAATTAGGCCTAATTAAGCATGTGGGCGTGTTCCTGGCACTGTATGGAGTGTGTGCGTGTGCGTTAATGCAGGTTTTATTGCTTCCGATTGGGCATGGAATCACAGGCCAGTGCTTGGATATCGGGGCCTGGGACTTGGTCGCGGCAATAGGTGGGCGTGTCCCGGATGCGGTAGTGACCTTTGAACCCGGCCAGGAGGCTTTGGGGGCGTGACAGGAGGTCAAAGGTGAGGCCATATCAGTTAATGAGGCACTGTACGCCGGTGCGATCAAAGGGACCGTACGGCTGGACGGAAGCTGACGATGGTTTGAAGCGGATGTGGTTGCGATGACTTGTTGCTACTCCGTCCACACAGGAAATGAGGTGAGCTCTTGTGTGGGCGGTGTGGCAAAACAGCCTCCAAGTGTTTGTGTGTGTTTTGGCCTTAAGGAAGCTGTGTGTTTTAATTGGGATTGATTGTGGGCTTCCGGTGGACATCCGGTGGCCAGTCGGCACTTGATTGAAAATGATGGTCCTTGAGGCACAGGGTGGTGTTGTTTTGGGCGTGGCCTGGCCCCTCCCTTCCGGCTCGGCTTCCGGTCCATGGAGGATATTAAATGAACACTTCCGGCTCTAGCAGCCACACCCCTGAGACCTGTGCAATTAAAAGGGCGTGGTTACACAACATGCACCTCACTAATGACTTTGATGTGGTTTAGGTGTCATATCCCCCACCTCACGCCCACGCAATTTAATGGTACCTTAAATTTGTGCTAGGGCTCGGAGAGTATGCTGTAGAGCAGCGCCAGCATGCACAGTACACTCCCAGAGAAGCTCAAGCATATGCAATAGACTTCATGAGGTACTAGGTGGGCGTGTTCGATGTAGGTGTGTTCGACATACTCGCACAATTTCTAGCTTCCTTGGATCTCTTGTAAACTTTTCGTTCCCTTCTGATATCCATGATCACATAATATAACATTCATTTTGTGCTAGAACCATGCTGTAGAGCAGCTTGAGCATGCACAGTAGACTCCCTAGAAAATTTAATAGTGAAGCAGCTCGAGCATGCGCAATAGACTTCATGATGTTTTAGGTGGGCGTGTCCGATGTAGGCGTGTCCGACATACTTGCACGATTTGTAGCTTCCCTGGGTATTGCCTAGGGATAAGAATGAGACAGAAGGTGTTTTTTCGCGGTTTTACGCCAATTTATTGACCCTACTTTTGCTTGAATTTTGAGATTTGCCGATTTTTATGCTGACAGACGACAGACGACAGATGACAGACGACAGACAACAGATAAACCGATTGCTTTACTCCCTGCTGCGCATGCGCGCACGCGGGGTAACAAAAAAATTCAGCCTGTGCTATGTTGATAATAATAATATTATTATACCAACCACTTGATTATCATCTCTACTGCTCTTAGGCCAATCAAACTACATTGTTAGTTTCTCGTCCACCCGTTTTTATATTTCTATGCGGGCGGGCGGTCATTATTCATTGTTCAATATTATGGCATTTTGAGGGTGTGGTTTCCTAGAACCGCCCAACTAATAAGCAAAAAAGAGGTGTGGCTGGTGTTTCAAGGCAATAATGAAGGCAGAAGCGGTAGGTAAAACAGACACGGGCGGTGACGAGAAACTAACAATCAAGTTTGTGTGGCCTTATCTATGGTATTCCAACACTGACAAAATTGGCAAGCTCAAATATATGGTCAAACTTGAGTCAGATATATGAAATATGTGGTCAAAATTAATATTGTTGCCTATATATGGTCAAAGCCAAGTATATGGTCAAATTTTATATGATCAAACTCAAATACATGGTCAAACAAAAATTATGGTCATTTTTCCCATATATTATGGTCAAACATGCAGCAAATATATTATGGTCAAAATTCAAGAAAATCCCCTTACATAATAGTCACGGATATGACGTATCTATTAGTTAATTGGATCGACGTGACATCAACAGAATTCGCGTTCGCAAATTTTATTCGCGATCGCGCGCACAAACGTACACTCACGATCCTTACCTTATGTAGTCTCGTTCAGGCGGAGTCTGGGGACTTGATCATTTCACTCCGCGCTGGTACACACAATCAGACATTGTATTGTATGGTATTAAAGCAGTATGGTAAGCATGAATGAAACTACTAGCTATTCATGTACTATAAGGTCCCAATTCCTTGATTATTAGTTTGTCATCAGGTAGTTTCTCAACATACAATGCGGGCGGGCGGGTATTGCCATTATTTAATTAAGGTACCATTTAATTGCGTGTGCGTGAGCGTCAGGAATGGCTAATTCAATTAGCGAATCGTGAAGGGGCGTGGCTGAAGAGGCCATACGAGTGCTTTTGGTCGAAGGTGGGCGTGTCCACAATCGGCCAGGGATGATTATGCGCGTGTAATTAGCGACCGGAAGTGGCCCCGGCCGGTAATTGCCCACATCAAAGCAAGATCAAAGCATTCTTTCTTAACTATTAACCGCAACGACAAAAAAATTACACACTAAGTAGAAAAAAAAAAGAATTTAAAGTAAAGTAATGTTTGAGACTCTGGGAAAACATACATTCACGACAAATAATTGATGAGCATGCAGAATCGGTCTTTACTAAAAGTTTCTAGGAAGCGGAATTTTGATTCACACCTTAGAATTAAAGTTACGGCCCTTTAAAGTTTTACCATATGTTTGTATAGGGAAGCCATACGTTTGCAATGTTTTCCGCCCACGCGCTACGTGAAAAACAGGGAATACCCGTGGTTCACAAAGTTTCTCAAAATTGGAGTATAGGCCGTTTGCTTGCTTTGTATGCATCCTAGGTGTATTATGCGGTTTTTTTGGACATTTTTTTTTCTGCTTAGTGTGCATGCTAGCTTGTTAAACACTAAGTAGAAAAAAAAAAAGAATTTATATAATAATTAATGTTTGGGGGTTGGGGAGTACTTGGGGGGATAATTTTTACATGGGCATGCAGAATGGGTCGAAATCAGAGATTTGTCCTTGGGGAATTTTGATTCACGCCTTAGAATCAAAGTTACGGCCCTTTGAAGTTTCCCCATATGTTTGTACAGGGAAGCCATGCGTGCGCGTTTGCAATGTTTCCGCCCACGCACTACGTGAGGGGCGGAGCCACGCGCGCACATAAACGTGACGACCTTTACCAACCTTTTGACAAAATTGAAATTTAGGCTGTGTGCTTGCATTGTATGGTTCCACTATGCACCCAGCTCGATTATATGGTGGTTTTTGGATAATTTTTTTTTTCTGCATAGTGTTCAGGTCGCCTTGTTACACACTAACACTAAGTAGAAAAAAAATTTTTTTAATTATTGGGACTCTTGGGAGCAGTTGGGACTGTAAGTTTTATATGGGCACGCAAAATGGCTCAAATCACGAACCATGATCGAGAGACTTTTTTGATTCACGCCCTAGAATTAAAGTTATGGCTCTTTGAAGTTTGTATAGGAAGCCATTCACTTGCAATATTTGCCAAAAAATTTTACGGGCACGCGGGGTACGTTGACGACCCTTTACCAAACGTTGTATTTATTGCTGTTTGGGTGCCTGCTTGCATTGAATGGCTCTACTATGCATCCAGCTCGACTGTGTGGTGGTTTTCGGACCATTTTTTTCTGCTTAGTGTGTGGTACCCTTGAAAAAAAAAAAAAGCTAAGTAGGCCTAATTAAGCATGTGGGCGTGTTCCTGGCACTGTGTGGAGTGTGTGCGTGTGCGTAAATGCAGGTTTTATTGCTTCCGATTGGGCGTGGCTTCACGGGCTAGTGCTTGGATATCGGCGCCTAAGACTTGGACTCAGCGATAGGTGGGCGTGTCCCGGAAGCAGTGGTGACCTTTGAATCCGGCCAGGAGGCTTTGGGGGCGTGGCAGGAGGTCAAAGGTGAGGCCATGTGTAAAGGATTGTTATTTAGTTGAGTTTTGTATTGTGAGTGTTTACTTTTGTTGAGTTGTGTGTTTCAGTAAAGGGATTCTATGTTGTTGAGTTTTATCATTATTATTGAGTTCTATAATAGAGTATTGTATGCACATGCACTTGTAATAGGTTATGGATTAGGTACTTGAGTTCTGTATTATCACTTGTTACGTAACCTAGGGTTTCTTTTGTTGTATGAGTGGTTCTTTGTGCATGATTATGTAACATCTGTTGCTACTTGGTTTCTTTGTGCTAACCAGTATTTATGCACATGGTGACCTTGTACCAGGTGTTTTACTTTATGCTTTGTACTAGGTTATACTTCTTTGTATCTATGCGTGGGGCCCTGCTAGAGCCCTGAGGTCTTATTGTAGAGTTTATTGTTTCTTTGTGTATTAGCTTTGGTTTTGTTAGGATTTTCTATTTAAGCTGTGTAATTTTGGTGTTCATTGGTCCCTTCTGACTTCAAATAATAATCATTAATAATATCATCAGTGTTCTGCACCTTCGCGACTTTTACAATCCCCGACACCATGTCAGTTAATGAGGCACTGTACGCCGGTGCGATCGAGGGGACCGTACGGCTGGACGGAAGCTGACAATGGTTTGAAGCGGATGTGGTTGCGATGACGTGTTGTTACTCCGCCCACACAGGAAATGAGGTGAGCTCTTGTGTGGGCGGTGTGGCAGAACGGCTTCCAAGTGATTGTATGCATTTTGGCCTTGAGGAAGCTGTGTGTTTTAATTGGGATTGATTGTGGGCTTCCGGTGGGCATCCGGTGGCCAGTCGGCACTTGATTGAGAATGATGGTCCTTGAGGCACAGGGTGGTGCTGTTTTGGGCGTGGCCTGGTCCCTCCCTTCCGGCGGTCCATGAAGGATATTAAATAAACACTTCCGGCTCTAGCAGCCACACCCCTGAGACCTGTGCAATTAAAAGGGCGTGGTTACACAACATGCACCTCACTAATGACTTTGATGTGGTTTAGGTGTCATATCCCCCACCTCACGCCCACGCAATTTAATGGTACCTTAATGCACCTATCAATGTCATGCCCCACCTACCCCAAGTCGGGCTAGGGTGGGGGCATATAGGGGTTTTGCACCAATTAATTAGCAAAGTACTTACCCTAGGGGTAACTCTTAGATTCAAAGTCCCCTATTGTAGATAGGGGATCAGTAGGGGCCTTTGTATAACGATGCTCATATGCGCAGAAGTTACAGACACAGTACCAAAAGACATGGTACAAATCCCCAACCCTCGGGACAAATCTTGATACAAACCCCCTACAAAATCCCCTACCTGGCCCGACTTGGGGTAGGTGGGGCATAACAATGATAGGTGCATAATGTTGACCACAACTTATGCAACACTTGAAAGGCTCATAAAATGCATGGTGCTGCCTGGGCAAACATGGCACACACAAACAGGGGACACGGCTAGCTCAGCTAATTTCATTCATACTTACCTTACAATACGGTCCGATGGTACCTAGTCTCGCGCGCCAGCCCTACGAAGGAGGGATTGTAGCGGAGCGAGATGGCCAAGTCCCCAGACTCCGCCCCAGAGGAGGGGGCGGGTCCGTGAACGAGACTACACAGCAGGTAAAGGATCGTTTGTGCGCGCGATCGCGAATTTTATTCGCGAACGCGGATTCTGGCTGTGATTCTGTTGACGTCTGGCTGTGATTCTGTTAACTGTCATATCCGTGACTATTATGTAAGGGCGATCTTCTTGAATTTTGACCATAATATATATTTGCTTCATGTTTGACCATATATGGGGAAAATGACCATAACTTTCGTTTGACCATATATTTGAGTTTGATCATAATAAATTTGACCATATATTTGGCTTTGACCATGTATAGGCAACAATTTTTACCACATATTTGAGTTTGACCATATATCTGACTCAAGTTTGACCATATATTTATCACGCATTTTAGTGCATTAATTTTACTAACTTGTTAAGGATAATACAATCAAACTGGGTTGAAAAATCAGGGACCTCCGAGATAGGGACAACCTCCGAGCAAAGGACAAGAGGCCCGTTCCCAACGTGTCCTTTGTTCGGAGGCTCAACTGCAGTCGAGCCTCTGATAACAGACCCTCCGAGAAGCAGATAACCTCTCTACAGCGGACAAGTGCCGTGTTACCGATTGAATTTAGCATAGTTATAGTACATTAGCAACCTCCGAGAAGCGGACGCTTCTCGATTCCGGACAGCGGACAAGATCCAAGCTCCCAACGTGACTTTTCAATGCAAAACTGCCTCTAAATAGCAGACATCCGGAAACCACGCCCTTAAATTAACGATGCCATGCCCATCTTTACCGCAATCTAGGCGGTCGCGATGTTATGCCGCATGCGCGATAATAATATTAGCCATTTTGGAGTAGCTAGTACTTCATAATCAGAAACAAAAAAATTCAACCTGTGCTATGTTGATACTGAAAACAGAACATACCAACCACTTGATTATCATCTCTACTGCTCTTATCATGCATTTCAGTAACTAATACAATCAAAATGGGTTGAAAAATCATGAACCTCCGAGATAGGGACAACCTCCGAGCAAAGGACAAGAGGCCCGTTCCCAAAGTGTCCTTTGTTCGGAGGCTCGACTGTATACCAGTATACGGACATTCAGGTCCATTTTGTGAGATTTCAAGATTTCAGCAAAGATTTCGAATTCGGGATTTCATGAAAGACTTCTGAAGTGCTGTATGAGATCTCAGATTATAGGTATCTTACAGCGGTTTCATAGGGTTTCACATTTTATTCAGCAGATATGTAGCAGCCAAACAGCATAATTATTATAGTTGCTGGAACTTGTCGACGATCTTTACCAGTTCTAGGCTACTTAGTTGTGCGCATGAGCAGACTCTGAAGCATGCCATTATCGATGTATCTAGAGTCCCGGCACCGGTACCCAAGATTTAGTGCTTGGAGTACCGGCAGTGTATTTCGGGCGCTGGGATCTATAGCTATATTATAATACTGAGCGCAAGACGGCTAGTGAGGCTAGTAGCGGGGGTATGGGTTCCGATAATCGGTTGGTTACGAGGGGTTTGGGTTTGGGCTACGGTTGGTGACAAGGGTTAGTATTATTATATAGTGGCAAGGTGTATAAATTTGGCAAAAACAGCAACCAGCAGCGGCGAGCAGGGTGGCTGAGCGGACTAGGGCTTGGGCTGGTGGTACGGTGGCAGAGGAGGTGGGACGGATGATCACGTGTCACCTCAATTACCGCGCACTAATGAACATTCCGTAGTCAATTAGTGCGAAAATGGAGATAAAACAGCGCGGTTAGGATGGGTCATGGTGGGATCGCGGGGTTTCTAGCCGCGCCGAAGCTAACTAGAAGGTCAGTTTTAAGTATACCTGAGTAGTATACCTCCAAAAGCCCAAAAACTGCCCTTAATAGGGTTGGGAGCTGTTTAATCAAGGCCTTCATCTGTCACACAGTTCCAGCATGCCCCAAACCCTCGCGATCCCACCATGATCCCGTTCTAATAGCGAAGTTTTATATAGATTTTTGTGCTAATTGACTGTGGAATGTTCATTAGTGCGCGGTAATTCAGGTGGCACGTGATCTTCCGTCCTACCTCCTCTGGTACGGTGGTCCTGGGTTCGAATCGCGTTTGGTCTATGAATTTTTCTTTTTTTTTCTCATTTTCGAAAAATTTCTAAATTTTTTGGCGGGCTTAGTTGCCGGTACTCGAAGTGCAAAATTTCCGGTACCGGTGTCGGGACTGTAGACACAGCCTATAATTATATACCTGCAGCATTATGCATAGGCGTGGCTACGTTGGCTAACAAAAAGGCGCTATTTGTGACGCTCGTGGATCATCGCGTGTCCCTCGATCTGAAGCCAGTTTTCGCTAATAAGTCGCTGAGGTGCTTAGGTCCCGAGATTATAATATAGGCTGTGTCTACCGTACCGGCACCGGTACTGATAATTTAGCGCTTCGAGTACCGGCATAATAGCCCGCCAAAAAACTTAGAAAATTTTCGTAAGTGGAAGAAAAAAAAAAAAAATCCAAAGATCCAAACGGGATTCGAACCCACGACCACCGATCCCCCAGTCCCAGCCCTAGCCCACTGTACCAACCCGGCTCGCCGCTGCTGGATACCGTTTTTTGCCACCTTTATACACCTTGTCACTATAATACTAACCCTTGGTCAACAACCATACCCTAAAACCAAACCCCCCTCGTCTCCTACCGATTACCGAAACCCAACCACGCGCTACTAGCCTCACTAGCCGTCTAGCGCTCAGTATTTAATAGTGGCTATTAGTATAGCTATAGATCCCAGCCCCCTTCGGGGGCTGGGATCTATAGCTATATAATATAGTTGCCGGTACTCCAAGCACTAAATCTTGGGTACCGGTGCCGGTACGGTAGACACAGTGTATAATATAATATTATTATGGCGATTTTTATGCTCACCACGACGACACAACCGACCACTTCACCCCCTTGCAGTGCACATGCACACGGGGTTACTATGCAAACCATGGCCACATGCTGTTATGTATCTTCTCAATAATAATAATAATATTTGACATTAGGCGGGGCAAACTGAATTCGCTGTTTATCGTCACCGCCCGCATGGATTTTCTCAAAATTTTTCAGATTTCATATTCAATACAGTAAGCATATTATGGCACTTTGAGCCCCACCCACCGATCGTGTCAATTAGAGGGCGGGGCCTCGGCGATTTCGAGGTTCGAGCATAGTTCTCTACTGGTTTGAAATATGAAAAATGACCGTCCGCCCGCATGCAAAATCGAAATCTTTGTGACGATAAACTGTGAATTTAGTTTCTCACGCCTTATGTACCAAGGTGTTGTTAAATTTACGTTGCACGATAATAATGATAATCAAATACGTACCTAAACAGCGTATTTCAAAAGGAGCTGGTTCCCATTCTCCATTCTCCATACATGTTGATGAGATGATTCCATCCAGTACTGCTCCAGGAGAGCAGTAAAAGGTGATCATAGTTCCCTCTACTGCTGGAGGAGTGTAGCCAGATATTGTCACTGAGTCACCAATCAGCTCTTCCGGGTTACTACACACAATACTATGGGTAGCTAGAAATAGATAGAAGTCAATCACCCTTTGAGATATTTACTTAAAATTTATACTCACTAGTAGTTATAAGATAGTAGTATGCTTCAGTGAAAGTGGTAATGCTATTTTGTTCACAGAGATGCGAAACCATGACACTGACATTGTAGGTGACATTGTAGGCCATTATCAATCTGGCTGTGCTGCTGGAAATGTTCACTTGTGTTTTAGGTGTGACACTGACGTTTATAGAGTGCAGAGGGTTCAGTTCACCCCACTCAAGAACTACTGTGACATGTTCCTTCTCAAATTCAGCAGGTTGTTCTCTCACATTGATATCTGCGTTAAAAATAATATTATTAACACACATGACTGGAATGTGGCAAATCAAGCCCTGAGATAAATTCTTTAGAGCAATCAGTTCACCTTCCCCCCCCCCCCCACCCCCAAATTAATTCTTTGATGACCATGCATGGAGATGATATTATATAGATTGCTACATACTTGCACACACACAATAATTATTATTAATAATAATAATGATAATAATTATAGCAACGCTCTCTTATATAGGTGGTGTCAACAATTAGCACGTCCACTTGCAATTGTGTGGCAGGAATAGGAATATAGTCGGGTAGCATATGCTATACCTTGTAAAGCACTCTTCTCTCCAATGATAACAGTAGTTGATGAAATTTCTACTGCATCCACATCCACACAGTTCATCACAGTTCCATTTAGACCATTGCTCACAGGACTGATCACTAATCTAGACATCACAGGCATACTACTATGATTATGAGCAGATATCCTTGAGAAGTTGAACATTGTAGAGTTGACCACCAAGTTTGACATTGCTGAGCCAGTGGAAGTAATGGTACGTCTGATTTCAGTAGCAATTGTTTCATTTCCACGAATCACACTAAACCTCCATTGCAGTAATTCCCCTGTTATGGTACAAATCAAATCCAGCTGACCTCCACTGCACACTGAAGCTACTCCAGAGGGAAATAGTGTCACTGCACCTAATATAAATGACAGAACACAACATGAATAATTATTAGTATTAGGCACGATGTCATGACAATGATGTATGTACCTTCAATGTATCCACAGTGAAGTAGTATCAAAGTGCTCACTGCATGCCATCTGATCATGAGAGGGGACTTCATGACATATCAATACTCTGTTTACCTTGCCATTTGGAGTTTATACTGTTATTGACATTAATTCATGATATCTGTGCATACCTTACACACATGACCGTATATGAAGTAGCTACACAATGTATTATTAATAGTTGTCGGTGGCGTAGCCAGAAGGGGGGGGGGGGGGGGGGGGGCTTTGGGGCTGGAGCCCCCCACCACCCCCCACTCATCAACTGCTCTTAATATACAGACTTGCCTTGGACTGCCACGGTCGACACTTTATCGCGTATCGTTTACGCTCACGATCGTCATTGCGTACGACTCCAAATTTTCGCGTTAGCGTGGTTTCGGGGACCTATTATATAATATTTTCGCGAGTCGGTTCTTCCATATTGATCCGTCATTGCTATATAATGGGTATGCATGGTCAATGTTACCACGCACGCGCGCGAGAAGACGGTATATAACATCCTGCAGCATGCTCTGATGGAGCTTAGCCACCCTTGGCCCATCCAGATAAGTGAATACGCTTGTAAGTAGGTACTAAAATCATCATATTAAAACAATATCTACAGGCCTCCACTGGACTAGTGAAGTAGATGAGGCTGGCCATAACAATATTCATGATAAATACTATCAGAAGTAGTCTCAAGAAACGGTTTCAGACAGAGATTTATATTAAAACTTCCAAAGTTTTCCTGGGGGAGCATAACCCCAGACCCCCTAGTTCGAGCGTGGCTTGAATTCAAATCCCACCCCCCCCCCCCCCCCCCCCACCAACAGCAAATGGACAAAAATTATTAACCCTCGTCGATCGCAGTTCAGTTTATAATTATTAGGTATATCACAGACATTATTATACTCAAAGAGCCATGGTACACACGTATGATCATGAGTCATGCATGCATGTAGCGGTGAGAATTCTGCACTCCAGTGCATTCTATACACCACAACCGTTGAAGTTTTGATAGGTCACATAATAATTAAGGTGGGAGTCAATCTACAATGTCATACATGCTGGTCGTTAAAGATAATAGCATAATTTTAGTTATGCACCTATAATAAAAATTATATAATATAGGAATTATAAAAGCTAGCTAAGTACAGAAACCCTATATTATATCATTAGCAGGTGATTCACATGGAATCTCTCCTTCCCTCAATCTTTCCTTCCAAGAGCAGCATAACAAAAAAAAGAGAGAGTCTATCTATCCTACTCTATGAACTTTGTGTTGTGTACAACTAAAACCCTCCTCTCCCAATACAAGGTAAATGCCATAACATGCAGTTACTGTTTATGCAAATGGCAGCAAAGTTTACAAAAACGTGTAGGAATTCTGAGCAATCAATTTTTTTAACAAAATTAATAACTGCAAAAGGTATATTTGTTGTGTACATACTATTTGTGAACTTGAAGGGGGCATAAAATATCATGAGTCTCAGCTTTTTTAAGTTCCTCTCCTCATGATAATCTCAATGGTATAGTGGTTCAAATGATCTTTCTGCATTCCGGGATAGTGTGATGAGATGGCTTATGATATATTATATATATTAAATTATTGCTGGGTTACCATAATAAGCTCTTATAGCTATAGCCTGGTGACCATTAACAAAATTTAATGATCTGCAGCCCATCATGCATAAACTATAATATCTATAATAGCTGAAAAATACCAGATGATGTTGATACTATAATTAGAACATGTACTTGCTGATGTCTTTATGGCAGATTCAATGCATTTTCTTTAGGGAAAATGGTTGTTTTTAATACACTCTACTCAGTTTCAAAATAAGAAAGCCTGTTTTGGGTTTGTGGATACCTGCTTCCAGTAAACAATCAACAAGAATCAGCATTATATAATACAGATAAGCAACATGCATGTATAGAGCACTAGACTAAGTAATTTCAATGCAAGCTGTGTACTCAGTTGCTTGTTTGTCTTTCTGGTTTTTAAAGCCTTAAGCAGAGTAAATCCCATTTGATATCTCTTGATTCATGTTCACATTATGGAGTGTACTAAACTTCAGTTGTAGCTGTTCTTCCCAAGAGGAGTATGTGTGCGTATCATAATAACAGTAGTAGCTTCACTGAGTGATATTAGTTGATTTAGCATTGTATGAAGTGGCATGGTAGCTATCTGGCAGAGGCATAATAATTATTATAGAAGAGGGTATACTGTCACATGAAAAAAATTAATGTGCATGAAAGATACTCTAATACCAAGAGCTCTTGCTTATATAAATTATAATAATATATAATTTACTTTATGGCAATAATTGCCAGGTGAGAGCTGACACTTATATACTGCCAACTAGCCAGTGCATGTGCAGCATCAGCTCTGTTGGCCCAGTGAAGATGCCTGATAATCAAATTACCACTTTCTCAATACTATGAAGAATAATATTATTTGCATGCTTATCCCCAATTCTCCCAATAACTAGAGCTCTATAGAGCACATACCCCGTGCGCTCTGTAGCCACTGTAGTAGTCGGGCTGCACGCTATGATTAGTTTGTTGCATATTTGTTCTCCCAAATAGCGATATTGTCCAAGACATATTAACATGTCGGTCTCTATATATATACTAACAAATTTTTTACTGTATGTATTACCAGGAGCATATATATGTGCTCCTGGTACTAGCATAATAATTATTACAAATGATTCATGGGATAATTAAAAACTGATGTTATTATTTCTAGATTAATCATAATATAGTTATTTGTCTGCATACAAAAGTCCCATAGACTAAGTGTAGAAACTATTTTCTTAATTGCACACTTATTCGCTTAGTATTATTATAATGTATTGCCCCAGGTACCACCCCATGGGCAAGGGTGGGGAACTTTTGACCTATATGAAATTAGTTGCCTTTCCCCTGGAGTGAATGCTAGGATCAAATGCCCCCATCATAGGACTGTACATTTTCCCCCTATTGTCCATTAATATATATTGATCAAATTAAATCCCCCTGATCTGAGCATGCTTATTGTTCAAACACGATTAAATCCCCACCTTTTGCCGCAACAAGCACAGCCCCAGCTAGTCTCGAACCCAGAGCCCTCCCTTTTCTGCAGTGCTGCATCACCAGCACGCGGAAAGTGACGCAATACATCCAGCACTGTGGCTGTCAGAAAGCTGAACTCTCAACAAGCAAGCAAAACAGCAACCAACTCGTACTTCCAATTGTGAATGGTATTGAGTGCAGGCATAATATATATGTGCATAGCTTAGCTAACCACGCTAACAGCAGTACGTGGTTTACTGAAGCCCTGCTGGTGTTTATTGAATTACTATGCTTGTCATGTGGGCTGTGTTATCTATGCTTGATTAGAATATAGTTGTGTGATCTGATTGGTCACTCAGAGGTCTCTATTTCTCATAGAGAACTACAAGTATAGACAAGGGCAAAGAAAGATGCACAGTGCAACAGTAGTCTACTTCTCAGGTCAAATATCACGGTTACAGTTGCTATAATATTATTCTAAATCAGTTAGAGACCTCATCCAATGCATGGCCTCTACACTTTAAGAGACACTCGGGATGCTACAGCCTCAGCCTTCGGGTCTCTTAAAACATGTAGAGACCTTGGACTCAGTGTCTAACTTTTATATATTTAGCGTTGTTGTAACAAATACTGCAATCTGGTTGGTCATTAGCAGGTATCTATATAATATGTGATAGAACCCCTACAACTTATTATCCTCGGGCTATTACAGTGATATGATCTAAACTTGTTAAACACTGTTTTAGTCAATTTCCACATGATTTAGAAGACCTCAGGGCTCCATAGAACCCTTGCTTTGCTTGGGATTCTACATAAAGCCCTTCGATCTTCTAAATCACATGGAAACCTCCTAATAGTGTCTAACTACCGTAAATCGCGAATATTTCGTTGTTAAAATATTTTCGGACAGCCTGGCTTGTGCGAAAATTAAACGCACGAAATACATACGCAATATTAACGATAATGCGGTACAGGGTCGTTTGTCCGAAAATTATTTAACATGAAAATTTATCACATGAAATATTTTAGACATGAAATATTCGCGATTTACGGTATATTATGTATATAGTCACCAACTCTGCAGCAATCCCCTGCAAACCTCTGTCTAGAGGCTTGTACTGTATGGTAGCTTTAAAACACATTTTTAAGACAGTCCTATTAAAATTCTGAGTTGGTACATATGCCTGTAGTAAGGTCAGCTATTGGATGCTTTCAATTTTACAGTCGGTCGGGTTTAATAGCTAGTTCATACAGATGTGTTTAAATCTGAAGGTATTATTATACTTCAACATGCAGGAATTAAGTCTAATTCAGATAATGTTCCAGCATTGATATCTGTGTCGTGTGTAGCAGTTGTGGCGTCAGTGTTGATGTTCATTATTGGATTCTTCTGTGGGCACTGTTTCAGTCAGGGACGGAAAAAGCTGACTCAGCATGAACAGACAATGTCCACGTCAACTGCAGCTGCTTCAAATGAACCAGAGGAGAATCTGGAGCTCAAGGATAATGTAGCCTATGTCACCCTGCGTCCTAAATAAATCCTTTCATGACATCACTTTTTAAGTTAGTTAAAACTTCTATCATGCACTGTGTATCTGCTCCATGGATCAGGATACTCCAGATGATAAAAAGAATAACTGTTTAATATTTTTATGTTTTGAATAGATATACGTATGTATTTCTATCCACATGCACTTACCATCGTACATAAGAACTATAGGAGTCAGTGTGACACTTGTACTCAGCGTTCTTGCATGTGCTTGCATATTACTATTATTAAACACCATAACGAAGGAGGAATTACACTCTTGTTTGCACAACACCACGAGCAAGGAGTTATTTTATAACTAGCATGTTTATTTTTACATGTGGAGTAGCACTAACAGGCTACCAGTACTCTGTGATCACGTATAATGGCTCACCATTCGAAAACATGGAAATGGTCGTTAATAGTGTAGAACGGCAAAAGTCCAACGCCATGGACAAGGAATTGCCCATTCAGTTTTGCAGTTTTTACAATGAAAGTTTGTGGGCTTGTACTGTCACTAGCTTTACTTCTATCACCAGCTCCAGAATTTACAAGAGGTGGGAGGATGTCATTATAGGTAGCTCATGATTATTCTTTTTGCTGCCAGCAGGAGTGGTGGAGGTCTCTCCCTCAGGGGTAGCCCCAGTTTGTCAGGAAGGAGATCAGCTGGAAGTGACATGTACATCATCAGGTACTGTTCACCGATGGGGGTTCACTATCTTTCCTGAGAATGTGTCGTATACAGCAACACCTGTCACATCAGCTGGTACCAGTGGTGTATCTCAAACACTGACGTTCAGTGGCTCCATGATCACTTTTTCAAGGCTCTCTGGTCAAGGTGTCCTGCCATTGATATCCAGGGCAGTAGTCAGTCCTGTAAGAAGTGGTCTAAATAGAACTGTGGTGAACTGCTTTGAAGGTGTATCATCGACTGACTCTGTGGCAACAACCACCATACGAATCATTGATCCTGGCCAGTTTGGTAAGAAACTGCTATCCCTGAACAATGCATGCTAAAGAGAGAGGGGGGGGGGGGGTATGGAATGATCACAGACTACCCAGTATCATACCTATAATATGCCAAACCCCTGCATAATATGACACTGGTAGTGTTGCAATAAGCTGATAATAATTCATATTATTCTCAATATCTACTCCAATTAGATTTGAGTGTTCGATCTTGCACAGAACAGTTTTTAAGTGATGGAATAACAGTAACTTTGGAGTGGACTCTCTTATTAAATTCACAAGATTATTATCAACAGTTTCTATACAATGTCAGTATCAGCACAAATCCACAACCTAACAGTATGATGTTTACTGGAGACATAAGAGTTCAGCTGGTACTGTCGTATAACACACTGTACAATGTGAGTGTCACTCAGCACAGCACCTGTCGGCAGCTCAATCGAACTCAAGTCCTGCTGCTGAACTATTGTAAGCTCTTAGACTACACAAATTTAATGTCATGAACTTTACTCCCTGCAGTCAAGTGTAGTACCCCAATAGAACTGACTAATGCTATAGTTATGGGCTATTCAGATCCAGCACTAGAGGGACAAAGTATCACATTTGCCTGTCCTCCTCATCAGACACTTAATGGATCTAACTCATCCATGTGTATGGGGAATGGAGAATGGGAACCAGATCCCAGAGAGGTAGAGTGTACTGGTGGAATAAGAACAACTGGTGCCACAATATCAGGTACGTTAGCATTAGACGTCACGATCATTTGCTCTAGCTTTTTTATAAATATAATACTGTTTGTTTTTTCCAGCAGTAAGTATAACTAGTGTATGTAGTGATCCACTCTATGTACTCCACATACTGGTAAATGATTCCACAAAAGAATCAAAAAGGGAAAGTATGTGTTGTTCGGGATTTCTCATTGCTAGAACCAATACAACCACATGCTTGGAGAATGGAGAATGGGAATTGGAAACATCACAACCCCAAACTGAAGGTGATTTGCAATATTACTATTGACATTTCCATTAATTATTGGGAGGTATACTTCCTTCAACATACAGCTTCAGGAAAGCCTAATGTCCCAGCATTGATATCTGTGTCGTGTGTAGCAGTTGTGTTGATGTTCATTATTGGATTCGTCTGTGGGTACTGTTTCAGTCAGAGACGGAAAAAGCTGACTCAGCATGAACAGACAATGTCCACGTCAACTGCAGCTGCTTCAAATGAACCAGAGGGGGATCTGGAGCTCAAGGATAATGTAGCCTATGTCACCCTGCGTCCAAAGTAAATGCTTTCATGATATCACTTTTGAGCTAGTTGTATGTTTCATCTTTATCTGCTCCGTCAAGAGTATATACCAGTATAATATTATACTCTTAGCTTCATGCCTGCATGGCTCCATGATCATATTAATTTCGATAGTGATGCTATTAAAATACATGACGTGATTACATGTGTATGTATCTATGTGTGTACATAGTTGTGGGTGTCCAATCAGGACACTCTGGATGATGAAATAAAGATTAACTTTTGTGTTCTGAGCAAATTCCAATGATTTCATAATAATATGCATTGGCTACCATACCTGTCACAAGATAGACCCATGTGCTTGCATATCTATTAAACATCACAAGCCAGAAATTACATCTGCACTTATAAAACACCACGAATAAGGAATTAGTTACTTAACCGTGACCACGAGCAAGAAATTACACTTGTACTTGGTACAACATATACCACGAGCAAGGAATTCCACACAGAATAACAATTAAAATTTTGTAGGTTAGACTATCACAGGCACAGGCTTGCATATAGCTCAATATTGCTAGAGTCTTGTATAAAAGATTAAGAGCCTTAATTGATGGTGATGGTACGGTGTTAAGGTAGACTGGTAAAGGTCGTCAATTCAGCAGGTACTCATAATTATAATAACGCACCTCTGTGTCTGGCAACCGTTTACCATTCGTAATGTAAGGGGTCGTCAGAAACGCAAACTCTAAAAATTCTGCAATAATTATTAGATGTGGACGATCTTTTCCACATTATGAACATGCAGATGTGTATTACAAGAAGTTTACTTTTTTGTGGCATACTGAAAGGCAAACAACATTTTGTTATCCAAATCTCTCGGAAACTGTTACATATTGCAAAATAATAATATAGTCATGTGAGTTTAGATACGATATTGAAATTTATACACTATGCCAATGTCAACGTTTAGGTTTATATGCATGTGAGTGTATAAACTGGTACCCCATCTCTACAGCAATAAAAGCAGTTTATTATAAACACTGAATTCCCAGCTGGATGATAGTTTAGAAAACCATGTGATACAGGACAATAACAAAATCCTCAAGAAGTAAACAGGTCTTCTTTGAAATTGGATCAGCTGAAATTTGAGTAGCTCTACTAATGTTATAAGGTCCAATCTAAGCAATATGATGGGGAATTCGTCATGATAGCATTTATACAGCCCATAATAGATAATACAATGATGCTAATTAATGATGGTTCATGTAGGACGAATAATATAGTTACCGTAATTAATCGAATACAAAGTATGATCCAATCTAATGTAAGAAATTAGCATTTTAGAAATTCTCATAACGCATATACATGGAGCGATTGGTAGCTATAAAATTTGTTTCCAAAATTTGGTTGCACAGTTCAGGATGGCAAATACCATTGTACGCAATAGCCTCAGATACTCATTCCTGACAGGCAATTAAAGGGACTGGTAGTATACATACATTGTAGCAAGAGTATATAAGAGGAGGGAGAGAGTGTCCTACTTCCTATTGCTGTGTGCAAACACACTTGGCCAAGTACAGAGGTCAATGTGGTCAGCACTGCCTAAAGGTTACCACAAACTAGTACAGGTGCATGACCACCCATAGTATTTTAGTGCTTATCATTGCTCACTAGACCACTATCATGCCTGCAAGTACAACCGCGTGGTTATATGCCAGACGTTTGTGGTAAGTTTGTGTGTAAGATAGTGTAACTTGACCTCTGTACTTGGCAAAGGGTGTTTGCACACAGCAATAGGAAGTAAGATACTCTCTCTCCCTCCTCTTATATACTCTTGATTGTAGGTACAGATCTAAATTGTTCCTTAGACGGGTTGACGTCTTAGTTAAAAATGATTATTTGTAGGTAGAACCTTTAATCTCTCTGATCATTGGAGTTTGGCTTCCTGACGACCTATCTGAGAAAACTAAGCAACATGTTTACGAGTTAGTGTACCATCCCTATAATATAATATTATGCCCAATTGCCAATGATCATTGCCAGGGGGTGCATGTGCACCCAATCCACGCACCTGTGCACCCATCCTATGCATGTGTAGTTTTGTTGTTTACCTATAGCCTGTCACAGTATTATACATGTTTCACTACACTGTCACGTTCACAGCAAGTAATGTAACAATTAATAATATAACAATTAAGCACCAAGCACAAGATTATTGTCATGACTTGGTATATATCACTAAGTCTTACATACATTGAATTTCTACATGGAATAGTACCTAGCCTATTACACTATTATTAATAGTACTACATGTGTACTACAGTACACTTCCACTAGCTTTATGCATCCACCTGTGGAGTTACTTTTGATGAGTTGCACCCAGTTAAACAACTGGCCATAACATTCAGCAATGGAAATGTACAATGTCATGACATTGTATAGTCATTCATGGACTTTTGAATTTAACATTGTTAGAATCTATAATAATAATAATACACATAATAATATTATATTATAAATTATTATGCTGTATAGCCCATTGTTAGATGTTACCTAGGTAACTAGTGATAGAATATACTCCAATACAGAAGAACATCATAGTCTCAAACAGGTTGATGTTAGTGTACACAGTGACACTGTGGGCAACATGCTCATGACAATGTAAAAGAATAGGTACTACTATGTCAACATCTAACAAGTCAGTTATATGGCAGCCACTGTCTTGTATTGGCCCTTACAACTTGTATGTGGTTGCTAATTAAGGATACTATACAAGGACTGGGACTGGTGCAGTGGTGCTATCATACAGTACAGTTCCTGAAGGCCAGGGCAAACATTAATTGATACAGTTCTTGAGGGCTAAAAAATTAACAATGTCATATTTATTATAATATTATAGCGCTCATTTATTACCGTAATATTATAATTTATATGCGTAAAATTTAATGGTGATGAACTACACGATTAATAGGTAATCACACACATTCTCATCCAATTAGGGAATAATTGCACACGCAATCATCAAATTAGACTCGGCTTCACCTCATCCAATTTCGATTATCATTGCTAGTACAATTATTTTCCTACTTGGACTCGAATGTGTGCACATGTGATTAGGCCACTGTAACTTAAATACCTATTTCCTGTCCTCTCCTATATATGCCTGGGGCTGGGTGGTCATTATTCATTATGTATGAATATCATTATGTAACCTGTGGTTTATAAGGAACATGACTAGCTAGCTTGCTATAACAATGCACATGAACAGATAATGATGGCTACAAAATAAGCATGTGGTGGGTGACAGGAAACAATGAATCAAGTTACAGTGTCGTTATCTATGCATAATACCAATTGGGACTTTTTGTAAAAGTGCACATTAAGCAATAATATGTATACACTTCCATCATTGCACTCTACTGATTTTAATATTCACCACCTGAATTCACAAAGTAATAATTTAAAAATATTTGGTGGTCAACAAACCATGAAATATGGCAACACCTGCACATTAGTGTATGCATTCACAGACTCAGGGGACTAAGGCAATATTATTATTAGTCGAGCTGTATTAAGTGGTGCTTCTGAACATTTTCTGTTGGTTCCTCAAATTTCAATATTAATCTTGCTATGCAAAGCAAGCATTTCAGTATGTAAAGCAATAATTGTCTTTGCCCCATCCAAGCTCCACCCACTTTTTATCAAAAAGTTTCAAAAATTTAATATTAAATTTTGACTACATACCCAGCCCTTTCCTTGATTTGAATATATATAGGACCTCCTGAATCGAGGGCCACACTATATACGAGACTATATATAGTTGGCCATCAATGAGTCCTCGAGTACTAGTCATATGATAGCCTATCATATGACTGGTACTCAGGTGACTCGCATGATTATTAAGTAGTTAGCTACCCAAGTTGATCGACTGCATTTTGCCAATTTACCCGAAATAAAACTGCATGCATTTGTATCGAGTTGTTTACAACCAGCTACATTGACCAGTGAATGGGGAGTGGGCAGTTGTCCGAGATACTATGATAATTCTACATTCTGCTTAGATAGGAGTATTGACTGAACTACCGTACAAAGACTGCAAAAATGTTCTGGTACACTAAGTGTGACTAGGCAGAAAGGCAATCAGTCACGTAGCTGAGGAGGGTGTATAATGTAAACACAGACGGGCTACAGCTATACCCCTCCTCATGACACCCATATTCAGATGATTAAACAATGATATTTATGTAAACAATGACATTTATGCTATAATATATATAGTCATTGTTTCAACAGGTGGTAGGCAAATTTCTTACGCGTAACTTAATTAGGAATGGAGGAAACAATCAATATGTCAAAAAAGAACAATGATTAATAACAACTATACCTAGCTGTTGATGGTTGTGCACGTGGAAGATTCCAATTTCCTCATTTAAAATTTATACTGAGTCATGTTAGGATCTCAAAAGATAATCAAGATCCAGACCACTACTATATTATGCATGCAAAATATTTCATGACTGTCCCTATAGCTATACCTCCAGTAACAGCAGGGCAAGAACAAGTATCAATCGTGCAGTCAAAATTACCATTTTTATACCTATCAATTTTCATAGCTCACAGTTTGGGATTGGAGGCATACTCAATCTTCTCTCATTGGATATGCAGGTCGCTTAAGGGCTTCAAATGACAGAGATTAAAAATATATGCAGTTGTGAATAAAAATAATGTATGTAAATTTGACTCCATTGTAAGATTTACAATCAATGTACGTTGTACATGCATACTGTGTGTACACTAGTATTACTGTTGCTAGATACAACTACAATTAGTTCTAGATCAAGAGTTAAAAAGTTTAAGATTATATATATAATGTCCTATGAAAGTTTCTTCTTCAGGTTGACACTTGCTCCCCCTATAATATTATTCATTCAACAATGTCAAAATAAATATACCATAGAGCTTACAATTTAATATTTCGCAGTTTTTACGGATAACATTCGTGGTTGTAAACCAAGTCCAGCCATGTACCAGCGTATGCTGGTAGAGGCATTGGCGTTGAGTTTGAAGCTATCATGTACGTGTGGGAGTCATTGGACAATTAACCTTACCTTGCAAAATATGAAGCAAGAATGCAAATGATCCCTATGTGATCCAGGTTACCTTAAGGACACTTTGGGCACTAAATTTAGCGAAATTAGCGATTTGCCCAATTTTTGCTTAAAATTGTACCTGCGAATATTAATTTTCAATTGAAAAATCACAAAAATGAGTACCTGCTAAATACATTAGTTCTGAAATCCGCTAAAATTTGCACCTGCAAATAATCGTAGCCCTAAGGTAGCTCATGATATCACATAGGATGAATAACTTCTGCAAGGATTATAACTGACTTGTTATTGTCCTGCGGGTAGCAGCTGAGGGAAAGCACCTTGTAGCTTTGTATGCTAGCTGTGGTTTACACTTTGTAGTCACTTTTCTTTTGTTTAGTACTACATGCAAGTAACTGGCCCAGTGGACACAACACACCCCTCTAGCTAGTGCTGTATGGAATAATGTACTCGTGTGTTATAATATTATTCCATACAGCACTAGTGCATCTTAGGGGCCTGCCATGCCATATTGGCTTTCTTGCTATGATATTCATGCAGCTGTACGTCGGTCTCTCAGTTTCATGCCTTGTTTCAGGATCATTAATCATTACCATAAGGAAACCCCATGGTCTGAATATTCCAGATTCCAAGTTGTAAGAAATGAACTCTTACAGTTCTGGAACATTAGTTAATACAGAGGAGTCAAATTAACTGTAATAATGGTGTACATGTACCTCAATTGTACTTGTGTCAAATAATTCAACGGAATAATTCACCCTCCTCCGTATTCACCATGGTTACAGCATGCATGCTATCTTAGACTCTAATTAATGATCTGTTCCAGTAACCATGGCGAATACAAAGGATCGAGGTTGAATGCTTATGCTATTTATGACAGTCACTAATGATCTAGGCATGAAACTGAGATAATCACCTGTAATGATTAAAATAATGATTCATTTTTTGCAGTGTGCATGTTGATGAGAGATCTGTCAACTCACAGCTTCTAAGCAAGAATTTGAGACATATTTAGGCTTTACTGTAGTTACTGGTCGCGAAAACCAACCGATTTTAATGATGGGTGTGGCCTAACTGTCCGTTATGCAAGGTTGTACACTACTGCACAGGCTCGAATGGGACCAAAATAAGTGTCCATAATTATACAGAATATAGTGGGGTGTCCGCTATTGAGGGGGTTTGAATATTATTATTGAAGTCTATATATGGAAATACAATCCGGACATTTAGAATTGTCCATTATATCCCAAGTGTCCGCTGTTGAGGGGTGTCTGTTAAGCGGGGTTCCACTGTAGTACAAATACCGTATAGCCGAAAAATTTGGAAGATTGGCCTCAATCAGCAAGAACAAAAACATTGGCGGCATTTTAATTTGGTCCATGAATAGCTGAGTTTGATCTAGCCACGCCCCGAATTCGGCGCCTGCACATGTGCCTAACATTGATCAAGGGGAGTGGTTTGCTGCAGCTTCTATCGATCAAGCAATATGGAGTTGAAACTGGCAGCTGTGAACGAGGGCATCATTTATTCATGAATCTTTGGGTTCTTGTCATCGGTGAGAGAATCTCTGAGATTATCCTGCACTGAAAGAGAAACCCAAAAAGCAAAAGATTTGAGCGAGCAACACAAGGGCCCAAAGATCAGGCACAACGGAATCACTTAACATTGGCGGATATTAATTTGGTGATTAGCTGGTCAATCTGCCAAATTTTACAGCTATAATAACTATTATGGTAGGTTATATACACATGTAGCACGCCCACTCGTGGCATTAGCAGTATTACTTGTGCTTCGCGCTTAAATCGCTAATACCACTCGTGGTTGTCCTATAACCTGTTTAATAATAATATTATTATAGTAAGCAACGATAGGCGCTAGCTAAAATACTATGGGTGATCAGCATAAACTTATGACTGACACTATAAAATTAATATCCCTAGCTAAACATACCTGAGATTTTGCTCTCTTTTCCCGTTCATCTTTTTCTGTCTCCAATTGGTTTTCTTCTAAACCCTTCTAGAAGATAAATAATAACAAGTTAATTTTTGCATTTATTAATAAGTACATATACAAATTCTAACTGTTTGAGGCAATAAAAACTCAAGTACATACGTTATGATTACAGCACTTCATGGCCATGATAAAAAAACTGCACTTTTTTAAAAATCAGCTCGCCACATTCAATCATAGAAAATCAGTAGACTCTATAAGTAGGGATGGCCCAGATATGCCCAGCCATGTAATATATTACAAAAATGCTAATAACTCAGAGTACATTTAACTTAATTTTTAACATTGATATTCATGATCTACGTCAAAATATCTATCTATCAAGCCTCCACACATCGGATTCCATAGAAATATTGAGGTATGCCTGAACCAGCTGTGTATAAAAATAGCCATTTGTCATTCTTTCTTCTATTTTCCAGGGCTAACTCAAGATTTACAAATTACACACTATTAAAACGGTATCCAATCTTGATCAACTGTACTCATTATACATGGAGATTGCTCAATTCAACATGCACACGGAAGTTAAATTACCTTGTTCAGTAGAGTCTGAAGTCCAGAAGGGTCTCCATGAGTAGGTCTTTGATCATCAACAAACGTATGTGCATTTTCAACTTCATCCTAAAGATCAGTAAAATTATAGTGTCATTGGATGGCTCCATTGTAACAGGATTACATAGTGTTCCGGTCACCCATGCACGTACATGTAAATTTTAGAGCAGAGCCATATACACGTGCAATATACATGTTCGAGTGTGCGAGATTGGTAGATAGTCCAAAGTAGCTGTTTAAATTGTACGGCATATCTTAAAGACAGTTGGCCCAAGAAAATTAATTATCGCTGTATTTTTTCTGTAAGGGTGTAGTCCTCTTTTGTGGTACAAGCTTTTGTACCATTACATGTAGTTACAGCGCTTTGAGCGGCTCAGCAGCTGCCAAACACTCGCTTGCCTTTCAGTAGCTCCACGTGGCTCTGCACAGTCATTGTGCATGCTGTATACAAGTACCATAAGTTTCGATTCATACACATACATTTTGCTGATAAAAATTAATTGATGGATGCTGTCAAGTGGAGATCAAGATCTAGTTACTTTGTTTGATATACACACCATCATGCAAGAATAGCTGTATCTGTGTAAACAAGGATCTTGCTCACCCATTCTGTTTGTCTACCGTATTTATTCTGATGGAACTTAAGCTAAAAAAACAATTATAATGTCAATTAACTTCACGCGATTTTCTGGTAATTTAAAGGTCATCTTATATGCATATATTCTATTACAAAAAGGCCTAGAACATAAATTTTCTTGTGCTAATTTGAGTTTTATTTGCATAAACATGGTACGTAATTTACCCTTGCTACTATTTGAGATGACCTCTAAAATAAGCACTCTCACTGTCCCCCCACTGGATGAAACCATGCCAAGGGCAAGAAAGATGCACAGTGCAACAGAGGCCCAGTGCCCAGGCCATATGTCATGGATACCTCGTCCAGCGGTCTCTATGCTTTTAAGAGACCATCAGGCCCTTAGTATAGCACCTATTCTGTACATTAAAGGCATTGTATCCATACACAAGGCATAATTGCTTCTTAATGAGCTCATTAGTTCAAAAATTAAAGGAAGTATGGGCATGCCCAATATCACGGTGTAGTCCAAGGAAGTACATGGGAGTTACTGTGTGGGTGTGTACAGCTTCAATTAGCAGGTAGTCAGCGCTTATAGCGTGACACAATGCCTTTAGCAACCATTTTTGTTTGAATAGAATTAAATGTTGTCATTTTGGCTCCTATTGACCACACTTAAAACCACATACAAGTAGTATACTTACTTGATCTTTAGCCATCCATCCACCTACTGGTACATGTACATGTACATGATGAACCTTGAGCTCATTTCTTTGACCTTGGGTATTGCCATATCTTGGTCCATGCTTCAATCCTAAACAAAGAAACACTGATACATGTAAATGTACGTACGGTGCAGACCAGAGGAAAGGTACTAAAATTAATGTCTCTGGCGAGGGATCTGCCGCATTCTCCTATGGTTGATTATAATATTACTATATTCCTCAAGCAGAATTAAGTACATGGGCAATGATTCAGAAAAGTAACTTAAAGGCATGTACATGCATGTAAGTGAAAAAGTAATATCTGGGTCCCGGATATTATTTTTTCACCCGGGGTACTATAGAATAAATTTTTACAAAATTTCAATAATTTTCTCAACAATGTGATTTTTAAGAATGTGATATTATCTTATCAAACCAGGATTATAAATTATGTATGTGGCCTGTAGATCTCCAATAGGAGTTTACCGCTCCACTTGAGTGCCCCAAAAGTGATTTTACCCCTATAAAAATGTAATTAGAACGGCATCTTACGGGTATATATGTATGTGATGACGAGGAAGACAGCCCCCACGACAAAAACTGCTATCACAATGGTAATACAGGTAATACCAGCAATCAAAGCAATGCCTGAGTAATAAAAAGTCACATAATAATAATATGTGTACATGCACATGTATATACAGTAATTAAAAACAATTCACTTCTTCACATGATCCATAACTGTTACATTGTATATGCACTGTAGGTCCTTTTTATAATAACTTTATTATACTATAATTACTTTACAATTACATCCAACATCACAAGAAAATGTTCAGTTCACAACTATTGTAATAATAATAATATTATGTACATTGACCAATACTTTTGCAATACTAAACCTTACCAAAATTGTACTAATACAATGATTATATTTGGCACGAGCTCTTCACATTGTATTATTGTATTAAAACACATGGACTGTAGAGTCATTATATAAATACATGCAAGTTAGATGCTAATTGCCTACAGATTTCCCCTACTTTGTGCGTATTTCAGAATTACATTGGTTGCAAAAATTTCAAGGATAGCAAATTGGCTGTAAATTTTCTACATTACATAAATGTACTTTTTTGCCCGTCACTTCTGCCCTCAGTAGCTTCAACAACAGTTGTAATCCTTGATACACTCCCTGTCACTTCTGAATCCGTAGTAGGTATGAAATCTGGATTATACGAAGTACATACATGTGTACCTTATGATTGCCACCATAATAACAGTTAATACAATGTGATGCATATTACAGTAGTTCTCATGCCATTCTGAATGAGAGTACCGTAGTGTCTAAGACAAGTGCCCATTCCCGGGTGTGCACTGTGGGTCGCATTTCAAGGAGTCAGTCTACACATGTACTTGAAAAACTTCTGGTAAAGGTCGTCAGTCACTCATATTAATTTATAAATGTTATGAGAATTTGTAATTTATTGCTGGAGCATGCATTAATATATTATTGTATTCGATTAACTGCAGTATGCAACTTATATCCCAGGTAAGTGCCCATGCAGGCAAAAATCATGAATTATAAAATTATATATGTTTAAGCGCCTACCCACGAAATTAAGTTATATATATGATAAATCTTATAGTGGCTAACAAACACATTTACCAGTTACATTGAAGTTGATAATTTTATTTGGTCCACGAGTGTTAATGCGGCATGCCACAGAAGACATTGGAAAGTTATCTGACGGTATGATGTGTAGCTGAGAAACTATCACTGTGATGCCACTATCATCATAAACTCCGGTTCTGGTGGCAACAGTCATCCCTCTGAGTCTAGTTTGATTACTTCCTTCATCTCGGCTAAAGATTTCAATAAGATCACCACCAACTCCAATGTAGTCTTCACTGACCCACTCGATCACCTCTGCTCCTCTAGCCTCACAAGTGAACGTCACACGCTCACCGGAAAGTGCATACCTTCCTCGGATGAGTGTGCTGTTGAGGTTTACTTCTTGCAGTGCACTGAGGTCTGAATTTGTGCACGTATTTGAATATGATACTGTAAACTATCCGTATTTATGCTAACGTAAGCTAAAAACCACATGTAATGAAGCACTATAGTGCAAAACCCTCGGCGCAATAGCAACACTGGTACAGTGTACAGTTCTGGTTTTGTAGCTGTAGAGTAACCACTAATAATATGGATCCGGATTGCACGGTATTACGTAGTGGTACCATGTACATACCAGATCAGCAGATTTAGTACAAAGTAAAGACAAGAAGCATAGTCATAGCCTACTGTGAGTCGTGATGAGTCAGTTGAGTTAGAACTATCGCTAGAGCTACCCACTACTTGAAGCTATTGCTGTCTCTTTCATCGATTGAGAGCTCATCAAGAAGCGAAGAAGGCCATGGTGGTCAGCAAATGTCGCCAGAACTTTTGAATGAAGTGTTTTCAACAAAGTCCACACAATTTATACCTTGAAAGTGCCGTAAAAAGCCTAATGGCACCTTGTTTGGATCATATAAACCAGGTATGTAGCAGCTGGCGTAATGACACACACACACAGAGAATGACTACTGTACCCCTCGCGCATGCGCCGAGGGTCGATTACAATTTTAACTTTCACACAAGTTTCTGGTAAAGGTCATCATACGCTTTACTATGATACATTATTAAAAAAAAATCCTAGAACGCGAATTTTCTTGAGCTAATTAGATCTTGCGTTTTATTAGCATAAATACGGTATTTTCATTTCAGTTGCCCTCAGTCATCCGGACCCCTTTGTCCACAGGCTGATCACTGCCCTACTGAATAAGTGAAATATCTGAGTAACTGAGGTGCCTACATTTCTCATCTGGTTGTGATACCTAGCCTACAAACGATACCTGCACACTATGAACATGGCCAGCAGTGTTTAGAAAGTACACTGGTTGGTCATGATCAATTCTACCAAGTCTATAGAGCCATGCAATCACACAAGCAGCCAACACAAAAGGTGTGCTAAAGCTACATGTATCACCCTAATGTTCAATATTCCTATATTTGCACACACGAGGCACTTGCACATCACAAAACATATCGCTTGCTCAAATTACAGTGTTACCCCACACCAATCCTTTGCACACACGTAGGCACCAAACTTGGGGCATGGTTACATCCAACTAAGCCATCTGCCAATTTAAAATCTGCCAATATTTTTATTCTCGCTGGTTGAGGCCAAACCACTATATTTAATTCCAACCAAGTTTCTACTATACAGTATACTTTTCATACCAGTTACATTGAAGTTGATAGTTTTATTTGGTCCACGAGTGTTAATGCGGCATGCCACAGAAGACATTCGAAAGTTATCTGACGCTATGATGTGTAGCTGAGAAACTATCACTGTGATGCCACTATCATCATAAACTCCGGTTCTGGTGGCAACAGTCATCCCTCTGAGTCTAGTTTGATTACTTCCTTCATCTCGGCTGAAGATTTCAATGAGATCACCACCAGCACCAATGTAGTGTTCACTCAACCACTCCATCACCTCCGTTCCTCTGGTCTTGCAAGTGAATGTCACATACTGATCAGGAAGTGCATACCTCCCTCGAATGAGCGTGCTGTTGAGGTTTACCTCTTGTGCTAGACGTTAATATACATTTTATAGATTACCACTGAGCTATATGTATGTGCATATTATATTACATCATGTACAGGTACACTCACGTACAATGATCAGTGGTACGTACAATGCACTTACAAATAATTATTGTTACTTGCATCAATATTATGCACAGCAGTACACAACAGGTCAAATTTAGCCTCATCCTGCAAGATATCGAGTACATAAAAAGTATAGTGTTTATTTATTATTACCATACCCTCGCGAAAGAGGGCCCACTATGAAACATCGGCCCACCCCCCACTTTGGGCTCAATTCCTGCTAAGATCTTAGTTTACTCGAATATGCGCCCATGTGTAGCTGCCCTTGAAAACGAAGCTCTATGGAAGAGCGCTAAGTAACCTGCTAAACACTAGCTTTATGCCAGACAAATGAACGATCGTGCACGGCTAGCGATCGTAACCACGCCCACTTAATACGGCTGCAGTCAATGACACACGGTGAAGTATCGCGGCCGCTCTTGCTCTAGATTGGTAACCGTGCTCGAATAAGGCCGGCAGAAATTAATAGTAGCCGCTGCTACTAGTCAAAGTATGAAGATGGCGTGGGTGACTTACCTGGGTGCTCTTTCGCGTCTAAACGTCTAAACGCGATACTGATACCTCGAATATCGGTCCACCCTCCAATTTTGGCCCAATGTATAAAGGTGCACCGCCCATGGGCCCTCTTTCGCGAGAGTACGGTATTATTATTATGCATACATCATATTACCAGAGTTATGGATCCGCAGCAATGCCTCCCGCACATGTACAATCACTTAGCCTTGATCGATGAGCAGCTAGGAGAAGAAGTGTGGCACAGGAGTGGAATAATTATTATTCATGAGTCATGTGATACTGGTGCACATGTGTGAGCCCGGATTCACGGCATTTGCTTACTGTAGCTTCATCCCCACTGGGCCAGGCCACTCCCATATCTCTACTGTTCCCGTATAATGTATATACTAGGGGCACACCAAATTAATTGTTGACCAGAGTGGCAGGGGAAAAAATAGAAATAGTAATATGAATCTAATCATGAAAGAAACGTTAAACCACCAAAAGTATCCCCCCCCCCCCCCCCCCCCCCCATGAGCTACTAGCCTCTTTATTCCACACTGGGCACGAGACTACCCATGAGCATTTCACCACAGTTCGAGGTTTGATGACATCTTGACCAACTTATACTCAACTACGTGGCCATGATGCAGGTGACCCGCTAGGCCACACCAATTTGATTTCATGTTTCATGGATCCAGTGGGTCCATCTTTAAAGAAATCAGGAAAAAATATGAGTGGGTGTGGCACAATTTGAATATCTACTTAGTACCACGACATGCTTGCAGCTCAGTACTGTAACAGTGCAGTTGAAGTACCTGACTTAGCTACATGTAGTTATCGATCACCATCTGACTTAACATATCATTATGCCCATAGTGAGGAATTATACAGCAACTTGTAGGCTTTTAGATAAGAGTTGTGTGGAATTTGCTGAAAACATTTGTGGCCTTCCATGACAAAAGCAGTCATATGGCACTGACAATCAATTTTTTTAGTTAAGGTGACCATTACACGCTCCTACAAATTTGAAGTCTCTAGCTCATGTAGTGGTGTAGTCATGGAGATACGAGCCAAAATGTACCCGGATCACCCATAATAAATACTTGCAGCTCTACCAATGGTAGCGATTCCGGACAATCGACTGTGGCAATGAAAGCAGCCATAATTTGGTAATGGATTTAGCTATGAACAGGAAACACAAACCAAGAGTTTAATAGCCGAGTGAATGGCCTTTCTTCTGAACCTTGAATCAAAGATACTAATAAATAATATGTGCAAAAATTTGCACTTAGGGTGTGCACAAAAGGGTGGAATATGTCATGAGTACTGGAGCTCACTACTAGGAAGGACCACCTTAGTTTCAGCCTCCTACATAAAATCATTAATGGAGAATGCATCCTACCGAATGTTCCTACTCTAATGAAACTAATAGGTATGGCTTGCCTTTTGCACGTATTATACCAACTTGCTCCAGGGCTCATATTTTCATCATGCAATCTCATTGTGAAACTCTCTTCCTGCATCAGTAACTACCACTTAACCCACAACCAAAGTAATATTAATTTATACATTATTTATATCATACATATCAATTACTACAAGTATGTTTAATGTCACAATCATGGGATAATGTGGTTAGTATGCATGATCATCTATTAACAGTACATGCTCACAAAACATAGAGATGTAGTTCATGCACAAACAGTATCCTGCCTGGGTAAGAGAATCGTGCGCATGCGCAGATGGAAGCGGTTGCAGAGGCCACACCCCTCATAGCAACTAAGAGTGTACGTGTGACGCGAATGGTGACGTTCTCGCTCTGCTCGAACGTTGCTACTGGACTACTGACAGGTATGATAAACAACAGGCAACAGACCTCGCCTTTCGCTTCGCTCGAGGCTCGGTGGCTATCGCCAGCGCCTGCTTAGCAGGCGCGCGGGGCTTTCGCGCCGATCGTTCGACAATGCATCATGGCTCTAGCTAGCTGTACGTAGCTATGGCCCAAGGCACTCGACTTGGTGCACACGGCCCTACAGTTCTGAGCCTTATAGTGCGGACTTTCTCATAGCAACCGGGCGTATCCATGCCCTCATGTAATGACACGGACTATAATTATAAGAAAATTGTCGCTCTGAAAAATATTTCTCGTTGTATAATATAATAATTATTATAATCATTACTCTCACGGGTACGTACATTGTACTAGTGTTTCTTACACTAATTTAATATGTGTTCTTTGCATGTATAAATTAATCATAGAGAAAAAGAATATAAACAGTGAGCGACAACTACCTGAATTTGGAGCAATTTTCTTTGTGACTCCAGAGTTGTATCTAGGCTTGATAGCTTTTTACCCTGCGCGCATATGCAAGCTATGGGTAAAGTAATTGGTCGTGTTGTTGTTGTCGCCGTGAGCACAAGAATCTCCATAACTTGAGATGTAGGCCTCTAACTCGGAGACTCATAAGCACAATGAATTAATCAAATTCAGCGAACTACTGGTTTCAGTGCATGTGCTTCAAATTGAGGGACACAGTCCACAAGCGTAACAAATAGTGCCTTTTTGTTGGCCACCTTAGCCACACCTATCTACAGTGCCTATGCTACTTGATACGCAATGCATTGTGCTTTCTGCTCACGTACACAATTAAGTGATATGAATTGCATGATATTAAAGATTGTCAAAATATTGTAGGAATGCTCGTGACAAATATAGAGCTATGCTCTGTGTTTGGCTGCTGTTTCCGGATCCACTGACTGAAATCTGAAGCCATATGGAACCAAATCAGAAGCCATATTAAACAAAATATAGGACGTAAAAGTTCATAATATCTTCCTAGTCTATAATTATACATGCAGGTCTGGTGCTGAGAGAGAGTGGCTTTTCAAGAGTACTGTGCGGCTAATATCACCAGGACTAAATAGCATTTCCACTGTAATTCTTAGAATTACAAATTATAACCATGCACACAAAATCTACAAATTGCGGAAAGTGCGCATGGGGTAGCTATGTGCTCTAGTTTTCCTTTTGCCGAGATGATGATGACATCAGCCCATTCCTCAGTTCATGTTATAATAATATATTATTTGAGCAAAAATTATAATATTATGTGAGCTATATCATAGTGCTGTCACGGATATTTCCGGGACCCGGAAGCTACTCCCCCCCCCCCCCCCCTCCTGAAAAGTCACTCATGTGAAAGCCCGGACTGTTGCTCATTTCAAGTTAACCCTATTTTATCTAGTTATGACCCCATAAACAATCATGTTATAATCTTAGCATATATACTTTAGAGTATACATAGTGTAAAGTAGCTAGCTACTGATGCCACTTTAGTGAAGGAGGGCCTATTATAGTGGCTCAGTCTCAATCTTTGATGGCTACAAACTATTCTATTTAATTATCACCACCGTCTTTAATAGACCGTCGACAGCGTTCTGATCTGAAGATTTTATTTTCAGTAAATATATATATACTGCTAAGGGTTACCGAGGAACTTATAGCTATTAATAATAGTCATCAAGTTCCGAAGTGTACAAAGTGAAAATTACCTTTGGATATTCATGATTCAAGTTACATCTAGACTTGGTGATCGATGGTACCACTGAACACCTCAAAAACAACAAAATGATTCTCAAAGGCAGGAAAACGTGGGAGTGGCCTGGCGGGGACGCAGGGAATAGAGTGGGTAAAGGTCGTCAAGTGAAAAAGGAGTCTAGCTTAATTGATAGACGGACTCAGACCGAAACGTATGGCTTCACTCATATTCCTCGGGTTCTTGTATTAAATGTCCGAGTCGTTCTTGCTCGCCATATCGAGTTGCTTTCCATAGCTATAGCCGACTTTCAGATTACCAAACATGGATTTCTATCATCAAAACTGAGCGTCGGAACACAGGGCGGCTACAAGTCAGCAGATTTTGCCGGTTTTTACCTCTTATTACCCCGCGCGCATGCGCAAGGGGTAAAGTAATCGGTTGTGTCGTCGTTGTTGTCGTTAGCACAAAAATCGCCATATCTCGAGATATAGGCGTCTAAGCCACTCGTAATCACAACGAATTCGGCGAAAAACTGGCTTCAGTGTGCGTCAAATCGAGGGATACGGTCCACGAGCGTCACAAATAGTGCCTTTTTGTTGGCCACCGTAGCCACGCCTATCGATAGAAGGGATAGTCAACCAACTGGAGCTGGACAAAACTAACATCAGCCTGGATGAAGTGTACAAAAATTTTTGCGAGATCATAGATAGTCAACTTCTCTCTAAGCAAGTTAATAAAGGTAGATCCCCCAGCTATAGCAAACCCTGGTGGAACGAGCCTCGGACCTCGGAGCCTTGGCTAAAGAAGTTAGACTCGCCCTTAAACAGTGGGAAAAACATAGGGGTAATTCGCAGCTGAAACTCTCCTACCTCACGAAGCAAAAACAGTTCAATAAGCTAGTCCGCAGTAGCAAGCGCAAGTTTAGACGTCTGCGGAGGGACAAACTGCTTGAGGATCAAAAACGGAACCCCAAAGCCTTCTGGAACTTTATCAAAAACCTAGGCGGGAGTGAACAGGCATCCTTACCGGACAGTGTTATTGATGAAATGGGCAATGAGCAGGGTGACCCTGGGGAAGTGAAGGAAACTTGGAAGAAATACTTCCAAAGCTTGTTGAACCCTCCTAGTAATAAGAGTCAACTGGACATTGCAATAGAGCCTGATCGGATCATGAACAATTTAGACCCAGTCGATCTGAATGATGAAATTTCATTGCAGGAAGTTGAGACAGCGATACTCTCCAATAACGACCACAAATCTCCAGGAGTTGATGGGATAAGACCCACATTCATTAAGAACCAAGCATGTACAAAGTTTATCCACTCCCTGTGTAACTACTGCTTCAAGCATGGAAAGGTGCCCGAAGCTTGGGTTAAGGCAATCATAAAACCCATCCCTAAGACTAGCAGAGCCAGTAAGCTACCGACGGAGTATAGGGGCATATCACTACTAGTCTCGTCCCCAGACCCCACCCCCAAAAGGAGGAAAAGGGTCTGGTGAACTTGGGCTGAATCCTCGGTTCTCGTTCTACGGCGCATGCGCATATGTACCGACAAGGCCATGCAAAGCTTGGTTCTGATTGGTCGCTATGGCTGCGTTTGCATGTGATCGCATGCCCACAACCGGCAGTTAAACAAATCTTGAATCTGATTGGTCGGCGAAATTGAATAGCCATACAGATGATTATAGCGATGTTGCATTCCTGCGGTAAGCTTGTCATATGACTGAGCCAAAGCTACGATCTCATTGGCGCGTGGAAATTCCTCAGCGCAGGCCCAAGGATTCTGCCCAAGTTCACCAGACCCTTTTCCTCCTCGAGGGTGGGGTCTGGGGACGAGACTATATCACTACAGTCTTTTGTGGCAAAGACTTACTGCAGAATACTAAACTCTAGACTTAGGGACTACCTAGAAGCGAATGGAGCACTCTGTGACGAACAAAATGGCTTTAGGCCCGGTAGAAATTGCCAGGACCATATATTTACCCTCACAACAATCATAGAAAATAGATTACTTAATAAGATGGACACCTTTGCCTGCTTTGTGGACTTCAAGAAAGCGTTCGATTGTGTTAACAGGGATTTATTATGGCATAAAATTGAAGCTAGATATAAGATAAGAGGTAAATTCCTATCTGCTTTGAAATCCCTGTATAAGAACGTCAGCTGCTCGGTTGACATCAATCAATCCCTCTCAGAATGGTTCCATGTAGATTCCGGAGTAAAGCAAGGCTGCATTTTATCCCCTACCCTTTTTGCTATGTTTATTGATGACCTGATGGAAGAGATCAAGGAGGCCCAGGCAGGGGTCCAGTGTGGGAAGGATATGGTATCAGGCCTTTTGTATGCAGATGATGCTGTGGTCATAGCCCCAGACGAGGGTCAGCTACAGAAGCTTATTGATGTAATTGTTGCATGGTGTAAGAGATGGGGTATGAGTCTGAACATCAATAAAACTAAGGTAGTACATTTTAGGAAGAAAGGGAGGGGCAGGTCTAGATCGGAGACTGCATTTATGCTTGAAAAGGAAGAAATAGCCTATGCTGACCAGTACAAATACCTGGGACTCATTTTGTCTGAGCACCTTGAATGGGACTTAGCCTTTCAGGAGTTAGTAAAGAAAGCCAACAGAGCACTTGCTTTACTGAATCACCGAGCCAGGATGTGCGGTGGCCTACACACTAACACCTACACCATGCTTTTCAACCAATTGGTGCAGCCAATAATCCTGTGCAATGCATGCATCTGGGGGCATACAGTAAGTAGAAGCATTCTAGGTATACAGTATAGCGCGATGAGATACCTCCTGGGGGTGGGTAAGGTCTGTCCCATAGCTGGTTTGTTCGGGGAGACGGGATGGGTTCCTTTAGCCATGGCCATCAAATTTCAAATACTTAGGTTCAACAACAGAATTAATTAGGAAAATGGAGAGAGAGAGAGTAACTAAAAAGATACATGCATGGAGTAAATTTATTTCAGGAAAGCCTACAGCAAAAAACTGGGCAGGGAAGACGAAAGAACTAATGGAGAGCATCAAGGACTTTAGTGGGTTGATGACCGGAGATGAGCAGTGGGATGCACTGGCTAACTTGGAGTCAAAGAAATGGAAAGAGACAGTTGATGAAATCCCAGTCGACAGTGAAACAGGTGGCCGATTTAGGTATTACCGTGAAATTAAAGTAACTCCTTCAAGCGAGCAGTATATTATGAGATCAGCTTCACTAAATAAAAGAAGAATTGTTGCACAACTGAGATGTGGATGCCTACCCCTAGAAGTAGAAACAGGTCGGTACAGATCTCCCAAAACCCCCCTAATGGAAAGAACCTGCCAACTGTGCAAGGATGGTGTGGGGGACGAAAGCCACTTCCTCTTGTCATGCCACGAGCTGAGCTCCCCTAGGACTGAACTTACCCAGGCAATTACAGATATTGTACCGAATTTTTCATCTCTCTCAGCTAAAGAAAAAACCTGCCAGATCTTACTTGCCTGTGCAACCTCCCCCAAGGTTGGCACTGCCGTCTGCCATCTGTACCGCGAGAGGTGTAACCGTTTGAGGTAACTCAGACCGTGAGGCCGCAAAGAATAATTATATCATTTGACACCTTTTCTTCATATCTCCTCCACTCTCTCCTCTCCTTCTTCCCCTCCCCTCTCATTCCTCTCCATACACACACACAATGGGCTTAAATATAAATATAAAAGACAAGAAAAAAAAAAAAAAATTCTCAAATGGCAAAATCATTTTATTCTCTTCCGAAAACTTCTAATCTATTATTGACACTTATCTTATATCATTGTTCTAAACAACAACCAAAAAAAAAAGAAAAACAACTCATATTACCTCCATTGAACTTTCCCAATCATATTATCTCTATTGAACATTCCCAAATGGCTAATTTCTCGATCGTACTTTACTGATGTGTATATACAACGGAAATCACTCTCAAACATTCTCCTAATCTGACAAATCTGTATAATATTATCTCTATTGAACCTTATGGCAAAAAAATTTTTACTACCTTCTCCTGAACATATTTGTGTACACAACAAAAATCATCCTCAAAATTCACCCAATTTGCCGATCTAATATTACTATATTTATTGTTGCTGCAAATTAAACACTAAGTAGTTAACAACTAAGTAGAAAAAAACAAAGAAACTTTAATAATCTAATTCATGGAGGATTTGGGAGCACTTGCGGACATAATTTTTATACGTTAACAACTAAGTAGAAAAAAACAAAGAAACTTTAATAATCTAATTCATGGAGGATTTGGGAGCACTTGCGGACATAATTTTTATACGGGCACGCAGAATGGATCAAAGTAACAGGTTTGACGGGATGGAATTTTGATTCACACCTTAGAATAAAAGTTATGGCCCTTTGAAGTATCCCCATATGTTTGTATAGGAAGCCATGCATTTGCAATGTTTTCCGCCCACGCGCTACGTGAGGGGCGTGGCCACGCGCGCACAGTAACGTGACGACCTTACCCACTTTTGTCAAAATTGAAGTTTAGGCTGTCTGCTTGCATTGTATGGGTCTAGTATGCATCCAGCTCAACTATGTGGTGGTCAGGACTGTTTTAGTGCGTCCGCTTCTTGAAAAAAAAAACATATTTAAATAATTAAATAATCTAATTCATGGGGGGATTGGGAGCACTTGGGGGAATAATTTTTACATGAGCACGCAGAATGGGTCAGAATTAGAGATTTGACCGGACAGATTTTTGATTCACACCTTACAATTAAAGAAGTTATGGCCCTTTGAAGTTTTCCCATATGTTTGTATAGGAAGCCATGCGTTTGCAATGTTTTCCGCCCACGCGCTATGTGAGGGGCGGGGCCACGCGCGCACATTAACGTGACGACCATTACCCACTTTGATCAAAATTGATGTATAGGCTGCTTGCTTGCTTGCATTGTATGGCTCTACTATGCATCCAGCTCAACTATGTGGCCGTTTTTGGACTTAGTGTTCAGGTCACCTTGAAAAAAAAAAAAGATTTAAATAATTAAATAAATAATCTAATTCATGGGGGGTTTGGGAGTACTTGGGGACATAATTTTTACATGGGCACGCAGAATGGGTCGAAACTAGAGATTTGACCTGAAAGAATTTCAATTCACGCCTTTGAATCGAAGTTACGGCCGTTTTCCCATGTTTGTATAGGGAAGCCATGCGTTTGCAATGTTTTCCGCCCACGCGCTACGTGAAAAACGGGGAATACCCGCGCATACAAACGTGACGACCTTTACCTACTTTGGTCAAAATTGGAGTATAGACTGCCTGCTTGCATTGTATGGCTCTACTAAGCATCCAGCTCAACTATGTGGTGGTTTTGGACAATTTTTTTTTCTGCTTAGTGTTCAGGTTGCCTTGTTAAACACTAAAACACTAAGTAGAAAAAAAAAAGAAATAATTCGTGGAGGAACTGGCAGCACTTGGGGACATAATTTTTACATGGGCACGCAGAATGGATCAAAACTAGAGATTTGATGGCGGGGAATTTTGATTCACACCTTAGAATTAAAGTTACGGCCCTTTGAAGTTACCCCATATGTTTGTATAGGAAGCCATACATTTGCAATGTTTTCCGCCCACGCGCTACGTGAGGGGCGGGGCCACGCGCGCCCATCAACGTGACGACCATTACCATTACCAATTTTGATCAAAATGAGGGGCGGGGCCACGCGCGCACATCAACGTGACGACCATTACCCACTTTGATCAAAATTGATGTATAGGGTGCCTGCTTGCATTGTATGGCATCCAGCTCAACTATATGGTGGTTTTGGACAATTATTTTTTTCTGCTTAGTGTTCTGGTCTCCTTGAAAAAAAAAAAAAAAAAAAAGAAAGCCCTTTCCCACCTTCCCCTCTCTATCTACCTCTCCTTTCACCCTCCACCCCCCCCCCTTGATTATTAACTATTCTATGTACAATTCCCCGAGGCTCCTGCAGGATTATGTATATATCTCTCATATTATATGACACTCTCTTTATTATATTATTATCACATTATACCTTTATTAATTTTATGTAAAATTGTTGTCACATGGGCCAAACTTGTGGTCTGCCGCCTAGAGGCGTGACTTTAAAATAAAATTCAATTCAATTCAATTCATATACATACCAGTTGTACTTTCTGCTCATGCGCACAACTAAGTGGCCAAGCATATGACTGGTAAAGATCGTCGATGTTCTAAATAATGCTCGTGATGAGTGCTAGTGACTGAAATCTGGAACCAATCATAAGGCCACACAAATAAAATTAATTATTTCTCAGGCCCGCCCGCATCGGATTTTCCACCCCGCATGGGGCTTTTTTTAAGGGGTTGATGTACATTTTGTCTGGTAAAGGTCATCATAGCCATATGTAAGAACTAGTATGTAAGCGTGGCATCACTAGATTATCGGCACGTGGTTATGACGCAATCACACGCGCATAATATGTACATAACGATTTCGATAATAATAAACGCAGTATGGATGGGAGGGGCTGGAGGGGTTGGGGATGGGTTGCCAATGGTTAGCAGGGTTATATATATAGTCTCCAGGGTTTGTCTATGAAAGGGGAAAATAATGATTGGCAGCAGCGACAAGAGTGGTGGTGTAGTGGTTGGGGCTCTTGTGTCTGGAACAGAATGTAGCGGGTTCAAATCTCGCTTTATGCTTTAATTGATTTTTTTTTCAGTTGTTGAAATTTTTCTAAGTTCTCGTAGGATGTCTGTACATAACGAGATCTGAAAATTATCCTTTGCGACCAGGTGGTGTGCAAATTTTGTACACAAAAGTATAGGGACGCGTGGGTGGGCGCATTTAAATAGAGCGTGAAAATTGCACTTCAGGCCAAGATGGTGCATCTATTAGAGAGGTGCGTTAATTAGATCGAATATGGTAACTCAGTACCTTAATTATCTACAATATTATATAAACTGCTCGAAACTGATTCCTAGCTTTAGATCTTCTACAAGTGCCGTTTAGTAAGCATTTTTGTTGCACCTATGTATCGCAAGATTTGTTTACCTCAGTGTGGCACTGAACAGCAGGGAGTTCCCGTAAGCACATGGTTGCCATTGCAAGTGTGCACTGCCTCCCTGAGCTGAGCGAGGAAGCTCCTACACGCAGTGTGCTGCTAGTTATTAATATCGTCGTTCGGTGTTAAATAGAAAGTAAATAAACTTGGCCAATGGCTTGTTCGAGTGTAAATACAACTGATCCGGTGAAAATGAGTAATCGCAAAATAATTACCAAGTCCGTGTTACCTTTCTGTAATGCAGTAGCCACACTCTTCGATGAACGTAAAAGAGTTACCTTGAGCTCCCGCCATGCCGTACCGCCAGACTAGCTGTACTGCGTTGCTGTTCGGTTAATTAGAATGGGTGAGAAAATTTGAAATTCAAGATGTTCGATGTCCAATCTGCATGCTAAGCCCAATGGATAGATAGATAGATAGATAGATAAACATTTTCCAATCAGAAATGTATCAAGCCAGACTATGGCCTATGTGATAAAACCAAACCTAACTTAAATGCCTCACAGTAAATAAGCACAGGATGAGGAGTGTAATTATAATGATAATAATAATAATGATGATTGATGGACAATGTATGTTTGAGGGTTGAGGAAGAGAGAAGGTAGATTAGAGGGGTTGGGGGTGGTTTCTTTTTCAAAGTGAGCAGACACACTAAGCAGAAAAAATTGTCTGGAAACCACCATATAGTCGAGTAGAGCCATACAATGCAAGCAGGCATGCAGCCGTTCTGATCAAATCTGGTAAAGGTCGTCACGTTTGTGTGCGCGCGTGGCCCCGCCCCTCACGTATCGCGTGGGCGGAAAACGCATGGCTTTCTATACAAACATATGGGAGTACTTTAACGTATAATAGCTTTAATTCTAAGGTGTGAATCAAAATTCCCCGCCGTCTGATCTCGTGTTTTAATCCATTCTGCATGCCTGTATAAAAATTATGTCCCCAAGTGCTCCCAATCCCCCCACGAATTATTTTGTGACTTAGTGTATAATTTAATTTTGTTTCAAGCTAAACCACAACCTAAGATAAAAGAATTTTATCAACCAGTAATTAGTTAACGGTATGTCACCAGTTCCTATCATATGCATACATGTCTGCTACAATAGGTCAGGTATGTGGTAAGGCAGAAAATCTCAAGTTGCAAACATACATTGATTACTATGCCCACTATAATGTCATAATACTAATGCATAACGTACATCTGAGATCTGTGTATCTGAGAGTGACTTGGGGCTTGTATATATAATCATCCCCCAGTCTAGATACAACGTAAGGAGCATCGCCCATGGAATATTGTTGGTGTATGTAGACTGCCTTCCCAGCATCACTAGAAGTGAAAAAAAGATGGAAAAAATTGGCCCTGAGTAGGATTCGAACCAGTGCACGCATTTGACATTGGTTGGCATACACTGAGCTTAACCATTGCACCATCTGGACAGTAGTCATTTCCTGCATACTTTCCGGTCAAGACACGTTTTCTTTTAGTGTGTAATGAGGGTGATATTATAATATTATTGTGATAGCTAAATTGTTTCTTTTGACACCGAGAAAGTAGATTGTTTCAATAACTTGAGGGTGATAGCTATATGTGTGTATATAAATTGCTTCTTTGACAAATAGGCCTACCGATCCAATCAGCCGATCCCGAATGATGGCTCTCCCTTTATTTTTCGCGCGGGAGTGAGGCTAGTTTGGGCTAGGGGCGGTATATACGCGGGTACACACAACAATCTCGTATACCATGTATACGTCCGTGTACCGCATCCTACCCAAGATATAATAGTCTAAGAATGAATTTTTCTCGTTTTCGAAGGCTCGTTTCTGGAAGCACCTCGAGTGGCACGCCATTGCTATACTACCACTATAGTACAGACATCGAAGATGCCTCATTTTTTGTTCTGGAATGAGTATTACAGATTTGCCCTGAATTCAAAATCCTATCAGCCAGAAGAGATCGAGGAGTTAAACAATCATGAAGAAGACAAAGAATTGGTAGCTATAACCTAGCTATTTTAGTAGCCAAAGTTTAATAATATTTTCTTTAGTTGACAGTCTAGCCAGCTACTGCCAAGCAAATAGAACAGACTACAGTGATAAATTATTTTAGATCTTCAATGAACCCTTGACCATCTCCCCAGTAGGTAATGGTGCACGTGGTAAAAGGTCGTCAATAGAATGCGTACACATCGATCGATGCTGGCCCCAGAAATCATGGAGATGGCGTCTAAGATCGATTCTCAACCTTGATAGCGACAAGTTTCGATGCTTCAATCACAGAGACGAACTCGACATCACAGTATTCCTTCCGAACTTCAGGTTGGTCGCGCTGCTGCAGTCTCGCACGGGCCAGCCCCTTGTGACAATGATGCATGCTATATATAGCGCAAGGCTATCCACGGCATTACGTAAGCCAAGAAAACACGTGAAGTTCAACTAACAGTGCTTCTCAGAGAAAGTAGTGCTCAGCTTATATTAAAATGTATTCACTGGATACACGCGTAAGATACTCTACATATTTACTGATTTTCAAGTCACCCAGAAAGGCTCCAGCGAGGCCCTGGACTTTTTCATAATTACCTCATAGGTTGCATCATAATTTCATCATAGATTACACCACAATTTATTACCTCATAACCACAGAAAAGTAAATTGCTACTGGGGAGATAATTAAAGTGCGCTTGTGGTGGCTGCATGGGTCGTCCTGGAAGACAGGTACAGGTTTTTTATCATTCTTAGACTACCGTTCCATTCCATCATTCCAGTCCAGTCCATTCCACCGACTCGGAATCCAAACACCTTCTGAGATGCATGGTTTCTTGTGGACGGTCACGTATTACATACGCCCAAAGCCTTAATCTCGTATTCAGCCCCAAATCATAGATGATAATCTATGCCCAAATCCCACGCGGGATAATAGTCTCGAACCCATCCCTCCTTTTTCCGCAGCGCTAGCCCTAGATGTAATGCATCATAATCTCAATATGTAGCTACATGCAGAGATCCTATACGAAAAATTTCGAGAAGAGGAAAAAGTGAAAAGCGAGATTTGAACCTGCTACATTCTGTTCCACACACAAGAACCCCAACCACTAGCTATAGACCACCGCTTTTGTCGAGCAAACATTATTTCATAGGCAATAACCACTAGTTTTATACTAGACTACTGCAGCTGCACGCCAGCTTGGCTTCATCCTTAACTTTTTCTACAATTAACTATTGATTTTATACTTATAAAATCTAACAATAATAATATTATAGCCTACATAACAAACCATAATGATTGAATGAGAATTAAGACAGATAATATTATTGCAATAACAGCAGGCAGACTACAATTAATATATTGGTATACAGCTAAACAATCCGAAGTTATTTAGTCCGCAGAAACTACTTTAATAGACAGCGAGCTAGAATCTGGGTGGCCTTGGTGGGACAACATCAGTCATCATCTGACCGCACCTGCAAAGCACCATAGAATCTGCTTAATATATTGATCATCTCACACTTCATCCCCATAGCTAGCTACAGTTATTCGATATGAAACTTTTAGCGAGGCTCTAAGCCAGATATCTTTAATACTAGTGGTGATGAAATCATCTAGCTGTGCAGGGCAATCTTCACGAAAGTCATAAGATTTCTTTGAAAGCATACAGGCATGCATATGGGGTTGGTACCCCCAATAGCTTAGATCTATAGGCCTGAGAAACTACCACTGCACGACAGTGAAAGTATCATAGACTGCTAGTATATTATATAATCCAACAATGCCAGGTTGATCACCTATATTATATTTGGTAATCTGCATGCCATGACCATCATGAGTCAAAGTACCAGGCTACTAGCTAGTAGTCCAATGATGTTGATCACGTAATGTCATGAGTCATGGTGACGTGAGTCCGAGTAGCCATGCATCGGTGCATCACCAGCATGCAGGTGCATAGCACGTGACGACCATTACCTCACGCGTTTAATCTCCTCACCGAAATGATCACCCCACAAACATACACACAAGTATAAAACTGCTTCCTGTCCCTTATGTATTCGGGAATTATTATCCCCTCCCCCCTCTTACACCCTATAGCTAGCTATTGTCTATAATATTATAACATGTACAGTATATTCAATTTTTCGGAAAAATTTAATATATTATTCTCTGAGTACAAGTATGTTTAATGTTTAATGTCACAATCATGGGATAATGTGGCTAGCATGTATCCAACATTAAGGGCTGGGACAAGGCTATAACGTTATACTTGCACAGCAGTGTTATTCAAGGTTCAACGGCTTAGCTACTGTAACAACAACCCCAGATTTTTCACCATTAACTGTGTGCAATCAAGGGCTTATTGAGCTGTGGCTCGATAAGCCTTTGGTATAATACTTTCATTTTGCAAAAAAAAAGGACGAGCCACCTTATCATTTAATTTATTTATAACACCACCTGCTATGCATAATAAGTAGGAGTGGTCGCAAAATTGGGCCAATGCCAAAAAGTACACGAACTAGATTTTTTGGATAAGAGATAATCACAACCACTATACATCCCTACGCTTGCTTTTTTGAGTAGCATGGGGATCATAAATAATCAATAAGGACTGACAGGCCTAGGGAGAACATAAATTTCTCTCATAATTATGTAAGACAAGAACACTCCAAGTATAGCATGCCTTGAATAAGTTGACATGAATAGGTCTGTAGAAAAGCAAGCGTAGGGATGTATAGTGGTTGTGATTATCTCTTATCCAAAAAATCTAGTTTGTGTACTTTTTGGCATTGCCATCCCTACTTCATCCTTCAATTGTTTTTATACTTGTACATACTTGGGCTTAGGTGGTAACACAGGAGCCGAGTCATTGGTAAGTACTCTTGTATCAGCTGATTGATTGAGACCCACTTTGGTGCCATTTTGGGGTGCATCAAATGAAGGGATATCAATGATCTCATTTATCTTTGGTGGTATTGGTGGAGGAGATTCAATCTCTGGCTCATGATATTCAATAGTTTGTGGAACCCAATCCATATCCACTTCTACTGGCAGTTTACCTGCAGCATAATCATTATTATTGTCTGTGTTAGATCCATGTACATAATGATTAAAACTTTAATTATTAATGATCAAAGCTTCATATCTTATAACCAACCACAAACGAAATTAGGCCGCGGGAAACTGTCCTGGAGAATGCTCATAGAACAGGTATACATTGATGATATTATGAATCATAGTAATGATGGCAGAGCAACAATGCATACTATAATACTAGAACTCTCTTAAGCACAAACCCTCAGTATGCTGCTTGGCTTTAGCTACACGTTTCAGTGTTGCATACAGAAAAGGGGATACTCTAACATTAAGGGCTGGGACAAGGCTATAACGTTATACTTGTACAGCAGTGTTATTCAAGGTTCAACGGCTTACAGTAACAACAACCCCAGATTTTTCACCATTTACTGTGTGCAATCAAGGGCTTATTGAGCTGTGGCTCGATAAGCTTTTGGTATAATACTTTCATTTTGCAAAAAAAAGGACGAGCCACCTTATCATTAATTTTAATTTATTTATAATACCACCTGCTATGCATAATAAGTAGGAGTGGTCACAAAATTGGGCGTGGCAACACAAGTATGAAAAAGTTATCTACACCCATGCACCTTGATCTCTCATATAAGTTTGAGTATAAATCCACTCCATTTTGTAGCGCGCAGTGCAGTGGCATGCTAATTTTAATAGTTACGTAATCGTGGGTGTGTATGACGCATCAACAATTTTGTAACCATGCCTAAAGCACCTGTGCCAAGGGTTAATAATACGTACATACCATGTATAGCACACGATACATATTCTATTTATACGTAGTCATGCTACCACTAGTTAGGAATAGCCAAGAAGCTTAGAATCATTCAGCAAATGATGCCAAAACTGCCTTAACCCTCCGATGCATGCGCCGAGGGTTAATTATTACTATCCCCATGCAGTAGCTACATCCTTAATTTTTACGGTGCATAATAATATTATTCATGGGATTACATGAGCCTATACATGTTAAATTTGATTAACTAAACATTAATTGTCATTACTATTGTAGTACAAAAAACATTATGTCCATGTACATGTATATACCTGTTACGTAAACCCTTTCTATTTCATTTGCCATTTGTGAAGAGTTGATTGCTTTCAGTACACCAGCAACATCCCTCCATGTTAGCTTTTTAGGACTTTTTCTCAACCAATAGTCCAACATTTCAATGATACAGTCATCTGGTGAGCAGCTCTTTACAAAACTATCCAGCACTGCCTTCTCAATCCCAGCAGCCTCTCCAAATTGGTACCACTTAGCAGTTATTTGGGGTCGCAATTGAATCAGCAGACTGTCTAGGTTAATACTAGGAATATCTGTCACAAATGATTGTGTGCATGAGTATGAAACAAAAGTATTATTATCATGAAGGTGCTCAAGAATGTTGAATATACTCGCATGTTACCTAATATTTAGAGGCACATAACTATTCAACAATCAAGTACACTTATTAGAATATTTTTGTATGTGCCGACCATTACCGGTTCGTAATGGCACCACACACTCCCAGGATCAGGATTCTGTTGAACAGGGGGCAAATACATAGCAGCAAATGTGAGGGGGGGATACAAACCCAAGGGGGAACCCCCATAATACATATAGGGGAAGCCAGGAAATTAAAAAAAAAACAAAAACAGCTCACATAAGAGCAATATTCTGGTACATTCTGGGCGGTATATTATTCTAGCACTCAAACAATCATTAATTACTTCAAAACATCAGAGATATGCTCTAAATTCACTTTCGGTCAAAGTGTTTTCTTTGCTAAGAGGCTGAAGTATAGAAAACATGCAAATTTATGTTCAACCCCAAGCTTTTGGCCAGAGGAGTAGGGTACGTGGGCACTTTGAGTATTTAGCAGGGCCCCTGCCCTGCTAGGCCCTACCTTAGATACGCCCCTGGTCTGAACCTGTTGATGATTTTTACCTGCAGAAGGCACTGCCTATAGGCATGGCTACGATGGCCAACAAAAAATGCAATAATATAATTGTGATGCTCGTGGACCGCGTTCATCGATTTGAAGCATATATTATACTGAAGTCAGATTTTCGCCAAGTTCAATTGATTTGTTGTGCTTACGAGTTGCTCAGATGCCTAGATCTCCAGATCTGGCAATGTTTATGCTTATGATAGATGACACGCACTTTATCCCTAGCTGCTGCCCATGCGCGCATGAGGTAAATATCAATAATGTGTGTACTGGTGTATATACGTATGTTACTGATCAAATCAGGACTATCATCAGTGGCAGATCTAGGATTTCTTGAAGGGGAGTTCTGTTTACTCTTGCATGCAAAGTGCGCGTGAAAATTTAGAAGCCATGCTCACTTTCGGATAAAAGCATGCCCATTTTTGAGAGCAACTACCAGCCCAACCAGTCCAATTGATCGATTTTTTGAACGATTTTTCTTCTAAAGTAAGCTATAACAGCAGTTTTCTTAGTTCTTTAGCCAGGTGGGGGAAGGGGGGGGAGTCTATTTAGCATACCAGTATCATCAGTACTTCTTTATACTAGGTGCAGCCCAATGGGGGATTCTGTCGAAATCTCCGAAACCCCCCTAAATTCACCACTGATCATTCATACAAAAAGGTATGGACCAGTAGCTACAACGTCTTTTAGTGTAGCAAATACGCACATTGTATAGCAGAAACCACGAAGATACGGAATTACCTCGAAGAATGAAACTACCCTTATAAGGTAATTTCATTAGTAATCGAAATTTTATAGTACGTACATCTAACACATAAGAGAGCTGGAAGCTGCTGTCCATTCCATCCCTCAAAACTCATTCATAATAATTATTTATACTCACCAATGTTAGTCACAGTGTTTTGTGATGCTGAGGGTTCAACATGCGCATTATGATTGATACTTGCATATTCAAGAGGGGAATCATCAAGATCTGGAATACCCGGAAGCAGCTGGCGCTGACAATTAAAAGTTGCTTGACCTATGTCAGCATACACTAGACCACCTGTTTGTACATTAGCAACCTATAATAGTAAATAGAAGCACCTGGAGTTTTATAGTCAATGAAAATTAATCATACCTATTGTGATATGTAAATAATTCATATGAATTCAATACATTGTCATAATTATTTTCACACAAACCTTGGTGCTGTGATTATTTTCAATTGGCACTGGACTCAATTCAATACCAGCATCAGTACTATAGAAAATAGCATTTGTGAGCAAAATATTAATGGATAGGTACATAATGAAGCACATTCTTGATACATACAGGTATAGATTTGATAGGAGTATTGAATTACTGTACAAATGCTGCACAATAAGGTGACTAGATCTCAATCTTGATGTGTTTCAATCACAGAGATGCATATGATAGCGCAGTATATACAGTATACATGTTAGCTTTGGTCGGCTGTGGTTACATACGCATGCGCAAATGTATCCAGGCTAGCTTTATTTATACACGGGATTATGTAAGCCAAGGGAGCACATAAAATTTGATCAATAATAGTTGTCAATATAGGTAAGGAATTTGTTCCATTGAGGCCCTGAATTTAGTACTTATAATTAGCTACCTCATAGATTTACACCACAATTGCCTCATGATGATAGGAATAAAATTTTACTTATTCAAGCATACCCCTCTTGTTGTGTTGTCCTTTTATAGAACACAGTAGTCGAATCTGAATAATCATGGATACTGAAAAGTTGTTTAAAACACAATAAACAAACTACCTTTGAATCTGGCTTTAATAAGAAATCCAATGATCGTTGCAACAGCAGCAATTATTGCCAAACCAAGAGTGACTCCCAATGAGCATCCCACTATTATTTCTATATTATTACCTTGGGAGTCTGCATTCTTGTGCACCATTATACCTAAATCATCAGTTTTCAATTGCAATCATGTGCATGACAAGCAGATCATGCAGTACAACATTGAAATAAAGATTTGGTATTATTATAGCTATTATACTGACTTGAACACATTACTTCATTAGTAGCTGGTACCCATTCTCCATTCTCCATACATATCGATGAGTTAATTCCATGCAGTATTGCCCCAGGAGAGCAGTGAAAGGTGATCATAGTTCCCTTAACTGCTGGGGTAGTGTAGCCAGATACTATCACTGAATCACTAATCAAGTCTTCTGGGTTTCCACAAAATTTCATGGGGGTGGCTAATATTATAGACAAAAATTAATTATAATGACCACCTTTAACAAAATGCGTCGGGAGGATCAAGGTATTTTATGTTTATTCTTTCTTCACAGATACTAGCAAGAGTAATATCTGTTCTCTACATATTTATCAAAGGGTCGATAATGTGCATGCACAATAGAAATAAAATTCGCAGGCATCACGTATAGCCTATAAAAATTGACTTAATATGCTACCTTAACGTGCCAACATATATTTTATACTAACCATTGCTAGTAGTTGTATGTGGATGATAGTACACTTCAGATAAAACTGTCACATTGTTTTGTCCACAGAGATGAGAAATCATGATACTGACATTGTACATTACATTGTAGGTCACTATCAATTTAGCTGTACTTCCAGAAATGTTCACTCGTGTTGCAGGTACGACAGTGACATATACAGAGTACAGAGGGTTCAGTTCATCCCACTCCAGTGTTATTGTGACACCATCAGTCTCAAATTCAACAAGTCTTTCTTGCACAACCAGCTCTGGAAGATCATGAAGCATGCATGCAATATTTAATTTATATTATTATTAGATATACTCCAGCTCAGGATATTATAAGTAACTGAAATAGAGTGGCCATAGTAATAATGTTATTGTATGCATACCCTGCAATGGCTCTTCCTCTCTAGTGACGATGGTAGTTGCTGTTGAGCTGGATGTATCCGAATCAATACAGTTGATCACAGTTCCATTTAGACTACTGCTGACAGGACCAATTACGATTTTAGACATCACTGGTGAATTGTCCGCAGATGTTCTGGAGAAAATAAACATTGTAGAGTTGACTACAAACTGAGACATTGCATCACCAGCCGGGACAGCAGCTTGAATGGTACGAGTGATGGTATTTGTGTCATTAAGTCCAAGAGTCACTCTAAACCTCCATCGCAGAAAGCTTCCTGTTGTAGTACACATCAGCTCCAACTGATCTCCACTGCACACTCCAGCTATCCCAGGAGGAGATAGTGTCACTGCACCTGAGTTTTGAAGTAAGGTGTGAGCTTGGACACCCACTGCAGGCACTGATTCATTCCAGGAAGTAAAGGAGGCTGATGGGGTGGCTACCCATCGCAAACTATACTGGTCTTTGATCTTGACAATGGTGGAGATCTCTTACACGGCTTTACATAAAAATAGTTATTAAAATAAAGAGTGGTGTAGCCACCCTATCCACTCCCCCTGAATCCGAGTCAATCCTGCACCGGGTATCTCAACCTCAGTAAATATAACACTGCTGCTAGCTATATTTAGCTATTTAGCTAGCTACCTTCGCCGATGATTCCGCAGCTACGTACAAGCATAGAGAAAATAAAGATCCATATTCGTTCCCTCCTAATCATAGTACAGTGTTGCTTTGTTTCGCCCATCGTGTGGACTTGAACGCGGTCACAGTTTAATGCACGCTGGCAAAAGCGGTAGTAAATTAATGAAAGATCATTTTTACCAACCCCGCCCCCGGCCCCACCCCGACATTGTAGTCCACGCGCAGAGGAGGATGGTCGCGTAATTAACCTTTGGTTAATAGGTAACTGAAATTTGAAGAAAAAGGGAACATTGAAGAAGGTGGAGTGGCCTGGGGACGAGGCTAATAATATAATGCAGGCATTAGCCTCGTCCCCAGACACTCCAACCATGCCCACGTTTAATAGAGTTTTTTTGTTGTTGTTTTTTTTTCAACGCACGCGTGTGACATTGAAAACGCAGCTGTCTAGCTACTTTCAGACTAGTGATGATTGATGGCCTTCAAATTTACCGTCTGAGTGATAAGATTAACACTTCGTGTTTGTCTTCGCCAGTATGCTCCTCCATTGCGGGAAGCCCAATGCGCTTGCTGTGCATGCGCACGCGGGTTACTATCCCTGGCGGAATGACTCACCAATCAATCTGCGTCATGCACACAAGTTTACCTAGAAAATTCCATGGGATTGATTTAAGTCAAGGACCCATGGATCATTCATTGTACTCATGTATATATTATTATTATTATTATTATTGATTTGATAAACACACCACCATAGGTGCAGCATATAAATTAAAATATAAATAAAATAGATATTATAGGATGATAAGGTAAAGTAAAGAAAGAAAATGAAATGTTAGGCTGAACAGATATAGAAAATTTCTTCACTTAAATGAGAGTTCAGGTCTGGTGCCAGTCTGACATCTCGTATAAAATTAGCACAAAGACTGTCTTGATCTGTGTAGATCTTCTTATGACAGGAGCCGAAAACTGAGTTATACCCTATGCTTGTGTATATATATATATATATATAAGTGAGGGTTGAACTATGAACAAATTATACATGGCTTGTTTTAAGTCAACTTAAAAATTCGACTAGACTGTAATAGTAAATGTGGCCATTGATATTTGGTATAGGTCGTCATCCACATGTAAGTGCTAGTTGCTGGGGCTACCATAACAAGCTAGCCTGATGACCATTACCAAATTAATGATTAATGACCTGTAGCCCATAATATTCTTATACATGCACTTGCAGCGGTCGTACATACATTGGCGTATTTTAAGAAATATTGCCCTTAGGCCTAAAGGGAAGATTTTACGCCAGTGTTCCCTTTAGACCTAAAGGGGAGATTTTACGCCACGCTCGCCGTTTTGTACATAACGGGGACATTTTACGCAAGGTATTTTGGCGCATATCTGCCCTTGTGTTTGAACATTATTATAACATTATAAAGGGAAGATTTTACGCCAACCATTTGAGTGGCGTAAAAGCTTCTCTTTATGATACTGAACAAACACAAGGGCTAGTTTATGCGCCGCGATCTCGCCCGTTCTTAGCGGGGCTGAGCATGCGCGAAGTATCGTACCGAATGGCGTAAAAGCTTCTCTTTATGAAACACAAGGGCGAGTTTATGCGCCGCGATCTCTGCCGTTCTTAGCGGGGCTGAGCATGCGCGAAGGATCCTACTTTTGTTATTGTGGGTGGAGCTGATCATGCGCAGACGTTCAATTTTTGGCGCATTAAAGCCATGAAGCTGCTGAAGACCTTGTTTCTTCCTCCTCGGGAGCGATTTCCAGCTAAAACCTGCTTCTTTAAGAATAAAAGGCAAATAAGGTGTCACTGACAATGAGTGCTAAATTTGGGCCCTCAGACAAGAATGAGTTCTTTACAACTTCTTCGCTGGATAGTGACGATAATTTTGAATTCCTCCTCCTTCCAAAAAAGTGAGAGAGGATGATGGAAAAAAAAGGAAAGTAGTTGGAAGCATAGATAATGTTGGAAGTATTGTATTCCGATGGAATCTGGTATAAAGGGTGGCTATCATCATTTCAAGTGGGTTGTCCAGTTCTATGACGATGATGAAACTACCGAAGTATCCTTTCCAGACAAGGAAGTGAGACTATGCAAATAGCTAGCTAATTCATTTTTGAACGTAAAATCACTTAGTACACATCCTCATAATTATTGCACCCATTACTATCTAATGTTGATTCTACATGCAATTTATGAGCTAAATCAATCTGCTATTTTTTATCTTCCATAATAGATAATATTATTAAAGTGCATACAGAATAATAATTGATCCTATAAAATTTATATTATAATAATATTATTATTAGCAGCACTATGTGCAATTCATCGATAGCCTACCAGCAATAATGATTATTAAAGAGACTGGAGACTGGATCAGAAACTCCCTGCTCAGCCCTACTGGTATAAATAGTTAATTATTATAATACCGTATAGCGGGTAATTTTCGTGGGGTGCTAATTTTCGTTATTTTCGTGGTTGACTTGGCAGTCACGAAATTTTCCCACCCGCGAAAATTAATGCCTACGGTGATATGGTACCATGATGATGGGCGTGGCCACAGACATCGTGGCAGCGCGGCCAACACCTTCCAGTGTTAGCAAGCAACAGACTGTCAATAGCCACCGTCATCCAGCTGGTAGCGTCTTCGACACTAATATTCTTCTATCTCATGCCTTTTGTCCAAGTATCTGTAGGTATGGCTTAGTAACAAAGAAGATCGCGAGCGCGTGTATCGATTACATCATCGCTTATGCAGCAGTGCCACGCCCCTAGACTGGTTGCTGTCACGAAATTTAAAATCACGAAAATTAATTTTGAGGGCCTTTTCGGACTTTTTACGAAAATTAGACCCCACGAAAATTACCCGCCATACTTTTATATAATATTATATCACAAGATTCACCAGACGCGGGTTCACGGCACATATAAACTCGTTAACATAAGGATACGCTACTCAATCGGATCCATTGCGCATGCTCAGTCCCGCCCATCGCATTAAGAGCCGCTAGTTCACGGCACATAAACTCGCCCTTGTGTTTGTTCAGTATCATAAAAGAGAAGCTTTTACGCCACTCAGTAGGATACTTTGCGCATGCTCAGCCCCGCTAAGAACGGCCGAGTTTGCGGCGCATAAACTCACCCTTGTGTTTGTTCAGTATCATAAAAGAGAAGCTTTTACGCCACTCAGTAGGATACTTTGCGCATGCTCAGCCCCGCTAAGAACGGCCGAGTTTGCGGCGCATAAACTCACCCTTGTGTTTGTTCAGTATCATAAAGAGAAGCTTTTACGCCACTCAGTAGGATACTTTGCGCATGCTCAGCCCCGCTAAGAACGGCCGAGTTTGCGGCGCATAAACTCACCCTTGTGTTTGTTCAGTATCATAAAGAGAAGCTTTTACGCCACTCAGTAGGATTTTGCGCATGCTCAGCCCCGCTAAGAACGGCCGAGATCGCAGCGCATAAACTCGCCCTTGTGTTTGTTTATTATCATAAAGAGAAGCTTTTACGCCACTCATATGGTTGGCGTACAATCTTCCCTTTATAATGTTATTATAATGTTCAAACACAAGGGCAGATATGCGCCAAAATACCTTGCGTAAAATGTCCCCGTTATGTACAAAACGGCGAGCGTGGCGTAAAATCTCCCCTTTAGGTCTAAAGGAAACACTGGCGTAAAATCTTCCCTTTAGGCCTAAGGGCAATATTTCTCAAAATACGCCATTGTCTACATAACTCTTGCAGCAATGCTGATATCTTTAAGACATAGGAAAAACATTATGCTTCATGGTTGATTTAACACATTCTTATTTAGTTCCCAAACAAGGAGGCCTGTTTTGATTTGTGGATTTCTCTTTCAAGTAAACAATCAACAAGACTCCTGATGATCTTGTATAGTACAGTCCTGTGTGGCTAGGTGAACAGTTTAAATATCCGATGACATGTTTTAAAGTAGCGCTAGCCGTAGTCTCGTCCCCTGACTGGGGGTGGGGTCTGGGGACGAGACTACGCTAGCCGTGGCAATTCAACAGAAGAATTATTATTCCAACGTTTCGACGTTCATTGGAGCGTCATCATCATGCAGGGAATGGGAGAAAATAAAAATGAAACTGGGGTTAATATTATTAAGAGATAAGTTGTGATGGTGCATGGAATGCGCATGCGTGAGGCATGCTGACGTCGGGGCTGACATACAGAAAATAATAAAAAAAGCCAGTTGATGTGTGTTGCTCCTGCCACGCGTGCTCTGCTATCGCTGAGGAGTTCGTGTCTCCATATATGACAGCGCGTTGATGTTCCTTGACCCTGCATTCCAGCTATTGGTGCAGTGTCTTGTTCGGTCTTAGTCTAACTTTCACCATCATAGCTACTCGAAAACTGTAAAGTACCTTGGTCACATCTTGAATAATGACTTATCTGACAATCCAGACATCATTGCTGTTAAGCAATCCATGTGTCGTAAGGCTAACCATATGCTGACTGTTTTCGGGTCTTGTGATCCTCACACTAAAAGCAAACTCATGCAGAGTTTCTGTCTCTCTCTGTATGGTTCAGCACTGTGGGCGGCTTCTTCATCAGAACTACACTCCTTGGAAGTTTCTTTTAATAACATATTAAGGAAAATCTGGAGCCTTCCCTGTCGCTGTCACACTGCCATTCTTCAATCATTGTGTTGGTGGTCTTCAAGGAATACACAATATTGTTATCACCAGATCTAACAAGCTAATTTCTTCTGCTCAAAAAGCTGGGTCTTGTCTTCTGGCTGAGGTCTTCACTGAAGCCTCAACACTAATGTACACTAGCTTTGGGTACAACCGTCGTAACGCTGCCTGCCACTGGAAATCCTATTCAGAATGTGATAAGCTTTGTGCCAATTTCATCCATGATGCCAGGTTGAATCCTGATATGAATCATCATCATGTCATATGGAGGACATAAACTATAATATTATGTGCTGTACTTAATCTAAATCACTAACAATTTATGATATTATTATTACTCTAAATTAATTATTACATACTGTATTTTTACATTTGCATCTCAAGTGGTGTATGAAAAATAATTACACACTAAGTAGAAAAAAAATCTAAATCATGGGGGTTTGGGAGCACTTGCAATGGGGGGATAATTTTTACATGGGCATGGAGAATGGATCGAAATTAGAGATTTGACTGGACAGATTTTTTATTCACGCCTTAGAATTAAAGTTATGGTCCTTTGAACGGTTTTCCCATAGATATTATAATATTATGTTTGTATAGGAAGCCATGCATTTGCAATATTTTCCGCCCACGCGTACACAACAACGTGACGACCATTACCCCCTTATGTCAAAATTGATGTATAGGCTGCCTGCTTGCATTGTATGGCTCTACTCTACATCCAGCTCGACTATGTGGTGGTTTCTGGACAGTTTTTTTTTCTGCTTAGTGTGTGGTCTCCTTGTAATAATAAGGCCAAGCAAAGTTAATTAATAGTTTCTCAGGCCCGCCCGCATCAAATTTTGAGAAAGCAAGACTTTTTTATTTATTTTTCACGTGAGCAGTCACGTGCTAATTAATTTAATTAACAGACAAAAATTGGAACATACAGTAAAGAGTTCATGAAACTAACTGTTTTCTGGCATCTCGAGACAGTTTGGTTGACATCTCACAACTGAAGTCCCCGTGAAAGTGGTATTTAGCCAGCAGCTAGCTAGCTATTTTCTTCAAAGATGATGACGTCATCTGGTGCAGGCTAAATCTTGTCATCTTACAAGGTTAGTACGACTGATAAAACTTTTCTCTACTAAATAGGAAGCTAAACTTGATTGTTAGGCTGAATATTCTCTCTGGTTGGACTTCAATACTTGTATTTCAGCACTAGCTTGTGTATCAACCACGTGCAGCACTAGCGAAAATGGGCGTGGTCACTATCGCCACGCCCATTTTTCATTAAAAAATAAAATAAAAAGCCGCCTCCCGCATGGGTTTTGAAATTTGAAAGCCTGAGAAACTAGTAATTAAGTTTGTTTGGCCTAATAATAATAATAATAATAATAATACGTTCTAGTAGTCGCTTGATGGGTTCCGACAGGCCTTGTATGTACGGGATCGTAATGGTAACTCGTGGTTTCTGCTCTTCAATCGTGGGCTCATCCGAGGTCGTGTATGCGTGGGTTTTCGAATTGAGCCATCCGATTCGTGGGACTGAGTAGGACATCCAGGAACGGTAGGGAGCCATCCTTTTCCATTTCCGCTGTAAACTGTATACCGTAGGACGGGTTTTAATTGCGTAGTTTAATGATTGCAGTTTTAAAAATTGCGACATCTAACAATTGCGAATGTCGACCCTGTACCATGTACGGTATACGCGAATATTGATGTTTGCGAATCTATTGATTGCGAATGTCGCGATTCGCATTTAATAGATACTCGCAATTAAAACCCGGCCTACGGTAATTATGTTCGTTAATGCTATTGAGGTGCTCGTGACACTCATGCCAAACCTGTCCAATGGTTTCTACACTTTAAGAGATGCTCGGAATGCTACAGCCTCAGGCGTTCGGATCTCTTAAATCATGTCAGTTATATGTTTAATATATAGCATGATAGTGGTAACAAGTACTGTGTGGTAGCTTAAAAACACATTTTTAAGACAATCCTATTAAAAGTCTGAGTCAATGTCGGTACATATGTCTGTAGTAAACTCAGCTAGCCATTGGATACTTTAAATTTTACAGTCGGTCAGGTTAGTTCAAACAAATATTTAATTCTGAGTGGCCTAAGGTATTATTATGCTTATGCTTCCTTTAATTGGTCTCACCGAACGTTCTCGTGCTTGCAATACCTATCTCAACAAAATTCGCCCAGTACTTACGCTAAAGAGATGCCCTTGGTGTCGGGGCCCCGCGCCTGCATTTTGCTTACGTCAGCCCCGCCCCGTCTTCTGCGCGTATATTGCCTTCACCCAGCTCAATCCCGGACTTGGTTTTGGGTGAGACAGTTGGGGGAGGAGCACCCCGACTGGGCCCCAATCACTTGTCACAGTAAGAGTACCCTTACTGGAGAGAAATGTTACCTACCTTGTCATGAACAGAGGGTGGGAACTGGGATGGGTCGATTTTCCCACAATTCTCCCGACGCCAACTGCTGCTTTTACCACTTCTTTTTCGGTCTGAACTGAGCCGTGCTATCACTACTTTCGTTCACAATTGCTGGCGTTGCACCATGTGCTCGATGACTCCCGCGCATGCGCTAGACCTGACCCATTAACCAGCGTTAATTGTCCCAATTAACCCCTTATTTAATTGGTCTCACCGAACGTTCTCGTGCTTGCAATACCTATCTCAACAAAATTCGCCCAGTACTTACGCTAAAGAGATGCCCTTGGTGTCGGGGCCCCGCGCCTGCATTTTGCTTACGTCAGCCCCGCCCCGTCTTCTGCGCGTATATTGCCTTCACCCAGCTCAATCCCGGACTTGGTTTTGGGTGAGACAGTTGGGGGAGGAGCACCCCGACTGGGCCCAGAGGGTTGACCTGCATGGTGCATGGTCACCCCTCACCCAACACCAAAAGTTACCGACCCCATTCTGATGCCATATCAATATGAATAAACACTCAGAAAATTACTTGCAATTGATCTTATGTTAGATATCATATACATGTGCTTGAGTCAATCGGGTACTTGTGTCGTCAATGTTTGCGATACCTTGCACAGTGTTTCTCGTGGGGTCTGGATATACAACGTATACGCCGCACTCTCCCAACGGCCGAGTGTCTTTATCAGGGAATCTTGGATGCCACATGCTGCCGCGGTCGTGGCCGCACCGATTCTAAAGCTGTGACCTGAGTAATTTCGCTCGTCCACCCCCATTGTTGTCAGAGCCTCCTTCAACTGAGTCACAAACCGTGCTCTTGTCAGGAGCCTCCCGTCTGAAAATCGGAAAGATGGCCCGGAGCAGGGGCCACGCCTAACTCTATAGTCCAAAATGGCTGCAACTGGGCAAATATTATTCCCTGATGTCCCGATGTATACTGAGACGCCCTTGCGAAAGGGATCTGTCTTTGAGGCCTTGATTCGAATCTCCAGCCAATTAGGGGACATCACGTTATCTACAAGTACGTCCTCCACCGAAAGGTGGACATTCTTGTCGTACTCCGTATCGGACGGAACCACGATTTCCCCGGTACGCAGAAATCCGAAAAAACACATGCAGGACGCAGCCCAAAGCATAGAAGCATTGAACTGATCTGGTGCCACATGCCATACTGCCTTCAAGTTGCGAAGGATCTGTACTGTGATCGGAAGTCGAGTCCGAGCGGTCTGGCCAGCCGTCTTTCGCTTCAGCCCCTTAACAACATACTCAAGCTGTGGCACGGCTTTAGCATAGGGGTCCCCCAAACCCAGTGATATCTGTGTGTATCTCACTGACGATAAGTAGGTTTTAATTGTGCCTGCCGTTAGCCCCTGACGGAAGAGCGATGCTGTAAACAATGCAAGAACCGATTCTGTGACTGGGTAGGGCTGCAGATCATGCTGATAACAAAATTTTTGATACCTCGAGCTGCCTGACCGGTATACCCGTTGCGTGGAAGTTGCTAAGCCAGCAACAAACAGTTCCTGAACAGTTGGCACCAGTCCACTGATGTCCAGTCCGGTTGATGCTCTAGTACCACCGATAGTAGCATCGGCGGCACTATTACTGTTCCGTTGATTGCTTGAGGGACCTGTGAGAAAAGTACGGAAAGATTGTTACGAGAGATAGCATCCGCTAGATCGTTTTCTCTCCCTGGTACGTGTACTGCCCGGAGCGTAATCTGATAATATGCTCGAATAAAAAATAAGCACCTAAGCATGTGCATGATTGGGGGGATCCGGGAGTACCCCGAATTCACTACGGCAACTGCGCCCTCATTGTCACAATGTACGGTTACTGACTTAGTTGCCCATGCTGGCCCCCACACTGCGCATGCTATGACTATGGGCACTATTTCTTTGAATGTGATACTCTCTTGTTTCAGTTTCAACTCGTGGGTTTCATACGACTGTGGCCACTGCAATTGAAACCACACCTCCCCCCATACTGCTCCACATCCAAAGCACCCAGATGCATCAGTTGCGAAGTGAATCGATGATCTCTGGCACCCGTGCTGCTCTAGAATGGAAACTCCATTCCAGGCACTAAGAAATGTCACCCACCATTGCAAATCCGACCTAAATTGTCCATTTAAACGAACGTGATGGTGAGGCTGCCTAATTCCGGAGAGGAGCTCAAACATCCGTCTGAGAAATGTTTTACCTGGTTTTACTACTCTGCTAGCGAATGCTAATTTTCCCACCAGAGATTCCAATTCCTTTTTCGTTGACGACTTCTTTCCCTGCCACTGCCTGAGCAAGATTTTTAGCTCCTGTAACTTGCAATGTGGTAAACGGACATCCATCTTCTTTGAATCTAATTCAAAACCTAAAAATTTCAAGCATGTACCTGGTCCCTCTAGTTTTTCTTCTGCTACTGGCAGGCCGAGGCGTTGGAAAACCTCCAGAAGGGATGTTAACGCCTTTTGGCACTCGTCGCAATCGGGTGCCCCAATGATCAAATAATCGTCCAAGTAATGAATAACGAACTGTATGCCATGCTGCCGTGCAATCCACTCCGCTGCATCCGCGATAGCCGTAAATATCTTGGGCGCTGACCGTAACCCAAATGGTAATGCTGTATCGATGTAAAGGGCCCCATCCCATAGCATGCCCAACAGATGTCTATCTTCAGGATGGATCAGTATGTTTCGATACGCACTCTGGATATCTACTTTCGCCAGCAGTGCACCCCTCCCGTATGTTAGAATACCACTTGTGGCCTCGTCAATTCCAACATATGACAGCGAGCATACCTCTTCCGCTATTCCGTCGTTGACGCTCTTCCCCCGGGGCGACGACAAATCCACTATGAGCCGCCACTTGCCAGGGGTACTCTTAGGAATAATCCCGAACCGACTCGTGTGCACTTGGGGGTACAATTTAGGGTCTAAGGGTCCTAAGATCCTTCCTAGAGCGCACTCTTGGGCCAAGTAGTCCCTCACCACTTGTGGTTGCTCTCTGACCGACGGTAGATTTTGTCCGGAGGCATGGCACGATGCTGCTGCATAGTTAAAACCTACTCTAAAACCACGGCGAATTCCATCTACGATATACTCCTTAAATCTTCGGTCCGGGTGGTGAGCTAACGCTGACTCCCACTCCTGCCAATCCAGTGGTGTTGCTACGCCATTCAGTGCTTGTGGTAATCTTATTGGAATCTCCGGACGGCACGCATCAATTCGTTGGAGATCTTCCGTGTATGCATACGAGCCTGCAAACCAAATTTTCGTTTGTAAATACCAACCCCTGGATACATAAGTAATACCGTTATACCCCGTTTATTTGATCCGTATTACCGATCAACTTTACTCCCTTACCCTACTAACCATACCCCACATGTCATGCACCAACCCCTCAATTAATACACATGTAATTATGATCATTCAAAATCTTCTATGCAATGTCCTGTACATCATACATAATGACTATGATGTATGCAGCCAGTCTCAATTCAGTAGGGGTTGCCCCGCTGTGTGGTGGGGTACCTAGCTCCTTGGAAGTTCTGTTGCCCCTGATAGCAGTAATTATTTGGGCAGACTATGGCTTGATGGTTTCCCCGGCATTTGCTACACACATGCTCGTGCTTGCAGCGCGGAAAGGCGCATTTATTGTTGTTCCAGAGGCGACATGGTTCCCCTGATCCTCGCACTGGTCCCCCACTTTTACCCTGGCTAGCGGTCAGGGCCAGGACTGCAGACTCGATTGCTTTTATGCGTGTCGGTAACTCTGGGTCCGTATCCCCTTGAAGTCCACACTCCGTAGTTGTGTGTGTCGAGGCAAAGCACAGTTCGCATCTGGTGATGGCGAGGGCCTTCCCGGTGAAACACATCGTGTACAGGGTGGCATTAATACGGGACCACTGCCTATTACCTGTAAGAGCAGCCTGCCGGCGGAATCCAGCATCGTAGCGTTGCCAAGCCAGCCCCGAAAAATCCTGGCTCACTCGGACAATGGTTGCGGCGTAGGCCATGAGCTCTGGGATTGCTTCAGGGTACGCTGGTCCCAAGACGCTCACATATGTTGTGAAGCATTGCATCCACGAAAAAATATCAGTTACCTGACGCGGTTTTTTTTGTTGTCCATGGCCGTTTCATCGCCGCCTCGTCGTCATGTTGTGAAAACTCCGGCAGTAGTTCTCCCATATCGACAAATTCCCACCGCCGAATCCTCTGTGCCAGTTTCGGTGCGATTGGCGGCCGGCCGTCCCCAACGTAAACTCCTTCGCCTACCATACCCCCCTTCGCAGTAAACGCCGGTAGCAAGTTTGTCAGCACTGACGCAGTGGACCCCGACGACGTTAGCCCCGACGGGCCCGGCGTTGCCCCCGATGAGTGGGTGGGGCCGTTATTCGCCCCGTTGGGCGCGGTCGTATCCCCGGTGGGATTGCTTGTGTCCCCGGTGGGACCGTTTGGTTCCCCGGTGGGATCCACGCGGTTGCCGTTCACTGCTGCTCCCGATCCCGACAGATGTGTTATACCGCCGCCACGACTAATCGGTAGGCCAACGAGGGCTGACGGTGGTGGCATTAAACCGATACCTACAGGAATGTATACCGTATTTCTTCTAAAAATTCGGCATGGAAATAATAATATTGCTTTAGCTTCGCCGAATTTTTAGAGACTAATATTCATCATTCTGTCTGCGTGCGCATTCCATTCCCGTTTATAGCATATACGCATGACGACCTTTGCCGAAAAATTAGAGACTATATTCAATCATTCGGTAAAGGGTGCCGAATAATTAGAAGGGCCGAATTTTTAGAAGAAATACGGTACCAACCCCATAACTTCCACGGCAATTATTCTGGCTAGCAGTAATTACGTGAGGTACCTGAGCACCTCGTCATCCCAAGATGACAAGTCACCTGGGAGAGAATTAATCGCTTAATTATTATCGACTTACTACATACCTGCTGGCTCCTTTCGAGCCTGCTGAGCCTTTAAGGCGTTGGCCACGAGTGTGTCCACGGTGGACTGTAAATCCTCCAGCCGTATCGAGCCGGAATCTCGGCTCCCCGTTGCTTCCATGACTTTCTAAACTTCTACTAGTCCGACGCGTGTCAAACTTCGATTTTCCCACAATTCTCCCGACGCCAACTGCTGCTTTTACCACTTCTTTTTCGGTCTGAACTGAGCCGTGCTATCACTACTTTCGTTCACAATTGCTGGCGTTGCACCATGTGCTCGATGACTCCCGCGCATGCGCTAGACCTGACCCATTAACCAGCGTTAATTGTCCCAATTAACCCCTTATTCAACATACAGGAATTAAATCAAATTCAGATAATATCCCAGCATTGATATCTGTGTCGTGTGTAGCAGTTGTGGCGTCAGTGTCGATGTTCATTATTGGATTCGTCTGCGGACGTGACTGTTTCAGTCAGAGACGGAAAAGCTGACTCAGCATGAACAGACAATGTCCACGTCAACTGCAGCTGCTTCAAATGAACCAGAGGGGGGTCTGGAGCTCAAGGATAATGTAGCCTATGTCACCCTGCGTCCTAAATGAATCCTTTCATGACATCACTTTTTGAGTTTATAGATCATGTATATACGTTCATCTTTATCTGGTATGTGGATCTCATGCCCAGGCCACACTCTCAGTGTCATTGCATTGCAATGCATGCCTAGCGCCTGGCTCTATAATCATAATAATTATTAATATTAATATATTTTGATAGTGATACTATTAACGGACATGACATTGAATGAGCAAGATATTACACTTGTACATGTACTTGGTGCGTACAACACCACAAGCAAGGAATTCCACGCAGATTACAATTTGTAGGTTAGACTATCACAGGCACAAGCTGCATATTATTATAGATGAATAAAATAAAAGATCAAGTGCCTTTGACGAAGGGTGTTATTAAATGGTTGTTCTGCTCTGTCGACTGGTAAGGACGTCAGTTCAGCATGTACCCTATCAATATCTGTGTCTGACGACCGTTTACCATTCACCATTCGCGATTGGTAAGGGGTCGTCGGAATGGAAAACTCATAACCGAGATATGGACGATCCTTTCCATGTTATGACATGCAGTGGACAACCTCGTCTAGATGTGTATTACCGGGGTATATATAATTTCAGTAACAGTTTACTTCTTTGCAGTCACATACTGAAAGACAAACAACATCTTAAGTTATCCAAACTTCAAGGAAACTGCTACATGTTGCATATTGCAAAATATAATAATATTATAGTCATGTGAGTTTAGATTTAATACTGTAACATAAACCATGACATTGTGAATGTAAACATACTATTTCTTCAGATTTATACAAACTCTCTACAGCAAACAAATGCTGTTTATCATAAACAATGAATTTACTGGTATATAGACTATAGTTTAGAAACTCTATACGTATATAATATAACAGCATGCAGTAAACTACATCCTTGGAGTAAACACCCTCTCTATCTTATCATCTGAATTTTCAAGCAATATTATTATGATGCCACAGCTTGATAACTTGGCTAGGACCTGAAGCCTAAGGATCATGCAGAGAGAAAATTCTTTAGAAATCCAGAAGCAATTATCTTACAATTCCATGGAGAAACTAGCACCCGGTTCGAACGATTTATATAAAATACCATCAATCTCCCTGTCTTCTTGTTGAATATTACCATACATGCATTACCATTTCACAGTGTATACAAAGAATTGCTGAATTTGCCTATGAATGTCTGAATAAGGTCAGGTTACTTTTGATGATGTAATATGTTTGTGCATTAGGCTCAGTTTGGAAATCCAATACTATAATAAAAGCCCCAATTTTATACACACTATCATTGTTTTTTTTTCCTTATCGAAAGATGATCAGATGCATATGGTGCAATTCCCACAACAGACATCTGTTGGGAATAACACATCATAAAAAATTTAATATAATATTACCCTTACGCATCCTCTTGCCCTATAGGTACTGTGGAGTGGGGTATTGTTCAAATTATTTTTGGTACACATGATTGTATGTCTTATTATCATGAGAGCACCAAGACAATAGGTATATAGTATAGTTCTACTCTGCTGAGTAGCTACCTGCATGTCAGTAGTACACTGTAGGGATTCTTTTACATTATCTACAACAGTCACATCACAGCTGCATCAACAAGGGAGGAACTAAATGAATATTATGTACACTTGACCTTATTCAGACATTCATAGGCAATTCACAATTCTATTTGTTGCATGGCAGTTGCTTAGCAACCCAAGTTTTTATAGGCAATAATTTGCTGGCTATGGCCCATGGGAAGGGGTTGGGTCATCATAAAGTAGGCCAATGATGAATAGAGGTCAACTACCAACAAAATAGTTATTTGCCAGTAATTGGGGTACATTCGACCATGCATCTCATGCACCCCAATTACTAGCTAGCAGATAGCTATTATGTATACACTGTGAAATGGTGCGGCATGGGGTCATCTGTGTATGCCAGCCTAACCATAATATGCATATTATAGCATACAGAATTAATCCATCCATGTTTCATTTACACAGCTAGTGATCATTTATATGGCTGTGTGGTTGCAGGTATGCTGTAAGGTGTCTGTCCAGATCACACAATAGCACTTGTCCCCTATACCTACTATTATTATGATATTGTGCTGTGAGGGCTGGAGATCCACACTGCATAATTATTATTATAAGTGCAGACAGGAGCTACTTATTCTTCATATTAAGCTTAATGATATGATTAAGACTATTACCTATAAAATGATGAAACTTGATGTTTCCTGAAGATTATTTATCTACACAAATCCTTGGAACACAGATAATAATTATTATGGTTAAAATTATTATTATAGTGCCATAGCAGTATTATCCAATATTATAATAGTGCACAATGTGCCCCCATGAACAATCCATTAATGTTGTGTCCTTTAGTTTTGACAGCTGCTAGGTATCTGGTCAAGATTCATATAGATATGAATGTACAACTTTCCACATATGAATACCATTAATAATTAGTTTTTAAATTAATATTCACCACGGCCACCTGTCACAAGTTTTAGTGTCAACAAACCACACACACACACATGTCACACACACAAGTTTATTGAGTCACTAATTATTGCATACTGACTTCAAGCAATTTCCTTGGAGGATACTAAGTTAATGGATAATAATATTATTATAGTAATGCCATACCATTACAGTATGTAATAGGTATAATAATATTATTATTATTATAGTGACTGTAGTGGTATACTTAATCATGAATATGGTTGGGAGAATGATTGGAATTTGTGTGAAGTCACTAGTCTATACCACCTACTGTGTGCACCCTTGAGATAAATGATTGCAATCAATCATCTTGAGCACTCTCAGAGAAGAGGACAGAATAGATTGTTTTTTACAACTAAGTTACAGTATTTTTGGTATAATATTATATTATTATATAACGTAAGTTCCCATAATGCTCCAGGAGTGTACCTGTACTTCCCAACACATTGCCCATAATTATGCTCAAGTTGAACCAATATTAAAAAAATAATTAACTGTTACTGGGGGTATGAGACATGCTATACTATTGTTGAATGCAACCAATTCAGTTTTACCAGGTGGATTCAAAAGTGGGTATACCAGCCGACTGATCATGCAACCTTTTACTATACCTGCAAATATGTGCCCTAAAAATTGTTATGCCAGTCGATGCTCATAATTCTCAAAGTATTAATACTGACACACACACTGATTATATGATCAAAATTGTGCCAGCTAACGTTGTGCATGCATGATATTAGTATGTGCATGCCATGCACGTATACATGCATGCTCAGCTTGGTGTTTGCTTCTATAAAATTAATTATTAAATCACCAGTTTGGTAGGATCATATTATATAGCTTGGAGATCTTTGTAAACAGAAGCCTTATAAGTAAATTGTTGCACACACTACTTTCCGGGGAATCCTTATCAAAACATGGTCAGATAGAGTGGTTCACATCTGTTGCCAACAACCACACTAGGGTATGGGTTTATGCATAATATTATTATTATGTGACCATATGCATCTCACCAACCATGCCAGCTGCCAACGAATTAAGGTAATAATAAGAGCTGCTTACCATACACTACAGCAGAAAAGGATGTTCAGCAAGTATTTCTCCAACTAGGGTTTCTTCTGGTGGAGATTCATTGGCAGTAGTAGCATGCCAAGTTGTTAGGACATATTATAATGAATTTCTAATTAAGTGGATTAATTAATTTTGTCTTGTGAATTATTAGCTTAAGCAAATTTTTAGGAAGAGAGGTTTCTTCCCACCCCTCCCCCCCCCCCCCATGAGACTGCCTACAAAGTATGAACATTAGTTACTGTACTGACTATTACAACAATAGCAGTTTTATAATTACTATTTTATAACAATAATTTGGAAATCAATTGGGGATTTATACAAAGTAATTGTGTTGTGACAGCTATACAGCATACTATTATTATTATACATGACAATGTTCATATACAGTTTAGATGCAGTAAAAAAAAGCAGTCACATTACATCAATTCATTAAGTCTCACACTACGCACAAAATTTAATACTGGGCAATTTTACTACAATCTTAAGCTCTTCACTTGAGTTTGTTGTGCCTGCATAGAATGTCATAAGATAACTATTATGTACAAACATGCCCCTCTTTAAAAATAATGGATACTAAGTTAAAACTTATTTGAATATGAAGCACAGACAGAGGTTAATCTAGAAGGGCAGTGAACCTTACACTTCGGACCTAGACTGTTCTAAGTTACACTAGCAGTTGCAGTTAGACACGAAAGAGCACCAAGGTGAATCACCTATGCCTTCTTTCATTATTAAATAGTAGCATTACTACCTATGATTTCTAGGGTGGCTGACATTAATTTTATTAGTACAGTCGAGCCTCTGATAACGGACCCTCCGAGAAGCGGACAACCTCTCTACAGTGGACAAGTGCCGTGTTACCGATTGAATTTAGCATAGTTATAGTACATTAGCAACCTCCGAGAAGCGGACGCTTCTCGATTCCGGACAGCGGACAAGATCCAAGCTCCCAACATGACTTTTCAATGCAAAACTGCCTCTAAATGGCGGACATCCGGAAACCACGCCCACCTTTGTCGCAATCTAGGCGGTCGCGATATTATGCTTCATGCGTGATAATAATATTAGCCTTGAATCCATATAACGATTTTGGAGTAGCCAGTACTTCAGAAACAAAAAAAAATTCAGCCTGACAGTGTGCTGTTGATACTGAAAACAGAACATACCAACCACTTGATTATAATCTCTACTGCTCTTATTATGCATTTCAGTGCATTTACTAACTTGTAAAGGATAATACAATCAAAATGGGTTGAAAAATCATGAACCTCCGAGATAGGGACAACCTCCGAGCAAAGGACAAGAGGCCTGTTCCAAAAGTGTCCTTTGTTCGGAGGCTCGACTGTATTGTGATGATACTACTATTGACAGCAACCACAACTCATTGGGGGTGGGCCGATATTCCGTAGTGGGCATACAGTACATACAGTGGAACCCCTCTATAACGGCCACCATTGGGGAATGAGGTAGTGGCCTTTATAGAGGGGTGGCCTTAACTCAGGGATTTTTTCCATAAATTGATAAAACAACAACACAACTTGAATTATGCAATAAAATATTAAGTAGGATTAAAATATTCTTTAAGTGTGCTCTGCCTAGCAAATACCACTTTTACGGATCTACATTATACATCGAGCGACTGAAAACTATAGTACATAAGCTAATCTCAGATGGCCTATTGTAAACTGTACTGACTGATGATTATAATAAAAAAAGTAGGTGTAGTATGAGATCGAGATCATGCGCACTAATGATCGTTAAAGTGGGTGGAGCTGGCCGGTGACGACCTTTACCTTGGCTAAAGTGGGTGGAGCTGGCCGTAGTGCGAGGTCAATACGTATTGGTGAGCATCATTTGGGGCCACAATACGTGGCCGTTGTACGGAGTAGAGGGGTGGCCGCCAACCAGGGGTTTCTTAAGTACTATCTTATATGGAGATGCAATCGGGACCAAGGTGAGTGGCCGTTATAGACAGGGCGGCCGCCCATCAGGGGTGGCCGTTAAGAGGGGTTCCACTGTACAATTTAAAGGACTAATAATTATTATAGCCTATTCCATGGCATCCTTCCCCAACTACTCACTTGGATCCATGTGGATTCTAGGCCAGGTCACATCGAGTCTCTGGACACTGCAGGATCTGGTGCAGGTCCCTGCATACATAATATTTTTAAATTTATTACGTATAGATTATAAATATTCCAACTAACAGTAGCTATAGCTACATGACTAAGTAGCCAAAATAAATATCATAACATAATCATATGAAAACTTGACCACTTGCCCAGTAGCTGCATGCATGATGGTTCATATGGTAAAGGTCGTCAAGATAGTGCGTGCACACATTGATACTGGCACCTCAATCGCAGAGATGGAGTCTGAGAGTTGACCACGGCCGACTCTCGACCTTGACACTGACAATTTTCAATCACAGGAGACGAACTCAACAGCTTCTGAATATCAGGTTAGTCGTGGCATGGCACACAGCGTGCGTGCTATATATAGCACAAGGCTAGCCTTATTTATCCACGGGATTACGTCAGCCAAGAGAACGCGTGAAGTTCGGCCGGCGGTACTTCGCAAAGAAAGTAGCGCTCAGCTTACAATGTATTCGCTGGATACATGCGTCAGATACTCTACATATATACCGATTTTCAAGTCTCAGAAAGGCTCCACGGAGGCCCTGAGTTTTCTGGCAATTACCTCATAGATTACGTCATCATTACCTAATAACCACAGTAAAGTAAATTTCTACTGGGCAAGTAACAAGTAATGAAAAACTTAGAGACTACGTCCAGAGTCCCTCATGAATATGCCGCCAGAACTAGGACACATCGACAAACTGCTGCTCTGTATACGCGTACAATATTGGGGCGCGCGGCTTGAGCCGGTTGACCTTCACCTGCCATGTGCTCGACTGAATAGGGAAATCCCCCTGCCCTGAAAGCGAGCTCGCTAGAGAAAGCGAACTGAGAGAGACGCCATAAGGATATCATCGGATAGTTCACGATCTCTTCTACGCTAGGTTCGAATTCTGGGTCCCAACAACCTTTCATGAGCGCTAAACATTTCGAAAGCAATTTCATCATCATTACTCACAATTACCTCATCGTTACTTTATTAAATAAAACCATCCCTGAAATGATCCACTTTATGCCAACTACACTGTATAGTAATGTAATTAATAATAATAATAATAATCTACATGTACATGTATGACCTTATACCACATGAAGGTTAATTAAATTCATGATAGTGATTGACGTCAAGGATACATATTCAAAATTCATATTCGTATTTTCTAGTCTTAGGGGGAAATCCCAGGGGAATACCCCAATATTGTCAACACCCTCATACACTGGGTATTAACAAGATCTAATTACATACACACATAATTAAAATAATTTGTTATTAGTAGCTAGGGCAGAGCTAGCAACTGGCTCAGCAATATGGGGGTAATTTTTGTGGGGTGCTAATTTTCATTATTTTCATGGTTGACTTGGCAGTCACAAAATTTTCCCACCCATGAACATTAATGCCTATGGTGATTTTTCTGTGACTCCATGATAATGGGCGTGGCTACAAACATCGTGGCAGCGTGGCCAACATTTCCCATGCAGTGTTAGAATAGTCGTCACTGTCATCCAGCTGATGATGTCTTTGACCTCTATCCCATGCATTTGTCCAAGTCTCTGTAGGTATGGCTTAGTAACAAAGAAGATTGCAAGCGAGATCAAGTGAGTGTAACAATTACATCATCGCTTGTGCAGTGCCATGACCCTGGACTGGTTGCTGTCATAAAATTTAAAACCACAAAAGTTAATTTTGAGGACCTTTTTGGACTTTCTAGCACCCCTGAAAACTATACCCGCCATACGGAATCCGTGCCTCTCATGTATACCAGGAGCATATGAGCCGCCCGAAGGCCGGGGAAGGAGCGTCCGACTACCGTAGGGTTGGCTGTAGTATGTGTTAGGCGAAGTCCTTAAAGGCATTGTGTCCATACATAAGGCCTAATTGCTTCTTAATGAGCTCATTAGTTCAAAAATTCAATTAAAGTGGGCACAGGAAGTACGGGCGCGCCCAATATCACGGTATAGTCCACGGAAGTACGCGGAGATCGAACACGTGCAGCGCAGAAGACATTCGCGACGGTCGAGTTGAGAAGCCTGTAATCTTCGGTTATGGACGGCTAAAGAGTAAGAAAACCGATGAGTATAGGATCGAGAGCCTACACGATGCCTAGAAAGTCGAACGCCCAGCAGAGCGAGCCTCAACGGGCAGATTTGAATGTACACGCGAACTTATCAGCCATCCGCCACGCCCAGTGTTCATTTACCGCGTGGGCGCGTGCGGCTTCAATTAGCAGGCAATCAGCGCTTATAGCATGACACAATGCCTTTAAGGCTACACTTCCTTATTTGGAACGTGCAGCTCATAGCAGATTACTTTTGTACAACCCACACTGTACTAGCTAATTGACTTAGTCTGTAGTGTGGTTGTGGACTGTGTACTACGGGCGGTGCTATCACTATGGAGCTCAACCAATGGAAATACCCTGCAACTGGCCACTCCATATAAGGTCAAGCACTGCTAATGAACTTCGCCTAACACATAGGATACGCAGTCGGACGCTCCTTCGCCGCCCTTCGGGCGGCTCATATGCTCCTGTGTATACGTATGTACTTTGCATGTATCTCACGTTATTGGGCTAAACGATCACGCCTTAAGTCGTTTATAGCCGCCTCAATATAAGGGTGGGAGAATCAACATAGTGCAATTTTATCTTAATCCCTACACATGCATACACTTACGCCCCGTTTACACGTCCAAACCAGTTACATAAAACTGAACCAGATTAAACCACATTTATACGCATGCACATGCTTAACTCAAGTTAAGATATTCATAGCCCACTACTATGCATGCAACCCACTTGTAACCCATATCAGGATGTGGGTTACAACCCAGGTCAACTAATTTGGTTTATATTAGCGTATTTACACGTTAGTCTAATGCAGAGTCAAGCCCTACGTGTAAACGAGGCTTGAGAGTAAAAAAGAAGCCACTATTAATCCCATGACATACAATTGTAGGTGATGGATGTGGAATGGTCTTCTTTCCCTCTTCCTTCTTTTTCCTTTCAGAGTCATCATTACTCTCTTCTGTATTACACGTATTTACATACAAAATCGCATTCCTCAATAGAAGGGCCGAGAATCATAGTGGGCTAACCCCAAACTAAATGTGGGGAATTGTCTAAAAAGTCTAAAAATGGACTAAAAACCATACATTGTACTCTACCAAGTTTTCAGAAATGTAAATTTTCTGCAGCTCATGAAACACATTTTAAACATACTTTCAAGATCCAGGGGGGGGGGGGGGGGGGGGGGGGGTTAATTCAACATTTGTGGGTTAGCCCACTACGGTTCTCATTATTATTAATTTAAAAATTTTAATTTAATATTTATACTAGATAATTTATTACATCCTTAAAAAAATGGTTTTCCTCATGCACCCCAACTCAGGCGGTCTAAGGACTGGGACACCCATTTCAGAGCATGATTTTAGCTGTAACTTTAGCCACCATATCTCCAGAACACTACATGTTGTGAACAAGGAAGTTGCACCATAAGATAGACCAACCATTTCTCTAACCGCAAACTAATTAATGGTCACGCCCATTAATTAGCTGCCTCCTGGTGACGTCATGCGTAAAGGCTATTCTGAAGACAAGATCGCAAAAGGCGGCGGTGAAGATCAATCTGGACGACTGTCTCTGTAGGCCTTAAATAAAGTTTATATGCCTAAGTTGATCTGTCATCGTACTGAGCGGGAATGCCCCAAAGTGTGATAAACCTAAGGTCACACGAGGGTTATTTACCTGAATATCTCCTGTCTCGTTCAACAGTTCTTCCTGCCCCAGGGCATTATGGCTTAAAATTGTCGTTACTCGCTTTGTACAACGGAGATATCTTTATAGCTAAGCGTCTTCATCGCCGCCTCAGCCAACCTCTGCCTTTGTACAGCTACTATATGGCCATGATCGTGATCATGTGACTAAACGTATTGAAGTATATTGCGCGCACGTGACCCCTGCTGTTGCGCGCGCGTACCCAGTCCTTAGATTACCTGAGAATGCCCCCATCTATTGATATTTGAAACAATGCTAGACAATCACCTATAATAATTGTATTGTGCTACACTGTTAGGAATTTCAGCTGTAAACACATAATATTAGTACATGTATAATACACAAATCTGTATGTACAACAATTATATATAACTGCCATACTTTTAATGATGTACAAAGCACCAATAACAGCAATAGCAGCCCCAAGAAGAACTCCAACAATTCCACCAGTGACACCAATAACACCACTAACAAGTCCACCAACTCCAATAAGTCCACCAACAGCCCTAACAGCAAATTTTAACCTCTTTACTCCTTGATAATGCTTAAAAATGAATACATGCACATGCATGCAAGGTATCCGCAGTACATGGTAAGGGACACGGCCAAGGCTATGGAAATCAGTCAACCATACATGTACTAACTGTAGTGTACAACGAACAATAAATTCCATCCTTTCCCTACTAATTACAAGGCACTCACTTGGATCCATGTGAATTCTTGATCACATCTGGTGCAGGTCCCTGCATACATATTATACATGTACCGTAGATTGCGAATATTTCGTGTCTAAAATATTTCGTGCAATAGTTTTTCGTGTTAAATAATTTTCGGACAAACGGCCCTGTACCGCATTATCGTTAATATTGCGTATGTATTTTTGCGCAAGCCAGGCAGTCCAAAAATATTTTAACAACGAAATATTTGCGATTTACAGTACTTGTAGATTGTAAACCATTCAAACTTTATGCAGCATAATATTAAGTTTACTTAAATCGTTGACTTATGTTTGATCCAGTATTCTATATATTGTTATGAAAAACGATATGACACCAAACCAGCAAACAATCTGGCCTTCCACATGTTCTGCAGTTGTTGAATACAACCCCAAGCTTCGACTTAGGTATGAAATTAAAAGGTGTGAATTGCATGCAGGAACGCGTATCTATGCAAACGCCCCTAACACAAATCATCTGGTCACCTCCTGGCAGTCATGTAATGGGCTAAATGTTCATCTAATGGCCAAATCTGATCACAAATACTTCAGGAATAGCTGAGACTCTGAAATCTATGTCTGATCTTAAACTACAACAAAATACCTTGAAAGAAATCAGATCTCCAGGTGGTCCCTCAAACATACTCTGGCTAGGTATCCACTCCTGCTTAAGTGTAGGTACACATTCCTATAATAATGTTGTGCAAAAATGTTGAAACGTGGAGACCGAATTGCATATTAATTTTAACATTGCTTTGGCTTGCAAATTATACATAATACTTACTCAAGGATTTATACCATAATATACGTATATTCTATTCCACATTGCACTAGACTGCCTCTACTATACATGTACTTAATTATTAAAAAAAAGCCTCCTGCCACTCCAGGTGGATAAGAAATAAATAACAATCTTATCACTATAATAGTTACCCCGTTCACATTATCTGCTGGTTCTATGACTCCACCGTCTCTGTCAGATTTCTGTTGAAAAATAACAAGAACCATAAGTGATGTACATGTAAGTACAAGAGTGTTAATATATGGGCTAGATGGAGAATAGCTAAGCTACCTTCATCGGGAGACTATAGAAACAAAGCAGTCAAGCATTTTTACCATGGTAATAGAAATTTTTGTGCCCACATGTCCTATGTCCATAATGCATTGGGGGAGTGTCTAGTGAAATGTACATGCATATACATGTACATGTATACAATGTATCTTTCCCATAACTAAAGTACATCACTCAGTTTGGACTCAACCAAGTGATGTAACCAAATTGTACCATGGGCTACGTGGCCCTGATAATACATTCTGTTCTACAGCATAGCAACTAAAGTGCCGACCATAAAAGGCTTGAGCACATACCTCAACAGTTGAAACCATCATTGTCGATTGAGTCAATGCTAGACATTGATAAATAGCGAGCAAAAGCTAAACTCAAGCTTCTTCATTGACATTCGGAACCACAATACTATTGTCGCTACACACAAAAGACCAGCCATGTTGTCGCTGTCTTGGTTTCAACTCAAAGTAGTCCAAGTGTAGCTACCGCTAGCACTGCTTCTACTGCTGACTTTGCTGCATTAAGACTTAATGCAGCAATCTGCATACCAATAGTATAGTACTCTGCATAGCACTAAATTACGTCCAGAGTCCCAATTAACAAATCGATTCGGCCGCTCGATGAGGTAATGATGATGAAAACCTATGATGAAATGATGATGAAACCTATGATGAAACCTATGATGAAATTGGGTGAAGACTGCTTCAAAATGTTTAGCGCGCATGAAAGGTTGTTGGGTCCCAGAATTCGAACCTAGTGTAGAAGAGATCGTGGACTATCGATGAGATATGGCGATTCTCCCAGTTTGCTTTCTTTGGCGAGCACGCACTCGGGGGGATTTCCCTATTCAGTCTAGGCACATGGCCAGTGGAGGTCACGTCCGGGTCAACCGGCTCAAGCCGCGCGCCTCAATATACGCGCATACGGAGCATGCGCAGTCTGTCGACCTGTCCTGGTTCGAATTATGGCGGGTACAGTAGCGCGATGTGGTACTTTTCATGAGGGACTCTGGACGTAGTCTCCAAGTTGTTCATTATCTCCCCAGTAGCAATTTACTTTTCTGTGGTTATGAGGTAATTATGGTGTAATTATGATGAAACCTATGGAGTAGGTAATCTATGAGGTAATTATGAGAAAATTCAGGGCCTCGCTGGAGCCTTTCTGGGACTTGAAAATCAGTAAATATGTAGAGTATCTTACGCGTGTATCCAGAATACATTACAAGCCGAGCACTACTTTCTCTGAGAAGTACTGTTGGTTGAACTTCACGTGTTTTCTTGGCTTACATAATGCCGTGGATAAATAAAGCTAGCCTTGCACTATATATTATAGCACGCATTGTCACAAGGGGCTGGCCCGCGCGCGACTGCAGCAGCGCGACCAACCTGAAGTTCGGAAGGAATACTGTACTGTCGAGTTCGTCTCTGTGATTGAAGCATTGAAACTTGTCGCTGTCAAGGCTGAGAGTCGATCTTAGACGCCATCTCCATGATTTCTGGGGCGAGCATCGATCGGTGTGTACGCATTCTATTGACGACCTTTTACTACATGCACCATTACACTATGCAGCTATATACTGGGGAGATGGTCAAGGGTTCATTATAAAGGATAATTATCTTATCTGCAGCTTTTTATGTCACATTCAAAAGTAGCCTCGAACCCAGGCTCACTTTTTTGGGGTTCGAGGCTAATTCAAAAAATGCTGTGACTACCCTAGCAGATAATAATATGATAATGTAAAATTTTATAGCCTAGCTCAGAGGTCAATAAATGATTTATCAACCTCCTATACAGCAATCTGATTGGTCAGACTCTTACAACCATGGCATGGTACAGTGTGCTCTAAATCTTTATTATACACCCCATACTACAACATACCTGTTTTGAATCAGAATCTTGAACAGTCTCGTTCTCGACTTTTGGTGCCTGTAATTAGGAATAATTATACCATAAAACTCTGTAGAATGTACATATAGAATTATAATAGCCTAGCACAAATTTTAATGGTGTGTACTATGTACACTAACGCCTCAATTGTACTCTCCCTTGGTATAACTGACTGGCTATGATATAATTGTCAGAGCCAGGGAAGAGTTATATACCAACTACAGTGTGTAGATAATAGGCGGTGTATTTAATCTTTACTCTAGCCATATATGGGGCTAACCACTGAAACATAATATTCCTGTAACATACCAAACGTTCAATTTTAGCCAACAAGGATTGCACCTCCTCTGCCTAATAAATGGTAACAAGATATTAATTATTGTTACTAACACAAATTAATAGTAACACACCTGCTTTGCTTTCACCCGTTCTAATTCTGCTTTCACCCGTTCTAATTCTGCCTTCAGATGATGTATTTGCTCATCCTTAATCGAAATAGTGTAATGACTTAAAGCACATTACTTATCAACTTCCCATACATCTTTAAGACAGTCTTATTAAACGTCTGAGTCAGCACATGTATATAAGCTATAGGATGCTTTAAATTTTTTAGTTGGTCGGGTTAGTTCAAACAAACATTTAATTTTGAGTGGCCCAACTACAAGATATCATACATTTCCACCATTACTTCAGGGTCCATTAAAGGTATTATGCCGTGCCATATTATATCAGCACTACTAATTGAAGGTACACACGCCCACATATAATGTCGATTGAGTGTAGCAGATGGCTAATAAGTTGGCGAGTATACATTAAAATCCACCCACTGATCATGAGGCTCACTCTATTAGGTGTTCAATTTTCTATATAGGCATCCTACTTAGTTATAATAATATTGTACAAGTACGTATGATGCTACAATCATGGTATAATATGCACGAGTTATTTACAGTAAGCTCACATACTCGGAGAATCTATCTCCCTAGCTGTATGTCAACAGTGAGCACGCAGCAGCATGAACTTTGAACCTATTACTTCGTAAACCACACCCCTCAATGCAAGGTCAACAGTAGCTACTCGAACTTATCCCCTGGCACTGCAATGGTGACATTCTCATTCTGCTCAAACATTGTATCTACCACCAGACTATTATGTCAAAGAATAGACCTTGTCTATCGCTTCACTCTAGGGCTCTCGAAATGCGTGGTACTTTGCTCCGTTCATTCAAAAATGCATCTCTATGGCCACCCTTATTTGTGCACACGACACTGCAATTCTGACCAACCGTGAGCCTTCAGAACTTGTAGCAGAGCGCATCTTTTATGCCCTCCGGCCAGGTTAGGATACGGACAAATGATCGTCTGAAAAATATTTTTGTTGTATAATATACATGTATATAGTCGGGACTCCTACAGCTGTAGTATAATAAATAAATGGCAGCAGTGTGGAATGGTGGAGGTATATGAAATCAATTTTAGAAAGTTAGAAGCCTTAAATGCTGTGTAGTCTTCCAGTGTGTAAACCATTAGCCATAATTATATTACAATTGATGTGCCTGATTCAATTACTCTTACGGTATATGGTGCATGTGTATCATCATCCTATATACTATTATTATAATAATGATAAACAAGCTAAGTGCAATGCATTCAGTTGTTGCATAATATTATAATCACATACCTTTTGCTTCCCTTCTCTCTTTTCATCATTTAGCTTGTTTTTCTATTGATTTATTATATAATATACTCACAAAAATTCAGACTAGAAAATAGGAACATCCCCAATTGTACCAATTCATCCCTTTCAGCCATGAGTTTGCGTGACTGTTGTTCCTATAACAAGTGTAGTATGGAGGTATATCCATAAATACACAGCTGATACAATAAACTAAACATACGTGCTCCTTTACAGTCGTCTCCAGACGTTCTATTACTGCCTCCAACCCGCTTCCTCCTTCACCCTTGACCTTTTCATTGTTGGATTCCTGAAAGACATGCAAAAAATGGTGGCATTGAGAGAGTGTATGCATGAAAAGCTACATGTAGTATGCTCATGTACTACGAATACTAACAACTACATGTACATATATAATTATGGTCCATGCCACTAATATCACATATTCCTTTCTGCTGGATCCATAGTTGTTAAAATGATCAAATATAGCAATTTTTTAAACAGCACACTCGCAGCATCAAAGCCACAAGCTCTCGACCAACAGAGGGCCACTCTTGAAGAACATGTTTGGCATTGCTGTGAGTACTTTGGAACTCAAGAGTCTAGTATACAATGGAAAACTTTTTATAACTTGTAGAGGGATTGCTAAATTAAAATTTTACCATTTCAAATTCAACACATACATTAATCATGCACTCCTATCAAATCCCTTCAATATCAATAAAAAACCATTTCACCAAATTAATCACTATGTTGTGGTGCTAAGAGTGTGCATACTCTCTAGGGTATCCAATCTTGCTCAAATGTACCCATATACATGAAGGTTGCTCAATTCGTGTGTGTGGAAAGTTAAATCACCTTGTTCAACAGAGTCTTTAGTCCAGAAGGATCTCTACGATCAGGTATCGAATTACCATGTGCTTGGTCTACTTCGTCTATCCCCTAGAAATAAATGATCAATAATAGTGTTATAGTAGTACAGGTCAGTAACATACATGTAATTTCAGCATGCATCAGTGGCGGATCCAGGATTTCTAGAAGGGGGTAGCAGTACAGTTTTTGCGCGCGCTTTGCGCGCAAAATTTTAGAAGCCACGCCCACTTTCGGGAAAACCACGCCCATTTCGATCGTTTTTGAGACCAACTACCAGCCCTACCAGTCCAATCGATCTGTTTTCGAACGAATTTTCGTCTAAAGCATTCTAAGGTGAGCCATAGCAGCGGTTTTCTTAGATCTATAGCCAGAAAGGGGGGTTTCATTTAGTTTATCATCAGTACTTCTTAGTGTTAGATGCAGCCCAAAGGGGGGTACACTTGCACCCCCCTTACCCCCCCTGGATCCGCCACTGTGCATTGGTACTCACCCAGGATAAAATTAAATTGTGGAAATGCTACACGTACCTAGATTGACCCTTAATATAATTTATTTGGTAGCCTGACACAGTCCTAAACTAAACACACCTGGTTCTTTACAGTCCTATTCAGTTGCTTATTTTCTGCCTCTGACTTGCTTTCTCCTTGGTCCTCAACCTTTCCATCATTCAATTTGGATTCCTGGAAAACATGCAGAAATGGTAGCATACAGTGTATGCATGAAGAGCTGGAATGCTCATATGAGTAGTACTAAGTCCTTAGCAATCATACACAATTCAGTAAAATGTCTATTTGAAAATAAAGAGTAATTATATGCATGGGCAGATCTAGGGTAGTTCACAGGGTGCCTGTGAACCCGCCCCCCCTCCAGCCTTCACCAATTTAGAATGGTAACTGACTTGCTAGATATCTTGCTTATGATCCCAAGGCTTCAAATCAACCAGCTATTACATACCGATAAACATTCTGTATAAAATTGGACTAAAACAACCTGAAAAGTTGAGTTCTCTAGCAGTTTGTCACCATGCAGTTGTTCTTGCTGCCCGTTTGTGGGCATGGTTATCCAAAAATGGGCATGGTCCTATATTAGTGCGCATATGCACGAAAGCAGTGAACCACCACCCCCCCCCCCCCCCCCCCCCCCAGAAATCCTGGATCCGTCCCTGATATGCCACAGTTGTCTGATCAAAAGTAACATTGCATCACGATGATACACCCTAAACTAAACACACCTGGTTCTCTACAGTCTCGTTGAGTTGTTCATTTTTGTTATCTGCCTCTGGCCTGTTTTCTTCTAGTTCCTTAGCACTTTCACCACTGGATACCTAAAAGCAATGTAAAATGCATGCATGCATGGGGGGCTGGTACACTCATAGGCCTAAGTCCTTAGCAATCATATATGTATTACTACAATTCAATCATTGTACAGCATATTTAGAATAGTTGTCGATCAAAAGTAACATTAAACTAAACTATGATGCTTTCTGAAACAGCATCTTCATTCATTCTCTACAGAAGTTATATTTGGAAGCAATACTAGATTCACGCTTAAAGAGATTAACACCGGACCATACACACCCCAGGTGTGAAACAGGTACGTCGTGAGTGGGGCTGGATGTTCAGACCAGAACATGAATCATTACTTACTACAAGCGTACGAAGAGAGCATGCTAAGGTTTACCGTATCAAGAGGTTAAAAGAGGTTAAGCAGGCAAAGACTGGCGAGTATTCCAAAGAAAAAGAATAGATCAACACTAGATACTGTACTGAAGATTTTCAGTGCATGGTTACAGATATCATATAATATAGGGACAGTTGACTGCATATTCAGTCCATGGACTGCTCCTATATGCAAGGAACAACTGTTTGCTTTTACATACAACGAGAAAATAAATATCATTTCTATAATATTACATTGTATGTATTTGATTACCATCATCAGTCCACGACATTTTCTTAGTTGTTGCACAATGTGATTCCATCCTAAAGAGGGAAACACTACACTGATACATGTACACACACATGTATACATACGATGCAGACCAGCAGAATGGCAACTGTCCACACATGTCCTGTCCTGCATGCATTCTGCCCACAATTGACTATCTTCCTGGCTATAGATGGATACAAATGTGGGTAATCCGCACCCGCATACACATGTGGAATCAAGTACACAAGCAAAGAAATTTTATAGGCCTGCATCGTTGTAAGTACGAATGAGTTTACAATCAAAAATATAGCCAAGGAATGTTGTGAGGCCAAACTAGTTAAGATTGGGACTATAGAACACCTCGGATACTGAACTAGGGAACTTCTTGTCACTATAAATAGTTGGAAGAAGCTAGGCCTTGTCCACGAGGATAGCTAAGTTATTAAGCTTTTAAGTGTTTCTATTTAGTAGTTATTGTTAAAGATATTAGAAAAATGTGTGATTTTTGGCCATTTTTAGTGGTTTTTTTGCAATTTTTGTGCATTTTTGTAGTTTTTTGTCCCAATTAACTACATGTAATGCTCACATGAGCTATTTCTAATCCCGGTTACATAGTCTATATGATCTATGTTTGTAACTAGAGGGGACTCAAGCAGCCAATACAAAAAATGCAGTTTCTTCAAATTGTTGCATCCCAATGTTGTTTATATACACAATATTAACATGCAGTAGAGCTTTTACATCCAGCATAGCTGTGCCCACTAAAACCCACGTTTTGTGTCACCTAAATTACCACTAATTATAACATAACCCCCCTAACACAAGAATGCTCTATTGCTAAATGTGACATCTAGGATTGCAATTATAAAAAAAGTGTCACCATAATTATAGAGGTTTATGATAATCATCATACTGAGTTATTAATAGCGCGGCTTTAACTTTAAAAGTAAACACTACATACAGATTAGCAATAAAATCTTACGAATATATACGACGAAGAGGAAGAAAGCAATTCCTAAAATAATGATTACCAAAATGGTAATACCAGCAATCAAACCAGCGCCTGTGTAATGAGAGAAATCACAAATAGTAAATTACTGTACATGTATATCTGAAAATTTTTGCTGGATAAAAATTTGCTAAGCACAGCACTGAGAGATTTTCCATAAGCTCTTTCCAATTATATAATACTCTGTACTTAATAATTATCACATTCAATGGTGGGTCAACTATCAGAGGTTACACTGTGCATACTGGCATGTTATGAAATCTTACCATCTTTTCCCTCACTGACGGGAGCTTCTGAAACAGTTGTGACATTTGATACATTACCCATCACCACCGAATCCGTAGTAGTTGGTATTGAATCTGGATTACACAAAGTACAATATGTCATACATCATGCGTGTACCTTATGATTGCTACCACTGACAATTTATACATATATACATGCTACAGTAGTTCTCACAGCACACATATAATGAGTGTAAACTCAATAAATATATGACTACAAAAGTTGTATACCTGTAAGTGGAGAAAGCTAGCAGCCATGTATAATGATCTGCTTATAACTACCCGAATATTATATCAGGGATAAGCTAACAATTATATTTACCAGTTATGTTGAACCTGACAGTTTTACTTGGTCCACGACCGTTGATGCGGCACGTCACAGAAGATATGGGAAATTGGTCAGATGCTGTAATGTGTAGCTGAGAAATAATCACTGTGATCCCATTATCATCATTGACTCCAACTCTGGTGGCAATAGTCATCCCTCTGAGTCTTGTTTGATTGCTTCCATCATCTCGGCTAAAGATTTCAATGAGATCACCACCAGCACCAATGTAGTCCTCACTGACCCACTCCATCACCTCCGTTCCTCTGGCCTCACAAGTGAACGTCACACGCTCACCGGAAAGTGCATACCTTCCTTGAATGAGTGTGCTGGTGAGCATTATATCTTGTAGTGCTGCAAGGACTGATTTGTGCACATACATGTATATGATACTGTAACCACGATATTAATTTTTTATCTACACAGCTGGAAGGTAAATTAAACACTAAAAAAAAAACAAAAAAACTGGCACATACATGTAGCTTTCCATCACAATGCATGTTGAATCATGCCCAGATTGATGATACATGTGAAGTAAATCATAACTATGATGATTGACACCAATCAAAAGTTCACTACATGAAAATTTATCATATGAAATAATAAAATACATAGAAAATATTATCATCATTGTTACCACACAGTACATGTGTGCATGTTGTTGTAATTGCGTGGCAAAAATGGAATCAAAATTAGCCATCCGGATGATTGAGATCGTGCTGCTATTGACACCGATCGCCTTCAAAATTATATATACACCAGCAATAGCACCACTGCTAGCAATATAGCACCACCACCAACAATAGCATCAATGCCACTAATATACAGCACCACTGCCAACAACAGCCATCAACAGCACCACTGCCACCAATGCTACCAATACATACATGTAGAACCACCGCCAACAACAGCACCATTGGCAACAACAGCACCATTGGCACCAACAGCATCACCAATAGCACCACCGCCAACAATAGTGTAATAAATGTGAATAGTTCTTGAGCAAATAATGTATAAGGAATTCAACCCAATCACAGAGTCACCATGCAGGGTCTATTTATAAGAGGTAGCTATACAAAATCATGGCTACAGAGAACGTGAGATCAGGGCTATTAGACACAACTAATTAGTATACACAGTCAGTTGCATGTCTCCAGATTAAGCATTATATAATATTATACAATATTTGCAAAACAGTCTATTTAATTGCTACACCATCCTCTCCTTTGCAAGAATGTCCTAGTAGGTTATGACATCTCCGTAGCAGATCACTGGTCTTCTTATTCTTGTCGAGCATTATTATGGGACCCTCGTTTGTATTGGGTATGCTGGCAGGTTGTTCCAAATGATCTTGATCTTCTGAGACCTGGCGACTGGTACGAGGTCCCAGGGGTCCAAGGGGTCTGGCTGACAATTGGTAGATAACTTGTAGGGTTTCAGTCAGTTGTAATGCACTACAAGGTTCTTCCGACGTGGAGTGTCTTTCTTGATTCCATCACTGAGCACCTAGGTGACAGTAAAGGGCCCTTGCCACAGACGGTGTAACTTTTTGGATCGCCCTTTTGGTACAGCAGGAGAGTGTAGCTAAACTCTTATCACCACAGGCATACGACGGCCCTGAGACACGTCGGTCATACATGTAGATATCCTTCTGTCGATATTGGTCAGCCTGTAGGTGTTCGTGAATATTATTGTAGGCTTTCTCCAAGTTAGAGGTCAATTCTTGATGTACAGAGGAAGGTGCATCCAGGGGCACCAAACATGATATCGATGGGTAAGCGTATACTTCTCTCCCATACATCAAGCTGAAAGGGATGGACTTTGTACTTTCATGCACGTTGGTGCTATAGGCCAATATGACCATTGGCAATTTCTTGTCCCAGCTGCAGTCAACTTCGTTATCTGATGCAGCCATACTTAACAGACAAGAGGGTGCGATTAAACCTTTCAATCATCCCATCTGATTGGGGATGGTACGGAGTTGTCCTTGTTTTGCTCATACCCAGAAGCTGGCACACTTCTTTCATGAGGTTGGATTCAAAATTTTTTCCTTGGTCAGTATGCAGGAATTCAGGTGGGCCATGTCTTGCCACAAATTCATTGACGAATATGTTCGCCACCGTTTCCGCCTCTACATTAGGAATTGCGCAAGCCTCGGTCCACTTCGTAAAGTATAATCTCCAATGATGAGAATGTATTTGTTATCTCATGGTGTTTGTGGCAGAGGCTCCAGAATATCCATAGCTACTCTCTGCATTGGATTTCCAGAGAGTGAGGTTTGCATTGGAGCTCGGTGGGGCTTTGAAGGAGATTTTTTTGAACTGCAGATCTCGCAATCTTGGCACCACTTCTCAACATCATACCTTTGCCTCACCCAATAAATTCGAGTGAACTTTGTGCAATACTTTAGCTGCACCAAGATATCCCCCTGCTAGAGAATTATGAAGATCTGAAGGACTTTAGGAGCTACTCCTTGTGGGAATACCAATTGCAGGTGCTTGTTAGCTCCTGCCCCACTTACATCTTCCAATTGACGGTAGATTTCAGTTGCATCTGTTGCCTTTGTGCCCATAAACTTTGTAGGGTGTGGCTTTTTTATCTAATGGGCATTTAGGGGGCATGGTGTTGGTTCCCAGCCATTCCATCATCTGTTTCAAGTCAGGATCTGACTGTTGCATGGCCAAGATCTCTTCTTGTGTCCACTGTGGGAAAAGGCTAACCAGTGCAACAAGTGCAACAAGTGCAATAAGTGCCGGATCATTACGTGGCTCTTCTCCAAAGGCCTGACCACATTGACTGCATGATTGACGTGATAGAGCATCAGCATTAGTGTGTTGTGCTCCTGGATGGTGTTCAACCTTAATATCAAACTCTGCCAGTCTCTCAAGCCACCTTGCTACTTGTCCTTCTGGCTCCATGTGATCAGTTTCTACTAAATCTGTCTTCCATACAAGTAGGGTCGAAAATGTTGTGTAGCCCAAACTAGTGCAAGCATTTCTTTTCTTGTGACACAATATTTTCGTTCATTCTTTGTCAAGGCTCTACTTGCAAATGCAACAACTTGCTCCACTCCATCTATTATCTGGGACAAAACAGCACCCAGTCCATCACTGCTAGCGTCACAGTCCAGGATGAATGGACGTTGAAAGTGAGGGGAATGCAAGTACAGGAGCCGTGATTAAATGCATTTTGAGCAGCTGAAAGGCTCATTCACATTCCTCGGACCATGCCCACTGCTTTCCTTTCTCTGTTAGTCGCTGTAGTGGTGCTGCGAGGTGGGCAAAATTCTTCACAAATCAGCGGTAGTACGAGGCGAAACCAAGAAATTTACTGAGGTCAGTAAGATTCATTGGTGTGCTCCAGGCTACCACGCACTTTATCTTTTCTAGGTCAGTGTGGACAGCTTGCTGTGACACGATATGACCAACACTTTTGCTGAATAAATTGTACTTCCATAGCTTAATCTTCAGCCCGACTTGTTATAAGCGTTGAAAAACTGCTTCCAATTTTTGAAAATGATCTTTCACTGTGTGACTGAAGATGATAATATCATCCAAGTATACAAGAGATGATAATCTTATCCAAGTATACAAGATATGTAGACCAGTGCAGCCCAGCAAGAACAAGCTCTATCAGCCGCTGGAATGTGCTCGGAGCATTGCATAATCCAAATGGCATTACTTTGAATTGGTATAAACTGAATGGTGTCACGAATGCCATTTTCTCCCACTTTCTGTCTTCCATTTCTACTTGCCAGTAGCCAACCACTGTGCTCCGGCCAATGCATCCAGGGTGTCATCTATATGTGGCAGTGGGTGTGCATCTTTTCTGGTGACCGAATTCAACCACCGGAAATCAATGCAGAAATGGGAGGACCCATCTTTTTCTTCATCAAGACGATGAGTGATGACCAAATGCAAGGCCCATGTGCTGGCTTGATCACATCTTGATTCACCATATCATCGATCATTGACCGATCTTCCTCAGGCTGGTGTAGTGGAAGCCTTCTTGCAGGCTGCTTGATGGGGGTAGCATCTTGCATGTTTTTTTTTTTTTTTTTTGTTTAATATAATAAGTTTAGCAATAAAGCAAGGACACACAGAAGCATACAATATTGCTTATAATAATGCATCCTACACAAAAATGTAATGATGTTGATCTGATGTTTGATTTTGTTGGTTCTTCCAATGTATCCATCCCCAGTGGAGATTATGTCCACATAGTTGGTTAGCAGTTCACCAAACTTCTGTTGTTCAAGACTGGGTCAGAACCTCGACACTGCACTTCATTTTGGCAATCGTCTCACCAATGTTGGAAGAAGGGGGCTTCTTCTCCACGAGTTATGACACGTTGTTGCAGATCCACAATGCAGCCTTGGTTGGTTAAAAAGTCTGCACTAAGTAGGCATTCCTGCGTCAAATTATGAGCCACTAGCACTGGGTGCTGAACATAGGTCTTTCCTATCGGTACAGAAACTGTGGCCTCACCAAGGGCCAGATTCTCACCATTGGCAGCAACCACTGGCCACTCGGGCTCTCTCAGACTGGTGGAGTTGGAGGAGTTGCTCGACTTCCAGGCATTGGCATGGAGAATGGTTACTGCTGATCCAGTGTCAACTAACGTTGAGATGGGATGGCCATTGATACTCCCGTTAATTGAGACAGTGGGTCCGTAGATGATGCTATCAATCACTGAATAATTCTCCTCTGCCTTCCTCTGTCTTCCTGCTGGCCTTTTAGATCCTTTAGCATGGGGGCAGTTACGTCGAATATGCCCAGTCTGACGACATCCCCAACACACAACTTCAGAATCCTGCCAGTTTTCTGACCCCGGCGTGAGGGGGCTACTGCTAGCACGTAGTCGAGCGAGCCGATCTTCTGTCAACTTTTGGGCTTGGGCAGTTAATTCGATAACCTTTACTTCCATTAGGTCTCGTACCACTTGCTGTGGCATTGGCTTGGGATGACGTACTGTCTTGACTAACAGCAAAGATTTGGCTGGGTTTCTCCCCGCTTGGAGGTACTGCTGAGCCACCTCAATAGACTCCAACTTGCGAGTGAAGGAGGCATGTCTTGCATTAGTTGCAATTGGATCCTTGGTGAATTCAATCCTTGAATAAACAAGTTACGAGTTAACTCTTGTAGGAGGGTGCATGCTCCCAGTCAGCTAGGGTATGCCCTGCTGGCCAGAAGTTTGAGGTGCCCTGCAAAATCCGACAGCGGCTCATCTCGTTGCTGGACACGGGTCTGCAGTTTTAGTTGCCACTCCAACTCAGAGCATATCTCTGTTCATGGCATTCTTTCACAGCCTTAACATCTGTGCTACTGGCCAATCCCATCCGATTCACAAATCTGAATGGCTCGTCCTCTAGCAGAGGTAGTAGCTCCTTCACCCATTCCGCTTCCGGGATTTTACTCTGCTGTATATACAACTCAAAGTGAAGCCACCCGAGATTTAAGTTTCTGATGACTGTGAAGCATGGGGAGGGCAAGCACTCATTCGCACCATCGTAGGACGAGAAGTAACAGCTGAATCGTCATCCGACATGCTATCCCACTCCTGACACCACTGTAATAACTGTCAATAGTTCTTGAGCAGATAATGTTGAATAAGGAATTCGACCCAATCACAGAGTCACCAGGGTCTATTTATAAGAGGTAGCTATACAAAAATCAGGGCTACGTATACAGAGAACATGAGATCAGGGCTATTAGACACAACTATAATTAGTATACACAGTCAGTTGCATGTCTCCAGATTAAGCATTACATAATATTATACAATGTTTGCAAAACAGTCTTTTTGCTACACCAGCACCAATACCACCAACAGCACCACTGCCAACAATAGTACCAACACCACCAATAGCACCACTACCAGCAATAGTACCACCATCACCAACAGCACCAATACCACCAATACCACCAATAGCACTACTGCCAGCAATAGTACCAATGCAAATACTAACAACAGCATTATCAACAGTAGATGTTGCACGTATATACATGTACATGTATAAGTGCTCTGCTCGGCCCACCAGGTACAGCTGAAATGGCATTAGCTCTTTGCACTCCCAATTACTCCAGCTTTGCCAACCATTGTCTCAGTCATGTGCATACTTATGCCCAGCCATTTCCTCATACTCATAGTCATGCAAATCTCTTGCCCATCTCCCATTATGCCTTTTCAAGGGCATTCTCCACAGGCATCCTCTATCTACATTATTACTGAGCCACCCTTTGTTGTAGCCCTTTATAAAATGAGTGCTGTAAGGTTGTATTAAAAAGAATAAGAATCTCATTATACATTTGCTTTGGGGAGGGGGGGGGGGGAGGTTGCTATCAACGACGCTTCTATAACATACCAGCCTGACTGTGGCATCCAAACGTAGCAAATTTGCAAAAGAATCCTAATTCCACACGCCAAGGATCTGGCTGTGTGAGCGCTTCCTGACTATATACATGTACCACGCCTGGCATCCCTTAGTGAAGTGTTCGCCAACACTCCACAGTAGCTGCAGCAGTGAGTTCTCTTTCTGCTTCATCAGCTCAGTGATACCATGCCATGTTCCACTTTGAAATGCTCTTCGGTCTCTCTCAATCATTTTTCAGAAAACAGATGACAAACTGATTAAAGGTCAAAAAGCAATTACATGTATATATTATATAACATGAAATTAAAGTGACATCACTTCCTTCCTACACACAAATAATGCATAGAATCCCACGATTATGCCCCGCCCTGTGCATGCTAGCACTGGGCATAAATGGAGAGAGGGCTTATACATGTACGTGGGATCGTTACATTTCTGTGTCACAACCATTACCGACTGTCGAAAGCCACATGGGTGTGCGATCTCTGTGGTTGCTTGAAGGATAAAACTCAAGAAAACGACTAAGCAAGGCATAATAATTATGATACAATAGCTAGTTTGCCAGCTGTAGCTACTATTTTTATTAGCTTATGGACTCTAATATCTACATTTTATAGTCAGGGAGGGGGGGCTTATATGCAAGACAAAACTACTGATGCAAGAACTTGAGCTAATTTTAAAAGTGCAGGGGGGGGGGGGTTATGCGCGAGAGGGGCATAATATTATTGCGGGATTCTACGGTAAAGTATATAAAGAGGGAGAGAGGGAGAGTATTGAGCTATGTGCGAGTAACGGCTGTTCATACGGTTCATGATCTTTGTATGTGTGGAGGCCACTATGGCTAGTACATGTACATATACTTGTGCACGCTGCCTGGGTTGTAATGTTAATGAATTACATGTAGGGTGACCTCCAAACATGAATAATTATCATTACAAAGGACATGAACCATATGAACAGCTGTTACACAGCATAATATGTGCAATTCGACACTCCCTCCTCCTCTTTATACATGTACTTTTGATGGTAATTATAAGACAGTAGAGATTCATAATTAGTCTGCCTGCACTTTAACACTTCAGAAGTAAACTTTGAGACTACATATGGAACATGTACATGTAGAGTAGAGATCAATGATTTCTTTCAGGTGAAAGTGTGTCCGCTTTCACACCATTCCACTGTACGCACATGTGCATCCATTGTTTTTATGTTTGCACAAATGCTTAGTACTCGGTAGGCGTGACCGTACAGCAATATTATAATATTGATTGTTCTCGATGCTACATGTACACGTACATGTATACGTATGTGGATGAAATGAGCTTTTAGAAGCCATGAGCCACAGAGAAGCACAATCAATCCTTGAACAGACTCACTAATGTAGCAGATGTCTAAAAAGCATTATTATGGCTTAAGTGTGTACATACATGCATATGTGCATGATAAAAGTGTACAATTAACTTTTAATACCAGTTGTGTTGAACCTGACAGTTGTACTAGGTCCACGACCGTTGATGCGGCATGTCACAGAAGACATTGGAAATTGGTCAGATGCTATAATGTGTAGCTGAGAAACTATCACTGTGATCCCATTATCATCATAAACTCCAGTTCTGGTGGCGACAGTCATCCCCCTGAGTCTAGTTTGGTTACTTCCATCATCTTGGCTGAAGATTTCAATGAGATCACCACCAGCACCAATGTAGTCCTCACTGACCCACTCCATCACCTCCGTTCCTCTCGCCTCACAAGTGAACGTCACACGCCGACCAGAAAGTGCATACCTTCCTTGAACGAGTGTGCTGGTCAGCACTATATCTTGTAGTGCTGTAAGGTCTGAATTTGTGCACATACATGTACATGATACTGTAACCACGATATTATTATATTATTATACTTATTACCATAGTAGAATGACGATACCGGGAAATATCACGAGTTCATTGCCGCATATTATTATGAGTGCAAAGCATGAGTAATAGTGCAAAAGGCAATGAACGAGTGGTATTTCCAAGGTATCGTCATTCTATTATGTCAACAAGGTATTCATCTTGTTTTGTAAGAAGCCTATTCTATACTGGAGCTTTATAGTAACTCGAACGGCTAAGCTAAGAAGGGACTGCTTAGTTTTGGTGATGGCAGCTAGCACTGCCATTTCAGGCATCAAAGACTAAGGCATATAGCTAAATACAGTAAGTGCAGTGGCACTCATCTAACTTGGGCAACAAAATTAAGCCAAAATTAATAATGATACAGTGTTTCGTTTAGAGGGGGGTGTCCTGGGATTCCCCCCCCCCCTAAAATATTGAGAACTGTTAGTATAATATTATAATATACTATACTCCTGACAATACTAAATAAACAAATACCAAGGTTTAAATTGAGGTTAAAGAGTATTCATCGGTTTGACTGTTTGAAAATGTCTAATATCAAGTCTGTGCTCTATTTGGGAAAGTTAATCTACCGGTATATGTACTAATTTCACACTTACTTAGTGGGTATGTATTTGTCAACCACAATCTATCAGCACTAATTTTTGATCAAAATAGGCCTAAGATGCAATTCTTTATTCCTGGGGGGGGGGGGGGGGGGGCACCGACATATAGTTCCCCCCCTAACAAAAAATCCTGTATGAAATCCTGTGATAGCAGCAGCTCATCTTGGCCTCTGTGCAATTGAATAGCGCTCAATTATCATAGTTCACGTTTCAATACTGCATATAAATTATGGCAATCACATGACAAAGATATAGATTTTGCATACAATATGGAAAATTACTGCCACCCACGCATTTCCTAATGTTTATATTATGGGTCAAAGTTCAATATACAATAATAAAAAAAAACTGGCATATTATAACTTTCCATCACAATACATGCATATACGTGCATAACTTTCCATCACATATTATAGTATTATGTGCATGATAAAAATGTACAATTAAGTTTTAATGTACCAGTTATGTTGAAGTTGACAGTTGTACTAGGTCCACGACCGTTGATGCGGCATGTCACAGAAGACATTGGAAATTGGTCAGATGCTGTAATGTGTAGCTGAGAAATAATCACTGTGATCCCATTATCATCATGGACTCCAACTCTGGTGGCGACAGTCATCCCCTCGCGTCTTGTTTGGTTACTTCCATCATCTTGGCTGAAGATTTCAATGAGATCACCACCAGCACCAATGTAGTCCTCACTGACCCATTCCATCACCTCCGTTCCTCTCGCCTCACAAGTGAACGTCACACGCCGACCAGAAAGTGCATACCTTCCTTGAATGAGTGTGCTGGTGAGGTTTACCTCTTGGGCTGGATATTATAGCATGTACATGTACATTTAGGGTTAACCACTGAGCTACATGTATAGGATGTACAAGTACACTCTTGTCTCCTATCATAGCATAAGTACATGTATTATCAAGAGTGTATTAGGAAGAGTATGTAGCTGCGTGTGCGAGCAAGCTCTACACTATGAAATGGTGGCCATCCTACGTGTGCCAGCCTAACCCCATAACTATGTGTTTCATTGGGGCGAGCCTGAGCGAGCCCCACATAAACGGTTCCTCAATGTTCGCCATATATATGGTACGTCGGTCACGCAAAATATATGCCCAGCATGGCTCTAGTCCTCTATGGACATAAGCGTGAAATAATCCATTGTGCATTCTCATTCTTGGGCCACAGGCCGTATATACACTGTTCTAATTTAGCGAATTGTAGATTTACACTGGTGCTTTTAGTACGGTATCGCCATTCATGATCGTGGCATGAACGTTGAACCAAGTGTAAACCAGAGAAAAGTAAGGCTGCAAGGGAGGAGGACAGAGCTCGTCGTCAATCATAGTCAGCTCAACCGTGCGATCAAGATAGACAGTAACTTGCTGCTCACTGAGACTGCAGCTATAAAAAAGGCATCTGTGCTGCCAGGCTATGGCCCGTAGCTATTAACTGTTGGATAGCCTCGTCCCTGGCCCCTTCCTAAGCACTGAGAGGGACCTGGGGACGAGGCTAACTGTTGGCATACACGGCATAGAGTAGGCACTACGTGGAGGTGTACAGCCACGCCTGAACGTGAACCGGCTTCGACAGAATTCGGCGCTCGCTCAGGCTCGCCCCCAAATGCCCTGCATTAACACTAGTTTACACAATAATCGTATACACATGGCTGTGTGGTTGCAGGTGTGCCTGGCTAAAACTACCCCACCAACCACATGCAGAGTATTATTCATAGGCTGGTGGCCACAGTGCAGTTTCATAAATCATGTCCATGTACTTGTACAGCATTTGTCTGGCATCTATATACTACTGTATGTACATGTACTGCGACGCCACCATCACACTACATAAGGCCATGGTAATGGTTTCTCAGACATAAAAACTTTCATAGCATGCGGGAGGGTAGTATCATCACCAGACCTCACCCTCAAAAGAAAGGGAAAGGGTCTGGCGACTTCGGGCAGTTTTCTTGGTTTGGCCGGCTCTGGGCGCGCGTGCCTACACGGGTGCGCTTGAATAAAGCTCGGATCTGATTGGTCAGTAAGGCTGCGCAAATTTATATAGCGGGCAATGGCCCTGCTACATTCCTGCAGCTAGTGAGTCATATGACTGGACTAAAGCTGAGATCTGATTGGAACACGCAAATTCCTCCGCGGGTTGTCAACTGGACCAAAATTTTTACCCAAATCACCAGACTCTTTCCCCTCCTTTCGAGGGTGGGGTCTGGGGACGAGACTAGCGGGAGGGTGACGATTTAAAAAAAATTTTGTGCCATATATAGGATCAATGAACATCATTAGCTGCATGCACACTAGAGCTCTCTAGAGCACAAAACCCTCGGCGCCTTGCATGACATTAGCTACACAAGCAGGTAACGATAATACAATAATAATTATTAGTAGCTTCCCTTTACCTACTTTCAATTTTGCACACACTCGGGTAGCTAAATGACGAGCTGCATGAGGACTGGGGATGAGGCTAATGTTATAACACAGCAGTGTTGTTCAAGATTTAACGGCTCATAGCAACAACAACCCTGGTGTGTGTGTGAACTCCACACTTAGCCTTGGGGACAATGCAATGACTATCATGCCAGCCAAGTCAGCACTGCCACTGTGCTCTGATCAGTGATGAGCTAGTCATCTTATTGGATCTATAGCTACCCTTTGAGTTAAAAAGAAGCCACTGTCATCGGCTTCATCTGTCGAAAGCTTGCCAGCGACGAAGAAGATACAGGAGCTATGTACTCTTCCAAATACAAATTACAACAATATGTACATACATGCATGCATGTAGTACATGTAATGTGTCACACACTCACCATTTGTTACGTGCACCAATATGCACAGCACAAATATGCACACCAGTAAAAGCCTCATTCTGTAAGATTGCATACACAAAAACATAATACATGAAATTTCATAGTGGTGATGGAGGTCATTAATTTTTTGTGGAAGTAATGAAGGTCGCATAGGTAATTCAATTGGGTGCTCATTCATATCTAACTGCAAACAATGGTACTTCAAATAATAGCCGTTTACACGTAGGTCCAATGTAAGGTTGATACTCAAGGTTATACATGTACATGTATATAGCTAAATGTGTAAGTGTCTATGGCATATACGTTACAATTAAGGCCACTTCAAGTTTATATTTAATATTCTGTTTCTCGGGCTGGCCTTTCCTCAGAAAAGGGTCGGTAGGTTGGCTTGTAAATGAAAATAAATTCAATTAATTGGGCGTGTCCTAGGTCAATAATCGAATCATTTCTCGAAAAATCTATTGCACATGCTCAGAACGTAACTAACCCGACCTCTGACCTCAAAACTAACAAAAATTTTCTCCAAAAGTAGGGTCGGAGAAACAGAGTATTAAGTTGAAGTAGCCTAACGCGTGCACTTGGTCGTGCAGTACATGATTTACAGCTGGTCTCATGTCTGATAAAGCAATCGGCTTTGCCTCCTGCTTTATCAGATACGAGACCACTCCTCGAGTGCTGTAAATTGCGTACTGCACGACCAAGTGCACACATTAACTGGCTTATTGTATGATACTCTCTGACTTGGACTGCCATGACAGCTTACATACATACAGTATTTTGGCCATTGATCTGTCACCATTTACCCCGTGTGCATGCGCAAGGGGGTAAAGTAAAGTAATCGGTCGTGTCATTGTTGTCTTCATCGTGAGTACAAAAATTTGCCATATCTTGAGACCTAGGCACCTGAGCGACTCGTTAGCATAACGAATCAGTCAAATTTGACAAAAAATTGGCTTCAATATGCTTCAAATCAAAGGGACATGATCCACGAGTGTCACAAATAATGCCTTTTTGTTAGCCATCGTAGCCACAACTACAGTGTATGGACAGTGAGTGTCTACTCTCAATGCATAACGCATAGCTTTCTGCTCATGCGCACAATGTTAACTAACTGGCCTAGTATATGAACTGGCAAGGATCGTCGACATGTTATGTTCGTGACTATACTCCATGGTGGTATCCCCTATGGAACCGAATCTGACCTGTAAAATAGCTATATTAATACAACAAAATGTACAATGTCATATATAATATGTAATAGCAGTTCATATCTTCGTAGTGTAGATCTGGTGCAGAGAGAGAATCAGTCTTTTATTGGCTGACATCACAACCAAGCCATTTCTACTAGCTAAAAGTAATTCCACAAAATTATATCCCGAGTCCCAATCCACAAAAAAGAGTTCGGCCAACCTATGATGAATTTATGATGAAATTACATGTACATGTATATATAATCAAATTATATTATGATGAAACCAATGATGAAACTTATAATGTAATTGCTGTGAACACTACTTCAAAAATTTTAAATTAGCTTGAATGAAAGCTTGTTGGGACCCAGAACTCGAACCTAGCGTAGAAGAGATTGTGGACTATTGATGATACATGTATATGGAAATTCTCTCAGTTCGCTTTCTTTGGCGAGCTCGCACTCGGGGGGATTTCCCTATTCAGTCGCTCTAGCACATGCATGGCAGGTGGAGGTCATGTCTGGATCAACCGACTCAAGCCGTGTGCCCCAATATACATGTATACGGAGCATGCGCAGTTTGTCGAGGTGTCCTAGTTCGAATTATGGCAGCATACAGCAGTACGGTGTAGTACGTTTCATGAGAAACGAGGGATGTAGTCTAAGTTTTTCATTATAACCATGCACACGAAAGTAGATAATTATACATATTGTGCACGGGGTATGTACTCTACAGAGTTCTAGTTAAAACTTGTTTTTGTGGAAAACGGTCACTGAATGAAGCGTTATTTTCAAAGCACCAAGGCATGCATACTCAGATCAGTGCTCAGGCTTTGACTTGGACAGTTTTAAATTAATTAGCTAGCTAGCTCTAGTATAGCTATATACCATACCTTTGTGAAAGAGGGCCCACTACGGAATGTCAGCCTACCCCCACTTTGGGCTCAATTTCCTGCCAAGGTCTAGTGTTTACTCGAATATGCGCCCATGTGTAGCTGCCCTTGAAAACGCAACTCAAATAGCTGGTTTATGAGGACAATACTTCAAATAGTCTATGTAAGATCGATAAGTAAAATTAATGTGCTAAACAGCTATAAAACTAAGGCTAGCTAGCCTGATGCCACGTTTCAGCACAAAAAAAGACAATCGTACATGACTAGCAATCGTACTGCCATACGGCTGCAATCAACGATACATGGTGAAGCATCGCAGCCGCCCTTGCTTTGGATTGGTAGCTAACCGTGCTTGAATAAGGCTGAAATCAATAGTAGCCGCTGCTACTATTTTTAAATTATGAAGATAGCACGGGTAACTTACCTGGGCGCTCTTTTGCGTATAAACGCAATACTGATACCTCACTTGAAATATCGGCCCCAATCTTGGCCCAATGTAAGGTGCACCGCCCATGGGCCCTCTTTCGCGAGGGTACGGTATTATAAAACTATTGATCTTTGTCGATTTGAACACTTCTTTGTGATACCGTTCTACTTGATTTAGAAGTTAGTCTGAACAGCATCAAGGTGAATACTTGCTGCTTCATGTGCTTTTAGAGTTTCAAAAGCTTAAATTTCTAATTAACGCCCGCTAGTATACATGGCCAATATAGTGTTCCGGGGCAAGCGCCCACTCCTGGGAAAGCTCCCATGTACTGCATGCACTTCAATGAGCGGATCCAGGGGTAGTTCTTTGGGTTCGTTCGCCCCCAGACCCCAATAATAATAATATACCTTACGATGAAAACAAATCGAGTGTACCAGTGATTCTTGATGTGGGACTACATTACTTTGGGAGTCTTGGCCTTGTTTATTACAGCTACAATCAGAAAACTTACAGGTTCTTTTGTCCTCTTTCTAGTGGCTGTACGGTTTTTAATAGTGGCACGCGAGCAAAAAGGGGCGTGACAGCATAAAAGTGGGCGTGGTCGTCAAACATTTTCGCGCGCTTTGCGCACGCACAAGAAGTTTGAACATCCTGCGTCGCGTCCGTGTACTGTGTGTAGCAGCTTCGTATGTAACTTTGTAAGGGCGGGTTGTGTTTAGCTAAGCGCCCATGGGCGCTTATATATCTGGGACACTACGCGCTCTACGTGTACCGGATATATATATAAAGCGGCGGTGCCTTTGATGTTCCATGTATGGCTTCATACAATAAATGACATTAATTTTATAATAATAATTACTATATATAGCTAAATGTCTATTGAGCTTATATAAGTATAATTTTATATAACGTGCTCAGTAGGATATACATGACATTGTATGATTATAGTATAATCATTCCGTCCACCAAAATTAATATTAATATTATTATAAAATGAACACCTTCACCCCCACAAAAATTGAATGATTACATCCTCCATAATTACAGGGGTATGATACTAATAAATACATGATTGTGTATAATATATTGATATTACCTATATACTGTATAGCCGGAAATATTGGCGGGCATTAAATTTGGCGGTTCGGTACGGGATCGCCATATGTATATGCGAGTACGAAATTTTTGGCGGATTTTAATTTGGCGGTTGTAATATAGACCGCCAAACCGCCAAATTTAATTCCCCGCCAAATTTTCCAGCTATACGGTATAAATTTTTTGGCTTTAGTAGCGACTCCAGACGATCGATCTAGGCGCATAAAAGCAGCCAACGGAGGAGATTGACAACAAAAACAAAAATCACAAGATAGCTTAGGAAAGTCTCTTTCATTTAGACCTCGAAACAAGCGAATCGATTGAGTATAGCTACGCCTTGCAGATTTAATTTTTAGCTCTATGGAAAAATGTATGGAAAAACAATAATTGGCGTGTAGCTAAATCGGGCACACTTCAACCTTAAAGTTTCAACAAAAAAAAAAAAAACACGCATCGCTGAATAGGCCTCACCGAGTGGAAGCTATAGATACCTTATAACCATATAAATTGCTATTGCTGCCAGTTTGCACCATTGAGCCGAAAAATTAGGCGTCCGGAATCGCTAGCTTTAGCATAAACAGGGGCACTGCATGCTGTATGGCACACATGGTAGCTATTATGCAATCTTGTGTAATGTGCATTCTTGTGCATGGTTATTGACTATGTACTTAAGCAACCTTGCATTAGCTACTACAGAACAATACCATTATCCCACACGCTCGCAGCACTTAAACAATACCATTATCCCACATGCTGCACCTGCACTCTTTTAACATGTACACAATATACTACTAGGCATGCATACAGTGCTACAGAGCAAAAGAGTAGATTTTTTTCTAACTTTGCATGCACACTTATTTTGACCTACAATGAATAGAAATAGCACTTTTAGCTGCAGTACTGGTGCGCAAATTAGTATCAAACAAACATCGCTCCGTAACAGAAGGTATGACGAACGATGACGTTAGTCTGGTATCACATGCGCTATACATAGCAATACAAACGATCAAAAATTGCAAGATCGAAGGCTATGGACGAGTTGAGGTAAGTTTCTGAAGGTAGAGAATCACTCTGGTATGTCTGCTTCTACACAGTAATACCGTACGTAGCTAGCACGAGCGACTGTCGGACCGCCTAGTCAAGCGGTAGCTATCAACCCCACAAAAATACTATGGAGCATTAAAAAGGCTTTTAGGCTGCTTATCGTTACTATCTTACCTCCCTTCAACGCTTCAGAAGCGAAGCGCTCCACGCGTTGAACGCTAAGAGCTCGGTTCTCGCTGCCTCTCGTTCTTAGCTCACCAGTGGGCGTGGTGAATGTAAACGTCACTATTGTATATACGTGCGTTGGGCATACGTCATCAAGGCAGACTCCGTCTGGAGCAACCGGCGGAAATATTTGCTTCCGGATTGGGCGTTTCCTGCAACATATTCGCAGTTTCACATATACACTAGGATTGTTAATGCATAAGGATGCATAGGGCACAATATTGACTCTTAACTAAAACTTTCATGCAAGATTCTGTGCCTAACGTAAATAGACCATATTTTAGGCTATTTTGGCGAATATCTCCGTGACTCTTTGTGGTTAAGACTTCTTATTTGGCACAAAGATGTATCTAGTTGGTGCCTATCTTCAATTCAAATCATGGTTCTTAACTATAATCCAATCCCGTGAAACTGTGCCTAACATAAGAATCGGAAATTTTTGGCCATTCTTGCATGCTGAAGCCATATAGAAGATGATATCAGCTTTCCACTGCATATGTAGATAGTCCATCCATTGACCTAACTGGGTATCAAATCAAATAAAGATACATGCAAGTTTAACCACAAAACACTGCAAAAACCACACGGTGGTAAAAATCTACTCTCTTGCTCTGTAGCACTGTACATGACCAGGATAGCTTTATATACATTTTTGCCAGTGGAGCCTTTGGGATTGACTCTTGGAAGATTATTGTAAGGCAAGACCTTATTTGCACAAATTATAAACTAATCAGTGCCACTTATTTTTAGTACAATCAGATTCTGTCCAAAGACACCCTATCTGTCTTGGCATGAAATAGCTTCCAGTGGCAGCTAGAAAATAGCACATGTGTACTAGCTATAGGCCCTTTTCCTATCCCTGTGTCCCTATATACTGAAAATTAAAGTGCTTGCACATAAAATATATATATGTACAATGTACATGTACACTGTATAACATAGCTAATTATCTTGGTGTCGGGACCTGGTGACCTAGCTCTCAAAGTGGGGGATGGGGTGGTTAGCTAATGTATTTGTGTCAAAGATTCTCAACCACGCCCACCACACCGCTTACACAACACCTCCATTTCCTACATGTATTGGCCGGCCTATGCACATCTGTTTGAACTGTAACAGTTCTGAATCATCGTCATACATTGTATATAATTTGTGTATTCTGACGATGCATTTATGACTCATTGTCCACCTGACTTAAAAATACATCGATATCTCCCCAGGGCCCCCCCGGCGTATAATATTTATTATTATACGAATCTAGCATCATAATTAAATTTTATCTACTCACACTGAGGCGATGATTTCCGTTGGCTCCGAATCTGAAACAATTGATAGTAGCAAAGAATCTACCTACACCTAAAGATAACACTTTTGGAATTCGAAGGTTAGAAAGTTTGTAGCCTGTGATCTATGCTGTGATCTATACTACCGTACGCACTTACTGTAATTTAGCAATGTTTAGGCGCCACTGTAATATAAGCGCCGTCTGGCCATTTATGGTCAGCGAGGTCGGAATTATTTTTTTCCTGGCGCTTAATAATCTATGATTTAGTGACATGCAGTAAATACGGTAGTTCGGAGACCAGCCTATAAATCGGGTATAGAGCTGGGTACGAGAGTATATACATGACTGAGTTCGAGGATCGATTCCGGACTGGACTCGAGCTCAGGACCTATGAGATCAAACCCAAACCTATTCTCCACATCCACCTCCCCCCCCCCCCCCCCCCCCCCGGCCATTACAAGGCTAGGACTAGACTGCGCATGCACCGCATTTCTACAATGACGACCATTTCCAACACTGCTCAGATTTGAAAATACTAAACAATACATGCGAGATACTATAGCTGTGAGTGAGCGAATGTTTATAGTCGTTTGAGAGCTGCTAGCAGTTGCTTGTTTAGAAGGTCTCCTTGGTCAGCCAAAGCCCCTAGCTTTTTCATTAATCAGGCTAGGGGGGATTTTTTGAGCCATAATTTATTTTTATCAAATTTTTAACATTGCACACGATCCATTAAAGATAGATAGATGACCAAGGTCTATGTGTGCACACAGACCAGGTATTGGAAACTGAGGCTAGGTATCAAGAAAGATTATGTGGGGAGTTTTATCTTGAACTGCTCCAGCAAATTCAGCTCTGCATATTATTATATCAGTGATTAGGTTGCCATAGTGGCGGAGAGAGGTAAGGCCAAGGTATATATACATAGATTAACTAGTGGCTTGGCTATTCCATTAGAATACAGTGAGACTTAGCTATATAGCTACTGGATAGATTCGGGTTCACTGTAGTCTGAGGTACCAGCCCCTTCGTACTTGTCAGTGATGAACAGCTTGCAATAATTAATATGAATTAGGACATAATAATTACCAGTATTATATTAATTATTATGATAACAGTCCTACAATTGTATATTATTATAATTCAGTCCTCACAGCTACCTAGAACCTGGGTGGCCTTGGTGGAACATCTTCTATCATCATCTGGGCACACCTGCAAAAAAAAAAAGAATCGTACATGTAGCTACATTGTCTCTCACTTCATCTCCATAATATTATTATTATACTGTTATGCATGGATGTTCAAGGTAGTTAGCTACAGCCTACCAAAATACCATAGTGTCCAGGACAAGCGCCCACTCCTGGGTAAGCGCCCATGTACCACATTTGAAAGGGTCAATGTAATTTTGTCACATTTGGATTGCCATAATATATATTATATTAAAATAATATAGAAGCTGTTTCATTTATGGCAATCCAAATGTGACAAAATGGATGGATGGATGTTGGATAAATATATACTCAATTGAGGGTGTAGAAGTATAAACCTTGCATATGGAAGGGTGCAAAAGGTCAAAGCTGTAAACTTAAGGGTACTAAACTACAGAGCTACATATTATTATTATGGAGGGTGCAAAAGGTCAAAACTGCAAACTCAAAGGTGCAAAAGCTGTACATTGGGACAATAATAATATTATTATAAAGTACAAAGTCGAAAGTACAGTAGTAATTGGTAAACTAGTAATAATAGCAATTCTATTCCAGTTTCTGGTACATGTTTGCATACGACAATAGACCCAAACCCACATGTGCTGATATAGATAACATCACTATCATCAGTGAAAGAAAGAATAGCTTTGCCAAGGGGGCCAAGAAGGTGCAATCATATATTATTTGGCAGCTTGAACATTGATTTACTTGGTGAGCACATGCAGTCATCGTAGAGTTCGTAGGTCTTACATGCATGATATCACCTTGAGGGAGCCTATACCTAATATATTGTCGTTGTACTAGGTGACATGGCCTGTTTCACTGCGAACTTTGGCTTTTGTTGACTAGAGTCAAGGGCTTCTAATGCACATGTGCTAGTTTATGGGCATGGTACTTAACTCCTTCTTTCTATTGCTCCAGTTGGTTGTTTCACGTGCATCATTCTAGTGAATTCACATTCCCGGGCCAGGTATCTCAGACTGAATCTTCAATTCTGAAATGGACTGGTGTAACAAAATGTTTGGGATCCACGACCTCTGTACATTTGCATCAGGTTTGACCTTTTGCATCCTTCCATATGCAGCTCTGTACCTTTGAGTTTGCAGGTTAGACCTTTTGCATCCTTCCATAGGCAAAGTTTGTACTTTTGGACCCTTGAGTTGTATTTATCCTATTATACATCCATATAAGTTTACATATTAATTTTGTCACGTTTGGATTGCCATACCTATATATAATATTATTATGTAAATGTATAAAAAGCACAATTTCAATTTTGAGAAAATCAACAGTTATTGTTGGGACCATTTCTGTTTATTACCTCAATAACCAACTTGCATACTTTCTACAAATTGTTGTGAGTATACTTGTACCAGAGTAGCTATTACCACAAACACAGTTACACAGAGTAAATCCACTATACATAGAGTACATTGCATGGTACATAATAATGTTTATTATATGTATACTACAAAACTACTACTTTTATTCTATAATGTAGTTGTGAGTGTACTTCTCGGTAGCAGACAAGTGTAGCTATTAGCCATCAACACAGAAGCATACTATAGCTACTGCAGCTGTAACAGTACATTACATGCTACATACATAATATACAAATAAAACAATCCCAAACAGTCCCTTTTCCCACAGCTGGTCAAAATTAATCATGCCAGGTAGTATATCAGGTATATTATGCCTAAAGTTTCCTTTTTACTTAATGCATTCATATAATATTATTCAAATAATTTATATCCCGAATATTAAAGCACCCATGCAGGCTAAAAGAGCGAGATATGCTCAAGTGCCCATGGGCGCTTACCCAGGATACTGCGACCGGAAATTTTTGCTGGACAAATTGAACATTTCGCCAAGCCTTTATACTACAGAAACAACTGGTGAAACCAAAACATAAAAGCTTGCCTATCTTCAATTCTATGCAATGATAAATGTGCAAATTACAACCACACCAACTCATTTTCACCATGCAGAGGATATAAATGCCTTTCCCTGGGCCTAGAAGCATGTCCGTAAAATACACTAGAACATTTTTCCCTCGCAGAGGGTACAATCTGGTGACGAGGCTAATACAGTACTATAGATACGTAACATACTTGGGTTTAGGTGGTAACACAGGAGCTGAGTCATTGCCTTGTTCGGTAAGTTTAAACATTCTTGACTGTGATGGACCCATTTTGGTGTCATCTTGGGATGCATCAAATGAAGCAATTTCATTCATCTTTGGCGGTATTGGTGGCGGTAATTCAGTCTCTGGTTCAGTAGTTTGTGGGACCCAATCCATATCAACTTCAACTGGTAGTTTACCTGCAGCATATAATATAACTATTGTTATTGTCCGTGTGTTAGATTCATGTACATGTATTGATCAAAAGATTTTTATCTCTTAATAACCAATCACAAAATTAATTAATTTTAGGAAAACTATTCTAGAGAATTAGTACTAGAATTGGTTCATTGCATCAGATGTGAATCATAATAATATGCCGGCAGAGTAACAACACGTGCTATAGTATGAGACTACCTAAAACAAGGAAGGCAGATCAAGGTGGTCATGCAGCCAATCAAGAAAAGTTACCATACTAATATTATTATGGTGGGAAACTTTTGAGGGAGTAAATTTTGAATTTCACAATTTTTGAGCCACCTGTGAAAGTTTTCTCCATAAAACTTTAGCCATGCCATGACCACCCATACACATGATCCATTTATTTAAATAATTGGCATTCTGTATAAAAGTTGAATTCTCTTTCTGCCAATCTGCGAAAGTTTTCTCTGGCCCTCATAAGTTTCCCACTATACGGTATCATGACATTGTACCTGTTACATAGACCCTTTCTATATCATTTGCCATTTGCAAATAGTTGATTGCTCTTAATACACCAGCAATGTCCCTCCATGTTAGCTTTTTAGGACTTTTTCTCAACCAATAGTCTAACATTTCAATGATACAGTCATCTGGTGAGCAGCTCTTTGCAAAACTATTCAGCACTGCCTTCTCAATCCCAGCAGCCTCTCCAAACTGATACCACTTAGCAGTTATTTGGGGTCGCAATTGAATCAGCAGACTATCTAGGTTAATACTAGGAATATCTGTCACAGATGTGTGGATGAGTATGAAATACAAGCATTATAATCATTATCATCACGAAGGAGAATGTTGAACTGGCTGATTATACATTAAATATGAAAAACTTGACCACATCCCCAGTAGCTACATAGTTCTAGTGGTGCATGTGGTAAAAGGTCGTCAATATACACATCGATGCCGGGGCCTCAATCGCAGAGATGGAGTCTAAGACCGACTCTCGACTTCGAGTTTCGATGCTTCAATCAAAGGAGATGAACTCGACAGCACGGTACAGCTTCCGAACTTCAGATCGGTCGTGGCACGACGCGTGCTATAAATAGCGCAAGGCTAGCTTTATTTATCCACAGGATTACGTCAGCCAACAGATTTTAGGCCACGCCCACTTATTAACCGGTAAGGTCAAAGTTCATACTGTCACAGAGAACGCGTTCTGAACGTAGCTAGCGAGCTGGCTCAAGATTTTCGGCCAAATGTTTGAATAAGATAAGTGTCTAACTGTCTTCTAAGCTATATTTTTGTAGTAGATGACGGTTTGGAGTAGCTAAGGAGGTGCTGGATGAGGCTGTTCTATGGATCATGTCACCTAATCCAAGAGCAGAACTTGCCAGAAGGGGGTGCTCGAGCCCCCTGAGCCCCCCCCCCCCCTGGCTACGCCACTGCTGAATTTTAGCGCTATGACGACATAGGTTACATCATAATTACAACATAATTACCTTGTAACCGCAAAAAAGTAAATTTATACTGGGGATGTAATGAACAACTTGGAGACTACGTCCAGAGTCCCTCATGAATAAGCCGCCATAAATTCGAACTAGGACACATTGACAAACCGCGCATGCTCCGTATACGAGTACAATATTGGGGCGCGCGGCTTGAGCCGGTTGACCTTCACCTGCCACGTGCTCGACTGAATAGGGAAATCCCCCTGCCCTGAAAGCGAGCTCGCTAGAGAAAGCGAACTGAGAGAAAGGCCATAAGGATATCATCGGATAGTCCACGATGTCTTCTACGCTAGGCTCGAATTCTGGGCCCCAACAAGCTTTCATGCGTGCTAAACATTTTGAAACAGTCTTAACCGCATTTTCGTCATATTTTACATCACAATTACCTCATCGGTCGGCCGAATAGTAATTGGGACTCTGGACGTAATGAACAACTTGGAGACTACGTCCAGAGTCCCTCATGAATAAGCCGCCATAAATTCGAACTAGGACACATTGACAAACCGCGCATGCTCCGTATACGAGTACAATATTGGGGCGCGCGGCTTGAGCCGGTTGACCTTCACCTGCCGTGTGCTCGACTGAATAGGGAAATCCCCCTGCCCTGAAAGCGAGCTCGCCAGAGAAAGCGAACTGAGAGAAACGCCATAAGGATATCATCGGATAGTCCACGATGTCTTCTACGCTAGGCTCGAATTCTGGGCCCCAATAAGCTTTCATGCGTGCTAAACATTTTGAAACAGTCTTAACCGCATTTTCGTCATATTTTACATCATATTTTACATCACAATTACCTCATCGGTCGGCCGAATAGTTTTTTTCTAATTGGGACTCTGGACGTAATGAACAACTTAGAGACTACGTCCAGAGTCCCTCACGAATACGCCGCCATAAATTCGAACTAGGACACATCGACAAACTGCGCATGCTCCGTATACGCGTACAATATTGGGGCGCGCGGCTTGAGCCGGTTGACCTTCACCTGCCATGTGCTCGACTGAATAAGGAAATCCCCCTGCCCTGAAAGCGAGCTCGCTAGAGAAAGCGAACTGAGAGAAACGCCATAAGGATATCATCGGATAGTCCACGATCTCTTCTACGCTAGGTTCGAATTCTGGGTCCCAACAACCTTTCATGCGCACTAAACATTTTCACAGCAATTACATCATAGGTTTCATCATAGGTTTCATCATCAATTCATCGTAATTTCATCATAATTACCTCATCGCGAGGCCGAATTCTTTTTTGCGAATTGGGACTCTGGACGTAACGTAATGAACAACTTGGAGACTACATCCCGAGTCCCTCATAAGTATTGCACCGCGCTTACTGTACGCCGCCATAATTCGAACTTGGACACATCGACAAACTGCGCATGCTCCGTACAGGCAGTATATCGGGGCGCGCGGGTTGAGCCGGTTGACCCAAACGTGACCTCCACTGCCATGTGCTAGACTGTATAGGGAAATCCCCCCAGAGAGCTCGCTCGCCAAAGAAAGCGAACTGAGAGAATCGCCATATGTCATCGATAGTCCACGATCTCTTGTACGCTAGGTTCGAATTCTGGGTCCCAACACCCTGTCATGCGCGCTAAACATTTTGAAGCAGTCTTCACCCCAATTTCATCATAATTTCATCATAGGTTTCAATAATTTCATCATAGGTTTCATCATAGGTTTCGTCATAATTACTCATCGCGCGGCCGAATTCTTTTTTGCGAATTGGGACTCGGGATGTAATGAACAACTTAGAGACTACATCCCGAGTCCCTCATAAGTATTGCACCGCGCTGACTGTACGCCGCCATAATTCGAACTTGGACACATCGACAAACTGCGCATGCTCCGTACACGCAGTATATTGGGGCGCGCGGGTTGAGCCGGTTGACCCGAACGTGACCTCCACTGCCATGTGCTAGGCTGTATAGGGAAATCCCCCCAGAGAGCTCGCTCGCCAAAGAAGCGCGGCCGAATTGTTTTTTGCGGATTGGGACTCGGGATGTAATAATAATTATTGAACAATCAAGTTTTGCATGTGACGACCTTTACCGATTCGTAATTAGTCTCGCGCAGCCAGACTCTTACACCTCGGGAGGGGGAGGGAGAGAGTCTGGTAAAGTGCTATACATCAAGTTGTCCCAGCGCCTCGTACGAGGCGCGACCAATCAGATTGCATCTTTAGTTTGTGGTGGCATATCCGATTGTGAACGGAGAATAAACACGCGTGCGCAATGGTATCTCGTCCGTTCATAGTCGGATCGATACGCCACCGCAAACTATGTAATGCCATAAAGATGCAATCTGATTGGTCGCGCCTCATACGAGGCGCTGGGACAACTCGATGTATGGCACTTTACCAGAATCTCTCCCTCCCCTTCCCCCTCCCCCTTTTCCCTGAGAGAGAGTCTGGCTGCGCGAGACTAGTTCGTAATGGTATATCACTCGCTCCCAGGCTAGGGTTTATTTCAGATTTCGCTCAAGTGGGGGCAAACACATAGCAGCAAATTTTAAGGGGGGAATACAAATTCAAGGGGGAGGGCAACCCCCATATTACATAATATACGGAAAATTTATTTCCAAGAGGGGGGGCAAATCAATCCCAAGAGAAAGCGCAAAAGCACCCCCTGCCCCCTGAAATAAATCCTGCATACACACACCAATGACAATAATATTATTATATATTATTACACAACAGGATAGGATCTGAGAAAAGCTAGGGACCATTTCGCGCTATTCCCGAATTTTCATTTCAAAACGCTTAGCTATATCTCTGAAACCATAGCAGCTATGAACTTCAAACTTGGCACTGATGAATATTCTTCCTTCATCCTACTACACTCGCTGCAAATTGTGGGCCCCGCCCACTTGAGCACACGTGTCGATCTGACTTAGACTTCTAACATTGGATCTGTACACGTGAAGTAGAAGGCTCAAACTGCCAATAAATCAAGTCAGAAGCCTGGGGCTCTTGGTACATGTACCTTGGAATGGTGACAGTTTGGAAAAGGGCAAAAAAATCGTGTTTAGCACGCCTTTTCTCAGGTTCTGTCACCCAAAGGCATGTGTACTGTATGTTAAATTAATGATCAGACCGTTCATACAAAAAGCTACGTAGGACGTCTCTTAGTGCAGCGAATATGCACATAGTATAGCACGAAGATACGGAAATGCCTCGCATATGAAATTACCCTTATAGATAGAATAATTTAACACATAGGATGCAGCCAGAAGCTGTTGTATACATCTCATGCATCTCTCAAAACACATTCACAATTCCAATTTGTTAACTCACCAATGTTTGTCACAATGTTTTGTGATGTTGAGGGTTTAACATGCGCATTATGATTGATACTTGCATATTCAAGAGGGGAATCATCAAGATTTGGAATACCCGGAAGCAGCTGGCGCTGATGATTAAACGTTGCTTGACCTATGTCAGCATACACTAGACCACCTGTTTGTACATTAGCAACCTATAATAGTAAATAGTAGCAATAGTTTTAAATTAAGTAAATTAATGTGCAAATAATTCACATGAATTCGATACATTGTCATGATTATTTTCACACAAACCTTGGTGCTATGTTTATTAATGTCATTTTCAATTGGCACTGGACTCAATTCAATACCAGCATCAATGCTATAGAGAATAGCATTAAATTTTGTGAGCAAAATTAAATTGACAGGTATATAATTATTATATACATAATAATTATTATAATGAAGCATATCCCCAGTAGCTGCATACAGGTATAGATTTGATTGGAGTAGTAGTACTAGTGTGTACACAGCCTACGTAGCTATGTTTGATCGATGTCCCAATTGCAAAGATGGAGTCCCTTGATCTCAATCTTGATGTTTCAATCACGGAGATGCATAATAATGAACTAGACAGCACAGTATAGCTTTCAAACTTCAGATTGGTCGATCATGCTTACATACGCATGCACGATCGAATGTGTGCAGGTTAGCTTTATTTATACACAGGATAATGTAAGCCAAGGGAACATAATATGAAGCTTGATCAGCTGTATTTGTCAGAGAAATACAAACATATACTTCTAAGGTGTATGCTGGATTCATGACTCTACATATTATACTAATAATTATTACCGTGTTTATGCTAATAGAACGCAGGCTAAAAAATAATTAATTTTTGTGTGACTGTGGTAAAGGTCATCATGACAAGTCTTAGAACATAAAATTATTTTCTTGTGCTAATTAGATCTTGCGTTTTATTAGCATAATTAAACACGGTATTTTTATGCCTCAGAAAGGCTCCATTGAGGCCCTGAAGTTTCTCATAATTACCTCACAGATTATACTATTATAGGTGACACCATAATAATTACCTCATAACTACAGAAATTTCAAAAGTAAATTGCTACTGGGGATATAATTTTACTTGTTTAAGCATACCCCTCTTGTTGTGTTGTCCTTTTATAGAATATAGTAATCGAACCTGAATAATCATGGACTTCATGAAAAATTATTTAAAACACAATAAACAAACTACCTTTGAATCTGGCTTTAATAAGAAATCCAATGATCGTTACAACAGTAACAATTATTATTGCCAAACCGAGAGTGACTCCCAATGAGCATCCCACTATTACTTCTATAATATTATTATCTTGAGAGTCTGCATTGCTGTGCACTATAATACCTACATCATCAGTTTTCAGACAAGCAGATCATGCAGTATAATAACAACATTGAAATAACAAGAGCTCTGTAGAGCACATACGAATGCATCCTGCAGGCATCCTGCAGTGTATATCCATACACAACAGATTATCCACATGATATGTATCTATCTGCACACTGGGTAGCATGTGATATGCGTCTGCTTTGTTGACGACCTTTACCTACACGATATTATGCTAGTTGTGCACATGAGCAGAAGGGGTGCAGTTGATAGGCGTGGCCAACAAAAATACAGTGTTTGCGACGCTTGTGGGCCCTACCAAACGATTTGAAGCATAATAAAGTAAGTTTTTCGAAGGTTTTAACGGATTTGTTGTGATAGATCTCGAGATATGACGATTCTTGAGCTGACATACTAACAGACAGACAAACGATTGCTTTACCCCTGCTGCGCATGCGCGCACGGGGTAATGATTTGTTACACTGACTTGAACACTTGACTTCTTTAAGAGCTGGTTCCCATTCCCCATTCTCCACACATATTGATGAATTGATTCCATGCAGTACTGCCCCAGGAAGGCAGTGAAAGGTGACAGTACTTCCCTCTACTGCTGGGGGAGTGTAGCCAGATACTGTCACTGACTCGGCACGGTCACCAATCAAGTCTTCTGGGTTTCCACAAAACTTCATGGGAGTAGCTAACATTAATTGTATAATGACTGTTAAAAATGCAGCAGGAGGATCGAGGCATTTTATGTTTATTCTTTATTCATAGATACCACATGTAGCTATAGCAAGAGTAATATCTGTTCTCTACATATGTGGCAAAGGGACGATAATAATATGCATGCACAATAGAATCTGAAATAAAATTCGCACAGGCACCACAGCCTATAAAAATTGGGATGGGCAGGGATGAATACCTATGTCAGTTATTTTATATAGCGTTAACGTGGAACATGTATTTTTAATATACTAACCATTGCTAGTAGTTGTACGTGGATAGTAGTACTCTTTGGATAAAACCGTCACATTGTTTTGTCCACAGAGATGAGAAATCATGATACTGACATTGTACATTACATCGTAGGTCACTGTCAATTGAGCTGTACTTCTAGAAATGTTCACTTGTGTTGCAGGTACGACAGTGACATTTACAGAGTATAATTCAACCCACTCCAGAGTTATCGTGACACCATCAGTCTCAAATTCAATATGTCTTTCTCGCACATTCAGCTCTGGAAGATGACGAAGCATGCATGCAAAATTGTATACATTTGATTACTATTAGATAAGTAAGGACATAGAATGGCCATAATAATACATAATTGTATGCATACCCTGCAATGGCTCTCTCTCCTCAACGATGATGGTAGTTGCTGTTGAACTTGATGTATCCAAGTCTATACAGTTGATCACAGTTCCATTTAGACTACTGCTGACTGGACCAATTACAATTTTAGACTTCACTGGTAAACTGCCCTCAGCAGATGTTCTGGAGGAATTAAACATTGTAGAGTTGACTACTAGCTGAAACATTGCATCACCAGCTGGGACAGCAGCTTGAATGGTACGAGAGGAAGCAACTGTGTCATTCAATCCACGAATTATACTAAACCTCCATCTCAGAAAACCTCCTGTCGTAGTACACATCAGCTCTAACTGACCTCCACTGCACACTCCAGCTATCCCAGGAGGAGATAGTGTCACTGCACCTGAGTTTTGAAGTAAGGTGTGAGCTCGGACACCCACTGCAGGCATTGATTCATTCCAGGAAATTAAGGAGGCTGATGGGGTGGCTACCCATAGCAAACAATACAGGTCTTCGATCTTGACAATGGTGGAGGTATCTTACACTGCTTTGCATAAATAATTACTGGTATTAAGAGTGGGGTAGCCACCCTATCCACTCCCCCTGAATCCGAGTCAGTCCTGCACCGGGTATCTCAACCTCAGTATAAATAACACTGCTGCTAGAGCTACCTTCGATGATTCCGAAGCTACGTAAAAGAACAGAGAAAATAAAGATCCGGCATGTTCGGTCCCTCCTAATACAGTGTTGCTTCGTTTCACCCATCGTGGGGACTTGAACGTTCGCGGTAATACAGTTTCAGGCTAGTCTCAATCATGACACAACAGCAACAGGAAAGCACCCCTCCAGTCGAAACCACCCCCGGCCCCACCCCGACCATAGTTATGCCCCGCTATTAGAGTGGATGCTTCTCATGATTATGAGTCAGCATGTATTATGGGTCATCCATACTAACAAGTGTGGAAGTGTCCAATTGTTGGGTCGCTAAACTTTACCTTATAAGATCTATCATCTGATAAATTGTCTCTGCTACCTGATATATTTTCATGTGAGTTTACACATGCTTTGTGTCGAATTTATAAAAAGAAGGAATTTCCGTTTTTGCTGTCCTACCTAAGCAAAATGTATCATTCTTAGCCCATCCAAGTGCCATTACAGTGGAGTAGGAACCAGGGGGGCCACTGCCCCCCCCCCCCCCCCAATATTTCAGAAGGGGGGCCTGGCCCCTCCAATAATCAGGCTTGATACAAAATCCTTGCAATGTGTATGTTTTCTTTCAATTTTCAATATATACCAGACTTCCTTCGTAAAAGTCTGGTTTAAATTACTAAAATATGACCTCTACAAAAGAATAATTATGGTCACAAATTCAGTAATCAAAGCCACAACCACAACTTGTATCGGTGGCCCCTGCAACACGCGATTGCTTCCTACTCCACTGCATTAGTTTGTGTTCACACCATGCATATGCCTCACATCTAGATGGCTGCCATGGACATACCATCACTTAAAAGAACCTTGTGATTGCTGATTTACATGCCAGTTAAGGTGGTGACTCATAATACCAGCAGGCGACCCTTAGAACATTCAGTAATATGGCTGACAAAATAATTTTTAAAAAATCGTGATTTTTTCTACATGCAATATCGTTCGCAACCCATGCAATAGACACCTTGGGAAGTCCTTAAAAAATGCAACCACAATAATAACCCCCTAATTACCTATATGTGATCTATCACTGTTTAAGTGACTCATAACTGCAACATCTACTCTATAGTCAACTATAGTAGACGGACCAGACCTTTTGAAACTGGAATATTGCTGTACTCGACTTCTGGAATCCGCTCATCATGTAGGCGTGTCCGTTCGGCAATATCGGTATGCGCATGCGTAATAATAATGACAAGATTAATTAGCGCGGGGAAATTGAGCGGGCTATTGTGCACTTCTGGCGGAAAGATGCGCATCTTGGACCTTGGGCAGGTTATTTTTGGTGATCTTGACAATCAGATTGCCTGGTTTCAGCAGAAGAACTTGCTATCTCTTCAGTCCAATTGTTTTTTTTTTTCTATAATAGCTACTTTATGCAACACATAGGTATGCAGTGGATACATAGATAGTTAAGACAACTAATCAAGTATGTACCCAGAAACTATGTAAAGGTATAATAAAACGAAAAGAAAAGCAGACACACAAGTTAATTATGAGGCATTGAAATGCTATTTTTGAAAGACGCGAGAGTCTGCATTGTGACCTGATCTTCATTCAGCAAATTCCACGCTCGGATTGAGCTTGGAACAAAGGAGTGAAAATAGTAGTTTGTTCGAGCAAACGGACATTGTAGAGTGTCTGATCTTGCGAGCCTACTGGAGTGGGAGGGTTGTGTGATGAAGATGTCCTCAGGGAAATAGCAGAGGCCATGAACAATCTTGAAGACTTGTGCAAGTTTCAGGTGAAGTCGCCGCTCACTAAATTTTGGTACATCAGTGATGCTTACCAACTGCTCATAACCCAAGTTCCACTGTCGTGAGATCAACTTGAGGGCAAACTTCTGTACTGCTTCCAGCCTATCAGTATCGCCTTGTAGGTAGCTAGGGGTCCCAGACTTGAGATGCATATTCCAAGTGAGGGCGGACTAGGCTAATGTACAGCTGCTTAAGGGTGGCTGGATCAACATTCTCATAAAATTGCCTATACAGTAGGCCTAGAATCCTTCTTGCTTTAGTGCAAAGTTCAGAAATGTGATCTGACCAAGAAAGATTCCTGCTGAAGAGCACACCAAGGTATTTAAAGATCTCCACCTCTTCTAGCTCTGACCCACACAAGTAAAGAGACACCGATCTGGTTGTTGGACATCTTTTCTTAGAGAGGATCATAGACTTGCACTTCTGTGGATTAAGCTGTAGTAGGTGATTATCAGACCATTCCTCCAGCTTAGTTACATCTGACTGGACTTCTTCAAATTCACGAGTGTCTCAGATTAATCGATGGTAAAGAATATCATCAGCATACATTACCAGAGATGAAGTTGGTGACAAGGATACCTCAGTGATGTCATTGATATAAATGGAGAATAATAGTGGACCTAGTACTGAGCCTTGTGGAACTCCGGATGTAACTGAAGCTAGGCACGATTTAGCTCCGTTTACCACGACTTGTTGTTTTCGCAAGGTGAGATAGTCCGTCAACCATTCAAGCAAACCAACATGAAGGCCAATCCTGCGTAGCTTATTGATCAGTGGAGCATGAGGCACACTATCAAATGCTTTTTTATAATCCAGGAAAATTGCACAAACGTCGTGCCCAGACTCAAGTTGCTGGAGCCATTCATGAGTAGTTGACAGCAGTGCAGATACTGTTGACCTTCCTGGTTGGAATCCCCACTGACAGTCGGAGAGTGGGTAGTTATCTTCCAGGTGATCGACTATCAGTGAGAAGATGAGCTTTTCCAACACTTTGCTCAAGGTGCACAAGAGAGAGATGGGTCTGTAGTTGCTTGGAAGGTGATTCTTGGACGATTTTGGAATAGGTACAACAAAAGATGCTTTCCAGGCGTCAGGGAGCTTTCCTAGCCTAATTGAAAGATTGAAGAGGCGAGTGACTGAAGGTGCAATACAAGCAGCGGTACATTTGAGCATTTTCCCAGAAATGCCATCTGGTCCACTAGACTTTGACGTATCCAGCTTGAGGAGCAGCTCTTCAACTTGCTCTACTTCGCAAAAAAGGTCCTCGATACTCTCATCTGATGATTCAGTGCAGCTGCCATCATTCACCTCTAGGCTGCCTGAGGGATTGAAACATTTGGTAAAGAATGAATTTAACATATCTGCCTTCTCTTGGTTACTGGTAGCTTCTGCATTGTTTTCATCCACAAGTGTTGGAATGGTGGATTGTTGCTTTTTTAAGTACTTCATTGCTCTCCAGAACTCCTTAGACTTCTTCGGGTTCAATCTTTGAAAGTAGGACTGTTTGGCTGACCGGAGTGCTGAAGTAACCTTGTTTCGCATTGCTCTGTACCTGCTAAAATTTCCAGTCAGCTTGGCCTTTTTATACAGCAGGTTTCTCCGTTTAATTAGACTAATTAGCCTTTTTGACAGCCACGGGAGGTTCCTACGGTTGGGAAGCTTCTTTTTGGGGATACATTCATTCATTATCGATAAAAACTTTTGGGACCAATTATTCCATGCCTCATTGATGTCATCAGACAGAAAGGAGTTCCAGTCAAAACTGTCAATTAATTCACCTGCTTTCTCCCAGTCAGCCAGGCTATAGCAACAAACAATTCGGCCCTTAGAGTGGTTGTCACTGTTATGCTTAGCTGTCGGTCTCCAAGCTGTTTGTACATAAATACCTTTGTGATCTGCATTAGAAAGGGGAGGAACAACATAGCAAGAATTAGACAATACAGGATTTGAAACAAAAACATGGTCAATAAGACTAGTTGAGCCATCATGGTGAACATGCGTTGGCTCTTTCACAATTTGGGTAAGGGAAAATAAATGACACAGAGACTTCAACCTTGAAAACAAAGAAGTAGAAGGATTACAAAAATCTATATTAAAATCTCCTAGTAGAATAAAATTAGTGTACTGATGTATAGACAAAGACTCCAAATAAGATTGCAAGAAATCAAGCACAAAAGATAAAGAACTTGGTGGTCTATAAAAAAGGGAAATACATACTTTACATGACTCTTGACGAACAACCACTGAAAGCAATTCCAAATCCCTGCATCCAGGTAAAACAGAATAACTCAAATGAGATTCTGTTTGTGGTATTGCAAAGGTCATACAAACACGAAATGATATCCAAGTTAAACGGAGATAAACAATTATATGCTTGTGGAGATGGTTCAGGGAATATCTAGCCAACAGATATCAACATGTAAGTATCAATAACTGCAAATTCTCCACTCTACCAGTATATAGTCTCAGGAGTTCCTCAGGGAAGCATTCTTGGTCCCTTCCTCTTTCTCATCTACATATTAAAATGACTTATCCTCTTCAGTGAACCCGAGACCATTCCAAAACCTTTCTGTTTGCTGACGACACCAAATGCCTCCGGCCTATTTGTTCTCCACATGAATATATCCTTCTCCAATCTGATCTCGACGTATATACTCTCCTTGTGGAGCACCGACTGAAAATTAAAAGTCAACGAGATGAAATGTTCTATGCTATCTATTTTTTCCCATGCCTCTTCCAATCATAGTGATACCCTGACAGAGTACCTTATCAATGGACTACCCATATCCTCATGTAATCAACAAAAAGACCTTGGAATACTGATATCATCCGATCTATCCTGCATGGTCTCACCATAATATATCAAAGATAACCTCCAAAGCCTACAAAATACTATGCCTGCTCCGTCGCACATTTGCATCATCCAAAAATGTCACCACCAAGAAAAATCTTTATATCTCTCTGGTACGATCTCAACTTACCTATGGATCCCAAGTTTGGAGACCACTCCTTCAAAAAGACATCAATCCAATCGAACACATTCAACGTCACTTCTGACTACAGGACCAGATTAATCACTCTCAATCTTCTACCTATGTCAATGTTGCTTGAGCTCAGTGACCTGTGTTTCTTCGTGAAGTCTTTGAAACTCCATGAGTCGCCCAACCATGCAGGCAATAATTTAATCATGGGTGGCAGTGTCCAGTGATCACTTTCAGAAAGACACAGAGTTTATGCCATCATGGGAGTTTCTTTGAGAAGTCCAAGTTATCCCTCCAGAAGTGGCTTGTCTTGCTACACTGGTGGAGTAGGGTGTATCCAGTGACAGATGCAAGCCAAGGTTACAGAAACCACTGCCATTCAGGTCTTAGTCTACCAGTACTTCCGTGCTCGGACAACTGCAGTTGGAGACTGGTTACTCATGATTCCCCAATGTTACTTGGAAGTCCTGGTGTAGTGGTTCAAATTGACGAATCACTACTTAGCCACATACCAAAGGTACAAACACAAAAAAAATCGGAGAACAAACATAATAATAATGTTATAAGCAATGGTTAATAAATTAATCGTAATAATTTCAATAATTTTAGAACGACCGAGGTCGTCCATCACGTCAGCAGACATGGGTGTTTGGTAAAGTGTGAGTCCATTAGCTTAGGGCGTAGTCTTGTCCCCAGACCCTCCAGTGCAGGGACGAGACTACTTAAGGCGGGGGTCTGGGGACTACGCTCAGATTTAATAGGGAAATTTCGAGAAGTGAAAAGGGAGATTTGAACCCGCTACATTCGATCTGTTCGGCACACAAGAGCCCCAGCCATAGGTTACACAGCCTTAATTATCCATGCCCCAACCACTACACCACCGCTGTGACATGATCTATGTGGCTGGTAGACTGTGCACGCACTATATTGACGACCTTTACCATATTATGCACCACGATAATTATGCAGCTACTGGGGATGTGGTCAAGGTTTACATATAAGATCAAAACTATCTGCGTTCACTACATAAACATGAATAGCTGGATATACGATTTTAAATGCAACATAAAATTACCAATATTAATATTATTGTACACGTAATACTTGTGCATAAGCTACATTTTCTTTTAGCTCTAATTCATTATGACATTGTGTTTCATTACTATGATTGTAGGAAGTGTTTTCATGTTCATAGGCGGTGCAAGCGCAACTGGCTTCCTTCTTGATTTGACAGAAGTGTCCACACAGAAAACCAACAACAAAGAATGAAAGTGAAGTTATTGCAAACACAGATACTGAGGAAACAACAGCAATCTTTATATCGACATCTGAATCACTGTTTAACAAGTTACTTCCTGCTTAAAATAACATAATATTAATTAGTAATTATTATAATATCAGTCACAGATAGACAACTAACAAATTTGGGTTAATTCACAATCACAACTTGAACATTGTCAAGCTAAATTTGAGTACAAGCATGCCACTGCTCAAAACCTATAACTGTACAAATCTATGTTGATACCTGTACAGTTTAGTTTATGAAGAGCCACACCCCATTCCCCATTCTTCATACATGTCAAAGATTTAGTCCCATCCAGAACTAATTCAGGAGGACAATGCAAGGTCACAGTAGTTCCTTCCACTGCTGGAATAGAGTAGCCTAAGACACTCACAGAGTCATGAACCTGATCTTCCAGACTGTCACAGGTAGGAATCGATGACATTGTTTCTGGAAATAAAGTTATTAATCTGTTATAACATTATGATGAGGTAAATAGCACTCACCTTGAATATTATAATAGTATACTTCAGAGAAAACGGTCAAATTGTTTTCTTCGCAGGGATGTAAATTTGAAATTATGACACTGACATTATATATCACATTGTAGGCGAATGTCAGATGAGCTGTGCTACTAGAAGCATTGATGTTTATTTGTGTTTCAGGTATGACAGTGATACTAATAGAGAGCGGAGGATTCAAGTCATCCCACTCCAGGATCATCGTGATATTGTCCTCAAATTCAACAGCGTGTTCTTGCACATTAACTTTAAATAGAGATAGAAGTTAATAGGTCTTAAAGTTAATGTGCTAGAACAAGCAACTGTCCCAGAAGGATATACATTTACAGTATGCATGCATGGGAATTGAGTACATAATAGTCGTAGTTACAAACACATACTGCAGTTACTGTACTCTATATTAGCAACCAGGAATTCAGTAATAATTCATAAGTCCAGTCTCCATCCAGGTATCTTAGTATGTTCATAATATTATGTGCGCAACATCTTACTAAGAAATAAGAAATTATCATAATATTAATATTGCAATGCTTGTGGTTAACGAAATATCTGCTGGACCAAAGCTAAGATTATGTTGTATTTACCAAAACATGAGCTTTCCTTAGTAACACATGTTTGTCGGACAATAAGGTAGAATTTAATAAATAGAAAATTTTGCCCTATCCTACATATTTCCTACGTGCATGAAATCCATACTTTTGTCTGGTGTATCAATATGGATCAGCTATATACCTACTTCCTATTAATGGTGTACACACACTCCCTTCTCAGAATCTGGGGCACCTGTATGCAATGATTGCAGCAACTGTACAAGGATAATACACCCATGCAGTGCCTAGTTCAAGGGCGGAGGATGGATATACTGGGTGGCTATAGCTAGCTATCCTCCTTCACTAGTTCTTCAAAGTTGGCAGATTGAAACTTATAGCATTGTTAGATCACCATCCTGGCCTGCTTACACCAGTAGGGCTTATATTAGCTCCCTTCCCTACTGTAGTTATATAATAATAATTATACACTGACCATGTAATGAGCCCCTGGCTCCTACAATAACAGTTACTGTAGTTGATGTCGATGATACTTCTGCTGTGTCCAAATTTTCACAGTATATCACAGTTCCATTTAGACTGTTACTTACAGGACTGATCACTAATTTGGACATAACTGGCAAACTATTCTCATCAGATGTTCTTAAAAAATTGAATATTATGGAGTTGACTTCTAATCGTGATAGTGTCCCACCAGTGGAACGAATAGTTCGTGAGAATTCAGTAGCCATTGTTTCATTGCCACGAACTGCACTAAATCTCCACCGCAGTAAGCTTCCCGTGGTGGTACATGTCAACTCCAGTTGACCGCCACTGCACACAGGAGCTAGTTCAGGGGGTGATAAGGTAACTGTACCTGGATCAAATTATAATTAGTTACAGTATTAGACCGACTATACACTGATCATTATAATTTTCACATAATATATACCTACCCTTTATACGACCACGATAATATACCAGCAAAATAAAGAAGACAATGACTTTAAGCAGTCGATCCATCATCATAAAATTATGATTGTGATTTCTGGCGCCACAAGAAAGGAAATTGTGTTCTTTATCAATCCCTTTTGATAAATGATGTTATCTACTGAGGTTATCATAGTATAAACAACAATTTAATGTACATGCAATACTACACTATAGGTATCTGTTTGCATAACCACCGATATTAGATCCATCCCAAGTGCATGCACAGTAAGGATAAAGCCAAAAAATATGCATGCATTTATTAATTTTATCCCAAAGCAACCCCCCTTGATCATAATAATATTGCCTGTATAAATACACCCAGCTGTTATTAGTAAGTACATCCTCATGTCTGATCATAATAATAGTCGATCATGATGATCTCAGTAAACATAGTAACATGGATTATAAAGCTAAACATTGGTGGAGGAATTCTTACTCAGAACATTATTATTATGTTTTCATAACAACTGCTACGATGTATTCTCTTGAGCAAATAATACTATACTATATAGAGCAAACAGTGTCACATGACTGCTATTGTTGTTGTGAATAAGGTTTGGATTCAAAAGCAGTTACACTTGTACACAGGTCCCAAGAAGAGTTTATCCAATTTGAATTACTGTTGTACTGAATCATAAGCTACATTTTCTTTCAGTTCTAGCTCTTGTTCACATTGCTTTAGCACCACATCATCATAGTAAGGAGCACCATGAATAATATCCTCAGATTGAGTAACATTGATATTCTCCTTCTCTCTCTTTATGTTATGACAGAAGTGACGGCACAGAAATCCAGTAGTGAAGCATAATATTGATGTCACAATAAAAACAGCTATTGAGGAAGCCACAGCAATCTTTCCATCATCACTCAATCTGCTAAATGAGCCACTCCCACTAATTGAGCCTCCTGTATTCATTATAACAGCAGACCAGTAGTCCATAAACAGTAAATAAATGCGAATATAGATATTTTAAATATTATTATTCTAAAAACCCATTTCATATGTTACAGTAGTTACAATACCATGCAATATAGTACCTGTGCAGCTTATTTCAAACACAGCTGGTTCCCATTCCCCATTCTCCATACATACTGATGAATTGATTCCATGCAGTATATACTGCTCCAGGAGGGCAGTGAAAAGTGATAGTAGTTCCCTCCACTGCTGGAGGAGTGTAGCCAGATACTATCACTGAGTAACCAATCAAGTCTTCTGGGTTTCCACAAAATTTCATGGGGGTGGCTAAAATACAACCTTAATATCAATCAATTTGTATATTAATTGTTTATACTCACTTAGTCTAGTAGTTGCATGTGGATAGTAGTACTCTTTGGATGAAACTGTCACATTGTCTTGTCCACAGAGATGAGAAATCATGATACTGACATTGTACATTACATCGTAGGTCACTGTCAATTGAGCTGTATTTCCAGAAATGTTCACTCGTGTTTCAGGTACGACAGTGACATTTACAGAGTACAGAGGGTTCAATTCATCCCACTCCAGAGTTATCATGACACCATCAGTCTCAAATTCAATATGTCTTTCTCGCACATTCAGCTCTGGAAGATGATGAAGCATGCATGCAAAATTGTATACATTTGATTACTATTAGATACTCCAACTAAGTAAGGAAATAGATGGCCATAATAATACGTAATTGTATGCATACCCTGCAATGGCTCTCTCTCTCCAACGATGATGGTAGTTGCTGTTGAACTTGATGTATCCAAGTCTATACAGTTGATCACAGTTCCATTTAGACTACTGCTGACTGGACCAATTATAATTTTAGACTTCACTGGTAAACTGCCCTCAGCAGATGTTCTGGAGGAATTAAACATTGTAGAGTTGACTACTAGCTGAAACATTGCATCACCAGCTGGGACAGCAGCTTGAATGGTACGAGAGGAAGCAACTGTGTCATTCAATCCACGAATTATACTTAACCTCCATCGCAGAAAGCCTCCTGTCGTAGTACACATCAGTTCCAACTGACCTCCACTGCACACTCCAACTATCCCAGGAGGAGATATTGTCACTGCACCTGAACAGCAGAACTTGGCAAGGATCTGCTATATAAGCATGTCAGTGATAATAAATATTACATGTATTATACCTTTCATGTATCCACAGTGAAGCAGTACCAATGTGCTCACTACACACCATCTGATCATGAGAGATGGCTTCATGATACATCAATACACTGTCTGCACGTTTACCTCAAGTTATTGTTGTGTATACCTTACACACGTGACTATGAAGTACATATTATTATTATTAATGATTGTATTCTAACATATTCTACAATAGTTAACATTTGAATTTAGCTAGTAACAGCAAATGTATGGACAAATATTATGAGATTATTTAGACCACAATTTGAAATTTTGACAGGTTGCATAATAATTAACTTAAGGTGTATAATGTTATACATGCTGGTTGTTAAAGATATTAATGATTTGGTTATATATCTACCTATAATAAAGTTTTATTGGAATTATAAAAGCTAGTTATAAGTACAGAAACCCTTATGCAATCATTAGCTGCAGGAGATTTATATGAAATGGAATATCTCTCCTTCCCTCAAACACTCCACCCAAGAGCAGCATAACAAAGAAGAGAAAGTTATGTTGATCTATCTTTAGTTACTCTGTAATTTGTGTACAACTAAAACCCTAGCTCCTCTCCCAATACAAGGAAAATACAGCAGCTGGTTATTGGTTTTATAAGCCTTGCTGCCATATGGCAGCAAAGCTTATAAAAACCATGTACTAAGAATTCTGAGCAATTAAAAATACAGTTTTTATAACATTGATATTATCTCATAATAATAATAATAATAATATGCTCCTGCTTGAATCTATCAACACAGAAATTAAAAATTGGAGTTCAATTATATGACTGGTCCAGGAGAATTTTTACTTATTTTTATCATGTACATACTACTTGTGAGAGAATGATCTTTAAGTTCCTCTCCTCATGACAGTCAATCCTTCCAACGTTGGCATAAGATTAATACCGGTAATCATTGACTGGCTAATGAAAACTTGATCCAAATAAGCGCTATTTATGCTGACACTAGCTAGCCACCTAGGCATCTACAAGAATAATGTGATGGCTATACATTATTATCATGCAATAATAGCTTTAAATAATTATCCCCTGGCTCTTCCTCTCAGTTTTTCAATAATTATGTGAAGCAGTTGGAAACTGGGAAACAGGCCTGTACACAATATTAACTGTATTGATCATCTTTACAATCAATGTACCAATTGCAAACTACATACATTAAATACCTCTTGCACTTATTAGCTAACTCAATATGCAAAACCGCAGTACCCAGGTACCATGCAAACAATCAATAGTTTTCCAAAATAACATAAAATTCAGTATCATAATATAAGTTGCTCAAATATGATCATGAGACCAGACAGGAAATATCGACTGTGCTGCGAAGCGCGCCATTGATATTTGGTATAGGTCGTCATCAATGTAAAATTATTATACTGTTGTACTCTCTGGCAAGGTTTTAGGGGTTTGTTTTGGTGCACGTGCACGTGCATGTGTTTACTATAATCAAATAAGTCCACGCCCATTCAGACCAAATTGATGATCCTCACAGTATAGCTATGACAATATCATAGACAAAGTCATAATAATTATAGCTGCAATCGTAGAACATGACTTGGTACGTATACTTGCACACATACAATTCATTGTACTGAAGCATAAGCAATATTCTCTTTCAGTTCTAACTCTTGTTCATGTTGCTTTAGCACCACATCATCATAGATGGGAGTGCTTGGGATATTGTCTTGATTAGCGGTCCTGGGACCAGTGTTAGTCTGAGTATTAATTATTATACTGTGCCTCTCTTTAAATTTTTGACAGAAATGTCGACATAGAAAGCCGATGATGAAACACATACTGGAGCCAGCAAAAAAAGTTACAGAGGAAGCCACAGCAATCTTTCCACCATCGGTCAGCCTACTAAATGGGTCAGGTCCTGTATAGTAATAAAGTAACAGTACGTGGACTGCATGCAAGGCTATGTCCTCAATAATATTATGTCCGACAATCATGACATTATGCTACAGGTCGTAATTATAAGGAGTTAAGTTAGATTAATATTATGCTATATAACCAGAACAGTTCACTTTGTAAGGAGCTGGTACCCATTCACCATTCTCCATACATGCTGACGATTTAATTCCATGCAGTACTGCTCCAGGAGGGCAGTGAAAGGTGACAGTAGTTCCCTTCACTGCTGGAGGAGTGTAGCCAGATACTATCACTGAGTCACACTTGTCGCTAGTATTGCAAAGACGTTTTCAGCTTGTTGCTAGGATCTGAATACGTTAGACCTACATGTAGTCTGGCAGGCCCTCAGGCACTCCTCACTTCGCTCAGGTTCTACATGAGTCCCTTCCATCTTCTAAATGTATTGTAATCACGGTCTAACTATTTAGATCATAGTTGTAACAAAATTAATACTGCAATCTGATTGGTCATTAGCAGGTATCTATATATATTATTATGATAGTACCCCTACAAGTCTGATAGAACCCTGGCTACAACTTTGTATCCTTGGGCTATTACAGTATTTTACTATTAGGTCAATTATTGGTTTCTGGTCACACCAGTTGTCTCAAGTACATGCGGGCGGGCAGGTGGTTAGGACTATGGGACTATGACTAATTAAATTAAGATAAGAAGAGGGAGTACTAAATCATACCACAGATGCATGGTCAGCGAACCTCGAGTGCAACAACCATCCATCATGCTATGAGCTGTACAAGTACACATTGTCAAGCAGTTTAACAACTGCAGAATGACAAAACACAGTGCATTATAAATATTCGACCACCACCATGGAATGTCCAGCAGGCAATGAGCTCGAGATCGAGATGTATGGATCTAGAGAGTATCAATACGTCATTTTACATCATTTTTACTATGAATATATATCATTATAGTCCTCATAAATAATTATTGGCTTTTCAAAACATCATGCGGGCGGGTGACCAGAAATTAATGATTAATTTGGAATGGCCTTGTGATCTAAACTTGTTAGACACTGTTTAGTATGTTTCCACATGATTTAGAAGACCTCAGAGCTCTGTAGAACCCTTGCTGCGCTCGGGATTCTACATGCATATCAGAGCCCTTCGGTCTTCTAAATCACGTGGAAACCTCCTAAACAGTGTCTAATTAATATATAGCAGGTTAATAGTAACTTATAAAGCTGAATATTGGTGGAGAAATTCTTACTCAGAACATATTATGTTTTCATAACAACTGCTATGATGTGTTCTCTTGAGCAAATAAAACTATACTAGATCAAACACATGACAGATATTGTTAGTAACTGATGCTACTGTGAATAAGGTTCGGATTCCTAAGCAGTAGCTACCATTTGTACACAAGTCCCAAAAAGAATTTATCCAATTTGAATTACTATTGTACGGAATCATAAGCTACATTTTCTTTCAGTTCTAGCTCTTGTTCAAGCTGCTTTAGCACCACATCATCATAGTAAGGAGCACCATGAATAATATCCTCAGATTGAGTAACATTCTCCTTTTCTCTCTTTATGTTATGACAGAAGTGACGGCACAGAAATCCAGTAGTGAAGCATAATATTGATGTCATAATAAAAACAGCTACTGAGGAAGCCCCAGCAATCTTTCCATCATTACTCAATCCACTAAATGAGCCACTCCCACTAATTGAGCCTCCTGTATTTATTATAACAGTAGACCAGTAGTCCATAAACAGTAATGCAATTATCATGAGTAGGTAATTAATATATAATATGATTGCAAATTCTAAAAACCCATTTCATATGTAGTAGCTACCATTGCAATAGTACCTGCGCAGCTTATGTCAAACAGAGCTGGTTCCCATTCTCCATTCTCCATACATATTGATGAGTTGATTCCATGCAGTACTGCTCCAGGAGGGCAGTGAAAGGTGACAGTAGTTCCCTCCACTGCTGTTGGAGTGTAGCCAGATACTGTCACTGAGTCACCAATCAAGTCTTCTGGGTTTCCACAATCTTTCATGGGGGTGGCTAAAATAGATAAATAATGACCACCTATAACTTATTTAAAAAATGCGTCGGGAAGATCAAGGTATGTTTATTCTTTATTCACAGACACTAACAAGAGTAATATCTATTCTCTACATATTTGGCAAAGGGTTGATAATGTGCATGCACAATAGAAATAAAATTCGCACAGGCACCACATACAGCCTATAAAAATAAAATATTTTATATATTATTATTGCCTTATGTGGAACATGTATTTTATACTAACCACTGCTAGTAGTTGTACGTGGATAGTAGTACTCTTCAGATAAAACCATCACATTGTTTTGTCCACAGAGATGAGAAATCATAACACTGACATTATACATCACATCGTAGGTCACTGTCAATTGAGCTGTACTTCCAGAAATGTTCACTTGTGTTTCAGGTACGACAGTGAAATTTACAGAGTACAGAGGGTTCAGTTCCTCCCACTCAAGAGTTATTGTGACACCAACATCCTCAAATTCAATAAGTCTTTCTCGCACAATGTCATTCAGCTCTGGAAGATGATGAAGCATGCATGCAAAATTATATACTTTTAATTATTATTAGATACTCCAATTAAGTAAGGAAATAGAATGGCCATAATAATAATAGTATGCGTACCCTGCTGCAATGGCTCTCTCTCTCCAACGATGATGGTAGTTGCTGTTGAGCTTGTTGTACCTAAGTCTATACAGTTCATCACAGTTCCATTTAGACTACTGCTGACTGGACCAATTACGATTTTAGACATCATTGGTAAACTGTCTTCAGCAGATGTCCTGGAGAAATTAAACACTGTAGAGTTGACTACAAACTGAAACATTGCATCATCAGCCGGGACAGCAGCTTGAATGGTACGTGTGGTGGTAATTGTGTCATTAAGTCCACGAGTCACACTAAACCTCCATCTCACAAAACCTCCTGTCGTAGTGCACATCAGCTCCAACCAACCTCCACTGCACACTCCAGCTATCCCAGGGGGAGATACTGTTACTGCATCTGAATGGCAGAACTTGGCAAGGATCTACTATATACAAACATGTCAGTGATAATAATTATTATATGTACCTTTCATGTAACCACAGTGAAGAAGCACCAAAGTGCTCACTGCACACCATCTGATCATGAGAGACGGCTTCATGATTCATCGATACTCTGTTTACCTCAAGTTATTGTTGTGCATGCCTTACACACGTGACTATGAAGTACACATCATGAATATTATTACTAATATTATTGTAATGTAACTATTATTATGATTTGAATTTAGCTAGTAACAACAAATGCATGGATAAACGTTACGAGATTATTTAGACCACAGCTTGAAATTTTGACAGGTCACATAATAATTAAGGTGGGAGTAAACCTATAATGTTATACTTGCTGGTCGTTAAAGACAATGATTTAAAGAATTTTGGTTATACGCCTATAGAAAATTTTTATAGGAATTATAAAAGCTAGCTATAAGTACAGAAACCCTTATCATTACCATGGAGATTTACATGAAATGGAAATATCTCTCCTTCCCTCAATTACTCCACCCAAGAGCAGCATAACAAAGAAGAGAAAGTTATGTTGATCTATCCTACTCCCGGGGGTATTATGTGTATAACTAAAACTCTCTCCCAATATAAGGAAAATACAGCAGCTGGTTATTGGTTTTTACAAGCTTTGCTGCCATATGGCAGCAAAGCTTATAAAAACCATGATAAGAATTCTGATGATCCACACAGTACAGCTATGATAATATCATAGACAAAGCCAGACTGTCCACATTAAGTGGGACAGTCCCTCTTTCACACAAATTGTCCCACGTCTTATTTGGGACGCTATTAATTTGTCCCACTTTTAGTCTGTGAAACAACTTACCCTTGTAGATCATACCATAATATTATAGATCAGTGCCTCCAAGCTATTCTCCTGTCATTTAATTCCCATTTTTCAGCATTTTGCATGCATTTTCAGTTTTTAAAGAGCTTATGTGATATATGATATTGTACTAAATCCCAGTTTTCAGTATTTTAAAAAATTATTGTTATCAGTAATAATATGATCAAAATTCAGTAAAAATACCAACAATTCCGTACACTTGGAGGTACCAATTATAAATGATCATACATTCGGAATTCCTCATACTGGGCATGGGCAGTGCAAATATATTGAAATCAGTGGTCAGGCTGAGGCAAGCATCATCATGGTTCTCGTGTGACTGAATTTATGACATTGTAATAAAATTGCAAATTAATTATTACTAGGCATGCACACTGGTAATTAAATTAACTTGAAAAATGTCCCACTTAGTAAGTATTGCTGAGTAGGTTGGACAGTCTGCAAAGTCATAATAATTATTACAGCTGCAATCGTAGAACATGACTTGGTATTTGCATGCATATACACTTCATTGTACTGAAGCATAAGCAATATTCTCTTTCAGTTCTAACTCTTGTTCACGCTGCTTTAGGACCACATCGTCATAGATGGGAGTGCTTGGGATATTCTCTTGACTAGCAGTCCTGGGACCAGTACTAGACTGAGTATTAATCATACTAGTACTGTGCCTCTCCTTAAATTTTTGACAGAAATGTTGACATAGAAAGCCAATGATGAAAAATATACTGGAGCTAGCAATAAAAGTTACAGAGGAAGCCACAGCAATCTTTCCACCATCGGTCAACCCGCTGAATGGATCAGGTTCTGTGACTCCTGTATAGCAATAAAGTAACAGTAGACTGCATGTAAGCTATGTCCTCAATATGTCTGACAATCATGACATTATACTACAGGTCTTAGACTCTTTATTACGGTATGAGAAGTTAGCTAATTAGGTTAATATCATGCTAACCAGAACAGTTCATTTTATAAGGAGCTGGTTCCCATTCTCCATTCTCCATACATGTTGAAGAAAAAGATACTGATCCTGTTAGGCAACGAAACATCACAGTGGTTCCTTCAGCTGCTGGATCAGTGCTTGAAATTATCACAGAGTCATCAAGCTGACCTTCTAGACTTTCACACATTATAGCAACTGTAGCTGTAGTGCTGTGGGCTGATCCATGCATGTTATGTATTTGAACTACTAGTGACGTGCTGGGCCTGATTAGGGGCAAGCCTGAGCTTAAGAATTAAAATGTGATGAGGATCTATCTATCTTTTAAAGTACATGACTTTAAGCATGGGGAGCATAATAGAATATATACTTAGTTTGGCAAATTGCACTTATATAGCCCCCACCTGTGTAGAAAAAATCCTGCTATCTATTATATTAAAACACACATTTCGCACACATGAGAAATATTATGCAGTTAATGTCGTGTGTTCACTCAGGCTCGCCCCACTAGAATGAGGTTACTTGTTGGATGTAGATTATTGGTAGAACGAGGATAGAAGTACACCTCAGAGAAAATAGTCTCACTACTTTGATTACAGAGATATGAAGCCATGATACTGACATTGTAGGTCACATTGTAGGCCATTGTTAGTCTGGCTATGCTGCTGGAAATGTTCAATCGTGTTTCAGGTGTGACACTGACGTTAACAGAGTGCAGAGGGTTCCACTCCAGAATTACAGTGACATCTTCCTTCTCAAATTCAACAGCTTGTTTTCTCACATTGATGTCTGCATGGGTTGAGAATATGTGTTATGCATGTCATTGACTGGAGTCAAGCCCCAGAGATTAATTAATTCTCTAGAGCAATCAGTGTCAAATTAAAGATATTGCCGTCCACGCCTTTCCATTTCCTTCCCACACCACCCCCCAAACTCTTTGATTATTTCATGGATGATAGTATAGATTGCTGTATACATACTTGCACACATTATTATAGACCATTATATACTTGCATGCACACTGTCACACATGATAATACCTATAGCAACACTCTCTAACAATAATTAGCATGTCCACTGTGTGACAGGAATAGGAATATAGTCACACTATACCTTGTAAAGCACCTCTCTCTCCAACGATGATAGTGGTTGATGCCACTTCTCTTCTATGCACCTCCACACAGCTCATCACAGTTCCATTTAGACCATTGCTCACGGGACTGATGACTAACCTAGACATCACAGGCACACTATTATGAGCTGATATCCTTGAGAAGTTGAATACTGTAGAGTTGACTATTAAATACGATGTTGCTGGGCTGGTGGAACTAACAGCACGTGTGAGCTGAGTAGCTGATGTCTCATCTCCACGAAACACTCTAAACCTCCACTGCAGTAACTCTCCTGTTATGGTACACATCAACTCCAGCTGATCTCCACTGCACACTGGAGCTACTCCAGAGGGGGATAGTGTAACTGCACCTGGATGATAGAACATGGCATGAATTATTATTCGACACAATGTCATAGCAGTGTTATTATGATGCATGCATATTATATGTAGTATGCACCTTCAATGTATCCATACTGAAGCAGTACCAAAGTGCTCACTGCACACCATCTGGTTATGAGAGAAGGCTTCATGATCGATAGACTAAGTCTGTTCACCTTGCCATCTGGATATTCGCTATTATTCATAATGTAACTATGAAGTAGCTACACATAAGAATAATCGGTATTTTTGTTAGTAATAGCAAATGGACAAAAACTATGAGATTATTTAGATCACAACATGAAGTTTTGACAGGTGACATAATAATTTTAGTGGAAGTTCATGACTGGGACAAGTTAATGCAAACCTACATAATTATGTGCTGGTTATTCAGTCAGAGGACTGGAGAAGATGATTAATGTAAAACACTGAATTCTTTAAGCTAGCAAAGAATTATTATAACCCTTATGCAAATAATATTTCTATCTTTAGCAGGAGATTGAAATAAAATGGAACATCTCTGAGTCTCCTTCCCTCAATCTTTCCTCCCAAGAGTAGCATAACAAAAAAAAAAGAGAGAGTCAATCTATCCTACTCTGTAAAACTTTTTTTTTTGTGTACAACTAAAATCCTCCTCTCCCAATACAATCTGCAACAGCTATTTATGTAAACGGCAGAAAAGCTTATAAAAACCATGTAGGAATTCTGAGCAATCAAAAGATAACATCTTGGATCAGAAGCACGATGAGACGCCACTCATATCATACTCCTAAATTTGAAATTCAATCACAAAATTATGACTGGAGCATGTTATGAGTTCTTGCTTGTTTTATCATGTACATACTGTTTATCAGTTGTGAAGGGGACATACTATATGGGTCTCAGCTCTCTACTTATGATAGGTTAAATGGTTGCATGGTCTAAATTTCTCAGCTAAATTTACCTGCCATTAGGAAGTTCCTCTCCTCGCAATAATCAATCCTTCCATGCATCTCAGCTTAAGATCTTAAAGTTTCTGAATTCGGATTATTGTGATGGCTATGAATTATGATCGATAATTATCCCCAGGCTTCCCCGGCCTGGTTTTTCAATTTGTGTGAGAAATAGTTAGAAACTGAGAACAGGTCTGTACACTAGTAATATGAGTATATACATGTACATGTACGTATGCTATCAAAACTCAAACCAGGCCTCGTTAGTCCCAGCTGGAATATAATTTCATATATTGACCATCTTTACAATCAATGTGTCAATTGTAAACTACAGCTAATATCTCTTGTAGTTATTTTTGCCGCTAGTAACTCAATACGCAAAACTGCAGTACCTGTGTGCCAGGCATGGCGACCAAGGCTAATTTTCCAACATAGCATAATGATAATAATATAAAATTCAGTGTCATATTATTTTGAGTTGCTCAAATATAATTATGAGACCAGACATGAAAATTAATACAAACCAGTATTTGTTTAGCCCTTCATTGATATTTGGTATTGGTCGTCATCGATGTAAAGTTATACTCTCTGGCAAGGTCTTAGGGGTTGCGTTTGTTTACGTTTTTGTGCGCGTGCGTGTTTTAATTAGTGCACGCCAATTGGTTGCTGGGTTACCACAATAAGCTGGCCTGGTGACCATTACCAAATGATCTGCAGCCATCATGCATATTGGTACTAGAATGTCTATAGTTGATAAATGACACTGGCGTAAGAAGCAGAGGAGCTGGGGGGGGGGGGGGGGGGGGCTGTAGCCCCAGCCAAGTGGGCATAAACCTAGGAAGATATTTATTCTACTAGGCCTTGACATCTTCAGATTTGTGAATCTGATGTAAAGTCTACTTTAGAGACCAATTAGCACAATAGTGGGCATGGTTTTGAAGGTGTATCATGTGATCCAAAAAAATTTTTGCACACTTTGCATGCAATTTATTTACAGCCCCCCTGTTCAAAAATATCTTCTTACGCCACTGAATGATACTGTTGTACTCTCTAGCAAGGTTTTAGGAGTTACAATTGTTTGTTTCTTGTTTTAGTTTGATTTGTCACTAATGGATTTGTACAAGCTGGTAGCATATGGTAGCTAATATAATATTATGTGAATTTGAACTATCAATTGGAAGACTACAGCAAAAATGACCTGAAATTGCCTATGCACATGTGTGAATATTATGGTACCTACTATAATATTATACATTGTCCCATGTACCAGTATTGTGTATGTACTGATATAATATTGTGTGTGTACCAGTGTTCACACTGATATATATTAAACCATAGATTAAATATAATCGTGGCTCGTATGGTGCCATATCTAGTATGTGCTACATAGCAGGGATATAGCACTACAGCAACATGAAAAGGAGGGGCTGGCGCACAAGACTAATGCACGTAATCAGCAATCCCTTCAAGGCCAGATTCAATAGCGCACTGATTATTGATGATCCACACAGTATAGCTATATATGACAATAGATAAAGTCATATTAATTATACATAGAACATAATTTGGTACTTGCATGCATACACTTCATTGTACTGGAGCATAAGCAATATTCTCTTTCAGTTCTAATTCTTCTTCATGCTGCTTTAGCACCACATCATCATAGACGGGAGTGCTTGGGATATTGTCTTGATTAGCGGTCCTAGAAACAGTACTGGTCTGAGTATTATTTATACTGTGCCTCTCTTTAAAGTTTTGATAGAAATGTCGACATAGAAAGCCAATGATGAAAAACATACTGGAGCTAGCAATAAAAGTTACTGAGGAAGCCACAGCAATCTTTCCATCCTCAGTCAACCCACTGAATGGGTCAGGTCCTGTGACTCCTGTATAGCAATAAAGTAACAGCTAGTAGACTGCACGTATAAAGCCATATCCTCAATATTATGTCTGACATGCAATCATGACATATACAGGTCGTAATTATGAGGAGTTAGGTTAATATTATGCTGACCAGAACAGTTCACTTTGTAAGGAGCTGGTTCCCATTCTCCATTCTCCATACATATCAAAGAAAAAGATACTGGGCAATGAAACATCACTGTGACAGTGGCTCCTTCAACTGCTGGATCAGTGTTTGAAATCACCACAGAGTCATCAAGCTGACCTTCTAGACTGTCACACATAGCTGTAGTGATACATGATATATTGTGTATGTCAGAATTTAGTGATATGCAGGGCCTGACTTGGGGTGAGCCTGAGCTGATAGCTGAAGTGCATGCACTAGAATATTATTAATATTATTATTTAAAGTTGATGAGCATGCACAATCGGAGGATTGAGCTGTATGCTAGTGATAAAAACTGCCTCTCCCATTCAGCACCTTGGCATCTGTATATACTTGTCTTTCACATACATGTGCCATCATAATAATTATCATGTATGCTGACTACCATCGGAAATATCTAGGATATTTTCCGCTTAGTCAATGATCCATAGAATGCTTTGAGCATATGACTTTACTACTTAACTATTAATTAATAAACAGCTGAATCCTTATCTATTCTGCAGACAAGGCAAGCATAATTTCAACAGTTAAGGTTGAACCATAAACCATGCATGTACTATCAGGTCTTGGCATTTGTGTCACTGTAACGCTCCACCTCCATTTAATTATGGAATGTGACCATGCAACATACCATCTCATTCTCACTGTGTATTACGGTTTATAATATGAGGCTTGCAGGCACACCCCAATTAAAATACTGTAGGTTGGTAAGGATCGAGGCTATAGTACACTAACCAAAACAGTTTACTTGGTAAGGTGCTGGTTCCCATTCTCCATTCTCCATACACGTTGACGAAACTGGCCCATTGGATACTGATCCTACTAGGCACTGAAATGTCACAGTGGTTCCTTCTACAGCTGGATCACTGCTTGAAATCATCACAGAGTCATCAAGCTGACCTTCTAGACTGTCACACATAGCAATAGTAGTTGTAGTGCTGTGGGCTGATACATGATACATGCATATTGTATAATAATATTTGAATTACTAATGACATGCTGGGCCTGATTTGGGGCGAGCCTGAGCTTAAGGCTAGTCCGTTAAAGAACATGACTCTAAGCATGGGGAACATAATAGCGCTTATAGTCCCCACCTGTACATAAAAATCCTGCTAATCTATACACACATTTCGCGCACATCACAAATTAATATTCCATAATTTTATTACTATACTGGCAATAATACGTGTGTGCAGAGCCTCACTCAGGCTCACCCCACTAGAATGAGGTTATACTTATTGAACTTAGATTACTTGTAGAATGAGGATAGAAGTACACCTCAGAGAAAATAGTCTCATTGCTTTGATCACAGAGATATGAAACCACAACACTGACATTGTAGGTCACATTGTAGGTCATTGTGAGTCTGGCTGTGCTGCTGGAAATATTCACTCGTATTTCAGGTGTGACGCTGATGTTAATAGAGTACAGAGGGTTCAGTTCATCCCACTCCAGAATTACTGTGACATCCTTGGATTCAACAACTTGTTCTCTCACATTGATGTCTGGGTATAGAAAATTTTACTATGCATGGTAGGAGTGGGGCATTGTTCATGTGGTCATCAAAAAACTGCATAATGTTATTTGCAAGTGAGATAGTATGATATGTCTACTCAGTAAAGATCACCAATGTTCAATTCGTCCACAGGTGTAGACTTAAGTATGCACATAGTGATCCTTTACCATGTACAATGAAGCTACTACAGTAACTATAGGATAATTATATAATCGTTTCACAACTAAAAGCTATATCCAATAGACATTAATTTTACATTGTTAACTTGGGCTATGGTAAATGAAAGAACATTCATGCCACATTAAGGAAACAATAGTGTGGGTGATAGCAACTATAGGGGGTGGATTGGATGCACTGATAAATTGTATACGTAATGCTATACATTTGTATTACAAAAAAAATTCGTGGAAAAAAATTAAAATTTAATGTTCACCAATGTGGTAAAAATCACCATATCCACTATGCCGAGACAGGACAAAAAAATTAGCATGATAAAGGTTTCGTCAATGAGAGCAGGTGAAATTGGTGAAATTGTTCTTCTGACAAATATTTTATTATGGTACATGCCCATCTAAATTACTGCAGTAAATTGAATTAGGTAGCTCATGATCATACCTTGTAAAGCACCTCTCTCTCCAACAATGATAGTAGTTGATGATACTTCTCTTTCACCCACATTCTCACAGTTCACCACAGTTCCATTTATCCTCCTGCTCACAGGACTGATCACTAATGTAGATATCACAGGCATACTATCAGGAGCAGATATCCTTGAGAAGTTGAATACTAAAGAGTCTACTACCAATTGTAACATTTCTGCACTGGTAGGAGTGATAGTACGTCTGAAATCAATAGCAGTTGTTTCATTTCCACGAAACACACTAAAGCTCCATTGCAGTAGATCCCCTGTTATGGTACACATTAATTCCAGCTGATCTCCACTGCACACTGGAGCTACTCCAGAGGGGGAGAGTGTAACTGCACCTGAATAACAGAACATAGCATGAATATATAATTTTATGGACATGCATAATATGGCAGTGATGCATGTATACCTTTCATGTATCCACAGTGAAGCAGTACTAGAGTGCTCACTACATACCATCTGATCATGACAGGCGGCTTCGTGGCAGAATGACACATCTGTTTACCTCTAGTTGCATTGGAGTTTGCTATTACTGTGTATACCTTACACACTGCACGTGACTATGAAGTACACATAATAATTATTCTAATGTAACTGTAACCATAATAACATTAAGTTCGTTAGTAACAGCAAATGCATGAATACAATGACGAGAATATTTAGATCACGACTTGACAGGTTACAATTATTAGATGGGAATGCATGACTGGAGAAGGGGAGTCCAAATACATTTTAATCAATTAATTTTAATGGTTAATGCGGGAGGAGGAGAGACACAGTATAATACATAAAACTGCCACACCCGATGAAAATTTATATGTATCCTTAGTAGGAGATGTACATGAATGTAATTATATCTCTCCTCCGATCTCCTCAATCCTTCCTCCCAATAGCAGCATAACAAAGAAGAGAGAGTTGATCTATCCTACTCTGTAAAATTTTGTTTTGTGTACAACTAAATCCCTCTTCTCCCAAGGAAATGTAGCAACTGTTTATGTCGACAACAGTTTGTGTATACGTAATAACAGTTTATGTAACAACTGTTTATATAAGTGGCAGCATGTATTACCAAGAATTCTGAGCAAATAAAATAAACATTGACTATTAATTTTAGGATCACAATCAGGAACATAATATGAGCTGCTGCCATCAGCTTGAAGTTGTAGCTTTATGCAGTGACATTCAGAGTTTGATTTGTCACTATATAATGAATTCATACAAGGTGGCATGGTAGCTATCTTACAGGCACTCCATAGAAATCTAGTAACTGTTATTTATATGCTATATGCACACGTACTACTAATCTGAGCCATTTTGATTAATTTAGATGCTAGATGGTGAATACTGCAGTACTACTACAACCATACACATCTCGCTCACTAGCCCCTCCTACGAAAAGGATAGGCTGGCGCACAAGATGCAATCAGCAATCCCTTCAAGGCCAGATTCAAAAGCGCACTGAAAAATAGTACAATGTCATGCAGTTATGATTGAATAATATCATAGATAAAGTCATAATAATGGCTGCAATCGTAGAACATGGTACTTGCACACATACACTTCATTGTACTGAAGCATAAGCAATATTCTCTTTCAGTTCTAACTCTTGTTCACGCTGCTTTAGCACCACATCATCATAGATGGGAGTGCTTGGGATATTCCCTTGATCAGACTGACTAGTGGTCCTGGGACCAGTACACCAGTACTAGTCTGAGTATTAGCAGTACTGTGCCTCTCTTTAAATTTTTGACAGAAATGTCGACATAAAAAGCCAATAATGAAAAACATACTGGAGCCAATAATAAAAGTTACTGAGGAAGCCACAGCAATCTTTCCATCATCGATCAACCCACTGAATGGGTCAGGTCCTGCCACTCCTGTATAGCAATAAAGTAACAGTAGACTGCATGTATAAAGATATATCCTCAATATTATGTCTGACATGCAATTATGACATTACAATATTATTATACAGGTCGTAATTATAAGGAGTTAGGTTAATATTATGCTGACCAGAACAGTTCACTTTGTAAGGAGCTGGTTCCTATTCTCCATTCTCCATACATGTCAAAGAAAAAGATACTGGGCAATGAAACATCACTGTGACAGTGGTTCCTTCAACTGCTGGATCAGCGTTTGAAATTATCACAGAGTCATCAAGTTGACCTTCTAAACTTTCACACATAGCAACTGTAGCTGTTACAGTAGGGCTGTACATGTGTGCATGTGCTGATACATTGTGTACATAAGAACAGCTACTATTAGTGACATACAGGGCCTGACTTGGGGCAAGCCTGAGCTGATATAGTTGAAGTATTTTGCCCCCCCCCCCCCCCAAAAGATAATTATTCAATTTGCACACACAACCACAATAGACATAATATTAATATCATACTCATTGTGGGCAATGTCGCATCATTAATGTGCAATCAGACTTGCCCCACTAGAATGAGAATATACTTGTCAAAGGAAGATCATAATAGTATGCTTCACTGAAAATGGTCACACTGTTTTGTTCACAGAGATGCGAAACCATGATACTGACATTGTAGGTCACATTGTAGGCCATTGTCAGTCTGGCTGTGCTGCTGGAAATGTTCACTTGTGTTTCAGGTGTGACGCTGACATTAACAAAGTACAGAGGGTTCAGTTCATTCCACTCCAGAATTATTGTGATATCTTCCTTCTCAAATTCAGCAGCTTGTTCTCTCACATTGATGTCTGCATGGGTGGAGAATATTTGTAATGCATGTCATTGACTGGAGTGAGGCAAACAAGCCCCTGCGGGAGATTAATAAATTCTTTTAGTGTCAAAGTTATCACCTTCCCACCCCCCCCCCCCCCCCCCAATGATTCTGAGCAGCCCCACTCACTTACAAACAAGACCTGCCTCTGTATGGCAGATAATTAAGTTATGCAGTACATAATTGGCCTCAAACCATGTGGTTAGTGGTACACCATCTGATTTCACGATGTTAAAAACGGGCATGGTCACGAAAATTTTGCACGCTTCACACACAATTTTCCTTACAACCCCACCATGTTGGAATTTCTAGATCCATATGTGAGGTTGTAAGTAAACGTCATGCGCATAATACACCCCTTTCAAGTTTGGGCGATTCTCAAACACCTAAAGTGTACACCCCATGGGACATTTGGGTAACAGCATTAAAGTATTAAGTAACACCTGGAAGGGAGCCTGGTGTTCATGGCATGTATAATACCGGAAGGAGTGTAGATTTAACACTGCATTTATATAGGTGGCGTCAATAATATTATTAGCATGTCCACTGTGTGGCAGGAATAAGAACATGGTCAGTTATATAGCTTACATGCACTATATACCTTGTAAAGCACCCCTCTCTCCAATGATGATAGTAGTTGATGACAATTCTCCTGAATCTACATTCATACAGTTCATCACAGTTCCATTTAACCTGTTGCTCACAGGACTGATCATTAATCTAGACATAACAGGTATACTATTATGAGCTGATATCCTTGAGAAGTTGAATACTATAGAGTTGATTGTCAAGTTGGACGTTACTGGGCCAATGGAATTAACGGAACGTCTGATTTCAGTTACAGTTGTTTCATCTCCACGAATCACACTAAACCTCCATTGCAGTGGATCCCCTGTTGCGGTACATGTCAACTCCAGCTGATCTCCACTGCACACTGGAGCTACTCCAGAGGGGGATAGTGTAACTGTACCTGAATAACAGAACATAGCATGAATTATCATTGGACACAATGTCACAGCAGTGATATGATGCATGCATGTATGTATACACCTTCAATGTATCCACAGTGAAGCAGTACTAAAGTGCTCGCTGCATACCATCTGGTTACAAGAGACGGCTTCATGATCGATAGACTAAATCTGTTTACCTTGCCATCTGGAGTTTGCTATTACTTACACACGTGACTATAATATATTATATGAAGTAACTACACAATGTATTATTAATGTAACTGTAAATAATAATTATTATGTTGTACATTAACATAATTTGAATTTAGCTAAATAACAGCAAATGGACAAAAATTACGAGATTATTTAGACCCCAACTTGAAGTTTTGATGTACAGGTGAAATAATTTTAGTAGAATTCATGATTGGGATGTGTAAATATATCATAATAATATAATTATGTGCTGGTTTTTCAGTCAGGGGAGAAGATGATTACTGAATTCTTTAAGCTAGCTAACAATAAAACCCTTATGCAAATAATATATCTATCTTTAGTAGGAGGTATAAAATGGAGCATCTCTCGCTCCTTTCCTCAATCTTTCTTTCCAAGAGCAGCATAACATGTACAATAAAGAGAGAGTCGATCTATCCTACTCTATGAAACTTTAAATTTGTTTTGTGTACAACTAAAATCCTCCTCTCCCCGGAATACAATCTGCAATATAGCTGTTTATGTAAATAGCAGCAAAGCTTATAAAAACCATGTAGGAGTTCTAAGCAATCAAAAGATAACATCTTGGATCAGTAGCATAATATGAGATGCTGCTCATATCATACTTCTACAGTATTGAAAATTTGAAGTTCAATCATAAAATTATGACTGGAGCATGTTATGAGTTCCTGTTAAATTGTTTTATCATGTATACATACTGTTTGTCAGTTGTGAAGGGGACATACTATATGGGTCTCAGCTCTCTACTTATTATAGGTTAAATGGTTGCATGGTCTTTCTTAGCTAAATTTACCTGCCATTAGGAAGTTCCTCTATCTCCTCGCGACAATCAATCCTTCCATCTCAGCTTAAGATCTTTCTGAATTCCAGATTATTATGATGGCTATGAATTATGATCGATAATTATCCCCAGGCTCCCCTGGTTTTTCAATTCATGTGAGAAACAGTTAGAAACTGAGAACGGGTCTGTACAATAGTAATATGAATTAATTTCGTGTATTAATCATCTTTACAATCAATGTGTCAATTGCAAACTACAGCTAATATCTCTTGCAGTTATTTTTGCTAACTCGATATGCAAAACTGCAGTACCTGGGTGCCAGTACTAGTGCATGATATATGACGAAGGCTAGTTTTCCAACATAGCATGATGATAATACAAAATTCAGTGTCATATTATTATTTTAAGTTGCTCAAATATTATCATGAGACCAGACGTGAAATACAGACCAGTGCTGTGGAGCCCTCCATTGATATTTGGTATAGGTCGTCATCGATGTAAACTTATACTATTGTACTCTCTGGCAAGGTCTTAGGGGTGCGTTTGTTTACATTTTTGTGCGCGTGCGTGTTTTAATTAGTGCACGCCAATTGGTTGCTGGGTTACCACGATTAATAAGCTAGCCTGGTGACCATTACCAAATGATCATGCACATAATGGTACTAGAATGTCTATAGCTGAAGATACAGTGTCATGTGTACTTGCAGCAATGTTTATGTCCTTGTGGAAGATTCTATGCAGCCTGAGTCTTTAGGGAAAAGCACACTTCATGGTTGATTTAACACATTCTTATTCAGTTCCAAAACAAGAAAGCCTAGCTGTTTTGGTTTGTGGATTTCTCCTTCCAGTAAACGATCAACAAGACTCAGCATTGAGATAAGTAATATGTAGAGCACTACTATGGAAAGATGTTATTCATGCTTGTGTTCTTATTGTTTTGGGTAAAGCAGAACAAATCCCATTTGATATGTCTTGATTTATGTCCACATCATGGAGTGTACTAAACTTACATTATGTTATAGCTATTCTTCCCAAGGGGAGTGTGTATGGACATGCATATCATAATATTAATTTTTATAGCCTTAAAGTTATAGCTTTGTGCAGTAACATCAGTTGATATGTCAGTAATGGATTGAACAAAGTGGCATGGTAACTATAGAAGAGGGTCTACAGTATACACAGTCATAATGCAAAATGTGTGTGAAAAACACTCTAATACATAATAATTATCATGACTATGGGAATAAATGTGAGAGCTGACACTCACGCCAACTAGCCAGTGGGCAGCATCAGCTCTGTTGGCCTAGTGAAGATAGTCAATGCAAATTACCACTTTCTCAATACTATTTGAACAATCATGGCATGATTCATAATAATAATATAGAAGAGGGGCTACAGCATACACTGTCACAATGTAAAATTAATGTATATTAAAGTACACTCTAATACATCATAGGTGTAGGAATCATGGGGGCTCCGGGGGCTGGTGCCCCCCTATGTTTTCAAATAATTATATAGCTAGACTGAGTTTTATACACACTGATCAGAACTGCCCTAGCTTGTATATATATAGATCCATGGAGCCCCCCTATACCAAACCATCTTCCTACGCCTCTGTACATAATAATTATTATGACTATGGGAAGAATTGAAGGGCTCAGAACCAGAGTGGCCTAACCCACAAATATTGAGTTAGCCCCCCTAATCTTTAAAACATGTTGAAAATTTCATGAGCAGCAGAAAATTCACATTTTTGAATATCTGAGTGATTTGGTAGAGTACGGTGTTTGGTTTTTAGTCAATTTTTGAGCTTTTTAGACAATTTCCCGCATTCAGTTTGGGGTTGGGCCACTCTGGTTCGACCCTTCAATTGTGAGAGCTGGCACACACTGCCAACTAGTTAGTGGGCAGCAGCAGCTCTTTTGGCCCAGTGAAGATGCCTGACAATCAAATTACCACTTTCTCAATACTATGAAGAATGTGAGCATGTTTACCAATAATTATTATTGCCCATATTATGAACCTGAATGGACATACCTTATAAGGGAAGATCAATGCAGTGATGTACAGTGCTTGTTTGTGCTATGGAGCCCTCCATTGATATTTGGTATAGGTCGTCATCGATGTAAAATTATACTCTCTGGCAAGGTCTTAGGGGTTGCGTTTGTTTACGTTTTTGTGCGCGTGCCTATTTTAATTACTAATTAGTGCACTCCAATTGGTTGCTGGGTTACCACAATAAGCTAGCCTGGTGACCATTACCAAATGACCTACAGCCATCATGCATACACCTGCGTAGTGACTGCATAATGGTACTAGAATGTCTACAGTTGAAGATTATACCATTGAATGATACTATACAGTTCAGTATAAGAACATGCATGTGTACTTGCAGCAATGTTGATATCTTTGATTCAACGCAGAACAACATATGCTTCATGGTTAATTTAATATATTATATTCAATTCCAAAAAAGGCCTGATTTTGGTTTATGGATTTCTGAATCTCTTTCCAGTATAAGCAATAACAAGACTCAGCATTCCTATAGACTATACAGATAAGCGATATGTATAGAGCACTAGACTAAGTGTACTTATATTATTTGAAAGATGTCAATTGAATGCACGCTGTGTACTTTTTTATCTTTCTTATTGTTTTGGGCAAAGGTTTAATATAAATCCCATTGGATATATAGCCATAATATTATGATATACATCTCGTGCACCAGGCCTTCAGATGAAAAAGGAGGAGTTGGCGCAAGAGACTAATGCACGTAATCAATACTCCCTTCAAGGCCTGATTAAAAAGTGCACTGAAAAATAATTATTACAGTACAGTTATGATAATATCATAGACGAAGTCATAATATTAAATAGCTGCAACTGTAGAACATGACTTGGTACTAGCACACATACAATTCATTGAACTAAAGCATAAGCAATATTCTCTTTCAGTTCTAACTCTTCTTCACGCTGCTTTAGCACCACATCGTCATAGACAGGAGTGCTTGGGATATTCCCTTGATTAGCGATTCTGGGACCAGTACTAGTCTGAGTATTAACAGTGCTGTGACTCTCTAAATTTTTGACAGAAATGTCGACACAGAAAGCCAACGATGAAAAACATACTGGAGCCAGCAATAAAAGTTACTGAGGAAGCCACAGCAATCTTTCCACCATCGGTCAACCCACTGAATGGGTCAGGTCCTGTGACTCCTGTATAGCAATAAAGTAACAGCTAGTAGACTGCATGTAAGCTATGTCCTCATTATGTCTGACAATCATGATCGACATTATACTACAGGTCTTAGACTCTTTATTACAGTATAAGAAGTTGCTAATTACTATTTTAGGTTAATATTATGCTAACCAGAACAGTTCATTTTGTTAGGAGCTGGTTCCCATTCTCCATTCTTCATACATGTCGAAGAAAACGATACTGATCCTGTTGGGCAATGAAGCATCACAGTGACAGTGGTTCCTTCAACTGCTGGATCAGTGCTTGAAATCGCCACAGAGTCATCAAGTTGACCTTCTAGACTGTCACACTTATAAGTAGCAATTGTAGCTGTAGTGCTGTGGGCTGATCCATGCATATTGTTTGTTTGAACTACTAGTGACATGCTGGGCCTGATTAGGGGTGAGCCTGAGCTTAAGTGCACTGATAATAATTAAAACCTGATGAGGATCTATAATCGGATCTTATATATACTAGTCTATTGAAGAACATGACTTCAAGCATGGGGAGCACAATATATAGAATGCTATGGCAAATAATAGCCCCCATATGTGTAGAAAAATCCTGCTATCTATACACACATTTTGCACACATGACAAATATTCCATTATTATATCTATCTATCAGTGTCATGCATGCAGAATCTCACTCAGGCTCGCCTAGAATGAGGTTACTTGTCAAATGTAGATTACTTGTAGAACGAGGATAGAAGTACACTCCAGAGAAAATAGTCTCACTGCTTTGATCACAGAGATATGAAATCATGACACTGACATTGTATGTCACATTGTAGGCCATTGCCAGTCTGGCTGTGCTACTGGAAATGTTCACTGGTATTTCAGGTGCGACACTGATATTAACAGAGTGCAGAGGGTTCAGTTCATCCCACTGCAGAATTACCGTGACATCTCCCTTCTCAAATTCAGCAGCTTGTTCTCTCACATTGATGTCTGCATGGGTGGAGAATATTTATAATGCATGACTGGAGTGAGGCAAAGCAAGCCCTGGAGATTAATTCTTTTAGATCAGATGACCACATGGATGATATTAATATAGGTTGCTACATATTATTATACTTGCACACACATAATTATTAAGTATAGCAATGCTCTCTTATAGGTAGTGTCAATAAATAGCATATCCACTGTGTGGCAGAATTGAAATAATAATTATTATAGTCAGGTATAGCATAATTCTACCTTGTAAAGCACCTCTCTCTTCAACAATGATAGTAGTTGATAACACATCTCCTGCCTCCACATTCACACAGTTCATCACAGTTCCATTTAGACCATTGCTCACAGGACTGATCACTAATCTAGATATCACAGGCACACTACTATGAGCTGATATCCTTGAGAAGTCGAACACTGTAGAGTTGATTGTCACATTTAGCATTGCTGAGCGAGTGGAAGTGATGGTTCGTGTGATTCTAATAGCTGTTGTTTCATTTCCACGAATCATATTAAACTTCCATTGCAGTAACTCTCCCGTTATGGTACACATCAACTCCAGCTGATATCCACTGCACACTGGAGCTACTCCAGAGGGTGATAGTGTAACTGTACCTGGATGATTGAAGCCGTGAACATGCTCATGGCAGTGATGCATAATGTATAATACCTTTCATGTATCCACAGTGAAGAAGCACCAATGTGCTCACTGCACACCATCTGATCATGAGAGACGGCTTCATGGCAAATCAATACTCTGTTTACCTCAAGTTATTGTTGTGCATGCCTTACACACGTGACTATGAAGTACATATCATGAATATTATTACTAATTGTAATGTAACTATAAATATGATTTGAATTTAGCTAGTAATAACAAATGCATGGACAAACGTTACAAACATGATTAAAATTAGACCATAGCTTAAAAGTTTGACAGATGGCATAATAATTATGGTGAAATAATGTTATTCATGCTGGTTGTTAAAGATAATGATTAAAAGAATTTTGGTTATACACCTATAGTAAATTTTATAGGAATTATAAAATTAAAGCTAGCTATAAGTACAGAAACCCTTATGCAAAAAAATTCTATCATTAGCAGGAGATTTACATGAAATGAAACATCTCTCCTTCCCTCAATTACTCCACCCAAGAGCAGCATAACAAAGAGGAGAAAGACTAAGTTATGTTGATCTATCCTACTCCATAATTTGTGTACGACTAAAACCCTAGCTCCTCTAGGAAAATATAGCAGCTGGTTATTGGTTTTATAAGGTTTGCTGCCATATGGCAGCAAACCTTATAAAAACCATGTAAGAATTCTGAGCAATTAAAATATTATACTACTATTACTTTTTATAACATTGATATTATCTCATAATAATATTATGCTCCTGCTTGAATCTATCAACACAGAAATTAAAATTGGAGTTCAATTATATGACTGGTCCAGGAGAAATTTTACTTATTTTGTGTACATACTGCTTGTGAAAGGATGAGTTTTAAGTTCCTCTCCTCGCGACAGTCAATCCTTCCATCTCAGCTTAATTAAAATGGTTCAAAAATTAATGATCTTTCTGCATTCTGGAATAATGTGACTACTGCATGACCACACCCACCCCATCACCTATTAAACATCACTCTGTTCTCATTCCCCTGATGAAGACACCTGAAGAGGTATCAAAATATTGGGATAAGATTTTAGTAATCATTGACTGGCTAGCGAAAATTTAATTTGATCAAAATAAGCGCTATATATATCTGATCCTATAGCCACCTAGGCATCTACAAGAATAATGTGATGGCTATATATTATTATCGATAGTCTTAAATAATTATCCCTCCTCCTCTCAGTTTTCAATAATTTATGTGAAGCAGTTGGAAACTGACCATTTTTACAATCAATGTGCCGATTGCAAACTACATACGGCTAATACCTCTTGCTAGCTATTATAACTTATTAAGACGATGAATACAGCAGCAGCACTACTACTAAAAACGAGGGGCTGGTGCATGATACTAATGCACGTAATCAGCAATCCCTTCAAGGCCAGATTCAAAAGCGCACTGATTATTAATGATCCTCACAGTACAGCTATGATAATATCATAGACAAAGTCAGACTGCTCATATTATTGAGTGGGACAGTCCCTCTTTCACACAAATTATCCCACGTCTCACTCTATCCTTATTTGGGACGCCATTTGTCCCACTTTTAGTCTGTGAAACAACTTACCCTTATAGATCATACCATAATATTATAGATCAGTACCTCCAAGCTATTCTCCTGCCAGGGCAGTGCAAATGTATTGAAATCAGTGGTTAGGCTGAGGCAAGCATCATAATGGTTCTCGTGTGACTGAATTTATGACATTGTAATGAAATTGCAAAATTAATTATTACTAGGCATGCACACTGGTATATAATTAAATTATTAAAGAATTTTAATGTCCTACTTAGTAAGTATAAATGAGTAGGTTGGACAGTCTGCAAAGTCATAATAATTATAGCTGCAACCGTAGTACATGACTTGGTACTCAGTGCATGCATACACTTCATTGTACTGAAGCATAAGCAATATTCTCTTTCAGTTCTAACTCTTCTTCACGCTCGTTTAGCACCACATCATCATAGACAGGAGTGCTTGAGATGTTGTCTTGATTAGTGGTTCTGGGACCAGTACTTGTCTGAGTATTAATTATACTGCGCCCTTCTTTAAATTTCTGATAGAAATGTCTACATAGAAAGCCAATGATGAAAAACATACTGGAGCCAGCAATAAAAGTTACTGAGGAAACCACAGCAATCTTTTCATCATCAGTCAACCCGCTGAATTGATCAGGTCCTGTGACTCCTGTATAGCAATAAAGTAACAGTAGACTGCATGTATAAAGATATATCCTCAATATTATGTCTGACATGCAGTCATGACATTACAGGTCATAATTATAATGAGTTAGGTTAATATTATGCTAACCAGAACAGTTCACTTTGTAAGGAGCTGGTTCCCATTCTCCATTCTCCATACATGTCAAAGAAAAAGATACTGGGCAATGAAACATCACTGTCACAGTGGTTCCTTCAGCTGCTGGATCAGTGTTTGAAATTACCACAGAGTCATCAAGCTGACCTTCTAGACTGTCACACATAGCAACTGTAGCTGTAGTGCTGTGTGCATGTGCTGATACATTGTGTACATAAGAACAGCTACTATTAGTGACATACAGGGCCTGACTTGGGGCAAGCCTGAGCTGATATAGTTGAAGTATTTTGCCCCCCCCCCCCAAAGATAATCATTCAATTTGCACACACAACCACAATAGATACAATATTGATATCATACTCATTGTGGGCAATGCCGCATCGTTAATGTGCAGTCAGGCTTGCCCCACTAGAATGAGAATATACTTGTTAAAGGAAGATCATAATAGTATGCTTCAGTGAAAATGGTCACACTGTTTTGTTCACAGAGATGAGAAACCACGACACTGACATTGTAGGTGACATTGTAGGCCATTGTTAGTCTGGCTGTGCTGTTGGAAATGTTCACTTGTGCTTCAGGTGTGACAATAACATTAACACAGTGCAGAGAGTTCAGTTCATCCCACTCCAGAATTGCTGTGACATCTTCCTTCTCAAATTCAGTAGCTTGTTCTCTCACATTGATGTCTGCTGGGTGGAGAATATTTGTAATGCATGTCATTGACTGGAGTGAGGCAAAACAAGCCCCTGCGAGAGATTAATAAATTCTTTTAGTGTCAAAGTTATAACCTCCCCCCCCCCCCCCCCCCCCCCCCCATGATTCTGAGCAGCCCCATCCACTTACAAACAAGACCTGCCTCTGTATGGCAGATAATTAAGCTATGCAGTACATAATTGGCCTCAAACCACGGTGGTTAGCGCACGTGGTACACCATCTGATTTCACGATGTTAAAAACGGGCGTGGTCACGAAAATTTTGCACGCTTCACACACAATTTTACAAACAACCCCACCATGTTGGAATTTCTAGATCCATATGTGAGGTTGTAAGTAAACGTCATGCGCATAATACACCCCTTTCAAGTTTGGGCGATTCTCAAACACCTAAAGTGTTACACCCCATGGGACATTTGGGTAACAGCATTAAAGTATTACAAGTAAGTAACACCTTGAAGGGAGCCTGGTGTTCATGGCATGTATAATACCGGAAGGAGTGTATATAGATTTAACACTGCATTTGTATATAGGTGGCGTCAATAATAATATTATTATTAGCATGTCCACTGTGTGGCAGGAATAAGAACATTGTCGGGTATATAGCATACATACACTATTATAATACCTTGTAAAGCACCTCTCCCTCCAACGATGATAGTAGTTGATGACACTTCTCCTGAATCTGCTACATCCACACAGTTCATCACAGTTCCATTTAGACTGTTGCTCACAGGACTGATCACTAGTCTAGACATCACACTGGGCACACTATTATGAGCAGATATCCTTGAGAAGTTGAATACTGTAGAGTTGACTGCATGTCAAGTTGGACGTTACTGGGCCAATGGATTCGACAGCACGTCTGATTTCAGTAGCAGTTGTTTCATTTCCACGAAACACACTAAACCTCCATTGCAGAAACTCCCCTGTTACAGTACACGTCAACTCCAGCTGACCTCCACTGCACACTGGAGCTACTCCAGAGGGAGATAGTTTTACCGTACCTGAATGACAGAACATAGCATGAATTATCATTGGACACAATGTCATAGCAGCGTTATTATGATGCATGCATGTATGTACGGTACCTTCAATGCATCCATACTGAAGCAGTACCAAAGTGTTCACTGCACACCATCTGATCATGAGAAAAGACTTCATGATCGATAGACTAAGTCTGATTACCTTGACATTTGGAATTTGCTATTACTGTGCTGCACTGCATACCTTACACACGTGACTACGAAGTAGCTACACAATGTCATAATATTATATTGCCAGTATTAATAGTTACTGTAAATATAATTTTGGTTAGTAATAGCAAATGGACAAAATTATTTAGATCACGACTTGAAGTTTTGATAGGTCACATAGTGAAAGTTCATGACTGGTACACGTGTTAATGCAAACCTATATTATTATGTGCTGGTTGTTCAGTCAGGGGAGAAGATCATTTGTATAAAACGCTGAATTCTTTAAGCTAGCAAAGAATATATAACCCGGACTTATGCAAAATAAAAACCCTTATAGTATTTCTATCTTTAGCAATAGATTTAAAATGATGGAACATCTCTCCTTCCCTCAATCTTCCTCCCAAGAGCAGTATAACAATAAAGAAAGAGTCGATCTATCCTACTCTGCAAAACTTTGTTTTGTGTACAACTAAAACCCTCTTCTCCCAATATATACAATTTAAGGAAAAGGCAACAGCTGTTTATGTAAATGGAAGCAAAGTTTATAAAAACCATGTAGGAATTCAATAGACAACATCTTGGATCAGGAGCATATGAGATGCTGCTCATATCATACTTCTACAGTATTGAAAATTTGAAGTTCAATCATAAAATTTAATTATGACTGAAGCATGTCATGAGTTTTTGCTTATTTTATCATGATTAACATGCTCCAGTCATAATTAAATTTCATGATTGAACTTCAATAAGGGGACATATCATAATAATATTTAATTTATTATGGGTCTCAGCTCTCTACTTATGAATTGTTGCATGGTCTTTCTCAGCTAAATTTACCTGCCATTAAGAAATTCTTCTATCTCCTTGCAACAATCAATCCTTCCATCTCAGCTTAGGATCTTTCGGAATTCCAGATCATTATGCATAATATGATGGCTATGCATTATGATCAATAATTATCTCCAGGCTCCCCCAGGTTTTTCAATTAATATGAGAAACAGTTAGAAACTGGGAATTGGTCTGTACACTAGTAATTCATGTATTGACCATTTTTACAATCAATGTGCCAATTGCAAACTACAGCTAATATACCTCTTGTAGTTATTTTTGCTAACTCAATATGCAAAAAATTAATGCAGTACCTGTGTGCCAGTGTATGATATATGAACAATTTTCCAACATAGCATGATGATAATATAAACATTGATATTCGGTATAGGTCGTCATCGACATAAAATTATTATACTGTTGTACTCTCTGGCAAGGTCTTAGGGGTTGCGTTTGTTTTGTGCGCGTGCGTGTTTTAATTAGTGCACGCCAATTGGTTGCTGGGTTACCACAATCAAATAGAATATGCATGTGTACTTGCAGCAATGTTGATGTCTTTGTGGATCTTTAGGGAAAAACACGCTTCATGGTTGATTTAACACATTCTTATTCAGTTCCAAAACAAGAAAGCCTAGCTGTTTTGGTTTGTGGATTTCTCCTTCCAGTAAACGATCAACAATTAAGACTCAGAATTCAGATAAACAACATGTACAGCACTAGTAGAAAGATGTTATGCATGCTTGTATACTATTTATCTTTCTTGTTGTTTTGGGCAAAGCAGAACAAATAATCCCATTTGATATGTCTTGGTTTATGTCCACATCATGGAGTGTACTAAACTTACATAGCTATTCTTCCCAAGAGGAGTGTGTATGCACATGCATAATATCGTATAGCCTTGAAGTTATAGCCTTGTGCAGTAACATCAGTTGATTTCATCAGTAATGGATTTGAACAAAGTGGCATGGTTCATAATAATAATAGAAGAGGGTCTACAGTATACATTATCATAATGCAAAATGTGTGTGAAAAACACTCTAATACATAATAATTATCATGACTATGGGAATAAGTGTGAGAGCTGACACTCACTGCCAACTAGCCAGTGGGCAGCGTCAGCTCTGTTGGCCTAGTGAAGATGCCTGATAATCGAATTACCACTTTCTCAATACAATGAAGAATGTGTGCATGTTTACTCCCAGTTCCTCCCATTGCCTATATGAACCTGAATGGATATACTTTATATATTATAAGGGAAGATCGATGCAGTGATGTGTACAGAAAATGATGAAGATATAATATAATATTATTATATTATCAATTATTTGGGAGACATGCGAGTAATACCCAAATCTTAGAAGGTGACAAACAGCTAGTGCTGCAATGCACACAAAAGCCATGCACGCAGAGACATGCATCAACAATTTAATTAATGCACTTGTATACAAAATAAGCAATATTAAATATTAATTTAATATCGCTTGTAATTTGGGAGAACTAAGATAACTGAACAGCATAAACATGACATGTTGATATGAATGTCACTGTTGTCATAATTAAGAGTGATAATGGTGAATTTGAAAGAGCTGGGAAATCTACACACACATGCAGTAAGCCAGGTATTAAGTACAGCCTCATAATAATATTATTATTATTATTATGCTAGCTCCTGGTACAGGTGAGCACATCAGATGGAAATTTGAGGTACACAGAGTACATGCGTGCATTGTACTAATGAATTTGGGAGGAGAACTTGCGTATACTACATTGCAACCACGTGTACATGATGTCATGGCCTGTGTGTTATGATATTACGTATATACAATGAAGTACCATTGTGATCTTTGTGACATTGTGCATGCGTGTATGTATGATATTGTGTGCATGACCAATTAAGTGCATGCATGACTACTACATGTGCACAATAATGCAAAGGGAGTCATGAGCAATTTGTTCTACTAGATGATAGCTAAACACTGTTTAGGTATATATAACTGATCCCATGTTAACAGTAGAAGCTTAGCTAGCACCCATAAAAAATGTGAGGCACAATTTTTTTAAATTCCGTAATTATAGAAGCTGTACTACGATTGAAGTCTTCAATGGGACACAATTTTTTATATAGATGTTTGAGCCAAGGCATATGGTCCCTGGCTAAGATATGGAATACCAGATATAATAGCTGTCACCACTAACAAAGGACTGAACTGATGAACTAAGCATAATAGAGCTTTTGTTCCGACACCGTTGTCACATAAGCTCCCTGATCAGTTATGTAGAGAATCTTGTTTAATGAGTCACATGCTACAATGTCATACTTATAGTCTATAGCCTTAGAGTAGAATCCTGCTATTTAGGACACTCTCCTGATTAATAACAAATGGTATCCTCATTTCTGGAGTACATTTGTGCACTTTGAATTCTTGATTATGCATACTTGATGAGGGTAACACATGTCCTCATTAATTTTCATGGATAATTTAATTTGTACACTTAATTCTCTATGTAGCTGGGACTATGCATGTGGTTGGCATTTTCATCATATTTATTAGGTGATGTTTTGTCGGTATTCATGAATACTGCAAGTCACGTTAGCAATTATCAGTTATTCATAACAATCCATGATTATTATGTCTAATCAGCCATTATAGTTCCTTGCTGATGATGGCTGAGAATGAGCTACATATACCGTAGTGTCCCAGGTAAGCATGCACCTATGGGCACTTAAACATAACTCGTAATTTTGGCCTGCATGGATGTTTACCCAGGATCAAAATTCCAAACGTTTGTATAAAGCTGCTACATTGACCCCTTGAAATGCGGTACATGGGGACTATGGGCGCTTATCTGGGACACTATGGTATAACATTATACCGAGATAATTCAATGGCTATTGTATATTATAATATTATTATCATTATTATAAGATTTGTCTTATCATGAGTAATCAGTATAATAATAAGATCTTGATTGTCTGACAATAAAATTTATTTCTTATCTACCGTTCATATTCAGCCAATATGCATGTAGTCATAATAATCTACTAGCTAGCTACATAATAAACTTACCAATTATTATTGATTTGTGCGATGATAATTATTGTTAATAATTTTGCCGGTCAATCAGTTTGAAATCCAGAATAGCAACAAGACAATAATTCATTTGTAATCCCATGTTTATATTTTGTGATTCCCAATCTTATTATTCTTCTTAAGCACAAGAATAATATTTAGAACAATGGAAATAGCCATAACACTTGCAATAATCGCAAGCAATGTAGCAAATACTGCTAGCGCTGTCAATTGATTTGAACCTGAAATAAAAAAAAAATAATTATTACAATTACAATATTAGTAAAAGAAATCCTTACAATTTCCTATTACAGTGTTTTCTTCACACACTGTGTCATCACAAACCAGCGGCTCAGGACTGAATGTCATGACAGTAGGTGAAGATGGACCTACTTGATCACAGACATTGACAATCCTAATGCTGGTATTATGAGGAGTACAGGTTCGTATAAGGTACGAAAGTGACAAAAATGTCGCATTTTCGGGATTCGTCTCATTATGAACGTTTACTCCATCAATGAAGATCATAAAGTGTTTTATATCGCTGATGGGAGTGTCTTCTGGAACGATCCACGAGATATGTAGTGTACATCCACGTGTTGTATCTCCAGTCGAATGAGCCGTTATGTTTGGTCTACCAGCTGGACCAACTGCAAAGCATGGTAACATTTTGATCACTCTAGTGAATTAATCATGTGACATACATACATTGTCAAATAACACAATAACATAATAATAAAGAGCCTCATATAGTTGGAACTGACGATCTCCATATGGACATGCATGCTCAAGAAACTATACCTGACATTAAACTGCTTAATTTTGTGCATACCTATTACTTGAAATATGACTGCCTCTCGTATGCCATTACTATTGTGTATGCAGACTACAGACTGATTTGAAGAAACGGTTGATACAGTAATTTGAAGTTGTGATACCAGGACTGGTGTTGTATCAAAAGTATTGTTGATTAGTGTTGCAACTGTGTTAGGATCGGTAGATCCACGACGTGTTTGATTGACCATATTTGCTGTATTGAATCCGATCTGATCGCCCACATAATCGTCGCCAGTCCAGCTGATGATTGCCGATCCTCTCGTTGTGCATGTGAATACGACTATGTCTCCAGGACACATGAATTCATCGGTAGATATTATGTCACTGGTAAGCATTATTGCCGGCTGATTTGCCGATGAAATCACTAAATTCATAAGTAAGAGCCAGTGAGTTTACAGTTAATGATGTAATAATTAAAATACACAAGGACTCATACAATAATAGAAATGTGCATCATCATGGTTGGCTCCCTTGGGTGCCAGCTAATATAAATTCACTAGATATGCCACTGCTAATTAGTGGCAATTAGCAGTGGCATATCTAGAAAATTTATATTAGTTGGCCTCCAAGGGAGCCCAAACAAGGTGTGCTCTAGCACACCCAAAGTAGGGTGGGTGTCTGGGGCCTGTCAACAACCTCATCTAGTGAAAATGTGCTCAAAACCTCTCTTTCTACAGATAATAGCCAGTCACTGTTCACACCTTGAAGGTAATTCTCTTGAAAATAGATTCAGTGAAGAAGATTATGAGCTGTATCTCTTTCTATCTATGGCTGTATTGATAGTATTGTCATAGCTACTCTAATATTATTAGCATGAATAGCTCAGAGAAAGCATCTTTCAGTACGTCCATGGGAATTAGTGATTTGAGCACATCAGGGATATGCTCCAAATTCACCTTTGGTCTAAGTATTTCTATGCTAAGAGGCCGAAGTCCTAGAGAATAGGTAAATTTAAGCTTAATTCTTCTTGATCATGAAAGATTTCCTCAGTTTTTGGGCACTTTGAATATTGGGGGCCCTGCCATAGATCCGCCACTGTATGCTAGGCATGAAAATAGTACTATTATGGTTGGCTGCATACTTCCAACCATAAATTTGACTATTTTGTATGCATAATATTGTCACTCGTATGAAATTAATATGGAAAAATTATTATGTGTATGCATTATGAAGGTAAACTGTATACTGTATACGCGCACCAAAGGCATTGATGATCCACATCAACGACACACTCAGAGTTTTGAATAAATTCCCTGTGAGCTTCCAGTAAATCTGCAGTGATGTAAACATAGCATAGAACAGGCCATAAGTGTATGCACTCGGGCTACTGCCATTAGTTTTGAAACTTCAAATTTATAGGCGTGTCCGCCAGCGGACGCAGGTATCATAACAGTTTGCATAACAAACGTTGTTCATTCTCACCATCATTGTTTGGCTTCGGCATTCGCCCTCTCTCACTCTATAGTTCTCTATTGCGTTTACTCAGAATCACGTGTCGTGCTAAGGGTATACGCAAATCATGTCTACGCCCTTGCGTGCGCACTCTTGAATCATCAGATCATGATTACGACTAGCAATGAGCGCTCAGGAGGCAAGGCTGGAGGCGTTCTTCGCATGCATGCTTCGTGAGAGGTCTTCACGTGTCTTCTCTCATGCACTAGCCTGGATGTACGATATGATAGCCTACATAAAAAGTAGAATAGACTATGTGTGAACTGCATCTTATTGGAATTTTGAAGTAATTTAGCAGCTAGTTCACTGCGGTTTGTTTATGCACCTATCAATGTATTGCCCCACCTACCACCCCACTGGCAAAAGGTGGGGATTTGATCGTATTTGACCAATAAACATGCCCTGGATCAGGGGGATTTGATCAATATTTATGGATAGCAGGGGGAAATATACAGTCCTAATGGGGGGATTTGATCCAAGCATTCGCTCCAGGGGAGGGGCAATTGATTTCACATAGGTCAAATCCCCCACCCTTGCCCGTGGGGTGGTACCTGGGGCAATACATTGATAGGTGCATTATGTGCACTTATAGCTGCCACGCCCCTTTATTGACCACACAATAATATTATATTCACAAACAGTGTCAGCAAACTCAAACTAGACTATGTAGTAAAGTAATGACATTTAATAATCATTGCCTAGAGGGAAAAAGTCAAATTGTGGGTCCTTTTGGTGGTATGGGTGGAGCTGACTCATGTAGATTTGTAGAGAGCTGGCTGTGTGGCGATTATTCCATATCAACTTCTATAGGAAGTTTACCTGCACGTTTCATAAACTGGTGAACAAAATTGACAAATTGCACCTTATAATATTTTCCCAAAAGGATGCTGAGTGGACTTAGCAGTCCCTTCAGCATTGAATATCCTTTTCAGGCTTACCTGTCTGATAAACACTCTTTATATCATATGCAGTGGCGTGTCCAGGATTTGAAGGAGGGAGGTGCTAAGCCAATCGCGCGCGAAGCGCGCGCGCAAAATTTTAAGCCACGCCCCCAAAACGTTGACCACGCCCCTCGCTAACGCGTTCTTGAAGATAGCTGGCTGATAAAGAAGGCTGTTTTGGCCAAGTAGCGACGAGAAAGAGTTGCTTAGAGAGCGAATTTTAGAGGCCAGTAAGTTTATTGTTGGTTTTGGCTACCAATTGTCGATTATCAGCATAAGCAGTTGCCACTGAGCTACTGATCTGGCTGTTGTTCCAGGGCTGAGGGGGGTGCTCGAGCACCCGGAGCCCCCCCTTGGACACGCCACTGATATGCAAGTTGTTTTAACCCAATTTCTGTCAATGCTTCAGCAATCTCATTCCAACTTGGCTGGCCACTGTGATTTTTCAGCCAGTCATCAAGGATTTCTATAAGACTTTGGTCAGGTTGAAGTCGAGTACATTTATCCAGTAGCTCCTTTTTTGTGTCAAGTGCTTTGCCGAGCTGGTACCATTTATCAGAATCTGATAGTATAGCTGATTTCAGTTGGACCAACAAACTTTCTAAGTTTATTTTATGATCTGCATACCATAGTAGTAGATTACAAATTGACTCTTACCATGAATGTTCAATATAGCAATGCAATCATAAACAATAATATTCAGCATACATTATTATAGTATTAAATGTGTACCTACCAGCTGAATGACTTTTCATTTGCAATGATGAATCAGATGTGGGTTGCATTGGAAAGTCATTGCTAGGGCCTTTTAGTTGGGAATACTGTATCTTATTGTTAGGATCAAATGGGCAGACACGAAGCTCTTCTTGTTGAAAGGGAACAACATCAGTATAAACAAGACCTCTTGGTTGACACTTGGTACTGGCCTGCGAGTATTTTATATGAGTGATGGTTGGGCAATATCCTCAAAAGAGATTCCATACATTTGAATTGGTTTGCTGATCATTATCATCCTCAGGAGGATAAGGTTGAACAAGACTGTATGTACTCTGTTACAAGATAATATCGCATTAGAATTTTAGCTTCACTTTCACTATCATCATTAATTCTGTACTGTGAGCACACCTTTATGTTACTTTGCTGTTCGTTAAGTTGCTTAGCTCCAGAAAGGTATTCTCTCTAATATTATGCAAATTGATGCTTAACCACAAATTATGTTATTATCGATAGGTACCTGATCATGATTCACTTGTCCTCCACCAATACTATAGGTATGTATGATAGCTACCATAAATAATGCACTATAAAATCATCAAACTTTGGATTACTTGTAAGATCCATGCTCTGAAGTAGGAGTATTCCTTTGACATAAACCTGTGATTCAATATTATTGAAACATTTAATGACATAATATTAACAAGGGGGCTTGTCCAAAGTCCTTGTGGAAAAATTAATGTCATTATGACGTTATCCCCCTCCCCCCTCTTTTAATGTCACAGTATTTTAGCATAGATTCAATACTGAAACTCTGATTCTGCTACATTTAGCCTACATATTCAGTATTCATATGTATTCTACAGTGCTAGCTTTTTCTTCATGGATTCAGCTAGTACGTGTACACTTGATATAGCATGTCTAGAATGCATAATCACAACTAAAGCTAAAGTTTGCTGATAATGCAATTGTAAAATGTCATGGACCAAGACCCCCTCCCCCCTAACGTCATAATGATGTTATATTCAAGGACTTTGGACAAGCTCCCTAAAATATAAAAAATTAATATTGCACTATTAATAGTACATTACAGGCAAACCTGACCTTTCCTTTTGAATAATATTATGATAATGGGTAATATTATCATCACTATTAACACCACTAGCACACCAAATGAGGAACTCAGTGAAATAATCAAGTAATTTGCACCTACAGCTATTAATAATTGGCCGATAATAGCACAATAACTCATCAGCAATAATGTAAGGATAATAATAATGATGTATTGTCAGGCTTCTTTCTACCTGCTGATGAGTTGGAGCATATGTGGCGAGATGGATTGGGTATCCAATTTCCGTTTTTATAGCACCTTGCTGTAAATAGATCTTCAGGAAAAAGCCCGTCGTCACACTGAAATGTCAGCAGAGAATCTTTCAGTGTGGAATTGTATTTCAGGGTGATGTTACTATTCACCACAGGAATAGAACAGTCAACTATAATAGATTGAACTATTAATTTGCAAATTAAATTAATTTTAGATGGCTCACCTTTACACACAATATTTTGGTCTGGGTGCCATTGTCTATTTGCAGTATAAGTTGTCATATTAGATCCAGTAAGTACCATTCCAGGAGGGCAGCTGAAAGTGGTAACACTCCCCACTAGAGCAGGAACTCTATCAGCACTTGGAGAATTATCTGAATCCAATGGAGGACATATCACTGTGTGCATTAGAATTAATGGTAGTGAGGATTAATCTTTACAAGATTTTTGGTGTGCCCAGCTTACCATGATGAATTATAGTAAACTTGGTTATAGTTATTCCACAGAGAGCGGCTACAACACTAACATTGTATTTTATATCATACGATACTGTTATTTGAGCACTATTCCTCCCAGTGTAGTTGATCACCACCTCTGGATCAACTCTGACACTGTAAGACACACCATTTGTACCAGTCCACTCCAGAGTAACTGAGATATCCATCGTTCTAAATTGCTCAGATATGCTTGTCATTGCAACTATGTTACAATATCATGATTAAATATTAATATTATGAGTATGAACATGCCTACCATTATTAATTATGTTCCTGATATTCCTCATCCCTGTTAATATGATTACTTCAACATTATCAGTAGCCGGAAGTTCCATCATCATTGATATTCCCGAACAGGTAATCACTGTTCCATTCAGATCAGTCGTAACATTGTCAGTAGATATCGTGGAAATCAATGGTAAATGTGAACTATTATCCAATGATCTTGATATACTTAGGGTGGTTAAGTTAGTTATTATTGGTTGCTCCATCCGAATAGTTCCAAAGTTTGCTGAGAGTGTTCTTTCAAACATTCTCTGAGGAGAGGGATGGCGGAGAGTGACATTCCATTGTAGTAAGTCTGCACTTGTTCTGCATGTCACTGACATTGCTCCACCATGGCATACATACAGCACTCCAGATGGTTCAAGATCTACAACAGCTATAAAGGTACGTGTGTGCCGAGTTGTAACATTGTTGAAATTTATAGCTAACGAAATATTATTAAAATTATTATTGATCGGTACCTTGAGCACTGTAATTGTCGATGATCACACACAAAGCTAAGTATGCTGTGATAAGTCCCATTTTAAACGACCAGGTGGCTCTACGCCGCGTCACAGAGCCTTTAACGACGCTAGTGGGCGGGGCTCAATTACGCTGCTCGACGATTTGGTGGAGTGGATCACGCACTATCACATGCAATATTATTATCGTGTGTGTTACTGACGTACTTCCGTAAGAGCATTGTATGGCTGAAACCTAGATCCTCCGTTGAAAGCTCTCAAATGTGTCTGTGTGCAATTTAATTGAATTCAGTCTATCTGTATAGAATGTCCCAGGCAAGTCAAAATAATAATTATTATTATATGATAGTTATCATACATAAGTCTTATTAACAGCTATGCAGAAATAATAATATGAATCAAGGCCTATTACTGTTTCACAGTATAGTATTACTGCTCATTGGTGGTTTGGTCGTTGAAGGTATTAAACATAGTTACCATACCAGTTCGCATACCAACAGCAAACTTATTGATAGTGATGTATTTTAGCTATTGTAGATCTTGAACAAGCTGGAGTGCTGTATGTATGCCATGTTGGTGGAGCAATGTCAGTGACATGTAGTACAAGTGCAGACTTACTACAATGGAATATCGCTCTTCGCCATCCCTCTCCTCAGAGAACGTTTGAAAGAACACTCTCACACTTTGGAACTGTTCGGATGGAAGCACCAATAATAACTAACTTAACCACCCTAACTGTATCAAGATCATTGGATATCAGTTCACATTTACCATTGATTTCCACGATATCTACTGATAATGTTACGACTGATTTGAATGGAACAGTGATTACCTGTTCAGGAATGTCAATGGGACTTCCGGCTACTGATCATGATAATGTTGAAGTAATCATATTAACAGGGATGATGAATATCAGGAGCAAAATTAATAATGGTAGGTACGTTCATACTCACAGCATCAATTGGAATTATTCATTATATTGTAACGTACAGTTGCAATGCCAAGCATCTCTGAGCAATTTAGAGCGAAGGATATCTCAGTTACTCTGGAGTGGACTGGTACAAACAGTGTGTCCTACAGCATCAGCGTTGACCCAGAGGTGGCGGTCAACTACGTATACACTGGGAGGAATAGTGCTCAAATAACAGTATCGTACGATATAAAATACAATGTTAGTGTTATAGCCGCTCTCTGTGGAATAACTATCACCAACTTTGCTATAATTCATCATGGTAAGCTGGGCATGCCAAAAATCTTGTAAAAATTAATCCTCACTAGTACTGCCATTAATTATAATGCTCACAGTGACATGCCCTCCGTTGGATTCAGACAACTCTCCAAGTTCTGATAGAGTTCCTGCTCTAGTGGGGAGTGTTACTACTTTCAGCTGCCCTCCTGGAATGGTACTTACTGGATCTAATGTGACAACTTGTACTGCAAATAGACAATGGCACCCAAACCAAAATATTGCGTGTAAAGGTGAGCAGTTTTTTTTTTTTTTATTTGGCAAAGTAGTAATTCAGTTTTATTATAGTTGACTGTACGGTTCCTATGGTAAAAAATAATATCACCCTGAAATACAATTATTGCTCTATTACCATGTAGCCAACTGTGGTGATCCTTCAACTCCCTCGGACGGCTATATTGAACCTTACACGAGTACTGTAGAAGGGGCAATTGTTAAAGTAGTTCATGTGCGTCAGGATGGACATGCAGTTGAAGAGATTGTTTGCAGTCAAGAAGGGCACTGGGAGATAGTCAATAGCAGAACATGTGCATGCACTTCTAATCCAGGTACTATAGGGCTACATAGCTACTAGCCATGCATGATTGTAGCTTAAATTTAGACTTGTTTTTACATTTTGGTACAAGGAAATGATATGGATGCTAAATCAACAGTCAGTTTGTTAGTTCTAAGCAGTTCAGTTGGATCGCTGTTGGCAATAATATTAGCATTACTTGTTTATGGAATTGCGATTACCATCATTGCAGTCTCTATTTCAAGAAAGAAAGGTCTGTAATAATAATAATATTATTATTAATTTTGATGCTCTTATGTAGTCATGCTTATTGCAGCTATTACTCATGATGGACAAATTGAATCGAAGGTATCATAAATGTTATTATTAAAACTGCATAATATTATTCTTAAAATTTAGAAGAGTATATCTAGTGATAACTAATTTTATTGAGTCAATACATTCAGCATTCTGAGTATGAAGAAGTTGTGACCACAAGAAATGATAAACAGGAAGAGTTAGAGATGGTGCAAAATCTGGCTTACGGACCCTTACAGCCAAGACAGTGAACATTTGAGTGGACTAACAATACATAGATCTATTTGCAAAACTATGGTAGTACAGTCTCTCAGTTTATTGTAATAACTACATGCAGGGGGCTCATTTCACTTCCACCCTGCTGCACCCAATTGATTTTTTGCATATATTTTTTTATGCTTGTCACTGGGCTTGTCTGTGTTCACTGCTTCAGTCAAGGATGTAGGAAGTCGTTTGGGAAGAATAATGAATCACCTTTGAACTTTACAAATGAACCAAGAGAGGATCTAGAATTGAATGAGAGTATATCAAATGAAGGCGGTCATAATAATATTATGTCTGTATGGACAGCAGCCTAACTGTAAAGCACTTGTTATCACTAATGCATTCGAAAATAGGAGTTTTCCACGTTAATAAAACGCGACGCCTAACCAGGAACATATTCGGCCGGGGAAGTCTTTGTCCGTATACGTAACTACATTGCACCCAATGATGACGATACCGTACCATGCACGGAAAAGTCTTTGAGCGTGGCTCCTCTGGCTTGGCGCGTTTGCTCGTGACGATCATTACCATATTGCATGCAAGTTTGTACTGGCTCCCAGCCAAGTGTACCTGATACCATTATCCAGTTGGATTAATGGTTTGCTACATCCTCTGCAAATATTTTTCTGCCACTGCCATGTATAAGGTTGGAAATAATCCTAAGTGTCACATGCATGACATGTGATGATAATAATGGTGCTACATGCTAGATCAGTCGTGGCACCTTGAGAATTGAATAATCATATGGCTTCTGGTATTTGAATTGATTCATGCATGTTCTTCTAGGCCACTATGTCATTATGTGGACCGGATGTGTTCTAATAGCTGGAGGGGAATAACCATGAGCAGCAGGACAAAAGGGCCTTGACTGGAATACCTCAACTAGAGATATATAGTCACTATTTCTCATCTACTTTCACTTTCACCGCTATTCCAGATTTTCCTATTGTTCTTTTCAAGGACCTTTTGTGTGTGTGTGTGTCGAGCACCCAGGCAGGGTCATTCACAATCACATGACATGTATGAAATAGTAAGACACCACGGTGAGCACAGTGAATAACTCCTGAGTAGCTAGGAGATGGCCTTTAACAGAAAACTACAGAATATTGCCTACTAATTATTGTACTTCCTTTGTCTGTCATGCATGTATTGGATCATAAGCTACATTTTCTTCTAGCTCTAATTCTTGTTCTTGCTTCTGAATCACCACGTCATCGTAGTAGGTAGGGCCTTGGATCTCCTGAGCAGCCTCAGTCTGAATGCCTTCCTTCCTTTTTGGGTACAAGTGTCTACACAGAAAACCAGCGATGAAGAACAGAATTGAGCCAATGACGAATGCTGTTACTGATGTAGATATTGCAATTTTTAAATCACCACTCAGTCCATGGCCACTGATCAAGCCATCTGTATAAAAATTGAAACAAGCAGTGGTAGACTATAATATACATAAGATATTATACATGCATTTTATGAAATAGATACCAGAACAGAATACTCCATGTAGACCTGGTTCCCATTCTCCATTCTCCATACACATTGAGGAGTTAATTCCGTTCAATATTAATCCAGGAAGACACTGAAAGGTCACAGTGGTCCCCTCAACTGCTGGGTCAACATAGCCTGAAACAATCACTGAGCTAGCGATTTGAGTTTCTGGATTTCCACAAATAATAATATGGACCGCTAAGAACAAAAGTTGAAGTTAAACTACATGCATGACTGTATGCATGCACTCATGATCACAAGCATAGTAGTACACCTCAGAGAAAATAGTCTCACTACTTTGATCACAGAGATGAGAAACTACGACAGTGACGTTGTAGGCCACGTTGTATGCCACTATCAGTCTGGCTGTGTTGCTGGAAATGTTCACTTGTGTTTCTGGTGTGACAATAACACTAACTGAGTACAGAGGGCTCAATTCATCCCACTCCAGGATTACTTGGATACCATCATCCTCAAATTCATACTGTTCTCTTACAGTTATTTTCTCTAAAGAAATGAATAATGTGTCTGGGCTGTATGATTATGTGTACATGCACTGCAAACATGCCATGTATCATAACAATATTATGGAATGGTATGAAAATTAATGCTTATAATGATATAGTTGTAGTGTAAAGTATACCCAGGAGTGGATCCCTCTTGATGATGATGATAGCAGTAGATAATGATTCTGAAGACTCCAAATCATCACAGTTAATCACAGTTCCATTTAGACTGCTGCTAATAGGATCAATCAGCAACCTAGACTCCACTGGTATACTATTTCTGGCAGATGTCCTTGAGAAATCAAATACTGTAGAGTTGACCATTAATGGTGGCACAGTTGCATCTCTAACTGAATCAGAGGAAGCAAAAATACAAGAGATATCAGTAGCTGTAGTTTCATTTTCAAAAATCACTCTAAATCTCCACTCCAGATGGGGGCCTGTTGTGGTACATATTACCTCCAGCTGACCTCCACGGCACACTGGAGCTGGGGGAGATAGTGTCACTGCACCTGCTTAAAAATTACCCGTCATGCAGTAGATTAAAATATTGCATGGTCATTTATCATAATTAATTTAGTTTCATACAATGTCATACCTTTCGTGCATCCATGACGAAGCAGTACCAAAATGGTCTGACTCACTATACACCATTTGAGAGAGCACTCCATTACTACTGTACATGCAGGTTGCGTTCAACTTGATCTATTCTTTTAACTTGCCCATATTCCCAAGAATAATAGCTGTAACAAGCTAGGAATAGAGAGTATGTCCTCTATAATTACTTAACCCCCCCCCCCCCCCCCCCCCCCCCCCAAGTGCAAGAAAAATACATGCAGCTGTTTATGTTATAATATTATAGTGGCAGCAAGATTCAATGCTTACAAAACACCATGACATTTTAAAAAATTCTGAGCAATAAGAAGATAGTTTTTATAACACTGATATTATCTTGGATGTACTATCAACACAATATATAGCATGAGTACATGTACAATGTCATGTTTCACTGCAAGCTACATTTTCCAGGTATATAGCTTTGATAATCTTATTAATTTAGTATAAACATACTTAAGTTATGTACAGTAGTAAAGAGTCTTCTGTATATATCGTTTGCAAAAGGAGGCATAGTCTCGATCAGCTCTTTTCCTCTCCTTGCGACAAAAATATCCAGATGAAGAACAGACCCGATGGTATGATTATTATACCGCTACTGAATGGAAAGCCAATTATTCATTCAATGGTAAAAATTAAATTGGGAATGACTCTGTACACAATCATCTTTGACCATTAAATTTTTTGTAATTTGCTTGAGACCAGATGTGAAATACTGACCATTGAGTATGATTTTCTTGGGCTGTGGTCATTGATATTCGGTATAGGTCGTCATCTGTATAAATTGGTGTACTCGGGCAAGGTTTTAGGGGTTGCGCGTGCGGTTTTTATGCACGTGCATGTGTTTATGCATGCTAGATAAATAAGTAATGAAACGCAACAACGTATTCCGGAGAAGTCTTTGTCCGTATCTACATTGCGATTGTAGGAGACGATAACGATACTTTACCATGCAAGGACAACTCTTTGAGCGTGGCTCCTCTGGCTTGGAGCGTTTGCAAGTGACGATCATTACCATATTATTATCAAAATTAAACTTGCACTAGCTCCTGCCGAGTGCGCCTGATACCATATATGTTCCTAGGCTTTATTAAATAGATTCAGACTAATAATGATTTGCTGTATACTCTACAACTGTTTTCTGCCACTACCATGTATTATAAGGAAGTAACTAAGTGTCACATGCGATGATAATGGTACATTTTTTGCTACACAATCGTGATACCTTGAGAATTGAATAATCATAATATTATAATATTATTGTGCATATGGCTTCTGGTATTTTATTCATACATGTTCTTCAGATTCCCTAGGCCACTCTGTCATTATGTGGTGTGTTGTGAATTCACTGAGGTGTGTTTTGTAATGATTATGTATATAGCTGGTGGGGAATAACTACGAGCAGCTGGCCACAACTGCTTTCTTGAAGGCACGCTAGGGTCCTTGATAAATCTCAAATATAGCTAGAGATAATCACTACTTCTCATGCATCCACGTACTTTCACCTCCATTGATATTCCAGAATAATTATTATTGTCCTTTCAAGGGCCTTTTGTGTGTGTGACCATGTATAATATATATATTACCGTATGTATGTAGTTCTCATATGCATGGCAACAATACTATACTATAGGCACTGCTGATGTGATCAACATTAAATTTTGATACTGTATTATGTTGGTGGTTTTTTGTGTAATAATATTCAGCTACATGCATGCAGGGGGTATAGTATTATGTCCAGAGCTAGAGCTATGTATACGTAGTTCTTTTGCTTCATGAACCCTTCTGAGCATTCATTAGCCACATAAAACAATGCATGGTTGTATTATTTTTATGTATCGTTTACTTTTGCATTCTTCTATACACACATTATCAGTTATTGTTGGTCGTTGACATTGGTAGCTAAGAAACAATCAACATAAACAGATCCATAAGAGTCAACCATTATAATGAGAGAAGTACTCTTTCTGGAAATATTTACTATACAACTGTATTGTAATATACACAAGAACTCACATAAGGTAAACTTATAGCTACAGCTACTATAAAAACTAATTCCTGCATAAATTTGTAAACATTATTTTAGGGAGTGGTAACATTATTAATTTTGAAGATTCAGCTAGCTGTCATGGAGTACACTCAGATGCTATGGTTGTACAGTATTTTTAATATACTATTTCATTATGGATACGTAAAAGGTATAATTATTATGTGTAGCTAGACCTTCCATGATAATAATATTATTATTATAGCCATTGTCACTCCAAAGTGTTTGTCATTCAGGTGCAGTGATAATATCTCCTCCTGGGATAGCTAGAGTGTGCAGTGGAGGTCAGCTGGAACTGATGTGCACTACAACAGGAGGCTTTCTGAGATGGAGGTTTAGTGTGACTCTTGGATTTAATGACACAAATATCATCACTCGTACCATTCAAGCTGCTGTCCCAGCTGGTGATGCAATGTCTCAGTTTGTAGTCAACTCTACAATGTTTAATTTTTCCAGAACATCTACTGAAGGAAGTTTACCAGTGATATCTAAAGTTGTAATTAGACCTGTGAGCAGTAGTCTAAATGGAACTGTGATCAACTGTAGAGACTTAGATGCACCAAGCTCAACAGCAACTACAATCATCATCATAGGAGATCTAGAGAGAGAGCCATTGCAGGGTATGCTTGTTTTATGTCCTTTTTTATTAGCTATGATCTAATCCTGAGCTAGAATAGCTATACTTAGTCACCAAACAGTATAACATTAATTAAAATTTTGCAAGTATCTTACTAAATCATCTTCTAGAGCTGAATGTGAGAGAACAACTAGTTGAATTTGAGACTGATCATATCACAATAACTCTGGAATGGAACGAATTGAACCCTCTGTTCTCAGTTAATATCACTGTCATACCAGAAACACAAGTGAACATTTCTGGAAGTACAGCTCAGTTGACAGTCAACTACAATGTGATGTACAATGTCAGTGTCATGATTTCACATTTCTGTGAACAAAACATGACCGTTTTTGATGAAGAGTACTACTATCCACATACAGCTACAAGTGAGATCAATTTCAAGTTCATATCTCAAGTGATTATTACTTTTTGGCTTATTATTAGCTTTAGCTACACCAGTTTGCGGAAACCCAAAAGAGCTGATTGGTACTGGTGACTTGGCAGTGACAGTGTCTGGCTACATTCCCCCAGCAGTGGAGGGAACTACTGTCACCTTTCACTGCCCTCCTGGAGCAGTACTGCATGGAGTCAACTCATCAACATGCATGGAGAATGGAGAATGGGAACCAGCTCCTTTTGAAACAAACTGTTTATTAATAGGTATTTGGTAGCTACACATGCAACTCAAAAATTTAATTATAGTGCACACATACATTATCATGAGGAGATAGCTGTGGTTTACATAGTACTGTAATATTATGACATTGTGTCTTTTATAGTTCGCTATAATTTATAATATTATTATGGCCAATATCATACTTGATTATAACTTGTATACATGTACAGGACCTGACCCATTCAGTGGGTTGACCGATGTTGGAAAGATTGCTGTGGCTTCCTCAGTAACTTTTGTTGCCGGCTCCAGTATATTTTTTATCATTGGCTTTCTATGTGGACACTTCTGTCGAAAAGAGAAGCACAACTCTCAGACTAGTACCGGTTCCAGGACCGCTAGTCAGTCTGATCAAGGGAATATTCCGAGTACTCCATACTATGATGATGTGGTGATACAGCAATCTGATCAGGAGTTGGAACTGAAAGAGAATGTAGCTTATGGACCAATACGATGAAGTACAGTGGGTGTGCACATATTCAATGCATCTTCTGTTGCAGTCATAGTAATATTATTATTATAGGACGTATCTAATTATTATAGCTATAACATGATAGGTGCAGTGATAGCATGCAAGCTCCAAAGTAAAATTTAATAGAATATCAAGACTTAGTATTCTCGATCTACAATATTAGCATAATACATGTACATGATTCATGGCATGTACCATATTTAAGTCTGGTACTTTGGATAAAATTTAGGTTGATCATGTATAAAATTAATGTGTGTTATTCTAGATTTCTTATTGCTAGAATGAATTATGTGTTGAGCATGCACAGTGATGGGTCGAGCAGTTGGTCTCCTATCAAACTGAACCGAAAGGCTGTGAAGTCTGCTAGTGCTGAGTCAAGTGATTGTGATTTGGATGTGTCTGCAGAGTGTCTTTACCGCGATGTTCAGTTACGTGGGAATGTATCTGGCGTAGAGATTGAGACCCATGGCATGATGAAAGCTTTTGGGTGCCAATTTCCCTTCGAACTCGTTCCCGCCTCATAGGCGTAGGAAGATGATTTGGTAAACGGGTGCTCTGATGCCTATGTGTACACTAAATCGATAACAAAATTCAGAGCAAAGCTTGACTTTGTGCGTGTTCCACTTAAAAATTTCATGGGTGCACCAGCACCCGGTGCACTAATGCTTCCTACGCCAGTGCGCCTGAATTCGAAATCATCTACCTGAATTTTGTGCTATGTTTATGACCTATGAACAGTAATCTTCTGGAATTTACTATAGGGCCATTGCACCTGTTGTGGTGTGTTATACAAATCAATAATAATAATAATTATATGCATGCATGCTTGGAGAATGGGGAATGGGAACTGAAAGTGTCCCAAGCTCAAACTGAAGATGATTTGCTTGAGCATCAATAATAATTATGGGAATTGTATATAAAAAAGTTAAGGTTAATGTCACCAGCATTGATATGTGTCATGGGTAGTGGTTGTGGCGTCAATGTTGATTGGAGTTGTCTGTGGGTCCGTGACATAAAAAGCTGACTCAGCATAAACAGAGTCTCCTATTGTCCACGACTACTGCTGCTGTTGTTTCAAATGAACAAGAGAGGAATCTAGACCTGAAAGACAAGGTGGCCTATGTTACTGTGTGTCTAAAATATGTAAATTCTATAATGGACAATCATGCACTATATACCTCATTTGTAAGTTACAGGATATTTTAATTATCCTGGTAGATATCGACACGCTTCGAATTGCTAAAAATGGCTTACTAGTGCTATAAATCGTGCATTTTCTGTTCAGCATGCCTGTGGTTTATCGACCACACCCACTCCATTGGCATGTGCTGGTGCGACTACGCATGCTCAAGCTCAGTCTTGGAAAAGATCGTCAAGTCATAAAACAGCTCTGCACGCAATACAGTAGCTACAGAGCGCACGGGGTATATTATGCTCTACAGAGCTCTAGTTTCATGTGCATTCATCTGTATCTACTCCCTATCCACCTCCCATGCAGTGTCCATTTGTATTGTTGCACGCCTCGTACTTGCAACTGGGGACTCAACACGCTAGGCTACTACAATACTAGAAGGACTTAGTGTGATAACTTATGCTGTGATGATGATGCTATTAAAAGTACCAGGTGTATATCAAAAGTTTATTAAGGGATCGATTGTTTTTTAATGCCAAAATGTAGACATCGATCAGCGAATCATAATAATGTACTAGCTAGTGTTATAATTATTATTCATCGATTATGCACTTCCTATAGGGAGTGCTATAGGAAATGCATAGTCGAATATATATATACAGTGTGTAAATGCTGACTTTGCATATTTCGTGACTCTTATATGAAATATCAACCAAAAACTTGTCCAAGTCCTTAATTACTTTTCTGAATCATGAGTAATGCTGGATTCTCTGTCAACTCTACATGCACACCCTCTTCAAATGGATTAGAATCTGATAGTGACTCACTTTGCTTAGATGATTTTTTCCGTCTTTGACTGAAGCGGTGACAACCATAGACAAGCCCAATAATTACTGATAATATTATTACCAGTATGCAAATCACTGTAGGTATTAGTGCTGCGATAAGACTTGATGTACCTGTAGGTTAGCATTTCACATGCAGTGCATGGAAGTATAGTAAGACTCAGTATGAAAGTTTACTTTTCAGTATCAAACCAAGTAGCTATCTCTAGCATCTGTGGTGCTACGTATATAAGTACCCACAAAAACCACACATTAATGTGATTGATACTATGAAAGAGGCTCAGTTAGATTGATAAGTACTAATTTAAAAAGAACTCACTCTGTGGGCTGTCTTGGTTCTCACTAACAGTCTCGTTGGTCATATTTGTAGTTGCTTCATACGTGTAAGTCTTACAATCTAAAATTAAGAAACGTAAAGTACGTAAATAGCTAGCAAAATTCAAGCTGCATAAATATAAAATTGAGATTACTCATAAGAATTGTCCTTTAGAATTGCATAGAAGGAACCAGTGGAGGTGGGTGGCTACTGGCTACCCACCCATTTCAGCAATTGTTCCCCCCTCCCTCCCCTTGATCTGATCAGCTCCTGCTTATTACTAAAAGCTGCTGTAGTATTTAATAGGGAAAGAAATGAGCAAATTACTGCGACTGTATATACCAGTCATATTCAATGAGATTAATTTTTAATTCTAATCCTTCTCCATCGATGTGACATGGAAAATATTTGAGGCATCCAATTAGCTACTATATCCGCAAAAGTTAGATCCATAAATCAAGCACGATTGTATAATAATGTGCATGATATTACTTAAAATTGAATCTTGCCCAGTGGCTGAGACACTACGGTATTAAATTAAATGTGGCATCACACTAAGTCTTACCTATTATACTAAAAGAGATTGTTTGTCTTGGTCCGTCGTGGTTAATCCGGCACGTAACTGATGAGTTTGGAAACTGCTCTGATGCTGTGATGAACAACCGAGATACTATCACAGGTATCCCATTCTCCACTGTAACATTGTCTCTAGTGGCATAGGTAGTTTCAACTGTGGGGCTGGTCACATTATCCCTATCTCCAGTGCCATACATCTGAATGATGTCATGGTCATTAGCACCGATGTATTCACTCTCCCATATTAGTATATGGGTTCCTCTCGTTACACATGTGAACTCCACTCTCTGTTCAGGAACTGGTGACTGTTCATGAATTATAGTACAAGTGCAGCAATTCAGTGTGACATGCTGCAAGGCCATATCTGCAAATAATAATTATAATAATATTAACAGCAATTACAAGGGCTCATGCAGATCAAGCAATTTTCAAGGTAGTGGATGGTTTGTAGCTAATATTAAACTATACACTCCACCATGGTGTATGGCTTGCTATTGTATAGCAGTACGTAGCCACTTCACTATAATAAAGATCATACATACCCCTCCCCCACACGCGATCTTTATTATGCACTGTTGATCTATACACGATTTTCCAATGAATAGCTAGTTAGCTATACACCCCTTACCCACCCTCCGTGGATTGGGCCATCCACGGACGGAGCATGTAATCATTATGCCATGCATGTAGCTAAGAATAGTAATAATAGAGCTTAATTATTTGTTCAGTATAATATTATTATGTATTTGGATGACATAATGCTAGGAAGGAAAGGTAGTTAATCCTTGCAAAGTGGTCAAATTGGTGCAATGTATGTAGCTAAATTAAATTATAGCTCACAACAGTCACTTTACATACCAATAACTGCTGTACTAAAGGAGATTGTTTCCTGTGGTCCCTGTCCATAAATCCGGCACGTAACCGATGATATTGGAAACTTCTCTGATGCTATGATGAACAGCTGGGACTCTATCACATCCTCCTCTGAAGAATTGACTCGAAGAGCATATACAGTTGGATTACTGATGCTCGAGACGTTATCTCTACCTCCAGTGGAAAAACTGTAGATCTGAATATCACTCCTGCCAATGTAATCATAGCTCTCCCATTCTAGGATGGATGCGTCCCGTATAATACAAGTGAACACCAGCCTTTGCCCAGAAAGAGCAAAATCTCCATTAAACAGTGTACTGTTCATGGAGACTGGTGGTGACATTGATGCTGTATTTACAAAGGTACAATTATAATGCAATGTATAATGACTATACCTGCTGCCACTTACCTGAATATATTATTATACATAGGTGGAGAACAAATATCAATACTCTTAATGGCCTTTTGCAATTGGTGATCTGTGATTCAGAAATGAATCATCATAAATATTAAACATTCTCAGTGCACTTAACAAAATGCCAGGACACTTACAATTATGTATGAGTCCTCTGTATGCAACTAAAATTACAAATTTGAATTTTGAAAACTATAGAGCACATACCCTGTGCGCTCATAGCCACTGTAGCAACACTCTACTGCAGAGCTATTATTATGACTTGATGACCCTTTCCTACACTGAGCTTGAACCATAGATTATATATGGGGAATATATAATCTATGCCTGAACCCACCCCCCGTGTAGGCTATTTGCTAGCATAGATATAGCCCGAGGCTGTATTCAGGCTTATGAGCGCCATGGCCATTTGAGCTTGCCAGGATGGATGGCGCAAGAAATCTGAAGGTACGGCAAGGGTTAGTCTCGCAAGCCAGACCCTCCACACTCGGCAGCGTTTACTACGGTTGATCGGGGTGCCTGGGGACGAGGCTACTGCTCGATGGCCACTTGAGCTTGCTAGGTACACAATTATGATTTAGCGTGCATATTATCATAACTTACCGACATAATATTATAGCCTCGAACCCAGGCTCAGCTCACTTTCCCCTATCAGCTCCCCGGTGACGTATAAGCCCGCGCTTTCTGCTTTTTCGCTGATGTCACGGCACTAGTATGCTATATATAGCGCGCTAGTGCTATTATGGCACTATTAGAGCACTCCAAATCAATCATTGAATAGCTAGTTTCTGCAGTTGTCTCCAATATATACACGCGGGCGGACCGGTACGACAAGGGGACCATGACTAATTAAACTAAGACAGGAAGAGGAAGTACTTAAATCATACCACAGCTACAGATGCATGGTCAGCAAACCTCGAGTGCAAACAACAGCCTATCAGATCAGGGGCAGATGGGGGGGGGGGGGGGGGGGGGGGGGATAGGGTGCCTAGCCATCCCCCCTTCACCAGTTCTTTTATGCAACGTAGTATAGGAGATGTCCACCATTATTAACCAGCCATCCCCCTTAACACCAGTATGGTTTACTATGGGTAGCCACCCCGTCAACTACCTTCCATGCATATTTTCTGGATCAGCACCTGCAGATCCAGGATAGGCTTGACCTTATCGCTAGTAGAGGCTTTCGTGAAGGTTTTAGAGGATATCGTTGCGATTTTTGAACTCAGTGCTATTGATTTAGTGGGGGAGCCCCTCTTAGTTAGCAATTTAGAGCAATTTTTAGGTCTTTGGAATGTCAATTAGCCGCTTTAATTGATATTCCAAAGACCTGTATAATATTATATCAGATCATAATATCACACACAGCTGCAGTGGCGTAAGATGTTGTTTTTGAACAGGGGGTCTGTAAATAAAATTGCGTTCAAAGCGCGCAAAAATTTTTTTTGGATCACACGATACGCCTTCAAACCATGCACAGGCAGTTTATATAATAATAATTATTATAAAATGTAATGCAGAATGACAAACCACAGTGCATTAATTGTTGTTACCGCAGTACCAAAGACCTTTGGTATAATGTTACTATGGTAACAACATCTAATGTCACTAAGACCATTCTCCAGTAGACTCTCAGCTGCATCCATAGTCAAGTCATGTTCAAAAACTAAATATTAGTTAGTTACATGTTTAGGAGGTTTCTATATGTGATTTACAAGATCAAAGGACTCCATGTAGAATCTTGAGCGTACATGTTACAGTAGCAACTTCTAATTAGTATAGGTACTAGTGAGGTTGTATGTTGAATTTGGGTAATTTTAAAAATAGCACTCTGAAATAGGTATTTGGTTCAAAAATTGTACGAGCGATAGCGAGTACAATTTGATGAACCAAATGCCTATTTTGGAGTGCTATTTATCCAAATTCAACATACAACCTCACTATCACAGGCTAATAGTATACATACACAAAGTCAGATAGGTATTTCAACTCAGAAGGGTATTTCAAACTCATGTGCCTATTTCACTTGTAATACTTGTAATTGGTATACAAGATTTGTACACATCCAAGTACAAGTATACTATTATAATTGTAATTAGTGCTTTATTAAAATAATAGCAATAGCCTATCATTATTATTATCATGATAATGTTCCTTACACAATCGTGAATAAGATAAACTACACTAAATGAGGTGTATATGACTGTGTCACTCTGAGAGTTTCTCTACGCTATAATTACTAATCTCTTACGGCTGTACTGAATGATGAAGTTTTAATACTGTGATTTGATTTCCTGTACTGAAGCATACGCTACATTTGCTTCCAAATCCAGTGCTTTTGTTTTATTTTTCAGTTGCACACTTTGATAAATATTAGCTGGTGTGTTTGTTTCCTGCTGTTGCTTTCGTCGGCAAAAATATCCAGCAAGAGAGAACAAAATTGAAGTAACAATGAACACACATATCGACGAACCAATAGCAATTATTCCATCCCTGCTTAATGGATGTGCTGTAAACCAGAAATAATACTTAAAAAAAACTAGTATTAATTAAATTGTCCGTGTGACGATACCTGATAGTCCCCTAAGCCTTGCGCACGAGTTAATGTCATCAGTAATGGGCTCCCATATTCCTCTCTTATTGCAAACAGCCGTGACATTCACTTCCGTGCAGAGGGACTCCTGCCCAAACTGGAGGGTAATTTGGCATGAGAATGTCACTTCAGCTCCCTCTAGTGTATCTGTATAGGACTCTGTCATGTTGCAGTTTGAAGGCGGAAAAGGAGGACCACAGTTTACTGCATAAAAGTTGAATAATATTGTTATTCTCTGGTCTACTAACATAATCAGTAATAGGCGCTGATCCAGAAAATATTTATGGAAGGTGGCTGACGGGGTGGCTACCCATAGTAAACCATACTGGTGCAAAGAGGGTGGCTGGTTAATAATGGTGGACGTCTCCTATACTATGTTGCATAAAAGAACTGGTGAAGGGAGGTGGCTAGCCACCCTATCCACACCCCGTGGATCAGCCCCTGTAACATAATCAGTAATATAGACCAATAATTTGTTGAATTCCCATGCAATAAAATAAATAATGGACAGTGCGACCTGATGGGAACTTTGCACTCTTTTCACCTTTGCACTTAGTGGCCTCTTTTGGGTCTGGTTCCCATTCCCCATTACTCGCACAGAGGGATGTATTGGGACCAACGAGTGTATATCCCAACGGAGAACATGTAAATGTTGCTGTGCTGCCTGGTATCACTGAATCTTTACTGAAGCCAAAAACTTGTATTGTGTCGTCCATCTGATATGATGGGTCCCTGCAGTGTGCTATACAATAAAATTCACACTATTTATAAATAGAATCTTGAACTGATACAACCATTATGATCGTAATACTCACGATAATAGAAGGACTGAGAGATGAGAGTTTGGTTTTCTATACAATGGTTTCCTCTGATGACTACAGTCAAGTTGTAAACAACATTGTAGGACATGTTCACGAAGACACTTGTAGTGCCGTCATTAATTATCGACTGTACTTGTGTTAGTGGGGTAACACTAACGATTACATAGTACGGGTTGAGAGCTCGAAGATCATTTTGAATCCACTTCAGAGTAACTGTGGCAGTGTGCCTCTCGAAATGCTCTGATATGTTTACTTCTGAATCAGAATCTGTACAAATTAAATTAATTTAGATTAATTATTGGTGGCTTAAAATTCACTCCTTAATTTTATCTTTCCCTCTATAATATTAATGCGTACTAGAAAACAATCCGGCATAGCTTAGCTATTATGGTAAAATCATAATAAACATGTCAGCTAAATTGAAAATTATTCTTCTGCTTTTATTAATGGCAAGATCTTATTTAATAACAGTCCACATACACTGAATCTGGCTGTTTATTATCATGATAGTAGTTGATGAAGACTCCATCATAGGTGATGTTATATCCACACATATCACCACAGTGCCATTAAGATTATCATTCACACTGTCGATGACTACTCTTGATGTAAGTATTGGACTTTCTTGAGCGGACGTCTTTGAAAAGGTGAACATGGTAGAGTTGTACTCTATCGTAAACATTTGTAAATCAGCTGGACCATCTGCTGCGATACCTCGTTGTATGAACTGTCTAGCTCTGCCAGTTTCATCGATATGGGAGAAGTTCCATTCTAGCAAGCTGCCAGTTGCATTGCACGTCAGCTCTAGCTGGTCTCCACTGCACACTGAGGCTATCTCAGGCGGTGAAATCTTCACAGTACCTGCATGAAACATAATTTAAAGATGGTAAGTAAATTATTTATAAGGAATGCCTCCAATAAGCAAAATAGCATACCCTGTACCTGCATGAAACACAACATGATAAGTAAATTATTATTATTATGAATGCCTCCAATAAGCAAATAGCATAATTATATACCTTGTGCATAGCTACAGCTGCAGTACAGGAACAGTAAGCAAGCAAAGTAGACACTCAGACAAACTTTCATGGTGATCATACTAAAACCAGAAATTGGGGTCTTCTAGCTATCAGATTCTGTACAGAGGTTGATGACAAATGGACTGAATGTACGGTTTGGGACTTTTATAGTTCTATGATAATCACAATAGTATTATAATAATGTTAAAGTCATAGCAATGTGGCTCTTAATACTACACTAGGCTATACCAACTCAGATTGTCCAATTAATCTACTCAGCATGTAGAAGTGGGATATTTTTTTAATTTAATTCCGGTGCGCATGCGTGCCTAGTTTGCAATTAAATTTTTATTATAAATGTCATAAATTCAGTCACAAGCATGACCCATGATGATGATGCTTGCCTCAGCCTGACCACTGATTTCAATACAGGTGCACTGCCCATGCCCAGTATGAGCAAGAGTACGTACATACGATCATCTATCAGTGCATGCCTTCAAGTGTACGAGATTATCAGTAGTATTACTGAATTCCGACCATAAATAATATTGATGCATACTGAAAACTGGGGGATTTCACATGGAGCTCCGTAAAATAATAGAAAATGCATGTAAATACTGAAAACTGAATGGCAGGAAAACAGCACGTACTGATCTGAGGGTTGTTTCACAGACTAAATGTGGGACAAATAAGGTATAGTGCAGTGGCGTATCTAAGGCAGGGCCTAGCAGTGTAGGGGCCCTGCTAAATACTCAAAGTGCCCACCCTACTCCTCTGGCCAAAAGCTTGGGGTTGAACATAAATTTGCATGTTTTCTATACTTCAGCCTCTTAGCAAAGAAAACACTTTGACCGAAAGTGAGTTTAGAGCATATCTCTGATGTTTTGAAGTAATTAATGATTGTTTACAGATAATGAGTGCTAGAATAATATACCGCCCAGAATGCACCAGAATATTGCTCTTAGCTATGAGAGCTGATTTTAAAAAAAAATCCTGGGCATACCACCCCCCCCCCCCTTTGGGTGTGCTAAAGCATGGCAGTGGGCCCCACTAACACAAATTCTCTAGATACGCCACTGGTATAGTGTGGGATGTGGGATAATTTGTGACTGTCCCACTCGAAGTGGGAGGGTTGGACAGTCTAGTCCAGATCTACCAACTGCATGAATGTCACAAGTCACAATAAGATAAGGCCACTATTGGTTGGAAATTAGTTTCTCATCCCCCGCCCGCATGGAATTTTGCCCCCGCTTCAATCTCGTCATTATGCCATTATATGCTACTACGCATGCGCAGATCTGCCTCGTTGGATATCTGACCACGCTAGTATTGCTTCTTTGTGTGTGCATTTTGTTATTTTAAGGATCAAGAAGTGTTTACATAACACATTTCCTGGAATGCACTAATGTAATTAAATAATGGCATAATGGTAATGTACCGCCCGCCCGCATACAATTCTGGGAAAGTCCCTGATGAGAAACTACTATTCAACAAATAGTGGCCTAATCATTCCTATGCACCTCAAAGTTAGGCCACTAATCATTAGTTTCTGATCACCCGCCCGCATGATGTTTTGAAAAGCCAATTTATGAAGACTATCATGATATTCATATTAAACATGACAGTCGACATATTGAGTCACATGATCCTCTCAAGATCTTGATCTTGAGCTCATTGCCTGCTGCACATGCCATGATGGTCACAGGCTATTGTTTGCACTCGAGGTTTGCTGACTATGCATCTGTGGTATGATTAAGTAATTCCTCTTCCTAAAATAATGTTAATTAGTCATAGTCCCATAGTCCTAACCATCCGCCCGCCCACCCGCATGTACTTGAGACAACTAGTGTGACCAGAAATTAATGATTGACTTGGAGTGGCCTAAGGGTCTTGACCACCCCCTCCCCCCTCCCTCCCCCACCCCCACAATGATCATGGCTAGTCTCGTGAACCAGACCACTCCCTCTGCAGCGCTAGATGTATTGCATCACCAGCATGCGGAGGAAGGGTCTGGCCACTCTGGCACAGTTTTGGTGACCCATGTTGGAATGTGAACATGACCAATCAGATTCAAGCTAGAGCAGTGATTAGAATAATATTATAATATTTTGAATGCACCTAGAGAAGAGATCCAAGTGTGCTACGGTTATCAACATTTATAGCTGTGTGGAGTAACATCGATGCACCATCTGCAGAGAGTGGTGACCACACTACAAGCTGTTGTGCCCATATCCCAGCCAGGTGCATTCTAGGGACACCACATGCATTATGCTTTTTAAAGTTCCTATTATGCTATGTTCTAATTCCCAACACCAAGCCAATTATGCTCATATGCATTGTTTTTGTTGGGAAACATGCATGGAAATGGTCGTTAGAGCCGGGCTGACAATCAATCCTGACGACACCTTACCAGGAATTCGGGGAAGTCTTTGTCCGTAACTTAAAAAAGTGAGCCTGAGACTGGAATGTTTGATGTTGACGATCATTACCAATTCAATATTACTTTTTCTGCCACTGCCCAGCCGTAAAGATTCAAACCAAGTGGCTCCAACAGTATTTACACAGCAGGGTATTGTGCCCAATGATAGCTAATTGTGTTTCCATGGATCAATCCACGCATGGAGCCCTGAGAACATTATTCTGAATTAGTCTTTTAGTAGCTACGATTATTCTTGTTTGGGTTCCCTAGGCCACAAATCAGGCCATACATGAATTCGAAGTCACATGACATAAGACACTATACATTGTCTATTGTCCTCCTGAATATTCCTGTACATCATCACTTCCGTCATCTCTCTCCCTCAATTCTTTTAAATCAGGCCTCAGTCAGCATTTTAATTTTTAATCCATACTTATTTGCACTCCCTCCATAGGTTACATGCTAGTTTTAGCTATCTCCAGCTAATCATGTTAACCACTGTTCTGTTTTTTGAGCAAAAACTATTATAAATAAATAATTAATACATGTGATCCTATTACAATACCATTTTTATTAATACTATACCGGGGTGACTGGCTTTGTTTTTTTTTAATCCTGAGCCCCCTTTTGGGGAGCATCCTCCACCCTTATATGAGCCGCAATAAACATGTGTGTAACAGCAGGTGATTATAAAAATTATTCAATAACTTAATTCTGAATCATTGCCCTACTTAAAAACTAACAATAATATCATTATACATCTTTGTGGCTAGTTATTAAGTTATTCATGACACTTATGATGAGTAAAAGTATGGTGGTCGATCTTTTTGCTACGGTGTGTGTGAAGATAAGAGAACAATTGTTATTATGGCCCCTGATTGATAAAAAATATTATCCAGAAAGTTGCCCATAGACTAATATTGAAGCAAGAGATAGCATGCATCAGATCATTGTACTGTACATACCAGATAAAATTAACGAGCTTAGTTACCAGTAAGGTCACGCAAGCTGCTCGGCTGCAAACCTATAGAAAACAGAATTACTATTATTATTATAATACTGGCTCAAAAATTTTGGTGGAGGAAACATGTAGCAGTGGGTACTGTACAAGAGGAGGATATGACCTCTCCTACACAAGCTAATAATAATTATTATAAAGCTAAAAAGCCACCTAAGCAACACTTCATGAATTTTCTGTACATTAAGGGGGGGACACCCTGCTGGGCTCTATGCAGATAAACCCCTGTATTATAAGCATATTTGCACAATGTGCCGTTAATTATTGTTAAGGTTAGGGGATCCAGAATAGTATTCCAACCATGCACATCATCATGTATACTCATACAATACATACTTGATTATTATTCCCTTACGCGATTTTCTCCTCTTAATGATGATATATATTATTGTGATAGAAATAACTATAACAGCTGCAATGGGTGCAATGGGTGCAATACAGCCAATAATGATATTGATAAGGAGATTATTGACACCTGTATAGATAATAAAGAAGCTGCAGGGTAAATCAGTACTACAGGTATAGTATATAAAGCACTATAGTCATGCATGAGGCTAGCTATACAATCGTAAAGCAGGAAATTTTCGAGGAAAAAACTTTCGCGGATTGGTAGGAAAGGAGCATTTCGCGGAGAAAACTTTCGCGAAATGCTAAAACTTGTTGCATAATGGGTGTGGCATGCCTAGAATTTCATGGAGAAAACTTTCGCGGATGGCTGAAAAATCACGAAATTCGTGAAACTTTTCTCCCTTGAAAGTTTCCCGCTATACGGTATTATGCGTGTGTATACCTATTATCAAGAGTATAATACTCTTGCTATTATTATTAATTTTACATTTCATAGTCATAATATTATGTTAGTGCCTCCATGCTGTTCTCCTGTCTTTCAGTATAAATAATTCTCAGCATTAATTTTTACAGAGCTCCATATAATGATGTATGCACTGAATTCCCCCAATTTTCTGAGCATTTTTGAAATTTTATCAGAATTTATGATCAGAATTCAGTGAAAATCTGACATTGCCAAATCCGTATACGTGGAGGTATTATGCTTCTAATTGAATAGAAGAGCATGATCAGTAGCCAGTACTAAAATAGACTAATAGAAGATTCTATAATTAAGAATTGCCATATATGGCATGTTGAATGTAATATTATATCAATATGCCACTTTTGGATTTACCGTGTGTGTTGGCTTCTTTGACATCAGCAGTCGTATCAACAGTTACTGTACCAGCATAAGTTGTGCTTAAATTCATGGCACTGCAGGTTTCTACAAGAGGAATAAACAGAGAGATACATTATAATTAAGTAGCTTGAAAGCATACAAATTGTCACCTACCTGCCATTCGAAATGTCACACTCTGTTGTGTTTCAAGATCACCATTAAGACAAGTTATAGTATGGTTTCGTTCCATTATGCTGGGTGATATGACAATGTAAAGCGATGATGTTAGTTGAAGCCCACCATTCACTTGCCCTTCATTATCTAGTACTGCATACGTGTCTGTATAATTTCCTGAAGCTTTCAGTGGTGTTCCAATTGGCGAAGTACTAGTAACCACCATACGACCTCCAATGTACTCGTCGCTTGTCCATGTAATGTTGTGTGAGTACAAGGCTGTGCACTCAAACTTATGTCTATCACCTGGACATGCTGACACTCCTTGAAGTGTAGAATTGAGTTTGGGAGAAGGTGGTTCCTCATCTGAAAAGTAAAGATATTGATAGTCACATGTACTGATATCCTCCTTATAGATTGTAGCAAGGTTTATCATAACTTTGTGTCATAGGTTATGGTGGGGGGCCAAATGCTATAACTAATTTTTTCGTAATAGTAACTCATCAACTCCTTTGAGACAGCAAGGGACCTAAAGGACTCTGATTATCACATTATTATGCATATACTCATAGTATACCTAGTATATTAAAGGAGATTGTTTCCTGTGGACCTTGTCCATCGATACGGCATGTGACAGAGGATGTTGGATACTTCTCTGATGCTGTGATGAACAGCTGAGACACTATCACAGTTACTCCATCCTCCACTGAAACATTGACTCGAGTCGCATAGGTATCAGGATTCGAAAGACTCTTCACATTACTGTCTCCAGCACTGAAAATTTGAATATCATGGCCACCTTCACCAATATAGTCATTACTCTGCCATTCCAGGAGAGTGTAATTCTTGATCACACATGTGAATACAACTCTCTGTCCGGGAAATGTACTATTTCCATGAATCAATGTACTGTTCAAAGTAACTTCTTGTAGCGCTGTAACTAATGGTTCAATCTAGTCACCTGACATTGTCATGCTTGGTGGAGCCATGCACTTCAAACGAAAGTATAATACTCTTGCTTCAAAGTATATATAGGCCCACCACTATAATATAATAGTTAGAGGAGTATGTGATTTATAGAAGACAGAAGGCCTCGATCTGTGTAGAATCCCGAGTGAAGCGAGGGTTCTACTGAGCCCTGAGGTCTTCTAAATCACATAGAAACCGACTAAACAGCGTCTAACTACTTTAGATCCTAGCAACAATGCCCAAAAGCTTTGTACATAAAGAACTGCCTAGTAACAAACTAGTCATAGGCAAACAAAAATTTCCAGGTTTTTTTATGGAGCTTACAAGGCATTTTATGAAGGATAGATACTACAGTTTAACCAATTAGATCACTTTTGATCCTAGTTGTAACAAATACTATTACCTGATTGGTCAGAAGCAGGTATCTATTTCTCATATAAACCTGTAAAAAGCTCATATAAACTTGTAAATTTTTCATATAAAAAATGTAACAGTTGCTATATGGTTAGGATTGTTGCTAGGCAATGTCAAGCCTATGGGCATTGTTGCTAGAATCTAAAGTTGTTAGACATTGTTTAGTTGGTTCTACGTGATTTAGAAGACTGAAGGGCTCAGTAGAATCCTCGCTTCGCTCGGGATTCTACATAGAGCCCTTCGGTCTTCTAAATCACGTAGAAACCTCCTAAGCAGTGTACTGTCTAACTATTATGTATTTGTTATATTATTGTACTATTATTGGGATTTGCAATGTAGCACTGCACTCTATTATCAGCTAGCTTATAATGACATAATACTATGATATTATCATGTTTGTTCAGTAAGTTTCATACCTGTGGTGTTGAAGAAGAGAGTTTTTCTTGGACCTTGTCCATTGATACGACAGGTCACTGATGAGTTTGGAAACTGCTCTGATGCTGTGATGAACAGCTGAGACACTATCACAGTTACTCCATCCTCCACTGAAACACTGACTCGAGTCGCATAGGTATCAGGATTCGAAAGACTCATCGTCACATTACTGTCTCCAGCACTGATAATTTGAATATCATTGCCACCTTTGCCAATATAGTCAGTACTCTCCCAAACCAGGATAGTGGTGTTCCTGATCACACATGTGAATATAACTTCCTGTCTGGGAAGTGCCAATTCCCCATGAATGAGAGTACTGTTCAAAGTAACCTCTTGCAATGCTGCGCCTATATATATATTATAATATTATTATAATACAATGTATAATCATAGTTGGTGTATGTCGTAGTTATAACGCAATAAACTAGCATTTTACAAATTCTCATAACATTTATATATGGAGCGAGTGACGACTTTAACCAGAAAAACGCTTGTTTTTCAAAATTGATTTTTTTCCATGCATTGTATTAGATTAACTACGGTACATATTATATTATTATGCCTGTTGGTTATTATGCAGGCCAGGGGAGGTACAAAAGTCTTTACGCCAACTGTGGGCTGAAAGTAGTCAAAATAAGTTTTGATTCTAGGTTGAAATGATAAATTAGTGACCCATGCCAGTTTGTATACAATAAAGATCCTAAGTGATAGAGTGCAAATGAATGTTAATCACATGCATACACTTAGCTACCTGATACATGATAATAATATTGTAGGGCCATCGGTGCCATCATGCTGCAGTACATCACTACAAGGATTCGGGATCCGGGATTCTGCAGGAATAAGAATAAGTTATTGGGTCAAATTGTGTGCAAACGTTCCTCACAAGTTAGACTTAGTAGGCTGCTCAGTTCCTCCAGCTATTAGAAGTGCTGCAGGACCCCAACAAGGCAGCTGCCCTGGGCTCCCCGTGTATGGTAGACCATAATATGTACTTGATATTATAGCCAGATATATATAAATAGCATATTATAATATATCATTGATTCATATTATGTGATTGAGGTCATGATAAAACTGGCACCTATCAGTATCATGCTGCACCTACCCCTAGTCGGATCAGGGTGGGAGCATAATAACATTATTATAGGGGTTTTGCAACAAAGTATTTACCCTAGGGGGAACTCCTAGATTAAAAGTCCCTTACTGTAGATAGGGAGGGGATTAGTAGGGGCCTTTGTATTATGATGCTCATATGCGCAGATGTTACAGACACAATGCCAAAAGACTTGGTACAAATCCCCAAGTCCTGATATCAAGCCCCATACAAAGTCCCTTATTTAGCCTGACTTGGGGTAGGTGGGGCATAACAATGATAGCTAGGTGCAGAATAATATGGTCTAGATATTGATTTGGTTTTAAAAGATTCGTCACATTTTTATCTGGTACATTCAGCAGTACTTGATACTGACAAAGCCATACTACTATCCTTGTTCAATGGCCATTTAATTATTAGTGGTGATGAAACTCTTCAAAGCCACTTCTACTTAATTGTAACTCATTGAGTCACTTACCCAATATCATGTCACAGCTTGACAGCAAGGTCCTTGGTGACAAGTATCATAGAGTCGGTAGACTCTATAAGTAGGGATGACCCGGATATACCATATTATATGTAATTACAAATATCCAAATATCTCAAAATAAGTAATTTTGTGAAATATAAGTGTGAAAATCAGAATCTCCATTTCTCGATTATCATGCACCTAACTTGCTTGTTAAGCACTCTTGACTTGCATATGGAAGATATTACTGTTTTTGCACCCCTCAAAAAGCAAGTGTAGGGATGTATAGTGTATGTGATTATCCCTACAAATCTTAACTTGTTTATAATAATATTATACTTTTTGATCCTGCCATCCCTACTTCATCCTTCAATTTTTATACTTGTAATATTAAGAGATATCTAATCACCCTAGATAGACAGCAGACACTGATATTCCATTAATTTGAGTTTACAAACAGTGTAGTCCACACACCACCCCTTCCCTTCCGCGCTATATTATAGTTATACGGTAATACACCATCGCGCTCTGTTCGACCTATATGTAACTGCCATACTGTACTGTAACCCGACACGGCGCGCGACAGTGGTTTGCGAACTGCTTCAATTTTTGTATCATAGACACAGCTCACATCAATCATTTATCAATGAATTCGAACTCACCCACATTCTATTAAGATTTCTCAACAGCAGTCTAGATCTGGGGTAAGCTTTAATACGTCGCTATCGGATCACGGTTACCGTATCAATCTCGTACACTTACGTACACTCACATTCCCGTGTACGTGCGCGTACAGCCATAGATCATGTAAAGGCCAGTCACTTGATCATGCATGCTATAGATCTAGCGCGTGACAGCCATGTGCAGTATAGTACTTGCCCGCCGGCTTTGAATCGTGCGTAGTGTATGATCATTGGCGCGTGCGCGATGATTTTGGTTATCAGCCACTGGAGCACAATCACAAAATTAATGAGACTTTTTAAATTAATATTTCAAGGAAGATGGCCTGAAGTCAATTATAAATTATGTATATTGATCATAGCCCTGTGTATTCAAGTTTATAATAGCCTATCCTTTTGATATAATTATCATTATCTACAGCAGTATAAAAGTCTGTTAGTGGCAAATTTATACTAATCATCTTAATTTGCATGCTAATCGATTTGCACGGACTAATAGCTATCTACTAAAAATAATTGTATGTAAAGTTCCAAGCATCATTAAGGTTAATGCTGTACTGTAAGATAAGCAACATTTGTTTCCACATTCACCATTTCTGTGTTATTCATTATCTGCACGCTTTCATAAATAGGAGGTGGTTTATTTGCCGACAAAGAACTCTTCTGCTCTTGTTTTCGCCGACACAGATATCCAAAGAGAGTGAACGAAATTGAACTGACAGTGAACACAAATATTGATGAAGCTATAGCAATTATTCCATCTTGACTTAATGAGCTACCTGCACACATAATAATAGAATTGCTACGGTCATAGATCCATAGTATGAAGAAGTGAGAGGAACTTTGGTATTCACACAGCATAGTTCCAATGCTCACCTTGTTGCACATTGTGTAATACTAGAAGTAGGCAAAAATCACCTTAAAAATTGGCTATTTGTTATCTATAATATTATGCTTAGGGTATTCTTCTAGTCTGAAACTAAAAATTTAATGTGTAATTACGGTAGATTCCTGTATTACTGCCAGTCTTCTTACGTCAAAACAACTCCAAATGGAACTGTAAATACTCATGCTCATCTGTATGCAAAATTCCCCATGGAGAGGTGGGGCTCATTACTACAATCAGCTGTACATAGCAACTGCAGGAAGTCTGGTATTAATTTTTTTTTCTCATAATTAGAATGCATGCTTCATTAAATTAGAAACAGCTGAAAAGTACTAATTAATACACCTGCGTCACAGTGTGACAAACTGGTTGAATTTAATTTATTTATTCCCTTTAATAGAATTTATAGCCTTGCCTCTATGGGCTAAATGTTTCTAATAGATGAAGCTAATTATTACTTATGCACGACGATACCTGATAGTCCCCTAAGCCCTGCACACGAGTTAATATCATCAGCAATGGGCTCCCATATTCCTTCCTTATTGCAAACAGATGTGATATTCACTTCCATACAGAGAGATTCCTGTCCAAATTTAACGGTACTTCGACACAAAAACATCACTTCTGCTCCCTCTAGTGTGTTTGCATAGGACTCCATTATGTGTTGACAGTTCAAAGGTGGAGAAGGAGGACCACAGTTCACTGCAAGTGTGTATGCATGTTATTGTTACAGTAATGTGAACAATGATTAACCTCACTTCATGCCAACTCCATTCCTAATCGTTGTCCTATTATTCAATAGGTTTTCAATATGCAGTATATACACACAGCTCTTAATGATTGGGAATATTAATGAAACTAGGAACAAGCCCAAGATAAAAACTTTAGTCGTATAAATTTGCCCCTCCTCTCACCTTTGCACTTAGTTGCCTCTCTTGGATCAGGCTCCCATTCTCCATAACTCGTACAAATGGACATATTGGAACCAATGAGAGTATGTCCTGGCAATGAACACCTGAATGTTACACTGCTCCCCGCTATCACAGAATCTTTATTGTAGTCAAATACTTCTATTGTGTCATCCATCTGATATGATGGGTCTCTGCAATATGCTGTACAATTAATATATTTATTATCATGCACACACATAATACATTTGTAAATAGATGCCCTGACATCCGATAATACTCACGATAATAGAAGGACTGAGAGATGAGAGTTATATTTTCCATGCACTGGTTTTCTTTGATGAGTATAGTCACATTGTAAACAGCATTATAGGAAATGTTCACCACGAGAATTATGGTTTCATTAAGATGTGCTATTGGTGCTGGTATTAGTGGGGTGACACTAACGTAGTAAGAGTAAAGATCTCGAGCTTGAGGAGCATTTTGAGTCCACTCTAGAGTAACTGTGACAGCTTGCCTCTCAAATAACTCTGATATGTTTACTACGGGATCTATTATGCAGAATTAATATATTATTACCTAATTGAATCAGATATAACTAGCTTTTAAATTTGAGAGTAGTACACTGAGCTAGAAATAATATAGTTATTGCTAATGAAATGAACTATTCTCCAGGTTGGCCTCTTAACTTTAAAATAATTAATAAAGATTAGCGACCCACATACTCTGAATCCGGCTATTTATTATCACGATAGTAGTTGATGAAGATTCCCTCCTAGGTGATGTTACATCCACACATGTCACCACAGTGCCATTTAGACTCTCCTTCACACTATTGATCACTACTTTTGATGTAAGCACTGGACTTCCTTGAAAAGATGTTCTTGAAAAAGTGAATATGGTCGAGTTGTACTGCACTGGAAATGTTTGTATATCAGCTGGACCATCCGCTGTGATACTTCGCCGTATGAATTGTCTAGCAACTCCAGTTTCAACATCAATCTGAGAAATATTCCATTCCAGAAACATCCCGGTTGCATTGCACATCAACTCCAGCTGATCTTCACTGCACACTGAGGCTACACTCAGGGGTGAAATTGCTGCAGTACCTGAAATGCAGTACATCATAGCATGATGCAATCTTGAATCCTGTAAATGTACGCACCTTGTACATCTCTATAGCAATACAGGGCCAAGAAAAGGCCAACAAAATGGATATGTAGGCACACATTCATCACTATAAAGACTTTTAAATTAATAGGTTACGGACTTTGAATTCTCAAATAGCTAGCTATTTATCATCTATAGATTGCTCACCCTTTTTTGGGACTTCTGTTCAGTATTTACGATTATATATAAGATTTGATACTACACACAGTGGTTAATAGATGGAATAAGTGTGTAATTATGAAAACTTGTCCACAATCCCACTGTATAGCTGCATACTTATCATGGCGCGTAATATGGTAAAGGTCGTCAATATAGTACGTGTACACTCTACATGCCATGGCGCCACGGCGCCTCAATCGCAGAGATGGAGTCTGAGATCTGACTGATTCTAGTTCTCGACCTCGATAGTGACAAGTTTCGATGCTTCAATCACGGGGGATGAAGCGCCGTACAACTTCCGAAGGTCGCGGCATGGTACGCAGCGTTTACGTCAGCTAAGAGGACAGCGCTAGATACAGGCGTTAGATACTCTTTAATACATACTCCGATTTTTAAGTCTCAGAAAGGCTCAATAGAGGCCCTGGATTTTCTCTTAATTACCTCAAAACCACAGAAAAGTAAACTGCTACTGGGGATGTAATTTAATTGTTGCGGTAGCGAGTAGAGGTGAGTACCGTCCGAGAAAGTAGGGGTGGAGCTAGCCGCATATTTGATATTTTGAGCTGACGATCACTCCCAATTAGATGTTTTATATCACTGCTCTGCCAGCGTTTCAAATTCTTCGATCGTGCAGCTAAAAGAAAGCAAATTATGGCTTATCCAGTAGTTTAAGAAACGAAGTGTGCGCACAAATACACTGAGTAGTAAAAATAATTCAGGGGGATGGGAGCACTATAGTGTTTACATGGGCAAGCGCAAGCATAATGCGATGGATTTGGCCATGCAATCTTTTCCGCCCACGCGCTACTTGAGGGGCGGGGCTTCTTGCGCACATACACATGACGACCTTTACCCAATTGACCATTGTGTGCCCCTACTAAGCATCTACCTCAACAATGTCGTCCTTTCCGGACAATTTTTTTCTGCTTAGTGTATGATTTCCTTGAAAAAAGACGAGCAAGGGGCATATTCTTGTCCTTGTATCTATAACCATGCAAATTACCAAAATTTAAGCACATGCTGGCATAATAGTGGTACCGTCAGTCCTGATAATTTAATTATGATGCATGATTTTACTGGTGACAACCAGCACCATTTATTTGATATTAATTTTTCTTATTCAGTTAATTACTTTACGCTATGACTCTTGATATTAAACCTGACTTCTGGTTCCATGAGCCATATGTGCAATGCCATTAGGCATAGAGCTGATCATATTTACTCAGGATCCACATCCATAGATGAAAGTGTTTACTCTACTAACATATAATTTTGTGTACTGTGACACCATACACGTAGTGAAAGAAAAACAATTTTGATAACATCACGACTTGCCAATATGCAATGCATAAATTTTGTTTGTGATACCATTAAATCTTATCACCGTAGAAGTTATAGTGATTTTGGGAGGCAACATGAACTGATTGATATTCAATAAGATGTTCATGGGAAATTATTTGATATTGTAGGATCAAACACATAGAAAAATATACTATTTAGTCTATAGAGGAACTTGTATTATATTATAGGTGTCTTCAAAATTCTATAATTATAGCTGAATAGATACACCGGATTCTCATAAGACCCTCACTTCGATTCTATTATTATCGAGCCATTTTGTCTTCTGATTATAGTAACCTCCTAATAATATATTATTTTGTCTGATGCATAATATTATAATAATCGTATAGCCATTTGCCCTAGTATACTTTCCCCAGTATAATCAAGTACTGATTAATCCCTAATTGTACTTGAATTATTGCCTGGGCCGTGGTTCATAATTGTACTCTTATTTTGAGCATGGTGCGCCGACTAATTCACAATGACAGAGTTAATTGTTTTTCAATTTTGACAATGTCAGTGTCCATACTGTCTTTCCTGTCAACTAAAAGAAGACTTACGCCATCATTTTTATTCATGTCTGTTTCGGATAATAGCCACGCTCACCGGTAGCTATGACACTCATTATTATGCATAAAGGAACTTGAACTACACAATTCAATAATTGAAGGGCTGAGAGCCATAGTGGGCTAACCCACAAATGTTGAATTAGCCCCCCGAATCTTGAAAATATGTTTAAAATGTGTTTCATGAGCTATAGAAAATTCACATTTCTGAAAATTTCAGGAACTTGGTAGAGTACAATGTATGGTTTTTAGTCCATTTTTGGGCTTTTTAGACAATTCCCCACATTTAATTTGGGGTTAGCCCACTATGGTTCTCGGCCCTTCAATTAATAGGCAATCACGCACATTCTCGTCCAATTAGGGAATAATTATACACTCAGTAGTCAAAATTAGACTAGCTTGGCTTTGCCTCATTCAATTTTACTATTGCTATAATATAGTACAATTATTTCCCTAATTGGATGAGAATGTGTGTGATTACCCTATACAATTCAATGTCTTATAATCCTATAACAATGATTTTCAGCTTAAATGGCATCTATTATTATTGCTATAACCTATATAATAATATTGCAGCATACTCATGCAATCTATTACAATAGTTAACATAAAGCCTAGTAGACATATAATATTGTAGCTATCATTATAATCTCTCAATGGACCTCTGAATCATTTGTTTTACTATAACGGTAAAGTTGATTGTTTTTTTCTATCCTAAAGTCACCTGTTGAAAACTGAGAACATATATTAAATTTCCCATCATGGTTATTCGTCAGACCTATTTTGGGACAACTCTAATACTCTAAATCTACTGTGATTGAATAACAATGCTTCAATCATTGAGATAGCCTCACTATAATATTATATTATTATTATAGCAACATTAACAGTGCTTATGTCAACGTGACCACAGATATTAAAACTGATACACAAAGGAAGCTACACACTAGCTAGTACTCATGATCAGTAATATAATATGGGAAGAGCTCCATGTGCATATGTAAACAGCTAAGAATTGCATGACAAGCAGGTGATCATGGCATGATCTTGTGTTGATTCTGAATCAGCATACACACACATGCACTTACATATTATCAATGTCACCATACGTGTACACACAGCAACCACAGTGAAATCATCGTTATAATAGCAGCAGAACATCATTCCCACCCTCTTATATCCATATGCAATACCACAACACATGCTGTAAGGTATCTGTACCTGAGCACGAAATGAAGCCATAATTATTGATGATATGGATCCTGCATGCATGCAGCTGCTCACTGGAGAACCACTGATCTACCCAGTTTCCACAATAAAAGTGTCGTGGTAACTAACATGCAGACACACCTACACTGGCATGTCTTTGAAACCAGTATAGTAGTGCATGCAGGAACATACTAAGTAATCTAGCTTCTTTTTGTGGTAGATTGTATTATCCTGGATATCTTTGTACTTTTTAAAAAAATCGCTAAAATGAGTACCCGCTAAATGTGCTATTTGCGAAATCTGCTAAAATTTGTACCCATAAAATTTAATAATTGTAGCCCTAAGGTATTGAAACTAATAATTGTCAGTGGTCCTAGCATTGTACTGGCATACATATTGATTCTACATGCATGGAGTACGTGATAATTATATTTATGAATGCAAGCTGGCTGGCCAGTCGTACGATCGTTATCGCCTTAGTATGCAAATGACCATATAAGGTCATAATATGCATGATCATGATGCTTAATGAATGCCATCAATTGAAAGCACTGACACCCTTTGGGGGGCATTTGGGATCTATAAATAAGCCCTTGATGTCATAGACTAAATTATTCATCATTAATTAATATCAAATTTCTTGCACTTTATCATAATATTATACTAACTAAAATATTAATTATTCGGTTTTGAAGTTTGAAATTATGGAGGTACAACCTATACCAATTTCTGTCTACATGCATGGAAATTAATGAATAATATAATACTATATTATAATATTATGTATACAAAATTATTATGCTTCCAGCAGCCACTATAATAATATTATTTTTATGGGTCCAGTTTAAAACAGAATCTTTTACTAGCTTATATTTACTGGTATAATAATCTATAATCTATATTTATTCGAAAATGTTGAAGTTTAATATTCGCGGGTACAATTAAATTTTTAGCGAAAATTAGGCAAATCGCTAATTTCGCTAGATTTAGTACAAGCAAACAAAAGTGTCCTTAAGGTACTAATCTTTCTGTGAAATCCCTATAAAATTTAATTATTATCATGATGACTAATTATGCATGTCACTACATGTAGTAAGTTGCTAAACAACATAATTTTCTCAGTTTATCTGGGGACATGGATAATTATGCCATGGATAATCAAAAATCAAAAAATTATAAATATTGTTTTACACATAAATCCAATAAATTTGACAATTATCATAATAATATTATGTTTTAATTCACCTGCATAAATGTAGACATACTATTATGCATGCACACAAGAAAATAAGTTGTCATTGTATACCGTGTAGCCGGAAATTTTCGAGAGAGCCAATTTTCGCGGTTTTCGCAGTTGACGGGCGACCCACGAAAATTAAATCCGCGAAATATAAACCCTAAACGTACATTCTCGCAACGTCGACACGTGCGATAACAGGGGGTGTGGCCTTCATAGTGCATGCCGCTGCTTGATCGATCTATTAAACAGCTGAGCTTCTTCGACACAAATGTCTTATTTCAAGCTTTCAAGCGACTCTACCAAACTTCCTGACCCACGTGGCCCAAATCTCCTTGTATACGTGGTAACCACGAACCATAGCCTCGATCATATGCGACTCTCGTGCCATTTATCGATCTCACCAACGATCGTTGTCACAACTTTCGGAGCCGCAGCGCGCGTGCAGTAAGAGGCGGAGCCTAACAGATATTGGGGGTGGAGCAACCCTGGAGCGTTCATCCGCGAAAATTAGATCGCGAAATCTTTGAAGATGGGCCTTTCGCGAAAATTGGATCCCTCGAAAATTTCCGGCTATACGGTAATATAATAATTATTGCTAGCAATACTATAGCGTGCATATACAGCTCGTGGATCAGTGGCCCCTTAGGAATAATAATATTATATATGTATTATGCTTTACTATACAATAGAAAATCCCCATCCATTTGCAATCATTGTATCATAACAATGGTATAAGCCTTTTAGTGTCCTCATGAGATTCAATATGTTGCTCATAACAAAAACAATACATTAGATCTTACTCATTGCAAGTTTCCTTTTCTTTAAACTTCTGCTATGATAGAAGAGCGAGTTCCCTATAAGTAAAGTATACAGCACCAAATGGGCTATCAGACTACTATAACAGCTAAGTAAACAAACATTTGCTTCTTATTGAAGTTGCATGTGTACCTTGTACCAGTACCACAATTGTGTATTAATAGTGGCAGACCATACCATTATAAGGACATACTGCAGGTGCACTACTGGTTTGAGTATACATACGTGATACATACCATGATACCATATAGTGGGAAACTTTCGAGGGAGAAAACTGTCGCGGATTGGTAGGAAGGGAGCATTTCGCAGAGAAAACTTGGGTGTGGCATGCCTAAAATTTGGTGGAGAAAGCTTTCGCGGGTGGCTGTAAAATCGCGAAATTCGTGAAGATTTTTTTCTCCCTCGAAAATTTCCCGCTATAAGGTATATGTCTCTCACATGTTCATGATAAGGTGATGGTCTTCTAGCACCTTCTTCCACAGAGTCATTATCAGTTAAAGGTCCCTAAACCACCAAGAATAATATTAATTTTATGTAAATGAGATCCAGTTATTGTTACAATAATATACACAACCATCATCTGCATTAGTTTTTAAGTTAACATACTTGTGATAGTCCAATAGTTGATACTGAATCAGATGTATTCACTGACTGTGACATTGGTGCCTTCAAAAAGAAACAAGCTAAACACATAAATTACATACTGATTTGCATTTAAGTGCCCCTATGGGACAATGCATGGTAACCATAATTTTTCTGCTCTAGTATTTGCATTTTCATGCTCAATTGTACAATGCTGATGATAGCCAATTAGGATCCCCACTGGAAAAATAAATTTAGAACCACAATAAGGAATACCTACACTATTTCACGAACTATTTAAGTTTAACATTGTTATATAGCACCCCCCCAAAATACCTGCAGCACAATAATATAATTATATATTGCTCATCGATAGTGTATATGTAGTGTATACACTTACTCTTAGATTACTATCTCCTGATGGTGAATAAATACTTATACTCTGTTCACAATTCTCCTGAGATGTAAAAATCAAGTCAATAAGTTGTGTACACATAATAAGCAATTATAATATTATACCGAATCTGTATGCAACTCAGGACCGTCTTCCAATAAATCAAAAATCTTATTTTCCTATAATATACATGAATAGAGGTTAGATACAATATTGTACGAACCAATTCCATACTGATATCATACCATTTCTATACGGTTCACATGTTCTTCGAGCACTTGTTCAGGCTTTGTACCTACATTAGCTGATTCTCCTTTTTTATCAGTCTCCTACAATATAGGCGTAATATATATTGTCTATTTTGAATAAATTAAATATGGAGCTAGTACCATTTCAGCTTCCATTGTTATTGAATTTTTAGCCACCTGTCCATTTGTCAGATCATTTGGTGTGCCTTCCTAAAAAGTGCATTAATTCAATAACATCACCAGTCTTGTATAATATTTATTATTATAACCATTGAACATTATGGTCACCAGCATTCAGCATTAAATGGATTGTATACACGTACGCCATATACGCATACACAGCCATGGTAACCATTATTATTATTATTGTAAAATAAGACTTGCTACAGTAAGACATACCGACATCTGCACAGCTAGTTCCTCTGGACTACTATTCTCCGCTTCTTTATTCTAAGTAAGGTACATGCATGTACATGACAACAGTTATTTTGGCCATTTATGAATATACACCTTTTCTGCTTCTGGTGACTGTTGTGGTACCAGTGTTTCTGGATCTGTGTTCTCCTGGGGGGGGGGGGGGGGGGGGGGGGTGGAGGAGGATGCTGATTTTCATGTGAGCTATGACTATTGCGCAAGCAGACTTACCCGTATTTTATTCTTGGATGTGGTATTATAATAACCACCTATAATAATGGAATCACCATAATTAGGGCTACAGAGGAAGCTTATGACTAGAATATAATCTATCTGTGACGTTGTGGTTGTAGTTTTAAAACCACATTAGGAAATTTAAGAGGGGTGTGTGCCACTCTAGCAACTTACAACTTCCACACCCATACCTCGAATTTTGATGCTGCATATTATTACAAGGGTGAGTACCACAATGAGAATGATACCGAAAATGGAGCCCATAATGGAGCCAGCAATGATGGCAGCTACAAAAGAGGTTAACAGAAATACAGTTAGCTTATCCAATATATTAATAATAATTATAAGCATGCATGCATACCATGATTTTTAACTTCCGAATCGTTATTAGTGCTTGTGACCTCAAGCTCACAATTATCTATAAAAATAAACGTTGACACATAGACTCATCAATCACGGATTTTTACAATTGTGATGGTAACAAACAGCTAAAAAGGTCACCTACCTGCCATTCGAAACATTACACTCTGTTGTGTTCCAAGATCACCATTAAGACAAGTGATAGTGTGGTTTTGTTCCATTATGCTGAGTGATATGACAATGTAAAGTGATGATGTTAGTTGAATCGCACCATTCATGTTGAGCCCTCTTCTATCTAGTACTGCATAAGTGTCTGTATTTCCTGAAGCTTTCAGTGGTGTTCCAATTGGTGAACTACTAGTAACCACCATACGATCTCCAATGTACTGGTCACTTGTCCATTCAATGTTGTGTGAGTACAAGGCTATGCACTCAAACTTATGTCTATCACCTGGACATGCTGACACTCCTTGAAGTGTAGAATTGAGTTTGGGAGAAGGTGGTTCCTCATCTGAAAAGTAAACATATTAACAGTCATGTGCAATAGATTAATTGTAACAAGGTTTATCACGGTTGGGTGGGGGGCAAATGTTATATCTTAATTTTTAGCGACACTTTCATAATAACAACTCATCAACAACAGGGGACCCAAAGGACTCTGATTATCACATTATTACACACATACTCATAGTATACCTGTTGTATTAAAGGAGATTGTTTTTCTTGGACCCTGTTCATCGATACGGCATGTGACAGAGGATGTTGGAAACTGCTCCGATACTGTGATGAATAACTGAGACACTATCACAGTTACTCCATCCTCCACTGAAACACTGACTCGAGTGGCATAGGTATCAGGATTCGAAAGACTCCTTGTCACATTATTGTCTCCATAACTAGAAATTTGAATAACATTGCCACCTTCGCCAATGTAGTCAGTACTCTCCCATTCCAGGAGAGTGGAATTCCTGGTCACACATGTGAACACGACTCTTTGCTGAGCATATGATAGATTTCCCCCAATTAGAGTACTATTTAGCCTCACATCTTGAAGAGCTCTAGCTGTAGATTATATATGAACAGGAAGTTCATGTAAACCACATCATACTAATTAGTGAAGGGGCATAAGTACAACAGTAGCATATACATTGGGCTGAATGAGATAGTATAATAATATTATTATGTATTACACCCCAAATAATGTCTTGTAACTAAAACGCGTTAATTGCATGGCCATACGGCTCATGACCCTATTAGTTATCCAGAGATCACCTATACTGCCCTGCATGTAACCATATTAGCCAGTGATAATTCCTTTGGTTATCAATCAGGATGGGAACTACCCTACAGATTTTAGATTATTATCAGTGATACATACTCCATAGGTAATAAACTAATAAGAGAAGATACACATGCATGCAATTGTGTCGGAATTACAAGTCAGCAACTATAGCACTTACTATTAAACAACATGCATCACTCTTAACCTAGCCTCGTTCCCAGGCTTCCCCCCTCCTTTTCTTCGTGTGTGAATGTTCCGTGTGTAATATTCGCGTGCAAAAAAATGAGAAAAGAAAAGTGGAAGCCTGGGAATGAGGCTACTCTTAATCCACTCTTAGTATGATTTAATGTACAATAGCAAGTAATGTAAGTTGGTGTACCAGTTGTGTTGAAGGAAATTGACTTTATTGGTCCTTGTCCATTAATTTGACATTTCACTGATGACACTGGAAACCGCTCTGATGCTGTGATGAACAGCTGAGATACTATCACAGTTACTCCATCCTCCACCGAAGAACTGACTCGAGTGGCATAAGTCGTTGGAATAGTTACACTTGTCACATTCACAGTTCTGGATCCAACACTGTATATTTGTATATCATCACCATTAATTCCAATGTGTTCATTGCTTCGCCATTCCAGGAGAGTGGAGTTCCTGATCACACATGTGAATACAACTCTCTGTCCAGGAAGAGCTAGGTGTCCACGGATAAGAGTGCTATTTAATGTAACCTGCTGCAATGCTCTAGCTATATGTTAGAGAAACAAGACATTGACAATTAATGTCTTAACTGAAGATCCTTTTACCACTTAGTCTATAGCTTAAGCTTTCATACCAGTTGTGTTGAAGGAGATTGTTTCCTGTGGTCCTTGTCCATTGATACGGCAGGTCACTGATGAAGTTGGAAACTGCTCTGATGCTGTGATGAACAGCTGAGACACTATCACAGGTACTCCATCCTCCACTGTGACGTTGACTCGAGTGGCATAAGTTGTTGGAATAGTTACACTCGTTACATTCAGAGTTCTGGATCCAACACTGTATATTTGTATATTATCACCATTAATTCCAATATAGTCATTGCTCTGCCATTCCAGGAGAGTGGAGTTCCTGATCACACATGTGAATACAACTCTCTGTCCAGGAAGAGCTAGGTGTCCACGGATAAGAGTGCTGTTCAATGTAACCCCTCTCTGTGTTACAGCTAATAAGAGAGTATGGAATGTGAACATAATATGTATACATGATAAATAATATTACTAATAATGAAACATTAACACCTCTATTACATAATAATTAATATATTTACTCACCACTGATTCCCAGCACAAACATAGCTTAGGGTTTCCGATTATTTCAAGGGGCCTACCCATCAGCAATTAAATATTTTCTGCCGAAATCTAGAGCCTAAACTCTCTGAATCTAACACAATACAGGATTGTATGGCTACAGAAATTATATGTAAAAATACTCACCGTTTCGAAACAAAAAGGTCAACACCAAAATTTTATAGATATCTGTCCCCATCATCTTATCATAATACTTGCAGCATATAATATAACCTAAAAGAGGTATGTTGTAATACCATACCGTAACCAATTTGCAGAATGATGTGCTGGAACAATACTTAAGGCTATAATTATAGTGGCATGGCCCTTACATATCTGGAGCTGTATTGTTTATCATTGGCTGAAAAAATCCTTGACTGCTAGATAATTTACTAGTGTGCACACAGGAGAGAAGCCAAAAGGCTGTAGAGACACACTTCCCACAAACAGCTCTGACAACCTTCTGGAACTTCGGCAACATGCTCCTCCCAAATAATTTTCAACTTTTCAACTGACAGTCCGGGATATGACTGATTCTGCCATGGCCACTGTCTGAATAGCCTGATGGCTCAAACTATGTGCTCCAAGGTGCATAATAAACCGTGAGGAACAATTAAGGTGTCAGCACCTTATCCAAGGCCCATTGCCTGCTCTCAGCTTATGATGGCGTACTATGATGGCTTTATGATGGAAGAGCATGGTTCCAAATTTTATATGCCACGCATTTCCCCCCTCACGATGGGCAAATTATGGTGCATGTGTAAAAGCTGCCAGCTAAAGCAGTCTCTATCAATCTTCAAGTTATACCGTATTAGCTACCGTGGAAAGGACTTCAGCTTTTGGTATCCGGGCTCCCATCTATTTTAATATAATTATATACTTGCGCAATATTACTTGCATACCTGCAGGAACTCTTTCTCAGTCTCTTTCTTGTGCTCGCTCAGCAGGACAGTGCACGTCAACTATACGTATAATCGTTCGATTCGGCCACGATTCAAACAATAATCCCCACCCACCCTCGGCCTCACTGGGTGGGGTGCCCCTATAAATTCATACAGGGATTCATATCGCGCATGCGCAATGCAACGTGTCGTCCACGGCCAGCGCGAGTCATCTCGTCATACTGCAACTAATGATGTCAGCGCCTATACACTACTGAAAATTAAAGTCAGATTATGAATTAGCTATTGTAGTCTGGACCTGATTCAAATTTGCTACACATAGACTAATAGCTACATAATAATTATTATTGATGATTTTATAGGGAACATCGGCACACCTGTGAGTATGAAAAATTAATTAATAATTATTATGTAAATGAGTAATTGTTGTATCTTCACTTACAGCTAGTAAGCTTTAGGCTTTGGTGGTAGTGCAGGTACTGCATTGGATACAGGATGTAGAGCACTTTCATTCGCTTTTGATGGTATTCTGGGTGGAGTTGACATAGAGTCAGTATCCACCATGCAAATATCTGAAGGATCAGCTCCGCTGATTTCTACATGTGATTGTGGGATCCAATTCATATCAACTTGCACTGGAAGCCTACCTATATTATATATAGCAGTGATTACAAAAAAAAAAACATTCTAGGAAGCCTACTATACGTACTGCAATATAGATATTCTACTGGGAATACATTGCGACTTGAAGTACCCCAGTTATGTTTACATTGTGTGTATACACAATTATTGTTATGATGAGTACTGCTACTGTTATTGCATTGAATAGGTCCGCTGACTAGTTCTGTCACATACACAGTTTCAATGTTATCGTATTTTCATAACAGTAAGTATAATATAATATTATTATGATATCACTTGTACCTGTTAGATAAACATTTTCAATTTGAAGTGCCAACTGGGAAAGGTGGATTGTCTTTAGTATTTTAGCGACGTCAGCCCAAGTTGGTTGCTTTATACTTTTTCTCAACCAATAGTCCAATACTTCCATAATGCAATCTTCTGGAGAGCATTGTTTAGCGAAGTTGTCTAGCACTTCCTTATCTATCTCAGCTGCTTCTCCGAATTGATACCACATTGGAGTAACTTGTGGACGCAACTGGATCAACAAGTTATCAAGATTGACGTTTAAATTGGGAGAATCGTTGATATTGCTTTTAAATTCTGTGTGTATAAAAATTCAATGTCGGATTATCATACATTACTGATAGCTGCCTTTGCACAATGAAGTCCAGACAGCATCTGTTACTATAATAATTATTAGTTACAAATCATTGTTTGATTTGAATTTTGCTAGTTACACAGCTAGGACAGTATGGCAGTTGATATTATGCCCTCTCCCCCTTTGAGGTCTATAAGATCATGCATAATATTAAGCATGTGTTGCCCCAGTCTTGAATCAGGAATCCAGATAGATTATGCATGGCATTAGTAGTAGTGGCTAACCATGCATGCGTGCAATAATAATTGTATGAAGTGATATCATTCTCATATGCTCTGCATTGCCCTGAGGATGACTCGAGTATCTATAGCTAGTCGAAACGTCGGCAAGTTTTACCGAACAGTTAAGTTGTCCGAAAAAGAATCTTCGTTTATTCAATAATTATATGAGTGGGAATCGGAAGGCGGGACAAAAGTGATTCTTAACACAAATGTATATAATTAATATATAGTTATTATGAGTGAATTAGCATAATATTATACCTGTAGGTTTTGTTTTGCTTTTTAGTGATGGTGCCTGAACATGCTGAGAATTATGCTTTATTTGTGCGTATTCTACAGCATCATTGTCGATAGCTGGGGTGTGGAGTTGTTGACGTACTAGGTGTTGATTAAATGATGATGGACCAATATCAGCATATACTGTATCCTAATATTAATTGGTCAATGCATGAGATGTATAGTATATTATTATTACAATATTTTTTAGCCATGCATGTACAGGCATGATACAATTAAAAATTAATACTATAATAATTATTATTAACAATTTACCATACCTTGGATTCTGTATTGTTCTGATGATTATCAGTTGGACATGTACCTGCACTAGCACTCACACTGCAATTGGGCAATATTATTATGTTAGTACGTGGCCCCTCCTCCCAATAATCAGGCTTGATACAAAAATCTTATAATATACGTATTCTTCCAATTTTAATATCAGACTCTCTTCATAAAAGTCTGGTTTAAATTTCTAAAATGCGACCTCTACAAAAGAATAATTGTGGTCATAAAATTCAGTAATCAAAGCCACATCCACAGTTTGTATCGGTACCCCTGCAACATGCGATCGCTTCCTACTTCACTGCATGCATTATTTTAATGATGTATGTTGATCAAGGATTCAGTATGTAATAACTATTCTATGTTATTCTTACCATTCATAGTGGGATTTTCTTTCACTAGATACCTTAGAGCCTGCATGCATATGCATGCATACAGTGACCAAAGTGAACTATTATTTTCATAATGATTGTAGTATAATCTCACGTGTACACTTGGCTCTTCTGATTGAATATGCCACAAAAAGTACTAGTGCTGCAATGATGATCAGTACTATGAAGACAATGATTCCAAAGGTACTAGCAAGTACAATAAGTGTATCACTACTGGTTTTAGCGGAGTTTTGAAGACTCACATCAGATTCTGTAATCATTCCTATAATAAGTTAAGTGAGTGGGCATAGTGGGGAGTCCCATGTCCAAAATTTATTTATCATAACTATAGATTGAAATCTAAGAAGCTATTATGATTTTCTGACTACAAATGTTATAGTACATGACAATTGTCATAATAATAATATTATGAATAGGTTTACTAACTTGTGCAGCTTAAGTGAGGTTTCCACTCTCCATTTTCCATACATGTTGCATTATTGGGTTCTATTCCTGGTATACAAGTGAATGTTATATTGCTCCCTACTACTGCAACCGATTCATTGTAGCTAGTAAGAATCATTAAAGTATTGTCAGATATCATGTTTGCAGATGGAACATCACATTTTGCTGTGTGATAATTAGTTTTAAGTATGAATCAATTACTTTAATTTATATGAACTCACAGTAATTGAAATACTGATTGAAGATAGTTAGGTTTTCCTCGCAAAGATTACCAGCTAAAACACTCACATTGTATGGAGTATTGTAGGACAGCATCAACATGATGGCACTTGAATTACCATACGTTGCTATTTGAGGGTCGACCTCTACATAGTATGAGTAAAGAGGATTCTCTTGACTGAGCCATTCCAAGGTAACCTTGACTCCATCAATTTTAAACTCTGAATCAGCCCTTATCCTCATTTCTGAAAGATCTATGGTTACAGTATAGATACGAATTAGCTAGCTGGAAAATGTAACAATATCATAGATTCAGTATGAACCACTGCTGGATTAAAACTAATTTCCACATCTATTAGAACCCAGACCGAAAATAAAATTTACAATAATATTATTCATATGCATACCCTGAATCTGACTGTCAATAACGACAATGGTAGTTGATGCTGTCTCTTCTGGTTGTGAGCTTACATCAAGGCAGGTTATTTCTGTGCCGTTGTGACTGTTACCTACTGTAGAGATTAGTAACGTTGATGACACAGGACTACCTTCAGCTGAGGTTCTTGTGAAACTATATGTGGTAGCATTGTCCAGCAGCTGAAATGTCTGTGCTTCAGCTGCACCTTCTGCTGTGATGGCCCGCATATACAGTCTCAAGACTTGAGCCTCACTCACAATGGGAAAATTCCACTCAAGAAGCATTCCTGTTATATTACACATAAATTCCAGGCTCTTTCCAACACATATTTCGTGGATTGTCCCTGTAGGAGCCAACATCACAGCAGCTTGACCTACAATAAATTTAGTAATGGCTGAGCAATGGCCTGGATAATGGGGCTATCTAAAAATTAATCAAAGGTCTATATTACATACTGTTCAAGCGCTTGAAGCTGAAGATGAGAAAGACGTTTGGGATGAATGTTGTCATAAATTTCAGTAACTCCATGGCTAAAAAAGACGTGATTGCCCTGTATATCTTCCAGCACTTGCCGTTCGTTTACTATGTGATATTCTTTTTAATATATATCCAACATGACATTGTAGATAACTATTGTTAAAATTTTATTTGGGTTGAATCTGAGCGCCTCACAATTACAACTAGAAACCGGAAGCCGTGCATGCGTGATCAATCGCACGCTCAACACCACGTCGTTTTTGTAGACCATGATAGGTAAAGGTCGTCGACCAACCATAGATAATTTAGACTAGTCTAAATCATCTATGGTATAATTTAGCATCTGGTCAGCACTATTATAAATACTAGCATAAACATTACCAGTACACTAAAAAGTTATACGCAATATTATTATATTATTATGTATGATATGAAATGACTATTCATAATAATATTTAAACTTTAGAAACATTCTCGTAAGCAACGTTAATTTTAAGCTCCAACTCCCGCACATGATGTGTACTGCTCTCCTCATGCAAATCCTCCTCTGGAGTAGGTGGAACAGTAGTCAATGTCTCAGCTTCTTTTTGACAGCGTATAATAATACTACCATAATAGTGACGAGACAAAAAACCACCAGTGAAGAAAACAGTGGAAACCATGATAAACATTATCACAGATGCAAGAGCAATCTTCTCTACTTCAGTCAATGTGTTTGTTAGCCTTTGCTTATTTTGACCTGCAGAATGTTTTAATATTTAGTATAATAACAGTTTCACATAATATTATTACTGTGCCCCGCATGCATTGTAACAGTTGCTGTTGCTTGCGGACTTTAAGTGAATGTTCCCACTCTATGCTGAGCATGAGATCCTCATAGGCGGCGAAAGGAAGTTTAGTTGGGGGGAGGAGGGGGACAATTGCGCGCAAAGCGCGCACGAAATTTTTGGGGACACATCCCCTTTAATTGAAGTTCAAACTGGGTTACTCGTGGCAATCGGTAGTGCTGCTACTGTCAGAAATGGAGGATTTTTGCTATTCTAGGCAGCTTTTGTAGGTATCTTGATATAAGATTATTTGTCATAAAAAGTAGCTAGTCTATAATATCACTAGCTTGGGGGGCACTCCCCACCCCCCCCCCCCCCCAGCCCTCCACCACCCCCCGTTCTGCGTCCGCCGCACATGTGCACCTCCCAGTTATTCAAACTGACAATATTTTTTCAACATTATCATAGGCGCCATGAATAACAGTATTGAATGACATGACAAATGCAGTGGCTCTCACCTATACACTTCACTTCCCTAGGGTCTGGTTTCCACTGTCCATCTGCTGAACATATTGATGTACTTTCTCCAACAAGTTCCAGTTCAGTTGGACAAATAAAATATATTGTACTTCCTTCTGCTGCTGGTTCTCTGTAGCTTAACACTGTTACATTGTTATCAACAATATCTGTGGCTGGATTGTCACAGCTAGCTATAATACAAGATAAAAATAATATACAGAAAACATGATTGCATTGTTACCCCGCGCGCATGCGCAAGGGGTAAAGCAATTGTTGTCGTCGGCACGAAAATCGCCAGATCTCGAGTTCTAGGCGTCTCTGCGTGCTGTAAGCACAACCAATCGATAGATATCGGTGAAAAACTGGTTTATACGGGCTTCGAATTGCTCAAAACGGCTTACTAGTGCTACAAATCGTGCATTCTCTGTTCAACATGCTTGTGGTTTATCAACCACACCCACTCCTTTAGCATGCTGATGCGACTGCGCATGCTCAAGCTCAGTGTTGGAAAGGATCGTCAGGTCATGAAACAGCTCTGCTGCGGAGTGTTGCAGTACTATGCTACAGTGGCTATAGAACGCGCGGGGTATGTGCTCTACAGAGCTCTAGTTATCTTCTAATGATCAGCTAGTATAATATATTACTTGTATGCATTTCATCCCCCCCCCCTCCAAGGTGGTATATACATGCATATGGTAGAGTGCACCAGGAGAGATGTGAGTGTATATGGATTCAATCCCCGCGTCTTTGCTATGAGATTATAATTTTTACCACCCTATAGCTAAGTAGCTGTTGTTGACAACTTTACACTAATAGCTCTCCACTATTTTTTGTGTAATAATCATTAATTTTAACTTGCACCTACCATAATAAAAGAGTTGAGTGAAGATGGTCACATTACTATCTCCGCAAAGGTGCCCAGCTAACACACTCACATTGTACAAGGTGTTATAGGACATCCCTAATGTAACATTTGTAACTCCATTGAACACTAGCGATAACAAATTTTGTGGATCAATATCGATGTAATAGGTAGAAAGAGGATTCTCTTGAGTCCATTCCAGAACAATTGTGACCCCATCACCTTGGCATGCTTCCTTTTTTGTAGCTCTCACTTCAATTTCTGGAGCCTGATCTGCATGTGTATACCGCACATTGTCAATGTTTTGTAATCATGGATGCATGGTCACGTTTTTACAGCTAAAGTGAAGGTATCATTACAATAATAATTCATGACCAAAGAGTTAGATTTTCGATTCTAATCTGAGGGTACATCACTGCTGCTTCTACAGTACATTGTGATTATTGTACGATTGTTTTTTCATCGTTGGGAAAATGCTTGTTGATTAAACCTACGGCATTGTATATGATATGGTACAGCTATCTATACAATCTTGTATGGAATGTTTCAATAACACTGCAATTATTATTGACCATAATAATGGTGCTACAGTATCGCTCTTGTGATTTCAGTGACTATATTGCATGCTTTGGCAAGCTTCGTACATATGTACGTACTGTTATAGTGGAACCCTCTTAATAGCCACTCTGTCTAGTAAATATTATTACGCATGGTCACTCACCTTGCCATAATAATAATACTTGATTACGTTATCATAATATTATATGGAAAAAAGTTAAGGCAACCAATCTATAATAATGGACAACATTTAATTTTCATCTCCTCATTGACAAGATGTTCCTTGAACAGACTCTTACACTGAAAGAAGCTTAATACAAATATGCACCATGCATCAGAGTCTGCCGCTTCAAAATTCATGCAACAATGCACATCTATAATAGTATTATGTAACTTACGTATACCTTCAATTAAAGCTTTAGTAACTATTATGGTAGTGACTGTAGTTGATACAGTCTCTGATGATTCCACATCAGTACAGTTCACCTTAGTTCCATTTAGACCCACAGTTACAGGATTGATCACTAAAAACGATACCAGTGGCAACCTATTCAGAGGAGATTGTCGTGAAAAAGTGAATCTGGTTGAGTTGACGATCAGTGGCTCTGGAGCTTCAGTGGCTTTTGTCAGACCCTTAGTATACATTCTAGCAGCTGTAGTATCAGGAGCTACAGCAAATGTCCACTCGAGTAAGCTTCCGGATGTGGTACATGTTAACTCCAGCTGATCTCCGCTGCATGCTGATACTCCTTCGGGAGGAGATATCATCACAGCACCTGCCAGATTATTTATCACAATAGCATGCTTTGAATTAGCTAATTAATATAAGATACCTTTGGCTTGATAATGTATATTATGGCACAGCACTAGCAGAACTTGAAACTTCAGTGATGTAAATAGCTTCATTACAGCATTCATAATGAATCTTAAGAGTAGCGCTGCATGCTTACTGTGACAACGATTTTAGAAGCTATAATATTATATGCATGTACACTATCGTGACTAAGTATTATGCTCATTTTGTGCACGTGATGGTTCATGACGTAGCAAGTAATATTGAAATTGCTTATAGCATGATCATCCTTGTTTAGATGCAGCACATATATATGATTTGGAAGAGGAAACTGTGAAAATTCAGTACACAGCTATAATATTATTATGCTGTTAGTTTCTCGTAATAATATTATTAAAAAGTCTGCTTAGTATGACTGTCTCACTGAATTGGTTACTTTATTCTGTATGCTGTAGCATAAGCAGTGTTTGGTTGTAATTCAAATTTTTGTTCATGATCTTTTGGAAGAACATCGTCATAAATTGTAGGTCCTGGAGTCGGTTGGTTTGCCAAAGATGGAGGATTTTGCATCTTCTTTCGACAATGGAGACCACAAAAACATCCAAAAATAGAGAACAAAATTGAAGTGATAACAAATACACTTATCGATGAGGCTATAGCTATTATTTTATCTTGCTTCTGAATCAGCAGGTGTCCTGTAAAATTATTGATTAACGGTTTATACAATACAAATCTTTCGACAAGATTATACCTGTTAGATTTGTGCACATAATAATATCATCTGCACTTGTGATGGGCTCCCACTTTCCTTCCTTGGTACAAACTGCTGTTACATTAACTTCTTTACACAGAGACCAGTGCCAAACTTGGAAGGTACTTTGACACACAAATTCTACCTCAGCTCCCTCTAGTGTACTCGAGCTCGTGTAGGTAATTGTATGACAATTTGGAGGCAGAGATGGAGTACTACAGTTAGCTGTATGCATACAAGTGTTGGTGATATTATAGTTGTACAGTATTTGCCCTAGCTAGCTCACACCTTTGCATTTGATTTCCTTTCTTGGGTCTGGTTCCCATTCTCCATTACCCAGACAGGTAGAGATGTTAGAGCCAACAAGTGAATATCCAGGAGAAGAACAATGAAATGTGATGTTCCTTCCTGGTATTGCTGGATCCATATAGCCGTAAACTACAACAGGGTCTTCGATCTGATGTGCTGGATTACTGCAGTATGCTATTTTATACAAGTGCTAGCTAAGTATATTATTATTATTTCAAATTCACACTAGGTTAAACTATGCACTATTGATTGTAGCATGCACTCACTGTAATAGAATAACTGTTGAGTGACGACGGTTTCTGGGCAAATACTATGTGCTGTACGAATTGTCACATTATAGGAGATATTGTAGGACAAGGTCATTACTACATTTGCAGTTCCATCACTGAAATGGAGTTGTACTGGTGGAGTGATGTTGACATAGCACGAGTAGTGGGGGCTCCGTTGAATCCACTCCAGGGTAACTCTGATGGAGTGCCTCTCAAACTGCTCTGATATAATGTTTAGTCCATTTATATCGGAATCTACAATGACATTACATCATCATAATAAACAATACTAGTAACATAACAGAGATACTTCATACCATGTGCAGATATGTTTTAATTACTGCATACCCTGAATCTGATTCTCAAAAACGACAATGGTGGTTGATGCCATCTCTTCTGGTTGTGAGCTCACATCCAGGCAGGTTATTTGTGTACCATTATGACCGTTGCCTACTGCATTGATCAGTAGTCTCGATGACACAGGACTACCTTCAGCTGAGGTTCTTGTGAAACTATATGTGGTAGCATTGTCCATCAGCTGAAATGCCTGTGCTTCAGCTGGACCCTCTGCTGTGATGGCCCATCCAAAAGGTCTCGAGGCATGAGCCTCACTCACAATTATGGGGAAAGTCCACTCAAGAAGTATCCCTGATACATTGCATGTAAATTCAAGCTCCTCTCCCACACAGCCTTGAGCTGTCTCTGAGGGAGACAGTATCACAGCACCTGAAATAGAATTCCCACAATTTTTTTACTAGTTACAACTGTTACAGCGGAAATTATGTTTTACCGTGTATGATATTATTTCTATAGCTTTGTAGCAGTAGTGGCACAAAGAAAAGGTCAAGCCAAACTCTCATACTGACTTCCAGTCTATTCTATGGCAGCTTTATGACGAATCAGAGCACTTGACCTGAAAAAGACATTATGGAACTGCATACAAAAACACTGATTGATGTTGTTATTCATAACTGTGGGTTCCGAGTATTACACTAGTCTAAGAGTAAGCAATCGAAATTAATGTCAGCCACCATGCACATATAATCAGATCCCTGTATCTCAGGAACGGAAAGAGCTATGATCACCATTCTTACGCTGACTGGTAGCTCTAGGTAAACGCTGATCACACACCAATTTCAAAATCGGATGAGGCGTAGCCGAGTCTAATTTTGACTTGCGTGTTAATCAGTACTTGAATAGAAAGCATATAATATTTAATTAATATGTGTATAAATTATGTGATTCACAACAGTTACTCCGTCTGATATTATGTTGCTTCATTGATTGCATGCAGCATACGCAACATTTGATTTTAGCTCTAGCTTTTGCTCATGTTCCTTTTTTGGAAGTATGTCTTCATATACAGGGGTTGGATTATCAGCTGATGATGGCAATTTCTTCTTTTGTCGATGGAGGCCACACAAGTATCCGAAAGTAGAGAACAAAACTGAAGCAGCAATGGCAACACTTATCGTTGATGCAATAGCTATTTTTCCATCATGGCTCAAAGAGCTTCCTGTAATTATTATCATAGAGTCAAAGATACTATTATTAATAGTGTTTGATTCAAACTGCATACATATTATTATCATGGTTAATGCTACACCTGATTTATCTGTACACTCATCATCTATATCTGTCGATGTTATGGGCTCCCAGTTTCCAACCTCATTACAAACAACCGTTACATTCACATCTCTACAGAGTAGCCAGCTCCCAGTTTGGAAGGTACTTTGACACACAAACGTAGTCACTGCTCCCTCTAGTGTACTCGAGCAGATGATGGTGTGACAATTTGTAGGCAGAGAAGGAGGGCCACAATTTGCTGTAGACAATGGTTACGCTGGAATAATAATGCTATTTTGCCATTATTCATATCAGGAGTTCATGTACTCCTGTTCATACCTATATGCTCATCATATACCTTTGCAATGTACAGCCACTCTTGGGTCTGGATCCCACTCTCCGTTTTCATTACAAATGGATGTATTGGAACCAGTCAGTAAATGCCCTGGTGGATGACAACCAAACGCTACACTAGTTCCTGGTATTGCTGGACTGGTATAGCCTAAAACTTGAATTGAGTCCTCAACCTGATGTACTGGATTGCTGCAATATGCTACAATAATAATTATGACATGTAATCAATTTATCGAATTATAGTAATAATAACAGTATTACTTACAGTAATAAAATGATTGAGTAAAGAATGTCAGATTTCTCCGATTACAGTGTATAAGGATCGTCAAATTGTAGGGTATATGATAGGACAGATTCACTGTAACCCTTGTAATTTCATTTATGTTTACTAATAGTTGTGCTGTAGGGATAATACTGATGTAATATGAGTAAGAAGAATTCCTTGAGTCGGACCACTCCAGAGTAACTATAATGGCATCTCTTTCAAATATCCTTGATACATTTATATCTGGAAAATCTTTAATAATTTTATTATAGCAATAAATTATTAATAATGCTGATGAAGAGATGCATGTGTGCATACTATTACCTTGAATCTTAAAATTAATTATGACGATGGTTGTTGATGACTCCATTACTGATGATGAACTCAAATCTACACAGGTCACCTCAGTTCCATTGTGACTCTCTGTTACAGGAGAGATTAGTAACCTTGATGATACTGGACTGTCTTCAGCTGAGATTCTCGAGAAAGTTATATTTACTGTAGAGTTGTCTATCAATAAGTGTTTTTGTGCTTCAGAAGAATCACTGGCTAAGATGCTATAAAAATGTCTACGGCCACTGCTAATCAGGGGGAAACGCCATTCTAGGAATGTCCCTGTTATATTACATATAAATCCAAGATTATCTCCAGCACACACTTGGGCTATCTCTGAAGGAGTCAACACCACAGCACCTGAGCTTTCAAAATCAATTCACAATAACTAAGTGCTGTGTATACATACCTTGTACGTTGTGACCACACCTGTATATCAGTATTAGAGCCATGTAAAGGTTTAGCCAAGCTTTGGCGCTCATTTTCTGAATCAGTGGACAGCATATATACATAGAGAGAATCTGATGGTAAATACATGCATATATATATTATAGGTAACTAATAAGATCACATGATCATGAGGCAGATATTGTTTACACAGTGGACCATCAATCAGATACTGTAACTTTGGTCGATGCTGTCAACAAAAAAAATTTATCAAACCATAATATCAGAAAATATTTATGTTTTGGCTTTATATTTCTGGGGAATCGGTCAATATTTGATACAATATTATTATGTATATGAATTATAAAAATTAATAACATAATGTGGTTTAGCTATAGTTGTAGCTGGTATCTACTAAAGGTAGATTTCCCATAATAGATGGATGGTGATTAATAAAACACAAACAAACATGATTATAATTTGCACGTATTTCATAATTGTATAATGAAAAAACTCAGATAACATATCCCAGGGTGATGATGCTGTCACCTGTATGAATGATAAACCTGCTAGTTTACATGATGGTCGCACTATAAACATGCAGTTATGAAAGTGACATAATTATGACACTTAGCTACATAAAGTTAAATTTCAGCAAAGTGATTGGTTCTAAGCGTGTATCTATCCTAGCATAATGTATCCGGAGCTAATACTAATTTTTTGCTTGTGTCATAGCACTGGTAAGGAATGATAGCTCAAATTAATTATTATGCTACAATATTAATTAATTTTTGATGATGGCCACTGTATAATAATATTATAGAGTGCTTTGTAACGTTGACTCCTGCTGGAGAGCTATCTGTTTGTCCTGGAGCTCAACTCTCTTTCAGCTGCAGCACTAACCTAACCTATCTAGAATGGAACGTCACAGTTTTTCAATCGGGAACTCCTCACAGCAGAACCCTACTCGTCTTCTCTACATCTTTCTTTATATTGCCACTATTTGTGAACGGACATTCATTCAGAGTTACAAGAGACTCCACTAGTGGAGCTCTCCCAATCGTATCGACATTAACGGTGGTGGATACAACAGTTGATTTGAATGGCACCACCATTCACTGCAGCACCGAAGAAAGAAATTCCCCCACTGCTCTGTCTAGCACATTGGTGGCATCAATTCATATCAATACACCAAACCTCAGTATGTTATACTTTTGTAGCATAAATAAACAGTCACTTTAGTCATATTATACTTGAACATAATCATTACAGCCTATTCAGATATTCCTCAAGTAGACAGCCCGGAAGTATTGGAATTTCGAAAAGACAGTGTCATAATAGGTTTTGAATGGATTGAAGCTCACAGAAATGGAGTTTCTTACACTATAGACACTGTTCCACCATCAAATAATATAACATACTATCATGCTGGTACGAGTGTTCAGCTGCAAATCTCTTACAATACCATCTATAATGTGAGCGTGAAATCTTCATGTGGACAAAATGATACAGTCACATTCATCACATTGAATTATAGTGAGTATTTCTATGACAGAGGGCAGGAGACAAATTACCGGGCCAGTTCTGCATGCACCCCCCCCCAACTATTTTTAGTAATATTCATGTATTGTACATGTCATGTGCATGTTTACATATGCCTGTATTATGCTGTTAGGAGGGTTCTACTGAGCCCTGAGGTCTTCTTAATCATGTAGAAACCGAGTAAACAGTGTCTAACATGTTTAGATCCTAGCAACAATGCCCATAGGCTTGACATATAAACTGCTGCCTAGCAACAATCCTAATCATAGGCAGCAATCTTTTTACAGGTTTATAGGTATGCAAGCACCCCCCCCCCCCCCTCCCCGTATTCGAGGGACTGGCCCGCACACAAGATTAAGTAGGGACGGCCTGCCTGAAAGTGCACTGGTAAAAATATGATTTGGCAAATCATCTGTCTCATGGCAAGCCCCAAAGCATGCATTTTATAATAGCATAATGAAACATCTGTACCAGATGCACGCATAAAATTATGTAAAGTGTACTCTGTATGCACATTAATTTTATGTATAGTATACGTAGAGATTATTCATTAATTTATTCATGTGTTCAAAAAAATGTGGGAGGGATCCGGTAGGGAGACTATAGGTCTGAGGTACATATAAATGATATGTTAAATGAACCCTTGACCACATCCCCAGTGGCTGCATAGTTCTAATGGTGCATGTGGTAAAGGTCGTCAATACACACATCGATGCCGGGGCCTCAATCGCAGAGCTGGAGTCTAAGATCAACTTTCGACTTCGAGTTTCGATGCTTCAATCAAAGGAGATGAACTCGACAGCACAGTACAGCTTCCGAACTTCAGATCGGTCGTGGCATGACGCATGCTATAAATAGCACAAGGCTAGCTTTATTTATCCACAGGATTACGTCAGCCAAGAGAACGCGTGAAGTTCGGCCGGCATTACTTGTCGGAGAAAGTAGCACTCAGCTTTTAATGTATTCGCTGGGTATGTATGTAAGTTAATATATGATTCTATGGATTTTCAGGTCTCAGAAGTGTTCTGTAAAGGCTCTGAATTTTAGCGCTATGACGACATAGGTTACATCATAATTACAACATAATTACCTTATAACCGCAAAAAAGTAAATTTATACTGGGGATGTAAGGATGTAATAACAGTACTCAATGTAGAGGGACAGAGCTTGAGCATGATCATTGTTTACACAGACTGCTAGTACAGGAATTAAGCAATTATCTTCAGCATGTTGCTGTGTAAACAATTAGTAAAAATGCTACAACATAATTAGTTATCATGAGTCATTTTAACCACACAGCCAGCCACCTGACACTGTAGATACACCAAGTGCACTTAGCTATAGCTAGCTAGATATCATTGAGTCAGTAGACTAGATCTATAAGTATAGGGATGGCCCGGATATGCCACTATTTAATTTATATGACATTGCAATACAATAATATTATTATAGTCTCAGATGTTTCCCAATCTATTGTTAAATTGCTGGCTATATAGCATTTCATTATTTTTTCTTATTCTACTATTTTTCTTAGCAAACTGTGGTTCGCCATCTCAACTGATTAATGGTGTGATCATTCCTTATGAGAGCACAGCTGAGGGAGCAAGGGTGCTCTTTGTATGTCAAAATATTAATCCCAACTCCGTTCTTGAAAGTAACTATACAGTATCGACTTGTAGCAAGAAGGGAAACTGGGAACCAAATCCAAGAAACTTTTGTACAATAATTACTGTAACACCAGGTAATTAAATTTATTATTAACTTGAAATTCTGCTTATAAATCTGTTATATAAAAATTTTATAGATAATGTTATAGAAATGGCAAAACTAAGCGAAAGTGCTATCATTGCTATCTCCGTGGTATCATCATCACTTGTACTTATTTTGCTATTCTTCATATTTGGATTCATTGGCGGCTATTGCTTTAAGCAGAAGTACAGTGAAAACAAGGCATCCAATGGTGTTGATGAAACTGAACCTTATCCTACTGTAACGACTTTCTATGAAGATATCTTGCCGAACTTCACGTGCACACAGCAGAATTTAGAGATGGAACAAAATGCTGCTTACAGCTCAGCTAAACAGTGATACTTGATTTTTATTGTTTGCCTCTAAAATTAATGCCTTGCTTTATCAAGTGGTTTCTTAACATCATAATGGAAACGTGCATGATTAATCATTATATTAATATCGGTCAATGTTAGAGTATTGTGCAGAAAAAGTAATGAAAATTATGCTCACCAAAATTTTTTTGATTGATGTCATTATTTACGGTACACATAAAATTATTCACATAATCATAACTACAGTCACAATACATTAATCACGGTCTGCTGGGCTCACTATCCTAGCTTGCATTTCTTCTAACAATAGTATGATAATCTATCATAATAAGAATATTAATATCATAGCCTTGTGTACATACCTTTTTATAGCATATGACACCAAAGTTGATGGCCATGGCAACAGCACCTATTGCAATAATGCAACTCAGGATACTGAGGGCTATAATATCACCATTAGAAGGCTGAGTAACAGACAGAGTATTTTGTGATGTAGAAGCATCAGGATATGAGGAAGTGAGTGATCCAGATGGTATTGAATCAGATTCATTACCAAGAATATTTTCAAATGAGGCTTTTAGACTTGTCATGTTACACTCATTAGTGGCTTGAATTGTAGCGTTGAAATATAGTTGGTCACAACTATATTCATGAGGAATTTTTATCCTGTTGTCCCGACTGGTGTATATAGTTCCATTAACATCGATGTTATAGGTCATCAGATCTCCACTATATCCAACAGTGTTGCTAGGAGAACTCCAAAAGAGATATAGGTCACATTCATCAGGTTCGATTTTGTCCATTTTAAGATACACTGGTTTCCGTGGTATTCTGGGTCGCTCTGTGTTTAGATAAGAATGTTAACTGATCGCTTAATTAAGAAATACCATTATTGTTACAGTATAGCTAGCCAGGAGAGTTGGTGTTTTAAATTTCACCAAGTTATGTATATACTAAGTAGTCAACTATATACACATTTGCTATAAATGTCTCACGATACATTATTACCCCATATGTAATGCACAGGCAGTACCAGGCATGCACCCACTCCTGGGCAAGCGCTCATGTGTCCCATTTCAAGGGGACAACATAGCAACTTCTATACAAACGTATGGAAGTTATATCCCAGGCAAGCGCCAATATGGGCCAAATGTTAAAGCGCCCAATCCAGGCATGAGCGCTTACACCGGACACTACGGTGTATGCATGCTCTAGAGAGCTCTCAATAATACTTACCAAGCAACTGCAGTGTTATACTCCGATTAAATCTCTCGTCAGGAGCTGAGCATGTGACTACAGAGCTTGGCAATGAAGAATAATTGTTAATTTGTAACCATGATACAATTATAACTCTATTCTCTTCTTCTCTGTAATCTATAAGTTCGGCCCTTGTCGTGACACCATCATCTATGTTATCTGTGGCTTCATGCTGTTGTTCAGAAATCATTAGTCTATCATATTCTCCAATGAATTCATTACTGGACCACGTAATAATTCCATGTCGCCCATGCTCTGTAATTTGACAAATGATGCTCACTCGTTCCCCTGGGCACACAAATTGCCTTGCAGGCATTGATTTACTACTACCGGTAAGTTCAATAATTGGCAGTGGTGGGGGTGGTGGGGGTGGTGGGGGTGGCGGACAATGGGGCGGTGATGGTGGCCTTTTACTCTGCAGATTGGGCCACTGCTGACGATCATCCTTCTGTTCCACATACCCTAAATTAAATATAATATTATATGCACACTGCAGATTATTACTTTAAGTTTGTGCATGTTTACGTGATGAACAATCAAAAAAGGGAATGCTCGAAGGCAAAATACATGATACCACTAGTCTAAAATTAAGTATATTCAGATCTCAATGTAATACCAATATAATATTATTATAATTATTATCATTTAAGAACATACCACAATGCAATAATAATATCATTATAATTACAAAGATTTCAGTGACAGCTGCAGCTGGTTTATACGTATACGAAACCTACGATAATAGAGAAAGTACAATTATATTTATATATTTAATCTTTTGGTATAATTAGTTACTAATCAATTGTAATATTGGTACTACCTAAAAATTTTTATGTTCCTCATCAGATGTTTTGAATCATAACATTACATGTATACATGCAATTAAATGAACACGTGTATGATTTAGTACTATAGTGTGCATATTACATGTATTATATTTATGTCAAGTGCTACAGTCTGAGTATGCTATATAGTGCTATAGTAATAATATTATAGTCATGCCACAAAGTCATGTGGAGTACGTGCTCACTTGTGCAAACATTTTTATAGCAATATATACATAATCGTTATTAGGCATAAGTTATTCAAATGATTGCAGTCTGGTATGACAATAATTTAATTACTATAATAATAGTGTACAATCAAATATGTGTTGTCATCATAATAATTATAATTATTATAGTTTCCCAAAACGAAAGCAAGAGATCTGTAGCTAGAGATGAACTTCTATATAGCTGTCAGCAAATCTGACAATTATATAAGCACATCTCTGCATGCAATAATATCAAGTATTAAATTTTTTTATTAATGCATGGCCTTATGGTACGCCTCAATAATTATAGTTACTGTAGCCAGTGTCATTTCAGAATCTATGTTCAATTGTAAAATTATTACAATAATACGCACAGTCTCATTCTACATACAGTCCACTGCGAATAATTTTTACTATCACACAGCTATAGCCTATAATTAGGGGTAGGTAAATTATGTTACTTTTTTGGCCTACAATGCTATTCTCAAATGCTCAAAAAATCTCTAATAATGCTCATGAAGTGCACCTATAATTCCCAATACATTGCCCATTATGCTCAAGTTGAACTGACTATAAAATCAATATTGGACATGATAATGAGGAGACTTGGTTACTGTAGCCATTTCAGTTTACATGTGCTCAGATTCAAAAGTGAGCACCAGCTGATTGATCAACCCTTTACAAGTCCATAAATAAATAATTATATCCAGGTGTTGTGACAAAGGTCGATTAACAGCTACTTGTATATGTACCCTATAAAATTCTCAAAATTATGCCAGTTGATGCCTATAATGCTAGCATAATTCTCAAGTGCTTACACACACCTATCATGCTCAAAATTATGCCGGCATAATTTACCTACCCCTACCTATAATACTTACTTTAGATACAGCCATTTTTTGAAGAATTTTCTTACGCAGAGAAGCACTGGACTCATCCACACCTGTATTGTAGCATTTCAAACTGACTTAATCTATTGGTGATGCTGATCAATAAGTAGGCATAGCGCCTAGGGGGAGGACAACACGTGATATCCGCAAAAATTAAGATAGTTATCGTTGGGTTTACAGGCAGCAATACACTTGTCATGAATAATCACAATGATAATTATTATAATTATTATGAAATGCTCTCAGGTGCTTGTGCGTAACTTATGGCCTTGCAATTGGCTCAGTCAATAATTACTACTATATATATACTGACTTTCAAATTCAATCCACTGCCATTTTTGCAGGTACTAATGTTTGCAGACTCAGCGGCATGCCCCCAAACTGCAAAATTTTGTACCCATTTATATAACATTACACAATAGTTGTATACGTATAGAAGATTAGAATGTATCGACCCTGTACCATTATCGTGTAGTCTCCAATAGAAGTTTATGCACAGTACAGAGAAAGAAAACCTTGCCCGTACAGTGGTGATGTTTATGGGCACCGGCCAATTACGGTGTTAGTTTCGTGTGTTTATCCCAAGACACACAGTACACTTGAGGACAAAAGACTAAACCTGGCCGCCTGGAATGGAAGGGGAGTAGGAGTAGGTAGATCAATAATAGAAAATTAATATAAGGACCATATCATTGTCTCTAATTACAGACTAAGGAAAGAAATTAGTAAATAATATAATTCACCGGGGGATTTGGGAGCACTTGGGGAGATAATTTTTACATGGGCACGTAGAATGGGTCGAAATTAAAAAATTGATGTCGGGAAATTTTGATTCATACCTTAGAATTAGAGATATGGCACTTTAAAGTTCTCCATAATAATAATATTATTATGAGCATAAAAAAATTACGGCCGCGCGGGGTACGTTGACGACCCTTTACCAAACATTGTACATATTGCTATTTGGATGCCTGCTTGCATTGTATGGCTCTACTATGCATCCAGCTCGACTGTGTGGTGGTTTTCGGACCACTTTTTTCTGCTTAGTGTGTGGTCCCCTTGAATAATAATAATAAAAATAATAATATTATTATTATTGATTGTGGCTAATCATAATAATAGCATGTGAATGACCTCAAGAATAGGCCTGTGGTACATAAAATATTATATTATTATACTATACCCTAGACTAGATAGCTAATTATTATGTATCAAGTGTAATATTAGGTATACTGAATGGCAGTTATTCATTTATCAGAAACGGATAATTAGATATACGGTCAAGAGGGCATGTGCGGTAATTAGAATAATAATTGCATACTAAAGAAACGCGCACGCGCTAGCTACCTAGGTAGGTACGCGGTCACGGGGATGTCCCCTAAACCACAGTGTGGTCATGCGTGAGTATCCATGACTACCACAATAATCAAGCTGGAACCACAGAATGGTGAATACTTGCATAGTCCCAGGATGTGGGAGCAGATCAGACAGAGATCACCACCTCTCCTTTCACTGCCTTCCACTGACAAACAAACCCCTTCTCAAGCAATGGCTGCATCAGATTGGAAGGAAGAATGCTCCAGTGAACAAAAACAGCCGGGTATGTAGCAAGCACTTCAACAGGTCACATTTGCGCAAGTTGCGACCTGATGAGTACCCGACAGAACATCTACCTAAGCTAGCCACAAGAGTAACAACAGCAACTCCAAGAAGGCCATTACTTCGTAGGCTATTGCGAGAAAATGAGGATGATGAGAGTGATGATAGTGATAGGATAGAAGAGCCACCAACACGGGAGATTGGAGTGAATACTGAGGATAATCAACACGTGAAACAGCTAGAAGCTAAAGTACGTGAACTGGAGGAGATCAGAAAACATGAAAGTTATAGGTTTAGCTTGGAGTCTATTGCAAGCGATGATTCAAAGGTAGCTTTCTATACTGGCTTTCCCTCTTACGACCACCTCAAAATTTGTTTTGAGTTCTTGGGCCCGGCAGCATCTCAGCTGATATACAGGGACTCTAGAAGGGTACTTGATCACAGCAACAAGGGACGCCCACGTTCTTTGCCTCCCATGGAAGAATTCTTCCTCACTCTTGTCCGCTTACGACTGGGGTTGCTTGAGCAAGATATTGCCTATCGTTTCGGCATATCACAGTCAACTGTCTCAAGGATATTTACATCTTGGATCAACTTCATGCATATCCAGTTCCAACAGATACCTCTATGGCCTCCAAGGGAGTTTGTTCACAGCCACATGCCAGCTCTCTTTAAAGAGAAGTATCCAACCACACGGGTGATCATTGATGCAACTGAAGTTTTCATTCAGCAACCATCCCTTCCAGAGCTTCAGCAGCGCACGTTTTCAAGCTATAAGAACCACAATACTTTCAAGGCACTGATAGGTATTTCTCCATCTGGCGCTGTGACGCCGAAGTTCGTGTCCAAGTTATATCCAGGAAATATATCTGACAAAGAACTCACTCGTCAAAGTGGCCTTTTAGACTTGCTCGAACACGGGGACTCGATCATGGCTGACAGGGGATTCGATATTATGGACGATCTTGCACCTCGTGGAGTTAAGCTAAACATCCCCCCCTTTCTTCGTGGCAAGAGTCAGCTGGACCAACGCGAGCTGATCGAAACCCGAAGGATAGCCTCGCTTAGGATCCACGTAGAGAGATGCATGGAGCGAATAAAGAACTTTCACATTTTTGATGGTGTCATGCCTCTCTCTTTGATGGACGTTGCCGATCAAATGTTCTTTGTCTGTGCTGTTTTGACTAACTTTCACGCACCCTTGTGTGCTTAGCTTGCACAAATTATTTTCTTATTAATGCTCAGGTCACATGTTGTTATTTATAATTTATTGGGTGGTTCCCCACCATTCATAATGTGATGATAGAAACTGATGAGCACTGTATGAAAATCAGTACTAAAGGTAAGACATCTATAAAATATAACTAGGTTTGTACATGGGATTAACTATTTCTGGTAGCATGTGCATGTCAAAATAATCTTCCAGTTCAGGTACACATTTTGTCTCCCATTCCTTGGATAGGTATATCCGTTCCACTGCTACATCTACTGGGGTGTATACACAAAAATCACAAAAGCTGTACATATCACTGCTCACATACAACTGAAGCTGCACTTGATGAAAGTAGTGATGTTGCCGTTTTAAGTGAAACTGGCCATCAACAAGCTCACCACAGAATGCAGCATCTGTACATAATTCGTAAGGTGACTGGTCTCGTTTGGTGTAAGGGCACTTAAACTCAGCGATTCCAATGTGGTTGCACGAGGGATCGATCACCCGTGCATCTGGTGAGGCTCCAAGCCAGCCCTTACTTGGATGGATGATGAAACCACAAGGATGTGTTGTGAGACCTGTGTGACCATGTTCGATCATGTACTCTTGGTACTTCCTACATGCCACTGACTCATTCTGCCGACCCCAAGCAATTGCAGCTGGAAATGGATCGAACATTGGTTTGGGATACAAACACTGGTAGAGGAGAGAGAGTGTTTTTTTGTGTTGTATCAGTATTCGCCCACAAATGGAGGATGTGATTCGTCGAGCTCGTACCAAAAACCACTCCTTAGATGAGGACTGCTGCCTTGTATCTTCTTCTATACGGCAACGATCACTGCTGCTGACTCGAAGGGTATCCTTAAAATTAACAATTGTATCGATGTCTAGAACTCGAGCAGTATAAGATGGGGTGGTGTTTGGTTCTTCGCTGACATTGACCGGTGGTGCAGATTCATCTGGGTGGAGAAACCTGGGGTACGAATGGTCATGCAACACTTTCTTAACATCAGGAACCAAGATGTGTAGAAATGCGCATGGCTTGTTTAGTGCAAGCAGACTACACCGTAACTGCTCTGATGCAGTTGGATTGGGAGTTCTTAAATTCTCAGGACGCGGATCAAACTCAGAGCTTACACGTGTAAGCTGTGCTGACCATTTCCTCGGTGGCACGAGCTCCTGTTTTCGTGTACGGAGGTTTTCCACTGGTATTGGCTCTAACTTCCGTGGTCTTGGCTGATTCCACATCTGCAGCTTGTCTGTGCACGTTTGAAATTCTGGAATCCGTGTCACCTTTTCAAACTCTTCCAGTGCATAACACAGTGCTGCAATATGCTTGCAACTTGCACGAGGGCCTCTACCAGCTGGACAACCACACTGAGCTGCTGATATCTCGAAGGATGATTCCTCCAACTGCAGCTCAATCTTGTACACTCGATCTTTCTTCATTTCTGGCAGGCAATCAGCTCGAATGAAGATGCTGTCTGATGTGATCTCGTGACAGACTTGGATCTTCTGAACATGGCCACAGCGAAATAGGTTCAGCGCTGAGGAGTAGACTGATTTAAAATCACCAGCTGGCAAGCCATCATGAGCTATTCTCGTAACAAAATAGCCAAGAAGTTGGGCATGTGTGAACCTAAAGACATGGTTAGAGGTGCTGCCGTACACCTCTGTGAGCTCTTGCCATCCATCGGTTGGAGCAAGTGAAATTGATCTCTCTGTCGACTTTATTTTGTGATCTGGATCTACTAACTGCTTATCCCAGCCATTCTTAATGTATGCATTGACCCTGTTAAAATTATATGAATTATTTTTATAGCAGCTGCCACTATTACCTTACCTCTCTACTAACTCTGCCTTTTTACCCTTAGTAGGAGCTGCTCTGCACAGCAGCCACCGCTTCAGTGCAGGTACTGTCAGTGTACTTGCACTACGCCCACTCAAACTGGCCCCAGGAATGTCATCCTCACAAAGTGCACTAATTTGCTTGGTTGCCATGGCCTCTTCTATCTCTCCGTGGTTAACCACAGCTGCACACACACTCTTAGCCACAGCGCATGCTCTGAATGACCCGCGATCGCCCACAAAACCATTTCAAAACCATGTAGCACATGGCTTCATTGCAGCTCTGCGCGCATGCTCTACTATGGCAATGAATATTCTAATTACCGCGCATGCCCTCTTGGCCGTAAATTCTAATTATCCGTTTCTGATAAATGAATAACTGCCATTATGGCCATGGCCTGTCCTCTAACAACCACCTAACCTTTATATAGGGTAAGCATACATTGACCTCCTAGGAATAATACCACTCCCAGTAAGGGCTACCTTATACAGCAAGTTCTTTGTATGGTACGTAGCTACATCTATATGTATGCTTGGAAATCAGTGGAGTAGGAACCCTGATTCTATATATAGGGGGGCACTGCATGCCCACTCCCCAAACTTCGATAATGAGGGGGCTACCCCCCTGTTCCCTTTCAAAACTATTGGGTTCAATGGTGCAGGTGTCTGTGCTGTCAACAAGGTTATTCCCCTGGGGTTCCCCCCCCCCCCCTAATTATGCCATAGCACAATATTATTATAACCCATAGCCACCCTGGTATGTGGCTGCATAAAATTAAATTAGTTACTTATACATGCATGTACATGCACATGCAGTGCTAATACAATACATATAACATTATTGTGGGCATAAGCCGCACATGGATCAACACTTGCCTCTACCTGTCAGCAGTCAAAGACAAGCCTTAATTTTTCAGCACATTCTCTCTAATTAATGACCATGCACACATGCTTTATGTTTCAAATTTTGTTCGTGTATAATTTGCATGTGTCAAAATTGAAATGAAGAGAGTAATAGTACTGAAAACAAGGCTACACATAGATAACAGACATCAAGTTGTAATGAAGTTGGCAGCAGCATTATTTTTATAATACACGATAATTATTCATACAAAAAAATATTATTGTATAATACAACCAGCTCTTAACTTCCAAGATATGGACGTGGTACAAAAATGGAGTAAAATTATATCATTAATAGTACGTTCTACAGGTTATTGCTGATTGCAAACCTGTTCTTTCACTATGCTTCTGTGGGATGTCTGGATTCAGAGTCAGTGACACTCGACCTTCTCAAGTTTCCAGTGGTGGCCATGTGGGGGCAATCCCTATTCCCCGCCTAGATCAGTATGAACAAAATCCAAGTATAAACCAAAATTTAATTATTGTTAGTAGCCTTATGAAGCTTCACCCATGCTAGTACACAGAGGTCCCTAAGCTTATAAAATTTTGTAGCCATTTCCCAAAATAAGAATTAGTACTCAAGTTTGTAAAGGAATTAAACAATGAGCAAAACTGGCAGCTCAATCAAGTAGCCCTTCATTATTCGTTAATGTTACTGCAATTATATGTATATAGCTGGTCATGACAAGCAATGCTCAAATACAAGACGTACATTCCCAACAGCATTCACTTGTGTATGCATATGCACACACGCGTGCACACACACAGTTATATTCAATATGACTGTATGACAAAGGTATCACAGTTACGTAATATAATTATAATTAGAATATAGTTGTAACAAATACTGTGATCTGATTGGACACTCAGAGGTCTCTATTTCTCATAGAGACCTACAAGTTTTCATAGAGACCTACAAGTTCTCATAGAGACCTACAAGTTTCATAGAGACCTACAAGTATAGCCAAGGGCAAAGAAAGATGCACATTGCAACAGTAGCCTAGTCCTCAGGTCAACTACCACGGTTACAGTTGCTATATTCTAAATCAGTTAGAGACCTCGTCCAATGGTCTCTACGCTTTTAAGAGACCCTCAGGCCCTTAGTAGCACCCTCGCTTCGCTCGGGATGCTACAGCCTCGGGCCTTCGGGTCTCTTAAAATGCGTAGAGACCTTGGACTTGGTCTCTAACTATAATTTATGTTCAGTGCTAATAGGAAGGTAGCAATCATACCATATTCGCCTCCACAGCCTCATTTGCCACACTCGCTTGAACTGGAAACTGGTTTTCCTTCTGTTCCTGTATGTATTAAGAAATACGAGACGGGAATTCATGTATCTATAAGTAGGATTTCATACAGGATTTTCTGATGGGGGACTATGCCATCTGGGAAATCTAGGCGGAAGCTCCCCTAGGAAAACTTTAAAGTCTTCATTTTAGCCTATCTTGATCAAAAAATTTATTAAGGGACAGAGTTGTGGTTCGATGCAATATTAGACAATAGACATGAAGAAACCATGAACACACCATGTCAATCTCAAGCTTTGCCCTCTCCTCCTCCTATATGTATAAATGTGAGATAGTAGTCATTAATAATTATTAAATCCTTATTATAATTACATATAATAAAACAATACCATTTCACTCTCTATCTTCTGTACTCTTTCCTTCCGCTGCTCCTGTACGTTAAGAAACACGAAAAAGTGCATGATAATATTATCAAGAGTACATAATAAGAAGAGAGGGAGAGTATCTTACTCTGTATACTGCTGTGCAAACGCACTGCGGATAATTAAATCCGTATATCCTTGTAAACTGTAGTATATTACACATACCACCTTGTAGTTAAGTGAGTGTTGGCCAATAATTGGTCTAGGATAGCCCACCTGGGTACTGCCCAGCTGCAGTACTGGTGGGTTTCACAGTTTGTTTGAGTCAACCACTCAAATTTAATTATCTGCAGTGCGTTTGCACAGCAGTATACAGAGTAAGATACTCTCCCTCTCTTCCTATTATGTACTCTTGATATAAGTAGGAAATTTTTTTGGCTGCAAGGGGGGGGGGGGGGCAAGTCCCCAATACTCCCCCCCCCCTCAAGAAAAAAATTATTCTAAGACCTCTGAGATTGCATATTCCGTACATGCTTTAGCAAGATCCAGACACTACAATCTTTGCTCCAGAAAGTCTTGTAATTCATAGATAATCGGTATAGCAAGTGTCGATATTACCGTAGCGTCCCGGGTAAGCACCCACGGGTGCTTGAACATTATATCATGTTTTTGGCCCGCATGGGTGCTTACGTTTGAAATGGGCTCTTGCCTGGGAGTGGGCGCTTCCGTGGGATACTACAGTAGGTACATGTACATATCGGTATTTGGCAGATTACACTACTGGGGATATGGTAGTACATCCCCAGTATATAGCAATTTACTTTTCTGCAGTTATGAGGTAAACCTATGAGCTACCTGTATAATAGGTAATCTATATACATGCATGCATTATATGAGATAATTCTGAGCCTTGAAAATCGGTATGTAGAGTATCTGACGCATGTGTCCAGCAAATACATGTAGATTAAAAGTTGAATCCTATTAATTTTTCTCTGACAAGTACCACCGGCTGAACTTCACATGTTCTCTTGGCTGATGTAATTAAATAAAACCCGTGGATAAAAATAAAGCTAGCCTTGTGCTATATTATAGCATCATGCATGCTGCGTGCCATGCCATGAGCGATCTGAAGTTTGGAAGCTGTACTGCACTGTTGAGTTCGTCTCCTGTGATTGAAGCATCGAAACTTGTCAGTCGGTCTCAGACTCCATCTCTGCAATTAAGGCGCCGGCATCCTAGACTGAGCACACACTATATTGATGACCTTGAACCATATGCATCATTAGCTACTGGGGATGTGGTCAAGTTTTTCATAAACATACCATTTCACACTGTATCCTTTTGAGTAGTTCCTTCATCTCACACTGTATCACTTGGAGTAGTTCCATTTGCTGTTGCTTCTGTGTGCACTTCTGTGTGTACTAAGGAATGTTAGATATAATAGTGAAACGACATTCAATAACATTTTTAATACCGTAGTTAATCGAATACAATGTATGATCCAATCTAACATAAGAAATTAGCATTGAATTCTCATAACGTATAATATATGTGGAGCGATTAACGATCTTTACCAGAAAATCGCGCATTTTTCAAAAATAAAATTATTTTTTTTCCATACGTAGTATTAGATTAAGTACGGTAAATTGAAATATTATACCTGAGCCATGGCCATGGATTTGGTCCTATACATTGGTAAAATTAGTTTTACTACATTCAGTATCAGTATTCATGCAGCAGCATGCGCTCCGTAGCCACTGTTGAGCAGCGTGCAGAGCTGTTTTATGACTCGATGACCCTTTCCAACACTGAGCTTGAGCATGCACAGTCGCATCAGCCCATGCCAGTAAGAGTGGGTATATGATCGATAAACCACATATGCTGAACAGAAAATGCATGATTTGTAGTGCTATTTTTCAGCATTTCAAAGCGCATAATATATTATAAATGTAGAAACCAGTTTTTAACAGATATCTGGCTAGTACACACAGTTACCTAGAACTCGAGATTTGGTGATTTTCATGCTGACAATGATAATAGACGATTGCTTTATCCTTTGCACATGCGTGCGGGGCATAATAATATTCATATATAATATGGTGGTGTGCTTCAATAAGAATAGGAAATGGTACTGATCGTCAGTATGTCTGGATACCAGGCCACGAAAATAAGTTTAATTTGCAATACTTATAGCTTAAGTTTCGTTCATCTACATGTACATGTACATGTACTAATGCAACCTTTACTCAATTTTCATACAAATACAAAAATTGAAGAAATACATGTAGTTTGCTGATGCTATAGTCCACATACACACAATGTCATATATATACATTTACATGTATACACAGAGATGCCAGGTCAGCTGTTACACTGGCTAGTTGCTCAATATACATGTAACCACTGCCAACAAGTGTGCTTTAGAAAGAATCAAGTATATACAATATACATGTAGCTACCGCAGTTTCAGCTCTCTATCTGACCTGATCTCGAGCAAGGGATAAATGCCACATGCACTGACAACGGTTAATAAATTATTATTGCTGAGTAGCCATGACCCAAAGATATGTAATTTTTTACAACATGAGACTATGTAGTACTGATCGACCAATGATACTGCAGTAGTATAGTACTATAGTACTATACATCACTAACTAAGCCTTTACTAAATAAATACCATTTCACTCTTTATCTTCTGTAGTTCTGCCTCCTCCTGGTCCAGGACCTGTGTGTATTGAACATGAGGAGAGAGTGCATGTAAGTAGGATTTTGTTTTGCTGGTGTTTTATTGAAGCACTAAATAAAACACTGCTAAGTCCTTGTTCAATGATTAGCATTCATGCAGAACTTTTACCACTCAATTGCACCATTATAACTAGGCAGCTACATGTACATGTATATATACAGCTACTGAGGATATGGGAAAGTGTTCCATAAATATACATCAACATGTACCTGGTCAATTTTACATAGTATCTTTTGGACTTGCTCCTTTAGCTGCTCATGTGCGTACTTCTGTGTGTGTTAAAGAATGTTAAATCAATAACATTCAATGATAACATATCAATTCTTCCTTGAGCAACTAGCTGGTTCTGTACATCGGTGAAATTAAAGCTATATTAAACATTAACATTCTGTATTGGTATTCATGCAGTAGCTACATGTACAAGTATACAAAATTATGCTGTTTGATCGGTGTACCTCACAAGCTACTGTATAGCAGGAAACTTTTGAAGGCAGAAAACATTCACGGATCAGTAGGATGGGAACATTTCACAGAGGTAACTTTCACGTTGATATGTTAAACTGATATGCATACATGTAAGTGGGTATGGCATGCCTAAAATTTTGTGAGAAAACTTTAAATTCGTGGGTGGCTAAATTTGTGAAGGTTTCCTCCCTCAAAAATTTTCCGTTATACAGTATAATATCTTGAGTTGTAGCTCAATGGAATATCTAGAGTCATACCTGGGTGAAAAGGACCGCGCAAATACAGTTAGCGTTACATGTAAGTGTACTACATTGTAAATGTACGTATTTCAGAAATTCACTAAAATTAACTATGTGAAAACTGACACCAAAGATTTCAGTATGATTTCAGGTGCTTGTACATGGTCCAATATTTTGCATGGAGATTTAATTGTACATGTACCCTGTAACTTCAACATACCCCTTCTTGCAGTTCTTCTGTTAGTTGTTGCACCTGCCTTTTGAAGAATGTCTTGCACATGTCCAAGTTCCTCTTCCCTTTCAAGTCGTATACTTGCTCCTCCCCTTTCATTGACTAGTAGTAGTAATAAGAGATACATGTACATGTACATAGTATAAAATTACTAGATGTTAAACCAAATGACTCACAAATTAGAAGATATAACTGTCACATATTTGCCTTGAAATACATGTACATAGTCTCATCCCCAGACCCCACCCCCAATAGGAGGAAAGGGTCTGGTACACATTGAGTGCTTTTTGGGGCTTATTTCTGAAAACTGACGCGCTAATCAGATTCACACTATGCAGCTTGCATGTGATACCACGCTATAGCCAACTATTACTGCACATGAGAGCACTCCATGAGAGCCGTTGATGCATTGCCATACCAAAACTATGCGTTGTCAGACAATCACATGATATGCTGTATCTAAAAAGTGCTCAATGTGTACTAGACCCTCTCCTCCTATTTGGGGGCAGGGTCTGGGGACGTGATTATGAAATCTGTGCCATGCCAGATCAATAGATTTGGTACCTATCACTAGACTTGCATATACTGGTAATCCGGTAGTTCAGAAAGGATTGTGCAGGCACATAGTCATGTTGTGGTACATGTATCTACATGTAGGTGTTTGGCGGTTACAAGGTAATTGCTGAATATGCACAGAATTATGAATCCATGTAGTTTTTTGTTTAATCAAGCTGGAAATGAATGGCTTGGTACTGCATGGTACCCACGAGCTAGTGAAAACTGAGCACTTCTGGGTCAATTATTTGCTTATGCTTGTGGTCCTTTCCAGCCAGGCAGGTCTTCTTACACCAAGCACTTTCACGAATCAAAGAAGGCAGTGGTGGTCAGTATAAATACTGTCACAATTGTTGAACAAGCATTTTCAATGAAAGCCACACAATAAGAGAGCACCATATAAAAGCACCTTGGTTTCAATGAATAAACCAGGCACATGTATATGCAGAACGTAGTAGAATACATGAATGCTCATACAAGTACATGTACGCCAAAGAAAGTATGGATTAATTTATACATGTACATGACCTACCATGGCCAAGAATACACTTAATTTAAACTGTACATGTACATGTATATGCATATCCAGAATATCCAAATATTGGCAAATTTCTCTATTGATTTGCATACCTTAAATAACATTGTAGCAGACTTCAGAGGACTATCATCAGATACATGTGCTTCATCCTCTTGTTCCTTATGATACATCAGACCCTACATATACATATTATATGTATTTAATTATAACAAGTACATGTATGTTTGATGTCACAATTATGGACGAGTTACTCACAGTATAGTATTAGGCTCACATTCTCAGAGAAAATTGAAACAGTATCATCCGAGTCCCTAGCCGCAGTGTACTACAAGTCAACCATTAGTACAGTGCACATGCAGCAGTATGAACTTTGAACTTATTACTATTACTTCGTAGATCACCCCTCGATGCAGGTCAACAGCAGCTGCTTGAACTCACCACTGCAATGGCGACATTCTCGCTCTGTTCGAACGTCGAATCTACATGTACCACCACACTATGACAAAGAACACACCTCGTCTCTCACTTCGCTCGATGCTTGGTGGCCAGCTGAGCAGGCCTTCAAAACGTGTGGCGCTTTGCGCCATTTGTTTGAGAATGCATCTCTATGGCCACCCTTGTTTGTGCACACGGCACTGCAATTCTGACCAATCATGGGCCTTCTGAACTTGTAGCAGAGCACATCTTTTGTGCCCTCCAGGTTAGGACATGGACTATATAAGAAAAATGTCGCTCTGAAAAATATTTTTTGTTGCATTATAGTACAAGTATAAAAAACAATAAAATTGAAGGATGAAGTAGGGATGGCAGGGTCAAAAAGTACACAAACAAGATTTGTAAGGCATAAGCATCTGCTATACATCCCTACGCTTGCTTTTCTCGATTATTATGCACCTATTAATGTTGATGTATTTGTTGAGTGCGGCATGTGGGAGACATTCAGGTTGTTCTCTGGTCATCACGATGGTTCATGGTTATATCAGTTTTGATTCAGTTGCATTATTTTTGCACCCCTCAAAAAGCAAGCGTAGGGATGTATAGCAGACGCTTATGCCTTACAAATCTTGTTTGTGTACTTTTTGACCCTGCCATCCCTACTTCATCCTTCAATTTTATTGTTTTTTATACTTGTTTCTGTACTTTTTTTTATTGCTCTTAGTATAATTTATCAATGCCATCTTACTATGGCTTGCTCATTCAGGCAACTCTCAGTACATGTAATCATTAAGTAGCTAATATTAGATGGAAGGTACCAAAGTTCGCGCGTGCGCAAAGTCTTAGCCACGCCCTTCAAGGTGACTGACAAAGAAGGCTGCCCAGCTCAGATACGTAGCGCGGTGTGTCTCTTCAAGTTGTGAACTGGCTGTTATGCTGACTGCTGAGGGGTCTCTTGATACTGAGTTCACTGTATAGCGCTCAGCTCGCACTGGCCTAGTTAACTAAGCTATAGTTAGCTCGCGCGGGAGAGCCTGGCACCTAGAACTGAACGCCGCGCTGCAGCGCTGAGCGATCGAGCCAGGCCGGTCAGTTGCATTGCACATCGCGTGCGCCGCGCTCTGACAATAGTCACATGATTTCACCATGGCAACACATTTCGAGCATGCGCATTGTATGGCAAAATGGCGTATCAGACACACCCATTAGTTGATGCGACGTACACACCCACCATTACGTGCGAGAATACGCCAAACTAACAAGTCATGGACCTGCGCGCTACAAAATGGAGTTGATTTATACGAGAACTAAGGCGAGCGGTCCAGACAGTCTTGAGTTAGCCCTGATAATGAAAAAGAAAGAAAGAAAGAATGAGAAATGGGTTATTTTTCAAACATCTGGTTCTGGCATGTACAATTGTTTTGATGAATGATCTGGGTCTTGCTAGATGCACAATTTGCTGGAGATTCTGATTTTCACACTTAGAAATTTCACAAAATTACCTACCTTGAGATATTTAGGTATTTGTAATGTATTACATATATGGCATATCCGGGCCATCCCTACTTATAGAGTCTACCGACTCTATGATAATCATTAATTTATTACTCAGATTGGGTTTGTATACCAACAAGGGTTTAAAAATGTTCTACTACTAAACTATGAAAGATATACAGTAGCAGTAAAAAAAGTGATTTTCTTGGTCCGTTCTGCCCCGTTCAAACAGAAGTACAACAAAGACTTTTGCTACACTCTATTGTGATACAATTTGATATAAGTAAGCTGACCACTTTACTGAGGGACCACTAAGTGAGGTTCCACTGTGGGTAGTATTACATACAATGTACATGTACTTGCACAAACATAGTATTACGTACTTGAGTTGATGTGGTCACGGGCTTTTGGCCATCACATGGTGATGCGTCATCTTTGGTGGCAGGTAGACGAACCGTCATTTCCTAGATAATGGGTGAGATACAAGTATTTCCTCTTACGATATTCCTGTCATATTATTATATTATAGAGTGATGTTAGTGTATTATACAGCTGTAAATATATGTATGGATATTAATTTAATTAATTCCCTGGCCCCCATACAAGTGAGCAAATAAACCCATGCAAATTGCAGAAGTGGAGACACTGAAGTCAAAAAGGTCCATGCATACCGTAAAGTCTGGTTAATAAGCGCACATGCTTATGAAGCGCATATATTTTTTAATAAGTGCATGCTGAGACGGGTTCGGACTCTTGACCTTGACTTCAAAGCAAGTCTCGCCAAAAAAGTCGGCTATTCCAGTTTTCGTCCAGCAATGGTTTCCAATCATACTCCTATGAACTACCGTACGTATAGTGGGAAATTTTCGAGGGAGAAAACCTTTGTGGATCGGTAGGAAAGGAGCATTTCGCGGAGAAAACTTTCGTGGAGTGCTAAAACTGGTTGCATAATGGGTGTGGCATGCCTAGAATTTCGTGGAGAAAACTTTCGCGGATGACTGAAAAATTGTGAAATTCGTGACAGTTTTCTCCCTCGAAAGTTTCCCGCTATACGGTACTACAGAGCTTATTCCAAGAATCATTGTGTTCATTACTTGCTAGCTTTGTGATTGAGTGCTCGAACGTGCTGGCAGTGGGCGGGGCCAAAACTTCACTCTCTATTAAGCGCACATTGTCTAATAGGCTCATGTTTCCTTACATCTGAAAGTGATAAGCGCATGCGCTTATTAACCAGACTTTATGGTATATGTATTTAGAAATAAGCACATACTTCTTCCTGGTTTAACTACTAGGAATATAGGCACATTAGCCATCTACATGTAGATAGCCTAGAGTTATATAAAGTGCAATGAGCAGCTTATCTGTATCAAGCAGCTCTTATCTTTTTCCTGGTTGCTATTTCTAGATAGATTTCTTAATTTTGACCCCATGTGCACAAAATTCTGCATGTCGTTGACGACCCTTACCCTTTCATGTGGCCAACTTAGTATTGACTTTTATGCGCATCTCACAGTTTCTTGCTGATTTTGCAATAGGCGCATGCACTTAAAAACCCACGTCTACTGTATACGGAGCGATTGATGACCTTTACTGGAAAAGCATATCTTTCAAAATTGAAATTATTTTGTTCTATGAAAAACTTGACCACATCCCCAGTAGCTACATAGTTCTAATGGTGCATGTGGTAAAAGGTCGTCAACATACACATCGATGTTGGCGCCTCAATCGCAGAGATTGAGACTCGACTTTGAATTTCGATGCTTCAATCAAAGGAGATGAACTCGACAGCACAGTACAGCTTCCGAACTTCAGATCGGTCGTGGCATGACGCGTGCTATAAATAGCGCAAGCCTAGCTTTATTTATCCACAGGATTACGTCAGCCAAGAGAACGCATGAAGTTCGGCCAGCATTACTTGTTGGAGAAAGTAGCACTCAGCTTTTAATATATTCGCTGGATATATATTATACATGTATATGTAAATTAATAATTATGATTCTGTGGATTTTCAGGTCTCAGAAGAGTTCTGTAAAGGCTCTGAATTTTAGCGCTATGATGACGTTCATGTAGGTTACATCATAATTACAACATAATTACCTAATAACCACAGATCTAGAAAAGTAAATTTATACTGGAGATGTAGGACAGTAATGTAGTTACCTCAAGTTCTTTATGCTTCAGTGAAATACCGGTACGTTTAGTACCTACATGTAAATGTATGCATGTGTACATTACATGTATTACTGTAAATTACCTCTTTATAACACTGCATTAAAGAAAAAAGTGGAGAATATTAATTTTAAAGCACAAAGGTGATAAGTAATCCTTAGAACAACTTGTTAACTCTTTAAGTTACACAAAATGGGCATAATAAATTTGTATACTCATTATCACTAGTCTAGTAACGCTGAAAATTTTCATTCTTTCAATAAAGACATACCATTTCTTGAAATCTTCCAATAGACCATAAGCACTATAATAATAATTAGTAGTAGCACTATCACCACAGTCAATACAGATACCACTATCACTAATCCAGACACATCAGTAGCATCTACAAAATATAAAACAGCACAAAATTATTTCCTGCAGTTTAAAACTTAAATTCCCATGTAGCTACCACTGTGAACGCGACTAAACATTTACCATAGTTACAACGCGTGATCCAATTTAATGCAAGAAATTAGCATCTTACGAATTCTCATAATGTGGAACCATTGACGACCTTTACCAAAAAAAAACACGTTTTTCAAAATTGAAATTATTTTTTCCCATGCGTTGTATTACATGTAGATTAAGTAAGGTATGCATGTACCGTAGCCACACCTATTGACAGTGCCTACTCAATGCATAATGCATGCTTCTGCTCAAACATACAGCAGGCCTAGCTAGTGTATCATACTACAGTGTACATATATATACTGGTACAGATGTTCTAAATAATGCTCATGACATGCTATATACTGCATGTTCGGCTGTAGTTGTCCACTAATTGAAATGTGTAGCCCTATGGTAAAATATGATTACAACCGTTTCGTTTAGAAATGTTTGACATCAATCTTTGGTTCACGATCTACAATGTAGCTACTAAGCTGGGATACAATTGTTCATATGTGCAGTCTCTGTATATTCCAAAGCATATCGTGCATATGCAAAACTTGTTGGGGGTGTGGCTTTTAAATTATCTCATACATGCACTGTATCACAAAGGTTTGCTTCCGATGGTCCTGTGAAGCATATACTCTTAGACTATCTATAGAGTTTTAGTACGCGGAAGCAATCTACATACACATACACTATTAAAAACTGAGCACTTGTATCACTATATACATGTACATGTACATGTATACAGCCGTGACTAGGTTTCCTATTGAAGTACCTGACAGAGTACATGTAGGAGGCCCTTCATTACTTGTGGTAGTGCTAGTTATGGATTCATCTGTGGTAGTGGTTGGATCAGCACTGTTTTGACACTCTTCTGCATTGATTATAATATTATTATTATGCATGCAGATACAACAATAATATTCCATTACATGACATACTGTACATGTATATGTAGAGTGTACATGAACAAAATATAATTACCATAGGAATGAGGCCACATATCTGAATTTTGGGGTGGAAGTGGGCATGGCAGTTTCACACTCTCCCCCGATTAAACTTTGACATGGATTAATATTGTTTTTGGGTGTCACTGATATCTAGTGTTCTTACTTGACTGACTAGCTACAGTTGTAGTCTTAGGGAAATACTGAGCAGTACAATGCAAGCAGGCAGCCAAATAGCAATGTTTAGGGACATCAACGTACCCCGCACACCCGGAAAATTTTATGGGCAAACATTGCAAATGCATGCATGGCTTAATTCCTAGAGGGCATATCCAATGTGTGAATCAAACATTTCTTCGTCAAAGCTCTAGATTTCACCAGCATCCTGCGTGCCCATTCAACTATTAATTTTATTGTATAATTTGGGAGGGGGAAAGCTAGGTCTTTCGGGAGGAGTGCCTCCCCATCCCCCATCCCCCCCCCGGCCCCCACTACCACCACCCACTGGATGGTAGGATACAAGCCAGTAAATTTCATGAATGCAAGAATAAACATACTTACTGTATATGGGAAGAATGACAGAATGCGAGTTTTGATCATCAATATTCTCACAGGTCAGTATAATACTGAAAGATGTGGATAGCAACACAAATGATAGTTCACTTTTCAGCACTAAAACTCCATTTTCATCAGAAGTATTTGAGAGCACTGCAAATGTATTCATGTTAGATGCATTCTGTCTTGCTAGTAGTGGATCATTCAAGTTGAGCACAAGTTCGGCACCATCTTCCCCAATGAGCTGGTCACTACTCCAGGCAAGAGTGTTTGAGTGTGCAGTTATGCAGGTACATGATACTATCTCTCCAGGACATATTGCAGGTACATCACACGTAATCAATGTATTATCTAGTAAATAAGTAAAGAATACATGACTACAGTACTCTAATGGCACAAGTTAACATTGTAAAAATTAAGCACTCTCATAGTTTGCAAAAATTTTACCTCCACTTTATATGTGTATATCTTACCAGCCATACGAAATGAGAAAGTGTTGATGGTATCAATTCCAATGTTATGACAAGTCACAGAAGCAACTTGATATAGAGATTGCACAGTAATTTGTAGCTGAGATACTAAGGTGACAATTCCATTGACACGAGAAGAGCTAATTAGCTGTGCAACTGCTCCACTTTCTGTGGGAGGACGAGTAGTTCCATCAGGTTCCACAGAGGCAAAATCCACTCGGTTCATACCAATAAACTCCTTACTACTCCAACCAATCGAGTTGGATCTCTCCACCCGACAAGTGAAAGTTATACTCTCACCCACAAATGCGTAAGGTACACCATTCTTATCGAGACGTAGAGTACTATATAACTCTTGAGAAGATGAAATTCTCACAGAAAGAGCTAATAAAATAGAGAATATTATTGAAGGAGTACAGTGCAACCTTGATTATCCGGACCTCGTTTATCCGGAACCTCGATTATCCGGACTAGCCAAAGACCTAAAAATACATTACCACGCATGCGCAGAAGGTGTGACCAAATGATCTTTTGTGGGTGTGGTTATAGATTGAGCGATGAGCTATGCAGCTTGCCTTGGCCAAAATTGACTGACCAAAGTACTTTTCTGAACACTGCTAGCCATGATTATACTGTATAGGTATCGTTTATAGGATAGGTATCATAAACCAGGCGAGAAATGTAGGCATTTCAGTTATCCAGACATTTCACTTATCCGGTATGGCAGCGATCGGCCGGTGGACAAAGGGGTCCGGATAATCGAGGTTGCACTGTACACATATATATACATGCATTGTTTAAATATGCCAATTAACATACCAAGAATCATAAGTTGGACTGTGATCTGGTACATCATGTGATCTGTATACCGTGATATATTATACAACTAAAACTTGTGTATTATTATGTGAGAATGCATTGTTTGAGGTTGGACATTGCTAGTTAGATTAATATCGATGTTAACAAACGAAAAAAAAAACAGCGCATAAAGCAAGATTTGAACCCGCTATATTCTGTTCCATACACAAAAGCCCCAACCACTACAACACCACTGTTGTGGCTGCTGCCAATCATTATTTCCCCCTTTCATAGACAAACCCTAGAGACTAACCCTGCTAACCATTGGCAACTTATCCCCAAACCGCCACCCCCCCCCCCCCCCAGCCCCTCACATCCATACCACGTATACGTATATTAGTATACATTATACCATTGTTGCGCACGCCTCCCTATGGCCATTCCAGTACGGAGCCATTGTGGCATGCTACAAATGTGGTTAGTATGCATGTCATTGAAACTAAGTGTATGTGTGCAATGGCGACATTCTTGCTCTGCTCGAACATTGCTACCGGATCGACTACTGACAGGTATGATATTAAAAGAATAGACATCGCCTCTCGCTTCGCTTGAGGCTCGATGGCTAGCGCCAGCGCCTGCTTAGCAAGCCTCTCGAAACGCGTGGCAATTTCGCATCGATCATTCGACAATGCGTCTCTAGCTCTAGCTGTAGCTATGGCCCGAGGCACTCTACTTTGTGCACACGGCCCTATACATGTAGTTCTGATCAATCCTGAGCCTTGTAATGCGAACTTTCTCTCCGCCCATGTCGTGCGTTTATAGTAACCAGGTGCATCCAAGACGTGTATCCATGCCCTCATGTAATGACATGGACTATATAAGAAAATTGTCACTCTGAAAAATATTTTTCGTTGTATATAGTATAATAAACTATTAAATATTACTGTACCCTCGCGAAGGAGGGCCCACTATGGAATATCGGCCCACCCCCTCAATTTCCTGCTAAGGTCTAATGTTTACTCGAATATGTACCCATGTGTAACTGCCCTTGAAAATGCAGCTCAAATGGCTGATTTATGAGGACTGAACTTGGAATAGTCTATGTAAGATTGTTTCAGCATAAATGAACAATCGTGCACAGCTAGCGATCGCAGCCACGTCCACTTAATACGGCTGCAGTCAACGACACATGGTGTAGTATCACGTCCGCCATTGCTCTTGATTGGTAACCGTGCTTGAATAAGGCTGAAATCAACAGTAGCTGCTGCTACCACATGTATTCAAGTTATGAAAATAGCGTGGGTAACTTACATGTACATGTACCTGGGCATTCTTTTGCGTCTAAATGCGATACTGATACATGTACCTCGAGTATCGGCCCATCCCCCAATCCTGGCCCAATGTAAGGTGCACCACCCATGGGCCCTCTTTCATAAGGGTATGGTATTACTAGTACTATCACATTCAGTTTCGCGTAACTTTGTCCCCAGGGACAAGGCTAGTTCGCGCATTGTTCTAGCGAGTTACTAGAGTACTAGACTCATGCTAGGCCTCAGCTCAATTTTCTTTGGGGACACAGTGGCTGCTTAACTAGGGACACACGTCCAGTGCAAGGACTATCCCACAAGTCAAGATAGCGTTCTCAGATCTGGAAACTAGACTAGCTACCCTTATCTTTTCCTATTACCAGTTCAATGGTCCAGTCTCATTCCCAAACCACACCATGCATAATGCATGCTAGCACACGCACAATACCCACCAACAGGTGTGGCAGGAACCTGGCCGGAACTTCCTGAAAGGGCAAATATAAATTGCATCTCATTAAAATTCCTTCACACATTTGTGTGGAATCCTCTAGATTAGCAACAATCTACATGCATGTACATATACATCATCCCACACACATCCTATGAAAATATCATACACAAATTGGCCACTAGATAGCAACCGTATATACATTATGCTGAATAAAATTTAAAGAAGCACTATAGTGCAAAACCCTTGGCGCAATAGCAATAGCTAGTCTGCATGTTGTAAGCAGCAATACTGTTACTGTACAGTGTTCTGGTTACTGTTGTTGTAGAGATTGAGTAACCACAAGAATGCACTAATACGGATTGCATGCGATTAGGTGATAGTACCACGTGCATGCCAGATCAGCAGATCTAGTGCAAAGTACATGTAAAGCCAAGAAGAGTAGTCATGATAGCTGTGATCTGTGATGAGTCAGTTGAACTATCACCAGAGCTACACACTACTAATCTTGAAATGAAGCTGTCTCTTTCATCGATCGAGAGCTCATCAAGAAGTGAATAAGGCCATGGTGGTCAGCAAATGTTGCCAGAACGTTTGAATAAAGCATTTTCCACATAGTACATACCTTAAAAATGCTATAAAAAGTCTAATGGCACCTTGTTTGCATCATATAAACCAGGTATGTAACGGCTGGCATGGTAGCAGACACACACACAGAAGGACTATCGTACCCCTTGCGCATGCACCGAGGGTTAATGAGAGACACACACACTAGGAGTGTTGACAGCTGTGCAGACAGTTTGCAGCATTACTGTAGTGGGTGTTAAGTAAACGTCATGGGTTTGGTCTAGTACCTGTATACCATACTTGCTCTAATTATCCGAACGGCCAAAAATAATTATTAATATTGCCGTTCGGTGTTAAATAGAAAATAAATAAAATTCGGGCAATGGTTTGTTCGAGCCACACTCTTCGATGAACGTGGAAGAGTTGTCTCGAGCTCCTGCCATGCCGTACCGCGTGGCCGTTCGGTTGATTTAGAGCGGATGAGAAAACTTGAAATTCAAGGTGTTCGATGAATTAGGAAGGAAATAAATTACTTAAACTTACCGTTCGGGCTATTAGAACGTTCAAATAATTAGAGCGAGTACGGTAGTAGAGTTTAACCTACAGCATTCCTTTCACCAAGCGACTACTAGCTACACTCCTCCCACACTCGCCAATTTGGCGATCAGCGCGACTAGACAATCGCCAGTAGCCACTAGACAATCGCAAATGGCAATTCTGGCGACCGTCTGGGGAACCATACATGTAGATTCAAGGAAGGGGGTTTGTTCTCCAGCCTAGTACTGCTACAATACATGTACATGTACATAGTTCTAAGTATTTATGATCCATGATTATGAGTAAATGTGCTGCCAAATCTTTGGCAGTTCATTTTTTCATCACGAAATTTTTGGTTATCGTGAAAAATGGGCGTGGTCTGACACCAAATGCTTAACCCGAGTTAAGATATTCATAGCCCACTACTATGGACATAACCCACTTCTAATCCATAATCAGGATGTGGGTTAAAACTCATTTGGTTTACAAGTGGGTTAGCATGTTTACACGTAAACGAGTTAGTTTAATACAAATTTTCACCCGAGTTAAGTGCCATATGTAAATGGGGCTTTGACAAGTTTGTTAGTTACTCATCACTATACGTAATGACACATGCATGTAAACACCACCTTCCCTAATTTCTACCACCATGCATTTTTTTAATTCAATACCCAACCTACTGGTAGATGCTAGTGGGGACATTAATATTATTCCCAAGATGATTAACCATGTGGCATGTTAATGCAAGGAAAGATCACCAACATTGTAGACTGTACCAAGCTGTTGCAACACTGCCAGATTATACAGGGTTTCCTGAAGCTTACAAAATCTCATAGCCATTTCTCAAAGATATTATGACCATGGCTGACACTAAAAGCAGTTTGCATGGGAAATAATGGTTAAAGTTGGTACAGTGAAGGATGTAGTATCAAATGGCTGATGTGGCTATAGCCTTCTCCCTAGACCTTTGGAGGGGAGGGGGAAGGAAGGCCTGGTACATGTATTACGTAGATCATTGCGTGCGCATGTGTCAACCTTTCCATAAAAATGTCTGTAAAAGTTTCCGTACACTAATCCCTACAATGTGCTGACGAGTAAAATGATCCATATGTCTAAAGAGTATGGAATGACCTCCTGACCTTTGCACTAGCGCTTGTGCTAAACAAGCACCTATGCCATTCGGAGACTTTCTTCGATTGACAGGGCAATATCACTCAACCTAGGTACCTCAAAATATCTCAAACTGTCCAAGCCTGCCATTTCTAGGAAAGTTGAGCGCGAGGAGTTAAGATCAAAGGGCAAGGATACTACAAAGTATCCATACGTAATCGGATTACTTAAAATCTAATTAATATAACAGTGCATGCGCATGCAGCGTATACATGTACCAGGCCTTCCCCTCCCCTCCCCTCCAAAAAAGGTGAGGTTAATGTGGCTAGTATGTAGGGAACCCCTGTTATAAGAAGGGGGTTGATTCAGAAGAATATTTCTTTGGGACAAATAAAATTCGGAATCCAAACTTCTAAATCAAGACTGTCCTGATCTAGTCTTGCGGGATAGCTGCTCGCAACCCAAAGAGGGAGAAAGGGTCTGGTCAACAGAGTTACTTCCATTTGTCTCTGGATAGATAAAATTTCAGTCTCAAGTCATATGATTGCCTAGCTGTGTGTATGCACTAAATATGGTGGTAGTAAATTTCACGAATAACACGAGATAGGCACATACACGTAAAAGCTTATCGATAATGAAAATAAGAACTCCTTGCTTTCACCGATTCTGCCGCCTGGTATCGTGATCAAGTGCAACCGAAGAAATATTGACAAGCACATGTACATGTACATGTGTGTATGCTCACAAACTGATACAAAATGCACCATCTAGCTGTAGTCAACAATGTCATGTTCAGTGATGTCATTTGCATTTCATTAAAACTAGTAGAAGCAACTACGTTGACCAGACCCTTTCTCCCTCCTTGGGTTAGGAGGGGCTGGTCCACGAGATTAGTCCTGATCAAATCTGGATGGTCTGACTGACTGCAATAGTAGCCAATATTCATATCATCCCATAGCTTGACTAACTAGTTTCATGCAGGGCCTGTTTGGGGCGAGCCTGAGCTGAGCCTCTGAAAGTCTCTGTCAGTAGCTGCGACTCGAAAACTTAAATAAAGCCGTAGCACGATAAATCTTGAAGACCACTGACACAGATCCAAGCAGACTCTATGATAGACAGTCCCATAGTACCGTGTACGCCTATGCAGCTGCATGATAGTCCCCTCCACGTAGTGACGTAGTATCTAGCCTCGTACGTCCCCAGATGCTGCAGAGCCTAGGGACGAGGTTACGTATGTATCCCGCTACAGTGCCAACAGTCAATAATTTCAAGTTTAGCTGCCTTTGTTGTCAAAGTCAGTGAGCAGCACGTCTATCTTTATCGCATTCTTATGTGGTGCTTGCGCTGTTGAGCTGACGACGAGCTCTGTCTCGCTCTCTCCTCGGAGCCTTACTTCTATACGGCGCGGTCATGGTAGTTCGCTCGATCATCAATAATTATGCAAGCACTGGCACCATGGTGTAAATTTGCAGTTCGCTAAATTAGAACTATGTATATACGGCCCGTAGCCCAGGCATGAGAATGCGCAATAGAATATTTCGCGTTTATGTTCATAGAGCCTTGCTGGGGATATAACTTCGCGTGACCGACGTACCATAATACATAATATATAATATATAATTTGCGCACAGCTGTACTGTTTATGTGGGGCTCGCTCAGGCTCGCCCCAATTACCGTACTTGCTCTAATTATCCAAACGGCCAAAAAATAATTATTAATATCGCCGTTCGGTGTTAAATAGAAAGTAAATAAATTCGGGCAATGGCTTGTTCGAGTGTAAATAGAACAGATCCGGTGCAAATGAAGAAAGCACTATTAAGCTTATAGCGACGAAGAAACAGTAGTCGATATCCAATTATAGGTTTATCGTTGTCAGCTCTAGAGTTCTCAGTATCGCTGTGCTCTCAGGAGCGATCGCAAAATGATTGCCGTCTGTGTCCGTGTTACCTTTCCACTCTTATATGCTGTTCGAGATGTGGTAGCCACACTCTTCGATGAACGTGGAAGAGTTGTCTCGAGCTCCATCTATGCTGTACTGCGTGGCCATTCGGTTGATTTAGAGCGGATGAGAAAATTTGAAATTCAAGATGTTCGACGAATTAGGAAAGAAATAAATTACTTAAACTTACCGTTCGGGCTATTAGAATGTTCGAATAATTAGAGCGAGTACGGTAACTGAAAGGCTATGGTTTATCTATTGGCAGGACCTTATTGACTCAGCACCTGTGCATTTCCATATAAGGCTTTAATTACTAGTTTCTTGGGCTTTCAAATTTTAAAACTCATGCAGGAGGCAGCTTTTTTTTATGAAAAATGGGCATAGTGATAGTAACCACGGGACACTACAGCCTCAGGCCTTCGCCTTGGCCTCTAACTTTATAGATGAGGCATAGCTACCTAGTGGTCTATTTCAGGTTGAGTACACTATGGGTGGGAATACCAGCCGCATAATGGTGACTACCCCTTGGTGTATCACCAAATTATAAATAATTTGAAACAATAATTGTCAGTGTCCATAAACAAATCTCAGGCTTGGTGTACATATACATGGAGTGGGGGGTCATTATTCCCCCACTAGCTACGTACCCCTAGCCCTATGGTGTATCCTGTCCCCTCCCATCCCCCAAGCGACTATAAGCATATTTCGACGTCAAAAACACCAAACACCTGACACAAATTATTTACGTTCCAGTTCTCTGACCCGGCTGCCAAAGTCATGTTGTCAGATAGTCTGGTAGGCCAGCCCATCCCTGGCCCGCTAGACTATCATCTTAGTACCTGGGCACATAGTCTCGCATTCTGAAATATTATCTTTAATACTACGGTAACTTACTACTAGCTCTGACTCCTCCAGCAGCCCAGCAGCTTCGTAGTACAGTGTAGTCCACCTAGTTCGAATCCGCTTACCACGAATAATTCGAAGTCTTTCCAATTCCCCACATAGAGCTAATACATAAATTCGAAATAGCACTTTCGCTTAATTAGAACACGCACAAGGTCTAGTATACGGACATGCACATATAGTATACGGAAAATAGATCACGTGGGCATCACATGGCTGCAGCGGAGTGCAGCTACACTAGCCAGAAGCAGAGCCAGAAGTAGCTATATCTAGCAGTATCAGGTTCTAAACTGTTTAATAAAAGAAAGCTAGAAATAGTAGATAGAGTGGACATGCAGTCTGCCTCCAGAGAAGAAGAAAAGGTTGTTGCATCTGAATATGTAAAGATTATTATTATGTGTGGTAGCTATTATCCCTTTAATTCAAAATTATCATTCATAGTGAGCAAAATTCGAATTAAGTGGATGTTGCTGTAATTCAAATTTTCGTTTAATTCAAATTATTTGGGTGGATTTATAAATTCGAATTAAGTGGACTACACTGTACTTAGTACCGCCCTTTGTGTGCAGGGGCAGAGAGGCAGTGCGCACGCGCAATGGCAATCTTAATCATGTGCTTACGGCTATACCGTATAGCGGGAAACTTTCGAGGGAGAAAACTTTCACGAATTTCGCGATTTTTCCGCCATCCGCGAAAGTTTTCTCCACGAAATTCTAGGCATGCCACACCCATTATGCGACCAGTTTTAACATTCCACGAAAGTTTTCTCCGCGAAACGCTCCTTTCCTACCGATCCGCGAAAGTTTTCTCCCTCGAAAATTTCCCGCTATACGGTATATAGCTATACGGGGAACTCCCTGCTGTTCTGTGCATGCAGCAAATTTTGCGTTACATAGGTGCAACAAAAGTGCTTACTAAACGGCACTTGTAGAAGATTTAAAGCTAGTAATCAGTTTATATTGTAGATAAGGTAGTTTACTATCTATGACTGTTAGTGAAAGTGTCCATGGTGTCAACAACCACGATCAACGGGCGACCATTTTTTTTTTGTAGGTCGCACATATAAATTTAGAGCCATCGAGGGAGTGCAGTTCACCAAAACTGGCAGAGTGTTGGGTGGCATCAAGTTTTCAGATAATAGAAATCCATGTTTGACGTCCTTGAGGAGAACAAAAAAAAACAGTATTAAAGAGGGGATCGGGAAGATGAGCAAAGATTTAAAGCCGATGAATGGTATATCCTGGGCAACCATAGTTTACATGTATCTATTAATACCTAGACTATGACCAGATTCCCCCCCCCCCCCCCCCCCAAAAAACTAGTCCCCCCGGACTGTCCGCCGCGCGCAGTTGCGCCGTGAGCGGTCCCCCCGGACCAAAAATGATTGCGATATTTGGTCCCCCTGCGCGACGCTTGGTCCCCCCTAGCCAAGACAATTAAATTTTACTGGGCGTGCGCGCGTATACAATTATTGGTCAAAGCTGAACCAGCCGGTCAAGGTTAATTGTACACAGAGAAAAGTAGCCAATGAAATGAACCTGGGGTGGCTGAAGTGTGATAAAAGAAGCATGATGAGCTCCATTTTCTCGAAAAGTCACCATGTCACTTCAATCAGACTACGATTCAACCGCCGAACTTTCTACTTCCACACCGATAATCCGCATCGAGAGACAGCCATCATCGCAGGAGCAGCAGTCATCGCAGGACGCCAGAAGAAAGCCATCGTCGCAGAAGAAGCAACCATCATCGCAGAACGCCAGGAGACAGCCATCATCGCAGGACGCCAGGAGACAGCCAGGGGCGTGTCCAGCGGGGGGCTCAGGGGGCTGGAGCACCCCCCTAAGGTCTGGCACAACAGCCAACTTAGTAGCTGTGTGACAACTATTGTTACTGATAAGCAACAACTGATAGCTAAGACCAACAATAAACTTACTGGACTCGCTCTAAACGGCAGTATCTCGTTGCTATTAGGCCTAAAACAGCCTTCTAAGCTGTCTTCAAGTACGCGTTAATGAGGGGCGTGGTCAACGTTTTGGAGGCGTGGCTAAAAATTTTGCGCGCGCGCTTCGCGCGCGTTTGGCTCAGCACCTACCTTCCTCAAATCCTGGACACGCCCCCCTGACAGCCATCGTCGCAGAAGAAGCAATCATCATCGCAGAACGGCAGGAGACAGCCATCGTCGCAGAAGAAGCAGCCATCATCGAAGGACGCCAGGAAACAGTCACCATCGCAGGTTCAGATAGACGACAGGGAAACTGACAGTCAGTGGCGTATCTAGCATGGAGCTCAGGGTGCTGGAGCACCCCCCTCAGCTCTGGCACAACAGCCAACTCAGTACCTCAGCACAAATATTATCAAATAATTTATGATAATCGATAACTGGCAGCTCCTACCAACAATAAACTTACTGGCCTCTAAAATTCGCTCCTTAAACAGCGTTTTCTAATCGTCAGTAGGCCTAAAACAGCCTTCTTTGTCAGCCAGCTATCTTCAAGAACGCGTAAATGAGGGGCGTGGTCAACGTTTTGGGGGCGTGGCTAAAAATTTTTGCGCGCGCGCTTCGCGCGCGATCGACCTAGCACCTCCCTCCCTCAAATCCTGGATACGCCACTGACAGTGATCTCAAGCTTGTTGAGCATGCTTTTCTTTACCTTACTGACAACACCTATCCACCTGGGTGTACCAAAAACGAGAAAAGAAGCATCAGACGAAAGGCTGAAAAATTGGTGATCGTCAGTGGAGAGTTATTTTATAAGAAGAAGGATGGAAATGAGGTAAGAATTGCTAATGGTATATAAACATAGTTTTAGGGGGGGGGACCATCGAAAGCGTGACAGTTCACATGCATCATGTCTACACTGTGACAGGTCCGATTTATTCTGGATAAAGATGAGAGAGTTCGAATACTCAAAGAGTGCCACAAGGGCCCTACCTCTGGCCATTTGGGCACAAAGAGGATGCTATCTCGAGTAGCTAACAGAGAGATTCATGTGGCCAGGAGTGGGCAAGGATGTCAACAACCTTGTAAGTTATTCAAATTTATAGTAAAGTTGATCTTGTCACAATATAATCTCCCTGTGCAGGTGAAGCCATGTCGAATTCCTGTAAGTGAGGTAAGTGTCGTACAAGAATTTTAATAACTAAACTAACTATAATTAAAAATAATGTTGTTCTAGCTGACACAGGAACCTTCACATGTTGATGATCTCATTGCTTCGTCACCCCATGAATTGGATATGAAGAATTCCATCCCTTCTCAAGATGAGGGCAGTGGTACAGAGGAGGAAATACCAAAAGTAGGCATATCCACTTATTAATAGGGGAGATATACATTAATTATATGCCTGTGTGCACTCCCCCCCCCCCCCCCCCCCCCCCCCCATGACAAATACTATATTTTCTATTCCCAGGCAAGTCTGACCCAGGAACCACTTGACAATGGAAACATTGCTTCACCATCTCACCATGATGACTTTGATGACTTGGATGTTCATGAGACGAGAGAGAATGCTATTTCAATGGATGGGATCCCACCTGGCAAATTTATCTTCGACCAATCCAAGATGCGCAAACATCTGTACATGTGCCTGGAAAAGGGCGAAATGGTTATGTTTCCCACAGTGAAAGAGCGAAGAGTTCCCACGAAAGTCAAGAACCGGGACGAAATAGACATTTATTGTGAATGCAGGATGCCGGAACTAAGGAATGTAGAAATGGTAGAATGCTGCAAATGTAAGGAGTGGTATCATGTACATTGTGTCTCTGTGCCACGTTCTGCACTGGCAGATAAAAAGATTAAGTGGTTCTGTAATAGTTGTAGCCAGTAGCATTATTACTTGTACTGTCAAGCTAGCTACCATGCATATTCATAATAATATTCAGCTCTTGGTATCGGAAATTTAAAGAAAGGCTGTGTCTACCGTACCGGCACCGGTACTGAAAATTTAGCGCTTCGAGTACCGGCATAATAGACCGCCAAAAAACTTAGAAATTTTTCGAAAGTGGAAGAAAAAAAAAAAGAATCAAAAGATCCAAGCGGGATTCGAACCCAGGACCACCGCTTCACCAGTCCCAGCCCTAGACCGCTCTGCCAACCCAGCTCGCCGCTGCTGGATGCTGTTTTTTGCCACCTTTATACACCTTGACACTATAATACTAACCCTTGGTCAACAACCATAACCCAAACCCAAACCCCCCTCGTCACCAACCGATTACCGAAACCCAACCTCCCGCTACTAGCCTCACTAGCCGTCTAGCGCTCAATATTAAATAGTGGCTATTAGTATAGCTATAGATCCCAGCCCCCTTCGGGGGCTGGGATCTATAGCTATATAATATAGTTGCCGGTACTCCAAGTACTAAATCTTGGGTACCGGTGCCGGTACGGTAGACACAGTGTTAAAGAAAATGGCAGGGGGACCAACTGTGGCAAGGGGGGACTGTGTAGAGCACTGTGGATGGTCCTAGGGGGACCACTTATAGCGCTTTGGATGGTCCGGGGGGACGAGTTGAAGTATGTCAGACCACGCCCCTCCTACAATCGCGGCCAGCTATGATAAAGCACTACTGCGGACGACGATGAAGACCGTATTGATGAGAGATCTGTCAACTGACAGCTTCTAAGCAAGAATATGAGACATATTTAGGTTTTACTGTGGTTACTGGTCGCTGAAACCGACCGATTTGAATGGTGGGTGTGGCCTAACTATCCGTTGTGCGAGGTTGTTCACTATTGCCATAGATATTGTCTATGCTATTGCGCAGGCTCGAACGGGACCAAAATAAGTGTCCGTTATACGGAATAGCGGGGTGTCCGCTATTGAGGGGGTTTGAATGTATTGAAGTCTATGAAAATACAATCCGGACATTCAGAATTGTCCGTTATATATATCGCAGGTGTCCGTCAGAGGAGGTAGGACACGCTTGACCTTTGGCTAATAGTTCACTAATTAAATCGCTAGTAGAGGCTTTCGTGAAGATTTTTAGAGGATATCGTTGTGATTTTCGAACTCAGCGCTATTGATTTAGTGGGGGAGCCCCTCTTAGTTAGCACTGTAGAGCAATTTTTAGGTCTTTGGAATGTCAATTAGCCGCTTTGATTAACATTCCAAGGACCTAAAAATTGCTCTACAGTGCTAACAAAGAGGGGCTCCCCCACTAAATCAATAGCGCTGAGTTCGAAAATCACCACGATGTTCTCTAAAAACCTTCACAAAAGCCTATACCAGCGATTTAATTAGTGAACTATTAGCCAAAGGTCAAGCGTGTCCTACCTCCTCTGGGTGTCCGTCGTTGAGGGGTGTCCGCTAAGCGGGGTTCCACTGTATTATCTTGCGCATGCGTAGTCTAGCGAGGTAGCCCCGCCTCCTTCGAGCGTGCAAGAAAAGAGGAGGGGCTAGCTTGCTAGTGCGGTTCAACACACTGTGGCTCCAACCCCCCCCCCCCCCGTTAAGGGATTTAGCACGGTGAATCTGATTTATGTGGGACTCACCCAATCATGGGATAGTAGTTTTGAGCAAAATATCTGGCTTATACATATAATTAGAGGAAGGAAAGCCATTAGTTTATACAATTTAATGGGTAATAATTATAGGCCTGAGTAAGAACTAGAATAACTAGAGCTCTGTAGAGCACATACCCCGCGCGCTCTGCATTACTCTGCAATATTGCAACTTGGGCAAAGCTAGGACTTGACGACCCTTTTCAACACTGAGCTTGAGCATGCGCAGTTGCATCAGCATACTAAAAGAGTGGGTGTGGTCGACAAACCACAGGCATGCAGAACAGAAAATGCACGATTTGTAGCACTAGTAAGCCTTTTTGAGCAATTAGAAGCGCGTACAAACCAGTTTTTCACCGATATCTATCGATTGGTTGTGCTTACAACACGCACAGACGCCTAGAACTCGAGATCTGGCGATTTTCGTGCCGACGACAACAACAACTACAACAACAACAGACATACAAACCGATTGCTTTACCCCTTGCGGTAATAATCAGAAGCTGGCTAGAAAAACATACAACATATATCATGTACATCTCTGGATGTCAGGTAGTTTCCAGTAGCTTCTTGTGCTTGAACCAGTAAATTCTCTAGTCTGGCTGGCCAGCCCCTTCACAAGAGGGAAGAGGAAGGGTCTGGTGTTATGCCTATATGCGAGTTGTTCCAGTGCTTAGCTGTTACACAGTGTGTGCAAAACCGCACTCGTGAAGATCTAGCACCTGATTGGTCGGAGTGAATGGCAGGGACAGTCCCAACAAATTATTGAACAAGAAGATCTGGCACCTGATTGGTCAGCTCGTGCATTTGGGACAGCCCCATAATATTGGTGATGACGTGGAGCAATCTGATTGGGCTGCACTCCTGGCTGCAGCAGGTACAACTGGCGTATAGGCATGACACCAGACCCTCCCTCCTCCCTCTTGTGAAGGGGCTGGCCCGCCAGACTATAAATTCTCATGGTGAGAATTTTATAGGGATGTGATAATAATTATTATTATTGTTATGAACAAGCAAAGCCAATAATATTATTCATTGATAGTTGCACAATTGTAGAGCTCTTTCTTGTGAGTAGCAATTCTAGTCAGGCTAGACAATCAAATAGACTAAACATAGGCTCCTATAGCTAGACTTAGCTACAACCAAATACTGAAGCTTTAGAGTACAAGTTGACTTCACTGAGTAGCTTAACCAAATTTTTATTCAGAAAGACAACAAGCATGCACAACTACTAAATCACATTGACTGAGAGTGAAGTGAGAAACATGGTGGACAAAACTTAAATACGTGGAGCAGGGCCCCCCATAGACCCTTGCAACAACAAAGAGCATGACAATGAGGAGGACAAACTGAGAGAGGAGAAGCATGAACATCACATGTTAACACCATCAAAATTTAATCTTGGCTAAGCTATAGTAAATATTACATAATAAGGTATAATTAATTATTTAATATCAGCAAAAGAAATTTTAACGCACATGAGCATAAACATACCGCCGGCCAAGACCAGACGGTCTTACAAAAATAATGAAAATGAAACAAAATTAATGGGTGAGGTGTGAAGGAAAATGCTCAATGGGTGTGAAGATAAGAATGTTCAAATTGGTAGTGATCAGTCGTTAAATTGTTCATCGTTCGGAAGAATTAGGGCAAGCTTGTTAACAGGGCGAACATAGGTTCCATGGGTTGTCTTGATTGTGGCCACGCGAACGAGATTATCCTTTCCAGGATGAACTTTGATGACACGAGCTAGAGGCCATTTAGTCGATATCGGAGAATCTTCGTGAATCGCAACTAAATCACCGGGTTGAACATTTCTAGCAGGGTGTTGCCATTTGTTAAATCGTCCAAGTTGCAAGATATATTCCGAGGACCAACGTTTCCAGAAGTGTCTCACAAGTGACTGACATAGTTGCCAACGCTTGAGCAGAGAGATCGGCTTAGTTGGAGTTACTTCAGGGAGAGCTGCTAATGGTTTGCCAACAAGGAAATGACCAGGAGTGAGTGCTTCAATTCCATCATCATCATTGGGTAGTGGAACGAGTGGTCGACTGTTGAGGCATGCTTCAATCTGAGTCAGGAGAGTAGAGAATTCTTCATATGTCAACTTAACATCACCTAGAATCCGTTTGAGATGAGTCTTCATGGACTTAACGGCTGCTTCCCAGATTCCGCCAAAGTGAGGAGCATGTTGGGGAATGAATTTCCAAGTGATTTTCTTATCGCTGAGGTAGCGGTTGACATCATTTTGGGTGGATGGTTGCTTGAGGAATTGATAGAGTTCCTTGAGCTCTCGAGCAGCTCCTGTGAAGTTAGTACCATTGTCGCTCCATACGAGTGAGGGAAGGCCACGTCGAGAGATGAAACGTTTCAGGCAAGCAATGAATGCTTCAGAGGTAAGGTCTGTGACTAATTCGAGATGCACAGCTTTGATGGAGAGTGAGACAAACACGCAGATGTATGCCTTAACTGTAGTTGGCTTACGGACATATCCATACTTGATGAAGACAGGTCCAGCATAATCAACGCCAACCTTGTCGAATACCGAGCCAGGGGTGATTCGTTCAACAGGTAGTTGTCCAAGCATTTGAGGTTTGGGTCTGGCGGTGTATTTGCGACATGTAATACATTTGCGAGTAACAGACCTGATTACCTTTCGTCCACCAACTATATGGTAGAACCTGGAGAGAGAAGCAGTGAGTAGAGTGGGACCTGCGTGAAGAAGTCTCCTATGCTCATCTCTGATCATCAAATGGGTGAGAGGATGTTTTCCATGTAGGATGGCTGGGTGCCGAGACCGATAATTGGATGTCTGTGAGAGTTGCCTTCTGCCACCCACACGTAGGATATCTGAGTCATCAATAAATGGTTGCAGGGGTAGGAGTGAACTAGATCTTGAGAGAGATTGACTCCCTTTGAGTGATATCAAATCTGATTTAAAATGAGCGGATTGCATTATTTTGATCCAGTAATTTTCTGCGGCTTGTAATTCAGGAACTGTGAGGTGGGCTTTGTTACGTTCTGCAGAACCTTTGGTTTGGCAATTTCGAGTGAAACGAACTATCCAGGCAGTAACGCGCTTTAGGTGATCAAAACTGGAGAATCGATCGATCGGAATGATTGGTGTGGGTGTCTCAGTAAGCACATGGACATGTAGTGATACTTCCTTCTCATCAATTTCTTGCTGATTTGGAGGCAAAGGTAGTTTTACAGGCCAATTGGAAGGTGGATCCTTGAGCCAATCTGGTCCGTTCCACCACAGAGTGTGGTTGAGTAGCTCAGAGGGGTAGAGTCCTCTGGAAGCACAATCAGCCGGGTTGTCAGCTGAGCAGACGTGTCTCCAATTGTCTGGGGGAATGAGATCAATTATAGTGGAGATGCGGTTGCCAACATAAGTTTTGAAACGTCTAGGACTTCCATCCAGCCAATTTAGTACAATTGTACTGTCAGTCCACGCATATACATGGGAGAGAGGTACATCAAGGACTCGTCTGACATGGTGGATGAGTTGAGCTAACAACTGTGCTCCACATAGCTCCAGCCGAGGAATGGTCAGCCGCTTGATGGGAGCCACCTTGCTCTTTGACATCACCAGTGATATTTGAGTGTGATCGGAGGCATCAGAAATGCGTAGGTAGACCACAGCTGCATAGGCAAGTTCAGAGGCATCGGAGAAACCATGAATTTCGGTGGTGACTACCTGAGACTCCTTGCTGGAGTAACAGCGAGGGATCAGCATCTGAGAGAGTAGGTGAAGCTCGGTTCTCCATTGTAGCCAGGCGTCATGGATATCTTCAGGCACAGGATCATCCCAGCCAATCTTGAGTTCCCAGAGTTGCTGCATGAGAATCTTAGCCTTGATGGTAGAAGGAGAGAACCAGCCTAGAACATCAAAGGTCTTCGCAACATCTGAGACAAGACCCCGCTTGGTTAGAGTTTCCAGTGGTGTGGGAGAGGGTACAGAGAGCTTGAAACAATCCTTGAGAGCATTCCATTGGATTCCAAGTGTTTTGGTGTACTCATCAGCTGTTGGCATCTCCTGTGTGGGCTTTGTGTGCTTCAGCTCTGCTGGCAGATGTTGGATAGCTTGTGGATCACTAGAATTCCATTTTCTTAGGAGGAATCCTCCCTTGGAGAAGAGTTCTTGCAGCTGTTGTTGAAGCTGGATAGCCTCTTGAATGGAGTCAGCACCAGTAAGACCATCATCAACATAGAAGGAGTTGTCCACGCTTCTTGCTGCGAGTGGGTACTTCATAGCATGGTCCAAGGCGTTCTGTTTGACGGCCATGTTTGCTGCAAATGAAGAGGCTGAGACTCCAAAAGTGACACGCGTCATCCTGTAGTCAAGTAGAGGTTCTTCAGGATTGTTGCGCCACACGAATCTGTGCAGATCTCTGTCAGTTGGGACTAACTCTATGGCTCTGTACATCTTGCTGACATCAGTAGTAAGAGCCACACGGTGCGTACGGAACCGTAAGAGAACATCAATGAGGGGAGGGTGGACGGTAGGTCCAACAAGCAAGATATCATTGAGAGAGAGACCAGTGCTAGACTTTGCCGATGCGTCAAATACGACTCGGAGCTTGGTTGTGGTGCTCTCTTCCTTGCGGACAGCGTGCATGGGGAGATAAAAGGTTTCTTCCGGTGGCTTGTTCAAGTCTCCCTTTGGTACCAGTTCAGCATGCTTGAGATCCATGTACTCATTCATTACTGTGGCAAACTCATTGAATTGATTCCTGGAACGTAAAGATCGCTCGAGTGAGAGGAACCTGCGCACAGCTGACGATCTTGACTCACCGAGCGGTTTTGCCTGAGCATCTTTCGGCAACGGTACAACAAATCTACCATCTTCATTCTTCCTATGGTTTTCAGCAAAGTGGCGAACAACAGCACGTTCTTCTGGGGAGTAATTTGAGGCAACCTTTGGGCATTCTTCGATTTCCCAAAACTTACGTAGAATGTCATCACCAGAGAGTATCATTGCGTGGTGAGATGCGACAGTCGAGGGAGTTGTGGGATCTTCTGTCTTGCCAGCAAGCACCCATCCGAATTTCGTTTCAAAGGCAACTGGTGTGCCAGGGGGTCCCTTCCGCCGGCCTTGCAACAGTACATCGGCATAAACATCCACTCCCAGGAGTATGTCTATCTTGCCAGGTTGATCAAAGCTGGGGTCGGAAAGGTGTAGGCCATTGAGATGACTCCATTTAGTGTTGAAGTGGACAGGCTGGGTGGGTAGGTCACAAGTAACACGGGGTACAACGATAGTTGAAATTGTTAGCTTCTCAGTAGGTGAGAACAGAGGAGAAATTGTGAGGGTAGCAACAGATTGCAATGGAGAGCCACGAGACATACCAGTGATTCCTGTGATTCTGATGTGCTGGGTAGACAGTGGGAGTCGGAGAGATTGAGCTACTCGCTCAGAGATGAATGACGCTGAAGATCCTGAGTCAAGTAGGCCACGCGCTCGAATACAAGTGCCATCGGGTGCATGGATGAACATCTGGCATGTCATGAGTAGAGCACTCCCAGAGTTAGACTGAGCATAGCTTGAGACCATGGGTACAACTGCAAGTGTAGAAGGGGTTACCCTTTCTGGGGGTGGCTCTTTATTCTCTGTAGTTGACCTTGAATCCTGGTGCAGCAGAGTGTGGTGTGGTTTCTGGCATTTCCGGCAGCGATTGTTGCTCCCACAACTCTTTGAGAAGTGCCCTGGCTTGAGGCAGTTAAGACAAACATTGCTTGAGCGAACGGTAGATAACATCTTGTCATGTGGGAGTAGCTTGAACTGGGGACAAGCATACAAAGGGTGTTTCTGTGTCTTACAGAGAGAGCAATTGAGTGTTGCTTCCTGGGCATTAGCTGCGAAGGAGGTAGCTGATTTGGGGGTAGCCTGCCTTGGCGGATGGCGTTTCTTAGGCTCAGTTGAGCAGGTTTCTGAGGCCTGCGCACGGAGGTCAAGGAAATCAAGCAGAGCGTCGTAGTGAGGTATCTTCCCAGCGTCTTGACTAGCTTTCTGCCATTCAAACATGGTATCTTTGTCGAGTTTTAACTCCAGTAGGGCTGTGATGAATGAGCCAGTGGGTTCTTCTTTCATCGCTCTCAGTGCTCTCAGGTGCTGTTTAATGGTGTCGTGGAATCGTCTGAGTTCCTTGCCTGAACCATCTTTCAAGCTAGGTACCTGGTAGATCTCCCGGACGTGAGTTTGGTGAATGATCCGTGGTCGGTCATATCGAGCCTTGAGAGAGTCAATGGCTTCCTTGTATTGGTCAGCAGAGTGAGACAGCCCTTCAATAACATTCTTGGCTGAGCCGTCTTTCAAAGAGTGGCGAAGATACACTAACTTCTCTGTGTTGGAGATGTCAGAGCGTTTGTCAACGGATATGCTGAATTGCTCCCAGAACGTCTGCCAACGCAGCATTTCCCCATCGAATGTGGGCACATCAATCTTTGGGAGCTTGACTGTACGCGATTCTGGGGTGGTAATGGGAGAACTTGCGGCCACAGCGGCACCTGAGGAAGGTGGGGCTGGATTCAGGAATTGGAGTTTCTTAACCTTTACTGACATACCAAAGATGTTGTCTTCTTGTTTCTGGGCATTGCTCATGAGCGAGTCTGAAGTATCGGCTGTAATTGCGAGTATCTCATTCCTGAGTTCAGAAAGCTCTCTCTTGAGGTCAGCTAGATGCTCTTGGTACAGATAGACGAGATGGACGTCGCTGCCATCGCCTTTGAGATCATTAATCTTCTCATTCATGGAGACAAGGCGCGCTTGGAGCATTGCCGATCGTCGTTCAAGAATGGCGCGACTGGGGAGTGGGCGAGCCTCAGGAGGAGGAGTTAGAGAGGGGGGCGGAGTTGTGGTAGCAGGGTTCATCAAAATTTGCAGTCTGAGATTGAGATCGGCTAATTCGTCATCGTGTTTGTCAAGGGCATCTTGTTCCACAGCCAGCTGCCCTTCGTCGTCAATAACGTCGATAACCGCAAAGTGGCGTGTTTTGAAGTCGCCATCAAGACTCTCGAGACGTTTGGAAAGCTGTTGAGCCTGAGTTCGGATTGTTAGGCTAGGTTCCTTGCCTTCAAGATCACCTATCTTGGTGGTAAGCTTGGTGATGCTGGCCTTTATTGCACCTCTCCTTCTTTTGAGAGCGGCCAAGTCAACGGTGGCCATGGTTGGGATAAGTGATAATCAGTTGTTTATCAACAGAGTCAACTTGACCACAAATATTTTCGTGGTCGAATTATGCAAGTCCAATTTGCGGAAATTTGCACCCTTGTACGTGTAAGAACACCTTTGTGTAAGATACCTTATAAGCAGAGAACAAACTATGCACCTTTGTGCAAGAGAGTTTGACCGTGCACCCTTGTGCCAGTAGACGGTTGCAATGAGACGTGCACCCTTTGTGCAGAGAGATAGCTGTATTTGCACCGTTGTGCAACTGAAGTAGGACTGTATAATAGTGACAGAGACAAGAAAGAACTGGTTTAAACAATTGATCCGTTAAGTAGCATCCGGCTCGAAGGACCATAAATATGTAGAGCTCTTTCTTGTGAGTAGCAATTCTAGTCAGGCTAGACAATCAAATAGACTAAACATAGGCTCCTATAGCTAGACTTAGCTACAACCAAATACTGAAGCTTTAGAGTACAAGTTGACTTCACTGAGTAGCTTAACCAAATTTTTATTCAGAAAGACAACAAGCATGCACAACTACTAAATCACATTGACTGAGAGTGAAGTGAGAAACATGGTGGACAAAACTTAAATACGTGGAGCAGGGCCCCCCATAGACCCTTGCAACAACAAAGAGCATGACAATGAGGAGGACAAACTGAGAGAGGAGAAGCATGAACATCACATGTTAACACCATCAAAATTTAATCTTGGCTAAGCTATAGTAAATATTACATAATAAGGTATAATTAATTATTTAATATCAGCAAAAGAAATTTTAACGCACATGAGCATAAACACACAATAATTAGTTTCCCCAGCCAAAAAATGTTATAAAAAAAACCATATCAAAAATTAATACGCAGCAGATTTTCACAAAATTGAACTGTTAAACAATCACCAGCATGAGTCCCGAAAAAGTACTTGTCAAATGTATATAGCACTGTGTTAAGATAATAATAATAATATTATTATCATGTATTTGCGTGTGAACCATTTAGGCCATATATAGTCCCAAATTTTAACGGTTTAGGAAAATAGCTTTATAGTTGTACATGTGCGGCCCTGCATAATCACAGTTAAGCCATTTGTCATGTGGGATGGCTGGCAAGTTTGGTAAAATTAATATCAATCACAATATTATTACGTATGGAGCAATAAAGTATAGCTCAGATCTAATCACTAGCACAAAGAGTATTAATAATAGTCTGTATACTGTGTTAGTTGTGATCACTGAATTGGAAGTGACCATAAGCCACATTACTTTCTAACTCAAGCTCTTGCTCAACAACTCCTGTGCTTTGTAGCTCTCGATCCTCATGTACAATGTCATGTAAAGAAACTGTTACAGGTTGGCTATCCATCTTCTTACATCTTAGACCACAAACATACCCAACAATGAAGAGAAAAGCATTAGACATTAGCAACACTGCCACTAAGGTTGCCAGTATCACTGTTATTACATTGATATCGCTGCTTGATTTAGTGGTATTGTAATCAGATCCTGTAAAATTGAAAATGCTAGTCCTTCAGATTATGAAATACAATTTTAATGTTGCAGATAATATTATTACTTTGATGTGAGCAGAACTCTTCCAAATTTGGTTGCCAACGTCCATCCAATGTACAAATAGCTGTATGCAACACTATATCTTGTGAGTCATCTGGGCAAATACATGTACAAGTGGTTCTGTTTGTGCATGCAAAATTGACAGCTAGCCCTCCTGCTGTGTGATTGTATGAGTCAATGTAGCCATTGGGGGGAGGAGAAGGAGCATCACAGATATCTATAGAAACAGAAATACAGTCAAACTTCCATTAAAATTCAGTTGTTTTGTCCCTTATAGAGAGGTTTTCCTCTTCTCGGAGGTTCTCAATGAATATAAACTATAGGAAATGATAATTTTTGGGACCTCAAACAGTGTTCCTTATAGAGAGCTCGAGGTTAAATAATATAGTATCCCTTTCTCAGAGGGTCCTTTATTAGAGGTTCAACTGTACTACAATAATAAACATTAATAATTATTACAGTAAGTCTCATGCACACCTTATTTTTATATATGCATACTACTGGTCTATTTACTTTGCATTACAACTATTAATGAAATTACAGTAGTTGATTTACCTATGCACTCAGCATCTTGTGGATATGGCTCCCATTCTCCATTTCTAGTACAGGTTGTTGTGTTGGTTCCATTCAGTGTCATTCCAGGGGGACAAGAGAGGTTTGCCATGGACCCTTCTATTGGTAGGCCACTGTGTATCACACTTGGTGTGCTAATATTGTCAGCAGCTGACAAGGATAACAATCCACAATTAGCTACATTTTGTAGTAAAAAGACATTAATTGTACATGTATATAATATGTTATCACTTAATTCAGCATGCAATGACTTACCATAAAATAATGTAATATTGCTGGACACTATACTTTGACAAACAGCAGATGCCTCCAAACTCACATTGTACTCAGTGTTGTATGATACTGTCAATTGAACACTTGTGCTTCCAGTGTGTATTATCACGGGTACCATGGGAATGATAGTGACATTGTATGATACACTTTCCTGTTGAGTCCATTCGACTACGACTGAAACACCGTCAGCTCTGTATTCTTCAGTAGTGCTGATCATTACTGGACCCAATAACACTGAAAATTAATGGTGAACAGCCTGTCATGGGTGTATATTATTCTAGATAGTATCATGAAACTCTATAAGCAGTATCACAGCCAAAGTATGCATTTATTGCATGCCTTTGCTCGTTTGGGGGGGGGGGGGGGGGGGGGGGGGGGGCTTGCAAGTACAATATCATGCATACTCTTATCACCATAATGGATAGTGGTTGAAGCTGTCATCAAGGTCCCGAAATCTTCACAGTTTACTACTGTTCCATTCAAATCCCTGTTCACTGAGTTGATTACTAGTGTAGAAACCAATGGTGAGCTAGCTCGAGCAGAAGTCCTCATAAAAGTGAATGTTGTAGAGTTCACTCTTATTACTGAGGTTTGCTGAGAGTCATCTTCAGCACTGACAAAGGTTGGCCCATACTCCATAAGTCTACCCAGTGAATTCCTCGCTGTGAAATTCCATCTTATAAAAGTTCCATTGACAGTGCAGGTCAGTTCAAGTGGATCTCCAGCTTGACAAACTCGGACTACTGATCCAGGCAACAAGGTGACTGTTACAATACCTGCATCATATTAATTGATTTCTACTACATTTAATTCGTAGATACTTTATTAATGCTGCCATAATAACATTATTGAGCTTATGACACATGCATGGGTAGTAGTATCATTAATTAAGTTTTTATTTGCAGAAACTGATATTATTAAATTTTAGTATAGCTAGATTGGTGTAGCAATACCTTTTATACAGCCAAAGATTAAAATTAACATCAATAAGTTCGAATTCTTAAGCTGTTCCATAGCTAAATAAAATGTTGCCAGTAAAAGCTCAAACGTCTCCGATTAGGTCAGAGGCGGCGCGGTTCTACTCTTCCTGTGTTCACTGGTAAGGGTCGTCTGAGAAACACCAGACTCCAGGTCATGTTAATCATAGTAAGTCCTAGCTGCCTAGTGATGTAGTAGTAGCCTCGTACGTTCCCAGGCTCCCCCTCTCCTTCGCGCGCGAAAAAAAGTGAGAAAAGGAGAGGAGGAGCCTGGGAACGAGGCTGATGTAGTAGAGCTGTTTTCCCATCTGCATGCATGTATTTGTAATTGCATGGTGCCTACCTCAGCCAAGATAAAAATTAATATGCTCAGCTACGTGCTTTGCTCCACAGTGGTCAGTTAAAACAGGCGGTGACTCTCAAGTGCGTAATTCAGTAATCTACAATACTGATCTGCACGCTTCCCCCATCAATGACGACCATTACCAGCCAGGTAGGAGGCAACCTTGCCCGTGTAGTTATCATACTGCCCTGAGGGAATGGGGAAAGTCTTTGTCCGTAGCTAGTAGATCTGGCCATATATTATAGGGGCGAAGGTTGTTTTTTTTTAACTGATTGTGAAAACTGCTGTCAATTATTGTGACAATCAATCCTGACGACACCTTACCAAGGATTCGGGAAAGTCTTTGTCCGTAACTTCATTGAGTTCGCATACGTATCCCACGACCCGTACCATGCATGGACAACTCTTTGTGCGTCGCTCCTCTGGCTTGGAGTGTTTGGTTTTGACGATCATTACCATTTCAATTTCAAGCGCAAGCTAGTGCTAGGCTAGTCACGGTACCCTGAGATTTCCATTATCTTTAGAATGTGGACAGCTACTCTGTAAATATTTTTCTGCCACTGCCTTATATCCATAATAGGTCCAAACAGGAGCTCCTGGTCCAAACCAAGTGGCTCCTACTGTATATACTATTAGTAAATTTTAATACAGCAGTGTACTATATACAATGATATATAGATATGTTGTGGTTCCATGGATCAATCATGGAACTGATTCTGAATAGGCTTTTAGTGGCTATAATAATATTATTATTCTTTTTTGAGTTCCCTATTGTGACATAATCAGTACACTAGTACTGTAGCTACATATTATAATATTGTGATTGTGGGGATAAAGATCTTCACACAGTTGCGTCAAGCTAATTCATCACCCTGAAGCTCAGTAGCTAGGTGCCAATTTGGTCTCAAATATAGTGGAATATCTAGATCTGGGTCATGTGATAGGAAGTGGAGTTATCCTTATTAGGAAACTGAAGCAATGTTATATACATCACTCTAAGCGCCCCGAGACCAAGACTGAGTGAGGTGACGTCATTCCTTGGTCTAATTGGCTACTACCAGAAATTTGTGGTGTAGACTAGATTGTGTGGTAGAGGGAGCTTGGGCTCCCATGTCCATGATTTGTTTGAATAATCATTGGTCAATGTAGTCAAAATGATGAACATCATAATTATATATGTGGCCCTTAGAATTAAATGTGGGTTATACTTCAGCTATTAAAATTCCACAAGATGTGTACGTACATTTATATTAAAGAAGTTCGCATGCTGCCATGATTAAGTTGATGGTTCACACTATTGTATAGTAGCTCCCAAATCAATGTTAACCACTGTTTAAGGCCATGCAAAGTTAATCTTCTGTTTCTCGTCCCCGCCCGCACGTACATCAAAACCCCTGTGTATACTTTTGATATTCAGATTTCGGTTGGATGACGTCATCAAGCCATAACTAATTAATCAATAATAATTAACTATTCTGGGGTGTGGTCTCGTTGTTAGTTGCTCGAGGCCCGAGTGGATGCTCTGAAAATCGATTGAATGCTCAGCCTCTATATACCAACAATTAGTCAGCAAAAATCATCAATAACTGCTATGATACTGGAAATGGAGCAGATATAGAGCTAATCATTGTTGGAGATGCTATTTCAGCTTGTTAGCAATTAATGGGGGTGTGGTATCAAATATCAAAATCATCTGTGTCCCTTATGTGCTTTGGAGTACCGTAAACTCTGGTTATTAAGCGCACCTCGCTATTAAGCGCACATTATTTATTAAGCGCATGCCCTCTTCTTGTCATAAGCTATTGTTTATTAAGCGCATGCGCTTAATAGGCGTGGCATTCTATGAAGCTGACCTTGACCGGCTGGAAAGTAGTTGGAGTCCAGCTATCTTTGGAGAAATGATGGCCACGAATAACGTTATCATGCAAGAAGATCGACTAATCGCCAGCACTCGTCAGCTCGAGCGGCAACTGTAAACGTTAAAGTGCTCGATCGATCGATCGAGCGCTAGTGCTAGCTATAGCCAGAGCTCTAGCGGCCCAGGCCTCGCATCCATCACGTGCCCAAACGCTTGTGGGCGTGGTTATGTGCCGTATAAGCGCATATCCTTTATTAAGCGCATACTGTCATTCCGTTTACCGCTATAAGCGCATGCGCTTATTAACCAGAGTCTACGGTATCCTATAGGACGAGAAACACAATACTTAATTTGTGTGGCCTAAAAGTATGCAATGTACACACCCACTAATCGTTAGTGTTACTATAGGAGAGCTCACATGACACTGCAAACTCATGTTTGCAGTGATTATTTCTCAGTGTTTCTATGCTTCCGACATTGTTACAAACATCAGAATGTGAGAAGCCCTTGTTCATAACTACATAATAGGTGATTTCCCTGGGAAAGCCCCCAACAGTTGATTCTAGTCATAGTCACATTCCAATTCGGACACACAAAGTCTCATTCCCAATATTGTGTAATAATACAGGCACAAGTTTAAGGGAATAACAAAGAAATAATAATACATAATATTATACAGTAATGATAGTAAATATAATTATTGATGCTAACAGGGATAAAAACAAATATGTACATTTTAGGTATTATCTTCAGCAGAGTTAACTGGGTGATCGATATCATAGTCTACACTATACAATGTCATATGCATGTACCTGTTAAGGAGGGTGGGAATGAAATTATACTGTATTTTCAAGTACTTTAAGTGCACTATAAATTATTGTTTAAGTTGACCACAAAATAAATTATGTCGGGCATGAGGGATGTATGGCATTTTTGCACCGAAGCACGAGGGTGCGAAGTGGCCCAAGGGCTGAGTGCAAAAATGCCATGCATCCCGAGTGACCGTAATATAACTATTTTATGTCCCGTAGTCTTGCCTGGGGTGTGCTTTGCGGTTAGTGCATATTATGGCATACATTGTATGTGATACTAAGGCATGAGAGGATCTTACCTTTACTTCCTCAAGCTTATCTCTTGCATTATACTGATCCTGCAAAAGTTAGGGAGTGTGGTACATACATGCATACACAAACAAATGGCAGTACACATACACATGAATTCCTCGGACTTCACCCTCATGCAGAGTACCATTTACCCATAGTACAACTAAAATTACTAGAGACATGCACAGCCTGTTTGGGGTGAGCCTGAGCGGCTGACTTGAGTGAGACCCGACCAAAAAGCCATCGACTTTGAAGACCATACATATGGACACAGATCCAAGTAGACCATGACAGTCATAATAATATTATTATAGCTGCCGTCCAATAGCCCCCTCCATGTAGTGTATATGTATGCCAACAGTTAGCCTCGATGCCAGGAGAATATAATATATAATCTATGGTTATTAATTAGTATTGATTTGATAAGACACACCACAACAGGCGCAGCACTAGCAGGATGTATTAAGCACAAAAATAGTATAGTAATTAGTTCAAGTTTATGATAACTGTGAGTTCTTAGCAAATACTTCATCAAGTAAATGATTATTGACATCAGGTGCTATAGTCACATCACAATGAAAGCTAGCGGCACACAAACAATCCTATTCAGTGTAGAGTTTCTGATGGTGGGACTTAAATGCAGAATTATATATACCTAAGAGTGGTATAGAACAGCTGAGAAGAGGCAGCAAACACTTCACGAACTAGTTGCGACTCATTCACATTTAAGGGCAGATAGCACTAGGTTTGCATATCTACGAAAGACTATGTTAAATATACTACATATACAAATGAGCAACTTGGTGAAGAATACCAGTATGACACATACACAGAAGATGCCAGATCTTATGCAGAATAATATTATTAACTGGACTGGGTCTGACGGCCAGAATCAAACGTGAGGCTGGCTCGCCCATTGTGTATTTTCAAAATAATATACCCTATTATTTGTAGAGTACATGTGGTTTGTACTCTATAGCTGTTTTTCTTTCAAAGTGTGGCTTCATCATAGTACAAGTACAAGGATACATTGAGGCAGCTGTCCTGTTGTCCACCAGGGACAATACTTATCCATATACCCTGTTGCATATTAACTGGTTGCAGGGCCTGTCAACTGGATCACCAGTTACAGTGCACATGTAATTATGCAACAAGCTAGCCGGGTGTACATTGTGTATAGAGCGTTCAGTTACATCACCGGCATGGTCGACCATCTAAAGCTACAGAATATTACTAATGATTATCATACCTCATGATCAACAGTAGGAACACATTTTATTTTTGGTCCTAAAGTGTGAAAATAACAAAATGTAATAGTAAAAACACTATACATATTAAGGGATTAAAATACATGCATACAGGAAGAGGACATAATACAATTATAATTGCCATACTGTAGTTGGCTTGCAAAGTTTAAACTAGATGGTGGTTTGTACCTAATTATAGTAACAGCCACCTGCATTCTGGTCTGCACTATAATGGCTTTTTACTACATACTCTTGTTACTACTTATAGCCTAGATTGATCATGAGCTTTGCCAGATGTCTAAGTAATCTAGTTACTTGCCCTCATACAGTGAGTACTATGTAAGTGGATTTGAGAAAAGGGGTAACTTCATTAAATTCATAGTGATTTTATAGCTGCTAGTGTTGCAAAAGTTAGTATTTGCACTGTGAATTTAGACAAATTATGAACTTACCCCTTTTCAATAGTGTAAGATCATTCACTACACTTGCATGACATGTGGTGCACTATCCTGCTACACTAGCAAGGACTAACGATTAAAAGTGGCAGTACAAAATTATAGTTAACTCCTGTTCGCAATTAACTAGCGCAACACCAATCTGTACATCGATTGGTTGTATTTGGTAAATGGTGATAGGGCTGGGCTTTTGCTGCTGTGGGAGGGCCATACCCTCCCACTCTGCTTGCATGCTACTGCTGCTGCATGCTTGTGCTGCTGCATGTGCCACTGCATGTGCTGCTGCATGTGCCGGGGAATCCCCTTTTAATGAGGTGTGTTCCCCTTTAATTAGGTGGCTGGCTGTTGCAGGGGGTTTACCCATTTGCAAATTGCTGGTACAATAATTATTGCCATTTTCAATACTCCTGTGATGATGGGGAATACCCACCTCAGCCCTATCACCGTCCCACCTTATTGGTGGAAAATGTACAGTACCTGGTTCTATTCTTACTAGTCTGGAAATAGCGGGAGGGTGTCAGGGAGGGGAAATTGCAAACTTCAACTGCTGCCTCAATATGGGCAATTCTGGCGGCCAACAACTCAGTGTGGCAGCTAAAGCAATCACGTGTCCCCGTATGCCCCGCAAATGCGCATGCGTCCAGCCCTATCACTGCTTCTATGCTGGCAGGCTGCTCCAGAGTTAACATTGTTTTACCTATAGCAAAACGTCTATTAACTCCTGTTCGCAATTAACTAGCGCAACACCAATCTGTACATCGATTGGTTGTATTTGGTAAATGGTGATAGGGCTGGGCTTTTGCTGCTGTGGGAGGGCCATGCCCTCCCACTCTGCTTGCATGCTACTGCTGCTGCATGCTTGTGCTGCTGCATGTGCCATTGCATGTGCTGCTGCATGTGCCACTGCATGTGCTGCTGCATGTGCCGGGGAATCCCCTTTTAATGAGGTGTGTTCCCCTTTAATTAGGTGGCTGGCTGTTGCAGGGGGTTTACCCATTTGCAAATTGCTGGTACAATAATTATTGCCATTTTCAATACTCCTGTGATGATGGGGAATACCCCAAATAAACCCTATCACCCCAAGTGATCTTTCCCCAAATCACAGGGAGCCCAAATCATAGTAAGTAATAACAATTATAAATAAATCACATCATTGAATCAAGGTATTGTGAGTATGCACAAATGCATTGAAGGTCCACTGAATCCCTGAGTCACTCTTGTATGAGCTGGGCAGATATACTGGCCAGTTCGCTGCGAGGCAGCCGGATGTATCTTTTATATGAATCGCTGCTCCACCTTCCGAGAGTTTGTATAGTAGTTTCTGGAACTCCTGTAGCTGAGGCCGTCGTGGCCGCCCCTATACGGAAGGAGTGGCCTGAATAGTAGGAGCAATCGATGCCTGCCTTTGTGAGCGTGGTTCGGAGAGATGAGATGAGAGCTTGTTGGGTGAAGGGTGAGCCTTTGCTATTAATGAAGAGAGGACCTTCTTTAAAACCTCTTACTGCCATGTAGGCTAGCACCGCCTTTACCGGGCAAATATGGGAGTTGGTATGCCCGACTACAAGGAATGCTCCTTGCCTCCATTGGTCTGTCTTAGAGCCCTTAATATGGATTTGCAGTACTGTTGGCTTAGACAAGTTGTCAGCTGCGACGTCATTGACTGATAGGTGCCAATTGGGGTCGAAACGCTCCCCTTGTTTTAGAGTGAATTCGCCGGAGCGGAGAAAGGCGAAGAAGCCGAGGCAACAAGCTGCCCAGAGGAGTTTGTTCTCATAACTGTCCGGATTCTGGTTTAGAACCTCGTAGATGCGGCTTAAGATAAGCGGGGTAATTGGTAGCCGACAATCTTTGCGAGGTGGTTTTGTTCTACGAGCACCCCTCATGAGGAGCTCAAGTTGCGTTGAACCACGTAGTGGGTCCTCGTATCCTTCAGAAATGTGAAGGTGCCGGACTGCAGAGAGGTACGTCCTCATGGATGTGTACGCTATAGTCTGGGAGAGGTCTGCTGCAAATAGTATCAGCTGCTGCTGGTTCGCTGGCAGTGGGTTAAGTTGCATACGTGAACAGAAGTTCAAGTATCTTGCTTGCGCCGAAGAGTAGGTTTTTCTGGAAGTGGGGGCGAGGCTGTTGTTAATGAGGCTATTAGCGATGTTCGCCAGATGTCCGACAGCCAGTCGGGTTGCCGAATCACTAGGATATCCCATAGCGGCTCTGGGACTGGAGTGGGTTGTGGTTCGGCCTCGGGTGCCTGGGAGAATAAAACCTGTGGGAGATTGCGAGAAATAGCATCAGCAATGGAGTTATTGCTACCCGCGATATGTTTGGCAATTAAGTGCACATTATAGAATGCCAAAATGAAGTGTAGCGTACGCAAGAGGTGCATCACTAGGGGGTCCCGACTGGTAGAACTGGCCAAGATATTTACGACTGCCATATTGTCGCATTTGAATAGGATGTGGGAGTCGCGCCAACGTGCGCCCCATGTAGCGGCAGCCAGAAGTATAGGCAACAATTCCTTTGTATGAATTGGTACGTGTTCCCACAGTCCCAGCCAAGGGCGTTGCAGCCACTTGTGAGTTTCAAGCCAGTATGCCCCGCAACCCCAGCTACCTGAGGCATCCGTAGTGATTGTGAAGGCTGGGGGCTGTAGAGGTGTGAGCACGCGCATCATGGATTTGCCGTTCCAACACTGCAAGAAGGTGCGCCACCACGCCAGGTCAGATTTGAAGTCTGTTGTGAGGTGTATCCAATGGTCTAGTTGCTTAGCTTTGTTGGCTGTGTCGATCATTCGACGAAGAAAAATTCGGCCTGGGACCACAATCTTAGCTGCATGCGATAGCTTCCCGATTAAGGAGAGGAGTTCCCGTTTCTTCCCCGCCCGCTTGGAGGACCATTTGGCTATGAGCTGGTGTAATTCCGCCACTTTCCCATCCGGGAGACGCATTTCCATTGCCACTGTGTCCAACAGTATCCCCAGAAAGACAAGCATTGTAGTGGGCCCCTCGACCTTTTCGTGCTTGAGGGGGAGTCCCAGTGTACTGCAGCTAGATTTAGTGGTTTGTAAATTGTTGGAGCACTCTTGTGATGCGGGTGATCCTAGGAATAGAAAATCATCTAGGTAGTGTAGGAGGTCGGTAACCCCTTCCTTGGATAATACCCATTCTAACGCATCGGCAATTGCGTTAAATATCTTTGGTGCCGACCTCAGCCCGAAGGGGAGAACGGTATCTACATACACGCACCCATTCCATGACATTCCTAGGAACTTTCTGTCTGCTGGGTGAATCGGGATGTTTCGAAAGGCATGCTGAATGTCAATTTTTGCCAGTAGTGTGCCTTGGCCAAGGTGTAAGATTCGCCGGACAGCCTGGTCTACTGTAGCGTATGTGAGTGAGCATAGGTCTTTTTGTATAGCGTCATTGACGCTATTGCCGTGTGGGCTGGAAAGGTCAAGTATCAAGCGCCACTTTCCCGGCTGCCCGGATTTGGGGATAACCCCAAATCTACTGATCTGAATGAGTGGGTTATCAGGGACTGGACCCCTGATCCTGCCGGCTTGTAGTTCTGTGCGCAGGTAGTCTTCTACCGGGGTAGGGTGTAGTGACGCCGAGTGCATGTTTCCTTTCGCCCTTTTACAGGTGAGGAGCCTGTTGACGCCAATGTGAAAACCTTTTGCAATACCTGACAGTATGTATTGTACAAACTGTCTGTCGGGGTGCAACGCTAGGGCCTTCTCCCATTGATGGTGGACGAGGGGAGTAGTAATTTCGAGGGCCGAGGGTGGCAGTGGGATTGGTACTGCATCTGTGTGAGATTCCAATTCTAGCAAGTGTTGGGTATAAGGGTATAACTGACGGTTATTGCTTTGCTCGTTTAGATAGATATACCAGTCTTTATACGATATTTGTAGCGAATTGTCCTGTGTAGCAAAATGCGATTGTAATTGGGTCCTATGGGGGGAGGGGTGCGAAGAAGAGCATGAATCAGATAGATGGTGATGTGCATGGGTGAGGGGTGGCGGCAGCACTCTAACGCCTTGCGGCATCAGGCCGAAAGGGTGGTCCCCCTCCGACCTGCCTCTGCTGGTTGGTTTGGCAGGTATATGCTTTGTGCAGTGTAGAGCTGCACTTTAAACAGCAGTGTCGGTATTTACAAATTGAAGGTTACATCCCTCTGGCGAATTCCATTTTCTGCAGATGGGGGTGGTGGTGTATGGGTTAGCCCGTGGTTTGTCCGTAGACTTGGCACTTTTTCCACCTGCCTCTACCTTTTTTAGGTTAGTGTCCTCTTCTAAATGCGTGTTTTTTGCCTTAGCCCGTGTGAAGTATATTGTCCACAAAGCTGCATCAAGGCGGGCCCATGGCTCATTGGGTTTTGTTGCGGCTTGTCGGCGGAAGTGAGTGTCGTAGTCAAGCCATGGCATATCATCATAGTCTATGCTTGCTTTGATGATGATGGAACAATATGCTAGGAGGTCAGCTGTGCGCTCGGGTTCACGCATGAGGATGATAGCGGAGTAAGTGTTGAAGCATATCACCCATTCCTGTATGGTTGATATTTGCTTTTTGGGGCGTGCTTTGTCTGTCTTTCCGAACAGATCAAAAACGGTGGGCTCAGGAGCGCCTAGCTGCGATGGGAGCAAGTCTCGAAAATCAATGAATTCCTTCTTCCAAATCCGCTCGGCCAGTTTCTTGGGCACTGGGGGAGAGCAGGGGCCTACACTGATAGCCTCTGTGGACTGTGTAGTCTGAGGGGCACTGAGAGCTGTCAGGGGGGTGGTAAGGGGTATCAGCAATGGGGGGTCTGCTGCAGGAGACGAGGTAATGGTTTGCATGCCGGCTAGGGTACGGGGATCAGGGAGTTGGGCAAGTGGGGTTTCTGGCGTGCTGCGTGTTTGTTGGGCCCCTGTGAAATACGAATGACCATATCATAGGCCGCACATAATATGATAAGTGTATATTCGGGTTATGGGACCATTGGTATTGCTTCTCAGCGCTATAGCCACAGCGGTGTTATTGCTGTGTCGTGTGGCCCCGTCCCTGTAAATATTATGGAAGGGCGCAAGCAAAGAGCCTAGCCTTGTGGGTACGGGGTACCGCTTGGCCCGCACGTGATTGGCGCGTGCGTACTAACAATGGCGCCAATAATTATTAATATGCATGCCTGGCCTTATAATTTTTAACTTGCTTAATCATACATAGCAGTTTACCTTGAGCCTGGAGGGATTGAGTCACTTTTTCAGCGATCGCGTTTTCAAGGGAAGGCAGCGCGGCCTGTATTGACCCTGTTATCATAGACTGCAGCTGGTCCATGGATAACGCGGCTCTTCTTGGCTGCTCGACTCCCTCTGTGTGGTCGTCGGGGCTATGGGGGTTGCCATCCGAATCGTCCTGCGACATCTTTTTACCCTTGGTATCCGCTCAAGCACCGAAATTGCAAACTTCAACTGCTGCCTCAATATGGGCAATTCTGGCGGCCAACAACTCAGTGTGGCAGCTAAAGCAATCACGTGTCCCCGTATGCCCCGCAAATGCGCATGCGTCCAGCCCTATCACTGCTTCTATGCTGGCAGGCTGCTCCAGAGTTAACATTGTTTTACCTATAGCAAAACGTCTAGTAAAACCTAAAACTAAAATGAAATCTTCATACCTTTATGCATGTAGTGAATAATTGTAGTAATGATGATGGTGCAAACAATGACAATTGCAAGAAGAAGAATACCACCAGCAGCACTGCCACCAATTATCGCATAATTGACAGTCATCATACTCCCTACAAGGTATAGAAAGGAATAATAATAGGAGTGTATTATGAAGATTAAGAGTGTGTAACTGCGTGGGCGACCCAGCTCTACACTGTGGAATGGCGTCATCCTGTAGGTGTATCAGCCAACCATAGCTACTACATACATACATGATATTGTGTTTATAGTTGTACATGTGTGGTTGCAGGTGTGCTGCACAGTGTCTGACTAGAACTCCCCTACAAAGGGACTACATAATATTATACCCCTGCAGTATTATTCTTAGATCATAGCTGTAACAAATGCTGCAATTTGATTGGCTACTGACAGGTATCTATATCTCATAGTCACCTACAAGCTTCTCATAGTCACCTACAAGTTTTGCCCCCTGGCTCTAGCAATACAAAGCTATATGATCTAAACTTGTTAGACACTGTTTAGTCAGTTTCTATGTGATTTAGAAGATCTCAGGGCTCTCATAGAACCCTTGCTTCGCTCGGGATTCTATATAGAGTCCTTCGGTCTTCTAAATCACATAGAAACCTCCTAACTAACTAATATATAGGCTGCACAGTTTTCACAAAATCATGTACTTGTTGTCTGGTATCAGACCCTTGCTGGTATCTAGATCTACTAATTGCTGTGACACCACCATCACACTACATATCACCCCCCCCCCCCCCCCCCCCCAAAACTAGCACATAAAGAATCTAAATCACATATGGATACCCAGACAAGCCTTCAGTATAGAATTTGGGTCTATAAGCTCCTTTTGATGTGGCTACAGGCTGCGCCTGAAAACCATATACGATGGCATCTAATCATGCCTAATTATAAGTTTTGCTTAATAAGAACATTGTCATAAATGCATGGCCACTCATGTGCTTATATTATAAGGAAAATGTGGATTACCCATGCAGGGGCTCATATAACAAAAAAGGAGTTGAAGTTTCTGACCAGGCACATGTCATAATTTAATATAATAATATTATCATGTAATTTATGTGCATAAATCTCACCTGCTTTAGGTGCTGCATTTTCTATTGCCATAGTAGCCGTACCTTCTGAACCAAAGTTACTATTACTGGCAATCACAGACGTCACAGGAGCAGACATTGGCGTAGTAGATATACACTCTATAATAATATGAAATCACATTATTTAAGTCACTATTAAGACTTAGTATGTAGCTACAAACCTGAAATTTGAAAAGACACATTGGCACCAATTTGAAAATCCAAGTTGATGCACGTTATATATAGTGACGTATCAACAGGTAATCCTTCACTTGGTAAAGTCAACGTGCATACTAGTCCATCATTGTTAGAAATTTGAACATTTGAAGAGATCACTCCAATACCAGGAATATTGTAAGTTTGTGATTCATCCCCACTTGAACAGCGAGGCATAATGTTCGATAAGCCTATATTATTACTGCTTCCCCACTGAATATTATGTGAATTTCTTGCCGTGCACTCAATTATGACATTGCTATTTGGACAAGTTCCTTCCTCTTGAAATGGAAGCATAGACACACTTGTTATATTTTCATCTAGAATCAGGCAGAGATAGTGCAGTTTAATTGCCAAATACCATCATGGGAAAATAATGATTATACATACATAATAATACACGACAACAATACTTACTCAGAGTTTGATATGTAACACTATCTGTTGAACCAGTGTCAATATTCCGACAAGTAATAGTGAAACTACTGTAAATTGAGGCAACACTAATGCGAAGGATAGAGTGTAGCATTAAATCTCCATTGTCATTGTACATTCGAACAAATGTAGCTTGAGCACCATTTGGACTTGTATCAGTATCCCCTGGTGTACTGCCTGAATTAAACGTCAGCTGTTGTCCAGAACCAATATATTCATCACTACGCCAAGCCATAGCCTGTGAACCTCTGGTTGTGCACTGCACAGTGACAGGTTGATTCACGTATACAGCTGATCCATCCGGTACTGAAGGGTTCAAATCAGGTTCACACAGTACTGTAACCAGTGTACCTACATATACATGTATATCAAAGCAGCACACATCATTAATACAACACATGTACACGAGTGTCAGCTACATTATTATTACAGGGAATACATGCATGTAGAGGCAGGGTTCTCCCCAGCAAGAATCAAAGGTTTAGCAGGTGAGTATGGTATGGGTGGAGTTAATGATCAATCATTAATTTTTGTTACCACATCAAAGGAATATGAATACTGAAGACATGGGGGGGGGGGGGGGGGGACACTGAGAGGCCTACACATGTATCATATATATAAGATTATAGTTGTCCGTCCGTCTGTCTGTCCGTAACGGAAGGTCGGCGAAGTGATTTGACCTCGCGACACAAGAGGCTATATCTCTGGCCCTCGAGCATTAGAGGCTACAATCTGGCGATCTCTATGAGCGTCAGCCTTGGCACTAGCTACAGGCACGAACACTAGCTTCTTGGACGGACTGTACAAAACCAAGCGACAAATGGGGACTTACATTCAGTGACCTGCAGTTAGGCAAGCAGCTTGATTCATGAGAAGATATGGTCCGAGTGGACATCACGGAGGTAGTAGATTCTGACTTTGACTTCTCGCGTTCTCAAGTCTTGCGAGGGGAGCTACGAGCAAGCTAACGACTTTTTGGACAGTTGATTGATTTAGCGGTGCCTTAAATGCGCATGCTCAATAGAATGTTCCAGAACATAGGTAAAGGGCAGTTTCAGCCACTTTGCTGATCTATTATACTAGCACTAGTACTCTGGCCTGTGGCGGTGCACCCTTAGAAAGAGTATTATAATAGTGTAAAATTGTGCCTTATCATGGGGTAAGACCACTCCACATGCAATTGTACAGTAACTTTACTTTTGTGGGTACTAAATTAATGCCAAAATAGAACAATAACGTGCAGCAGGGGGCGAGCGAAGCGAGCCCCCCCCCCCCCCTGCTTGTAATGTATTGTGTATAATACCACTAGATGACTAGTACTCGTCACAGGGCTCGCTTTAACACATGTATACATATACCTGACAGCAAAACATTCAAAAGAAACATCATCAATATTATGCTGGACATTGTCCCACAATTATACGTCAAGAAATCTGCATGAGGAAATAAAAATGATATAAAGCGATATTAATTAATTTTTCTAATTACCCCGGCATATGTATGCACAAGGCCATGATACTATAATATAATATGAAAGCAATTGGTTCTATCACAGCCACATCGAACCTGTTAGGCATGCAACACCAAATGAGACTTTAGTTTCCCGTCCACCGCCCGCCCCTTGCTGAGTCACCTTTCCAGTTTTATGCCTTTGCCCGAGTTGTAGCGCATGACGACCATTACCATACGGGTTCAAAATTTAACTCTCTCCTGAAATGATCACCCCACAAATTAATATCTCGTATATCCCACTATTAAGCGCATGCGCTTATATAGCGAGATGCGCCTAACAAGCATCCAAGAACGCATGCGTGTTCACGGTATCATTAAATTTTAGAGGCATGGCCAATCGATCGATCGCAATATCATTTATGTTGCTGCATTCCGCCCAGCTCGAAATGGCGCTCATAGCTCAAGAAATTATCGATAGATCGATAGTAGCCATCATGATTTCGAGTACCTTGAAAAGGCTGGAACCCTGGGCTAGCAAGAAAGCATGCAGATAAATAGAATTCGCTTAATAACGAATATGCACTTGTAAGCGAAATGCACCTAATAACGAGAAAATATTATCAGGGGCGTAGCTTAGTTGTTTCTTTGTTGCCCGGAAACCCCCCCTGGCAGTCAGATTCAGTCTTATATTAGTATGATTTAGCCATCAGGAAACCCCCCTTGGCTTCCATATTTAATGTGCAGGTACTAAAATCTCCTGAAGCTTAGCCTAGATCTCCTCCTTTTGTGCTTTTCCCTGCCAAAATCTCGAGAATCTAGCCAACTCTCGCTGAAAACGGCGATCGTTAATTAGAGGGTGTGGCCGAAAAATGGGCGTGGTCATTAAAATTTTCGCGCGCGGAGGAAACCCCCTCAGAAAATCCCGGCTACGCCCCTGATTATGGTACATGGTACAAGTCTAGATACATGTATATGCATGCATGACAGTGGCATATCTAGGATTTGAAGGAGGGAGGTGCTAGATCAATCGCACACAAAATGCGTGCGCTAAATTTTTGGTCATGCCCCTCATTTACGCGTTCTTGAAGATAGCTGGCTGACAAAGAAAGCTGTTTTAGGCCTAGTGGCCATCAGAAAACACCGTTTAAGGAGCGAATGTTAGAAGCCAGTAAGTTTATGGTTGGTAGGAGCTGCCAGTTATCGATTATCATTGACAATATTTGTCACTATTAAAGGTACTGAGCTGGCTGTTGTGCCAGAGCTGAGGGGGGTGCTCCAGCACCCTGAGCTCCATGCATGCTAGATACGCCACTGCATGACATATAAAACCGCTTCCTGTCTCTCATGTATTCAGGGCTCGCTAGCGTTCATGCTCGCCCTGAATAATATGATGCTGATCGTTGCAGTGGACAATCCTGAAGTCCAATGATGATCAACAAACTTTCTTCAACTCGGAAAGGTCAGTGAGATTCATTGTTAAATATTACACACTGCCCACCCACATCAAATATGGGTGGACAAAAGTCTTGTTTTCACTATGAATCTCATTAATATTCCATGAATCTCATTGAGTTGAAGAGCTTGTTGTTGGACTTCAGGATTGTCCAACGCAACGATCAGCATCATTTTTATTATTAATAGTATAATATTGTAGCTATACTAACGTTATTATAGTCTGTAGCATTGTTTTTGTTGATAAAAGAATGCAATAATACAAGAAACAGGCGGCAGGCGGTGAATGGGAAACTAAAGTCTAATTATGATTGGCGTGGCCTTTAATACGGCAATGTGGGTACTCTAGCTAAAGTAACAAGCATGGTTACCACGGATTAGGCCAGGCAAACTGAATTCCTATAGTTCGCTAAACACCTCGTAAACACCATTTCGTTCTGCCGCTTATTAAACGGTAATACAAAGGGCTTATGTATAGGCTACTAGTATTAAGCCTACCCACAAAATATTATACAAAATTCACTGAACTTACACCAGGATATCGTAGTGCAGAAGATCACACACACAAACAACGGCTTCTGGTCCGAGTGGTAGCTAGTAGACTTTAAATTGGTACTGCCGCTCCTGAGTATAATACTGACCAGCGCAGCACGCTAATATGAATCGTGACCTAAATCTCGTTCCCTTGCCCTCAATAATATGGCAAAAATCAGATCCGGACTTCCCCATATTTACTGGAAATCAGATCATGGTCATGAACTTAGCCAGCTGTATATATAGTAGTACTAGCATACTCCTTGTGGAAAAATTAACGTCATTATGACGTTAGGGGGGCGGCGTCTTGCAGCGCAGCTTGATCAATGACGTTATCTCCCCAGTAGCAATTTACTTTTCTGTGGTTATAAGGTAATTATGGTGTAATTATGATGAAACCTATGGTGTAATCTCTTAGGTAATCTATGAGGTAATTATGAGAAAATTCAGGGCCTCGCTGGAGCCTTTCTGGGACTTGAAAATCAGTGAATATGTAGAGTATCTTACGCGTGTATCCAGCGAATACATTACAAGCTGAGCGCTACTTTCTCTGAGAAGTACTGTTGGTTGAACTTCACGTGTTTTCTTGGCTTACGTAATGCCGTGGATAAATAAAGCTAGCCTTGCGCTATATATAGCACGCATTGTCACAAGCAAGGGGCTGTCCCGCGCGCGACTGCAGCAGCGTGACCAACCTGAAGTTCGGAAGGAATACTGTACTGTACTGTCGAGTTCGTCTCTGTGATTGAAGCATCGAAACTTGTCGCTATCAAGGCTGAGAGTCGATCTTAGACGCCATCTCCATGATTTCTGGGGCGAGCATCGATCGATGTGTACGCATTCTATTGACGACCTTTTACCACATGCACCATTACACTACTGGGGAGATGGTCAAGGGTTCATATTGCAACTGCATTGAATTGAAACTGCATTGACAGCAGATTTTAGCTTTAGTTGTGATTCTTGTGGTTGAACAAGTCTAGGCTAGACATGCCTCCAGCAGTGTCAAAATTTGCATTTTTGTGACAGCTGTATCAAGCACTACGTAGCTAAAATTGTGCACGTAATGATGTTAATTTTTCCATATCAGTAGTGTTGTAGGGATGGGGGTGCCTACTGATTCCCCTATTAAGTGAAATATGGACCCCCGAGTGCAGCCCTACAATAGTGAGTAGATCTATGCTAGTAGCTATAGCTACATGTAACAGTATAGCTAGAAAGTTATCCAATGTGGTAGCTTTGAATAAGTTTTATCAAGGGCTTATAGACCCCAAAGGGGGAGAGGGCATGTAACTGGCACCTGGCAAACTTCAAATGCATAGGCTAAAAATAGTAAATCCACATTATCAGTCCATCCATGATCAATACTGCAAATAACACTAGCTGTAGGTAGCTAGTCAGTCGTCTCGCCCTCTACCTTGAGCTGCACCTCGAGCTCATTGATACTGATGGAGCCTGCATGCCACTATATATAGTCTGTTACTACAAACACATTCTAATTTCCAATGAGAAATCCTAATGTTAGTATTTTTTTGACCAAATATCATGTATTACTAGGGAATCATACTGATTGTACTTTGGTGTCAGAGAAAAATCTCAACAAACTCTTTATTATTACATAATGTTATTATATAATGTATGACAAGAATGACATCAGATGTTTAGGTAGCTAAATTATTAGTTTCTTCGGCATAAAAAATGTTAATTTCCCTTTTGATGAGCTGGAGAGTGTTAGCCTCTATTGCATAATTAATGCTGTTCCTTTTCGAGAGCAAAGCACCCATAGGAGGTTGACCTGCACATAGTGATAGATGAGCAATGCATGCAATAAGCTTCATATATGTATAATGCTTGAGTACAGAAATTTCTGATCCTACTAATACAAATACTTCTATAGACATGTTATTGTTACAGTAGCATGCATCTAGCTATTTTATTTGAGATGCGGTAGTTTTGCTAATTATATCATATAAATGCTAGACATTCTAACATTTAGAATGCTATTTATGCCAAAGTTATATAATATTATTATATTTACTCTGAAGCAAGTGTGTGTAATAAGAGGCATGACTATGGCTTATCTTACCATAATAATAATATCCTAGGTAATATACAACTCCAGAAGAAATTAATGCTTTTGCTAAAATTCCATCAGAAATGCTAGACATTCCAACATCTAGAATGCATTGATCTATGCATGTATGTTAATCTCTTATATTATGTTAAATTTAGGTTTACACATGAAGGATCAGATATTTCTGATCCATAATATTATGGTATAGCAGTATATATTATAATCACACACATTTGTAGGTATATTATAGCAGGATCAGAAGGTTTATAATTTCTGGTATATATAAAATTTAGTTTTACACATGAAATAATAGTTAGACACTGTTTAGGAGGTTTCTACGTGATTTAGAAGACCGAAGGGCTCTATGTAGAATCCCGAGCGAGGTCTTCTAAATCACGTAGAAACCGACTAAACAGTGTCTAACAACTTTAGATCCTAGCAACAATGCCCATAGGCTTGACATATAAACTGCTGCCTAGCAACAATCCTAACCACAGGCAACAATTTTTTACAGGTTTATATGAAAAATTTAGCTACAGGTTTATATGAGCTTTTTACAGGACCGGTTTATATGAGAAACTAGATACCTGCTCCTGACCAATCAGATAACAGTATTTGTTACAACTAGGATCTAAGGATCAGATATTTCTGATCCATGGTGTAGCTACCATCAGTATATAATCACACACATTTGTAGGTATATTATAGCAGGATCAGAAAGGTTTATGATTCATGCAGTAAGTCCATTATAACTTGAAGGTTCAGAAATTTCTGACATACCATGTATATTGGGCATATAATAGGCAACAAAAAGCATAATAATGTTATCCTCGATTTCACAATAAATGCCCAATTTGGCGGTTCGGTACGGGATCACCATACCTATACTGCATGATTCATGCGATACATAAGTCCATTATAACGTTCAGAAATTTCTGATATACCACGTATAATTATAGCAAAAAGCAGGATCAGAATTTTCTAACCTCTATCTGACACTCAGACAGTGTGTACAAATTTTCGACTGGGGGGGGGGGGGGGGGTGCATGTTCTATAGCCACCCTATAGTACCTGTTGAAAGTTGCACATTGATGATCCAGTCAGCTGGACTTGTGTATAGTTCAATAAGCTCCCTATACACTTCCTTGTCAAAGTCTTCACCTACTCCCAAACGGTCACCAGCGTCATCTTGCAATATTGCTGCGGTAGAGGAAAACATGTTGGTCCTCCTTGGTAGACGAGAGAGGGCTTGGCCACACTGTGCTATCACTATCGCCTTAGTAGCATCCAACAATGCATGCCCCATAGATGCTGTGAAAGCAGTAAATTAAATATAATATTGTTATTATTATATTATTATGTATCATTAGCTTTATTACCATTTGTACTGTCTTTTAAATGCACAAATGCCACCTCCACTTCCATCATACCACACTCTATCAGTGCTGCTTTGATGTCGCTAATTGCATAAGGAGAGCCTGGAACTGCAATAGCATAATTTGTCTTTCCAACCGTTGTATTGATCGCCTTGATGCTCCTCACATACATCTTTAGTGTAGATATTGCCTAAAAATTATATGTAAAAATTGATGTGCACCTACATTAATCAATAGTCTAAGAAGTATACCTCTTCCTCTAAACCTGTGCCGTGGATCATTGAAAAAGCTGCTCCTGTTAAGTCAAGCTCATTGCTTCTACATAGTTCAGATGCACTGGCATGATTAATGGTTGTCCCAAGAGTGACTATAGCTGTGGCGTTTCCCAGTGTGAACCTCCCCTGCTCAAAAACTGTGCTCGGAGGGTTGGTAGTGGTTTTCATTGCCAACTGGCAAAAGTCCTTAAATCTATACAATAATAATGAAGAAAAGTACCTAATACAAGATATAATATGCATCAATGTACTTCTATATAGACAGGCCATGGCTACAGGTATCAATGGACCGGACTGACCAGTAGGAGATATTTCAATTATCTATTATAGCTAATCATGCATTAACACTTGCTAATAGCTATAAGTGTTGGCTGGAGAAAATTAATTGAGTGTAGCTACAATAGTAGATATGCAAAATTATTATTTCTGCGAACCTGGCTGGTGTACTCCCGGACTTGAAATTGCACCCTCTAAACTCATCGAGAGCATCTGCGGTGACAAATTCTGGAAATTTTTCAGTGGCTTCTTCCCATGAAGAAACACCAGTCTCTCTGATAAATTTCGTTTGAATTTCCTTCAACACTTTCACATCTCTGCACTCTGCCATCATTTCTTGCATAGACATCTCCTTGTCAGCAACATCCTTCAGCAAGCCATGCGCTACTTCAGCATCCAGTCCACGCAATGGCTTAAAATTGCTACCACGCTATCTTGTCTTTTAGTACAGTTAAAACTTTACCAACGGATCAAATTCTTTGTTAATGATTAATATTTTCTATCATAATTTTATTGAATTTTATTGAATTGTGCAAGTGAAAGAAATTATTTGTTTTAATTCTGACTTCTAATCTGATTATTTATGATAATGAAAAAATTTCGCATGGATGTCTCATTGGTTCATTCACTAAAACAGAAGAAATGATTACACTAGGGGCATAACTTAGCAGACTAATTTTATGGGTATTGCACTGGGATAGCAACTGCAATGAGAGATTCTCAGAAAAGGAACTCCACTTCTGAGTGGATTCAATAATAAATGCATGAAAAATGTACTTTAGAATTTCCCAGTAGAAAATAGACGGTGTTTACAGTCTCCAGCTAGCTCTAGCTCTCTGATACCATGCATAGATTATCTATTATCTATGCTGATGCTGCCCTGCATAATTATTTACGTAATTTCTACATATTGGGGACTGTCATACTAGCTATAAGTGCCCCCCCCCCCCCGGACTATCCATAGCAACAGTTACTATGCATGGTCCCCCGCCATTTACGGGGCAGGATTTCAGGTATAAATGGTTAGCAGGCCTAGGGTTAGTCTCCTGGGGGGACCAAATTTTTCTCATGTAGCTAATATTCGCATGCGAAAAAAAAAGTGAGAAAAGAAGAGGGGGAGCCTGGGAACGAGGCTAGGTGGAACGGTGGTCATGGGTTCGAATCCAGCTTGATCTTTGGATTTTGTTTTTTCTTCCACTTTCGAAAATTTTTCTAAGTTTTTTGGCGGGCTAGTTTGCCGGTACTCGAAGTGCTAAATTTTCAGTACTGGTGCCGGTACGGTAGACACAGCCATTAATAATATTTATTATAACTGCAGAATTTTGGCAATTTGGTATAATAGAATACGTACAGGGTACAATATTATTATATATGATTTTTTGGTCCATTTTTGAGCTTTTTAGACATGATTTATCTCCCACATTTATTATTAGTTCGGGGATTATTGAGCAGATAACTACTATAGCTACTACATGCTAAGTATGCATATACACAAAAATGATGCATACGCATGATACATACACACCACAATGATAATAATATTATTATTATACATGTACATTATACAGTGGAACCCCGCTTATATTAATAATATTATAACGGACACCCCTCAACGGCGGATACCTGCGATATAACGGACAATTCTGAATGTCTGGATTGTATTTCCATAGACCTCAATAAATTGTATTCAAACCCCCTCCAGCGGACACCCCGCTATTCCGTATTATAACGGACACTCCTGTTCGAGCCTGCATAGTAGTGAACAACCTCGCATAATTAACGGACAGTGAGGCCAATGATGACATGTCTTATTGGTACAAACTAAGAGTATACAAACTTAAAAGAAGTCAGATATTATTTTTCAGTCTCTAGCAGAACATAATAATATTAATCAGTATAGTTTTCATAACATCTATAACTATCATAATTATAGTAAGCTAGTATGTGCATGTAATATTATAGTACAGTATTATACAAATTCGGTTTAAGGTTTTGGTGGTCTGGCCGGAACTCGACTTGAAACACCACCACTCCTGCAAAGCACAATATTATAATACTATTGCATTTGTAGCTACCAGAAAATAATATCAGTGCTCAATATTGGGAGGCCATGGGATAATAAACATGCTCAAGGTTTCAATGCACAACAGAACAGGTATATGCATAAAGTTCATGGAGCAATGCCCAACATACTATAATTAATATAGGGGAGTTTCAGTCCCCGCATATGACATTAGAGTTATCATAATGAGGAATCCCATTGGAAAACAAAAACACTCAATGATATTATGTTTATGATTGTTCAGGATCTAGGACCACAAGCCACTGCTTACTATAGCTTATCTTATCATAATAACATTTCTTGCAGACGTATGACTAAATTAGAGAGTTAGCATGTAAATGGGTGATTGTATGTAGCTCACTGCATGCTGAGGTTTACTATAATAATTATTATTACATGTATGAAAATCTCTGTCATGCAGTTGTATTGTAAAGGAACTGACGTTGGTTGTGATATGATGAAACTGGACTCATTTATCCTAGGTGGTAACGGAGGAATCTGGTCTTCATTAATCATTTCTATCATCTTTGGTGGTATAGGAGGGGCATCATTTTCATTCAATTTAGGTGGTAATGGAGGAGGCAGCATTGACTCAGAAATCAGTCCATGTGGAACCTCATCCGTATTGACTTCAATAGGAAGCTTACCTGCATAGTAAATTATACGTGTAATAACAGTGTGCAATAAATCAGTGTGTCCATATAATATTATTATTATAGTGTTTGTGGTCTCGAGCTCCCAGCACTGACAGAGACAGAGAGAAAGAGTTGTTAAAGGGAAGGGATGGTGGCCAGATGTTTGCTGTAAACAACATCAAAATTAATAGTACCATATCCCATAATTACAATGTACCAGGTCAAGATTATCCATCTATGGAGTCCTGTAGCCACTTTCCTGCTTTATAGTAAGCGTATACACTATGGATTGGTTTAACATACTCGGGTGCATACCTAGCACTGTTCACGGTTGTGTTACAGCAACAGTGTGAGTTATGTAAATGTTTATGTATACTATATGTACTGTAATACCTGTAGAATACACTCTTTCAATATCAAATGCCAACTTTTGAAGGTTGATAGCTTTTAAAATCCGGGCAATTCCTTTCCATGTTGGTCTTGTAGTACAATTTCTAAGCCAATAGTCCAACACTTCAACTATACACTCCTCAGGAGCACAATTACTTGCGTATTTATCCAGCACTTCCTTTTCTATCCCAGCAGCCTCTCCAAACTGGTACCATTTTGGACCAACTTGTGGCCGTAGTTGAATCAATAGCGTATCTAGATCAATGCTGATGGGTTCTAGTATGATATTGTGTAAGGAAGTATAGGTAACCACAATAATTCCATACTTAGTTAACATACCATTGGTTGTTACTGGCATATTCAAGTTGTGGTTTAGACGGGCATACTCTACATGATTGTCATCAAGTTGAAGAGTGCTAGATATATTGGGCTTCTTAGTAGATGATGGTCCGATATCTGCATACACAAGGCCCGATTGAGAGCTGGTTGCCTAATTTTAAAATAGATAATAGTCAATCATGTATAGCCATCACAATTCATGCTACAGTGACATCATCAGGGATTATTGCTAGGAGCAAAAGGAGTATAAGGTGCTCCTTACTGCACTGACGAAAACTTGAATGCAATACAAATTAAGGGCTGGGCTTAATTGGCGATTTTTTTTTATCCAGTGAAAATTTCCATGTATGCCGATATATATACATCTAATATTCAGCATACTTGATTCTCCTGAGAACTATTATTTTCACGTACATCCTTCTTGATGTTTCTACAAAATTCATACCAATATTAATTGAGCTAACGAAAATGTACTTAGCTAACAGTGGAACCTCTCTATACCACACCAAAATTTAATGGGCTATAACATATATAGCTACGGAGGATGGGGCTAAAAGATTTACATAATTAACACCGTGATAATAGAGAGATTCCTATTATACAATACAGGTACAGGTAAGTTTTAATACCGCTGTTTCCATCCATAAAGATAACCTGCAAGATATCAATAATATAAACCTTGAATTTCATATCTATGATCATAAATAAATACCTTTTATTGAGCCTCGACAAGCAAGTATCACCACTATTACTATGGTAATAATCATAATCACTGCAACACCAACCACTACTCCCACAACAATATCAACAGTATTTGGTTCACCTGCAGAAAGATTTATATAATGGAATCTGATAACAGGTTACTCATCACTGAAAGTCATATTATAATTCTGAAAGTTTCATTACATGTCCAGCTTCATCCAAAATACCGTATAGCGCTTAAATTTCGTGGGACTTAATTTTCGCTGTTTTCGCGGATACAATGGCTTCCGCGAAAATTATTCAACGAAAATTTCCAACGCCCATGAGCGCGCGCCCATACCGGGCCGGAACCGCGAAATTTATTCAATGAAAACTTTGTAGACTGCTATCCGCGAAATTTAAGTTCCGCGAAATTAAGGCGCTATACGGTATTCATTGCCTCACAGATTATCCAATAAAATTTAATTATAATAATTGCTATTAGGCAAACCAAGCACCTGTAACTACTATATGCCAACTTAGAAATGGTACAGGGTATCTTGTTCACCTCCGTGGCTACAAATTAAACTTATGTTTGAATGATAAATTCCATAGGCCTATCCAAACCTTACAGTGTCATCATTGCTAACCATAGAGCACTGATTGTTATGCAATTCACACTGGGACGTAATTTATACAACCAGAGTAAGTAAGTGGCTGATTTGATAAGGCCCATGAGTTAATCAAGGATCATTAGTATAGTTTCTACAGGCCATTGTATTAGCTAATTGTGACAATGTAATCCACAGCTTGAAGGTTGATCGTTACATGGCCAGTGTGATAGCTACTTATACAGCTTCTGGAGAATATAATTATAGTATGTGAAATGGTCGTACAAGTTATTAAATATGCTGATACTGTATCATGATGCACACATGCTGAAAGTAAAGCTCCTATTAGCTAAACTATATTATTATAACCATAGCCGTGTATGCACAGTATGCATGACCGTTATCATTATGCAGATCACATGCCTTTATTAGGTATGGTACTTAGTTCTAGTGGTTATTGGGTAAACCACTCTACTATACCTACACTATCTATATCTACAGAAGAATGCCATGAAGCTAGACATAATTACTCAAAGGCATATTATAACAGTTTTAGAATGTGAATGTGTATTATAGCCTATAATAAAAAAATAGGCCCGACAACGATGCATTCTTGGATATCTATGTACGTAGTCATTAGTATAGTATTATTATCACGATAATCGTATTTGGGACCACTCAGATGGAAACTCTTATATTTACTTGATTCATCAATTTACTTGGTTCAGCATCTCCTTTACAAGCCACCTCCCTGGGATCTGGTTCCCATTCTCCATTCCCCATGCATGTTGAAGAGTTTGGTCCAGCGAGTACAAACCCAGAAGAGCAAGTGAAGCTGACACTATCTCCTTCAAGAGCAACACCATTGTAGCCCATTACCAACACAGAACTAGCTGATTCATCCAAGGGAACTCCACAGTTAACTGGAATAGTGCACGTGCATGGTAAAAATAGGTGACAAGCAATCAGAAAATTCTCAGTAGATAATAATTATTATCATGCTGCACTCAAGTGATGATGTTACCATAATTTTTCAGGAGTGTAGCATTTGCGTTCCTTTGATCACAAAAGTCAGCCACAACGCTCAATTTGTATGGAGTGTTGTAGAGCAGTGTTAAATTTGCTCTGCCATTGCCAATGCTAATTTGAGCCATTGGTTCTACAGTGACATGATAAGTTACTAGTGAGTTATTGAGCTCTTGAGTCCACTGCAGGAAAACAGTGACACCGTCCACCCCAAACTGTTCCTCAAGGCCAACTTCTGGCGGGTTGGGGTGATAAGCTGTGACAATAACTGCAAGTGTAATACTAATAATACATTAGCTACTATATAGATAGATATTCACCATCATTCTCTCCAATAATGTGGACTGTTGTAGTTGCCACTGCACTAGGTGAGCCCATGCAGGTTATGGTTGAGCCATTGAGAGGTAGTGTAACAACACTAATCTCCAAAGTGGATACCAAAGGTAGAGTTCCCAGTTCAGACATTCTTGAGAATATGAATACAGTTGAATGTGATGGAAATATTTCTTGAACTTGCTGGGTTGAAGTGATACTTCTAACAATACGAATATTTTCTTCCAGTGTAGAGAGAATCTCCCAGTCCAGAACACTCTCATTTACAGTGCCTCTGCATGTCACTACAAGCTGATCTCCTATATGACATACTGTACCTCTTGGAAACGGAGATACTGTCACTGCACCTGTACGTTCAAGATTTGAGAATTGGGGAGTCAAGTTAAAATTTCTAACTTTTAATACCATTTATAGTGTGGCATTGCCAGAAATTCAGCAGCACATAGCACCATACTACGTATAAGGCAGCCGATTTGCTCGTGACTGGTAATTTATGAACCATTTTATCAGGCTAGCAACGTTGACTCGGCAAAGAAGCCTACTAGATAGGCTAGTATCTACCACGCCCTTTCCTGATTAAAATCGTGAACGAATGGAAACGGAAAATTGGAAAAGGTCATTAGATGCCATAAGCTTACTGGTATGTGTTGTTTGACTCAGTGCTGCTGACTTTTTGTTGCCATAGCTACTACATAATTAATCACACGCTTCCAAGCTGCATGCATGATCATGCATGTTAACAATGGCTTCTCTAGGCAATTGTTTAAGTAACCCCACAGGTGGATGCATAAAGCTAGCAGAAGTGTACTATAGTATACATGATATTGTATTCCATGTAGACAGTCTACATGACATGTTACATCACTGGCTATGATAGTGTAGTGAAATATGCATACTAGCTGTGACAGGCTCAACAAAACTACACAATAATTATGTCATGCATAGGATGGGTGCACAGGTACATGGATTGGGTGTAAATAAACTCACATGCACCCCCCTGGCGACACCACGGCATGTTAATATCATACATTATAAAATCTAAGCCACAGTTAATTTAAGCTCTCATGATCACTGTCACAGCATGCATTGAATGACTGTTCCTGTTTCAATTATTGTCTATTTCACTGGTTGCACTGTAGAATATTATGCAACATTTTGGTAAATCTCCAATTCTTGATTTGTTGGTGCTACAGTACTGTACGTGCAAAGGTGGTACATTCTTCTCTGTTGGTTCAGAAGACTTCCTTTGTTTACCACAGTTATATACTGTAATGACCAACCACATATCCAACAGTGAATGCAAGTGCAAAGGTCACAAGGAACACTGATACTGAAGCAACAGCAATCTTTCAAGCTTCATCAGAGGTTGATGGGAGTTTGAGGCTATAACTAAACAATATCCAGGGTCAATCAATTATTAGTTACTAGTACACAGGAACAATGGGCAATTTTAGCACTGATTCCATGCTTATTAATTTTACTTGATTTTTACAAGCCACCTCTCTGGGGTCTGGTTCCCATTCTCCATTCCCCATGCAAACTGAAGAGTTTGGTCCAGTGAGTACAAGTCCAGAAGAGCAAGTGAAGCGGACTTTATCTCCTTCAAGAATAACACCATTATATTATTGTAACCCATTACCAACACAGAACCAGCCAGTTCATCCTAGGGAGCTCCGTATAAGGGTTCTATCTAGAAATTTTGGTTTGGGATGGAAGGGGGCATGGCACTTTCACACACAGTCCCCTGCTCCAAACCATTTGTGGTTTTTAGTATGATGACATTAATTAAGAGGAATGTTATTATCATAGCACCCAAATAGTATACGTTCCCGACCTCCTCCCTCTCTCTTTTTCTCTTGCTACTCTTCTTTTGGGGGAGAAGCTGGATGCTTTGGGGAGGGGCAGGGGGAGCTTCCCCCTGCCCCCCCATAGATAGAACTCTGTACATAGATGTATACAAATATTATTGTGTACAGTTACGTGAACAGATCTATAGAACTATCCAAGTATATAATAATAATATTATGATGCATCTTGGGAGAGACATAATCATAGTCTTGCTTATAGTACCATTAACATAATTCTTCATGAGTGTTACAGTAGTGGTTGCATTGATTCTGCTAGTATGCACAGAGCATATCACATATTATATGACTATAATAATATTATAACGTTATTATAATACTGCCTCGGGCTACTGTTGATGTTTTTATTGAAAGTATTTTCCTGCACGATAATAATATTATTATGTACAATTATTGGGAAATATACGTGGGCAAATTAGATATAATTATTTTCATAAACGTAATATGCAAATCCCCAAATAATCCATATTATGCATGATATCTGATTGTTGATCAATGAACTCAAGCTCTAGTAGCCATAGCTATCTGTACACAAAAATACCAGCACTGTTCCATGTGCAGTTGAGTGTATAAGATCTGCTCTCATTTAACACCCCGCATGCATGCATAGTCAACCTTCACCCTAACACATTTCACTCAATATTTTCATTGGGTATTGGCAGCAATAGAGGCAAGTGAGACAGAAGAAATACAATGTCCAAACACTAACCAACGCACAGACAAAGTCCACTCAAACTTAAGATCAATAAAACAATACATTGTAAGTACCGGTGAATGAATAAAATTTAATAAATAAATGAATTTTTACAGTGTCATGAATATAGGTAGGGGTGGGCCATATACATAAGCTTTGACTTGTAGAAGCAATACTATGCAAGTGATTGCATGTTGTTTTAGGGCAGGTGGCCAGCCTAACCCAAGGTAAAAAACCTCACCACACAAAACCCTTTTTTAGGGACAAAATTGTGGTGAGGAAAAACCCTGACTGTGCTCAACACAACACCCCGAGTTTGTGATCAATTTTAGTTCCAGTGTATGGGTTTCTGCTTGTTGTCTTCAGTTGCCAGTCTAGCTCCAGCCAGTCCAGATTCTCATTGCATCCCACACACACGATCCCGATATCGTTGGTTCACGGTGCCCATCAGACTGAGATACCTTACGCTCACAAATAATCGGGAATAATACATTTGCACAAAACAGGAATTGACATACCTGGCAGTATCCATCCATATAATATGGTAAAGATTAACTGTACTTGCCAGTTGTTGCCGAGAGTGCTCACTGTCAGCGCCAGTCGCTTTAAATCCTGCACAGCCTACAGCATTCTATCCAATCAGAACCATCCGCATGCAAGGCATGCGCAATGTGACAACAATTAACATTCCACAATCAATAGCCTGTAACCAATGCATATTAGCTCATGCAACCAATGACTCGGAGAATATTTTCCGTCTATATAATTCATATTGTTCAAACGACATAAAATATATTACTCTGTGGGCTGGAGCTCACATGCATCATAATGATATTATTATTATGTAGCTAATAAACAGTGAGCAGCAAGACTTCATTCCATGTTTAACTTAATCCTCATGACATTGTAATACAATCAGATCTAGAATGAGCTTTACATGCACATAATGATGTATATATTACTATAATAATTTCTCTGTTACCCAGGCTTGATGCAAATTTTATGAAAAACTTGACCACATACCCAATAGCTGCATAATAATATTATTATTATTATGGTTCATAATATGGTAAAAGGTCATCATTTCTCTGTTACCGCTTAAGCCTAGGTATGATGCAAATTATCATAGAGTCGGTAGACTCTATAAGTAGGGATGGCCCGGATATGCCATAATATTATATATAATACATTACAAATACCCAAATATCTCAAAATAGGTAATTTTATGAAATTTCTAAGTGTGAAAAACAGAATCTCCAGCAAATTATCTATCTAACAAGACCCAGATCATTCATCAAATCAATTGTATATGCCAGAACCAGATGTTCAAAAAAATAGCCATTTCTCAATCTTTCTTTCTTCTTTCTTTCTTTCTTTCTCATTTCCAGGGCTAACTCAAGACTGTCTGGACCGCTCACCTTAGTTTTCATATAAATCCACTCTATTTTGTAGCGCGCAGTGCAGTGGCACGCTAGTTTGGCATTATCTCGACAGTTACGTAATAGTGGGTGTGTACGGTACGGCGCATTAATGATTGGGTGTGTCTGATACGCCATTTTTTTTTATATAATGCGCATGCTCGGAATGGGTTGCCATGGTGAAGTCATGTGACTGCGCCTGGCCCTAGGCGAGGTCAGAGGCGAGGTACAAAGTCTAGTCTAGCTCTAGCGCTAGCGCTATCGCTAGTGCGTACAGCGGTACGCTAGATCGATCATGGATAATATGAATATGAAGGTGCAAGGCTCGAGGAGCGGTAAGGCGCTAGGCATAGGCGAGCTACTCGCTAGCGCGAGCAGCGCTAGTACTTCGCTGGATCGATCATAGGTATCATTACATACCACATGATCGCAAAGTCTCAGTCGAGGAGCGGTAAAGTACAGATCATAAAATTATGCCGGGTAGCTAGCTGCTGCCAACAATAAAACTTAGAACTTTATTTTCTCCCTAAGCGGAAGAGTCTCATCACTACTTGGGCCGCCTAAAGCAGCCTTCTTCATCATATTAATACAAGCCATATGAACGCTAGTTAATGAGGGGCGTGGCTACCAATTTGGCAAACTTTGGTACCTCCCATCTTCCACTTAATTACACTGGACAAAAATTGTGAGCAAACCATGTAAGATGGCATTGATAAATTACACTAAGTGCATTAAAAAAGAACAGAAACAAGTATAAAAAACAATTGAATAAAATTGAAGAATGAAGTAGGGATGGCAGGATCAAAAAGTACACAAACAAGAGATATCGCAACTACTATACATCCCTACGCTTGCTTTTTGAGGGATGCAAAAATAACCAGTAATAATGCGATTCGGAATCAAACTGACAAACCCAAACCATCGTGACAACTAGGGACAATGTCTCCCATATAGCTACCACACTCAACAAACACGTTGACATTAATAGGTGCATAATAGTCGAGAAAAGCAAGCGTAGGGATGTATAGTAGTTGCGATATCTCTTGTTTGTGTACTTTTTGATCCTGCCATCCCTACTTCATTCTTCAATTTTATTCAATTGTTTTTATACTTGTTATAATAGTTATATGCTAGTATTCCTACAACAATATAATAAGCATAATAGGTGCTAACATCAAGTTCAATATAATATTATAGGTGCATGCATTAAGTATGATCCATACCTAGAACTATATGGCTATCGGTTGCATGGTAGAATTATAAGCAATGTTTTCACTCATTGCTACATCTTGTTTTGAATGAACAGTTTCATACAAAGGCGATACATTCTTCTCTGCTGACTTCTTACGACAGCAGTGGCCAGTCACATATCCAACAGTGAAAGCGAGTGCAAAGGTCACAAAGAACACGGACAATGAAGCAATAGCAATCTTTCCAGCTTCACTCAGTGGTGGATGAGAGTTCGAAGCTACATAATAAAAGTGTTTTGCATATAGTTCAAGCTAAGGAAGCAAATTCAGTTCCCAAATTGCAGACTTAGTGCTATTTGGCTGTATGAGTACACGTAAAAGTACTCTTTTCACCCTAAGTATAATATGTGATTAATAATATTGTATCCCACCTATGACATACAAATCAAGCTACTGCCAATCAAGATCAAAGCTACTGCCAGAGCAGTATACTGGATATTGCCCTGTGGTACAGCTGACTACTACAGGTACCTGGCTCAGACACCACACCTGTAGTGCTATTACAATAGTGGGGATACAAACTAGTTAACACACCCCTACTAGTGCTGTTTGGTAGCAGTTACCATAGCAACATAATTTTCAACCCCTAATTGTGGGATAGTTAGAGGTGATAGAGGATCATCAGTATGTTAACGGATCAGTAGTGACTGCTACCAAAATAGTTAGATGTTCATTTCACAATTTTACTCGTGGCTTCACCGCTTCGTAGAAAAACATCTAACACGAGGGGTCTATACAGCACTAGTAGGGGTTAGGTGTAGGTAAATTATGCTAATTTTTTGGCCTATAATATTATTCTCAAATGCTCATAAAATCCCTAATAATGCTCAAGAATTGCACATATATAATTCCCAATACATTGCCCATTATGCTCAAATTGAGCCAACTAAATTAAGGTTAATAAAATACGAAACATGAGGAGTTCCACTATCGTAGAGTGCAGCCATTTCAATTTTATGTGTTCAGAATCAAAAGTGGGTACCAGCTGATTGATCAACCCTTTACCAGTCCAAAATGTAGTCCAGGCATTGTGACACAGGTTGATTAACAGCTACTTATAATTATTGTGTGCCCTAAAATTCTCAAAATTATGCCAGTTGATGCCTATAATGCTAGCATAATTCTCAAATGCTTGCATGGACATACCTATTATGCTCAGAATTATGCCAGCGTAATTTACCTACCACTAGTAGGGGTGTATTAATTATACTATTTGCCCTAGGGCTAAAGCAGGAGTACCGATTACAGAGTGGGAGTACAGTTACAGCTGCAATCTGTACTCTTAATTGCCTATGGGAGTGATGTATTGTGAGTCTGTGACTGCATGTATACTCACTACACTATAATTTTTTGATGATTATTATAATGCCTACATTTATGACAATCCACTTCCCTGGGATCTGGTTCCCATTCTCCATTCCTCATGCAAATTGAAGAGTTTGGTCCAGTGAGTACAAGACCAGAAGAGCAAGAAAAGCTGACAATATTTCCTTCAAGAGCAACACCATCAATGTAGCCAGATACATGTACCAACACAGAACTAGCCGATTCATTCAAGGGAACTCCACAGTTAACTGAAATAGTGCATAGTAAAAATAGGTGATAAGCAGTTAGAAATTCTCAGCAGATAATAGGAATATTTATATCATGCTGCACTCAGTGTTGATGTTACCATAGTTATTCAGGAGTGTAGTATTTGCGTTCCTTCGACCACAAAAGTCAGCCACAAAGTTCACTTTGTATGGAGTATTGTAGAGCAGTATTAAATTTGCTCTGCCATTTCCAGTGTTAATATGAGCCATTGGTTCAACGCTGACATGATAGGTTACTAGTGAGTTATTGAGCTCTTCAGTCCACTGCAGGAAAACAGTGACACTGTCCACCCCAAACTGTTCCTCAAGGCCAACTTCTGGTGGGTTGGGGTGATAAGCTGTGACAATTGCAAGTATTAACGAAATAGTATAACATTAGCTAGCTAGGTAATTCACCATCATTCTCTCCAACAATGTGGACTGTTGTAGTTGCCACTGCACTAGGTGACTCCGTCATGCAGGATATGGTTGAGCCATTGAGAGGTAGTAAAACAACACTAATCTCCAAAGTGGATATCAAAGGTAGAGTTCCCAGTTTAGATGTTCTTGAGAGTATAAACACAGTTGAATGTGATGGAACTACTTCTTGAGTTTGCTGGGTTGAAGTGACTGTTCCGCTAACAATACGAGTATCTCCTTCTGTAGAGACAATCTCCCAGTCCAAAACACTCTCATTTACAGTGCCTCTGCATGTCACTACAAGGCTGAAGCTGATCTCCAATATGACATACTGTAGCTCTTAGAAATGGAGATAATATTATCACAGCACCTACAATATTTTGTTAATTTATGTCACCAGCTACACATAGCTACCTGCAGCCACGACAAATAATCTTACTATTTATATTACTGAAGTAGTGCACAACGATGAAACACAATATGTAAACTTCTAGGGTAGTAATGACCTTCACAGCTGTCATATTTAGCCTCGTGTCCATCCCTATTCCCACCTTTTCAATGTTGCACGCAGAAAAGGGGGAAGGTCTGGTCGATTTGGTGATGTCAGGATGATGTCACATGGACGTGGTTTGAACTGACCTGGTCGTGGTCTGGACTTCCTGGTTACCTCGCGCTTGCTGCCCACGCATAGCGCATGCACGCGTGCGTGCGCTAGCGCTTCAGCGCGAGCGCGTGCACAAGTATAAGCATGCGTGGGCAGCAAGCGCGAGGTAACCAGGAAGTCCAGACCACGACCAGGTCAGTTCAAACCACGTCCATGTGACATCATCCTGACATCACCAAATCGACCAGACCTTCCCCCTTTTCTGCGTGCAACATTGAAAAGGTGGGAATAGGGATGGTCACGAGGCTAGTCATATTAGCTTCCACAGTGAACTAATTCCAAGCTTCAAGTCTGTTACAGTATAACACTATTATACACTATCATAATATCGTGCATTCTTGGACATGGCCAGCTGGCCAGAATAGAGTATAGCTACTACACATTCCTAGTAAGTATCCATCAGAAGAATGTTTACACAGGATTGATGTTGTTTATAAAAGCAGTGAATATTACACAAAAAAAACAATTTTAAGTTGGCCAGAAATGTCTCCATCGCCGATAACACCAGGTCCTGATTATTGTTAGCAGTATCGTAATAATTGGCAATAATGTACATGGATGATCTAGCTTGTATACTTGTACCAACTTCAGGTTCAAACTCAGTCTTTCACTTATATAGTCAGGACATCAGCTAGCTCAAGAAAGTCATAGAGAGCATTCGTTGATGTTTGACAAGTCTAGTTTTAATGCAAGTGGCCCACTAACATTGCAGGAATGCTCACTGCAGATTATGTGAATGGAAAAAAGAACATAATATTATATAAATAATACTGATTATTCCGATCCATTTCATGCCTAGGTGCACACTCATTAGAGAGTTTATGTAAGTGAATGTAGCCTGTAGGCAAGGCCCATGCATCTGTAAATTTTATCATGATCATAATAATAATGCATACCATGTGAGTCCTTCAATATTGTGTGTGCATGTACGTAACTGCAACATAATCATGTAGCTATAACGCATGCATGGATGCATGTGTGGAGTCTGTGTTCTGCACACGATCACTTACTAGCCTATCAAAGCATGCAAGGGAGACTCGAGTGATTGTTATTTACTCTAGCTAGTTATAACTTTATCTAAATTGTACAAGTAGGTATTTTTGATGCATACCACTCTTGAGCAAATAACACAGATGTGTTGTTACATAAAATATTGGCAAAACAGTATAAAGAGATCTCAGAACTAATAGATAGCATTAACCTGAAGCTATGAGTTGTTTAAATTATTAAACTTGAACGGTATGGCATGGATTGAGACATGAAACATGGCCCGTGTGCTAAATCATAGATTGTTACAGTAGAGGAGGAGGGTTCGGCTAAATCATAACATTGAAAAATGCTGCCAGTCATATTGGGTATAGGTCGTCATACTCGTATACGCAGTTTAGCTGACATGTTATGTACATACGTGTATATGTACGTACGTACTTCTGCACGTGACATGCATGTGGCATGCATATTATGTGCATGTGACGACCACTACCTTGTTATGCATGCACGTGCACCTTGCCTGCGCTGAAGAGAGCATCATGGTGATCAAACTTTGCAGTGAACAGTAGTATACCTAGTCTCGCGGCGCCGCCCCTTCACAAGAGGAGGAAGGGTCTGGTACGGCGCCGTTACCCGAGTTGTTCTGTTCCCCAGAAATCCTGGGGAACATGAATATTCATAAGTTGTGGCTACCGCTTCACCGCGGTATGCAATTTGCTCCATCGTAACCATAACCACGCTGGTACCACGATAGTGTATACGTGTGCACACACAAAGCTACATGTACGTAGCTAGGAACGTCGGCATGGATATCGCTGAAGCTTAGTCTCGCGGCGCCGCCCCTTCACAAGAGGAGGAAGGGTCTGGTACGGCGCCATTACCCGAGTTGTTCTGTTCCCCAGAAATCCTGGGGAACATGAATATTCATAAGTTGTGGCTACCGCTTCACCGCGGTATGCAATTTGCTCCATCGTAACCATAACCACGCTGGTACCACGATAGTGTATACGTGTGCACACACAAAGCTACATGTACGTAGCTAGGAACGTCGGCATGGATATCGCTGAAGCTGTGAGGAAAGCCGGTGTGTCAGTAGGCTATGACCAGCTGAAAGATGAACAAGTGAACATTTTGTGTACTTTCGTAGAAGGGAGAGATGTGTTTGTATCTTTGCCTACTGGCTTTGGGAAGAGCTTGTGCTACATGCGCATGCTCCTTCCTCTCGTGTTAGCAGTCGAGTCTGGTGGTGGTAAAGCTATAGTGGTTGTTATTTCTCCTCTCATAGCCCTGATGGAAGACCAGGTGGCGTCTTACAGTACCAAAGGTATCAAAGCTGCCTTTATTGATTGTGAAAGTGACATGGATAAGAAAGCTTCTGTCACTGGGGGTGCATATCAGCTGGTGTTGTTCAGTCCTGAGGCACATGCTTCGAGAGCAACCTTATGCTAGTAGACTTGTTGCTTTGGTGATTGATGAGGCACACTGTGTCAAAAAATGGTAGCTATATACATGTACATAAAAAATCGCCGCATGCCACGTGGTAAACTTGAATAATTGCGGCACATTCTGTGCGGTTAACTCCTCGCCGCACTGCGTGGCGGTGCGTAAAAAATCGTCACCACGCGTGATGTTAATTGCATTCCAGCAGAACAACTCGGGTAACGGCGCCGTACCAGACCCTTCCTCCTCTTGTGAAGGGGCGGCGCCGCGAGACTATAGTATACCCTGACTCATTGGCTTGCTCCAAAATTCAGAGAACTGTTATTATTTCCTAATACACGTTAGCTTATTTAATAAACTGACTCATTTTGTTTAGAAAACCATGTGATGCTCTATCGCAATGGCAGTGTACATACATACGTGACGACAATAACACAATTTATGGCTTAAAACAACCTACTTTTGCCAAACAAAGTTCAGCTGTTTATCAAAACTCAGTGACATACTGAAAGCTAGCTATGATAACGGTCAGCTGACACATATGACTATCAGATGGACCAGGTTGGGACTCTGAAATACAGCGGCCCAGGGTACAGAGCTGAGACTCAGGGGGCTCAGGCTGGCTTATTACTGAGTACCTTGGCAACTAGCTATAGGTTGTGCCGTATCTCTTTATAGGGCCCCACCTTGCTGTAAAGTTGAAAGGTCCTTGTGGCCTGATGGTTACCGTAGCTACAGTGCATGTGTGAGAGGGGGTACTCAGTGCAGCTGCATGATCGACTTAAACATGACTATGTTGTTTTTGTGGAGTACATGTATACAATAAGCAAGTTCTGTATCCGGTGACAGACTGTCAATTTTGTACAATTAGTAAACAAGCGGTTCCCTACATCTGCAGTAAAATTTAATATTAAATCCACCTGCCTTGATTCCTGCTATAGCATGATCATATTACATGCAATAAACACTGTAGCAGCTACATATACATGGCCCGGATACCTATACAATGTCATGCATGATGGTATTATGTGAATAATAATATACTCCAACAAGCTCAGACCAAGTGTAATAATATGTATCTATCCAACTAGCACAGGCTAGCACAAGAATGTAGTCACAAATTAAATTAGAGTATTATGGCTACTTTTAATTGTGAGTACATTCTTGGGCTTCAATATTAATTTTATATACCCTATATTACCAATTATTACCCTACATGACGAGTTGACTACCTTGTGTACAATTTTTACTTAAAGAGACTTGCACAAGTAATCATTAAACTGTATCCTCTGTACTATAATACTCTCTTGCAAGGCAATTATATTATTGTGGACTCCCAAACTGCTGTGCGTGCAGTACTAGTACACAATATTAGTAGCTATGCATGTATACTGCTACATATCAGACCAGTATGTGTAATTATACAGACAGATAAACTTATTCAAAGTTACTGTAGCGCCGCAGCTGCTGAGTGGTAACTTCTAAATGGGTTATGTGAATATCCACTGGGATTTTAAACAGTTAAATTGCTTCGGTGGTTATTATATCTATAAAAGCAGCTATCCCTTAAGAATGGAATGGGATGCTGTATGATTATCATTAATCATACTTCAGTGACATTGTGTCAGTATAATGCATATTATGTCAAGAGAATATTATTATTCATAGTTTTTGTGGCGCCGTACAGCTAGTCACATGTTCACACATTTGCACAAGGGGATTATCTTCAACATTCCATTACGAGTCAAGCATGAATAATACAACATAGTTACACAAGTATACAATCCATTATTTTATATATAATATTATATTAATTTTATTGAAGACCTAAATCTGGCCATCTGGATGTACTTCCCCCTCCCCCCATAGCCACCCCACTCATCCATTAATGGTCACAATCTATTCCTAAAGGGTTGGGGGCACTTATTGTTACACATTTCCTGTTATTCGTTATTTTTGGTTGCACTAATTAGGTTTCAATTTACGTGGTCAGATGACACACACTCACGGTAAGTTCATTATAGCTACCTGATATGGGAATGCACCAGGTATATATATGTAGTACGGCAATAATGTACATGTACATAATTATTGTACCGAACCTGTTACTATTACAGGCTGGTAGGTTTGGCAAGTAATTGAAAAGCTACATGTACATGTACGATAGTTACTATGGTACATACACTATAGGATTCCAATATTATAACTATTAGTCTAGTGTATGTATAATTATTATAAATAATAAAAAAAGAATTATCAATAAGTAATTAAATTAATCATTACCATCCAAAGATTCAAGTCACCAATTTATTCAAGTACGAACAACTTCAACAACATGGAAGACAGATTCTTGCTTTTTCTATATACAATGTCATAATAGAAAAGAACAATGATGTATAAGCAGGTGGAAAATGAACCGAGTCCCCTGGCTGCTGCACATGATTTGTAGTTATCAATCAATTTAATTTAAATTAAGGAAGCTTCCCCGACCCTCCCCCACTCCTTAATTTTGTAAAAGACGTGCACAAGGTGCATAGGATTTTGCCCAGGGGATAAATACAATTATTCTAACCCCCAATCTTAATTATGTACTTCACCAGTCATAAAGGAACTCACATTATTAGCTTCTGAATGAGTATCAGCAACTGTTTTCACCATTTCTTCAGATGCAGGTACTTGCATGTTGGATTCAATTTCAAGTTGAAGTTGACTTGGTCTGCTATCAGTTTCTGAACCCGAAATATTCAATATGTCCCCAAAAGAGTCTGATATCATGAGCGGACCACCATTAGGATCTGGTCGTAGTGATTTCGGTGCTGTGCTACTACTAGGAAATACATGTAGAAATGCATTTGAGGATGCCCCTATATCCGAATCTGACTCATTGTCGGTATCTAGTTCAGGTTGTTGCAAAGCATCATGTAAGTTCATAATATTATGTGGGTATGGGGTAGATCCCTTGTTTCCATGTAGTGGTTGTGGCAGTGAAATAGGTTTCGTTTCAGCTTCTGTGTATGATTGCTCTGAAGTAATACGACATCCAGTAGGCAGAGAAGTAGGACCTGGACTAACTGTAGCTGATCGTTCCAAAGTATAGCTGGTCCCTAAAACTAGTTCTGTTTTAAAATTAATACCTGACTCGTTTATAGGCTCATGTACCTGCAGCAGTTTATGTATGTGTGTAATACGAGATGGTGATTGTTAATATTACTTGTGGAAACCAACACTACTGAGATTTACACACAAGGAAAAGTCGACACAGTAAACAAAACAAGACCACACCTAACCCTAATACACTTTTGTTGTATATACACACCTCAATGGCAAACCACACCCACAAAAGCAGAACATTTAGATAATAAAGGGGCACTGGTGTGCACAGGGACGTACCATAGTATCTTCATTTTGCCCAATACATCCAACTGCTTCTTGGGTGAGTGGACCATCCACTTCACCTTTGAATTCTTTAGATGCTCCGCTAGCTTCAGCATCACTTGGAAATCCTTCCGGATTTTCAACACTCTGCTTGGCTTCAATTAGTCTAAAGTCTTCAAATTGTCCCTTTGGATGTGGAGAGCTTAGCGTTCCAGAATTTCCTTCTGGCTCACTACATACATGTATGCATGGCACTTCCACTGGATCAATAGGGTCCTACAGTACGCAAATATGACCTTCAATAATATAATATTATAATACCAAGAATATTATATCGTGTCCCCATGGGCACTTAAGCATAACTCGTGATTGTGGCCTGGCCCACATGGGTGCTCACCTGGGATAATACTTCCATATAATTTGTATAGAAACTGCTACATTGACCCAGGCCTTGAAATGCGGTACTTGGGTGCCTATATACCCAGGAGTGGGCACTTGCCGGGGACTCTACAATATACATGGATATTCCCTTGACTACACCTTTTGCTTACATTTTCATTTACGGTGGATTCAGACTGCGTAGATACATCTGGTGGTATATGATCGCCCTACAAATCACACAAAACAGCAAGTTATTCAATATACTGGTGCTTGGAGATAGCTGGATTCTTACAGGTGGCGGTGGCGGTGGTTGACCCATAGGCTGGACCTTAATACATTCTAAATCATCTCCCTGGAAATATACATTTAAAAGTCAGTGTGAAAAATCAATATAATAATTATATTATTATATATATATGCTGTGACGTGCAACAAACTACACATGAGCTCTCATTTGCTACTATTATTATGACTTGTTGATGCAATACACCAGGTGTACAAGCATGGCACTATCATGTGGCATGGTTGCATAGAAACATGTCCACAAACAAAATTAATACTGCTGTACTGTGGTGGGGAACAGCTGTAACCAAAATTGTAACATGCATGCATCGAAACCAAAAAGGTCGAAGGAGACTGCGTGGCTAAGTCATGTGTACCTAGTCTAAACTTCATGGGAAAACAGGATCTAGGGGTTCATCAACCATTATAAACTTGTGCCCACCCCAATGTTGTATACTAGGAATAACTATCAAGGTTCACTCTGATTGATTTCGAGCAGCTTATAATAATTTTAAAAGCAGTCCAGTAATTATCATTTTTACACCCTATCACAAAAAAAAATACCTTTTCTATAGGCTCCAATATCGCTGAAATAAGAAAGATATACATGTATATAGTAACTATATATTTAAAGAATAAGCCCTTACATGTACATGCACATGTAAGACTTAGTATGGGGTGCCAAATGTATTAATAATAATATATACATGTACATAGTGAAAAAACAACAACAAATACATGTATATACATGTACACCATTAATTTTGCTGTATAATAATATTATAGATAGTAGACATGGATAGTAGCCCCCCTCCTCCCAATTGCATTAGAATGAAAGTGGATACCTTATACATGTAGAGGGACTCAGGGAAGTTTCACATAATATACAAAATTTTCTGTTTTTATGGATAGGTTGAGTACCGTAAAAACGAGATTTTAAATGGGAGGAGAAATTATGACATTCTACAAATCCAAATCTAAATTCAAAGACCTTAAAACTAGCCATGAAAATTAATTACAATGGATTATCATACCTTTACGTGTACGTGTACGTAGTGTGATGAAATAGACAACAGCAATGATAATGGCAACAATGATGGCGGCAGCAATAGTAAGAACAAAGAGAGAAACACCAACAGCAACGCCAACTGTCACACAGAAAGAAAGACATTGAAAATCACTATAATTTTATACACCTCTACATAATAATATTGTAATAAATATAGAATATTATGCTACAGGTCCAGGTGCTGATCCAGAAATTTTGCACGGAAGGTGGCTACCCATAGTTAACTATACTGGTGCAAGGGGTGTAAGGGGGGTGGCTGATTGATAATGGTGGATGTCTCCTATACTATGTTGCATAAGAGAACTAGTGAAGGTATCCATCCACCCCCGTAAAGTGTTGTAATACAGGCCCATAGTGAAGTAGGATACTCTCCCTCCCTCTCTATTATACACTCTTGGTGTTGGTTTCCCCTACACCCATGGTATGTGATAATCTCAGAGACCTACATGTTCACTATAATAATATTAGGCTGTGACCTCAGGGGCTAACCCAGGGTCATGACCTTTGAAATGATATTCACAGGCTTGAGGCCTCCAGCTGCTATGTGATGTTGTAGGACAATCTGTGAAACCACTTTGTATGTGAATATCATTACAAAGGTCACGACCCCCGTAAAGGTTGTAACACGGGCCCATAGTGAAGTGGGATACTCTCCCTCCCTCTCTATTATATACTCTTGCCAACACCCAGAGCCACACAGATTTGCCTAACCTCAAAAACTAGGATAAGATGGTCTAACCATAATGAAGTTAAAATTATGGTATATACCATTAGAACCATCCTGCGGTCCAGGATCGGACACACTTTCTTCAGTACTAGAGCCACCAGTAAAGGAATCAATGCTCGAAGTCGCTGTGCTACTTTCAGGAAGAGTAGCTGGTGTGGTGGTAATAGAAGGCCTTTCTATCACTCCTACGTACACAAGAAATGGTACATTAATCACAGTGTCTGCTATAATATTATCCTAACTTACGAAAATAACTTGTATTCATTCTTCCAAGACCGTTGTTTGTACAGGTAACAGAAGAATTTTGCATGCTTAGCGACGCTCTGATTACCAATTCCGAATCAATAAGTATGCCATCTATGTCCTCGATGATGTTAATGACCCTAGCAACAGTACCAGCAACTAATTGGCTATGTTCAGTGTGACCAGGTGGATCGATAAAGGTTAGGCGTAGATCTCTGCCGTCAGCTATTGGTCCGATGTAATCATCGCTCTGCCAGACGAGAATGATGCCTCGGGTAACGCATCGAAACACGATTACTTGATCATTGTAAGCTATATTTCCATCGGTTAAATTGCTTGTCAACTCTACCGTTCGTGACACCACCCCTACATAAGAAGTATTGCATCATAACCTCATTAACATAATAATATGAAACTTCTTTCTTACGAAATTCGGTCGTGTTCCTTCCTCCACGGCCGTTATTTGTGCAAGTGACAGCTGAAGATAAACTGGTAGCCAAAGATGCCATGATTCGTAGTTCAGATTCAATGACAGTATCCCCATTGACATCAGTAACGCTAATCAGGCTTGCTACAGTACCATCAACCAACTGGCTAGGTTCAGTGTGACCAGGTTGATCAATAAAGGTTAGCCGTAGATCTCTGCCATCAGCTATTGATCCGATGTAATCATCGCTCTCCCAGACGAGAATGGTACCTCGGGCAACACATCGAAACACTATCACTTGATCATCGTAAGCAAGAATTCCGCTCGTTAAGTTACTTGTTAACATCACCTCAGACGCTAGATTATTTAAAAAACAAGTCAATATTGGTACAACATAACACTATATTTGCAATCACCTTGAGTATTGCATGCCAGAAATTGCACCATGTACACCAAAATGCATGAAATCATGTACATCCTTTTGAACCTACTGTACATAAGGAGAAGCAATGAATGTATTATATTATCAGGGTTTTATCTGGCCCAAAAATTTAGGGAGGGAAACATGGGAGAAGTTGAAGTAATCTGCCGCCTTGGCAGCCCAGGGGGTGGGGTGCAGGAGGGGGATGTGCCCCATCCTGCATGAAGCGCGGGAAGCTAAAGCATAAATTAATATTAATATTCCCATAAAGGCACCTAAGTACTATATACAGTTATATAGGTCTAATAGTTATACGCATGCGCGAGGGTTACGAAGGCGGGGTCAGGAGACATAATATGGATGAAGTTGGCACCGCCAAAATTTCCTACTTGCATATAATATACGTATGGCGACCCTGTACTGAACTGCCAAATTTAAATCCGCCAATATTCTTGCAATAGCGATTTTGGGCTCAACCACCAAATTTAATTTCCGGCTATATGGTATTATAGATATCAACTGCATGATAAGGGCATCAGTGCTCATGCAGTGGTTAAGCTGCCTCTTCCATGGCATTCATGGATGCAACCGAGATCGAGTTGTTCCAGAGATCAGATTTTGTGCTTGATCCCTTGATCATACTAAAACCTATCCAGCATATTAACAGCCACGATTGTTGAGTACTAGGAGAGCCTTCGACCATTTCAAGCTGGCCTCCTGATTCTGAGGCTAGGCTTGACCCAGGGATTACAGGCACTCTGAAGATTGATTCACTGTTCATAATGTACCTGTATGCCCCGGTATTCCCTTCCTGCTCCAGATAGGGGCATACTAGGGGATTTGACAATGATCATTTCAATTGCCTCAGGGTCGGAGCAATATTTGCATTCAAATCCCCTATTCAGTACCTAGTGTATCCTGGGGGACATATAGGGAATTTGATTGCATTCATGCTGCTTCTGTTGTGACGTGGCAATCATAGTCTCGCGAGCCACACCCTCTAGTTTACGTCAACATGCACCTCAGGACTCTTATAGAACCCTCACTTCGCACAGGATTCTATATAGAGTCTTTCAGTCTTCTAAATCATATAGCAGAAACCTCCTAACAGTGTCTAACCTCTGTGCAAAATCAAGGGTTCTTTTCTACAGGAGAAGCTGGACCTAGGGTGGGGCATTTGAATTTCAATTTCTCTAAATCACATAGAAACCGACACGATTATAGTTTTGTATAATTTGCTACAGCCAGAGGGCAAAACCACAGATTATATATTCCCCTCTTCAATCAGTAGCCAATCACATAATTTACATTATTATTTATTACAGCTACTTAGTCTAAGGGCGGACCTTTTAATAATTTACTTCCGGGCTAGTCTGGTGTGTATATTAAATTATTATAAAAGCCGATTCACTGACGAAATACTTCATGCCAGGTACGATATTATTACCTTATCTGATCCGATGGAGAGAGAAAGAAATATAAATTGGTTGAGTCACTTTAATAATCAACACTGTCCAGGTCGCCAGTCAACATGAGTCAACCGTCAGCAATAATAATTCATTGTCCTTCAAAATTTAAACATCACGTGTCCAGTGGGGCCCGGGGTACGGGTACGGGTACCGGTACCGGGTCTGGGAATTCCGGAACGCGTTAACGAGATCGACGCGGTGGGGTCTGGGCACGAGATCTAGACTAGCTATAGTTGTATCGCGCACGCGCAGTAATAATCTGCGGGTAAAGGTCGTCATCGGCAATAGTGGATTCTGCAAATCGCATACCAATTGCAACGCGCGCGGGGTATAATTATGATCTTCAGAGCTCTAGTCATAGTACAAGTTGCATTTGTATTAAAGCCTCTATTCATCTACACGCTGTGCCAGGGTATTTTTTAATCTGGTTATATAGATGCCATGATAGTAAATTACTTTTCAGTGATTATTGCTATACGTATGATGAAATCCCGGGTGTACTATGAGAGTTAGCTAATTAAATCCAGTGCCAGCTATATAATTTATGCTTACCATCTGATCAAATTTCTGATACAAAATATACATCATCATGTATGCTCACTTATATTAATGAAACAGTATAACAGTACTATTAATTTTAACAGATAAGTATTCTCAAAAATCTCAATTGTACTGTTCACGATGACTTTGGTGTTGGCTTCGGAGGCCTTGCAGGTACATTAGTCATACTCCTGCCATCATTAAAATCAAATTTAGATTCTACACAGATTTTGAACCTGGTGCATGCATGCCCAATTTGAATTTACTGACCAATTATTATTTGGTTTAGGAGGAAGTGCAGGCACCAAAGTTTCCGAATCTATCTGAATTGTTGACTCCGAGTATTTTTGCTCTCTATTAGTTGGTGGTGGTGGTGGTTCAGATTCTACAGCTGCAGGATGAATTGGTGGGATCCAATTCATGTTGATTTTCACAGGAAGTTCCCCTTTGCATAAAAAATCATCATGATAGTACAATGTCATGGTATTTTATTCAATCATCCTAGGCCTAAGGCTCCTAATTTTGTAACACACACTGAAATGTTAGTCTAAGAAATAGGGTCAGGGGATAAGGTCGCTAGCTACCATTACCAGTTTTATAAACTTCATCAATATCATGTCCCAGTTGTTCAAGGTTGATCTCTTTCAAAATTCTAGCAACATCCTTCCATGTTGGTGGTTGTTTACTATTTCGTAGCCAGTAGTCTAGCATTTCTATGATACAATCATTGGGAGAACACTGTTTGGCAAAATTGTCCAAAACATCTCTGTGTATCCCAGCTCTTACTCCAAACTGATACCACTTAGCAGTAACTTGTTGTCTTAACTGAATCAACAAAGTATCCAGATTGACACAAAGGGACTTATCTGATATATCAAATGATACGAAAACTTGTAAAAGGTACACGTACAATATGGCACGTACCTACTGGTTTGAGTGGTAATACCCTATTATTTTTGTCTGTATGAAGTTTGTGATTGATTTGTGCATACTCAATAGGTGTATCATCCAGACTTGGTGGTATATTTCGATGTGACACTTGACCCACTTCCACATACACAAGACTTTCTTTAGCATTCTATAGTGGGGGGTGTACCATAATAATTATTGCCGAGGCATCAATATAATAATAATAATAATTTATTATTATTATAACTGTGAATTAGATGACAGTCGGTGTGCAACACCTAATCAGGCACTGATACTATAGGAATTAAGGTGACTGATGAGATGGCTATACATCATGCAATAGTAAAAAAAGGTTATACTGGTGTAAGGTGGGGTACTACGTATCAAAATAATGACTAATACACACCTTAGTGTCCAGCTGATCATGATGAAGAGAACTGTAGTCAGTGGTAGTTTCCTGGCTGGAAAAATATTGGGTGTCATAGTGCAAAGGTAAATAGAGTTGACTTTCATGCCACACTTTTACTATATCCTACGATACGGAGTGGTCTTAATACATGCATGTGGTCTAGGAAAACCTATCTATAGGGGAACTCTATTTGAACTTATCTGTGGACCCCTTTTGTTACCATTCATTCTGCTGTCTTCTGCTGTCAGAATTCGATATACCTATGTGACGATCATTAATTAGCACAATGTCTTAATGTTATTATTAACAGGTGTACCTTTCCTTTTCACTAGAAGGACACCCCCTATTATAGTGCATAATATTAAAGCAGTTCCAAACGCTAATGCAGAAGATAATGTTCCCAGTATCACACCAAGTGTGGCACTTGTTAATCCAAACTTTTCGGTGGCATCATCAGCAGTTCCTACTCAGTAATGTTGTAGTTGTATACCATTTCATAATTCATAAATGCTTATTCAGCTTATCAATTAGCAATGAATTAAGTGAAAGTTCATAATACCTACAATAATTATCTGCAATGGAACCCTTCTATTCCGGACACCCTTGGGATGGCTTAAAGTGTCCTGATTTCAGCGGCAGTTTTGAACACTGTTCTATGTTGCTGGGACTGTGCATTGATTAAAAGAGGTGTTCTGCGTCCTTATAGAGGGGTCCCACTGTATCCGTCTTCACACATTATGCCTGAAAAACCTGGTGCTAAAATCCCAACATAGCTCACACATTTGCATGTATTTTGTGTGATTTTACAGCATCACTTTCACTATCAATGAACTAAAGTGACAACCTATACACATACAGTAATGATAAACTGTTGAAACATTACATAGGAAAGAGGATATGGTAAATATACAATCAAATAGAGCTAGAGCAATCTCCCCAAGATATTTATTTTATTATCTAATGTGTACACAGCAAGATTTCCTAGGTTTGATTATACTGAGATAAATAGATATACTAATTAGTGTGCACGCATATTGAGGTCATGCACTTGGGTTTATGCACATGCAAGTCCAACAATAGTTGTATTATTATATTATGTGTAGAATCCCGAGCAAAGCGAGGGATTTTACTGAGTCTTCTAAATCACGTAGAAATCGATTAAACAGTGTACAACTATAGATCCTAGCAATAATGCCCATAGGCTTGATATATTATATATATAAACTGCTGCCTAGCAACAATTAATCCTACTCATAGGCAACAATTTTTACAGGTTTATGGAAATTTTACCAGTTTATAATATGAGCTTTTTACAGGTATACATGGGAAATAGCTTACCTTCTCCTGACCAATCAGATCACAGTATTTATTGCAACTAGGATCTAATTATTGTCAGTAATAAGGCCATGATGTTAATAATTATAAAAGTTAGAGTACAAATGAATCTTGCATGACCTCCCATGGCGACATAACGTATTGCATGACCATGTCAACCAACTTATCTGTATTCAATTCAATGTCATTCATGCAAGTATGCTATTATTATGATGGTTGGTATACCTGGTCCAGTGGGAGCTTGACTAGTCACATGTGGACAATCAGTTAATATGTTGTCAAAAATGCCCTGCAGATAGTCATCATAGTCAATAATTACTGGGCCAGTACCACATTTACCTGAAATGAATAGTCAATTATTGAAGTTGTTTGTCAGCATACCGATAGTATATGTATTGAGAAAGTTATAATATTATTATTATTAATTATAACAGACCCATGCATAATTATACACAATCATAATACTTACTGTAATTATAGAGTCCAATTAGAGGTACACTACTCAGTTCTCCACAAACCATTATACTCATGTTGTACAAGGTGTCATATCGTACCATGAGTTCAAATAGTATTGGTCCTACACTTTTCGCAGAAACATTACGTTCTTCTGAATCAATGTTGATGCGATATGGAAAAGACGGATTTGTTCCGTTCAACTGAAGAGAAACCGATAAATTGATGGAAGCTGTTCCTCGAAGCTCAGGTAGCGATGTGAAGTTCACTACATGGATAGCTGTTAGCGAAAACAAAATGGTACTACCTTGAACTACGTATACTGTAACAGAGTTGCATGCGTGCATGCTGTATTAGGGGCTTACAAACTCTTTAATTTCTAGTATGTGTCTGTTACTATTAACCAAAATCCGGCCATGTACATGCATGTAGACTCGAGGTAGCATGACAGAATTATAGCCAATATAGATCAATAGTTCGTAAAGGGGTGTGCCATTTTATAGGGACCTACCCAGTTCAGCATTATCCATGAATGTGTTATTCTTGTGAATGACATTCACTCTAGTTGATGAATTAGTACGCATTTCTGTGTCTTCACAGACCACTATGGCTCCATTTACAACACTGGTTGCAGGACTTATCAATAGTCTTGATATCAGTGGACGACTGTTTGGAGAAGAGCTCCTTGAGAAAATTAATGAAATATTTTTATTGATTTTTATTGTATGTACTGGAAGTGACTGTTCCACTGAGTTTAGAGGATATTCGTAGGTTGTATCTTCTGACAGTGGCATCAAAGTGATAACCCATTCAAGAACTCTTCCTGATACGGTACATATCAACTCCAGTTCATCTCCACTGCACACTGGAGCTACTTCAGCATTGATACCAGGAGAGTTTATAGTCACACAGCCTACATGTACAAGAGTAGATACTAGCTACTACTAGAATTTGCAAACTGTGAGTCTTCATACCAGTTATACATGTACAGTACGCTAGCAGAAGATAGGTATACGTTGCTTCCATGATATTATAACAGTGTAGCTCTCCTCTAGTGGTGCATTACATATCCGACGTATGGTAAAGATCGTCATACCTGTGGGTGTTGCTAGCATGCGTACATAATAATTAATTTTTTTTTTATTATGCAATAATATTATTATTAATTTTTCCGTCTTGTTGTGATAATAGTAGCAAGTTTATGCAACATTATCAAGAAATGGAACGATTATGAATGAATTTTATAAGCAATGTCATGCACGTACAGAGGAACATTGATAGCTAGTGTATAATAATAATACTGAGCACAAATTAAAGATATTATCATCTTTGGTCCCAAAAGGTATACTTGTTCATAAGTGAAAACAGATAACGTTGTAGTATTATTATGGGGATAAATTTACATGCTGAATTTTCCTCTAATGTTTATCCAGCTAATATGCTAGCATGTTTAATCTCCTAATCTTTGTTATGAAGACATAGGCATAACATCAGCTGTTTTAGGTACATTAATTATCATAATAATAATATTATTATATAGCTACTGTAATTTTAATGCAAGCCACAGTAACGACATACAATTTTATCTCATAATGAATCGCCAAAAAGCCAATTGTATAATATTATATATGATAATTAAAGCCATAGTGGGTGCTGCAGTGATTTTATAGTAGTGGACTTAGAGTTAGGGAGCAGGCTACGAACATAATATATACTTATAATGCTTACAATACATGACAAATCTTATTCTTTTTGTAGCTAATTGTGGAAATTTGGCTGCAAAGGTGAAAAATCAGTCCACACTGACAATAGAGTATGACTATCCAGCTCTTGATGTAGAGGGAGTTAGTGTCACATTTGCCTGCTCTCCTGGACTGATCCTCTCTGGACCAAATACATCCACATGCATGGGAAATGGAGAATGGGAACCAGATCCCAGGAATGTGGAATGTAAAAGTAAGTTAATCAGACTGAGTTGATCATAATAATGTAATTCTAGATTCCACAGAGATTGAAGAGAATAACAACAACATATATACTAATAGTAGCAGTGGTATCTGCCACTCTGGCGACATTTCTTTTAACCTTCATTTTCACATTCATACTTGGATGCACCTGTGGAATCTGCTGCTACAGGAAGAAATGCAACAAAATCCTTAGTGACTCTAGAGCAGTATATGAAGATGTGGTACCAACTGGTGGAAGGCAACAAGAGTCGAGTCTTGCACTTAAACGAAATGTGGCGTATGTCTCTGTAGCAACTAATTTTTGACAAATAATTATTGATTTATACCTCATAATTAATTCATAATCTGTGTGTGCCATACTCTAGCATCAGTCCAAAATATTGATGATTGGTAAGGGGTGGAGGTTTGTGAGTTGCTAATAATTGTGTATAATATTATTATTGTTTTTATGTGTATGTATGTACTGTGTGTACATGTGTATGTATCTTCAGTACGTAGTCTAGATCTAGACAAGAAGTTATGATGGAAAATATATCTGATGGTCATGGTGATCGTGGGATGAAAGGGGATCATTGATAAATTGATCAGCTAATGGATCATCATAAAGCAAATTATATATTACCGGTATGTATGATGATCATCATAGTAACGTTAACCACATCAGATACAGTGATTTTAAGTCCTCCTGAAGTAGCCCCAGTGTGCAGTGGAGATGAACTGGAGTTGACATGTACAGTACCAGGAAGAGTTCTTGAATGGGTTATCACTTTGATGCCACTGTCAGAAGATATGGCAGTGAATATCCTCTTAACTCAGTAGAACAGTCACTTCCAGTACATACAATAAAAATCAATAGTAATACCTCATTTATTTTCTCTAGGATCTCTCCTCCAAACAGTCATCCACTGATATCAAGATTATTGATCAGTCCTGCAACCAGTGTTGTAAATGGAGCCATAGTGGTCTGTGAAGACACAGAAATGCGTACTAACTCATCAACTAGAGTACATAATATCGTAAATTGTAAGTTATTATAATAGAGAATTTAATTTTTATTGGTCTCAATAATAGATACCCAGCTGCCAGAAGTTACTATTACGTCCCGTTTAGAGCAGTACAACAGTGGATGTGGAATGTAAAAGTAAGTTAATTAACACTTCCAGACTGAGTTGATCATAATAATGTAATTCTGTAGCGTTAGATTTCACAGAGACTGAAGAGAATAACAATAACATACTAATAGTAGCGTTGGTATCTTCCACACTGGTGACATTTCTTTTAACCTTCGTCTTCACATTCATACTTGGATGCACTTGTGGAATCTACTGCTGCCAGAAGAAATGCAACAAAACCTTCCGTGACTCTACAGTGTTGTATGAAGATGTGATACCAACTGGTGGAAGGCAACAAGAGCCAAGTCTTGCACTTCAACGAAATGTGGCGTATGTCTCTGTAGCAACTAATCTTTGACAAATTGATTAATATATACAATTTATAATCTGCATGTGTGTGGCATACTTGTACCATCAATCAAAAATTGGTAAAGGACAGAGGTTTGTTAATTGTGTATATTATTATTATAATATTATTTGATGTGCATGCATGTACTGTGTGTATGTATGATCAGTAGTCAAGACGAGTTATGATGGGAAAATTATCGGATGGTCATAATATTATAATATTATAGTGCATTGGAATCGATAAAAGGGAATCATTGACAAATTGATCAGCTATGCATACACAACATAATATTATGTACATGAGTGAAGGATAATATGAAGTATTTGGTGGCCGAGCTCGAGAGGGATCAATACTGCCATAATATTATGGCGGCTTGTGCGCGCGTGCAAAACTTTACAATTTCCTACTTATAGAAAGGTAATTAAATTTTGCTACACTTTTCAACCTATCTTCTGCCAGATAAACAATGTCATAGAAAATGTGAGAACAGTCAATGTCATGTTTTGGTAAGTAGCATAATGTGTATGACCATGTGAGTGAATACTAAAATTAATTAGGTACGTAAGTGGGTATAATGAGAAACAACTAGACAGATTTCTTAGTAATCATGCAGGCATGCAAAGATGAACCTATAGCTATTAGCTTAACATACGTGCAGTGACACTCAGCTTATCATGGACAGTATTATGATATTTTCATCATCATGTTGTGATAATAGTGCCAGGTTAGTGCAAACATTTGTCAAGAAATAAAACTGAATTTATATACCAGGATACTATAGGAACACAAAGGTATTATCCTTGGTCCCAAAATTAAGTTATCACATGTTGTGTAGCTGATCAATTGCAATTTATCAGTGATCCCCTTTCATCAATTCCCATACACTATGACCATCCGATAATTTTCCCATCATAACTCTTCTTGACTACTGATCATACATACACACATAGTACATGCATGCACATAAAAATATAACAATAATATACACAATTAACAAAACTGTACTCTTTACCAATTTGGATTGATGGTACAAGTATGGCACACACACATTATGAATTAATTATGAGGTATAAATCAATTTGTCAAAGATTAGTTGCTACAGAGACATACGCCACATTTCGTTGAAGTGCAAGACTTGGCTCTTGTTGCCTTCCACCAGTTGGTATCACATCTTCATACAACACTGTAGAGTCACGGAGGGTTTTGTTGCATTTCTTCTGGCAGCAGTAGATTCCACAAGTGCATCCAAGTATGAATGTGAAAATGAAGGTTAAAAGAAATGTCGCCAGTGTGGCAGATACCACTGCTACTATTAGTATGTTGTTGTCATTCTTTTCAGTCACTGTGGAATCTATTATTACAGAATTACATTATTATGATCAACTCAGTCTGGAAGTGTTTATTAACTTACTTTTGCATTCCATATCTCTGGGATCTGGTTCCCATTCTCCATTCCCCATGCATGTGGATGAGTTTGGTCCAGAGAGCATCAGTCCAGGAGAGCAGGCAAATGTGACACTAGCTCCCTCTACATCAAGAGCTGGATAGTTGTACTCTATTGTCAGTGTAGACTGATTTTTCACCTTTGAAATCAAATTTCCACAATTTGCTACAAAATTTAGTTTAGTGTGAATTCATAATACCGGGGTATTCGTAGCTTGCTGCCTAATTCTATGCTATTTGTCCAAGTACGTACATCACAATGTCATAGTATTTTAGAAACTTACCATAAAAAACTACAATCGACTGTGAGTTCATTGCACAAGGACCTGTGATACTAACATTGTAGAAAGTATTGTATAGAACTTGCATCCGTACACCTCTTTGTCCCACAATCTCTATTTCCACTGGTGGTACAGATACAACTTGAAATGAGCTGTACAATATTATGACATTGTCTTGAGGAGTCAATGAATAATCTATGAGAACTGTGACATCATTACTGTTGTACTGCTCTAAACGGGACGTAATATTTATTTCTGCCAGCTGGGTATCTACAGTAACTATTGGAACCAAAAATAATCTATGTTATATACGAGAGAAAATATCATAACTTACAACTTATGATATGTACTCTAGTTGATGAGTTAGTACGCATTTCTATGTCTTCACAGACCACTATGGCTCCATCTACAACACTGGTTGCAGGACTTATCAATAGTCTTGATATCAGTGGACGACTGTTCAGAGAAGAGATCCTTGAGAAAATGAATGATATATTATTATTGACTTTTATTGTATGTACTGGAAGTGACTGTTCCACCGAGTTAAGAGGATATTCGTAGGTTGTATCTTCTGACAGTGGCATCAAAGTGATAACCCATTCAAGAACTCTTCCTGATACGGTACATATCAACTCCAGTTCATCTCCACTGCACACTGGGGCTACTTCAGCATTGATACCAGGAGAGTTTATAGTCACACAGCCTACATGTACACTGAGAGTAGATACTAGCTACTATTAGAATTTGCAAACTGTGAGGCTTCATACCAGTTATACATATACAGTACGCTAGCAGAAGATAGGTATACGTTGCTTCCATGATATTATAACAGTGTAGCTCTCCTCTAGTGGTGCATTACATATCCGACGTATGGTAAAGATCGTCATACCTGTGGGTGTTGCTAGCATGCGTACATAATAATTAATTTTTTTATTATGCAATAATATTATTATTAATTTTTCCGTCTTGTTGTGATAATAGTAGCAAGTTTATGCAACATTATCAAGAAATGGAACGATTATGAATGAATTTTATAAGCAATGTCATGCACGTACAGAGGAACATTGATAGTGTATAATAATAATACTGAGCACAAATTAAAGATATTATCATCTTTGGTCCCAAAAGCTAGGTATACTTGTTCATAAGTGAAAACAGATAACGTTGTAGTATTATTATGGGGATAAATTTACATGCTGAATTTTCCTCTAATGTTTATCCAGCTAATATGCTAGCATGTTTAATCTCCTAATCTTTGTTATGAAGACATAGGCATAACATGCAGCTGTTCTAGGTACCGGTACCTTACTGATGATTATCATAATAATATTACCGTAGAATCCCGCGATTACGCCCCCCCCCCCCCCCCCCCTTTTTGCATGCTAGGATTGGGCAAAAGTGGGGAGGGGGCTTATACGCGGGAACCTTACATTTCCGTGTGACGACCATTACCGACCGTCGAATGCCACGTGGGCGCGCGATCTCTGCACTTTCTCTGGCTGTTTGGTGGGCAAAACTCGAGAAAAACGACAAAGTAAGGCATAATATGACACAAATAGCTAGTTTGCTAGCTGTAGCTACTGTTTTTATTGGCTTATGGACTCTATTTACAGTCAGGGAGGGGGGGGGGGGCTTATACGCGAGACAAAAGTACCTATGCAGGAACTTGAGCTAAAAAATGCAGGGGGGGCTTATGCGCGAGGGGGGGGGGGCGTAATCGCGGGATTCTACGGATATAGCTACTGTAATTTTAATGCAAGCCACAGTAATGACATACAATTTGTCTCATAATGAATCGCCAAAAAGCCAATTGTATAATATTATATATGATAATTATGTTGTAGAGTGCGCACAAAACTGAATCCGTATATATAGCGCTTGCAGAACGAGAGAAACAGCAGCAAAAAACTTTTATTAGCCAATCCGAATACATACATAGAATCACTATCTTATATAGAACTCAACGGAAAGTCTAGAACATTCTAGAAAGTATAAAGTACAAATTAACACTTAAAGATTCACATAATAATACTGACACTCCATAACTAACACTTCTTACATTCACATAGACCCCACTGCAGGTTATTGCACAACTCAGAATAAGCATAATACTAATTATTACAATTACTAATAACAAGCTGTGTAATTACATCTATTACAACACTCCCACTTAATTCACAGGTTGGTATACAGTTACAATGCTTCCATTCCCATTACTAAACGCAAACTTTCGAACTGTCCTCTTGAAAGGGGCTTGGTAAACATATCGGCAATCATTTCTTTTGTTGGACAGTAACATAGATCAATAATTCCCATTTGCATAACTTCACGAACAAAATGGTAGCGAATGTCGATGTGCTTTGTCCTAGCATGTGCTGTAGGATTTCTTGCAATTGCAATAGCACCCTGATTGTCTTCCATCAACATAGTTGGTTCACTGAGAGTCACCTGAAGGTCAGTCAATAGTCGTCTAAGCCATACCGCTTCCTGAGTGGCAGCACTGAGAGCTACGTACTCTGCCTCTGATGTTGATAAAGCCACAATCGCTTGCTTCTTACTGTACCAACTGATAGGTCCTCCAGTCATCAAGAAAAGGTTTCCACTTGTAGAATGTCGATCATCCTGATCACCTGCCCAATCAGCATCAGAGTATCCAACAACTGAAAGATCTTCACACTTTTGGTACTTTAGTGCTAGAGTGGTGGTTCCCTTCAGGTATCTCAGAATCCGCTTTAGAGCAGTCATGTGAGCTTCTGTTGGCTTTGAGTTGAATTTCGACACTGCTCCCACTGCATACGATATATCTGGACGAGTTGCACAAGCAGCATAGAGTAAGCTACCCACCATGGACTGGTATGCAATTGGGTCGACTTCTTTGCTGACTCCATCATCTTTTTTCAATCTGACACTGGTATCGGCTGGAGTTGAAGAAATCTTAGCTTCAGACATACCATATTTTTCTAGCAACCTCTGAATGTATTGCTCCTGATGAAGCCACACGCACTTGTTACTTTCATCCTGTACGACAGTGACACCTAGACAGTAGTGAAGCTTGCCCATGTCTGTCATCTTGAACCGAATAGCCAGGCTGTCTTTCACCTTTTGCAGCTCTTTCACTGTTGCAGTAATCAAGATCAAATCGTCGACGTATACTGCAATGACTGTCAGTGTATCAATATTTCGAACATACACACAAGGATCTGCTTCACTTTGCTCAAATCCCATCGATTCTAAGTAATCCTTGAATGCCGAGTACCAGCACCTTGGTGACTGCTTCAATCCATAGAGAGATTTTATTAGCTTGCAGACATGATTTTCTTTTCCTGCTACAACATAACCACTATAGGTTGCTCCATATATATCTCTTCATCAAGTTTCCCATTGAGAAATGCGGAAACAACATCCATCTGGTGAATTAGCATTTCATTTTGCACAGCAAAAGCAAGTAATGATCGGATAGATGAAAATCGTACTACTGGTGAAAATGTCTCCTCGTAATCAATTCTGTACCTCTGAGCATAACCTTTTGCAACCAAACGTCCTTTGAATCTCTCCATCTTGCCATCACTTCCGTACTTCACCTTGAACACCCATTTACATCCAATTGCCTTGCGATCCTGTGGCAATTCCACAAGCTCCCATGTCTCACTTGCTATAAGTGAATCATATTCAGTGTCGGCAGCTGCTTTCCACTCCTTGGCATACTTGCTCTTCAAAGCTTCTTCAATGCTTTGTGGCTCTGAGATCTGACATACATTGTATGCACTGTGATGAAACAGGTCCTCCTTTGCCATATCAGCATACTCGTCAATTCCATATCGAGTTGGAGGTTGTCTTTGTCTCACTGAACGTCGCAGGCTTTCCTCTGATGTGTCATCCAAATGTTGGAGGTTATCTTCTGACTGGGGACGTTCTTCTAACTTCGAATTCACTTTCAAAGTGTCCTTTTGTTTGGCATCTCCCTTTTCGCTAGATTGGTTGAAATCAATTTCATTGAAAATTGCATCCCGACGTACGATGACCTTGCGTGTCATTTCGTTGAACAATCGATATCCTTTAGATCTTGTACTGTATCCAATGAATCGTAGCTTTTCGGCTTTCTTATCCATCTTTTGTCGCTTCATGTCTGGTATGTGAGCATAGGCTACACAGCCAAATACTTTCAAATGAGTCACAATAGGTTTCCTTCCATACCACTTTTCATATGGTGTCACATTTTCTTTGATGGCAGTTGTCGGTGTTCGATTTCTGATATACCGTATAGCCGGAAATATTGGCGGTAATTATAGTTGGCGGTTGAGCCCAAAATCGCTATTATAAGAATATTGGCGGATTTAAATTTGGCGGTTTGGTACGGGATCGCCATACGTATATATGCGAGCAGGAAATTTTGGCGGATTTTAATTTGGCGGTTGTAATATAGAACCGCCAAACCGCCAAATTTAATTCCCCGCCAAAATTTCCGGCTATACGGTATGCTGCAGTGGCAATTGCCTCTGCCCAGTAGCTATTGGGCAATCCAGCATGAGCAATCATGGCACGAGCAGATTCTACTAGTGTCCTATTCATCCTCTCAGCAACACCGTTTTGCTCGGGTGAATATGGCACGGTAAACTCATGCTTGATACCTCGTGACTTCAGATAGGCTTCAAATTCTTGTGAAAGATATTCACCACCATTGTCTGTTCGTAGTTTACAAATCTTTTCGGTACTTTCCTTTTCAACTTCAGCCTCAAATTCCTTGTATTTTGAAAATGCTTCAGACTTATGTTTCATGAAGTAAACTGCACAGCATCGTGAATAATCATCAATGAAGGTCACAAAATATTTTTTCCCACCAAATGACTCCGTGTGCATTGGGCCACACACATCACTGTGTACCAGTTGCAGCTTCCTAGTGGACCGAATATCTCCCACTGGTTTAAACGATTGTCTATGCATTTTTCCTTGGATGCATCCTTCACAGAAAGACAATTGTGCATTACCATTGATCGTCATACCAGAAACAAGCTCCTTGTCAACGATTTTCATTAATTGTTGCTTATTCAAGTGTCCTAATCGCTGATGCCACAGATCAGCATCACTTCTCTCTTCCAATGCTGCTGATACTTCCTCCTTTGTGGCAGGCTCACAGTTCAGATGATATATCTTGTCGACCAGTGAGCCCATCCCACGCAGCTTTCCATTTCTGTCACGAATCCAACACTTTGAATGACTGAATTTTACACTGTTTCCCTTAGCAGCTGCTGCCCTAACTGAAAAGAGATTGCAGGCAAGTTTAGGTACATACAGTACTTGATGCACAACAGCTCTCTTAGGGTCACTGACATTAAACACCATGCTTAAGTGAACATTTCCAACACCTAGGGCTTCAACAGACCTACCGTCACCAAGCCCAACCTTCTCAGGCTTCTCAAATTCTCGGTAGTCTGTCAGCAGCTCCTTCTCACGTGTCATGTGGCTAGATGCTCCAGAATCTACCAGCCACTTGCCCATCTGTGGGGTACTCCCTGAGCCAACCGACGCTGCAAATGCTCCAGCACCATCTGAATCGGAACCAGATTGCTGCTCTTCAGCAGTCTTAGCTCTATGAACTTCCCTCCTCTCTGGACAATCACGACGAATGTGTCCCAGTTCACCGCATCCAAAGCACCTCAATTGCTTTCTCGTCCTAGAGTCTTTCCTTCGTTGTCCCACTAATGCCAGATCTGACTGTCCAGCACTCGCAACTGTTGATGTATCACCAAACTTTCCACTCAATTTCTGCTCCTCATGAACAAGAGCTTGCTGCACAAAACTTAATTTGACATCTTCAACTCGAGCTTCCAGTGCTGTCACCAGAGTAGAATAACTCTGTGGTAGGCTCCCCAACAGCGTCACTACTTGATCTTCTTCTGCAATAGGAGCACCAATCGCTGCAAGCTTATCCGAAATTTCCTTCATATGTTTCAGATGCATTTCCATAGATGTTCCCTCTCTCATTTCAGTTCTAAAATACTACTTTTTCAAATAGAGCTTATTGGCCAACGTCTTGCATTCAAAGTGTTCACAAAGTTTGTCCCATGCGTCTTTCGGCTGATCATACGATGTCACTAGGTACAACTGAGAGGTACTTATGGCCATAATAATTGTGGAGAATGCTTTCTGTGATTTCTTAGAAAACTCTGCCTTCACAGCCGCACTAGCATCTTCAGCAAGTTTTTCTGTGCCGTCCACATACCCCCAAAGTTCTTTGGCCAGTAGCAAGTGGTGCATCTGAAACTTCCATGTCATCCAATTTGAGTCATCCAGCTTATCAACTATCCACTTTTCGTTCGTAGTAGACTCGGCCATCAGTGTTTCAAACTCAACCTGGCAACAGCCACAACAATTCGCAAATGTATCTCAGCAAATCAAGTTCTTTATCACAGCCGCTGCACAGGGTTAACTGGTAGACTTATAGACTGGGCCCATAACCTGTTGTAGAGTGCGCACAACACTGAATCCGTATAGCGCTTGCAGAACGAGAGAAACAGCAGCAAAAAACTTTTATTAGCCAATCCGAATACATACATAGAATCACTATCTTATATAGAACTCAACGGAAAGTCTAGAACATTCTAGAAAGTATAAAGTACAAATTAACACTTAAAGATTCACATAATAATACTGACACTCCATAACTAACACTTCTTACATTCACATAGACCCCACTGCAGGTTATTGCACAACTCAGAATAAGCATAATACTAATTATTACAATTACTAATAACAAGCTGTGTAATTACATCTATTACAACAAATTAAAGCCATACTCAGGGTGCTGCAGTGACTTTAAGGCCTCCTGAAGTAGCTCCAGTGTGCAGTGGAGATGAACTGGAGTTGACATGTACCATACCAGGAAGAGGTCTTGAATGGGTTATCACTTTGATGCCACCATCAGAAGATACAACCTACGAATATCCTCTAAACTCAGTGGAAATGTCACTTCCAGTACATACAATAAAAGTCAATAATCAGAATATATCATTAATTTTCTCAAGGGTTTCTCCTCCAAACAGTCGTCCACTGATATCAAGACTATTGATAAGTCCTGCAACCAGTGTTATAGATAGAGCCATAGTAGTCTGTGAAGACATAGAAATGCGTACTAACTCATCAACTAGAGTACATATCATATAATATTATTGTAAGTTATTATAATAGAGAATTTAATTAATTTTTTATTGGTCTCAATAATAGACACCCAGCTGGCAGAAGTTAAAATTACGTCCCGTTTAGAGCAGTACAACAGTAACAATGTCACAGTTCTCATAGATCTAGATTATTCATTGACTCCTCAAGACTTAATTGACAGGATACAACTCACTCTACTCGAGCTCATTTCAAGTTGTATCTGTACCACCAGTCACTACTGGAAGCTGTTTGTTTGAGAATTGTTGAAAATGTATTTGAAATAATATGTGTGATGCAGTAATCCAATATGTGAAAAGTACTTGTATTCTAGTCTAGCCCATGGGAATGATTTCACATAGCATGTGAATAATACTTGAAATGCATTAGACAGAATTCAAGCATGTTTAAAAAATGTTGGAGTTAAATATACTTACTTGAAAACTGTTTGAATAAAATTGCATGTTTTCAAACAGTATTGAAAAATTGTGTGAAATAAAGCATGTATCAATTTTATGCTTAAGGTAGCATTAAAGTGCGTGGGCGTGAGCGTCAGGATTGGCTAATTCAATTAGCGAATCGTGAAGGGGCGTGGCCGAAGAGGCCATACGAGTGCTTTTGGTCGAAGGTGGGCGTGTCTAGAATCGGCCAGGGATGATTATGCGCGTGTAATTAGCGACCGAAAGTGGCCCCTGAAGAAAACACCGGTAATTGCCCACTTCAAAGCAAGATCAAAGCATTCTTTCTTAACTATTAACCGCAACGACATTACACACTAAGAAAAAAAAAAGCAAATTTAAATAATTAAATAATCTAATTCATGGGGAGTTTGGGAGCACTTGGGGACATAATTTTTGCACCGGCACGCAGAATGGGTCGAAACTAGAGATTTGACCTGAAAGAATTTTGATTCACGCCTTAGAATTAAAGTTACGGTCCTTGAAAGTTTTCCCATATGTTTGTATAGGAAGCAATGTTTGCCCATAAAAAAAATTACGGGCGCGCGGGGTACGTTGACGACCCTTTACCGAATATTGTGTATATGGCTATTAGGATGCCTGCTTGCATTGTATGGCTCTACTATGCATCCAGCTCGACTGTGTGGTGGTTTTCGGACCATTTTTTTTCTGCTTAGTGTGTGGTCCCCTTGAAAAAAAAAAAAAAAAAAAAAAAAGCCTTATTAGGCCTAATTAAGCATGTGGGCGTGTTCCTGGCACTGTGTGGAGTGTGTGCGTGTGCGTTAATGCAGGTTTTATTGCTTCCGATTGGGCGTGGCTTCACGGGCCAGTGCTTGGATATCGGCGCCTGGGACTTGGCCTCGGCGATAGGTGGGCGTGTCCCGGAAGCGGTGGTGACCTTTGAACCCCGCGAGGAGGCTTTGGGGGCGTGGCAGGAGGTCAAAGGTGAGGCCATGTCTGTTAATGAGGCACTGTACGCCGGTGCGATGGAGGGGACCGTACGGCTGGACGGAAGCTGACGATGGTTTGAAGCGGATGTGGTTGCGATGACGTGTTGTTACTCCGCCCACACAGGAAATGAGGTGAGCTCTTGTGTGGGCGGTGTGGCAGAACGGCCTCCAAGTGTTTGTGTGTGTTTTGGCCTTGAGGAAGCTGTGTGTTTTAATTGGGATTGATTGTGGGCTTCCGGTGGACATCCGGTGGTTAGTAGGCACTTGATTGAGAATGGTGGTCCTTGGGGAACAGGGTGGGGCTGTTTTGGGCGTGGCCTGGCCCCTCCCTTCCGGCTCGGCTTCCGGTCCATGGAGGATATTAAATGAACACTTCCGGCTCTAGCAGCCACACCCCTGAGACCTGTGCAATTAAAAGGGCGTGGTTACACAACATGCACCTCACTAATGACTTTGATGTGGTTTAGGTGTCATATCCCCCACCTCACGCCCACGCACTTTAATGCTACCTTAAGTATTTGAATCCCCAAGTTTGAAAACTGTTTGAACAAAATTGCATGTTTTCAAACAGTGTTGAAAAACTGTATGAAATAAAGCATCAATTTTATGCTTGAAAAGTACTTGAAGTCCCAAAGTTAATTTAGGGCGTGGCTGCGTTAGCGGGAGAGGGCGTGCGCGTGCACGTATTAGATCACGTGCGTTGAACTTAGTTCAAAATTTTATGGAGCGCGAGAGCTCAACTGGAGATCGCTATACTGAGGGCTAGCTATAAAGAACGGACCAGGCCTTTTACGGACTAATTAAAGTGGGTGTGGTCTTCCTGGACGCAGGCGAGGACGGGCCGTGGGTATTTCAAGTGCGCGGAGTCATCCCGCGATAGTCTTGGCGCATGCGCATTATGTATGCATATATAATCGTACATGGAGCTTGTTGCTACTTCAACTTTCCATTCTGACATGAAATAGATATGCGCGCGCGCGGACTATGTTCTACAAACGCGGGATAATTCAACGCAATGTCGATCTTGCAGCTTGGGCCTGTGATCTTTGGGAAGACTGATCAGCTGATCACATTCCTCCAGAGCAAGAATCTGTTAGCCACGAATAAGACCTGCCCATGTGGCTCTGCAATGCAATTATCTTCCAGGTCAGATGTAAGCGATGGAGTCCGTTTTCGATGTCCAGTTTGCCGCAAATGCGCCACAATCCGGGATGGTAGTTTCTTCTCGAAGTCTCGGTTGCCTCTCCAAAAGTGGGCCATATTGATGTACTGGTGGGCACGAAACTACCCGGTGACGGCCGGATGCTGCTAGTGAAGCAGAGGTGACCGAAGCCAGTGCTTGTGCTGTGTATCAATGGCTGAGGGAAGTCTGCTCCACTCGTCTCCTGCACACCATAATCAGATTAGGTGGGCCAGGAATTACAGTGCAAATTGACGAAAGCCTGATGAGCCATAAGCCAAAGGTAAATATACCACGGAGTAGGGGTGGGGCATGTTCACTTCCTGCTATTTATTATTGGTATAGGTGTTAATTGCATTTATTATTAATAATTTTGGTATAGTACCATCGTGGGCGGAGACCAGCAACGGAACAGTGGGTCTTTGGCATGGTTGACACCTCCCAGACTCCTGCAGTAGGGTACATGGAGCTAGTTCCTCGTAGGGATGCTGCAACATTGCTCCCAATCATCCAGCAACCTATTCGCTGATGATACCAAATGTCTTCGACCAATATCTTCCTCAAATGACCATTTCTTGCTACAATCTGACCTTGATCTATTATCCAAATGGAGCACAGAATGGAAACTTACGTTCAACGAGACCAAATGCTCTCTCCTACCCATCATCTCCTGTCCATCGGCCAATCAAAGTGACCATCAATATCTCATCAATGGAATACCTATTTCCTCCAGTAACCAGCAAAAGGACCTAGGTGTGCTAGTGTCTTCAGATCTATCGTGGTCCCACCATATTGCTAAGATAACGTCCAAAGCCTATAAAATACTCGGCCTGCTCCGCCGCACATTCTCCTCATCAAGTGATATCACCACCAAAAAAAGACTCTATATCTCTCTTGTCAGATCACAACTCCTCTATGGGTCTCAGATCTGGAGACCACTCCACCTCAAGGACATCAATCCGATTGAGTCTGTCCAACGTCGTGCCACCAAATACATACTCAACGATTACATATCTGACTATAGATCTAGACTTGTTAAGCTCAATCTTCTACCTCTCACAATGTTGCTAGAGTTCAATGACATTTGCTTTTTCATCCAATCCTTAAAACACATCTCACCTAGCAACTCTTTTAACATTTCTAAATACATCTCATTCAGCCAACACCACACTAGATCTGGAAGTTTCAGAAAGCTTGTCCAGCCACTCATCAGACATAACAGAGATAAACAGTTTTACTTTAACAGGCTACCACACCTATGGAACTCTCTCCCACCACTCGACCTGAGTCTCTCCTACAATACCATCAGATCCAAATTAAAAGATATCTTCTGGAATGAGTTTATGGCAAATTTTGACCCTGAAAACAATTGCACATACTTTTACTCCTGCCAGTGTCCATCCTGCTTCTCCCAGCCAAAATCTCGATTCACGTAGTTGTGTCAGCACTCCGGCTAAACTGAACCACACATTGTAATTATCAACTCATTTATTTATCATCTCATTCTTTGTAATTTTAATCTACACTGTCTTGTCAGGCTGTTACATATTGTAGCAGTCCTTCAGCTGCCAGCTGTAAAGCAATAATAATAATAATAATAATAATAATAATAATAATAATAATAATAATAATAATAATAATAATAATAATAATAATAACATGTACTCCCTGGTACAACCATATGGTCGGATCAATGGGCAGCGTACAACAATGTAAGCTCACTACCAGGAGTAGCAGGACATGGAGTGGTTAATCACTCGCTCCATTTTGTCAATCCGTCAACTGGGGTCAATACCCAGACCGTGGAGAGTTATTGGAATAGGGTCAAGATGAAGTTTAAGCAAATGAAGGGTGTCAGCTCAGCCCAGTTACCTCTCCACCTGGATGAGTTCATGTGGAGGGAGAGGTATGGACAGACAGCTGGCCAAGCCTTCACTAATGTTTGTGCTGATATTAGTACACAGTATCCCGTGTGACTCGGGGGTTGGATCTGATCTGAACACCTACATGTACAGTAGCTATAATATTATTATAATAAAAATCAAAGATAGAGTACACAAAATTAATTATCGTACTGCTTACTTTATGATTTAATATGTTTAACAAACTCACTAGTGCTTAACAGAATCTGATAGTGCATTAATCTTGCTCCACACATGAGTGATGATACCGCGCTTTGATCTTTACTCTAGGTGCATTCAAAGTTCCTAATCATTACTCTAGCTTGCAATTGAATCTGAACCTGTGTCATGGAAACAGTGTAACAGTGGCCAGACCTTCCCTTCTCAATGCATTGTATCTATCTATGGTTGCTCGAAAATCGGTACAGGGTCGACACACCCGACAAACATATTATTATTATTATTATTACTATTACTATTATTGTGCGTATTTTCGGATCATGATCAATGGAGTCGTCGCTCAAGCAGTTCACTGTGGCATTATTCAGCTTAATATTTCTGTACAGCTGTGGACACATACATGGTAACTAGTAACCCCGGTGTATAATAATATTATAGAAGATGACGACAATAATTGTTGTACCTGATAGGTGCTATAACATTATCTCCGTCTGGAGATTCATTGGTATGTAGCGGAGATCAATTAAATCTAACATGCTCATTAACTGGCAGCAACATATTAGAATGGACCTTTGCTCCAGCTACAATTTTTATGGGTTTATACCGAGCAATAGAAGCCAATACGCCAAAAAACAGCGATGATTCTTCGGTGATCGGCTCTTCCAGGTTCACTTTCTCAAAAAGCTCAGCTAGAGGTAACTTGCCATTGGTATCAACATTACTGATAGATCCCGTGACTATTGATCTGAACGGAATTATGATCAACTGTACTGATATATTTTCGTTGGAGTCAGCAACTTCTATTGTCTATGTTGTCAATAGACAGTCTGAGAGTGGTAAGTATGCTTAGTTTAATAGACTACAATTTTCAGTTTCATGTGGAATTATTGTTCACTGGCACCTTGCTTGCATGTATGGTGTTGATATATTAAAACGATTAAAAAATTCGTATGTTTCTGAACCAGAAGACTGAATCAGATTTGAAAAAAAAGGTATAGTTATGATTATAGTATTATAGTTAGGGCCACCATGTATTGGTACATGGTATAGACTATAATAGTTATAATATTATGTAGTGAGCTAGTTTCTAGCTTCGAATTTCTAATTATTCTGACTCAATCAGTGTTGTAAATGGAACTTTAGTAGTCTGTGAAGACAGAGAAACGCGTACTAACTCATCAACTACAGTGAATGTTGTACACAACAATATAGTACACTGATAATGCTGTACAGGGTAGATCTTATTATGAAAGTTATTAAAACTGGGACAACCCTCTCTTCAATCAAAATCTACTGGCTATGGCATTGAAAGTTTAGTATGATATATTATTATAGTAAGAGTGCACAGGGTAAGGCACACATGGCCTGCCTGTAGAGTAGCCATGACCTTTTTCCTACATGCAGATATGTACTGGATAACATTAAGGGATGTTAGATCTCCGTAAAATAGTCACTGTCTATAAGTTGTTAATATAAGCACATGAACGCTCTTAGAGTACGGTTCAGTCAATACAAGGGGAGTAAGGTGATCCTGTTTTATTTCACTAATGCAGCTGTCCACATAGTAAATTTCACATCATTGTCTGAGCATCGTGAAAGTACTTTCATCAATTTATCGGTTTCACTTCAGTTGAACGGAACAAACCCATCTTTTCCGTATTGCATCAATATCGTTCCAGTAGTCTTAGAACGAAATATTTTGTGAAAAGTGCAGGACCAATATTATTATTTGAACTCATGATACGATATGACACCTGGTACAACATGAGTATGGTTTGTGGTGAACTGAGTTATTGTAGTGCACCTCTAATTGGACTCTATTACAGTAAGTATTAAAATTTATATTATGATTGTGTATAACTATGGGTCTGTTATATTAATTAATAATACAATTTTCTCAATACAAATGTACTACTATATTCAATCAGTATGCTGATATACATTTCAACGATTAACTATTCATTTCAGGTAAATGTGGTACTGGTCCAGTAATTATTGACTATGGTGGCCATCTGCAAGGCAGCTTTGACAACATAACTGATTGTCCACCTGTGACTAGTCAAGCTCCCACTGGACCAGGTATACCAACCATCATAATAATAGCATACTTACTTACATGAATGATACACATTATAACAGAGGCGGCTAAGGGTAGTTCAGTTTTTTTTGAGGGGGGGGGGGGGGATGGGGGCAACCGCCCCACCCCGGCCCCCTTTCGCCTCCCCTGCATAAGCTAGCTCTGATTGTAGAACTTAACTGTAGCTACCAGCAATGGCATACATAGCTCACTCTGAACATGAACTAAAATTATTGACTATTAATCCAGAAGTCAAAATTTAATTCCGTTAATCTAGAAGTGAAGATGTTAAAATTTAAACCTTGTCCCTGTATTACTTTTGTGACACTGAATTTGGTTGACATGGTCATGTAATTAAATGAAAAGGTGAATAGATTCTTCCAGTATCTAGGCCCCAAAATTTAATGTGGTATATACGGACTGGCCGTGTATATAGGTAGCTACCAATGTGTTGAGATATAAAAAAGATACTTGGACCCATTTATAGCAGTAGACTTAGAGTTAGGGAGCAGGCTACGAATCTATGAATATAAATTTAATTAATGCTCACAATGCAGACAGATCTTATTTATTGTATATAGCTAATTGCGGAAATTTGGCTGCAAAGGTGAAAAATCAGTCTGCTCTGACAATAGAGTATAACTATCCAGCTCTTGATGAGGGAGCTAGTGTCATATTTGCCTGCTCTCGTGGACTGATGCTCTCTGGACCAAACTCATCCACATGCATGGGAAATGGAGAATGGGAACCAAATCCCAGGGATGTGGAATGCAAAAGTAAGTTAATTAACACTTCCAGACTGACTTAATCACAATAATGTAATTCTATAGTGACAGATTCCACAGAGACTGAAGACAACAACATACTAACAGTAGCAGTGGTATCTGCCACACTGGCGACATTTCTTTTAACCTTCATTTTCACATTCATACTTGGATGCACCTGTGGAATCTGCTGCTGCCGAAAGAAATGTAACAAAATCCTTAGTGACTCTACAGCGGTATATGAAGATGTGGTTCCAACTGGCAGAAGGCAACAAGAATCAAATCTAATACTTCAACAAAATGTGGCGTATGTCTCTGTAGTAACTAATCCTTGACAAATTGATTACCCCATAATTAATATTATTCATAATCTGTGTGTGCCATACTCATACCATCAGTCCAAAGTATTGATGATAGGTAAAGTGTTTGTGAGTTGCTAATAATTGTGTATACTATTTTTATGTGCATGCATGTACTGTGTGTGTATGTATCATCAGTAATCAAGACAAGTTATGATGATAAAATTATTGGATGGTCATAGTGCATGGGATGAAAGGGGATCATTGACTAATTGATCAGGTACACAACATGTGTGCATGAGTGGACAATGATGTGAAGTGTATACGGTGGCTGAGAGGGATCAACACTGCCGTACGTGGTGGCTTATATAATTATATCAGTGCCTAGGTGACGAGTGCATGACTTTGCACTTTCCTACTTATAGAAATCTGAAGGATATTATGGTAAATTTTGCTACGCTTTTCAAGGCATAAGTTTCGACCTATCCTCTGCCAGATAGTTGTAGGAAATATGAGAAAATCAATGTCATATTAAAATTTTTGGTAAGCAGTACAGTGTGTATACGTATGACCATGTGAGTGAATACTAAATTAGGTACGTAAGTGGGTATTAAAAAAATAATGAGAAGCAACTGTAGACAGATTTCTTAGTAATCATGCAGGCATGCGAAGATGAACCTATAGCTATTAGCTTGACATATATACATGCAGTGATACTCAGCTTATCATGGATCTGGATAGTATTATGATATTTTCATCATCTTGTTGTGATTATAGTGCCAGGTTAGTGGAACATTTGTATACAAGGATACTATAGGAACACAATGATATCCTTGGTCCCAAAAGTTGTGCTTGTTCTTGAACGAATAACCTCTCTGTTGTATTGTATGGTGGATAAATGTACTGAATTTGTTCCCAACGTTTATCCAGAGGTTCCATGGCATCATTAATTTTTCTATATTTTTTATGCTGGCATGTTTAATCTCCTGATCTCTTATTATCATAATGAAGACATAGGCACAGCATGCTGCCAAAACATGCAGTATATAGATTGTGGGTGCCTTTATTATCATTACAGAATACAAGTCATAGTATAACGACGTACAATTTGTCTCATAATGGATCACAAAGCTAATTGTATATTAACATGTATGATGATCATCATAGTAACGTTAACAACATCAGATACAGTGATTTTAAGTCCTCCTGAAGTAGCTCCAGTGTGCAGTGGAGATAACCTGGAGTTGACATGTACCATACCAGGAAGAGGTCTTGAATGGGTTATCACTTTGATGCCACTATCAGAAGATACGACCTATGAATATCCTCTTAACTCATTAGAACAGTCCATTCCAATACATACAATAAAAGTCAATAATAATATATCATTAATTTTCTCAAGGGTCTCTCCTCCAAAGAGTCGTCCACTGATATCAAGACTATTGATCAGTCCTGCAACCAGTGTTGTAAATGGAACTGTAGTAGTCTGTGAAGATGGAGAAACACATACCAACTCATCAACTAGAGTGCATATCATAAGTCGTAAGTTATGATATTATTTTATCTCTCGTAATAATTATAGATTATTTTTGGTTTCAATAGTAGATACCCAGCTTGCAGAAATAAATATTTCGTCCCATTTAGAGCAGTACAACAGTAATGATGTCACAGTTCTCATAGATTATTCATTGACTCCTCAAGATTTGACAGTGTACAGCTCACTCTACTCATTTCAAGTTGTACCTCTACCAGTGGAAATAGAGACAATGGGACAAAGAGGTGTATGGATTCAAGTTCTATACAATACTTTCTACAATGTTAGCGTCACAGGTCCTTGTGCAATGAGCTCAATTGAACTTTTTTACGGTAGGTTTCTAAAACATGACATGATACTTGAATCTATAGCAGTGGACTTAGAGTTAGGGAGCAGGCTATGAACATATTAATGTCTACAATGCACGACACCTCTTGTAGCTAATTGTGGAAATTTGGCTTCAAAGGTGAAAAATCAGTCTACACTGACAATAGAGTATGACTATCCAGCTCTTGATGTAGAGGGAGTTAGTGTCACATTTGCCTGCTCTCGTGGACTGATCCTCTCTGGATCAAACTCATCCACATGTATGGGGAATGGAGAATGGGAACCAGATCCCAGGGATGTGGAATGCAAGAGTAAGTTAATTAATACTTCCAGACTGAGTTGATCACAATAATGTAATTCTGTAGCGTTAGATTCCATAGAGACTGAAGACAACAACATACTAATAGTAGCACTGGTATCTGCCACACTGGCGACATTTCTTTTAACGTTCATTTTCACATTCATACTTGGATGCACTTGTGGAATCTGCTGCTGCCGAAAGAAATACAACAAAACCCTCCGTGACTTTACAGCAGTATATGAAGATGTGGTACCAACTGGTGGAAGGCAACAAGAGCCAAGTCTTGCACTTCAACAAAATGTGGCGTATGTCTCTGTAGCAACTAATCCTTGACAAATTGATTACCTCATAATTAATAATTATTATTCATAATCTGTGTGTGCCATACTCGTACCATCAGTCCAAAGTATTGATGATTGGTAGAGGGTAGAGGTTTGTGAGTTGCTAATAATATTATTATTTCTATGTGCATACATGTACTGTGTGTACACACAGTACATGTATGCACATAAAAATGAATGCACAGGAGTGCAAAACCCTCACCGCTACACGCATGCATAACTCATGCACATGTAGATCTATAGTAGCTACATGTAGCATATCTCAGTGTGTCTGCATGCCTGCTCAATATAAGGAGTATTGAACTAGATACATACTACCATATTATTATGGTAGTATGTATCTAGTTCAATTTTATATTACTAATACATACCCTGCGTCTGAGGTACTCCAGTTATGATATAGGCCAGGGGGAAGGCACCTGCCTATGTCACTATACTAACTGAAAGCCTCTGCGATTACTTAAACTCAATTATGCACTTGAGAGCCACTGCCTGTTTACACTGTCACTGCATTGACAACTGACCAGCAAGGCACAGAATGGCAACCACAGCTGCACACTATTATACCACTGGAACGTGACCACTCCAGGCCCGTAGCCAGACTTTTTTAAGGGGGGGTGCACATGTGTATGGGTTTAGCTACTATGCATGTATTGGTCATAACTGCTTGTTGATTGAGGTGTGATGTAAATAATAGCTGCACTAAGTGTGGTTTTGTCAAGCTAATAGAGAGGATAGCGTGCAGCCTCAGTCTATTGCTCATGCAATTAAGAACTTCTGTGAAATAACATGCAATTATTTAGCTGAAAAAAGGCACCCCCCCTGCCTACGGGCCTGCACTCTTCCTTGATGCCTGATAATCCTCAGATGAGTACTTTCTCTAAGACGACCCTTACCATACGGACGGACGGACGGACGGACAAACAAACGGACGGACAGACGGACGGACAAAAATCGCCAAACGATTGCAGTAACCCTCCGCCTACGCTTTGCGGCGAGGGTTAATAATATGTGTATGTATCATCAGTAATCAAGATAAGTTATGATAGGAAAATTATTGGATGGTCATAGTGATTGTGGGATGAAAGGGGATCATTGACAAATTGATCATCTACACAACATAAACGTGTATGCATGAGTGAAGGATGATGTGAAGTGTATTATGGTGGCCAAGAGGGATCAACACTGCCGTACGTGGTGGCTTGTACATGTCAGTACCTAGGTGTGCATGGCTTTGCTTATAGAAATCTGAAGGATATTATGGTAACACTTTTCAAGGCATAAGTTTCAACCTATCCTATGCCAGAGGAAATATGAGAAAGTCAATGTCGTGTTAAATTTTTGGTAAGCGGTACAATATATGTATGACCATGTGAGTGAATACTAAATTAGGTACGTAAGTGATACGGTATAATGAGAAACAACTAGACAGATTTCTTAGGCATGCGAAGTTGAACCTATAGCTATTAGCTTGACATACATGCAGTGATACTCAGCTTATCATGGATCCGGATAATATTATGATATTTTCATCATCTTGTTATGATAATTGTACCAGGTTAGTGGAACATTTGTATACCAGGATACTATAGGAACACAATGATATCCTTGGTCCCAAAAGTTGTGCTTGCTCTTGAACGAATAACCACATGGTGGATAAAAAATTAATGTACTGAATTTGTTCCCAACGTTTATCCAGAGGTTCCATAGCATCATTAAATATTTCTTTGTTTTTTATGCTGGCATATTTAATCTCCTTATCTCTTATTATCATAATGAAGACATAGGCACAGCATGCTGCCAAAACATGCAGTATATAGATTGTGGGTGCCTTTATTATCATTACAGAATACAAGTCATAGTATAATGATGTACAATTAATTTTGTCTCATAATATGGATCACCATAAAGCAAATTGTATATTAACATGTATGACGATCATCATAGTAATGTTAACTACATCAGATACAGTGATTTTAAGTTCTCCTGAAGTAGCCCCAGTGTGCAGTGGAGATGAACCGGAGTTAACATGTACCGTACCAGGAAGAGCTCTTGTATGGGTTATCACTTTACCACAAGATATGACTATTGAACATCCTCTTAACTCAGTGGAACAGTCCTTTCCAGTACATACAGTAACAGTCAGTAATATCTCATTCACTTTCTCGAGGGTCTCTCCTCCAAAGAGTCGTCCGCTGATATCAAGACTATTGATAAGTCCTGCAACCAGTGTTGTAAATGGAACCATAGTAGTCTGTGAAGACGGAGAAACACGTACTAACTCATCAACTAGAGTACTTATCATAAGTTGTAAGTTATGATATTATTTTATCTCTCGTAATAATTATAGACTATTTTTGTTTCCAATAGTAGATACCCAGCTTACAGAAATTAATATATCATCCCGTTTAGAGCAGTACAACGTACAGTAATGATGTCACAGTTCTCATAGATTATTCATTGACTCCTCAAGAGTTGACAGTGTACAGCTCACTTTATTCATTTCAAGTTGTACCTCTACCAGTGGAAATAGAGACAATGGGACAAAGAGGTGTATGGATTCAAGTTCTATACAATACTTTCTACAATGTTAGCATCACAGGTCCTTGTGCAATGAGCTCAATTGAACTTTTTTACGGTAAGTTTCTATAATATGAAATATGACATTACGATACTTGAATCTATAGCAGTGGACTTAGAGTTAGGGAACAGGCTACGAACATAATATACTTAAATGTATGACAGATCTTATTAATTTTTGTAGCTAATTGTGGAAATTTGGCTGCAAAGGTGAAAAATCAGTCCACTCTGGCAATAGAGTATGACTATCCAGCTCTTGATGTAGAGGGAGTTAGTGTCACATTTGCCTGCTCTCCTGGACTGATCCTCTCTGGACCAAATACATCCACATGCATGGGGAATGGAGAATGGGAACCAGACCCCAGGGATGTGGAATGCAAAAGTAAGTTAATTAATACTTCCAGATCTAGACTGGGTTGATCACAATCATGTAATTCTGTAGTGTTAGATTCCACAGAGACTGAAGAGAATGATAACAACATACTAACAGTAGCAGTGGTATCTGCCACACTGGCGACATTTCTTTTAACCTTCATTTTCACATTCATACTTGGATGCACCTGTGGAATCTGCTGCTACAGGAAGAAATGCAACAAGACCCTCCGTGACTCTACAACAGTATATGAAGATGTGATACCAACTGGTGGAAGGCGACAAGAGCCAAGTCTTGCACTTCAACAAAATGTGGCGTATGTCTCTGTAATAACTGAAGGGTTGAGAACCAGAGTGGCCTAACCCCAAATTGAATGTGGGAAATTGTCTAAAAAGCTCAAAAATGGACTAAAAACCAAACACCCTATTCTACCAAATCACTCAAATTTTCAAAAATGTGAATTTTCTATTGCTCATGAAATGCATTTTAAACATATTTTTAAGATTAGGGGGGCTAACTCAACATTTGTGGGTTAGGCCACTCTGGTTCTGAGCCCTTCAACTAATCCTTGACAAATTGATTATTCATAATTTATTCATAATCTGTGTGTGCCATACTTGTACCATCAATCCAAATTGGTAAAGGACAGAGGTTTGTTAATTGTGTATTTTATTATTATATTTTTATGTGCATGAATGTACTGTGTGTGTATGTATGATCAGTAGTCAAGACGAGTTATGATGGGAAAATTATATAGTGCATGGGAATCGATGAAAGGGGATCATTGAGAAATTGATCAGCTACGCATACACAACATGTGTGCATGAGTGAAGAATAATGTGAAGTATTTGGTGGCTGAGAGAGATCAACACTGCCATAATATTATGGCGGCTTGTGCATGCGTGCATAACTTTACAATTTCCTACTAACTTATAGAAAGGTAACGTTTCAGCGAACTTCTTGATGGGGTAGTCATATTGATAGCTACGAGCTAGATCTTGTTACATCAATCTGGCATTATTTCTCTCAATGAAAAAAAAAATCATCATAATGTCTTTATGATGAATTATTATGTGAGAAAAGTCAATGTCATGTTTTGGTAAGCAGCACAATGTGTATGTATGATTTGTGAGTGAATACTAAATTAGGTAAGTGGGTATAATGAGAATAACTATACAAATTTCTGATAGTAATCATGCAGGCATGCAAAGACGAACATAATAGCTATTAGTTTATAACATACGTGCAGTGACACTTAGCTTATCACGGACAGTATTATGATATTTTCACCATCTTGTTGTGATGATAGTGCCAGGTTAGTGCAACATTTGTCAAGAAATAAATATATACTGGGGTACTATATATAGGAACACAAAGATATTGTCCTTGGTCCCAAAAGTTATACTTATTCTTGAGCGAATAATCTAGCTCTCTGTTGCACTGCATGCATGGTAGATAAAATGTACTGAATTTGTTCCCAATGTTTATCCAGAGGTTCCATGGCATCATTTTCCTTTTTTTGTGCTGGCATGTTTAATTTCCTGATCTTTTAGTAATTGTGGGTGCCTTTACTATCATTACAAGTCACAATATAACGACGTACAATTTATCTCATAATGGATCACCATAAAGTTAATTTTACCGGTATATTGATGATCATCATAGTAACATTAACCACGTCAGATACAGTGATTTTAAGTCCTCCTGAAGTAGCTCCAGTGTGCAGTGGAGATGAACTGGAGCTGACATGTACCGTACGAGGAAGAGTTCTTGAATGGGTTATCACTTTGATGCCACTGTCAGAAGATACAACCTATGAATATCCTCTTAACTCAGTGGAACAGTCACTTCCAGTACATACAATAAAAGTCAATAATAATATATCATTCACTTTCTCAAGGATCTCTTCTCCGAACAGTCGTCCACTGATATCAAGACTATTGATCAGTCCTGCAACCAGTGTTGTAGATGGAGCCATAGTGGTCTGTGAAGATATAGAAATGCGTACTAACTCATCAACTAGAGTACATATCATAAGTTGTAAGTTATGATATTTTCTCTCGTATATAACATAGATTATTTTTGGTTCCAATAGTAGATACCCAGCTGGCAGAAATAAATATTACGTCCCATTTAGAGCAGTACAACAGTAATGATGTCACAGTTCTCATAGATTATTCTTCAATTCCTCAAGACAATATCATAATATTGTACAGCTCATTTCAAGTTGTACCTGTACCACCAGTGGAAATAGAGATTGTGGGACAAAGAGGTGCACGGATTCAAATTCTATACAATACATTCTACAATGTTAGTATCACAGGTCCTTGTGCAATGAACTCACAATCGATTATGCTTTTTTACGGTAAGTTTCTAAAATATTATGACATTGTGATGTACGTACTTGGACAAATAGCATAGAATTAGGGAGCAGGCTACGGATATTATGAATTTAGTTAATACACACAATCTTATTAAACTAAATTTTGTAGCTAATTGTGGAAATTTGGCTGCAAAGGTGAAAAATCAGTCTACTCTGACAATAGAGTATTATGACTATCCGGCTCTTGATGTAGAGGGAGCCAGTGTCACATTTGCCTGCCCTCCTGGACTGATGCTCTCTGGACCAAATGCATCCACATGCATGGGAAATGGAGAATGGGAACCAGATCCCAGGGATGTAGAATGTAAAAGTAAGTTAATTAATACTTCCAGACAGAGTCTTATTCTTATGATCATAATAATAGTGTTAGATTTCACAGACACTGAAGAGAACGACAACAACATACTAATAGCAGCAGTGGTATCTGCCACACTGGCGACATTTCTTTTAACCTTCGTTTTCACATTCATACTTGGAACCCTCAGTGACTCTATAGCAGTATATGAAGATGTGGTACCAACTGGTGGAAGGCAACAAGAGCCAAGCCTTGCACTTAAGCAAAATGTGGCCTATGTCTCTGTAGTGGTATCAAGTAATCCTTGAAAAAGATAGTTACCTCACATTTAATTCATAGTCTATATTATGTGCCATACTCATACCGTTAGTCCATAGAATTGATGATGGGCAAAAGAGCATTATGAGTATGATATTATTATGCTGCATGTATGCATTACATTGTAATTTAATAAATAATTATATATTGTGTATATTTATGTGTGCACATGTGCATGTATCATCACTAGTCATGACCAGTTTTTATGGGAAAATTATCAGCTATGGGATGAGTGTATACGTAGATGGTCATAGCTAGTGATTATGGGATGATAGGGGGTCATGGACAAATTGATCAGCTACACAACATGTGTGCATGAGTGAAGGATGGTGTGAAGTGTACGGTGGCCAAGAGGGATCAACACTGTCGCGTGGCAGTGTTGATCCCTCTCGGCCACCACACGTACAAGCCACCGCGTGCGGTGCTTGACAATGTACGTGTGTGCAAACATTACTATTTTCTACTTATAGAAATCTATGGTAAATTTTACTATACTTTTCAAGGCATAAATTTCAACCTATCCTCTGCCAGATCAACATGATAGGAAATGTGAGAATAGTTAATGTTGTGATTTGGTAAGCAGTACAGTGTGTATGATCATATGAGTGAATAATAAATTATTAGGTAAGTGGGGATAATGGCAATAACTATACAGATTTCTTAGTAATCATGCAGGCATGTGAAGACGAACATATAACTATTAGCTTAATATACGTGCAGTGACACTCAGCTTATCATGGACAGTATTATGATATTTTCACCATCTTGTTGTGATAATAATGCCAGGTTAGTGCAACATTAAATTTTGTCAAGAAATCAAACTGAGTTTATATACCATAGGAATACAAAGATATTGTCCTTGGTCCCAAACTTTAACGAATAACCTCTCTGTTGTACTGCATGGTGGATAAATGTACTGAATTTTTTCAACATTTATCGATCCAGAGGTTCCAATGCATATGATATGCATGATCAGGAGATTAAATATGCCAGCATATAGCACACAATTGCAAGTTTGTCCCCATATTAAATATAACAGCTGGAGGTTATTCATGAAAAGCATAATTTTTGGGACCAAGGACGATATCTACTCCTACAATATCTATAATAATACGTATGCTAGAAACGCGCACAGGTGTGACGATCTTTACTAAACAGCATATGCCTTGACCGTTGCAGCCACCAATGGGTCTCATTCCTCATCATCATCATGTACAGCGGCTAGCTGCAGATATAATAATTATCATGGAAGTAGAGTATGTGTACATGATCTATCTTTTGCTAGGGTACTGTACATGTATAGCAGGTATTAATGCTTCCATTGGCGAATTAATAGTAGTAGCTAGAACAATGTCATGATCATCATCTTTTGTATACAGGCAGTGTGACTATAAATTCTTTTGGTATCAATGCTGATGTAGCCCCAGTGTGCTGTGGAGACAAACTGGAAATAAATTGCACCGTACCAGGAAGAGTTCTTGAGTGGACTGTCTCTTTATTGCCACCAGAAGATACGACGTTCAAATCTGCTGTTGACTCAGTATCACCATCAATTCAACCACATACACAAACAGTTAGTAATGGTTCTATCTCATTCATTATCTCAAGGATCTCTCCTCCTGGAAACACTCATCCACTAGTGTCAAGATTGCTGATCAGTCCTGCAACCAGTGTTGTAAATGGAACCATAGTAGTCTGTGCAGACAGAGAAACACGTGCTAACTCATCAACTACAGTGAATGTTGTACACAACAATAGTCCACTGACGGATAATGCTGTACAGGGTAGGTCCGTAATTATTATTCTTTTGAAAATTATTAAAACTGGGCCGGGACAAGCCTCTCTTCAATCAAAATGTACTGGCTACGGTACTGGAAACTTAGCATGCTATAGTAAGACGGTGCACAGGGTAAGGTACGCATGGCCTGCATGTACAATAGCCATGACCTTTCACCTACGTGCAAGTACTGGATAACATTAAGGGAATTTAGACCTCTATAAAAATTTAATAGCCTATAAGCTGTTAGTACAAGCACTTGAACTCTGTTAGAGTAGTCCAGTCAATACAATGGGAGTATATATATCAGGTGGTCCTGTTTTATTTTCACTAATACAGCTGTCCACATAGTAAATTTCACATCATTGTCTGAGCTTCGTGGAAGTGCTTTCATCAATTTATCGGTTTCGCTTCAGTTGAACGGAACAAATCCGTCTTTTCCATATCACATCAACATTGTTCCAGGAGAACGTAATATTTTCGTGAATAGTGTAAGATCAATATTATTTGAACTCATGGTACGATATGACACCTTGTACAACATGAGTATAATGGTTTGTGGAGAACTGAGTAGTGCACCTCTAATTGGACTCTATTATAGTAAGTATTAAATTATGTGTAATAGTTACTATGGATCTTTTTAATTTTCTCAATGCATATTATGATTCTTAGAGCAATGTATTATATCCAATCAGTTTGTCAGTAAACAATTAATACAATGATTGACTATAATTCATTTCGTTCCAGGTAAATGTGGTACTGGTCCAGTAATTATTGACCATGATGGCTATCTGCAAGGCAATTTTGACAACATAACTGATTGTCCACCTCTGACTAGTCAAGCTCCCACTGGACCAGGTATACCGGCCATCACAATAATAGCATACTTGCATGAAAATTCAGTAGGTTTATCTTCTACTACCAATCCAAACCTAAGGGGAAACCATCCCACTGCCTGCTCAGGCAAACCTAATTTAAGCAAAAGGCAGAGCCACATAGGTGCCTAGCCTTGAGAACTAGGGGTGGTAGGTTGAAAAGCTCTTTTGTTCCATGGAAACTCTCCCTACCCACCTAAGTGGCTCATGGACACGGGCAGCATGCATATATGACCATAATTACACATCATAACAAATGGGAACCAGACCTCAGGAATGTGAAATGTAAAAGTAAATTTAGTAATATATCCAGATCATGAGTTTTATTATTATGATAATAATAATATATAAAATTTTGTAGTGACAGATTCCATAGTGACTGAAGAGAACAACAACATACTAATAGTAGCAGTGGTATCTGCCACACTGGCAACATTTCTTTTAACCTTCGTCTTCACATTCATACTTGGATGCACTTGTGGAATCTGCTGCTGCCGGAAGAAATGCAACAAAACCCTCCGTGATTCTACAGTGGTATATGAAGATGTGGTACCAACTGGTGGAAGGCAACAAGAGCCAAGTCTTGCACTTCAACAAAATGTGGCATATGTTTCTGTAGTAGCATCAAGCAATCCTTGACAAATTGATTACCTCATAATTAACTCATAATTTGTATGTGCCATACTCGTAGCATCAGTCCAAAGTATTGAAGGATAGAGGGTTGTGACATTCAATGATTATTATTATGTGTGTATATATGCATTATGAGTTACTTATTGAGCGTATTCATGTGTGCACATGTACATGTGCACACATGTGTGTGTATCATCACTATAATAATAATTATAGCTAATCATGACCAGTTTGATGGGGAAATTGACAAATTGATCAGCTACACATGCACACATAAACGTGTGTGCATGAGTGAAGGATAATGTGAAGTATATGGTGGCCGAGAGGGATCAACACTGCTGTACGCGGTGGCTTGTATGTGTGTGTATACAATTTCCTACTTATAGAAAGGTAAAATACTTTTCAAGGCATAAATTTCAACCTATCCTCTGCCAGATAAATGTATGATATAGGAAATATGAGAAAGTCAATGTCATGTTTGGTAAGCAACACAATGTGTATTTATTATGTAAGTGAATACTAAATTAGGTAAAGAGAATAACTTTACAGATTTCTTAGTAATCATACAAGACTTGTATAAATAACCATGATCATGGCATATTATGTAAGAGCAATAATAATAAATGTAAATAAAGCCAAAGACATTGTACACGTGCACTTCATCTATTATTATGTACACAAGCCATAATATCAGTCAGAGTAATTAAATAATAACAATATTATTACGACCAATTAACTATGGTTCGATTAGCACCCTCCTTCATTATAATTGAACTGGAATATAAGCTACATTCTCCTTTAGCTCAACATTCCGCGGCCGTACAATAGTATTAGAATCTGATGAAGGAGTTTCAGAATCTGTCTTTTCAGTTGCATGTACGGAACCAGATTTAGGATGGAAACAATGGCACAGGAATCCAACCATTAAAAATAGAGCTGAACATCCAATAAACACAGTCACTGAGGCGATAATAATCTTTACATCTTGGCTTAGTGATGAACTTTTATTATCAGACTCCAATACTATGATAAAATAAAAACGGCATTGATAAGCAAATCCTTTCATAACAAATAATGATAATAATACCTATGCACTTCGCTTTCTTAGGATCTGGTTCCCATTCTCCATTCTCCATGCATATTGATGCCTGAGGTCCACTCAAGATCTGTCCAGGTGAACAGCTTAAAATGACAGTAGCTCCTTCTACTGCTGGATCTATGTACCCTACTAATCCCATGCCAGGGTCAGTGTTTTGGTCGAGTGGATTTTCACAGCGAACTAAGATAAAAATTATTATGCATGGCCATTAGATGTACCAGGATATATAATTTTATATTTATACTTAGTTACCGTAGTGCAATCTAATGAAATCATTTATTTGTCCACATGGAGAAGAGGCTATGACGTTAACATTGTAGAAGGTATTGTAGGACAAATTTAGCTCAATCCTTGTATTTTCACTGAAATAAGTGATATTATACTCCACACGTGGATTGATACTGACATTGTAGGAATAATAAGTATTAGGCCCTTCTTGAATCCATCCAAGAGTGACGATAGCTCCACTTTTCTCGAGTCGTTCAGACAGCAATATAATATCAATTTGAGAATCTATGGATGTGACATCAAAACAAATCCTCTATTACAATGAATGTATACATGTATAGCCATATAATATTATAGTATGGACAATGTCATGCTGTCTTAGCAAACAGATTCATGCATACACAAGTTTTCAGTCTTTGCAACTAGTTAAGTATACCCGGTATATATAATCTATAGAATTGGGAGAAACTAATTATTAACAAACTCTGAAAGTGTATTCTACTGCGGCTATCTATTGGGATTTCAATGAAGGTGATTTGAGTCAAAACATTTACGAGCAAACTCAAGCGGGATAGTAAAATCAAAGACTGTTGTATAATATAGTTACAGACAGATTGAGCCTATTTGATCATGTGCTGAGGAGTTACCCAGCATATATATACAGGTTATGGCAACAATAAAACACCAAATCACGATAAATGCTATGCTTGCACAGTTTGTAATAATCATATACAATATCCATAATGTTAATGCAAGTACATATCAATCTGGTGTTATTTTACACAATAGTGGAAATGATAATAATTATGATTATTTATGGGTGCTCAGATTATTTATTTTAGTTATAGTGAATCTTCTTCGAATTCAAAGTCACACATGCCCAGCTTTGCTATAGGGTATATTATTTGTTAAGTATATGTACGGGAGGGGGGATCTACAACTGCTAACCAGAAATTATCACCATCACAACCACAACCTACTCAGAAAACGATCTTCGTTGAGAATAGTTATAACAGTTGACAGTGATGTATCTTCTTCTCTGTCCCTACAGCTAACCTCTGTCCCATTCAGTTTAGTATCAGTAGGACTGATTGAAATTGAATATACAGGAGGAATAATAGACTCAATAGAGAAAGTGAATGTGACATTGTTGCCGTGAAAATATGATGTCCCGCTTGTAGTCGAGAGTGGTCGTGAAATGATGGTTTCATTTTGTTTTGTGACTGTCCACTCAGCAACTCTTCCCGATATAGTACACTCTAGCTTGATTTCAGTTCCACTGCACACTGATGCTATCCCTGCTGGATATAACATCATTGAACCTACAAATAGAACATAATACAACTGCTCACAGATAGTAAATATCTCAGCCTGTTTACCTACCTTCTGCATAGATCTGCAAAACAGACAGTACAACCAAACACAGCCAGAATTGCAACATGTCTTAATTTAATGTTAGCTAATTTGAGGGCAAATTATGCAGCCGACCTATTATACTATCCCCAGTTACTGGTGGAATTCCTTGCTCGTGGCGATTAACAGTTGTGTTCACATCGAAATGGCGATCATTACCATGTATGAAAGTTACTGGTGGAATTCCTTGCTCGTGGCGATTAACAGTTGTGTTCACATCGAAATGGCGATCATTACCATGTATGAAAGTTACTGGTGGAATTCCTTGCTCGTGGCGATTAACAGTTGAGTTCACATCAAAATGGCGATCATTACCATGTGTGAAGACTTGGCCCCATAGCCTAGTCGCGGGCATGCGCGATGACACAAACGCTATTCTCTGTGCCCTAGATAGAATATCCACAATGAACGTCACTGGTATGGTCTACCTCCTGAGCATGATGCTGACTGCATGCATATGGAGGCTCCATGGCTATGTATACACAGTATACCAGCTTAGACTATGATGGTCATGACAATGTCATGTAGACTCAGGGAGCGAGAACAACATTGGGCAGATGATTTTCATCGATCACCATTTGTTTGTTATGCATCCTAACTTGCAGTATAGATCCAAAATTTGATTGACTACAAGCTCATGATACCAGGATGCAGAAGTAGAGATAAAGAATTTGAATGGCTAATCATAACAAGTAGTCATACTAACAACAACAATTTAAAGAGACATATGCATGGTGCATTTTAAATATTAATTTAATAACTATTAAAAGTTAAAGAAATAATTAACGAAAGATGCAAGGGTCTAGATGATATTCCGAGGGAAAGAGTTTGAATGGCCCTGTAAGGGGAGCCAGGAAGGGATGAGGCAGAAAACACATTAATAATAATTATTATATTCTTATTATGAGCCTGCAATAATTGTAGCTGCTCGTAATGATGTGATGAAACTTCAAAGCAAGTGCTGAAAGTGCAGCAGCAATTAATACGTACAGACAGCTGTTTCTGATGTCGGCTGAGCCTCATCAGTTCAGCTCTAGGTGGGACATCCACTCCGAGCATGCATGCAACTTCAAATGTAGCTAGGTGCCAAAAGTGCGGCACCTACAGACCTTGCATAGCAACTGTTTCAGCCTAATTGAGCTTCTTCAGTGCAGTGCAGTGCAGCACTACTGAGGTGGCCATGCATGGGCCACCTGAGCCTCACTGTGACAGAAGACCTAAAGCGCCAAGAGGCTTAAATTAAGCTCGGAGTCCTAGTATAATATATTTAAAGCAGGTATTAATTGAACAAAGAACGGTCCGGTGAATGCACATTTCCACGCGTTCCTTTGACAGTGCATGCACGCGTCATCTTGGGAGTGGCATATCGCATTGCATGCAGCTGGAACAGTTAACAATGCGACTATCATACACGCAACACACAGAATCCTCAGCTCACTCCGCACCCGAATAATTCGCATGAATAAACTTAAGCCCCCCACATTAGTATTTAGTTACGGAGCGTTATACCGATGTCCAATTCCCTGTATGAATTTCATTCCATGCTGCGAGGAATGTAAGGGGAATCCCCGGGGAAACCCCCATAAGTAATCATACGTGTCACTCCCCCATTGGTCCACCTAAGTACACTACCACATCCATACAAGGAATAATGTTGTAAAAGCACTCAATTACACCATGTAAACAATCTGCTTAGCCCACATATCTCACTGGAGGTGGTTATAAGCCCTTGCTCCAGTGAGAGATGTGGGCTACTGGTGATGGATAAGCCCTTGCTCCAGTGAGATATGTGGGCTAAGCAGATTGATTACATGTAATTGAGTGCTTATTATTAGTCAGCGTGGATAAACCCTTGACTGGAGTCATTCCCACCATTGCAAACAACGTTCCTGTTTAATACCAACCTGTAGCTAGCAAGGTGGTTCAAAGAGGCAACAGATATCTAGGACAAGTAGACGAGAGGTTGGAGAAAGAGGCAAACAGTACAAAGTTATGATAGTTGGCAAAGATGTACAATCTTTAATGACAGAAAGTGAACATGACATTGTATTAAAAATGAGACTGATATATATACGGCTCAATACACAAAAAAGTCAGCATGTAAAACAAAGAAACTCATAGTCAATGAGTTTGGTAGGATCTACACATCCTAGTAATACAGGTTGTGTTGCACCATGGTTGCACCTACCACCATGGTACACACTCATACACACATACATAAAACAATTCCATGCATGATATTGTGTCATAACATGATTGTAGCTATTAAAAATCTGCATGTACACGATTAAAATATCGTTAAGATGATACAAAAATGAGGTATCAGGCCATGAATTATCCATGATAGAAATGATTAATAGTAATCAAGAAATAGATTGCCGCTTCACAATAGTAAATTTGCCGACACAAGAGTGTTAAACTTAGTATAATTATGGTATCCATGATCAACCCTTTTCTTATCGACAATTGGTATAAACCATGCCAGTTTACACCTTTTCAGCTCAACTTATCATCCGGACCCCAGTGTCCCAAAAGCTTAATAATTATCAAGCGTTATACACATATATTAATGGTTGAGTACAGGAAATCTATAGCTAGTCTACAGCTATTATTGTATAGGCAGCTTTACACATACATACACCCTCATACATTAAATTGGATAATATAATACCACATGCTCCATACACACCACACACTTGAAAACACAAATGAATACACAAATTTAAACAAAATCACATACCGGGAAGGGGGAGATGAAGAAACACATTTTGTAGATCTCACTGTGACATAAAATTTAGGTGGTATATACACGTAATGATGCTTGAATTAAATTGTTAATTGTAGCGATTGTGTAATGTCTTGCATCCCTGTATATGAAATAATTATTTGTATAATAATCATCAGACATACTATAGTCTTCTTCTTAGTTCCTAAATACAGTTTCAACATTATTGATAAGGGTACATGGTGTCGACTAATGCAGCAAATAAACATTTCCCAAAGTTTAATAAGATTATTAAGCAAACAATTTCATAGACTCTGAGACTCATTCATGATGGCAGGCATGGATTCAAACTGGTTTCCACCATAATCATTATAGCATGTTGAGGGTCCAATTTTCATGGCTTATCAACTATTAGCATGGAAATATCAATTAGCCCAGCATGATAGTGCAGTATAATAGCTGGGCATAATCATGCACACTGATACCTGAACTCACAAAAATTAATGATCATGATCATGCACATTGATACCTGCAAAAAGTAAACCCACAAAAATTAATGGTAAAGATTGCCCATCTGAACACCTTGAAATTTTCCTCACCATACACCTTATTCCCAGGCACATTCCCATGGTAACTACATTGATACTTCAATATTCCATACAACCACTACCTACAAGCCCTATTAGTCAAAATCCCATTTTGCATTTCAGTGCACACCAACATGCAACAGGTGTTGTGGTATACATACCCATGCATTGAAATGTTTACAATTAGGAATGTACAGGAAACTACATTATTGTTTGTAGCTTGGCCACCAATTATTGACCATCTACATGTCTACGTGGTTTTAAAAAACACAGCTGCATGTATATACTTCCTACCCTACACAACAGAACAGTACATTGTACATAATAATAACTTACTCTTATAGCAGGTGGCTACTGTTCCAATGATTATAGCACTTGCAAGATGGCCACAGTTACCATCACTATTATTATTGTTGGAGGTACTGCAGGTGAACCTTAACATGATAAGGTAACATCAATCCCCCCCCCCCCCCTCCCACCCAAAAAACATACAGGAACAGCTACTGGATCCACCTGCTATTGATACTATTCACAGAAATTAAGCACAGTGTGTGAAAAGTTTCAAATATTATAACCTATCTATAGCTTATCTTAATAGGGCTATTATAGCCAAAATTTTCACAGACATAGATTTGTACATTTCATTTCACCAATGCAATCAAGGCTGGAGCTTGGAGATGGCTGCCCTACACAGTGACCACTATACATAATATGTTTAACTATATACTAGTGTCATGCAGGGCCTGTTTGGGGCGAGCCTGAGCTGAGCCTCTGAAAGTCTCTGTCAGTAGCTGAGACTCGAAAACTTTAATTAACAAAGCCATAGCACAATAGATCATGAAGACCACTGACACATATCCAAGCATACAATTGAGAGACAGTCTCATAGTGCCGTGTAGGCCTATACAGCTGCATGATAGCTAGTTCCCTCGACATAGTGTCTGCCGCAGTGAGTCAAGAGAAAATATAATTTTAGCCTGCCTGAATTGTCGGAGTCAGTTAGCAGCACGTCTATCTTTATCGCGTTCTTAGCAGGTCCTTGCGCTGTTGAGCTGACGACGAGCTCTGTCTCACTCTCGTAGATCCTTCTTTGGAGCCCGGCGCGGTACGGTATAGCTTGATACCAATGGTAGCTTACAATACATGTATACAGCAGGCACGAGTGTAAATTTGCAATTCGTTAAATTAGAACGGCATATATACGGCGCGTAGCCCAGGCATGAGAATGCGCAATAGAATATTTCGCGCTTAAGTCCATAGAGCCATACTGGGCATATACTATTTCGCGTGACCGACGTACCATAATAATAATAATATACGTATATATATACAATTCGCACACAGCTGTACCGTTTATGTGGGGCTCGCTCAGGTTTGCCCAAATAAAGTAGGTATGAATATTACATTGTATACATGCAGACATGCGTACATACCCGTCATCACTCCACCAGTCCTCACTCCACCAGTCCTCACTCCATCAGTCATCACTCCATAAGTCATCACTCCACCAGGATCATTAGTGCTACGTACTGTCCCTATGTTTGTTACTGTATTTAATTTAGTGGGGGACTCATCGCTGATGGTGGTGGTGCTATCGCAATCATCTGCAGAGTTGGATAATTAAGAGTCACAGACTGTCAGTTACTAGAAAGATGAAAGAGAAGGGGAGGAAGGGGAGAGAGAGAGAGAGAGAGAGAGAGAGGAGGGAGGGAAGGAGGGAGGGACAGGAGACGTACAATATCTATGGCGCATCTATAATAAACATCCTGCAACCAGCCACCCACCCAACATCAACTGCCATGTTTATTCTAATAGAACGCAGGCTAAAAAAATAACAATTTCACGTGATTTCCTAATCAAGGTCGTCACGCGCTCTATTAAGAAAGACTATGAAAAATCCTTGAACACTAATTTTCTTGCGCTAATTAGATCATGTGTTTTATTAGCATAAACATGGTAATAGATCTTTGATTCACATACCATTGACTATCACGCTATATGATCCTTCAGTATCCAGACCGACGTTCACACATACCATGCTAATGGAGTCAGAATCGTAAGAAACTTCGGAAATATTGAGTTCACATTTCAGGATTCGAATTCCGTTCTGAACGTAATTTTCAGTCAAGTTAGCAAAAACTCCAGGGTTGACTTCACTGACTTTGACTGTACCCACTGGTTCTGTTGATAAGAACTCCAGCCGATTCCCATGCGGTCCTATATACTCATCATTTTCCCAAGCCAAGATAGTCGAATCCCTAATTTCACAACTGAAATTCCGAAATTGACCAGGGCACACAACTCGACCACCACAGGTCAGGAGTGGAATGTCTATAATAATTAGTACAAAGATTATTATGGGAGTGCTTAATTAATGTCTCGCATTCAAATAGTAACTATTATCAAGAGCTCATACACCACAAGCAATAGCTGCTGTCTGGACTGCACTATAGACTATGTATATATGCATGTATAATGAGGAGTATAATGAAATTTCCGAAGTAGTAGTTTTGGAGTGGATATAGCCCTTGATGATATTAGAAGCATTCATTCCCTGATTCATGCTGACTCACTTGAGCTTTGGAAAGAAAAAGCACTTGTCTCTGCTGTTCCCACACTGTGACAGGTGATCGTAGAACTTGGGATACTACTCTGTACAGTAATGTTTAAATGAGACTCAATGATATACCGTCCATTTCTATCGGTAGATACATTCACCAAAGTAGCTGTTGTATACGTATTAGGAGTGTGCATAGTACCTATCTGATCAATTATAACGAACTCGATACGGCTATCAACGTAATTGGTACCAGTCCAAGCAAGAATTGAAGATCCCAACGTTATACATTTAAGTGTAACATTGTCTCCAGGCTGTATTGCCGAATTGTCACTTAACGAACCATTCAGGGATACACTTTGTTGTATGCGTATAAATTGAAAGAAGAAGAGTTGAAGGATGAGAAAAAGTTCTGTGAACACAAAAATACATCAGAAAAGGCTATAATAATAATATTTATTATGTACATATTATGCATGTATGCACTCATAAACAGCTAAGGTAGTCCCAAACAGATAATATTATTGATATTCCCAAAGTTGGGAATAATAATATTATTATCATAGCCAATCAACAATCACAAGGTGTCAAAATTAATTACAAGCACATGTATGTACTAGTAGGATGTTACATAATAACATTACTAATAGTATACCTGCAATAGTAATGTTACAGTAGAGTGATGTCGACGCCTATAATTATATAAGTGACTTATAAAGTTAAAATTTTACATGTACATACATTTGTAGAGCCATATTATATGTGCTCAATTGTGCATTAATTTTGCAAAAAAACTGTAATAGTCTATTCACCATTGGCAATGCTCCATTGCACAATTTCTAATTTACTGTTTGACTTACCATTTTAATATGATGACAGGTGGATGCAGATGATACCAGGCCCAATATGGCACAGAATTTGACTGAAATTGAAAGTGTATTTGCAGATCACCTGGTGTTATTCCAACCAGGAAAAATCATTCCTTGAATCATAGCCTCTAAACAGATAAAACAGTCCCAAAAGGGACCAGCGTCAGTTACATTGGAATTTATAGCTTTGCCTACCATGTTATGAATAATCACGAGTTAAATTTCCCATTCCAGTACCAAACCTGGGTCTGTGTTTTGTACTAGCCCATCTATAGCTATAGCAAGAGTACTGACTCAGTGAGTATTTAATACAAGAAATAGAATGACATCACAGATGTGTGTAGCTAAGCTAATTAGCTAAATGAACTAGATGGAGCTACAGTAACAGTAATAATATTATTATAGTACATGACAATTTACACAAGTGACCTGCCCTACTGTACTGTACATGTACAGTTGATAGACATGGCAGCACTGCAGCTGCATGCATGTGTTTACTGTTACAGTGACTAATTACTCAGACCGGCTTTGCTTTACTAGAATGTTGTGTAGACTTTTATACAGTTTCAAGTTCAACACTCTTATCTAAGCTACTCTTGATTTAGTTAAGAAGCGCTACGAAGAGTGACACAGATGATTGCCCCGCATACTAGGAGGTATTACTGCTTTATGCCTTTAATACTATAGGGACGGTTCATTCCACTTTACGCACACCTTGAGTACCATGAGTACTGTGCTTTGTAGGTCATGCAATTGTCTAAGGAAATGGTACCTGTCTCTACTAAGCTTATACATGTATTATAATCCGACGGCGTTTGTAACTTATAAGCACTTGAGAGCCACTGCCTGCCTATCTACCCTTCCCACTGGACAACTGACTTGCAAAGCACAGTACATGTACAAGCCTATACCCAAGCCCAGAAAACTTAATTAGCGCACGGAAATCCCGCCATATATTTATCAGCTACACTTGAGACAACTATGGCTACAGGATTTAATTCGATAATCAAACGGTAAATCGGATGGCACAACGTACATATTATTAAACTTCTCAGTTCTAACCTCTTTTGGCTGATTTTGAACCAGCAGACCACCGATAGCCGAAGCCTGTCGCATCGTGTTGATACTGTGTGTCCCCCAACGGTTTTATTCAATCATGGCACAGTTTATCTTCACTATCTCGAATAATATTTTGGTTTCATTATAAAGTTTTTCCTTTAATATGGTACGTAGCTTAAGCGTACAATTCTTATAGTTACAACTTTAGACCTATAGTAACTTAGTACGTAGACTTGGTTAACTCTGAATAGAATCTAAACTCATATTAACCTTGGATTAGCTGAGCCACAATAGCTGTCAGATCTTCTTTCGAGAGCGTATCCGTGACAGTGACGTAGTCGTCCTCGTCAACTTCGGACCCCGAATCGCTCATTGTCGATGTGTAAAATCGATCAAAGACACACTCAGCAGAAAATACTTTGCTGTCAGTGAGCAAGAAAGAAGACTGATCACATTCCGCGGTGGTGTCCTAGGTGATGGCGCCAAAATGATCACGTGACTTTGAACTTGCTGTCAGTGGGCGGGGAAAACGACCAGAGGAGGTTGGACACGATCACGTGCGCACAAAAAGTGGGCGTGTTGCCCCATATATAACACTGTACAAAATGTAAGTCACGATCTAAAGCCTTGACGACAGTTTTAAATGTGAAAGCAAGTTGAAATCCATGAGAAAAGAAGATCCAGCGCCATACCCCGCCCGTCCACCCCTCATACTTCTTGCAAATCGAGAAAACTCGTTCCTCAGAACGGCAACATCAAAAACAGTATTTGTCGATTGCAGTCAGCTTCTTTCGCCGTTATAACATTAGATCTACACGATTCGTCTCCGTTTCAGCTTCAGATTTGGCCATAGTTCACAAACGCAAACATTTTAGCTACCAGCTACACTCGCAAATGGCATTCTTTTGAACGCGTGGCAGCATAATTGCATACCAAGGTCATGTGACTATGGCGTAAATATGCGTCATGTCCAACCTCCTCTGGAAAACGACTAAACACACCGTCATGTCGGAACCAGAGGCTCCGAAGTACAGAGGCCCTTATATTTCTGAAATATTTATAGATCCCCATATATGTTATCAACTATAGCAAAGATTCACTGACGGGGTTGGGGGTGGGTTCTGGGCAGTATAGCTAAATGGCTAGCAGCGTTGGTCTGTATGTATATGGCAGGATTATAATAATATTCTAGTAGTCTTCAGAGTCTGCATGGGATCCAAATATCACGTGATAGACCTTGTCTCTTGGCAGTCTCACGCCCAGCATGGATACGGAGACACTAGCCCGGCCCGGAAATGGAAAAGCTAGAGTCTAATACACGGTGATCTGGACCAACATAGTTTACTAGCTGTGTGTTATAATAATAATGTCTACATTAATTTTAGCCAGCTAGCCACCATCTACCAGAGATGCATGGTAGCTAAAGGATCACTATGTAGCGTACGTATAATTTATACTAAATCTCAATCATCAAATGCTTTAAAGTGAAAATGAAAACAGATAATGACTTTAATTAATTTTACAGAACCATTTTCCACACATAATTTGGTAAATTATAGTATACTCTATACAATTAGTATACTCCTGAACAACCCTTAAGTCAAGTAGTGTACTGCTAAGGCTTGGGTGGTTTCACTGGAACAGCTTTGTCAACATCCACCCTGCAGAGCAGTAATTAAAACATGTTTTTAGCAATGGTAGTGATTAAGTTTCTATCTATACAATAATTACTATAATAATATTATTATGGTCATACTTTGTTTTGGGGGGAAGCATAGGTAAGTGGTCCACAAGTGGTAAAGGTGGAGGAGGCCGAGAAACTTTTGGCTCATGTGCAGTGCAGCTACTATGGTCATAGCCTCTTCCGCTGTTAAAGTGGTTGATATCCAGCCTCTTTGGAGGAATCGGTGGTGGCATTTCACTATCTTCAAATTTTGTTTCCAGTTCTTCATTCGTGATTAAACTCAGTTTACCTATAGGATAGATTTCACAATGCATACATAATTATAATAATGATAAGTATCATAGTCACCTGTGGTGTAAACCTCTTCAACTTTAGCTGCTATTTGCTCCAGCTTGATCACTTTCAATATTTTGGCAACATCCCTCCAGGTCGGTGGTTCTTTCTGCTTCCTTAGCCAATAATCAAACATTTCAACAATACAATCTTGGGGGGAGCAGTCATTAGCTAATTTTTCGAGCATTTCGGTTTCAACTCCAGCAGCTTCCCCGAACTGATACCACAGAGGAGAGACTTGTGCCCTCAACTGAATCAAAAGGTTATCCAGGTTGACCTTAAGGTTTTCCTCTATGCAGGAAATGTATATTTTCAATGTAAATACCAATGGCTCAGTGTATATAATAATACCAAAAAAAATCCCAATTTTTTTATAACTGGATTAAAACTTTCTTTCGTGCTTACCAAAATATGAGCTTTCCTATAATACACACATTTGGCAGAGGATAGGGCAGAATTCAAATAAATGAAATGTGTAGAAAATTTTGCCCTATCCTATACATATTCAGTTTTTTGTCTGGTATTCTAATTCACATAATTTAATATTAATTTTTCATGGCTCTTGATCATTTAATTTAGTAATATTTACTACATGCTCAGTTACAAAATTTAAAGTATGAACTATAATATAGGTATACATAGCTCTCTTACCATTGAATGAGTTATCTTCTGCCACTGATTCAGCATGGGGTTCTCGTGATTTTGAAGGCTCCTTCTCCAGTAGCTTACAATTTATCTGGGCATACTGAACACGGCTATCGTCAAGGTCAAGAGAGATAGAAACAGATGGGTGTATTGATTTGAATGCTGCTGGCCCTATATCAGCATAGACGATAGTGCCTTCTACTCTCTGTGTGATTAAATCAAAACTGAGTGATGCATGATATTATTGTATTAGCTACTATAGTCTGAACGCGATATAATAGTCATGATCATCATGATAATAATAATAATTATTATGATAATCGATATATTATTTATATGGTATATCATCATTGTTCAATTCTACATACTTAAATGAGGGTGAACAGCTTAATATTGCACATATGGACCATGATACATGCATCAACTGTACACTAGGAAATCTGTATATAGCTAAGGGTAGCGAAAATTTGTATGAATTTCTGCTCTATCCTCTGCCTCTGGATAATAATTACGTTGTGCATGATGTACATAAGCACGTGTGCATAATATGTGATCGTAGACTAGCTATAGCTACCTAGGGAACTTTAGAGTGAGTCATGAAAACTATAAACATTATCTGAGATACTCATTTGATTACTCAAGCGATGTTGTTATTCTGGTATAGCTTGTCCACCACAAACAAGACGAAATAATATCTGAGATAAAGGGGCCGGCCTTTTGTGATTTTTTTGTTTGATACAATAGACTAATTATTATAGCAACAAACATACCTACTACTATTATTAATTTGGAGAAAATAAGTTGGACATTATATCATAATTTTGATACTCCAAATGCATGGTCCCTTTAAATTTTTCAAATTAGGTCATAAAAGTTAATATTCATGACTTATGGCATGATGAAAGTAATGAAAAAGTATATATACGTACTTGTTGATTATCACGTGTATCTCTGTTTGTAGTATGTACAAATCTGTATAAAGGGAAACTGTGATCTATCATGCATACAAGCATAGTTCTTGTTATTAATATAATATACAGTGTTTTCCTTTTTGAAACTTTCCATTTCATAATAAAGATAACTGCAATGGTTATGACGATTAAAACACCAAGGCTTCCAAGTCCCACTAAAGTCCCAATCAAGATTTCTGATACATTGCCATTAATGCCTATAATTGATAGCATGATATTGTAATTATAGCTAAAGTAGTAAGTATAATATAATATTATTATATCTGCATACTGCTTAAAAAACGAACCATTACATTGAGGAGCCGAGTCTTTATCAGAAGTGCACATCTGGGAATTTGTGGTAGTTGGTGCTGTATAGTATATAATTATTTTGATTATTATTGCTGTGCATAAACAATTCAATTTCAAATCCCAGCAGTACCTTTGATCTATAATATATATGCTCTAACCATTATTGTAATAAAATTCTACTTTTATTGCATATTATAATAATTTGTAAGATCATGCAGAGGGCTACTGTTCTCCATTCTCCATGCAAGTTTTATGGAGTCAGTCAGACTCTCACTGTACTCATGGAAGTGCCTTCCAATACTGGATTAGCAGATTCATTTACTCTTACAGAACTGGAGCTATTTTTGAATGGATTGTCACATGCACCTGTATAAATAGGGAAATGCTATAATATTATTTACAAAAACTCACCATAATATATTTCAACATTCATTTGTCCACAGAGAGTAGCCTCAACACTCACATTGTAAGAAGTACTGTAGGATACCTTAATTTGTATACTTGATGTTGTAACATTTTCTGCAATAGTTTCTGGCTCAATACTAACATTATAGGTCACTCTTTTCTCTGCCACCCACTTGATAAGCACTGTGAGGTGATCTATGTCTTGCTGCATGACTGAGGAAGTAACTTTTGGTCGATTAGCTGTGATTATAAAATCGTTGACATTGATGGCAGATAATATTTATTTACTTACGAGAACGAGGTTCATCTATAACAATAGTAGTGGATGCCACTGCCATAATATTCACAGCCCGTTCAGTACAATTCACTCTAGTTCCACTCAAATCACCACCAGGGGTAACTCATGTCGATCGGAAACTCTCGAAACGTTAAAAAAGGTTGAATTCACAGTCAAAGTAGACATTTGTTGAGATGTATCCATAGAGGCAGTAGATCGCATAAATGTCAGCACTTTTCCTTGGCCATTCTGCAGTGGTGATGATATCCACGAGAGAATACTCACATTTGTAGAGCACGTCAGTAAAAGTTCCTCTCCTTCACATACCACAGCTTCTCCAGAGGGAGATAACACCAATCCTATTGTTTGTTTTTTTTATTTAGCAACTAAGTATGTAGGTTACCATTGATTTTTAGCATAAGCTAGCGGGGCCATTGGGCCCAATAACTATAATGCAGCTGTACTTTGCCAAGAATACTTACCTTTTACACAGCCAATAATGTACAAAGACACTAGTACGCATGCATTGAAAGACATAATTAACACTACTTGTTGTCATTGTCACGGAGACTAATCTGAGTCAAATTATCCTCGAGCCTCGTTATTACATCCGTATGGTAAAGGGTCGCTTCATCCGTGGCCAACACGTCATGCAGGCAGCAATGAGCTTCAAACAGTGCAGACAATTTATCTTATTTTTAAGCCTCTTTGTATTATCTGAAGGTAATAGTCAATGCAAATTCATACCATAATAATATTTTTATCCTTCTGGAGAAGCTGTGGTATGTGAAGGAGGGGAAATTTTACTGACATGCTCTACAAATGTGAGTATTCTCTCGTGGATATCAACGCTACTGCAGAATGAGCAAGGACAAGTGCTGATATTTATGAGGTCCACCGCCTATATGGATAAATCTCAACAAATGTCTACTCTGACTGTGAACTCAGGCAACCTTTTTTTAACATCTCAAGAGTTTCCGATCAACATGAGTTACCCCTCCATGGTGTCTAGATTAGTGATTGGGCCTGTGAGTGTTGATTTGAGTGGAACTACAGTGAATAATTCACTGTAGTTCCACTCAAAGCAATACTAATACGTGTACTTTGTGATACATAATAATAATAATAATAAATCGTATAACTTAATATGTAGATTGGATTGGTATACCCTGACAAGCTCTGATTATTCTCCCAAGGCATGCTCAATAGTCCATAATGATATATTATGTAAGTTAGCGCAGCTGACCCTGTATAGTGTATGTATGTTTCATGACTATTATAATACCAATAATTTTTCTGTGATGGAATATTGTTTTTGCATACCTATAATCCTGATCTGAGTACGATAAAATATTTCAACACTATGTTTTCACACCTTATTATTCAGGCCCGTACGCAGCCTTTCTCAGAGGGGGGTTACATGGGGGCGTGGCTCAGACAGGTATGCTGTGGGCATTAGCCCACAGCCCACCTAGGGGGGTCTGGGGGCATACTCCCCCAGAAAATTAGACTCTTTGAGGATGATTCTGAGGCATTCTGACAGTGATTTACAATAATGGGCTGATGCTGCTAGCTACTAGACTAGCACTATTATATGTACATGTACACCTATACCGCTATATTAGTGTCACAATTATGAAGGGGTGTGGTCGTTTTGTGGGAGGGTACTCATTTTATTTGGGGGTGGTGTGTCACATGGTAGGGTGTTCATTTTATTTGGGTTTGGGTTTGGTACTATACCCCATAGTATACTGGCTATATATAATGTGCAATCTATTGCATATCCGGTGTGCGTTATTTGGAAAACAACACTTTGTTTTATAAAGAAGCATGTAAGTTACACCTGGATTATTTCTAGTATTTCTAGTGCTATGCTAGGTGGCCAAAAAAGTGGGGTTCGTCCGAACCCCCTCGAACCCCCCCTGTGTACGGGCCTGTTATTGTAAGATTATACCGATAAAGCGAATTGTGGACCATTGCTACTCCCTCTTAATGGATAGTATACTATCATCAACTCCAATACACTCTGGAAGGATCATCAACAACATTCATTTGCCTAACAGCTTGTCCTGAAACTGCTGCAGTTGTTTACACCTCAATCTGCAATCAAGATGGATTTGGGAACCTTTGCCTACTGATGTCTGCCATTTGGGTATGTATATGCAAAATGATTAATATTTTCATAATAATTTTATCCAACTTTAAAAAAAATATATCCAGTGGACAAAACATCAATGATAACACTGGGTGTGATATCTTCAACATGTATATTCATTTTTACATCCATTACATGTATTCTTTCTCTTTGGATATATGTGTGGCTGCAGACAAAAATGTAGAAAATCGGGCGAGCAAATAGCAGCAAATGTTAACATGCCTGGCCATATGCATGCAGAGATCACTACTGAACAGGTGGACTCAGTGGACCTAACAAAGAATGAAGCTTATGATCTCCTGAATATAGGAACATCACGTCTGACTCATGGGCACTAGACTCATTGCTATTATTATCATTATAGCACAAGACTAGACTGTTATGCTGTAAGACAGTGTAAGTTAATATGTACTGCTCTAGAGTAGAAGTGCATGATTAACTGCTGTGTGTATTGTAGATCAAAGCTTAATTTGTGACCTGCTCCAGGAAAAGGGACCGTTCAGCATAAATATTCATTTTCCAATAATGGCCAAAATGTGAAAAAATCTGTTTTTCTTCAATTTTCTGGTTTTTAGACTGTCAAAAAATGGAAAATTTTGGCTTTATTTTGATATATTATGTTCGTACACTTGTATGAAATAAAATGTAGCTATGGACGCAATTAATACCTCCGATATATGCAACTTAATACAAAATTTAATTAAAAAACGCCTATTTCCCAAAAACGACTCTATCTACCCGACTGTATAAAAATGGTCATAACGTGATCAGTATTTTTCCTTAACACTTGCACCATTGTACTCAGCATAGATAGAGCTATCTATCCATGCCAAAATCTCAATATTCATGAAAAATTATGAACAGTCCCTTTTCCTGGAGCAGGTCACATTTTATAAACAAGAACAGATAAATATTTTGTAAATTAATTTTGTTGTGCTCCTATAAAAGTAATATTATTATAGTAGTCTTGGAGGACCCCTTTCCCCCAGTATAGTTTACTATTGTTAGCCGTCCCATCGGCCATTTTCCTTGCAATAATATTTCTGGATTGGTACCAGATTGCATGGGATTAATATTGATATCTGATCTCTCTGTTGAATCCACTATGAGCTACACAGCTATAGTTTTTTTTACTGTTTATGCAAACGAAGGCTGAATATTTATCAATAATTAGTGTACGTACCCTGGCAATCATCATAAACAGCTCCAGGAAAAATCTCCCTTTACATGTAAATACAAGAAAGTTGCATACACAATCAACAATTTCTTGGGCATTTCTAAATCTAAATCTTACTGATTTTCAATCACAAGATATTAATTTTGAGTCTAGCTCTTTCCAAATAATGAGGTTGATAGCTTTTGGGAATTGGCTACCTCATACACAATCATCAATACATGTATGTGTTCCTTGATCCATATTATGATTATGAGAATTACATGACAATTGATGGTTTTCAGAATGATAACAAAATTGGCCATCTTATGTAATGGTCCAGGATTTGCTTAGAGATTATGATAATGACGTGATGTACTGCGTGTTATATTAAACTTTGACCATTGTAGCACTGTGAACAAAAGCAAACTCTTATGTTATCATCTCCAGTGATAATACTATGCAATTGATACAGTACCTGGTACAGTCAGGGTACTAGGACAGAGCCTAGCCTGGGACAAATTGGCTACCTCATACATGTATACAATCATCAACATGTGTTCCTTGAGGAATATCAATTGGCATAATAATAATTCTCACCCCCATGACAATTGACAGTTTTTAGAATGATAGACAATCTTAATGGACTTAAATTAATGCTTGTAGATTATGATAATTATGTTCCGGTACAGCTTGCTCATGTGGGACCCAGAGCCTAGCCAATATTGTATGACTACGTGTAACTTATATGTTTGACCATCGTGGCGCTGTGTGGCATGAGTACATATTTTATAAAAATGATCTATTCCCTCTCATAATCAAAATCTTATGTCATTGATCATCTTCAGTGACACTATTATGCAATTGATGCAGTGACTATGATGATTAATTTGGTACCTACTAGGACAGAGCCTGGGACAAGCTAGCCTAGCTAAAATATTACATGGAAATGACAAAGTATGGTTGACAATGTATAATTATGCACGAGGAAAAACCCTTGTGAGGGCACTTCATCATGGCAATACTATAGTCTCCACCCTACTCAAAATGGAGCGCCTGAAACATGCATGTTTCAGCACATTTCATGCATGGAAGCGACTTTCATGCATTTTCCATGCATATTTCAGGATAGTTTATGCATGGAATATACTTTCATGCATGTTTCATGCACGGAAGCTACTTCCATGCATTTTTCATGCATGAAACATGCATGGAACATGCATGAAAGTATAAAACACGTGTGACAGATATACCATGCATGAAACATGCATGAAACGAAACATGCGTGAGATTTTATCACTCCTGAACCATGCATGTTACATGCACATTACATCATACTGATTAGAAGCAGCTGCTTTGCAGATTTGAAAGTGTGAGACACTGTGAAACCTTTAGTGCTCCAAGGTAAGTAGCTACTATATAACCTAACTTGGAGAGCCATACTAAATTAACATATTGTTTTGTATACCCCATGTAAAATTAATTATAGTGTGGGTGTAAGTTTATAGAGTGTAAATAAAAAGAGCTTCTTTAGTTTGAAAGTTGTCCCCAACTAGCATTACAGATATCAAGGTTACAGATAAGAATGTGGTCCCTTATTTCAGTCCTCAAACTCACATTGGGGTCTCAGTGCTAGTTACTGAAGTATCCTACAATATGTAAAAGACCAAATAGGGGGGGGGGGGGGGGGGGGGGAGGGCCAGTACGTATACAATGCCATGTAGCTATGTGAATACTGAATATGATTTAGCTGCTAATCAGTGGGTAGTAATACACTGCTGAGATATTCATATACCTGTAGTTTTTTGGGGGATAGAATGTGTATACCTTTGCTATAAAAATTATGTAAGAGCTGCTCTAAATCTCATATCTTACAGCATAATATGCATGTCCATAGGTGCCAACAAGCTTTGTCTGTTTTCCTTAAAGCCAGTATCTACATATCTATAAAGAGCATACTTGCCTATGCAGGAGCACAGTGCCTTATGCTTACAGCAAGTATAAGTACAAGTACTCTGTCCAAGGGTTATTAAAACATGCCTGTAGCTGTACTGTGTATGTACACATGAATGGAATATCCCAGTATCATGGAATGCGCCTGTACTATGCATGGAATACGCCTGTATCACGCATGGAATACACATGTACCACGCATGGAATACGCCTGTATCATGCTTGGAATACGCTTGTACGATGCATGGAATACACCTGGAACATGCAGGTTTCATGCATGAAATATCCATATTTTTCATGCATGGAACATGCATGAAACATGCATGAAATTTAGGCACCAATCCATGCATGTAACATGCGTGTCCCATACCTGAAAAACGTCCCAAATCCCTGCATGTTACATGCATGTTTCAGGAATCATGCATGTAACATGCATGAAATTTCGAATTATTCAATATTGTCACCGGAAATTTCATGCATGGAACTTTCTGGATTTGGGCGCATGAAATGTGCTGAAATATGCATGAAACATGCATGTTTCAGGCGCTCCATTTTGAGTAGGGCAGTCATCCAAATCAAGCCTAAGTTCAATATTACAGTAGCCACTCTGCTTTGAATTCTCATTTCAGTGACCTAGCTATATACTAGCAATTGTAAGATCTGCATGGTATCTGCACAGGTTACTCATGCATAACCAATGGCTGCTTCCTGTTACATACTAGAGGTTGGACATCATTATTGACCTCAATTTGCAAACATAGTAAATTTGAAGCATAAGGCGAAGCTGAGGGATGGTTCAGGGCTCGCTTTGCTTGGGATTCTACATACAACCCTTGAACTTCGATCCCCTAAATCACATAGAAACCTCCTAAACAGTGTCTGGGTGGAGCTTATGTACAGTAGAATAATTTTTGTATTCTATCTTGATTCCCTGGTCCTAGATAGTCACATTAGTCTGTCTTAATTAGATTGTGGTCTATAGCCACACCCCAATTAATTGCTTTTTTTCCTTTTTTTTTGATTGCTCGGTCCAATTTTTACCTCACAATATCCGAGCAACAACAAGTTAAATTGGTCTGGCCTAGCCTAATGCTACAAGTGTATATGTACATGCAATTGTCATTCGTATATTACGTAACAGTATTCTCTTTAAATTAGACTTACTAGATCGAGTGCTGTATACAGCTACACTGTGATTCGAGTCTATTAGTGCTCACCATCACATGATCAATCAGCTGACGAGCTCTTAAGCTGCATGCCATAATAATATTATGCAGTATATATAGGCCTCTGGTTAGGACTGCCAATGAAGTATGCTATAAATATTACAATGATATTGTACTAGCTACCTATATTATTGTAGTGTACTTTCTAGTCTAGCTAGCTAGATACTGTCACTGTATTGTGCCGTGCACGCGGCAATGCAAGCGCAATGAAATAGAACTTTTATTAGTAACTCAACTGCACTCATACAACCATAGATACAACCAATTGACACAAAACAGCAGCTTAAATAGAAAACAGAGAAGTACAGAACATTCTAGAAGATACAACACTTACACGATTCACATACACTTAGAACTGTTACCAGACAGCTCACACACAGTACAACTTGACAAAGTTACACAATACCTAAGAGATTAAACATGCAATTACAATTACATAAGTGTTACTTTAGCTAATTACAAATAATAATATGAATAACAAACACTACAGTCCTCCCTCCTTAGTTTACAACTTAACCAAAATAACATAACAGAAATAATAATCACAAAACTTAATCAATAAACATCAAACAGTCTGACCAGGTTCGAACCTCACTGGGGGATGCCTAATTCGACCAGAGCGTCTGGGTAAAGTATTCTCTGGTGCAGCTGATTCTGGAATAGTTTCACTTTCAGATTGTTCATTCGGGATGTTGTTATTATTCTGCTCTTCAGCACTTTCATTCTCTGGAGGACGGTTATTATCGTGGCTGGCTGAATTATCACCAGAATCAACATCTGTGGTGGCTTCCTGAACTGTAGCATTTCCACTCACAGGAAAATCGAAATCACCATCCCCATCTCCAGTGTTAGCATTAAAAGTACGATTCATCCGGCTTCGCAGTTGATCAACATGTTTTCGAACAATTCTGCCATCATCAAGTTTTACTTCAAACAACATTGATCCGTGAACTGCCGTGATCTTGCCCGGACTCCAGGCAGCCCCAGGTCCATAGTTCTTGGCGCTTACTAAATCGTTGACCTGGAACTCACGAATACGTGCTCGTCTATCGTGTCCTTGTTTTTGACGTTCCTGATTCAATCGAGTCGTTCGGTCGATCTCGGGGCGTACATGATCCAGATGTGAACGTAATCGTCGTCCAAACATCAGTTCTGACGGTGACACTCCAGTAGTACTTTGTGGTGTAAGGCGGTACTTAAAGAGAAAACGCGACAGTTTTGTCTCTAACGACCCATCCTTCAATTTCCTCATCCCTTCCTTAAAGGTTTGCACCGCTCTTTCCGCCAGACCATTAGAAGAGGGATGGTACGGTGGTGTCTTCACATGCTTGATGCCATTCTTCCTCAGAAACTGCTCAAATTCTTCACTCGTGAAATTCGCTGCATTATCCGAAACAATTACTTCTGGTAAACCAAGGCTAGCGAACGACCTTCTCAATAGCGAGATAGTAGCAGCTGAGGTAGATGATGAGGTCATGTGAATCTCCAACCATTTGGAATGTGCATCAATAAGAAGCAAAAACATTTTTCCGAAAAAGGGACCAGCGTAATCAATGTGGACTCTGGACCATGGTTTACTCGGCCAACTCCACGGGTGCAAGGGTGCTACTGGTGGTGATTTCTGATTGATCTGACACTGTTGACAGGATTTTACGTAATTCTCCAACTCCTGGTCAATTCCAGGCCACCAAACATACCCTCGGGCAAGGCTCTTCATGCGTGCTATTCCAGGGTGAGCTTCATGCAACATTTGCAGAATTTGGTTTCTTCCCTTGCTAGGTACTACCACTCTGTTACCCCATAGCACACATCCTTCCTCCACACTCAATTCATACTTACGTCTTGCAAATGGACGCAGCTCCTCCGCCATGCCGGTAGTGTCTGCAGGCCATCCAGAGAAAGTCATCCCCTTGATCTTGGAGAGGATTGGATCGTGTTCCGTCCATGCTCTGATTTGTGCACTCGATACTGGTGATGTGTCCAGATACTCCATTAGATGGATCATTTCTGCTGGTTTGGGTGGCTCCTTTGTAGGGCCTGCTAGGGGCAGCCTGCTCAGTGCATCAGCATTGGAGTTCTCATCTCCTTTCCGATACTGAATTGTGTAGCTGTATGCACCAAGTGTTAGTGCCCATCTCTGAATTCTTCCAGATGCCATCGTCAGTGTGGCTTTTGACTCGCTGAAAATGTGCGTAAGCGGTTTGTGATCGGTCTTCAATTCGAATCGTCTTCCGTACAAGTATTGGTGATGTTTCTTAACACCAAACACAATCGCCAGTGCTTCCTTGTCGAGCTGAGAATATTTGCGTTCAGCTGCAGTTAAAGTGCGAGAAGCAAAACAAATGGGTCTCTCATCACCATTGGCCATCCTGTGCGATAGGACTGCTCCCACTCCATAGGGTGAGGCATCACATGAGAGAATTATGGGTAGCTTGTCATCAAAATGCACTAGTACTCGAGAAGACTTCAACAGATGCTTTACCGTTTCGAATGCTTTTTCTTGACTGTTGCCCCAAGTCCACTTCTTCTGTTTCTGCAACAGTTGGTACAGTGGAGCTAGTGTAGTGGCAAGGTCGGGTAGAAACTTTCCATAATAATTCACCAGACCAAGGAATGATCGCAACTCTGTAACATTCTGAGGGGCAGGTGCATTCACGATTGCACTAACTTTGGCTTCCGACGTGCATAGTCCTTCAGCTACGATAATATGCCCCAGGTACTCTACAGAAGGCAAGAGAAACAAACATTTAGCTCTCTTTAGTCTCATACCTGCATCTTGGAGTCTCTGCAAGACTTGTGCCAAGTGATCCATGTGCTCAGCATCCGTGCTACCGGTTACCAGAATATCGTCTATGTACACACAGACACCGGGAATACCCTGTAGAAGGTTTTCCATCACTCTTTGGAAGATGGATGGTGCTGACGCAACACCAAATGGTAATCTGTTGTACATGAATAACCCCTTGTGGGTGTTGATGGTGACATACTGACGCGATTCGTCGTCGAGCTTTAACTGTTGATAGGCGTGCGAGAGATCGAGTTTCGAAAATCGTTTGCCTCCTGATAGTGATGCAAATAAATCATCAATGCGGGGAATCGGATACTTGTCTGTTTTGGCTGATTGATTAATTGTGACCTTGTAATCACCACAGATACGAATCTTTCCATCGCGTTTGACAACAGGTACAATGGGTGCCGCCCAGTCAGAGAACTGCACAGGCTCGATGATGCCCTGCTTTTGCAGTCTTTCCAGCTCTTCCTCCACTCCAGCTTGTAGAGCAAAGGGAACTGACCTCGCTTTGTAGAACTTCGGTGTAGCATTCGGATCTACGTGAATTTTTGCTGTCACCCCCTGCATAGTACCCAACTCCTCTCGAAAAACATCAGGATAACGATCAAGGACATGTTGAAGGGTGTTGTCATTCTGCTCGACGAAAATTTTCTTCCAATCCAGTTGCAGAGTGTCGAGCCAATTTCGTCCTAACAATGACGGTCCTTTACCTCGAGTAATGAACAAGGGCAAGGTAGCAGTTTGGCCATTATACTCTGTGTGTGGTACCCTTTTCTCGTAGTGGTTGGAACGTTTCCTCGCTGACTAGTGATACTGATGCTCCAGTGTCCAGCTCCATTTCCATGGATATTCCATCCAGTGTGACTGATACAAGTATGGGCTTTGCTGAACCACTGCTAACTCGATACAATGCATACTCACGATCGCTCTCGTCTGACTGTGCCGAGCCTTCCTCGTCTATTCGATTCGTTTGCTCTCGTGGCTTTGTCTTGTTCTGAGCTTGCTTTTTGTGACAAACGGATGCAAGATGTCCCTTCTTCCTACAGAAATGGCATTCGTATTCTTTAAACTTGCACTTGGAGGCTTGATGCTTTCCTCCACATCGATAACATGCGCTGTCTCCTGATGGTTTCGATTGCGTATTTCGCTTGTTTGGGGATTTCGTTGATCTGCCTACATGGTGAACTGCAGGCTTCTCTTCCACCTCTAACGGAGGTTTTCCTTCAGTCTGGGCCTGTTGCAGCCGTTTCGAGTCTTTTGCTGCCGTCTCTGCAGCTAAGGCCTTGCTTAGTGCCTCGTCATACGTAAGTTTGCTTTCTTGCAGGAATCGCTGTTGAACACGCTTGTCGAAGATGCCGCAAACTAGGCGATCTCGCAGCATATCGTTTAGAATCGATACTGGGTACTCACAGTACTCCGCTATCTTCCTCAGTGCTGCAACATATTCAGCTACTGTCTCTCCCTCTTTTTGCTTCCTCGTGTTGAATTCGTATCGCTTGATTATTGGGGAGGGTTTCGGGTTCAAGTAAAGTGATTTCGTACACGTTCGACGATCTCCTCGAAAGTGAGGTCCTTCGGCGTGCCGGGAGTGCGAGTGTCTTGATTAAACGATAAGTAGGGGCTCCGACTCCATTTAGGAGAATAGCTCGTCTTTTCGCCACATCCTCGAGTTCGTTGGCGATAAAGTAATTCTCCAGCCTTTCGGCGTACTCGCTCCACTCCTCCTGGTTGCCATCGTACGGCGTAACAACACCATGAAGTCCAGTCACTGTGGGGACTGATACTGTTGGAACTACTGCTGCTGTAGCCCCAGAACTGGCAGACGTAGCCGAGGAATCGCCGGCAGTGCCATCCTCATGAGTGGGAGGTCCGCCACCATCCATACTAGTGAGTTTGCTTTAAATCCTCGTCGCCAATTTGTAGTGTACTTTCTAGTCTAGTAGAGTCAGCAATCAAATATCAGCCACCACATATAATCAGACACCTGTATCTCAGGAATGGAAAGAGCTATGATCACCATTCTTGCGCTGACTGATAGCTCTAGTCAAATGCTGTTCACATACTAAATCCAAAGTCTTTGCGATAAACCATGTGTGAGCTAGAGACAAAAATGTTCACCTGTCTGATTTATGCAACTACCAGACGTTTGTACCAAATTTCAGACAATTAGTTCCCTCACCGCTAAAAATGATGTGTGGAGTGCCAGACTTGGAATATATGACCACCTACCCTTGCTGTCACTGGCCACCAAAGTTTAGCCCACAGTGTTACTTGAGTCAAATATGACAAGGCTTGAAGTAGATACTCCTCATGTCATCAATATTCAGACACTTTTTATGGAAATCAGGTGCAAGACTTGGCTAAGAAATTCAAAATTGGGTAAAAGATCTTGAAATCATTAAGTTTAGACCGTGAAAATACAGCCTAGTTTTATGTTCTGTTGGTCAATTTGTGATTATCCAAGCGTTGCAACGGTGATTTTAAAAATTTTATAATAATTTAAATCGTTGAATCAGGAGAAATGGAACAAATGTGTCTGAATATTGATGACATGAGTAGAATCTATTTAAAGCCTTGTCACATTCAAATACAGAAACATTGTAGGCTAAAATTTGGTGGCCAGTGACAGCAAGGTTAGATAGTCATATGTTCCAAATCTGGTACTCCACACATCAATTTAATTAGTGAGAGAAGTGATTGTCTGAAATTCGGTACAAACGTCTGGTAATTGCTTAAATCAGACGGGTGAACATTTTTGTCTCTCTCTCACACATGGTTTATCGCAAAGACTTTGGATTTGGTATGTGATCAGCACTTGACTAGGGCTACCAGTCAGCGCAAGAATGGTGATCATAGCTCTTTCCATTCCTGAGATACAGGTGTCTGATTATATGTGGTGGCTGATATTTGATTGCTGACTCTAGTCTCTAGTTAGCTAGATACTGTCACTGTATTGTGCCGTGCACGCGGCAATGCAAGCGCAATGAAATAGAACTTTTATTAGTAACTCAACTGCACTCATACAACCATAGATACAACCAATTGACACAAAACAGCAGCTTAAATAGAAAACAGAGAAGTACAGAACATTCTAGAAGATACAACACTTACACGATTCACATACACTTAGAACTGTTACCAGACAGCTCACACACAGTACAACTTGACAAAGTTACACAATACCTAAGAGATTAAACATGCAATTATAATTACATAAGTGTTACTTTAGCTAATTACAAATAATAATATGAATAACAAACACTACAATTATAACTTGTGCATTATATTATTATAATATAGCTACTGCTAGCTATTTTATAGGAGTGTGTGTGTTCTTGAAGATAAATATCTTTCAGGACAGCTGATCATGGCGGCACCTCTGGAGAATGAATCTCTGAGCACCTGAAAATCAAAATTTTTCTGGGGGAGCATGCATGCCCCCAGACCCCCTAGATTTGGGTCACAAGCGACCCACCACAGTACACCAGTTCTGATATCAATTACTATAGCCTGCCTCCCATTGAAAATAGTCTATGTACGGCCTTGGAAATCTTATTCTGTACTGACTTTTCATAAATAATGATGGTTTGATGCATAATATTATGTGCTTCAGCTGCTGGTGATTATACTTGCTCTTATCACTTATGATTGTACTGGTATAATACCGTAGAAACTGGTTGTTAAGCGCTGCTCGCTGTTAAGCGCATACTTTTTATTAAGCGCATAGTTTTATGCGAGCCTTACCGCTCTTTGTTAGGCGCATATGTCCAGCAGGCCACCTGAACGACGATCGATCGATTACATGAGCCCAGAAAGAAGGATAGAAGTATACTGGAGAAGAAAATGTCGAGAATTACGCTCTCTGGTCGCTTCTTGGCCATCGTTGTAGGTCTATCTACCCTCGACACGTTCTTTTACGCACGCCCCACCTACCGTGTTTTAGCACTTTTAATTAAGCGCATGCTTCCTGTTAAGCGCATACTTTTTGTTAAGCGCATATTTTCTTGCTGCCGCGTGTTATAAGCGCATGCGCTTAACAACCAGTTTCTACGGTATTATTAAACTGAGTAATAGGTGCTGCTCCTTAACTGTTACGGCTTCAGTTTTCAGAGATTTGTCACTTTCGAGGTCGACAGCTGAGTTGGTCCGCACCAGACTCCATCTCTACAATTGGGGCATCGAATGTGCGCACTAGCTATGACCTTTTACCACATGCAGTTATTATCATGCATGCAGCTACTATTCATTGTCTCATTGTTCTGTCATAATTTTTGCAACACTCAATAATTCCTGTGCAAATTCACAATCCTTTATAAGTTAGAAAATTGTCACAGCAAATTAAACAGAATGAATAAAACACACTGCCTTGATTGGAAGTACAATGCATAACTGCATACACACATGTAAGCATGGAGATTGATGCAGTTAGCTAAACACAGTGCTATAATAATTAAACAACAGTAACTGTTTGAAGTTTCTCACAACAGATAGTTCCTCACAACAGATATGCATACTGATAAAAATTATATCCACACAAAGAAGTTTATAACTTTTGTCACTCTTCTTTGGAGTCCCTGCATAAATCATAATGAGCTTGCTAATTAATAATAATAATATTATTATATCCCACCTAAGTATACCTAAGTATTACAGTGGAACCTCTAAAGTGAACACCATTGGGACCAAAAATTTTGTCTGTTGTAGCGAGGTGTCCTTTGCTCAGGGGTTAGTGGTTGACCATGCCCCTCTACTATCGCGGCCAACTATGATAAAGCACTACTGCGGACGACGATGAAGACCGTATTGATGAGAGATCTGTCAACTGACAGCTTCTAAGCAAGAATTTGAGACATATTTAGGCTTTACTGTAGTTACTGGTCGCTGAAACCGATCGATTTGAATGGTGGGTGTGGCCTAACTGTCTGTTGTGCGAGGTTGTTCACTATTGCGCAGGCTCGAACGGGACCAAAATAAGTGTCCGTTATACGGAATAGCGGGGTGTCCGGTGTTGAGGGGGTTTGAACGTATTGAAGTCTATGGAAATACAATCCAGACGTTTAGAATTGTCTGTTATATCGCAGGTGTCCGCCGTTGAGAGGTGTCTGCTAAGCGGGGTTCCACTGTATATAATATAATATCCTAGTTTATACCCTTGGGTATAAACTAGGATATTCTCCCTCTCCGAGGGGTACAAGCGAAAATATGATCCATATTTCCCTCCCTCTGGCTATTACTTTGACTAATCAGAGCCATTGTTTTAGTTCACACAAGCAGTCACATCATCATGCCAAGTGTACACCAGCACTACTGATTGTACCATGGTTGCGTACACTAGACTGTGTACAACATGGGCAGTTATATATTATAATTATATGCAGATACGGAAATACATGCACACTAATTGACACTAATCAGGAACCAATTAGCTATCGCTTGATCTGATATGGCAGTTCTACCATGTGGTAATGCAAGTGAACTGTACTAGCTATAGCTGCTAGTCCAAGTCCACAGATATAATGTCAACGCACGGTTTGCATGTCACCTATGGGGGTTAATGATATGCATGCCACCCACGTGGAGTCAAAAATAGTGCATGTCTATGTACAACTGTATCTTTTAGTATGAGCTATCATTCTATCTAGAGTACCATTGGAAAGAAGAAGAGCTGAGCTTCACATTGATGCATGCATGCAAGAATAAGACTAAGCGTGCCAAGATAACTAATGTAGAGATGATCAATATTTCGGCAGTGTATGGCTGAGCACATCTTTGAATTCGAGGTAAATCAAACCAGCTAAAGGGCAGCAGTTATTCCGCTGAATCCTGAGTCTTCCAGGACCGCTCAGCCTCCATGAGCACACTTTGAAGATCGAAAATAATTTATCACTTTAATCTGTTCTAGTAGCTAGACTGTCAACCAAAGAATTAATACAAAATTATAGCTATACTAAGTTCTGGCTACAAACTCTTGCTCGTCCATTTCTTGATCTTTTCTGGTTGAATGGAATAGTTACTTTGAATATGGGGCAAATCAGTAACTCTTGTTCCAGAACGAAAAACGAGGCATCCTCTATAATACCATAGTGGCAATGTATAGCAGTGCATGGCATGGAACAGAACCGCTCAAGGCACTTCGAGAAATGAGCCTTTGAAAACAAGAAAAAGTCATTCTATCCTGGATAGGGCACAGTACACTGATAGGCATACTGTGTCTTTGTGCAGCTTTTATGTAATTTCTATTGTACTCTGTATTGTGCTATAATTCAAACTCACTTGTTAGCTTGAGCTCGCTTCTTGAGGCCTCCGGTCGTGTTTTCAGAGTTCTACAGAACAGTTACATATTATATTATTACAAGTATGTTTAATGTCACAATCATGGGGTAATGTGGCTAGCATGCATGATCATCTACTAACAGTACATGCTCACAAAACATAGAGACATAGTTCATGCACAAACAGTATCCTGCCTGGGCAAGATTGTCCATTAGTACCGTGCGCATGCGCAGATGTAAGCGGTTACAGAGGCCACACCCCTTGGCAAAGCAAGCAAGTGTGCTATGGCAACGTTCTCGCTCTGCTCGAACGTTGCTACCGGACTTATGGCAGGTATGAACAGACCTCGCCTCTCGCTTCGCTCGAGGCTCGGTGGCTAGCGCCAGCGCTTGCTTAGCAGGCCTTTCGAAACGCGCGGCGCTTTCGCGCCGATCGTTCGATCGACAATGCGTCTCTAGCTGTAGCTATGGCCCGAGGCATTAAGTTTTTTTGTGCACACGTTACTTCTTTGTGCACACGGCCCTACAGTTCTGACCAATCCTGAGCCTTGTAGTGCGGCTCGTTCATAGCAACCGGGCGCATCCAAGACGCGTATCCATGCCCTCATGTAATGACACGGACTATATAAGAAAAATGATCGTCTGAAAAATATTTTTCGTTGTATATATATAATAATTACAACAGCCCTATACGAAATCTTGTGCATGTAACATGTATGTTACATGCATAATTCAGGTAATGACATACACTATTATAAATTATAGCCTCGGTGCATATCATATGCAGGTTCCGTTTGTATCTACATGCATGTAGCATGCATGTTTCATGTAACATACATGGATTTGAGATATTTTCCATGGATGCTACATATACAAAACAATGGATTGAAATCGCTTTCAAAAGTTGCTTATCCGTGTACACATGCATGTACAGATCTACTAGGTGGGGGTGGAGTCAGCATACGTTTAAACATCTGAGAGCTATTATGATATACTTAGCATAATATACACTTTTTTAACATGCATCAAACATGTCATGTTACTTACATGTAACATGCATGTCACTTGCCTGTTACTCCTGCTACATGTGCTGTGTATGCTACTCTTATTTTGACATGCATACAACATTCATTTTGCCCCTACTGTAACATGCATGTTGTCTTGACATGCACTACACATGAGTATAACATTCATGTTACAGGCATGTTTGGATCAACATGCATGTAAGTAGAAATCCTCAGATGTGTGTCGATTTAACAAAAGCTATACAACAGCTGACTGAGCAATCTGTCTCTATGTCTTGACCTCGACTTCGAAGTGAGTCTAAAAGTCAGTTATTACCCCGCGTGCGCGCATGCGTAGCAAGGGGTAAAGCAATCAGTTTGTCTGATGTCTGTCGTCTGTCAGCATGAAAATTGGCAAATCTCAATATCTAAGCAAAAGTAGGATCAATAAATGGGATAAAATAATGCAAGACAGCAAAAAAAAACACCTTTTGTCTCATTCTTAACCCTGGGCGGTATATACCCAGGGAGGCTACAAATCGTGCAAAATGTATCGACCACGCATACATCGGACACGCCCACCTAGTACCTTATGAAGTCTATTGCGCATGCTCGAGCTTCTGGAGTCTACTGCAAATGCTCGAGCTTCATGCTTTTAATGTCATTTATGATCATGGATTTCAGAAGAGAAAGAAAAGTTCGTGAGTAGCAAGAGATTAAAATTCAAAGATTAGAAGTCTCTAACAAGAGGCATGGCCATGGGTGATATTGCCATGGCACGCGGGGTATGTGCTCTATGAGCTGTAGTTTTTCCATGTTTTTCTTCCACCAATGGCTTCCAATCATACTTCCATGAAATATTTCGGAGCTTATTCCAAGAATCGCCGTGTTCATAACTTGCTAGCTTTGTGATTGAGTGCTCGAACGTGCTGGTAGTGGGTGGGAACAAATCTTCAATCTATTAAGCCATCGTCTAATAGAGTGATCGATAAGCGCATTCTGCCTTATTCGCTTCTTGATGAACTCTCGATGGACAAAAGAGACAGGGATGGCTTCTTTTCTAAAAGACTAGGATGTAGGACTAACGATAGGTCTTATAACTCGACTGACTCATCACTGATCACAGTAGACTCTGAACGCTTCAAGGGGTGCAGGTCACTACTATACTTACTGTACTGACACCCGCGACCGGGATCAAAATTTGATCGGGCCTATTTTGGGCCTTGATCGCTTGATTCCCGCTGGAAAGCTACCTTGATCGCTTGATTTTCACTAGAATGTGGCTTGATGGCTTGATTGATGCCAAAAATTGTTCTTGATTTCTTGATCAATTTATAGTTTACTGAGGTGAACGCCCACTTTTTATAGTGTACGGAGGTGAACGGGATCAAAATGCGCGGTCGCGGGTGTCAGTACAGCAGGTATAGTAGTGACTATATACCCCTTGCGCTTCTTGGCTTTCTTGCTATAGCTAGCAAATGCATGCAACTGCTGATCAGGCACGTGATGATCATGTTACGTATTATGTAATCCCTTGCCATTGCACGTGCATGGATGTCTAGTATAAAATTAATAGCATATTCTATAGTTTATTTATATATAGGCTTTAATTGGTAAAAATAGAGTGCGCCATAAAAGGCTAGTGCACGGTATAGCGCATACTGGCATGTATATACGTAGATCTTTTCTCATTTCAGCATAATGGTAACATCGAAGCATAATTATAGGCTTATTCAGTGACCAGTTTAAAAACTAATTCATGAAAGCCGAGGGTTTCGCACTATTAGTGCTTAATTGCTTCTGCTCTTGGGTTCGGGTAGTAATCTCCACATCCCTCAGGGTATAGTATAGCATTAAATTTTTAAAACTCACATTACACGTACCATATGCATAATAATAATATAGGTGCTGCTAAACTTGAAAATAATTACAGATCACAAAGGCGCCTCCAATTAGAACCAAAGTTCGAGAGTAGGTCAAAGCTTAGGGTGCCTAAATTAGGGAGGCATCTAAGAACTGCAATTAGAACGGTTCTGGAAGTTTTACCACAGGCCAAGCACTATCATGCACCAACCAGTACTATTAGTGGCAGTGAATGTATCAGTGGTGAAAACAGCAAAATATGGTTCTAGTTTCAGTTTTTTTGGATGTTTCACTCTGATCGCTGAACCATGCTCGAGTTCCTGGTACTGTAGCCATCAGAACGGTTGTCTCTAAAGCCAGAAAGACAGCAAGCAGTAGGTAAGCAGGGGTGTAGCCAGGATTTTCTGAGGTGGTTTCCTAACAGTTGTGTGCGAAGCGCGCGCAAAAAATTTAACGACCATGCCCACTTTTTGGCCACGCTACTCTGGCTAGATTCTCGAGATTTTGGCAGGGAAAAGCATAAAGGCAGGAGATCTAGGCTAAGTTTCAGGAGATTTTAGTGCCTGCACATTGAATCTGGAACCAAGGGGGTTTCCTGATGGCTAAATGATACTAAGATAATACTGAATCTGACTGTCGGGGGGGGGGGGTGGGTTTCCAGACAACAAAGAAACAACTAAGCTATGCCCCTGGTAAGTGCCCATATAAATGTAAGAGACAGCTTCGACATCTAAACTGCAGCTAGCTCGATAGATCAATCAACAGTACCGCAGGATTGCAGTACACATTAATTATTGTACCGTAAATCGCGAATATTTCGTTGTTAAAATATTTTCGGACAGCCTGGCTTGTGCGAAAATTAAATGCACGAAAATACATACGCAATATTAACGATAATGCGGTACAGGGTCGTTTGTCCGAAAATTATTTAACATGAAAATTTATCGCATGAAATATTTTAGACGTGAAATATTCGCGATTTACGGTATGTGGCAATTGATACATTCCAATTATATAGGCGCCATCTAAAAATAATTGATGTCTGGAAAGGCGCCTTAAATTAGAACCGAAAAAATTGTGCAGGTCTCAAAGGGCGCCTAAATTAGGGTGGCGCCTATACTAGAACATATAATATTATGGTAATTTCAAATACATTGTTCACGAGTGTATCAATAACCTTATTTCTGTTCCTTTCCTGTATCTATATGTAAAAGAAATACAAATAAAGGTCATAATAATATTTTATAGGTACGATAAACATAATCCTAAAACCTCTAACTAAGGCGATATCCTAACATATATAGCACCAGTCAGCCCCACAAATAAGTTTTACCCATAAAAATAGTATACCATAGAAAGGCATAGCACAATACATACCTCCTGTAATATTTCCTTCTGTGTGTCTATTGCAGCAACCAATACCACCATATCAACATCAGGTACATTCACCTCCTGTAGTTAGATAATATCAAAGAAAGCTAGCAAATACTTAGTAATACACAAGCAGCATCAATAATTGATGTGGCTCAAGTACTACTGTACAGGCAAGGAACCTGAGCTAAAAATGCAGGGGAGCTTATGTGCAAGGGGGGGGGGGGTGTAATTGTGAATTTCTACAATAATAGTTATAATAATAGAAAAGGGACCATACAGTGCAATTGAAACACGATTTTTGCCTCATTTCTAACTCACTATTCCAAGACCTCAACAAGGGCGTAGACACAATATTCAAAGTGGGGGGGCTTTGTGACAACTGCGCGCGAAGCGCGCGAAAATTTTTGATCCTATTGTGTCCAGAACCTTAAAAATGCATTAAAATTAGCTACTTCCTGCAATTATTTCCCAAATTTGTTGCACATTTTTGGCTATCCATGTATGATTACAGTGAATACAACTAGAATTTCATCTAACTTTAACAATGCCATATATAGTACATAAATTATTGCTCAAAAAGTGGGGGGGCTAAAGCCCCCCCCCCCCCCAAGCCCCCACCTGTCTACACCCTTGCTCAAGAGCCCTATATAGGCTTCTGGCTTAATTGGTTTAATTGTTAGCAGTTAGGGCCATCTACTTCACAGATCCAATGTTGGAAGCCTGAACAAGCCTCCTGTTCCGAGCAGTATACGTAGGCCACCACAAAAAGGCACAAAATGGAGATTTTCAAATGCAATCATTAACAACGAGCGCGCTCGCCCCACCCACATCGGAAATGGGTGGGGCTCAGGATTTGTAGTGAGTGTAGCAGGATGATGAAAGAATATTCATGCAAAGTTTCAAGCTCGTACCTGCTATGGTTTCAGAGATAAACATTTTGAAATGAAAATTTAGGAAATGCACTATAATTATTATGGTCTCTCTTCTCTGTCACATACACATAATATAATATTATCTTGAGTTTGAAATTTATAGTAAGGTATCATTATAGTAAGGATTCAGTTGTTGAATGAAAATGTAAGTCTGTGTATTTTATAAGAGCAATACTTGTTTGACATGTACCACAATCACCAGGATTTTCCCAGAAATCACCCATCCCTGGATATATAGTTCAACAATGAACCTCCATCCATAGGTAGTTTTGCCTCGCCCCCTCCCTAACAGAAAAATGTAAGATTAAAAACAGTAGCTACAGCTATGAAACTAGCCTATTAGTTCTTAATTGCTTTTCTTGAGTTTTGTCCATCAAAGAGAAAATGCAGGGATATCATACGCCCATGTGGCACTCTATGGTTGGTATAATGGTTATCACATGGAAATGTAATGATCCTGCATATAAGTCCCCTCCCCACTCTTGCCTAATGCTAATATGAGCAAGGGGGCATAATCGTGAGATTCTATGGTACATACCTTTATATCTGTTCCCACAGTAGTAGAGTTCTCTTGAGTAGTATCCTCAATAGGAATTACACACTATTAAAGCAGAAAAAAAATAAAATACGAGAATTAGAATTAAAGTTAAAGCCAATTGAATTTTTCCGTGTTTGTATAGGGAAACCATGTATTTGCAATGCTTTTCGTCCACTTGCTACGGGGAGTGGAGCTTCACACACACTTAAGTGTGATGACCTTAGAATCTCATTCTATTTCATTATGATATCTATTCTTTGTCACAGCCTGATGATCACAATTTGACGTTTGAACAGAGCGAGAATGTTGGCATTACATGGTGAGTTTGAGTAGCTGCTCTTGGCATGCAGTGGAGGGTGTGGTATACGCCATAATATCAGAGTTCGGTGCTACATTTATCTGCGCATGATGTGCACTGTTATAGTATTAACTGGCAATCTTGATTGTACTGATATTATAGTCTTGATAATAGCCACATTATATTATTATCCCTTGAGTGACATCAAACATACTTCCTATACCCACTTTAATGAGCTAAGCAGTTATGCCTTGCGACATGACACAATACCTAGAGTACAATGTAAAGCGTACTATAACTTTTTCATTCCTTCTAAATCTTTAAAGGATATTGTATCATACCCAGCAGTAGTAATGATCGTCTGTTATGTACAGTCTAAGAGTATGAGTATGGCTTCAATTAGCAGGAAATCAGCACTTGCTGCATGACATTTATAATGCCTTCAATTGTACAGGGACAGGTACAACATAGATCAGTTAACTGCGTGATACCGTATAGCGGGAAACTTTTGAGAGAATTAAACTTTCGTGCATTGGTAGGAAGGGAACATTTCACAGAGAAAACTTTTGCGGAATGTTAAACTGGTCACATAAATGGGTGTGGTATGCCTAAAATTTCATGGAGAAACTTTTACAGGTAGCTGTAATATCATGAAATTTATGAAGGTTTAATTTTCTGCCTCAAAAATTTCCCGCTATACAGTATGAGCTTACTTGTGGTATAGCTGGTTCACATGGAAGCCGAGAAGGGCAATTTCGTTCGATTCCGCAACCCGCAACCCGCATCCCGCATCCCGCACTCAAGCTTGAGCTAGCTAGTGTAACAGTATGTCTGAGTATAAACTTCAGATTAGTCATTGCTGTACACGCTGTACATGTTTGGGGCTGACACTGTGACAGCAAGTAGGCTAAGCTACGTAATAGTCTAGTAATTACTAATAAGCCAAGGGCGTGGCGCTGCGCCAACGATAAATAGATGACGTAATTAATTGATACAGGCCTCGGGCCCAGGCAGAAAGCATAGACTAGACACCTCAAGTAGCTACGCCGTCTGCTGGATGATAGCTATACTGGCTAGTAGAGATTATCGATCACTTTCATGTAGATTCTAGCAAGTTAGCTGCATGTGCTTTCACGATCTTTTAACCACGCCCCTTTGAATGGCCGTCCTGTATCGTGCCAATAAATACTCTATAGAGGCATTAATCGCCACTAATATTATTTTATGGACCTTCGTAGCTCCAGCACAGAACCGTAGTCTCATCGATAAATTTAACCAGCTATAGCTATCCGCCATAAGTTATAGTTGGACACTCACAGAGTATTATATAAAAGTTAACTTTGCGGGATGCGGGATGCGGGATGCGGAGCTCCGCATCCCGCATCCCGCATCCCGCATCCCGCAAGGTGCGGGATGCGGGTTGCGGGTTGCGGAATCGAACGAAATTGCCCTTCTCGGCTTCCATAGGTTCACCGCGGTCACCTTCACGCACCACCTGTGTTTGTGGGTGCATTTGTGTGTGCTGAAGAGCATATAATCCACAAATTTAAATTAATTAGACTTATCCATACAGGTCTCAATATAGAACATCCCCAATTAAATTATACAAAATCCTCGTATGAGATTTTTGTGACAATCGAGTTTGATGCATATTATTTGACAAGCTCTACCATAGAGAGAGAACTAACTATATTTGCCAAGTTTTAGACACATTGCACGGTTTGCCCACGAGCTGTGCATTTTGTTTGCAATCGCACCACACCCCCATAAATTTAAAGAGAAATGAATTTAATTACATCTAAGGTTGTTGTTATGCACTACACATGAAGTGGAAAACAATTAAATGAAGGTGGTTTAAGCCAGTTGAAAGTCAAACTAGGCTCTGACTTTGATGTGGATGAGAGCTAACTACTGCTTCTCTGATGTCCAAGAATCTAAAAAGGTAAGTGAATGTTTAGTACTCTAGATGAGGTCATACATGTGAATTCTGATTAGCACACTTAGCAACACTGCAGACTCCATACATGGCAGCTACACACATTACGTAGATCAAAACGGCTTATTTCACCATTGTAAATCGCGACTACCGTATTCATTCTAATAGAACGCAAGCAAAAAAAAAAAAATTTCAAATCTGGTTTGCGCACAATTAGAGTCAAAACAATTCCAGGAAGTGAATTTTCTTGCGTTAATTAGATGTTGCATTGTAATAGAACAATTAGCATAGCTTTGAGCGACGACGAATAGGGGCTATATCGACGGTATCGTACCTGTGCCCCTGGCCCTGATCATCACGAGGGTAGCCTGAGAAAGGCCTTCTGACAGCCGCGCCGCATGGTTAGTGATGCCACTGAATCGTGCTGATCGCTAGTCTCGTCCCCAGACCCCACCCCCAAAAGGAGGAAAGGGTCTGGCACACATCGAGCGCTTTTTGGGGCGCACAGGATGCAGCATGTCATGTGATCGTCATGACAATGCATCGTATAGGCATGGCAACGCATCAGCGGCTCTCACGTATAGCAATAGGCGGCTAGCGCGCGGTGTCATACGATAATCACATGCAAGCCACATGGCGTGAATCTGATTGGTGCGACAGAATTCAGACATGCCAAGTCAGCAAGACCCAAAAAGCGCTCGATGTGTACCAGACCCTTTCCTCCTTTTGGTGGTGGGGTCTGGGGACGAGACTAGCTGATCGCGGCCTGAGGCCCTGGCTGCTGGCCCGGACTTACTTGAGTGCAGTTCCAACTAAGGTCAGTCCCTAGTGTAGTTTAGTACCCTCATGAACGAAGAACGACACTTGCAATTTGGTTAACTATAGCTAGCAACGAGTCCGAGAGACAGAGCGAGATATAATATAGAGGCTTCCAGAACGGTTATTACTAAGCAGGTGTGGTTTAACCGTGCAGCACGTGGTTTGAGCATGCGCAATAGCCTCACCTAAGCACTATTGCGCTAATTGAATTCATAGAAAATAATTACAGACAGTCGCTTCCGTTCCAATAGAATATAAACAATTCCTGGAATTGAATTTTCTTGCGGTAATTGGATCATGCGTTCTATTAGCATAAACATTCTGTAGATGATGGAGACACTTTTTGACATGGATATTTTACCCAGATGAAATTCTGAACTTCAATAAATTCTAATCTTAGACTAATGTATGCATTGCATGCATAAATTGCACCTTACAGAGGGTTTTCCCAAATCCAGTCACATATGAAAAACTCAATACGTTATTAACTTACTTCAGCACGCAACAAATCCGTGCCTCGACGATCTTTATATGAATCAGTGACATCTACAATTAAATGTACTATCAAATACACTACAATAAACACATGTACATAAGCTGGTTTACCTTTTTTGTGTACACAGATCATTTTTATCACCAACATGATTATCGCCAATACTAATATAATAACTATAATACACAAGAACACGCTGACTCCGATCGTCACACTTGAATTATCTGCAAACACAAATACGTAGTAAAAATTTTTGCTGGTTGTGAATAGAATAGAATTTTTTCAGAGTCAATAAGAAACTTGAAAAAAAAGAATCAATGTCCAAGCCTACCATTTACTAATATTGGTCATTATCAGAAGGGATAATTCCACAAGAAGAAGTCTATCTAATGGAATAGTCACCAAGAACTGCACTTACACCCTTCCTCCCCACTACCTTGCTTAGGAGCTCAACTAGCTGGCACCATGCACACCAGAGATGTGAGTACATGGGTTCAATCCCTGAGGTTATTCTACGATATTATCTTGGAACTAATAATATCTGGACTATCACAAATCAGGGCAATATTAAGTGGTGCTTTGAGTGGCAATTATGACAGACAACAGGTACATGTATCTGACTGATCACAATGAGCATGGAAATTGGCCGACGACCATATTAATTTTATTTCTAACTTAGCTATAGGTATACACATACCAGAGTGAGGAGAACTTGAGGCATCAACAATCTTTATAGATGCCGCCAAATCACTTGTAGTAGAAAGAGAGGAAGTAGAAACTGACCCACAGTTTTCTGCTACATACATAAACAATATAATATTATGGAATCAGACAATTATACTGACATTTCAATACTAGAACCTCTAACAATACTGTAACAATCATTTCAAATCACTTACTCGACATAGGAATGATTTTTGAATACCTTCTGTCTTGACCAACATTCACACATGTTAGTATGTTAGCAGGATTATTTGCTACAAAGGTTAAATCACTGGAGAGCACCAAAACACCATTCTGTCTAGAGATATCAGTAAGCACAGCTCTTGTATTTGAACTTGGGACATTGATTGTCGTGTTTACTGCGTCAATGGACAAAAATTCCAGTCTAGCATCATTAGGTCCAATAAGCTGATCACTACTCCAAGCAAGGATATTTGAATAACCAGTTATACAGGTGCATGTCACAATCTCTCCAGGACAGGCTGACAGTTGATCACATGTTATGGAGGTATTGCCTAAAAATTAATGATAAAAATACGAAAAAATCACAATACTCATGTATGTATAATATACATGTAGTATTATATGTATGTACATGTATATACCCGTAGGACGGGTTTTAATTGCATAGTTTAATAATTGCGTTCTAGTCAAGTCAGGCCAAATTGCGAATCCAATAATTGCAATGGACGACCCCGTACCATACGTAATAGTTATTGACCAACTCCCGAGGTTTGTATGCAGTATAGAAGCACAAATCCCGAGGGCAAAGCCCGAGGGATGAGTGCTTCTATACTGCATACAAAGCTATTCAAGAAGCATGCAGCACATGAACACGCCTCGCGACTCGCTCTCGATGGCAGGTACAAGAAAAGTAACAAATACTTAGCATCTTCTAGAACAAGTTCTAACCTTCTTCTACATCAGCAAAGTCAGTGGTCTCAATTGACCGTTTCTCTAAGGATTGCCTCTCTGGCTGCTACTGGTATTAATAAAATGCCGCTCTCGAATAAATGCTGCACGAACTCCGGCAATGAAATAAATTGTAGCCGCAGCGTCTAAACGAGCAAATATGGTATACGCACTATGGAACATTAGAATGTGTTGACCCTGTACCAATATCGCATATAAATCACAAAATTTAGTACTTGCATAAGCCAAAATTGCAGAAAATGCACCTGCAAATAATTGTCACCCTAAGGTATACTGTAGTGTCCCGGGTAAGCACCCATGGGTGCTTAAACGTAACCTGCTATTTTGGCCTGCATGGGTGCATACCCAGGATCAAAATTCCATACATTTGTATAGAAGCTGTTACCGTAGCCCCTTGAAATGCGATACATGGTGCTTATCCGGGAGTGGGTGCTTGCCCGGGACACTGCGGTAAACTGCTAACAACTCTGAACATAGGCAACAAATGTTGTATGATTTTCTACAGAGCTTGCATGGTTTTCCATGAAGGATAGATATTTCAGTTTAACCAATCAGATCATAGTATTTGTTGCAAGTAGGATCTAATCTTTGTAGATTGGTCCAAAAACGCAAAGTTTTGTACAAGCTAACATTAGTTATATCAAGAGTATAATATAATAGAGAGGGAGGGAGAGTGTCCTACTTAACTATGGGCTTGTGTTACAACACTTTACAGGGGTCATGACCTTTGTAATGATATTCACAAGCTTGAGGCCTAAACCTCGGCAGGGCTAATTTTATAATAAATACTGGATGGCTCAGGCAGTGGGGCAATGCTCCCACTGCCTGCAGCTTGTATGGGCAAACACCCCCCCCCCCCTCCCTGTTCCCTATGCCTATGGGTAAGCATGACCGTACTGCAATAATTGACCATTCTTGATGCCGTGTGGAAGAAATGAGCTTTTGGGAAGCCGTGAATGACGGAGAAGCACAGCTAACCCTCGTACAGACTCAATAATGTAGCAGACATTAAAAGAAAACTGTATATTTGTGTCTAGTTGATCATCAGGTACATTTCGAGTCTTCGTATCTTCGTAGTACTCACTATGAACGTTTCTCACCTGCCAAATGAATGCTTGTCACCTTTTTGTCTGTACCGTTCATTCTCATTTTCATACCGTTCAACAATTGTAGAATAGGAAACGGAACATTAATTTTTTTATTGTACACGTACATAGTGCAAGCTGGCCAAATGTAAATATCTTTTATTATATAATACCATTTGTTCCAAATAAGATGGTGTTCACTGTATCACTGCCAATGTTGTGACATCGAATGGATGAGATCTGAAATGTATACTGAGCAGAGATTTGAAGCTGCGATTCCAGGATGGCCTTTCCATTCACATTAGAAACATTAACAAGTGTTGCCACTGTCTGTCCAACACGGTATTCCGTCCCCTTTGATTCAATGGAGACAAACTCAAGTCGGTCACCATCAGATCCAATGTACTCATCACTGCTCCACGCCATAGAATTTCCCTCCACAACACATGTGAATCTTATTATTTCACCATCGTAAGCAAACTTCAAACCATACTCCGTTGAGTGAAGAGTGCTGGTCAATTTTTGGCACGACACTTGCACAGATACTATTAAAATAACAGTTACATTATAAACAATAATAAATTATTATGATTCGTGTATTACACATTATAATGTTGCTTAGTCTAGGCTGAAGGGGCAGGTGGAAATGGACACTATTGATCGAATGGTCTTATTGTACAGTGGAACCCCTCTAACACAGACACCAAACATCCATGGCTCAATATACCGTATAGCGGGAAATTTTCGAGGGTATTAATTTTCGCTGTTTTCGCGGATCAGGGTGAATCCGCGAAATTTTTTACCTCGAAAATTTCCCGCTATACGGTATGACTTGACGACCCGTTCCTACACTGACTTAGCTCGAGCATGCGCAGTCCCACCAGCTAGTATATGATATCAGTAGAATGGGTGTGGTCGATAAAAACCACAAGGTATGCTGAACAGAAAATGCACTATTTGTAGCGTTAGCAAGCCAGTTACTGCCTCCTTTTCGAAGAAAGAGCGAACATATAGCCGACATTTTCTTGGGACGTGTCCAACTATTGTTGAAGACTCAGGTTTTGTGACAGCTACAGCGTAGGCATGGTAGGGGTCACGGACGTTGCTGGGCTCTCAGATACACGTCAGGTTTTCTCCAATTTCAGCCTCCCAAATGCTTTGATGCTCGTGGTAGCCACGGATCATCGCCTCCACAACACAGCTCCGTAGTTCAGACATACTGTTTAACACTACCTGCTATATATTATGTATATGATTTCCACGCACGTATGAAAGAAGAGGGGCGTGGTTTTTATTGCATCCAATTTGAGGGTGTGGCTTTGTCTCAGGGCTGATCCTCAAAAATTAAAACGCGAAATAGTTCAAAATCCCACATCCGCGAAAATTGCTACCCTCGAAAATTTCCCGCTATACAGTAATACAAGTATGAAAAAATTGAAGGATGAAGTGGGGAAAAAGTACACAAACAAAATTTGTAAGGGATAATTGCATCTACTATACATCCCTACACTTGCTTTTCTCGATTATTATGCACCAGCTGCAGGTCCTATTAATGTTGATATGTTTGTTAAGTGTGGCATGTGGAAGGCATTCAGGGCATTCAGGGTTGTCCCCTGTCACGATGGTTTGGGATAGTCATTTTTGATTCAGTCACATTATTACTGGTTATTTTTGCACCCCTCAAAAGTAAACATAGGGATGTACATGTATAATAATAGAGAGTGGTGGCCAAAATGGCGTATCAGACACACCCAATCATTAAATTAATCCTTTGTATACACCAGCCATTACGTATACTATAACTGTCGAAATAACGCCAAACTAACGTGCCATGGACCTGTGCGCTACAAAATAGAGTGGATGTGCATGCACTATATTGACGACCTTTACCACACTATGCACCATGCAGCTACTGGGGATGTGGTCAAGTTTTTCATAACTATCATAGTGTCGGTAGATTCTATAAGTAGGGATGGCATGGACACTCCCTTATGCGTAATACATTACAAACACCCAAATATCTCAAAGCAGGTAACTTTGTGAAATTTCTGAGCGTCTAAATCACTATCCAGCAAATTATCCATCTACAATTAACACCAAGATCATTCATCAAAACAATTGTACATGTCAGAACAAGATCTAGATGTTCAAAAATAACCATTTTTCAATGTTTTCATATTTCTAGGGTTAACTCAAGACTGCCTTCATCTCTCATCTTAGTTCGAGGTATCATGAGAGCTCCAAGGTAAATAGCTGTACTACTATATAGCAACAGTTTTAAACTCTAAAAAACTTGCTCACCTCGGCCAATGGGATCCACAGTATTTAGCATCCCTCTGTCCCCTTAGTGACACCGTTGCTACGTACACTTGGGTGTTACAGCTCAGGGCCATCACGATGCTAAATACTGTAGATCCCTTGTCCTTGGTGACTATAACTATTATTTATAGACCCTGAATCAGAGTTTCAGGAAGTAAACAGTGACCTCTGCAGTATTTTATCCCACCACTGATTGGCCAATGGCTCCTCTCCATAGAAACAAGCCGCTCCATAGATCAACTTTGACAGTGACAAGATAATTAAAGAAAGAACACCATGGTGCAAACGTACCCTTGGCGCTGTGAGATTTATTGCACTATTAGCTTAATAAAGAAATAGTAGTGACAGAGTACAGCTAGTCTACATGACATTGTTGCACACTTATACTGATTGCACAGCATTACGTAATAGTACCACGTGCGTGCCAGATCAGCAGATCTAGTACAAAGTTGATAGCCTACTGTGACTAGCGATGAGTCGGTCGAGTTATAAGAACTATCGCTAGACCTAGCTACACACTAATCTTCTTGAAATGAAGCGGTTGCTGTCACTATCGTCGATCGAGAGCTTGACAATAAGCGAAGAAGGTAGCAGTGGTCAGCAAATGTTGCCAGAACTTTTGAACAAAACATTTTTAACGGAATCCACACAATTCAGATGTTGAAACTACGATGAAAAGCCTAATGGCACCTTATTTTCAACGTATAGCTAAAACTGGTATGTAGCAGCTAGCGCGGTAACAGACACATACACTCACTCACTTACACACAGAACGACTACCATAACTTAACCCTCACGCATGCGCCGAGGGTTAATTATCCACTCAAATTCGTTGACTGAGCGAGGTTAAATTGTTGACTATGAGTAGCCTAGTACTGTGCATATGCTATGTGTAGCAGCTGTTCCTATGACCTTTGTAATGATATTCATGTTTGGAGGTTACCCTAATTCACAAATTAAATAGGCCAGCCACTGTGTGCACGTACACGTACTTTAGAGTGTCTGCATGCATGCATGCATGAGTACTACATGCAGCATATAATATTATGCATAGTTCGATACTCTCCTATCTACCTGTACTACAGTGTACTACTAACATAATAGTCCAGCGTCAGTTTGGTCAACAATAGTGGTACCCTTTTAGTTTCTTGATCGAGAGAAGCATGCATATGGTACACTAGCCAGCTAGTTCTAGCACATGGCAAGTGTCAATTGAATGATTGTACATGTGTGATGTCAATTAGCACATGTTTGTGATCAAAGGTATTACAGTATCAAGTATATAGTATTAATACACCCTAAAGGAATTAAATATTGTCATATCAAATCCTTTTAAGAAGCTCCGGCCCAATACACGACACTTACATTTCAAGACAAGTAAGAGTAGAAATGACATCCTGCGGGTGATCAGGGCACTGGGGGCAACCATCCCCTGTGTTCCGTGGTTAGCTGATAATGGAAGGTAAGATCCAATGTTAAGCAACGTAAAAATATAAAAACAATAACTACAGTCATACATATTCATGTCTATAATAATATTATAGCTGCATGGACTAATTCTGTCAAACTTGGTATTTTTAACCCTCGGTGGGCACAGTAGTCATTCTGTGTGTGAGTGTGTGTGTTTGTCCGTTACCATGCCAGCTGCTACCAGCTGCTTTATGCTATCAAAAATTATGTGCTTTGGAGTATCCTATACATGGTTTCTACGCAACGTGTGAAGGAATTTTAATGAGATGCAAATGATATTCAGCACCCTTTCAGGAAGTTCTGGCCAGGTTCCTGTCACGCCCATTGGTGGGAATCAAATGTATTATGCTCTATGGGAGTAGTGTGCATTTTGGAGGCTGCACAGACCTTCAGGGTAGGTACAGAAAACGGCGCTAGCTACGGTACTCCAGGGTGCTGTACACTATGTAGCGTTTTTGAGAGAGCTATTATTCGCTTAGCTAGCTAGCACGATAAATGCATCTCATTAAAATTCCTTCACACTTTAGCGTATAGAAACCATGCATAGGATGAGAAATAATACTGTATAGCGGGAAACTTTCGAGGGAGAAATCTCACGAATTTCGCGATTTTTCAGCCATCTGTGAAAGTTTTCTCCACAAAATTTTAGGCACGCCACACCCATTATGTGACCAGCTTTAACATTCCACGAAAATTTTCTCTGCAAAATGCTCCATTCCTACTGATTCATGAAAGTTTTCTCCCTCGAAAGTTATTTAATCTACGTGGCCTAAAGTCCGCGTTAAATACATAATATTATATGACCAGGGACTATACATAATTTATCTTTCTGAATGATATGTATAGTTCCTGGTATGATATACACAAATAGACAGACATTGTATTATGTTGCGCATAATAATAATATTATTATCTCGTATCCAATACTGCACCTGTAATCACCTTCAAAAGCATTATTTATCTAACTTTAGTTCACAGTTGTATAACAAATACTGCAATCTGATTGGTCATTAGCGGTTGTCCACAATCATATGATAGAACCCCCACAAGTCTGATACAACTTTGAATCCTCGGGATATTTTCAGTATTTTATACTATTAGGCTATACGGTCTACTCGTAAGCTTGTTTGACACTTGTTAGGTCGATTCGCTCAAACTAATATTATGCTGTTTTTGAACTGTACAGTATGTTAGCAAACATAATATGCTATAGGGTAGCAGCAATAATACTACGATACTTGACTTACCTATGCCTAACCCCATACTAGAGTTTCTTCACACTTCATACCATGTCTTTGCAAAAACAGAACTGAACCCCAACCTACAGTGTATGCATAATTAATTTTGGGACCCCGTGGACGAGGGGACCTGCACTGGGTCCCTAAGCTAGGTCCTAAAAAATTCCGGCACGCGGTAACTCCCCGGCCTGGCCGCGCCGCGCCCGGGCCCAGAGCTAGCTATATAGAGCATGCAAGCTAGCTAGTTAGCGCTAGCTCTGGCGCTAGCGCTAGAGCTAGAGCTAGAGGCCGAGGAAGGCCGGCTAGGTGCGCGCCGATATCGATCCGATCGGCCGCGCGCGCCGCACCGCGTCGATCTAGCTAGGTACTAGGTATGTACGTATCTATGTCTGTACAGCTACAGCTTAACGTTCCATTTTCTTTCTATACTAAACTTAACTTATGCTGCACCTATGGTGGTGTGTTTATCAAACCTATAATATTATAATAATAATAATTTGCAATTTAATTGAACACTCCAACAAAAGGAGCAGGTGATAGATAACAGAACAGCACAAGTAATAATTAACCCTCGGCGCATGCGCGAGGGTTACTGTAGTTGGTCTGTCTGTCTGTCTGTCTGTCTCTCTTTTCTCCTGCTCACCAGACTAAGCCATACAAGCAAACCTATCATAATGTAATAATTATGCTTATCTAATTCAATCTATAATTAATTGCATGGCGATCTCCATAATGATTGTATTAGTTTAATGTGCTTTCTGTGCATACTAATGTTGTATCCTGTAAATCCTTGCTCCTTTGTGACGATACATGGGAATGAATTACGTCAACTTCACCTAATTACAGGGGCTCCTCATTGCGTAAATCCTCCCTTAATAAAACTGCTTGGTGTGTGTCTATACATGATGGGAAGGATTTACGCACTTCTTGTTGTGAAAGTTTCTATGCATATGCTTGGAAATCCTTGGTCCTTTGTTATACACATGGGAATGAATTACATCAAATTCACTTTATTACAGGGGCTCCTCACAGCGTAAATCCTTCCTTAATAATTTGTTAGATGTGTGTCTATACATGGGAAGGATTTACGCATTTCTCGTTAAATACCAGTCAGATGGGGATTTACTCTTTGATAAAAAGTACGTAAATCATTCCCATGTATATAAATTTTAAAAGATTATCTTTCGGGGAATTTACGCCATTCAAGAGAGACGTAAATCCTTCCCATGAGTGACTCATGGGAAAAGTGACGTAAATCAATCCCATGAGTCACTCATGGGTTTGGTGATGTAAATCCTTCCCATGAGTCACTCATGGGATTTTCTTCCATTTTACGTAATTTTCTATCTGACCAAATTTCGTGACTGCCAATTCAACCACGAAAATAACGAAAATTAGCACCCCACAAAAATTACCCGCCATATGGTAGTTGGCTTTGCAACACATATCATTAGCAATGTTTCTGATGTCTTCATCGTCACACAGATTGAAAGTCAAGATGTGGCCGGCCAGGAGCATGATGCGACGCGCATTTACGCCATAGTCACGTGACCTTAACCCTCGGTATGCGCATAATATGCTGCCATGCCAGGTTACGTACCACCGCGCCGCGTTCAAAAGAATGCTATTTGCGAGTTCGCGTGTAGCTGGTAGCAAAAATGTTTGCGTTTGTGAACTATGGCCAAATCTAAAGTAATGGAACGAAGATGAATCGTGTATATCTAAAGAAATCAAGTGACAAGAACGACCCCGGAAACTCATTCCTCAGGCAACAAAAACAGTATTAATTTTGTCGATTTCAACATAGATTTATGATTTCAGTCTGCTTCTTTCACTGTTCATAGGCGCGCGCCGGAAGCATTTTGAATTTGAGGGGGCCAGGACTTGGTACATGTACGCTCGCGGCCCGGAGCGCGCGCAAATTTTAAGCCACGCCCACTAACTAACGGTAACTCGTTTGTGACACTGATGGCGAAAAGAAGAAACAACGATGGATAACAGACAAAAACAGTCAATTGCAAGGAGAGCAGTGAAAAAATTAGCATAATTTCGACTCAGAACTGACAGAAAGCTATTACAGACAGGGAATCGATAAGTTCACAATTCTGCTTAGCACAGGGTGTGTCAGCCTCAAAAAGTGGTGGGGGGTATGGCCCCCTAGCCCCCCCCCCCCCCCCCCCCCCCCCCCGGTTCCGACGCCTATGCTGGTACAACATAAGATCTACACAATTTATCTCAATTTTAGCTTCAGATTTGGCCATAGTTCACCCTGGCAAACGAACACTGGCAACTACCAGCTACACTCGCAAGTAATAGAACGCGCGGCAGCATGCACGTGGCACATACGTATATCAATATACCAAGGTCATGTGACTATAGCGTAAATGTGCGTCATGTCCAACCTCGGATTGCGGCGCGGCGCGGCGCGGAGTGCATGACATGACATGACATTGTACCACGAGGGCATTTAATATTCATGAGCTCAAAGATAGTATGGAGAAGTCCTTTTTGCTTAGAAGTTTACTATCTTTATATTTTTTAACTGGTGACTATGAAATCTGTACAAAAGGTATTGCAGAGTTGGTATAATTATGTCTACTAGTATATAACACTATGATTTGACAGGTATGGTCACAGTATCCCCTACACCTGTAGCCCCAGTTTGTAGAGTAGGAGATCCTCTTGAACTGACGTGCAGTTCCAGTGGAAACTTCTCGAGGTGGGCTTTCAGGGTCAGTAATGAGCAAGGTGTTTCACAGGAGTATCGACGGAATATCAACACCCAAGATGGTTCTGAACAAGTGTCAATGATAAATGTGAATTCAACAACTTTCACCTTTATGAGAACTTCCAGTCAGGGAATGCTACCCCTGGTTTCCACGCTAGTAATTGATTCAGTGAGCAGATATTTGAATGGAACAGAAGTGCACTGCTTAGATGTGGCTACAACAAAATCAGCTTCAACTACAATCCGTCTTTTTGATGATAATAGTAATCAGATTATTATGAGTATGTTTGTGGTATACGGTACCTAATGTAGCCTGAGTCAGAATAATAGAGGAAAAAAAAAAATACCGCCTTATACATTATGTTATTATAATAGTCTTAAGTATGCATATCTTGAATTATGTGACTCATAGCTGTAATTTATAATATTATTATAATTGATAATTATCTTTCTAGATCCTGCACGCGCACTTGGTCCAACAGCAATTATTACTTCAGAAGAATTTGGATCTGACAATGTAACAATCACTGTGGAGTGGACTCTAGAAGAAGGTGCAACATACCAAATTATTGTCGTTCCTCAAATATCCATAAATTTTACTGGGGGCTCAAGCATTCAGCTGATTCTGCCATACAATATTAACTACAATTTGAGCTTGGAAACTGCTTTGCCTTGTCATCAAACACATAGTTATGTACGGTTATTCTATGGTAAGTTCAATGACTATGAAAGCTTAAAGCTAGGTACATACATAGTGTCATAAACTATCACTATTACAGCTAATTGTGGATATCCACTGCTATCAGCTGATAATGAGTCCAAACCGAATGTGACCTACAGTGACCTACCAATACAAGGGGCCACAGTCAACTTCACCTGCCCCACTGATTTAGTGCTCAGTGGGAGCGATATAGCAACCTGTATGGGGAATGGAGAATGGGACCCAGATCCCCAGCAGTTGGAGTGCATAAGTTCGTAATATTATTACCTGCTATATATTGCATGCATCTATACAATAATTATTATTATTACTATAATAATACAGTTTACTAGCTGACAATATATTATATCCCTCAGGATACATGCATGACACTGTCATTCTGCAACCACTGCAGTCTCCTGAGTGTGTATATGCATTATTTTCAACTAAAATTTCCTTATGTCGTGCTTACCAAAACATAAGCTTTCCTACACATTAAATTTTTGTCAGAGGATAGGGTAGAATTTTAGATGAATTGTGTAGAAAATTTTGCTCTATCCTACACAGTCATTTCCTACATGCATGAAATCCATAATATCATATTCAAAGTTTGTCTAGTGAATTAATTTGACAATAATTTTTCAGATATTATTTTCAACTGTGATGCTCCTTCTCCTCCCTCCAATGGCTACATCGACTCATACAATCACACAGCAGAAGGGCTAGCTGTCAACTTTGCATGCACCAACAGAACCACATGCATTTGTCCACATGAGATGGAGGCTACACAAAATGTAGTATTGCACACAGCTGTTTGTCTATTGGATGGACGTTGGGAACCAAATTTGGAAGATTTCTGCCAAAGTAATAATATTATGATCATAACACTTAAAATACATAGCTTGCTGTATTAAAATTGCATTTTATGATCAAAGGATCAGCATTTTCAATTTTACAGAATACAATATTATTACTAAATCAAGCAGTGATATCAATGCAATAACAGTGATCCTGGCAACCTTAGTAGCAGTGCTGCTCATATCTAATGCTTTTCTCTTCACTGTTGGGTATGTTTGTGGTCTAAGATGTAAAAAGATGGATACCCAACCTGCCACTTTACACGACATTGTGCATGAGGACCAGGAGCTACAAAGCACAGGAGTTGATGAGCAAGAACTTGAATTGGAAAGCAATGTGGCTTATGGTCACTTTCAACGCAACTAACACAGTATACTGAGACTCAGCTTCTTAACAATAATAATTATAGTCTTATATAATGTGCATAATTATATGCATATCCGGTACATGTATACAGCTGCAGTATACAATAACTGTTACAGTACATCCCAGCTATACTTTATTGCTCTAAACCTATAATATTTACTAAACATACTCATCTTGTTTATCCACACAATATCATGTTAACCATTGACACGATGGTCATCTTTATTGTGATTATGCAGGGCAGCACATGTACAGTTAGCTGTTTGGGACTGCATAGCCTAGTAAATGGTTCACAAACAAGCACGCTACTTTTCCTATGTTGACAAAAGTGCTATAAACATGTACTCCTTTGGGACAACTTTGCGTACAGATAATAATAAATTTTTGAATGGAACAATATAATAATATTATTATAGTGAGCTGTTACTGTGTGGATGTGGGGACCTCATAATAATGATAATAATAATATTGCAGCCACTATCCACTGTTTTGATGTGATTACGTTATGAAAATATAACCTTCAGGCTAAAGTTAGCTCCTTGCATCCCTTACTTCTCATGCATTATATGAGAATTACTGGACCAGGTTCAAGCATAAAAATCATCAGAAACTATCTGAATGTATGATTTACCAGCTCAGAGATGTATAGTATGTATGATGTTTATTTAGATTTTGCATATTATATACATACCAGCCAGCTGGTGATTATAGCATGTGATATTTTTTATACCTAAAAACCAACTATACACAAGTTTGAACATAACAATACTCTTTAATCAGTCCAGTACTGCTATATATAAGCATTCTATTATAGCTCCTATACTGTACGTGTACGTGTCATGATCACCTTTAAAGGAAATTAATCCTTCCCCTATAACTCATTGAAAAATCGCTGTATATTATAGCAATATTCTTGCCATGGTGTGAACCCACAATGTCATAATAATATAATATTATAGGTTATAATATAGAGTGATCATAATATTTTGTGACTATATAATATTATAGTCCATTAAGTATATATCAGTTGAGCAGGACTGCATGCTGGTTTATTATAATTATTATAATAGTAGCGTGGCTGCTTCTTTCTTTTGAAGTACATGCAGTGTGAATTAGTAAAACGATATTAATTTTATGTTGCAATTGTTATGGATGGCAACAAGAAATATCACTCCAAAATTATAATATAATGTCCATCCTTGGCTAAAGTCATATTACTTCTCCCTTTTACTGACCCATCAAGAGAGGTGGGCAGGTATAGTTTGTGGAAGTTTGTTCTAAAAAATTATCAAAACACTTAAACTTGATGGTTCCATACCTTTCAATTATAATTATTCACATTCCACCATAGATCCACACTTACGAGACCGATCAATACTCGAGACTTCACTGATGAAGTTTAATGGTTTTAAAAAATTGAATACTCATAATATTGCATGCCAGTGGTATTCATCATAATCTGATTCAGTGTTCATAATTATTATGAGTGATTGGACCATAAGCTGCATTTTCCTGTCTGCAGTGATTACTTGATTTCCTTTTCTTTTGATAGAAGCGTCCACATGGATGCCACAATGAACACAGTCACTGAGCTACAGAATCCTGATTCATTAATCCTTGCATTGAAGTTCCCATTCTCCATTCTCCATACTAATTAAAGTATTGAGTATCAAGGATCAGCAAGCAGGACAGGCTGTGGCGGGACAGGCCAAAATCACAAATAATTAGTTCCTTGGTTCCATGTCACCTATAATATCTAGCTATACTACGGATACAAAAGATGGGTATTAAGTGGCATATTATTAAAACAGCACCCAAATATTCGCGTGCTATTGTGACAGGGTTTTAGGTCACCAGTATTTTCGCAGTGCCGTTCTTACCACTTGATCCCAAAAGATACCACAAATAGTACAGTCTTAGACTAGGCTTACTATACCTTGACGACCGTTTCCATCGTACACGCGCGCACGGTGCATCAGTCGCGGCTGTATGTATACATTTACAGTAAACTACACGTGTGTGCAAAACCACATTGTCAATTACCACCTAACTCCTTGTCAGTAGTGCAAAATTATTGAGCGTTAACAGGGATGATGACCATTACCCATCCCCAGTCTCAGTACGTACCGTATACTGGGGGAGTCGTCATGAGGTTCAGTGCGAGGGACCAGCATAGAGTATCGCTTTGTTTCATTATCTTCTTAGGTTTCTCCACAGATAGTTCACGAGGTAAGCCTGAATCTACATGTGATCAGTTCTGGGTACAGTGTATAGTTTAATAATTATTATTGTTGAGACATGCATGCTGCGATTCACGATTGAAGGAACGCCAATAAGAACACTGTACATACCTGTACAGAATTATAGCGGCCAGGGAATTAAGAGAATTTAATATACGTAACAGGCAGACTCTATATAATTTATTGATTCTGACCCAACTTTCTTTGTAAATCACAAGGTTATGTGAGACTAAATCCGGCTCATGCTCAAGTGTGTGTGGGACGACAACTTGAAATAACATGCACAACAAATGAAACAGCACTGGTTTGGAACTTTGTACCCCCTTTGATCAATAGCCAGGGAGTTTCCATACCACAGGATTGGTTTATAACATCCACAGATCTGAGTCAGCAGCCACAACATTTAACAGTGAATTCTACTAATTTTACCATTATGAGGACCTCAATGAGATATAGCTCTCCATTGGTGTCTACAATGACTACTGTCAACAGCAGTAGTGCACTGAATATGAAAAACGTTAGCTGCACAAATATTATGAATAATCAATTCGCTATGTCAGCCATAGCCACTATCCTTGTCATTGGAGATACACACACAGGTATGATTAGCAGTGCATACTTTCATACTGATGAATGTATTAAAGCAAGGACTGGTCATACTCCATATAAAATCATGCTGCATTGTGTATAATAATATTATACTATTGCCATAATATAGCTATATAGCTTGTATCAAATTCTTCTGATTATAATATTAATCGTGCAGGCCCTGATAATAATTAACCATGTGCATATGTCTAATCATTGACCAGTGTGTGTATTATGATACACACATGCACATTTGCGCTTCCATTTAAGTGCTCTGGTTTCCAACCTTGCAGGCAGTCCTCGTCCTCTGAAAGTGGACACTAGAGCTATGTTTGAAACAGACAGTGTCTCGGTTGCTTTAGAATGGATACCAGAGGAAGGAGTATCTTACAGTATTTCCGTTGATCAAGTGGCAAACTTTATATACGTACTAAGGACAATTGCAGTGCTGTCATTACCCTACAACATCCCTACCAATGTGACCATCACTGCTACCTCTTGTGGACAGAACAGCGAAACAGCCATCACATCTGTTCCACTGGCTTATGGTAACTAGAGCTCTATAGAGCACATACCCCGCGCGCTGCAGCGTCGATCTCGAACTCTATAGCTGCATGCCACCTGTAGGCTGTTGCCGACCTTTACCTACATATTGTGCTAGGTTATGCGCATGAGCAGAAAGCACATGGTGGGTAGTGTTGATAGGCGTGGCCAACAAAATGCAGTATTTGCAACGCTCGTAGACCTTGCCAAACGATTCGAAGCATAATGAAGCCAGTTTTTCGACGATATCGACGGATAAGTTATATTTGCGAGTCGATCAGATGCCTAGATCTCCAGATCTGGCGATTTTTGTGCTAACGACAGACAGACGACAGACAGACGACAGACAAAACCGATCACATTACCCCTTGCGCATGCGCGCGGGGTAATTAATATTAATTCACCAAAATATAGCTGCAACGATGCTTATTTCTCTGCTATCTGTTTCAGTTAGATGTGAAGATCCACTGCTGTCAATCTCTGATGATTCCGTGATAGTAATGGGTTATCATAATCTGTCAGTGACTGGAACAGTGGTGACGTTCTCTTGTCCTCCAGGACTGATGCTCAATGGACCAGAGTCGGTATTGTATACACACACTGGTCAGTGGGAACCAGCTCTGAGTGAATTAAACTGCTCTGAAGGTACTGAGACCTCTAGTAAGAAAGAACTAATCTGACTACGTATGAGTGTGCCTGTATAATAATAATATCATTATTTTATCCATAACCAATATAATGTACAATAATATTATTATGATATCAATCTTTTATCTCCTTATCTTATAGTGACTTGTGGCAACCCCTTCCAAGATGTTGACAATGACTCTGTGATAATCGGGGGTTATATGGATCCATCATTTGAGGGAGCTGTTCTTTCCTTTGATTGCTCTCCTCAATATGTCCTTTTTGGACCTACCGTAGTCTCCCGGGTAAGCGCCCATGGGCGCTCTACCATAACACGCTGATTTCGCCATACTGGGCGCTTACCATGTGCAAAAATCGAAATAGGCGGGGCCAGTTTTGTGGGCGTGGCAGTAAGCTAGACTCGTGGTAAGCGCCCTATATAGAGCGCACGCTTCGCGTTTTTGCCTCTAAGCGACGAGAAAGGTTAAAACTACACAAGCTGCCAGAGAAAGTTAGCTAGTCATCTGAATCAGAGAAGGGATCGATATCGTCATCTTCGCCAGCACCATCTTCGGACCCATCGACTGCGTTAGAGTTAAATATCGTTATATGTTTGATATTGCTGTGTAGAGGCAGTGATCTTGTATATTTTTTCTTGATGGGCGCTTGCTATGTTGATCTAGGCGCAGCCTACCTGGGCGCTTACCCGGGAGTGGGCGCTTAACATTCTACCGGGCAAAACAGTTACCTGGGCGCTTACCCGGGAGTGGGCGCTTGCCCGGGAGACTACGGTAATACCACAACATGTATGGGAAATGGAGAATGGGAACCAGACCCAAGGGATGTAGAATCTACTCTTTATATACAATGTCATGCATTTCGACAAGCATCACATCTCATCTATATGCAATATCGATATTGTGGATATGGATAATTATGGTATAATACATAATTGTCATAACATTAATTTTTGTAGGCTTAGATCTTAATAAGACACAAGAATCAAGATCTTCACATGTACCACTAACAGCAGCAGTATCATCTACGGTAGCATTTCTTGTGATATTCGTTTTGACTTTAGCTACTGGAGTAGCTTGTGGTTACTACTTCATACGGAGACGAAGACGCAAACAATCATCTTCGTCAAATCAACCTACGGAACCTCTAGCTGTATGAGGATGTGATCTTGAATGCACTATCCCAGCCTAGTGCTGTAGAACACCAGGAACAAGGGCTGGAGTTGAAAGAAAATGTGGCATATGGAACAACAAAGCATATGTGACCCATTCATAATAATTTATAAATAAGGTATGTAGGCACCTGATTTTGTGGTAAGAGAATCTGATATAATATTATATATACGTGCACACACACAGATAATTATAAATAGAACCATGCAACTAAACACGATGCCACACTGGCATAATTGCATATTCTTGTAACTATAATAATTATATTACCAATTATTATTAATTATTATACATGTAGGTCAGAACCACTTACCGTATATGTTCTAATATAGGCGCCACCCTAATTTAGGCGCCCTTTGAGACCTGCGCATTTTTTTTCGGTTCTAATTTAAGGCGCCTTTTCCGGACATCAATTATTTTTGAATCCCGTTATATACCCGAAACCCGCGCGCTCCGCGCGCAATAGGAGCACGGCCCAGCCCCCGTAGGGGGCTGGGCTAAATCACACAGTATTATAATATGAACGCTAAGGCTAGGTAGGGTTTTGGTATAGGGTAGTGTTTGACACACAAGGGTTAGTACTACTATTGTCTATAAAGTCGTGACAAAAGAGCAACTGGCAGCGGCGTTCACCGTGGTGCAGTGGCTAAGGCTCTGGTCTATGGATCCATGGACCCCAGTCCGATCCTCGCTCCATTTATTGACTTTCTTTTTTTTTCTCCCCTTATACTCTGGAAATTTTCTAAGTTGGGAGCGGGTTTCGGGTATATAACGCCGCTCATTATTTTTAGGCGGCGCCTATTTAATTGGAACGTATTGCCAACGTGCAATATGGCAATACCGCGGTACCGTTGTCACAGCGGATTTGTTCCGGCTCGCGAATTTGTTCCGGGGGAACGTATACGCTAGCGGAATTGTTCCGGTTTTCTAGGAAATCAGCGGATTCGTTCCGGGTGTCCTGCTTTGATAGAAATCTCAGTATAGAACATTGGCGACGGCATGATATACTGAATAAGCCTTAAAATTAGCATATCCAGCTATCTACTTCCTGCTTTCAGATTACATATGATACGCATGTACACTATAAGTGTGCGGCGAAATCTTTTGCTTGCCACGCCCATTTTCGTGGTACCTAATTGTCAATATTATAATTAAAAGGGTATGTTTAATAGCAAACCATAGTATTATCTTAGATATATGCAATTACGCGCTCCTGCATGACTGTGTTCTATCTTGCACTGCCCGACAGTACTAGTCCATCATCAACGTGCTGTTCCTGTGTAGTTGACGATCACTTACCACAATCGTTTTGGGAAAGAGATGGGCTTAGTATGAATATCAAGCTGCTAGCAAGTCTTCTACTTACTACACTATCATTGACACATCTTTGAGTTCAGACATCCTATAATGGTTCATATCATCAGATTTATTATTGAATTCAAGTTTATATAATAACAACAAAACGAATGGTTTAAAAAACAGTGTAGTGAGCAGTCTATAATACAGAAACAAGTTCACAGGTAGAAGATACAGAAAGTAATAATATAGTGAGCACTGTCTCGTCATCAGATTTTGATTGTACACGTTCATTTACAGAGGCGGAACATTTACGCGGCCCGGAACGTTTACGCGCGTGCGGAAATATTCCGGGCGGAACATTTACGCTAGCGGATATTGTGGTGGCCCAGAGGGATATTCCGATTCCACATCCGGTTGCGGTTACGGATATCACTCCGGTCTCCGGTCTCCGGTCTCCGGTCTCCGGTCTCCGGGTTCCGGGTTCCGGGTTCCGGATACGAACCCGAGACTGCTGATAATACTAATATTATGGCCGTGATACCAGAATAACATATTAATAGAGTTGTAGTACTATAGCATGATTTGTGCATATAAACGTTGGCATACGAAGCCACGCCCACTGAGTCTTCATATTCGAGTACGACCTCTGAATCCGTATTCGAGTCCGATCTCCGAGTTCCGGTCTCCGGCTCCGGAATCCGTATTCGAGTCCGATCTCCGAGTTCCGGTTTCCGGCTCCGGAATCCGTATTCGAGTCCGATCTCCCGAGTCCGATCTCCGAGTTCCGGTCTCCGGCTCCGGAATCCGTATTCGAGTCCGATCTCCGAGTTCCGGTTTCCGGCTCCGGGATCCGAGTACCAACATGTACGATAATGATCGCCTGGACTTGGGAGGATTTGCGATCACTATAGATAGGATATCTTAATAAATTATAGTTATCATTATGACTACCATGGGATAATATAGCAAATTATAGTTTTTGTCATAATTAATTATTAAATAATCATTTTGAAAAGCCACGCCCACGGTAGCTTCTCTAAATATTCGTTTGGTAAAATATAGTATATTCGTTTGGTAAAATAGATAGCGTATCTATCGTGGACTGTAAGGTCGAAGGTCGAAGGTCAAAGGTCAATACAATGTACAACTATTACGTATCTATGCTATAGCATAAAAAATCACACAATAATAATTATATTCTCGTTCCCAGACCCCACCCCCAAAAGGAAGAGGGGCACATCCATTGTGTACGCTACTAGAGCTTGCAATTTGGAACCCGGATCTCGGATTCGTATCCGGAACCCGGAGATCGGATACCGGAGCCGGAACTCGGAGATTGAATCCGGAACCCGGGTCTCGTATCCGGAACCCGGAACCCGGAGATCGGAGACCGGAATGACATCCGTAACCGTAGCCGTCACCGTAGCCGTCACCGCAACCGGATGTGGAATCGGAGTATCCCTCTGGGCCACCACAGGATATGTTCCCCCGGAACGTATCCGCTAGCGAATATGTTCCCCCGGAACGTTTTCGCGCCGGAACAAATCCGCTATGACACCGTACCGTAACGTCGATTAATCTATCGAGCTAGCAGTTTAGATGTCAAACTAAGCTGTCTCCTACGTTTATATGGGCACTTACCGACTGCTTTGATGTCTTTCTGGAGTTAGAGACAATCGTTCTGATGGCTACGGTACCGACAACTCGAGAATGATTCAGCAATCAGAGTGAAATTTCCAAAAAGAATTGAAACTAGAACCATATTTTTGTTGTTCTCGCCACTATCATATTCACTGCCACTAAATAGGACCGATTAGTGATAGTGCTTGTGCTCTGGCAAAACCGTCCAGAACCGTTCTAATTGCAGCTCTTAGGCGCCTCCCTAATTTAGGCGCCCTTTGACCTGCTCGTGAATTTTTCGGTTCTAATTGGAGGCGCCTGCGCGAGTCTGTAATTATTTTTAGGGGGTGCCTATATTAGAAAGTATACGGTATATATAGTGTCACTTGTAATACAATACAAGTGTGCCCAATAGCTGCTTCGTTACTAAAGCAGCCTAGACACATGCACACATTCACAACTACCCTAGATAGTAAACAGCTATATAGCTAAATTCTGAAAAAAATATAAACAGCAAAAAAAAAAAAAAAAAGTCATAACTCTTCTTATTATATAATATGATTACTCAACTGTTACTGTTATTTTACACAACATACAACATCACACACAAGATATACGAAACAGATATGTTTTTGGTATCTCATGTATACATAAAGTGAGATATTAAATCAATCATGAAATGTTTACCAACGTCGTGGGACCATAAGCCACGTTTTCTTCCAATTCAATAGCCTGTTCCTCGTGCATGGTATCTGGAAGCATAGACTCATAGATGGGAACTGGGGGAGTTACTGGAGCTTGAGGATGTGCACTGGATGCTTGATTAAGGGGCCCCTTAAATTTCCTTTCGAACCATCGACCACATAAGAATCCAACGATGAAGGTGATCACCGAAAACACAAGAAGCATGGTTGACAAAGATGCTACCACCACAGTAAATAGATCACCATCTTCACTATCTAATTCAAAACAAAATTATTATGCTGTAAATATTATTATAATTTCAGAGTAAATTAATAGCTATCTTACTGTCTAATTCAAAATTTGTTGAAGGCACGTGCACTACATCTGTACCAGGTAAATTTGGAATGATACCATCTGTGAAGATTAGTAAGTACCTCATTTCAGGAATTATAAAAAGAAACAAACACTGATTCTACAGCATTGCATTGTAGCAATGTGCATTGATTAAACAATGTGACGTGATGATATAATAGTGCTCACCATAGTATAATATCTCATTGATAGTGAGTATTTGTTCACAAGGAGACACTGTCACAATGCTCACATTGTACAATACATTGTACTCAAACTTCAGATGAATTGAATTCCTCTTCAGTCTCATACTGAAGGCTGGTTGAGGGGTGATATTCACATGATAGGTGTGAAGTGAGTTGTCTGGGACCCACTCCAGGGATACTTCAACTCCGTCTATATTAAAGTGTTCTGAGATGGCTCTAACTAGGATTGAATCAAATTCTGCCAAAAAATTAATAATAATCAGTTATCATGACAAGAGTGCTAAATATGTCACTGACTATAATATTTGGTATAAACTGCATTACCTTGATCCTGATTCACAACATTAATAACAGTTGATGATGATTCTTGATCCTCTAGATCAATACAATTCACTTCCGTTCCATTGAGTATGGTGGTTACTGGGCTGATCACAGTCATATGTAATGTCGGTTCCATGGAATGAAAGATTATTGTGAATGTTATTGTAGAATCACCATACTGAAGTGATCGATTTCTTGTTGAAAAAAACATTATAGCACTCAACTGTGAATGATTTTGCTCTGGAATAATTCTCCATTCTAGTATACTTCCAGTTATGGTACAGTTCAGTTCAAGTTGACTTCCATTGCACACTGTTGCTACCTCAGGTAGAGTTGTTGTCACCCTGCCTTCAACTGTACATGTAAATATACAGTACGGAACACTTCACACAATACTATAGTGACATTGACGATAACAAGAGTAGATAATAATAATAGTATTATTATTATGCTTACAAGAATACCTTTCATACCAGTATGGTCACAGCAACTGTACAACAGAAGAATAGCATTCATCATGGTACCGGTGTAGACGAACACTGCCGCCATTACGTACTGCAAGAGTGCAACTATACTAAGTACTGAAGGGGATATGTATCACTCTACTTTAATGATCAATGTCATGTAGTTTGATCATCCGTAGCATGAGGCATAATATTATTATAACTATCACAAGTATGTTCCTCAACATTAATATTACTACATGTATCATAAACATGGCTGCCATAGACTAGAGTAGCAATATATTATGTGCATTATTCAAAACATCGGCCTCAAGGGATTTTATAATTTTGCCTGTATGCTCAAACTGAAATAAACATTGAGGTATATAATAATATGCATTATATGCATGTATGTACATAATATTTTTATTTACTATCATCCTGATCACATATGCAGTGTATAATAATTATGTGATTATTGGCGTAAACTTAATGGGCCATAAGCTACATTATCTTTCAGTTCCAAGTCAGGTTCATGTGGTTGTAGCACCACGTGCCACGTACAGTATCATAGTATGGAGTCTGTGTGTGTCCTCCACTTCCCCCTGGAGGAACAGTCTCACCAGCTGCAGCTGTTGTACTTGATTTCCTCTTCTTATGACAAAAGTGTCCACACAGAAAACCAACAACGAAGAATAGAATTGATGCCACAGCAAATACAGTCACTGAGGAAGCCACTGCAATTTTCCATCTCGACTCAAAATCTTATACTTTCATTTATGCCGCTCTCTACGATCCTTGTATTTATATATAATCTATTGGCTGGATCAACAAACTGATCAGTATTGTTATCAAAATTTTTTGTGTTTAATTTATTATTTGGCATAATAATATGATAATCATTGTGCATGCATGACCAGTATTCGGTGCAACGATCATAATATTTACCAGTTTGAAATTGCGCGTAGCTATGGAAGAACGTTTCGTGCTTAAGAGGCTAAACTTATTTTTAATCGTTGGCTACTTTAATATCTGTATAGAAGGTATTGCTATATTATGCCTGTAGTATCTTGTGTTTATCATGTGATTTGTGTGCACATGCGCAGTATGTATTGTGTTTTGTATGGGTTCTGAGCACATGGTGTTCTTAGTATTTAAAGCTGTGTTTTGTATCATTTAGTCAGTCTGTGTGTATTGTCAAGTCTCTAATGAAAGATACTCTTGCGCTGGCCGCCACGACGTTACATATTTGGCGACGAGGACGGGATCATGGCGGCAGCAACTCTCGGGAAGATCGACGAGTTCGACTCGAGTAAGGAGGAGTGGCCCCAGTATGTTGAACGTCTTGGACATTTCTTTACAGCGAACGATATAAAGACGGCCGAAAAGAAGCGAGCCGTGTTCTTAGCTGTTATTGGGCCAGTAACGTATAGACTCCTCCACAACTTGATTTCTCCGGCAAAACCGGGAGACAAGACTTACCAGGAGTTGGTGACAACGTTGACGAAGCATTTCAACCCGACTCCATCGGAGACTGTGCAGAGGTTCAAGTTCAATACCCGTACAAGGAAACCAGGAGAATCAGTGTCAACTTACCTTGCTGAGCTACGATCGCTGGCAGAATACTGTAACTACGGAGCGTCCCTAGAGGCAATGCTAAGAGATCGGCTGGTATGTGGCATCAATAACGAGAAAATACAGCAAAGGCTACTAGCTGAAGCTAAGCTCACATACGCAAAAGCCTTGGAACTGGCTCAAGGACTAGAAACAGCAGCCCAGAACATGAAGGAGTTGGGCACTTCCAAAGGGAAGGAGGAGCCAGGACATAATGCTTCAACGATTCATACAGTTGGTACTGCCTCCAATGGGAAGGTGACATGCTATCGCTGTGGTAAAGCTGGTCACAATGCTGCAGTCTGTCGGCACAAGGACACTGTCTGCCATGGATGCGGGAAGCGGGGGCACCTCAAGAGAGCGTGTAGGAGCAAGCAAAAAGGCACAGCCCCCTCGCATACCGGGCAGAGGAAGAAATCGACTCGTGCGGTGAACAAAGTGGACGAAAGCGAGCCAGAGGATGGAGAGAATGAACTCCCCTTGTATCACGTCACCTCTGGCGAGCAGACTCGACCGTTGAAGATTAGCGTGCAAATCGAGGATCAAAGCGTTCCCATGGAAATTGATACAGGAGCTGGACTATCGCTCGTGTCGGAAGCCACCTACAGGGAGAAATGGCCAGACAAGCCTCTGGAACAGAGCAGTAAGAAATTGTACTCATACTCAGGGGAAGCCATACCTGTATTGGGGAGCATGACTGTTAGTGTAACCTACAAGTCTCAGGTGGCTACACTTCCCTTATTAGTGGTCAAAGGGGAAGGCCCTAGTCTGTTTGGCAGGAATTGGCTAAACCACATCAGATTAGACTGGCATGAGCTGTACAATATGCATGCTAGTCCCCTGCAAGCCACACTACAGAAGCATGCAGCTGTATTCCAAGATGGACTGGGAACCTTACAGGGGTTTAAGGCCAAGATATTTGTGGAGGAAGGAGCCACCCCTCGCTTTTGTAAAGCACGAACAGTACCTTATGCCTTAAAGGATCTTGTTGACAAAGAGTTAGACAGGCTTGTGGCTGAGGGTACGCTTGAACCGGTCCAGTTCTCTGACTGGGCCTCACCTATAGTCCCTGTTCTAAAGGCTGATAAATCGAGTGTCAGAGTATGTGGGGACTTTAAGCAGACGGTTAACCCAGTTTCCAAGTTGTACAGGTATCCGATACCAAGAATCAAGGATCTCTTCGCGAAGGTAGCTGGTGGGAAGTCCTTTTCAAAAATCGATCTCAGCCATGCCTATCAGCAGTTAGTGTTAGATGACGAGTCCAAACAATATGTCGTGATAAGCACGCAGAAGGGGTTGTTTCGGTACACACGGTTACCCTTTGGGATATCGTCAGCCCCTGGAATTTTCCAGCGCGTTATGGAGAGCATGTTGCATGACATACCCAACGTAGTTGTCTATATCGACGACATCTTGATCACGGGTGCATCTGAAGAGGAGCATTTGGAAACCGTAGAAAGTGTTCTTGAGCGTTTGGAGACAGCCGGTTTGCGTGCAAAGAAGCACAAATGTAAATTCATGGTACCATCAGTTGAATATGTGGGTTACAAAATCGATGCCAAGGGGTTGCACCCACTTCCAGAGAAAGTTCGAGCAGTAAAGGAGGCTCCTAGCCCCAGGAGTGTGCAGGAATTGAAAGCCTATTTGGGGTTACTCACGTACTATAGTGATTTCTTGCCGAATATGTCCTCTGTTTTAGCCCCACTATACAGGCTGCTCCGGAAGGATGTCTCGTGGCAGTGGACCCAAGTGGAGGAAGAGGCGTTTGAGGAGTCGAAAGCATTGCTCACGTCAGAAAGCCTGTTGGTCCATTTTGATCCGTCTCTACCACTTACACTTGCGTGTGATGCATCTGCATACGGGGTAGGTGCTGTGTTGGCTCACAAGATGCCTGACGGTACGGAGAGACCCATCGGTTACGCTTCACGATCGTTGACGAGCGCAGAACGGAACTATTCTCAATTAGAGAAAGAGGGGTTGTCATGCATATTCGGTATCAAGAAGTTCCATTCCTACTTGTTTGGGCACCACTTTGAACTGGTGACAGATCATAAGCCCCTCCTAGCCTTGCTCAACGAACATCGTTCTACTTCGCCTCAAGCTTCCGCACGAATTCGACGTTGGTCTTTGTTCCTATCCGGCTATGAGTACACACTGAAATTCAGGAAAACTACGGCACATGCGAACGCTGATGCACTCAGCCGACTTCCTCTTACGATAGAGGAGCCCGTCAGTCAAACGCCACCTGAGTTGGTTTTGCTCTTGGAGCACCTCAGTGAATCTCCAGTCACACACCAGCACATTAAGAAGTGGACTAGGAGAGACCCGCAACTGGCGTTGATACAGCAGTACTTGCGAAGTGGATGGCCAAATCATTGCAGCCCCAACCTTCAGCCATACGAGTCGAGGAAAGACGAGCTCTCATTGTTAGATGGTTGCATTGTCTGGGGCACACGGGTGGTGATACCTCCTCAAGGGAGAGTAGCTGTACTTCAGGAGTTGCACGCAGGGCACCCTGGCATGGCCAGAATGAAAAGTCTCGCAAGAATGTATGTATGGTGGCCGGGAATGGACAAAGACATCGAAACATCCGTCTCTACCTGTCAGAATTGTCAACTACAGCAAGCTAAGCCTCCTGTCGCGCCCTTGCATCCCTGGAAGTGGCCTTCACGGCCATGGACTCGATTGCACATTGACTTTGCTGGGCCAATGAATGGTAAAATGTACTTGGTGATCATTGATGCGCACTCGAAGTGGATTGAAGCATTCATTACGAACTCTTCTACTTCCACTACGGTGATTGAGATCTTGCGTCATGTTTTTGCACGTTTTGGATTGCCAGAAATGATTGTAAGTGACAATGGTCCATGTTTCGTGAGCGAAGAATTTGAGTCATTTTTACTAGCGAATGGTGTGAAACATATAACTTCCTCACCTTATCATCCTGCGACGAACGGCCTCGCCGAACGTGCCGTACAAATCCTTAAGAAGGGCCTCAAGAAAGTGACAACAGGTAGTCTGCGAACTCGACTTGCTCAAGTACTAATGAGCTACAGAATCACCCCACAAACCACTACCGGAGCCTCTCCTTCAGAACTGCTAATGGGCAGACAGCCAAGAACGAGGCTGGATCTGTTAAAGCCAAACCCAGAATCCCTCGTGGAGAACAAGCAAATGAAACAGAAAGTTGCTCATGACAAAAAGGCAAGAGAGAGAACTTTTGCTAAGGGAGAGAGAGTGTATGCGAGGAATTTTGGAACTGGAAATACTTGGATACCAGGAGAGATTACAGAGTCTAGTGGTCCAGTATCATTTATGGTGAAGTGTGGTGACGGGAAATTAATCAGGAGACATCAGGATCATCTCAGACATCGCCGAGATGAACAGGCACTTGAACAATCGAACGAAACAAGTGGTGATGCCTGGATTGATGTCAGTTCGAACGATGAAACTCCTGAGAATGTTGAAACTAGTGACGAGAATGCAGAAATTGCTCAGCCTGAAGCTGAACCTCAGCCCACACCTAGAGTGGAAGTGAGTACTGAACAGAGTACGAGGAAACAATATCCCACACGAGAGCGTCGCCCTCCAGATCGATTGTGAGTAAACTTACAGTGCACTGAACTATTAATTTTGTTATTGATTTTTGTATACTGCAGTTAAATGATCTTTTATTCATGTTTTTTGTAAGGGGGAAGGAGATGTAGTATCTTGTGTTTATCATGTGATTTGTGTGCACATGCGCAGTATGTATTGTGTTTTGTATGGGTTCTGAGCACATGGTGTTCTTAGTATTTAAAGCTGTGTTTTGTATCATTTAGTCAGTCTGTGTGTATTGTCAAGTCTCTAATGAAAGATACTCTTGCGCTGGCCGCCACGACGTTACAATGCCTTCAATGATAGCGATCACAACATAATATTATTGAGTAGCTGTGAATTTGCCTCAGGCTATTTCTTTAATATTTGTAACACATGCATGCACAGGTACAACAGTCACTTTGTTGCCTGGATCAGTGGCCCAAGTTTGCCAAGCTGGAGATCCACTTGAACTGACCTGCATCACTAATGGAACTATTATAAGATGGACTTTCACAGCTAGGAATTCACTGGGTAGACTTATAGAGTATGGACCAACCTTTATCAGTGCTCAAGATGAAGCTCAGCAGAGATCAGAAATAAGAGTAAACTCTACAATATTTATTTCCATGAGGACTTCTGCTCGAAATAGATCACCATTGATTTCTACGATGGTAATCAACTCAATAAGCAGTGATTTGAATGGAACAGTAGTGAACTGTGAAGATATCGGGAACTCAATTACAGTTTCAACCACTATCCACTACATTGATAAGAGTATGTACAATGACTATTATCACCTCTGACCTGAATGTTCAGGGCACTATAGCTGTAGCCATGAAAATTAAGTTTGAGTGGACAAGTAAAACATAAATGGCCGATAATTATGGGCATACATGCGCATTGTGCATAGCCTAAGTATCACTTTGCAGATATGTATGAAATTCATTTATCATTAGGCCCATCCACTTTCTCGATGATTGACATAATTATCATACCTTGCAGCTCTGCCAAGTTCAATAATGGTCAGGACCTTTGAAGAATACAGAGCTGATAGCATTGCAGTCATAATCGAATGGACTCGACGAGAAGGTGTATCATACAATATCACTATCGTTCCTATGGTACCCGTGATATACACTGGAAGCACAAGTGTTCAGTTGATAGTATCATACAACACTGAGTACAGTGTGAACTTGGAGGCATCTGCTCTCTGTCAAAGTATAGTGCCTAGCAATATTACATTATTTTATGGTAAGTCACTCGATAAGTAGCCAGGCTATAGCGTACACTATGATAAGTATGAACCAGATTGTCTTCTTAATAAGAATATTGTTCTTATTATGTACACACATGTACAGCTAACTGTGGATTGTTATCCCTGCCAGCTGCCGACAACATTAGCACACCAAGTGTGATACACAGTGGTCTACCAATAGAAGGGTCCGTGGCCAGCTTCTCTTGTCCACCTGGAATGATACTGAATGGAACCAACACAACAACCTGTACTAGAAATGGAGTATGGGAACCAGATCCACAGAATGTGAATTGTGTTGCAGGTTAGTCTATATGTATGCATACACATGCTAGTGTATAAGTGCACGCATGATTGATTTCATAATTTTTTAGCCAAGTGTGGATATCCAATGATCAACAGTCCAGTAGCGGTTGTAGGTTACGGTGATAATGGTGCACCAGCAAACGTGGGAACAACTGTCAATCTCATTTGCCCTCCCGACTTGTCACTCACTGGAATAAATTCAACAACCTGTACTGAGAATGAAGAATGGAAACCAGATCCCATGATGTGTACAAAAGGTAATATGTTGGCATCCGCATGGTTCCTCATAAATAAGTTTCTGTACGTCAGGTCAGTGCATAATTAATTATGCATTGATTCTATGCATCATCCAACTTTCCAGGAATTTTGCGTAAGTCAGGCAGTGAGTCAGATATCAGTGCAGTAACAGTGACTCTCGGAACATTGGTGGGAGTATTACTCATATCCAATTTTCTCTTCTTCATCATGGGATGTGTGTGTCATCACTACCTCTACAAGAAATTGGCTAAAAACGGTAATCAAGCAACCCCAGCCTATAGTGATAGACAGTTGGCCATGGACTCTGATGAGCGAGATATCGAGTTAGAACAGAATGTGGCTTACGGACACTTTCGGCAAGAAAACATTTCTGGCAACTAAAGACTGAAATTTTGTGAAAATTTGTATAATAATAATAAATTATATTATTATACAATAACATGTTTATATACCTACGGAAGCCGAGAGGTGCAATCCGCCGCAATCCGACACCATCGCCGACGTTGTCGCCGACATCATCGCCGACATTGTTGTCGCCGACATCGTCGCCGATGTCGTCGCCGACGTTGTTGTCGCCGACGTTGTCGCCGACATCATCGCCGACGCCATCGCCGACGTCGTCGCCGATGGTCATTATTCTTATCATTGATTTGATGAGACACACCACAACAGGTGCAGCAAGATATAGTATCGCCGACAACATCGTCGACGCCTTCCCGATACCATCTCCGACAGTATCGCCGACACCATCATTGATATCTTCGCCGATGCCATCGCCGACACCTTCGCCGACAGTATCGCCGATACCATCGCCGACACCTTCGCCGACACCATCGTCGACATCTTCGCCGATAGTATCGCCATTCGGTAGACAGCAGCACCGTAACTACGTCGCTGATAGTATTGATAAGTAGATCTATTATGCAACAATAATGTACTTCGGAAGATGTGGTCTCTCCCTCGGGCATGTCATACTGGGATATTAGCTACATCATGTAGCGGGGATGCACTAATTGTGTTGCATCTATTGTGATGTATTTTACCAATTCAATAATAATAGCTAGTATAAATACACAGATCGAGATATTACTTGTGCAAATTTTCCCCATCCTCTGTTAATTTCTCTCTTGGAAGAAAAGGGAGTTCGAAGTCATCATCGCTATCCGCGGCTGTCTTAAAATTGAACGTCTGCGCATGCTCAGCTCCACCCACAATAACTAATGTACAAAAAGTACGCATGCTCAGCCCCGCCCACCGCATTAAGAGCCTCGAGTTCGCAGCACATAAACTCGCCCTTGTGTTTGTTTAGTATTATAAAGAGAAGCGTTTACGCTACTCATATGGTTGGCGTAAAATCTTTCCTTTATTATGTTATAATAATGTTCAAACACAAGGGCAGATATGCGCCAAAATACCTTGCGTAAAATGTAGCCGCTTTGTACAAAACGGCGAATGTGGCCTTAAATCTCCCCAGGCCCTTTAGCTAGGTCTAAAAGGAACACTGGCGTAAAATGTTCCTTTTAGTAGGTCTAAGGGAAATATTTCCTAAAATACGCCATTTTCTACATAACCGTCGGCGACGACGTCGGCGAAGGCATCGGCGATGGTGTCGGCGACGGTGTCGGCGACAATATCGGCGATGGTATCGGCGACAACGTCGGCGATGATGTCGGCGACAATATCGGCGATGGTATCGGCGACAACGTCGGCGATGATGTCGGCGACGACGTCGGCGACGATGTCGGCGACAACAACGTCGGCGATGATGTCGGCGACAACGTCGGCGATGATGTCGGATTGCGGCGGATTGCACCTCTCGGCTTCCGTATATACCAGACCGAGTAATGATAGCAATAATAGTTATGAAAGCAATGATAGTTATGATAGCAATAGCTACACAGCCCAAAATGATAATATTATGATTGGGAATGTTGTATGTACCTTAATACATGTTTGTGACTTGGGCCTGCTAGTCCAAATTTTTCCATAGAAATTATCATAATACTAATAACACGCATATGTACATAGTAGAATTGACTAACATTTTTCCACTCAAATATTATCAATAACAAACATTGGGACTATAGATCCGAAAGTACCATATTATGTCGACGCTGTACCATTTCCACTTAAAAATCGCAAATTATCGTCATCATTATCGTCCAATGCGTCAGTGATTTGATGCAAGGGAAGGAATCGAAGAGCATGAAGTTATCACTTACATTTTATAGTACGTTATGTTGGTTCCTGTGCATAAATGGATTCATAGAAGGTAGTTTTGGTATAAACATAACATAATAATAATATTTAACTCCATGTCAATACAAATTTAATGTCAGGTGAGGTGATGCTGTCACCTGTTGGGGTGGCTTCAGTCTGTCCTGGAGATCAACTACAGCTGACATGTACCACATCTGACCAAATTTTAGAATGGATTGTTCACCTGAATGGCAGAAACTATTCACAACTCTTTTCGTCCAGGAGTGCTATTGCTGCCAACTTCCCTGTACCAACCAATACTTCTATGTTCACTCTTTCAAGAAATTCAACACTAAATAGTTCACCTCTGATATCCGTATTATCAGTTCACCCCGTAGGAAGTGATCTAGATGGCGTTATGGTGATTTGTAGAGGTGAAAGTGGATCGTCAACAGCAGTTATTGATGTCATTGCTGAAACTGACATCCACTTTCAGGGTAAGTTGTATATAGATGGCTTCTAATTATGAAATAAATTGTAAGAGATACTGCATGTATGGCCCATGTCAGGCTGGTGATGTATTGTAGTAGAAACTTCATATAGGTACAAGGTTTGAGGGTTTGGTGGGGGGGGGGGGGGGGACCACAGCAGGAAATGGGTGTGGTTGTGATGAATGGAATTATGTATGTACCTTCAAATTTGTAACCTCAGCATAATAAAAATTAATTATTATGAGCTCTAGAGATCCAGAGCTATAATTATAATACACTTCATCATGATCATGACATTGTACGTTCGATCATACAATTGCTAGAGTTTGATAGACAAATTTTATTGATATCACCAGTATTAATATTATAAAAATAACTCAGTCTTGATTCTCATCCCTGCCTGTCCCAATTTTTACAGGCCACTTTACCAAATATCTTGAAAAATTCTGCTCTTTCTCATGTACTGATGAATAAAAAATAAAATGCCTCCTCCTGCCCTTTATCATCTCAAGTTTTTGGAAAAAGGTGGATGAGAATCAAAAGTAAGTTATTGTGTGTATGGCCTTACATACATACATACTTAGTCTACTGGTATGTACATGTAAGTAGAGCCTTTAAGTTTGTGATGTTATGTTTGCATTTCATTCTCAAGTCAACATCACACTGCTATCTGAACAATTTGTGAGTGACAGTGTGTTGGTCATCCTGGAATGGAATCAAAGAGACTTCAGCTCCTACAATATCAGTGTCACCCCACAGCTGGAATACACAGCAGATAATTCAAGAGTTCAGCTGAATGTACCCTTCAATATCTTCTATAATGTCAACATCATTGCCTCACCCCCTTGTGGACAAAATAGTTCTAACTTCATCGAACTGCACTATTGTGAGTACCATAATTATTATCATACTGTAGGATGGGTTTAACAATTTTGCATACAGTGTCGCTTCATGAAACCTATACATTATAATTATTATTACAAATAATATTTATTATCCTAATAGCCAAAAATAAATTATTAGAATAATATTTATTTTGCAGAATACCAATGCGATAAAGGTCACCTTAGTCTCTTAGACTATTACGATCACTAATAAAATAAATTATTGCGAGAGCATGCAGGTACATGACAAATTCTTTTTCCTGACGATAATTTTCAACTACATGAAAATTATCATGGTAGAAAATTATGTGGGTACACTTTCTGTAGATATCTGCAGAAATCCAGCCTCCAACATCGATAGTCCTGGTATAGAAATAACAGGCCTGAGGAATTTGTTTGTAGAAGGAGCTGTCATCACTTTCAGCTGCCCTAATGGATCCATTCTCATTGGACATACCACATCAACATGTATGGGGAATGGAGAATGGGAACCAGACCCCAAGGATGTGGAATGTAAAGGTTAGCATATTGTTTAATTAGCTGTAAATCACAGGGAAAATTCAGTTCACAACCATTGTAATATCACCCAAATTTGATGTAAATTGGCCAAAAATACGTTTACCTAAATCATATTATGATGGCACAAGAGCTCTTAACATTGTAAATTGTGACCTGCTCTGAGAAAAGGGACCTTAGGACATAAGTATTCAGTTTCCAATAACTTCTGAAATGTTAAAAAATCTGCTTTTCCTCAATTTTCTACTTTTTAGTCTATCAAAAAATTGAAGGTTCTGGTTTCATTTTGATATAATATGTTTATACATTAATTTTGTATCAAATAAAATGTAGCTATGGGCGCAATTAATTGCTCCGATAATATTATATGCAACTTAATACAGAATTTAATTAAAATATGCCTCTATCTACCTGGGTGAATAAAAATGGTCATAACTCCACTTGTGATCAATATTTTTCCTTGAAACTTGCACCATTGTACTCAGCATAGCTATCCATGCTAAAAGTTCAATATTCATGAAAATGTCTCTAATTAAGGTCCCTTTCCTCAGAGCAGGTCACAATTATTTAAAACACATGGATGTACATGTAAGTCTTAATATAATATTATGATCTTATAATAATAGCCTCAAACTCCCATCAATCTCTGAGTGAAGCTGTAAAGATTATCGTTGCTTCAGTATCAGTGTTCCTTGTGACCTTTGCACTTGCATTCACAGTTGGACATGTGACCAGTCACTGCCATCGTAAGAAGTCTTCTAAATCAGCAGAGATGAATGTAGCACCTTTGTATGACATTGTTCAATCAGAGCACTCAAAGAGAGATGTAGCAATGACTGAAAATATTGCTTATTCTACTGTGCAACCCACCCTAGTCAATTGATTTTAAGTGTGATAACTTTATGTCAGCAACTTGAACTAGACTCAGTACTGCTAGGTTGAATGTTTAACAAGTAGCACATGTACTGACTCGGGTATCATTTATTTAGTTAAGTACTATGATAACAATTATGTCCTCAGTATATAGCTGGTAATAATGGCAAAACTTAAAGGGTCATAGTGTTATGTATATACACATTGGATGCCCCAATCCTTCCTTAATTGAATCATGGCTCCAGTGATTCGATTCTTTCCCTTTTTATTGGGCCCACACTATAGCTAGTCTCCCTTTATAGCAGGGTTCTGCCCAGGATAACCCGAGTGGTGGTTGGGGTCGACCACTCGAACTATTAACTTAGTGAATCACCACTGTATATTATATATATCTGTGCTTTGACGCATTTTGAACAGATACATGTACAGTTTCAATACTATTTTGGGGGAGGTAACCATGCAATTCCCAAAAGGTTTTGTATTATCAACCCCATTATTTGGAAACAGCTAGGCTCAAGCTAGTTATCTTGTGATCGAAAATCAGTGCAGTATAAGAAATTATGATTTATATAGCAAATTTATAAATGCCCGAGAAATTATAGATTAATAGGCGTATGCAACTTTACCAATAATACTTAATTGTAAAAGGAGATTTTTCCTGGAGCTTTTTATGATGATAAGTGCACTAATTGATAAATATTCGGACTTCATTTGCATAAACAGTAAGATTTAATTTTAAACTAGCTGTGTCATAGACTCATAGTGGATATTCAATAGAGATCAGATATCAATCGCAATCTGGTGCCAATCCAGAAATATTACAAGGAAGATGGCTAACAATAGTAAACTTTACTGGGGGGCAAGGGGTCCTCCAATATTTTTAAGGGAACACAACAAAATTACAAAATATTTATACAAAATATGCTTTGATCTATTATACACACAGTAGTCAATCATGTATCTCTACTCGAAATTAATACATAACTTACAGCATAATAATTATAGTCTAGTCTTGTGCTATATAATAAAAGCAATGAGTCTTAGACTATTGGCCATGATGTGATGTTCCTATATTCAGGAGATCATAAGCTTCATTCTTTGTTAGGTCCACTGAGTCCACCTGTTCAGTAGTGATCTCTGCATGCGTATGATCAGGCATGGTATTCTCGTATATTGGATTAAAAATATTCGCAGCTATTTGCTTTCTACATTTTTGTTTGAAACCACATGCATATCCAAAGAGAAAGAATAGGATGGATGTAAAAATGAACACACATGTTGAAGATACAGCAGTCGGTGTTATCGTTGATACTTTATCCACTGTAGCTACGTATTAAAATAATATAAAGTTGGATAGAGAAAGCAGCTTATTATTATACCAAACTGGCAGATATCAGTAGGCAAAGGTTCCCAATCTCCAGTTTGATTGCAGATTGAGGTGTAAACAACTGCTGTTAGAGCTGTTAGGCAAACGAATGTTGTTGATGATCCCTCCAGAGTGTCATTGGAGTTGATGATGGCATAGCCATTAAGAGGGAGTAGCAATGGTCCACAATTCACTATATTATCGGTATAATATATATTACTAATCTTATAATAATAAGATGTGAACACATAGTGTTGAAATATACATTGTATTAAGATCAGGATTATAGGTATGCAAAAACAATATTCCATCACAGAAAAATTACTGGTACTAATATTCATGAAACATGCATACACTATACAGGGTCAGCTGTGATAGCTATAGTATATCTTACATGTATTATGGACTATTGCATGCATGCATGAGCATGCCTTGCAATTGGAAGAATACACAGAGCCATACAGTCAGGGTATACCAATCCATTTGTTATACGAATGATTCCATCACAGTTACATGTGTGAATGCATCAAGTGAAAAGGAAACTTTAGGCATAATATACCTGGCATGATTATAATTATTATTATTTGATCAGCTGTGAGAAAAGGTACATGTAGTATGTATTTAACATGTAATGTGGTGTTACAGCTGCAGTATTATGGCTACAGCTACACTGGTCTGCTACAAGTACACTCACAACTATAATATTATTATAGTATAAAATTTGTAGTTTGTAGTATGTATCTTCAAACATTATTATGTACTACCATGCAATGTACTCTATGTGTAGTGGATTTACTCTGTGTTTGCAAGTGGTAATAGCTACTCTCAGGTACAAGTATGCTCATAATAGCTTGTAGAAAGCATACAGTAGCAGACTTAGTACAAATTAATCCTGAGCAAATCATGTTAGTGGATCCTGAATTTTTTGTTAGAATAGTGGTCACTGATTCAGAATCAAAACTGGATGTTGTTACGGTACCTTGTGATTTATTGTGAAAATAATGACTCGAGATACTAGCATGTTCAAAGTTTGATCACTCACATTCTGAATCGCATTCTATTCCTCTAGGATCTGGCTCCCACTGTCCACTGTCTAGACATGTTGCAATAGATGAGTTAGAGCCATTGAGTGGTAGTCCAGATCTACAAGAAATAGAAATGTTATGCCCTTGAAGTGCTGGGTCTACAAAGCCCAAGATTTGTATAGAATTAGCTGCATGAGTAGGTAGTCCATCCAGTGGATCTCCACATTTAGCTGTATACCAGTAACAGCTATAGTAACTATGATTATCACATCTTATCTGCATGCATAATGAAAGTACAGCTATCTGGCTATGTTTATTCAGTTTTACTACAGCATATTATTATATTGAGTATGTTATTGATTTACTCACAGTAGCTCAGATTAGCCATTTCAGATATTCTTTTACCACAGTAGTCAGCGACAATGCTCACTCTGTATAGATTATTGTATGGCACTGTCAAATTTGCATTTGTGTTGTTAATGATAGATACTGTGGTACTCGGGGTCTTTGGCATGATATTGACATTATAGAATACAAGATTGTCAATGAGTAAACTTTCCAGTTGAGCCCAGTATATATGAATGGCTACACTTTCAGGGTTAAATTGCTGTTCTTCAATAATGACTTCTAGACGGTCAAGTTGGTAATCTGCAGATTCAAATAAGTATTATAGATATTAACTATAGTTTTAGTAGTTGAAGATATTCTACCTTCATGTATAATAATGGTTGTCATAGCTTCTTGATCTGCATCTGCACCTCGTTCTTTACATGTTATTCTAGTTTCATTTAAATCCTGGATTACAGAAGGAATTACTAGCATAGTAATTAGTGGAGACACCCCAAAATCAGAAACTCTTGAGAATGTTAATGTGGCAGTAGTCGAATTTAGCGGAATCATAACATGATCACTATAATTGGTAATTGACGAGAGAAGTCGTGATATACTGTTAGTTACTCCAACTATAGCCAATTCCCATTCTAGAAATGTAGTTTCTGGGGTGCCACATGTCACTTGTAATCTCTCTCCAACACGACACACATCAGCTTTAGGGGAGGGAGATATTGTCACTGCACCTATACCAGTATCAATAATATTATTAATACTGCATCATAAAGTAGAACTCAAAGATTGCGTTAATTACCATTTATTCTATACTGCATGTCACAGCAGCTAAAAAATATTAAACAAATGCAGAGGCAGTACCGGAACAGTCCCATTTTTATTTCAAATACAAGTTCAAATTCGTAGCCTACAATGGCAACTATAGTGCTAATCACTTTTAATATACTGTGTAACTAATCTCCCGTGAGATTACTGCTGCTTCCTAGTAATCACTAGATAACCTAGTGTATATACGTGGCCGAGAAGGGCCACGCAATTCTGCTTCCAAAACGACCATTTCCTACTGTGGTAGTCTCAAGTCCAACTTTTTTCTCCGCGCGATGTCGTAGCTAGCGCTAGCTTTCGTCGAGGGGCGTGGTCACACGCACATTGAAGCGCTGATGTGTGATGTTTAAAGGTTGCATGTACACCATATTTAATAATACCGCTACTCTAAAACAATTTTATTGTGATATCGACAGCAATAATAATATTATTATAAAGTTTAGGCTTAATAAGTGGTATCACTGCCATGGCATGCATTATAGTGGATCTTAGCCTTAATTGTACCCAGGCCAGGCTCTTTGATAATCGAAGGGCTGAGAACCATAGTGGGCTAACCCACAGATGTTGATTTAGCCTTCCCAATCGCTAAAAATGTGTTTAAAATTAATGCATTTCATGAGCTGTAGAAATTTCACATTAATTTGCTCCCTTCAATCATCAAACCTATTAGCTATTAGTAACGGAGGAGCTAGCCGAATGTGGCCAGTGGCGTAGCCAGGGTATGGCAGAGTGTAGTTCTCACCACACTAATCTTCACAAGATTATTTTCTTTCTTTTGAGCTTATGTGCACCTAAATCTTGGCTGTATACAAAATTAAGCATCACCCGCAACTCTTTAGCCACACCAATGTTCATATATAGGCTAGCTACGCCCTGAATATCTACAGCAAGAGTGTAGTGTATGGTACCATGTGTTACGCATGCATGTAATATACCACTAAGCTGTAGCTATAATTATGTAGCCCTAGAATCTGATGACAAAAACATGCAATCTTGTTTATTCATTCACATGAATGCTGATTTGAAAACATCGTTAGTCCCAAGCCAGTTCATGTTACATAATAATAATATTATTGTTATCATATCTAGCCACCTGGCAAAAATTAATCATTTGGGAAGCAGAATATTGTGTTATCTCACTCTAATGGTGCAATTATTGTATATACATGTTCTGAAAAATGTTATAATATTATTATCAGTGATTTGGGAGTCCATAGCAATTATAGCTAATAGTATTATTATTATGCTGATGGCTCCATGGCTATTTTGCATGCCGTATTAAAGATACATTTCATTACTATAGATTCTGCATATACTGCTTATGTATTATAGCAATGGGCATGCAGCACACTTATAATAATAATAATTTATTAGTGATAATTACTTTCAAATTGGCTCTAAAAAGATGCATCTTTTCTCAAATTATTGCGTCCTGGATAAAATTTATAAACTGTCTACAGGTATACTATAATATCGTGGGGTATTGATAATAATAAAATTAATAAGCTCTTCATGCATGCATAGTATTAATTATGCATATTTTGTTTTTGAAAAACAGTCATCTTACGGATCATGAATTATGCATCCATGCACATGCTTGTCAATGATCATGATCAATCTATGTTTTTGCGGGCTTGAATCATAGAGTCTATCGATCAGTACATCAATTGGAAGAATAAAATAATTACTGACCAGTTTATCATACAGAAAATGCATTTTGTCTCTCACAATAATCATAATTATCATGTATTTGACTTCATGACTCAGTGCTCCGTACATGTGTACTAGCCTAGCTATAGGTGACCAATAAAGCCCATGGCATACCAGCCAGTGGTCACAGTACAAATTTAAAGATCTCAGCCCCACTCTTACTCTCTTCTCTGGCCTATTATTCTGGTGTAACTCCTCGTCAGTGTAGATATAACACGTGCACTTATGTGGTTGACGACCTTTTCCTTACACTGGCATGTGGATATTATTATTACCAGCAGATTCTATGACAAATTGTGAGGTGCATGCTAATTATTATGTACTCATGATGGCACATTGAAAGAGCTAGAATGTTGGGCACAAGATTGATTTTATTGCACTTATATTAATATGCCACTATCCCAAAAATCCTTCCTTTTACCATAATAATCATGCAAGCTACTCTTTTCGTAGTCTATGGCTTAATAACAGTAAAATTGCTATGATCATGAGTCGACCTTTGCCAGCAGGGAGAGGGAATTCCAGTGATTATCCTGATGACTCCAAAAAAGGTCATGCATATAAAATTATAGTTGTACTTGTAATGTGGCCAGCATTTAGTGATTATCCTGATCCATGACTCCAAAAAAGGTCATGCATATATAGTTGTACCCTGGGTTTTGTACCCAATGTGACTATAGCTAGTGGCTCTTTAGAAGGTCTGCAATTCACTTATATGGCATCTTGTGGTGTAGTAACCAGCTGGCCTGTTTGCCCTTTCCAGGAAATGCAACTGACCAGCAAAGCACAGAGTGGCAATCAGGCCTGTATATGCACCACTGATGTGGTATGGCATACTCAATCATTATTAACCCCCGTGCATGCATGCACAGGGGTAAAGTAATCGATTTGTCTGTCGTCCGTCAGCATAAAATTGGCAAATCTCAACATTTATGCAAAAATAGGGTCAATAAATGGGATAAAATGGTGTAAGACAGTGAAAAAACACCTTCTGTCTCGTTCTTAACCCTAGGCAGTACCCAGGGAAGCTATGTACAAATCGTGCAAGTATGTTGGACACGTCTACATTGGACACGCCCACCTAGTACCTTATGAATGCTCGAGCTTCTCTACAGCATGCTTCTAACACAAAATTAATGTCATTTGTGATCATGGATCTCAGAAGGGAATGAAAAAGTTGGTGAATAGCAAGAGATTAACTTCGAAGAATAAAGGCCTCTAAGAAGAGGCATGGCCATGGGTGATATGCAGCCATGGCACGCGGTGTATGTGCTCAATCATTATTATAGGTGTGGTTAATGATCCAAGAGGTCACATTAATTTTATAGAGCAAAGCAAAAAGTAATGCAGTGTCATGCAATTCAAAGGAACAATTCAAAATAACAGATGTTAATTATTTTGACCACGGACGTTTTTGTGCACATACATATACAACCACTTTTTTGAATTCCAAATTCATGTCACTAGATGAAAATCCAATTACCTGGTACTCACAAACGATTCTTTCCAACCTGATTATACTGCGTGACTGCTGACGACACACATGATCAGTGAAGGAGTAGAATGTAGTAGTACACTAATATACTTCTATCAACAGAAGAGTAGCCAAGGCAATAACTAAGTCAGGCTTGGATGATATAATAAACTCACGGATAAAACCTCGTATGCATTGTTGTATAGGAACATTATCTATAATAATTATTATAGTAAAAATTATAGCATACCCAGTAATGTACATTCATTCGATTCTAAATTCATTGCACAAATTAAGTTGTATTATTTATCAATATTAATTCTCCCTCCCTTGAGATTGAAGAGCGTGTCAAGGTCTATATCAATATTGATGTACTTTCGGATGATTAAAACTGTTTTTGAGTGCACTACAATAATAATTGTGTGTTAATTTGTGCTGTATATATTATTATTATATATTATGTAACCCTAGTTTGTACTCACCATGGGTCTTCACTTGGTAACCTCAATCTTAAGTTCAGGTGTAGTAGGTGTGCAGCCCTTAATTTTGTACAGTGCTTGAATTTCAGCCCATTCATCCATTCATTCAGGGTCAAAAATAAAAGATTGAGTCTTTTATGTACCTGTAGTAAAATAATGGTCTGAGCACCTGAATGCGTTCAAGTTCCAAATGAGCTACAAATTATGGCCTATAGCTGTCAGTGACAATAATACACTACACCATGCAACCTTTTATGATATAAAATGAGACTTTGTCATATGCCATAGTGGCTCCTATTCATGCATTCATCAACTGCACTTGTTAGGAGGGTATATAGGATTGTTCTCATGGGACAAAAATTATGATCTCATGCACTAGGTAAGAAATTAATATGGATTTCATGCATAATAGGAAATGTGTAGGATAGAGCAAGATTTTCTGCCTAAATTCAATCCTATCCGCTACACATTTGTTAGAGGATAGGGTTGAATTTCCTTATATCGTGCTTATCAAAACATGAGCTTTCCTATGTTTTGATAAGCACGATATAAGGAAATCTTAGTTTTGGTCCAGTGGATCTACCACCAGGGTTTGACCAATTATGCTAAATTGCCTGTTACAATATTGTTATATACTCTTTTATGCTCTGAGTTCTGCCTACTATTCCAGCATGCCTGCAAAACATGATAATATAATAGTCCCTATTAATATATAATTATGCTAGACTCTTGAAAAATACTCAAAAAACCACGAAAACAAATCTATCTCAGACAAGGACTAGTTTGCTAACATCAACAGACTATAATAATATTATAGATGTGATGCAATTACTGACTTGAATTGAATCCATAATAAAGATCTATATAATAATATTATAGTCTCTTAAGGATTGTTCTTGCCTATTAATTTTGAGAACAAAACAGTACAGGTTCAAATTAAGCTACCTTCAGAGCTGGTACTACCAGACATCAATTTTATCAGATCATGTAGTCAAGATCAAACCACACCCCAATTTCCCTAACCACGCCTTCAATCTGAGCCTATTATGCTCAATGCTAATGCCACCGTGCAAAATTTGATTATCCTAACATTATCCTAGCATAATTGGTCAAACCCTATCTACCACACTTAGTTCTCAAGGTTATAGCGGTATTATATATAATATTATGGGGTGTGCCGCATCTGCCTTTTACAGCCATTTGCCCTGAAGTACACCCACCTTCGTTTATCATACACGTGCAGCTAAAATATATTATATTTGAAACTAAATCATATACCTATAGCCTCGCCATCCCATGTTTTTTTTTCAACATTGCATGGATATGTATACAAGGCTAGAGATGCCACTGATCACTAGCTGGAATATAGAACTTAAGACACTAGGTAATATTATTATTAAAGGAGCCACTATAAAGTTCTTTATTTTACAGTATGTATACAGTACACTAAATGTAACTGCTACGTAGGAGTTGAAAAATTAACGATGTCCTTTGGGTCTAGTATATTATTAATTTCACTGATGATTTAATGGCGTAAACCAAGTATAGGATTGCCAGTACAGATCCACTGCATTGACAAGTGACCAGGGCAGGCAGTCACTGCATGTCCACAGCAGTATATATGTATTATAAGTAATATAAACATGACTCCAACAGCCACAAGGTGCCCCAGGAATCCAGAGGCATAATATTATTATAATACATGCACCATTACACTGTGCAGCTACTGGGGAGATGGTCAAATATTCATAATAATATTATATAAACATGCATGACTCCAACAGCCACAAGGTGCCCCAAGAATCCAGAGGCATAATAATAATATTATTATTATAATAATATTATTACAAGATTAACCAAGCTGTATTACATGGTGCCCAGAGTATACCACATGCACACTCCCATGAATAATACTGCTGTAATAATATAATATGATTCATGGCCATTAGTACTACTACTTGAAAACAGGAAACAATAGCTAGGAGCATGACCTTAATTACCTGGTGAAAGTGCAAAACATCCTGTAGGGAATTTTTCCATGGCTACAAACTTGCAGTTACTGGGCTTTGGATCACTCCACCTGTACAATAGTAATTATCATGAATCAGGCAGGTACACACACAATCTGATGGGTGCACCTATGCTATTGATCAGGGCTATATAGAGCATAATATTATTATGTCATTGTTATTGTTAATACAGTTATTGTTGGGATATATAGGTCACACTGCTAGTCTCCAGTTCATGCATCATTCCCCTCCCACCCCCCAAATTGTAGGGACTCCATGCAGGTACAGTCCCCAAATGCTAATACCCCTATGAAAAAGTGGTCCTTGTATATGAGGTCTGTAGGTAGCTATGGCATGGGTGTAATGAAGCTTGTTATAATATTAGACCTCAGAAAGTGGAGTGATGTATCAATAATATACTGTAACAATAATTTTGTCGAGTCTTGGCAGACATGTATAATTATAGGCCCGGGCCTTCTTGGTTTTGCGTAAGTACTAGTGCATACCACAATTATAATTATTATTAGAATAATACTTATTATAGTTGTAACAAATACAGCAATCTGATTGATCAGTTAGGGGGCTTGTCCAAAGTCATAGTGGAAAAATTAACGTCATTATGACGTTAGAGGGGGAGGGGAGTCTTGGTCCATGACGTTTTACAACTGCATTGTCAGAAGATTTTAGCTTTAGTTATGATTATGCATTCTTGTGGTTGAACAAGTCTAGACACACCTCCAGCAGTGTCAAAATTTACATTTTTGTGACAGCTGTATCAAGCACTACCTAGCTAAAAGTGTGCATGTAGCTATAGGCAAGTAAGAAAGTTAATTCAAACTGTTAAAGAAGCACAGGTATGCAATGAATCCATGAAGACATAGCTAGCACTGTAGAATACAAGTGAATATTGACTGCGTAGGCTAAATGGATCAGAATCAGAGTTTCAGTATTGAATCTATGCTGAAATGCTGTGACGTTAAGAGAGGGGGGGGGGGGAGGGGGGTAAATTGTTGACAACATAATGACGTTAATTTTTCCATAAGGACTTTGGACAAGGCCCCTTAATTGGAGGTCCATTATTTTACTTGTTGGCACAGGTGACATTGACCTCTGCACCCTCTCGTGTGCTGGTATATATATAGGCATTGACGTAGCCGTTTATGGTAGGGGCAGGAGGACCAGGTATTAATCACACACACACTAAATTAATTAACTCACCTAGAGCAGACTAGAATATTGTAGGGTATAGTCACTTCAGAATCAGATATATTAGTATGCATTGTGATTCTCGGTGGACAATTTTATTTCAAGAAGACTATAGTACAAGTGTGCAGCCCAGATAGCCGGCCACTACATAAACCCCTTGGGCTGTCTGAACATGTCATCAACCCACTGATGTCCTTACCTTCTATGATAAGCACTCTTATCCCGACTATAGATTATTATTATGATTCAGTATATCCCCTCCCTGTCTTACATTTCATAACTACAATAGTGTCGTACTCTGCCCATTCTGGCGTGTTTTTCAACATGCAATGTTGAATAACATGGGATGACCCTGGTACAAGCTCAAGGCTACGCTAAAGCATGATATAATAATATGCATTATTTTTTGTTGTACAGGTTCTACAATGTCATGATGACCCACGGTTCTATAATATAGAAGATGATATTGTGACTTATGTACTAATTAGTGTAAGCCTCAAGTACTAAATTAATGTATTGTCGAAATTCTGTATTCATATAATAATTACTACTCATCATCTAAGTTTGATTGTGTTCTGTTGTCATTAATCATTTTTTATCGTTAGTTTCACTCTTATTATTTTAATTATCATGTTGATTGGTTTTATTCATCAACTTTTCTAATATTATTATGATATTCACAATTGAATAGTTTTACCATACTAAAGCTACATTCAATACTATTCCAACACTATTTATGCTGACACTTTCCCACCTATAAGATTGGAATAGTGTGGGAAATTCCAATACTTTTCCCAAACACTTTTGAACAATTTCCCACAAAACGGGGTCAAATTCTCAGATACATTACCAGTACTTCTTTGATGATATGAAATGGATCATACGCACACACACTTTCCAATATTCTTCACATCGTTTTCTTATACCTACTTTCCAGTAGTGAATGTAGGCAAGGCACATCTGTAATTTTATCATGATCATGCATGCATATCATGTGATCATGAGTCCTTCAATAGTGTAGCTACATACATGCATGCATGCATGTATGTGTGGATTCTGTGTTATGCACGCAAGCACTTAACCCATCAAAGCATGCAAGGGAGACTCAGTGATTGTTAACGTTAGTGTTATCTAAACATAGCTATAGCACAGGCATGGCGCATGCTTAATAATAACAATGGTAGTGGTCATCATATGCATGCCACGTGCATGCACTCTGATATGTACAAATCTTGTATACCAATTACAAGTATTATAAGTTTTCCAGCTTCACTCAGGGAGTTTGAAGCTTATAATTAAAGCAATATCCAGCAAAATTACCTATACTAATAATATTATAATAGGTGCTAGCATCAAATTTGATAGGTGCATGCATTAAGTTTGATCCACACCAAAATTATATGGCTATCGGTTGCATGGTAGAATAAGCAATGTTTTCACTCATTGCTACATCTTGTTTTGAATGACCAGTTTCATACAAAGGCGATACGTTCTTCTCTGCTGACTTCTTACGACGGCAGTGGCCAGTCACATATCCAACAGTGAATGTCAGTACAAAGGTCACAAAGAACACTGATACTGAAGCAACAGCAATCTTTCCAGCTTCACTCAGGGGTGGATGGGAGTTTGAAGCTACATAATAAAAGTATTTTATTGCATATAGTTCAAGCTAAGGAAGCAAATTCAATTCCCAACAATATTATTAGACCAGTTTGTGGTTATACCATACGACAACAATCAATTACATAATTATTGTGTGCTCCTTTCTTCACAGAATTACACTACTGTAACATAATAATTATGCTATGTAAGTTATGTTTACGATCAACCAGTGAATATGTATAATAATAATCACAGACTTTCGCTGAGTACAATTAGGGCAGTTATCAGTGACTCTTATGTGCACGAGTACAGTCAGTAATAGCACAAGCGACATCGAGTGCTATTTGGCTGTACGAGTACACGTAATTGCATGAGGATTAAAGTATGTGATTAATTAGTATAGGTAATAGTGAGGTTGTATGTTGAATTTGGGTAAAATAGCACTCTGAAATAGGTATTTGGTTCAAAAATTGTATGAGCGATAGCGAGTACAATTTGATGAACCAAATGCCTATTTCAGAGTGCTATTTATCCAAATTCAACATATAACCTCACTATCACAGGCTAATAGTATACATGCATACACAAAGTCAGATAGGTATTTCAACTCAGAATGGTATTTCAAACTCAGGTGCCTATTTCACTTGAAATACTTGTAATTGGTATACAAGATTTGTACACATCAAAGTACAAGTATACTATTACACTTGTAATACTTGTAATTGGTATACAAGATTTATACACATCAAAGTATAAGTATGTATACTATTAATATTGTATCCCACCTATGATCAAAGCTACCACCAGGGCAATATCATGGCTAGGGCAATATTGAATATCCCTGTGGTACTACTGACTACTACGTACAGGTACCTCGCCCAGTGTAAGACTCAGACACCACATTTGTAGAGCTATTGCAACAGTGGGGATACAAACCAGTTAGCACACCCCTAGTTCCATATACAGGTGTATTAACTATAACATAGTATACAATTTGCATGCCCTCGGCTAAAGCAGGAGTACCAATTACAGAGTGGGAGTACAATTATAGCTATAATCCGTACTCTAGTCTATGGTATTGTGAGTCTGTAATCATGCACTATTCTATCATTTTGATGATTATTATGGTTCCTACACTTATGACAAGCCACCTCCCTGGGATCTGGTTCCCATTCTCCATTCCCCATGCATGTTGAAGAGTTTGGTCCAGAGAGTACAAGTCCAGAAGAGCAAGTGAAGCTGACACTGTCTCCTTTAAGAGCAACACCATTGTAGCCAGATACCAACACAGAACTAGCCAGCTCATCCAAGGGAGCTCCACAGTTAACTGGAATAGTGGAGGGTAAAAAGTAATTCTCAACAGATAATTGGAATAGGTAAACTTATATCATGCTGCACTCAAGTGATGACATTACCATAATTATTCATGAGTGTAGTAGTTGCATTCCTTCGACCACAAAAGTCAGCCACAACCCTCACACTGTATGGAGTGTTGTAGAGCAGTGTTATGTTCACTCTGCCATTTCCAGTATTAATGTCAGCCATTGGTTCAACAATGACATGATAGGTTAGTAGTGAGTTATTGAGCTCTTCAGTCCACTGCAGGAAAACAGTGACACTGTCCAATCCAAAAAAAGGCTCTTCTTCAAGGCTAACCTCTGGCAGGCTGGGATGATAAGCTGTGAAAGCAACATTATTGCTAATAGCATATCAGCTAGCTAGTAAACCTACCATCATTCTCTCCAACAATGTGGACTGTTGTAGTTGCCACTGCACTAGGTGAATCTGTCATGCAGATTATGGTTGAGCCATTGAGAGGTAGTCTAACAGCAGCAATCTCGAAAGTGGACATCAAAGGTAGTGTTCCCACTTCAGATGTTCTTGAGAACATAAACACAGTTGAATGTGATGGAACTATATCTTGAATTTGCTGGGTTGAAGTAACAGTTCTAATAATACGATCATTTGTTCCAGTGAAGACAAACTCCCAGTCCAGAACACTCTCATTTACGGTGCCTCTGCACGTCACTTCAAGCTGATCTCCTATATGACATACTGTAGCTCTTGGAAATGGAGACATTATCACTGCACCTACAATATTTTGTTAATTTAAATTATGTCACCAGCTACACATAGCTACCTGCAGCCACGATAAATAATCTTACCATTTATATTATTGAAGTGGTACACGACAATGAAATACAATGTGTAGACTCCTAGGGTAGTAATGACCTTCAGAGCTGTCATATTAGTATCCACAGTGAACTAATTCCAAGCTCCAATTCTGTTACAGTATAACATTATTATACTATCATAATTATTGTATACACTCTTGCTCTTGGCCAGCTGGCCAGAATAGACTATACCACACATTCCTGCAGTAAGTATCCATCAGAAGAATGTTTATACAAGATTGATGTTGTTTATAAAAGCAGTGAATATTACACAAAAAAAAAAACAATTTAAAGTTGGCCAGAAATGTCTCCATTGCCAATAACACCAGGTCCTGATTGTTGTTAGCAGTATCATAATAATTGGCAACAATGCATATGGATGATCTTGCATACTTGTGCCAACTTCAGGCTCAAACTTCTTTCACTTATATTATAGTCTGGATATCAGCTAGCTCATGACGGTAAGTCATAGAGAGCATTCGTTGAAGTTTAACAAGTCTTAGACTAGTTTTAATGCAAAGTTTTGAATGCATGTCACTGACATTGTAAGAATGCCCACAGATTATGTGAGTGGAAAAAGAACATAATATAAATTCCACTTCATGCCTAGGTGCACACTCATTAGGCCACTCCAAATGGGAATATAGTTTCCCGTCCTGGCTTCCTGCATTTTACATGCGGGCGGGCGCCCATTACCATTAACCATTATTATGAATATCATTATGAGCACAATGAATATAACTAGTGAAATGCATGGCCTGTTTGGGGCGAGCCTGAGCTGAGAAAGGCTCTGTCGGACTGGAGTAGAGACTATTAAAAGCCGTAGATCGTCATGGAAGACCATGGACAATGAATCCAAGTACGACAGTAGTCTCGTGCTCAGCCCCTCCTACGCAAAAAGGGAGAACCTTTCTCCTTTTGCGTAGGAAGGGCTGGGCATGAGACTAGTATGACAGTTATAGTTGCTGTGTACCTACCTGATAGTCCACTCCACATACGTAGTGTTTATTCTATGCCAACAGTGGCAAAATTAATTAGAGTGGATGCTTCTATTATGAGTCAGCATGTATTATGGGTCATCCATACTAACAAATGAGGAAGTGTCCAATTGTTGGGTCACTAAACTGTACCTTACAAGATCTATTATCTGATAAATTGTCTCTGCTACCTGATGTATTTTCATGTGAGTTTACACATGCTTTGTGTTGAATTTATAAAAAGAAGGAATTTCCGTTTTTGCTGTCCTACCTAAGCAAAATGTATCATTCTTAGCCCATCCAAGTGCCATTAGTTTGTGTTCACACCATGCCTCACATCTAGATGGCTGCCATGGACATACCATCACTTGAAAGAACCTTGTGACTGCTGATTTACATGCCAGTTAAGGTGGTGACTCATAATACCAACAGGCGACCCATAATACATTCAGTAATATGGCTGACAAAATAATTTTTAAAAAATCATGATTTTTTCTACATGCAATATCGTTCGCAACCCATGCAATAGACACCTTGGGAAGTCCTTAAAAAATGCAACCACAATAATAACCCCCTAATTACCTATATGTGATCTATCACTGTTTAAGTGACTCATAACTGCTAGCCTCGTCCCCAGGCACCCCGATCATTTCAACGAACGCGAGAAAGGAGGGGGAGCCTGGTATCTAACGTCACGTGCGTGACGTTTCAGGTGTAAGGGTGTGCAAGGGTGATTAGTGAGAGTGGGCGATTAACCGCACAACACTATGTCCACCCACACACAACAGCGGCGAGTCGGTGACCTATGCCAGGTGCTTTGAGGAAGGATGAACAGTGATAAACTGATCGACTCGCTTCTCCTAACCACGAAGTTCGAGAGAGCTGCCGTCTGTGCCATGGCCCGCGGACCTCAATATTACCCAGAAACTGATTGATGACTGTACTTGTGTTATTGTGCTATATATGCCTATTTATTGTGTTTTACCTGTTTATTTTTCAAGTTCAATAATCTGAAATGTATACCAGCGTAGCCACGTTTAATTTGACTCCCAGCGCTGCGTAGCTTCGCCAACCATCCCAGGCGCATGCTCCTTTCACAATCATGACATCACTATTAGACTTGCATGCACACATGATGGTGAAAATTCAATGACATCACTAAAAATTCTATTCTTAGAAATATCACAGTATATAAAGTTCCATCCTGACTGGTAAAATCAGTAAGTATAATGATGGATCAAACACAAGGAATAGCATGGCTGAAAAAGCGCTTCAGAGAAGCAGCAGCTGATGGTCCAGAAGCAAAACGAGTCAAGTTTCAAGCAGTACATCAATCTCTTGCACAAGGCTTCCCATCTGTCGATTTCAATTCAAAGATAGTTTCAGACATACTGAATGCTGCATTTCCTCACACCAGGCGAAAGCAAGTTGGAAAATCTCATTTGATGCACGTTTTTGGGCTTGAAGAAATCCAAGAAGGTCAGCAAAGCTCTGATATCCTTCAGCGAATCTCAATTCTTGAGAATGAGCTGTTTAGAGAGAGGGAAAAGAATGCCAAGTTGCTTGAACGTGTGCACGAGCTTGAGTTGCAGCTGGAGCAGTACCAAAAAGTGTCTTGTGGTACACTGAATCGCCAACTCGATGCAGTGATGAATCCACGCCACCTAGTGTACCATGGTCCCGACACTGTAGAACACCTTGCGCAGTTCTCGATCGATGGTGTTGTATCCGAGCTCAAGCAGCATGCCCCTGATCTCCATGAAATGTTTCAATCCCTTGGCAAGTCCTCTGATGATGATCCTAATAGAGAGGTCAAGATCATTACATCACTGTGCACCCTCATCAAGTCCCGATCAAAGAAAGTATTGGGTCTACAATTGCTCATCTCATTTATGCTTTTAGCCAGATCTACTAGCAAACAGGTATCACTAATTTACCAAAAGCTTAATAGCAGCATTTCACAGGGTTAGCACATGATTTAATGAACACTATAGGCTATCAGTGTATTGAATCATAGTGGTGTCTGTGCATCATATGTGTGTGCATGGAAGTACTTGAGACAACTTACTGTGGAAGCACGCTATCAAGAATTGATACAGACTGGACATTGGCTCTGGAACTTCGATAACGTTAACCTACAACAGAGAGTCAGACATGAACGAGAAGGTACATGCACGTATAACATAACATTGCATTTGTTTACTGTATATTTTCACAATGCAGACAAACATGCACACATGCTCAACATCACTTCAAGAATTGCAATCAGGATCAGGCACCTACCTACCTGGGAATTTGATTGGAGTGATACCACCCCACAATGTAGCCGCGCCTCGCTCACAGCTGTCAACTTCTTAATGAGTGAAGAAGATGCTGCTGAAATCCACGAACGAGCTGTTCGCTACATGATGCGGTATATGGTGTCAGCATTCAGCACATTTTCAGATTTGAAACAATTTGTAACAGACGAGACACCCTTGCACCCTGTAGTGAAGACAGAGGTTGTACCGATGAAAGTTCTCTTTCGAGATGAGAAGTATGTCAGTGAGACAATTGAGATTCTCACTGATATAGCAAAGGATGCACAACTATTGGGACAGCCTCAAGTTAGTTTACAAACACAAAGATGCTTGACTACATGCATGCCATCATAATATGTATGAATCACATTCACTTGTGCATATAATTATGCTTACATTAAAATTTTCCAGGTTGTAGTAGGAGACCAGTTGACGTGTAAGAATATACGCAGCAGCAAACTATGGAGACAAAATGAGAAAAACACCGTTGATACACTTGCATGGGCATGTGAAACACCAGGTATATATACTTCTAAGATGGTGTAACCCTATGTCCGTACATGTATATTATGTAGACTCCAAATATCCAATACAAGGGGGGTCATATGCTTAATTAAATTTTAGTGAACATATATCATGGTGGACATTAATTAGAACAAGTCCTTTCACATATTTCAACCTCACGATCTACACATATATAGTGTGAAGCTACAGTGCATATATATACCTATACATTTGGTGCACACATACATGTACATGCATGAACAATATATAAAGTACTAGCAATGTACACGTGTACGTATGAAGGCTTAACCTATATTAGTGAGCATTACACACATGTATTTGTTGGTAGTTGCTTAGCAACCAAAGTTTTTATAGGCAATTTGCCGGCTATGGGAAGGGGTTGGGTCATCATAAAGTAGGCCAATGATGAACAGAGGTCAACTACCAACAAAATAGTTATCTGCCAGTAATTGGGATGCATTCGACCATGCATCTCATGCACCCCAATTACTGGCAGATAACTATTATGTGCATGTTATTGACTTATTATTACACATAATATTATACATGTAGGTGATTTTCATTTCTTGTGGGAGTGCCTCAGAGTTGTTTTCTCAATGTTCTGGGGAGTCCCATCACAGGATGGATCACTCAGTAATTTAAGAAGCATAATTCGGCGGCTAAATGTTGATGAAAAGGTTAAAGTCTTCAATGTCGGAGATGAATTCCTGATGCATGCGTTTCAAGCCCATCTTACTACAGCCATTATGGAGCAGTTAAAGCTTGAAAATCCATCTGCTCAATATGATCATCCTTGCTCATTAGCATGGCTTCGAAGCGAAGCTGAGAAGCTAGTAAACGAAGTATTGGCACCTACAGAGAGTATTGACCCTATTAATTGTATGCACAAGGCTTTTCTTCATGTGGGATATTCGTATGTTGACCTACGAGAGGCTATTCGCTGGGAGTACGGCCCTCACATCATACGGCATTGGAAGTGGTGGCTACCACGATTCCTGGCCACTGGATGCTCCAATTATGCTTCTGAAGCAGTTAATCTAATTGCCAACATGACTGCCGACTATCCGAAGCACATTGCCTACATTGCAACACACAACAGGACTGTGAACACTAAGGGCAAACCTGGTCATGGAAAACCAGTTGATCAAATGATCGAACATTATAATCTGTAAGTCAGCATGCTATACTAGTATTACTCACATCATCTTGTGCGAATTGCAGGGTATTTAAGCAGACACTGAGATCAGCTGGTGGAAACCTCACTGAAAGACATGTAGAAGAGGTCTCTTTGAGTGCTCTATTCCTGTTAGATGCGGCAAAGAAAACTGATGCAGCATTTGGAGTAGCACCACAGACAACAGCTCACACCATCAGGGACCCTGGTTCTGATGTGTCAAAGATGGTAAAACATCTGGTGGAGAACAAGGTGTCACTTACAGTGGAAGATCGACTGTCTCCAGCTTTCACTGATCCAACAGACAAAGGCTACAAAAAACTATGTAGTTCTTGGCTGAATGAAACACTGTCAAGAAGTCATGTGGTGGATTACAATAGCCCCCCATCAGAAATCGAAGACTTGGTGATTGCTGATGACGATTATCTACATGGCAGAGAAGTAAATAATGATGATATAGACATCGATTATGAACTGTCTGATGTATTGTAGTTAACAATGTTGATCACCCTACTCCAATATACTTGCGTATCAGCTGCAACTTGAACAATACAGTGATCACAAATTTATTTTTTATTGATACTATAAAATTACAAAATAAATTAATTTCTTCTACGCCTCTTGCTACTGATGGGATTAAGTGATAAAATATCTAAAATGACAGTTAAAAAGGTGTCTTGCAGTTCTGGTCTTAAGCCCACGATATTGCTGATGTCCTCTTTGGTCCGTATAAACCGTGCATCTTTACATATCTTATCAATGACGCAGTTTGGACAAACAGCTGTTTCACCAATCATAGCAAATGGTGGATGATCAAGCACGTACTTTTGCCTTTCTTCAAGTATTCTATTTCTCAGCATTTCATCAATTGTTTTGTTGGTTCTCCAGTGTGCACTCCTTTTATTACTGACCGGTACAACATGAGGTGTAGACTCAATTATTTCAAGCTTTGAAGGCAAGCTCAAACGTGAAGGAGGGCAGTTACTGCAACAGGGAGTGGAAGAGCTATCTATAGCAGCTGTATCTCCTATTGCTCTCAATATTCCCCTTCTCAAGCAATTTTCCTTGTTATCACAAAAATCTTTAATCTCTACAGCCACTTTCTTTTTCTGTTTACTGTAAAATAAATGAGCTCTCGATAGACCACCACTCCTACCTGCTCGTCCAAATAACTGTACGATGACACACACTCAATAATAGAGTGAAGCACATCTAAAGTATGCTTGATTACCTGATACATCTCACTCAAATTTCTTGGTACACCGTACACTATCACCAAGTCAACATCGGGAATATCCATACCCTAGTACAATATAATTCAAGTGGCTACTATAAGAGGTGGTAGAGAATGTATACTCTCTCTTACCATTCCGAACGCTATGGTTGATACCAAACACCTGAGCTGAGTGTGACCACTAAAATTACGACGCACTTGAGCTTTTGTGCTCTCCGTGTTTGAAGCATGGTACATATCAACTCGGCTAGGTACAGATAATGTAGCTGCCTTCAACAGAGAGAAAATTTTGCATGCTATCGCCTTTGTTTGCACAAAAATTATGGTCTTCGGAAAATCAAGGGGATCAGGTACAGACAACCGAGAACAAACACCACCGAGGTCTTTCTGAATATCAAGTAATAGTAATACTAATAAAAGATCATACATGATTATTTGCTTACTTTGAGGCTCTTGAGTTCACTAACTGAAAAATAAATATTAGGCCGATTCAGGCTGCGAGAGACTGTAACTTGTTGGTCTAAATGAAGAGACTCAACAATAGAATCATACGTGCTCTGAGAGGCTGTGGCTGTCAAAGCCATGAAAGGGCATTTAATGACAGCTCTGAGTCTTCCTAACTTATCAAATGATGGACGAAAATCTGCTCCCCTAAAACATACATATCGTTGAATTATTACAAATGACTTGCAAAATACATGTGTAGCTATATACCAATCTGTGATGCAGTGAGCCTCATCAATAGCAACTAGAACTAAGTTTCTTTTGACAAATGGTAGGGAAAAAATGGTATCAAAAGACGATGACAAGGCTACCTCAGGAGACACAAAAACTATGACAACAAACGTAAATAATATAAAATGTTCATGATGATATAGACCTTGCACACTCACCAAAACGATACTTTCCAGCTGAAATGTCCTCTGATCTTAAATCTGGTGTGGCTCTTACTGCACCTACCCCAATGCTCTGAAGATGGCTAACCTAATTACCACAAAACCACTATACCGTGTAAACAAGGCCTTTTCGAACATTTCAAACCTGCTCGTCCATCAAACCATTGAGTGGACTGATGATGATTGCCATTGCAGAATCACTGACAGCAAGAGGGACCAAAAACATGCACAGTGATTTTCCACTGCCAGTAGCCAACCTCACAAAAACATCCTTGCCGTGTACAATTGGCAACAGAGACTCAAGCTGGCCAGGTCTGAAATCTGTGTGCTTGTAGTACTTATGTAATGCACACTTCAACTTCTCAGGCATGACACAACCAGCTCCTTCGACCAGACCCCCTGTCATCACAGGACACTTCAACCTTTCCTTACAGAAACGCTTCATTTTTTCAAAAGAGTAGCTACACACACCAAAAAACGGGACACTGGAACTTCAAATTTCAAATCGATCACAGCTGGGCGCCAAAAGTCGCAGTTCACGCGTGAAACCAAAAGGACGTGAATAATTACTGATGGCAAGTATACTGGAGTTGTTTATGATATATATTTTACATGATTTGTGCCATTTACGCCATTTACTTACCTCCATTTTGAGAGTGATGAAGGCCACATCGACACCGATCTCAGTGCCTGGTTTGTTGAATAATTCGGTGAACTGTTGGCAACATTCGACGTATACTGTGGACTAAAGCCAACAGAATAATGTCATTGAGGCGAACGCTGTCTCACAAGAAGACGGCAGCGATGTTCTGCTTTTTTTTCAACTGGAAGGAGTCGATCTTGTCCTGGCAAACACGCGGCAAAAACGCACGCTTGCTCGCGCGATCGCGTGGGCGATGGAGCTAGAAGGCGGGGCGATAATTAATGTCCGCCCACGCTGTCGTTTGGTCAGGTGCTATTGGGCGGTCTCACGTGACGTTAGATACCAGGCTCCCCCTCCTTTCTCGCGTTCGTTGAAATGATCGGGGTGCCTGGGGACGAGGCTACATAACTGCAACATCTACTCTATAGCGGCTGGCGATGGTGAAAGCAAGAGTGTAAATTTACAATAAATTTTGCTAAATTAGAGCGGCGTATATACGGCCCGTAGCCCAGCCATGAGAATGCGTATTGGAATATTTCGCGCTTATGTCCATAGAACCATATGGAAATATATTTCGCGTGACCGACGTACCATAATTGGGGCGAGCCTGAGCGAGCCCCACATAAACGGTACAGCTATGCGCGAATTTTATATTATATATTATATATTATATATTATTATTATGGTACGTCCGTCACGCGAAATTATATCCCCAGCATGGCTCTATGGACATAAACGCGAAATATTCTATTGCGCATTCTCATGCAACGGCCATAGGCGCTAGGCCGTATGTACACCGTTCTAATTTAGCGAATTGTAAATTTACACTCGTGTACAAGAGACAGGGCCAGTGGAACAAAGACAAATATAGCCCCGTTTACACGTACTAATCCAGATTAATTAACGCGCATTCTAACGCGCGTTATCTCTGTCCACACGCGAAACCACAAACCGCGTTGAGGATGTGGTGTGTAAACGCAATTATGGATTGTGACACGAGTTAACCAGTCACCTGAGGTGCTCAATATTTGGAATAAGCAACAAAGATGCTGAAAGAGCGAAGAAGGAGGACTCGATGGCTTGCAAACACACAAGAAGAAGCTCACAGGTTAGTATTTGTTCCTAGTATTGTGCATTCGGGGTCTGAGCATGCGCGCAGGGGTCAGGATTGCCTAGTAACGGCTTGGAAACATACAAGTACACCACTGACAATGGATAAACGTGTTGCTGCTATGATAGTTCGGGCCCATTTATTGAGGAGTAAGCGCAGGACTGTTCAGAGGTTGACGTTGATGAAACAGAAAAGAAGTAGACGCAGGAGAGAATTTGATAGGAGGCAAGCTATAGAGCGATTGGTGTTTGTGATGCTAATGTCTGTGGCATGTTTGAATTTATCACAAGAAAGAATGCTTTGGACAAAAGAAAGAAGTAGTCATTGGTGGGAGCATGTCGTGAAGTCAACATTCACACAGAACGATTGGATAGAGAATTTCCGCATGTCACAGTGTACTTTTTCGTACTTATGTGATGAGCTACGGTCGTCTATTGAGAAGAATGATACTGAAATGAGGAAAGCAATTCCTACCGATATGCGTGTAGCCCTGACACTGTGGTTTTTAGCAACCGGAGCAGATTATCGCACCATTGGCCACTTATTTGGTGTGTCGAAGTCAACCGTTTGTTTAGTGTCTAAGGAGGTATCTTCTGCCATTGTGAAGCTTCTGCTTCCTCGATACATACTTTTTCCTACAGGAGCTGCTTTAAGGGAGGTTGTTGATGGCTTTAAGAATGAGTATGGCTTTCCCCAGTGTGCTGGAGCTGTGGATGGGTCTCATATTCCTATTATCTCCCCAAAAGAATGTCCAGCCGACTACTATAACCGCAAAGGTTGGCACTCCATCATCCTACAAGGAACCGTTGACCATCGAGGGCGCTTTATCGACGTATACGTAGGCTGGCCAGGTAGAGTTCATGATGCTCGTGTTTTCGCTAACTCAAGCTTGTATCAGAAGGGACAAAATGGCAATCTATTGCCTGACTGGAAAGAGCAGATAGCTGGAAGTGACGTACCCCTTGTTGTGCTTGGTGATCCTGCCTATCCCCTTTTGCCGTGGCTTATGAAAGCACACCCTAACAATGGGCATTTGACCACTGAGCAGAAGCAATTCAACTATCGTCTAAGCAAAGCTCGAGTGGTAGTTGAACATTGCTACGGACGATTGAAAGGGAGGTGGAGATGTTTGCTTAAGCTGTTGGATGTGGACGTTGGTGATGTGCCGGAAGTAGTTGCTGCTTGTTGTGTATTGCACAATATTTGTGAACGTCATGGAGAAGAATTCAGTGAGGAGTGGTTAGATGGAGTCGAGTGTCAAGGGAGTGAGTGTAGTTCAGTTGCAGCTCAGCCACAAGATAGTGCTGTCAGCATTAGAAATACTCTAACGTCTCATTTTGCCAACTAAGGAACAAACCATGTAGCATATTTACGTACCAATACACATGTACATGTAACAGCAGTAGCTAGAAATATTATTATTATGGTACATGTACATGTAACAGCAGCAGGTTAAAGAATATTGTATTATGGTAGCAGCAGTTGAATAGTACATAGTTAATCATAATTATCGTGCTGTGATGGTAAATAATCAAATTCGTACTGCCTGTGATAGCTGCTACCCGGACCCTGGAACATCTGGGCCATCATCCTCATCATCCTCATCTCATGTTCTTGATCTTCTTTCCTTCTCTTTTCTTCCATTTCAATCTCTCTTTGCCAACGTTCCTCTTCATTCCTCTGATATCTCTCCTCTGCTTCACGCTGGTACGCCATGAAGGATTCCATTGCCTTCTCCACTGTCCTCTCTGCCTTACTCCTCTTTTGCACTTTCCGTTTCTTTGCGGGTGGAGTAGCTAGGGGGTGTATGTGTGAGTGTGAGCGAGTGCACAATAATTTTATTATGTAGGTACATAATACATTCACTACTATCATACATGCACACCTGTTTCTTCCCCAGTTTCATTTGTGCTGCTCAGTGTTGCCTCGGAAACAAGTGCACTGTCCAAGGGTGCATTCGCTTGAACATCATCTCCATCTATTGACAAACGAGAAATGTATGTATGACATTAGTATTTATTTTGTTGCATTATAATCGTATGTTTATTACTATTTGTTTCGATTTCTTCTCTTCCTTCAGTACTATCGTCTCCTTGAAGGTTTTCAGTGGAACTGCTGCTGCTGTTGGTGGTACCAGTGTCCAGTAAAACTGCTGGTACCGATGCTGGGCGGTGCCCTAAGATGTTGTCCAGCTCCCTGTAAAATTTGCAGACTTTCCTCCCTCTTCCAGTTTGCCCATTGTGATCCTTTGTCTGCCTGTATTCTTTTTTTAGATTTTTTATTTTTGTTCGACATTGTTGCCAATCTCTCTCATAGCCTCTCTCACGCATCTTTGTTGCAATATTGTTGAATATCACTTGATTTCTTACAGCTCCATCCAGTTCCTCTTGAATATTATCCTCACCCCAGATGCTGATGAGAGCCCTGACCTCATTGTCTGACCATGAGGAGCCACGAGAAGTGCTTGGGGTTGCCATAATTGCTCTGTGGTCACTGTGTGGTGGCTAGCTGCTTCAACCCGCTTCCTTTAACTCGCGTCAGCTGTTTACACGCACACATTTCGCGCCTAATCCAGATTCAATCCGGGTTCAACCCACATCCTGAGGTGGGTTACGTAATCCAGTTTCCAATGCGCGTTAGCGCGTTTATACGTATGCGAGTTAAATTAACGCGCGTTCCAATCCGCGTTAAACACTGCGTGTAAACGGGGCTTATGTCTGGCTAAATGTTGAGTTAGCTGAAGAAAGAGAGGCCGGGCTAGCCGGCTACAGCAGATAAGAGACAGACTAGCTGCCGAATCAGCTGGAGAGATAGGCCAGGCTACAGCAGATGCGAGACAGACTACTGAGCTACCGTCGGAGTCAGCTGTAGAGAGAGACTCTGAGCTAGGCTACAATGAATGAGGATTAACCAAAGTGAAAGACTGGCTGCTGAGTCAACGGAAGAAAGAGAGGCCAAGCTACAATGGATGCAAGAGCCGGGAGAGAGAAGGTAGGCTCAGTACAGCGAATGAGAATTAACCAGAGTGAAAGACTGGCTGTTGAGTCAACTGAAGCCGGAAAGAGAGGCCAGATGCAAGACAGACTAGCTGCCAAGTCAGCTGGAGAGAGAAAAGCTAGGCTATAGCTATACAGCGAATGAGAATTAACCAGAGTGAAAGACTGGCTGCCGAGTCTGGACTATTGAAGAAAGAGAAGATAGACAGCAACATCCCAGTGAAAGAGTAACTCGTACTAACAGAAGAACAACCATTCAAACAATGCTCTATAATATACAAACATTAGGTAGTGTGGATTGGAAACCTGGTGACACTGGAATCTGCTGGCTAATTTAAATACAACAATTGCTGTTTTCATTTCAAACTATTTTTATTTTATACTTCCACATTCATCATACCAATTATTCAAATTCAATGCGCAAAGCTCAGGCTCGCCCCAAATATGCCATGCATATCTCTAGTAATATATAATTCGCGCACAGCTGTACTGTTTATGTGGGGCTCGCTCAGGCTCGCCCCAATTAAAATTCTTGATCCCACAACTGTGCACGTGCATACAAGGAGAGCATGCTAGCCCTATAGGCCTAGCCTAGCCAGCGCTACCGCTAGCGCGCGCTGATAGCAGCACCTTGACAAGAAGGGGCATTATTATCATGAAAGTAAGGTAAGTACACACATCACCGTTGGTTGCTAGCTTCAAATTCATGAAGCAGTACTGCTCCTAGCTAGCTACAACCATAAATAATGGACATAATGGTCAAATGAAGCGGTAGCATCAGAGAGAGGCGGGCGGTGGACGGGAAACTATGTTCTCATTTGGAGTGGCCTTAGAGAGTTTATGTAGTTAGAACATCTACGTGAATGTAGCCTGTAGGCAAGGCCCATCTGTAATTTTATCATGATCATAATGATTATGCATGTCAAGTGAGTCTTTCAATATTGTGTGTGCATGTATGTATAACTGCAACATAATTATGTAGCTATAACGCATGCATGGATGGATGTGTGGATTCTGTGTTATGCACACAAGCACTTAGCCTATAGCTACCAAAGCATGCAAGGGAGACTCGAGTGATTGTTATTTACTCTTAGACTAGCTAGTTGATATAACTTTATCTAAATTACACAAGTAGGTATTTTTGCAGGTATTGAACGCATACTGCTTTTGAGCAACAACACTGAGATGCTGTTTGTCATGATAATAATAATATTATGACAAACAGTATAATAGCTAATTGAAAGAGATTTCAGGACTAGATATATAGCATTAATATAACTTGATGTTGTATATCATACGAGTTATAAACTTAACCATGGATTGATACATTAAACATGGACGGTATGGCAATGCTAAGTCATAGATTGTAGAGGAGGGTTATGGCTAAAGCATACTGCCAGTAATATTGGGTATAGGTCGTCATACTCGTATACGCGATTTAGCAATTACCGGTAGCTAAGTGTGCTACGTGTACGTGTACGTGTGACGTGCATGTACTTCTGCACGTGACCTGCATGTGGCTTGCGTATAATATAATTCATGATTATTTGCATGTGACGAGCATGCTAGGGGCATGCTGTAGAGTGCATTCACAATCACGGTGTACACCTGATCAACTCGAACGGTACTGTACCATAATATGACTCATTGGCTTGCTCCAAAATTCAGGGAACTGTTATTGTTTTGAAAGCACCCTAATACACACATTAGCTTAATTTTAGTAAACTGACCCAGTATGTTTAGAAAACCATGTGATGCACTATCACAATGGCAATGTACGTATGTGATGACAATAACATACGTAATTTATGACTTAAAACAACTTACTTTTGCTAAATAAAGTTCAGCTGTTTATCAAAACTCAGTGGCATACTGAAAGCTATGATAACGCGTATGGTCAGCTGACACACATGACTATCATGCAGACAGGTTGGGAAATACAAGTACAAGGCTCTGGGGGCCCCAGCTGATCACTGAGTGCCTTAATTGGCAACAAGTATAATAGAAGCTTGGTTGTGTCATACTATGACGATTATGTTTGTTAATTATATCAACAAGTTAAAAGCTTGAGGCTTATTGGCAGAAACCCCTTGTACCCCACCTTCTTACAACAATTATGCATGCTGTGATTGGGTTCTTCGAATTCTGGCTGTGGTGTGTGAGAGGGGATTACTGCATGATCAACTTATAATAATATTAAGTACGACCACCTGTGTTGATTCTGGTGATAGATTGTTGATTTTGTACAAGTAGTAAAGAAGGTTCAGTCACAGAATCTCCTTACGTCAGTTACTGGAGTAAATCCTGTTTTGGTTCCTACTACATATAGCAGAACCAAATTACATAATTATTATGCAATCAACATTGTAGCAATTGCATGTCAGTTGCAACTATATATTTACTATGGCAGACAGATTTCATAGTAGTGCAGCTGCTGAGTCAATTCTCGGGGAAATTTTTTTGCTTGCTTTCTTCGAAAATCGATATCCACTGGGAATTTAAATTTAAACATAGTAAAGTGCTTTGGTGGTCTCCCATCCCATCTTAAGAAGAATTTATGATATAAATTTAATAATAATATTTATTATTCGAATTCATGCACCATATTATTCATATTCCATGGATAATATTTGCCTGAAATAATGATTGTGATCAACAAGCCGGGGTATATGAAATCATATCCATATTGGTAATACTAAATTTGTGGAGCTAGTTAATAATAATATGTGTATTCAATGTGAATAATATAATATTATATAGCAACATTCACTGATGACCTATATAACAGCTGGGTAGTTACCCCCCTCGACACAAAAAATTTGAATAATGTCATGTTATACAGACTATGGTCTTACAGGGAATATCATGGTAATTTCTATTCCATTCATGGTTCTATTATAGAGCTATTACTTTTTCTGCATTCAAGGGCACAATGCAATAATAACATTATAATGATTCCTAATTTTTACAATGTCCTATACCGTTTAAGAAAACAATGATTGTATTGTGTACAATGGGTCAACTACGTGACTAGTATAGTAGTAGAATCTGATAATAAAATCCTTATTTAGCAAACCAGAGCCATAACAATACTAACAATGTTACTTTATGGCTTCGGTTTCAGTAGCTAATTGTTATGGTTTTAATAGGTGGTCAGATGATATTATACACACCGGATATGGGACTGCACCAGGCCAAGTACCAAGTACTACTGTAACAACTTAAAGTAAAACCAGGGGTTCCCCACAAACTAGCCAAATTATAATTAGCCATTAAATTTGCTACCGTATCCTTCACTATAGTGGTGACTTTAAAAGCAGGTTGTATAGGAAGGTATGGCAAAAAAATTAGCTACTCTATCCAGGAACTAATAGCCAAAGTCAGTAATAATAATCTAAGACTTGTAAAATGGCTACATGATTTTGTAAGCTTCAGGAACCCCTGCATGAAAACTTACTACTAATAATATTATTATATTAGGCAATGTAGCTACATGACTATAAGTATTAATAATAGCAGAGCTGCAGGATCTGGTAGCTACTGATGCAGGCTGGTATAGTTTGGCGAGCACTGATTCAGAAACTTGAATTTAGTATAACCTGAATCAATAATACGTATATACACTTCACATTTAGTTAAATATCCTATAATAAAATTAAGGCAAAATACTATTAGTAAACAATATAATTTTAATATTATTAATGTTATATATATATAGCTAATTATAATAGGCAAATTCAACACAAATAACTATTATAACAACATGAAGAACTGACTCGTTTTGGGTTGGGGTCAGACTCTTGCTTTTTCTACACATAGAACAGACCATTGATGTATACCCTACAAGTAGGGGAGAAGCAAAGTGAGTCCCCAAGCTGCTGTACCCAATATATTATTGTATTTGCCATCAAATATAATATTATATTATGTACAATGTCATAATAATAGCTGCATGCATGAGTGCTGTAAAACTGCAGGGTTGTGAAAGGACCATGTAGCTATGGGGTCATAGTACAGTAAAGGGGAGAGGTTTTATACATGTAGTTAAGAACATTAGCTGGCCATATTACTTTGCTTGCCATCTTTCCAATGGTATGATAATATTATAATATGTGAAGGCAAGAAGCAAAGAACAGAATCACCTCTGTGACAATGAGATTGAGAAGTTCTTCTGCTGAACTGACGCTGCTTCGCTAGACCTTTGGATTAACATCTATTCATAGCTAATTGTGTTCCATAGACCAGACCTTTGCGTCTGGTTTTATTCATAGTAACTACCATTCATGGTAGTTACTATTATCAGCAAAGTCCATATTTTTTTTTTTTAATCTGCATGCACGTTTGGATTAAATGCAGGCAACTATATAGCTAGGGGACATGACTGCTACATCTATCCTATGCTCTATGGCCAGAGATATAGCTTCCTGCATCTCAAGTGTCTTTTCCATTGTGGACTTGCAACAGTTACTACAATTCTAGTGTAGCAATAGATTCAGACACACGTGTACAAATCTTGAGATGGCGATTTTTGTGCTAACAAAAACACAACCAATTACTTTTACCCCATGTGCATGTACGCAGGGTATTATAGGACCAGATACAATTTTTTTGGGGGGGGGGGGGGGGGGGGGGGCAAATGTACCCTAAACCCTGATCATGACCATTACTATGACATTGTGCTTCACAGCTCAAAAGGAAACTCACATTATTAGCTTCACTGTGAGCATCAGCGATCTCTTCAACTACTTCTTCAGGTTGAGATATCCCATGGTTGCATTCTGCATCCAATTCCATATTCAATGCTAGTGGAGTCATACTTGGTCTGCTACTACTTTGTGAAGCCATGACAGAGCCTGATACCATGAATGGACTACCATTAGGGTCTAGCTGTAGTGATGTCAATGGTGTGCTACTACTAGGAAATAGAAATGCGTCCAGTGCATTTGAAGATGTCCCTGTATCTGTATCTGATTCATTGTCAGTATCTACTTCATGTTGTTGTGTAATAAAACTATCTACATGTAAGTTTACATGATGTTGGTGTGCATGGGTAGATCCCATGCTTTCACGTTGTGGTAGTGGCAGTGAAATAGGTTTCGCTTTAGCTCCTGTGTATGATTGTTCTAGACAAGTACGGTGTCCACTAGGTAGAGAACTAGGTCCAACTCTAACTGATTGTTCCAAACTATAGTTGGTCTCTGCTTTAGGTACAATTAGGTTATCACGACCTGATTCGGGTATAGGTTCATGTACCTGCAGCAATTACATGTATAATACGAGCTGATTATTATTATAGTGCATGTTATTACTTGTCGAAACTAATATACTAGTGAGATTAACAATGATACGCAAGAAAAAGTTAATTGACACACCTTGTTGGTCAAAACACGATCTAGACCACACCCAACCCTAATACACTCTTGCTGGTACACACCCCTCAAATGGCAAATCACACCCACAAGTACAAAAGCAGAACATCTAGATAATAAAGGGACACTGGTGTGCACAGGGACGTACCATAGTATCTTCATTTGGCCCGATACATCCAACTGCTTCTTGGGATCCAATATCTTCAGAAGGGCTGAGTGGATCATCCGCTTCACCTTCGAATTCTTTAGATGCTCCAATAGCTCCAGCATCACCTGGAAATCCTTCTGGATTTTCAACGTTCTGCTTGGCTTCAGTCAGTCTAAAGTCTCCAAGTTGTTCCTTTGGATCTGGAGAGCTCACTAGTATTCCAAAATTTTCTTCTGGCTCACTACGTATGCATGACACTTCCACTGGATCAATAGAGTCCTATAGTAAGCAATTTTGACATTCAATAACAATACCAAGAATAATATTATACATGTACCATGTCCCCATGGGCACTTAAGCATAACTCGTGATTGTGGCCCGTATGGGCGCTTATCTGGGATAATACGTTTGTCTAGAAGCTATTACATTGACAATACATTGTATTTAGAGGAACCTTATGACAATCCACCTGATAATCTCTGATAGCAGAGAATGCCACTCATTTGTTTGTGCCACTTAGTGAGACATGCTTCCACGATATCAGTATGCGTAAACAGCATTCCTGTTGGTGACGTTTCAATGAACCCCTCGAAATGCGCCTATATACCTGGGAGTGGGCACTTGCCGGGGATTTTACGGTATATATATGGATATTCCCTTGACTACACATTTTGCTTACCTTTTCATTTACAGTGGATCCAGGCTGCTTAGATACATCTGGTGGTGTACGATCGCCCTACAATCCACACAAAACAGCAAGTTACATGTATTCAATACACTATAGTGCTTGGAGATTCTTACCGGTGGTGGTTGATCCATAGGCACCACCTTATATTCTAAACCATCTCCCTGGAAACATACATTTAAAAGTCAGTGTGAAAAATCTTGTAATAATTATATTATTATATACATATGCTGTGACGTGCGACAAACTGCTGAGCTCACATTTGCTTACTATAACAATATTATTATGACGCAATACACCAGGTGTACAAGCATGGCACAATCATGCGGCGTGGTTGCATAGAAACATGCCCACAAACAAAATTAATACTGCTGTACGTGGTGCGGAACAGCTGTAACCAAAATTGTAACATACATGCATCCAAACCAAAAAGGTCGAAGGACACTGCGTGCATGGCTAAATCATGTGTACCTAGTCTAAACTTCATGGGAAAACAGGATCTGGGGCTTCTTATAGCTTATCAATCATTGATAGTATCAAGTATCATAGACTTGTGCCCACCTCAATGTTGTATACTAGGAATAACTATCAAGGTTCACTCTGATTGATTTCGAGCAGCTTATAAATAATTTTAAAAGCAGTCCAGCAATTATCATTTTTACACCCTATCACAAAAAAATACCTTTTCTATAGGCTCCAATATCACTGAAATAAGAAACATATACATGTATATAATAACTATATTATATTTAAAGAATAAGCCCTTACATGTACATGCACATGTAAGACTTAGTATGGGATGCCAAATGTATTAATAATATATACATGTACATACCGAAAAAACAACAAATACATGTACATGCATGATTACAACATTTACTGTATAATAATATTATAGATAGTAGACATGGATAGCCCCCCCCTCCCAATTGCATTAGAATGGAAGTGGATACCTTATACATGTAGAGGGACTCAGGGAAGTTTCACATAATATACAAAATTTTCCATTTTTTATGGATAGGTTGAGTGCCGTAAAAATGAGATTTTAAATGGGAGGAGAAATTATGACGTCCCACAAACCCAAATCTAAATTCAAAGACCTTAAGACTAGCCATGAAAATTAATTACAATGGATTATCATACCTTTACGTGTACGTGTACGTAGTGTGATGAAATAGACAACAGCAATGATAATGGCAACAATGATGGCGGCAGCAATAGTAAGAACAAAGACAGAAACACCAACAGCAACGCCAACTGTCACACAGAAAGAAAGACATTGAAAATCACTATAATTTTATACACCTCTACATAATAATATTGTAATAAATATAGAATATTATGCTACAGGTCCAGGTGCTGATCCAGAAATTTTGCACGGAAGGTGGCTACCCATAGTTAACTATACTGGTGCAAGGGGTGTAGGGGGGTGGCTGATTGATAATGGTGGATGCCTCCTTTACTATGTTGCATAAAAAAAACTAGTGAAGGTATCCACCCACCCCCGTAAAGTGTTGTAATACAGGCCCATAGTGAAGTAGGATACTCTCCCTCCCTCTCTATTATACACTCTTGGTGTTGGTTTCCCCTACGCCCATGGTATGTTATAATCTCAGAGACCTACATGTTCACTTTAGGCTGTGACCTCAGGGGCTAATCCAGGGTCATGACCTTTGAAATGATATTCACAGGCTTGAGGCCTCCAGCTGCTATGTGATGTTGTAGGACAATCTGTGAAACCACTTTGTATGTGAATATCATTACAAAGGTCATGATCCCCGTAAAGGGTTGTAATACAGGCCCATAGTGAAGTAGGATACTCTCCCTCCCTCTCTATTATAATATACTCTTGCCAACACCCAGAGCCACACAGATGTGCCTAACCTCAAAAACTAGGATAAGATGGTCTAACCATAATGAAGTTAAAATTATGGTATATACCATTAGAACCATCCTGCGGTCCAGGATCAGACACACTTTCTTCAGTACTAGTGCCACCAGTAAAGGAATCAATGCTCGAAGTCGCTGTGCTGCTTTCAGGAAGAGTAGCTGGTGTGGTGGTAATAGAAGGCCTTTCTGTCACTCCTATATACGTACGCAAGAAATGGTACATTAATCATAGTGTCTGCTATAATATTATCCTAACTTACGAAAATAAGTTGTATTCATTCTTCCAAGACCATTATTTGTACAGGTAACAGAAGAACTTTGCATGCTTAGCGATGCTCTGATTACCAATTCAGACTCAATAAGTGTGCCATCCATGTCGTCAACGATGTTAATAACCCTAGCAACAGTACCATCAACCAATTGGCTACGTTCAGTGTGACCAGGTTGATCAACAAAGGATAGCCGTAGATCTCTGCCATCAGCTATTGGTCCGATGTAATCATCACTCTGCCAGATGAGAATGGCGCCTCGGGTAATGCATCGGAATACTATCACTTGATCATTGTAAGCTATATTTCCATCGGTTAAATTGCTTGTCAACTCCACTATTTGTGACACCACCCCTGCATATAAGAAGTATTGCACCATAATCTCAGTAACATATTAATATTATGAAATTATTTCTTACGAAATTCGGTTGTGTTCCTTCCTCCAAGGCCGTTATTTGTGCAAGTGACAGCTGAAGATAAACTGGTTGCTAATGATGCCATGATTCGTAGTTCAGATTCAATGACAGTATCCCCATTGACATTAGTAACACTAATTAAGCTTGCTACAGTACCATCAACCAACTGGCTGGATTCAGTGTGACCAGGTTGATCAACAAAGGATAGCCGTAGATCTCTGCCATCAGTTATTGGTCCGATGTAATCATCACTCTCCCAGATGAGAATGGCGCCTCGGGTAATGCATCGGAATACTATCACTTGATCATTGTAAGCAAGATTCCCGCTGGTCAAGTTACTTGTTAATATCACCTCAGATGCTTCATTATTAAGAAAATCCAAGTCATTATTGGTAAAACATAATACTATAATTGCAATCACCTTGAGTATTGCATGCCAGAAATAGCACCATGTAAACCACAGTGTATGAAAACATCCTACACAAAAAGCAATGCATATAATATGTATAATATTGTATACATGTACATGGATATTATTATACATGTATGTTAAAACATTAGCTGGATATGGTATCATACCCATATATAGCTATTGTTTGTGGCAACACATGCTGTTATACAGTGTACAAAATAGCACTCATGAGTATTATTTTGTACACACCATATAACGCCCGGAAAGGATCTGGGGACTGGTGAGCGTTTTCTTGGTTGTGCATCATCAGCAAGCACCCAAAGCCGACCAAACAAAGCAAATGCTCACCAGTTCCCAGACCCTTTCCTCTTTTTGGGGCGGGGTCTGGGGACAAGACTAATTACATCTCTAGTAGAAATTTACTTTTCTGAAACAGTAAAGGTATCGAATAGTAAGGGTATTGAATCGTGAAATTTGGCACAGGTACAGGTGAATATGAAAAATTATCCTAGAAATATTTAAAAGTTTGTCATCTGTTTTCATTTTCAAGTAATACCTTAAAGCATTTGATTATGTGATATTGCATAACTTAAAGATGCCACTTACACACACATAGAACTACTCTCTACCAATAAACACGTAGCTTCTGTGTTCTTCGATGCACGTAAGGCTTTCGACTCCGTACCCCATACCAACCTCATCCAATCATTAATGTCTGTCAGGATTGATGGTGCTCTCCTCGGCTGGTTCTCTGATTATCTTTCGGGGCGGAAGCAGAGGATGGTTCTGGAAGGTTAATCTTCCTCCTTGGCTGATGTTACCTCTGGTGTTCCCAGGGGTCTATCCTGGGACCGTTGTTGTTTTCCATCTTCATGAATTCGATTGCTAAGCTCCCCCTCTCTGAAGGGGCTAGGATCATCTTATATGCCGACAACATCCTGTTATATAAACCAGTGAATTCAACTGACTCAGAGGACATAGGTGATCTTCAGTGCGATATTGATCAGATCTTTGAGTGGATTAGATGTCAGAGTCTGTCCCCTAACTATGTCAAGACCCTGTTGTTACCTGTTTCTAGGTCTAGGTGTAAGTTGCCTATCAGCCTAACTTTGAATGGCCACCCCATTCCCTCATGTGATACTGTTAAGTATCTCGGTGTGACTCTCTCTTCAAGGTTTTCTTGGGCTGATCACATTCAATCTACTTGTAAGGCTGCTAGGCGGAAGCTGGGTCTGGTGCATAGGACCTTCCACATGGCACCCCCTCAAGTCCATCACACTATCTATCACAGTGCTATTCTTCCAAAACTGGACTATTGTTCCGCCATCTGGGATCCTCATCAGGAGTGCCACAAATCTGAACTTGAGAATGTACAAAAATTTGCTGGTAGAATTATTACAGGCCAATGGAAGTCCACTTACTCAAATTTATTGACCAGATTAAACTGGCACCCCCTTCATGTTCGCCGTAGACATCAGAAGTTGAAAATTTGTTTTAATATTTTAAATAATTTATCTATTATTCCTTCTTCTGTTTTTACTCCACACTCTCACCCTTCTGCACGTATCCATCATTCAAAACGCATTTTTAAACTATTCGTACGTACACATGCTCATAGACATTGAATTATTGATATTATTTCCATCTGGAATTCACTTCCAGATTTTATTGTCACTTCATCACCTGATCTTTTTAAATGTAGACTTAAAGCTTATTTTTCATAGTCCCTGTATTTATTTTTGCCTTGCTTTCTGGCACATGTCCTTATATTATTGCCTTGTTCTTTCTGTTTTCGGAATGACATTTTACTAGCTTAAATGCTATTTAGTCATTTCCTGAATACTCTGCCTTATCCTTATTTTTGTTGCTTACCGTATTGTCTCTAATTTAACGGACATCTCTAATTATCCGGACACCATTTTGAATTATTTATTTACCTCTAATTACACCGGACAGTCAACGAAGTACGAATTTTTGTTGTTCTAATCATCCGGACATCGTTGTTCTAAATGCGGACAGCTCGGCTAGCGCGCTACCTATACCCGTATCAGTGTATGAAGGAGGCGAGTTGTTCTCGTTCCCAACATGAATAGGGAGCTCCAGGTACCGTCTCGTTTACTTGATCTCTGCAGCTGATCGATCGCATGCCCATTTGACCGAATGCGCATGCGTGAAAGCGTGTTCTAATTCATCGGACACTTCGAACGCCAACTATTTTCGTGTGTTCTAATTATAGCAGACATTGGCCAAAATATTTATTTTTCTGGTGTCCGTTAAATTAGAGGTAATACGGTATATGTGCATTTGAACTTCTATAGAGAAAAAATAGTGACCCTTTACCATATACAATAAAGCTACTAGGGATGTGGTAATCGTTTCATTATTAAACAAAAAGATCTGCATGGTTAGCCCGTGCATTTGGGATAGCCCCACCAGGGTTTCATTTAGGGGGGGCGGGGGCGGGAGGGGTCACTTGCCCCCCCTTGGAAGCTGGCTGCCCCCCCTTGAGAGTAGCCACCATCCATACATGTAATACCCACACAAGTAAAATATTTAAACGGTGAAAGTGTCCAAAGTGGCAGTTTTGCTCATTTTTAAGCCATAAATTAGCTGAAGCTTCGTGCTACGCACGGTAGGAGACACATCCTACATCCTTGCAACACTTGACTTGAAATAGAGGGGAACCAGTGGATATTACTGACAGACTTTCCCCATCCTAGCACTCAGAAGGCACCAGAAACAGTCTTAGAGGTTGAAACATTAAAAAATTTCCTGGGGGAGCATACCCCCAGACCCCCCCTAATAATGAAATTAATGAGCACAACGTCATTCTTTATGGATGGAAAAATATACTATAGTCTTTGCCCCCCTTAACTCTGGAATTGTCGCGTTTGTCCCCCCTTGACAAAAATCCTAAATGAAACCCTGCCCACGTAGTACTCAGTGGCTAAAGCCGCCTCTACTTGTTAAAATTCGATGGCATCCGTGAGGCCACTCCAATTTGATGAATTGTTTCACGAGTACGGCGACTCAATATTTTGCCAATTTGATTCATAAATGTAAATTTGTGGGTGTGGTTTAAAAGCGCGCATGCGCATTTGCTGCCATACACAGGCACCTAGCTGCACCTCGTGATAGCTACAATTTTCATGTAAATTCTTGTGGGAGTCAGCTGTGGATCAGTGCTGAAGTAAAGCGGAGCCCCGGGAGTGTTGTGCTGGTTTCATCTGCCGTTTTGCCAGCCACAGTCGAGGATACTTTGTTGCACACAATCAGAAATAATGAAATTCATAATTCTTATAATGATATTCATAACCTTTTAATGATATTCATACATGACATTTACAAATTTATTCCTACCTACCGACTCACTCTTTCTGGCTATCCTACTCGTGAAACAATACATCAAATTGGAGTGGCCTGAATGCAGTCGAGATCAAGTTGATCAGTGATCAAATTTCGAAATTTTGTGCTTGATCCCTTGATCGCACTACTGAAAATCTGATGTTGATCCTTGACCATCCAGCATAATATTAGCCACCATAGCCTCGTACCCATGCCCTGGGTACGAGGCTATAGCCACCATTGTTGAGCAACTAGAAGTCTTCGGCCATTTTCAAGCTAGCCCCCTGATTCTTAGGTTTGATCTTACCATCTATGATCTTTAATACTTTGACCCCAGTCACTGATGGGATTACAGTCACTCTGAATACTGATTTATGGTGATTTTGAATCAAGAAACCGACCGTACACCCGTATAGAGCGGACCATTCAGTTATTACTTCCGGGCAGTTTGGGTTCTTGAAAAATATATAGGTACGTTATTTACATAATTTAATATCTTTACCTTGTCCGAAAAAGGCTGAGTCACGGTTAATACAGAAAATCGCCAGCGAAGGTATTAAAGTTGGGTGACAATCATCGCATGGTTTTGAATTGTTTGGGGTGGGTCTGGGCCCGCCCCCCGGGCATGCATGGCGCATGGCATGCATGGCGGAGACTTGCCACGTCACGGTACGGTACGCGTGCGCGTATACGCGGTACGGTGGTATTTCCGTGTGACGACCATGTACCATTGCATTATCGTCTTTCTCTGCATGGCTGTTTGATGGGCAAAACTCGAGAAAAACGACAAAGTAAAGGCGTAATATGACAGTATGGCTTGTAGACTGTATTGACAATCTTTACCATAATATTGTGTGTGCACCATTGAAATCAGAACTATACAGCTATGTGGTCAAGTCAATTTTCATAATTATTATTACCCTATACTTCTGTACACTCTTTAAGTCACGCAATATTGCTATTATTGTCCTTTGCTGGGATTAATATGGAAGAACGACTCGCGAAAATATTAGCAGGTCCCCGAAACCCAAACCCTGTCACACTAACGCAAAAATTTGGAGTCACGGCGTTCATCCATATAGACCCCTTTGCTTTTCCGCAAGAATAAATTATAGAGAGAGACGAAATCCAGCGCTAGCAGTAACTAGCTATAGCCATCTGATCAAAATTTCCGATAATAATTATTATAGATCTACATTCAGGATTATTGTCATGCATAATAATAATTTATATAAAGTTCATGATGGTATTATAATAATGACTGTGCAACTAAGTACTATGTAATTGTCATAACTTAATATTTTCAAACATCTAATTAATTAAGCCACTGTTTACGATGACTTTGGCGTTGGCTTTGGTGGCCTTGCAGGTACATTGGTCATACTCCTGCATTATAAACTCAGAGGCTGATGCATGCATACATGCTCAATTTGGATTGAATTTACTGACCAATTATTGTTTGGTTTAGGTGGGAGTGCAGGCACTAAAGCTTCTGATTCTGTCTGAATTGTTGACTCTGAGTAATTTTCCTCTCTATTAGTTGGTGGGGGTGGTGGTTCAGATTCTACAACTGCAGGATGAATTGGTGGGACCCAATTCATGTTGATTTTCACAGGAAGTTCCCCTATGCATAAAAAATCATGATCATTATTCAAGCTAGGCTCCCAGTTTTGTAGCACACAACTATTATACTGAAATAGGGTCAGGGGACAAGGCTATAATATTATAACATTACCAGTTTTATAAAATTCATCAATATCTTGTCCCAGTTGTGTAAGATTGATCTCTTTTAAAATTCTAGCAACATCTTTCCATGTTGGTGGTTGTTTACTGTTTCGTAGCCAGTAGTCCAGCATTTCCACGATACAATCATTGGGAGAACACTGTTTGGCAAAATTGTCCAAAACATCTCTGTGTATCCCAGCTCTTACTCCAAACTGATACCACTTAGTAGTAACTTGTTGTCTTAACTGAATCAACAAAGTATCCAGATTGACACAAAGGGACTTATCTGGTATTATCAAATGATATGAAAACTTGTTAAAGATCCATATCTTAATTATAAAAGGTACACGTACAACACGGCACGTACCTACTGGTTTCAGTGGTAATACCCTATTGTTTTTGTCTGTATGAAGCTTGTGATTGATTTGTACATACTCAATAGGTGTGTCATCCAGATTAAGAAAGCTTGGTGGTATATTTTGATGACCCACTTCCGCATACACGAGACCTTCTTTAGCATTCTATAATGGAGGTACGGTGTGCAATAAATAATAGTTAGACACCAAGGACAAGGGATCTATACAATATATATTTAGCATCCTGCAATAATTGAGGCATCAACAAGTGTGAATTAGATGTATGCAGTGCTAATCAGCTGCAGGGGGGAGGGATGATTCAGAAATCCTACATAGAATGATGAGGTGGCTATAGCTACTCATACTGGTGTAAGGGGGATGGCTGTAATGATGGACATCTCCTGTTACATTTTTACTACCCCCCCCCCCCCCTGGATCAGGCCTGCTAATATACATGTAAGGAGGCTGTGGACTGTGGCACGTACTAAATGACATAGTATATACATGGCTGCATGCATATGCATGGTCCCACTTTAATGAAGGTAGAGTCAAAATTAAGGATTAATACACACCTTAGTGTCCGGCTGATCATGATGAAGAGAACTGTAGTCAGTGGTAGTTTCCTGGCTGGAGAAATATTGGGTGTCATGTGCAAGGGTAAATAGAGTTGACAGAAAAGTCTACCACATGCCACACTTTTTATTAGCCTATATATAATATAATAATGCGGAGTGGTCTTACGTGTGGTTCAGTAAAAACTATAATAGGGAACTCTATTTGAACTTATCTGTGTCTTTATTACCATTCATTCTGCCATCTTCTGCTGTCAGAATTTGATAAACCTACGTGACATAGTATTATGCATCAACCATTAATTAGCACTATTTTTTTTAGCAGGCGTACCTTTCCTTTTCACTAGAAGGACACCCCCTATTATAGCACATAATATTACAGCAGTTCCAAACACTAGTGCAGAAGATAATGTTCCCAGTATCACACCAAGTGTGGCACCTGTTAATCCAAACTTTTCGGTAGTAGTTCCTATTTATTTTGTAATTTTATAGCATAATTTTCACAATACTATTATCATAAATACTTATCCAGCTTAAATTGTCAATTAGCATTCAGTTAAGTGAAAAGTTCTATAGTGGAATCCCTCTATTCTGGACACTCTTGGGACAACCTGATTAAAGAAGGTGTCCTCATTTCAAGTTGTTTTTTTTTTGTATGCCGTTCCATGTAGCTGGGAGTGTGTATGGTATCCTGATTGAAGGAGATGTACTGCGTGTGGGGTGTCCTTATAGAGATAGAGAGGGGGAGGGGGGTCACTGTATCTGCCTTCAATCGTATATCATGCCTGAAAATCCTAATCAAAATACGGTGCTAAAATTTCTATATAGCTCACACGTGTGCATGTATTTGTGTGATTTTATAGCATGATCACTTTCACTACTAATGAACTAAAATGACAACCTATACACATATACAGTAACAATAAACTGTTAAATGATTACATTGGAAAGAGGATATGGTAAACATGCAGTCAAATAGAGCTAGAGCAATCGCCTCAAGATATTCAGTTTTTATCTAATGTGTACACAGCAAGATTTCCTAGGTTTGATATAGATAAATAGGTATATTAAATGTGCACACATATTGAGGTCATGCACTTGGTTTACGCACAAGCTTAAGTCCAACAATAGCTGTATAATAATGATCAGGCCATGAAAGAAATAAAATTGCAAGCTAGAGTACACATGAATCATGCATGACCGTCCATAGTGACATATACCTATACGATTAGTCTGTACCACATTAAAATTTAATTTCATTGGAAGACTCTATTCACCTGCTCACTTATTGCATGACCATGTCAACCAAATTATCTGCATTAAAAGCTTACAATTCAGTGTCGAAATACTAAAACAGGTGACAAGGTTTAAATTTTGACCTCTTCACTTCATTAAACTAACAAACTAACTTCTGATAGTTAATATCATGAATTTTCTTGTTCATTAACTAGTTGTACACTTGAAGCTATAGCTTATGATAATAATATTATAATGCTTGTCATGCATTCATGCAAAATTTAATACGCTATTATTATGATGGCATACTTTGTCCAGTGGGAGCTTGACTAGTCACAGGTGGACAATCAGTTATGTTGTCAAAAATCCCCTGCAGATAGCCATCATAGTCAATAATTACTGGACCAGTACCACATTTACCTGAAATGAATAGTTATAATCGTTGAAGTTGTTTATGCTCTAAGAATCGTAATAATATAATAATAATATTATGCATAGTTTAATAGTAAGAGACCCATGATTATACATAAAAAAATGAACTTAATACTAAGTCTTACTGTAATAGAGTCCAATTAGAGGTGCACTACTCAGTTCTCCACAAACCATTATACTCATGTTGTACCAGGTGTCGTATCGTATCATGAGTTCAAATAATATTGGTCCTACACCTTTCACAGAAATATTGCGTTCTTCTGGAATGATATTGATGTGATATGGAAAAGATGGATTTGTTCCGTTCAACTGAAGTGAAACCGATAAATTGATGAAAGTACTTCCACGAAGCTCAGACAGTGATGTGAAGTTTACTATGTGAACAGCTGTATTAATGAAAATAAAACAGAACCACCTTATATACGTACTCCCATTGTATTGACTGAACTATATACTCTAACAGAGTTCATGTGTTTATTTTAATAGCTTATAGACTATTTACGGAGGTCTAAAATCCCTTAATGTTATCAATCCATCTGTATAATTATTATAGGCAAAGGTCATAGTTATTATTGTACAGGCAGGTGTGTGTGCCTTACCCTGTGTACTCTTACTATAGCATGCTAAGGTTCCAATACCGTAGCCAGTATATGGACTTTCAATTGAAGAGAGTCTTGTCCCAGTTTTAATAAGTTTAAGAGAATAATAATTATGTACCTACCCCGTACAGCATTATCCGTCAGTGGACTATTGTTGTATACAACATTCACTCTAGTTGATGAGTTGGTACGTGTTTCTCTGTCTACACAGACTACTATGGTTCCATTTACAACACTGGTTGCAGGACTGATCAATAATCTTGACATTAGTGTGTTTCCAGGAGGAGAGATCCTTGAGACAATGAATGAGATAGAACCATTACTAACTGTTTGTGTATGTGGTTGAATTGATGGTGTCACTGAGTCAACAGCAGATTTTAACGTCGTATCTTCTGGTGGCAACAAAGTGATGTTCCATTCAAGAACTCTTCCTTGTATGGTACAATTTATCTCCAATTCATCTCCACTGCACACTGGGGCTACATCAGCATTGATACCAGAAGAATTTATAGTCACACTGCCTGTACACAAGAGATGATGATCATGTTCTAGCTACTACAGTAACTATGAATTCGCCAATGAAGGCTTTCTTAATACCTGCTATACATGTACAGTACCCTAGCAGGAGATAGATCGCGTACACATACTCTGCTTTCATGATAATTATTATAATCCTGATATCTGCAGCTAGCCGCTGTACAAGATGATGAGACCCAACAATACGCGATGCAACGGTCAAGGCACGTGCTGTTTGGTAAAGATCGTCATACCTGTGCGTGTTTCTAGCATGCGTATTATTATAGATAATAGGAGTAGATATCCTCCTTGGTCCCAAACGTTATGCTTGTTCATGAATAACCTCCCTGTTAGAGTAATATTATCATGGGGATAAAGTTGTGTGCTGAATTTTTCCCCAATGTTTATAATAATATTATTATGCTGGCATGTTTAATCTCCTGATCAGGCATAATATCATAGGCACAGCATGCTGCCAAACCATGCAGACAATTATTGTCATAGTAAATTTAATGCAAGTCACAGTAATGATATATAATTTGCCTTGTGTACGTGATGGATCACTGTACCACAAAGCCAATTATTGTATAATAATATTATTATCTATGATGATTACAACCACAGCAGGTGCAGTGATTTTAAGTTCTCCTGAAGTGTGCTGTGGAGATGAATTGGAAATAAATTGCACCGTACCAGGAAGAGTTCTTGAATGGACTATCTCTTTGTTGCCACCAGAAGATACCACGTTAAAATCTGCTATTGACTCAGTGGCACCATCAATTCAACCACATACACAAACAGTAAATAATGGTTCTATCTCATTCATTGTCTCAAGGATCTCTCCTCCTGGAAACACTCATCCTCTGATGTCAATATTATTGATCAGTCCTGCAACCAGTGTTGTAAATGGAACCATAGTAGTCTGTGCAGATAGAGAAACACGTGCTAACTCATCAATCAGAGTACATATCATAAGTCGTAAGTTATTATGATGAATAATTTCTCTTATAACATACGTATAATATATATTTTTTGGTTCCAATAGTAAATACCCAGCTGACAGAAATTAATATATCATCCCGTTTAGAGCAGTACAACAGCAATGATGTCACAGTTCTCATAGATTATTCACTGACTCCTCAAGACTTGACAGTGTACAGCTCACTCTACTCATTTCAAGTTGTACCTCTACCAGTGGAAATAGAGACTGTGGGACAAAGAAGTGCACGGATGCAAGTTCTATACAACACTTTTTACAATGTTAATGTCACAGGTCCTTGTGCGATGAACACAATTGTGTTTTTTTATGGTAAGTTTCTAATTAATAATAATATTATTTTATACTTGGACCTATGATATAGCAATAGACTTGGAGTTAGGGAGCCAGCTACGAATATAAACTTGATTAATGCACACAATGCAAACATATCTTAATTTTTATATAATTATAGCTAATTGTGGAAATTTGGCTGCAAAGGTGAAAAATCAGTCCACTCTGACAATAGAGTACGACTATCCAACTCTTGATGTAGAGGGAGCTAGTGTCACATTTGCCTGCTCTCCTGGACTGATGCTCTCTGGACCAAACTCATCCACATGCATGGGGAATGGAGAATGGGAACCAGACCCCAGGGATGTGGAATGCAAAAGTAAGTTAATTAACATTTCCAGACTGAGTTGATCATAATCATATAATTCTGTAGTATTAGATTCCACAGAGACTGAAGAGAACGACAACAACATACTAATAGTAGCACTGGTATCTTCCACACTGGCGACATTTCTTTTAACCTTCGTCTTCACATTCATACTTGGATGCACCTGTGGAATCTGCTGCTGCCGAAAGAAATGCAACAAAATCCTTCGTGACTCTAGAGCAGTATATGAAGATGTGGTACCAACTGGTGGAAGGCAACAAGAGCCAAGCCTTGCACTTCAACAAAATGTGGCGTATGTCTCTGTAGTAACTAATCTTTGACAAAATTGATTACCTCATAATTAACTCATAATCTGTGTGTGCCATACTCATAGCATCAGTCCAAAGTATTAATGATTGATAAGGGATAGAGGTTTGATTGATAATGTGTATAATGGGAAAATTATCGGATGGTCATAGTGTATGGGATGAAAGGGGATTATTGACAAATTGATCAGCTACACAACTTGTGTGCATGAGTGAAGGATGATGTGAAGTGTATACGGTGGCCGAGAGGGATCAACACTGCCGTACGTGGTGGCTGGTACGTGTCAGTGCCTAGGTCACGAGTGCATAACTTTGCACTTTCCTATAGCTACTTATAGAAATCTGAAGGATATTATGGTAAATTTTGCTACACTTTTCAAGGCATAAGTTTCGACCTATCCGCTGCCAGATGGATGTAGGAAAAAATCAATATCATATTAAATTTTTGGTAAGCAGTACACTATGTATGACCATGTGAGTGAATACTAAAATTAATTAGGTACGTAAGTGGGTATAATGAGAAACAACGTTTAACTATAGACAGATTTCTTAGTAATCATGCAGGCATGCGAAGACAAACCTATAGCTATATTAGCTTAACATACATGCAGTGATACTCAGCTTATCATGGATTTAGATAGTATTATGATATTTTCATCATCTTAAGCTTATTGTGATAATAGTGCCAGGTTAGTGCAACATTTGTATACCAGGATACTATAGGAACACAATGATACGTGCAGTGACACTCAGCTTATCACGGATAGTACGTATTATGATATTTTCACCATCTTGTTGTGATGATAGTGCCAGGTTAGTGCAACATTTGTCACGAAATAAAACTGAATTTATATACTGGGGTACTATAATATATAGGAACACGTACAACGATATTGTCCTTGGTCCCAAAAGTTATACTTGTTCTTGAACGAATAACCTCTCTGTTGTACTGCATGGTAGATAAATGTACTGAATTTGTTCCCAACGTTTATCCAGAGATTCCATGGCATCATTTTCCCTTTTTTTGTGCTGGCATGTTTAATTTCCTGATCTTTTAGTATTGTGGGTACCTTTATTATCATTACAAGTCACAGTATAACGACGTACAATTTATCTCATAATGGATCACCATAAAGTTAATTTTACTGGTATATTGATGATCATCATAGTAACGTTAACCACATCAAATAATGTTATTTTAAGTCCTCCTGAAGTAGCTCCAGTGTGCAGTGGAGATGAACTGGAGTTGACATGTACCATACCAGGAAGAGCTCTTGAATGGTTTATCACTTTGATGCCACCAGAAGATATAACTTTTGAACATCCTCTTAACTCAGTGGAACAGATCATTCCAGTACATACAATAACAGTCAGTAATACCTCATTCACTTTCTCAAGGATCTCTCCTCCGAACAATGGTCCTCTGATATCAAGACTATTGATCAGTCCTGCAACCAGTGTTGTAAATGGAACTGTAGTAGTCTGTGTAGACAGAGAAACACGTACCAACTCATCAATAATCAGAGTGAATGTTGTACACAACAATAGTACACTAACGAATAATGCTGTACAGGGTAGGTCCAAAATTATTATTCTTTGAAAGTTACTAAAATTGGGACAAGCCTCTCTTCAATCAAAATCTACTGGCTACGTACGGTATTGGAAGTTTAGCATGCTATATATACTAAGAGTGCACGGGGTAATTAAGACATACTTGGCCTGCCTGTGCAATAGCCATGACCTTTCACCTACGTGATAACGTTAACATTAAGGGATTTTAGACCTCTGTAAAATAGTCTATAAGCTGTTAATACAAGCACATGAACTCTGTTAGTGTAGTCCAGTCAATACAAGGGGAGTAAGGTAGTCAGGATCCTGTTTTATTTTCATTAATACAGCTGTTCACATAGTGAACTTTACATCATTGTCTGAGTTTCGTGGAAGTACTTTCATAAATTTATTGGTTTCTCTTCAGTTGAATGGAATAAACCTGTCTTTTCCATACTACATCAACATCGTTCCAGAAGAACGTAATATTTCTGTGAAAAGTGTAGGACCAATATTATTTGAATTCATGGTACGATATGATACCTTGTACAACATGAGTATAATGATTTGTGGAGAACTGAGTAGTGCACCTCTAATTGGACTCTACTACAGTAAGTATTAAATTATGTATAACAGTTACTATGGGCCTTTTAAATTTTCTCAATGCATATTATTATGATTCTTAGAGCAATGTATTATATCCAATCAGTTTGTCAGTAAACAATTAATACAATGATTGACTATAATTCATTCCATTTCAGGTAAATGTGGTACTGGCCCAGTAATTATTGACTATAATGGCTATCTGCAAGGCATTTTTGACAACATAACTGATTGTCCACCTATGATTAGTCAAGCTCCCACTGGACCAGGTATGCCGGCCATCATAATAATATTATCATACTTGCATGAATGACACGCATCATAACAAATGGGAACCAGACCTCAGGAATGTGGAATGTAAAAGTAAATTTAGTAATATATCCAGACCATGAATCTTATTATTATGATAATAATAATATAATTCTGTAGTGATAGATTCCACAGTGACTGAAGAGAACGACAACAATATACTAATAGTACCAGTGGTATCTGCCACACTGGCGACATTTCTTTTAACCTTCGTTTTCACATTCATACTTGGATGCATCTGTGGAATCTGCTACTGCAGGAAGAAATGCAACAAAACCCTCTGTGACTCTACAGTAGTATATGAAGATGTGGTACCAACTGGTGGAAGGCAACAAGAGCCAAGTCTTGCACTTCAACAAAATGTGGCGTATGTCTCTGTAGCAACTAATCCTTGACAAATTGATTATAATATACAATTTATAATCTGCATGTGTGTGCCATAATACTTGTACCATCAATCCAAATTGGTAAAGGACGAAGGTTTGTTAATTGTGTATATTATTATTATAATATATTTTTATGTGCATGCATGTACTGTGTGTGTATGTATGATCAGTAGTCAAGACGAGTTATGATGGAAAAATTATCGGATGGTCATAGTGCATGGGAATCGATGAAAGGGGATCATTGACAAATTGATCAGGTACACATACACAATATGTGTGCATGAGTGAAGGATAATATGAAGTATATATTTGGTGGCCGAGAGGGATCAACACTGCCATAATGTTATGGCGGCTTGTGCATGCGTGCATAACTTTATAATTTCCTACTTATAGAAAGGTAATTAAATTTTGCTACACTTTTCAAGGCATAAATTTCAACCTATCCTCTGCCAGATAAACATAGGAAATGTGAGAAAAGTTAATACCATGTTTTGGTAAGAAGCACAATGTGTATGACCATGTGAGTGAATACTAAATTAAGTAAGTGGGTATATGAATTTCTTAGTAATCATGCAGGCATGCAAAGATGAACCTATAGCTATTAGCTTATAACATACGTGCAGTGACACTCAGCTTATCACGGATAGTACGTATTATGATATTTTCACCATCTTGTTGTGATGATAGTGCCAGGTTAGTGCAACATTTGTCACGAAATAAAACTGAATTTATATACTGGGGTACTATAATATATAGGAACACGTACAACGATATTGTCCTTGGTCCCAAAAGTTATACTTATTCTTGAACGAATAACCTCCCTGTTGTACTGCATGGTGGATAAATGTACTGAATTTGTTCCCAACGTTTATCCAGAGGTTCCATGGCATCATTAAATTTTTCTTTGTTTTTTTATGCTGGCATATTTAATCTCTTGATCTCTTATTATCATAATGAAGACATAGCTGCCAAAACATGCTATATATACATTGTAGGTGCCTTTATTATCATTACAGAATACAAGTCACAGTATAACGACGTACAATTTGTCTCATAATGGATCACCATAAAGCAAATTGTATATTAACATGTATGATGATCATCATAGCAACGTTAACTACATCAGATACAGTGATTTTAAGTCCTCCTGAAGTAGCTCCAGTGTGCAGTGGAGATGAACTGGAGTTGACATGTACCGTACCAGGAAGAGTTCTTGAATGGTTTATCACTTTACCACAAGATATGACTATTGAACATCCTGTTAACTCAGTGGAACAATTCTTTCCAGTGCATACAGTAACAGTCAGTAATATCTCATTCACTTTCTCAAGGATCTCTCCTCCAAACAGTCATCCTCTGATATCGAGACTATTGATCAGTCCTGCAACCAGTGTTGTAAATAGAACTGTAGTAGTCTGTGAAGACACAGAAATGCGTACTAACTCATCAACTAGAGTACATATCATAAGTTGTAAGTTATGATAATTATTTTCTCTCGTATAATATTATAATATAAATTATTTTTGGTTCTAATAGTAGATACCCAGCTGGCAGAAATAAAATTTAATATTACGTCCCAGTTAGAGCAGTACAACAGCAATGATGTCACAGTTCTCATACATTACCGTATGGCGGGTAATTTTCGTGGGGTGCTAAGGCCAAGCTTTGTAGATTCCTTGTTTCCTGTCACCCGCCCGCATCCTTTCTAGGCTACCGCATCTACAATTATTATTGAATTTTCAGGCTTATGAATCTCATTAGCAGGTGGCCCTTAATGATATTCATGGAGGAAGCAGTCGTATAATATTTCTGCAGTATTGTGGCCTATGAATAATAATTTTTTAGGCAATAATAGATAATAACCGCCCGCCCGCATACTCTTGGCATCTTGATGGTGACGGGAAACAAGGATATTATTACTACTGGCCTAATTTTCGTTATTTTCGTGGTTGACTTGGCAGTCACGAAAATTTCCACCCACGAAAATTAATGCCTACGGTACCGGTGATATGAGTCCGTGATGATGGGTGTGGCCGTAAACGTCGTGGCAGCGAAGCTATTATAAACATTCCTAGTGTTTGCAAGTGACAGTAGCCACTGTCATCCAGCTGATAGCGTCTTAGACACTAATATTATTCTTCTATCTCATGCTATTTGTCCAAGTATTTGTAGTAGTAATAAAGAAGATCGCGAGCGAGATCGAGCGTGTGTATCGATTACATCATCGCTTGTGCCGGGGTGCCACGCCCCTGAACTGATTGCTGCCACGAAATTTAAAACCACGAAAATTAATTTTGGAGGCCTTTTCGGACTTTCCACGAAAATTAATACCCGCGAAAATTACCCGCTATACGGTATTTATTGACTCCTCAAGACAGTGTCATGATAATATTGTACAGCTTATTTCAAGTTGTATCTGTACCACCAGTGGAAATAGAGAATGTGGGACAAAGAGGTGCACGGATTCAAGTTCTATACAATATGTTCTATAATGTTTAGTATCACAGGTCCTTGTGCAATGAACTCGCAGTCGATTGTACTTTTTTATGGTAAGTTTCTAAAATACTATGACATTGTGATGTACGTACTTGGACAAATAGCATAGAATTAGGGAACAGGCTACGAATATTATGAATTTAGTTAATACACACAATCTTATTAGCTAAATTTTGTAGCAAATTGTGGAAATTTGGCTTCAAAGGTGAAAAATCAGTCCACACTGACAATAGAGTATGACTATCCAGCTCTTGATGTAGAGGGAGCTAGTGTCACATTTGCCTGCTCTCCTGGACTAGTGCTCTCTGGACCAAATGCATCCACATGCATGGGGAATGGAGAATGGGAACCAGATCCCAGGGATGTGGAATGTAAAAGTAAGTTAATTAGTACTTTCAGACTGAGTTGATCACAATACTGTAATTCTGTAGCGTTAGATTCCACAGTGACTGAAGAGAACGACAACAACATACTAACAGTAGCAGTGGTATCTGCCACACTGGCGACATTTTTTTTAACCTTCGTTTTCACATTCATACTTGGATGCACCTGTGGAATCTGCTGTTGCAGAAAGAAATGCAACAAAGCCCTCCATGACTCTACAGTGGTATACGAAGATGTGGTACCAATTGGAATTGGTGGAAGGCAACAAGAGCCAAGTCTTGCACTTAAGCAAAATGTGGCCTATGTCTCTGTAGTGGCATCAAGTAATCCTTGAAAAAGATAATTACCTCACATTTAACTCATAGTCTATTTTATGTACCATACTCATACCATTAGTCCATAGAATTGATGATGGGCAAAAGAGCGTTACGAGTATGATATTATTATGTGTGCATGTATGCATTATGAGTTGCTAATACAGTGTATATACAATATATTGTGTGTGCACATGTGCATGCATGGCATTGTGTGTGCATGTGTATCATCACTAGTCATGACCAGTTTTTATGGGAAAATTATCAGCTACGGGATGAGTGTGTATTATATAGATGGTCATAGCTAGTGATTGTGGAATGATAGGGGATCATGGACAAATTCATCAGCTACACAACATGTGTGCATGAGTGAGGGATGGTGTGAAGTGTACAGTGGCCGAGAGGGATCAACACTGCCGTACGGCAGTGTTGATCCCTCTCAGCCACCACACGCACAAGCCACCGTGTGCGGTTGCTTGACAATGTATGTGTGTACAAACTTTAAAATTTCCTACTTATAGAAATCTATGGTAAATTTTGCTATACTTTTCAAGGCATAAATTTCAACCTATCCTCTGCCAGATTAACATGATAGGAAATGTGAGAATAGTTAATGTTGTGATTTGGTAAGCAGTACAGTGTGTATGATCATGTGAGTGAATAATAATTATAATAATAATTATTATTATTAGGTAAGTCCATGGGTATAATGGGAACAACTATACAGATTTCCTAGTATTCATGCAGGTATGCGAAGACGAACATATCTTATAGCTATTAGCTTAATAGCTATACGTGCAGTGACACCCAACTTATCACGGGCAGTATTATAATTTTCACCATGTTGTTGTGATAATAGTGCCAGGTTAGTGCAACATTTGTCAAGAAATCAAACTGAATTTATATACCGGGATCATACTATAGGAATACAAAGATATTGTCCTTGGTCCCAAAAGTTATATTTATTCTTGAACGAATAACCTCTCTGTTGTACTGCATGCTGGATAAATGTACAGAATTTGTTCTCAACATTTATCCAGAGGTTCGATATGCCTGATTAGGAGATTAAATATATTATGCCAGCATAAGGATAAACATTGGGGGGAAATTCAGCACACATTGTCAAGTTTATCCCCATATTAAATATGATATAATACTATAACAGGGAGGTTATTCATGAAGAGCATAACTTTTGGGACCAAGGACGATATCTACTCCTATAATATCTACGCATGCTAGAAACACGCACAGGTATGACGATCTTTACAGCACATAGCTTGACCGCTCATCCCTCATCATCATCATGTACAGCAGCTAGCTACAGATAATATGATAATTATTATCATGGAAGCAGAGTATGTGTATGCGATCTATCTTCTGCTAGGGTACTGTACATGTATAGCAGGTATTAAGAAAATCTCCATTGGCGAATTCATAGTAGTAGCTAGAACATGATCATCATCTTTTGTATACAGGCAGTGTGACTATAAATTCTTCTGGTATCAATGCTGATGTAGCCCCAGTGTGCAGTGGAGATGAACTGGAGATAAATTGCACCGTACCAGGAAGAGTTCTTGAGTGGACTGTTTCTTTGTTGCCACCAGAAGATACGACGTTAAAATCTATTGTTGACTCAGTATCACTATCATTTCAACCACATACACAAACAATTAATAATGGTTCTATCTCATTCATTGTCTCAAGGATCTCTCCACGTGGAAATACTCATCCACTAGTGTCAAGATTATTGATCAGTCCTGCAACCAGGGTTGTAAATGGAACCATAATAGTCTGTGCAGACAGAGAAACACGTACTAACTCATCAATCAGAGTGAATGTTGTACACAACAATTATAGTACACTAGCGGATAATGCTGTACAGGGTAGGTCCATAATTATTATTCTTTGAAAGTTATTAAAACTAGCTGGAACAACTCTCTTTTCAGTCAAAATCTATTGGCTACGGTTTTGGACGTTTAGCATGCTATTATATAGTAAGTGTGTACAGGGTAAGGAACACACCGCCTACCTGTGCAATAGCCATGACCTTTTACCTATAATTATGCAGATATTATACTGGATAACATAGGGATGTTATACCTCCGTAATTTAATAGTCTATAAGCCATTAATACAAGCACATGAGCGATAGCCTATTAGAGTAGTCCAGTCAATACAAAAGGAGTAAGGTGGTCCTGTTTTATTTCATTAATGCAGCTGTTCATATACATCATTGTCTGAGCTTCATGAAAGTACTTTCATCAGCTTATCGGTTTCACTTCAGTTGAACGGAACAAACCCATCTTTTCTGTATCACATCAACATCGTTCCAGAAGAACGCAATATTTCCGTGAAAAGTGTAGGACCACTATTATTTGAACTCATGGTACGATATGACACCTGGTACAACATGAGTATAATGGTTTGTGGAGAACTGAGTAGTGCACCTCTAATTGGACTCTATTACAGTAAGTATTAAGTTACTATTATGTGTAACTATGGATCTTTTTAATTTTCTCAATGCATATTATAATTCTTAGAGCAATGTATATTATATCCAACCAGTATACCGATAAATGATTGACTATCATTGAATTCATTTCAGGTAAATGTGGTACCGGTCCAGTAATTATTGACTATGATGGGTATCTGCAAGGCATTTTTGACAACATATTAACTGATCTTGATTGTCCACCTGTGACTAGTCAAGCTCCCACTCGACCAGGTATAGCTACTATCATTATAATAGCATGCTTGCATGAATGACACACATCATAACAAATGGGAACCAGACCCCAGGGATGTGGAATGTAAAAGTAAATTTAGTAATACATCCAGACCATGAGTCTTATTATTGTGATAATAATAATATAATTCTGTAGTGTTAGATTCCACAGTGACTGAAGAGAATGACAACAACATACTAACAGTAGCAGTGGTATCTGCCACACTGGCGACATTTCTTTTAACCTTCATTTTCACATTCATACTTGGATGCACCTGTGGAATCTGCTGCTGCAGAAAGAAATGCAACAAAACCCTCTGTGACTCTACAGTGGTATATGAAGATGTGGTACCAACTGTTGGAAGGCAACAAGAGCCAATTGCAAGTCTTGCACTTCAACAAAATGTGGCATATGTTTCTGTAGTAGCATCAAATAATCCTTGACAAATTAATTACCTCATAATCTGTATGTGCCATACTCGTACCATCAATCCAAAGTATTGATGATAGGTAAAGGGTAGATGGTTGTAAGCATTAATAATTATTATTATTATTATGTGCGTATGTATATGCATTATGAGTTGCTAATTGAGTGTATTCATGTGTGTACATGTGTACATGTGCACGCACGTGTGTGTATCATCACTATAATAGCTAATCATGACCAGTTTTGATGGGGAAATTGTCGGCTTTTGGATGAGTGTAGATGGTCATAGTGATCATGGGATGAAAGGGGATCATTGACGAATTGATCAGCTACACAACATGTGTGCATGAGTGAAGGATGATGTGAAGTGTATGGCGGCCAAGAGGGATCAACACTGCCATGGCGGCTTGTACGTGTGTGTATACTCTTATAGAAAGGTAAATTTTTCATATGTTCCAAGGCATAAATTTCAACCTATTCTCTGCCAGATAAATATATGTAGGAAATAATATGAGAAAGTCAGTGTCATGTTTTGGTAAGCAACACAATGTGTATTTATTATGTGAGTGAATACTAAATGAGAATAACTATACAGATTTCTTAGTAATCATACAGGCCTTATATAAATAACCATGATCATGGCATATTATGTAAGAGCAATAATAATAAATGTAAATAAAGCCAAAGACATTGTACACGTGCACTTCGTCTACTATTATGTACACAAGCCATAATATCAGTAAGAATAAATATTATAACGACCAATTATGGTTTGATTAGCACCCTCCTTCATTACAATTGAACTGGAATATAAGCTACATTCTCCTTTAGCTCAACATTCCGAGGCCGTACAATAGTATTAGAATCTGATGAAGGAGTTTCAGAATCTGTCTTTTCAGTTGCATGCACGGAACCAGATTTAGGATGGAAACAACAGCACAGTAATCCAACAATTAAAAATAGAGCTGAACATCCCATAAACACAGTCACTGAGGCGATAATAATCTTTACATCTTGGCTTAGTGATGAACTTTTATTATCAGACTCCAATACTATGATAAAATAAAAACGGCATTGATAAGCAAGTCCTTTCATAACAAATATTGATAATAATTATAATACCTATACACTTCGCTTTCTTAGGATCTGGTTCCCATTCTCCATTCTCCATGCATATTGATGCCTGAGGTCCACTCAAGATCTGTCCAGGTGAACAGCTTAAAATGACAGTAGTGCCTTCTACTGCTGGATCTGTGTACCCTACTAATCCCATGCCAGGGTCAGTGTTTTGGTCGAGTGGATTTTCACAGCGAACTAAGATAAAATTATGGCCATTAAATGTACCGGAATATTGATTTATACCGATAATTAGTTATCGTAGTGCAATCTAATGAAATCGCTTATTTGTCCACAAGGAGATGAAGCTATGACATTAACATTGTAGAAGGTATTGTAGGATAAATTTAGCTCAATCCTTGTATTTTCACTGAAATGAGTGATATTATACTCCACACGTGGACTGATACTGACATTGTAGGAGTAATAAGTATTAGGCCCTTCTTGAGTCCATCCAAGAGTGACGATAGCACCACTTTTCATGAGTTGTTTAGACAGCAATATAATATTAATTTGAGAATTTGTGGACGTGACATCAAAAAACTATTACAATGAATGTACATGTATAGCCATAGTACATAGTATGGACAATATGTCGTGCTATCTTAGCAAACAGATTCATGCATACACAAGTTTCAGTTTTTGCAACCAGTTAGATATACCTGTTATACCTAACTGGTTGTAAAGCTGACGACTTGTGTATGCATGAATCTGCTTGCTAAGCTGATAGCAATATTATAATTGGGAAAAGATAATTACGAGAAAGGTTTATCAAACTCTGAAAATGTCTTCTACTTTGGGTACTTGTTGGGGCTTCAACAAAAGTGATTTGAGTCAAAACATTTACGAGCAAACTCAAGCGGGAAAGTAAAATTAACGACTGTTGTATAATAAAGTTACAGACAGATTGAGCCTATTTGGTCATATGCTGAGGAGTTACTCGGCATATATATACAGGTTATGGCAACAATAACACACCAAATCACGATAAATGCTATGCTTGCACAGTTTGCAATATTATATACAATATCCATAAAAAATAATGCAAGTACATATCAATCTGGTGTTATTTTACACAATGGTGGAAATGATAATAATTATGATTTTTTTATGTGTGCTCAGATTATTTATTTTAGTTATAGTGAATCTTCTTCGAATTTGAAGGTACACATGCCCAGCTTTGCTATGGGTATATTATTATTTGTTAAGTATATGTATGGGAGGGGGGATCTACAACTGTTAAACCAGAAATTATCACCGTCACAACCTACTCAGAAAACGATCTTCATTGAGAATAGTTATGACAGTTGACAATGATGTATTTTCTTCTCTGTCCCTACAGCTAACCTCAGTCCCATTCAGTTTAGTATCAGTAGGACTGATTGAAATTGAGTATACAGGAGGATTAATAGACTCAATAGAGAAAGTGAATGTGACATTGTTGCCGTGAAAATGTGATGTCTCGCTTGTAGTCGAGAGTGGTCGTGAAATGATGGTTTCATTTTGTTTTGTGACTGTCCACTCAGCAACTCTTCCTGATATAGTACACTCTAGCTTGATTTCAGTTCCACTGCACACTGATGCTATCCCTGCTGGATACAACATCATTGAACCTAGTATACAAACAAGACATAACTATACAACTGCTCACAGATAGTAAATAACTCAACCTGTTTACCTACCTTCTGCATAGATCTGCAAAACAGACAGTACAACCAAACACAGCCTGAATTGCAACATGTCTTAATTTAATGTTAGCTAATTTGAGGGCAAATTATGCAGCCGATCTATTATACTATCCCCAGTTACTGGTGGAATTCCTTGCTCGTGGCGATTAACAGTTGTGTTCGCGTCGAAATGGCGATCATTACCATGTATGAAAGTTACTGGTGGAATTCCTTGCTCGTGGCGATTAACAGTTTTGTTCGCGTCGAATGGCGATCATTACCATGTATGCAAGTTACTGGTGGAATTCCTTGCTCGTGGCGATTAACAGTTGTATTCACAGCGAAATGGCGATCATTACCATGTATGAAAAGTTACTGGTGGAATTGTATATGTATGTATTATGAGTTGCTTATTCACGTGTGCACATGTGTACATGTGCACGCACGTGTGTGTATCATCACTATAATAATAATAATATATTATAGCTAATTATGACCAGTTTTGATTGGGAAATTGTAAGTTATTAGATGAGTGTAGATGGTCATAGTGATCGTGGGATGAAAGGGGATCATGGATAAATTGATCAGCTACACATGCACACATAAACGTGTGTGCATGAATGAAGGATGGTGTGAAGTGTATTATGGTGGCCGAGAGGGATCAACACTGCCGTACATGGTGGCTTGTACATGTCAGTGCCTACATATATTATAGTGTGCTTGACTTTGGGTATTTTGCTACACTTTTCAAGGCATAAATTTCAACCTATCCTCTGCCAGATAAATGTACGTAGGAAATAATAATTATGAGAAAGTCAATGTCATGTTTTGGTAAGCAACACAATGTGTATGACCATGTGAGTGAATACTAAATTAGGTATAGGGTATAATGAGAATAACTATAATATTATACAAGTTTCTTATATTAGTAATCATGCAGGCATGCAAAGATGAACCTATACCTATAGCTATTAGCTTAATAGCTATACGTGCAGTGACTCAGCTTATCACGGACAGTATTATGATATTTTCACCATCTTGTTGTGGTAATAGTGCCAGGTTAGTGCAACATTTGTCAAGAAATAAAACTGAATTTATATACTGGGATACTATAATATTATATAGGAACACAAAGATATTGTCCTTGGTCCCAAAAGTTATACTTATTCAAATCTTGAGCGAATAATCTAGCTCTCTGTTGCACTGCATGGTAGATAAAATGTACTGAATTTGTTCCCAATGTTTATCCAGAGGTTCCATGGCATCATTTTCTTTATTTTTTTTTGTGCTGGCATGTTTAATCTCCTGATCTTTTAGTATTATGGGTGCCTTTATTATCAGTACAAATCACAGTATAACGACGTACAATAATGGATCACCATAAAGTTAATTGTATATTGATGATCATCATAGTAACGTTAACCACATCAGATACAGTGATCTTAAGTTCTCATGAAGTAGCTCCAGTGTGCAGTGGAGATGAACTGGAGCTGACATGTGCCGTACCAGGAAGAGCTCTTGAATGGTTTATCACTTTGATGCCACCAGAAGATATGACTTTTGAACATCCTCTTAACTCATTAGAACAGTCCATTCCAGTACATACAATAACAGTCAGTAATACCTCATTCACTTTCTCAAGGATCTCTCCTCCGAACAATGGTCCTCTGATATCAAGACTATTGATCAGTCCTGCAACCAGTGTCATAAATGGAACTTTAGTAGTCTGTGAAGACGGAGAATCACGTACTAACTCATCAACTAGAGTGCATATCATACGTCGTAAGTTATGATATTATTTTATCCCTCGTAATAACTGTAAATTATTTTTGGTTCCAATAGTAGATACCCAGCTGGCAGAAATAAATATTTCATCCCATTTAGAGCAGTACAACAGTAATGATGTCACAGTTCTCATAGATTATTCATTGACTCCTCAAGATTTGACAGTGTACAGCTCACTCTAAGTTGTACCCGTACCATTGGAAGTAGAGATTCTGGGACAAAGAGGTGTGCGGATGCAAGTTCTATACAATACTTTCTACAATGTTAGTGTCACAGGTCCTTGTGCAATGAATTCAATAATTGTGCTTTTTTACGGTAAGTTTCTATATGAAAATATGCATGATATTATAATACTTGAATCTATAGCAGTGGACTTAGAGTTAGGGAATAGGCTACAAACATAATATTATATACTTAATGCCTACAATGCATGACAGATTTTATTATTAAATTTTTTTGTAGCTAATTGTGGTAATTTGGCAGCAAAGGTGAAAAATCAGTCCACTCTGACAATAGAGTATGACTATCCAGCTCTTGATGTAGAGGGAGCTAGTGTCACATTTGCCTGCCCTCCTGGACTGATGCTCTCTGGACCAAACTCATCCACATGCATGCGGAATGGAGAATGGGAACCAGATCCCAGGGATGTGGAATGCAAAAGTAAATTAATTAATACTTCCAGACTGAGTTGATCATAATAATGTAATTCTGTAGTGTTAGATTCCACAGTGGCTGAAGAGAATGACAACAACATACTAACAGTAGCAGTGGTATCTGCCACGCTGGCGACATTTCTTTTAACCTTCGTTTTCACATTCATACTTGGATGCACCTGTGGAATCTGCTGCTGCCGGAAGAAATGCAACAAAACCCTCCGTGACTCTACAGTGGTGTATGAAGATGTGGTACCAACTGGCGGAAGGCGACAAGAATCAAATCTAATACTTCAACAAAATGTGGCGTATGTCTCTGTAGTAACTAATCTTTGACAAATTGATTACCTCATAATTAATTCATAATCTGTGTGTGCCATACTCATAGCATCAGTCCAAAGTATTAATGATTGATAAGGGATAGAGGTTTGATTGACAATGTGTATTATTATTTTTTATGTGCATGCATATGTGTATGTATCATCAGTAATCAAGACAACTTATGATGGGAAAATTATTGGATGGTCATAGTGTATGGGATGAAAGGGGATTATTGACAAATTGATCAGCTACACAACTTGTGTGCATGAGTGAAGGATGATGTGAAGTGTATACGGTGGCCGAGAGGGATCAACACTGCCGTACGTGGTGGCTGGTACGTGTCAGTGCCTAGGTCACGAGTGCATAACTTTGCACTTTCCTATAGCTACTTATAGAAATCTGAAGGATATTATGGTAAATTTTGCTACACTTTTCAAGGCATAAGTTTCAACCTATCCTCTGCCAGATAGATGTAGGAAATGTGAGAAAGTCAATGTCATATTAAAATTTTTGGTAAGCAGTACAATATGTATGATCATATCATGTGAGTGAATACTAAAATTAATTAGGTATGTAAGTGGGTATAATGAGAAACAACTAGACAGATTTCTTAGTAATCATGAAGACAAACCTATAGCTATATTAGCTTAACATACATGCAGTGATACTCAGCTTATCATGGATCCGGATAGTAACACTGTATTATGATATTTTCACCATCTTGTTGTGATAATAGTGCCAGGTTAGTGCAAACATTTGTCAAGAAATCAAACTGAATTTATATACCTTAGGAATACAATGATATTGTCCTTGGTCCCAAAAGTTATACTTGTTCTTGAATGAATAACCTAGCTCTCTGTTGTACTGCATGCCGGATAAATGTACAGAATTTGTTCTCAACATTAAATTTTATCCAGAGGTTCCCTGCAATGCCTATGATATGCCTGATCAGGAGATTAAATATGCCAGCATAAGGATAAACATTGGGGAAAAATTCAGCACACATTGTCAAGTTTATCCCCATATTAAATATGATATAATACTATAACAGGGAGGTTATTCATGAAGAGCATAACTTTTGGGACCGAGGACGTATCTACTCCTATAATATCTATAATAATACGCATGCTAGAAACACGCACAGGTATGACGATCTTTACTAAACAGCACATGGCTTGACCGCTCATCCCTCATCATCATCATGTACAGCGGCTAGCTACAGATAATATGATAATTATTATCATGGAAGCAGAGTATGTGTACGCGATCTATCTTCTGCTAGGGTACTGTACATGTATAGCAGGTATTAAGAAAGTCTCCATTGGCGAATTCATAGTAGTAGCTAGAACCGTGATCATCATCTCTTGTGTACAGGCAATGTGACTATAAATTCTTCTGGTATCAATGCTGATGTAGCCCCAGTGTGCAGTGGAGATGAACTGGAGATAAGTTGTACCATACAAGGAAGAGTTCTTGAATGGACTGTCTCTTTGTTGCCACCAGAAGATACGACGTTAAAATCTGCTGTTGACTCAGTGACACCATCATTTCAACCACATACACAAACAGTTAGTAATTAATGGTTCTATCTCATTCATTGTCTCAAGGATCTCTCCACGTGGAAACACACTAATGTCAAGATTATTGATCAGTCCTGCAACCAGTGTTGTAAATGGAACTTTAGTAGTCTGTGTAGACAGAGAAACACGTACCAACTCATCAACTAGAGTGAATGTTGTACACAACAATAGTACACTGACGGATAATGCTGTACAGGGTAGGTCCATATTATACTGGATAACATTAAGGGATGTTAGATCTCCATAAAATAGTCTATAGAAATTTACCTATATTTGGGTAATTGTAATGTATTGTATAATAATTATTATTATTATGGCATGTCTGGGCCATCTCTACTTATAGAGTCGGTATCTATAAGCCATTAATACAAGCACATGAATGCTATTAGAGTAGTTCAGTCAATACGAGGGTAGTAAGATAGTCTGGATCCTGTTTTATTTCACTAATACAGCTGTCCACATAGTGAACTTCACATCATTGTCTGAGCTTCGTGGAAGTACTTTCATAAATTTATTGGTTTCTCTTCAGTTGAATGGAACAAATCCCTCTTTTCCATATTACATCAATATCGTTCCAGAAGAACGTGATATTTCCGTAAAAAGTGTAGAACCAATAATATTATTTGAACTCATGGTACAATATGACACCTGGTACAACATGAGTATAATGGTTTGTGGAGAACTGAGTAGTGCACCTCTAATTGGACTCTATTACAGTAAGTAGTTATTATGTGTAACTATGGGTCTTTTTAATTTTCTCAATGCAAATTATGATTCTTGGAGCAATGTATTATATCCAATCAGTATGACAATAAACAACTTCAATGATAATTCATTCAGGTAAATGTGGTACTGGTCCTGTAGTAATTGACTATGATGGTTATCTGCAGGGGATTTTTGACAACATAACTGATTGTCCACATGTGACTAGTCAAGTTCCCACTGGACCAGGTATACTGGCCACCATAAATTCAATGGCATACATAGCTTACTCTGAACATGAACTAAAACTATCAAACTTTCCAGATTTCAAAATAATGTTCCGTTAATCTGGAAGTGAAGATGTTAAAATTTAAACCTTGTCCCTGTATTATTTTTGCGACACTGAATTGTAAGGTATTGACATGGTCATGCAATAAATGAGCAAGTGAATAGACTCTTCCAGTATCTAGGCCCAAACATGCATTTTAATTGTGGTACAGCCTGGCCGTATATATGGGTAGCAGGACCAAATTCATCCACATGCATGGGGAATGGAGAATTATAGTAACCAGACCCCAGGGATTTGGAATGTAAAAGTAAATTTAGTAATGCATCCAGACCATGAGTCTTATTATTATTTTCAGGTATTATCATAATAATAATGACATTGTAATTCTGTATAGTGTTAGAGTCCACAGTGGCTGAAGAGAATGACAACAACATACTAACAGTAGCAGTGGTATCTGCCACACTGGCAACATTTCTTTTAACCTTTATCTTCACATTCATACTTGGATGCACCTGTGGAATCTGCTGTTGCCAGAAGAAATGCAACAAAACCCTCCGTGACTCTACTATCATTATGAAGATGTGATACCAATTGGTGGAAGGCAACAAGAGCCAAGTCTTGCACTTCAACAAAATGTGGCATATGTCTCTGCAGTAGCATCAAGTAATCCTTCAACAAATTGATTACCTCATAATCTGTATGTGCCATACTTGTACCATCAATTCAAAAGTATTGATGGTAAAGGGCAGAAGCATTATTATAATTATTATGTGTGTATGTATGAGTTGCATATTGAGTGTATTCATTTGTGCACATGTGTATACGTGCATGCATGTGTGTGTGTGTATCATTACTATAATTATTATAGCTAATTATGACCAGTTTTGATGGGGAAATTGTCAGTTATGGGATGAGTGTAGATGATCACAGTGATTGTGAGATGAAAGAGGATCACGGACAAATTGATCAGCTACACAACGTGTGTACATGAGTGAAGGATGGTGTGAAGTGTATGGTGGCCGAGAGGGATCAACACTGCTGTATGTGGTGGCTTGTGTGTGTCAGTGCCCAAGTGTGCATGAATATGCACTTTCCTATAAGAAATTTATAGAATATTATGGTAAATTTTGTTACACTTTTCAAGTCATAAATTTCAACCTATCCTCTGCCAGATAAATGTATGTAGGAAATAATATGAGAAAGTTAATGTCATGTTTTGGTAAGCAGCACAATGTGTATTTATTATGTGAGTGAATACTAAATTAGGTAATGAGAATAACTATACAGATTTCTTAGTAACCATACAGGCCTTGTATAAACAACCATGATCATGGCATATTATGTAAGAGCAATATAATAATAAATGTAAATAAACCCCAAAACATTGTACACGTGCACTTCGTCTACTATTATGTAAACAAGCCATAATATCAGTAAGAGTAATTAAGTAATAATATTATTATGATCAATTATGGTTCGATTAGCACCCTCCTTCCTTATAATTGAACTGGAATATAAGCTACATTCTCCTTTAGCTCAACATTCCGTGGCCGTATAATAGCATTAGAATCTGATGAAGGAGTTTCAGAATCCGTCTTTTCAGTTGCATGTATGGAACCAGATTTAGGATGGAAACAACGGCACAGGAATCCAACAATTAAAAATAGAGCTGAACATCCAACGAACACAGTCACTGAGGCGATAATAATCTTTACATCTTGACTTAGTGACGAACTTTTATTATCAGACTCCAATACTATAATAACATTGCAAAGGCATTGATAAGAAAGTCCTTTCATAACAAATTTAATAGTGATAATAATACCTATGCACTCCGCTTTCTTAGGATCTGGTTCCCATTCTCCATTCCCCATGCATATTGATGCCTGAGGTCCACTCAAGATCTGTCCAGGTGAACAGCTTAAAATGACAGTAGTGCCTTCTACTGCTGGATCTATGTACCCTACTAATCCCATGCCAGAGTCAGTGTTTTGGTCGAGTGGATTTTCACAGCGAACTAAGATAAAAATTATTATGCATGGCCATTAGAATATGTATATTGATTTTAGTTACCGTAGTGTAATCTAATGAAATCATTTATTCGTCCACAAGGAGATGAAGCTATGACGTTAACATTGTAGAAGGTATTGTAGGATAAATTTAGCCGAATCCTTGTATTTTCACTGAAATGAGTGATATTGTACTCCACACGTGGATTGATACTGACATTGTAGGAATAATAAGTATTAGGCCCTTCTTGAATCCATCCAAGAGTGACGATAGCTCCACTCTTCTCGAGTTGTTCAGACAGCAATATAATATTAATTTGAGAATCTGTGGATGTGACATCAAAACAAAAAAAACTCTATTACAATGAATGTACATGTATATATTATACAAGCTGTAGTATGGACAATGTAGTGCTACCTTGGCCAACAGATTATGCATACACAAGTTTTCGGTCTTTGCAACTAGTTAGGTATACCCGGTATATATAATCTCTAGAATTGGGAGAAACTAATTATTATCAAACTCTGAAAGTGTATTCTACTGCGGCTATCTATTGGGGTTTCAATGAAGGTGACTCGAGTCAAAACATTTACCAGCAAACTCAAGCGGGAAAGTAGAATCAACGACTGTTGTATAATAAAGTTACAGACAGATTGAACCTATTTGGTCATATGCTGAGGAGTTACTTAGCATATATAGGTTATGGCAACAATAACACACCAAATCACAATAAGTACTATGCTTGCACAGTTTGCAATACAATAATTAATTATGATAATACAGGTACTTACTACCAGTAATCTGGTGTTATGTATTTTACACAATGGTGGAGAATGATATTTTTATTATGATAATAATATCAGAAATAGTAATAGTGAATCTCCTATGAATTCGAATTTTAAGGCATACATGCATATGCTCAGCTTTGCTATAGTGGGTATATTAGGTATGTACGGGATCTACAACTGCTAATCAGAAATTATTGAATTATCACCATCACAACCACAACCTACTCAGAAAACGATCTTCATTGAGAACAGTTATGACAGTTGACAATGATGTATTTTCTTCTCTGTCCCTACAGCTAACCTCCGTCCCATTCAGTTTAGTATCAGTAGGACTGATTGAAATTGAATATATAGAAGGATTAATAGACTCAATAGAGAAAGTGAATGTGACATTGTTGCCGTGAAAATATGATGTCCCACTTGTAGTCGAGAGTGGTCGTGAAATGATTGTTTCATTTTGTTTTGTGACTGTCCACTCAGCAACTCTTCCTGATATAGTACACTCTAGCTTAATTTCAGTTCCACTGCACACTGATGCTATCCCTGCTGGATACAACATCATTGAACCTACAAACAGAACATAATACAACTGCTCACAGATAGTAAATAACTCAGCCTGTTTACCTACCTTCTGCATAGATCTGCAAAACAGACAGTACAACCAAACACAGCCTGAACAGTTGCAACATGTCTTAATTGTTAGCTAATTCGAGGATAGATTATGCAGCCGATCTAATATACTGTCCCCAGTTACTGGTGGAATTCCTTGCTCGTGGCGATTAACAGTTGTGTTCGCGTCGAAATGGCGATCATTACCATGTATGAAAGTTACTGGTGGAATTCCTTGCTCGTGACGATTAACAGTTTTGTTCGCGTCGAAATGGCGATCATTACCATGTATGAAAGTTACTGGTGGAATTCCTTGCTCGTGGCGATTAACAGTTGTATTCACAGCGAAATGGCGATCATTACCATGTATGAAAAGTTACTGGTGGAATTCCTTATTATTATTATGTGTGTATGTATATGTATGCATTATGAGTTGCTTATTCACGTGTGCACATGTGTACATGTGCACGCACGTGTGTGTATCATCACTATAATAATAATAATATATTATAGCTAATTATGACCAGTTTTGATTGGGAAATTGTAAGTTATTAGATGAGTGTAGATGGTCATAGTGATTGTGGGATGAAAGGGGATCATGGATAAATTGATCAGCTACACATGCACACATAAACGTGTGTGCATGAATGAAGGATGGTGTGAAGTGTATTATGGTGGCCGAGAGGGATCAACACTGCCGTACATGGTGGCTTGTACATGTCAGTGCCTACATATATTATAGTGTGCTTGACTTTGGGTATTTTGCTACACTTTTTAAGGCATAAATTTCAACCTATCCTCTGCCAGATAAATGTACGTAGGAAATAATAATTATGAGAAAGTCAATGTCATGTTTTGGTAAGCAGCACAATGTGTATGACCATGTGAGTGAATACTAAATTAGGTATAGGGTATAATGAGAATAACTATAATATTATACAAGTTTCTTATATTAGTAATCATGCAGGCATGCAAAGATGAACCTATACCTATAGCTATTAGCTTAATAGCTATACGTGCAGTGACACTCAGCTTATCACGGACAGTATTATGATATTTTCACCATCTTGTTGTGGTAATAGTGCCAGGTTAGTGCAACATTTGTCAAGAAATAAAACTGAATTTATATACTGGGATACTATAATATTATATAGGAACACAAAGATATTGTCCTTGGTCCCAAAAGTTATACTTATTCAAATCTTGAGCGAATAATCTAGCTCTCTGTTGCACTGCATGGTAGATAAAATGTACTGAATTTGTTCCCAATGTTTATCCAGAGGTTCCATGGCATCATTTTCTTTATTTTTTTGTGCTGGCATGTTTAATTTCCTGATCTTTTAGTATTGTGGGTGCCTTTATTATCATTACAAGTCACAGTATAACGACGTACAATTTATCTCATAATGGACCACCATAAAGTTAATTGTACCGGTATATTGATGATCATCATAGTAACGTTAACCACATCAGATGATGTGATTTTAAGTCCTCCTGAAGTAGCTCCAGTGTGCAGTGGAGATGAACTGGAGCTGACATGTGCCGTACCAGGAAGAGCTCTTGAATGGGTTATCACTTTGATGCCACCAGAAGATACGACCTATGAATATCCTCTTATTAACTCAGTGGAACAGTCACTTCCAGTACATACAATAAAAGTCAATAATAATATATCATTAATTTTCTCAAGGAGCTCTCCTCTAAACAGTCGTCCACTGATATCAAGATTATTGATCAGTCCTGCAACCAGTGTTGTAAATGGAGCCATAGTGGTCTGTGAAGACACAGAAATGCGTACTAACTCATCAACTAGAGTACATATCGTAAACTGTAAGTTATTGTAATAGAGAATTTAATTTTTTATTGGTCTCAATAATAGATACCCAGCTGGCAGAAGTCACTATTACGTCCCGTTTAGAGCAGTACAACAGTAACAATGTCACAGTTCTCATAGATCTAGATTATTCATTGACTCCTCAAGATTTGATAGTGTACAACTCACTCTACTCGAGCTCATTTCAAGTTGTATCTGTACCACCAGTGGAAATAGAGATTGTGGGACAAAGAAGTGTACAGATACATGTTCTATACAATACTTTCTACAATGTTAGTGTCACAGGTCCTTGTGCAATGAACTCAATTTTACTTTTTTTCGGTAAGTTTCTATACTTGAATTCTATAGCAGTGGACTTAGAGTTAGGGAGCAGGCTACACGAACATAAATTTAATGCACACAATTAATGCAGACAGATCTTATTAATTAATTTTTTGTAGCTAATTGTGGAAATTTGGCTGCAAAGGTGAAAAATCAGTCCACACTGACAATAGAGTATGACTATCCAGCTCTTGATGTAGAGGGAGCTAGTGTCATATTTGCCTGCCCTCCTGGACTAGTACTCTCTGGACCAAACTCATCCACATGCATGGGAAATGGAGAATGGGAACCAGATCCCAGGGATGTGGAATGCAAAAGTAAGTTAATTAATACTTCCAGACTAAGTTGATCATAATTATGTAATTCTAGTTTCCATAGTGACTGATGAGAATGGCAACAACATACTAATAGTAGCAGTGGTATCTGCCACACTGGCGACATTTCTTTTAACCTTCATTTTCACATTTATACTTGGATGCACCTGTGGAATTTGTTGCTGCCGAAAGAAATGCAACAAAACCCTCCGTGACTCCACAGCGGTATATGAAGATGTGATACCAACTGGTGGAAGGCAACAAGAGCCAAGTCTTGCACTTCAACAAAATGTGGCGTATGTCTCTGCAGTAGCATCAAGTAATCCTTGACAAATTAATTACTTCATAATTAATTCATAATCTGTGTGTGCCATACTTGTAGCATCAGTCCAAAGTATTAATGATTGGTAAAAGGTAGATCTAGAGGGTTGTGAACATATTATTATTATGTGTGTATGTATGCATTATGAGTTGCTTATTAAGTGTATTCATGTGTGCACATGTGCATGCATGTACGTGTGTGTGTGTGTGTGTGTGTGTGTGTATCATCACTAGTCGTGACTAGTTTTCATGGGAAAATCATCAGCTATGGTATATATAGATTGTCATATAATATAGTGATCGTGGGATGAAAGGGGGTCATATAGACAAAATTAGCTACACAACATGTGTGCATGAGTGAAGGATGATAATATTATGATGTGGCCGAGAAGGATCAACACTGCCACAGTGGCTTAGCTTGTGCGTGTGTGTACGATTTTGGACTTTCCTACTTTAATATAGAAATCTGTAGGATAATTATTATGATAAATTTTGCTACACTTTTCCTAAAGTTAATTCCAACCTACAGCTTTTCATTGAGCTATCTACTGTAATTTCTTTTATGAGAGGACCCCTAGCCGGAGCCAAGATAGCAGCTACTACCGTACATAGGTCTTGTATATAGGTGGGTGGGGCTGCTCAACCAGCTCTAGCATCACCAGCGCGGAAAAGAGAGGGTCTGGCCACTGTTGCACTGTTTCAGTGACACAGAGGAATGCATGTGGTTGGGAAATGCAGTGCAAAACAATAATTATTTGTAGTGTGGTCACCAGTGTTTTAACAGATAGTGCATTGAGCTTGCTCCACACATGATCATCAGTGATGATACCGCGCTTTGATCTTTACTCTAGGTGCATTCAAAGTTCCTAATCATTACTCTAGCTTGCAATTGAATCTGAACCTGAACAGTGCAACAGTGGCCAGACCTTCCCTTCTCCATCTCTATGGTTGCTCGAAAATTGGTACAGGGTCGACATGCCCGACAAACAGTATTATTGTGCGTATATTTTCGGACCATGATCAATGGAGTCGTCGCTCAAGCAGTTGACTGTGGCATTATTCAGCTTAATATTTCTGTATAGCTGTGGACACATACATGGTAACTAGTAACCCCGGTGTATACCGGTAATAATATTGTAGAAGATGACGACAATAATAATTGTTGTACCTGATAGGTGCTATAATTTTATCTCCGTCTGGAGATTCGCTTGTATGCAGTGGAGATCAGTTAGAGCTAACATGCTCATTAACTGGCAGCAACATATTAGAATGGACCTTTGCTCCAGCTACAATTTTTATGGGTTTACACCGAGCAGTAGAAGCCAATGCGCCAAAAAACAGCGATGATTCTTCGGTGATCGGCTCTTCCAGGTTCACTTTCTCAAAAAGCTCAGCTAGAGGCAACTTGCCATTGGTATCAACTTTACTGATAGATCCCGTAACTATTGATCTGAACGGAATTATGATCAACTGTACTGATGTATTTTCGATGGAGTCAGCAACTTCTATTGTCTATGTTGTCAATAGACAGTCTGAGAGTGGTATGTATGCTTAGTTTAATAGACTACAATTTTCAGTTTCATGTGGAATTATTGTTCACTGGCACCTTGCTTGCATGCATGATTAAAAAATTCGTATATTTCTGAATAAGAAGACTGAATCAGATTTGAAAAAAAGGTATAGTAACTGTTACGATTATAGTATTATAGTTAGGGCCACCATGTATTGGTGCATGGTATAGACTATACTAGTTATATTTATATGTAGTGAGCTAGTTTCTAGCTTCGAATTTCTAATTGTTCTGACTCAATCAGTGTTGTAAATGGAACTTTAGTAGTCTGTGATGACAGGAAACGCGTACCAACTCGATCATCAACTACAGTGAATGTTGTACCTAACAATAATACACTGACGGATAATGCTGTACAGGGTATACGTAGATCTTATTATAAAAGTTATTAAAACTGGGACAAGCCTCTCTTCAATGAAAATCTACTGGCTATGGTATTGGAAGTTTAGTATGCTGTAGTAAGAGTGCACAGGGTAAGGCGCACATGGCCTGCCTGTAGAGTAGCCATGACATATCTGACCAAAGTAGGTAGTGAGAAAGTGAGCCGGCAGCGTAGCCAAGACATTATCAAGCTGTACGGCTGATCCCATTTAGTTGCCAACCAAGGGGCCATTTCACCAGTTGCTGAAAACAAGAATGAATGTTTACATGCAGATATGTACTGGATAACATTAAGGGATGTTAGACCTCCGTAAAATAGTCTATAAGTTGTTAATATAAGCACATGAACACTCTTAGAGTAGTCCAGTCAATTCAAGGGTATATAGTAAGGTGGTCCTGTTTTATTAAATTTTTCACTAATACAGCTGTCCACATAGTAAATTTCACATCATTGTCTGAGCTTCGTGGAAGTGCTTTCATCAATTTATCGGTTTCACTTCAGTTGAACGGAACAAACCCATCTTTTCCGTATTCCATCAATATTGTTCCAGAAGTCTTAGAACGAAATATTTCCGTGATAAGTGTAGGACCAATATTCTTTGAACTCATGGTACGATATGACACCTGGTACAACATTAGTATAATGGTTTGTGGTGAATTGAGTTATTGTAGTGCACCTCTAATTGGACTCTATTACAGTAAGTATTAAAATTACAATTATGATTGTGTATAACTATGGGTCTGTTATATTATCCAAGTCGACGAGCTGCAGCAGAAACGGGTGTCTAGATTCACTGGAACGTGGAACGGTGGAATGGAACAGTGGAACGGTGGAATGGAATAGTGGAATGGTGGAACGGTGGAATAGTGGAATGGGCAACTATGAGTCTGACTAACGACCTTGTACCACACTAAACTTATTCGAGCGTGCAGTGCACTATGCAGCTCGGCTTGAGCAGAGTCAGAAAGGTGACAGAGAAGAATAGTCAGGGATGTAAACTCGCAGAAGGACAGAGACTCTGAGAGGCAAAAGCACAGAGCACATGCTGATAATTAGCTATAGATCTAGATCTACTCCTACTTCCAGCACAGGCACTTAATCTATTTGTTTCTCAGCCTGTTGCCATGGCATATGGCCTTGAATGATATATCCCTGGCACTGCCTTGGACCAAGGCCTGGGTAGTTCTGTTGGTCATGATGCCCATTACATCAAAATAATAGAAGCTATCAGGATGCTAGTTCTCTGGGTGACAATCATGTCACCTGTGGCACTCGGCTGGATGCCATAGTCAATCAAATATATCATTATAGTACCACTTGAGTATTGTATTTGATATAATACATTGATATTCACTACCATCAAGTCAAAATAATTATTTATGTGAGTGTATGACGGTACAATGACTATGTGTATCAGTATGTGTGTGCATAGTTCCTTTAATAATTCTCCACTGTATAGCATGCTTTGATCTCTCTGAATGTGGTCCTCTTCCTTCCTCCTTCAGCTAGGGTCCAATGGTGGCTGATGAGTTCAGTAGCTAGCTATCACAGGCTAGGTGTGCCAGGGGTTGATATGGTTTACTCCACTGCTGAGAATAACTTGTCAGTCAGATAGCCGCTATAGCCATGCGTAATATAACAACACATGCACAGGCTCCTTTTGATACACTCTTTCAACTTGCAGGTAGCCTCGCATCCAGACCGTCCCAACGTCAATTTCTAGTGCGCATGCCCAATTGGTCCACTTACACAAGTAAAAACGGTACAGGGTCGTTAATCGCCATTCCAGTATTCCACCGTTCCACCATTCCACTATTCCATTCCACCGTTCCACGTTCCAGTGAATCTAGACACCCAGCAGAAACTTACCATGGCTGAGAGTGCGATAGACGACAGAGATGGGGAGCTACGCGCTGCTCAGGATGCACTTAAGCGTGCGAAGGAGGACGATCTTTGACGAATACATAAAGAGAAAAAGGAGCTGATCAGCAAACACGAGAAAACTCTTGGAGAGTTGGAAAACACAGTGAGTAGGCAAGATGAAACGATTAAAACTCTCGAGGATCATTTAGCAGAGTGCAAGCAACTACTGGAGAAGCAGGAGGTCCAGTTAGAGCTGGCACGACTCCAAGCGTTGGAGACACTGCGAGAAAAAATTGACAAGGAGAGAGAGACTTACCTTGATAGAATTCAGCGCCTGGAGAAGGAGCTGGAGAGTGCAAGGAGAAAAGCAGTGGGACCCTCTACTACTAGCCCTAAGGAACCTGAGACTCGGAAGCGGGATGATGCCGCTACCTCTAAGAAAGGTGAGTTGAAGGAGTCTGGGGTGGGTAGCAGGGAGAAGGGTGGCAAGAAACCAAGTGGTAAAAGATGGAGAGGAAGGCAAAGGTGACCCTTTGGTAGCAGGTAGCACGAGTGGCAGTGCCCTCTAGTGGTGGTGCTGTTGCAACTGATAAGCATGTTGTTGGGTCACTTAGAGAGGATGAGAGTGACAATTTTCTCAATAGAATGTACTATTATTCAATCAGTATGCTGATAAACATTTCAACGATTAACTATTCATTTCAGGTAAATGTGGTACTGGTCCAGTAATTACTGACTATATGATGGCCATCTGCAAGGGATTTTTGACAACATAACTGATTGTCCACATGTGACTAGTCAAGCTCCCACTGGACCAGGTATACCAACCATCATAATAATAGCATACTTACATGTCATTGAATGATACACATTATAACAGAGGCGGCTGAGGGTAGTTCAGTTTTTTTTTGGGGGGGGGAGAGGGGGGTAACTGCCCCACTCCGGCCCCCTTTCGCCTCCCCTGCATAAGCTAGCTCTGATTGTAGAACTTAACTGTAGCTACCAGCAATGACACACATAGCTCACTCTGAACATGAACTAAAATTATTGACTATTAATCCAGAAGTCAAAATAATGTTCTGTTAATCTAGAAGTGAAGATGTTAAAATTTAAACCTTGTCCCTATATTACTTTTGTGATACTGAATTTGGTTGACATGGTCATGCAATAAATGAGCAGGTGAATAGATTTTTCCAGTATCTAGGCCCCAAAATTTAATGTGGTATATACGGACTGGCCGTGTATATAGGTAGCTACCAATGTGTTGAGATATAAAAAGATACTTGGACCCATTTATAGCAGTAGGCTTAGAGTTAGGGAGCAGGCTACGAATCTACAAATATAAATTTAATTAATGCTCACAATGCAGACAGATCTTATTTATTGTATATAGCTAATTGCGGAAATCTGGCTGCAAAGGTGAAAAATCAGTCTACACTGACAATAGAGTATGACTATCCAGCTCTTGATATAGAGGGAACTAGTGTCACATTTGCCTGCTCTCCTGGACTGATCCTCTCTGGACCTAATACTTCCACATGCATGGGGAATGGAGAATGGGAACCGGATCCCAGGGATGTGGAATGTAAAAGTAAGTTAATTAACACTTCCAGACTGAGTTGATCATAATAATGTAATTCTGTAGTGTTAGATTCCACAGTGACTGAAGAGAATGACAACAACATACTAATAGTAGCAGTGGTATCTGCCACACTGGCGACATTTCTTTTAACCTTCATTTTCACATTCATACTTGGATGCACTTATGGAATCTGCTGCTGCCGAAAGAAATGCAACAAAATCCTCCGTGACTCTAGAGTAGTATATGAAGATGTGGTACCAACTGGCGGAAGGCAACAAGAATCAAATCTAACACTTCAACAAAATGTGGCGTATGTCTCTGTAGTAACTAATCCTTGACAAATTGATTACCCCATAATAATATTAATATTATTCATAATCTGTGTGTGCCATACTCGTACCATCAGTCCAAAGTATTGATGATAGGTAAAGTGTTTGTGAGTTGCTAATAATTATGTATACTATTTTTATGTGCATGCATGTACTGTATGTCTATTTATCATCAGTAATATCAAGACAAGTTATGATGGGAAAATTATTGGATGGTCATAGTGTATGGGATGAAAGAGGATCATTGACAAATTGATCAGCTACACAACATGCGTGCATGAGTGAGGGATTATGTGAAGTGTATTATGGTGGCTGAGAGGGATCAACACTGCCGTACGTGGTGGCTGGTACGTGTCAGTGCCTAGGTCACGAGTGCATGACTTTACACTTTCCTACTTATAGAAATCTGAAGGATATTATGGTAAATTTTGCTACACTTTTCCAGGCATAAGTTTCAACCTATCCTCTGCCAAATAGATGTAGGAAATGTGAGAAAGTCAATGTCATATTAAATTTTTGGTAAGCAGTACAATATGTATGACCATGTGAGCAAATACTAAAATTAATTAGGTACGTAAGTGGGTACAATGAGAAACAACTATAGACAGATTTCTTAGTAATCATGCAGGCATTCAAAGATGAACCTATAACTATTAGCTTGACATACGTGCAGTGATACTCAGCTTATCACGGACAGTATTATGATATTTTCATCATCTTGTTGTGATAATAGTGCTAGGTTAGTGCAAACATTTGTCAAAAAATCAAACTGAATTTATATACCGGTACCTTAGGAATACAATGATATATTGTCCTTGGTCCCAAAAGTTATACTTGTTCTTGAACGAATAACCTAGCTCTCTGTTATACTGCATGCTGGATAAATGTACAGAATTTGTTCTCAACATTAAATTTTATCCAGAGGTTCCCTGCAATGCCTATGATATGCCTGATCAGGAGATTAATACGCCAGCATAGGATAAAAACATTGGGAAAAAATTCGGCACACATTGTCAAGTTTATCCCCATATTAAATATACTATAACAGGGAGGTTATTCATGAAGAGCATAATTTTTGGGACCAAGGACAATATCTACTCCTATAATATCTACGCATGCTAGAAACACGCACAGGTATGATGATCTTTACTAAACAGCACATGGCTTGACTGCTCATCCCTCATCATCATCATGTACAGTGGCTAGCTACAGATAATATGATAATAATTATCATGGAAGCAGAGTATGTGTACGCGATCTATCTTCTGCTAGGGTACTGTACAATGTCATGTATAGCAGGTATTAATAAAGCCTTCATTGGCGAATTCATAGTAGTAGCTAGAACCGTGATCATCATCTCTTGTATACAGGCAGTGTGACTATAAATTCTTCTGGTATCAATGCTGAAGTAGCCCCAGTGTGCTGTGGAGATGAATTGGAGATAAATTGTACCGTATCAGGAAGAGTTCTTGAATGGACTGTCTCTTTGTTGCCACCAGAAGATACAACATTCAAAACTGCTATTGACTCAGTGGCACCATCAATTCAACCACATACACAAACAGTAAATAATGGTTCTATCTCATTCATTGTCTCAAGGATCTCTCCACGTGGAAACACACTAATGTCAAGATTATTAATCAGTCCTGCAACCAGTGTTGTAAATGGAACTGTAGTAGTCTGTGCAGACAGAGAAACACGTGCTAACTCATCAACTAGAGTGAATGTTGTACACAACAATAGTACACTGACGGATAATGCTATAAAGGGTAGGTCCATAATCATTATTCTTTGAAAGTTATTAAAATTGGACAAGCCTCTCTTTAATCAAAGTCTACTGTCTACAGTACTGGAAGTTTATTATGCTATAGTAAGAGTGCACAGGGTAAGGCACACATGGCCTGCCTGTACAATAGCCATGACCTTTTACCTATATCACAGTACATGTACTAGATAATATTAAGGGAATTTAGACCTCTGTAAAAATTTAATAGTCTATAAGCTGTTAATACAAGCACATGAACGCTCTTAGAGTAGTCCAGTCAATACAAGGGTATAATAAAGTGATCCTGTTTTATTTCACTAATACAGCTGTTCACATAGTGAACTTCACATCATTGTCTGAACTTCGTGGAAGTACTTTCATCAATTTATCGGTTTCACTTCAGTTGAACGGAACAAACCCATCCTTTCCTTATCACATCAATATCGTTCCAGAAGAACGCAATATTTCCGTGAATAGTGTAGGACCAATACTATTTGAACTCATGATACGATATGACACCTGGTACAACATGAGCATAATGGTTTGTGGAGAACTGAGTAGTGCACCTCTAACTGGACTCTATTACAGTAAGTATTTATGTGTAACTATGGATCTTTTTAATTTTCTCAACGCATAAAATTATGATTCTATAGAGCAATGTATTATATTCAATCAGTATGCCGATAAACAATTTCAACGATTGACTATTCATTTCAGGTAAATGTGGCACTGGCCCAGTAATTATTGACTATGATGGCTATCTGCAAGGCAAATTTGACAACATATTAACTGATTGTCCACTTATGACTAGTCAAGCTCCCACTGGAACAGGTATAGCTACCATCATTATAATAGCATGCTTGCATGAATGACACGCATCATAACAAATGGGAACCAGACCCCAGGGATGTGGAATGTAAAAGTAAATTTAGTAATTGATCCAGACCACAAGTCTTATTATTATCAGGTATTATCATAATAATAATGCAATTCTGTAGTGTTAGATTTCACAGTGACTGAAGAGAATGGCAACAACATACTAATAGTAGCAGTGGTATCTGCCACACTGGCGACATTTCTTTTAACCTTCATTTTCACATTCATACTTGGATGCACTTGTGGAATCTGCTGCTGCCGGAAGAAATGCAACAAAACCCTCCGTGACTCTAGAGCAGTATATGAAGATGTGGTACCAACTGATGGAAGGCAACAAGAGCCAAGCCTCGCACTTCAACAAAATGTGGCATATGTTTCTGCAGTAGCATCAAGTAATCCTTGACAAATTGATTAGTACCTCATAATTAACTCATAATCTGCATGTGCCATACTCGTAGCATCAATCCAAAGTATTGATGATTGAGGGTTGTGAGCATTATTATTATTATGTGTGTATATGTATTATGAGTTGCTTATTGAGTATTTTCATGTGTGTAAATGCTATTGTGCATGCATGTGTTTGTGTATCATCACTAGTCATGACCAGTTTTGATGGGGAAATTGTCAGCTATATATTGGATGAATGTAGATGGTCATAGTGATCGAGGGATGAAAGGGGATCATTGACTAATTGATCAGCTACACATGCACACATAAACATGTGTGCATGAGTGAAGGATGATGTGAAGTGTATGGTGGCCGAGAGGGATCAACACTGCCATATATGGTGGCTTGTACGTGTGTGCATGTATACAATTTCCAATACGTTTCAAGGCATAAATTTCAACCTATCCTCTGCATATGTAGGAAATAATAATAACAATATTATTATTATGAGAAAGTCAATGTCATGTTTTGGTAAGCAGCACTATCTGTATTTATTATGTGAGTGAATACTAAATTAGGTAAGTGAGTATAATGAGAATAACTATACAGATTTCTTAGTAATCATACAGGCCTTGTATAAATAACCATGATCATGGCATAATATGTAAGAGCAATAACAATAAATGTAGATAAAGGTAAAGACATTGTACACGTGCACTTATATTATAACGACCAATTATGGTTCGATTAGCACTCTCCTTCATTACAATTGAACTGGAATATAAGCTACATTCTCCTTTAGCTCAACATTCCGAGGCCGTACAATAGTATTAGAATCTGATGAAGGAGTTTCAGAATCTGTCTTCTCAGTTGCATGCACGGAACCAGATTTAGGATGGAAACAACGGCACAGGAATCCAACGATTAAAAACAGAGCTGAACATCCAATGAACACAGCCACTGAGGCGATAATAATCTTTACATCTTGGCTTAGTGATGAACTTTTATTATCAGACTCCAATACTATGATAAAATAAAAACGGCATTGATAAGCAAGTCCTTTCATAACAAAATTAATAATGATAATAATACCTATGCACTTCGCTTTCTTAGGATCTGGTTCCCATTCTCCATTCTCCATGCATATTGATGCCTGAGGTCCACTCAAGATCTGTCCAGGTGAACAGCTTAAAATGACAGTAGTGCCTTCTACTGCTGGATCTATATACCCTACTACTCCCATGCCAGGGTCTGTGTTTTGGTCAAGTGGATTTTCACAGTGAACTAAGATAAAAATTATTATGCATGGCCATTAGATGTACCGGAATATTGATTTTAATTATACTTAGTTACCGTAGTGCAATCTAATGAAATCATTTATTTGTCCACATGGAGATGAAGCTATGACACTAACATTGTAGAAGGTATTGTAGGACAAATTTAGCTCAATCCTTGTATTTTCACTGAAATAAGTGATATTATACTCCACACATGGATTGATACTGATATTGTAAGAATAATAAGTATTTGGCCCTTCTTGAATCCATCCAAGAGTGACGATAGCTCCACTTTTCATGAGTTGTTCAGACAGCAATATAATATTAATTTGAGAATCTGTGGATGTGACATAAAAAAACTATTACAATGAATGTACATGTATATATAGCCATAGTATGCATGGACAATATGTCGTGCTATCTTAGCAAACAGATTCATGCATACACAAGTTTCAGTTTTTGCAACCAGTTAGATATACCTGTTATACCTAACTGGTTGTAAAGCTGACGACTTGTGTATGCATGAATCTGCTTGCTAAGCTGATAGCAATATTATTATAATTGGGAAAAGATAATTACGAGAAAGGTTTATCAAACTCTGAAAATATCTTCTACTTTGGGTACTTGTTGGGGCTTCAATAAAAGTGAAAAACATTTATGAGCAAACTCAAGCGGGAAAGTAAAATTAACGATTGTTGTATAATAAAGTTACAGACAGATTGAGCCTATTTGGTCATATGCTGAGGAGTTACTCGGCATATATATACAGGTTATGGCAACAATAACACACCGAATCACGATAAATGCTATGCTTGCACAGTTTGCAATATTATATACAATATCCATAAAAAATAATGCAAGTACTTATCAATCTGGTGTTATTTTACATAATGGTGGATATGATAATAATTATGATTTTTTATGTGTGCTCAGATTATTTATTTTAGTTATAGTGAATCTTCTTCGAATTCGAAGGTACACATGCCCAGCTTTGCTATAGGGTACATTATTTGTTAAGTATATGTACGGGAGGGGGGATCTACAACTGCTAACCAGAAATTATCACCATCACAACCTACTCAGAAAGCGATCTTCGTTGAGAATAGTTATAACAGTTGTCAATGATGTATTTTCTTCTCTGTCCCTACAGCTAACCTCCGTCCCATTCAGTTTAGTATCAGTAGGACTGATTGAAATTGAATATGTAGGAGGACTAATAGACTCAATAGAGAAAGTGAATGTGACATTGTTGCCGTGAAAATGTGATGTCCCGCTTGTAGTCGAGAGTGGTCGTGAAATGATGGTTTCATTTTGTTTTGTGACTGTCCACTCAGCAACTCTTCCCGATATAGTACACTCTAGCTTGATTTCAGTTCCACTGCACACTGATGCTATCCCTGCTGGATACAACATCATTGAACCTACAAACAAGACATATTATACAACTGCTCACAGATAGTAAATATCTCAGCCTGTTTACCTACCTTCTGCATAGATCTGCAAAACAGACAGTACAACCAAACACAGCCTGAACAGTTGCAACATGTCTTAATTAATTTTGCTAATTCGAGGATAGATTATGCAGCCGATCTATTATACTGTCCCCAGCTACTGGTGGAATTCCTTGCTCGTGGCGATTAATAGTTGTGTTCACATCGAAATGGCGATCATTACCATGTGTGAAAACTTGGCCCCAGTTACTGGTGGAATTCCTTGCTCGTGGCGATTAACAGTAGTGTTCACATCGAAATGGCGATCATTGCCATGTGTGAAAACTTGGCCCCATGGCCTAGTCGCGGGCATGCGCGATGACACAAACACAATGAACGAGCATGATGGTGACTGGCACTGACTGCATGGTGGCTGGCTATAATAGCTATATACCGGCTTAGACATGTAGACTGGAGCACCGTGAACAGTATTTATTTGATCACTTAAACATCATTCAATGATTGGACTACTAATAGCAGTCTATGATTCTTCACTCTTTAGCATGCAACTTCAAATGTAGGTGTCCAAAGTGCACCTGCAGACCATGCATGCGTATGGCAAGCCTAACGAGCTTCTTCAGTGCAGTGCAGTGCAGCACTACTGAGGTGGCCATGCATGCATGGGCCAGCCACCTGAGCCTCACTGTAACAGAAGACCTATTAAAAGCGCCAAGAGGCTTAAATTAAGCTCGGAGTCATATTTAAAGCAGGTATTGAAAGAACGGTCCGGTGAATGCACATTTCCACGCATTCCTTTGACAGTTTTTTTTTTTTTTTTTTTTTTAACACTGGAGGTCATGTAGTGATACATATATACCACACTAAATAATACATTATATAGAGTACAATGACACTGATACAATGAGTTAATAAAACCATGTGCATGCACGCGTCATCTTGGGAGTGGCACATGTTACGACGCAAATGCGATCTATCAACACTTAGAAAAATTCGATAGGGAAAAAAAATAGAAAAAAGTCAAAGTGTACGGCAAGATTCGAACCCGCTCTATTCCGTCCCATACATAAGAGCCCTAGCCTCGTGACCCAGCCCCCTAAACTAGCCTCGTCCCCAGGCTCCCGTCATGTTCTCAATGTTGCACATTGGGGAGCCTGGGGACGAGGCTATAAGAGCCCAAGCACTCGGCCACAACCGTTGTTGCTGCTGGCAGCCGTTATTTCAACTATTTTATAGATAAATCCTACACAACCCAGCCAATCCCACACTAACCCTGCTAACCATTCACAACCCAGCCCCAGACCCTCCAGTCCACGTATACGCAAACCCTAGAGACTAACCCTGCTAACCATTCGCAACCCATCCCCTCCCATCCATATCGTCCAGCGATCGCGGCGGCGTACGTACCGGCGTATCGCGAACGGGTCGGGATCGCATTTGCATGCGTCGTTACATGGCATATCGCATTGCATGCAGTTATGTGACTGTCATACACGCCATGCGTCAACACACAGAATCCTCAGCTCACGTGCACTCCGCACCCGGATAATTCGCATGAATAAACTTAAGCCTCCACGTTAGTATTAATTTTAGTTACGGAGTACCGATCAGCGTTATACTGATGTCCGATTCCCTGTATGAATTTCATTCCATGCTGCTAAGAATGTAAGGGAATCCCCGGGGAAACCCCCATAAGTAATCATACGTGTCACTCCCCCATTGGTCCATCTAAGTAAACTACCAACATCCATACAAGAAATATGGTTGCAATAAGCACTCAATTACACATGTAAACAATCTGCTTAGCCCACATATCTCACTGGAGTCATTCCCACCATTGCAAACTATATCCTGTTCCTGTTGCCAGCCTGTAGCTAGGCTAAGTTAGCAAGGTGGTCCAAAGAGGCAATAGATATTTAGCGACAAGTAGACAAGAGGTTGGGGAAAGAGGCAACAGATAGTGACAAGTACGAAGTTACGATAGTTGGCCAAGAGGTACAATCATCTTTAATGACAGAAAGTGAACGTGACATTGCATTAAAAATGAGACTGATATAAAATATACGGCTTAACAATTAAGTCAGCACATAAAGAATGTTGACTCAGTCACTGAGTTGGGTAGATCTACACATCCTAATTATATGAGAAGAGGCTGTGTACACACATAAAAAATTAATAATTAAAATCTGCACGTACAGATGATTAAAATATCGTTAAGAGGATACAAAAATTAGGTATCGGGCCACGAATTATCCGTGACAGGAATGACTAACAGTAAGGCCAGACCAATTATTAAATAAGTTGTTGCACGGATTCGCTCGCTCTAATTTTTGGGCAAACAGAAAAAAAAAAATTTAATTAAGTTGGGTGGAGCTTATGTACAGTAGAGTGTTTTTTGTATTCTCTCTTGATTTCCTAGTCCTAGTTAGATCATAGCTGTAACAAATACTGCAATTTGATTGGCTACTGACAGGTACCTATATCTCATAGTCACCTACAAGCTTCTCATAGTCACCTACAAGATTTTTATAGTCACCTACAAGTTTTGCCCTCTGGCTCTTAGCAATACCAAGCTATGTGATCTAAACTTGTTAGACACTGTTTAGTCGGTTTCTAGAAGACCTCAGGGCTCTCATAGAACCCTCACTTCGCTCGGGATTCTATATCAGTCTTCTAAATCACATAGAAACCTCCTAAACAGTGTCTAACTAATATATAGTCACATAAGTCTGTCTTAATTAGATTGTGGTCTTTAACCACACCCAATTAATTGCTTTTTTTCGATCGCTCGCTCCAATTTTTACCTCACAATATCCGAGCAACAACAAATTAAATTGGTTTGGCCTAATCAAGAAACATAGAATGCCTTCACAATAGTAAAAATGCCGAAACAAGAGTATTTAACTTAGTGTATGGCACTCTTTTCTCATCAATAATTGGTATAAATCCATTTATACCTTTTCGGCTAAACTTATCCTGAAGCCAGGAACCAAAAGCTTAAAGAAATATTGGTCGAGTACAGGAAATCTATAGCTAGCTATTATATTCATTAATTTAATTATAGATATAAAAGACCACATGCTCCATATATACACACACACACCACACACTTAAAAAATGGAGCACACAAATTTAAATAAAAATCACATATTGGGGATGAAGAAACATATTTTGTAGATGTGACACAAAATTCAGGCTGTACAATGATGCTGGAATTTATTAAGTTTGTCCACTGTGCAGGTTCAATAATCATCAGACATAATATATAGTCTTCTTCTTAATTCCTACAGTTTCAACATTGATAAAGGTACACATGGGATCGACTAATGAAGCAAATAAACATTTTCCAAACTTAAGTATGTATATTGCAAACAATTTCATAGACTCTGAGACTCAGTCATGATGGCACGCATGGATTCAAATTGGTTTACACCATCATAATCATTATAGCAGAAACTAATTGAGGAGTCCAATTTTCGTGGCTTACCAATTATTAGCATGGAAATATTATTTAGCCCAGCATGATGGTACAGTAGCTATATACTAGCTGGGCATAATCATGCATCCTATACAACAGAACAGTACATTGTACATAATAACTTACCCTTACAGCAGATGGCTACTACTGTTCCGATGGTAATACTTGCACACACCAGCAGGATGACCACACACACAATCACTATTATTATTATTGCAGTCCTACCAAGTTCTGCAGGTAATAATCACCTTAACATAATATTAATAAGATATTCATCTCCTCCCCCCCCCCCCCCCCCCCCCCCCACTCACATAAAAAGCACATACATGCAGGGCCCAGAATTTCCTATCTCTAGGTCAGCGTACCCCTCACTGAAATATAAATAATATTCTGCATCTAAGTCAATACTGCATGGGTATTGTATACCTATCTTCTGCTACAACATCACTGCCATACCAAACAGAGCGACCTTCTCACCATCCCCTCAGAAGATATTCCATAATAATCTAATCAGGAGAATAGGAGCCAATATATATGAATTGTCAGCCTCCACAATTATGAAAGCGCTCTTGTTCACAAATATTATAACTACAATGGTTGTCCTGCAACAATCCATATATCCTCTAATGGACTAACAACTATGTATCTGCTACTGATACTGTTCGCAGAAAATTGAAATGTGTGCACAATGTGTGCACGGTTCAAATACAATAGCAATCTAAATAATAGGGTACTATGGTCAAACACTTTCACAGACATGATTCATTGTAACTAAGGCTGCCATACATATCCTTATACAATTCTCAAGGAGAAAGAATCATTGCAGAATACAACTTTTATCAATCATGGAGAGAATTTGGCAGAATTGGTGAAGCTATACTGCATCTGTATAGTACAGTGGTACCTGTCATTTATGGGCACCATGGCCGAATAGTGTCTAAGATAGAGAGGTGGCTAAATGAAGTATATTTATTTAGTATCGGGTACTTTACCACTGGAGCTTGAACTATAGAGTGAGCAATCAAATATCAGCCACCACATATAATCAGACGCCTGTATCTTAGGAATGGAAAGAACTATATATGAATACCGGCCATTCCTGCACTGACTGGTAGCTCTAGTCAAATGCTGATCACATACCAAATCCAAAGTCTCTGCAATAAACCATGTGTGAGCGGCTAGTGACAAAAATGTTCACCAATCTGATTTATGCAACTACCAGATGTTTGTACCCAATTTCAGGCAATTAGTTCCATCACCGCTAAAAATGATGAGTGGAGTACCAGATTTGGAATAATATGGCCACCAAAACTTAGCCCAAAGTGTTACTTGAATCAGACACTCTTCATGTCATCAATATTAGGAAATTAGGTGCAAGATTTGGCTATACATGGCTGAAAAACATGTGAATGGAGTGTGAAAGGACAATAAGAGGAATCAGTGAAGCTATACTGTAATACACTGGAGGCTATCTTTTCACCAAACATCAGTGGCTATGACAGATCTAGAGAGGTGGCTACTTTAGAAGCATAGAGTGTGAATGTTAGTTTGCCACTTGGAGCTTGAGCAAAATGGCTCTAATAAGGAGATGAGTGCCTTATACATGTAGCTACAGTGACTGTTACACAGCTTCCAACTTCCACTGTATGCTAAAGCCTATGTATACAGATATACCTGTCATCGCTCCAGGATCACTAGCGCTATCCATCGTCCCCACCGAAACATTTGTTGCTGCATTAGTGGGGGAATCAATACTGACAGTGGTGGTGCTATCACAATCATCTGCATTGGAGAAGATTGAGTCACAGTTGCTATAGCGAGGGGGAAGGAGAGAGAGAGAGAAGGGAGAGAGGGAGGGGAGACTCGGAGACAGAGAGAAAGAGAGATAATTATACAATATCTATGGCATATCTATATGAACATCCCCAACCAACCATCCAACATCAACTATATACTAGATGTTTGATTGACATACGTACCATTGACTCTCACGCTACATGATCCTTCAGTATCTAGACCGACATTCACACATATCACGCTAATGGAATTTGAAAGGGAAGTAACTTCAGAAATAATGAGTTCACATTTCAGGATTTGAATTCCGTTCTGAACGTAATTTTCAGTCAAGTTAGCAAAAACTCCGGGGTTGACTTCACTGACTTTGATTGTACCCACTGGTTCTGCTGATAAAAACTCCAACCGGTTCCCATGCGATCCTATATACTCATCATTTTCCCAAGCCAAGATAATTGAATCCCTGATCTCGCAACTGAAGTTCCGAAATTGACCAGGGCATACAACTCGACCACCACATGTCAGGACTGGAGTGTCTGTAATAATAATATTATTATAGTACAAAGAATTATTATGGGTCCTGGAGTGCTTAATTAATGTCTTCATCGCTCAAATAATTATTATTATCAAGGGCTCATAGACCACAAGGCAAAAGCTGCTGTCTGGACTGTACTATAGAATTCTTGCATTAAGGATTTAATTTCTACCCACTGGTATGGTATGGATCCCTATTGAGAGTCGATAAGCCCTTGACAAAATGAAGCATTCATTCCCTGGTCCATGCTTACTCACTTGAATTTCGAAATGTAAAAGAACTCGTCTCTCCTGTTCCCACGTTGTGACAGGTGATCGTAGAGCTCGGGATACTACTCTGTACAGTAATGTTTAGATGAGACTCAATGATATACTGTCCATTTATATCGGTAGATACATTCACCAAAGTAGCTGTTGTATACGTATTAGGAGTGTGCATAGTACCTATCTGGTCAAATCTAACGAATTCGATACGACTATCAACGTAATTGGTACCAGTCCAAGCAAGAATTGAAGATCCCAAAGTTATACATTTAAGTGTGATGTTTTCTCCAGGTGGTATTGCTGAGTTATCACTTAATAAACCATTCAAGGATACACTTTGTTGTGTGTATGTAAATTGAAGGAAGGGTTGAAGGATGAGAAAAAGTTCTGCAAATACATAAAATACATCAGATAAGGCTTAGTATAACATTATAAAGGGTGGTCACATATTAGTTGTGTACCTGCTGTACTGACACCCGCGATCGGTATCAAAGTGAGATCAAGCGGTCAAGCTGTAAAATTGGAGATGATCAAGCGATCAAGACGTCTGTTCGTACTGCTCAAATGAAGGTCAAGATGGGGGGCCTCTCTTTTGACTCCACGCACACCCCACCCACCCCCCAATTGGCAATCAACGGTCAAGGCTTTTAGCAGTGTGCAATAAGCGATCAAGGTCCAAAATGGCTCTGATCAAATTTTGATCAGTACAGCAGGTATATATGTGACCACCCCATAAAAACAGCAAAAAATATTAAGTTGGGAATAATACAGTATCAATCAACAACCACAACAACTATGATCAGAATTAATACAAGGACATTTAGCTTTGTACTATATGTATAGGATGTTAATTAACTTATTAATACTTATTTATATTGGCATACCTGCAATGTAGGCAGCTGCTTCCACTATACATGCCTGTAATATTAAATGACTTGTGATCAGGAGCATATGAATAGCACATAAATGTACATGGCCTTGTTCGTTCTTTATAGGAGGTCCGCATAATGTTACTGATCAAAATCTACACATATCTCGTAAGGTCCTGGGGGATACTCATGCATTGACAAAATCACTGAAGGATTAATAATATTACCGTGTACCGCTACGCCGTGTAGAACAAGTAATTGTACCTGTCTGTTCCACGGTTCTCCATCATCCCCATGCACAATTCTCGCAGTAGAAGATTTGCCTTACCATAATTTGAACTCCAACAGCTGACCGTTGAATAATGATATACTGGAAGGGGCCGGGCTAGACTGGTACTCGTACGCGTACTCAGATCAGATCAGGCGGCCGCTGGCCTGCGCTGCAGGTCTACGTCTACAGCCAGCTGGGCAGATTCACACCAAGTACCATGCACCGGCACCATGCATGTCGACATGTCATGAAACTTTTCCACGTGATTACGTACCGTGCGCGCGCGTGTGCGCGCGCGCCTACGCGCCTCAGATCATGCTCGAGCGCTCAAGCATGCAAAGCACTAGACTCGAACTCGTGCTCCACCGCCGTTCACTGCTGCCGATCATTATTTTACCCATTTCATAGACAAATCCTGCTATAGCTAACGATTCCGGACGATCGATCTAGGCGCATAAAAGTAGTTATAATTTAGCAACGGGGGGGATAAGAATGCTTAGGAAATTCTCTTTCATTTAAGCCTCGAAACAAGCGAATCGGTTGAGTATACGCCTTGCAGATTAAATTTTTATGTTTTAGCTCTATGGAAAATGTATGGAAAAACAAGAATCGGCGCGTAAATCAGGCACGCTTCAACCTTTCCACAAAAAAACACTTATCGCTGAATAAGCCTCTTGGAGTGGAAGTGCCACCCGTTTGCACCATCGAGCCGAAAATTAGCCGTCTACTACAACCATTGCCCCCGGCCCAACTTCAACCTATATAGTCTATGTTGTGGGGTCTGGGAACGAGACCAACAATAGCCACTCCCATCCGTACCGCGCTTCGATCCGGCCGAAGATCTTAAGAACGGAAGTACGGTGTCACGTATTTTGACGTATGTACCCGTATATAATTATTGTGTTATTGGGGCGTGGCCCCATATGGTGGCCCGTCGCAATCGCTGGACGGTACCAATGGGAGGGGCTGGGGGGGTTGGGGGATAGGTTGCCAATGGTTAGCAGGGTTAGTCTTGGGGGGTTGTCTTTAAAAATAGGTGAAATTAAGATTGCCAGCAGCGATAACAGTGGTGATCTAGTGGTTGGGCTCTCGTGTGTGGAACCATAGCAGGCGGGTTCAAATCTCGCTTTAGACTTTAATTTTTTTTTTCTTCACGAATTTTTTCTAAGTATTGCACTTCCGTTCTTCGGATCGAGTGAAAGAAGTCGGAGTCCCAGTGAAGAGTCTCTCCTTCCTAGGCTCAAATGATCCCCCTTTTTTTAACCTAGGTAGAAATAAATCCCCAGTCATTTCTAGATCTAAGGTAAATGAACCAGTTATGAAACAGTTCCAGTTATGAAACAGTGAATTATAAAGTGACTTTTAGGTGAAACTAGATCTAATTAGCTCTTTGTTTCATAACTGGTACATGTTTCATAACTGGTTCACTTCCCTTACCTAAGGAATAAATGACTTCCCTACATATAATCTCAGAATAATAATTATGATTGTTGAAGCTACTCTCTGTTGACAAAAGAACATTTAAATTTAGTGCTGTTAATTATTATGATGAATTTCTGTAGCCCGGCTAGGAATGGGCACATCATCAGGTATACGTAGCGGCATGCACTGAGTATGTGCAGAAAGGCGGGAATTCAAATTGTTCTTGGTCAATGCCCAATCTCAGCAGATGCTGCATGGTGGATGCTATGGGGTACCCCACTATCTTCATGACACATCAACACAGTCTGTGTCACAAATTATAGCTCACATTGTTCACATGCAATCATTAATTTTTGTCTCGATATATTTCAGGGATGAGATAGGTGCAGTACGGGAAATGACGAGATCTGTATCCAGACTTTTGCTCTGTCAGGAAAGCTGAAAATCTTCTCTCCTTTTAAGTTTAGACAGGTGGCTAAAGGAGATGTTGCCTCATTTGGCTTTTACCAATTATATTATTTATCTCCTATAGCAACACAATTATAATTATGCCACTGCAAATGTAATTATTGCAAATGTTGCACAGTCATTCGTCCCCCTGCAATGCTGCATAGACTGGTGACAATGTGTGATATGCACCAGTAAGTACTTCATCCAGGTGCTGATCCAGAAAATTTACATGGAAGGTGGCTGGTTAATAATCATTATAGTGAACATCGATATCTCTTATTGAGAACTCAATCTGGTGAAGGGGGGGGGGGCCGTGGCTAGCCACCCTATCCCCACCCCCCCCCCCCCCTGGATCAGCCCCTGTCAATTCCATCTCTAAATTTGTCCTCTGATCGATGATCACGGTGTCAGAAAGCGCAGAATATATAATTAGCGTTTGCGGTTGTCTTCATGCATAACACTGTCATCCCTGCAGCAGCTCTGTACAATCTAGAGGCCCCTATGCAATGCATGATGCACACGATCGGGATAAGAAAAAGAAGCCTCAAAATTGCTACCAGAAGTGACACTGAGAGTCATGATTTTTTAGGGGAGTATAATAGCCTTGTCCCCAGACTCCCCTGTCAGTGAATGAATTTGCCGGCATTGGCCTTTCAAATTGCCTTTGCCTTTGAAGCCTAGCTGAGCCCCTCACTTCCACTGAGCATCCATCTCTGGAATATTTCTTGTGCAGAGCTATCCCATGCAGTCAAGAAGAATGTATACTAACTTAAAGGTACCCAGAATGCCTTTATAATGTACGGAAGAAAGAGTAAACTTTTGACAATCATAAATTAAAGTGAGTGGTCAGACACTCCCAGGAGGGGCTGGGCACGAGACTAGGGCCCCACAGGGTAAGTAATAGATAAACTATGGTTGCCCAGGATATATACCCTTCATATACCACCCTGAGCTCGAGGGCGTAGCCTGAGAGTGAAGGTGGTATCCTGGGCAAACATAGTTTATCTGTTTAATATCTTGACTGTGATTGGTCAGTGTAATCAGCAGTCTGAGACTGTTTACTTTTTCATATTTGAAACTTGAAGAGTTGGAGTATAGTAGGTAGCTAGATTCTATCATAATGACAATCTGTACAATAGTTAGTCTATCAAGCTGGAACCCTCCTCAGCTAGTAATTGTATTATGCAGTGTGGGAGCTACTGGCTATAGCTACTGAAAATTAAGCTAGTAGCTACAACACAAACTTAGCATGCCAGTGCAACTGACATGTGTGTTATTGGACTATTGTCAGGGGTAGGGAGTTATGATGCCTGAGGGCTGGGGTATATGAGAGTTATATACCATGGCTATTACCTAGGATACAAGGCTAAGTCATGATATTATTGGTATAATATTATTCAGATTTTTAAGAAAAATCAGCATGCATGACATATAAATATAGTTACATGTTAATGACATTGTAAAGAAGGAAAGGTAAGATCAAAATGAAGCATGCAGCAGGATATTGTAGGATACCGTAATTCATGCACTTGATGTTGTTACAGTAGCATTAATTTTCTGCAACAGTTTTTGTCTCAGTTCTAACATTTTTTATATTAATAGATATATATAGGTCACCCATTTCTCTGCTATCCACTCAAGAAGCATAGTAAGGTGATCTGTATACCTATGTCTTGCCGTATGACGGAGTTGGGAATTTTTTGATCAATTAGCTATAATAATAATTATTGTAATGATTATACAAACTTTACTTAGCACGAGAATAATTAAAGTTCATCTACAACAATAGTAGTGGATGTCACTACCATAATTTATTTTCGTTGTTCATAACCTGTTCATGGTCAGTACAATTAAAATTTAAACTAGAGCTCTGTAGAGCACATACCCCGCGCGTACATTGCGCAATCTATAGATTTACTTTCATTGCATGGCTATAATTTGTGAACTTCAGAGAAATGATGGAAATGCTGCTTATTACGGTTGTACTAGGGGTTCCAGTGACACTTGAAAAAGTGCTCTCTGCACCCAGACCTAGAAAGATATGAATTTCTATCTATATTTGTTGTAACAATAGTAGTATAGCTATCTTACATTATGATTGGGCAGTCACTATAGACATCACCAGCATTATGAACGTTGACGACCTTTACCAGTCATACGCTTTGCCACTTAGTTGTGCGCATGAGTAGAAAGCACATTATTGGTATGCATATGCATTGTCGATAGGCGTGGCTACGGTGGCCAACAAAAAGGCACTATTTGTGACGCTCGTGGACCGTATCCCTCGATTTGACGCACACTGAAGCCATTTTTTCGCCGAATTTGACATGATTATGAGTCGCTTAGATGCTTATATCTCCAGTCGTACCGCCAGCGTACGATGACGTCATTAATTTACGTATAAAGTATACGGAGTCCTATTTCTGTTCCACGTGCGCCAAGTTAGAAAATTTCAAGATGGCCGACGCAGGGTGGTCGCTTTTCCAACAAAAATGGGACTCTTAGAACGGTGAGTCATACCTATAAATTTGATAAATCAATAGATATAGAGTAAAAGATTGTCTAGACACTGTAAAGGGAAGAGTAGTCTGATTTTTAACTGTTTTTGAACGCGTAATGTCCCAACATAGGGATTTGAGGCGGTCTTCTTCAAAGCTGGCGGAAATCAGTTTGCAGCCTTATTGCTGCTGGATCAGCTGACAGAGGTAATATACATGAAATGAATAAAAATATCCTACATTTCCAGAGCTGTCCTTTTGTGTGACTACTGTGTGTGTGTCATTGAAGTTCAGACTATTGTTAGCTAGCTACATAATATATTACAAGTGCTGGTATTAAAATAGGTCTTGTATTTGCTCCATGTCTCCCACATCCATAAATACTATTTCCTCTTCCACTCGTTCAGTTTCCATGTCCTCTTCGTCCTCTTCATCCTCTTCATTTTCTTCGTCTGTGTCCTCATCTGAAAATGGAAAAAAAAAACAGTGAGTTAGCAGATTCACAAACATGATAATGTCCCCATAAAAATTTTACCTTGTGAATGTTTGTTGTGGCATCCTATACATGAGCACCCTGGTCCACATAGTCCTATTGTTTTTGTGGCATGAGCATATATTGCTGCTACACTTTGATTTTTTACAAGTGCATCCTTTCATTAAGAATAAGACACGATCTCTGACTGCCTTTCTGTTCTTATCACTTTCCCAATCTACAGTGAGTTTGTCTTCTTCCAGTTTCCACCCACATTCTAGGATGGGTGGCAAGTACACATTGTTTTGGGGTGTTTGCTTCCAGTAGGTTGTTGTCCATGTGGCACGTAAATAATGCCTTTTGAGTGCATCAGTCGAGGGTAGTAGATGGTCTTCAAATACTATTCGTTCCCATATTGCTGTTCTTATTGTCTCTATGAATTCAGTATGAACCTCCTCTGCTGTCCTGCCTGAGTGTTGTAGGGAGTTGTACAGTGATTCTGGTGAAGTGTGTTCCGGGAAGCCAGGTCTATGGGCATGAAAATACACCGCTCCTATGAGTCGTAGAAAGGAATAAAATCCCATCCCTCCATTTAGTTTGGCTAGTGATCCTGGTCTTTCTGCTGAATCTTCACATATAAACTGAGCATTTTCAAAAAATGCTTTCATTATGCTGACTTTGCCATGCCCGACGAAGAAGGAAGTGTAATCACATCCTGACAAAGCATAGAGATTGACTAGAATTTTGGGGCGCTCTTCTTCGGGGATTCCCGCTAAGTCAGGGTCTCGCTCTAGTGCATTCACTAGTTTTGTAATTGATATGTATTCCCTTGGTTTTCCCAGCCTGTTAGTTTGTATACAAACGTCTTTTGCTATGGGGTTGACCATCAGTAGAGCGATGTGCAGTACATCAGTATCGGGGGAATACACAAGGACCCTTTTACCCGATGATTGGTTTGCATGTAACCATATCCTTGTATCGGCCTCTTCAGCACTGCATGTTAGATTGTGCTGGATGTTGTGTGAGCTTGTAGCCGTTGCATACTGTGCCATGTCAGTTAACTCTCCTTCACCATGACCTGCAACAAATAGTTTTTGATTATCAGAAAGCACGTATGTTGCATTCCGAAGAATACAGTTCCCAATGTACACAATTAAACATCTTTTGCATTTTCGACACTGAAGTAGTTCATTCCATTTACTGGGTACCCTCATTTGATCACTGAACTCGTAATGGACATGTTGAGTTAGTGTTGCATTTCGATCTCTTAGTTCATGTTCAATGCACTTTGGATGAAGTGTAGCTTTGGGGTGATCAAAAATTATGTGCACTTCATTGACCCCACTGTCTGTGTGATGTTTGACAAATCTGTTTATTAGCAGCTTGACATAGTCTTCCATTGTTGTGTTAGGTATTGGAATGGTTTGAATTATGAACATACCGTCAAAGATAACAGTGTCAGGGCCAAAAGCATACATTTCTGCACTCTTTAAGTTGTACCTTTTTTCCAAAAACCGCCTAGCATTGGACTTGTCTCCTTTGTGGGGCATTCCGTTAGAATCAGCAATTGCCCTGGGTAGTTCAATATATTGTTCACACTGACCACTTGTATCATAGTTTTTGGCTTTCAACCTTTTCTTTAAGCACAACGATATCATTTTCTTTTCCTTTTCGGCATTGCTTAATCTCTTTTTGGTCACTTTAGCTTCACTGAATGTGTGAACAGATTTACGTTTGAGAATTTCTTAATGCATGTACTTTAGTGGTACTTGTGGGTGGTAATAGGGCACCAGATTGTACCTTGGCTAGCATTGATCTGATGTTGTCAACAGATTTTAAATCTGGTTTTTTTGTTGTCTGTAGGCTCGTGTTGTTTGGCTTACTTGTTGGTTGGTTCAACTGTCTTTTCAGGTTTTCAATGAGCTTTGTCCTGTGGCCAAGATACAGGGATAGTCTGTTCATATTTTCAGTGCTGGGTCTCACGATTGACGTCTTTAAATCCTTATTGATTTTCATCTCGTGAGCCTCGTCTATGACGACGCTGTGCCCAGGACGTCCACTGAGGCTGGCCACAAACTTTCCTGATTGAAGGTGCTCTAAAATTTCTTTAGGCATAACTAACAGATCCGACAGGTGTTGCACAATGAGCTTCTGGTAGTGTGGTCTATTAAATGCAAAGAACAATGCTGCCATTTCCTTTAGGGATGCAACACGTAAATCCCACTTGTTTAACCTTACTGCTAAGTATAACGTTAGAAATACTGAGCAGTCTCGAAGAATAAACTGACCCCAGAACTTCCAATTTTCATCCTTTGATCCCTTGGAGGTCATGAACGATGCATAATCGGAGTACTCATCATATCCTTCTGGTTGTGTTGGTGTCTCGGCATTTTCGGTTTTGTACTGATGGAATATGTTGATTGTGTGGTGGTAGAGTGCCTCCCATACCTCAAATAGGAATGTGGTACTATTGGTGAAGTTTGAGCACCTACTTAAGCTTGTAAGTGTTTCTCCACGGTAACCACTGGCTGCAGCAATTTGCTTTAATCCAGCATCCCAATAAGCACTCATGAGCACTTCCTGGTAGATGCGCATTAAATGAAAATCCCCAGGGAATGTTACAAGCCAATCAAGAGCCTCCCCGTACTCGGATTTTAGCTGGATCATATGATTGTAGGTTTTCTCATCACCAGCAACTAGCAGATACTTTGCAGCTGATCCAATCTGAAATTCTTTGTGTAGCCATGAAAAAACTTCAAGGATTGTTTCTGGATCATCTGCATTTTTGTCCAAAACCCTTAGGTAGGATACATCAGTCACTTCTGTCTCCTTGTTGAGAGTGCCTGAGCTACATGTTGTGTGTATTATGTATTCCTGTAGCCCTTGTATTACTGAGTCAGGCCTGGTTGTGTTGAGATCAAAAGCACAGTGACGATCACCTGTGTATGAAAACATCTTATGCTTCAAATTAGTCAAGGCTTTGTTTTCAACTTCCGTTAGGTGGTAACTAGTTATTTTGTGTGTTCTCAATGTGTCATAAGGTCTGGATGGTGTCATAGGAGTCAATAGTTGTACTTGATGTCCATACATTTCTGTTGCATTTCCATTCTCCTTTTCAGTCCGTGCTCGTTTCCTCTGACCCTCTATTGAATTATCATTTATCCTTCTTTTTCTGGATTTAGTGGGCTTCTCTGAATGAGAATGAGTCATAGTAGCATTTCTGGGTTCTGGTTGAGCACTGCGTAGGGGCTCATGTGCATGTGAACTACCACTGTGTTCTAGCGATTGATCGAGAAAACTTTGAGCGCAGTCATTGGGTTCACTGGCCTGCACACTAGTGCTAAGCTGTTTGAGAGAGGGGGTAGCCTGCATACTGTGGCTGGAAGTCTGCATGGCACTTACTGTAGCTACTGTCTGACAGAGAGAGGGAGTAGTCTGTATGGAAGTACTAGTCCGTGAGGGAGGGGGAGTGGCCCGTACTCTAGTGCTAGTCTGTAAGGGAGGGGGAGTGGCCCGTACTCCTGCGCTAGTCCGTGAGGGAGGGGGAGTGACCCGTACTCCTGCACTAGTCCGTGTGAGAGAGGGAGTGGCCTGTACTCCAGTGCTAGTCCGTGAGGGAGGGTGAGTGACCCGTACTCCTGCACTAGTCCGTGTGAGAGAGGGAGTGGCCTGTACTCCAGTGCTAGTCTGTGAGGGAGGGGGAGTGGCCCGTATTCTGAAAGGGGTTTATTACATATTAGGGTGACTGCGTATTGTATGTACATGTATGTAGTTGAAGGTGATAGGGGATATTCTTGCACACAGTTGCTAACCTGTACTCACAATGTCATGCGTATGCACACACACACACACACACACACACACACACACACACACACACACACACACACACACAGAGTCTGATATAGGATAATAATTGATGGGAAAGGGTTGAAGGGTGTTAACCACTGATGACAATTAATAGTCAGCAGCCTTCTAGAACTAAATAGAAGTAGTGGAAATACTCTCACACTGCCTGCTAGTGGCCACAGGGGAGTTCCTGAAGTAATAAATGATGGGAAAAGGCCAGAGCCTGTTGGGTGTTAGTCACGAGTGTTGAATATTCAGCAACCTTCTAGAAGGGTTTAGAAAGTATAAAAGTACCTAGATGGCAAAATTACTGTATTGATCTTGAGCAGCTTAGAAAATGGCTTCATCTTCTATGTCAGGTATTTTATATTATAATAGTAATTATGGAATATATGATCTTGTGTAGGCCGTAAATAAACCCCTCATGTAACATGTCCACAAGCTTGGGGAGCAGGCTGGGTGAGTAGGGAGAGTTCCCCCGGGGACAAAGAGCTCTTTTAACCTACCATTCCTGGTTCTCAAGGCCAGGCACTCAGCACCCCAATGCACAAATTATACATAGTACTAAGTAATGAGCATAGACTATTAAATAGCTAATATTTCAGAGTGTTATTACTGAACCAACAAAATATTTTGTGGGGGGGGGGGGGGGGGGGGGAGAGTATTCTAGAAATTAAATGAGCATGTTATGCAGTAGAGGTGAACCAATGGGAACCAGTTGAATGGTCACAGGAAATGGTGACAAAATATTCCATTTAGGAGCATATAGTCTCCAGTCATGGACAGTTGACAGACGTCTCTCCCACCCACTTTCTTTTCTTTCAAACACACACACACACACACACACACACACACACAGAGCTGAGTACTGGAGAAATGAGAAAGTCCAAGATGAAGACACTAATTTCAATTTTATACCATCCTGCATATTAAATTTTGCTGTATATGATCCATCACTTTAGTTACCTGATATATATTCATTTGTTCATATCCTAAGGGCCTATGTGGCTCAGCTTGCTGTGTGGCGGAAATTAGTTTGCAAGTACCTGTGAAGTGGATTTGTATAGGTTACTGTAGCTGCATGTAAGGACATTTGATGCACTGAGAACTGGGGCTGTCCCTACCTGGGTGGAGCTGTAGTGGGTGTGACTAGTACTGCACTTCCATTCCTTTGATTTGGACACGCCGACAAAGTGCCGTTTACTCGCGTTACTTGGCAATTGGACCACTCTTCAACACGACAGGAATAAGTATCGTTGTATACTTTACTTATATGGCAGCTGTTTCATAATGATAAGTTTTCAACTGGATTACTGTGGTGCATTTTTGTCATAGTATTGTGCACAGCGCGCATTGCGCCGCCATCGACATCGTGGATTGAAGTTCCCGCCCAAAATAGGAAGTCACGTGATTTTGTACGCTGGCGGTACGACTGTCTCGAGAAATGGCGATTTTTGTGCTAACAACGACGACACAACCGATTACTTTATCCCTTGCGCATGCGCGCGGGGTAATTATGGATTCTATATAGCCATTGAAACCACCACTTACACTGGATTGATCACTAATCTAGACACCAGGGGTAACTAATCTAGACTAGAAACTCTCAAGATATTAAGTTCACAATCATATTAGAGATTTGTTGAGATGCACGCTCAGTGGCGATGAACCTAACATCAGCACCTGTCCTTGGTCCTTCTGCAATGGCGACGATGTCCAGCCAGCTATCAGGACCAATGACTATAATATCATGTAGCTAGCTGTGCCTTGCCATGAAAAGCATACTAATCTCTTGTATACAGCCAATAATGTACAAGGACAGTACGCATGCCTTGAAAGACATAATTATTGCTTGTTGTCATTGTTCCAAAGACTGATCTACGTCAAATTAGCCTTTATGTTACTAGTCCTCGCTACAATGTTATTACATCCGTACGGTAAAGGGTCGCTTAATGCAACTCCAGCAATTGAACCAGGCAGCAATGAGCTTCGAACAGTACAGACAGTTCATCTTATTTTTAAGCCTCTGTGTAATATCTGAAGGTAATAGTTAATGTAAATTCATGCCATAATAATGATAAATATAATTATATCATCAGGATTGGTATTATCTCCTTCTGGAGAAGCTGTGGTGTGCGAGGAAGGGGAACTTTCACTGACATGCTCTACAAATGCGAGCATTCTCTTATGGATATCATCGCCACTGCAGAATGACCAAGGACAGGTGCTGATGTTTAATAGGTATATCGCCTCTGACGGTACAGCTCAACAAATCTCTAATTTGACTGTGAACTCAACCTTTTTTAATGTTTCGAGAGTTTCTGGTCGAGATGAGTTACCTCTGGTGTCTAGATTAGTGATCAACCCTGTGAGTGTTGGTATGAATGGCACTAGAGTGAATTGTACTGAACGGGCTGTGAACAATGAAAACATAGCAGTGGCATCCACTACTGTGTATGTCTTAGGAGAACACTGTACGTAAGCAATACTAATACATGTACTTTGTGATACAAAATAATAATAAAATATCATTGACAAGTATACCTATTTCAATAATTGGCACAGCAAACACACCAGTACCCTTGAAAGTCATCACTTCAGTCAAGTACGGGACAGAAGATATCACAGCTACTCTCGAGTGGGTGCCGAGTACTAATACATCTCTAAATACATCCTACACTGTCAGTGTTGAAAATGAAACTCCTTACATTCTAGAGTATTCACTATCTAGTGCCCAGATAATAGGATTGCCATACAATACTCATCTCAATGTGAGTATTATGGCTAGATGGTGTGGAATGTACACTGCAACTACCATCATAGAGCTCCATTATGGTAAGTTATTACTAATAACTGTCCACTTAAATAATAGCTAGACACCGAGGATAAGGGATCCATACAGTATTATAGCATTCTGATGGCCCCGAGCTGTGACACCCGAGCGTAGTGAGGGTGTTATATACTAAGGGGACAGAGATACTGTGGCATTGGCCCAGATGAGCTAAATTATTTCAAGTTTTACAACTGTTGCTATAGTACAGCTATTTGCCTTGGAGCTCTCATAATACCATGGATCCTATTAATTAGCCAAATTTATAAGTAAAACCTACAAATATTTAAGCTACTTAGTTACCTCTTATTGACCAGTCAGATTACAGGAAAGTGGCAATAAAATTCTAAGCTTAGTTATGCATTGAATTTTTACGTAGAATTGTTTAAAAATCTGTACTTGCAGCGAAATGTGACTATCCGATGCTTAATGACTCCCAGAGTATTCAACTAATTGGCTATGTTAATCCTGCATTGGAAGGTACGACCATCAATTTTAGCTGTCCCACTGGTCAGACACTCACTGGACCCAATACATCTACATGTTTGGGGAATGGAGAATGGGAACTGGATCCAATGGAAAGTAACATCAAATGCTTTGATGAATAATATAATACAATATGTCTTACAGTTACTGTATGGCAGTGTATCATAATTAAATTATCACTGTATGTGAACACTGGTGTACCATTAGATCCACAGATCATGATAAATTAAATTACATGTAACTATGATATATAGGATGATTGGATTGGTATACCCTGACAGGCTCTGTGTGTAATCTCCCAAAGCATGCTCAATAGTTCACAATAAGAAAGCATATGCAGCTACTGAAACTGACCCTGTATAGTGTATGCATGTTTCATACAAGTAATTATAATTTTTTGTGATAAGATATTGTCAATTTTATATAACTATAATCCTGATCTGAATACAATGTATTATTTCAACACTATAATATGTGTTCACACCTTATTATTGTAAGATTATACTGATAATATTATAGCGAATTGTGGACCATTGCTACTTCCCCTAAATGGCTATACTATTATCAACTCCAACGACACTCTGGAGGGATCATCAACAACATTTGTTTGCCTAACAGCTCATCCTGAAACTGCTGCAGTTGTTTACACCTCAGTCTGCAATCAAGCAGGATTTTGGGAACCTTTGCCTACTGATATCTGCCAGTTTGGTATATGACATTATAATAATAAGCTGCTTTCTCTATCCAACTTTATATTATTTTAATACGTAGCTACAGTGGATAAAGCATCAACGATAACACCGACTGCTATATCTTCAACATGTGTGTTCATTTTTACATCCATCGTATTCTTTCTCTTTGGATATGCATGCGGTTTCAGACAAAAATGTAGAAAGCAAATAGCAGCGAATGTTAATCCAATATACGAGAATACCATGCCTGGTCATATGCATGCAGAGATCACTACTGAACAGGTGGACTCAGTGGACTTAACAAAGAATGAAGCTTATGATCTCCTGAATATAGGAACATCACATCATGGCCAATAGTCTAAGACTCATTGCTTTTATTATAAGACTAGACTATTATTATGCTGTAAGTTATGTATTGCTCTAGAGTAGAGATGCATGATATTGACTGCTGTGTGTATAATAGATCAATAGAGGGGGAGTGACCCGTACTCCTGCACTAGTCCGTGTGAGAGAGGGAGTGGCCTGTACTCCAGTGCTAGTCCGTGAGGGAGGGTGAGTGACCCGTACTCCTGCACTAGTCCGTGTGAGAGAGGGAGTGGCCTGTACTCCAGTGCTAGTCTGTGAGGGAGGGGGAGTGGCCCGTATTCTGAAAGGGGTTTATTACATATTAGGGTGACTGCGTATTGTATGTACATGTATGTAGTTGAAGGTGATAGGGGATATTCTTGCACACAGTTGCTAACCTGTACTCACAATGTCATGCGTATGCACACACACACACACACACACACACACACACACACACAGAGTCTGATATAGGATAATAATTGATGGGAAAGGGTTGAAGGGTGTTAACCACTGATGACAATTAATAGTCAGCAGCCTTCTAGAACTAAATAGAAGTAGTGGAAATACTCTCACACTGCCTGCTAGTGGCCACAGGGGAGTTCCTGAAGTAATAAATGATGGGAAAAGGCCAGAGCCTGTTGGGTGTTAGTCACGAGTGTTGAATATTCAGCAACCTTCTAGAAGGGTTTAGAAAGTATAAAAGTACCTAGATGGCAAAATTACTGTATTGATCTTGAGCAGCTTAGAAAATGGCTTCATCTTCTATGTCAGGTATTTTATATTATAATAGTAATTATGGAATATATGATCTTGTGTAGGCCGTAAATAAACCCCTCATGTAACATGTCCACAAGCTTGGGGAGCAGGCTGGGTGAGTAGGGAGAGTTCCCCCGGGGACAAAGAGCTCTTTTAACCTACCATTCCTGGTTCTCAAGGCCAGGCACTCAGCACCCCAATGCACAAATTATACATAGTACTAAGTAATGAGCATAGACTATTAAATAGCTAATATTTCAGAGTGTTATTACTGAACCAACAAAATATTTTGTGGGGGGGGGGGGGGGGGGGGGGGGGGGGGAGAGTATTCTAGAAATTAAATGAGCATGTTATGCAGTAGAGGTGAACCAATGGGAACCAGTTGAATGGTCACAGGAAATGGTGACAAAATATTCCATTTAGGAGCATATAGTCTCCAGTCATGGACAGTTGACAGACGTCTCTCCCACCCACTTTCTTTTCTTTCAAACACACACGTGCTCTCTGAGTGCGGGGCCAGTCCTTGGACTGACCGGGAAAGCGGATCCCCGGCCGTCTGACCCAGTGGCGGCAACTCTGAGCGGGGGCTGGGTCTCGTCTCTGGCCTTTGTTCTGAGTGGGGTTGCGGTCCTACGAGTGGAGTAGGTAAAGTTCTCATCCCTGTTGGTTCCCATTGGCTCATACATTAGATAAATTTGCGAATTCTATGGCATGACCTACTCAGTGTTAAATGTCATTAATTTTATCAGCAACGCAGTCCTTCCTTGATGAGCAAACAAGGGAATTAAATAAATACAAACAACAACAAAAAGAGATTGAACGAAATATACGTTATCATCAAAATATGAAGACATACAGGACAATCCCACGAAAATATAAACCATCAGGTGTACCAACAACGATGAATCCCAAGACCCAACTCACCGACGATTTCAACCAAAAGTACGAGGAGCTGTTCTTTAATCACTTAGACAAAATTCTCATGAACGACAGTTTGACTCTCGAACTCACGAAAACAAGGATTGATAACATTCTAAAACAGACAGAAACCTACCTGAGCTCGCTAAAAGTATCGGCACAAACCCTGTCTACCCTTTACCATCAATTCCTTACAGTTAATCACATTACAGATCACACACCCCTCCCGATATTGCAGGCCAAGCTACCCACCACAACTGACCTGACGACCACATTAGGAAAAAGACAGAGAAACAAAGAACACCCCACTGGTAGCAAGCATTTTTTATGGCAAGGCCCCCACTCCCCACCAGAACCGCCCTGACTATTCACAACCTAAGTACCTTTGAATTCAGTCAACAAGATTTAGAACTACTTAACAAAGGACTGTCATTTGCACCCACACCTAGAAAATCATTTTCGGAACAACAAACCCTACTATTACGGCACTATGACAATTTTGCAAAATCGGTACGTAGGACATACACTAAGCTACAATATAGGCGTCCTAACACAGAACTACCCTATGTCAACCCTCCCCTTTGTGCTCAAGTTTACAGAACTATAAAATTTTTACCAAAAGAAGATTACTCAAAGGAGCCGGAGTATGACGACTATTCCGGCATACATAAAATTGAACATTACATAGAATACACCAAGAGAGAAATCAATGAACAACTGTCAGATCTTTTAAAGAGCAAACAAAATATAAAAAGCATCGAACAAAACACAATAAGAAAACTAAAAATGTCTAAATCAGAGATAACCATAAAGCCCGCGGATAAAAATTTAGGCATAGTAATATTGAATACACATGATTACATCGAACAGTGTATGAAAAGTTTATCAGATGTGAATACCTATAGACAAACACAATCGTATCCCCATGAACAAATCAAAGAAAAACTTACAAATCTTCTGGTCAATTTTAAATCAGAGTTATTCCACTTAAAGAAACAATTATATACATATCTACAACCTAGCAAAAACTTCCAAATTCCCCAATTTTATGGTCTCCCTAAAATACACAAACAATTCCAACATCTACCTCCACTAAGACCAATTGTTGCCCACTATAACTCTCAGCTCAATCCCACGGCAAAACTCTTAGACCATTGTTTACAACCCCTCGCTAAAACATATACAGATTATATACAAAATGCGACAGAACTCTCTCTTATACTTCAAGATTTACAAGTACCAGATGACGCTTTCCTCGTCTCTATCGATGTAGTCTCCCTCTACCCCTCCATCCCCCAAACGGAATGCCTTAACTGTATTTACGAAGAAATGCACACTCACAGACATTTACTTCTCTTAAATCCTAATTTTCTAATACGCCTACTTCATACAAATATTAATTACAATTATTTTGAATTTGGTGCCCTCACCTACCAACAAGTGAGCGGCACAGCAATGGGAGCAGCATTCAGCCCTACAATAGCCAACATCTACATGTCAGTTTTTATGCGAAATTTCCTAGTCACCCGAGAACACAAGCCATTACTATTAAAACGTTATATTGACGACATCATTCTAATTTGGCCACATAGTAAGGAGCTACTTGAGGACTTTTTAGAAGCACTCAATAATTTTCACAGCTCTCTTCACTTTCACTTTCAACTTCTCCCAAACCTCCATAGACTTTCTAGATCTTACAATTTACAAAGGACTACACTTTCCCTACACAAATAAACTGGATACGAAGACGTACCAAAAGGAACAAAACTTATACCAATACTTACATTTCGATTCTCAACATCCACGGAGCCAACACAAAGCAGTTATCGTGGGGGAATGCATACGATATGTACGTACATGCACAACACAAGAAACTTACGTCACAATGTTAGGGCTCTTTAAAGAGAGACTAAAAAAACGAAACTATCCAGACAAGTTTGTTGCCAAAACTATATGCATAGTGTCTTACACAGATAGACAAAAGCACCTGCAAGCAAATAAACCAATCAAGCCCTACATATTAAGACCAATTCTGAAATGCCTTCCACCCCCTCAGTATAGCAACCTGAAACAAATTATTCTTAAAGAGTATGGCACATTACAGCTCCCATCCCCCAGGTTTTGCACGCTACGACACACAACACTTCGACAAGAACTCATAAGGACAAAACTCTATCCCACCGATGAACAAACACTAGACATGATACTCTTCCAAACACAAGAGATATCAGTTGATGCACACATAAATACTGGGACTCTACCCATGCTACGTTACAGAAATGTAAAAACTCAACCGTGTAGACATCCACGATGTTTGACTTGCCACCACTTGAACTGTGACAAAAGCTTCACCTCAACTAAAACTGGAAAAGTATACCCTTTACGACACAATTTCACTTGTACTTCAAAGAATGTCATTTATCTTATAACCTGTACTAAGTGCAAAAAACAATATGTAGGCTTGACGATACAACAACTTAATGTAAGAATCAATCATCACAGATCAAATATATTTAATAGAATAGAACATATGTCAGCAACCATTTTAATTTTCCGGACCATAGTGTTGGCAACCTAAGTGTACAAATTATTGATGCACCTAAAGAAGGACCTAATAAATACCAAAAATTGCAGAACTTAGAAGCCTACTGGATTTGTACTTTAAAAACAATGCAACCGCTAGGTTTAAATGTTAGTCCAGGCAATAGATAGCTGTTAATTATTGTAATTATTTTAATTTTATCTCACCGTAACATAAAGGTATACTATATGTATGCATAGTCATATAAAATGAAACATTAACATATTAGGTTTGTATTGAGTCAATACAAACAGGGGAACAGGACCGCCCACAGGAGTGGGGGTCCTGTTCCCCCCCCCCCCTGTGGGCATTTTTTTCACACACACACACACACACACACACACACACACACACACACACACACACACACACACACACACAGAGTCTGATATAGGATAATAATTGATGGGAAAGGGTTGAAGGGTGTTAACCACTGATGACAATTAATAGTCAACAGCCTTCTAGAACTAAATAGAAGTAGTGGAAATACTCTCACACTGCCTGCTAGTGGCCACAGGGGAGTTCCTGAAGTAATAAATGGTGGGAAAAGGCCAGAGCCTGTTGGGTGTTAGTCACGAGTGTTGAATATTCAGCAACCTTCTAGAAGGGTATAAAAGTACCTAGATGGCAAAATTACTGTATTGATCTTGAGCAGCTTAGAAAATGGCTTCATCTTCTATGTCAGGTATTTTATATTATAATAGTAATTATGGAATATATGATCTTGTGTAGGCCGTAAATAAACCCCTCATGTAACATGTCCACAAGCTTGGGGAGCAGGCTGGGTGAGTAGGGAGAGTTCCCCCGGGGACAAAGAGCTCTTTTAACCTACCATTCCTGGTTCTCAAGGCCAGGCACTCAGCACCCCAATGCACAAATTATACATAGTACTAAGTAATGAGCATAGACTATTAAATAGCTAATATTTCAGAGTGTTATTACTGAACCAACAAAATATTTTGTGGGGGGGGGGGGGGGGGGGGAGAGTATTCTAGAAATTAAATGAGCATGTTATGCAGTAGAGGTGAACCAATGGGAACCAGTTGAATGGTCACAGGAAATGGTGACAAAATATTCCATTTAGGAGCATATAGTCTCCAGTCATGGACAGTTGACAGACGTCTCTCCCACCCACTTTCTTTTCTTTCAAACACACACACACACACACACACACACACACACAGAGCTGAGTACTGGAGAAATGAGAAAGTCCAAGATGAAGACACTAATTTCAATTTTATACCATCCTGCATATTAAATTTTGCTGTATATGATCCATCACTTTAGTTACCTGATATATATTCATTTGTTCATATCCTAAGGGCCTATGTGGCTCAGCTTGCTGTGTGGCGGAAATTAGTTTGCAAGTACCTGTGAAGTGGATTTGTATAGGTTACTGTAGCTGCATGTAAGGACATTTGATGCACTGAGAACTGGGGCTGTCCCTACCTGGGTGGAGCTGTAGTGGGTGTGACTAGTACTGCACTTCCATTCCTTTGATTTGGACACGCCGACAAAGTGCCGTTTACTCGCGTTACTTGGCAATTGGACCACTCTTCAACACGACAGGAATAAGTATCGTTGTATACTTTACTTATATGGCAGCTGTTTCATAATGATAAGTTTTCAACTGGATTACTGTGGTGCATTTTTGTCATAGTATTGTGCACAGCGCGCATTGCGCCGCCATCGACATCGTGGATTGAAGTTCCCGCCCAAAATAGGAAGTCACGTGATTTTGTACGCTGGCGGTACGACTGTCTCGAGAAATGGCGATTTTTGTGCTAACAACGACGACACAACCGATTACTTTATCCCTTGCGCATGCGCGCGGGGTAATTATGGATTCTATATAGCCATTGAAACCACCACTTACACTGGATTGATCACTAATCTAGACACCAGGGGTAACTAATCTAGACTAGAAACTCTCAAGATATTAAGTTCACAATCATATTAGAGATTTGTTGAGATGCACGCTCAGTGGCGATGAACCTAACATCAGCACCTGTCCTTGGTCCTTCTGCAATGGCGACGATGTCCAGCCAGCTATCAGGACCAATGACTATAATATCATGTAGCTAGCTGTGCCTTGCCATGAAAAGCATACTAATCTCTTGTATACAGCCAATAATGTACAAGGACAGTACGCATGCCTTGAAAGACATAATTATTGCTTGTTGTCATTGTTCCAAAGACTGATCTACGTCAAATTAGCCTTTATGTTACTAGTCCTCGCTACAATGTTATTACATCCGTACGGTAAAGGGTCGCTTAATGCAACTCCAGCAATTGAACCAGGCAGCAATGAGCTTCGAACAGTACAGACAGTTCATCTTATTTTTAAGCCTCTGTGTAATATCTGAAGGTAATAGTTAATGTAAATTCATGCCATAATAATGATAAATATAATTATATCATCAGGATTGGTATTATCTCCTTCTGGAGAAGCTGTGGTGTGCGAGGAAGGGGAACTTTCACTGACATGCTCTACAAATGCGAGCATTCTCTTATGGATATCATCGCCACTGCAGAATGACCAAGGACAGGTGCTGATGTTTAATAGGTATATCGCCTCTGACGGTACAGCTCAACAAATCTCTAATTTGACTGTGAACTCAACCTTTTTTAATGTTTCGAGAGTTTCTGGTCGAGATGAGTTACCTCTGGTGTCTAGATTAGTGATCAACCCTGTGAGTGTTGGTATGAATGGCACTAGAGTGAATTGTACTGAACGGGCTGTGAACAATGAAAACATAGCAGTGGCATCCACTACTGTGTATGTCTTAGGAGAACACTGTACGTAAGCAATACTAATACATGTACTTTGTGATACAAAATAATAATAAAATATCATTGACAAGTATACCTATTTCAATAATTGGCACAGCAAACACACCAGTACCCTTGAAAGTCATCACTTCAGTCAAGTACGGGACAGAAGATATCACAGCTACTCTCGAGTGGGTGCCGAGTACTAATACATCTCTAAATACATCCTACACTGTCAGTGTTGAAAATGAAACTCCTTACATTCTAGAGTATTCACTATCTAGTGCCCAGATAATAGGATTGCCATACAATACTCATCTCAATGTGAGTATTATGGCTAGATGGTGTGGAATGTACACTGCAACTACCATCATAGAGCTCCATTATGGTAAGTTATTACTAATAACTGTCCACTTAAATAATAGCTAGACACCGAGGATAAGGGATCCATACAGTATTATAGCATTCTGATGGCCCCGAGCTGTGACACCCGAGCGTAGTGAGGGTGTTATATACTAAGGGGACAGAGATACTGTGGCATTGGCCCAGATGAGCTAAATTATTTCAAGTTTTACAACTGTTGCTATAGTACAGCTATTTGCCTTGGAGCTCTCATAATACCATGGATCCTATTAATTAGCCAAATTTATAAGTAAAACCTACAAATATTTAAGCTACTTAGTTACCTCTTATTGACCAGTCAGATTACAGGAAAGTGGCAATAAAATTCTAAGCTTAGTTATGCATTGAATTTTTACGTAGAATTGTTTAAAAATCTGTACTTGCAGCGAAATGTGACTATCCGATGCTTAATGACTCCCAGAGTATTCAACTAATTGGCTATGTTAATCCTGCATTGGAAGGTACGACCATCAATTTTAGCTGTCCCACTGGTCAGACACTCACTGGACCCAATACATCTACATGTTTGGGGAATGGAGAATGGGAACTGGATCCAATGGAAAGTAACATCAAATGCTTTGGTGAATAATATAATACAATATGTCTTACAGTTACTGTATGGCAGTGTATCATAATTAAATTATCACTGTATGTGAACACTGGTGTACCATTAGATCCACAGATCATGATAAATTAAATTACATGTAACTATGATATATAGGATGATTGGATTGGTATACCCTGACAGGCTCTGTGTGTAATCTCCCAAAGCATGCTCAATAGTTCACAATAAGAAAGCATATGCAGCTACTGAAACTGACCCTGTATAGTGTATGCATGTTTCATACAAGTAATTATAATTTTTTGTGATAAGATATTGTCAATTTTATATAACTATAATCCTGATCTGAATACAATGTATTATTTCAACACTATAATATGTGTTCACACCTTATTATTGTAAGATTATACTGATAATATTATAGCGAATTGTGGACCATTGCTACTTCCCCTAAATGGCTATACTATTATCAACTCCAACGACACTCTGGAGGGATCATCAACAACATTTGTTTGCCTAACAGCTCATCCTGAAACTGCTGCAGTTGTTTACACCTCAGTCTGCAATCAAGCAGGATTTTGGGAACCTTTGCCTACTGATATCTGCCAGTTTGGTATATGACATTATAATAATAAGCTGCTTTCTCTATCCAACTTTATATTATTTTAATACGTAGCTACAGTGGATAAAGCATCAACGATAACACCGACTGCTATATCTTCAACATGTGTGTTCATTTTTACATCCATCGTATTCTTTCTCTTTGGATATGCATGCGGTTTCAGACAAAAATGTAGAAAGCAAATAGCAGCGAATGTTAATCCAATATACGAGAATACCATGCCTGGTCATATGCATGCAGAGATCACTACTGAACAGGTGGACTCAGTGGACTTAACAAAGAATGAAGCTTATGATCTCCTGAATATAGGAACATCACATCATGGCCAATAGTCTAAGACTCATTGCTTTTATTATAAGACTAGACTATTATTATGCTGTAAGTTATGTATTGCTCTAGAGTAGAGATGCATGATATTGACTGCTGTGTGTATAATAGATCAAAGCATAATTTTGTACCAAGAATAAATGAATTTTTTGTGCTCCTATAAAAATATTGGAGGCTCCCTTGCCCCCAGTATAGTTTAAATTACCATTGTTAGCCGTCCCATCAGCCATGCCATCTTCCTTGTAATAATTTATTTCTGGATTGGCACCAGATTGTGATTGATACCTGATCTCCTTGTTGAATGTCCACTACGAGTCCACAACACAGCTGTTTTAAAATTAAATCTTACTGTTTATACAAACAAAGGCAGAATATTTATTAATAATTATTAGGTGTGTAAACGACTCCAGGAAAATCTCCCTTTACATGTATTATTGGTAAAATATTACAAGAAAGTTGTATGCACCAATCAACAATTTCTTGGGCATTTCTAAATCACAATTTCTTTGATCACAAGATACTTGAGCTTAGCTGTTTCTAAATAATGGGGTGTGACAGTACGAAAGCTTTTGGGAATTGGCTACCTCATGCACAATCATATCTATATGTGTTCCTTGAGGAATATCAATTGACATTATGATAATAATAAGAATATCATACATTCTCATCCCCATGACAATTAGAATGATAGGCAATCTTAATGGACTAAAATTAATGTTTGTATATTATGATATTATGTTCCAGTACAGCTTGCTCATGTGGGACCCAGAACCTAGCCAGCCTGGGACAAGCTATAGCTAAAAATGATATTACATGGAAATGACAAAGTATGGTTGACAATGTATAATAATTATAATATGCATGTGTATAGACCCTTGCAAGGGCACTTCATGCAATACTACAGTCTCCAGTCATCCAAATCAAGCCTAAGTTATAATTACAGTAGTTGAATTCCCCATTTCAGAGACCTATACTATAATTATAAGATCTGGTATCTGCACACGTACAATGTCATGTTACTTATGCATAACTGAAACTCATGATGGCTGTTTTCCACTCTTGCAGAGGTTGGACATCATCATCATTATTGACCTCAATTTGCAAACAGCACGTGTCATTAAATTACTTCATGGCAATACTCTTTAGACTCAAGATATCGGCGACCATTACCGACCGGTACTCTCGAATAATATGCAACACACAGTGACACTGCATTTGCCAAATCACACATAGCTACCAATAGTGTATCCTAGCCATGTTTAATATAGTTATAATATATTAATTATTATATTATAATAATATAATAGGCTCAGTTAAGTGATTCATTTGAATAATATAGTTGTGACAGTTGACAATGATGTATCTTCTTCTCCGTCCCTACAGCTAACCTCTATCAGTAGGACTGATTGAAATCGAATAATAGACTCAATAGAGAAAGTAAATGTGACATTGTTGCCGTGAAAATGTGATGTCCCACTTGTAGTCGAGAGTGGTCATTAAATGATGGTTTCATTTTGTTTTGTGACCGTCCACTCAGCAACTCTTCCTGATATAGTACACACTAGCTTAATTTCAGTTCCACTGCACACTGATGCTATCCCTGCTGGATACAACATCATTGAACCTATAAACAAGACATATACAACTGCTCACAGATAGTAAATATCTCAGCCTGTTTACCTTCTGCACCTCTGTAGTACCAGATCTGCAAAACACACAGTACAACCAAACACACGATTACAAGCAGCTACAATCACTGCAAGCTCATAGCTACAAACTTAATTTTTTTCTGCCTCGTCCACCCCCCCCCCCCTTCCCTAGAATGTCATCTAAACCTTGCATCTTGTAACTTTAATAGTTAAAATGCATTATATCTCTGTTATAATGTTATTGTAGTGTGACATTTATAGCCATTCAAACTACTTCTGCACCCTGATAGCTAGCATCCTGATCATTTAAAAAAAATCGTTGCTAGGATCATTCTTGTTTAGTTTAGGAATTATAAGCAAAAGTATATATACAGATACCGCTGATTTTGTTTTTTGGAAATTTATGCCTCTGTGCACCGGATCATCAATATCGATCAGCTGATTGCAGCTTGCATTCAGGGTGAGCCTTCGTGAAATCATAACATTTCTTTGAAAGCCGTGACCGGGCATGGAGCTGGTACCACAAACTATAACGGTATAGCATGAGCCTAGTAGTCTTTAAGTAATAACATAGGCCTGAAAAGCTACACATTGTGACGAGAGTGAAAGAATCATAGACTGCATGCTATTAGTAGTTCAATGATGTTTAAGTGATCAAATTAAATACTGTTCACGGTGCTCCAGTCTACAGTACATGTCATGGCCATCATAGTCTAAGCCGGTATATAGCTATTGTGTACATAGCCAGCCACCATGCAGTCAGTGCCAGTCACCATCATGCTCGTTCATTGTGGGTACTCTATCTAGAGCACAGAATAGCGTTTGTGTCATCGTGCATGTGCATGCCCGCGACTAGGCTATGGGGCAAAGTCTTCACACATGGTAATGATCGCCATTTCGATGTGAACACAACTATTAATCGCCACGAGCAAGGAATTCCACCAGTAACTGGGGCCAAGTTTTCACACATGGTATTGAATTGAATTGAATTGAATTGAATTGAATTGAATTGATTTTATCCATACATGGAACGGGTTGTACAAAAGGTAATCCTATAGACGTACTTCCCTTAACACACAAAAGAACATAGAGAGTAATTTAGTAACAGAGGTAAAACAAGAATAAATAAAAATAACATAGTACAGGAAACACGAAAAATAATGGACACTAAGCACGCGTTTGGGATAGAAGCATAGACTTAAATAATTTTGTTTTGAAACTAGCAGGTGATAAAGAATTTACAATTTCGTGAGATAAATCATTCCACAAATGAGGTGCATTTACAAAATAACTAAACCTAAAAGCATTAACACGTGACTGTGATACAAAAAGAGAGTAGGTATGCGATCGTAGGGGACGAGGCTTGAATTTGAAGTAGTCTCTGAAGGGAATACAGTCCAGACTGTGTACTATTTTGTATGTTTGACATGCAATCAGAAGCTTCCTCCTGTTTTCCAGAGTAAGCCAGTTTAGCTCATCACAGCAGTCAGCATAAGTCTTGGACCAATGGTATCTCTCGCTGTCCCAGCGTGCTCCACACACCCACCTTGCTGCTCTCTTCTGTACCTTTTCCAGTGCTTCGTTTAGTTTATGCTGATGAGGGGACCAGACAGGGGAGCAGTATTCCAGATGTGGCCTTACAAGGGCCATGTAAGCCCTCTTCTTGGCAGTGTGGTGACATCCATACATTGCGCGTCTTAGAACGTTCAGCACTCTGGAAGCTTTGTTTGAAACATCTTGAATAATGATCGCCATTTCGCCGCGAACACCACTGTTAATCGCCACGAGCAAGGAATTCCACCAGTAACTGGGGCCAAGTTTTCACACATGGTAATGATCGCCATTTCGCCGCGAACACCACTGTTAATCGCCACGAGCAAGGAATTCCACCAGTAACTGGGGCCAAGTTTTCACACATGGTAATGATCGCCATTTCTCCGCGAACACCACTGTTAATCGCCACGAGCAAGGAATTCCACCAGTAACTTTTCATACATGGTAATGATCACCACTTCGATGCGAACACAACTGTCAATCGCCACGAGCAAGGAATTCCACCAGTAACTTTTCATACATGGTAATGATCGCCATTTCGACGCGAACACAACTGTTAATCGCCACGAGCAAGGAATTCCACCAGTAAGTGGGGACAGTATAATAGATCGGCTGCATAATCTATCCTCGAATTAGCTAACATTAAAATTAATTAAGACGTGTTGCAATTCAGGCTGCATGTGATAAAACTTCAAAGCAAGTGCTGAAAGTGCAGCACTGATATCGATGTCGGCTGAGCCTTATCAGCCTTTCAGCTCTACATGTAGGTGGAACATTGACAGTTGTACATCCATTTCAGCCGAAGACCAAGATACCAAGGGGCTTAACTTGCATTATATTAATTAATAGCATGCAACTTCAAATGTAGGTGCCAAAAGTGCACCTGCAGACCATGCATAGCAACTGTTTCAGCCTAATTGAGCTTCTCCAGTGCAGTGCAGTGCAGCACTACTGAGGTGGCCATGCATGGGCCAGCCACCTCACTGTGATAGAAGACCTAAAGCGCCAAGAGGCTCAAGTTAAGCTCGGAGTCCTACGTAGTATGCATTTAAAGCAGGTATTGTCCGGTGAATGAACATTTCCATGGACGTTCCTTTGACAGTGCACACAGCAGCACGCGTCATCTTGGGAGTGGCATATCGCACGGAATCCTCAGCTCACTCCCGGATAATTTGCATAAATAAACTTGAGCCCCCATATTAGTATTAATTTTAGTTACAGCATAGAAAATTTAGACTAGTCTGAATTATCTATGGTTACAGTATCGATCAGCGTTAGTGATGTCCGATTCTCGGGACGTCTTCTCGTGAACTTCCATTCCATGCTGCTAGGAATGTGAGGGGAATCCCCGGGGAACCCCCCCTAAGTAATCAGGTCCATTTAAACCCATACAAGGAATAATGTTGTTGGACTAATAATAAGTTCTCAAGTACACTATCTGCTTAGCCCACATATCACTGGGGAGTGCAAACCATACAATGTTGCTGCCTGTAGCTATAGAGCAAGGTGGTTCAAAGAGGCAACAGACTTGCCTCTTTGAACCACCTTGCTCTATTTCTATAGGCTGGTATTAGACAGTTGCCTCAGTTTGAACCACCTTGCTCTATTTCTACAGGCTGGTATTAGACAGTTGCCTCTTTGAACCACCTTGCTCTATAGCTACAAGCTGGTATTAGACAGCAACATTGATAGTATTTAGTGACAAGTAGACAAGGGGTTGGGGAAAGTGGCAACAGATAGTGACTAGTACGAAGTTACGATAGTTGGCAAAGAGGTACAATCATCTTTAATGTGACATTGTATTAAAAATGAGACTGATACATAATAATATACAGCTTAATTCACACAAAAAAGTCAGCATGTAATAAAGAAACTCACAGTTAATGAGTTTAGTGACTGGCATGATCTACACATCCTAAGAAAACAGTAATGCAGGCTGTGTAGTGCCTACCACCACAGTACACACATAACTTGGTGCATGACAGTGTGTCTGTAGCTTTTAAATCTGCAAATTCACCAAGTACAAATGATTAAAATATTATTTTTAAGATGATACAAAAATAAGGTATCAGGAATTGAGGTGAAAAAAATTACCAAAAAAAAGATTGCATTCACAATAGTAAAGAAATTAATAACGCCGAAACAAAGTGTTTAACTTAGTGCATGATACCCATGATCAACCCATTTCTTGTCGACAATTGGTATAAACCATGCCAGTTTACACCTTTTCAGCTCAACTTGTCATCCTGAAGCCAGGTACCAAAAGCTTATTATCAAGCATTGTATATTATAAAAAAATACAATTATTATAATTATTAAATCTATAGCTAGTTTATAGCTATAAAATTATATAGGCAGCTTTTACACACATTATTATTAGGCCACCTTAGGCCACGTGATCACAATACTGTATAGGGATGTACATGTATAATGGAAATTTCGTATAAATATTTATATTTTATTTATCTTTAAAAATTTGCTGTTGATTATTAAAATTGGGAGCAATTTTAAGGCCAAATACAATGTCATATATGCAGCCTTGTCACGACATGGAAACACAAATCGAGCACACAAATTTAAACAAAAATCACATACTGGGAAAGGGGGGGGGGATGATCATGAAGAAACATATTTTGTAGACCTCACTGTGACATAACATTTGGGTGGCATATATATACATGTTGAATTCACATACAATTGTAGCGATTGTGTATTGCCTTGCATCCCTGTATGAAATAATTATCTGTATAATAACTCTATGCCATAACCATAACATTAAAATGTGTGTTTAAATCCATAGGTTCCAACTGTCCCAGAATGTCCGGGACAGTCCCGAAATTGGAGGCCTTGTCCCGTGTCCTGCACGGAATTTGCTTTTTGGCTTAAATGTCCCGGAATTTCTACCTGACTGAGCTAATTAACAATTATAGCTTACCAGTTGCATTTGTAAACGGCTGAGCAACTACTAGTAAATGCTATAAAATCTCTCTATAGTGGATTGATTGTTGACTTGTGCCAAACAGCTGGCTTGGGGGTGGAGTCAACCATTAATGACTAGTGGCACTAAGGTCACATTCTCGAGTTTAATTAGTCTTAGTGGGTGTGGAATGGGTGTGTTTGGGGACGTGGTCCTTGTGTCCCTGATGTCCACCAAAAAAAGTTGGTACCTATGCAAATCCTACATTATGAGAGCATCTAGTAAACTAAATAGCACTGTGACAATTCTAGTATATTCGCATGCATATGGAAGCTGCTACACTGATCCCTAAAATACACACAGGCTGGAGGACATAATCAAAACATCAACCTACCTTAATAATCATCAGACATACGTAGCAGTATCACTCTTCTTCTTAGTTCCTATAGTTTCAACATTGATAAGGATACATGGGGTCGACTAATGCAGCAAATAAACATTTCCCAAACTTTAAATAAGAGTATTAAGCAAACAATTTCATAGACTCCGAGACTCATTTATGATGGCAGGCATGGATTCAAACTGGTTTCCACCATACATTCTAGCAGAAACTTATCGAGTCCAATTTTCATGGCTTGTCATCTATTAGCATGACTAGCCCAGCATGATAGTACAGAATATACTAGCTGGGCATGATCATGCATGCACATTGATACCAGCAAAAAATGAACTCACAAAAATTAATGGTAAAGATTACCAATCTAAACACCTTGAAATTTTCCTCACCATACACCTTATTCCCAGGCACATTCCCATGGCAACTACACTGATACTTCAATATTCCATACAACCACTACCTAAAGGCGGTGTTAGTCAAAATCCCATTTTGCATTTCAGTGCACACCAGCATGCAACAGGTGTTATGGTACATAATCATCCATTGAGATGTTTACAATAATAATTTAGGAATGTACAGGAAACAACATTGTTGTTTGTAGCTTGGCCACCAATTGAACAGCTGTCTATGTGGTCATGTAGCAGTATAAAAACAAAACACAGCTGCATGTACCAGTGCCTACCCTACACAATAGAAGAACAGTACATTGTACATAATAATAACTTACTCCTATAGCAGATGGCTACTGTTCCAATTACAGCACATATTGCACAGACCACCAAGATGGCCACAGGTACCATCACTATTATTATTATTGGAAGTTCTGCAGGTGAACCTTAACATGATAAGGTAACATCAATCCCCCCCCCCCCCAACCCAAAAAACACATACAGGGTTGGGTGTCCTAAAATAATATTCATGCATCTAAGTAGAAGTAGTTACACTGTAGTCCACTTAATTCAAATCCGCTTAAGACGAATTTTCGTTTAATTCAAATTCTTTCAGATTCCCTGCATAGAGCTAATACATAAACTTGGAACTGGTCTTTCGCTTAATTAGAAAAATTATAGCCAGCTTTAGCATACAAAAGTATATACATGTAAATACATAACATACATCACGTGGAGATCACTACAATCCTCCTTGAGATATGAAACTAAAAGTATCTATTACCTAAATCACTCTCAGAACAATTCTAAAGCTTCATATGTGGCTGAACGTTCCACTAATAAGCATTGCAGGGTTTCAATACAGTGGTTTGTATGGATCTCTGTAATTCAAATTTTCGTTTAATTCAAATATTTCTCATGGATTTCGAGATTCGATTTAAGTGGACTACACTGTACTTGGAGTCAATACTAGGTAATGCTCTGCTGCAAACAATCGAGTGACTTTCTCACCGAAGATATTCTGGAGCTTGAATTAAGTGGCAGTAATAAGGAGATGGCTGCTTTACACAGTGACCACTATACACATGCAGGTTCGACTATGTATTACTATATAAGTAGGTATGAATATTGCATTGTATACAGACATATTTATTAAAATTACATACCCGTCATCACTCCATCCGTCTTCACTCCACCCATCATTCCACCAGTCCTCACTCTACCAGGATCATTAGTGCTATGTACTGTCCCTACTGAAACATTTGTTACTGCACTTAATTTAGTGGGGGACTCATCGCTGACGGTGGTGGTGCTATCGCAATCATCTGCAGCGTTGGATAATCAAGAATCACAGATTGTCAGTTACTAGAAAGATGAAAGAGAAGGGGAGGGTGAGAGAGAGAGAGACGGAGGGAGAGGAGACAATCAATATTTATGGCGTATCTATAATTAATATCCCGCAACCAGCCACCCAAAATCAACTACCGTAAATCATTGATTCACATACCATTGACCATCACGCTGTATGAGTCTTTAGTATCTAGATCGACGTTCACACATATCACGTTAATGGAGTCTGAAAGGTAGGAAACTTCAGAAATATTGAGTTCACATTTCAGGATTTGAATTCCATTCTGAACATAATTTTCAGTCAAGTTGGCAAAAACTCCAGGGTTGACTTGGCTGACTTTGACTGTACCCACTGGCTCTGTCGACAAAAATTCCAGCCGATTCCCATGCGGTCCTATATACTCGTCATTTTTCCAAGCCAAGATAGCTGAATCCCTAATCTCACAACTGAAGTTCCGAAATTGACCAGGGCACACAACTCGACCACCACAGGTCAGGACTGGAATGTCTATAATTTATAGTACAAAGATTATCATGGGAGTGCTTGATTAACGTCTCACATTCATAATAATATTATCAAGGGCTCATAGACCACTAGTAACAGCTGCTATCTGGACAGTACTAGAGCCTAATAATGCATAACGAGGATTTGTACTGAAGTTCCCAAGAAGTATTTGTGGAATCAATATAGCCCTTGATGATATTATTACAAGCATTCATGCTTACTCACTTGAGCTTTGGAAAGAAAAAGAACTCGTCTCTCCTGTTTCCACGTTGTGACAGGTGATCGTAGAACTTGGGATACTACTCTGTACAGTAATGTTCAGATGCGACTCAATGATATACTGCCCACTCATATCAGTAGACACATTCACCAAAATTGCTGTTGTATACGTATTATGAGTGTATATTATAGTCCCTATCTGGTCGAATGCAACAAACTCAATACGGCTATCAACATAATTAGTACCAGACCAAGCAAGAATTGAAGATCCCAATGTCACACATTTAAGTGTGATGTTTTCTCCAGGTTGTATATCCGAATTATTACTTATTAATGAACCATTCAAGGATACACTTTGTTGCGTGCGTGCAAATTGAAAGATGAGAAAAAGTTCTGCAAATACACAAACAGACAAGATATACAATATCTATATCTGTACATCAGATGGCTTATAATACTTAGTCAAACCACGCCCATTTTTTTGCACGCTCGACACTGCTATCGCGAGTTTCTCGATGAAAAAATAAAATGAAAGTCGAATGGAATAGATTTGGAAGCAATTGAGGCACATTCACTCATGTTAGTCACTGCAGACTACCTGGATTGGATCTATTTTGAACTGCAGGTATTAAATGATAGCTCAAAAAGTGGGGGGGCCCTGGCCCCTGTGGCCACCCCTGTTCCTACGCCCATGCCTTAGTAGTACATTACCCTGTTTTGGTTCGTATATCTCAAGATTTAGTGGGCATGGTAGGTGGATTATGTGCATGCTCGCCAAAATAATGGGTGTGGCCATGCAAAAATAAGCATGGCCCCAAATTTTGCACGCAATTATCCCATCTGTCCCACATTCATTTTTTACGGGGTTGGCAACTAGCTATGAGGTATATACAGTCATAAAAATTGAAAATTAAACCTATTCCCAAACAGAATGATAATTAGAAGTTGGGAATAATCATAGTATCAATATTATAATATACAATCATTGGCAACAACAACAACAACAACAACTATGGTCAGAACTTATACAAGGACTTTTAGCTATGTACTACCATGTATATAGTACGATGTTAATATTAATATAACATGTACATAGCACTATATTATAATAATTATTTATATTGGCTTACCTGCAATGCAGATAGTTGCTTCCACTATAATACATGCCTGCAATATTATGGTGGTCAGGAGAATAATAATATGAACACCATTATAGCAAAATATGTTCCTGATCAAACCTAGACACATCTCGTAGGGTTCTGCTTATTACTATAACTGATTGTGCCGTGCAAAATAAGCAATTGTCTGTTCCACGGTTCTCCATATGCATCATGTCAGGAGCTTATGAGCGCTGCATGCATGCTCATAAGCTCCTCCTAGTAGAATTAAGATTTGGCTTACCATGATTTTTGAGCTGAACAGCTGACTGTTTAATAAAGGTGGAAGTCCATACAATGGTGCAAAATTATATTTAAATTTTGCTGCAAGTAGCTAGGATGCTCACACAGCAACCTGGATAGCTGAAGCAAATGAAAACGGCGTGGTACATCATGCTATATAATAATTATTATGTTTATAGACCTGGAGATTACGATCTGGAGCCGAGAATCCCTATATTATGTATTTGTATTATTAGCAGATAGTTCCATTCCAGTACGGAGGGATTAACCCTCTTGAACACGCCCTCGAGTCACCTTCGCACCCATAATAAATAACTTGCTAGCCCAGTGAAAAATGAGAACCTATAATTTAAATATTATTATGAAGCCCAGCATCCTAACATCAGGTTTTGAACAGCGAAGTATTATACACTGACGTGACACAATTTACACGAATAATTTACCTCTCATATAGCTGTACTTGGGTCAACCAGAATGCCAAATTATAGACCCGGAGTCATTACGATGCACGTACAATATTATATCAAACTGAAATTCGATGACATAGCTAGTAGCTACGCATATAATTTAAAGATTCACGGTTGACTGACTCACTCCCGAGTGAAGGTTGATACTGTCCGTGTTCACGTCAGTTTCTTCCATGATTTCCGAAATGGCCGGTGCAGAAGCTTGTTTTGGTTTCATTTTTCGACTATACAAGTACCATGGTACCCGGCCGACATTATTAAATATCAACTTTTTTTAAGCATTAAATGTTGTAGGTACCCTTGTCTTCACTATAAGTTACTTCATACTAGTATACTACTACTACTACCGCGCGCGCGTAGGTCATGATCGATCATTCGATCGATCGCGCGCGCGATCGCGCGAGCAGTACTAGTATAGTCAACTTGGTTGGTATAGTTGCAGTGGCCGGCCGTAGGCGCGGGCGGCGCCGGTGGTGGTCACAGTCCCTTTCCAGCCAGAGCTACGGTTCCCAGACCCGGCGCCTTGGAACGGATTATGGAATAAGACGGCCTAATGGCCTTTGCTTTATGGCCAAATGGCCTTAATGCAAGCAATTTGTCTCTATTTGAGGTGAGATGGACCACTCTAGCCTGTCCCCAGGTCTCTTACTGGGAATGATCTACTATCACACCATGTCACTGATGGTCCCCCACAAATTATGAGTCCCTCCAGCCTGTGATTGTCCACTGTGCTGAATCACCGCTCAGACATATATGGTCCCTAGGACAACCCTGGAGACTAAACCCCGCCATACAGACCCTGAAGACTAACCTTGCTAACCGAAACCCAGCCCCTGACTCCTCTCGTAAATGCCACGGTGGGGGATCCATGATGCACAGTTGCCATAATAGTATGACAGTACTCAAAGTGACACAAAAAAAATAATAATAAGATGTCACTTACTCATAGCAATTATTATAATTATTGTACGATATAATCACAGATGTGTAGCTAAATTAATAGAGTTAGCTACCCTGTCATGTTGACACAAACATATTTAACTTATAATTAAATTATTAGTAGCTACTGGCGTTAAGTTGGACTCGACTATCGTGTACCTGGACAGGATACCGTTGTTAAGGGGACTATTTATCTTGGAAGCATCCACCAGCATGATCAAACAAGTGTATATGTACCTATTCTTTTCACTGATCTGATAGTTCCATTCAGTATCAGATCAAAATTGACACAGTCTCAATCATGAACAGCTATTCCTAGCAAGAGACCTGGAGATAGGCTAGTCTAGAGTAGTCCATGGTACCTCAAACAGCGATAAATTACTTGCTTAACTTAAGGCCATTTGGCCATAAAGCCACAAGACCAAAGGCCATTAGGCCATCTCATTCCATAACCCCCTTGGAATTGAACCTGCATGGGCACGATCGGATCTGAGACTTATATGTAGCTATTATTAATCAGCGTAAATTACCCTGCATGCCACAGGCTCCTTGCGTGGTGCCATATTATGCGAGTATACTCTGGTACGTACGTACAGTATGTACCGCCGGTGTGTGCATATCGGCTGACGCAACTGTGGATAATAACAGAGGGATCTATGGTACAACATGTTCAAGTTACGTCATATGTATACCAATAAACTTAAATTTACGCTATTACTTTACCATCATGTCACTGGCACATCCACTGTAGTTCAATAATACAAGAGTTTAGCCCATCTTTGATCAGGTTCAACAGATATTATTATTATGCTGCTATTATTATTGTCACGTGAGCAATTATTATCAATAATAATTGTTATAATTCCTTTCCTCATTCTATTAGCAACCTGCTATAACATTATTATTATAATTATGCATGGTATATCAGGTGCTGATCCAGAAAATTTTCATGGAAGGTGGCTGACAGGGTGGCTACCCATAGTAAACTATATTGGTGGAAGGGGGGTGGCTGGTTAATAATGGTGGACATCGTCTATACTACGTTGCATAAAAGAACTGGTGAAGAAGGGTGGCTAGCCACCCTATCCACCCCCCTGGATCAGCCCCTGTATACATTACATGTATATCAATTTAAAAATTAATAATACTGTTACTACACAGAACGCTCAGTTATAATTAATATATTTAATATGATTAATCATTATGCATGATAATTATACTGTGCAGCATCATAAATATCCTAAAGCTAAGTATATATATACTGCTCTTATATATAGGTCTGCAAGCTACATGTATGGCTTGGGTGGTCTTGCTGGAACAGCTTTGTCAACATCAATATCGATACCCACCCTGCATGCAAAGCAGTAAACATATTTTTAGCTATGACTGTCACAGTGATTATGTTTATTATTATTATATAGTCATACCTTGTTTTGGGTGGAAGCACGGGTAAGCTGTCCGCAAGTGGTAAAGGTACTGGTGGAGGAGGTAAAAAAACTTTCGGCTCATGTGCAGTACAGCTATTGCATTGGTCATAGCCTCTTCCACTGATACAGTGGTTGACATCCAGCCTCTTTGGAGGAATTGGTGGTGGCAATTCACTATCTTCAAATTTTGTTTCCAATTTTTCATTTGAAATTAAACTCACTGACAGTTTGCCTACGATAGATTGCATAATGCATACATAATAATAATAATAATAATGATAAGTATCATAGTGTTACCTGTGGTGTAAATCTCTTCAATTTTAGCTGCCAATTGCTCCAGGTTGATCACTTTCAATATTTTAGCAACATCCCTCCAAGTCAGTGGTTCTTTCTGCTCTCTTAGCCAATAATCAAACATTTCAACAATACAATCTTGGGGGGAGCAGTCATTAGCTAATTTTTCGAGTATTTCAGTTTCAATTCCGGCAGCTTCCCCAAACTGATACCACAAAGGAGAGACTTGTGCCCTCAATTGAATCAAAAGGTTATCCAGGTTGACCTTAAGGTTATCGTCTATACAGGAAATGTATAATTATTAATTTTTCAATGTAAATACCAATGGCTTAGTGTACAAGCAAATTCCAATTCAAAATTAATATTAAATAAAATGTGTAGAAAATTATCCTATCCTATACACATTCACTTTTTTTCTGGTATTCTGATTCACAAATATTATGTGAAACCTAGCTCTTGATCATTAGTAATATTATTCACCACATGCAGTTACAAAAATTAAAGTATGCATGAGCTATAATATAGCTCTCTTATCATTAAATTTTACCATTGAATGAATTATCTTCTGCCACTGATTCAGCATGGGGTTCTCGTGATTTTGAAGATTCCTGCTCCAACAGCTTACAATTTATCTGTGCATACTGAACACGGCTATCGTCAAGGTCAAGAGAGATAGAAGCAGATGCGTGTATTGATTTGAATGCTGCCGGCCCTATATCAGCATAGATCAGAGTGCCTTCTACTCTCTGTGTGATTAAATCAAAAATGAGTGATGCATGATAATAGTCTGAACGTGATAATAATAGTCATGATCATCATGATAATATTATCGCTATCCAGATTGTCCATATTCTATTGTTCTTATTATAATAATAATTATGATAATCAATATCTATAATATTATGGTATAACATCATTGTTCAATTTTGCGTACCAAGAAATGATGGTGAGCAGCTTAATATTGCACATAATTATACACTGTGATACATGCAACAACCGTACACTAGAAAATCTGTAGCTAAGGGTAGCGGAAATTTGTACAAATTTCTGCTCTATCCTCTGCCTCTGGATGTTGTGCATGGGATATAATATACATGTAAGCACGTATGCATAATATGTAGATCGTAGACTAGCTAGCTATAGCTACCTAGGGAACTTTATAATTAGAGTGAGTCATGAAAACTAAAAACATTATCTGAGATACTCATTTGATTACTCAAGCGACGTTGTTATTCTAGTATAGCTTGTCCACCACAAACAAGACGAAAATTAATAATAATTATGACCTGACCTGCTGTACTATAGATAAAGGGGCCGGCCTTTTGTGATCTTTTTGTTTGATACAATAGTATTATTATTACATACCCACTACTATACATTTATTTATAGTTGGACATTATCATGATTTGATACTCCAAATGCATGGTCCCTTTAATTTTTTCATATTAGGTCATGCACAAATATTTATGACTTATGGCATGATGAAAGCAATGAAAAAGCATAATACTAGTACCTGTCGATTATCACGTGTATCTCTGTTTGTAGTATGTACAAATCTGAATAAAGGGAAACTGTGATTTATCATGCGTACAAGAAGAAACCATTAATATAAATATTATGGTATACTTACAGTGTTTTCCTTTTTGAAACTTTCCATTTCATAATAATGATAACTGCAATGGTTATGACGATTAAAACACAAAGGCTTCCAAGTCCCACTAAAGTTCCAATCAAGATTTCTGATACATTGCCATTAGCACCTATAATAATTGATAGCATGATATTGCTAAAGTAGTAAATATATAGCTGCATACTGCTTAAAAACAAACCTGGTCCAATACATTGAGGAGCCAAGTCTTTATCAGAAGTGCACATCTGGAAATTTGTGGTAGTTGATGCTGTAGTATTATGATTATTATCGCCATAAACAAATTCAATTTCAAATCCCAGCAGTACCTTTGATCTATACTCTAGCCATAATAATAAGAATAATTATTATTATTACAATAAACAAATTTTTACTTTCATTGCATGTGATATTATTTGTAAGATCAGAAGGCTCCCATTCTCCATGCATTAATTTTTATGGAGTCAGGTCCAATGAGAGTCTGACCAGCGGTCAGACTCCTACTGGACCTGACTCTATAAAAATTAATTCTATAAATCCTGTCGATCCCTTGGCTTCTGTGTCCAACTTATATAATATGGATATGCTATGATATCATGCTTAGCCATCGTGCTGGTCAGACTCTCACTGGACTCATGGAAGTGCCTTCCAACATTGGATTAGCAGATCCATATAATAAGTTGGACACTGAAGCCAAGGGATCTACAGGATTTAGAATACTGAAGACACTGATATAAAATCCCGAAGGCGAAGCCTGAGGGTTTTATAATAAGTGTCTGAAGTATTCTAAAGACTGTAGATCCCACTGATTGGCTGAAGTGTCTAACTTGTTTAGACTCTAGCATGCTCAGCCTGTTGCTTAGTAACTTCTTTTATGTTGTTGCCTAATTAAAGAACTAGCTTTAATTTCTAAGTAGAGGGATTCTAAGTAACTTAGAACCCTTGTTTTTAACCAATCAAATCACAGTATTTGTGACAACTAGAGTCTAAATATTAATAGTTAGTCACTGTTTAGGAGGTTTCTACGTGGTTTAGAAGACTGAAGGGCTCTGCACGTGTAGAATCCCGAGTGAAGCGAGGGTTTTACTGTGCCCTGAGGTCTTCTAAATCACGTAGAAACCGACTAAACCGTGTCTATTTACTTTAGATCCTAGCAATAATGCCCAACAGCTTTGTATATAAACAACTGCCTATAGCAACAAACTATAGCCATATAGGCAAACAAAATTTACCAGGTTTTTTATGGAGCTTATAAGGTTTTTTATGGGGCTTACAAGGTATTTTATGAAGGATAGATACTATAGCTGCAGTTCAACCAATCTGATCACTGTATAGTAGGATCTAATTACTCTTATAGAACTGGAGCTGTTTTTGAATGGATTGTCACATGCACCATGCACCTGACAGTGTATAAATAGGGATATGTTTTTCTTGGTATTGAAATAACCATGCTATAACAATTATTGACAAAAACTCACCATAATATAATATTTCAACAACACTAATGTTCGTGTGTCCACAGAGAGTAACCTCAACACTCACATTGTAAAAAGTATTGTAGAATACCGTAATTCGTGTACTAGATGTTGTAACGTTTTTTGAAACTATTTCTCTGAGACTCTCAGATCTAACATTATAGGTCGCTCCTTTCTCTGCCATCCACTCGATAAGCACAGTGAGGTGATCTATGTCTTGCTGCATGACTGAGGTAGTGATTTTCGGTCGATTAGCTGTTATTATAAAATCATTGAAATTGATAGCAGATAGTAGTTAATTTACTTACGAGAATGAAGTTCATCTATAACATCAATATTAGTGGATGCCACTGTTGTGTTTTCATTGTTCATAGCGCGTTCAGTACAATTCACTTTAGTCCCATTCATACCAACACTCACAGGGTTGATCACTAATCTAGACACCAGGGGTGACTCATTTCGACCAGAAACTCTCGAGACGTTAAATAAGGTAGAGTTCACCATCAGAGTAGACACTTGTTGAGACACACCCGAAGAGGAGATGGACCTTGTAAATGTCCTTACCTGTCCTTGCTCATTCTGCAGTGGCGATGATGTCCATGAGAGAAGAGTCTCGTTTGTAGAGCATGTCAGTGAAAGTTCCCCTCCTTCACATACCACAGCTTCTCCAGAGGGAGATAGTAACAATCCTATTGAATGGCATATTATTCAGTAAACCATAATATGTATAATATATATGCAGTAACAAACCAAGTTAAAGTATTCATAGTAAAGCTATCTACTGCCACAAGCTAGCAACTAACTATCCAGCATGCAGCTGTGCTTGCCAAAAAAAGTTAATACTTACCTCTTACACAGCCAACAATGTACAAGGACAGTACGCATACCTTGAAAGACATAATTTACTACTTCTTGTCATTGTCACGGAGACTATAATCTGCGTCCAAATTAGCCTTAGGTATCCTCGTTATCAGTACGTTATTACATCCGTGTGGTAAAGGGTCGCTTAATGCAGCTCCATCAATTGAACCAGCAGCAATGGGCTTCAAACAGTTCATCTTATTTTTAAGCCTCTTTGTAATATCTGAAGGTAATATATAATAGTTAATGCAATGCAAAATGCATATCATATTATTACTCTTATCAATGCAACAGGATTGGTGTTGTCTCCATCTGGAGAAGCTGTGGTATGTGAAGGAGGGGAACTTTCACTGACATGCTCTACAAATGAGACTCTTCTCTCATGGACATCATCGCCACTGCAGAATGAGCAAGGACAGGTAAGGACATTTACAAGGTCCATCTCCTCTTCGGGTGTGTCTCAACAAATGTCTACTCTGATGGTGAACTCTACCTTATTTAACGTCTCGAGAGTTTCTGGTCGAAATGAGTCACCCCTAGTGTCTAGATTAGTGATTGGACCAGTGAGTGTTGGTTTGAATGGGACTAGAGTGAATTGTACTGAACGGGCTATGAATAACGAAAACACAGCAGTGGCATTCACTACTGTGTATGTTTTAGGAGAACACTGTAAGCAATAATAATAATAATATAATATTATGTACACTTTAAATTATTCATGATACATGTTATACCAAGTATTATAATATTATTATTATGTATTTCAATGATGGGCACAGCAAACACACCGGTACCCTTGAAAGTCATCACTTCTGTCAAATATGAGATAGAAGATATCACAGTTACTCTTGAATGGGTGCCAAGTACTAATACATCCTACACTATCAGTGTCGAAACTCCTTACATTCTAGAGTCTTCGCTATCCAGTGCCCAGTTAATAGGATTACCATACAATACTCATGTCAATGTGAGTATTATGGCTAGATGGTGTGGAATATACACTGCAACTACCATCATAGAGCTCCACTATGGTAGGCTATATATCATTAATCTATAACTGTGCCGCTCAAGCTTAGTTGCATGTGCATTAAATTTATATTGTAGACTAATATTCTATACTTGCAGCGAAATGTGACTATCCGATGCTTAATAACTCCCAGAGTATTCAAGTGATAGGCTATGTTAATCCTGCATTGGAAAGTACAACTATCAATTTTAGCTGTCCCACTGGTCAGGTATTCATTGGACCGAATGCATCAACATGTTTGGGGAATGGAGAATGGGAATTGGAAAATAACATCAGATGCTTAGGTGAATAATGTTACAGTAATATAATGTAAATATGCCAATGTATTTTATTATCACTGTATGTGGATACATACTGGTGTAGATCCACAGGTCACGATATCAGGAAGCATGTATCTGTGACATGATGATATACCCTTACTATAGCTGCATATCGCTCTGTGTATATAGTCTCACAAGTCATGCTTAATAGTCCATAATAAGATCCGATAGCACATGCAGCTACTAAAACCATAGATAAAGGAAGGGGGAGGGGGATAGGATGTGGATAACATGAGCAATATACTCCTTCCTTTATCTATGCTAAAACTGACCCTGTATAGTGTATGCATGTTTCATGACTATTAATTATATATTAGTTAGACACTGTTTAGGAGGTTTCTATGAGATTTGGAAGACCGAAGGACTTTATATAGAATCCCAAGCAAAGCAAGGGTTCTAAGAGAGCCCTGATCAGGTCTTCTAAATCATGTAGAAACCGACTAAACAGTGTCTAACAAGTTTAGATCATATAATTTTGTTTTGATAAGAGCCAGGGGGCAAAACTTGTAGGTGACAATGAAAATTTGTAGGTGAATATGAGACGTAAATAGCCAATCACATTGCAGTATTTGTTACAGCCATGATCTAAAATTAATTTTTCTGTGATAGGATATTGTTTTTGTATCTGATCTGAATACAATAAAATAATATTAATATTATTTCAACACTATGTTTTCACACTTTATTATTGTAAGATTATACCGATATTATAGCAAATTGTGGACCATTGCTACTCCCTCTTAATGGCTATACTATCATCAACTCCAACAACACTCTCGAAGGATCATCAACAACATTCGTTTGCCTAACCGCTCTAACAGCAGTTGTTTACACTTCAGTCTGCAATCAAGATGGAGATTGGGAACCTCTGCCTACTGATATCTGCCAGTTGGGTATGTATGATAAGTTACATTATTTTCATAATAAGCTGCGTTCTTTATCATAATAATTTAATATATTATTATCATAGTGGATAAAGCATCATCAATGATAACACTGGCTGTGATATCTTCGACATGTGTGTTCATTTTTACATCCATCGTATTCTTTCTCTTTGGATATATGTGTGGCTGCAGACAAAAATGTAGAAAATCGGGCGAGCAAATAGCAGCCAATGTTAATCCAATATACATGCCTGGTCATATGCATTCAGAGATCACTACTGAACAGGTGGACTCGGTGGACTTAACAAAGAATGAAGCTTATGATCTCCTGAATATAGGTCCTGGAACATCACGTCTGACTCATGGCCACTAGACTCATTGCTATAATTATGATAGCACAAGACTAGACTGTTGTTATGCTGTAAGACAGTGTAAGTTATGTACTGCTCTAGAGTAGAGGTGCATGATTGACTGCTGTGTGTATTATAGATCAAAGCATAATTTTGTACCGAGAACAGATAAATATTTTGTAAATTAATTTTGTTGTGCTCCTATAATATAGTTGTCTTGGAGGACCCCTTTCCCCCAGTATAGTTTACTATTTTTAGCCGTCCCATCGGCCATTTTCCTTGTAATAATATTTCTGGATTGGTACCAGATTGCATGGGATTAATATTGATATCTGATCTCTCTATTGAATCCACTACGAGTCTACAACACGTACCCTGGCAATCATCATAAACAGCTCCAGGAAAAATCTCCCTTTATAATATTATTATTATGTATTACTGGTAAAATACAAGAAAGTTGCATACACCAATCTACAATTTCTTGGGCATGCATTTATAAATTTGCTAAATCACAATTTCTAGATCTTACAATCACAAGATATTTGAGCCTAGCTGTTTCTAAATAATGGGGTTGACAGTACAAAGGATTTTGGGAATTGGCTACCTCATACACAATCATCAACATGTGTTCCTTGATAATAATATGAGAATACACCCCCATGACAATTGATGGTTTTCAGAATGACAATAAAATTGGCCATCTTATGTGATGGTCCAGGATTTGCTTAGAGATTACAATAATGAGATCTCTTCCACGTAGGCTTCATATTATGTAATCTATCTACAGTGTAACATAATTATTATTAATATTATTATTACAAGTCAGCTAGTGTACGTATAACCAAGTAACTTTTACCATTGATGCTGTATTAATTGTAGCGCTAGTGGCGTGAAATATACTAAGAAGGAAAAGGTTATTTGATATCAAGCCATCATCTTTGTTGTTCAACTGTAAAGCTTGATTCAATGGAAATACTCCAGTGGAAATAATGTTGAAGCAGATGAAATAAATTACGTATCGGAGATCACTAGTATAATAGTTCGTGCAGCTGTGTACATGTAACTCAAAGATGCTCTAGCATGTCATAAGAATAATGTGAAATGAAAACAATTCTAGAACAATAAAAAACTATAGATTACTACACAAGAGTATAATATATTATGAGAAGTACGTGCTCTAAATTATAACTCGTAGCATAATCAAATTATTGTTTCAGCAGCTGAGAACATACACTAGAATTCGCTATTATTTATTGGGTTTCAATAATCTTGAATCATTGGTATTGATCGCTACTCTGCAGTCGAAGGGATATTAATTTTAACCATAATAATATCGTGCATACCAAGGTATAGTTACGGCAACTGAAGCTGTAGATCTAATTAATAAATTACCAACTATGTAATGAGAGAGCAATATGAACTATTTTGGGAAATATATATTATGTAAATTGAATATGTTTTCATAATCATATGCAAATCCCCAATTCCATTATTGTAGCAGGTTGTCAGTCCAACATTAACTCTTGCATACTACAAGATCTCGATCCTTCCATAGAATGAAATTACATACACAATGCCATACTAATTATAACTGTATAGCCAAGCTCAAGGCTAACGTATATACATTATAATTATATTATATATAATATTATTATTAGTATCCATATAATATTATTATTATCACAATGCTATCCCGATACATTGTGTATGAACATAATAATTAAGTTGATGACATAAAATTTATTATTTAGGTTTTATTCCACACCTAAAATCAGTTGGCTGTTACAGTTGTAAATTTTACTGTAGAATAAGCAATATTTTCACTCATTGGTACATCTTTCTTTAGACATTCTACTTGATTAAGTTGAATAGTGTCATACAAAGATGATACATTCATCTCTGCTGAGTCAGAGGACTTACGACGGCAGTGGCCGGTCACATATCCAGCAGCAAACGCGAGTGCAAAGGTCACGAGGAACATTGATACTGAAGCAACAGCAATCTTTCCAATTTCACTCAGGGATTGATGGGAGTTTGAGGCTATGATAATGATAGTATTTGATAATAGCTATAATATTACCGATATTACTATTAGTGATTACAGTCACAGTATTATATTAGCTATTCCCATAAGCAAGAGTATGGATTACAGCTGTAATTGTACTCTCACTCTGTATACCGGTACTCCTGTTATAGCCTGGGGCAAATTCTACAATCACACACTTTTATTAGTCCTCATCAACACATCACATAATATATTACGTTTATGGCAAGCCACCTCCCTTGGATCCGGTTCCCATTCTCCATTCCCCATGCATGTTGATGAGTTAGGTCCAGTGAGTACAAGTCCAGAAGAGCAAGTAAAGCTGACACTATCTCCTTCAAGAGCAACAGTAGGTATAGAGTAGCCATGGCCAATTATCAACACTGATTCAATCAAGGGAGCTCCACACGTATGCTATCCTTCATATTATAAGCCATAATATTATAATGTGATTTACAACAGATCTGTTGTAAATCACATTATATGGCTTATAATATGAAGGATAGCATAAAATTTGATCAGCTCCCACAGGGAAAAAAAAAATATCTGGTGAATAATAATGGGAACTTCCTTGGCCATTGTAGTATGCATGCATATGGTTATACTAATAATAACCACATTTGACTTTGTAGTATAGCAAACCTATGTTCAAATTGGTCAAATGTGACTGTTGGTGATACAGTTACTATAATATCATACACATGCAGATTGTACCTCAAATTTTTTTACTCTAGCCATATTAATATTATTATCAGAGTACATTATTATAATAAAACTAAGTTTACTTTCATTGCATGTGATATTTGTAGGATCATGCAGAGGGCTCCCATTCTCCATTCTCTAAGCATTTTATGGAGTCGGGTCCAGTGAGAGTTTGACCAGCAGGACAACTGAGCATGATAGAAGTATCTTCCAATACTGGATTAGCAGATCCATTCACCCTTACTGAACTGGTGTTATTAAGTCCATTCTTGAATGGATTGTCACAGGCACCTGTACAAATAAGGATATTTTTATCTTGGTATTGAAAATTTGTTATATTTACAAAAATTCACCATAATATATTTCAATAATACTAACATTCATTTGTCCACAGAGAGTAGCCTCAATACTCACATTGTAAGAAATACTGTAGGATACCGTAATTATTATATTTGATGTTGTAATATTTTTTGCAATAGTTTCTGGCTCAGTTATAACATTATAGGTCACTCCTTTCTCTGCCATCCACTTGATAAGCACTGTGAGGTGATCTATGTCTTGCCGCATAACTGAGGTAGAAATTTCTGGTCGATTAGCTATAATAATTATTATTGTTGTTCTAAAGCATTGTAGTCGATGGTAGATAACATGTAGAGAATTTACTTACGAGAACGAGGTTCATATAATATAACAATAGTAGTGGATGCCACTGCTGTATTTTCATTGTTCACAGCCCGTTCAGTACAATTCACTCTAGTGCCATTCATACCAACACTCACAGGATTGATCACTAATCTAGACACTAGGGGGGACTCATCTCGACCAGAAACTCTCGAGACATTAAAAAAGGTAGAGTTCATAGTCATAATATAAGATGCTTGTTGAAATACACCCACAGAGGAGATGAATCTCATAAATGTCAGTACCTGTCCTTGCTCATTCTGCAGTGGTGATATTGACCACAAGATAATGCTCACATCTGTAGAGCATGTCAGTGAAAGTTCCTCTCCTTCACAAACCACAGCTTCTCCAGAGGGAGACAGCACCAATCCTGTTGAATACCATGCATATTATTCAGTATATATATTTTGCAGTATCAAAGCTATCCACTGACACAAGCTATCCATGATCAGGTCTAATATAATAACTATCATGTGGCTGTGCTTGCCAAGAAAAATTATATCAATACTTACCTCTTACACAGCCAACAGTGTACAAGAACAGTACGCATGCCTTGAAAGACGTTGTTGTCATTATCACTGAGACTATAATCTGCGTCAAATTAGCCTTAGATATCCTAGCTCGTTATGGTATTATGGTATCCATAAAAATCTAAGAAATACGCAGAAAATGGCTATAATATTTACAACTTAATGAATGTGTGGTGCTATTGAGCATGTTTATAATACACACAGTAGTACAGTATGATAATATTAGGTCACTATCAACAGCGTATCAAGCTATCCAATAGTCTGTTCATATAAAAATCTATCACATATTAATATTATGTACTGATTGTTATTCTGGATAGTATAATAATTATAATCATGATGATAAGGAACTTCTCTAAACTGACACAACTATAAGAATTAATTGTGCTGATCATGCTGCATGATCAAAGTAGGTTACACGTAAAAAAACTATACTCCATTATAACCGATATAGTCGCGGCTATTCATGGGTGATAGTCTGACTTTTATAAATAAAGAGGGGAAAAAAATAATGATACCTACACGAATAAGATCACACAAACTAATGACTGTTTAGGCTAGTCAGAAATGAAGGCATGATGTACCACAATTATATGACAATTTCATCATTGAATTTCTCTTCACTGAAAGGTGACAGATTGATGTTCCATTTCAGAAAATTTTCTGTTACATTACATGTTATTGCCAGCTGATCTCCAATACAAACTGGTGCAGTTTTATGATTGATGCATATATGGTACAGGGTCGACATTTGGACATGCCAATTCGGTATAATCGACGACCTCTACCGTATCGTGCATGCCAAGGCTGTAGAGCGAATAACCAACTGTGTAATGAGAGAGCTGCATTAATTAAATTTTGGGAAATGTATATTGTGTAAATTGAACATGTTTCCATAACCATATGCAAATCCCCAATTCCATTATTGTAGCAGATTGTCAGTCCAACATTAACTCTTGCATGCTACAATATCTCGACTGTTTCATATCTAATTCTCGCACACTAAAAGAAAGAAATTACATACACAATGTCATACTATTAATTTTTACTGTAGCTATAATACCCAGGCTCAAGGCTAACGTACATATTATTAGTATCCATATTGTCACAACCGTTACCCCATACATTGTGTATGAACATAATAATATTTAAGTTGATGACATAAAATTTATTAGGTTTTGTTCCACACCTAAAATCAGTTGACTGTTTCAGTAGTAAGTTTTATAGTAGAATAAGCAATATTTTCACTCATTGCTACATCTCTCTTTGGATGTTCTATTTGATTAAGTTGAATAGTGTCATACAAAGGTGATACATTCATCTCTGCTGAGTCAGATGACTTCTTACGACGGCAGTGGCCAGTCACATATCCAACAGTGAACGCGAGTGCAAAGGTCACAAGGAACACTGATATTGAAGCAACAGCAATCTTTCCAGCTTCACTCAGAGGTTGATGGGAGTTTGCAATTGAGGCTATGATAATAATATTAGTGTTTGATTATAGCCATAATTGCTGTACGGTTTAGAATTTGTGGCATAACAACATCTAATAAGGCCAGACCAATTTTATAAGTTGTTGCACGGATTCGCTCGCTCCAATTTTTGGGCAAACAAAAGAAAAAAAAAACTAAGTTGGGTGGAGCTTATGTACAGTTGAGTGGTTTTTGTATTCTATCTTGATTCCCTGGTCCTAGATAGTCATCTTAATTAGATTGTGGTCTATAACCACACCCCAATTGATTGTTTTTTTTTCCTTTTTTTCGATCGCTCGGTCCAATTTTAACCTCATAATATCCGAGCAACAACAAATTAAATTGGTCTGCCCTAATCATAGCTGCATAATAATATTATTATGACATTGTGGTTCTTTCTACTGAGCAGCCTCAAGCTCCACATGCAGAGAGTTACACTATGCACACCAAGTAAGGCTTTATGATCAAGCAATGACCTACAAATATTATTATTATGATGATGATTTTTGTGGCAAGCTGATCTCCTGGCCATGGGATCTGGTTCCCATTTTCTGTTCCCTATGCATGTTGATGAGTTAGGTCCAGTGAGTAAAAATCCAGAAGAGCAAGCGAAGCTGACACTATTTCCTTCAAGAGCAACACCATTGTAGTCAGATACCATCACAGAACTAGCCGATTCATCCAAGGGAGCTCCACAGTTAACTGTTAAAATAGAAGTGTATGTAATAGATCTAGATGTGCACCGATAACCTTAGTGTTTGGATCTTGAACTATATTCTATTAAATTTTTATGATTAATACTTACTGTAATAAATTCCCACTAGCATGGTTGTATTCCTTCGACCACAAAAGTCAGCCACAACACTCACATTGTACAGTGTGTTGTACAGCAGAGTGATGTTTATCCATGTACTGTTAACCATAGTCAGTGTAGCTTCCATTGTTGGTTGAACACTGACTGACTCTGTATGACACGGGTATCTGGAAGTTGTCGTGAATTTCTTGAGACCACATTAGGCTCATCGTGATATTATCTGGCCTAAATTCTTGTTCAGTTTCAACCATTGGTGAGCTTGGATGATATCCTGTGGTGCAATTCAATAATAAATAATGATAATTATTAGTATTATCATGCTCACATATTATAGGTAAATCAGTTATAATATTGTAGAAAGATAATAATAGTATCCCACCATTGTTGCCTGGATTGATGATGTGAACAGTAGTAGTAGTCATGGATTCTGATGATCCTATTAGCTTACATGTTATGTTTAGTGTTCCATTTAGACCTTCAGTTACAGGACTTATCTCCAGCATGGATATCAGTGGTGTTTCGTTTATTCCAGATATTCTAGTGACAGTAATCCGAGAAGTATTTATCATTACCCTATGGGAAACTACAGTAGTGGATGAGATAGCTATGTCTGTGGGGTCACTCATTCCCTTCAAAGACAGACTCCATTGCTGAACACTCTCTGTTGTATTGCATGTCAATTCCAGCCTATCTCCAGCATTGCATACATAAGCTCTTGAGGAAGGTGACAATATTATAGCACCTACAAGTAGGACTTTAGTTAAGATCTGTTCATAACAAGAGATATATAGTATGTAACTGTTACCATCAATGCTGTACTGTAGCACTAGTGGCGTGAAGTACACAAAGAAGAAAAAGGTTATTAAATTTTGATATTGAGCCATCATCTTTGTTGTCCAACTGCAAAGCTTGATTCAACGGAAACACTCCAGTGGAAATAATGTTGAAGCAGACGAAATAAATTATGTATCGGAGATCACTAGTATAATAGCACGTGCAGCTACGTAACTTAAGGATGCTCTAGCATGTCATAAGAATAATGTGAAATGAAAACAATTCTAAAAAACTATAGATTACTACACAAGAGTATAATATTATGAGAGGCATGTGCTCTAAAATTAATTATAACTCGTAGCATAATTAAATTATTATTTCAGCGACTGAGAACATACACTAGAATTTGCTATTATTTATTAGGTTTCAATAATAATTATTGGTATTGGTCGCTAATCTGCAGTCGAAGGGATTTTAATCATAATATCGTGCATACCAAGGTATAGTTACAGCAACTGAAGCGAATTACCAACTATGTGTAATGAGAAAGCAACATAAATTATATTTGGGAAATGTAGATTGTGTAAATTGAACATGTTTTCATAACCATATGCAAATCCCCAATTTCATTATTGTACCAGATTATCAGTCCAACATTAACTCTTGCATGCTACAAGATTTCGAGTATTCCATAGCTAATCCTCGCACACTACAAGAATGAAATTACATATACTAACTTTTACTGTAGCTGTATAGCCAGGCTCAAGGGTTGCAATTGAGGCTGTGACAATAATATTAAATTTTGTGTTTTTGATCATCGTTGTACGGTTTAGAATTTGTGGCATAAAAACATCTAATAACTATAGCTGCATAATAATAATTATGATTATGTGGTCCTTTCTATTGAGCAGCCTCCACATGTAGAGATTGAGTTACACTATGCACACCAAGTAGGGCTTTATGATCAAGCATTGACTGACTGACAAATATTATTATGATGACTTTTATGGCAAGCTGATCTCCTGGGATCTGTGTAAACCCTTTCAAGCTAGGGCATCCATGATTACTTTAAATTAAATTATCAAAATTGAAAGAAAATAGGGTGCTATATGCTTCCCTATTTCAGAGATCTATTATATTATTGCAATAATATACCATAGTGTCCCATGGGTGCTTAAACATAATTTGGCCTGCATGGGCACTTACCCGGGATGTAACTTCCATAATAATATTATTATAATAGTATTTGTATAGATTCTGTTTGCCTCCTTGAAATGTGGTACATACGTATACATGAACACTTACCACAGGTGTGGGAGCTTGCTAGGGACACTGTAATGTACGATAAAGAATCTGTCACATGTATCTGCACGTGCACAGCATGAGATATATTATGCATACACAACTGAAACTATGATTGCTATATTGACCTCAATTTGCAAACTTAGTAAACAACTCATAAGTACACTTTGTGGAAACACTCCTTTACTAGTAGACTGTAGTGCAAAATTTAATAATGAGGTTTAGGTATATCAGCGACCATTACCGACTGAAGTTGTCTACTGGTCCAGGAGGAGCTGTTCAATTTAAACATGCACAATGTAGTCTGTAATATCCCGGATAATAATAGCTTCTCGTAACCTTTTTGTTATGAGAACTTGTATACCCATAGAGGCAGTCTTCCTGTCGCTGAGCACAATACTGTAGATTCCTTGTCCTCGGTGTATATAATATAGTGACTTCCCTGATGTACATTGTACCTTCAGGCAGTTCAACGGGAACTCTCAAGTTAATGATCCTCAGCATAAAGAGCTGGTGAGTTTTACGACTGTTGCTATAGTAGTACAGCTATTTGCCTTGAAGTTCTCATAATTATTATCATGGATCCTATTGCCCAAAATTTACAAGTACAAGTAACTAAGCTACTTAGTTACCTCCTATTGACCAATTAGATTACAGGAAAGTGGCAGTAAAATTCTAAACAGCAGTAGAATGGCGCTTGCACAGCTGCACTGTTCTTATAATTGATGTAATTCAATAATAACAAAGAGCCTTTGATGTTAAACCACAGCACCATGGATGGACTCTTAGACTCTCTGTGCGGCTTCTATTCAAGGAGATTATTATCTATCAGCAGCTGCATGCATGGGATAATATTATTATCTTGGCTTACCACCAACGTTATTCCCCTACTATCGATATCTAGGGGAATAACGTTGGTGGTAAGCCAAGATAATAATAAGCACATGGGCTTGAGGGAATTTCCCAGGGGGATAACCTAAGCGGCACGTGTAAGGATTTGAAACCATAGAATATTAATTTTGATAACATGTGCTTATCTCCAATTAGTGGACTCTACAATAAAATCCCGAGTATAGTGAGGGTTCTACGAGGCCCTGAGGTCTTCTAAATCACATAGATGCCTATTCAAAATCACCATTTTCATTGTTTTGTGCCATATTGCACTGATGAGGGCAGCTGTATAGTTACCAAAACGTATGCAAGTAATAAAAAGTTCTGACTAGAGTAATAGAGATAAGTATAATATTATGCCTATTCAAATTGCAGTATTGATCTAAAATGTCATAATATTCAGTGCAGCAAACAATGTGTTGATAAATATAAATAGCCAACAATAATTATTAAATAATGCATGCTATGGATGTTAATTACTGTATTAATATTGTCGTATATAATAATATGACACTATTTGTGATAACTATCTTGACTCATACTTATTGTGACGTAGGCGAAGATTGGCTGAACGAATTCTCCAGAAGCCTAAATAACAATTATAGAAAAGAACTTGAAAGCTATTATAGTAAGCCACTTGATGGTACGTAATATACCACACTATACTGATTGGTCAACAATAGGCTTTATTATAATCAACTATTATATACAGTGTGTGGTACTCAGCAACTCTGGATAGTTTTAAAATCAAATAACTAATTTTTATTAATTAAAGATTGCCCTAATAATTATGATTTTCAATTTTGTTGAGCTTACCCATTTTGATGGGAGGTTTCACTTGTCACAAAGAAAGCTCTAGCTTCTGTGAATGTGTGCATGGTATCGTAGACGTTATGCATAACTGCAACTAGTACACATTCACTGTGCCTAAATGTAGTGTTTTAGCCTCACATAATTTCAGATACAAAAGTTCACCTTCTGCTGGGCGCATTTTATGAACGGAATAATTGGTTTATGGTGTCAATAATTAATTACAGGTGCTGCATATAAATTAAGCTACATGTATACGTAGTATGTAGGTAAAAGGTTTAGCTATTTACATCGCATGGCTGATTTTCTGGATGCCTGCGTTGGACTTCATCTTCTGTGCGTTGAATTCCTGAAACTACATTTTTACATTAATCATGCACACATATTGCCTAAGTATTGTTATGAAGAAACTTACTTTTCCAGTATAATATTGCAATCAAGATACTTAAAATCACGACAACAATAAGTACTACGAAAGAAGTAACGAGTGCAATCACACTGATGATCAACGATGTCAGATCAGGATCTACAATAATGATCGATACACAGTAATTTGCTTGTCGAGCATGCTTGCCATAATTATTAGTACTTTTATCTATGGTGGGGTGCCTATGATAATTACTAAAATGTACCATTAAAGGAGAAAGCTAGTAGTAATCTCTTTAGAATACCATAGCTCATAATATTACATCGTATTGAAGAAAGTGTAACTATGTCTTGCCTGTTGACTGATTTTGCTGATTCAATAGTGTTGGCTTTATGTCCTGGGAGTACGTGCCCTTATTACCACAGCGACTCACAGCACGTAATCTTACAGAAATATTTTCATTACATTCGTGTATGTGCAGAAAGAATGCAACAAAACTCTCGAAAGTTACTCTACTTTCTCCGGACGGAATTATATCAATGATGTAATGATCTATGTCTACCTCACCATAGCCTAGTGGGGGTCTCCAATCCATAGATATGATACATCCCGATGTATTATATGTGTTCTCGATTTCAACAGCTACAGGGTTAAGTGGCGGCCCTGGAGTATCTGAAAACGTGATACATAATAATTAAAAGTGATCTCAATCTCTTATAATAATTTTATCCTCATTCCAAGACTTATCTTGTATTGTTTTATTGTACGACCATAACAGCCAGAATTATTTATAGTGTGTAAATAAAACATCCCTTACCTAAATAGTATAATGTCACTGTCCCATTAGCATTACGTTGGTCACATACTATAGTTGAATTTGATATATTATCAGGAGAGGCTACAATGATACGCAGTGTCGAGGTCAATGAACGATTATTGTCTGTAGAGGTAAGGGTTGCTACTACATTGGGGTCCACATTACTTCTCAGTTCATATCCTTCCGAATGTGTAGCAATGAATTCTAATTGCATTCCACCAGTTCCGATATACTGATCACTAATCCATGCTAATATCCGCGCTCCTTCCACCATACAATTGAAGTTGATCACATCATTAGGACAAACATTTATATTTTGAGCGTATGTAAAATGCATTCCATTTAAGGAAGTAGTAAGGGTAGTTTCCATTTGAGAATGCACATGGCTTAGACAGACTAAAATTCAATAAAAATAATAGTGAAGTATAATATATAGTACATGTATGTACTTGAGCTTTATACGTACCAAGGGCAATAATTGACCACTGCAGCAACAGAGTTCCGTGTACTCTCTGTGGAAATATAACATATTTAAATACAGTTTGTATTCATGGCTTGTGCCAACGTGACATTTACCTTCCGTTATATCATAAATGCGTGTGAGTCTGGGTATGAGGCTATCATGTGATTATCAAAACTACAACTGACACACACATGCACATCTGCCAGTGATATCGATAGTATACCTGTGTGTGTGGGAGGGGGGGGGGGAGTGTAGGCTTAGAACTGAATACACAACAACCAACTTGCTTATAGTATTCCTAGTAATTTTATAGTTACTGCGTGTAGCTTAACTAGGAAAACCACTTTATAAGATACACACAAAGGTATGGCCTAGTACAAAAATTTAATAGCTACAAAAATCTATTAAATATTTGGATTTTGATGGCTCATTCACTGACAGTACTTTGCCCCCTGTTTGAGTTGTGTACCAACTGTGCACATGCTAATGGTACAGTGCCCATTAGCATGTGCAATGTTCCATAATACTGTAGGGAATTCGAAATTTGCAAAATATGTACACATGATTAGTGTTGGAATTTACTAAATACAAATAGGGAGGGAGACCTTAAAAGCCTGAGTATGTATGTGTGATGGCACTATGGTTAGATTCATGTTTAGCCAGGTCACCAAAATTTATGAGTATCAGTATATATATACCTTAGCACTGCTTACCATAATAATAAGTTAATGTCACAATCATGGGATAATGTGGCTAGTACACATGATCATCTATCATTAAACAGTACATGCGTATGCATGGGAAGTGGCATGAACTTTGAACCTTTTTTTTTCTCTAATGCCTAGCATACTGGTTGAACAAAATTATAGCAACTGTGCTAGTCTGAGAGTCCTCCCAGGAGACATACAGTGAACATAAAAAGTATGAGAAAGATGGGTATAACATGTAGTGGATAAAGGTGATAAAAGGGGTAAAGGGTAAAATATTAGATGGATTTGACACTGAACTTAAAGATATTGCTAGAGAGACTGTTTACAATAATGGCAGGTAGGGAGTTGCTCTACCCATCATTGTTGCAGAGGCCACACCCCTCACCGCAAGCAGCTGCTCTGGCTCCAATATTAAAGTGTGCAATGGAGACGTTCTCGCTCTGCTCGAACGTCGCTACCGGACTATATATTGACAAATAACAGACCTCATCTCTCGCTTCGCTCGAGGCTCGGTGGCTAGCTCCAGCACCGGTATGACACCGGCTCAGCAGGCCTCTCGAAACTTTCGCGCCGAACGTTCGACAATGCGTTTTGAGCTCTAGCTAGCTAGCTAGCTATGGCCTGAGGCAATTTCTTCTTTGTGCATACGGCCCTACAGATCTGATCAATCCCGAACCTTGTACTCAATCTTATTCTCTCTCTCTTCGTGAATCAGCGCTGAGGAATATCTCCTCCAGTTCTCTGCAAAATCTCAGTAGAAGTGAGCCGCAACAAAATCCTTCGTAGAATTTGGAAACTACCGCATGCTTCGCACGGAGGGGAATATAATATAATCTATGGTCACACTAAGGAAGTGACCTGTATAGCTAGTTATAAACCATGCTAATTGGCTCACCACTTTCATGTTTGTCCAAGCTGAAATCATCACCGTTTTCAATAAGGACACAAAAACTTGAATGTTAGTTTCTCGTCACCTCCTGCGTCTGTTTCAAACTATCGCTTCGATCGGCGTTATTGTTGCCTTGAAACAATAGCCACACCTCTGTTTTGCAATTTGGGCGGTTCCTGGAAACCACAAAGCAAGGAAGATCATTTAATAATTTAATATTTATTGACAATTCTATATAGCGTATCTTCAACACCATCACTCGTAAGACCTCATTTGAATCGTCTCCCAAGTGGATTTGATAGGCCATCGTAGTACGTACATACGTGTGTGCGCATACATATGACATCATTTCATAATTTTTCTGAAAGTTACTCCTTGTGCAAAGCGCTTTTAAAGTGGCACTGGTCCCCCCTCCCTCTGATACGGTTACCCTTGTTTATTTTAGTGTTTCTCTCCCACTTAAGAGCCCGAATCATAAAGAATAGCATACAAACAAGAAACTAGCTGAACATGCAAAGTGGTTGCTGATCAAACTACGTATATTATGGGACGACGCTAGATCAGACTGTATATAATATCACTTGGAAATATTCTGTAGATCTGAAAAAAAAAATATGATCATGACATGTGCATGGTAGCTACAATAATTATTATTCTCAAGAGAACACCTTGGAAGGAAAAGTTACTGTTGAGAGAAATTTAAGAATAATGAAACCAAAGAGACTGAGAGGACAAAGGTGGTGGGGAGGTATCCATATGATAGAGTGTGCACATCAATATCTTTTCTTATCAAAGATTTTAAATATTATACTAGGAACAATTAATTAAACACTTATATAGGGAGCTGACACAAGGAATAAAAAACATCAAGGTAACAATGATTGATACACAATGTCATATACGTTGAGGAATGGATTACAAAAACCAATAACATGTTTGTATCTATTCTCATCTATTAGCCATAGGAAATCAACACTACAATGTCCTAAACTCATGTGCTTTCATGCTGAGTGATACATCTTGGAATGAAATCAAAACAGTGAACCAAAAAATGTTTGCAATAATATTAATACTAGGGCAGTTTTTAATAAGAGTTTGCAATTGATACCACAAAATCTATACTTATAGTGTACGCCATATATATGCATATAGCATATTCTATAATACATGTAGCACACGTCACATGATGCTATATCTATAATTATAGGATATCCTATAATAATAATATTATGCATATGGGACTATACAAGTATATAGCAGATTCCATGGCATATCTATATAGGACTTCCTATTATATCTATAATATAAGACCTCCTATATAACAATTCTCTTAAAATATTCTCAGGTGTACATTACACCTCCATGCAATGACTCCACATGCATGCACAATGTATACACATGTAGCCGATTAATAATACAGGATCTCCTAAACACTTCCTGGGAATGAGGAAATGACATAATTGTCTGATTAATCACACAGAATATCTTGAGGAATTAATATAGAAGCTTCAAAGTGCAAGGACTATTATTTTAAGTGTGAAATGTAAGTGCATTCATTTTGATGCCACATGATTAACTGATTCAGAATAACTTTTGCAGCATGATCCGATATCGATAATAATTCTCAGAGAATTGCTATTATAATATAGGATGTCCTATAATATAGCTATATGGGACACCCTATGTAGATATATTAAGATATTCTACGTATATACAATACGCAGCTATAACGATCTCTCATTCACCATTGGAAATCATGTGCATAGTGTTGGACATCTTGTATGCATATAGGAGGTCCTATATAATAGTTAGAGACCGAGTCCAAGGTCTCTACGCCTTTTAAGAGACCTGAAGGCCCTGGGCTGTAGCATCCCGAGTGCAGCGAGGGTGCTACTAAGGGCCTGAGGGTCTCTTAAAAAGCGTAGAGACCATTGGACGAGGTCTCTAACTGATTTAGAATATAGCAACTGTAACCATGACATTTAGCCTGGGGACTAGGCTACTGTTGCACTGTGCATCTTTCTTTGCCCTTGGCAGCTCAATAATAGACCTACCTCTCTAAGAGGTCTATAAAGTGAATTGAGGGGTCTCTAAGTGAAATAATGGACCGTGCCTCCAACTGACCAATCAGATTGCTGTATTTATATTCTAAATAGATATAGGATCTGCTATATACTTGTAGGCTCCTATATTGTACATGTATGTAGGACAATCTAAATAGATATGGAGCATTCTATAATATATTATATACAAATAGCGCCAGCTATATAATATATGCATAATATTATATGCTATAATATGTATATTATAGACCGATGCATCCACGAAAAATGTGGTAAGCAACATGTAAGTGGCGTTTTGTCTCATTTAGCATCCCATATTTCATAGCCAATACATTGATCAACTATTTACGGTATGCAATGAATAATTTATATAATACTATGGACAATGATGGTCAACTCAATAATAACAGTTACTATGATATACATGTGCCATCCACGTCTTGTCTTCGTTGGTGATTTATATTATATTTTAAGTGGCCTCATTTGACTACTAAGGTACCTGCATTCATGATCAGCTAGTGAATATTGTTATTGTGGTTTCCCTTGTAGTGTTTTTGCAGACTCACACTAAATTAGTATAATATAATATTATATGAGTGACCGAATTCCATGTCTGCAACACAAAGTCCCATTCAAATCCCCTACCTGGCCCGACTTGGGGTAGGTGGGGCATAACAATGATAGGCGCACTAACACCTAGCGCCCTCAAAGTGTGCTGATATTTAACACCAGCTAACGCTAGCTACTAAGATGTCCCAAATTGTATAGTAACTTCCTGAAGTCTAAACCATATGGTAAACATGTTTACATGTTCCCATCTTTTAGAAAATTAAAGCGTTTATATTATAAAATTATTAATACATACTTGAATGTTGATAATATATAAAGTATACATACAAATCCAGGAATGAATCAAAACTACATATGAACCAGCAAATATGTTATTATAATAATAATTATACTCTCATCTTTTAGAATCAAACAAAACGCTATAATATCATACTAATGTTGGTGATGAAAGTATTTTTTTTTCAACAAAAAACATGTTTGCATCTGTTCTCATCTACTGGGAAATCAAAACACTACAATGTTGTGAACTTTTCCTTATTAGGCCATCATGTATTTTGATACCCAGGCAGCCAGTATGAATGAGATCAAAACAGTGAACCAAAAACAGCATGACATTGTCATGCATATCCAACCAAGTTACTAGCCTAATGTTAATGCATGCTGGGCTGGGGCATTTTTATGCCACAAAAATATTAATAAATGAGGCATGTAGGATTGGTAAGGCCACTCCAATATGATTAGTTGTTTCCCATTTCCCGCCCGCATCCTTTCCACAATTTCCAGATCTTGTTCATTATAGTGTATTAGTATACCCGCTCTTATCTCGGTAGCTTTGGCAAAGGTCGTCAATGCTGCTGGCGCTCTAATACGTATAGTGATAATGAATAATGAACCGCCCGCCCGCATGCCCCAAGCTTTCTGATGAAAGGGGAAACAGTGAATCCTATTGGAGTGGCCTAAGGTAGCCACGTAACCTGTGCCAATCTAAGCATAGAATCAGGCTCATAAGTATGTTTGACATCACAATCAAGGGATTTGTGGCTAATATGCATGAGCTACTAAAAGCATTTAATTGCGTCTCATGGCCGACCCTAGGCTGAAACCCTCGTTTGTATACACGGCACAACCATAGTCCCGTGAACCAGACCACTCCCTCCGGCTGCGATCGCTGGATGCGGAGGGTGTGGTCTGGTTATTCTGACCAATCGTGAGCCTTCTGAACTTGTAATTTTTTTTGCCCTCCAGGTCTGTTATATATATAATATAGTATAATTACCGTATAGAGCTCAAGCCTTGTTCGAACGTTCAGGGTCAGACTCAGATCAGTTCAGCTAGCAAAAGGCCACGCCCATCACGCGCATGCGCACATCGTGGACGCGCTCAATTGCTGATTACAAAAAAGCAATCGTATGACATTAATTTTACTTATCAGTTCCAGCTCAGAGATATATAGATGATGATGCTACTTGTGGTCAAGTTGCAAATTGTAACAACAATGCTATATTATCCTTTTCCACTGCAAGGTAACATGAGCATAAGTTCAGTGTATAACCCACATAATTTTTTTTTTTTTTAGTGTGTAATTATTATAGCTAGCTAGAGTCAGCAATCAAAGTCAGCAATCAAATACCAACGACCACATATAATCAGACACCTGTATCTCAGGAGTAGAAAGAGCTATGATCACCATTCTTGCGCTGACTGGTAGCTCTAGTCAAATGCTGATCACATACCAAATCCAAAGTCTTTGCAATAAACCATGTGTGAGCTAGAGACAAAAATGTTCACCCGTCTGATTTATGCAACTACCAGATATTTGTACCAATTTTCAGACAATTATAGTTCCCTCACCGCTGAAAATGATGTGTGGACTGCCAGATCTGAAACATATGACCACCTACCCTTGCTGTCACTGGGTACCAAATTTTAGCCCACAGTGTTACTTGAATCAAGTATGACAAGGTACTCCTCATGTCATCAATATTCAGTCTGAGACACTTTTTATGGAAATCAGGTGCAAGACTTGGCTAAAAAATTCAAAATTTGGTAAAAGACCTTCAATTCATTAAATTAAATACTGCCTGGTTATAATATGTTCTATTGGTCAATTATTTGTGATTATCCAAGGGTTGCAAAGGTGATTTTAAAAGTTTATGATAATTTGAATCATTGAATCAGGAAAAATGGAACAAAAGTGTCTGAATATTGATGACATAAGTAGAATCTGTTTAAAGTCTTGTCACATTCAATTACAGAAACATTTTGGCTAAAATTTGGTGGCCAGTGACAGCAAGGGTAGATAGTCATAATTATGTTCCAAATCTGGTACTCCACACATCTATTAAATTAGTAAGGGAAGTGATTGTCTGAAATTCGGTACAAGTGTCTGGTAATTGCTTAAATCAGGCGGGTGAGCATTTTTGTCTCTACCTCACGCACAGTTTATCCCAAAGACTTTGGATTTGGTATGTGATCAGCATTTGACTAGGGCTACCAGTCAGCGCAAGAATGGTGATCATAGCTCCTTCTGTTCCTGAGGGATACAGGTGTCTGATTATGTTGCGGTTGATATTTGATTACTGACTCTATGCACTTAAATATCATTTTCATATGGCACTGTAGGAGTATTGATTCTTTCACCAAGCAAAGTTGAATTGTGTCCAACAGAACAACTTGTGATAGCATGTACATCAAATAATGTCGATTTTCTGCAATGGGAAATTTCTGACTCTCAACAAATAGCACAAAGTGTGACTCGAACAGTAGCCAACGAAGGGACAACACCATCACTCACATTTAGCGGTACTACGTTTCAATTTTCCTTAATCTCCACACCTGGAACTCTGCCACACACTAGTCAAATTAGTGCTGACAATGTAGTTAATGGAACTGTAGTCTCTTGCTCAGAGTGGATCAATCAGAGAGCCATAAACACAAAAAGTGCAACCATTTGCATCATTGGAAATAATTGTGGTAATTTGTCCATATTATGGCCCTGGTAATATTAAGTATATATGCATCATGGGCGATAGTGAGTGCTCTCTAGACAGCTATAGTTAGTTGTACTAACTAATTAACACTAGATAAAAACTCTGATTTCATTTAATATGTAGGAAATGTGTAGAATAGGGTAAAATTTTCCATTTATTTTACAAAAACTCTGCCCTATCCTCTGTCAAACATGTGTCGGAAAGCTCATGTTTATAATTAGTAAGCATGACATAAAGGAAATCTTACTTGTGGTCCAGTGTAACACAGTGCAGTTGACGTCATTAATGCACTGCATGAAGATTTAAGTATGCTTTTCCCCCCTAGGCTATAGCAGGAGTAATAATACATAATTGTATGTTAATACATAATTGTATGTATTAAAACTAATTATGTTCCTGAATTGAATTTATAGGTCCTGTTATAGTTGCCCCAATATTGAATGTGACAGAAAGGTTTGAGCCAACAGAAGTAGTGACAGTCATAGAATGGATTACAGAGAACAGGGTGTCATACAATTTTAGTGTCTTTCCAGAAGTTATAACAACATTCATTGGAGAATCAACCATTCAGCTGATAATTCCTTATAATATTCAACTCACGGTGAATGTTTCAGCAACACTTTGTGGACAAGAAAGGACAGCAATTGAGATTATTTATCATGGTGAGCCACATGCAATGTCAGGTTGCTATAGCATTCAATAACGTTTCGTGCAATGTTATGATAAGTTTCTTCCCCAATATCAGCTCGATCAAAGTTTATGATTCACCTAGCATACACATGCAGGTACCCACTGATGATAGCTCCTCTAGTTGATGACTCCATACTACAGTATCCTTCTAGTGACATTAATCCAGCAAGCGAAGGCACTGTCATCACGTTCACTTGTTCTGCATCAGATCTGGTTCTTACTGGACCTAATTCAACCATATGTATGAACAATGGAGAGTGGGAACCAGATCCAACAGAGGTTGCTTGCAAAGGTATCATCATAATTATGGCTGCTAATGGTTGTACACATCATACATAGATAGCGCAAACTACTGACAGTGAATTATGAATGCACAGGAGTGCAGAACCTGCACCACTACACGCATGCATGACTCATGCACATGTAGATCTATAGCATGGCTAACTGTGTATATATACTTGTTGAACTAGCTACATAGTACCCGCATGCACCTGAACTGTGTTCTGGTACTGTTCTCTTTATAATAGAGTCAGTGAATGACATATAGGAGTAGGGGAAAGCACCTGACTTAACTATGTTTTTACTATAATAATCTTATAAACTGAAAGCAGTATTATTAGTCATGTAGCTGAGGTATATAGGTGCCATGTAAACAACAGCTGGACACTACTATAATATACACCACTGGGTAACATGACCACGAATGGGTACTTTCTCTCTGACGACCCTTGCAGTAATGCCTCCGCCTACACTTTGCGATAATAATGATAATCTATGTGTTGATCCAATGCCATATCTGACTGCACGCTTCACTCATAATATAACAAACTAGAGCTCTGTAGAGCACATACCCCGCGCGCTCTGTAGCCACTATAGCGTAGTATTGCAACACTCGGAAGCACATGTGTAGCTGTTTCACGATGTGACGACCCTTTCCAACATCGTGCTTGAGCATGCGCAATCGCATTCGCATACTATTATGCTAAAAGAGTGGGTGTGGTCGATAAACCACAGGCATGCTGAACAGAAAATGTACGATTTGTAGCACTAGTAAGCCTTTTTGAGAAATTCGAAGCGCGTACAAACCAGTTTTTCACCGATATCTACCGATTGATTGTGCTTATAGCACGCACAGACGCCTAGAACTCAAGATCTGGCGATTTTCGTGCCGACAACAGACGGACAAACCGATTGCTTTACCCCTTGCGCATGCGCGCGGGGTAATTATTATAGTGGATTGTGGAATACCCAGTACTACTGGTGATACTACTATAATATACTACATCAGTACACTAGAAGGATCTGAACTAGTGTATAGCATCAAATGTGAAGATGAGAATATAACTTCGGTGGCTGTGTGTCAGAAAAATGCAACTTGGCTGCCAGATCCTAGTGCTGATTCTCTTTGCTCCCCCTCATCAACAATGTCTCCAGAATACGTGGACCACAGTAAGACATATTAATTTTGTATACATAACTTTGTACCCATGTGCATTGTTGTTCTCAGGCAAATTGTTGAGCACCAATATTATAATTGTCATTGTCTCATCAACATCAATTTTTGTACTATGCTCCATAACAATAATATTCATCTTTATTTGTGGATTTCTTTGCGGACGTCATTTCTCAAAGAAGCCCACTATTTCACAGTCGAGAGAAGAGGGAATAACAGAAGACATTCAGCTAGGTCCGAGTTCACCTTCTGGACCAGTGTATGAAAATATTGCCTCAGAAGCGGTTGAGCACTGTGATAATGATGAGTCAAATGTTGATTTGAACACGAATGTTTCGTATGGCCCACTATCAATATTTACAAAGTAAATTATTTTCCAAGGGATCCATAATCATTATCATAGCAGTGTCACAATTAAGAACTGAATATTACTTATCATAGTATAGAATCTGATAATATTTATATTATTAGGTATCTACAGTAACTCTGTTATATTATTTATCATGATTTTCAAAACTTCCTAAGTTACTGGTTAAACATGCACATCAACTCCAGAACACACTGGAACTATAATAATTTATACCGGTACTTCAGAGGGGATGTGTACATACGTAACGTTGTGTATAATTTTAGCCGATGATGATCCACTAATTTGTGCATGTATAATGTCTATCATTATGGAGTCTCTGTATGCATCTAGAATATCTGTATGATCATTGACTATGACTATTAAAAGTGTTACTACATGTAGCTATAATTTATATAGGCACAATTGCATACAGCCTATAAAGCAAATAATTACTTATCAAAGCATGCAGGTGTGGTGACAATGTTACTACCTTGACGACCTTTTCCATATTATTATTGGACCTGTGCTGCATAGTGTAATTAGTCTAGTAAACAACACGTGTGTGCACAGTCAATTACCACCTAACTCCTTGTCAGTAGTGCAAAGATGTTACTACCTTGACGACCCTTTCCATATTGAACCTGCGCTGCATAATTAGTAACATGTAGTAAACAACACGTTGTGTGCACAGTCAATTACCGGTACCACCTAACTCCTTGTCAGTAGTGCAAAGTTACTGAGCGTTAACAGGGATGATGACCATTACCCATCCTCAGTCTCAGTACGTACCATAATTAATATACAGTGGGGGTCATCAGACCAGTGCGAGGGACCAGCATAGAGTATCGCTTTGTTTCATGATCTTCTTAGGTTACTCCACAGATAATATTATAGTAAAATATATCCAAAGCTAATGATACAAGTGGGGATGATATTATTTTTTTGCTTAGGTTTATCATATAAATATTGAACAAAACTCATCCAATATTCCAGCTATCATCCAAGAAGCAAACAGCTGTAACAGTAAAATTGTTTATGCAAACGCAGTATGGCTATCCTCAGTTATACCCATGGCCACAGTTCCACGAAAGCAGCTGTAAATAAATAACGAAATTACGATTAATTATAATTACAATGAGGCAGAAATTACAGCCATTGGAATCACATTTCCAGATGGCGACCATTACCATTTCTGCGCAATAGCGCGAGAGCAGTTATGGAGAAGTCGTTTTTACTTAAATATTTGTTATCTTTGATATTGATTATTGGTGATTGTGAAATCAGTACAACAGGTATAATTTTCTAGAGGTAATGACTGTAGTAACCTCCATCACTATGGTTGTAGGTATGGTGACATTGTCTCCTATATCTGTGGCCCCAGTTTGCAGAGTAGGAGATCCACTTGAACTGACATGCAGTTCCAGTCGGAGCTTCTCAAGGTGGGTTTTCACTGTGGGTAATGAACAGGGCCGGTGTCTTTCAGGAATATCGACGGAATAATTCAACAACTTTCACCTTTATGAGAACTTCCAGTCAGGGAATGCTACCCTTGATTTCTACGTTAGTAATTGACTCAGTGAACAGATACTTGAATGGAACGGAAGTGCAGAAAACCAGCAATTAATGAAGAATAGAATTGATGGCACAGCAAACACAGTCACTGAGCTAAAGGATCCTAATTCATCAATCCTTTCCTTAAAGATACCATTCACCATTCTCCATACCTTAGTAGTGAGTATCAGTCGGCAGGACAGGCCAAAATCTCCATGTAATGGTAACCTATAACATCTATATAGCTAGATATAAAAGAGACCACAAATAGTATAAGGACAGACTATAGGCTTACTATGACACGGTTTCCATCGCTAAATGCACGCACGCACGGTACATACAGTGATACAGTCGCGCGTCTAAAATCGACTCGTCTATAGTACGTGTGTGCAAAACCATTATTGGGCTTTTCCATTAATAAAGGATACACCCCCACGGAAGACCAATAATTACTTCCTGACGGTATAAGCTATAAAATTTTAATTACTTTCTTTATGGATATTTAGCCACTTTATATTAATTCTTGATGGTCAGCTAATGCAATTTTAATGATTCCAAACGGTGTTGTTAATAGTTGGAGGTGTAATTAATTGACAGGGTATCACTAGAAAATGTTTTTCTTTACATGATCTACATGTGACATTGTGCAGTTAATTGTCTAATTAATGCTATCATGTGATGCACAGTGGAGTAGGAAGCAATTGTACATTGGGGGGGGGGGGGGGGGGGGCCCAAGGTACTTGGTCATGCGCGATGCAGGGACGTAAATTAGTCATAGCGGCTAGTTTCTAAAAGCCTACCTTTTTTAATACATGTTACTGACATTAATCAGTATGCTAAAAATTAGACATTAATTTTGAGACCTTATCCTAATAATAAGCTAAAACTTTCTGGTCTTCTATCCTTGCTAAGTATAATTAGCTATCCACCCTTTTATTGGAGGGGCCAGGGCCCCCCTTCTACAGGATTGGGGGGGGGGGCCCACTGGCCCCCCCGGCCCCTCCGGTTCCTACTCCACTGATGCATATATGGCAACTTAACACACATTCAGAAGGGGGGTTGGGGGGGGGGGGTGAGGGAGAGAACTATAGAGAGACTCCTAGAAGTTATAGGAAACCAGTTAGCTCACTTTAATTAACATGACAGTGGATTCAAACAATCCCATGGCCACACCCCTAGCTCATTACTACTATGTTTATTTCCCTCTTGTAAGTCTATTATTCCTTTTCATGTTTCCAGGCCATGCGTAGGCCACTTAACAACTTATCCTAGGGTAGCCTCGTCCCCAGTCTCCCTGATGTTGTCTTTGCATGCAACATTGAATAGCTGGGAATATAGGGCCTGGGAATGAGGTATATACCCTAGGGGAAATATACTACAATATCTATGTCTTACGGCTATCAAAGAATTATTATGGGCACGCATTGAGGGGAATAAATAAAGGACTAAAGTGGGCAGCTCAAAGTGTATGTGATTGGGTATGTATAGGAGGGATCGATGAGATGAAGTGATTAGAATAATTAATCACATCCTTCTGAGTGCAATTTGGAAATAATCACACGAGTAACTGCCAGTTGGAAAGCTTGAAATTGCATGAAGTGAAGCCAAGTGCAATTTAAATTGCTTTACAAGTGGCAGTTACGAGTGTGATTATTTCCAAATTGCACTCAGAAGGATGTGATCAATTACTAATCATATGAAGCACTTATGTAAGGACGCCTATCTACTTGACTAACAGACCACAGGGGCGGCGCTGCCGGTCCGGCTGGTCCGGTTTTGGCCGGACCACTTTTTTGGCAGGATAATTTATTCATAGAGCCAGCCCACAGTTAAAAATGAGGGGCGTAGCCACGTTGGATGATTTCGCGCATGCGGGTGCCTGTGCACTGCACTGTCGAATGCAGGCGCTAGGCGCGCTATAGGCAAGTGTGCGTACCACAGCGGTACTATATTGATGACGTCATGGCCATGAATATAATTAAAATTGTAAAATTTCGCGGCGCGCGAAAATGCTTCCGCCGTCCCTGGACCACTAGCAGTAGTATAGGTCCACTAAGTAAATAGAAGCCTGGCTACCCCCACAAGGTGAAGGGGTGCTTTGTAGAGCTTGTGTAGCATCAGCAGGTTTCGTGGCTTTCTTCTTGACCTTGCAGCTGTACTAACAAAACGAAGGGTGATTTTACCCAATCAGCACGTGATTAGGTGCAAGCTGTAATTAAATTAACACCGTAGCCAATCAGTGAGCGATTATACTTGCACTGTTAGATACAAGAATTACCGTATAGCGGGAAATTTTCGTATGGTGCTAATTTTCGTATATTTCGTATGCTCCATCCCTTATACGAAAATAAAAATTACGAAAATTTAAACCTACGAAATTTTTTTTCCAGCGAGCGTGACCTTTGACCTACACCACACGCAGTCGCTAGCGCAGCTGCAGGTGCTAACGATATCTCGGTATCGGTTCTTTGCCAAGGCTTCGAATTCTTCGCCAACGGCAGCAGTCCAAATACTCTTGTAGACTCATGGTAACCTCTCACCATCGCTTCAATCGACAAGATGCCATTGTCAAGCAATCGGGCGTGGCCTAGCTAGCATTGCGAGCTGCGCATGCGCGCAGTCTTACACTACAAGCATACGAAATTAAAAAATACAAAAATTTATTCTAAGGGTGCTTTGGTCAATCATACGAAAATTAGCACCAACGAAAATTTCCCGCTATACGGTATTGCCTACTTCTCTATGGGAGTTTACTGTAGTGACTTAGTACATCGTATTATGATTACGGTGCATAGAAGATGAAATGGGTAATGTGATGGGAGTATGCATAATAATATTATGATGAAGTGATCAGTGGGTGGGAATGAGATGCGCATTTTTGTATGAGAGGGATGAAGTGATCAGGACATAATTATAAATGATTAGGGTATGTGTATGAGAAATGAAGTAATAGGGCAGTATATATGAGAGATGAGTGGGGATGAAATATATGTATAAGAGATGAAGTAATTAGGGTATATACTGTACTTTTACCAAAACATGCAAAAATCAAGTGTGCACTAGCTGCCAAACAGTGTACTACTATAACTGAATTAGTTGTTCACTGAAGCGCAGCACTTGTGCACGGATCAAAGGCAAGTTGTGGTCACATATTAAATTAGGCACTCTACAACTCTTATCAGCTGACACTTTTCACTTGAGCATTGCAAGTTTTAGTAAAAGTACATGAGAAATGAAGTAATAGGGCAGTACACAATTGTAGTATAATATGACACACAGTAGTGAGATGGGTATGTGTGTGAGAGATGCGAATTGTTGCATGGGGTATGAGCTTAAGACATGAAATGATTAGGATATATGTATGGTGTATGTGTGTACCAGTGCTTGTGATTGGGGTATGTGCATGACAACATGAAGTGATTAAGGTATGTATATAAGGGATAAAGTGACAGGGATTGGAATATATGAGAGGTGATGTGATTAGGGTATGTGTAGTTAGGGTATGAGAAATGAAGTAATAGGGCAGTATATGACACACAGTGAGATGGGTATGTGTATGAGAGATGTGAGTGGTTGCATGGGGTATGTGTTAAAGATATGAAATGATTATGATATGTGTATATGTATGTGCATACCAGTGCTTGTGTGTGTATGACATTGCATGTGAAGTGATTAAGGTATGTATATGTGAACGCATGAAGTAGAAATCGGAATTTGCGTGCGATGCGCGAAAATTTTTTTTTTCTGTAGATAGGTAGTCTGGTACCTTAGTTACCTTGTATCAAAATTTTGATGCATTTTGACTTATAGTTTTTATTGCATTAAGTAGAATATAAACCGCATTCATACTGTACCATTGTTATTGCACTATAGGAATAAGTCAAATTTGAACTTTCACCTTGAGAGAAAGCTGGGTGTGTGTGTGTGTGTGAGAGCGAGAGCTTGTGTGTGTGTGTGAGAGATTGTGTGGTGTGTGTGTGTGAGAGAGAGATTGTGTGCGCGGGTGATTTCAACAGTTACTGTTAGAAATTTAATGGGTCAAAGAGTCTTTAACTTTCACCATACAACAGCAACACAATACACACAATATTAACAATTTTAGACAACATTAATGCATGGCACAACACTCATAAAAATTAATCGACACAATGATCCTTCATGGCAGTGTAATAAAGGGCAAACAACGGTCCCTGGGCACAAAGTCTTTGTACATCTGCTGAAGATGCTTCATCTTTGAGTCACTCAGACTTTTGATCTTGTGTAGGGCAAGATAATTTTCTCGATCAGGGTCAGGGATGACATCTTCACTTATGTCACGACCACTAGCAATGTGCATTGTAGTGTTCTCATAGGGGCTGGAGAAGCACGTCTTTCTTACTTTGGCTACTACAGTGTTACTAGCGCTATTTTTCAAGAAGAGAAAATCGTGAAGAGAGCGAATGCCTGGTAGTTTACTATACTTTGTAAGTTTATCTCTCCAATTGCACACAATCTGTCCATCGTCTACAACAGCTGTTGCATGTGCAGAGACAATTTCACTCAATTCCTGTGTAGTAAACACGTCACTTCTGTTGTAGGATTGGGAGATACTCGAAAAGAGAAGATCAGGGGCAAACTTTGTGTGCCCTGCCACAAGAAACGATATTCGAAGGAAAGAAAGGTTGCTCTGTTGTACCATTTCATGAGCCCAAGCCATCGTGTAAAAATTTTTATTGGTGCTCGAAGCATTATCCAGGAACAAGTGGACACGCTTGATCCATGGTGCACATTTGTTGATGAAGTCAGTGATGTATGACACAGTGTGGTCTGTGTTTTTCGGCCCTAGGCGTTCATCCAATAGGTAAACTGTAGATTTCCCAGTAGAGTGATCTACAATACCGAACACATCGTGACTTAATTTCTGTAGATAGTAGGTACAGCCGGGCTGAGCTGTCAGACCCCAATAAGGGACTATCTTTGCCATCTGGTAGTCGGCTGAAATAACAAGATTAAAGCCATTGCGAAGAACTGCAAATCTTTGCTTCTCGCTATCGCTCAGTATTGACTTAGCTTCTAGCTTCTCCATTTCCTCCCACTCTGCCTTGCAACGCTTTGTTACATCTACGTGGTACGTGTGAGCTTTCTCAGCCTGTTGTCGATGATTCTCTAGATCACGCTTGAGGGAAGTAATCTCTTCGTCTATCTTCTTCACCTCCTCAGAATCAGCCGTACAAGACTGGAGTAGACGATTGACCGTGGTTTGTTTTCCATGGATCTCCACGTTTCGTTTCTTGCACGTGTCGCAATAGTCCATCTGGTGAGGACAGATCGCTAACTTGGGACGCAGCTTCAACCAGTTGTGAGACGAACTGTTCGAGCACTCCCCCCTACCTGTGTGTGTGTGTGTGAGAGTGAGTGACTGAGTGAGCTTGTGTGGTGTAAGAGAGAGAGAGAGAGAGAGAGAGAGAGGTGTGTGTGTGTGTGTGTGTGTGTGTGTGTGTGTGTGTGCGTGCGTATGGTGTGTTGTTGCCCACCTCTTTCCCGTTGTGCCCTATTGAATTCTCCCACTACAGATCTTTGAACACGTTCTTCGTAGTGACATACATTGGGCTTTGGTGTCTGAATGGTGGTAAACTTCGGCAGGAAGTAGCGAGTTGGACCTGTCGAGTCAGCTGACCGGCCGTTTGGCTGGCTGTTCAGATCAACAAATTCCAAGAAATCTTGCTGGAAGCTTGTCTTGGCTGAGTTGGAAGTTCTCCCTGCATTTCCGTGTCGTTCATGGGGATACCTCACATCCACTACCGTTGACGGATCAAGCCCTCTCCACCAAATTTTGAACGACGTTTCAATATCTGCAGGCATGATGACATAGTCTCCTAGGCGACCTTCCTCAACCTCCAGTTTAGTATGAGTAGAAATTGGAGTCTGAGCCTGCTTACGCTTGATGCTCCTTTGACGAGCTAATCTGTCGTTTGAGATACCGAAGGCAGCCTTGATGCAATTGGAGCAATACAGGTAGTTGCCTGTGTGTGTGTGTGTGTGAGAGAGAGAGAGTGAGTTTGTGTGAGTGTGTGTGTGTGAGAGAGATTGTGGTGTGTGTGTGTGTGTGTGTGGTTACCTAGAGAATCAAAAACATTCGACCTAAGCCACTCATTTTGCTTGGTGATATCTCGATGGTGTTGAAACTCGGTATCCTGTTTCTTCGGGTAAGGGTTGGATCTTTTTCTCTTCTTGAGCTCGGTTCCTGAATGCTGCATTGATTTGAACACGCTAATGTAGCGGGCCAAGACTGGATAGCACTGTGGACAGATGCTGGAAGTTGAGGCAGAAGAAGCAGCAGCTGCTCCTTCTAATGATCTTCTCAAAGTTCTGGAGTGCGAGTGTGGTCTTCTGGCCACTCCATCAAGATAATTCTGCCGCTGCTTCTCTTTCCTGGAGGCCATTATACGCTTGCCAAACACGGTGGACTAAACTTGCACAAACTTGCTAAGCACACGCACAAACTTGCCAAGCACACGCACAAACTTGCCAGAACACGCACAAACTTGAACTGAGCCTGCACGAACTCGCACAGAACGCATTCTATTTAAAGCCTCTGTAGCATGATGTAATCGGTTAATTAATTAGTAATTATTTCATTACATCATAGTATAGTGTTAGTGTACAATAGCAAACATTGTACTGAAAGCATTACTATTTAACACCAGAATTTAGTAGTGTCAAACTTTAAGTGGCCATATCTCAAAATGTAGTCCTGTACCGAATTTCTGATTTCTACTTCATGCGTTCACATATGAGAGATAATTGGAATATGTGAGAGGTGATGTGATTAGGGTATGCGTGATTAGGGTACGCGTGGTAAGGGTATGCATGATTAGGGTATGCATGCTAAGGTGGCTATACCATGCTCAGAAGTTTAGTGAGCCTAGTACTGAAAATCAGCGGACACCCACAAGCATATCTAGTGGGGTAACCACTACTACTGCCACCTGGGTGGTGATGGTGGTTTCACACCTAGATGTATTACCACATAGTGCTGTAACTTGCCTGGGCATGTTTCAGATCTCTGCACAACACACCACAAAAACACTCTAGCTCTGCTCCTCTGACTCCAGAGGAGGTAGGATAGGCTTGACCTTTGGCTAATAGTTCACTAATTAAATCGCTTGTAGAGGCTTTCATGGAATTTTTTAGAGGATATCGTTGCAATTTTTGAAGCGGCTAATTGACATTCCAAAGACCTAAAAATTATACTCTACAGTGTTAACAAAGAGGGGCTCCCCCACTAAATCAATAGCGCTGAGTTCGAAAATCGCAACGATATCCTCTAAAAATCTTCACGAAAGCCTATATACTAGCGATTTAATTAGTGAACTATTAGCCAAAGGTCAAGCCTGTCCTACCTCCTCTGCTCTGACTCAGTAGATTTCATCTGCACACACCCATGCTTGCTCTCAGATTAACTCTTGCTTGAAATTTGATTCCCACCATGATCTTGCTCATCCATACAAGAGACAATTTATAGCCCTGTGGTACGTCCTCTATACATGTGTGCCCAACTGTCACTGATGACTTACATTCCACTAGTTTGAATATGAGAATAGCATGCTAAGTTAGCCAAGAGCGCATATTAAGAACTATGCGCTCTTGGTTAGGTATAATGTTGTAGAGAGCTACTTTCAGGGGCATGCATGAACCTATAGCTAGTACATGCATGTAGGTGTATACTATAACATGTAACAGATATAAATGCATGTACCATGCGTATACATTTTTATGCTTAGTGTGGTACTAGGTTGTTTCTACAAACATTATTGCAAACCATTTGTAGCAGCATGGTGGGCCAGTCTGACCTTCAGGACATACTACTGGGGTGATGTATACGCATGCATGAGCTATTAGTAACTGGAAAAGGTAGGGGTGTATATACTACTTTCTTAATGAGAGCTCAGCTAGGGATCTAAGCAGGTTGTGTCCCTTGTCCAATTAATACACAGTGCTGTCAGGTAAAATAGTGGTATGGGGAAAATTTCCTCAATCGTACCAAAAATGTTTAGCAATGACAATGATCTATGAGTATCAATGTACCACACCAAGTCTGATCTGTTGTTGATATTAAAATAATTTTCCTATAGGTTTGTGCTGTGGTTGGCACCTTTTTCCAACCACAAGCATGCACAGAAAATTACTAGGACCACTGGCATTGTTAAAAATAGTTTCCATAGCAAATTAGCAAAGGTCTATTGTGCAATGTTGAGTATCAGTTGTTCATGTGAAATGATATCCAATTAAAGCCATGCAAGGGTTAGCCTCGTGCACCAGGCCTACCCTCCATACTACACATTGTCACGCTATACGAAAAATAGTAGTGTGCATAGTATTATTGAGAGTATAGGCCTCGTACACGAGGCTTGCAAGGACCATGGTTTTCAATAAGAGCCGGGACGAGTGATTCCATGCTACAATGTCTTGGAGGGCATAATAGTTAATGTTATGCAAGCTGGAGTGTAATAAACAATTACCTACCAATAGAAGTTCCTCTAAATCAGTGAAGTGTAACCAACCCAGGGATAAAGATACTATAGTACTGGGAACTCAAATCTTATTAATAGTGTCTGATGGATAGCTAAAATAACCTCTTTGTAACAGGACAATGTTTATTTTTATGGGAGTGAGTAGCTTGGAACAGCGCAGTATGTACGTAGATAACACTATAATTGAGGAGAGAGAAAGGGAGCTGTATTTGATACTGAATTTATCTTCTGGGGATGGTAGCTATGTCATATTAATAATTGTGTCATAAGTACACCAAATTACACTCATAGGGGGTGTATGATTACTAGGCATTGGTGAATTGTGCTCAAAATCTGTCCTATTATGCTATGCTGGCAATGCTAGTAAAACCCTTCATGCTCACCACAATGCCTTATAATTAGCAAGGTACCCCTGCACTGAACAAAGGTTGCTGACATGCAGTCAAATATATAGAAGGCAATTAGCATAATTATGTATTATTATGCTCCAGTACCTTGGGCTCCAATAAGGATTCATGCAGCACATGAGATGAGGAAGGAATGGTTGAAGGGAAACCTAAATAAATTACAGAATCTATTATGCTAGCATATGCCCATGTGCTAATGGAATCTATTATGCCCAAAATTAGCCTCGTCCCCAGGCCTCCACCCATTTCTGCGTGCAACATTGAAGCTGGGTGCATGGAGGCTTGGGGACGAGGCTATAGCTCAAAATTATGCCAGCATAATTCGCCAATGCCTAATGGTTACAAAATCAAATAGCTAGCCCACTATACAGGCCAGCTCAGATGCCTTTAATACCCGTATTACTTTGATGTGGTCACAAACCACACCCTCCCATTACTTTTCCTTAGGTGAACTCTGAGCCCATCAATGCACAGTTAGCTAAAATCCTTACGATGAGGATACCACTTGCAAGGGACGGAAGACCATTAATGACTTCTTGATGGTCTCAATACTCTAGTTAATTAATTCTTGATGGTTCATCGGCCTATAATTAGATCTAGGGGGTCATATGCCAATTTCACTCTTCCGTGGGGGTGTATCATTCATTAATGGAAAAGCCCATTGTCAATTACCACCTAACTCCTTGTCAGTAGTGCAAAATTATTAGGGATGATGACCATTACCCATCCTCAGTCTCAGTAGTGGGAGAGTCGTCATGAAGACCAGTTGGTTCAGCGCGAGGGACCAGCATAGAGTATCGCTTTGTTTCATTATCTTCTTAGGTTTCTCCACAGATAGTTCACGAGGTAAGCCTGAATCTACATGACTTGATCTGGGTATAGTTTAATATCATTGGGCTGTTCCAGATATTAATGGCCATACACCCCTGTGGAGGAAGAGATTTGCATTTTCTACCCTAAATACTACTTAAATTTGTAAAATCATCATCGATACTAATCAATTTTCTAATTTTATCCCATAAAACTAATCAAAATCCCCATTTTACCCTATAAAACTGATAATAATTCCTCCACACCTTGGATGAGCTACCCCATCATGTCCCCTCAGTACTTCATTATTATCCACATTGGTGCCAACAATACTTTATTATAATCCATAAAAATACCATCGATACTTCATTAAATCATCTCAAAATCAACATTTCAATAATAATCAACCTTCCTCCACAGGGGTGTATCCTTATTAACTGGAATAGCCCATTGTTGAGACATGCATGCTGCGATTCACGATTGAAAGAAAGCCACTATTATGAATACTGTACACGTACATACTAATACAGAATTGTAGCGGCCAGATAAGGGCCTAGCTGAAATGTGATATTATGATGGTTATTCAAAAGTTCCTTCTTCATCTCAGAATTACGGCAGCCAGACTCTATGTTGATTCTGACCCAATTTTCTTCGTAAATCACTAGGTTATGTGAGACTAAATCCAGCTCATGCTCAAGTGTGTGTGGGAGAACAACTTGAAATAACATGCACAACAAATGAAACGGCACTGCTTTGGAACTTTGTACCTCATTTGATGGACAACCAGGGAACTTCTTTGCAGCGGGAATGGTTCATTGCATCCGAAGACCTGACTCAGCAACTACAACAATTTACAATCAATTCAACCTTCTTCACATTTCTGAGGATCTCCATGCGTGATAACTCTCCACTGGTGTCTACACTGACCATTATCAACAGCAGTAATGCTCTGAATATGCTTAACGTCAGCTGTACAGAAGTAATTGGTGTTGAACTTGCTATGTCAGTATTAACTACCATCATTATCGTCGGAAACACTCATACAGGTTTAATTTGATAAGCCATGATTGTGTTTACACCTCTACCCTCTGACAATTAGAATAAAAGATGGGTCTGGTGATCTATGTGTACATGTACAGAGGGCTGTTTCATTTCCTGAAATAAGGGCATGTACGCACCGATCAGATTTGAGATTTTACATTCTGCAAGAGGCATGCATGCATACATAGGCTATAATATAGCTATAGGCAGTCATGTATGCTTTGGTCTAGTAATTAAAATTAATATCGGATAATATTATCACAGGCAATCTAAGTCCACCTGAAGTGAGCACTAGACCTGTGTTTGAAGTGGGTGGTGTCTCAGTGACCTTAGAGTGGATACCAGAGGAAGGAGTTTCTTACAGTGTTTCTTCTGATCAAGTGGTGGACTTCAGGTATACTCAAAGGACAGCTAGCGCTGTAGCCCTGACTGTACCCTATAACATCCCCACTAATGTGACCATCACTGCTACCTCTTGTGGACACAATGGTGAAACTGCCATTACACAGATTCAACTGGCCTATGGTATACTTCTTGACAAGTATTGCGGGGCCCGGGTGTTTATTTCTCTGCTATATTGTGTGTATTGCAGGTCGATGTGAGGATCCACTGCTGTCAATCACTGATGATTCTGTGATATCAATGGGTTATCATCGTAACCTGTCAGTGAATGGAACAGTGGTGACCTTTTCTTGTCCTCCAGGACTGATGCTCAACGGACCTGACTCAGTGATGTGTATACACACTGGTCAGTGGGAACCAGCTCCAATTGAAGTAAACTGCTCTAAAGATATCGACACCTCTAGTAAGAAAGAACTAATCTGACTACGTATACGTATGAGTGTGCCTGACTACTATGGTGTAGAATCAGTGTTTGTTCCTTTTCTATAAAGTACTTATTAATCTTCACATGTACATGTACAGGTAGTGTCATCCCAAATTTATCTGATACAGATGTTGTCTCTTCAATAAATTTTGAATCAGACAGTAAGATAACTATTCTAAAATTATAGTATGTACAGAATAATAATTTTGTTTTGAATTAGATAGTGAGGGTGGTGATTTATTAACTGTGGTGGTAGTATCTTTAACAGCTGTGTTTCTTATATTTTTGGTGATCTTCTTCATCACGGGATTCATGTGTGGTCGATGGTTCGAAAGAAAATTTAAGGGGCCCCTTAATCAAGCATCCAGTGCACATCCTCAAGCTCTAATAGCTCCCCCGGTTCCCATCTATGAGTCTATGCTTCCAGATACCACACATGAAGAACAGGCTATTGAATTGGAAGAAAACGTGGCTTATGGTCCCTCAACGTTAATAAATGTTTCATGATCAATGGTCTTACTTTGTGTACATGAGATACCAAAAACACATCTGTTTTTTTTAATTAGTGTATCTCATATTGCATGTGTAAAATAACAGTGTAACAGTTGAGCAATCATAAGAAGGATTTTTTCTTTGCTGTTTATGTATACTTGTTTACTATCTGTAGATGTACATACATGTATCGATCTAGGCTGCTTTAATAACAAAACATTATTGGGCACAGTACTAACCGTGTAGTATTGCATTGTACCCACCGTGAGAAGTAGCGCACACCAAGGTACTATAGCTACTAGGAATGATACCAGACAAGCTGGATGCATGCTCATAATTATACATCATCTATAATCATACGCAGTGTATAATAAATATGATATTGTGATTATCATAACCTAAGTTTTCCTTTAATTCCATTTTGGCATTCTGCTGTATTGCAATATCATTATAGTATGGAGTCTGTGTGTGTCCTCCACTTCCTCCGGGAGGAATGGTCTCACCAGCTGCAGCTGTTGTACTTGATTTCCTCTTCTTTTGACAAAAGTGTCCACACAGAAACCAACGATGAAGAATAGAATTGATGCCACAGTAAACACAGTCACTGAGGAAGCCACGGCAATCTTTCCCCTCTCGACTCAAAGTCTTATACTTTCATTTTTGCCGCTCTCTACAGTCCTTGCACTAATCTACTGGCTGGATCGACAATTGATCATTATTATTTTCGGTCAGTATGACAATCATTGTGTGGCATGAATCACAGAACTCATTTCATCATGTATCATTCAAATACATCCAAGGAGATCAATAGCAGGATATTAATGTTGATATTTATATCTGCATGATTATGACCGAATTTTACCAGCAACATCACTTAGCTATCACAGTGATTATTATTAATTATAGTCTGGGTGCCAGACCCTTCACCGTTGCTGTCCCGTGCTCGCCGAGTGCAACGATCATTACCAATTTGAAATTGCGCGTAGCTATGGAAGAATATTCCGTGCTTAAGAGGCTAAACTTATTTTTAATCGTTAGCTACTTTAATATCTGTATAGAAGGTAAACGTATTGCTATAATATTATTACGCCTTCAATGATAGCGATCACAACATATTAAAATATTATTGAGTAGCTATGAATTTGCCTCCGGCTATTTCTTTAATATTTAATTTGTATAACACATGCATGCACAGGTACAACAGTCACTTTGTTACCTGAATCAGTGGCCCAAGTTTGCCAAGCTGGAGATCAACTTGAACTGACCTGCATCACTAATGGAACTATTATAAGATGGAGTTTCACAGCTAGGAATTCACTGGGTAGACTGACAGAGTATGGGCCCGCCTTTATCAGTGCTGAAGATGAATCTCAGCAGACAGAAGAAATAAGAGTAAACTCTACAACATTTATTGTCACGAGGACTTCTGCTCGAAATAACTCACCATTGATTTCTACGATGGTAATCAACTCAATAAGCAATGAATTGAATGGAACAGAGGTGAATTGTGAGGATCCTTGGACCTCAACAACAGCTTCAACCACTATCCACTACATTGATAGGAGTACGTATGATGACTATTATCACCTCTGACCTGAATGTTCAGGGCACTATAGCTGTAGCCATGAAAATTAAGTGGACAAGTAATATCAATAGGGGCATGCATGGGCATTAGCATCATAATAATATAGCACGCATTTGCTAGAGGGATCTGAGGAAAGTTTGGATCTCTAAATCTTTCTTGTGCATAGCCTAAGTGTCACTCTGCAGATACGTATGAAATTCATTTATCATTAGGCCCATCCACTTTCTCGATGATGGACATAATTATTATTAATACCTTGCAGCTCTGCCAAGTTCAATAATGGTCAGGACTTCTGAAGAATACAGAGCTGATAGCATTGCAGTCATGATCATAGTTGAATGGACTCAGTGGGAAGGTGTATCATACAATATCACCATTGTTCCTATGGTACCCATGATATACACTGGGAGCACAAGTGTTCAATTGACAGTATCATACAATACTAAGTACAATGTGAGCTTGGAGGGGTCTACTGTCTGTCAAAGTATAGGATCTAGCAGTATTACATTATTTTATGGTAAGTCACTTGATAAGTGGCCATGCAGATAATATGAATCAGATTGCCTTCTTATTAATAATAATATTATAATATGTAGAGCTAACTGTGGATTGTTATCCTTGTCAGCTGCTGACAATATTAGCACACCAGGTGTGATACACAGTGGTCTACCAATAGAAGGGTCCGTGGCAAACCTCTCTTGTCCCCCTGGAATGATACTGAATGGAACCAATACAACAACCTGTACTAGAAATGGATTATGGGAACCAAACCTGCAGAATGTGAATTGTGTTGCAGGTTAGTCTATATGTATGCATACACATGCTAGAGTACAAGTGCACGCATGATGGATTTCATAATAATTATAGCCAAATGTGGATATCCAACGATCAACAGTCCAGTAGTGGTTGTAGGTTACGGTGATAATGGTGTACCAGCAAACGTAGGAACAACTGCATGTCAACCTCATTTGCCCTCTCGACTTGTCACTCATTGGAATAAATTCAACAACCTGTACTGGGAATGAGGAATGGAAACCAGATCCCAGTGTTGTGATGTGTACAAAAGGTAATCAATTTGGCATGGCTACTCATATTATAGGTTTCTGACGGTACATCAGACCAGTGCATAATTATGCAACATTATTGATTCTATGCATCATCCAACTTTCCAGGGATTGTGCGTAAGTCAGGCGGTGAGTCAGATATCAGTGCAGTAACAGTGACACTGGGAACATTGGTGGGAGTATTACTCATATCCAATGTTCTCCTCTTCATCATGGGATGTGCATGTCATCACTACCTCTGCAAGAAATTGGCTAAAAGCAGTAATCAAACAACGGGCCCTGCCTATGGTGATAGGTAGTTGGACGCTGATGAGCGAAATGTTGAGTTAGAACAGAATATGGCTTACGGTCACTTTCGGTGAGAAAATATAGTCGTCAACTATAGGCTGCAATTTTGTGAAAACTTTGTACAACAATATATTTACCAGTTATGATAGCAATTATAATTATGGTATCAATACAATATCAATGGCTAGTATTACACAGCTAGCTGTAGTTACTCCCAAAATGATTGGGACTATACATGTATAGTCATCATTGTCTACCTTAATATAATTATACGTGTTTGTGATTTTGGCCTGCAAGACCAAAATTTTTCCATAGAAATAATAATTATTATTATTATTATACACAGATAGAATCATACCAACACTATGACATGTCATAATAACATGTAGTTTCCCTTTCCTGCATGTACATGTGTTAAACATTACATCGTGTAGCGGTAATCAGTATTATGGTATAATAATAATAATATTATTATTATGATAACATAATATTAATGTTATGACATGTATAGTGCATGCATGCTACTAAATTATAAATACATATGATATACTTGCATTCAATATAATCTTGATAATACCAGACTTATTATAATGGACCATAAGCTGCATTTTTCTTCAGCTCCACTTCGAATTTCTGTTGAAGCACAACATCATCACAGTATGGAGTCCGTGTGTGTCCTCCACTTCCTCCTGGAGGAACAGTCTCACCAGCTGCAGCTCTTGTACTCTTCTTTTGACAAAAGTGTCCACACAGAAAACCAATAATGAAGAATAGAATTGACGCCACAGTGAACACAGTCACTGAGGAAGCTACGGCAATCTTTGCCTCAATACTTAGCGATCCTTTCCTTTCATTTTTACATTTTACTGTATTGGGGTCAGGTTCCCATTCTCCATTCCCCACACATGTTAGAGTGGATCCTGGAGTGAGTATCAGTCCAGCAGGACAGGCCAAAATCACATTAGTTCCCATCAGTGCGGGCTCCTTGTAACCTATGACACTTACTGAACTATCAACTTGCTCTGCTGGATGTGGACAGGTAGCTGGGTATATAAAGTAAACAGATTTATAGTTCTTGAACCATGTGTATTCTAGCGGTAGCTACCATCAGTATGACATTGATTATTGTAACTGAAACTTTATTCTATATAGTATGTTATGAATACATATTACATACAATATTTTTCTCATATGAGTGATTCATGTGGGGCTCGATTCGGCTAGCCCCAATTTTAACAATGGTCTCCGTGGCCTAATTAATGCATACATAATAATATCATATAGTGAAGCCCTGCAAGCTCTGTACCATACACCAACAAGAATAAAACTTAAGAATATTATAATTATTACTTACGCCTGCTACATGTGATGTTAGGTTCCCATTCTCCATTCTCCATACATGTTGCTGATTCAGATCCAGCAAGTTCCAATCCAGGAGGACAGTCAAACACGACAGAGGTGCCTTCTAATGCTGGCCTGCTATAATTTACATCACTGTTTCCTTCTTGTAGTGGATAGTGGCATGCAGCTACAAATAATTCATATTGAATTTAACTGCCACACAGTGTATGTGTTATACTATGATAATTAATAGGGACTCACCATAATGTAAGCTAACAATAGTCCTGTTTTGCCCACAGCTGCTGGTAGCTATAATACTAACTTCATAGTGGATATTGTAGGATACTGAAAATTGGACACCAGGTGTCGTCATTAAATCAACGATTGCCACCTTTGGATTGATGCTGATATTGTAAATCACGTCGTTCTGTGGTATCCACTGGAGACGGACTGTGACATCAAGTATTCCATATTCTATTACGGAGGAATTCACTTCTCGAAGATTAGGATAGTCTGCAATTGGATAGATTTGCATTATTATTAATAATGATACTTGGGTGTACCTACTGGCATTGATATCTCCAACCATATTGATAGTAATTGATGCCATTCCATCTGCTCCTACCTCTGTACAATTTGCTATAATTACTGCATTTACTTTAAGAGATACAGGGCTAACTAGTAATCTGGACACAAGAGGTAACCTTCCTTGATGGGAAACTCTTGAAATATGGAATGAAGTCCCGTTCACTGATACAGAGTCTATTTGTTGGGATGCATCGGTAGATGAGATGAATCGTGAATGCTCTAACACTTTGCCAGGTTCAATCTGTAATGACCATAACCACTGAAGAAAAGTTTCATTTGATGTGCAAATAAGTTCAAGTTCCTCTCCCTCACATAACACTGCAGCTTCTTCTGAGCTAGGAGTCAATATCAATCCTGCTGATTGTCAATGTTCAGTTTTAGCTAGCTATGTTTGATTACCATAAATCCAGGCAAAAAGTTTACCTTTTGCACCATTTCTAAGTCCAAAAATGTACAACAAGGATAGAACACACACTCTGAGAGACATCACTCCTCAATCTTCCTCTGCATGCATTAGGTACTTTTAATAGTTTATATCCGTATGGTAAAGGGTCGTTTAGCTGCTTCTTCCTGCAGGGTATTCAACTGTGATGGAAACTGCCTAGCATTACTCTTGATACTTCACAAGTTCAGCTAATCATATATACAGCATTGTAAATTTTCAGGTATTACCTTCATAATATCATACAAAGGCTTAATAAATAAAAAATATCTCAGCAGTAATCTTGTATGCATGTGGATGATATAATGCCACGTTTTCATGTATAGGTATCACAAAATTTAATAGCCTAAGGCTGCTTAGTGCAAAACCTTCAAGTTGTAGTATTATTTTTCGCTATTTATGGACTTGATGCAAGTTCATAACACTATATATTATGTCTTGCTCTCTTTTATTATCAGCTCCCCGGACACACACTGCCATGGCATCACGTTTTTAGAGAACTGTGTATCTCTTATGAATTTTCTTTTATTATTATCTTTAAACAAAAAATTGAAGGTTCAATGTCCTTTGTTATCGTGGCATCTCAAAATTGTCCTGAAGCTTTTTATATTATACATGGTTTGCAATCACTCTGAAGATTGGGAATCTCATGATACCAAAATAAATGCCATTCATATACACAGTTGCTTGTATTCCCCATACTGATTATAGCAGGCCCGTAGGCAGGGGGGGTGCAGGGGGGTGCATGTGCACCCCCCTTTTTTCAGCCTAATTGCATGTCATTTCACAGAAGTTCTTAATTGCATGAGCAATAGACTGAGGCTGCATGCTATCTTCTCTATCAGCTTGACAAACCACTTAGTGTAGCTAATAATTATTAACATCATACCTCAATCAATAAGCAGTTGTGACCAATACATGCATAATTATTATAGTAGTCACTAAACCCATACACATGTGCACCCCCCTTTTAAAAAGTCTGGCTACGGGCCTGTATAGGTATAACTTGAGTTGTTAGTAATTGGTTTCTATCTCAGGAGTTTCCCAATAGAGTATTTGCTAACAATGCAACAACACAGCAATACACGACATGAGTATGAGAGTACTGTACAAAAGTTATATGCTTACAATAATAATATTGTTATTATTAAGATAATCGTTATAATTAGTCATGCAGTTCTATTTATATAGACCTTTGGGAAATTATACTGTAACTACAACCTGGAGATATAAAGTAATATTATGGCTTTGCGATAAACAACCTCAAGTATCGCATAAGGTATGGAATATTATGATATCACACATCGTCTCCTATAATTAGAGGACCCAATAAATTCCATGTGTCCTATATAGCCTATGTATGCCATCAGTCTGGCCAGACAAGTGGAAATGTGACAGTTTGTGGTAAATAAGACATATTATAGGAACTGGCAGCAGGATGTCCCCATTTCAAAGGTTGCACTATAGCTAGCCTGCTCAGTAGTAAAGTACACCACAACTGAGAGCGTGATCTCCACTGTCTGGTTTCTAATTATTGGTCATGAGTAGAGTGCATCCAAGAAAGTGCTTCCAATGTAGTAAACAACACGTGTCACGTCTGTGTGGGGGAACTCCTTGCTAGTAGTGCAAAATAGTGAAGCACTCAATGGCACGGCGACCTTTACCGATCCAATGGCAGTTGGCAAAGATTATGGTGCAGTGACGTGTGCATGAAAGAATGCACATTAATACTAATACTAGCAAGGAATTACATGCATGTACACCAAGAAATTCTAATATTATATATCTGAGTCCATAAATAGGACATCTATGAAGGCTCTGTATGTAAATCTTCTGTTTCTATCATGCTGCTGTGGAATCACAATTATAGGTAAGAGCTATGAACTGTATATCAGAATTAGTTGGAAAGTCACGTATTAAAACAGTATAGCCTGTGTAGCATAATAATTATTATACTTAAATATGTATAGCCTATAGCATAAAAGGGACATATACAAATGGGTCATGTCATATACCAGATTAGGATAGGCCATGAAGTATCATATAAATAATAATTGATTCTTTCCTTTTGTATACATTGTGTGAAGGCATATACACAAGTAGGGCAGTTAGCAGAATTTAATATTCATTCAATTCATGTCTGTATGGACAGCAGCCTAACTGTAAAGTACTTCTTATCACTAATGCAGTCGAAAATAGAAGTCTTCCACGTTAATAAAACGCGACGCCTTACCAGGAACACATTCGGGGAAGTCTTTGTCCGTATACGTAACTATATTATTGCACCCAAGCGTGATGATACCTTACCATGCATGGAAAAGTCTTTGAGCGTGGCTCCTCTGGCTTGGCGCGTTTGCTCGTGACGATCATTACCGTATTGTATACAAAGGCTCCCTGCCAAGTGCATGCACCTGATTGGTACCATTATTCATAGGCTTAGAGTCAGATAAATGGTTTGGTGTATACTCTGCAAAATTAATGTTTTTCTGCCACTGCCTTGTATAAGGTTGAGTAATATAGTGTCGCATGACTTTGGTCCGATGATATTCGTTCCTTGCCACATGCTAGCTAGATCAATTGTGGCACCTTGAGAATTGAGTAATCATGCATGGCTTTTGGTATAATAATATTATTATATTTGATCCATGCATGTTCTTCAGGTTCCCTAGGACACTATATTATATATGTGGTGTGTTGTGAACTGAGGTGTGTTTTGTAACTAGCTTGTGGGGAATAACCATGAGCAGCTGGCCACAGCTATTTCCTTAGAAGGTCTTATAACTGGACCCACATGATTAACCTCAGATAATCACTATTCCTCCATCTACTTTCACTTCCACTAATATCTTGCGGGGGGGGGGGGGGGGGGGGGGGGGGGTGCATGTATGTATTAGTATAGTTCTTAGTCTTGTATAATGTATATAATTATGGCAACAACACTGCTGATGCTGATTTTAGTCTCGTGCCCAGCCCCTTTCGAATTCATACACGCGGAGAGAAAGTGTCTGGACAAACGTGTATAGGGCCCGTGTCGCCCGTGCAACGTACAGTGCGCGCCAAACAGATGCACAGGTCCTATATAATAATATTATACACATTTGTCCAGACCCCTTCTCTCCGCGTGTATGAAAGGGGGCTGGGCACGAGACTATGCTGGTTTGAGCATGGATAACGTACGCATGTACATAATATTATATTATTATGTAAATGCTTCAAGTAAAAAGGCATAATATACCTGGCATGATTATATTATTATTTGACCAGCTGTGAGAAAAGAAACTGCAGCTGTTTGGGATATTATTTTGTTTGTACATGTCATTGTAGTATACGTATGTATGTAGCATGTAATATACTGTTACAGCTGCAGTAGCTATGCTTCTGTGTTTATGGATACAGCTACACTGAGTACACTCTCAACTACATTATAGTATAAAAGTAGTAATTTGTAGTATAATAATTATGTAGCTTCAAACATTATTATGTACCATGCAATGTACTCTATGTGTAGTGGATTTATATGCTGTGTTTGTGGTATTAAAATTAATAGCTACGCTGGTACAAGTATACTCACAACAATTTGTAGAAAGCATATTAAACTAGATGTCCCTATTATGAGTCAGCCTGTATTATGGGTCGTCAAGACTAATTAATTTGCAAGTATCCAACTATTGGGCCAGCGTATTGTATCTTATGAGATATTAAATTGTTTCCATTCCCTATTGAATTTTTATGTAAGTTTCTGCTTATTTTATGTTAGGCCACTCTTTGTTGTAAACGTGTTTCTGGTCACATCAGAGCTCACTTAGCATGCGGGCAGCAGCAGGCGGTTATCATTATTCATTATTCCATTATTTTACCTCAGCATATATATCCTGTACAATTTGAACATTTCCCTGACAAACCACAGACAGGATGGTGACATTATTTTGGTAATTGAACTGAGCATGCGCAGTGCCAAATAATGACAATAATGGCCAAAACAGGCGGCCTCCAAAATAGCATGCGGGCGGGTGACCAGAAACACGTTTACAACTAACACTGGCCTTAAGAGAAAGATTTTCAATCTTCACTGCATCATTTCAATAAAATAATTTCTTTCTCCTCTTACTCCTTCCCCCGGGCCGCTCATGGGGACGACATTCGACCAAGGATAATTCCTTGCCCGTGTACTAAAAATCTTATCATTAGTCTCAGAACATACAGGTCATCGACCCTTTACCACATACTATTGAGCGCCAGCCACCACAAATACTGCACCTGCTTTTGGTTTTGTTCACTCTGCAATAATAATATTATGAACAGAATTATTGTTGACTTTATAGATCATAAAGATCAACTCCAAGTGTTGATTTTGATGAGCATACACATTATGTTTTTGATCTAATAGGGTCTTTTAGTTACTCCAAACTGAAAGTGATCGATGATCTGTTTACTAAAAACAATATTATCATTGTGACAAACACCAGTAGAATCGATGCACAACATGATGTTCAAGCTATACCATATTATGCACAGTCATGGTGAGTTTTGTACACAATAAGCCCAGTGCTAGGTAACCTGGTCCCAAAACCCTTGGATGAAAGATCATGTTGATTTCCACTTTCTAATGCACTTACCACATGACACAGCAGTAAACAGTGAGCTATAATATTATATAGGATCAGGCTACATGTAGATGGCTGGCTTTTTCAATGTTGCATATCTTAGAAATATTATTGTTATTATTGTGTAACACAAGTATATATAACTTAGTACTTGTATGAAGTCATAGGCATCAAGTTCATATAAGCCCACCTAGTGAAGCAATTCAAGTGGGCTTACATTAGCTTTAAACAAGCCATAAGATAACATTTGTGTTCTGGTATTGTGCAACACTCCCTGTTTAATCACCCCAGTGATCATGAGTTGTTTTGACATACTCAGAATCATACAATGCCATTTAGAACAAGTTGTAGTTATATGGCAGGCTTCTGTCTTGTATTGGTGGAAGAGCCAATACAGACAATGCTAGTGGCTGCCATAATATTATAACTGACTTGTTAGCTGTTGACATAGGAATATTAATTTAATTAGTACTTACTCTTTCATGTTGCCCACAGTGTTACTGTGTACACTAACATGAACCTGTTTATATCATTATTGATGTTCCTCTATATTGGAGAACATTCTGTGTAGGTAATATCTAACAATGTGCTATGTATTGCATATGAATTTCCTCAGTGTAGGAAATGTGTAGGACAGGGCAAAATTTGCTAAACCTTATAAATTCTACCCTGTCCTCTCCCAAATAAAGGTAGGAAATGTGAGAAATTATGGCAGGTTTGGTAAAGCAGGACATAAGTAAATAATGATGTAATACTGTATGTAATTGCTTGCACCCACCTCAATATTATGTAGGCTTTAGTTGTGGGACTTTGGTCCACCTCACACATACAAAATGAATGTCATTACACCAGGCTTCAGGATCCAAGATTGGACACACTGGATTCTGGGAAGGGGATATTATTATTGCAAACTCAGGTTGTTTTTCCAGCCAGCCAGGCGCTTCGAGATCAATCGGGAATTTCCTGCAGCTGTGTGTAGGTGTAGATAACAGGCTTCCCAGATGCTCTACCACGGTACCACAATTTACTCTAGCATGGGAGAAACATTGTAGGTGTAACCACAACCATACAGCTGCCGCTTCTATGTTGGATGCTACTATCAATCAGGGCACGCACCCAATTTACTCTAGCACGGGAGAAACATTGTAGGTGTAACCACAACTACACAGCTGCCGCTTCAATGTGGATACTACTGGGCACGCACCCACGGAGTACTACGTGCACCTTACACGTATATACACTGGACAACTGTATGTCTGCATGACTGAAAGCCTTTCATATTGATTGGATAAACTCATAGCTACAATCTCAATCATATTGTGTGCATAGGTGCTGGGACAGAACCTCATCCTATAGCTACAGCAGGCCACTGGAATTACACATTATGTATTTTGCCATAAATAAGTACCAGTACTGTGACACTGATGTCATCAAAACTGAATGTTCTTCATGCTCAATTAAGACTCCTGGTACTCATAAGACTCTCCCTGGAGCTGACTATAGAATCTATACCTTTCCTGCTTGTGGTCCTTATATTCATGGTGTGTGGGTCTGTCTAAACTATTAATTAGGTAATCGACCACCCAAAGGGGTGGGTCACAGATTACTGCAGCTGGCACACTATGTTAGATCAGCAGAGTTGGGAATTCTTAAGGAAGGTGATTGTATTTATAGTAAATGCATTGCACAACATGTAGCTACACAGTGGCGTAAGAAGATATTTTTGAACAGGGGGGCTATAAATAAAATTGCACGCAAAGCGCGCAAAATTTTTTTTGGATCACACGATACGCCTTTAAACCATGCTCATTATTATGCTAATTTGGCTGTAAAGTAGACTTTACATCACAAATCTTAAGATGTCAAGGCCTAGTAGAATAAATATCTTCCTAGGTTTGGTTGACAAGATGGGGGGGCTATAGCCCCCCCAGCCCCCCTGCTTCTTACGCCAGTGCTACATGATCCAAGCAGCTGCTCCATGGCCAGGAAAGATGATCCTGCAATTGCTTATTTGTAGCACTCTAACTTGGCATGCAGTGTCCTCCTTATTAAGTGTACTTGCTGGCTCACTGACTACTCTGGTATCCTCCAGAAATTTTGTTTGTGCCCCAGCAAGTACTGACTGTACAAATTTGCAGCTATTTCTAAAATTTTTGTGTAAGACTTCCCAAATCAATAACCCATAAAAAAAGGTTGAAGCTATGTAAACACCACTTAAGGAAATCTGATAAACCAATTTTTAGAAAAAAGCAAATGAATAACATTATTACTAGCTATTTGGCAGCAGGTGTTCTCCACTAGGGTCACTTGTGGTTGGTGGAGCGTGCAAGCAAAGAGTACATACAATAATAATAATATTATTATTCAAAGTTGCCAGTATAACTATATTCAAGGTTTGATATCCAAGTCATAGTTCAGGTGCATGCATTTCTGATGAAATAGTATGTCAATGAATAGCTTTCAAGCCATAGGTAAGCCCCCCCCCCCCTCAATTTTAAATACATGCATAAACAAGACCAAGGGCTAGTTAGGGTACTAACATGTTACTGTACCTCTGGTGTCCAAATATTATATACAAGGGGTACTAAATCATTAATTTTTTATACATAACATAATATTTCACACATAATGATCTCAATATTAAAATAGTTACAGTGTACATGTACAATGTCATGTGCTAATATAGCTAGGTACTCAGTCCAACTCAAGTCAGTGCAACAATCTGAATGATCTAGAACTCAACTACACTCAGTTAAGCTTCTCTTTAAACACTGTAATACATGAAGGCAGTACAAAAATACATATCCTTAATGCTGGAAGTCATCACAAACATTATTATTATACAGGCATAATGCTTCATTCAAGACATTTGTATGTGAACAAAGACCAAACATTTACAAGGGTGTGTAGAGGTATACACAAACACACACAATCACAATGGTCATATGTGAACCTCTACATGGAAACCATGTGCAAACATCAATGCTTTATGTCTACTATTATATGACCACATGGTTGTCATGACACACACCATAATAATACATCATAGGTGGAGGTGGAGAGTGGGGAGCTGAGGGGAGTGGGGGCTGAGTCATTTTACTCTACACAATTAGAAACACCTTTGAATTATTGTCAGAAGGCCTCAGAAGCACTTTGAGTCTAATTTTCCTGCATGCCCCTAGCCCCGGGCTGGGCTCCCTAGATGGCAACTGGCTCGGTTTTGAAGCCTGAGGCTGAGCACCAAATTTCAAAGGATCAGTATAATAAATAAAATAGCAGCTTTCCCACAAATGTAATCTTACATCCCTAGAGAGTCCATGCGGGCCAAAATTCCAAATTACATCACATTGTGCACATGTATGATACATCGAGTATTCACGCTTACACGTTTTTAAACTTTACAGCATGATCACCCAGTGTTGTCGTCGATGTCAAATTCTAAAGAAACCATCACAGGTTATTCAACATCACATGTATATGTACATAGCTTAATGTAAGTTTACAAATTATTGGTCACTTTGCATGGATCTTTCCAAAGTTAATCGTTTTGCATAATTATGCCTACCATGATTGTCTGACGAAAAAGCCCATTAACTTACGGCTTCCTGGATATTTTCTTTATGAGGAAAGCCTCCAGTTTCATACTGATTTGTATTTTCAGTCTGTTTGAAATTAATGTTGCAAACATATGTACATGTGTACGTGTATAACAGTAGATATTATACCTGGTCACCAAATGGAATGCAGAAACTGACTTTGTTTGATCGCCCACCTTTGACTTTAAGTATCAGCAGTATGCTTATACTGATAATAATTTCTATTATTGCTGCAGCAACCACAACAGCCACAACAGCCACTACTAATAGACTACCTGCACATATACGATGTTGATTCGATATCTCACAAACATAATAATATTATATTATACGTATTGTAATCTACAGAATCTGCAATACTGTAACAGAGTATTGTACTTACCTTGAGAATTGTCATTGCTTCCAGACTCGACATTGGATTCGGTACTCACACTGGTGGATGTAGGTTCTTCACAAGTTTCTACATGTCCATACATTGCAAGTATACAATATTGTAATGTCATACCCATCATAAATAATTTTGTTGCTATTAATTTTGTGTATGCTAACATCAGCTGAAATATTCACTCAAAAAAATTAATATGCCCTACAAAACGTGCTTAACTCGGCGAAAAGTAATTCCATCAGTGTTCTCCACCTGCGATTGTACAACATCCAGTGTAAGCATTCATAGTGAATAAAAGTGTGCTACAAATATTGGGGTCAATTTTGCTAGTTTAAATGTCATTCTTTCTTGAACGGGTTCCAGCAGATAATTCTCTAGTAGGCTTCCTTTTTGGTGGACTTTTAGCTCCAACTGCCTTTTTGCTTTCTCTTCATGAATAATAGTTTTGTCAGTTTTACCACTAGTTCAAACCATGACTGTACATTCACTTAAAGTACATGTAGCTTTAGTTGGCTGATCATTTAATCTCAAAGAACATTCTGAACTCGTTTTTGGAGTATCAGTATTTAATTTATCAACTGGAGTGGATAGTGAAATAAGTTCAATAGAGTGTAGCGATCAGGATCAACAAACTGGTTACAACCCTCATTTAGCCAAGTACTGAACAGTTCTAACTGCTTGGAGGTGAAATCATCAGGAAATACCTAGTTATCTACCAATTGCTCACCCATTATGCAATGTATCACCACTCACTGCTCCTCTGCTGATGGCTATTCCACCATATCATCAAGCTATCAAATAATATCATCGGTGATTGCATCCATTTGTTGTACTGACACCCCTCCTGAGTGAGAAATCTTTGAAGAGGGCGATTCCACCATCCATGTGTAATTTTCTCCTTCTTGAGAGCGCCCTCCGCTCTAACTATAGCCTCAGCCATAATATTATTATGCAAAATATCTCTCACTGTCCTTCCAAGTCCAACAAATGCACATTTCTTGAGGGCTATGACCATCTGCTCGTTTGTCCACTATTTAGTTTCACTGAAGGTCTAGAAGCAGGCATTTGGACCAGGACGCTTGCATCAATGTTTCCATCAGACCACTTTCATTTTGTACGACAACCTATTACATAAATTCGAATTTCAATAAAATCTGCTGTATATTTAATATTTGTATAGGTAAACTTACGGGAGCTCTTCGATGACGAATGCTTTCTTGCCACGTGCAGTACCAGGGAAGTATATGTATACTAATATTGTAATCTTTCGTATATGGATATCCGTTCGCAAGTATGTACAGGTAGTCAGTAATATAATAATATTATAATTATTATTGGTGCTAATTGATAATTGGTTGCCTGTGCATGCATGTATGTATAATCATGTGCATACATAGTATACATACATACCTGCCAGATGAAAGGAGATTGTGGTAAGTGTGCCAACGTCATCACTCAAACAAATTATGGAGTGGGAACGATCTCTTACAATACTCTCCCGTACAGTGATACTAAGCACGGCTGTCAGATCAATTATTCCAGTCTCCATTGATTTACTCGTCAGCATTGCATGATTATCTTCTGAAATTTTTTGAGGAGCATTCAGAGAAGAATTATATGAGAAATGAATAGGTGCATCTTTATCAATGTAAACACTGCTCATCCATCCAAGAATCTCTGAGTGAATTACTGCACATTCAAAGTGGACTCTCTCTCCAGGACAGGTAAACATTCCTTCAGAAAGTGAGGAATTCAACCTTAGAATAGGTCGATCTGGGATAAAAACAATAGTACTATATGGAGAGAAATATTCGTCGGGAGAAAAATTTCACCGCCCATTCCTTTGGCAAAAGTATGTGATATATTCTCCAGAGTTAAATCGTGTGCATATGTGCACTGTACATGCATGCACCATTACATATTTTGCTGTGAATCCTGGGTAAAAATAATATCTTACTAATTGAGTTGAATGTAATAGTCTGACTGGATCCATGTACATTGTTGCTGCATTGAATGCTTGCTCTAGAGTACAGTGCTGACGTTCTGATGCGTAGCTCGGACACCAATACCAGCACTCCATCCTCAAGGGCAGCTCGAACTAGTGTGGCATGAGTACTGTCTCTTCTCACGTCAGTTCCTAGAGTACCATTGTAAATTTGGATATTGTATCCGTCACTACCAATGTATTCATTGCTACTCCACTGCAGGATGTTTGAGTATATTGTTGTACACGTGAATACGATCTCTTCTTCACCGTACGCCATAAGACCGTCAGTTAGCGTGCTGGTTAGTGTGACATCCTGTAGGGCTGAAATGAAAATTTGGCTGCACACATAGCACTGTACTATTAGAAATGTAATCCATATTTAATTTAGAGAGCATTCTTGTAGTAAGGACTTCGGGGTTATAGCCCTTAGTCAAAGATATTGACTCTGCAACTACAAAATTTGTTATTATTGTGTAATATTAATATTATCCAGATGCTGCCCATGTCAGTATCAGTATAAATAGGATATTATATTGGGTGTATACTACTGGCGATGTCTTATGAATGGGAGTGCTCATACAACTGCTAATCTTCTGTCTACCCAAGATCAATTCGGTGAAAGATCACGTGCACTCTTATAAAAGATCCTCCATTTCAATTCATACGTGTAAAATTTAATATTATTTAGTAGCCTGGGGATGAGGTATACAGTATTGTTAAATGTGGTCAATGTGGGCCACTTATATAAATTTAGGCCAACGTATAATGTAGATGTGGTCTGTTAGATTAAAGCACACTTTCTTTAAAAATCTTGTAGGTAACAAAGGCTGCACTATTGTACATGTATGTACTGAGGTACAATACATATAAATACCGAACGTGATAGTCTGACTGGATCCATATCCATTGTTGCTGCATTGAATGGTTGCTGTACGGTGCAGTGTGGACACTCTGATGCATAGCTCCGACACCAACACCAGCACTCCATCCTCAAGGGCAGCTCGAACTAGTGTGGCATGAGCACTGCCTCTTTGCACGTCAGTTCCCAGAGTACCATTGTACACCTGGATATTGTATCCGTCACTATCAATGTATTCATTGCTACTCCACTGCAAAATGTTTGAGTATCTTGTTGTACACGTGAATACGATCTCTTCTTCACCGTACGCCACAAGACCGTCAGTTAGCGTGCTGGTTAGTATGATATTCTGTAGGGCTGAAATGACATCAGGAGTGATTCTCCACAGATTGTTGCCATAATATCACACACGCACACACCAATTGCAACAAAACAGAGGTATTTGGCAGAGCAACAGATATTTGAATGGAGTGTCTGTTTTACTGAATACATGTGGTGAGGTGTCCCAAGCGGCATATGCATGTTCTGTAACACAGTACATAGCTTGACAGGTGTGTATCATAATAATAATAATTATTAGGTTAGTATGATTGCTATAACTATTACAGCCGAGTTTTGCACATGTACATTGACAAAGATTATGGCGTCCTCTTCAAACAAAATTAATGGTAAGGCTCATTGGGAGGGTAACCACATTAAAACATTTGGCCTGCAGCCCCATTAAAATTTAATGTTAATACTGAAGGAATAATTATCCATATCACGATTAATGACATGTCATTTAATTTTTAGACATACTGAATGTAATAGTCTGACTGGATCCATGTCCATTGTTGCTGCATTGAATGGTTGCTCTAGGGTACAGTGCTGACGTTCTGATGCGTAGCTCCGACACCAACACCAGCACTCCATCCTCAAGGGCAGCTCGAACTAGAATGGCATGAGCACTGTCTCTTCTCACATCAGTTCCGAGAGTACCATTGTAAATTTGGATATTGTATCCGTCACTATCAATGTACTCATTGCTACTCCACTCTAGGACGTTCGAGTGTCGTATTGTGCATGTAAATACAACCTCTTCTCCAGGGGGTGCAATGTGACCTTCATTATCCATAGCTAGCGTGCTGGTCAGAATAACATCCATTGAACTTTGTGCTATGGTAAAAAGAAACGAATGTGACAGTAATGAAGGACAAAGTTATAGAAACTGGAGAAAGAAATGATCTTGAACCACCCTTAAATCTTGTATCATAGCATAAATTAATAGCCTCTATATACCAAGTATAATATTATGCATATACAAATATTAAGCAGAATTAGTTGCCACATACAAAAGGTATTACAATTTAATATTTATATAATATAGTTACTGTACCAGTAGATATGTTGATGTTCCAAATCATGATTAATAGGATACTCAAGAAGAAGGAAAATTCCCAACGTGTTCTTGTAGCCATATTGGATCTAAAGGGAAAGAGTCACTCATTATTGTACTACATGTTTACACTCATAATAACAGTGGTCCAGGAGTACTAGGAAAGCAATCGCGTGTTGCAGGGGCCACCGATACAAGTTATGGGTGTGGCTTTGATTACTGAATTTTGTGATCATAATAATTATTCTTTTGTAGAGGTCATAAATGAAGAAAATCTGATATATGATGAGAAAACCTACACAAAGGTTTTGTATCAAGCCTGATTATTGGGGGGGGGGGGGGGGGGGGAGGGGCAGTGGCCCCCCACTTACGTGCCCCTACTCTATACCTGTCATCTCATTCATGTTCCATGCCAGCGTCATGCAGGCCCCCCCTTTGATGTTAGTCATGCCATCAAAATTCAGTAACTACATTTAGTTTTATAATTACATTTTAGGCATTATCCCCTGATTTTCTCACATTGATTTAGTAACTGTCCACATTAAATTTAATTATTTATGGTTTGACCATCTGTTAGTTTTCAAGGTGTTTCCCCTTTGTCTTTTGTCTTGGTTTTACTGTGCTATCAGTGAAGTTCTCTGTAATCTTGTTCTTATACCATCATCTATATAACTGGGTATACTATACCATGCCCAAAATTCCAGGAAAAAAAGGGAAAAGATTGATCCAAAAATGATACACAAAATTAAAAATGCCCCCTCCCCCATGTCCTATCTCTGCTCTTTAACCTCTCCCCCTCTCTTCTCTTCCATTCTGCTGATTGCTTACATCTTATATATACAGCTCTAATATTGAACATTTGTTGTGTCAGAGTAACGCCATAAATATTTTTATCTTTATTTCTACACTACCATAAGTAGCTATTTTCGCGCGTTCAATTTTCACACAAGCTTGGCTGTCCGAAAATTTTTAACAACGAAATGTTCGCGATTTACAGTAGCTCCATGCAGCTTCATCTACACTAAAATACTGGGCTGGCTTTTTATAGGAGCTTGGGGACCTTTTCTCTTAATTGTCTCGAAAAGTTTACAGTGTGACATTAGTAGCCACCTCACATATAATATGATCAGCACTTTCCATAGTACAAATTGGTTATAGTACGCCCACTCGATTTATACTGCGAGCCTGCAAAGTAGTACAAATCAGAAGTAGTATAAATCGCTAATGCCCCTCTTGGTTGTACTATAACCTATACATAGTTTCAACGATGTATAGCAACCCGAACTGACCTTTGTGGTTGCTATTATTATATATATACTATATATAATATTTTTGCCATAAAAGGCAATAAAAACAGTCTTAAAATAGCAAACAAAGTCTCCTGAGCCCGCGCCCGGCCGGGCGCGGGCCCGGGCGCCCGCACCCCGCGCCCGGCCGGCCGGCCGGAAAAATAGGTCACTTCCGCATTCCGCCCATGATAAATGACTGCACTGCACTACTGCACCAGCGCTAAACTATAATATTATAGCACTTACGACTGACATTAGTTTTATAATCAAGTGTCAATGATTCAGCATGTACCTATACTGTAGCAGTCCTACACTATTAACAGTATTCACCCACGTCCAGTAAATTACCCTCGGTATAGATATGCCTCAGTTTATTGAATATTACTTTGAATTGACACTCACCTTGTACCTGTGCACCTACGTATTACGCTCTCCCTTTTTTTTTTCTTCTTTGAGCTCTAAAGCGTACTGCTATCGCATCTCTTGATTGGCTATCAAGTTGAATTCGTACCGTTCGCGTTTTGCTATATAGCTGCTCGCATGAGTGGGCAGGCGCGCGGCGCCGCATATATCTAACCCTTTCGGTCACAGAAAATTCATGGCCTTCGTTAGGTACAGGGTCGACCAGGCTGCGGTTGTTGCCGGGAAACCGAACGAGCCACGCCCCAATTATCGATCTCTGCAAACGGTTGCTCAAGATGCAGCTCAAATGCAGCCCAGAGAGGGAATGCAAGCAAAGTAATCGAGTCATGAGACAATACTAACACATACATCGCCTACAACACCACTCTTTTGCTTTTTTTTTTTTTTTTTTTTTTTCAAGGCGACCAGAACACTAAGCAGAAAAAAAAAATTGTCCGAAAACCACCACATAGTTGAGCTGGATGCATAGTAGAGCCATACAATGCAAGCAGGCAGCCTGTACATCAATTTTGACCCATGTGGGTAATGGTCGTCACGTTGATGTGCGCGCGGGGTTATGTACCATATAATCCATCACGAAATGTTCTTTTAAATAGAAATAATATTCTACTAATATACGGTCTCATTTATAAATGTATCCAACTAGATTGTATTCCACCGTTCTCCTGTTCTCTATGAGCTCTGTATTCTCCACCGTTCTCCAACACAAACTTCAAATGTAACCCAACTAGATTGTATTCCACCGTTCTCCTGTTCTCCATGAGCTCTGTATTCTCCACCGTTCTCCAACACAAACTTCAAATGTAACCCAACTAGATTGTATTCCACCGTTCTCCTGTTCTCCATGTGCTCTGTATTCTCCACCGTTCTCCAGCACAAACTTCAAATGTAATCCAACTAGATATAGTATTCCACGTTCTCCAGTTCTCTATGTGCTCTGTATTCTCCACTATTCTCCAGCCCAAATTTCAAATTTAATGTTACAGTAATCCACAGTGACTAGCTAGATAGTATTCCATATTCTCCTATTCTCCATGTGCTCTGTGTTCTCAGGCCACCGTTCTCCAGCACAAACTTCAAATGTAATCCAATTAGATAGTATTCCACGTTCTCCTGTTCTCCATGTGCTCTGTGTTCTCCACCATTCTCCAGCACAGTTGCAAACTTCAAATGTAATCCAACTAGATAGTATATTCCATATTCTCCTGTTCTCCGTGTTCGCTGTTTTCCAGCATAAAGTAATGTAACCCAACTGGCTATATAGTATTCCATGTCATCCAGTTCTCCATGTGCTCTATATTCACGCTTTAATTCCAGTACTGTTCTTTGCATGTTTTCCTAATCAGCATTTCTTAATATATAATTATAATATTATTAATGCTGAATCAGATGTATGTTCACCCAGTTCATATTTTTAGTTCTCCAAATTCTTTACATGCTCTATGTTCTCCACTGTTCTATCCTAATTTTTTCACTTATAGTAGCTAATATTAATATTATAATATAACGTACTGTATTTCATAATGATTACATTATTGCATACAAGCGGAGAATAAAATAAAGGAATATACAAAATAACCTTGAATATTAGGCCAATCAAACTACATTGTTAGTTTCTCGTCCACCCGTTTTTATATTTCTATGCGGGCGGGCGGTCATTATTCATTATTCATTGTTCAATATTATGGCATTTTGAGGGTGTGGTTTCCTGGAACCGCCCAAATAATTAGCAAAAAAGAGGTGTGGCTGGTGTTTCAAGGCAATAAGAAGCGGTAGGTTGAAACAGACGCGGGCGGTGACGAGAAACTAACAATCAAGTTTGTGTGGCCTTATATAGACAACATTATTATTTCAATGCATGGTATATTATGTTATATTTTGATTTTACTTGTATTATGTTATCAATGCATGGTATAGCCACTATTTATCTATTTTTTACAGTACAACACTTGGAAGCTTTTTCTGGATTTATCATGAGACTCCTTTAGATGTTGAACATCTTCAAGTGTGAAGATATTATTAATGGGCAAGCTCACATTGAGCACTGATGCAGTCATGTACTTTAGTCAGTACTGTAAGTATTTCGTTCGCTGTTGGACCAGCTGCAGATACCTTTTTTTTGTCCATACGCTTTAATATCTCACTAAAAACAAAATACTCCAGCTGTGAAAATTTTCCCTTTCTGAGAATTTCCTGTCTGCTAGACAGAAATTCCCTATCACTTTTAACATACACTTTGAATCTAGATCTGCCATGCCGTTTTCTCTTCAACACCTTCTTTGTATCCTTATGCATACCATAAGGGTTTCTACAACCTTTACACTTGCATTTTTTGCCACATGCCTTGCTTGTACGAAAACAAGGGCAGCGAGAGGAGTACTTTTGTGACTGGACTATGACTGAAGTACACCGATGTTTGTTACTGTTCTTATCATTGTTACCACATCTGCACATAGTAGTTGTTTCATTAACCTTTATAGATTTCATTATGACTGCATCATAGTGTCCTGCACCATACTGGCAGAATGATAGGAACAATGGTACAGCAATTGCCACGTCTCGTGGGTCTATTCTAATAATTGGCTGATTTGGTATTGAACTAATGATAATTACTGTTAGTTTCAGGGCATTAGCCAGTGAAAGAACCATAGTATTTCCTAGTTCACCATGAAAATGTCCTTGTTGCAGAAACATTATCGCAGAAGTTTCAACCTGTCCTGAGGTTAAAAATGATTGATAGTAATCTTTGTGCTCCAGCCATTCACTAACAGCCATAAGTCGCAGTTGATATGCAAGCCCTTGCAAATCAGCAGTAATATCAATAGGCAAGGTTGCCAAATGCTCCTTGACTGAAGTGTCTGATGATGATTCTTGTAACTCTTTGATTGCAATTGCAACAGCTGAGAAACAACAATTACCATCACCTTCGACTGGTACTCGTATTCCATCCAAATTATCTATGGTATGTTGTAGTCTTGCTTCATGTGCTTCGTATGATCCACTGTCAACACTGGAAGTAAACAAGGATGGTGTGGCTGACATAAATGGTGTTAAATGATATGGGAATGTAGGAACAGTAATCAAGTTCTGCAATACTCCTGTGAGCTGTACTAGATGAAGTGAGTGTAATAATATATGTCTGGCTTCATCCATGGATATTAATTCGGCATCCTGATCATTAGCATCAAAATTGGTATTATCAATCATTTCCCAGCTGCTATTGTAGTCAGATAAGTCCCTATTTTTCCAAATGTCATTTCTTGCGTCTGCATTGTCCTTTGGTATGAGTCCTAAGTGCTCCTTCAAAGGTTTTGCATAACTATGATCGTGATATACCATTGATAAAGGAGTTTTAATGGCGTTAGCACATGTTTTACCATTATTTTTTAATTTTCGTACACTACTATTGTGTGCTACAAATAGCACCATGAGGAGTGCATAGGCAGTTCGTACTCCCATCCGTGACGTAGAAAAATATGGGTTAATTCTTCTATGTAATGCTTCATTTCTGTTTGTTCCTAGTCCTTGTGGAATATCAGATAAACATCCCTTCTGAATATGTACCTTCAAATTTTGAATTTCCTTTCTAGTTTTTTCCTTAATTATAGGAGTATCAATCTCAGAGTCTGTGACAGTACTCCACTTAGAAGCAAATTTATCAATATTTTCAGTCAATATCTGTGGTGAAGGAGTAGACAGCTTACGTTCAAGTCCAATATCACCAATTTCACGGAATACAAGTTTAAGTTCACTAATGCAAGGATAATAATTTGTATACCGCTTTGAAAGTGTTCTTGTTATTCTTTGGACAGCATGAAAGAGGTCCAAATGAATACATACATTAGTTCCAAACACAGACTTTAAACAATCACTCCACATACAACAATTATCAATGTATAAATGTTTTACACCACCAGAGTAGATCATCATTCTTCTGCTAATGTCCTTCAACAGTGGCCTTACTTCATCAAAGGCCGTGGATTTAGTAAACATCCACGACACAACTTCACCTATTTCATTGAGTACTATGAAAAGGGAATCATATTGTGAAACCCATTGTCCATCTGACCTGTAGTAGCCGACATGTGCAGCAACCTTGAAAGTATGATCTATACTGAGAGCTGATTCACAGTATGTACTTAGAATCACATTTTTATAGTATTGCTCCTTGCTAAAAAAATCAGACAAAAAAATTCTGTGATAATATGACGTGATGGAACGGTCATGTAGAGCGTTTCCAGGTACTTGCATAGCTCCGTCACTGATACACAGAGTCCGTCTATATCTAGATCACAGTTTGAGTTCGAAAGTGTTTGTAAATGATTAAGACTCTCTGCTCTTTGCTCTCTAATCATTGTTTCAATTTGCTGAAAATGCATTCCATGTCTTATCATAGATACAGTCTCACTAGTTCAGAGACAAAAGCAGACTTATGTGTGAGTATAAAAGGGAATGTGTGATGGGAACTGAAGAGTTGAAGCAATCGTGGGTCATGAGATAAAATTTGATGTCCATTCTTACATCTATATACACCTGACACTAGCAGAATTGGCTTACTTGCAGAATGTACAAGACGAGGTTGAGAGCATTCGTTTTGCCCTATATTCCAATGATGCATATTAAGTACTTTATTACACTCACTGAATGGACATGCAATTCCACTTGGGAAAACGCAAGGATACTGACTAGCTGGTTCCCACAAGATCACTTCAGGAAGCAATGGTAACAACGGATAGAAAATTTCCATAGCAGAACAACTACCAAGTACATTTGTTGGTGTGACAAAGTGACATGGCTGTGAGTTATACTGTTGAACAAGCATACGCAAATATCGCTGCCACACTTTAGGAACTGAAAGACACTCGGCAGTATGCAATAATGAGAGTATCAACATTGTGGTTGTGAGGAACAACTTGCTGTAGCCTGTAGTGACCAAATGAAAATAGCTACTTCAGTTAATATACATACATACACATACACGAACAGTCACACATATGTATCTAAACTGTATACCACTGATAAAACTCCTCCAGAGGTAGCTATGCCCTGTACGCATGCAAAATGCAAGGACAATAGCACAGTCAAATTAATGCTAATTGGTGAAAATTACCAGATCTGGAAATCATGTATACTTAGTCTAGTAGATGGTTGTGCACATGAGAAAAAAAGTTAAGGACAAGATACTATTCTTTGTTTACACAAGAAGTGTCATACCATAGTGGGTAAGTTTGGTGAGCATTAAATATAGCTAGGCATTGGCAAAGTTTAATTTAAGCGTTTACCGCCGGTGCACATGCAATTGGTGAATTTTTAGTTTGGCAATAATTTATATAATTATGATACTGAATTCGCCAAATTATAAAAACCTCACCAAATTTTCCCGCTATAAGGTTTTTCCCTTTGTTGGGAGTAACTGGATGGATGAGGAGAGATGTACGTGACTCAATAGCTAGCTAGCCAGGACCCAGCTTGAAAGAATCAAAAGCCTAGTAACTAGCAGCTACATATTATTATATTGGTTTGATCCCTAGGACTAACCTAATTAACCCTGCTATCAGGAGACAGCCTCGGACTCTTCAGTCAGGGACCCTGCTAACTACTTGAAACCGCCAGCCCTTGATCCCTCTTGTAAATGGCGCAGATAATTGCCTTGGCCATGATAGTCCGGGGGGGGGGACCATTACAGTATGACAGTGCACGGTCACGCGCATAGCTACAGTACTAGCACGTGCGCGCATACGCGATCCGCGACACAGCCTACATATAGCTACGGTATTAAGGAAACCAAGCGAGGGAAAAGGAGTAGCTACTCATCTAGTATACTTATTGAGCTCCTCACATTTAACTGTCATTCTCCTCCGAATCCGGGCCGAGGTAGAACGTTGTTGCTTGGGGATCTCTGATTCTTGTTCATTGGACTCCGCCATGTCTACAAACTCCAGGACAGACGACCGTGCATATGCGCATGCGTGCATTCGGCCATACATGTAGCTTGAGCGAGACCAGAGGCGATGGAGATGTGTCTATGTTCTCTAAGTACTCGGAGAACGGCACTGTTAGCTATTGCTATTAAATGCCCACCTTCTTGCCGCACTTCGGAATCATTGAGCAACTTAAAGACCCAGCCTGTGTGACCTGCATGTGATTGTCTGATGAGATGGCTGAAAGAATCAAGATACCAGGCCCTGTTGGAAGGCTCAATACTGGGGGAGTAAGTAGTATACCACCCTATAGATAATATACCATCCTGCCAAGTTTAATACCGAGACTGGGTGTTTCAGACGCTTATAATATCTATCATGCATTTACTCGACTTAGGCCTATATACTCATGACATGGATTGCATGCAGACATGACTGTTAATTATAATAATTATTGTTATGATACTATTATCATGAATCGTGATCACGATAAAATTAAATATCCCAGAATTGAACATGAGACACAGATATGTCTCGTGTTCAGTTGTAAAATTGGTATATATGCCATTGGATGATTCCAGTCCCTTTCCTGTCATATCTGACGATAGATAAGGTTTTACAAGGTCTTGAGCCAGCCACAACATCCATCACTATTAATAGTAACTGTTGGATTAATCCGATATTGTAGTACACCTTGCTCAACCAACTGAATATCGATCGTCCACCTGTTTCCAGTCCATCTTCCCTACACTATTAATGCTAATAATATTATTATTGTCTGTTATATTATATACCATGCATATCCATGCAGGGATCCAGAAGCAGTGTGGTAGAACCTATTTTTTACCAACCAATATGGGTTTCTGAATCACTTAACGCTTTTAGTGGAGGTAAATTTATTTAATGTTCCAACCTTGCAATTGGATAAAATGTGCACATATTATTCCTTGTATACAATAATTATTATAGAAATCAAAGACATCCTTCAAAATAACAATATTTACGCAATCAAGAGACAGGTGATAATACTATACCAATAATCTATGCATGCATGCATGCATCTATCTGTATGAAATAGGCAAAGGATGGAACACTACCTAATCAAAACATTTTCATCAAAAACAGCAGAGTTATACTACAAACTTTCCTAGCTACATACAACTATGGCAACAGCTCTGTATATCATGGATGGTCATGCAATGTTAGCTACTTGGCAAGTATAGTGTTCTAGAAGCTAAGAAAGCAGATTTTTGTGTAGGGGAATGATTCATCTATTTATCCATGCCAAAAAGTGAGAAATGATAATTATCACCTTGGTCAATTACCTAAATAGACCTGTATCTCAGATTGATATTCAGCGCAATATGGTTGGTTTTGTCGTCCATGGAGGGTACATAATGAATGCTTATCACATTAACAACATGCAGAGATCAAGAAGTAAAATTTGGAGACCTAAGTCGATGGTTTATTTTTTCCAGTGCTCTATAACCCGGTGCTACACAAAAGTGCACAAATTTTTAACTCGAGCAAATACATCATCTGACAAAAGTTGACTGGTTACGTGTAGTCATTGAAGAAATCGAAGCACAGGGAGATCGGTTTTCTAAGTATAGCCTAGCAGAGGCATGCGAGCTGGCTAGACAGGGTAGTTGTTTGGAGGGTGTACCCGACCTGAGGCGTGGCTTCTTGTGCACTAATGGTGGAGGCCTTACCGATGCTATGGGTTGGAGGTTTACAGTGTATTTGCAGCTAAGCATTTGTGGGTTGAGTATGGCCAGGCCTCCGAGTTTATTAATCTGCATCTTTTTCCTTGGAGATACTGGTGATGGGGATGCGCTATTATCCCCATCCCCCTCCATTGGAAGGAGAGCCTCTGAGCGAAGAGGTGATCCTTTCCCTCCAAGGAAATAATTCAGGAAGGTGAGGGAAGATGGTGCGAGTCCACACCACACCATCAGTCTTGTCATGGTGTGGGGTGCAGTTGTGTATGTTTGCTAATGTAATCATGGGGCAGTACTGAGAGAGAAGTACCAGCTCAATATATAGATGGCAAGGTGATTAAGGTACCAACAATTAAGACGATGCTGTTGGACTGTTCAGTTTGTGGCATTTGTACAGCGCTCTCTTTTTTTTTTTTTTTGTCAGCTGCTGCCCTGACTCTATCTGAAATCAGGTATTGCTAGTCAGGTGCCTAAGACAGCGATAAGTGGTGCTATCACTTGCTGCGAGGGGGAGTCACCAAAGGGGGCGTTAGTATCTTCACCACCTTCTCCATATTGGGGATATCCTGCTGTCAGTAACTACGTTGCCCGAGGGGCTGAGCTGAGGAGTTTTCACCCGCTCTTGTTGGGGGATCAGAACCATAGCCCTTATAACACAAGGCGCTATAGTATGGGTGTATCTCATTGCATGTCTGCCGGCGACTACAGAGTACTGCGATGGGATCTGGTTGATTAGCGATGCATGCTTCTAAGTCTTCCTGTCTGTAGAGCACTGTGACCCATTCATGCAAGCTTGGAGGGACAGTCTGCTTAACTAGCTACAGGCTGTATAGGACACCCCTCTCTTATTGAGCCTAGGGCATTTGTATCACATTAAATTTTATTTATTGCTTAGGGCTGAGTTGAGCACCTTCGACTTGATCAGCTAAGTTTCGAATACTTGCTTAACTCTGCTCTGTGCACTAATTGTTATGCCGCTTACTAGTTAATGCATTTATAATAACATAGCTCTGGTCAGAGTTGGGCTGACACACCTGATATGACCCGACTACATAGAGGGGATAGGCGATAAGGGTGCACTACTAGGAGAGGCCACTTAGCTATATGTTAGGTATCGTGCCCAATGGTGGATAGGCATGTAGCTAGATGTGTCTTGAACAGTAGCAGTATGGAAGATGTGCAGACCCTGATCGTCCATATTCCATTTAGAAATACTCACTGTTTATGCAACACATGCAACTACATATGTATGCCCACTAAGTCATTGTGCTAAGATGACAAAACATTTGAACAAGAGCAGCCGCAACATTTTCATCAAAAACAGCAGAGTTATACTACAAACTTTCCTAGCTATATACAACTATGGCAACAGCTCTGTATATCATGGATGGTCATGCAATGTTAGCTACTTGGCAAGTATAGTGTTCTAGAAGCTAAGAAAGCAGATTTTTGTGTAGGGGAATGATTCATCTATTTATCCATGCCAAAAAGTGAGAAATGATAATTATCACCTTGGTCAATTACCTAAATAGACCTGTATCTCAGATTGATATTCAGCGCAATATGGTTGGTTTTGTCGTCCATGGAGGGTACATAATGAATGCTTATCACATTAACAACATGCAGAGATCAAGAAGTAAAATTTGGAGACCTAAGTCGATGGTTTATTTTTTCCAGTGCTCTATAACCCGGTGCTACACAAAAGTGCACAAATTTTTAACTCGAGCAAATACATCATCTGACAAAAGGATACAGTGGGGTCGATAATGGAAGTGTAATTTATTTCCTATACCGTAAAATAAATAATGATATACTGTAGTGTCTCGAGCAAGCACGTACCGCCATGTATGGAGGGAGTGGTTTCTACTACTGCAAAAACCAATAAACCTTTTTAACATTTTCCTAATATTAGCTTAGATATATTTGGAAGCTTTGTTGTAGCATAAAAATCATGAACAAAAATCTGCTCTCTTTCTGCAGCAGTATGTGCATAATTTTATGGACTCAACATTGTTCTAATTTGACGTAAGAAATATGGAAATTTAACGAATCCGAAGAACATAACGTCAAATTTAATTTGCATACTATTATTGCTTATATCCCTTTTACATAGTTTTCTAGGACAATTATTCTTAATATTGCATGCACTGCTATAGAAGTGTGCGATATTAACCCCCTTGAGTATGATATTAGCTAATTCCTTTAGGGTGTACCAGTACTGTATAATTGATACTGAGGTAACAGTTAGGAATATAGGGAATAGGTTTTTCCCAGTCAAGAGTGCAGCCAGCTGGCTGTGTGCATACACACAGGTACACACCAACAGGCCACACTACAGACTTGGTTTACACAGATACAGGAAGCATACACTCACTAATTGACACCACACAGGATAAAACCTTAGCAATCATTCAGATTGTACAGTGTACCGCACGGCGCTTCTATCGATCAAGAAACTAAAAGGATGCCACTGTTGTTGACGCTGGACTATTATTGGCTAGTAGTACAGATAGATATAGCTATTCAAAACACTCGTAGCTAGCTAGCTAGGCTACTCACAGTCAACAGCTAACCTCCCTCAGTCAGTTGGATGGTTGTTTGTCTCGTCACTGTCAAAATTAATTTGTTTCTATGGAGCGCCTTGTTTCCATGGAGAGGAGCCATTGACTAATCAGGGGTGAGATAAAACATTGTGGGGGCCACTGTTTTCTTCCTCAGGATATAAATTAGTTATATCACGTGCGCTCAGGATCTATGGCGACATATTGCACTCAGCCCTCGGGCGCAAAACACCCTCAGGCTTCGGTGCAATATATCGCATAGATCCCTCGCACCCGTGATATAACTATTTCATAAGTACGGTAATTGTATTTGTGTGCCAATAATCGAAGACCTCTATAGTTAAGGATTGTAGGACACAAACCTTTTCTAAGAAAATATTTTCTTTTCATCATAGTTTCTTTCTTATGCTCTTCTCCAATACCTTCCTCTTTCATAAATGTCTTTTGCTCTTGGATATCAATACTAAAGCCTGCAATATTCCATTGATTAGTCTCTTCTCTGTTTTCCACTCCCTCCCTATCCCCTCTACCAATCTCGTAGCCTGACAAAAATCTGTACATATCTCATTTACATAATTACTACACCCATGATAGCTTCCCTACTTTCTTCCCATATTCCATTTATCAGACTCCTCCATTTAGTTGATGTGACCCCTCTAGGTGCTGGGGGAGGGGTTTGGGTTCAAATAATATATGCAACTAATTAAGCTTCGTCATTTCAGCCAATTCTCAAGAAGCCTTGATCTGACATACAAATCTACCTAAAAATCTGTTACCGTAGGACGGGTTTTAATTGCGTAGTTTAATAATTGCGTTCTAGTCAAGTCAAGGCAAATTGCGAATCCAATAATTGCGATAGACGACCCCATACCGTGCTGTAGTATACGTGCACGTTTATGTTTGCAAATCTATTAATTGCGAAACGTACAAAAACTCGCAATTTGCAATTAATACATACTCGCAATTAAAACCCGACCTACGGTATAGGGTGAGTCTATATAGCCAAGTTCTAGTGACTTCTCTGGCTGTGTCTCATTCACAGCAATAATGTGGACATGGCCAGAATTTCCACACACAACTATTCATCCCCCCCATTAGTGCTTGATCATCATCCCAATTCATGATTAGCCTGTTCTCTGACCTTCTTTCTCCTGCTTTTCATTAGAATCCTCCATTTTGTCTGTTAAAGTCTCTGACAGCTCAGTCTCTGTAAAACAATACAATTCCCAATCAAAGTCTCTCCCTCCCTCCTCTCTCTCCTTTCCTTACCTTCTTTCTCCTGCTCATTATTAGACTCCTCTAGTTCGTCCCTCTTTTTAGTTAAAGTCTCTGACAGCTCAGTCTCTGTAAAATATGCAATAAAACAGTTTCCAATCAAAATCTCTCTCCCTCCCTCCCCTCTCTCCTCTCCTTACCTTCTTTCTTCGGCTCACTATCATGCTGATCATCAGACTCCTCCATTTTGCCTCCCTTTTCAGTTAAAGTCTCTGACAGCTCAGTCTCTGTAAAACAATACAATTCCCAATCAAAGTCTCTCCCTCCCTCCTCTCTCTCCTTTCCTTACTTTCTCCTGCTCATCATTAGACTCCTCCAGTTCGTCCCTCTTTTCAGTTAAAGTCTCTGACAGCTCAGTCTCTGTAAAATATGCAATAAAACAATTTCCAATCAAAATCTCTCTCCCTCCCTCCCCTCTCTCCTTTCCTTACCTTCTTTCTTCTGCTCACTATCATGCTGATCATTAGACTCCTCCATTTTGCCTCCCTTTTCAGTTAAAATCTCTGACAGCTCAGTCTCTGTAAAATATGCAACATACAATTCCCAATTGAAATCTCCCCCCCCCTTGTCTTCTCCATCCCTTCATAGAATCAGTCTAGTCTCAGAGGAGGTAGGTCACAGGACTCAGCAAAAAGAATCTATTGCATAATCTTGTGTGATAATGGAATGCACATTCCATGAAAATCGTGACCAACCTCCTCTGATTTCACCACCTTCCCCAAAACCATTTTATTCATGATCAGCCTGTTTCCTTACACAGGAATTAATCTGGATTTTGTTCATAGAGGAAGAAATTCTAGTGTGTGATAGCATACCCAATCGAGGGTGTCTGTGGGCTTGCTCCCCCAGGAAAATTTGGAAACTCTTAACCTCCAAAACAGTAATTAATCACTATTACCTTCTTTCTCCTCCTCATTATCATGTTTATGATCAGGCTCCTGCATTTTGTCTTCTTCAGTCAAAGTCCATGACAGCTCAATCTCTGGAAAATCCGCCATAAACAATTTCAATTGACTCCTCACTTTCTCTTCTCCCCCCTTCTTTCTCCTTCCCTTCCCATCCCTGCATGCACTCACCATCTTCCCCAAAACCATTATCCTAATTTCCATATTCATAATTAGCCTGTTTCCTTACCATTTCTCTCCTTCTCATTATCATACTCATGATCAGGCTCCTCCACTTCATCCTTTTCAGTTGGTAGCTCAGTCGCTGGAAAATTTGCATTATGCAATTCTTAATTGAAATATCTTTCCCTATCCCTCCCTATCCCTACTTCTCCCTTTCTTACCCTCTAGATCTCCTCTCTAATATATACATACATATTGTATGTGTCACTATCTACCTGTGCACATAATTAGCCTGTCTCCTTACCTTCTTTCTCCTGCTGATTATCATACTCCTCCTCAGATTCCTCCATTTCTTGTTCGCTTTCATGTCCAGTGTTTGAGGTGGGGATAAACTTCAGTGCTGCAAGCAAAAATGGTTGATACGTATGCATGAATATTACTCTGGAAAGATGATTAACTTGTACATACCCGTTTCTAATTTCTGCCTGGTTGCTGTATCCAATGAAGATTTGTTAATGGTACAGCAGCGCCGTTTATGTAATTTAGGCTTAGGCAGGCATGATAGAGTAGTTGCTTCACAACCTTTCTTTAGAAAGTATCGTGCATCTCCGACGTTTCCTCCACTCGATTTTATACTGGCTTCTACATACTTTCTCTCAAAGTGGGATGCTAGGTTAGAAATGACCTCGTCTAGCACCATAGCCACATAATACCGAGTATGTTCAGCATTGGTGACACTTGGATTAATCATTGTCAGTACCTACGAATTACGCAAAGTTGATAATAATTAGAGCTCTCTAGAGCACATACCCCACACGTGTGCATCTGCACCCTGCATCTACCTGGATAGAGCTGAAATCTCAAGAGCTGCAGCAGCACATGTGCACCTGTAGATGACCTTCATCTATAGATTGTGCTGCGTTGTGCACGAGCAGAAAGCACATGGCCTACATTCAATATGCATTGAGTAGGCACTGTCAATAGGCGAGGCTATGGTAGCCAAAAAAGGCACTATTTGTGACGCTCATGGATCGTGTTCCTCTAAATACAACCAATTTTTTACCAAATTCGACTGATTCGTTATGCTTATGAGTCTCTCAGGTGCCTAAGCCTCAAGAATTTGTGTGCTCACCAACAATACGACTGATTACATTATCCATTGTGCATGTGCACGGGATAATTGTGGAGTTTGTTTAACTAGATATGTAGTTGGCATGCAGCCACCATTCATTGAGTCTAGGTAGCTTTAGATAACATAGCAGTAAGCTATCTAAGACGAAAAAAGAAACAGAAGTTTATCTAGGCAGACACCTCCTAACAGTAACCAGATTGATTGATACCCATGGTAGAAATAATGATGAAAAATAACTTATTATAATAATCAGGTGTAGCAAGAGGATTGCTTTAAGTTTGCTTCCTCTTCCCCGGCGCCGGCCCCTGCTTATTAAAGCCAGTATTGATTCTCAGCTCACCTCTGAAGATGTCATTGACAAATTATCAACTTTAAGCTGGATACCAGATGCCACATCACGTACAAACTGGTTGAGAGACTTTTCCTCACTTTCCCTCCTACTTCTGTCAGTTAATTGCCATGTTTTGATGGCACTAACTACATTCTTTTCAAAGTAGGACATGATCTGCTGGCGACTTGGAGATTCCATAGATATTTCAGCAAGCTATAAAATTCAAGTGCATGCACAAGTTATAAACGTCTATCTTATCACAACAAACAAATATGTTTGAGCTTTATTTTCCCAAACTTAGAGGTAAATATATTCAACTGTGTACATATTCCATCATCATATTATAGCACATTTATTCCATACAGCCTTGCTGGAGTGTGGTTACTAATCAAGGGTTGCTCGTACTATTTTTAGATCAATACCTAATGGCACCTCCCACAATAATAGTACCACATAAATTTGTTCATGAGGGCTGTGTTTCAAATATCCAGAGCCACGCTGCTGTAGAATCAAGACAATTAAGGCTATCTTCTGCCATGTTTCTGCTCCAATCAAATGCTCATGCTTAAATGCTATACCCACTTAATAATTCAAGCCAATTTTCGCTGTCTTCAAGGAGTTGTTGTGCTTACAAAATTAATTCCTTAGATGCCTATATCTCAAGATCTGGCAATTCTTGTGCCGACAATAATAGGTAACAATAGGTTTACAAATTGACTACTTTACCTCTTGTGGTTAAATAACAATCTTACCTTCAATGTAAAGAAAAGGAGAATGGTGTATATTCGTCTGATTCTGCTGTCTACTGGTACATCACCTCTGAGGAATATTTCATTCAATTCAGCATCTAATTCCGCTCTGAATGCTGAGCATTCATGAAAAGCCTTCCCTAGTTTGATGAAGAGACAAATCGCACTTCCAGACCTACGTTGAGCTGCTATTAAATCTGAATCGTCAATAGTGTGCACATCGGCAGAATCAGGATCATTGAATGGGATAAGGACAACACGAGAAGACTCCCTACAAGCATAAAAGTGATAAATGTGACTGGATTTGGGGACCCTCCGTATGGGATTTGATAAGCTCTACCATATAGCTAACCCGTGCTCAAGTTTTAGATCAATTACTCACTTCACTGTTGAGATACAGCGCTTTGTTTGCAATCGTGCCACACCCCAATAATCGAGAAATTATGGTCTAAAGGGATGAACTGGAAATCAATTAAATGGCCCTGGGTGAAGCTGTTCAAAATGGTCGGACGTCAAGATCGAGCAAGGGTCAAATTTTGTCATAGATAATGACAGCCAATTGTTCTGTGACGCCCAAGAAGCTTAAAAAATGAGTGAACATACAATAAATCTGTAGCTGTATCCAGATAGCCTGCTCGTGGGGATTCTATTAGCACCCTTAACAATTAACAGGATCTGGGTACAGCAGCTGTACTAAGCAGGTCGAAAAGAAGGCTTATTTCGCGTTTATATCTCATAAGTAGCCTCCTTAGAAGATGGTAACAGTTAAAAGAAGGGTTATTTGACATAAGACCAACCACCAATATTATTATACTCAAATTAAAGATGCACCTTTTTAACAGAGCAGCACGTAAAACAATATTATTTTGTTTTATTTATGCAAATATTTATGCGAGTCAAGTGGCAGTTGCATAAATTTGTATCACATAATTGCACCATAATATTATTATAATAATACAATGCTTATATCCCATTACTATGTCGTTGCAAAGTAAAATATACGCCATAATGCACTTCCTAGAGACAAGCAGTGCAATATGAACACCCTCAGCTAAGCCACAGTGCAATATAAATAGCTCCAGGAAATCCACAGTGCAATATTAGTGGCTCAAGGGAAGTCAAAGTGCAATATTAAATACTGCAGGCCTTGAACAATAAACATGTTGGTAGCAACAAAAGTAAACTATCAATAGAGCATCTCACGAGACTAAATGGAGTGTATGGCGGGAAAGGTAGCAGAAGATCACCGGTTCGAAGCGATGGGCAGAGTCGTCGATCGATCGATCGATTGAGATTTAACACAGTATACGCATATCTACTGTGTAGGACTATTAGTCAACAGCTCAAGCTTCGTTTCTTGGCTTCTGAGCTTGATGTTGCAGGTCATGCTAACGATGGTAGTTCATCGTCAAGAGTCGGATGGCTGTAGCTGTGTGGATTTGACCACACCCCTCGGTCACGAGATGTTCAGAAGTTTGAGAACTAGACTCAGTGAGCGGCTTTGTGTATCCATTTCGAGTACGATAAGCTTGCCTTTTCTTTCTTTTTTAGTATTCTATGAACATCTATGGTAGCTATGCCCACGGGATATAAACTAGTTATATCACGCGCACTCGGGATGCATGGTATTTATTGCCCTGAACCCTTGGGCTTCGGTGCAATAAATGCCATACATCCCTCACGCCCGTGACATATTTAACTATTAGATGAAACATTTAACATAAATCGTGAAAACTTTTCAAGAGGCCTGTTTTGAGTTCGTTAACATTTTCACACAATATAACAGCTACGCAACAGCTAGGGATATGAGGAAAGGGACTCCTTTGCACTATTCCCATATTTTCCTTCTAAAGTCACGGAACCACAGCAGCTATGAACTAAACAAAATTATATTAACCTACTGCATATACTACAAATTTTGAGTGATACCCATTTCCTGCGTGAGCAGGCAATGATCTTTTTCAAAAATCATCATTTATTCCACTCTTTGGTGAGAACTGTATAGCTTCTAATGTTGATTTTTGTGAAGCACATGGGCTATAAACAAGTCAGTCAATAAGGCCTTGGAATCACTAGTAAAAATTCGACTTTTACATGAAGCTAGTGGTTCCTATTCCCATCTAGCTATCACAAAATAAACATGATCAATACTTACTTATAATTGCTGCATAGTTTTGGGAGGCGATCCAGGTTGATTGTAATGATCCCTAGTGTTCTGGGTGATGATTCATTCTTTGAAGTGCACCGATTTCCCTTGTTGAATGTATCATCGATAAGGGTTTTCAGTTTGCCAATATCATCAGGGTCATCAAATACTGTAGGGATAGTTTTCCTACTGTTCAGATGGCTTGGAGCGGTTGCAGTAAAATCACGGACAAAAAATTGTGGAGTTCCACAAGAGGCCAGAACATACCTTGCTACTGTTGATTTGCCGGTGTTCTTGGGTCCAACAGCAATAGGTGTGGGACACATTCCATATACAGATTGGATATTCTCATAGTGCATTGCCATCACTGCAGACCCTAATAGCATGAATCCAGGGACGTAATTATTGTTGACTGCTTTCTTTAAAGCTTTAAGGCTCTCATCGAAAACGGTTTCTGGGTCACTCTCTCTATTTATTATAGCAGCATCACCTGGATTGGCCACATTCTTTATTACTCGATTTCCAATGATATCTCCTAGCCAAATGTATTGCTGCTGGTCGACAAGTATAAATTCCCCATCTTCATCGATCTGTGTATCATGTGCCATCACCCACACTTTAGAGTCCGGCTGTCTACCGAGACATTCAGCTGCCGTCTTTACATACTCATACTTCTGGACTGTGCTTTGTTTAGCTCTGCAGAAAGCAGTCGTCATGTTCATTATATATTTATTCAATTCTGAGTCGGCAAGCTGACACATTAATGCTCCAGAGCATGATTCATTCAACACTGACAGGAACTTCTTTGTGGATTTGGAATCACTTGTCATAAAAAAGCATAACCTAGAAATGAATATAAGCATGGTCAACTTTTGGCTACACATATACTGTAAACTCTGGTTATTAAGTGCACCCCGCTGTTAAGTGCACATTATTTATTATAAGCGCATGCTCTCTTCTCGTCACAAACTATTGTTTATTAAGTGCATGTGCTTAATAGGCATGGTATTCTATGAACCTGACCTTGACCTCAACAACAGGCTGGAAAGTATGTGGAGTTCACATATCTTTGAAGATACAATAGCCACAAATAACACTAGCTATCATGCAAAAAGATTGAGTCTTCAGACAATCGCAAGCACTCGTCGTCTTGAGCGGCAGCTGTAAACGCTAAAGCGCTCGATCGATCGAGCCAGCTAGCGCTAGCACTTGCGGGCCTAGCATCCATAATTTGTGGGCGTGGTTATGTGCCATACAAGCGCATATTCTTCATTAAGTGCATACTATCGTTCCGTTTATCACTATTAATTTTAGATGCGAAAGAGTGCCAGGTAAGTTACCCACACTAGCTATCTTAATAATTTGAATAGTAGCAGCGGCTACCATTGATTTCAGCCTTATTCAAGCATACATTGACTACGTATTCGAAGTTCAGTCCTCATAAACCAGCCATTTGAGCTGCGTTTTCAAGGGAGCATAATATTCAAATAAATATTACTAGACCTTAGCAGGAAATTGAGCCCAAAGTGGGAGGTGGGTCAATATTCCATAGTGGGCCCTCTTTCCTTTCGTGAGGGTATGGTACAAACGTACAGCTTAAAAGATTTATAGTTTTTCACCACTTTAGCAACGGCTTCAGTCACTGATTCATTATATTATTTTGGAGCCATGGTAGAAATAATCAATAATTATTCTGCAAGTGTCATTATAAATATGAAATTTTTCATTTGGGAGATGAGGAGTACGAATCAAAGCATTTTTAAAGATACCACTGTATTAACAAATTACACTTGAACTGCACACAAAAGTTTAATCACTTACTGAGGCTCATCTTCTGTAACTTCAGTGACTTTGACTAGCCACCCAGCCTCACCATGACCATGGACCTTCACTTTCATTACTATTTCAGTTACGCTGAAGTTGCTTTCTTCAACAAATTCATCATTGATTAGCACTCCTATTACTCCATCTATATTAATGAAAATCAATAATATAACATTAATTATGGTCATATCTGCATGATCACTATAGTATTTGACAAAGTAAACCCTAAGCAATAATCGCTCCATGGCCAGTACAGACTCTACTATAGTCATTGTCATCTCAATATACATTGCCATGAGCAAAATCGCAAGTGAGACCACCAGAATAAGAGTCCATGGGCTAGGATTCCTACAACAGAGTATAATATAGAGCAGCATTGCACCAATCTACTTGTGTTTGTTTCTCTTTGATGTGGTTAGTGCAATATATTATTATACAGGAATGTTAAAGCCTTCAATCTTTGATTAATATGAGCAAGGATATACTGCTCTATACTCTGATTTTTAGGGGAAACTCTCAAGTCTAGCAGCATCTGCATAATACTAGATGCCAATGGAGCATCTAAAAGCCTATAGTTGTGGTACCATGCTTTCAGTGACTACTCTCAGCCATGCCACTATACAATAGAACACTATTTATGCCAGAGCTAGAGCCACCCTCTATTCCTATATAAAAAATTGCTAATAATAATATACCGTAAATCGCGAATTATCGTTTTTCAGACAGCCTGGCTTGTGCGAAAACTAAATGCACGAAAATACATGCACAATATTAATGATAATGCGGTACAGGGTCGTTTGTCCGAAAATTATTAAACGTGAAAATTTATCACATGAAATATTTTAGACACGAAATATTCGCAATTTACGGTACTATGAAAACTTGACCACATCCCCAGTTCTAATGGTGCATATGGTACAAGGTCGTCAATAAAGTGTGTGCACAGTCTACAAGCCACATGGATGCCGGCACCTCAGAGTCGATCACAGAGATATAGAGTCTGAGACCGACTCTTGACCTCAACACTTACAGGTTTTGATGCTTTAATTAATCACAGGAGATGAACTTGACAGTGCAGTACAGCTTCCAAGTTTCAGATCGCTTGTGGTATATTATATTATTATGGCATGCCACATGCACAATGCTATAATTATAATATAGCGCAAGGCTAGCTTTATTTATCCACGGATTACGTCAGCCAAGAGAACATGTGAAGTTCGGCCAGCGGTACTTGTCAGAGAAAGTAGCACTCAGCTCTTAATCTATTCGCTGGATACATGCGTCAGATACTCTACGTACTTATCTAATATCATTTTCAAGTCTCAAAAAGACTCCAGCGAGGCCCTGAAGTTTCGGGTAATTACCTCATAGATTACACTATAGGTTACACCACAATTGCCTCATAACCACAGAAAATAAATGGCTACTGGGGATGTGATTATAGTTCCCAACTGAGATAGGAGAGTTACAGCAGCTGCACAAGCATATTATTGTGCATAATTGCTATACAGATCATGATAACCCATACCCTGCAGCCTGTTAGGTAGTACCCTGGAGGGTTGTCCTAGGCCAATTATTGGCCTGCCCATGGCCAGTGCCACAAATTTGACTACAAGGTGGTTTGTGAGATCTACATCATTGTGCTTTGTTGGTTAGTAGGCATTTGTCACGTCACACAGGAAATGATGTCACATTATTACCATTAATTACATTCTTTACTATGTCAGAGAAAGTAGCACTCAGCTCTTAATCTATTCGCTGGATACATGCGTCAGATACATGAAAAAAAATGAAAAATGAAACAGTCTGCTCTTGTGCTGTGATTCTAGTCGATTGTACCGGGATAGCTAGCACTGGGGTTGGCTCGCACGGTTGCATGCCGTTACATGTGGCGACCCTGCCAGGATCTTACCTTGCGAGTTCAATGAACGAGTCAGAGGAGTCTGTTCGCGAGGGAAGAACTTTGAGAAGTGGAAAGTTTGTCGCATTTGCCGTGGAGACAGAGGAGATACAGGTCGAGATGTCTGAGGAAGAAACAGACAGTGAGGTTAAGTCAGTCGAGGAGCTACAAGCCCAAGTCGACGAGCTGCAGCAGAAACTTACCATGGCTGAGAGTGCGATAGACGACAGAGATGGGGAGCTACGCGCTGCTCAGGACGCACTTAAGCGTGCGAAAGAGGACGCAGAGAGCGATCTTCGACGAATAGATAAAGAGAAAAAGGAGCTGATCAGCAAACACGAGAAAACTCTTGGAGAGTTGGAAGACACAGTGAGTAGGCAAGATGAAACAATTAAAACTCTCGAGGATCATTTAGCAGAGTGCAAGCAATTACTGGAGAAGCAGGAGGTCCAGTTAGAGCTGGCACGACTCCAAGCGTTGGAAACGCTGCGAGAAAAGTTTGACAAGGAGAGAGAGACTTACCTTGATAGAATTCAGCGCCTGGAGAAGGAGCTGGAGAGTGCAAGGAGGAAAGCAGTGGGACCCTCTACTACTAGCCCTAAGGAGCCTGAGACTCGGAAGCGGGATGATGCCGCTACCTCTAGGAAAGGTGAGTTGAAGGAGTCTGGGGTGGGTAGCAGGGAGAAGAGTGGCAAGAAAGCCAGTGGTAAAGATGGAGAGGAAGGCAAAGGTGACCCTTTGGTGGCAGGTAGCACGAGTGGAGAGCGTGCTAGTGTGGTTGGCAAGTCTGGTGAGAAAGAGGCTGACCTTGTGGTGGCAGTGCCCTCTAGTGGTGGTGCTGTTGCAACTGATAAGCATGCTGTTGGGTCACTTAGTGAGGATGAGAGTGAGAAGGGTGACAAGGTCAAGACCACAGATAGTAGTATGCTGTCTGCATCGGACAGTAGTGATAGTGCCACAGTGCCTATGGCAGACCCACATGAGACAGAGTTAGTCCAGTCAGTAGCTAAGTTCATACAGGCCCAGACAGACATGATGGCAGCACAAACTAAAGTGATGGCTGCCCAGAGCCTACCTCCTCTTCCCCACTTTAGTGGTGAGGGTAACCTAGTGGGAGAGGATAGCTTCGAGCGTTGGGTAGAGCATTTTGAGGAGCGGGCCACGGTTGCGGGTTGGACGGGAGAAGAGAAAAAGTATCGATTGAAGATGCATTTGGATAAGACTGCATTCCAAACTTATTGCAATTTGCCAAAGGAGACCCAAGGAACTTATAGTGATGTAATATCTGCCTTGCGAAAAAGGTTCCAACCAGTGGATATTGAGGAGCTTAGAGGGGCAGAGTTTTATCAAATGACCCAAACCACTGAAACAGTAGAAGAGATGGGGATCAAGTTGCAGACTACAGCTAGGAAGGCCTTTCCCAGTTTAGTAGGCAAGGAGTGGGACAGACTGCTCAAGGGAAGGTTTTTCCATTGCCTGGCAACTAAGTGGCAGCGTAAGTTAGATGCACCTAAGCCTAAGGAGACGTTTGAAGAGCTGTACGCCAGAGCCAGAACACTAGAGTGTCATGATCAACAGTTTAGCCAGTCAGCAGCCAACAAGAATGAGCCTCGTAGTAAGAAAAAGAGTAGTGACAAGGATTCTAGTGAGCCTGCAGGTCAGAGTGCAGCAGGAAAGGCTACTAACACTCTTAGTGAGGGAGCTGGCCAGAAACAATCCAGATCAGATGTATGTTTTTACTGTGGGAAGCATGGCCACATTGCAAAGTACTGTTTTAAGAAAGGTAGAAAGGGGGGTGGAGCTGAGGCCACTGGAAGAAGTAGCCTGCCCAACAAAGTGTTGAGCACTGTCACAGATATGACTGACCAACAGCTAGAGCAAGAGTTAGCTAGTCGTAGACTGAACAGGGAACAGGCCTTGCTAACTGACCCTGAGCCTAGTGATGGGGGTAAGGTGAATGTTGTTAAGGGAGCTGTGGGGCCTACCCTAATGCTAGAGCTTTTTGTTGAGGGTTTGCAAGCTACTGCTGTTGTTGATACTGCTTCCAATTCCACTATTATTTCCAGACCAATGTTACATAGCATAAAGCGTCATTTAGAGTCTCTAGGCAAGCCTATTCCCAAACTAGAGTTGCCCTGTATGCCTTTGTATGGGAAAGAAGGGACTAAGGGAAAACCCCTAGACATTACAGCTCAAGTTATGCTTACCTTTTCTTGTGATGGCCGCAAGGTCACTGTCCCCACCTTTATCCAGCCTGAGAGTGAACAACACTGCCTCATAGGTATGAATGTCATTCCGTTCCTAGGCATTACAGTGAGGAGAGCTAATGGGAAGCCTCTGCATGCTATAGCTGAGCAAGTAGCACAAGTTAGGTTGATACAGACAACCACAATCCCTGGGCAGAAGGGACGGGTAGTTGAAGTGCAAGTAGAGAGTGATGGGTGTGTGGGAGACCAGCTTTTATTTGAGCCTGAGCATCAGAAATTGAGTGAGTTAGGAATCTGGGCACAAGAATCCTTAATAGCAGTGCAGCCCAGTGGGAAAGCTTTACTACCAATTCAGAATTTTCAAGGGATTTCTGTCAAGCTGGCAGAGGGAGAACAGTTAGGTGTAGCAAGTCTGTGTGACTTACCCAGATCAGAAGAGCCTGAGTCTAATCCAGAGCCTACACTGGGGTTTGCTCCGCAAGGGCAGCGTGATAGTACCTGCGCATGCGTGAACGCATTACCCAATACCCCAGAGCGCTACGCCACGTTAATGAAAGTGTTGGACTTGCCAGATGATGTGAACCCTTCTGAAATGAAAGAATTTAATGAATTAATGAAAAAATCTACAGATATCTTTGCTCTTGATGATAGTGAGCTTGGTTGTACCAATGTAACCTCTCACAGAATTGATACCGGTGATCATCAACCGATTAAACAGATGCCATATCGAACGCCCATTATTTACCGAGATAAGATAACCCAGATGGTGAACGAGATGGAGAAACGAGGAATAGTCCGGCCTTCTTCTAGCCCTTGGGCTAGCCCCGTAGTCTTGGTTCCTAAAAAGGATGGGAGCTTGCGCTTTTGCGTAGACTTTAGGAGGCTTAATAGTATCACACAAAAAGATGTTTACCCACTTCCTCGTGTGGACGATATCCTGGATACTTTGGGGAATGCCAGATTCTTCACCACCTTGGACTTAGCTTCAGGGTACTGGCAGGTACCACTTGACGATGACGCTATACCGAAGACTGCCTTTACCACCCACAAGGGACTTTACGAATTTGTGAGAATGCCATTTGGTTTATGTAACGCGCCAGCAACATTTCAGCGCGCGATGCAGTCAGTCTTGGCGGGATTGGAGTGGCGAGATTGCTTCGTATACATTGATGACATACTTATCGCCTCTGCTACCTTTGAGGAGCACCTCCAACATCTTGAACAAGTATTTAATCGATTGAGAGCAGCTAACTTGCGACTAAAGCCTAAGAAGTGTAGGTTCCTGTGCAAAGAAGTGAAATACTTGGGGCACGTAATTTCTGTTCATGGAGTCCTTCCTGATCCAGAGAAGACAAACCAGGTGAAATCCTTTCCTACCCCTACTGATGTTACGTCAGTTCGCAGATTCCTAGGCTTAGCGTCCTATTACCGGCGCTTTGTGCCCAAGTTTGCAAAAATAGCTGCCCCCTTACATGCTTTGCTGAAGAAGGAGAATGCTTTCGAGTGGACTACTGAATGCACTACAGCTTTCAACTTGCTTAAAGATGCTCTTACTTCATCACCAGTTCTTGTGTATCCGAAATTCGGCCCTGATAGTGAGTTTATTCTTGAAACCGATGCCAGTTATGTTGGTCTTGGAGCTGTCTTGTCGCAGCAACAGGAGGATGGTAAAGCACACCCGATAGCTTATGCTTCACGATCTTTAAATGTCCATGAGAAAAAGTATGGAGTCACGGAGCTTGAGACACTTGGCTTGGTGTGGGCTGTACGATACTTCCGCCCTTACTTGCTTGGCCATAAAACAACAGTCTTTACTGATCACAGTGCTTGTCTCTCTTTGCTAAACCATCCCAGACCTTCTGGAAAATTAGCCCGATGGGCTTTGACCATCCAAGAGATGGATTTATTGATTAAACATCGCCCTGGGAAATCCAACACTAACGCGGATGCGCTATCACGTCACCCCGTACCCCAGCGTGCCGCTAGTGAAAATGCAGGCGTTCCAAGCCCTAGTGACGATTGTAATGAGAGCATCCCATGCATAGGTACCCCTCAGCCCAGTAAATGTATTTCTAGGCAAAGCCCCAATATATCTGTATGTTCTGTGAATTCTATGAATGAAAATGATGAAATAAAAATGAAAAATGATGAAATAAAAAAGGATGAAATTATCGTGAATCCTAAAGAAATTATTTCTGATTGCAATTGTATGCAAAAAGCTACACGAGAAATCCGTGAGCTACAATTGAAGGACACCACACTGACACCTTACTTTCAGTATCTGGAGGAGCACAAACTTCCTACCAGTGAGACAGAATCTCGGAGGATTGTCTTGGAGTGCGAGAAACTCGAAGTAATAGATGGAATTCTTCATCATGATAATCCGGTGGACTCAAGTCAGTGGTGTGTGGTGGTTCCGAGTGATCTGCGTCAGCTGTAACAGTTGCTATCTGAAGCTCATTCTAGTATTTTCAGTGGTCACTTCTCAGAAAGGAAGATTTACGAGCGACTTCGTCGACAGTACTGGTGGCGTGGGATGAGAGCCGACGTGAGACGATTTTGCCGAGCGTGTATCACTTGTGCATCCCGTAAGGGACCTGGCAGAGCCGTAAGGCCCCCTCTCAATCCTATTCCAGTGAAGAAACCGTTTCATCGCATAGCTGTTGATGTACTAACAATGCCACTTACCTCCCGTGGAAACAGGTACATAGTCGTATTTATGGATTATTTCAGTAAGTGGGCTGAAGCTTTCGCTGTACCCGATCAACAAGCCCCAACTATTGCGAGACTGCTGGTGGATAACATAATTTGCCGACATGGGGTGCCGGAGGAACTTCTATCCGATCGAGGATCCAATTTCTTGTCTGATCTAATGATGGAGATCTGTCGTATTCTTGGCATCAAAAAGCTAAACACTAGTGGCTACCACCCACAAACGGATGGGTTAGTGGAGAAATTTAACTCTACATTATTGGGAATGATGTCCAAATGTTCAGACAGTAAGACTCTAGAATGGGATCAGCAACTACCTACTTTGTTGTTTGCGTATCGATCTATGGTTCAAGAATCTACCAAAGAAAGCCCTTTCTTTCTATTGTATGGGCGCGACCCTCGCTTGCCCACAGAGAGTGTACTTGGAACTACAAATGCAGCCTATTTAGTTGACATGGAGGACTATCGAAGTGAATTCTTGCTTAGTCTAGCCAAAGCTCAGAAACTTGCACTGGAGAACATTCGAAAAGCGCAAAGTAAACAGAAAGAGTTCTATGACAGAGCGAGTGAGAATCCGAAGTACCGGATCGGTGACAGAGTGATGACCTATATGCCTGGAGATATCACTGGAAAAGATTGGAAACTAGCAAGACCGTATCATGGTCCATACCGCATCATCAGCTTGACTCCTACGAACGCAGAAGTTCAGTTGATAGAGAGGCCCAGTGATCCTACACTGTTTGTTGCCATAAGCCGTTTGAGGAGATGCTATCCTGAAATTCCCAGTGATGTTTCATGGACAGGCCGACACAAGAAAGCTAAGCGAAAACGCCGTTCTGGTCGAGTACAGGAGAGATCGGACTCACAAACACAGAACTCACCTCGTCGAGAAGGACCTGTGACTAGGTCAATGGCACGAGCTGCCAAGACAGGTACTTCAAGTGACTAGTAGTTATCATGCATTGTTTGTTAGTGATTTGTGCAAGTCATGAATGCATTTCAGTCATTGCTGTCCCTACAGTATGTTATTTATGGTTTATTGATTTGTGCAAGTCATGAGTGACTTTACTAGTCATGCAGTATTGAGTTTAATTTAAAGTGTTTTGTGTATTGATATTGTTTGAATCTTCATGTGTGGATTGTTGAATTCGATTTTTGTGACTTGAGAGTTTTTGATTTTTGTGAACCACTTGAGGGCAAGTTCATCCTCAGTGGGGGGATGTGTCATGTCACACAGGAAATGATGTCACATTATTACCATTAATTACATTCTTTACTATGTATTTAAGCTTATGTACTTCCTTAAATGAAACAGTCTGCTCTTGTGCTGTGATTCTAGTCGATTGTACCGGGATAGCTAGCACTGGGGTTGGCTCGCACGGTTGCATGCCGTTACACATTGGCTCTCAGATGCATAATTCAGTTAACCTATAGGCATCATAAGGCTTTCAGTTTATATAGTGACATAGGCAGGTGCCTCTCCTAGCTCTCTTCTAAAGCACCCTACTGTACAATCAGGTACAACCTGTAGCCCATGTATGTTGGTAAAAATTTAATTAAGCATGAAGTGGGAGAAGGATCACTGGATGGAAAACAACTTAATTATGCTTAGGCATGGCAAACAAGTGTTTCCTCCATTGCTACCCATAGCTATAATATTATACCTATTGTTAGGGGTGTAGGATGCATGCAAATGTGAACATTCAGGACTCTGGTAGGCCCAGACCTCCAGGCACTGCCTATGACTAGTAGGATATTAATCCTCTCAATGGCTCTGGCTCTTGCTCTCTCTCTCTCTCTCCAGATCTCCCACACACACACATATTATAATACTAGCTATAATATATTATACATGGCACACACACCAGGCTGGTACGTACACATAATATTATGTATACATACACATAATACACCACTCTCTCTCCCTCCCATGCACAGTCAATTTGCATTAAAACCACAAAAATTGCTGCTTTAAGCTACATTTGGTGATCCTCTATCATCTCCATCCCACAATTCAGGGTGAGTAGGGAAAACGTCATGAAAATGAACACAACCGACGCAACCCATGTATGGACAATTGCTGCACGCACGCATGTAAGAAAGTTGTGTTTAATAATAATTACTGAAACTCCAATAGTATTAAGGTACCATTTAATTGCGTGGGCGTGAGCGTCAGGAATGGCTAATTCAATTAGCGAATCGTGAAGGGGCGTGGCCGAAGAGGCCATACGAGTGCTTTTGGTCGAAGGTGGGCGTGTCCAGAATCGGCCAGGGATGATTATGCGCGTGTAATTAGCGACCGGAAGTGGCCCCTGAAGAAAAGGCCGGTAATTGCCCACATCAAAGCAAGATCAAAGCATTCTTTCTTAACTATTAACCGCAACGACTTAAAAAAAAAAAAAAAAAAAAAAAAAAAGCTTATTAGGCCTAATTAAGCATGTGGGCGTGTTCCTGGCACTGTGTGGAGTGTGTGCGTGTGCATTAATGCAGGTTTTATTGCTTCCGATTGGGCGTGGCTTCACGGGCCAGTGCTTGGACATCGGCGCCTGGGACTTGGCCTCGGCGATAGGTGGGCGTGTCCCGGAGCGGTGGTGACCTTTGAACCCCGCGAGGAGGCTTTGGGGGCGTGGCAGGAGGTCAAAGGTGAGGCCATGTCTGTTAATGAGGCACTGTACGGCGGTGCGATCGAGGGGCCTGTACGGCTGGACGGAAGCTGACGACGGTTTGAAGCGGATGTGGTTGCGATGACGTGTTGTTACTCCGCCCACACAGGAAATGAGGTGAGCTCTTGCGTGGGCGGTGTGGCAGAACGGCCTCCAAGTGTTTGTGTGTGTTTTGGCAATGAGGAAGCTGTGTGTTTTAATTGGGATTGATTGTGGGCTTCCGGTGGACATCCGGTGGTTAGTAGGCACTTGATTGAGAATGGTGGTCCTTGGGGAACAGGGTGGGGCTGTTTTGGGCGTGGCCTGGCCCCTCCCTTCCGGCTCGGCTTCCGGTCCATGGAGGATATTAAATGAACACTTCCGGCTCTAGCAGCCACACCCCTGAGACCTGTGCAATTAAAAGGGCGTGGTTACACAACATGCACCTCACTAATGACTTTGATGTGGTTTAGGTGTCATATCCCCCACCTCACGCCCACGCAATTTAATGGTACCTTAAATTCAGTTTATCACTTACTTTGAACATCGACTGGACGACAGCGGATGCCAAATCGTGGTGTGCTAGGTCGACTGTGCTGCCCCGAAAATGAGCTGATGCCAGACGATGCAGCTTCCAATTCTAGCTCGGAGTCACTGTATACCGGTTCGTCAGCCATGGCCGTAAGAGATAAGCGATCGCGAGAAGATCTGGAAATGAGACATCCGCGCGCATGCATGGCCACAAAAGCCGAAATGGACACGCCCTTCAGTAAGGAGCATGCGCAGCATGGCATATTATAATACAGCCTGATGCAGGTCAGATCATAACAATGTCATATTATAAATCATAATTAGCTATATTATTTGAAGTTTGTCCCGAGCATCTAGAGCATAATTATAGAGAACGTGGAATCCTATAGTTTGGTAGCATCTGAAGCCTTCGTGAATGCTGCAGTAAACAGTGGAAAAACATGCATAGAAGATAGCGTAGCACAGAGAACCGCATGGAGAATAATAATATTATAGCCTTATTGAGCTGGAGAACCGTGATAGAGCACTTGGAAAACAGGAGAACTATCTAGACTAAGTTGTACACTGAAGTTTGTGCTGGAGAACAGTGCAGGGAGAACACAGAGCACATGGAGAACAGGAGAACGTGGAATACTATCTAGTTGGATTACATTTGAAAGTTTGTGCTGGAGAACGGTGGAGAATTCTGAGCACATGGAGAACAGGAGAACGTGGAATACTATCTAGTTGGATTACATTTGAAAATTTGTGCTGGAGAACGGTGGAGAATACAGAGCACAGAGAGAACAGGAGAACGGTGGAATACAATCTAGTTGGGTTACATTTGAAATTTGTGCTGGAGAACAGTGGAGAATTCTGAGCACATGGAGAACAGGAGAACGTGGAATTATACTATCTAGCTAGTTGGGTTACATTTGAAGTTTGTACTGGAGAACAGTGGAAAACATAGAACACATGGAGAACTGGAGAATGGTAGAATGCCAAAGGTGCATTAGCAGCTTCAGATTGTGCTGGGGAGCAGAAGAAACATGTATATTTTTATAAAATTAATGAGACCGTATATTAGTACTATAATGTTTCTATTTAAAAGAACATTTCGTGATGGATTATATGGTACATAACCCTGCGCGCGTGGCCCCGCCCCTCACGTAGCGCGTGGGCGGAAAACATTGCAAATGCATGGCTTCCTATACAAACATATGGGGTAACTTCAAAGGGCCGTAACTTTAATTCTAAGGCGTGAATCAAAATTCCCCAGGGTCAAATCTCTAGTTTCGACCCATTCTGCGTGCCCATGTAAAAATTATCCCCCCAAGTGCTCCCAAACCCCCCATGAATTAGATTATTTATTTAAATTTGCTTTTTTCAAGCTACCGTGCACACCAAGCAGAAAAAAAGAGCGGCACATAATTAGAAGCATGCATTATATAGAACAGTTAGTCTAGCGAGATAAACCCTCTCTTCATTGCCGCTTAGTGGGTATGGTTTTGAAAGCGTGACTCTCGCTCTCCGCACACCCACTAAGCGGCGAGCGAGAGGGTATAACTCGCTAGACTAAGTACCAATATTCACACACCATCCCAAGTATTAATGCTAGTGACCCTTTACCATGCAGATCAATTTAGTACCACTGTGTTGACCATAGATATAATCATGTGGTGGTAAGTGCTAATTTAAATAGATTTTAAGTTAATACAAAAATTTTAAGTTAATATTGAGGTGTATTACAGAATCGTGTGGTGGAAGTGTTGTCCATGCTGTGGTTCATGAAAGTCAAATCCACTCACTGAGGCAAGCTTGCACAGTATTAGCACTAAAAGTGGACCTGATGAAGGGTCACAGACTATCAGGTATCCGGTTGACAACGGTGAGACGTGGCATGTAGCGATTCAGTTGATGATGTTCACATGAATTTTAGAGTGAACGGATATCCTGGACTGTGATCAGCAGAAATACCATGGTAGGGTATGAGCAAATATCTATCAGTGAAATGGGAGCTACACCTTCAACATACATCACTCATGAATAATTAAAGTTTGACAGATATACAAGTGGATCAGAGAAATAAACTATTATAATTAATTTTGCCTGAGCAGTTAATTAAATTTGAAATAATATTGTGTGACAGCACTCAGCTAGAGAGTGGTACTCCATCCTACAGTATGGTTATACACGTGGGAGAGTACTAGTCACATGGTATTAATTATCCCTGGTGCTCCACTTACAGCTGGAGTCGTAGACACACTGCCTTCAGGTCAGTGTGTTTCGCTCTTTTTGGAGCTCGTCAGTACGACCTACCAGCATACATGAAAGTACTATAATGAGGATACAACAAAATTCGGTAGTCTGTATCACTGCATGAAGGATGTCCACTGGCAGAAATTTTTAAGTGACCTCACTGTTCTCACTGGAGAAAACCTGTAACTGGTGTATGTTTGTACTAGATAGTCTAGTATAAGTAGTACACATTCAGTTTCGATCCCAGGGTGTGTGTGTGCGCGTGTGTGTATGTACACTTGTATGCAGGTTTCAGGGCAAGCACAAAGCAAGTGTGATTAAAATATTATGTACACATACCATCAGGGTAGGCCTCCTTAATCTGTAGTAAAATCACATTTAATTTTCTATACAATACAATACAACATTCTGTACGTACCTGTGTAATACTAAGTATTTGTATGTGAAAGAATGTTGGGAATGGTTGGCTGCCAGCCTCAATCTAGTTGTACCGACTAGAGAGGGTACTCAATCATTGTTGCTCAGTGCACATATACTTGTTTATTAGTAGCGGTAAACAGGTGAAACAGTGCACAATATTGAGCCACATTAATGAGAGTACTGGGCAGCCAGAGTGAGTGGTGCTATTGTAGACACCACATGAAAGAACAAATCTGGGTAAACACAGCTCTCACCCCAGAAGCAGCATGATCTGCATGGCTGACAGAATGACAGAAATACACACAGAGCATAATATAGTACAATATGGGCTCAAACTAGATGTAATATTAGTTAAGGTACATGAAGGTACATGTACATGTGAAAAGATTACAGATGTAACTGCACTTGTGCTGGCAATAAGAGTTGGAGCACACAGATGTGACAATGATTCACAAGAGATCTGCCTCTGTTCTCAATATCAGGTGATAGAGGCGAGCCACTCATATCCAGGTACATGGTCCCCAGAGAGCAGTGTGTGTGCATGCATGGTGGCGATCGCCATCTTGTGACATAATTGTCTGCACCTGAAGTAACTAGCAGGTGGGTAATGCTTAGTCATCCAAGACTTTACCAAATGGGATGGGTACATGCTGGAGGACAGCAGATGACAAAGGCACTAGTGCTGTGAAGTGACTGTGTGCAAAAAACAGTGCTAGTGGCAAGTGTGGTAGTGTTGTAACATCACCTGACATAAGCAAGGCTCTTAGTGCACTACTGCACCACTGTAGGTGTTGTCTTGTACCTGAAGCAAATGCAAGAAATTTCTGAGCAAACACATGAACATTGTCAATATCAGCTAGCATGAGTGTCCTCACGCAGTCCTCACTAGTGGTGTAGAAATAAACATATGTGAATATTGGCCTATTAAGGAGTAGTGACAATGGAAATAAGTGGAAATCACTTCCCCAGGTTCCAATTCGTAATGCATGTACAATTAGGGTATTGGCTTTACAGACATGATTCTCGTAGGGGTCTGTAGGAAAAGCATGTTGTAGGGCTTGAATTAGGATGTCCCTGTATTTCACAGTTGCATATGCAATCAACAATCTGAAAATCCTTGAAAGTTGCTCACTGCCACACACAACTCTAGAGAGGGCATGGTACATGCAGTCCCCATCCCCTGTTGTCAACACAGGCTTGTATGTTTGTAACATTAGTGGGTGGCATTGGTTGCTAACAGACATAGCAGTGGGTAGAGCTGAAAAATGAGAAGCATAGACTGGAGGTAGTGCATTAACAGCTTGAGCAATGGCTTCAAAGGCCTCATGCATACCATTCAAAGAATCAATTACCTCCTGTATGGAATTTAATGATAGTGTAGTGGCCAGCACACTCTGTGGAGAGCCACCAAGTAACTGTTGCACTCTTTGTAGCAAATGAACACAGGCACTAATTACATTAGTATGAACCAATGGCTCATCTGTGGAAGTATTAAAGGGAGTGCTCACCTTAAGCACTTTACTAAGGGGCTGTCCACTGCTATCACTATTGGCTCTCTTAGGTGGACACCGCTTTGGAGTACTGTCAGGAACCTGTGGCTTTGGATGGCATGCTGTATCAATGGTAGATGTAGCATTACACTGAGTACTATCAGGAGGCTGAGATTTACGAGGACGTCCCCTACCACGTTTAGGCTGTGTTTCAGTGGATGAACCTGAAGGAATATTTTTACGGAGACGACCCCTGCCTCGCTTAATTGAGGTACCCTGTGGATCAACATCTGAAGTATCAGAATCCAATTGTATGGACCTGGATTCAGGCTGATCTGATTTGCGAGGACGTCCCCTACCACGTTTAGGCTGTGTTTGGATGGATGTATCTGATGGAATATTATTTTTATGGGGACGTCCCCTCCCTCGCTTGGTTGAGTTACACTGTGTATCAACATTTGAAGGATCAAAATCAAATTGCATGGACCCTGATTTAGGGTTATCATCATTCATAGATGGCTCTGGAATGGGTTCATTACTCAACAAGTCATGAGATCTCCCTGGGTACTCAACTACATCAGTTGGAGGAGTGGGACGAATCACATCAACATTATCACACCACTGCAATAGCTGTTGATAGAAGGGATCAAGGTGGATGGCAGAGGGATCAAACTCCCATAAAACTAGATCACTTAGATTTCTGACTCTGCTTAAAGCTACATAGGCTTGGCCAGAGGCAAAAAATCTCTCACCCAAGCATACTACTGCCTTTTGAACAGTACAGCCCTGAACTCGATGCACTGTCACACCATAGGCTAGCTGAAGGGGAAACTGCTGACGTAGTATGCTGTAAGATGCCCCACGGATTTCAATCCGCTGTCTGAACCTAGGGACAGGATACTTGTGGGCTGGATTGGCAAGCTTGGCTATAACAATGCAACTAGGATGGAGGGAGGTGACAACAGCTAGAGTACCGTTGACCCAACCTCCATCAATGTTGATATTACGCCTTAAAACAACACGGGCACCCACTTTGAGAACTAATTCATCGGGAAGTCGCTCACGATACTTAAGAACTGTTTGCTTGTCGGCCTCTCTTAGTGGGTGGCCATGATGGTCAGTGTCTAAGGCTTCATACACACTCTCTCTTCCATCAATTCTGTTGATACAGAGATCATTAACCTCATCACACTCCTTTCTAGTGCTACAGATCACAACAGTCCTATCTAACTGTATGTTATCCATATCCCGAGGCTGAACTATACTTCTCAGAACATCAGTGACTTCTTGGTCACACACACCCATCCTGACTTTAGTCAAGACACTAGTAAGTACAGGATCCTAGGACCTTTTGATCTCTCGGAGGACTAAAATTGAAAATGTACGCCAAAGATGGGTACCAAACAAATCACTCCTACCCACAGCAGGCAACTGGGCAGGGTCCCCAAGCATAACAACATGCCTGCCACCCCAAGGTAGCCTTGATGCACCATGTTTGGCAAACTTTCTACAGAGACCCTCTGCTACACGGAAAAGGTAATAGTCCAGCATACTGAACTCATCAATGACTATTACATCAGTCTTCCTCAATTTGGTTACCTCCACAGTGCCATTCTCTAATGTGCTTTGGCACTCAATATCCAAGGAAAAGAGTTGTAGCTCCTATGAGGTGAGCAGCAACACCACTAGGAGCCACCTTTGTAACAACTAGGCCTTTGGACCTGGCTAACTCAATTAAACCCTTCAATAGATAGGACTTACCAGTTCCAGCTGGCCCCACTATGGCTGCATGGACCAGTTTGTTCTGGTTGAACTGACCCTCCACCCACCTGTAGGCCCTTAATTGGGACTCAGTAAAAGTATTAACAAGGATGCTCAAATCAGCACCAAAACTGGTAGGGAGTAGGTCACCCATATCACTGTGAGGGTGATTCAACATATGGTCAGATACAGTAGCCTCAGGCTCATCCTGCTCACCAAGGACAGGAATATCACTCAAAAATATGTCCGCTTCTTCTTCAGATAAGAAGCCATGCTCAATATACAACTGTGCTAAGGATCTCAACTGGTCTGTGTGAAACCCCTTGAGATTGCTGACTGCAAGCAAGATAGTGCATCAAGGTGGGCATCACACATTCCACTTTCGGCACAGAGCTCTACCCAAGACTTGGGAGGATTCAAAACAACCTCATGGTGTTCTGTCATGGGCACACTGAGTAGATACTTCTGTTGATAGTACTTCTCAGTATCATCACCAATGGAACTGATGAATCGGTGTCTAGTAATGACCATTTTGGCCCGCCTAATCCAATAGTGACCCACTCTGTCGGCTAACATGGTACCAGGGGGATATGTGCTCAAAACAGACACCACTTCATCACTGGGATTGGCTTCCATAAGCCAGTGTTTTGAATTCAGACCACTCTCTAGGTCAGGGTGGTAAAAATCAACTACTTCAAAAATGCCATTTGCAGTAATAATGGATTCAAGGGGGAAATCATTACATTCCTCACTCTGTTCATCTACATGTATTCCAGACTCAGTATAAAACTGCACAACAGCTTCAACCACTATGGGGGCTACATCATGTGCCTTCAAGCACCTTTTCAAGGCTAAAAGATGAATCTGGAAGCTACATTCAGAGAGTAAATCAGCAAGAAGTGCCTGAGCTGATTCTAAGGCTGATTTGGCATCCAAGTAACCACTGAAATCATCAGCACCCTTGCATTTGATAACACGCCGACTATTTGCCCGTGCTGCTTTTTTCTGCTCATCTTGGTTGGCAGAACGCCACCACTGATAAAACTCGGGGTAAGTGAGTGAATCAAGCTGAGTAGGCCTCTTCATGGATCAGGTAGGTTTCTAGCTTGGTCTGCAAGTAAATGTCCTCACTATCCTCAGAGAGCGAATCAAGTTCAAACTTTGGCTTCAGCATTCTTTGGCAAGGATTGAGCTCAGTCTGCAGAAATATCACTTGCCTAGACATTTGATTCTGGTGGAAGCCCATGAGCACATCAAGCACTTCCACTGAGCCAACAACACGTGTTCTGAGAAATCTCTGTGGATCACTGCACTTCTCTGGGAGCTCTATCTTCAGACTAGGCTCAGGTTTTGAGATATACTTGGCCAAGTACATGGACACAATCTGTATGTTGTGAGCTGCACCCCAGAGGATAGCTATCTCGGGGTTGTAAGGTACTACATTTTTATCTTCGTCATGTCGACGCACATACAAGTACCTAACTCCATCTTCATCAAGACAGACAGTTTCATGGGGGACTTCAAATGGAAACCCATACTTGCACTTGGTCAGTACCTTCCCATGACTACCCTTGAAACAACGGGATGGGTAACATGTTTTGTGCTGGAGCATGTTTTCAACAAGTTTCCTAAGGTAGGCAGCCCTCACATCACTAGTATCAGCTGCACGTGGCATCTCTGCCATCACAGCATGCGGAGGTGCAGTCCCTGGCTCTACCCAGATCAACATGTGCCAGTGAACTGCACCTCTGCGCTGGTACTCTTTCTTGACAATAGAATCAGTTACTACTCCAAGTGGGCCACCTTCTGGTGATCTTAAAATGCTCATAAACCAGTCATATCTCTTCTCTGCAGCTAGTACAGAGATTTGAGGTTTGAATCCGACAGTCTGCCTATCAGAGAGGTCTTTGGCCAGATCTTGCACCTCAAGCTCACTAGCACATGCACCCCACCCATCTCTTAAAGTGGCTTGCACTTGGGGCCACCCATCATAGGCTGTGAGGGTGAGGAAAAAGTTAGGCAAACCCCTCTGTTCTACAAAGGCTACAAGATCAAGGCCAAATGACCTCCAGAACTCCTTGCTACCAGGAATAATCCTTGGAATTTCAGTCCCATAGACTGAGTATGGATCAGATGGGCCAGATACTCGTTCTGCAGTCAGGGGCTCAGATAGACTTTGTACTTTTACAACTTTACGGGCCTCATGCATGCGGAGGCGGACTTTCAGCATGTAGTCATACTTAAAGAAAGGATACAAACGATCCTCTGCATAAAACCCACGCACATCAAAGAGCCTCATCTTAACATGGACGTTAAATGGAATGGGGCACTTGTGATACCATCCCCCATAGCCCCATGGGTGGAGGTGTGGAAAAGCCTTGCAATCAAGGAATTCTTCTCCATACTTAGCCTTGCATAGGTTAACTATGCTTTTTGCTAATTCAGGACGGGGATACTGACGGCCCGCAATATCATCGTGCATATCACCCCGTATGACAGGAAAATCATCAAAGTATTTTGCATCCAAAGGGAATGCCATGGCAGCAGCCTCATCTTCCAAAAGCTTTTCAAGTGATATACTTTGGTCCTCTAAAAGCTTGGGATTGATGAAGCTGGGCTTACAGTATCGCATAAGTGTCTTATACTGGGAAAAAAATTTGGAATAAAGGTGGTTGTTTGCATGCATCCACTGTACTGCCCTTTTGATACGCAAGGACGATGCAGGTGAGGGACTCTTCTCCCAGATGTCACTGTCTTTAACAGCTAGGAAACCAAACAGACCATGGTAATGCTTATCGAGTTTGGTGATAGCATTCACTTCACCTTGAAGATGGCGATATTGAGTCATGCTTGCCTCCCTGACAGTACTGGAAAATAAGCCACAGACAGACATTTGTCCACGTTCATATTGGTTTGCTAGAGACTGTATCTCTGTGGGAAAGCTCATATCCCATTCACTGACAGGCTTCACTTTTAAATTAGGATCAAAGACACACCCAACATGCTGGTTTGATGGAATAGTATTGGACCTACAATAGGCACAGGAGTACCATCGCTCTTTAGTTGATGTACCCCTCTCAGTGTAAACAAATCCCGCAGTACAGCTAGGTACAGCTCGCAAATAAGCACTTGCAGGCGCCTCATCTTCACTCATGCCACTGGGTTTGTCCACAAGGAAGGTATGGACAGTATCAACAACATGCCACAACAGATGCCCACACCCGTAACACACAGCTAAACCCAGTGGCTTTTGATCAAAGGTACGCTGCTGTGAAATTCTACGAGAACATGCATCTAGGAGCTCATCGTCAATGTTCACCAATTCATTTGAGTGACACCAATCACGTGGAAGCTCTATAGCATTGTGAAACTCGGGGCATCGCCTAGCTTGTTGGGTAGTACCACTAGGACGACCTCGCTTCCTAAAACACTCCCCACAACTAATACAAACCATTGCGCGAACATTGTTCGCTTCGCCACATGATTTACACAGCTTTGCAGGTACAGGCATTAGTATCGCTATGGTCTATACTAATACACCGTGAATTATCAACAAGTAGTCAAATGATTACTTTATTTCACACTTACAACAGTTGGTAGACGAAGAAAAGTTCGATTGTGCACTCCTGGTCTTGATTCTTTTCAGAAACTGACAGTCAAGAATACATGCACGAGGAACAGAACGCCAAAGCGCTACGCATGCGCACATGCGCTTATATGCAAGTACATTCTAAATAACGCACAGTGGGGCAGCAAACATTGCAAATTAATGGCTTCCTATACAAACATATGGGGAAACTTTAAAGTGCCATAACTATAATTTTAAGGTGTGAATCAAAATTCCCCAGGGTCAAATTTCTGGTTTCGACCCATTCTGCGTGCCCACATAAAAATTATCTCCCCAAGTGCTCCCAAACTGGCCGTGAATTTTTATTTTATTGTTTTTTCTACTTAGTGTGTAACAAGGAGACCAGAACACTAAGCAGAAAAAAAATTGTTCGAAAACCGCCACATAGTTGAGCTGGATGCATAGTAGAGCCATACAATGCAAGCAGGCAGCCTGTATACCAATTTTGACCAAAGTGGGTAATGGTCGTCACGTTAATGTGCGCGCGTGGCCCCGCCCCTCACGTAGAAAACATTGTAAATGCATGGCTTCCTATACAAACATATGGGGTAACTTCAAAGGGCCGTAACTTTAATTCTGAGGCGTGAATCAAAATTCCCCAGGGTCAAATCTCTAATTTCGACCCATTCTGCGTGCCCACGTAAAAATTATCTCCCCAAGTGCTCCCAAACCCCCCGTGAATTTTTATTTTATTTTTTTTCTACTTAGAGTGTTTAATTTCTACTTAGTGTATAATAAAGTGATCAAAGCATAGATGAAAGCTTCTTCAAAGCAAAACCACTTTGACGTCATCACTTCAAAGTGCCGACGGGACCGCAACTATTGTGTGGGCCAGGTTTTCTTATCGGTAGCCTAACCGCCGCCAATGAATTATTCATATCTCTATTTAGCCGAAACACGGTCCATGCAAAATTGTTGTAAATTTACAACAATTTGTGACCGAAAGGGATAAAGAATTGACAAGGCCAGTTATGAGACTTCAACACATACTTAACATCATAACTTCACTCAGGAACAAGATATAAAGATGAAACTTTCACCAAAATGATCTGCAGAAATTTTCGGTTCTGTAAGATGCAAGAGTGAAATGCATTTCTAAGGTTTCAATGTTGGTTTGACATCGCTATCAATAGACAGAACTAGAGTGCTCCCAGACAGATGGCAATGGTTCACTGAATCTCATTTCATCCACTACATGCAATGTGTGGACCATATCCCATAAAACGCAAGTGGTAGGGATCGCAAGGCCACACCCATTTAACCACAATGCCCCCAGAGCTCTCCATTTCTCACTTACTTACAGACAAAACAGTCCTACCAGCACCAGAAACGAAGGACTTTGCTGGTACACAGGAGCGCATTTGCAGCGCTAGCACCTAGGCTAGCTGCTGGCTTAATTAGAATAAATTTGTGTTGCGCCGTCCCATGACCATGCCCACTTCAATCTCGGATCGGTGGCAAATCGTGCAATTCTCCCGCACATATGAAGAACTAGTGATCATTTTGCATAGAGGTATGAATACTGTCACAGATTAACAGCTACTGACACGTTTCTAGGTGCAATTTTGCTTTAAAAGTTACTGGTTTTTGGCTTACTTTTGCTTCTCGTTCACAGTAGAACTGAATTTTCAACTATCACAACCCAGAACCATAAAATTCAACCTTTTTGGATCAGTTTGATACTAAAACTGTGTGCTTTTGTTAAAGTTATCTTGCGTCATTTTTGGGTCGAAATTATCCACTACGTACTTTTTTTACATTATCAAGTATAGGGAATGATTTTGGGGTCATCCAAACTTTATGAATATCTAAAAATATAACCAAAATATCAAAAATCACAAGTCAGTACCATAATATTTGATCTTTCCTGATCAATTTGATACCTTAAGTGTATGAATTAACCATTGTTAAGCCGCGTCATTTTTGGGTTGAAGTTGCCAGATGTATAGTAACAAGTGCAGATCAGCCAAATTAAAGCCACAAAAGAATGGGAAACAGAGTACTATATGATTAGGTTATCAGCAACTGCCTATATACAATGATTCTAAAGCTAGAAAATCATCCAGTATGATTTACTATGTTACTAGCTATACTGCCCTGTTCTAGTGTACTATATCACAGCAGTGGCCACACCCCCATAGAGCTTATTAACATGCATTGACACTACAAAGGTGTGATGATCACTTTATAGTACACACTTCTTGATATGAAGGAAGCACTAAGGACGGGGATTGGGGTGCGGTTGATTAAGTACCGGTGAGCCCTTGATGCACCAGCTGTAATTTGTCCGAAATTCAGAGGTCGAATTTTCACTTTGCGGACCCTACTGTAGGGGGCTGGGCCGTGCGCCTATGGCGCGCGGGTTTCTCGGTACATAGTACATATACGTAAACGGAATTCATAGTATACCCCTTTCGGTCACAAATTGTTGTAAATTTACAACAATTTTGCATGGACCGTGTTTCGGCTAAATAGAGATATGAATAATTCATTGGCGGCGGTTAGGCTACCGATAAGAAAACCTGGCCCACACAATAGTCGCGGTCCCGTTGGCACTTTGAAATGATGACGTCAAAGTGGTTTTGCTTTGAAGAAGCTTTCATCTATGCTTTGATCACTTTATTAAACACTAATTAAACACTAAGTAGAAAAAAAAAAAGAATTTATATAATTAATTAATGTTTGGGGGGTTGGGGAGTACTTGGGGAGATAATTTTTACATGGGCACGCAGAATGGGTCGAAACTAGAGATTCGACCTTGGGGAATTTTGATTCACGCCTTAGAATCAAAGTTACAGCCCTTTGAAGTTTCCCCATATGTTTGTACAGGGAAGCCATGCGTTTGCAATGTTTCCGCCCACGCGCGCACAGTAACGTGACGACCTTTACCTACTTTTTGTCAAAATTGAAATTTAGGCTGCCTGCTTGCATTGTATGGTTCCACTATGCACCCAGCTCGATTATATGGTGGTTTTTGAAAAATTTTTTTCTGCTTAGTGTTCAGGTCGCCTTGTTAAACACTAAGTAGAAAAAAAAAGCAAATTTAAATAAATAATCTAATTCATGGGGGGTTTGGGAGCACTTGGGAGGACAATTTTTACATGGGCACGCAGAATGGGTCGAAACTAGAGATTTGATCCTGGGGAATTTTGATTCACGCCTTAGAATTAAAGTTACGGCCCTTTGAAGTTACCCCCATATGTTTGTATAGGAAGCCATGCATTTGCAATGTTTTCCGCCCACGCGCTACGTGAGGGGCGGGGCCACGCGCGCACATCAACGTGACGACCATTACCCACTTTGGTCAAAATTGATGTATAGGCTGCCTGCTTGCATTGTATGGCTCTACTATGCATCCAGCTCGACTATGTGGTGGTTTTCGGCCTTTTTTTTCTGCTTAGTGTTCTGGTCTCCTTGAAAAAAAAAAAAAAAAAGCAAAAGAGTGGTCTTGTAGGCGATGTATGTGTTAGTATTGTCTCATGACTCGATTACTTTGCTTGCATTCCCTCTCTGGGCTGCATTTGAGCTGCATCTTGAGCAACCGTTTGCAGAGATCGATAATTGGGGCGTGGCTCGTTCGGTTTCCCGGCAACAACCGCAGCCTGGTCGACCCTGTACCTAACGAAGGCCTGCTGGGTGAGCTCATGAATTTTCTGTGACCAAAAGGGTTAGAGGAGTCCCTGCTGTTGGTGTTCCGTGATAAAATTCCAGATTTCATTGTAAACTTTGCATCATAACTTCACTCAAGAAGAAGATATGAAGATGAAACTTTCACCAAAATGATCTGCAGAAATTTTCGGTTCCATGAGATGTGAGTGAAGTGCATTTCTAAGGTTTCAATGTTGGTTAGACATCGCTATCTATAGACAGAAGTATAGTGCTCCCAGCCAGATTGCAAGGGTTCACCGAATCTCATCTCATCTGCTACATGCAATATGTGGACCATATCCCATAAAACGCAAGTGGTAGGGATCGAAACGCCACACCCATTTAACCGCAACGCCCCCAGATCTCTCCATTTCTCACTTACCTACAGATAAAACAGCCCTGCCAGCACCGAAAACGAAGGACTTTGCTGGTTCACAGGGGCGCATTTGTAGCGCTAGTACCTAGGCTAGATGCTCGCTTAATTAGAACAAATTTGTGGTGCGTTGTCTCGTGACCACGCCCACTTTATTCTCAGATCGGCGGCAAATCACGCAATTCTCCCTCAAAGGAAGATGTAAGGAGGGGATTTGGGGTGCAGTTGATTAAGTACCGATGAGCTCTTGTTGCGCCAATTATAATTTATCAGAAATTCGGAGGTCAAGTTTTCACCTTGCGGACCCTACCTGCGGGGGCTGGGCTAAATTGCATAGTATTAGCTATATGAACGGCTAAGGGTAGGTAGGGTTTGGGTTTAGGGTAGTGTTTGACACACAAGGGTTAGTACTACTATTGTCTATAAAGTCGTGACATAAGAGCAACTGGCAGTGGCGTTCACGGTGGTGTAGTGGTTAGGGCTCTGGTGTACGAATTGATGTACCCAGTTCGATCCTCGCTCAATTCATTCATTCTCTTTTTTCCCTTATACTCTGGAAATTTTCTAAGTGAGGGAGGCGCGCGCGGGTTTCTCGGTACATAACGCGTTAACGGGATTCGTATACTATACTATATTATACCGCGCCGCGTACCGCGTACCGGATAACCGATATAATAATAATAATACAATTAAAAGAATTGCGCGCGCAAGTGTTCGCGCGTCTTTTACTATTGCATCATCAATATGCACTTTGATTGGTCAACTGTAATTGTAGGCGCGGCGCAAGTCCCGCCAAAATGGCCACAACTAGGATAGTATGGATACATGGAGTCCACTTTTGTCCAAGTTGGTATTAAAGTTATCAAGACCAGACGGAGTTAGTCTTAATCTGAAGAACAGCAGCTTGTGGGAAATTATGAAGGTATATGATCGTACGAAGCGCCAGAACTCGAGGCATGGCCGGCCCACCGAAACAGTGTACCATCATGACGAAACTGTGAAGTGCAATTGAGATCATAAACAGATATTAAATGTTGAAGTTCTGTGAATACATCTAGTTATAGTTTGTTTTCTTGGGCTTGAAGGGTGGCCATCTGGAGAGAATCGCACACAAACGGTCGCGATTTCACCAAAACTTTTGAGGCTTTCAGTCGGCCATAACTTCCACCTGTACAACAGGGAAACTTCTAGAGAAAAAGTACACGTTCATTCCGAACTTAGCTATAAATACACGAGTAGTTTAAGGTACCATTAAATTGCGTGGGCGTGAGGTGGGGATATGACCCCCAAACCACATCAAAGTCATTAGTGAGGTGCATGTTGTGTAACCACGCCCTTTTAATTGCACAGGTCTCAGGGGTGTGGCTGCTAGAGCCGGAAGTGTTCATTTAATATCCTCCATGGACCGGAAGCCGAGCCGGAAGGGAGGGGCCAGGCCACGCCCAAAACAGCCCCACCCTGTTCCCCAAGGACCACCATTCTCAATCAAGTGCCTACTAACCACCGGATGTCCACCGGAAGCCCACAATCAATCCCAATTAAAACACACAGCTTCCTCAAGGCCAAAACACACACAAACACTTGGAGGCCGTTCTGCCACACCGCCCACGCAAGAGCTCACCTCATTTCCTGTGTGGGCGGAGTAACAACACGTCATCGCAACCACATCCGCTTCAAACCATCGTCAGCTTCCGCACGGCCGTACAGACCCCTCGATCGCACCGCCGTACAGTGCCTCATTAACAGACATGGCCTCACCTTTCACCTCCTGCCACGCCCCCAAAGCCTCCTGGACGGGTTCAAAGGTCACCACCGCATCCGGGACACGCCCACCTATCGCCGCAGCCAAGTCCCCGGCCCCGATGTCCAAGCACTGGCCCGTGAAGCCACGCCCAATCGGAAGCAATAAAACCTGCATTAACGCACACGCACACACTCCACACAGTGCCAGGAACACGCCCACATGCTTAATTAGGCCTAATTAGCTTTTTTTTTTTTTTTTTTTTTTTTTTTTTTGTCGTTGCGGTTAATAGTTAAGCAAAAATGCTTTGATCTTGCTTTGATGTGGGCAATTACCGGCCTTTTCTTCAGGGGCCACTTCCGGTCGCTAATTACACGCGCATAATCATCCCTGGCCGATTCTGGACACGCCCACCTTCGACCAAAAGCACTCGTATGGCCTCTTCGGCCACGCCCCTTCACGATTCGCTAATTGAATTAGCCATTCCTGACGCTCACGCCCACGCAATTAAATGGTACCTTAATAGAGGCTGTGCAGTCAGAAGAAGGATGGATATTTAAGTGGGCTACGCCGCGTAACGAGAAGGTAAATCACTCACAAATTACGCCACTTTAATATCTGGACATGTTCATTTTCATGGTTGTACGAAGAGGCCAGCCTACAGTGATCCTGATCTGAATGCACTTGAACTTGCGTACTGGACTCACTGTCACACAACTTCGGATCGGGCGTATTTTTTTTTTTGGACGCGCTTTCGACTTAGACTTTTCTCCAAGTCTTGGGTCAAAGGTCAAATGTGGGCGTGTTTAACCCTTTCGTGACGATTCTGGGCTCACTGGATGTCCAGAAAAGCTACTTTGAGGATGTACAAAGACACAGGGACAACTAGCGTCGTGTTTTATGGACTGTACATAGAATTCTGCGTTTCGATGACTCCATGGTACCTCACATGAAGCTGCACTTCGCGTTTAAGGGGATGTTTGAACTCGCTTGAGTCTCGATTTTTTGTTTCGGCAGCAGGGAAAGAATTCAGCGGTACTTAATCCAGCTGATAGTCCAAATCAAGTCTCTATCTAGTGCAAACTGTGAGACAGACTGATTGGGTAATCGAAGATGGACCAGTTGTCCTTCCAATCCTCAACAGGCACCAAACAGTGTCTTCTGACGCCGACTAACACCTGAAAGAACACTAAAAGCCTTTCTCAAGCAAGATTATACACTTATAGGAGCTCTACAATTTACTGCAGATGCAGAGCAAGACCAAACAGAAGTATGAATGCTGAGTAGATACATGACGAGCTCCATGCTCCCCTTGAGACAAAGAGTAATAACTACAGGTAGTACACGAGGATCTCTACAAGTCTCTTCAGATGCAAAGCTGAGTGTAAATGTCGGATGAACCCCACAAGCCTCGGATGGAACTACAGATGCAGTCAGAGATACACGATTAGTTCCACGAGCCTCTTCAGACGCAGAGCAACACCCAACAGAACATTCAAGCTGAGTGTAAATGTCGGATGAGCCCCACAAGCCTCTGATGGAACTGCATATGCCGTCGGTGATACATGATTAGCTCCACAGCCTCTTCAGATGCAGAGCAATACCCAACAGAACTAAAAGTGCCTTCTAGTTGAGTAAAAATACAGGATGAGCTCCACAAGCCTCTTCAGCCACAGAGTGTAACACCTGATGGAACTACACATGCTATCAGAGATACTTCACAAGCCTCTAGAGATGCAGAGCAACACCTAACAGAACTACTACAAATGCTTTGAGACTCACGCACAGAAATTAAAGACATATCAGGGTCTTCACGATAACCTAACCTATGAGTAATAACCTCTTCACTGACTGATACTGTAACACTTATATAGTAAATAGCTAGCAATTGAGATGCAGCGATGAAAACAAGTTTGCAACAGTAACTCGTTAGCGCTCAAAACTTCAAGAGCATAATATTATAACTCCTCTCACAGTAACCACTTAGAGTTGATGATATGATCAACAGTGATTTTATTGAACTCTTCTTGTTAGGCTGTGTGTTATCCTGTTGCACATTATCATGGTAGGAAGTCATAATTACTTATACAAGTATTAAACACCACACGAATATCTTAATTTAGAAACCCCTGGTCTCATTTAATTCTTCTGACTATTCTTAGCTGCCATCATTGCATGTACAGAGTGTGTAAATAATCACAAACTGACAACCCAAAATAACAGTTAATAGTTCTTCCTGTTGTGCTTCCTTCATGACATCCTTTGAGTGTATGTAAGAACAGTCTGTGTCTGAAGAGGCCTGTGGACCTCGTACACTCAGCTTGAAGGCACTTTTTGTTCTTTTGGGTGTTGCTCTACATCTGTAGAAGCTTGTGGAGCTAATAGCGTATCTCTGACGGCATCTGTAGTTCCATCAGGTGTTACTCAGTGTCTGAAGAGGCTTGTGGAGTTTGTCCTGTATTTTTACTCCGCTTGAATGCACTTTTAGTTCTGCTGGGTGTTACTCTGCATTTGAAGAGGCTCGTGGAGCTAATTATATATCTCTGATGGCATCTGTAGTTCCATCAGAGGCTTGTGAAGATCATCCAATGTTTACACTCAGCTTGAATGTTCTCTTGGGTGTTGTTCTGCGTCTGAAGAGGCTCGTGGAGCTAATCATGTATCTCTGACTGCATCTGTAGTTCCATCAGAGGCTTGTGGGGTTCATCCGACATTTACACTCAGCTTTGCATCTGAAGAGACTTGTAGAGATCCTCGTGTACTACCTGTAGTTATTACTCTTTGTCTCAAGGGGAGCATGGAGCTCGTCATGTATCTACTCAGCATTCATACTTCTGTTTGGTCTTGCTTTGCATCTGCAGTAAATTGTAGAGCTCCTATAAGTGTATAATCTTGCTTGAGAAAGTGTTCTTTCAGGTGTTAGTCGGCGTCAGAAGACACTGTTTGGTGCCTGTTGAGGATTGGAAGGACAACTGGTCCATCTTCGATTACCCAATCAGTCTGTCTCACAGTTTGCACTAGATAGAGACTTGATTTGGACTATCAGCTGGATTAAGTACCGCTGAATTCTTTCCCTGCTGCCGAAACAAAAAACCGAGACTCAAGCGAGTTCAAACATCCCCTTAAACGCGAAGTGCAGTTTCATGTGAGGTACCATGGAGTCATCGAAACGCAGAATTCTATGTACAGTCCATAAAACACGACGCTAGTTGTCCCTGTGTCTTTGTACATCCTCAAAGTAGCTTCACAGCGATTTTCTGGACATCCAATGAGCCCAGAATCATTAATCGTCACGAAAGGGTTAAACACGCCCACATTTGACCTTTGACCCTAGACTTGGAGAAAAGTCTAAGTCGAAAGTGCGTCCAAAAAAAAAAAGAATTCCGTTATGTACCGAGAAACCCGCGCGCCATAGGCGCACGGCCCAGCCCCCGTAGGGGGCTGGGCTAAATTGCATAGTATTATATGAACGGCTAAGGTTAGGTAGGGTTTTGGTTTAGGGTAGGGTTTGGCACACAAGGGTTAGTACTACTATTGTCTTTAAAGTCGTGACAAAAGAGCACCTGGCAGAGGCGTTCACGGTGGTGCAGTGGTTAGGGCTTTGGTGTATGGATTCATGTACCCCGCTCTATTCATTCAATTTCTTTTTTTTTCCTTTATACTCTGGAAATTTTCTAAGTGAGGGAGGCGCGCGCCACACGTGATCAATAAAACGTCATCTTCACGCGCGGGTTTCTCGGTACATAACGGGATTCAAAAAAAAATACGCTCGGATCGGACGAACCTTGAGGGTGGGGTCTGGGGACTAGATCGATATCACGCCGCTTCATCCGGAAGTATGACCACACCCACCAATTAATACCTGTAGCTAGCTTTTGGTGCAGCGGCATGATTGTTCTCAACGGGGGCGGGGGCTGCTTGATAGCTAATTGACCTGGGCCGGGATTAGTTGGGCTTTGAAAGAGCTAGCTATTAAGCTGCATAAACCCCCAGGCTCCCCATTTCAATTTTCAAATCAAACAATATTGCCAACATTGGCTGTTAATGTTTGATGGTAAACCTAAAAAGGAGGAAGGAATGTGGATAATCTATGAAATGAGACATAATTTCAAGTATGAGCTTAGAATTTGAAATACATGTACATTGGATTGATTTTTCAAATTAATATTAACCGTTTGCTGCCCCACCCCATTCAGCACTTTCAATACTATCAACCTGTGATGTTCGGGTTATAGAGTAAGATGGCCTAATGACCTTTGGCCTTGTGACTATGGCCAAATGGCCTTATAAGCTAAGCGAGCAATTTATCTCTGTTTGAGGTGGGAAGGACTACTACTCCAGATCTCTTGCTGATCAGTGAAAAGAGCAGGTACACATGCATTCGTTTGATCATGCTGGTGCTATTATCTATGGTGCAATTAGATTCTTCTGAGATAATTAGTCCCCATAATAACGGTGTACATACATGTAGTAGCGATCTAGGCCCCCACCTTTTGGGGTCCCCTTCGGCCCCATATCTCTAGGGATACATGCCCCCCAGGAGTCATATCACTGTTATGTACAGATATCCTAATTAGATTATCGGCGCGTGATTATGACGCAATCACACGCGCATTGGTATTGTGGGAGGGGCTGGGGGGGTTGGGGATGGGTTGCCAATGGTTAGCAGGGTTAGTCTCTAGGGTTTGTCTATGAAAGGGGGAAAATAGTGATTGGCAGCATGCAGTGACAACAGCGGTGGTGTTGTGGTTGGGACTCTTGTGTGTGGAACAGAATGTAGCGGGTTTGAATCTCACTTTATACTTTCACTTGTTGAAATATTTCTAAATTCTCGTAGGATCACTGATGTCTGTACATAACAGGGGGGCCTATATCGTTGGGAGGCCCATATCGCTCCTACAACAGTATCCTATCAAGTTACACGACAGTTGAGTCCAACTTAACGTCAGTAATATATTTGTGTCATTCTGAATACGTATACATGACAGTATCATTCTTGGGCATCTGTGATTAAACACTGGTACATGCCTGAACTCCTAAATCTTGTTAATTTAATATTATGGTAGCAACATCCAATGCCCCCACAAATTATGGCCAGTACTCAAAATGACACAAAATTGATAATGAGATGTCATTTACTCATAATATTATTAGCTAATGCCATTATTGTTATTGTACGATTTCTAATCGCAGCTGAGTAGCTAAATTATTGGAGTTACCCTGTCATGTAGGTAGACACATGTTGCTGACGTTAAGTTGGACTCAATTGTTGTGCACCTGGATAGGATACCATTATTATGGATCTCAGAACTTTTTAGCAATTGCACCAGCATGATCAAATGAGTGCATGTGTATCTATAATTTATTTTCAATGATCAGATACTCATAGTTTAACATTAAGATCATTCCCAGCAAGAGACCTAGGGACAGGCTAAAGTAGCTAATTTATCCCACATCAAAAATTAATAGAGATAAATTGCTTGCTTAGCTTAAATTGCCATATGCATTTGTCCATAAAGCCACAAGCTTAAGGCCAAAGACCATTAGGCCGTCTTATTCTAACCCCTGGTGTTCTACATCATGCAATCATCTGGCCAGCTAGACTCATAGTAAAATCAAAACTGGAGAGGAAGATAAGAGTCTCATAGTCAGGTCCATGTCTCAAGCAGTTTGGCACAGGATTTGAGTCCATAATATTATGCTACAGAAAACCCCAAAATTAATTTGAAAAATCAATCCAATAATCATACTTGAAACTATGTCTCATTCCATAGATTATATATCCATATTACTAGGCATCCCTCCCCCTTACTTGCTTGAGCATTTTTAATCAAATATTAACAGCCGCTGTTGGCAATATTGTTTGATTTGAAAATTGAAATGGGGAGCCTGGGGGTTATGCAGCTTAATAGCTAGCTCTTTCAAAGCCCAACTAATCCCGGCCCAGGTCAATTAGCTATCAAGCAGCTAGCCCCCCCCCCCCCCCCCCTGTAAAGACAATCATGCCACTGCTAGCTGATGTCTGACAATGATACATACACTTGCACTCAACATGAACAACAGATACTAATTGGTGGGTGTGGTCATACTGCCGGCATGAGGGGTGAAAAGAGTAAATCCCGTGGACGACGTATCACTACATGCATACAAACATACAATGCATGTTATTATAAGTACAGGAATTTTCTTGTAGTACTGATTAGTGTGGGGCTCGCCCCAATTAATCTTCCACCTTGCATTTTTTGCTTGCTGTTGATCATTTCCATGAATGGTGGGTGATAGGTAGTGTAGATCATGAATATTGAAGTTAAAAATCTTAATTAACTTTTAAGTTGCTCTGAGTTATTAACGGTTTTATTACATGGCATATCCAGGCCATCCCTACTTATAGAGCTCAAGTCTATTGACTCTATGATACCTACACCTCAGAGTAAGTAGTTAATACACTAAGTTGAAAAAGGAATAGGGAAGAAGAAAAGTCTTAGGGGTCTATAAAGCATATTATGCCACAATTTTTATATGAGCATGCAGAATTGGTCGAAACTAAGGATTACTTTTGACAATGGGGAATATTTCGATTCACAACTTAAAGTTGAAGTTATGGCCCTTTGAAGTTATTCCATAGGTTTGTATAGGAAGCCATGCATTTGCAATGTTTTCCGCCCACGTGCTATGTGAGGGGCGGGGCCACACGCGCACATCAACGTGACGACCATTACCCACTTTGGTCATAATTGATCTATATATAATATAGGCTGCCTGCTTGCATTGTATGGCTCTACTATTATATGCATCCAGCTCAACTATGCGGTGGTTTTCGGACAAATTTTTTTCTGCTTAGTTTGTGGTCTCCTTGAAAAAAAAGTTACTTTACACATTAATATGGATCACACCATGCATATGCACAATTAATTTTGTTTATCAGTATTATGGATCTAATATCTACAATGTATTAATCTCTGATTATTTGGGTGGCCTAGGTGGAATATTAAGCATATTTGGTTTTGGAGGCAATGCTGGTATTGGCTCATTCTCCACGGTCACTGGCATCTTTTGTCGGGTACAATCAATTCCTTGAGATCTGTGAGACAAAGATTTAACTGATTCAGTTGAGATCAGAGACTTTGGTGGAATTGGTGGTGGTAATTCTGCAGTAATAAAGTCGTCATCTTGAACTGGGCATGGTGGGATCCAAGTTGCTTCTACCTCAATCGGTAGTTTGCCTGCATGCATTGATACCAGTCAGGTATTTCATTATTGTTATTACTATTATTATTATACCAGTGGAGTAGACATTTTCAATATCATGTGCCAATTGTGGAAGGTTGACTGCTTTCAGAATTTTTGCTATATCATTCCAAGTTGGTTGTTTAGTGCTACTTCTCAGCCAGTAGTCCAGCATTTCAATAATGCAATCCTCGGGAGAACATTGCTTAACAAATTTATCCAGCACATCTTTACTTATTCCTACAGCCTCTCCGAACTGGTACCATCTAGGACCTACTTGCGGCCGTAGTTGAATCAGTAGATTATCCAGATTAACACGAAGTGATTCATCTGCATGTGCAACAAAACATTGATGCCTCACAACTACTATAGCATGTAAGAGCATGTATTACCAAGGGCTTATAGACCCCAGAGGGTTGGTATTACTTAATGATGACAATTAATGCAAATTTACTATACCATATAGCCGGAAATATTGGTGGGAATTAAAATGGTGGTTGAGCCCTAAATCGCTATTGCAAGAACATTGGCAGATTTAAATTTGGTGGTTTGGTATGGGATTGCCATACTTATAATATATGCGAGTAGGAAATTTTAATTTGGCGGTTATAATATAGACCGCTAAACCGCCAAATTTAATTCTCCGCCATATTTTCTGGCTATACGGTATATTGGTGTTGTACCATCAAAAGTGATTGGTGAATTTCTTTGTTTATCTGAGAGAGATTTGTGGTTTATTCTGGCGTATTCGATGGGAGTATCTTCAAGAGCAGGAATACTGAGCAGAGGGCGTTGCAATCGATTAAAGGACGACTGACCAATATCTGCATACACCAGACCCCTCTCAGCAGTCTTTTGTCCAAAATAATTAATAGTAATATTATCAAGTATATGAAGTGTATAACTTACATTGAAATTGTTGTTAACGTTATCACTGTATGTATGCGGAGGGCTTAATTCAACATCTGTATTGACACTGAGAATCCAAATCATTATTATCAAAACAAGCAAAGTCACATGCTAGCTCTTGGGAGTATAGAGCCTATAATTCCACACATTATAAGTAACATCATGGCTTTGATGTATGCGATGTGCCCCCCAACAGTGAACCATTGTTATCAACAGCCAGAAATGACTACAATAATTATTTACGTATAAGCACACAGAAAAATTACTTGTATAAACATGTGGTTTACCGCAACCAGATACAGATAACTAAGCCACCAGGAGTATACATGCAGTTGCATAATATTATCAGTAAGCAAGCCCCATGTTTTAGAATGGACTGATCATGAAACAAGGTACGAGGCTGTAGCTATCCTTACACTATCTAGTTACCTTTCAAATTCTGGTTTACAAGTTCTGTGCAAGGCAGACCACCCTATATTAGGAAGCAACATGTACTCCATCTAATCATAATACATGATATTTACCCCGCACACATGCACAAGGGGTAAAGTAATCGATTGTGATATCGTTGTTGTCATTAGCACAAAAATCGCCATATCTCAAGATGTAGGCGTCTAAGCGACTCATAAGCATAACAAATCAATCGAATTTGGCAAAAAACTGGCTTCAGTGTGCCTTAAATCGAGGAGCATGGTACACGAGCATCACTTTTGTTGGCCACCGTAGCCACGCCTATCAACAGTGCCTACTCAATGCATAATGCATGCCCATTAATTATGCTCATGTGCCCACCATCTGGTATGTGACTGATAAATTAAAGATCGAATGTTTTGCTTTGTGCTAGCTACAAAAGCTATGGCTACTGTCCGGATCCACTGACTGAAATCCAAAGCCCTATGGAACCAAATCATAATGTAAGATATAGCTATACTAATGTACAGAAAGAGATTGAGCAATGTGCACGCAGGGTATGTGCTCTACAGAGCTCTAGTTACATGTAAGGGATTCTTTCAAGGTGCAATTGCATATGTGAGATATGTTATACTCTAAAAAGCTAGGTTTCTAGTTTATGCATTAGTGTACCTCTGATTTTCTCCCTAAAGAGAAGACCAATCACCACAATCACAAAAAAGATGCTGAGTAGAATGACTCCAAACAAGCTTCCCACTATAGTGCCAACAAGTGGGAATTGTGGGAGCGGTGAAGCAGTTGTTGTTGTCACAGTGGTCGTACCTGATAGAAACCACACTGTTATATTATTATAATGTCACAAGCTACACAGAAATCTGTAACAATAATAATAATAATACCAGCACAATTCACTCTTGAAGGATCTGGAAACCAACTTCCATTAATGCACGTTGAAATATTAGATCCATTGAGTGTCCGTCCCAAAGGACAAACAAAGGTCACAGTACTTTCTTCTACAGCTGGTTCCATGAAATCAAAAACTTGTACAACATCACTAACCAGATCCTGTGGATTTCCACAAGTAGCTATATTATTGGAGGTATAACTTCAGTAAGCATGCTATCAATCAGAAATCTTTAACTCACAATAAGACACTTCTTTGAAGAAGATGGTTGTGCTATGTTGCCCACAAGATGACACTGTGACACTCACATTGTGTGGAGAATTGTAAGGGACCTTTATGTGAACTCTTGAGCTGGTAGAAAAATTCAGTGGTAGGTTTGGGACGACAGCAACTCGGTAGGAGTGAGTGGGGTCAGTTTTAATCCACTCCAATGTCAAGGTAACACCATATTTATCAAATGAATACTGCTCTGTCAAATTTATTCCATCAACTTCTATAGAAAAAATTACACTCAGTCTGTTTATCGTGTAGTGTGTACCTTTGGAGAGGTTTTTAATTAAAATTTGGCTATTTTTGGCAACTAATTATCCAGCAAATTCACCATACACACATGCCTGTGGTAGTAAGAAATTGAAATCCCCATGGAGCATTATTGGCACTTCCGTTATTTTTACTTTAGGTGAAGTATCATGATCAACTGTCAATAGCAGGGGCTGCTCAGCACATGACCAAGGCCACACCCACAAACTCCTCTGACAATTGGTTGTACAAAATTAAAAAATTACCTATCAATATTTCAGGAATGGCCAAATGCGGCCCCGGGGGCCGTTTGTGGCCCCTGACCAATTTTTTATGGCCCCTGACAGTAGTTGTGCTATGCATGAAATAGTGTACTCTAGCTACTCATAGCTATCTGAAATGGATGTGGTCTGCACATATCCATGATCATACTGCTTAGTAGCTAGCTATATACTGTGTATGAAATAGAGCTGCAATTGTTAATTATTGAAATGATGTGATCCTTTGAAACAGCTCTCCTTATGGATTGATTCAAGTGTATAGCTATATACCTCAAGCTTGAAATACAATCGGTGATTAATATCTGTTAACCGCACCTCACCTTTTAATGTAGTTGCAGTCAGGTGGGTCACAGCACACATTGCTAGCTATCATACTATACATTATATTTGGTGATGTACTGAAATGGCCCCGACGTGTATTTTAATATTGAGATGTTGGCCCATGACTTTCAGTACCTTGGCCACCCCTGTATTTTGAACTATCATGCTGTTCATGTTTCGAATATAAATGTGATCAATACCCCCGCTATAATAAATTACAAGTATAAAAACAATTGAATAAAATTGAAGGATGAAGTAGGGATGGCAGGGTCAAAAAGTACATAAATAAGATTGTAGGGATAATCATATCCACTATACATCCCTACACTTGCTTTTTGAGGGGTGCAAAAACAGTAATATCTTCCACATGCAAGTCAAGGGTGCTTAATGAACAAGTTAGGTGCTAGGCATAAGCGAGCTACTTGCTAGCGCGTGCAGCGCTAGTGCTCAGCTGAATAGATCATGGATGGCATGGAGCCTGTGCAAGGCTCGAGGAGCGGGGAATCGCCGAGGGCCAGGGAGCTATCACATGACTTCACCATGGCAACACATTCTGAGCATGCGCATTATATCACAAAATGGCGTATCAGACACGCCCAGTGTTGTCAATGTGCCGTACATACCCATTATTACGTAAATGTCAAGATAATGCGAAATTAGCGTGCCACTGCACTGTACGCTACTAAATGGAATGGATTTATACTCAAACAAAGATGAGAGATCAAGGCAATCTTGAGCTAGCCCTTTGAAACTATATAGAAAGAAAGAAAGATTGACAAATGACCATTTTTTGAACATCTGGTTCTCGCATATACAATTGAGTTGATGAATGATCTTGGTCTTATTAGATAACTTGCTATAGATTCTGATTTTCACACTTAGAAATTTTATGAAGTTACCTGTTTTGAGATATTTGGGTATTTGTAATGTATTACATATATGGCATATCCGTGCCATCCCTACTTATAGAGTCTATACCGACTCTATGATAATTATAGTCTCTGAGATTTCAGTTTAATATTATAATTGTGTGTGTGAAGGTACCCAATCATGAATAAGATAACCACGTGGCTAAAAAATGTTATACAATCAACATCAAATTATTTTCAATAATGCTAGTATCTCGACAATAAAGCTATTTAATTCAGTGGCGCTGGCCAGAAGTGAGCCTCAATTAGTATTGGGTATCTGTTTAGATCAAAACACTTGCCCACTACTAGTATGAAGTTCCCCCCCCCCCCCCCCAGCCCAAATACAATGCTGCGTAGTACATCTTATATACGTCTTAATTTCTCTATTTACCACAATATGCCAATTAGGGAGATGAAGGATGTGGGGCCAAATTAGTGCAAGTCCCTTTCAAGTTTTTAAGAGTCCCTCATCATAATCATTGCATGCATATTTCTTACTTCATGCAACGCTGTATAGTGTCATACCTTGGATTGGATTTCCATTTGAGATGTTGATAACTGTGATAGAAGATGATTCTGAGGTCAAAGAGTTTATACAATTCACTTGAGTGCCATTCAGGTGGTTGCTCACGGGACTGATCAGTAATCTTGATATGAGTGGAAAGCTGCTTTGAGGGGAGATTCTTGAAAAAGTGAGGTTGGTAGAGTTAATCAGTAAATGGAGTATCTGATCACTTGGACCAGCAGACTCTATGGCTCGGCTATGATTAATAGAGTTCGAGGTAGCTGCATTTTCAGGAATCAGAGTAATATTCCACACCAGTACAGCAAAGCTCCCAGTATCAGCTATAGTACAGTTCAACTCCAGTTGATCTCCACTGCACACTGTGGCTACCCCGGAAGGAGAGATGGTCACAGCACCTGTGTGGAAAAACATAGGTAGCTAGCTATTCAAGGCCTATGATGCCACGATCATGCATGCCTCACTGTTTAATAAGCGTGAGGTATGCAATAGTAGAACCCATGCTACGATATAATAATATGTATTCATACTCATTGTGACCATCTGCGATCGTAGTGTCTTCTGATTCACAGGATGAGTAGTCCTTTCACGCGTACGCACGCCGTGAACATAAAAGACAGGCTAGGGGGCTGGGGACGAGACTCGAGTACAGCATTGAGTACAGTAAAAAGTTTTAGGAAAAGTAGCGATGTCCAACCTCCAGTAAATCGAAAATATCTCAGCTCTGGCTAGAAGTACGCTCACGGAAAAAAAATTCGCTGGATAGCTCACTGAATGAGCTATCTACTGACGCCTTAACCGTGCAAATCGGTTCCGCGGAACCGCTGCTAGCTTAGTTTTTTTTTTTTTTATTGTATTACGTTTCTATGAGGAAAGTTCAGGTGGGCGTGGCTACGTAACGGTTTTATCTACGGACACGTTACAAACACCGTTGGATAGAGCTCGTGGAGAGCTACCTTCTGATACTCGAACATTGATATTCCACTGATAGATAATCCGCGGAAAAATCAGGAGGTTGGAAATCGCTAGGAGAAGGTCGTCAAACTACTAGAGAATGCACTTATCGGGTAACCCCACCCCACCGTAAGTGCACTGAAGAGCCATAAGGCCACTCCGAGTAACATTGAAAACGTGGGAGTGGCCTGGGGACGAGGCTAGGAGGATGCGCATGAGGGCGATCATCGATTCATCAGTATCCAATTTAATTTAGCACATTCCATATCACACAATATTTAGCACTTGTGGCTTTACGTTTTGACGACCATTACCTAAAATTGTGTTCTTGAGCATGCGCACTAAGAATTTGCACTGCTCAGGTGGCTCACTCATAACTAACAGGCACCAACAATGAATAAGCTTAGAAGTACTGCTCAAAAAAATAGGAGGAAGGGTGATGCAGAACAATGAATATCATTGGAGTGAATATCATTGGAGTGGCCTGCTACGATATAATAATATGTATTCATACTCATTGTGACCATCTGCGATCGTAGTGTCTTCAGATTCAGAGGATGAGTAGTCCTTTCACGCGTACGCATGCCGTGAACATAAAAGACAGGCTAGGGGGCTGGGGATGAGACTTGAGTACAGTAAAAAAGTATTAAAGGTCTGAAGGGCAATTTTAATGAATTTTTGAGAGCTGATGGGTAAGTACTAGAGTGTATTTTCCAGAAGGGTGCAGTTCACTATTACCGATAATTTGGCCTGATGGGACACTTTAATGCCTCCAATTTGTGTATGCAGTGCATTTCTCTAGCTAGGATCTGTTCCACTCCCACTTTTGATACACGTCAATGAACAAGTCTATTACTTCTATAATAAAATTTAATAATATTATTATAGCATTGGAATGCCATTGGCAGGATTGCCATAAATTTTTTGCTAATTCTGTAGTAATAATTCTAAGTTGACAACTTCCATATGCACAGTGCCACATCAGGAGTAACTGTGACATACATGATAGTATGAATCCATCCCAGAAGTATTATACCATCACTGTAGATCTCGAACTGCTCCAGTCTAACACCAATACTTGTTTCCTCTGTGCCTGTATGTAATAAGTTTGTACATTATTGTTATTATGGTATTCCTATTATCATGATTAGATAGCTATATATAATTATTGTAGGGGGCATCAAAATTTCCTTCAAATTCCTCCCCCTCAGAATGGTCTTAATCCCCAACTCGGTCACAATCAAGAGTATAATTATAATAATACTCTTGGTCACAGTGATATCAATAATTATTTTATTGGCATGTAAAAGCTTACAAAATACAGTAGCTACTATAATAATTATGAGGCTCTAGCTAGCTTACATAAACAGCTATAATAATGTAAACATCAATTTTTGCGTCTCAAATTGCACACAACTGAACAAAGGTCAGTCTAGCGTACCTGATCATGATGGTCGATATGATGGCTAATTGTCTCAATTTTTATAATAATATTATTATTATTATGTGTATATATTGGGTTGTTGGTGAGCTGGACACATACTCAAGGTAGGATGATCTGGTTATAATTAAATATGCCAACATTCATTATAACACTAGAATTATAGCATGACATTGTGGTTGTGGTTATCGGGTATCATACTTTGACAAGGTGCTGTGACCATCTCTCCCTCTGGGGTAGCCACAGTGTGCAGTGGAGGTCAACTGGAGTTGAACTGTACTATAGCTGACACTGGGAGCTTCACTATTATACTGGTGTGGAATATTACTCTGATTCCCGTACTGAATCTCAGCCAAGCAATATCATCCTCCAGTCCAAATGATCAGGCATTCCAAACAGTGATCAACTCTACCAAACTCACTTTCTCAAGAATCTCCCCTCAAAATAGTTTTCTATTCGTATCAAGATTACTGATCAGTCCCGTGAGCAACCACCTGAATGGCACTCAAGTGAAATGAATAAACTCTTTGACCTCAGACACATCTTCTGTTACACCTCAAATGGAAATCCAATCCAAGGTATGACACTATATGGAAATGCGTGTGCACAATAATAATGATGATCATGAGGAGCTGATTCAGAGATTCTTATTCACGTAAAGATTATTATAATAACAAAAGCTAAAAATATTATTATAGTAATCTGAGTATAATATATGTGCCTTGTATAAAAATTTAATTTGAAGGGTTTAGCACATACAGAGTACATGTACGCATTCTCCCTTGCTCAAATCCGGGCAACTGTGTTCATAAGAATAAGGTGTCATAACATGATTTTATACAAACCTTTGTACTTTTTCTGAAGTTCAATATGCTTAACTTTAAAATGGGGGACTCATTACCACTTTCACTCTTTCCTCTTAATTGGCCACCTCCCTCCCTTGAATTGTATATTAATTAAAACATGTTAACGTCACTGTTGATATTCAAATTTGGATATCTGAATGCTTATGATAATTATTCCATGTACCATAGCTGTGAGCGCATTAAGGTAACTATAATAATAATTATCTTAAATTGGTGATCTTTAAAATTAATTATTACTAATTGCCAAAATTAATTGAAATCCGTGCCAACTTAATTTCCTACTATAAACTTAATGGTATAAATATCTACAATTAACACTCCAGAAGTTGATGGAGTAAATTTGACAGAGCAGTATCCATTTGACAAAGATGGTGTTATCTTGACGTTGGAATGGAATAAAACTGACTCCACTTACTCTTACCAAGTTGCTGTTGTCCCAAACCTACCACTGAACTTTTCTACCAGCTCAAGAGTTCACATAAAGGTCCCTTATAATTCTCCACACAATGTGAGTGTCACAGTGTCATCTTGTGGGCAACATAGCACAACCATCTTCTTCAAAGAAGTGTCTTATTGTGAGTTAAAGACTTTGGTATTGGTATGCTTTATAAATTACCCATTATTTCATATGCAGCTACTTGTGGAAATCCACAGGATCAGGTTAGTAATCTTGTACGTGTTCTTGATTTCATGGAACCAGCAGTAGAAGAAAGTACTGTGACCTTTGTTTGTCCTTTGGGACAGACACTCAATGGATCTAATATTTCAACTTGTATTAATGGAAGTTGGTTTCCAGACCCCAGAAATCTTCGATGCTCAGGTGAATAATAATACCATTCAAATAATGTTTTTTACTTTGAGCTAATTCTTGCAGTTGACTGTCACTCTCCTTCCCCACCTCCGAATGGATACATTCTTCCTTATACAAGCACTCTTGAAGGAGCTATGCTGACGTATGTATGCTGGAGTGTCCAACATGGAACAGGACTATGTGGAGAAGTCAATAAAACAGCTGTTTGCACTAAGAGAGGACAATGGGAGCCAAGTGGAGATGATATCTGTACACAGCCTGAAGGTGTTACAGCAATATTATATTATATAATATTATTATCTCATTAGCTATTTTTATTAAGCATATATTCTACATTATATAGAGGGTTGGGGGCGGTTGCCCCCTCCACTTTTCAGAAGGGGGTACCCCACCTCCCCTTCATTTTCTATGTTTGGTAGCTACAACTGTGCATATCCTGGGCGTTCCAGAATGCACCTCATGCATGTATGCATCCAAACGTTTGTAGAGGAATGTGCATCCCTACAAACTTAAAGCCACAATATAAATTTTCACCAGTAACATGAATATACTAAGTCTCATGATCAGCTCGTCAGCTAGATAGCAAGTATGTCCTCTCTGTTATAGTACGGTATAGCAGCATATTTATTTCATCATTACGTACCATTGGCTGGTTGGTATGAGCTCCTGAATGTACCCTAGCTATTGTATATTTTTAGTTATCAAATTCTGAGCTCTAGCTATAGGTATAATATTCATGTCCTTTCTTTTCCTTACTAGGAATTATACTGAGTCAAGATGCCATAATAGCTATTGTTTCATCGCTGATAATCACTCTACTCATTATTTGCTCAATTGTGTTCTTTATGTGTGGATACTTTTGTGGCCGCCATCGTAAACTGCAAGAAGAGAATCCTGTAACAAGATACCCTGCATACGAGGATGTTGTTGTACCACATCAACGTACAGAGCTTGAGGAACTGGAGTTAAAATCCAACGTTGCTTATGCAAAGCCCGTGTTAAAATAAATTTCACATTCTTATGATTATTATTAAGTCAAACTATATTAAAGTCTCATGGATTGGTAATTCCATTCAATATCATATTACCGTTTTAACTACATCATGATCATTAATAAAATTTAATGATTGTGTCTTTTACTGAAGCTACTTTGCATACTCTACAATGATAGAAAAAATTATTAGGGAGAAATTGTTGAGCAGAGTCTCCAAATTTTCTAATAACATGTGATCACCACAGCCTCATATATATTATATGCTCCCAAAATACTAAGTATGCTAAGGGAGATGTGTCCCTTGTATGCATACAAACTTATGAGTAGTTTTCTCAATTTCAGTCTGTTGACATGATTTAAATTTACTCACAAGAGATTTTCCAAAATTTAAAGAAAATAAAACAGTGAAGTATGATGTCATCATTATGGTGTATTCTAGAGTATAATATTATTATTATGATATCCCACTATTATCTATCACAAGAGATTTCCCAAAAATATAAAACAGTGAAGTATGATGACATCAAGTATAATCTAGAGTATATGATATCCCACTATTGTGCAAAATGGAGCATGCGCAGTTTGTCGACATTGGCGGCAAGGTCAGTATTAATGGTAGTGCGACCGGTATAATACTTTTCATGAGGGACGAGGGATCACATATATTATATATCATCCCATTCCGATTTGATCAGGAAAAATGGTGTCCGTATATTCAATCACAACGTCAACTTCAGTGATTCCTGCATGAGATAGTAAGCTTCTACTTCTAAAATCCCTCTGCAGGCTGATCCGCAAAAGTTGTCTCTATTATTATAATATTGATGCATTACTTTCATGTTTTGATTATAATATAATATTCTCTATATCATGCTTCATTTTGGGAGATACTTGTGAGTAAACTTGTACATCTTTGAATCATGTCAACACATTGAAGTTGAGAAAACGACATGTCCAAAATATTATATTAAAGTGAACGTGCTTAGCATCTTGGGAGCTGGTACATATAAGATACTGAGATTTCCTACACATTTTGCTTACCAAAACATGACATTATCTTTATCGGCTGGTTTGCATTACAAAATGCATCATTATGTATCATATAATACTATAATATATTGTTCAAAGCATGCAACATGGTGTTTGAGCAGATCTGGAATTACAATTCATGAGCACTTTGATTTGACAATGTTATCTTATGACAGGCATTGCATAAGCAATGTTGGAGTTTAACTCCAGATCTTCTACACGGTGATGTGAAGGAACATCTTCATACACTGGGGGTCTAGCTACAGAACTCTGTTCTTGCAGTTTACGATGGTGGCCACAAAAGTATCCAAACATGAAGAACACAATTGAGCAAATAACAAGTACAATAATTGACGGCAATGAAGCAACTGCTATTATGGCATCTTGACTCAGCATAGTTCCTATAATATAGTAGTAAGAAATGAGGACTATTATGAAGTTAACGAAGTATTAGTTTTGCGAGCCAGACCTTCTGGTTCACAAGACTAACAAAGTATGTGGTGCATGAATTCAGGAGCTCACGCCAAGAAGCTAGTGGTGCTAATGGTATTATGAGGAGTAATAAGTAACAAAAATCAATAGTGAGGGTGTCTATATATAGCTTATTGTGTGCTCTTAACTTAGGCTTTGTGTGTATGGACTCATGCTCTTAATGTTTGGGAATAATAATAATATTATAAGACATTATTACACCTTTAGACTGTGTACAGATATCATCTGCACTTGGCTCCCATTGTCCTCTCTCATTGCAAACAGCTGTTTTATTGACTTCTCCACATAGTCCTGTTCCACGTTGGACACTCCAGCATACATACGTCAGCGTAGCTCCTTCAAGAGTGCTTGTATAAGGAAGAATATATCCATTCGGAGGTGGGGAAGGAGAGTGACAGTCAACTGCAAGAATTGGCTTAAAGTAAAACATTATTTGTGAACGGCATTATTATTGACCTGAGCATTGAAGAATGCTGGGGTCTGGAAACCAACTTCCATTAATGCATGTTGAAATATTAGATCCATTGAGTATTTGTCCCAAAGGACAAACAAAAGTCACAATGCTTTCCTCTACTGCTGGTTCCGTGAAATCAAGAACATGTACAAGATCATTAGTCTGATCCTGTGGATTTCCACAAGTAGCTAGCACTGTATTGGAGGTATATAACTTTAGTAAGCATGCTATCAACCAGAAATCTTTAACTCACAATAAGACACTTCTTTGTAGAAGATGGTTGTATTATGTTGCCCACAAGATGACACTGTGACACTCACATTGTGTGATGAGTTGTAAGGGACCTTTATGTGAACTCTTGAGGTGGTAGAAAAATTCAGTGGTAGATTTGGGACAACAGTAACTTGGTAAGAGTAAGTGGAGTCAGTTTTATTCCATTGCAATGTCAAGATAACACCATCTTTGTCAAATGGATACTGCTCCATCAAATTTATTCCATTGATTTCTAAACCATTGTAAATAACAAGTACACAATTTTACATGTATGCCAGGGAGCCATTTTGGGCGAGATTTCTATTTTGGTGAGTTGGCAAGTTCAGAATACTTAGCAACTTTAACTCAAGGAACATTAATTACTATGATAGGCATTCAGCTTACCAAAATTAATTGAATTTCAGCATTACTAAGCTAGGACCATTTCACTATTATTCCATTACCACCCCATAGAAGATATAATATTATGTTTACACGTCATTTATATATCCTCATACCCATGTAGACTCTAGATCCAAGGGAAGAGGAATGAAGCTGGTATGAATAATTATGTTCCACTGTACTATGATACTATACCTTGGATTGGATTTCCATTTGAGATATTAACAAATGTAAAAGAAGATGTTTCTGAGGTCAAGGAGTTTATACAGTTCACTTGAGTGCCATTCAGATGGTCGCTCACGGCACTGATCAATAACCTTGATATGAGTGGAGAACTACCTTGAGAGGAAATTCTTGAGAAAGTGAGTTTGGTAGAGTTGATGAAATTTTGGAATTCCTGATCACTTGGACTGGAGGATGACACTGCTTGGCTGAGATTCAGTATGGGAACCAGAATGATGTTCCACACCAGTAGAGCGAAGCTCCCAGTGTCAGTAATAGTACAGTTCAACTCCAGTTGACCTCCACTGCACACTGTGGCTACCCCAGAAGGAGAGATGATCACAGCACCTTGTGAAAGTTTGATAACCGATAACCACAACCATAATAATATCATGCTATAATATTATTCTAGTGTTATAATGAATGTTGGCATAATTAATATTATAACCAGATCATCCTACCTTGAGTATGTGTCCAGCTCACCAACAACCCAATACACATAATAATATTATTATAAAAATTGAGACAATTAGCCATGGTATCGACCATCATGATCAGGTACGCTAGACTGACCTTTGTTCAGTTGTGTGCAATTTTGAGCCACAAAAATGTTTATATTAGCTGTTTATACACACAATATAAGCTAGCTAGATCATCATAATAATTATTATCTTGGGAAGTACTGTGTTTGTATATTAGCTGTTACATGCCAATAAACTACAAATAATATTATAGAAATTATTATTAGGCATATTATCTTCATGGTAGGGGTTGAAACGGTGTTCATTAATTATAAGGGAAGGAAGGAGGTGACTAATTTCTATGATAATAATAATATTATTATTTAATATAGCTAGTATACATAAAATATTGATAAATTATTGCACTGAATCCTTGGATTGTCACTCTGAAAAGTATATTAATGGCTGTAAAACACAGCTAATAATTTGTAATTTAAAACAGGATAATTTTTATGGAGTATCAGTTCCACTAAGTATTTTAAAACATCTTCTGAATCCATAACAACCCAACAAATATATAATACCTCTTAGAAATGTCATACTGTTTACTTTCAGATACCCAATGTACAGATAGCTTAGTGGACTTACACATAATAATTATTATTTCAGCTATTTTTCTTGGAGTTTACGAATACCATGATGATAACATTAACTTGTCCCGAAGCTGTTTATTATGCCAGTTGCTTAAGTCTCTGGTCATATGCATTGAACTACTATAGTCTAACGCAGCGTTTCACTAGTATTGGGTATAGGTCGTCACACTTACTACTCCAGTATTGTGCAGTCACTGGCGCGCGGCAAGGTTTTAGGTGTTGCGTTTGTTTACATTCCTTCTGCACGTGTGCTGCAGGCAACGTTGATTACCTGATTACTCGCAAATTAGCGTGGTGACCATTACCAGATTTACAGCATGCAACTACTTTCCCCTAACTAGTATATTATAAAACTTTTGAAGAGAGAGCAACCAGCTAGCCAAGATATCTGTAAGTCGCAGAACTATTGCTCAGCTGGCAGGAAATACTTTTCAATGTTGCATACTTTCAGAATGAGCCTCAAATTGTAGCTTACATTAAATAATTTCCATCACAATCATAACATTAGCAGTACCTTTGTAGACTCTCCTGTGGCTTTAAAATGACATATTAATGGTTAATTAGTGTTGACCAATGAATATATACAGCTATTTGATTTCATTTATATGGTAGCTATAGCCTCACAAGTTGATGTGGTAACTTGCTAACCCACTCATGTAGTGAATGATTGAGGCATCACTCAGTCAATATGTAAAACCTAATTTTATGGCCATGGTGGCTCAGATCCTTTGGCTAGATATCTTTAATTATTACTCAAATGTTAAAGCTAAAAGAATTCATGCAGTTCAACATAATATCTCAGTGATAACCATGCAAGAGTAATCCATGTCAATGCGGTTAACTGCATGAGAAAGAGGGGACACATGCATAGACCCATACACGGGGGGAGGGGGGGGGGGGTTCAAGGGAGTACGTTCAGATGGACCCCCCCTTTGGCTACTTAGCTTCTTTACGCAAACATAATTAACCATTGCTCTTCAAATAACGCACACCAGATGTGCAATTGCAATAGCTATAATATGCATGCAGTACAGCTAGAGCTAGCTAGTAGTAGTATGAGCAGTGTAGGTATTGTAGTACAGCATAGGGTATTTAATCAAGGTGAAGGTGGCAAAATTCAAGTGATAATTAATGACTGTCAGAATTCCTTAGAATTTCCCTCAAGAGTCAAGATTTCCAAAATTTTCTGGGGGAGCATGCCCCAGACCCCGAATGCAGCATACATGTTGATGTATGAGTAGTTGCAAGCTTCATCCAGGATAAAAATTCTGGGGGAGAAGTGGGCATGGCAGATTCACACACTGCATTACGCAGCCTTTCTTTCTCAAAGGGGGGTTACAAAGGGGGCATGGGGCATATCATGCATATCTCAAACTATGACTGCAGTTATGCTGTGGGCATTAGCCCATAGCCATCTAGGTGCAATGACAGATGTTACCAATAGCATTCAAGTGTAAAATTCATAATGATAATGAATTTTAAGTTCGACACCTGCAAATTTTAAATTTATTTGGTTTGTCATAAATTCAAAATTAATTGCACACCATGATTAAAAAAATAAGAGAGCCCAGATGTCTGTCCAATTCTGATGATCTATCATGTAGTAGCAGCATGAATCCAATTCCTGAATCGCTTAAGGAACACTAGGAAAAACAATCATCTCCCAATCATGAATTTATCTAGATCTGACCTTCATGTAATGCACTAACATGCCATCACACAATTTACTAGGACCACACAAAGTTAACTTACTATTCATACTCATAATACTATAATATTATTATACTGCTAAATTTTGACACTATTAATAATACCAACTGCACAATCAACACCAAATAAGGCAGTATGCATAGTCAACGTCTACATGTTTGTGAGAGCATGTAGTATATATATATGGGACGAACGTACAATCAGTAGTTAGGATAGTAAAGTCCCTCAAAGAGCAGATTCAGGTTTAATAGTGCACCATCATCATCACCAACAACAGGACTAATGAGGTGCAGGATGGGCCTATAGGTTAATTAAAAGATAATCATAAATGAATTTTGCTTATATTAGACTAAGTGGCCGAATCAAAATTAATACAGTTCCTGAATTGGTTCTAGATGGAGACTAGTATGGAGTGTGACTATGCTAATTATTACTAAAATCAAAAGGCATGCACTAATAATTTTGGAAATCTAGATACTCCACGACTTTCTCTGCTTGTTGTAAGTACCAGATGCATAATCACAATGCAACTAACGTTTTGCGGTATTGCTTTCCATCTTATCAGTACCAGTAGTAATGGCATTGGTACTAATAGTTTCTACCACTGTCTTGAGAATAGTAGTTGCTAGAAATTTAAAATAGCAATTTTTTTAAAAATTGAAGAGCTAACAGTATTGATCTGCCTTACAAAAATTAAGGATTTCAGAACGTGCTCCATCACCATTAAGTCTGCATATCACAAATGAGTTTGGATATTGTTGAGAAGCAGTGATTTTAAGTTCCGATATAAACTCTATTATTCCAGTATCATCATCGGTAGTGATATTTATGAGAGTAGCAACAGTGTTTTTGTTTGTTGGGCTAATTCTATGAGCCCCAGAATGACTACGATGTGTAAACTGCAAATTTTCTGATCCAATATAAGCATCACTATGCCAAGAGAAAGTTTTTCCAGTTCCTCGGGTAGCACATTGAAAGATAACTGTCTGTGTATCATATGCTGTCCTATTCTCAGTCAGGTTGCTTGTCAAAGTCAAATCTGATCTCACAACAGCTGCAATATTAACGAGAATAATTATAAGCATCGCCGGTATACAATAATTGCATGCTGCTACATCCACATAACTTAATAATACTGGCAAGAGATAATTATTATAATTTTTCTAGCCCGTTGCTATGTGGTTACTAAGGTATACAAGGTACTGTATATGTGATACAGTCCCTCCTTGTAGGGCTCATGTCCATATGTTTACTATTATACAGTTCCTGAGGGCCAGGGCAAACATTCATACAGTTCTTGAGGGCTAAAAACATGTTTATTGTATCCATGGAAACAATGGGCTAGAAAATAGTTATTGACCAATCCCTCGCTTTGTATGCAGTATAGAAGCACTCATCCCTCGGGCTTTGCCCTCGGGATTTGTGCTTCTATACTGCATACAAACCTCGGGAGTTGGTCAATAACTATTACATATAAGTCTATCAGCCTTACAAAAATTAGAGATGTTCGGTGTCCCATGACTGTTAAGTTTGCAGGAGACAGAAGAGGCTGGATGTTGTAAAGAAGCTGTGATGTTAAGATATGACACTGCCTTAGTCACACGAGTATCATTATTAGTAGTGGTGCTAATGAGATGTGCAACAGTGGAAGATGTTTGATCATGTCTAATTTGCCCTTGATTATGAAGCTGTATCTGTCCAGAGCCAATATAGTCATCACTTCTCCAAGTGAGGATTCGACTGACGCCTTCTACCATACATCTGAAGGTTATTTTCTGACCAGCATATGCACTGCTTCCATTTAGATTATTTGTTAGTGTTACATGTGATATTATTACACCTATATAATATTATAATAAAAAAAATGATGGTTAACAACAGAATCTGACTAATATACAGATTCTTGATTTTACCATCATAGTCCAAAATGGCACTCTTAATATTAATAATTATTACATCCGGCCCTTTTAAATTATATCAGCCTTACTGAAAGTGATGGTGCTAGATTCACCGTTGCCATTTAGTCTGCACCTGACATAAGACACTGCAGGGTGATGCACAGAAGCTGTAAGCTGAAGCTCTGAGACAATTTCACTAACGTTAAGTTCTGATTCAGTATCAGAATCAATAATAGTGATATTAACAAGAGTAGCAATGGTGCTTGGATTTTGGGAATTATTTGTTTTGTGCCCAACTCTTTGAATAGATGTTATCTGCAATGTCTCTTCCCCTGATCCAATATAGTCTTCGCTTAACCAAGAGATAATCTGTGTGCCGTTACCTCGAGCAATACATTGAAAGGTGACTATTTGGTGGCGATATGCAATATTCCCAGTCCTCTCGTCCAGGTTGCTTGTCAGTGTCACCTTTGATTGTGTAATTCCTGCACGTATAACAAATATATAGAGTAAGAGATCATACATACAATAATTATGTAACCTATACCGTAACATATTATACGAGGTCCTGCAAATAGTGCTGCGACAAAAAATAACTCTTTATATCCCATCGTTTACAGATCTGCAAATTATACACTAAGTAGAAAAAAAGCAAATTTAAATAAAGAGATTTGACCGGACAGATTTTTGGTTCAATTAAAGTTATGGCCCTTTGAAGTTTTCCCATATGTTTATATAGGAAGCATGCATTTGCAATGTTTCCGCTCACGCGCTGCGTGAGGGGCGGGGCTACGCGCGTACATAGACTTGACGACCTTTACCCAATTTGGCCATAGGCAGTCTGCTTGCATTGTATGGCTCTACTAAGCATCCAGCTCAACTACGTCGTGGTTTCCGGACATTTTTTTCTGCTTGGTGTGTGGTCTCCTTGTATTAAAAAAAACGAATTGCAGTACTATAATTTATGACCGTTTGTAAATAAGGCATGCAGTCTGCAGTAGTCTAAGCATAGCAGTTTCCCCTTGTTGTTTTTGTCTAGCCTCGTACCCATAGTACGAGGCTAGATTTTGTCGTGGACGGTCACCTAGTATTATTGGGCCTAATAAAGGCCTATGTAGAGTAGTCATGATCAGTCTTCTTTATTTAATAAGTAAAATGTAGAAGCAGCAATAATCATTGATAATCCCTATGGGGCCACAGCTGTACTAGACTAGTACTGCTATATTATAATAATATTTATTTTGACAATCCCTTTAGGTCTATAGATTTAATAAGGGGGCTTATCCAAACTTCTTGTGGAAAAATTATTGTCATGATTTTTTAACCCCTCCAAATTCCTTTCCCCGGCCCTCTTAATTAATATCACAACATTTCGGGAGATTTAACACTGATCAGAAAGTCTTTGAGTTTGCAATCCGGCTGAGTGAATGAAAGAAATTGTGTGTGTGTTTGAGTACAAGTGTATTAACTTTTTGAGCTCACGGTTCAACCACAAGAATATAATATTATACTATGATCATAATCAGTCTGTTGATAATGCAGTAGCTACAAAAACGTCATGAGAGAGAATCATATGCAATAATTGCTGTACAAATAATTATGACTATATATCATTGTCACTAACAGTAGCTATAATATTATAACAATTATAATACTATGATTATTATATTATTATTGTATCTGAGTACAATAATAACCCTGCTGGGTGTTACTTTCGAACTGAAATATATGCTGAATTCTGTTGAAATTCTACATCTTGAATTTCTTGATACAGTGGAGTACCTTCCTTTTCCTGTGTAGGAGCAGGTGGCACTACATGCTGCAGATTGACCTGTTGCTTTCGTTTCAGTGGAGAGTGGCAATAATGCCGGCAAAAAACTCCAATAATGACAAGTACAGAACACAGTAAACACATCATTATATTGGAAATCACAATTATCATTATTAATGATCCTGGGAGTTTATGATCATAATCTGTGTCAGTTGGTGAAACTGCAGCTGCATTGCAAGCAAACTAAAATTAATAAACTCAAACACTTACAGTGCTACGGAGTAAGAGAGCAAAACTTTTAATTTCCTTTGTAAGCATCCAAAAAATAATTGTTGCTATTTGGCCAAAAAATGTTTCACAATTTTCCCCATAGAGTTCAATTATTATAGAAGCAATACAAGTGCGGTTATATTATAGCTTTTCAGCAAAAATCTTGAAAATTTGACTTCAATTGCAACTGAAGGCAAGCTAATCTGGACATCTTATCTGGTACCATTGATAGTATTATTATGTCACTACAGCCTCTAGATATACATGTACCTAAAATGTGGACTCTTAATAACAGGAAGTGGAAGTAGCAATTCTTATGCCAAATGTTTTTATCCCGTGTGCATGCGCAAGGGGTAAAGCAATCGGTTTGTCCGTCTATCGTTGTTGTCATCGTGTAAGAATGTGCTGTCAATTAGTACGCAATTACTATTGTGTTTTGGCTTAGACATAATAAAGTTTGTACTCTTGCTCTGCAGCACTGTAGCTATGGCCAACAATATATGCCTATGATAACTGTTAAGACATAGCAACTGGAGATCTAGAGCGTATACAATGTCAAAAATATAAACACTCAGCACAAGACCAACCTTTACAGTCTACAATGTCAGGGTCAGGTATCCATTCTCCATTCCTTGTACACACAGATATATTGTGTCCACTGAGCATCTTACCAGGAGGACAATTGAAATTTATGATAGTTCCCTCTATTGCTGGATACCTTAGGCCAATCACTTCTACTTTGGAACTATTATAGAGTGGGGTTCTACAGCTGACTAAACATATTTATCAATAATAATATTATATATACAGCACTATAATAATTTTACTCACAGTAGTATAATCCAATGAAATCAATGGTACTGTTTTCTCCACATGCAGGTAATGTTGTGATAGTAACATTGTAGAACATATTGTAATTGATCTTCAACTGAATTATGCCAATTTCAACAACACTGTATTCCAAATGTGGAACGACACTGACATTGTATGAATAGAAGTTTTGATGAATCCACTTCAGGGTTACTAAAGCACCATCACTGTCAAACTGTTCAGGCAGCAATGAAATATTAACCTGTGAATCTGATGAAAACAAACTTGTTTATCGTGAAATCACTCTTATGAGAAATGTGTTATTATACAAACTTAACTACAGTAACTCCAGTGTTTTATCCAGGGCCTTTAGGGGGGGATTTCCCCCCCCCAAACTTTCTATTTCCCCCCCCCTAAAATTTGCTGTAATATAATATTGTATATAATATAATCTGTGTGTACACCAGCATTGTGTACGTTACTTTATGTAGCAACCATCATGGCTACAAGTAAAGTAATGATTTAGTAATACCCCCTTTGAGACTACATATTTATTATGCAATTATGCAATAATTATCCCCTTTGAGACCGTATTTGTAGCACATGGCGGACACACATGCAATTCACCCCCTATTCTGTACATTCCCCTCCCCCCCCCCCCCCCCCCCCCCGAAATTCCAATCCTAGATAAAATACCGAGTAACTCTCTTTGGATTTGTGGTTATGCAAACATAACATATTATATAATATATGCACGATGTTCATATTTCAAATGCAACCACAAATCCAAATCCTAAAGAGAAAAACATGTGTTAAACTGTACTGTCCTTTGCAGATTAGTGCAAGCATACATGATCTATAAGACACCTATAGCTGGCTATAATAATAATCGTGACATAGCATACAGTTACTATGATACGGAAATGAGCACTTGTATAGGAGCCATTAATGCTGCCTATTTATATTTTTCAGACCAGCAAAGCACACTGTGTTACGGTATATAATATAATTTAGGCCACACAGAATAAAATTTAATAACTAACATGACCACGAAATAGTAGGGTCGGTTGGTCGGGCGGATGATAATTTAACCAAAAATTACAAGTGTCAGTGTTTCTATGTAAACTTGTAGTATTCCAGCTATCTAGAGGGCTTGTGCTGTGTGGTAGCTTAAAAATAAACAGTCCTATTAAAAGTCTGAGTCAGTATAATATGCCTGTAGTAAACTCAGCTATTGGATGCATTAAATTTTACAGCTAGTGGGTCAGGTTAGTTCTGATGGCCTTATGCATATTATACATCCATGAAGAATAAGCATACAATGAGAAGACGCTATTTTTTAATAATCTTGATAGAATGCTCTGTGTATGTATATGCGGCTTATACTATTAATTAAGTAATTTTATTTATAGCTACCGTGAGAATGCTCTCTGATGACGTGTATGACAGTGAACACTGAATTGCTTGCTGTGCTATCTAAACACTTCACCACAGTTCCATTTAGGTCATCGTTTGCACGACCAATTGATAATATCGATATCAGTGGCAAATCGTGCAAAATTGACTCTCGTGAGAAAGTGAACAAAACAGTACTGGTTGATAGAGTAACTGTTAAGTTTGATGTAAGACTGGTACTTGAGATAAGCCGTGAATAATCTCTACTAAGAGTTATTCTCCATTCCAAAATTGCCCCTGTTGCGATACATGTCATTTCCAGCCGATTTCCTCGACAAACTGGAGCCATACCAGGAGGATAAAGCATGACTGGTTCCTGACCTGTCAAATATACACTGTCATAATAGTATGCTAGTTTGACATGATAACAAATATAATGTCATACCTTTTATAATATGACCATTGCACAAAAGTGACAGGGCAACTAGTACAGCATGCAGTCTTTGTGATGCTTCCATGTTCTTTATGACTATCAGACTTGAGTGAATGGCAACAGTTACATAGTGCCACATTATAATACGTAGGGGTACTATATAGTCCGTGGATAACGATCATTACCCAACTATCTTATAGCCACCGCGCATGCAAGCATGCTCAGAGCTTGCACGTGCTAAAAGATCAAGCCTGAGAAATCATCATGCTGTTTTCATAGCACTGTAAGTTTTGTGTTTCTTATATTTCTTATTATGATATCTCACTGAATAGAATAAGCCTTGGGACTCATTTTTATTCAGAAAATGAAATGTGCGATATTAAACAATGTATGTTGAAGTTCTTAGTTGGCAACAAGTATATTATTATATTAATGTCATGCTGATGATAATAGTTATTATTATACTGTCTTTTGAATATTAGTGAGGCAATGCATGGATGCATGTGGTTGAAGTGATACGGTGGGAAAAATTTAAATTAAATATTATTATGCAGTGTGCTTTGCCAAAAATGTGTTATCGGTTGCTGGGTTACTGGTATACCATTTAACACAATAATCAGCCTCTCGATCATTATCAAAATTTATAATGATAAGCAGCATACATATGTCATCATTCATAATGGTACTATAGCTGAAGAATACCAGACTATTAATATACTGTATGTAACGATAAAACGTGCATGACTGTATAATAATATTATTATGTACACAGTTGTTGTTTTGGCAGAACCTAAGGCCTTTTAATCGGGAGAATATTTCGTGAGGGATCATAGTTGATTTAACCCAAGTTTCCTCAAGTTTGAAGTTTGTTGATATGGTTACGTATACAAAGAAAATCAACTCAGTTGAAGTTCATAGTGGCATTACTAGCTTACGTAAGCATGCACAATAATAATATTGATTCATATAATATTATAATATCACATCATGCAGCTCTCATCTGGTGTCTCAAGCTTTATGTTCTGCCGTCTTTTAAATTTAGCTGGAAATAGCGCCTAGCACAGATGGACACATAAGGCTAACGGATATGTATAATAGCATAGCTGCATGATATATTTCTCTGATTGTAGATCATAAACACTTAGTTTAGTACTAGGTACCACTCCATTGGTGCCTGTTACTGTCAGGATCAGTGGCAGTGGATTAATGACAAAACTATACAATGTCATACAATGAAGACGAAACTGAAATAGTTGCAGCTGCTTATAAGCATGCATATGGTATGATAGCTGCTAATAATCGAGAACAGCTAGGATGATCATCATAGCATAAATTGAGACCAATAAAGGCATGAATGTAATAGGTCAATAAATAAGTGTAGGCGGAAGGTTTACTATAATCGTTTGCATGTGTCAGGGTCATTGGTAGCTAGGGAAAGGGGTCATCTGAGAGAAAGTGCATAATATGTATATTATTATTTCATAGTATTGCACTTATGCAGTGTGATGATGGCGTCACAACATGTAGTAGATACCAGATAAATGCTGTACAAGTACATGATTTTTGAAAACTGTGTGGCTGGCCATAAGCCTATGAATAATACTGCACGGTAGCCCTTGGTGGGGTAGCTCTAGTCAGACACTATGTATACGTACTAGTAGCACACCTGCAACCACACAGCCACGTGTATGATCACTGTGTAAACGAAACATGATGATTCTGCATATATAGCTAGCTATGGTTAGGCTGGCACACGTAGGATGGCTCTCAATTCATTTATGATATTGAGGGCTCATGTATTACACCAGCTGAACTTGAGGTTACAACCATGGGATACCATGCAAAATGAGTTGTATATAGATCTTCTGAAGACCCACTTCGTCACTGTGGGTACAAACTGGACGTACAAATGATTGACCATCTGCTTCAGAATCTCTACATCCCATGGTACATGACATGCATGCAGAGACCGGGAATAATATGACGGTACTATAATACTATAGTATCCAATATCTTCTAGTAAAAAACACCAAACACGCTTAAGATGAAAAACAAATACTGTTTTGGTGCTTTTGTAATTGTTATTGCAACCCATATCCTTGTAGCGGCATATTCTTGTAGCGGCATTGTAGTAATAACAGCACATGTTTGGTAAAGCTTCCCTATACGAAAAAGTGTGCATGTAACATGCATGTTACAGGAAATTACATGCATGTTTGTACTAACATGCATGTTACATTCATGTAACATGCAGGGTATACGAGTGTTGTTGCAACATGCATGTTACATGCACACTTTTTCGCATAGGGTTGTCGGAGGAATTTGAAACTGACTCTTAGTATCAATAGTGATAGATGATCACAGAGCTGCATATACATTTTGTGTGCAAGCATGCTGTGTGTTATGTTATTGTGCAGGCTAGATTATATAAGCCAAAGTTTGACTGGCCATAGTAGTGTCAGAAAGTAGCACACAGCTTGCAAGGTATTCACTGGATACATACGTCAGATATACTCTACAAATGTCATAATATACATTAGCACTTTTGAAGTCCTAGAAATATAATTAAGGCTCCATCGAGGCTGTTCATAATTATCATACTTAATAATATTATGCTTCATAACCACACAAAAGTAAATATTTGTTATCTCCAATCAGTACTAGTGACTACATGAACAAGGAACTTTCCACTAAGCTTATTTTTCGCATTATATAGGTGTCATGGCATGCACTAGGAGGAAAGCAATCGGTTACCGTATTTCTTCTAAAAATTTGGCCCTTCTAATTATTCGGCACCCTTTACCGAATGATTGAAAATAGTCTCTAATTTTCGGCAAAGGTCGTCACGCATGTTATGCTATAAACGGGAATAGAATGCGCACGCAGACAGAATGTTGAATATTAACCTCTAAAAATTTGGCAAAGCTAAAGCAATAATTTTTATTATTATTTTCATGCCGAATTTTTAGAAGAAATACGGTATGTCTGTTTGTCAGCATAATAATCATATTATTTTCGAGATATGAATGACTCGTAATTAAACACAACAAATCCATTGAAATCATTGAAACAGCCTTCATTATGACCTGAATTATTTGGCAAGGCTCACGAGCACAGTATGTGCTCTATTTAGAAGGCTGTGCAATATTGAATTACTCATTATTTGTAGTATTGATAATAGTATTCTATTATTATTGCACAACCTAATTAGGAATATGCATTGTATAGACCATAATGAGTATATGCAGGAAAAAGCTATCAGAATTATGAATTATAATATCATTATAACAATTAGCCAAGTGAATGTACACCAATTAACACTTAGTCATTTGGCTCAGCCTGAAAGGGATCATCCCAATACAACTTGGATAGTGATGATGTAACAATAACTTAATCAAGTGCTCTTATCTTAGAGTAGTATTATTGTTATCATTGATCCAGATAACACTACATGTACATGCAGCCATTGTTTAATTATTACTTTATAATTATAATACCGTATTTCTTCTAAAAATTCGGCCTTTCTAATTATTCAGCACCTTTTATCGAATGATTGAATATAGTCTCTAATTTTTCGGCAAAGGTTGTCATGCGTATACGCTATAAACGGGAATGGAATGCACACGAAGACAGAATGTTGAATATTAACCTCTAAAAATTCAGCAAAGCTAAAGCAATATTATTATTTTCATGCCGAATTTTTAGAAGAAATATGGTATACATAAATCATCTTTTATCTGCAAATTCAATTCTTTTCTTTTCTTTTTTTTGTAATTTTGCATGATGATATGCATGGATACATAAAATAGCAAAAGCTAATACGAGTATGTACCCACTAGCTATATAACAAGATTAATAGAAGGTAATAATAATAATTAAGAAATAAGAACTTATTTATTACATTAGACTTAAATACTGATTTAAATTCCCTATTATTATGCACCGTCACGACTCATGGTGTATAGCTGCAAATATGCACTGCCTTAACAAAAATTAATACTCTATAGTAATATTAAATTACGTGATACAAGATGGAAGGGAAATATCTTAATTATTACCGCAGACAGAAGTACATTAAAATTAGTAATGTATACTCCTGCTGCAACTCATATAATTATATAATGTAATATTATAGGATCAAATTGGCAGCACCAGGGTTTTATCTGGCCCGAAAATTTAGGGAGGGGGGGGGAACAGGGAAGGTTTTGCTGGACTAATGGGTCAGCTTGGCGGCTCAAGGGGGCGGGTGCGGAAAGCAAAGTGCAGGAATAATATTCGAAGCTAAAGTTGATACTAGTGTTCCCAAAAATCCATCTAAGCAACATTTTCATGAATTTTAATTAATATTCTATAAACTTGGGTGGGGGAGGGGGGGGAAACAGATCTAGATGCCTCTTGCAATTGGAGAGGAAACACCCTGCTGGTCTCTATGCAGAAAATCCACCACAGTACACTATAATAATATATAATAATATTATATAATGTATCAGATCTCTATCCCTTTTAAAGATAACAATAAACAACCATCTGACACTAGTTAGACAGTATCTCGAGTTCACTATTATTATTAGCGGATCTGTTGACCAGGTGTCAGATTCTAGCTATACATATGGAGTATAATAGTTATTGATCTATCATGCATTTGCATGGCTATCAATATTAGAATTATAGTGATTCACATAATAGGTTAGTACATTGATTGATAAATACAAGGTTTCAATAATTATAGTCATTAATTTTTATGCGGAAAAGGGGTATATACGTAGATCATTGGAGTGGTGGGTAGGTGTAGCTATAGGTAAACTATGCCGGCATAATTTTGAGCATAATAGGTGTGTGGAAGCATTTGAGAGTTATGCTAGCATTATAGGCATCAACTGGCATAATTATCATAATCTTGAGAATTTAGGGCACACAATAATAATTCAAGTAGCTGTTAATTGACACCCGGACAGTCACTACAATCATTATGGACTCGTATAGGGTTAATCAATCAGCTGGTACTACCCACTTTCAAATCCGAACACATATAAAATTGAAATGGCTTCACTCTATGATAGTGTATCTGAATCTCCTCATGTCTCATATTAACATCAGGCCACCCAGAATTAAATGACATTGTTTGTTTGAACTAACCCGACTGACTGTAAGATGTAGTTCAAACAAACATTGTATCCCACCTATGACGTAGATCAAAGCTACCGCCAGGGCAGTATACTGGATATTGCCCTGTGGTACAGCTGACTACTATAGGTACCTGGCCCAGTGGTCAGGCTCAGACACCACATGGTTACTGCACTCGTGCATTATATTCCATACAGCACTAGTAGGGGTGTATTAACTATAACATATATTCTGTGTGGCCTTATATTGGGATATGGTTATCCTCCCTACTACTCCCACAATAACTGACCTTGACCACCAGTTGAGCCGAGAAACCCATAAAAATTAATGTAACCAAACTCTTCTGGAATGGGGATGAACAAATTTAAATTTAATAAGACCAGAGGTGGAGCTTTTCACCACTCTTGTGCATAACAATTATCAGTTTATGAACTTTCAACTCCCAACAGTATGTGTACAGATAGTAAACCTAATTATAAGTCAAATGCATGTGCTGTAACAACCACCAAACCACAGCCAGCTGGGCAATTCTGGCTAATTATGTATATAATATGATTATGTGTATACTTGACTGAGGTCCACAGATACAGTGATTTATCAATCTGTGACTCAAGCACCCCCCTGCCAACAAACAGCTGCATATGAGTATCTGTGATTTTATCATGGCTGTACACAAGTACTTTTCCCAAGCCCATGTACTATGTCTATAACACCTTCCAATTGCAAGGTACTTATTACTGAACCATGGCAGTGTATGAGAGAAATTGAGAAGTTAGTAATCAGTGCCTGGGAGTTCATAGCCTGTGTCTCCTATTGAAAATACATTGTCAAGTGTTTTCTGGCATTAATTATACTAATTCCTTGAAAATTTACCTTGTAATTAATGCACAATACTTCCAACAAAATCTCTATATGTAACACCAATTCTTCATGACAATATTTTGAACGAGAAGTCTTACAGTCTTATAGGTTACAAACTCTCGACAGCAGATCTGGATGACTAACATATCGACTACTATAAAAATCACATAAGGGTGTACAATCATAATCAGCTAAGAATACAAAATGAATAGCTTTTATGCACGATTGTCAGAGTTCAGCCTGCAAATACATGTATAATATATATTATTATTTACGGACACATGATTATACTATCTGGATTGATAAATGCATAACTATAGTTTAGTGGTGGATCCAGGGTTTCCAGTAGGGATATAATATACCAATCACGTGTGAAGTGTGAGCAAAAATTTTGTCCCTGCCCTAAACGACACCCATGCCACATATTCATGCACAATGAACATTATAGAAGCAATACGGCACCATTGTCAGGTGGATATTGAACTTTTTTTTTTACTATGCAAGCAGGTGTTTTAGTTGCATTTAGGAGGTAATTACGTAATTACTAAGTTCATGGTAGCAAGAGTATAGTACGTACTCTATAGATAATTATCTGCTACTCTCACTTTCACTCGAACGAGTGAGATTAAAAGAAGATCTGAGTTATGATAAGATGAGATTCTTGACAAATGGACGTTGAAGGGCATACATTAGTGAACTTTGACTATCTATTTTCTGGTTACGGTTAATATTATGCTATGACTATGGTTAATATGCTATAGTCATAGCATATTAACCGTAGCCACTACACGGAATATTCCTTACCACACTGCAGATAAAAAATAGCTGGGAATTTGAATGTAACAATGCAAACCAACAAAATATTATGGGGTTGGATGTTTACATGTATATGTAAGGCCACTCCAAATGGGAATACCGTTTCCCGTCCTGGATTCCTGCATTTTACATGCAGGCAGGCGCCCATTACCATTAACCATTATTACGAATATCATTATGAGCACAATGAATATAATTAAAATTCTTTATCCCACAACTGTGCACGTGCATACAAGGAGAGCTAGCTAAGCCCTAGTCAGCACTATCGCTAGCTAGTGCACACTGATAGCAGCACCTTGACAAGAAGGGGCATTATTAGCATATGAAAGCAAGGTAAGTATACACACATCACCGTGGGTTGCTAGCTTCAAATTCATGAAGCAGTACTGCTCCTAGCTAGCTACAACCATAAATAATGGACATAATGGTCAAACGAAGCAGTAGCATCAGAGAGAGGCGGGCGGTGGACGGGAAACTACGTTCTCATTTGGAGTGGCTTAATATACATGCATGCATACAATATTATTATTATAACTAAGGTTAGACTGGGGAGGCAGTTTATTTTCGAATATCAGCACAACTAAACACTAGGCTAAGCCAAAAGTGGAGAATTGTCCAAAGAGTACACATTGTACTCCACCAAGCTGCCACTATAGTTTCAGGATTCGTCAGGAGGGGTGGGCTAATTAAGTCACATTGTGGGTTAGCCCATGCATTATGGTTCTCAGCCCTTTATTATATATTTTGAACACACCCTGGCTGTTAGTTGACCCAATAGTGTATAATTTTTATATGTGCCACTTACTTCATTCACTGCCAATTACCCATCTGCTTCTATATCCAGTGATTCTGTTGTTGATGTCGAGTTCTGAAACGATATCCATTACAGATCACAATACATAACAAATCGCTAACGTGTATATTATGCTAAGCTAAAGCATGTGATCACTATAGTATTAGGAATCCTACAATTAATATAAAATATGCACTAGTTAACTTGTATATAACTTACATTTGCACTTCTTTTCTTCTCTTGTATACCATGGTTTTGAATTTCCTCCATATTGTGATCTAATCAGATACATTAATTTTGTCAGTCTCAATAGATGATTGCATGATCAAACTGAGATCTCTATTCAACAGCGATTATTATATATTATTATTGTATTATTACTATATTCAGACAGTAATGCATAGCAGCAATTTACACATTTGTTCATACACCAGTTAGAACATGCTACATTAATTAATTTCTTGCAAAAGAACATCACGGAAACGTACACAACCTACTATCCCTGATATTCAAGGCTTGGGACCTAAGTTTTGTCTGCACGAGGTTTGCTGAGCAGGCAATATTATAGCTACATAAAACGCACTTAGTGTTGTGGTACACAGGGATCCCCCCAGAACAGAATCCAAATGGGGTCTTAATGATATTCATACTAGGGCTATTAAGTTATGGCTTTAAACTTCACCCATTTCTTTGATATTAGCCCAAAGTCAAACTGGGTGGCCCACCCTGATTCAGGTATGCTGGGGGGAACACTGGGTACAGAAATATGAGCATTGTATTACATTTAAGGCAATAGCTAACCTTAAATTGCAAATTTGAGCCTACGTATATATGTGCCCAACCTCACGCCATGTATAGAGTTAATTCTCAACAGTGTATGTTTCATGCATTTAATAGTAATATATAATTATTATCATAACACAATTATTATTATAATCAATACCTTCAGGTTTAAGTTTGCGATTAAGTATTAAGTACTGCCTGAGTGCAATCACTCCTGTGATCACTCCTGTGATCATGATCACCATCACGATTATAACTGTTACGATGATCATAACAGAAATATCTACATAATTTTAAACAGAAGTCAATTATAATGAAACCATATTGCATTGTTCTATATGTACATTGTCAATAATAATTCTAAAAACTAACGGTTGGTGGCTGAGTGCGTTTAGACTGGGAACAGCTGTGCAAGGCTGTACCGAGTATCTTTTGATCATGTAAATGCAATTGTATATAGCAGCTGGCTGAGGTTACCGTATTTCTTCTAAAAATTCGGCCCTTCTAATTATTCGGCACCCTCTACCGAATGATTGAATATAGTCTCTAATTTTTCGGCAAAGATCGTCATGCGTATATGCTATAAACGGGAATGGAATGCGCACACAGACAGAATGTTGAGATATTAACCTCTAAAAATTCGGCGAAGCTAAAGCAATATTATTATTTTCATGCCGAATTTTTAGAAGAAATACGGTATATAGCAGGGCAGTACACAAATGGAATTTATTAGTGGGTTGTAAATAGTACAAGCTGCATATGTAAAGTATTATGTAGGATAACAAGACTACATTAGCATTACTGCTTAGTTGTCAATGAGTATAATCATCGTATATTGTCCAGTCTATGACATAGCTACATGTACATGTAGCAGCAATATGCGTGTTCCTCTGCTTGTTGGTATCAGCTTCACTATAGTACAGTGCAAACGTTCATTACCCCTTGCGCGCCTGCACAAGGGGTAAAGCAATCGGTTTGTCTGTCTGTCATTATTGTCGTCGTTGTCGTTATCGTCGTTGTCGGCACAATAATTGCCAGATCTCGAGTTCTAGGCATCTGTGCGTGCTATAAACACAACCAATCGGTAGATATCGATGAAAAACTGGTTTGTACGCGCTTCGAATTTCTCAAAAAGGCTTATATACTAGACTAAGTACTACAAATTGTGCATTTTCTGTTCAGCATGCATGCCTGTGGTTTATCGACCACACCCACTCTTTTAGCATAATACCGTATAGCCGGAAATGTTAAATTTGGCGGTTGAGCCCAAAATCGCTGTTGAAAGAATATTGGCGGATTTAAATTTGGCGGTTCGGTACGGGATCGCCATATGTACATATGCGAGTAGGAAATTTTGGCGGATTTTAATTTGGCGGTTGTAATAATAGACCGCCAAACCGCCAAATTTAATTCCCCGCCAAATTTTCCGGCTATACGGTAGTATGCGGAGTGACTGTGCATGCTCAAGCTCAGTTTTGGAAAGGGTCGTCAAGTCATGAAACAGCTATGCCCCTGAGTGTTGCAATACTACGCTACAGTGGCTACAGGGCGCACGGGGTATGTGCTCTACAGAGCTCTAGTTTTTGTGTAATACCAAAACTGAATCTATACAATATTATTATTACCACTATTAATATCAGCCTACAATAATCTGATCACCACAACTTACTGTTTTTATTAGCAACATTATCACTTGGATGAGTATAGGAAGTAGTAGTTTCACCCAGTTTCATTGTTGTTGATTCTGCCTCAGGTTTCCTTGTTGTTTGAGGTTGTTCTAGACACACATGCATATGTATGCATACAAATAGTACATATGCAATAATCATGTCAATTAATACACATTAATTTAAGGGTATAAAATTATATGTAACTACAACACATAATCATGAATCTTCACTCAATTCTTTATTCTTAGCTGGCCTGAATACGCAAACTATCACAAGAAAAATTTCAAAAGGTCCTTTCGTACAGAAATTTACATACAAGCTTAGTGTAGTGATAATATAATTTCGTGCATACCAAGAAATTAAATTTTAAGTTCCACTTGAAATTCAATCTTCATAAATTTTAATTATATAGTCACGTTTCAAAGGCAATAATTTTCTTAACAGATTATTTTACATGCCAGGTGTGCAAAAAAAATAAATAAGTACCTGGGACATCTTACATGCATTTCTCCTCTGGTTCTATGAGTATACACAAGCCTAAAATGTGGTTGTGCATGTGCTAGTTTGTATATAGCACTCAAGAAAAGTTGGTGTACAATATTTAAAAAACAAACTCAATCGAAGTGAATAAATTACTGTCATGGTGCAAGTAAAAAAACAGCTATATATAGGCCTGTACGATGATATTTTTATCGCAGTCCATCAGAGAGTAAAAGGATGATTCCTATGAAATGCATTATCCATTAAATTAATGCATCCCATTTCTGTGTACTTATGCACTAAGTGCCAGTCACGTGGAAAATCAATTAGAGTTTGCATATTATATTATGTTCAAATCAGCTAGCGCTGAGGCTCACTTTGCTGGGCATTCGACTTTCTACGCATCATGAAGGCTCTCGATCCTTCATTTATCGGTATCTTTTTCTTGAGCATGTACCGAAGATTGTCGTCGACGTGTCCAGGATTTGAGGAAGGTAGGTGCTGTGCCAAATGTGCGCAAAGTGTGCGCGCAAAAATTTTAGCCACGCCCCTCATTAACGCGTTCTTGAACACAGCTTGATGACAAAGAAGGCTGTTTTAGGCCTAGTAGCGACGAGAAACTGCTGTTTCGAGCGAGTCCAGTAAGTTTATTGTTGGTCTTAGCTACCAGTTGTTGCTTATCAGTAACAATAATTGTCACACAGCTACTAAGTTGGCTGTTGTGCCAGACCTTAGGGGGGTGCTCGAGCCCCCTGAGCCCCCCCGCTGGACACGCCCCTGCACCCATATTTCTTAAAAATTAATTCTAATAACAGTGATAAAGCAAAAATGTCTTGTCATAACAAACGTCTAAGCTGCTGTATAAATAATTTGCATTACTTGCCGTTTTTTATGTCAAAATTAAATTTATATTATTATAAATCCTAGGCATGTTGTGAAGTTGCAAGCTAAATCAGCAATACTGTCAGCAATGAAACGCTATATACAGTGCAAAACCCTTGGCACAATAGCAGTAGCTATTGCAAATTTGCAAGCTAAGCCAAGCAACACTGCAATATAGTGTATCTGGTTTTGAGAGTAATCACAAGAATGCACTAATACTGATTGCATGGAATTACATAATAGTATATTAGCTGTGATGAGTCAGTTAAGTTACAAGAACTATCGCTAGAGCTACACACTACTAATCGTGCCATCGCTGTCTCTTTCATCGATCGAGAGCTCGTCAAGATGCGAAGAAGGCCATGGTGGTCAGCAAATATTGCCAGAACTTTTGAAAATGCCGTAAAAAGCCTAGTGGCACCTTGTTTACATCGAATAAACCAGGTATGTAGCAGTTAGCGTGGTAACAGACACACACACACACACACTCACACACAGAATGACGACTGTACCCATCAATGCATTCATTAGTGCTGATTACACACTGTTACACAATACTCAGCTGTACTATAAGCAGTGGCTCTTTTCTCAGACCAAGTGCTACAAATTATATCATGTACTTATGACAAATTCCATTCCTATATAATCTAGGAGTATACTACTTAAACTTTGCACTATAGCTTGATCTAAATATGTACATGTACTTACCAATTATTGTTTGAAATTGAATTGATGCTGATGATCCGCGACCATTATTAGTACAAGTCACTGTAGATATTGGAAATTGTACTAATGCTTCGAGATAAAGTTCTGATTCAATAACTTCAACTCCATGATCATATGTAATTTCTTTGCACGTAGCTACTGCCAATTTCTTGCCACTTGTTGCATTATTTCCGATACAGTTTATTGACAAGAGCTGTAGAATATTCCCATCTCCAATGTACTCCCGGCTCCTCCATTCCAGAATGCCGGTATTCCTTGTGATACACGTAAAGATAATCGGTTGTAGAGCAACAGCAACCATATCTTCTTTCAGTGATGATGTTAAAACAACGTCAGTAGGCTCTAAATAATATTACAATTAATCATTATCATAGTAAAGATGCTGATATCCCAGTGTTCACCTGAAGCAAATTTACAAGGCGCATGACAGTAGGGCATAGTTTTGGTGGAGCCCATGACAGGCTCATATCACATGGCACAAATTTTGAGCACACTGAGCCTGTGCAGTACTAGCTTCCTTTAGCAGTTAAAAAGCCCACTATTCAACTTCTTCAAGAAGCTGCCTATTATTCATGAATACTGGCCAGGAGTATATGCTATAGTGTATATTACAATGTTACAGTATGTACGTACAAATTCTATGCATAATATCGAAAGTATTCCTAAAATTTGTTATGATAAGATTACATGTTTTACATAGTTACATCAAGTGTTTGTGCAAATAATGATATTGAGTGTTCATTACATAGTATGTGTATTGTACCTACCGGTTGTATTGAAGATAATCTCTTCACTTGTCCCAATACCATTATTGGTACATGTTACGGAAGATACTGGATGCAGCAATGATGCGATCACATACAGTTCACTTTCTATTACTTCAGTTCCATGATCATCGGTGACATTTGTGCATGTTCCAAGTGCTAAATTATTGCCACTTGAAAAATTTCTTCCAACACAATTGACGGACAACAGCTGAAGTACGTTTCCGATTCCTATATACTCAGCACTTCTCCACTCCAAAATGCCAGATCCTCTCGTTACACAAGTGAAAACCAAGGCCTGATTAGGCTTTGCAACATTGCCTTGACCACCAAGTTCATCATTGCTTATCAAAACAGAGTGTGCAAAGGCTACGTATAAAAGGTAATAATTATGCAGAGAACATGGAAATTACTCGTCGAGCGTGCCCGGCCCCACACTAATCACGCACATGCATGAGAAAACAGTTGTTCTACCTATGTAAGCATACCACACATATATGCAGGTATACATTGTCCATGCGTGGGCATTATTATGCAAACACAAAGACATTACAAGCCATAGTAAATAAAACAGAACGTAACTACTGGTCACTCATACACATGCACAAATACAATTACAAAGTATGAATTGAAGCACAGAGGCTGCTCACTTCCACACTATTTCAGCAAGCTACCGCTCTTCTGGGTGTTCGACCTTCTAGGCACAGTGTAAATTCTCGATCACTAATTTTTATTTATCAATATTCTTACTCTTTACCTATCTAAAACCAGTGATTGTGGGTTCTATAGCAAATGTCTTTGTGCTGCACACGACACTTCTGATGGTTGAGCCCATAATAATATTATACCAATTATAGTATTTCCTTTACCGTGAATCCCTAAACTAATTATAGCCCATTAAGAAACAATTATGAGACAAATACTTGAATGCAATAGTCTCACACTCTCGAGGAAGGAAAAGGGGGCTCGGCTCGTACAGGTGAGTTTGGACACATTCTTTGGGCCAGGGAAAGGAATTTGAGTGCTCCAATGAGATTGCAGCTTTAGCGTAGTCATAATATTAATATGACTCACCAAATACAGGAATGCAAAGCACCATTCCCTGCTGTATCAGATCAAAGGTTTGTTTCACCTATTGAGCTGGCCAAACTAAGAAAATGGTCCAAATTCACTAGATCCTTTTTCCCTCCTTGAGCTGAGGGTGGAATCCAGGCACGAGAGTATAGCTATTAGTGCATGGCTATACTCTAACAAAGTATCTGAAACTTATAAATATAGATAATACAGTGGAACCCCGCTTACGGACACCCCTCAATGGCAGATAGACACCTGGACAATTCTGAATCTCCAGATTGTATTTCGATAGACTTCAATATATTCAAACCCCCTCAATAATGAACACCGTACAACATATACTTACTTTGGTCCCATTCGAGCCTACGCAATAGTTAACAACCTTGCATAATGGCCAGTTAGCCACAAATCAATCAATTTCAGCGACCAGTATAGCTACAGTAAAGCCTAAATCTAGCTATATCTAATTCTTGCTGAGGAGCTATCAGTCGATAGACTCATCAATACGGTCTTTTTCGTCGTCCACAGTCATGATTTATCATAGCTGGCCATGATTGTAGGAGGGCGTGACCTGTATTTAATTTAACCCCTGAGCTATGGACACCCCGCTACAGTGGACAAAATTGTTGGTCTCAATGGTGTCCGTTTTCGAGGGGTTCCACTGCACTGATACCTTGCTCCCACAGAATACTACACGATACTGTACCACTATAAACAACGATCAAAATCGTCGAAAGAGTCATGATCATTTAATGAAGAGCTGCAAGATGTCACACTTTTGAACTTGAAGTGCACAAATCTGCAATAGTAATAAGCCTTAGGTATATTACACGTAATTATTATAACAGCGTATTATACCTAGGCTTTTCCTGATTTAATATCATACAGATAAGAATTATTTATATGGCTACACAAACAATATTACCGTAAAAGTTCTAATTATAGCGCCAAAAAATAAAAAAAAATAATTCTAACCTTCGTGTGGCGCTTATATTAGAACGTAAAAATTGCGTTAAGTATAGCCAGCGTCGCTTAGATTATGGTGGCGCTTACTAATAGAACGAGCTAGCGGTGCTTAGAATCGCGTACCTGTACCGGTACTTACCGGTATCATTTTACAGATATGCCGGGTGATTTTGAAGTCTGCTTCTATGCTGTGGTACGTGGCTTTCATGTGTACCAAGCTATTCGGACTCCTACAGTCGGAGAAGTACTAGCAACACAGCGGGAGCACGGTAATCCCGAAGATGCTTATTACCACGTTCTAATTATAAGCGTCAGTTTTAATATTTCTGACTGGAGGTTAGCACTATAATTAGAACAGAAAAATATGATACAATGCCAAGTGGGGCTTAAATTAGAGCGGCGCTGTAATAATAATTAGAACTTTTACGGTATGTGATAAATTTCTCAGTTTTTCTAAGCGTTCTATACAAACTAAAAAAATAACAATAATTACACTTGAGCCCTGTCCCATTTTAGCGTATTAAATTAGCCACCCATTCTCAACAGCTCAAAATCCCAGCCAAATGCAATCAATAGTAAGGGCCCCATTATTATAATTATAGGTACTATCAAGTCTTGATCTATAAGCCCTTGGTACTATAGTCCAATCTACCAATTGGTGATCACTGTGAGAGATCTTTTTAGTAGTAAATTACTTCATATTCCAATAGAATTAATGACCTTTGTATGCCGGTATGAATTTATTAATTATTTACGTAACTATGGTAACTTATCTCTTAGCTAGCTAACAATGATAACCAAACTACAATTAGCTAGGTACTGGCCACCATATTATGCATATGTCAACACTCGATGGGAATAGATTTTGGAGGCTGCACAGAGTTCAAGATGGAGAGTTATTATAGGTATATATCCTGAGCCACCATGACTCAGCCTCATAGCCGCTAGTACCCGGCATGAGGCTACTATTTTTCAAAGAAAGCTCCTTTTTGGTTAGCAAATGCACACCCATGAAAACGTCCGCCCGGCATGATCATGAGCCAGATAACTATACGGTCCCAGATGTACTTTATTGCTATTAGTTGTGGCCCGTACCGGGTGGGTATTATTTAGAACTGACTCAATAGTGCCAACAGTGGCATCCGCCAGCGGACTCCAATATAAACGCCCGATTGCATGCAGCCCTAATTTAGCACTCACTAACAGTCTTTGTAGTTTCCAGTGGTAATTATCCCAAATCGACTTATCGGAAAATTTTCAGTGCCGCTTCGAGTAGCCCGCCAAAAAAACTTAAAAAATTTTGGCCCGGAAAAGCCTGGAGGTAGCGATGTCCAACCTCCAAGGGCCTCCAGTAAATCGAAAATATCTCAGCTCTGGCTAGGAGTACGCTCACGGGAAAACATGCGCTGGATAGCTCACTGAATGAGCTATCTACTGACGCCTTAACCGTGCAAATCGGTTCCGCGGAACCGCTGCTAGCTTCGGTTTTGTTTGTATTAAGTTTCTATGAGGAAAGTTTTAGGTGGGCGTGGCTACGTAACGGTTTTATCTACGGACACGTTACAAGCACCGTTGGATAGAGCTTGTGGAGAGCTACCTTCTGATACTCGAACATTGATATTCTACTAAAAGATAATCTGCGGAAAAATCAGTGAAATTTGGAGGTTGGAAATCGCTACTGGAGGGGAAAAATAATAATAATTCAAAGATCGAGCGCGATTCGAACCCACGACCACCGCTCCACCCCTGAGCCCCAACCCTATATAGTCCGCTCAGCCAATCACTGATCAGCTCGAGCGCGATGCATGTTGTCGTTATTAATTTGCCAAATTTATACACGTCACCACTATAATACTCCCCTCGTCACCAGCCGTAGCCCGGCGAAACCCAAACCCCCGCTACTAGCCTCACTAGCCGTCTAGGGCTCAGTAGCTATTAGTGGGATCTATAGCTATTATTATTGTTGTTATTATTATTATTATTATTATTATTATTATTATTATTATTATTATTATAGTGTGTAATTATACTCTTCTGCCTGTGCTTATAATTTTACAGTGAGGCACATAATATTAAACCATAATATGATAGATTTTTGATGCGTGACATAAAAAATCTAGCTATCCATCCATCTATCTACTCGAGTCTGTATTAATGGAGTTACCGGTACTCCAAGCACTAAATCTTGGGTAGCTAGCTACCGGTGCCGGTACCGGTACTGTAGACACAGCGATCAACCGTTACTATAGGTAGCGCGTCCACGTACTGGCTGCGTGAGCATCATAGAGTATTAATTATAATTATATCTATGGTGTAAGAATTAATAGATAAAATTAATTATCGGTGGTGTGTAACTCTGAGCCACAGTGTACGTAAACCCATGGACTCAGTTCTAGATCTGCTGCACGCTCGATAGAGGAGCTAGAGCATGCAGTAGCTACACACATACATGCCTTGTCACACAATATTGCATGCTGAAAACTGGATACTACGATCGAGCCTATAGCTCGGAGCGCGAGCACTGATCACTGGAGACCCGTGTAGCTATCTGCATGCATAGCTGTATTATAGATGTGCTGCATGCGCTGGCGCAGTTGCATACCGTCGATCATTACAAAATCACCGATATTCATTTTGAGTACTTACGATTGCTCAGCGGCAGTCAGAGTCAAACTTAGCTGAGATAGAGAATGCTCAGTCTCACTTACCGGTAGTACTGTCATGCTACCGATGGTCCCTCTATAATCGATCCCCCGCCGCCCGCCGGACCATCCATATAATATAGTTTCCAGTCCACCCATAGTTGGGGAAATTGCTAAAAGGATGCGGGCGGGCAGGCGGGCGGTAGTCTCGCTAGTGCCCAGCCCCTGGGCATGGGACTAGGTGCGCGTTCTATTTAATAGTATTACTAGTGTCATGCAGGGCCTGTTTGGGGCGAGCCTGAGCTGAGCCTCTGTTGCCGTGTTGGACTCCGGGAGTAGCCAAAGACAAAGCCATAGCACGATAGATCCTGAAGACCATGCACTGACATACATGTACATCGAAGCAGACAATGATAGTCATAGTGCCGTGTAGCTGCATGACAGTTCCCTCCACGTACGTATCTATACCTATAGCCAATAGTCAAAATTATAGCGTAGCTGCCTCTATCATCACAGGCTCAGTGAGCAGCACGTCTATCTTTATCACGTTCTTAGCTGCTCCTCGCGCTGTTGAGCTGATGATGAGTTTGTCTTTCCCTCTCTCTCCTGCTTTGGAGCGTTACTGATGTCGTCCAGTGCGTGCGCGATGAACGAGGGTAAATTTGCAATTCGCTAAATTAGAACGGTATATATACGGCTCGTAGTGCCAGGCATGCATGAGATTGCGCAATAGACTATTTCGCGTTTATGTCCATAGCTGGCTATTATAGACGACTTAAGGCGTGAACGTTTAGCCAATTAGATGACCACCAGGAGGTGTGACCAGGCGCGACTCGCACCTTTGCTGCTGCCTCAAATGTATTAGTCGTATATGGGAATAGAAATAGAGTAGATGTTGCAGTTATGAGTCACTTAAGGTGTCGATAGCTTCCTCTCTCGTGTTTCCTGTTGAAAGAACGAAGCTTGTTCGAGTTACGCACTCGGAAACTTATATTTGCATGCAAATTTCCATAGAGCTAAAAATCAAAATCGCAAAGCGTGTGATTAACTGACTTGCTTGATTCAAGGTCCAGAAGAAAGGCCATTCACTCAGCTAACTCTTGGTTTTTATTTCCAATCAAGGATTTAAAAGTTATTTTATTTGAAATCTCAAAAAATGCAAGTAGATCTACCGATTGTATTATATAAATGCATGTAATTATAATATTATAGTCTAATTATCCACACCATGATCTACTACAATGTATTCAGTGCATTATTTCTTAGGTTTAGGTGGTAACGCAGGTGCAGTAGGTTCCTGCATAATATGAAATTGCTTTTGCTTCTCACAACCATCATCATCATCATCTGGTCGTGTTAATGGCGTACCAATCTCAATAGTCTTTGGTGGTATAGGTGGAGGTAGCTCTTCAGTAGCCACTGATACCATAATCTTATTATTTGGCCGTTGTGGTGCTGAATCGTTGTCGATTTCTACTGGATGTTTGCCTATTAAAAATAGCATACTAATAATATTATTACAAAATTTGGAGCAGGCTCCTTGCATTATTAAATATTGTCGAGCGAGTGACTCTTAGACTATAGAGATCTCAGCTGCAAACTTATTGGGAACAGCTGTTCACTTGTATCAAAATTAATGTTAGTTTTACTAGTCTAAAAGTGTAATGCAATGGTCATCAAGCCTCCCCCCCCCCCCCCCCCCCCCCCCCCCCGCTACAATATTTTATTGTGTCTACACCCATGCCATTATTCTATAACATTTTGCCGGGCACTTGTGTGCCCTAAAAGCCTCAAAAATTTATGTAATTTGATATCAATATTGTGCTATAGTTTACATAATATCAGTCCATGCATAATATTGGTAGTTACCCCGCGCGCATGCGCTAGGGGTAAAGCAATCGTCTGTTGTTGTTGTTGTCGTTGTCGTCGTCGGCACGAAAATCGCCAGATCTCGAGTTCTAGGCGTCTGTGCGTGCTATAAGCACAACCAATCGGTAGATATCGGTGAAAAAATGGTTTGTACGCGCTTCGAATTTCTCGAAAAAGCTTACTAGTTCTACAAATCGTGCATTTTCTGTTCAGCATGCCTGTGGTTTATCGACCACACCCACTCTTTTAGTATGCGGATGCGACTGCGCATGCTCAAGCACTGTGTTGTAAAGGGTCGTCACGTCATGAAACCGCTACATGTGTGCCTCATAGTATTGCAATACTACGCTAGAGTGGCTACAGGGCGCGCGGGGTATGTGCTCTATAGAGCTCTAGTTACTGTATAATATTATATTATATACATTTATAGTATATAAATCTACTCTGTATAATAATTTATATATAGTACATATTTCCCAAATATAAAATCTTACCAGTTGTGTACACACTTTCAATATCAAGCGCTAGCTGTGGAAGCTCAACTACTCTCAGAGCTTTGGCCACATCATTCCACGTTGGTTTATGTGTGGATTTTCTCAGCCAATGGTCGAGCATCTCCATGATGCAATCTTCAGGAGCACAGTGTTCAGCAAATTTATCCAGTATCTCACTTTCTATACCAACGGCAAGCCCAAACTGATACCACTTAAATGTAATTTGTGAACGTAATTGAAATAGTAGATTATCAAGATTAACGTAAATTGAATCTTCACCTATAATAATATTATGATAAGTGAACGTGCATGGATCATAATAGGAGTAATATAGTGACATCTGCACCATCATTATAATTGCTTACAGCCTTCTACTACTTGGTCGTTTTGAAGAACATTGCTGTGTACCATTGGCAATTTAAGCTGTGCGTACTCAACAGGTCTATCTTCTGCTAGATCAATGCTTGCTAGAGAGCGATGATATGAACGTTGATTCAGTGACGTACCGATGTCCGCATACACCAGGCCTCTTGTGTCAGTCTGCTGTCAAAAATTATTATGGGAATAATACACAGCAGCTAAAAGAATAATATAATTACTATTAATACACCATACCTTTGGAATAGCATCAGGGGAATGGAGTTGAATTTCACTATCATATGTATAATCGTGAGCAAAACTGCTGCATAATAGATTAGTGTAGCTATAGATTTACATAAATTACCATATTATTATGTATTATCAGTACATTAAGAGTGTGTATAATAATATTTGTACTATGACTAGTCTAAGAGTAAAGATCAAAGGCACCGCCTGTAGTATAATATACAATGTAAACCACTGTCTGCCAACTGTGCAAACTGTGGAGTAACCACAGCCATGGTATAACTTCCATATACCACAGCTGGCAGATAACGCGTGTATTTACTATGGGCATAGAGCCGTGGTATAACTTCCCGGCATATACCACGGTTGGCGGTCATAGTGCAAGCCACTTAGACTATAGCCTTATCGTGATTTATTTGAATTGTACGCTTTGAGGCATGCATTTAAACCACTCAGCTTCGCCTCGTGGTTTAAATGCCCGCCTCTCGGCTCGCGTACAATTCAAATAAACCACTCAAGGCTATAGTCTAACTATAACATAACCTCCATACGTATACATGGTGTTTTCGATGAGTGACGATATTATTATGGTTACATAGTTGATTGCTTTGTGGTGTCATAGTGGTGTCAACAACCTGTTTTAGTGTAAATTGCAAGTGCTGATAATAAGCTGCAGCTGTGTAGAACCAGGACCATTATGGCACCATAACAGCACCACAATCATGAATGTGAAGTTTAATTATTTGCAATCGGCTGTGATGTCATACACTGATTCAGAAAAACACCAAGTTAATTCACGCACTACTATACTGTGAATATTACATAATAATATAATACTCTTGATTGTTATTATACCTTAAGTGTGCTCTCTGGCTGCACAGGAAAAAAAGTGTGTTTACAACCATTGTAATGTAGAAATTTACAGCCAATTTGCTATCCTTGAAATTTTTTGCAACCTGTGTATTTCTGAAATACAATAAAAATACGAAGTAGGGGAAATCTGTAGGCAATTAGCACTGATTACATCCTGATTTGCACATATTTTACAATGATTGTACATTGACTCTACAATCCATGCGTTTAAAATTTACAATGTTCAGAGCTCTTGTGCTAAAATACAACCATCGTATTGGTACAATTTTGTTAAAATTTAGCATTGTAGAAGTATTGTATTTTTGGTCAATTTACATCAAATTTGGATGATATTGCAATGGTTGTGAACTGAAAATTTTTCCTGTGCTGCCAGGTTTAGTTGAATCTGTAGATATAATTAATATTTAGTAGCTACTAAAATTAATTAATAATTACAATAATTACCTTTTTTGGTTATAAACTTCAATATTGCTGCACATGTGATAGATCCTAGTGATAATAAGACAGCAATTGCAAGCACACCTCCTATTATCGCACTAATACTTCCAGCTTTCGAGCTGATCGGTATCATAACCTCTATTACAATAAGAAATTAAGTACTATTAGAGGCTTTTGTATGGCCTATTTAATTACCTGATGTACAGTTTTCATCTGATCCGTTAGACCGTGGCAGACTATCAGTACATTTTGACATATTTATTATGTCTAGTTGACAGCCAAAATTAGTAGCCACTGAATCTATCTGATAACCCATAACTGTGATGGAATCATGGTAATGGCGTTGAGAATTCTGGCAGAGAGCTAAATCAACAATATAATCGTAAGAGAGTTATATACCAAGCAATAATAATATTAGTGATTACTTAAAGTGCCTTGATCAGGCATTAATACACTCTTATGTAAATAATAATATAGCCATTGTACATGTGTACTTACTCTGATTGAAATATAACTCCATAAAAGAAATCACGTTGTTTTGCCCACAGAGTGATTCAGCGACTATAGTAACATTGTATGAGGTATCATAGTGTACATTGAATTTGATACTGGTGTTTATGCTTTCAATTGTCCGTACACTTTCAGGTAGTTGTGGAACAACACTGATAATAATACCATGGAAATTATGAGATTGAAGATTGTAATCTTCAACAGTTGACCACCACCAGTGTAGAATAACTACCACACCATTGCTCTCAAACTGGGCCGAAACATTCACTTTCCAAAAACCTATAGAAGCAGTTAGATTTACTAAATCACAAATGCATAGCTACCTGGTTAGGGACACATTATCAAAATTGTGAAGTATTATATCATGGCAGGAAGTGCTTATGATGTTCTATTATTATTTATTTAATAATTATGGTACACACCAGCATAATACTATCATATGCATATGACGTAAACTAACCACAATGTCATACTATAATGGTGGTTGAGAATAATATTAGGACCTGGTATAATATGCTTATACCTTGGGGGATGATGAGCTCTTCATTAATGATATTAATCAATGTTGATGCTGTATCTGATGTTGTTGCATCTGTACAGTTCACCACAGTTCCATTTAGATCTTCACTCACAGGACCGATTGATAATGCAGACGTAAGTGGTAAAACGTTTTCAGCAGAGCTCCTTGAGTAGAGGAATATTGTGGAGCCAATTCTTTGTTCAGATACCTGAAGATGGTTTAGACCAGAGGGTTGAAGAGCACGTGAGTACCTCATAGAAACTGTTTCATTTTCAGGAATCAGGGAGAAACTCCATTCAAGAAACCTCCCGGTTGTATTGCACATTAGGGTGACATCATCTCCAACGCACACTGACACTATCCCAGGAGGAGAAATAACTGCTCCACCTGTACGGTGAGGAACAAAATTATTTGATTTCGTTCTTCTCGGGCGCACGCGCACGCAATTCAAGGCTCGAAATAATTTCTTACCTCGTACAGGCCTGAAATAAAACAACACTAAGTCTAAGATTAATGTTATTGACACTTTCTCACACTGTAAATAAGGCGGTCTCATACTTGCTGATGAAAGAAAACAAGCTAACAAACTTCCACGGACCACCTGGATCCCAGCATCTTAGAACGCGTTGTACGTGCTACAATAATGATTAATAGTTTAATAATAATTAGCGTGCGGATCGAGCGGCGCGCGGCGCGGCACGTATATATATACGTAACGATTGCATGTGGGCGGGTAATATTATTTAGGAGCACGTATGTGTTCAGTTTCGTTGGTCATGTCATATAATTATACACTTGATTAGGATAGATCATGAAATATCTTATAATATTATTCTTGCTGATTCTTACTTCCTTTCTTATATACTGTGAAGGTACATATTATAGCAGTTTGCTAATAATTATAATAATATTGTTACAGTTTATAATAATTAATCAATTGTATGCATCCATGACAGTGTTCTGTTACTGAGTATGCAGGTGGTGCAGTCACGATTTCTCCTCCTGGTATAGCATCGGTGTGCAGTGGAGATACTCTCAATCCAGTGTAACACCACTGGGAGGTTTTTAGAATTACCGTATAGCGGGAAATTTTCGTATGGTGCTAATTTTCGTATATTTCGTATGCTCCATCCCTTATACGAAAATAAAAACTACGAAAATTTAAACCTACGAAATTTTTTCTAGCGAGTGTGAGCTTTAACCTACACCACACGCAGTCACTAGCGCAGCTGCAGGTGCTAACGATGTCTCGGTATCGGTTCTTTGCCAAGGCTTCGAATTCTTCGCCAACGGCAGCAGTCCAAATACTCTTGTAGACTCATGGTAGCCTCTCACCATCGCTTCAATCGACAAGATGTCATTGTCAAGCAATCGGGCGTGGCCTAGTTAGCATTGCGAGCTGCGCATGCGCGCAATCTTACACTGCAAGCATACGAAATTAAAAAATACAAAAATTTATTCTAAGGGCGCTTTGGTCAATCATACGAAAATTAGCACCAACGAAAATTTCCCGCTATACGGTAAGTTTCTCCCTGATCCCTGAAAATGAAACAGTTCCCATGAAGTATACGCATGTTCTCCAAGACTCTGGTCCAAACCATCTTCAGGTATCTGAACAAAGAATTGGCTCCACAACATTCTTGTACTCAAGGAGCTCTGCTGAAAATGTTTTGCCACTTACGTCCACATTAACAATCAGTCCTGTGAGTGAAGATCTAAATGGCCATGGACTGTGGTGAACTGTACAGATGCAACAACATCGGATACAGCATCGACTATGATAAATGTTATAATTGGTAATAATATCTATAATATACCAATTATACTTTAAATTTAAAGTTGAATTCTTTACCTAACAAAGAATCAAGCCCCCAAGAAATAAACGTAAGTACTACGGTAATGCCAGAGAGAAACGGTGTCATTATCACTTTATGGTGGATGGAATATAGCCCCCTTTATCTGTCTCATTATCTCATTATTATTCATGGTGAACCGCAACCATCTGTAATGAACTCCACTCTGGAAAGAACAAGGTTTCAACTGAAACTATCTTATAACATTCTGTACAACGTGACTATTATCGCTGTACCCCTTTGTGGACAGAACTATGTGACCACTTCCACTGAGCTAATTTACAGTGAGTAACATTACTTACTGCCTCAGGACTGTGATTATACATCATTCTTTTTCCTATACAGTTAAGTGTCAGGATCCATTAGCTCAAGTTAGAAATTTAGTACAAGTGATGGGATATAGTGAGCCTGCACTTGAGGGAGTGAATATTATACATTCCTGTGCCCCTTAAATTATCTACTAACAGGAAATAATACGTCCACGTGCGCAGGGAATGGAGAATGGGAACCAAATCCAAGCAATGTGGAATGCATAGGTAAGACAAAAATTAATATTAATATGATTATTATACTCCATGGTAGTCGAAGGGTATACAATAGTGAATCGATATTAAAATTTTATTGCTATGTAGAACAAATTTTCCAAGAGAATCAACCTTATGCATATGATGTAAAGAAATTGATAATTTTGTCAACAGTATCAACATTTCTGCTAACATCAATTACTGTCTTCATCACTGGGTGCACATTTGGCTATTGTTTGGGTCATAAATGCAAGAAAAAGATCAACGAAAGCCACACATCCCAAAACACTGACATTGAATTAGAAGAAAATGTGGCTTACAGTATTACATGATCGTGGTACCTCTTGGGAAGTTTATCCATCACAATAATTAGTGGCTGAGAAATTATGCATAATACTTAATTTTTATCCGTGCCACATATACATAGAGCATTATTGCAATAACAACAATAATAACAATGTATTATGCATACATAATAATAATTATTATTATAGAAGGAATTGTTTTGAAGGGTCAAATTTTAAGAAGTATGAAATTCAAAGTTCATGGTTCTATTGCGATCCATGCAGCTTTCACAACAACTGTCACGCATTAAATTTTGTGTGGCTACACAAGATTGATTTCTAGTATGAGGATTTCAATATAATATTATCTTGCTGTTGGTGCCTAACAGCTAAAGAGATATAGCTACAGATAATTCGACAGTGGCAGTCTAATTTGGTTTGCTGGCATGACATAGTACCTTAATGAGATGAATCTAATTCTGAATCCCCTTACCGGTTGTTGTTTACAGCTTGATGATGAACGTACACTATCATAATATTATTCATATAATCATTCCCATGGCCATGAGTGTTGTCATATTATATAACAAACATTATATGTATTGAGTACGGTATTGATATGCAGTTGGGACCAAAATATTTAACTTTCAAAACAACATCAGTACACATTCTGAGAGTGTCCCAAAAACGAATGGCTACAATTCATAAATTATTAATAGTGAACGAATTTAGATAAGGGGTAAATTTGTGCAAAACGCGATATTTTTGTCATTTTTCAACTTGCCACCATTCAAGTCATATGCAATGTCATGTGTCCTGTAGCTAACTGAGTTTTGGTGGTCCAGGTCCTAAACCAGCCATACCAGTTTCAAATTGGTGGATCAGGCAGAACTGATTTTACCCAGTCCAGACCAGATACAGTCAGTCAGTCAGTTGTTGAATTTTGTCAGATGCCATATAATATCAGAAACTGAAACGCAGAATGGCCAGTATATTTCTCGTGCATTTTTGGCCATGTAGGTCTCTATAATAAATAGCACAGTGATATAGTATTATACGTGATGATGGAACAAAAAATCAGCAATGTCAATTTTACATACATAACATATTTATGCAAATATTTTGAATAATAATATTATATTTGCGTGAGTGATCAAACAAAAATATTGAAAACAATTATTACGTCTCTTACACAATAGACCATGTGGGTATAAAAAAAACAAGTGCAATTGTCACAGCATAAACTATAATTATGGAGAAAAATTAGTTAAGGTACATTATTTCACTGAAATCAGAGTACTTGACTGTTTCTGGAGAGAAACATCAGAAGACCCAGTACAACTTCACATACATAAATTATTTGCCCGGAAAACTTAACACATCTTCAAGGTTCTTTTACACAGTATCATTGTTTATTTTTTAATTTATAAAATTTAATAAAGATTGTAACAATCAAAATAGCTACAATCAAAGAATCATAGCAGTAATTATTGTTGCTCCAACATTAACACCAATCAGAATAGGAGTTGAACCTAAGAAGAAAGTATAATAATATTATGTCATCTTACATGTGCACATAACTGGAGAATGATATAAAATTAGCCATCATCAACAAAAATGCTAATCTCACTTGTCAATGAAATCGAATTGTCAGTGGACGTGGGCTCAGCAGTACTTTCAATAGTTGTATCACTATTGTGTGATTCCATCATTGTAGTTGTAGCTAATGGTTATTCGTACCATAAATCATCAAGATATGATCATAATAATACAGAAATTAAATGATTAATGTGCATTACCTGGTACGGTGTTGAAAGTGACCATACGAGGTCGTACACCGTTGGGTCTGCAGCTGACACTAGAGGTGGGGTATACCTCTGAGGCTGTTATTTGCATTTGTATTTCGACTGTGACTCTATTATTTCGAATACGTCGATTGGTAAGAGTTGTCACAGTGGTCATTTTCCTGTGAGTAGTACCCAGAGGAGCATTAGAACGCACTTGGAGGACATCACCTCCAGTTCCAATATAGTCATCACTTCTCAGAGAGATGACTATGGGATGACCAACAACAATATCTCGTACCGTACAGGTAAATATCATTGTTTGGCCATGATATGCAATTGCACCACTGCCGAGGTTGTGAGTCAATGTCACACGTACCTCTATAATAATATTATATACATGTTATATAGACAAAACAATATTATAGCCACAATGGTTAACATTCTCACGTACCTGACATAGCACAAGCGAATTCATAAATGAAGAATAATATAGCAACAGTGTTAAAGATCTTCATTATTAATAATAAGACAAAACTGTAAAGGATCTAAATGAATCAATTACAACAGTAGTAGAGTAATTTTTCACTTAGAAACACAATGTCATGCATTAGTACGTACACCTACACACACAATATTTAATGGAAAAAATGGCAAATACAAAAGCATTATAAGCCCGTGTGTTCGGCATATTATTTTCCTGGAGCTGGGATAGGAATTCACAGGAACTCATCAACAGCACCACTAGACTAAGTGTGGTATTAATATTGGTACCCAAGTCCAACCTGGACTCCGTGCACCTGGTCATGTAAAGCTGCTTCCATCACTTGCACACACACACACAGACACACACACTCACAGTAATCAAATGTCAGATATAACAAAACATACCTGGGGTTCTAGTAAGTGGCAGTATAAGATCATAAGTCTCTCAGTCAAAGATACAAAAACTTTAATGAGACAGCCATGGCGTCTTGATACTATCGGCACCAGTATTGTGCAAGATCAAAAACATGTGACCTATATTTTTTTAGCTGCAGGAACGTGACCGAGCAATAATCAAGAATTGGCTACGTAGGTGGTGTCTGCGTACACTGGCATATTAAATAATACTTAGATGCTACACAATGAGATTCATTCATTGTACAGTACATACCACATACACTACCTCTAAAAGAATGCGGGGAGGATCATTATCATTACACACTACTAGGCTAAGCATTATTAATGATATTTAATTACCAATTATTATTTTAACATAGGCATAGGAAGATGGTAATGGTTGGGGGGGGGACATTGTAAGATTTGCGCGCACGAAATTTTTGTGACCACACCCACTTTGGGGGAGCAGGATATGTAGATAATATATTATATTATGCCAAGGGGATCATGGGCCACAGATTGTATATTATATTATATCATTGCTGGCTGACCATAGCCATATTCATAGAGTGTGATAGTAATAATTATGAGACCATGGACCCTACAGCATGCTTGATCTATGTGATGTAAGCAATAATAATAATATTCCTGTTTTCATTGTCATGGTGATCAAAATCTAAGTTAATATTATCCCCTGACCTTTTCGACTTGGATCACACAAACTGCATTGCCAAGATAATAATTATTATAGTGTATACGAGATTTCAAGTACAACCATACCAAGAGTTGCATGTCCATAAAATACTATTATGTATAATAATATTATTATAGTGTTGTGATTATCACTCTGATGCATCAAGGCAGACTACGTAGTTGAACTTGACTATAAGCCACATTCTCAGTTAGTTCAATTTCAACACACTTGGCTTCTTGATGCTGCGTACTCTCTGAGTTGTGAAGGTGCTTTTGTTTAGGACAGTAGCGATGACACAGCAATCCAACAGCAAAGAACAAACTGGAGCTGACAATACACACGGCTGCTGAAATGATGATTATCTGTGCAGATGGACTGATCATGAGAGACCCTGAGCCTTGCCCCTCTTTCATCTCCTTTTCCATCTCCATTGCTGCATGGAACAAAAATTAATTAACTTATTATTAACCCTCGCCGCAAAGAGTAGGCAGAGGGGTTACTGCAATCGTTTGGCAATTTTTGTCCGTCACTCCTGTGCTAAATGGTAAGGGTCGTCCGAGACTCGGAAAGTACGCATTCTAGGTATACCAGACATAAAGGAAGAGTGGTCACGTTGAGTCCTGCCCAGTGGAGTAGTAGTGTGCAGCTGTTGCCAGTCTGTGTTTACATGGCTCTCATACACCTCAGTTTAGGTAGCTTTCAGTTTGTATAGTGACATAACCAGGTACCTTTCCCCTACTCCGGTCCTAGATGATGCACTGACTCTGAAGAGACTTGAACAGTGCCATAACCATGTTCAGGTGCAGGGTATGTAGTTCAATATTCCTGATATTGAACAAGCATACATGTACACAGTGAGCCATGCTATACAATCATGCGCTTGAGTCATACACGCATGTATAGCGGTGAGGGTTCTGCACTCAAATATATTTATTACAATACTACATGCATACCATTAACAATTTTACCATGCAACATTAACGGTATATAAATTATTTCTGGATCTCTTAATGTATCAGTGTGTGCATAATAATAATTATGTTATCACTGGTACCTTCACACTCCACCTCTCGTGGATTTGGTTCCCATTCCCCATTCTCCATACATATTGACGAATTAGATCCATTTAGTAGTAGTCCAGGAGGACAGCTAAAGTAAATCTGCGTACCTTTCACAGGAGGAGTTATGTGCACGTGGTATGCTACGCTGATTTTGCTGGAGTTTTTAGTCAAGTTGGAAGGATCAGCACAACTGACTAATAAGCAATAATAAAAATATTAATAATGAATAATATATAGCTATAATAATATTTGCTTACCATAATAAAGCATAATTGTTGTGTTTGATATTGATTTTGATCCACAAAGGTGTGATGCAGTAACATTTACACTGTAGTGGGTGTTGTAGGACACATTGAAAATAAATCTCGTAATGCTACCATAGTCTGTAGTCTCAAGCAGTGGTACAGGACCAGGAACAATGCTGACGTTGTATAAATAATAAGAATCGATCCCGAGTCCATTCCAGAGTAATTACAACACCATCGCTCTCAAACTGCTCTGGCAGCAAGGTAATATTGATTCCAGCATCTATAGAATCTGATGTAGTGGTTCAAGATTAAATTTATGAGTATTTCCCGTGCACTGGCTCAGTGTGTATTATTGAATAATTATAGATCAGCCACTGATAAATTTAAATAGTGCATAGTGACAAGATTTGGGAGAGGAACCTTTTTGATAAGAATATAAAAAGTTCTAAGAAACAAGCAGACATGGATATATTATAATATTTACAACTTAATAATTGCTTGTTTACGTGTGGTGCTATTGAGCATGTTTATAATACATGCACAGTATTACAGTATGATATTAGGTCACGTATCAAGCTATCCAAAAGTCTAAGATAATTTTCAAAATTTATCAAAATGTCTGTTCATATAAGAATCCTATCACGTATTATGTTATATACTGATTGTTATTCCGGATAGTATAATAATTATTATACATCATGATGATAAGGAATTTCTCTAAACTGACACAACTAATTGTGCTGATCATGCTGTATGATCAAATTAGGTTACATGTAAAATTATGGTCGCAGCTATTCATGGATGGTAGTCCGACTTAAAGAGGGGAAAAAATAATGATGCCTACACTGTAAGCACATTTATCACGAATGAAAAAGGCAAGACAGTTTTTGCTAGTTAGAAATGAAGGCATGATGTAGCACAATTATGATAACATAATCATTGAATTTTCATCATTGAATTTCTCTTCTTTGATTATTATTATTACTTACCCATGTTATTGGCAATGATCTTAATGACAGTTGATGATGATTTACCAGTGTCTGTGTCCGTACAATTCACAACAGTTCCATTAAGATAATTGGTAGCAGGGCTAATTAGCATGACAGATTCAAGTGGTAAATTGCTCTGAGGAGAAACTCTTGAAAACGTGAACTGAGTATTGTTTAAACGTAAGTATGTGGTTTCACTGAAAGGTGAGAGAATCCGTGAATACGATTCATCACCAGACAGATTGATATTCCATTTCAGAAAATTTCCTGTTACATTATTATGTTATTGCCAGCTGATCTCCAATACAAACTGGTGCAGTTTCTGATGGAGTTATGACTGATGTAGCTGAGAGAGTTAAGAGACTAGCTACTATCATTGAATAATCATAAAATTAATGTATAGCTACGTAGGATGCATAATAACAAGGGCTTATAGACCCCAAAGGGGGAGAGGGCATGTAACTGGCACCTGGCAAACTTCAAATGCATAGGCTAAAAATAGTAAATCCACATTATCAGTCCATAGCACTAATGCAGTCCAGACAGCAGCTGTTACTATAATTAGTTACAAACCACTGTCTGATTTGAACTTTGCTAGGTACACTATCATGTATGGCAGTTACATGCCCTCTCCCCCTTTGGGGTCTATAAGCCCTTGATAATAATTATTAATGTTGCCCATTGATAACTAGCCTTTGATTATTTGTCCAGAACACCAAAGCAGTGAAACAACCAGCAACAAACGTAGCTCCATGCATGGTCCCTGACTCCCTCTTTCAATAAATTGAGGCCTTGTACGCATGCGCGCATATGGTACAGGGTCGACATTGGGCACGCCATTTAAGTTCCGTATGATCGACGACCTTTACCATATTGCGCATGCCAAGGTAGTTATGGTAACTGAAGCTGTAGATTGAATAACCAACTGTGTAATTAGAGAGATTTTGGGAAATGTATATGATTCGTGTAAATTGAACATGTTTCCATAACCATAATATGCAAATCCCCAATTCCATTATAAATATTATTCTAGCAGATCATCAGTCCAATATTAACTCTCGCATGAGATCTTGACCGTTCCATAGCTAATAGTATACTTGTACTAGGATGTGTATAAATCTTGTATACCAATTACAAGTATTACAAGTGAAATAGGCACCTGAGTTTGAAATACGTACCTTCTGAATTGAAATACCTATCTGCCTTTGTGTATGTATGTATATGTGATAGTGAGGTTGTATGATAAATTTGGATAAATAGCACTCTGAAATAGGCATTTGGTTCATCAAATTGTACTCGCTATTGCTCAGAACCAAATACCTATATCTCAGAGTGCTATTTTACCCAAATTCAACATAAAACCTCACTATTACCTATACTAATCCTCGCACACTACTAGAATGAAATTACATGCACATAATTATAGCTGTATACCCAGGGTCATACATACATATATAATATACTATTTAAATAGTATCCATATTATCACAATGCTACACCATACATTGTGTATGAACATAATAGTTTAGTTGATGACATAAAATTTATTAGGTTTTATTCCACACCTAAAATCAGTTGGCTGTTACAGTAGTAGGTTTTACTGCAGAATAAGCAATATTTTCACTCATTGGTACATCTCTTTTTGAGTGCTCTGATCGAATAGTGTCATACAAAGGTGATACATTCATCTCTGCTGATTCAGGGGACTTCTTACGACAGCAGTGGCCGGCCACAAATCCAATGGTGAACGCGAGTACAAAGGTTACAAAGAACACTGATATTGAAGCAACAGCAATCTTTCCAGCTTCACTCAGCGGTTGATGAGAGTTTGAGGCTATGATAATGATAGTATTAAATTTGATAATAGCTATAACATTACCGGTATTACTATTAGTGATTACAATCACAATATTATTATATTACTCCTATAGGCAAGAGTACGGATTATAGCAGCTGTAATTTTACTCTCACTCTGTATATCGGTACTCCTATTATAGCCTGGGGCAAATTCTATAATCATACACTTTTATTAGTCCTCATCAACACATCACATAATAGTATTATTATAATATTATTACGTTTATGACAAGCAACCTCCCTTGGATCCGGTTCCCATTCTCCATTTCCCATGCATGTTGAAGAGTTTGGTCCAGTGAGTAAAAATCCAGAAGAGCAAGTAAAGCTGATACTATCTCCTTCAAGAGCAACAGTAGGTATAGAGTAGCCATGGCCAATTATCAACACTGATTGAATCAAGGGAGCTCCACACGTATCTGTTGCAAATCACATTATATGGCTTTAAATATGAAGGATGGCATAAAATTTGATCAGCTCCCACAGGGAAAAAAGGTTTGGTGAATAATAATGGAAACTTCCTTGGCCATTGGTTGTAGTTAGAGTCATGTAGTATGCATGCATATGCTTATAATAATAATAACCACATTTGATTTAATTTGTAGTACAGCAAACCTGTCTTCGAATTGGTCAAATGTGACTGTTGGTGATACAGTTACTATAATATCATGCACATGCAGACTGTACCTCAAATTCTACTCTAGCCATAATTATTATTATCAGAGTACATTATAATAATTACTTTTATTGCATGTGATATTTGTAGGATCAGAGGGCTCCCATTCTCCATTCTCCAAGCATTTTATGGAGTCAGGTCCAGTGAGAGTCTGACCAGCAGGACAGCTAAGCAGGATGGAAGTGTCTTCCAATACTGGATTAGCAGATCCATTCACCCTTATAGAACTGGTGCTATTAAGTCCATTCTTGAATGGATTGTCACATGCACCTGTATAAATAATTTTTTTATCTTGGTATTGAAATAACCATGCTGTTTACAAAAAAACTCACCATAATATATCTCAACAGTACTAACATTCATTTGTCCACAGAGAGTAGCCTCAACACTCACGTTGTAAAAAGTATTGTAGGATACCATAATCTGTGCACTAGAATCTGATGTTGTTACACTAACGATTTTTGCACACATTTCTCTGAGACTCTCAGATCTAATATTATAGGTCACTCCTTTCTCTGCCATCCACTCCATAAGTACAGTGAGGTGATCTATGTCTTGCCGCATGACTGAGGTAGTGATTTTCGGTTGATTAGCTGTGTGATTATAAAATCATTAAAATTGATGGCAGGAAATAGTTAATTTTGCTTACGAGAACGACGTTCATCTATAACATCGATATTAGTGGATGCCACTGCTGTGTTTTCGTTGTTCACAGCCCGTTCAGTACAATTCACTCTAGTCCCATTCAAACCCACACTCACAGGGTTGATCACTAATCTAGACACCAGGGGTGACTCATCTTGACCAGAAACTCTCGAGATGTTAAAAAATGTTGAGTTCACCATCATAGCAGATGCTTGTTGAGACGTACCCACAGAGGAGATGGACCTCATGAATGTCAGCGCCGGTCCTTGGTCATTCTGCAGTGGCGATGTTTTCCATGAGAGAATAACCAGATTCGTAGAACACGTCAGTGAAAGTTCCCCTCCCTCACATACTACAGCTTCTCCAGAGGGAGACAGTAACAATCCTGTTGCATACCACATAATATTATTCAGCATAATATATAATAATATTATGCAGTATCAAAGCTATCCACTGACACAAGCTATCCATGATCAGGTCTAACATAGTAACTATCATGCGGCTGTGCTTGCCAAGAAAAGTTATAATAATACTTACCTCTTACACAGCCAACAGTGTACAAGAACAGTACGCATGCCTTGAAAGACATTGTTGTCATTGTCACGGAGACTATAATCTGCGTTAAATTAGCCTTAGATATCCTTGTTATGGTATTATGGTATCCCTTATATGTTATGTATCTATTGATATTCCGGATAGTATAATATATCATGATGATAAGAAATTTCTCTAAACTGACACAACTAAAGCTGAAAGAATTTGTGAATATTATGACTCATCACCAGATAGATTGATGTTCCATTTTAGAAAATTTCCTGTTACATTACATGTTATTGCCAGCTGATCTCTAATACAAACTGGTGCGGTTTTTGATGGAGTTGTGATTGGTGTAGCTGAGAGAGTAAATAGACTAGCTACTGTCATTGAATAGTTAATTTTATTCGATGCATGTCATAATAATTGTTATAGTTGCTCATTAATAACAAACCTTTAATTATTTGTCCAGAACACCAATTCAAAGTAGTGAAACAACCAGCAACCAACGTAGCTCCATGCATAGTATATATGTCCCAGACTCCCTCTTGCAATACGTACGTATATACATTGAGGCCTTGTACACGTACGCATGCGTATAATATGGTACAGGGTCGACATTTGAGCAAGCCAATGCAGAATGATCGACGACCTTTACCATATCGTACATGCCAAGGTAGTTATGCTGTAGATTAACCAACTGTTTAATGAGAGAGCCGCATAAATTAAATTTTGGGAAATGTATATTGTGTAAATTGAACATGTTTCCATAACCATATGCAAGTCCCCAATTCCATTACTGTAGCAGATTGTCAGTCCAACATTAATTAACTCTTACATGCAACAAGATCTCGACTGTTCCATAGCTAATCCTCGCACACTACAAGAAAGAAATTACATACACATACTAATTAATTTTTACTGTAGCTATAATACCCAGGCTCAAGGCTAACGTATACGTACATATTATTAGTATCCATAATTATTATTATCACAACCGTTACCCCATACATTGTGTATGAATATAATGGTTAAGTTGATGACATAGGTTTTATTCCACACCTAAAATCAGTTGACTGTTACAGTAGTAAGTTTTACCGCAGAATAAGCAACATTTTCACTCATTGGTACATCTCTCTTTGAATGTCCTACTTGATTAAGTTGAATAGTGTCATACAAAGGTGCTACATTCATCTCTGCTGAGTCAGAAGACTTCTTATGACAGCAGTGGCTGATCAAAAATCCAACAGTGAATGCAAAGTGCAAAGGTCACAAGGAACACTGATACTGAAGCAACGGCAATCTTTCCTGCTTCACTCAGGGGTGGATGAGAGTTTGCAATTGAGGCTATGACAATAATATTAGTATTTGATTATATAAAGCTATAATCATTGTACGGTTTAGAATTTGTGGCATAACAACATCTAATAACTATATAGCTGCATGATAATAATAATATTATTATGTGGTCCTTTCTATAGAGCAGCCTCCACATGTACAGAATTATATTATGCACACCAAGTAAGGTTTTATGATCAAGCATTGACCTACAAATATTATTATTATGATGGCTTTTATTATGGCAAGCTGATCTCCTGGGATCTGGTTCCCATTCTCCATTCCCCATGCATGTTGAAGAGTTTGATCCAGAAAGTATAAGTCCAGAAGAGCAAGAAAAGCTGACAATATTTCCTTCAAGAGCAACACCATTGTAGCCCATTACCATCACAGAAGTAGCCGGTTCATTCAAGGGAGCTCCACAGTTAACTGTTAAAAAATATAGAAGTGTAATGTAATAGATTTAGATGTGCACCGATAACCTTAGTGTTTGGATCTTGAACTAAATTTTATTTTATGATTAATACTTACTGTAATAAATTCCCACTAGCATGGTTGTATTCCTTCGACCACAAAAATCAGCCTCAACACTCACATTGTACAGCGTGTTATACAGCAGAGTGATGTTTATCCATGTACCGTTAGCCATAGTCAGTGTAGCTTTCATCATTGGTAGAACACTGACTCTGTATGACACGGGTATCTGGAAGTTGTCGTGGATTTCTTGAGACCAAATTAGGCCCATTGTGATATTATCTGGCCTAAATTCTTGTTCAGTTTCAACCATTGGTGAGCTTGGATGATATCCTGTGGTTTAAATTCATAACAATATTACACATACATAATTATTATTAATAATCTTGATTAGTGAAGACACTCACCATTTCCTGGATTGATAATGTTAATAGTAGTAGTTGCCATGGATGTTGACGGTCTTAATAGCCTACATGTTATATTGAGTGTTCCGTTGAAGCTTTCAGTTACTGGACTTATCTCCAGTGTGGATATCAGAGGTGTTTCGTTTATTCCAGATATTCTTGTGACAATAATTCGAGAAGTATTTATCATTACCCTACGGGTACCTACAGTAGTGGATGAGATGGTTATGTCTGTGGGGCCACTCATTCCCTTCAAAGTCAGTCTCCATTGCAGAGCACTCTCTGTTGTATTGCATGTCAATTCCAGCCTATTTCCAGCATTGCACGCATACATAAGCTCTTGGGGAGGGAGACAATATTACAGCACCTACAAGTAGGACTTTAGATAAGATCTGTTCATTAACAACAGATAGTATGTAAGTAACTGTTACCATTGATGCTGTATTGTAGCACTAGTGGCGTGAAATACACTAAGAAGAAAAAGGTTAACATTTGACATCGAGCCATCATTCCAAAACAAATTTGTTGTCCAACTGTAAAGCTTGATTCAACGGAAACACTCCAGTGGAAATAATGTTGAAGCAGACAAAATAAATTACATATTGGAGATCACTAGTATAATAGCTCGTGCAGCTACATATAGCTTAAGGATATGCTCTAGCATGTCATAAGAAATGAAAAACAACAATGGGAATTATAGTAATAAGCTATAGATTACTACACAAGAGTATATTATATTATGAGCAGCACGTGCTCTAAATTATAAAAAGATTGTTTCAAGCAGCTAAGAACATACGCTAGAATTCACTATTATGACTGGGGTGCTAATTTTAACCATAAAAGTCTAAATATAATACTGTCCATATATGGAAACTGGTAATCCAGACCATCTATAGCAATTATACCATGCCAGTACTCTTATATCATGGTGATGATAATATAATCATCCACTTGTACACAAGTAGTACAGTACTCTTGCTCATGGTGATGATAATAATTACTGTAACATAATCATCCACTTGTACACAAGTACTCTTGTTCATGGTACATGGTGATGATGATAACTACATAACCATCCATTTGTACATCTGGCATGTAGCTGTGTCAGTTCCTCTATTATTCAGCAGCATGAAGCTTATCATCAGATCTAGTAGTCACATGTTGTGTGCATGCAACAAGAGGTATACCTGGCACTATCATCATGTTACAATACCTTGCATACATGCATGTGCACGTATATAAGGGGTTTTTCCCTGGGAAATAACCCACCAGATTTCACATGTGGAGGATAGGGTGATCTTTCTATACCTAGTGGGGTGAGCTATAGTAAATATGGAGTAATCAATCTGCCTGTATCTTATTCAACATACATGTGCATGTGTTAGTAATATCACTAAATGAGGGATATAATATAATATCACAACAGGTACTATAGAAGGTGACATGGTGTGTCCTAATTAAGAGCATAGTTAATTTTATGTATTGTATCTATACTTAAGTCAGTTTTGTTTCAATCTTGATCTGCAGATAAAGTATCCGATGATAATAATAATATTATTATTATTACAATACAACATACCCAGCATAGCCATTAGGTGATTCCTCCATGGAAGAATCCAATGGGCGTTCATCAAGACACACTGTGGGTCTTGAAGTCTGAATGCACATGTTAGTATGGAGCTGATTAAAATCAGGATTATTATTTAGAGCATGAAAATTAATAATGATTAGACAATGACAACTAATACTGTAAGTTAACATCATTTCAAAATTTATTTCATTCTGTAGTATGAATTCATTAAGGAATGGGCAGAATCAATGTGTAACATTTTGAATTCGATATCAGCTGTGCCTATAGACATTCTGATCATGCACGACAGATATTCTCATCAAGATTACAGGTGCCTCAAAATTTCAGAAAAAAAAACTCTCTCTAATGCATGGCATAATCCATTTGGGAGCGCTAAAGGAACTTTTAGCACTCCCAAAAATGATCGGCGACTAGTTATCTGAGCTGTTTGCTCAAGTGCTTCCTCCATTTGACCATAGATTCATGTCACAGGACTCAAAGTTTTCTATTTTAAGCACACATTGTGTATGCGCACTACTTCCTTGAGCAGTTGAAAAGCCAACTTCTTCAAGAAGCTACCTATAAAAAAATATTTGGCCCAGGCCTACCCTAGATCATCCCTTAATCCTACACGTGCATACAATTATAGTATATGCATAATGCCACGCCATGCGTCTTCTATTAGACCACTTAAAATTCCATGCTCTGCAATCATATCGCTCGGTAATCACTGAAGTGATGTGGTTACCTAATGACATATTTGCAGAGCTAAGATATTAAGATACCTGATTTATTTGTTTGGCTCTGACTTTATACAAGACATCTGTAGATAAAATATTTAATTTATGATCAAATGCACAAGAGAAATGATTACTATTGCACTCACAGCTTTGAAAAATTGTGGCGATGATAGTAGCAACAAAGAATGCAAATGCTACTGCCAAAATGATACTGACAGTAAGTATTACTGGAAATGAGTTTGAAGCGGCTACTGGTATAACTGTGACTATTAGGGAGGAGAGAGATAGAGACACAAACAAATCAAGAGAGAGAGAGAGAGAGAGAGAGAGAGAGAGAGAGAGAGAGAGAGAGAGAGAGAGAGAGAGAGAGAGAGAGAGAGAGAGAGAGAGAGAGAGAGAGAGAGAGAGAGAGAGAGAGAAAGAGAGAGAGAGAGAGAGAGAGAGAGATATCAAGGGAGTTCAATCAAGGAATAGAGATCAATAAATACTAAAGGATTGTGGAATTGTATTAAGATTGATCTAAGAGTCTATTAGCCCTTGGTAATAACAATAATTATTAGTTTTTGTGCAGGGCACGTCATTACTGTTAGATCAAAATTAATATTAACATAATCAGACTCTTTACCTGTATCCTGTTCCAGTAATTTTGGCATTATGCCATCAGAATAATTTCCAACATCTTTACAACGGCTAACAGCACGCACTCTTATCATAATGTCCTTGCTGCATTTATGGATGTGGGGAACAAAAGTGACATAGCTATTTAGTGATGTCACATTCCCGGAAGGAAAGTCCACAATATAATGATCCACATCTGAGTCTCCCTTGTGTTCTCTGGTACTCGCCACTCAACAAATATAACACAGTCGTCTAAATTCTTTCCATTCTCAATTTCTATTGCTTCTAGATGAAGAGGTTGGCCTGGAACATCTAATTAAATAATAGTGGTAGTGATCTCCTTGTTATTGATTAATTTCCTAGCTCTTCAATTCGTTCTCTCATCAGTAAGTTTAATCTAGCATACTAATACTGATCTCAACATACCTAGATATTGAAAACTGAGTGTTTTACTTCTCCCATTATTACGGTTAGTACAAGTCACTGAAGGGTGTGTCATATCACTCTCTGCTCTGATACGAAGTGTGGAAACAATAATGTTGTCATCAGTGGAAGTAGAGATAAGTGTTGCTATTGTTGTATCACTGCTTCTCAAAAATCCTGGAATATCAGTAACAGTGAATTCTATTATTCCGGATCCTTGAATGTATTGAGTGCTGTTCCAGTCCTGTATTGTTGATCCCCTGGTTATGCAGGTGAAGACTATCATGTCTCCAGGACAAACTCTTTGGTCCCTTGATCCGCTCATCGGATGAAGAGAACTGGTCAATTCCACAGAATCTGATTCATTCAGAGACTGGGATTTCACTGGCATGAATGCTAAAAGGTATTACACATTTTTTATCACTAGTCTTTCACTTATAAAGTAATTATAAGACGTACCCAGACTGATAATTAACAGCATTCCAGTTACAGGATAATTCATATTGATGAATTTCTTGTGATTTTTTCGTTGTATGTGTGACACAGTCAGGATAAAACTAATGGAATAATAATAGTTATGTCATAATGGGTTGCCAGGATTTATGGTAACATTTTACAACTCCTCAGGCTTCACCGTTTTAAACTAGTACTGCATTGTCAGCAGATTTTGATCATGATTATACATTCTTGTGGTTCAACAGCTCAATTAGTTGTACACTCACATGCACACACACGCACAATTCAAACTCATTGACAAAAAAAAAGACTTTTCAGACACGTTAAACCTTAACCAAAATGATGTGACATTAAGAGGGGGGAGGGAGGGGTAAGAAATTAATGTCATAATGACGTTATTTTTCCACAAGGAAGCCCTCTTAGATATATATATACACATGTACCTTATCCCAGTGATGTAAACCATGGCTGTATACAAAATTAAGCATGACCCTCCAATAACAGTTTTTTTTTCAATTTCCTGGGCATACCCCCCCCCCCCCCCCCCCCCCACCCCTCCATTTGGGTGTACTAAAGCATACCTCAGCTGGCAGTGGGCCCCACTAACACAAATTCTCTAGATACACCACTGACTGTTCATGGGCTATTACTAGACGCCCCTGCTTATCCTGGACCAATGGATCCTCTAGTCTGGCGGGCCAGCCCCTTCGAAGGGGCTGGCCCGCCAGACTATGGATCCTCATGCAGGCTGCCCAAGGCTATATATATAGCTAATTACAGTATCCAGAACAAAGTAGGTCCAATCAATACGCTACCTCCGAATTACAGCTACTTACTCCAAGCGTAAAGTGGCAAAGCCAACATGGTATACAAAATTAATATGCATAGTACCACTTTCAGAAAGCATCCACCCAGCTGGCTCCCTATTACGTACAGCGGCCACTGCCGATTGTTGGCCGTTTAAATATCCACTGAATATTATATACCTTGGGCCAAATCTATCATAGATCACCTCCTAAGTGTGTTTATGAAGTCTATGAATCTTGTCGTCACAATACAATGAGTTAATTAAGCTTTATATAGTCTATATAAAGGCTATCTATAGGTAAATATAGTACTCACCAGCGTGAAAATACTTTGTATTCAGGTTCTAATCGAATAGCAGTATACACAGTATACGCGCACGACTTACAAGGTCAAGAAGAGCTAATATCGATCGCGCGCTACATTACTGTAGTACCTTACATAGGGTAATACCCCGCGGCGCATGCGCAGTAAGTGATATTACCAATCCTCACTGTGCACAACGAAGTAGTGGAGCGTGGATGGCCTGCTAATTAGCCGCTTGAGCTTATAGTCTATATAAAGGCTATCTATAGGTAAATATAGTACTCACCAGCGTGAAAATACTTTGTATTCAGGTTCTAATCGAATAGCAGTATACACAGTATACGCGCACGACTTACAAGGTCAAGAAGAGCTAATATCGATCGCGCGCTACATTACTGTAATACCTTACATAGGGTAATACCCCGCGGCGCATGCGCAGTAAGTGATATTACCAATCCTCACTGTGCACAACGAAGTAGTGGAGCGTGGATGGCCTGCTAATTAGCCGCTTGAGCTAATTAGTCGCTATAATATAGTAAGTTCTGCAGATCACTGATAGATGGTTGAATGATGAAGCTGTTTGTGATTGAATTGCTGGTTGCAACGTGGACATTTCCTTGTCATATACAAGGTAGGATAATAATTATTATAGCTCAGTGATACATAATATCAGGCATGTACTGAGAATCTGAGATATCACCATCAGTACCCATTTGACTTCCATCCTATTAACTTACTCTCGAATATAGGAGAGCTGGTTTTTTCACAAAGTCAAGTGGAGTTATGTCCTACAGACCGGCTTGTACTAACATGCTCATCAAGTAACATAGCATTTCTACAGTGGAAAGTTTCCAATCCTCAACAAACAGTATTATCAAGTGTGACTCGAACGGTTTCCAATGAAGGGACTACACCACCACTCACATTTGGTGACACTACATTTCAATTTTCCTTAACCTCCACACCCGAAACTCTGCCACACACTAGTCAAATTAGTGCTGACAATGTGTTTAATGGAACTGTAGTCTCTTGCTCAGAATGGGCCAATCATAGAGCCATAAACACACAGAGTGCAACCATTTGCATCATTGGAAATAATTGTGGTAATTTGTCCATATGGCCCTAAGCATATTATAATATTATTATATGCATCATGGGTGATAGTGAGTGCTCTCTAGACAGCTAGTTAGCTGTACTAACTAACATAGTGCAATTGACGTCATTAATGCATTGCACAAAGATTTAAGACTAGTGTGCTTTCCCCCCTAAGCTATATATAGCAGGGGTAATAATACATAATATTATTGTATGTATTAAATTACATGTATGTTCCTGAATTGAATCTATAGGTCCAGTTATAGTTGCCCCAGTATTGAACGTGACAGAAAGGTTTGAGCCAACAGAAGTAGTGACAATCATAGAATGGAATGCAGAGAAGAGGGTGTCATACAATTTTAGTGTCTTTCCAGAAGTGGTAACTACATTCATTGGAGAAACAACCGTTCAGCTGATAATTCCTTATAACATTCAACTTACGGTGAATGTTTCAGCAACACTTTGTGGACAAGAAAGGACAGCAATTGAGATTATTTATCACGGTGAGCCACAATGTCAGGTTGCTATAGCGTTCAATAACGTTTCGTGCAATGTTATGATAAGCTTCTTCCCCAATATCAGTTCGATCGATATCAAAGTTTCATGATTCACCTAGCATACACATGCAGATACCCACTGATGATAGCTCCTCTAGTTGATGACTCCATACTACAGTATCCTTCTAGTGACATTAATCCAGCAAGCGAAGGCACTGTCATCACGTTCACTTGTTCTGCATCAGACCTGGTTCTTACTGGGCCTAATTCAACCATATGTATGAACAATGGACAGTGGGAACCAGATCCAACAGAGGTTGCTTGCAAAGGTATACCATCATAATTGTGGCTCCAAATTGTTGTACACATCATAGACAGTACAAACTACTGACAGTGAATTATGAATGCACAGGAGTGCAGAACGTAACTCTCACCGCTATTTGCATGCATGCATGAGGATTGACTCATGCACGTGTAGATCTACAGCATGGCTCACTATGTATGCCTGCTCACTATCGAACTAGCTACATACCCTGCACCTGGACAGTGTTCTGGTACTATTCTCTTTATATAGAGTCAGTGCATGATCTAGGAGTAGGGGGAAGGCACCTGACTTAACTATGTTTTTACTATAGTAATCTTATAAACTGAAAGCAGTATAGTCATGTAGCTGAGGTATGGTACAGGTGCCATGTAAACAACAGCTGGATACAACTATAATATTATACACCACTGGGTAACATGATCACTATACCTCGTATACGTACTTTCTCTCTGACGACCCTTGCAGTAACGCCTCCGCCTACACTTTGCGATAATAATGATAATCCACATGCATTGTCTGACTGCACGCTTTACTCCTATAATAATTATTATAGCGGATTGTGGAATACCCAGTACTACTGGTGATACTACTATATACTACATCAGTACTCTAGAAGGATCTGAACTAGTGTATAGCATCAAATGTGAAGATAAGAATGTAACTTCAGTGGCTGTGTGTCAGAAAAATGCAACTTGGCTGCCAGATCCCACTTCTGATTCTCTTTGCTCCCCCTCATCAACAATGTCTCCAAAATATGTGGACCACAGTAAGCTTAAGACATGCTATTGTACATGATTTGTATCCGTGCATATTATTGTTCTGCTCAGGTGAATTATTGAGCACTGATGTTATAATTGCCGTGGTCTCATCAACATCAGTTTTTGTACTATGCTCCATAACAATATTCATCTTTATTTGTGGATTTCTTTGTGGACGTCACTTCTCAAAGAAGCCAACTACTTCACAGTCGAGAGAAGAGGGAATAACTGAGGACATTCAGCTAGGTCCGAGTTCACCTTCTGGACCAGTGTATGAAAATATTGCCTCAGAAGCGATTGAGCACTGTGATAATGATGAGTCAAATGTTGACTTAAACACGAATGTTTCATATGGCCCACTATCAATATTTACAAAGTAAATTATTTTCCAAGGGATCCATAATCATTATCGTAGCAGTGTCACAATTAAGAAGTGAATATTACTTATCATAGTATAGAATCTGATAATATTTATATTATTATTAGGTATCTACAGTAACTCTGTTATATTATTATCATGATTTTCAAAAACTTACTAAGTTACTGCATGGTTAAACATGCACATCAACTCCAGAATACACTATAATGCTGGAACTAAAATAATTTATACTTCAGAGGGGACGTATATATATATTTTAGCTGATGATGCCTGCATGATCCACTAATTTGTGCATGTGTAATGTCTATGGAGTCTCTGTATGTATCTAGAATATCTGTATAATCATTGACTATGACTATTAAAAGTGTTTAGCTATAATTATTATATTAAAAGTGTTAGCTATAATTATAGGCACGATTGCATGCAGCCTATATATATAGCAAATAATTACTTATCTAAGCATGCAGGTGTGGTGACAATGTTACTACCTTGACGACCTTTTCCGTATTATTATTGGATCTAGTGTAATTACTAAAGTAAACAACACGTGTGTGCACAGTCAATTACCACCTAACTCCTTGTCAGTAGTGCAAAGATGTTACTACTTTGACGACCTTTTCCATATTGAACCTGCGCTGCATAACTAGTAAACAACACGTGTGCACAGTCAATTACCACCTAACTCCTTGTCAGTAGTGCAAAGATGTTACTACCTTGACGACCCTTTCCATATTGAACCTGCGCTGCATAACTAATGCGTTAACGTTGTGTGCACAGTCAATTATCGGTACCACCTAACTCCTTGTCAGTAGTGCAAAGTTACCGAACGTTAACAGGGATGATGACCATTACCCACCCTCAGTCTAGGGACCAGCATAGAGTATCGCTTTGTTTCATTATCTTCTTAGGTTACTCCACAGATATAGTTATATCCAAAGCTAATGATACAAGTGGGGATGATATTTTTTGCTTAGATTTATCATAATATTGAACAAAACTCATCCAATATTCCAGCTATCATCCAAGAAGCACACAGCTGTAACAGTAAAATTGTTTATGCAAACGCAGTATGGCTATCCTCAGTTATACCCATGGCCACAGTTCCACGAAAGCAGCTGTAAATAAACAACGAAGTTATGATTAATTTTAATTATGAACCCTTGACCATCTCCCCAGTAGCTGGATAGTGTAATGGTGCATGTGGTAAAAGGTCGTCAATAGAATGCGTACACATCGATCGATGCTGGCCCCAGAAATCATGGAGATGGCGTCTAAGATCGACTCTCAACCTTGATAGTGACAAGTTTCGATGCTTCAATCACAGAGACGAACTCGACAACACAGTATTCCTTCCGAAGTTCAGGTTGGTCACGCTGCTGCAGTCGCGCGCGGGCCAGCCCCTTGTGGCAGTGATGCGTGCTATATATAGCGCAAGGATAGCTATATTTATCCATGGCATTACGTAAGCCAAGAAAACACGTGAAGTTCAACCAACAGTACTTCTCAGAGAAAGTAGCGCTCAGCTTGTAATCTATTCGCTGGATACACGCGTAAGATACTCTACATATTTACTGATTTTCAAGTCTCAGAAAGGCTCCAGCGAGGCCCTGAATTTTCTCATAATTACCTCATAGATTACACTATAGGTTTCATCATAATTACACTATAATTACCTCATAACCACAGAAAAGTAAATTGCTACTGGGTAGATAACAATGAGGCAGCGATTACAGCCATTGGAATCACATTTCCAGATGGCGACCATTACCATTTCTGCGCAATACAGCGAGAGCAGTAATGGAGAAATCTTATTTACTTAAATATTTGTTGTCTTTAATCTTGATTACAGGTGATTGTGATATCAGTACAACAGGTATTTCTATTGCTTAATCTAGAGGTGATGACTAGCCTCCATATCTAGTCTGGCGGGCCAGCCCGCGAAGGGGCTGGCCCGCCAGACTACCTCCATATCATCACTATATATGATTGTAGGTATGGTCACATTGTCTCCTACATCTGTGGCTCCAGTTTGCAGAGTAGGAGATCCACTTGAACTGACATGCATTTCTAGTGGGAGCTTCTTAAGGTGGGTTTTCATTGTGAGTAACGAACAGGGTATTCCACAGGAGTACGGACGGAGTGTCAACTCCCAAGATGGCTCTCAGCAAATGTCAACAATAGAACTGAATTCAACAACTTTCACCTACATGAGGACTTCTGATCAGAGAATGGTACCCTTGATTTCTACATTAGTAATTGACTCAGTGAACAGATATTTGAATGGAACAGAAGTATATTGCTTAGATCTGGCTACATCAACCAACACTTCAACTACAATCCATCTTTTTGATATGAGTACGTTTATGGTGTATTGTAACAGACCATTGTTCAACTACATCACATATATTGAGCTTTTGGGGTCCAGCCTTGCAAATTATACTTGGTACTACAAACAAGAAAATAATTGCTTCTACAACTAGTGAAGCATGAATACCTTGTTGTATACTTAAGACTCATTCCCATAGACTCTGCAATAACAACGTAACTGATGTTGCACAGGAAGTAATGTTGCATATGCAACATATTTTGCCCAAGGGTAAAATGCAGTCACTCCTATAGAAATAAGGTTGAAATGCCCTCATATTTTTGCCAGAAGGGTAATACAACAAGTCGGTTATTACCCAAGAAATGGTGCAACATGGGTTATAGTTGTCCTCGGGCTGATGTTTCACTCGGGCTAGTACGCCCTCGTGACAACATCTAGCTCTTGAGCAACATAACCCATGTTGCACCATTTCTTGGGTAATAACTATTACATGTGGCAATAATAGCCAATTATTATGTAACTCCTATAGCTAGTCGTAGCTGTTTATACTTTCTAGGTCCTTCTGAATTTGGTCCAATATTGGTTACTTCAGAAGAGGAATTTGGAGCTGACAATGTTACGGTAACTGTGGAGTGGACTCAAGAAGAAGGTGCAACATACCAGCTTATCATCGTTCCTCAAATACCCATAATATCTACTGGAGATCTAGACTCAAGCATTCAGCTGATTCTGCCATACAATACTAACTATAATTTGAGTGTGAAATCTGCTCTGCCTTGTCAACATCAAGCACAAAGCCATGTACTGTTGTTCTATGGTAAGTTCAATGGCTTATGTACATACGTGTCATAAACTAGCTGTCACTATTACAGCTAATTGTGGATATCCACTGCTATCAGCTGATAATGAATCCAAGCCGAATGTGACATACAATGGTCTACCGATACAAGGGGCCACTGTCAACTTCACCTGCCGCACTGGTCTAGCGCTTAGTGGGAGCAATACAGCAACGTGTATGGGGAATGGAGAATGGGAGCCAGATCCCCAGGAGTTGGAGTGCATAAGTTCGTATCTGCTATTGTATATCATTATTATACATTGAATGTCATTAGTTATTAGCTGACTATATATATCCATTGGATACATGTCATTCTGTGACCACTGTCTGCTAGAACATTTAAAATTTCACATAATTATTATAACATTTTCAGAAATTTTCAACTGTGATGCTCCTTCTCTTCCCCCCAATGGCTACATCGACTCATACAATCACACAGCAGAAGGGCTGGCTATCTACTTTTCATGCACCAATAGAACCACATGCTTTTGCCCAGATGAGATGGAGGCTGCACAAAATGTAATATTGCACACAGCTGTTTGTCTATTGGATGGACATTGGGAACCAAATTTGGAAGACTTCTGCTCACGTCAAAGTAATCAATAATTCATTGTTATTATGATAACACTTGTGTATTAAAGTTGTATTCCATGATCAGGAGTTAAGGATCAGCATTTTCAATTTACAGATTACAATACTACTAAATCAAGCAGTGATATCAATGCAATAACAGTGATACTGGCAACCTTAGTGGCAATATTGCTCATATCTAATGCTTTTCTCTTCATTACTGGTTATATTTGTGGTCTAAGATGTAAGAAGATGGACACCCAACCTGCCACTTTACATGACATTGTACATGAGGATCTGGAGCTACCAAGCACAGGAGTTGATGAGCAAGAATTTGAGTTAGAAAGTAATGTGGCTTATGGTCACTTTCAATCCAGTCAAGGCAACTAAAAAAGTTACTGTACTGACTCGGCTTCAATACATTATATAGTGTGCAGTAAACAACATTATTGTGATAGTGATTAGAGATTCTATAACAGCTGTACTTCATTCCTCTACCTATAATATTATTTGCCAAACATGCTATTAATTCTTGTTTACACACATATGAAGGACATATCTTTATTGTGAATATGCAGATCCGCACAGCTAGCTATTTGGGACTGCATAGCTATAGCCTAAGTTCACAAAATAATATTTTCTGCTGACTTGACAAAGTGCACTTTGGGACTACTGGTTGTTGGTCAACTTTGTGAAAAGATGATACATGTAATTATTTTGAATGAAACAAATAATTATTAGTATTATTGTGACTTTAGCCAATTCTGCTCGACTAATACTCAATGTATGGACTAGTCACTCTAGATCTAACATGTACTGGAAATGGAGAATGGGATTGTGACTTGCAAATGGTAAAAGGTCATCAACGTAGAATCTTAACCCATCGGGAGAGGTGAGCGCCATTCATTTGGTTTATTCAACCAAAAAAAAACACTTAAGCTTGATGGCAGGAGTTAAGAAATCCAACTGAAGGAAAATGCAGCTTGTGGTCCCATCACTCATAATACTAATGAACACTGAATCAGATTATGATGAATACCACTGGCAATATCGTGAATATTCAAAGTTTTCAAAGTGAAACCATTTCACCAGTGAGGTCTCGAGTATTGATCAGTCCAGTAAATGTGGATCTATAGCGGATAAGTTGTACTGTTGAAGCACCACATCATCTGTCTGCAGTGATAATTTACTTGATTTCCTCTTCTTTTGACAAAAGTGTCCACACAGAAAACCAGCAATGAATGAAGAATAGAATTGATGCCACAGCAAACGCAGTCACTGAGCTAAAGCATCCTGATTCATCACTCCTTTCCTTAAAGATACCATTCTCTATTCTCCATATGAGTATCAGTCAAGCAGGACAGGCCAAAATCTTTCTTGGTTCCATGTAACGGTAGCCTACAACATCTATATAGCTAGATATAAAAGAGACCACAAATAATATAAGGACAGTCTATAGGCTTACTATGACCGTTTCCATCACTAAATGCACGCACGCACGGTGCATACAGTCGCGCGTCTATAGTAAACAACACGTGTGTGCAAAACCAATTACCACCTAACTCCTTGTCAGAGTGCAAAGTTATTGAGCTTTAAGGGATGATGACCATTACCCATCCTCGGTTTCAGTACGTACCATAATAGTGGGGACTCGTCATGAAGACCAGTTGGTTCAGTGCGAGGGACCAGCATAGAGTATCGCTTTGTTTCATTATCTTCTTAGGTTTCTCCACAGATAGTTCACGAGGTAAGCACGTGAATATTATTGTTGAGACATGCATGCTGCGATTCACAATTAAAAAGAATGCCAATAAGAACACTGTACATACCTGTACAGAATTGTAGCGGCCAGGGAATTAAGAGCCTGAAATGTAATAATAATAATTATTATGATGATTATCAAAAAGTTTCTTCATCTCAGAATTATACATAGCAGGCAGACTCTATATTGATGCTGACCCAACTTTCTTGTAAATCGCTAGGTTATGTGAGACTAAATCCGGCTCATGCTCAAGTGTGTGTGGGAGAGCAACTTGAAATAACATGTACAACAAATGAAACGGCACTGGTTTGGAACTTCGGCGTACCCCCTTTAATCAACAACCAGGGAGTTTCCATACCACAGGATTGGTTTATATCGTCCACAGATCTCAGTCAGCAGCCACAACATTTAACAGTGAATTCTACTAATTTTACCATTTTGAGGACCTCGGAGAGAAGTAGCTCTCCATTGGTGTCTACAATGACTATTTTCAACAGCAGTAGTGCACTGAATATGAAAAACGTTAGCTGCACAAATATTATCAATAATCAACTTGCTATGGTGGCCATAACCACTATCCTTGTCATTGGAGAAACCCACACAGGTATTATGATTAGGATGCAAGGACCAGAAAAAATTTAATAATATTATTATAATATTATATGTAAATATTACAAAAATCATGCTGTTGCAGGCAGTCCTCGTCCCCTGAAAGTGGACACTAGGGCTATGTTTGAAATGGGCAGTGTCTCAGTGACCTTAGAGTGGATACCAGAGGAAGGAGTTTCTTACAGTGTTTCTTTTGATCAAGTGGTGGACTTGAGATACACCCAGAGGACAGCTAGCGCTGTAGCCCTGATGGTACCCTATAACATCCCCACTAATGTGACCATCACTGCTACCTCTTGTGGACACAATGGTGAAACTGCCATTACACAGATTCAACTGACCTATGGTATACGTCTTGACAAATACTGCGGGGCCTGGGTATTTATTTCTATATTATGTGTACTGCAGGTCGATGTGAGGATCCACTGCTGTTGATCTCTGATGATTCTGTGATAGCTATGGGTCACATTAACCTGGCAGTGACTGGAACAGTGGTGACGTTCTCTTGTCCTCCTGGAATGATGCTCAATGGACCAGAGTCAGTGATGTGTACACACACTGGTCAGTGGGAACCAGTTCTGAGTGAAGTAAACTGCTCTGAAGGTACAGAGACCTCTAGTAAGAAAGAACTAATCTGACTACGTATGAGTGTGCCTGTATAATAATATTATTATTATTTTATCCATAACCCGATATAATGTACAATAATATTATTATGATATCAATCTTTTCTCTCCTTATCTTATAGTGACTTGTGGCCACCCATTCCAAGATGATGACAATGACTCTGTGATAATCGAGAGTTATATGGATCCATCATTTGAGGGAGCTGTTCTATCCTTTGATTGCTCTCCTCAATATGTCCTTTTTGGACCTAATACCACAACATGTATGGGAAATGGAGAATGGGAACCAGATCCAAGGGATGTAGAATGCAAAGGTATCATTCTGTGCTGCATTATAGTTGTAATTATCAGCTCCACTCTTTATATACAATGTCATGCATTTCGACAAGCATATGCATCACATCTCATCATATGGATAATTATGGTATATACATTAATTTTATCATGTTGTCATTAATTTTTGTAGGCTTGGATCTTAATAAGACACAAGAATCAAGATCTTCACGTGCACTACTAATAGCAGCAGTATCATCCTCAATAGTGGCATTTCTTGTGATTTTGACTTCAGCTACTGGAGTAGCTTGTGGTTACTACTTTATGCGGAGACGAAGACGCAAACAGTCACCTTCATCAAGTCAGCCTATGGAGCCTCTGTATGAGGATGTGATCTTGAATGCACTACCCCAGCCTAGTGCTGTAGAACACCAGGAACAAGGGCTGGAGTTAAAAGAAAATGTGGCATATGAAACAACAAAGCCTATAGACCCTCTGCATCATGAAGCACTACCTAGTGCTGCGGAACACCACCTGGAACAAGGGCTGGAGTTGACAGAGAATGTGGCATATGGAACAACAAAGCATGTGACCCATTCATAATTATTATAAATAAGGTATGTAGGCACCTGATTTTGTGGTAACAGATATTATTATTATACGCACACACACACAGATAAATAGAACCATGCAACTATAATATAAACACGATGCCACACTGGCATTCTTGTATTATATCACTAATTATTATTAATTATATTATACATGTAGGTCAGAACCACTTATAATATTATAGTGTCACTTGCAATACATAGTATACGGTGCCAATAGCTGCTTTGTTACTAAAGCAGCCTAGACACACGCACACATTCACAACTATCCTATAGATAGTAAACAGCTAGCTAAATTCTGAAAATAACATAAACAGCAAACAAAACTTCATAACTCTTATTATAATATATGATTACTCAACTGTTACTGTTATTTTACACAACGTACAACATCACACACAAGATACACGAAACAGATAATATGTTTTTGGTATCTCATGTACATAAAGTGAGACCATCAATCATGAAATATTCATTAACGTCGAGGGACCATAAGCCACATTTTCTTCCAGTTCAATAGCCTGTTCCTCATGTGTGATATCTGGAAGCATAGACTCATAGATGGGAACTGGGGGAGTTATTGGAGCTTGAGGGTGTGCACTGGATGCTTGATTAAGGGGTCCCTTAAATTTTCTTCCGAACCATTGACCACATAAGAATCCCACGATGAAGGTGATCACAGAAAACACAAGAAGCACGGTTGACAAAGATGCCACCACCACAGTTAACAGATCACCACCCTCACTATCTAATTCAAAAACAAAATTTATGCTGTAAATATTATTATAATTTCGGAGTAAATATTAATAGTTATCTTACTGTCTAATTCAAAATTTGTTGAAGGGACAACATCTGTACCAGGTAAATTTGTGATGACACCACCTGTGAAGATTAGTAAGTACCTCATTTCAGGAATTATAAAAAAAGGAACAAACACTGATTCTATAGCATTGCATTGTAGCAATGTGCATTGTTTAAATAATGTGATGTGATAATATAATAGCGCTCACCATAGTATAATATCTCATTGGTAGTGACTGTCTGTCCACAAGGAGACACTTCCACGATGCTCAAATTGTACAATCTGTTGTACTCAACCTTCAGACGAACTGAATTCCTCTTCAGTTTCATACTGAAGACTGGTTGAGCGGTGATAATCACATGATAGGTGTGAAGTGAATTGTCTGGGATCCACTCCAGGGTTACTTCAACATCATCTCTATTAAAGTGTTCTGAGATGGCTCTAATCATGATGGAATCAAAATCTGCCAAATTATTGCCATGGCAATTATCAACCATGACAGAAGTGCTTTGAACCTATTAAATTACGTTACCTTGCTCATTCACAACATTGATAACAGTAGATGATGATTCTTGATCCTCTAAATCAATACACATCACTTCTGTTCCATTGAGACTATTGATTATGGGACTGATCACTATATATGATGTCGGTTCCATGGAATGAGATATTATTGTGAATGTTATCGTAGAATCTCCATATGGAAATGATTCATTTCTTATTGGAGAGTGCATCAAAGCGCTCAACTGTGAATGGTTTTGTTCTGGAATAATTTTCCATACTAGTACTCTTCCAGTTATAGTACAGTTCAGTTCAAGTTGACTTCCATTGCACACTGTTGCTACCTCAGGTAGAGTTGTTGTCACCCTGCCTTCCACTGTACATGTATTATACACAGTACAGAACACTTCACATAGTGACATTGATAATAACAAGAGTAGATAATTATTATGCTTACAAGAATACCTTTCATACCAGTATGGTCACAGCAAGTGTACAACAGAAGAATAGCATTCATCATAGTGTACATGTAGACGAACACTGCCGCCATTACTACTTAGAGTGCAAACTATACTAAGTACTGAGGGGGACATGTAGTCTTTAATAATCAATGTCATGTAGTTTGATCATCCGTAGCATGAGGCATAATATTATTATAACTATCACAAGTATGTTCCTCAACATTAATATTATACACCATAGACTAGAGTAGCAACATATTATGTGCATTATTCAAAACATCGGCCTCAAGGGATTTTATAATTTTGCCTGTATGCTCAAACTGAAATAAACATTGAGGTATATATATAATAACATGCATTATATGCATGTATGTACATAATATTTTTATTTACTATCATCCTGTTTAATCTGATCACATATGCAGTGTATAATAATTATGTGATTATCTGAGTAAACTTAATGGGTCATAAGCTACACTTTCTTTCAGTTCCAAGTCAGGTTCATGTGGCTGCAGCACCACGTGCACAGTATCATAGTATGGAGAATTGACGCCACAGTAAACACAGTCACTGAGGAAGCCACTGCAATTTTAATTTTCCATCTCAACCCAAAGTCTTATACTTTCATTTTTGCCGCTCACTACAGTCCTTGTACTATAATATAATCTAGTGGCTGGATCGACAACTGATCAGTATTGTTACCAAAATTTTTTGTTTATCAATATAATATTTGGCATGACAATCATGTGCATGACCAGTGCTCGAGTTCAACGAACATTACCTGTTTGGGACTGCGCATTTTAATTAGCTATGGAAGAATATTTCGTGCTTAAGAGTCTGAACTTATTTCTAATCTTTGGCTTCTTTATCCATATAGAAGGTACGTACGTATTACTACAATATTGTAGCCTCGTGCCAGCTAGGCTCTTCCGCACGAAAAATACCTTCAGTGATAGCTATCACAACATATTCAGTAGCTATGAATTTGCCTGACTAATATTATTTGTAACACATGTGTAGGTACAACAGTCACCTTGTTGCCTGAATCAGTGGCCCAAGTTTGTCAAGCTGGAGATCCACTTGAACTGACCTGCACCGTCAATGGAACCTTTATGAGATGGAGTATCACAGCAAGGAATTCACTGGGTAGATTTATGGAGTATGGACCAACCTTTGTCACTGCTGAAGATGAATCTCAGCAAGTAAAAGACGTAAGAGTGAACTCCTTAACATTCACTTTTAGGAGGAGTTCTGCTCGATATAGCTCACCATTGGTTTCCACACTGGTGGTCAACTCGAGCTCAGTAAGCAGGGGTTTGAATGGAACGGTAGTGAGTTGTACAGATATTGTGACTTCAACGACAGCTACAACCACTATCCACTATATGGATGATAGTACGTATAATCACTATTAGCTACTACCTGTGACCTGCATTAAATGTTCATGGCCAATAATATGGACATGGTGTTTGCATCATACACACTTAGCATGCATGCGCTAGAGGGATTTGAGGAAAATGTAGATCTCTAAATTGATTGAACGTTTCTTGCACATTATTAGTTCTTAAGTTCTATCAGTATATTATTAATTTCGACAAGCTGACATGATGAGCATTCGAGTACCTGGGGAAAGTGGTCAAAAGGAAACCCATAGCCCCACTCTGCTATTACGTATGAAATTAAATCATCACTATAGTCTTATTTTATCCTTATCAACTTTCTTGGTGATTCAAGGTTTCTATTCCTTTTATATAGCTCCATTGGATCCAATAATGATCAGGACTTCTGAAGAATACAGAGCTGATAGCATTGCAGTCATAATCGAATGGACTCAGTGGGAAGATGCATCATACAATATCACCATCATTCCTATGGTACCTATGATACACACTGGAAGCACAAGTGTTCAGTTGATAGCATCATACAACACTGAGTACAGTGTGAGCTTGGAGGCGTCTACTGTCTGTCAAAGTATAGGATCTAGCAATATTACATTATTTTATGGTAAGTCACTCGATAAGTAGCCAGGCTATAGAGTACACTATGATAAGTATGTCTTCTTAATAAGAATAATATTGTTCTTATTATGTACACATGTACAGCTAACTGTGGATTGTTATCCCTGTCAGCTGCTGACAACATTAGCACACCAAGTCTGATGCACAGTGGTCTACCAATAGAAGGGTCCATGGTAAACCTCTCTTGTCCCCCTGGAATGATACTGAATGGAAACCATACAACAACCTGTACTAGAAATGGAGTATGGGAACCAAATCCACAGAATGTCAATTGTGTTGCAGGTTAGTCTATATGTATGCATACACATGCTAGTGTACATGATGGATTTCATAATAATATAAATTTTAGCCAAATGTGGATATCCAATGATCAACAGTCCAGTAGCGGTTGTAGGTTACGGTGACAATGGTGTACCAGCAAACGTGGGAACAACTGTCACCTTCGTTTGTCCTCCCGACCTGTCACTCATTGGAGAAAATTCAACAACCTGTACTGGGAATGAGGAATGGAAACCAGATCCCAGTGTTGTGACGTGTACAACAGGTAATAAATTTGGCATGGTAACTCATATTATAAAACAGGTTTCTGTATACATACTCATCAGGTCAGTGCATAATTATGCAACATTATTGAGTCTATGCATCATCCAACTTTCCAGGGATTTTGCATGAGTCAGGCAGTGAGTCAGATATCAATGCAGTAACAGTGACACTTGGAATATTGGTGGGAGTATTACTCATATCCAATGTTCTCCTCTTCATCATGGGATGTGTGTGTCATCACTACCTCTACAAGAAATTGGCTAAAAGCGGTAACCAAACAACCCCTGCCTATAGTGATAGGCAGTTGGCCATGCATATGGACTCTGATGAGCGAGATGTTGAGTTAGAACAGAATGTGGCTTACGGTCACTTTCGGCGAGAGAATATTTCAGGCAACTAAAGATTGAAATTAAATTTGTGAAAACTTTGTATACAATAACATACTACATTTTATATACCAGACTGAGTTATGATAGCAATAGTTATGATAGCGATAGCTACACAGCCCAAAATGATTTAATAATAATAATATACACAGATAGAATACACTAATGACATCTCATAATAATAATAATATGTAGTAGAATTAACTAACATCTTTCTACTATCAGTTTAGATGTTATGGATTGCATACACAGTTTATTACAATACTATAGCAAAAATTTTGGGAGAATATTTGTATAATGCACCTTAGAAACATCACCTTTAAGATATGCAGTATATAGAGCATCCATCAGTTGTCAGGCAATAGGGAGCGGTCAAGCATGCATGGTAGTAAGTTTTGATGATTTAGATCCAAGTCTTAATAGCGATAAATCAATTTTTGGACAGCCGGAATTTTTAATAGTACATGTACATAATTATGTCAGACTGACGACCTTTACCTATCAAAATTGACCAGATACCAAAACGACCTTTACCAAAGGACATTGTCCCCCACATGTCACATGATCACATAATGTTATGTCAGCTAATTTAAAAGATCACCTATCCATGAAAACGACCCCCTCCAAATTTCCCAATATAATCATTATAATACTAACAGTCTATCTCACTCACATGATACTAAGCAGTGTCCAGGTTATATCCCTATATGCCCTGAGTCTACATAAGGTAATTATCATAATGACAATGATGTGATTTCTTGCCACAATGCAATACAGTGTGGCTACCATTTTTTTCCCGGGAATGAAGTTTTGGCCATACTATAGGAGAGGCGACCTTAACCTCATGCAGTGATCGATATCTCAGATCCTATTATAGCTACATGTAGACTAGTACGATGATGCAGTTGAGACTATAATAGTACGTGAGTGGCTGTCATAAGATCAATGGGGTGGCCGCACCCATTAAGAGTGGGTCCACTGTAACACATGATATGCATGTACATGACTTGATTCACGTACATCAGCAGCCAACTCATAATACTACACATTTACATTGTGAATTTCCTGAGATCATCATTGATCTACGTACTAAGAGTATTACACACGACATTGTATGTATGACAGCACATGACGTCACATGAACACTAATATCATGATCATTTAATTGTAGTTCTCACATGATGCTTATAATATAGATATTGTATCATGCATACAATTAATTGTAACATACTGACCAGGATAGGATCAGAGGTCCATATAAACTCATTGCTGATCACCTATCTCTGCTATGAAATTTTATATGATCAGGCCTGCTAGCTAGGATACTTACAAGCTAATATACAGCATCTTTTGAATGTAAGATGAGAAGCTTGAGGTAGATGCTCGCTCGAGCCTTGCATGGCTGTGGTTGCTAGGCCATAGATAAATGCGTCATCAGGGCCATGTAGCCCCTGGTACATGTCGATTATATTACTCTGTTTGGTCTCGGGCCTCAGACCTCGACCTGCACCTCGTGATGTATATAGTTATTAACCTATATGTAACTAATAGCTACGCAATAAGGCAACAAGTTGGTGCATCATAAACATGTTTACTGGTCAAGCTGCCAGAAGAATATCATTGTCAGCATATTCAGACAAAATAAATATGGCTGCTACGTATGCCTAGGCACTCAGGAAAGGTACGTACAAGCCATTTGCGTGCAAGGTGCATCATAGATAATGCTTGCATATGAGGGGGCTTAACACATAGCAGTAAATATTCAAGGAGTAACCCAGCCAATTTCCAGGGGGAGGGGGGCGATAATACCCACTGCCCCCCTCCCCCCTCCCACAAAATAAATCCTGGAAAGTTTAAGTATACCACCCTACTAGTAATTCTAAAGAAATTTAGCACACCTCCAACAAATATAGGGGACAGCGCTAGCGTGCTCCATATAATTACATCATTTTTAGCTTATAATAATTTTCTTAAAAAATTATTGTGACCAGTCACTTCCTGTACATCTGCCAGTGCATAGGTCAGTATTATACAATGCAGGTAGGTTATTCCCCCGGGAGGGCCCCTTAAATCTGTACCAGGTACAATGTACAATGAGTCCAGCAAATTAATAATTAATTATTATGTACTATGCAAATTTACATGTATTAATAAATGGGCAGCTGTTTGACTGGTTGTAAATAATGGCAACCCAATAGCCGTATTTATTGTTAAAGTTACACGAGTTTTATTGATGGTTCTATAGACCATGATGTATCATGACAAGTGCAGTCCTATAGATCAAACATGCAGCAATAATATAAAAAAATTGTGGCTATCAACAATAAACTGAACATCCTGATACTTAGGCTAATAAAGAGTATATTATGACTACATAACGAAATCACATAACATAATAAGATCACATATAATATAGCAAGAATTTAAAACATCGTCTACATTGTAGCGTCAACAATGGTTGCAGTTTAAACATTGTAATAGTTCTTGTTTGCCTATTGCATGTGCATAAACCCGTCTATCTGTGGTTGTACTCTACAAATAGTCACCCTACAGTAAATGCAAGGGAAATAATATCGTAGATATTATTGTGAATGTATGGGAGCAAAAATTCTTAATCTACTTAGTAGTGAAATTATCATTATCAAACTGTAACATGCCATAATGTAAGAGGAATTGTGCCAACATTATAATATGACATTTGTATACAGGGCCTGGCCTAAAAGAGAACCCCACCATAGTAATAATAATATTATTATGACATTGTCTTCTTCTTAACTTTCTCTTCAAACAGAATTATAATGATGTTGAACGATAATAACTCACCTTGTGTTGATTCATTATTTTCACAAAGTTTCTTCAGAGATTCCTACAATTGAAGTGTGTACATATAATATGCATGAATACATACAGATTAAGCACACAATAATAATCAGTACCCCTCAGAAGCATTTGGTAAAGATTGTCAATTTAAAAACCTGTTACTTTAACTTACAATAATATGTGACCTGCTATGAGAAAAGGGACCATTTGTGACCTGCTCTGAGAAAAGGGACCACTTGGGATAAAATTTCATTTTACAATAATAGCTAAAATGTGGGGAAAATAAATATTTATCATTTTTCTGTATTTTAGTCTACCAGAAAATGTAGAATTTTAGTTTCATATTGATATGCTATGTTTATGTAGTTGCTGTAAACTATCATAATGCTTGGGTGCAAACAATTGCTCGGACACATACAACTTAATACAAAATTTGATTAAATATGTGCATTTTCCAAAAAATGAATATATCTACCTGTGTGTATAAAGATGGTCATAATTCCACTTGTGATAGATATTTTTCCATGAAACTTGCGCCATTGGATTCAGCACACATAGAGCTGTCAATCCATGCTAAAAATTCAATTTTTATGAAATATCCCGAGTGGTCCCTTTTCTCATAGCAGGTCACATTTGTGGACAATCATAGTGTTCCCCAAATAACCTTCTTTCAACAAAATTATGTAGCTGGTAGTGAGTAGCTACAGCCTATGGATGTATAGGCACAAACAGAGCAGATCAGCTACATGTACAGTACATTACTCCATACATACAACAAGCTACATATTACAAACAAAAGAGTCCCTTTACTCATAGCTGGTATTACAGTGCAGGTACACAGCAGCAAGCATCCAGATAACTAAATTTAATGCTCGCCAAACCCTGTGAGCACTGCATCAATCTGCATCTATAGATGCAGATCAATGCAGTACTCACATAGCAATTGGCACAGAGATGAGCATGCCAGTGTCTGCTGATGATCTTTACCTACTGATTATGTGAAGCCAGTTGTGTGCATGAGCACATCGCCAGGAGTATGCACAATTGATTGGCGTGCCCAGTAAAAATTGATGCCCCTAGGCTCTACCAAATGATTCGAGCAATAACGAAGTCAGTTTTTTTGTTTTGTTTTTTTTTTGCCAACTTTAACATGTTTATTGTTGCTCACGAGTTGCTCAGTTAATTGCCTATAGACGTTGGGATCATGTAGATAGACACAACAGTCAACAGGACCAGTGTACTTGTACAACATGCGCGTAGGAATACTAGTGATATCTAGTATAATATGTTTGGATATTATTGCTGTAATAGCATAGTGATTACAGTCACAATACATTACTCCCATGGGAAAGAGTAGGGATTACAGCCGTATAGTTGTACTCTTACTCTGTATTTGGGTACTCTTGCTTTAGCCTAGGGCAAATTTTATACTATTATCAATTTAATCTCGTATAATTAGGCAATTGGGCAGCAACAGTGCTCTTGCGTGTACATGTACCTGACCAAACTCTACAAATACATATAGGAGTACTGATTACCGCCCTAATTGTACTCTGAAGCATGTACACAGATATATAATATATATACGGTATTATTATCTTTTACTCTGCAGCTATAAGGACATGCACTCACCTTCAATACGTCATCAGAGACCTTATTCACACGAAGATTATCAGTTAAATCTTTAATGGCCTCCTGTTTGAGCAATAATTGATACAATGTCATGTATAATACATGCATGTATGTATAGGTTGTATATTATTAAGGTGAAGGTCTCTGCACCTCTATGCTATTAATACAACCGAGGTCCGAAAGCCTGCAGAGGCTATGTAAATCGTGTGGAGACCGACCAAGGTATATAATGGACTTGTACCATGGGCTACGTGGCCCTGACAACGCATCCTCATGGTAGCAACGACAGCTCTGGCTATAAAAGTCAGCTTGAATTGAATCGTCATGACCGTGAAAGCCGTCTAGTATTCAATGCGTTTACCATCAGCTCATGGCCAGGCCTTCAAGAAGGCTAAACAGCGATGGCTTTCTTGTTGGCCAGTGCAAGTGACTTTCTAGCCAGTATCTTTCCTCAAGATTGGTGACTCAGCATCCAATTACTCTGCCCACTTATGGAAACTAACCTTCAACCTCACTACGCGTAGTACTATCACAACACAATTGTGTAGAAGCAGTACAGTCCTATTAGTTTTCCCTGAGGTAGTTATCAGACCTTATATATAAAATTAATACATGTACAAGGTTTGATAAGTGATTAATTAACCTCATATTGAGAAATCTGATTGGTCAAAATTTACAATCATGGTACGAGCATGCAGCAAGTTCACCTTGAATGCAGAAGGGGTTCCAGTACTCAGTGCATCAGATAAGCTTTTCAGTGCTGGCTGATAGTGTATGGAACATGTCATAATCATAAAAATTAATTACATAGCAGAAAATATTGGTGGGAATTAAACTTTGGCCGTTTAATAACACAGTCCACCAAACTACCAATTAAAATTTTATTATGACAATTTAAATTTCCAGAGAGGTACACAAAAAAGCCATCCATTTTGGAAGAGGCTATATACTAATTCCCAAGCCTATAGAAAAACCTTGATTAGATTAGGTATTCAAAACTTACTAGTAACTCTTCAGATTCTGAGGGCACTTTGTTTGGGTTCATGCAGTCGACGAGCAGTTCACGTCCACTTTGAAGCACATCCAAAAATCTTTTGTGTTTTTCCTCCTACATGTACATAAATATGAATGCATAGCGATTTTTAGAAGAAATACAGTAAGAAAATACAGTTCATCGTTAATTAATCCCAGTCACGTAAAATTTGGAAAACTCTGAAACACATAATTACTCATGTGTACATGGATGCACAGTAAATTTAGAAGCAGTCTCAGATGCAACTATTTGGGGTCCCACAAACCCCCTTAATTAGGGCATGCTATCACAATCATACTCTGTAAACCAGACTGGAATTTCAGGACTTAGTTGGACTGTAGTGCATACATGCACTCTTACATTTTTCTGTGATACTGATTCAGGTTTGGATACCAGTGAAATACATGTACCTGATGCCTGCTATGATAGTATCACAATCAGACTGGAATTTCAGGACTTAGTTGGACTGTAGTGCAGATCGAGTGGATCAGCAGAAATAGGTGGACTCAAAATTCACTATTGCTACATGTACTTACACGTTTCGTTGATGGTTCAGGTTTGGGTACCGGTGAAATACCTGATGCCTTACTGTCATTCTGCATATCATTGAATAGACAAAAGTAATTTTATGCATTAAAATTAATTTACCGGCCGGTACATACTTTGGTTCCTGATAGTGACTCAGTAGACAATAATTTAATACCACATATGTACTGTATTCCCAAGCTCATGCATAATCACTACATGTATAAGGAGCGCTATCACACACAATCCTCTACCCTCCCCTCCCCCCCCCTCCGCCCCTTCCATTTAATGAAACCTTGTACTCCCTATAGAGGAGTAGGTTTCTTATTGTTGTTCCAATTTGATAGTATTATCTTTCTATATTTTCTCTTTGGGAAGCATCACCCATGACTCCCAAACTTTCTCCCAAATGCAGTACACTTTCAAATTGCTAATTATCTATCAAATATATACCGTATCAGGGATTCCCCCAGAACAGAATCCAAACCGGGTGCTTAATGATATTCATAGGCTTTTAATTAAGTTGTGGCTTTAAACTCCACCCATTTCTTTGATGTTTATCCAATTAGCCCAAAGTCAAACCGGGTGTCCCACCCTGATTCAGGTATGCTGGGGGAAACACTGCCATATAGCGGGAAACTATCAAGGGAGAAAACTTTCACGCATTTCGCGATTTTTCCACCATCCGCGAAAGTTTTCTCCACGAAATTCTAGGCATGCCACACCCATTATGCAACCAAGTTTTAGCATTCCGCGAAAGTTTTCTCTGCGAAATGCTCCTTTCCTACCGATCCACGAAAGTTTTCTCCCTCGAAAATTTCCCGTTGTACGGTAGTACCACTCACAACCTTGAATACCTGATAACTACCGTCAAACATGCTGCTAATTGCAAGCGCATTGTATGCTTACTCAAACCTTAAGGCAACCATTCTTTGCGGGTACTAACGTGTATTTCTGCAGATGGCCCAAAGAGGAATAATTAAATTTTTGTACCCACTAACATTAGCTACACTGCACGTGCATTGTAGAACAATAGAAATGTGTTGACCCTGTATATGTACATCATTCCTGTACTTGTACAATTGCAAATTTAAAAAGTGCTTTAAGAGAACATGTACCTGAAAATAATTGTCACCCTAAGGCACCATAATATACTGTAGTGATATAGACAAGCGCCCATGTACCACATTTTAAGGGGCCAATGTAGCAATTGGCAAATATTTCTGCATTACAGTACCAAAAGCAATGTCGCTCATTACATGTAGATAATAGCAATAAAGATCTTAGGATGTATGCTTAATAAAAACACCTCCCTCTCGCAGTATCTTTAGTCAGTAAGACAATATCATCATACCTCAAATGCACGATCTGGACTTTCTTTACGTCTCCCTATAAACATGAGAGGTACATGAGATGAGAAACGTATGGAGAAATGAACTTAAGTTTATTGAATGTCCTTAAGAATAAGGGACATTAATACTTCAGCTGCAGTGATTGGTACTTGCCGTCACTGAGAACAAGTGGCCACGCCCTAGCCTACCCAGCTTCCATGTTTTACTATCATACAGGCATTAACTGGGATATTATCCTAGTCCCCCATGAAAATTACCAGACATACAGTATCTTACCTTTAATTAGTGTGATTATCAGGATGATGACAACAGTATTTACTATTAGAGAAATGATCAGAAAGATAGCAAGGCAAGCTATTCCGGCGGTATCTATAAAGGTGAAGAAATTTTCATCATTAAATCTATAAAATAAAATATTTTTAGCTGCTCACAGCCTTGTTGATTTTCTCGTCTACCATCAACTTTTGTAACATCTTCAGTCGTTGCAGTTGTTGTAGTCATCATAGTCGTGGCAGGTGTATATTTTATGGTGGTAATGTTGAATGTCATATCATGAGTGGCTGGTGGTGGCATTACTAAATGAGAATGTATTATTACAGATAATATAGTTAATAATTAAAGAATATGTAAGGAAGAAAGAATATCACAGATAATATTATGGTATACATGCATGTACATGTATTTCATATTGTACATGGGACTGCATGAATAAGATTAGTAACTAAGTGCCCATGGGCATTTAGATTACATTTCATCCTGCATGGATGCTTACCCAAGATACATGTACATTGTAGTAGTTGTACTATGGTTTTCTAAGGTTTATGGATGAAGAACTCTCATACATGTATGTATCCTGCAGAGGAGCTAGCTGCTACATGGACATTTGGTCTCTTAAACATGTGATGCATAGGTCTAGGAATGTGCATTTGTCTGCATTTGGGATACTATGGTAAATACAGCAAAAGCTATGAAGCTCCTTTGAGAGCAATCATCAAAAAATGTGCACAGGTACACCTGTTTCAGTTTGCACCTAGTGTTTAGCAGCTGTGCTTTGATGGGCCACAAAAATGCACACAAAACTTATATTCTTGCTCCAATGCACTGACATCTTGGCGAATTTGATGCACCATATGGCAATGATCTGGTGCATCAAAATAGAACAGCGAACATAGCTGCTGTTTGGCTTTCAAAGAGATATATATCATGCCGAGTTATGCAATACACACCCAAGGTTGTAGCCAGAGGGTAAAATGAAGGGTGGCCACCTTCCTCTCCAACCTCAGTTTTATTTTGATGTGGTTACTAAAACCACAATAATACTTTGAACTTTTAAGCACCACCCCCTTTAAAATATGAGCTGGCTACAACACTGCACACCAGAGCTTGGTTTATATAAATGTGTTTGATGTCATAATCATCACTGCAATGGTGACATTCTCGCTCTGCTCAAACATCATATCTACTATACACCGCTCTGCTAGGAATGCCAAATCTACTATCGGGCGATCAACAAACATGACAAAGAGCAGTGTCTCTATGGTCACCCTTGTTTGTGCACACGGCACTGTAATTCTGACCAATCATGAGCCATCTGGAGAAAGTACAGAAACTCTCCTAAAAAATACATCTCAAGGAACTTGGTGTGCTACATGTACATACGCCTGTACTTCCACCCCAAAATTTGTTGCTAGATGGAAATATTATTAGCTAGGGTTTGGTAACACGACATGCAAGCATGATATTTTACGTACCACTTGACAATGTTTGAAATGTAAAATTCTTTGAAGATAGAGCACCGCAGGTGACTGTAGCCACAGGGTACTCTGTGGAAGCAATGATTCTCAGATCAGACACGATCACTAGTCGGTCATTCTCTCTGGTCACACTCCGCCTTACTGCATACGTGCTAGGGCGGGTTGTGCTCGATACATTCGTGTCTGTGCCAGCAAATGATGATACTTGTAGCGGGAAGCCACCCTGTCCGATATACTCGGCACTGTTCCATTCCAGAACACTTGATCCTCGAACTAGACAGGTGAAAAATATCTCCTGGTTGTTGTACGCAACACCTAATTCACTTAGGGTGCTGTTCATCTCCACATCCTGAGCAGCTGAAACATCTAATTAGATATACAAGGGCATGAAAATTGAATAACATAATTACTTGGGAAATGCACAGCATTGTGGGGCGAGCCTGAGCGACAGTGATTTATGTTGCGCCACGCCCAACTATAAACTATGGGCTGCAGGATGTATGCTCGTATAGCCTGGCCTCTTTCTCTTCTGCCGACTCTGTGGCTAGTAAATTCTGTCTCTTACTCTTGGCCGCTGTTGAGCTGAGGCTCCAATTGACGGTGAACTCTGTCTCGCTCTTGCCTCCTACCCTCTGGAGCCTCAGTTATGAGCATTTTGCTGGTTTTAATATGCTTTGTTCAGCGTTCATAGCAATAGTCTATATTTAGCACACATGAATGTGTTGAATTAGAGCAGCATATACATGTATATGGAATGATGGACGTTGGGTTGGGCATCACTAAGGACCGACGTACCTTATATAATATTGTATATATATGTATATATCTCATTCACATAGTTCATATCCATTTACATGTATGTGGGGCTCGCCTCAGTTAAGATTATAATTATGGTGCGTACTTAGTCTACTTGTGCATATTTGATACCTCAATTGCAGAGATAAACTCGTTAACTCAACAGTAATTATAGGGATGAATTTAAAAGTACAGTATGGATCAGTCATACATAGTCATGCAGATGTAAGAGCCAACAGACTAAGTGGCAAGGTAGTACCAGGAGCATATGAGCGCTGCTTCGCAGCGCTCATAAGCTCCTGGTAGTACATACATCACAGAATCTCAATGCTATTGTGGCTGGGGGGTCCAGGAGGGGTTATCTTACTATCTAGTGGGAGTAGTCCATGTTGCAACCACAATTACACAAATCAATAACCATTAGTTTGTGTTCTTTCCCTTATGTATACGTACTGTACATTACATAATATGAAACTATATATTATGTGTGTGCAGGAGTGGGAATGGGGGGGGGGGGGGGGGGGGGGGGGAGGGGGGGCTCAAACTTAAGACAATGTTGTTCCAACATACATCCTGTTTGAGAGTTCCATATTATAGTCTTCTCCCCCCACCCAAATCCCCCAAATAATAATTATTATAGATACCTCAAACTTACCAGGCACAATGATGGCCATGGTAGTGATGTATAGAAACAGATTATAATCCATTATTCTTCTTGTAAGTTGCTATTAGCAGGACATACCACTCCCATAGCACTGACTACAGAGTCCACAGTGGTTACTCTGGGAAAATTACTGAGGACAAGATATAATTAAGTACAAATTATTGGTAATTCAGGTACCAGCCCAAACTATTGCACAATTCCATTGTTGCACACCTTAAATCCCTCCCTCTCGAATCCTAGTCTCTCCAGTCAGACCCTTACACGAGGGGGGAGGGGGGTGTATAATACATGAAGTTGTGCTGCTGGAATGCTGTAAATTTTTTCAATAGACACTATTGCATAGGCATGTGACTATGGCAATGCAGAAAAGCTGCAATCTGATTGGTACCAGTCTACACACAACGCCACCACCTAATGCAAGTCACCAGATCCCCCCCCCCCCCCCCCCCCCCAACTTCAACTCAATCGTCACAGAACATCTTTGCATATGACCTCTGTGTACTCTCGTGGACCACGGTTGCTACCCAGGCCTGGAAGGAGGAGAAAAGAGAGCCTGGTACCTATTGCACACCCATGCGCCAACTACTCCAAGAAATCTGGGGTGCTGCAAACAACTGTACGCCTTTTCGCCCTCCTCCCGTGGCGCTGGCCTAGGGTACAAGGCTGCATCGATATGACATCACCTCATACCCTAGACACCCATTATGAATCAATTAGCACGGTACCATACCATAAGGTTGCAGGTGACCATCTGTGGCAATTTTAACCCAGGACCATGCATTATCAGCATCTCACATTTTTTAGCCCAGTAAGTTCATTGTGGTGTTGATTTGTTTCAGCTACATATCTGCTTCCTTTGAGATACATGACATTGTAGCTAGTTTTATGCTCACCAAAATCTCTCAATTTAATACTATGAAAACTGTTACCTTTAGCCTAGTATTGAATACACACAGAAACCGAAGGAAAGATAATGATTACTTGATAATTAGAAGTCCAGGCTGGAAGGGGTGAGGGGGTGGGGTAGCCTCGTCTTCGAGCTTCAGGCCCTTTGAACTTCGGTACTAGGCTAGGCAATGCGCCTATAATTTAGGGCAAAGGTAAAAAAAATAATAAAGTAGCTAGCTACAGCCATTTTTGCACACCCTGGTTTGTAGTAAATACGTACCTTACAAATCAGCACCCATGATCAGATGATAGGGCCTTGCGCCTAGCATGCCATGAACTCCCCGCCAAAAATATTAAAAGTAACGACCATTACCAGTAAGAGACACCGCACGCGCATGCGGAGCTAGTGGCTAGCTCATGACATGACGTCGAAACTTCGCGGCGGTACGGTCGATCTACATGTGTTAATGTTTACGTAGGCCTTTTTGTTGGCCATATGGCTATACCATACGCGTACACGTACACCATGTACCACCGTATTAAACTTGTGCAGGACTCAGATGCAGCCGCTCCGGGGTATGTGCTCAATAGAGCTTTAGTTGACCAAACCGCAAGTTGAAAGAGGTTAGTATTGAAGGTAAACCGGAATAAGTTCATATTTAATATGCGGCGCGGGGCAATTCTGCATCCACAATGCGAGCGAGTCAGCGGTTAGCCTGGGTGCAAGGGGCTGGCACCCACACTAGCCAGCGATCGCAACGGCGTAGAAATCACGAAGATAATATTATGCCATGGAACTGCCCTGCAAGTGAGTTTACGGTAATACCTGATTTTTTTTAGACTTTCAAGCGTGTCAGTGAAATTAGGGCTACTGAATAATAGTAGTAGTAGTAGTAGTTCGTCTATAGCCTTCCTAACTCCAGGTCAGTGGTAGTAGCTAAGTAAAATAATTGTATACAGCAGTCAATTAGTGCTCATAGCCAGTAAACATTCAGGCTTACCTCATTCGGGATCAGCAAGGCATATGCCTGTTGTCGTATCTATTCGCTCTTTTATATGAACATTGACCCCACCTACTCACAAAATGCAGAGACTGCACACATCGCGTATCCAAACAAGAGTGTATGCTAGCAGATCGTGAAAACTGAGGATCAATTTTCTGAATCAAGGCTCGGTGGCGTCAGAAGCGGTACGGTTGCTACGGCTCGGGCCGTACCTCCTTTTCTGATGGCTCACCTATAGATCGTTCCCAGGCCCTTTGAGGCCTGGATACTATCTATGTGACGAGGCTACACTTATATATTACCGTGACGACCATTACCAACAATAACTACAAGTCCTTCATCCGCCCCCACCTCGAGTACGGCTCCATCGTCTGGGACCCATTAGTCTCGAAATCAGACCGCTCCCACCGCAGCGTTTAGTTCTTTCAGGAAAATAAACCAGACCGTTCCCACCGCAGCATTTAGAACTAAACGCTGCGGTGGGAGCGGTCTGGTTTCGAGACTAGGGACCCATATCTTGCTAGGGATGTTGATGCTCTTGAGAAGGTTCAGAGATTTGCCTTTCGTGTATGTCTCAAGAACTGGTCTTCGGACCATAACCAATTGTATATCCAGAGTCAAATCCCTCCTCTTTCTGACAGGCGCAAGCAATGTAACAATGATGTAAATTGAGTCACTTAGGCCTAATAAAATTGAATATTAGTTTCTCATCCCCGCCCGCCTCTAGTTTTTCCTCTGCCTGACCACATTTTATTTCATGAATATCATTAAAACTATCTGCACAAGGCATTACGTCATAGACTCGCCCATTTTTAATGAAATTCATGATGACATTTAATGATATTCATGACAAAAAAAAGCCACCCTCCCGCCTGGGGAAATTCCTGAACATAGGATGAGAAACTAATAATCAATTTTGTTTGGCCTTATTTAAAATAGTCAACGATTATCATACTGGTGCAAATTGCGAAGATTCTTCCGAGTATTAAAATAAACATGCTTGTGTTGCTCTGACTCTGATACATGATAGTATAAGTTTAGCTACACATACACCTGTGATTAAATACCGGTGCATGTCTGAACTCCTGAATCTTGCCTTCGTTGCATGTGTATGGCATAATACTATTGATTTAATATTATGGTATATAGCAACATCCAATGTTGTATTATTTTATATCACACCGTGATAGTCCCCCACAAATAATTGTGATGATCCCTCCAGCCCATGCATGACTCAGGGGGTCCACTGTGCTGACTGATATATTAAACAGTATAATATTATTATGACCCCCTAAAGACAAACCCTGGAGACTAACCCTGCCATACAGCTGCAGACCCTTGAGACTAACTTTGCGAGCTAACTGAAACCCAGCCCCTAACCCCTCTCGTAACTTGAAATGGCGGGGGACCGGGGCACCTTGGGATGAGGCTAGGGGGATCCATGATGCACAGTTGCCATGGATGATCCTTAATAGTACTCAAAGTGACACAAAATTGATAATAATTATAATTATTGTACGATCAAATCGCAGGTGTGTAGCTAAATTAATAGAGTTACCCTGTCAAACATGTTACTGACGTTAAGTTGGACTTGACTATCATGTACCTGGACAGGATACCGTTGTTATGGGGACTATTTATCTCGGAAGCATCCACCAGCATGATCAAACGATTGCATGTGTAGCTACCTATTCTTTTCCGGCACCGTGGCATGATATGATAGTTTCATCATCAGTATCAGATCAAAACCAGTGGGGTGGGAAGCAATCGCGTGTTTCAGGGGCCGCTGATACAAGTTGTGGGTGTGGCTTTGATTACTGAATTTTATGGCCACAATAATTCTTTTGTAGAGGTTGTATTTCAATCAGACTATTACGAATTGAGAAAGTCTGATATATAATGATAAAAATTGGAAGACAAGGGTTATGCAATATTATCAAGGGAAAGGCTAAGTCACAGTTCATGGTACCTCAAACAGGGACAAATTTCCTGCTTATATATTATAGCTTATTAATAAGGCCATTTGGCCATGAAGCCACAATATAGGTCATCTTATTCCATAATCCTCTGGGTGCCAGCATAGATGGTCACCAGTTGCCACAAGGCCTAAGGTCATTAGGCCATAGATTCATCTTATTCTAGTCAGGATAGCTACCAGCCTTTTTGGCTACATGGCCCCAATGGCCTTTGACCATAATCGTGGCTTTATGGCCAAATGGCAAGCAATTTGTCTATATTTGAGGTGGGATGGACTACATGTACTCTAGCCAGATTTCTTCATAACTTGGTGTCAGTTTTAATCTGATACTGAATGAATGTTAAACTATCCAGTCATGCAATATCACTGTGAAAAGAATAGGTATAGCTACAATAGCTATACCTATTCTTTTCACAGTGACATGACTGGATAGGATACTGTTGTTATGTGTAGCTACTACACATAACAACAGTATCCTGTTCCGCAGGTGCACTGGGGGACCCTATCTGGCACAGTGGACAGTCAAGGGCCGGAGGACCACAATTTATGATGGGGGAGGGGGCCATTACGGTGTGACAGTACAACATTGGATGTAGTTGCCACCATAATAATATACCCGTGCAATCATGGCATGATTCAGGACCGGAGTTCAAGCATGTATACATACCAGTATTTACTAATCACAGCTGTGTAGCTAAATGATGTATTTACAAGCATAAAAGTTGAACTTGATTGTCGTGCATCTGGACAGGATACTGTTGTTATTTTAATTTTATCTCGGTCCAGAAGGATCCAATAACAAATTGCACCATGCAGGTATAATTACTTTTGTGGACGGCAACTAAAGTCTCGTTTGGTGTGGCCTTAACTTGGCAAGTCAGGGACAAATTGCTTGCTTTAGTAGCTTAAGCCTCATGATCAGCCTACGCTTTTGGCCATAAAGCCACCAGACCATTTAATAATAGGCTTTCTTATTCTATAATCTGGCAATGAGTGCTTGAGCAAAGGGTGGGTCTCTGACTTTTGGCTACGTTCACTTAATTGTTAAAGGTCGTGTAGTTAGCTCCAACCACACCTTGTCTGCAGAATGCTTGCTGCAGCTGTGTAAATTAAATATTATGAATGGACATATATGGTGTACTGTAGAATTTGTCGAAATTATGGACTGACTCACAACAGCTCAGGCTCATTCTGCATAAATTCTACCCTTCGTTAACTTACCCCGCGCGCATGCGCAAGGGGTGGTTTGTCCGTCACGTGCCGAAAAACTTGGCTTACTAGCTCTATATTTTCTGCGCATGCTCAAACTCGGTGTTGGAAAGGGTCGTCAGGTCATAAAACGCGAATCCCGTTATGTACCCGAAACCAGCGCGCCATAGGTGGGCTAAATCACACAATACATTATATGAACAGCTAAGGTCAGGTAGGGTTTGGGGTAGTATGGACCCCACTTCAATCCTCGCTTTATTCATTGATTTTTTTTTTTCCTCTCCTACGCTTTGGAAAATTTCTTAGGTGGAAGCTGATTTCGGGTATAGAACGTCGCTCATAAAACAGCACGGAATACTACGCTATAGTGGCTACAGCACACGGGTGTATGTACTCTATAGAGCTCTAGCTGTGAGGCTTTTTATTTTTAAGTAAAATTGAGCAGTATAAAATAATTAGCCTCATCCCGTTAATAATAATATTATTATTGGCCTGGGGCTAGTTAGGTTTACTTCTTTTTCATGTCATTCCAAAACCTAGCCTCGTCCCCAGGCCACTCCCACGTTTTCAATGTAACATTGAAAACGTGGGAGTGGCCTGGGGACGAGGCTACCAAAACCCTCTTTACAGTCGTCACTGTTATAGCAAGCAGCCCGATAAACAATAATATTATTATAATTATATCAAGAGTAATTATACTCAGGCTTGATTATATGCAAACCATTATTTCACACAGCCAATAATAATTATGTAGCTCAATAGTAATAATATTATCAGTCATTAGTTAATAATTTAGTCATACTGTATTTTCCAGTACCAATTATTTTTTCGGTTTTGGCGGTAATGCAGGCACCCAAACTTCATTTTCCACTTGGCTTTGGAGAACGTCAACTTGTGATGGATTCTCATTCCCGATTGCTTTTCTCGGTGGTACACGAGGTGGTGGTACTAGTACTGTAGCTGAATGTCCTGCTCCTTGAAAATTTGAAATGTCCACTTGAATAGGTAGTTTACCTGTCGAAATTAAAGCAAAATATGGTAAGAATTTACCTCCATAGGCATGTTACACTTCAGTAAAGGTGTGATAGGAAGTAGGTGTGATTCCTGGTCAATCATAGGCGTGCATGGATTGGGTGGTGCGCGCAAGTGGTATATACCGTATACGATTTAATTGTTGGACATGAGCAGGCTCCTTTGTATAATAATATTATAATTGTCTGGGGAGAGTAAAAAAAAGGCTTCAAGCTCTGTATTTGCTTAACAAACTTTGCAGATCAACACAGGACAGATGGCCCATTGGGACCTAGTCTCGCAGGCCAGACCCTCACTCTCACCAGCCTTTAGTTCTTTTCAGATATGCTGCAGATTGTGAGGGTCTGGCTTACAAGATCACATGCAAGTGTATCCACTGAAAACATTACGGAATTTTGCCAGGTATAAAAGACATCTTTGAGTCTGACCAGCGGGGGGTGCATTCCAACTGTCAGCAAGCCATAATATTATTGTCCGGACATGAAGATAAAAGCTCAAAGTTGTTCCTATAAAGCTGTTTATGCGTGTGCATGTGTACCAGTAGGGCCCCCACATGCAGGTAGATAATAATAATATCTTAACTATTTACGATTACCAGTTATATAGACACTTTCAATATCCAATGCAAGTTGTTGAAGGCTGATTGCCTTTAATGCTCTCGCAACTTCTTTCCAGGTCAATTGCTCTTCATGATTCCAGATCCGTAGCCAATGGTCGAGCATCTCTACCATGCAGTCTTCAGGAGAGCACTTGCTTGCGAAGTAATCCAATATTTCTTTTTCTATTCCCACGATCACTCCAAACTCATACCATTTGGGAGTCACTTGAGGTCGTAGTTGAATAAGCAAATTGTCCAAATTTACACAGAGGGAACTATCTGCGGGCATGTTAAAAATGTATTAATTATTGACTTCTATGCAACCATTTCATTAATTTTGGAATTAAAATAATTTCTGGCATATAATTTTAACTACGATAATTATAGCAAAAACATCAGATTCTATAGATTATCAATGACATACCATTGAGCAGCTGTGATTCTGTCCATGATGGATTACATGTGTTGGCCGGTTGAAGTTGATTATTCTTCAATTGTGCATATTCCACACGAGTATCGTCTAGTTTTAACAAGTCATTTGGCTGTTGGCGAATTGGTTGTTTATGAGAAACTTCTGTGTACACTAGACCGCTTGTGGCAACCTAAAGATTCAAACCATAATAATAAATGTTTGGGCAAGAAGTTCAAGAAAAAAATACACCTTAATTGGATCGTTATGAACATAATCATGTTCAGTACCAACTGTGTCATTTTCATTGGAATTATCTCGATCTAATATCCGTCTAGCACCTGCATAAACCCATAGAATTAATTTGAAGGCATATTTGATATCAATTATTAATTTACCTTTTCTTTTAGTAAAGAGAGCCACACATAATAATATAACAATGATGAGTATGAATAGCAGAAGACTCCCTGTTGTAACAGTAGCTGCTATAGCAGTTATGGAAATCCCAGAGGCAGGCACTAAATTTATCATATTGGATGTCGTGGCGGCTGAAATTATAAAATTAGTTATTTGTAAGGCTTTAACCATAAGCACAATAGTTACTAACTGCAATTGATTTCAAATTCTTGAGGGTCAGGTACCCATTCTCCGTTACCCATACACTCTGTTGAATAAAGTCCAATTGGTTCATATCCAGAGTGACAACTGATATTTACTCGACTTCCTTCTTTTGCTGGCTCTTTGTAATTAGTTATAATAATATTGGGGGCACTAATCTTGTCTGTTACATTTCCACAGTTTACTGAAACATAATTACATGTTATTAAGTTGCATACATCAGAGCAATTAATTGTGCCATAGCTACATTAATTTTATTTGATTAACATAAAAATTAATATTAAATCAAAATAGAGCCACTTAAGATCTTCAATATGACTATTAAGAAGTAGATTCTTTCAGCCATTATTGGAAATTATGCCCTAAGGTCCCTTTCTTAGAGCAGATCACATAGTTATACTGGCATCACTACCATTATGCATCAAATGTATAATTATTATTATACAAAGTGATGATAATGTAAGTGAATGGTAAATATTGTCGGATTGACTTTCATTAATAATTGAGGTCATGTATAATAATATTACCGGTATTATAGAGCTCACCATAGTATAATGTCTCATTGATAGTGATTGTCTGTCCACAAGGAGACACTGTCACAATGCTCACATTGTACAATATGTTGTACTCAACCTTCAGACGAATTGAATTCCTTTTCAGCTTCACACTAGTACTGAAAGCTGATTGAGAGGTATCGTTCACAATGTCATGATAGGTGTAAAGTAAGCTGTCTGGGACCCACTCCAGGGTTACTTCAACATCGTCTCTATTAAAGCATTCTGAGATGGCTCTAACCATGATTGGTTCATAATCTGCCGAAAAAATTAATAATAATAAGTGCTATGTCACTGAGTATAATATTCGGTATAAACTGCATATTACCTTGATCCTGATTCACAACACTAATAACAGTCGATGATGATTCTCGATCCTCTAGATCAGTACAATTCACTACCGTTCCATTGAGTATATTGGTAACAGGGCTGATCACAGTCATATATAATGTCAGTTCCATGGGATGAGAGATTATTGTGAATGTTACTGTAGAATCGCCATACTGAAATGATTGATTTCTTGTTGGATAATGTGTCATAGGACTCAGCTGTGAATGAGTTTGCTCTGGAATAATTCTCCATTCTAGTCCACTTCCAGTTATGGTACAGTTCAGTTCAAGTTGACTTCCATTGCACACTGTTGCTACCTCAGGTAGAGTTGTTGTCACCCTGCCTTCAACTGTACATGTAATATACAGTACAGAACACTTCACACAATGATATTGACAAAACTCTTACCTTTCATATGGTCACAGAAGCTGTACAATAGAAGAATAGCATTTATCATAGTGTACACGAACACTGTGACAGTCGCCATTACTCTATCAAAGGAACACTAAACTAAGTGAGCCGGACCTATATACTTTTGATATCAACACCTGAAGGCTCTACTATGTATTTGTACTATGACTATTTATAGCTGAAAGGTCATGCAAAGGCACTGCCTGTAGTATAACAGTATTAATATTAAGTAAACTACTATCTTCCCACTGGGTACACTGTGGTTATATACATATATATCACCTCTGCAAACTACTAGACTGAGCTAGAGTGATCACAATAGTTTACACAATGTCATGTACTTGGATCATCCATAGCATGAGACATAATAATAATTATCGTGAGTATGTTCAACATTGCCATTGCATAATTAGAGAAGCAACGTGCATGATTCAAAACATCGGCCTCAAGGGATTTTCTATTTTACCTGTATATCCATATCTCATACTGAAAGTAAACTGAAGGATTTGATAAACAGGCAGGATAATGATGAACAGTTACTTTTTGCACGCAGGTATTATAGCCTACTATGTATAATATCATTATCCTGCCTGTTTATCAAATCCTTCAGCTGAAGTGTCTAATAATATTATCATTACTAGTAGGCATGGACATCAGTACAGCCTATATATAGCCAATATTATGTTGAAACTACGTACCAAGAAGTGATATCGATCTACTGTATGATATTTTATTATAATCTTTTCTCACCATATAGGCTATGTACTTCAATTATGCTTTCGGCATGTATAATATTTCAGAAATTATATTATAACAAAGACGGATATCAGAATGGAGACAAACATGCATGCTTGTTTTGTAAACTCAAAAACTTTCTTTTGATGTCATAAAGGATTCCAAGTATGATTGTAAGACATTGTATTCCTGTGTGTATGTATGCACAGGATGGTGACAATAAGTTAAACATTATTATTACTGATCGAGTCAGGTCGACAACAAGAACTATACCTATTGTATAATATTATTACAAAGCTGCTACAATGTTAAAGTTAATGTGGACTCACATCGTTCTTATAATAATATACTATACCGTAAATCGCGAATACTTCGTTGTTAAAATATTTTCGGACAGCCTGGCTTGTGCGAAAATTAAACGCACGAAAATACATGCGCAATATTAACGATAATGCGGTACAGGGTCGTTTGTCCGAAAATTGTTTAACATGAAAATTTCTCGCATGAAATATTTTAGACACGAAATATTCGCGATTTACGGTAGTATGAAACATAAATATATACGTGTGCAAATTCACTCTGAGTCATTAAGTTTATTTCAGTGCATGCCACATGCACCACCAGCCACAAGCTTATTCTCAGTAGTAAGGTAGTGGTTTTATCTGTGCCTATTTGACCTCAATTATGTAAATAGCTGATGTGTGCAATATTGGTGGTGGGTGCAAACCTATCGAGAGTTAGAAAAATGGAAATGCAGGGGCGGCTGAGAGTAGGTCAGTTTGGGGGGGCAGCCAGGCACCCACAAGTTTTATAAATAAATATTGTATATTTAGTATAGTTCAGTATACAGAGCTTGTAGCTAGCTAGTTAGTTCCACCTTCAAGGCTATTACAATAAGATTTTGGTTCAGCGAATTTGAATTGATATCAATGATAAGTAGGTGAGTTGCCAGAAATATATACAGTGTACATGCATCATCATAATAATGTAGGTCTAACTATAGCCATCCAGTTTGGGGGGGCAAGGCCCACTGATCTTAACTTTGGGGGGCGATTGCCTCCCCTGCCCCCCCTATTCCGCCTCCCCTGAAATGATAGCCGTTACAGCTTAATATCTGGTATCAATCATAGTAGTGCCTTGGTGTGCAGTTGATTTTCTTAATGCTACTGATGTTTTTGGACGCATATGCATGTTATAATTATTATTATTATACTTATTGATTAATATTACATTCATCGTAATCATGCAGTGCATAAAATTAATATTATCATAATGGACCATAAGCTACTGTAACATTTTCTTTCAGTTCCAGCTCTTGATCAGATTGCTGCATCACAACATCATCATAGTATGGAGTCTGTGTGTGTCCTCCACTTCCTCCTGGAGGAACAGTCTCACCAGCTGCAGCTGTTGTACTTGATTTCCTCTTCTTTTAACAAAAGTGTCCACACAGAAAACCATGGCCGCCAACGATCATGGAAGAATAGAAGTGACACCACAATAAACACATGCAGTCACCAAGGAAATCACAGCAATCTTTCCTTATTTGCTTAGCACTCCTTTCCTTATAGTATAATATACTTTCATTCTTGCACTTCACTGTGTATCGGGTCGAATACAATTTTATTCATAATGAATGAGAGCTCTTAACTTTTGTGAATTCAGAGCAGCATTAGAAGATATAATAATGCAGATACAGAGCCTCCATAGAATCTGATTACGCGCAAGAATAAAACGTGGACAGCTATGTATGTTGGAGTAACTCCTTGCTGGTACGGTTATTATGCTGCTATAATGCAGGTACAGTGACGACCTTTTCCATAACGGACCTGCTATTAATGGTAGGCTAATTAACGCACACTGTAGTAAACAACACGTGTGTGTGTTTGCAAAACCACGGCGCCGCCACACGTTCAATAACCACGGCACCTAACTCCTTGTCAGTAGTGAAAACTTATTGACATCTCTAAAAATGATGACCATTACCCATCATAGTTCTACCGGATTTGAACTCAATATAGTACCTAATGATGTCGCATAGCCTATTCATGTTATAATTTAATATTGCTTAACACTAGTGAGTCATAGACTTTGTTGTTCGATATGCCACATTCTCTGTCAACTCCAGCCCTTGCTCCAGGTGGTGTTCCACAGCACTAGATAGTGCTTCATGATGCAGAGGGTCTGTAGGCGTTGCTGTTCCATACGCCACATTCTCTTTCAACTCCAACCCATGTTCTTGGTGTTTCACAGCACTAGGTAGTGGATTCACATCCTCATACAGAGGCTCCGTAGGTTGATTTGATGAAGATATTAACTGTTTGCGTCTTCGTCTCACAAAGTAGTAACCACAAGCTACTCCAGTAGCTAAAGTCAGAACGGATATCACAAGAAATGATATTGTAGATGATACTGCTGCTGTTAGTATTTCATGTGAGGTCCTTGATTTTAGATCTAAACCTATAAAAATTAATGACATTGTATATCAGTTTCACATTGCATATTAATGTCTAGGATGCATTGCACTTTTTCCATATTAAAATACTTGAGAGTGAAGCTGGTAATTACAATTATAGCATAGCACAGTGTAGTTAGTACCTTTGCATTCCACTTCCCTTGGGTCTGGTTCCCATTCTCCATTCCCCACACATACTGTGGTATTTGGTCCAATAAGAACATCAGTCTGCACGAAGACCCCACGTTTTCCATACATTCTCTTACCCACACAGGAAGTTCGTGTTTACTTCGTTACTATGACTGTGTTATGCCATGCGCCGGCGCGCGAGCGCTCAAGGCATGCGCGTTAATTTTATCATGTTTGCGGGCACATCATATTCAGCATCTACTCTACTACTGCGCGTTTATATTGGTCAACTCTAATATCTGCGTATGGGGCGGGACCGCCAAAGGTCATCTGGCTAACAGAAGGTCATGGAGGTGAGCAACACATTATTGCATAAATCAATATTTGAGAGAGAAATAACTCTCATAGATTATCTAGATAAGAGACATCTACAATATATATTGAACTACTAGTGGTAATGTCTTCAAACGCTAACTCTCGAGGGATTCAAGGATTTCTTTCCCCGTGCACTAAAATTCCAAAAACTCGCCAGACACTAATCTTCAAAAAATGGTGTTGCAGATTCAGGTATATCTCCAGAACTACAGAAAAATAGAGGACAGGGAATGATTAAATTATAACTAAAGTAGTGAAAGTACGAGTGCTCGGCCCCAGTATAAACTAAGTCTCTTTCCCAGTCGGGCTACAACGTGCTGAACATAGTAAATATTTTTAGTTTTATACCTCGTATAGTTTTGATTTGGAGAGCGGTAGTCCCACTTGAACAATAAATGTTGAAGATCCTAAGGTACTGCACCCATAAACCAAGTTTCGAGATTATTGCAGGTGATTTAGTGCGTGCACTAAAATTGTGAAGTTGGCTCAGACACTCGAACATGGAAGGTAGTGGCGGTAGTCTTCGAGCTCTTACGACGAAAATAAACGAGGAAACAAGTTTAGACTACGATATTTTAGCTAAAATACAATAACTTCATCTAGTTCTTGGTTCAAAAGCCTTCGCACTGGCTTTGTTGACAAGTAGAGTCGACTGCAGTTGACCAGCTGTTTTGTCCGCCATGTTGGAATTCGCCTGTACAAAATCCCCATAGTGTAAACGTAACTTCCGCGTGCGTGATTCACTTCCGGGTGCGTAAGAGAATTGGGGGTCTTCGTGCAGACTGCATGTAGAGGAGGACAATCAAAGGAAAGAATATCTCCCTCAAATGCTGGATCCTTATAACCCTCGATTATCACAGAGTCATTGCCAACATCTTGGAATGGGTGGCCACAAGTCCGACTCACTATAAGAAAGGTTGATATCACATATTATTATTATTATTATTGTATACTATATATAACTAAGACCAAATTCATATTTGTAAGCCCCAGGATACAAGCAAGGGGACATGAGTAGCTACATTTCACTTGATTATCAAGGGCGGCAGAAGCGGTATGGCTGGTGTGACATTTGCCATACCACTTTTTTCATGGATAGGCAATGCCATACCACTTTTAATAGCTGCTGCCGCTATGCCACTAATACTTTCCTGACCTTGAAATAGCTGTAGCTTGACTGTAGCAATGAGCAGGTCATGTTTTTCCATTCCACTAGAAGCTAGTATTGCCACGGTCATGACAGACGCAGTTTGGCTTGAACATGAGGCCAATGATTTGCAACTTACCCTGCCACGCCCACTTTAAAGAGCATTCGTTTAAAGCATGTTTATGATATCATACTGTGCCTTTGTAATGGCAGGCTTGCCACACCACTTTTCTCAACCTTCTGCCGCCCCTGATTATTATATACCCCCTCAAAAGATGAAACCTATGATTCAATATCCAATGCAACACGCACAAGCTGTCTTGTAATTTGATCATACGTAGTGTTTAATTCAATTCCAATCTTCACTGTCATAATTATTATTATTCAGGTCATGGACATGTATGGCACTCACCATAGTATAATATCTCATTGATAGTGAGTATCTGTCCACAAGGAGACACTGTCACAATGCTCACATTGTACAGTACATTGTACTCAACCTTCAGACAAATTGAATTCCTCTTCAATTTCATACTGAAGGCTGGTTGAGGAGTGACATTAACATGATAGGTGTGAAATAAGTTATCTGGGGCCCACTCCAGAATTACTTCAACATTATCTCTATTAAAGTGTTCTGAGATGGTTCTAACCATGATTGATTGAAAATCTGCCAAAAAATAATCCAACAGTTATCATAATGACAAAAGTGCTTTGAACCTTATGTCACTGACTATAATATAATATGGGATACCCAGTATAAACCGCATTACCTTGATCATTTACAACACTAATAACAGTTAATGATGATGATTCTCGATCCTCCGCATCAGTACACTTCACTACCGCTCCATTGAGCATATTGGTTACTGGGCTGATCACAGTCGTATGTAATGTCAGTTCCATGGGATGAGAGATTATTGTGAATGTTATTGTAGAGTCACCATACTGAAGTGATCAATTTCTTGTTGAAATTAGCGTTATATTACTCAACTCCGAATAATTTTGCTCTGGAATAATTATCCATTCTAGTATACTTCCAGTTATCGTACAGTTTAGTTCAAGTTGACTTCCACTGCACACTGTTGCTACCTCAGGTAGAGTTGTTATCACCCTGCCTTCCACTGTACATGTAATACACAGTACAGAACACTTCACACAGTGATAATAATAATATACTTAATTACCTTTCATAATAGTACGGCCACAGCAGCTGTACAACAGAAGAATAGCATTCATCATAGTGTACACGAATACTGCTGCCATTACTATAAGAGTGCAAACTACTAAATACTGAGGGGGATATGTATCACCATACTTGAATAATATAGTTTACACAATGTCTTATAATTTGATCATCTCATAATAACTATCACGAGAGTGTGCATCCTATTACACAATAATTATTAAACATGGCTGCCATAGACTGGAGTAGCAACTTATGTGCATTATTCAAAACATCGGCCTCAAGGGATTTTATAGTTTTGCCTGTATGCTCAAACTGAAATAAACAGCGAGGTATATATTAACATCCATTATATGCATGCATGTATATAAAATATTATTATCATCCTGATCACATAATATATGCAGTGTATAATAATTATGTGATTATCGTGACGTGATGGGTCATAAGCTACATTTTCTTTCAGTTCCAAGTCAGGTTCATGTGGTTGTAGCACCACGTGCACATGTACATTAACCTTAGTCGTCGTTAGCTATAAATCACCATACGCTAGCATTGTATGGTTGTAGGTTTGGTGGGATGGCGTGCGCAATTTCCTCGGATGCCTGTGGCCGCAACACGCCGATATCCGCACCTTCCGACTTGCTGATTTCCCTCATATGGACAGGTGCGAGGGGGTATGGTCAGATGGGATGCCACGCCCACTGACACATCGGCCCGTCATCCGAGTTATATGCACACGCCATGTCAACACTGAGAGACTCAGTGGAGAAAATGAAAATAAAAGAAAAGAGGGTGGGTTGGGTGGGATCAAAAACTTTTTGTTGCACAGATATACCGTGTTGGAGTGGCTTTTGACAGAGTAACTGATCTTTTTTATCCCAGACCCACCGTTTTTATACCTAGATTCTTGTCTCCTCCCACGTACGCGCGCGTGCCATTAATCGGGCGGTGCGCATGCGTATGCACTATGCGCACCAGCCCTCAAATCCCCTCCTCCATGTTAACTGCGTTTAACTTTCAGTTAAACTTCATTTAACCTTAGTCGTCGTTAGCTATAAATCACCATACGCTAGCATTGTATGGTTGTAGGTTTGGTGGGATGGCGTGCGCAATTTCCTCGGATGCCTGTGGCCGCAACACGCCGATATCCGCACCTTCCGACTTGCTGATTTCCCTCATATGGACAGGTGCGAGGGGGTATGGTCAGATGGGATGCCACGCCCACTGACACATCGGCCCAAGAAGTCCCTGACTTCCCCCCAAGCACAATTCCATATTAAACTGAAACTATCATTGAATTATGAACTTAACACAACACATCAGATTCTATAATATTATTATGTACATAACTAACATTCAGTTCAAAGAGAGAGTCTGAGATAGGATTGCTAATCTTTCTCTTGGAACTCGTACATACAACAAATACGCTGCACTTTCCCATCTTCCCAGTGTCCTGATCATTGAGTCCTCTATTCCCCTTGCGGCGGCTGTGGACGCAGCTCCAATTCTGAAACTATGCCCTGAGTATTTTGTTGCATCTATTCCAGCTTGTGTTAAAATGGTTTTAACTTGTGACACAAATAAGTCCCTTGTAAGCGGTCTCCCATCTTTCATCCTAAAGAATGGCCCTGGTTGTCCTCCTCGTGCTGCCAGATAAGCAGTTAGGGCTGCCACTGGACACAGGTCGTTATCAGTTTTTCCCACATAAATTGAGATACCCTTCCTAAAAGGGTCAGTTTTGGATGCCTTAATAGTGATTTGAGCGATGGTTGGTGCATCCATTCTGTCTACTGTCACATCTCCAAAACTCAAATGGGCTGCTGGATCGTAGCTAGTTGCTGTTGGGACCACTATCTCCCCCGAGCGCAAGAAGCCGAAGAAACAAGTACAACATGCAGCCCATAGCATAATATTATCAAAGTTTGACCTCTCCCTTTCCAATACAACTCTCATTTTCCTTAAAATAGATGGGGTCATCGGTAGCCTAACTCTCACATTTCCCTGTCCCTTTTTTGCTTGATCTAGCTTTATCCCCCTGAGTACATACTCCAATTTTGGCAAAGATTGGACAAATGGATCTCCAAAACCTGACATAATTTGCATATGCCTTATTGCAGATAAGTATGATTTAATAGTTGTATGCTTCAGCCCTTGGTCAGCTATAGATGCTGCAAATTTACACAGCGTGTCCTCCACAACTGGTAAGGGATCATAATTACTCTGAGTACAAAAATTAATATACTTAGTTTTTCCAGATTTATAGGTCTTTTGGGTGGACGGAGCCAGTGATTGAGTCAGATAATATTCGACCATTTGATCCAACCTGTTACTGTCCATCCTTGGAGAGTCAGCAGACCTTCCACTACTTTGGGTGGAAGAGGAGTTGGTGCCGGCAAGGCTGAAGGAATTAGCTGCAAGAAAACAGGAAGTTCATTACGGGATAATGCATCTGCTGGCCGGTTATTTATCCCTGGAACATGTTTAGCAACAATAGAAAAATCATGCCTTGCTTCCAAGAAGAAGAGACATCGTAACATGTGGGCCATATACCTTTCTTTACAATATCCAGAAGATAATACTGATACAACTGCCATATTATCACAGTTAAATTGAATTCTTTGTCCCCTCCATCCAGCACCCCACACTGCTGCCGCTGCCACAATTGGCAGTAGTTCCTTTGCTGCAATGCATGCATCCTTGAAACCTGGGTAGTCCTCCCACCTCAGTTGGAACCACTTATTTTCGAGGTAGGCCCCACACCCCCATGAGCCAGATGCATCACTCCACACTTGCCTAACTTCCTGTTGTACTCTAATTAAGGACATTCCATTCCATTGGTGAAGGAATGTCTTCCACCATTCCAAGTCTGCCCTAAACTCTGCATTGAGCCGAACATGGTGGTAGCTCTTTTTTGCGTGGCTTATTGCTGTAAACATCCCTCGCAGGAAACGCCTTCCTGGTCTTACCACTCGACATGCATGGCACAGATGTCCAACAAGGGATTGTACCTCCACCTTTTTCCCTGACCGTCTCCCACACCAGGCATCCACTATTCGAGATATGGTATCTATTTTCCTGGCTGGCAAACGCAGTATCATCTCTCTTGTATCAATTTCAATTCCTAGAATCTCCAGACACATGGTTGGTCCATCCAATTTTTCAGGTGCCACTGGAGTACCTACTTCCTCGCACACCTTTATGGCTGTGCCCATGCCATCAGCGCATTCTTTGGTTCCCGGCCTTCCCACTATCACAAAGTCGTCCAGATAGTGGTCGACAAATTCTACCCCTCGTTCCCTGATTATCCACTGCAGTGCATCTGCGACTGCATTAAATATTTTAGGGGCTGACCGTAAGCCAAAAGGTAATGTTGCATCTATAAATAATTGGTCCTCCCAGAGCATGCCTAGCAAGTGCCGGTCATCTGGATGCACTGGTACAATTCTGAAGGCAGATTGTATATCCAGCTTCCCGAGGAGAGCTCCTTTCCCTCCACACTTTATCACATTCTTCACAATGTCATCGACCGTTATGTACTTTAATGAGCACATAGGTCTGTCTATACCGTCGTTCACACTCTCCGCTTCTGGGGACGATAGGTCGACTATCAATCTCCATTTGCCAAATTGGCTCTTAGGGATTACTCCAAATGGGCTTATTTGTATGTTCCCAAAGGACTGTGGATTGAATGGGCCCAATATTCGACCAAGCTCCAATTCCTTCGATAGATATTGTTCCACCACTGATGGATTATCTTGTGCTGACCTCAGGTTTCTTTTCGAAGGAGTGCATCTGTTGCTCCTATCATATCCGATTCTGAATCCTTCCCGTATCCCTTGAAGAAGCCATCTCACAAATTCTCTATCTGGATGCTTTTCCAGTGCTCTCTCCCACTGTGCTTCCCTTAAAGGAGTCGTCATTGACCCTAACCGTCTATCTACTATTCTTGCTGTATGAGGGATGCACTTCTCCATTTGTAGCAAGTCATTCAAATAGTTGTATCTAGCATTTGCACCTGGCTGTCTATTTCTGTGCTCTGTGTTAGCCTCCTCCATCACCTGCCATTCTGCTTCAAATAATTCATATTGTATACCTGCAACCATAGTCATTAATTAATATTATTATTCTCCAACAATAACTATAAGAACATTCTCAGCAGTAATATGAATAATATTATGTTAATCAGCAACATTGCTCAGCTAGATGCTATCCTATGCAGCTTGTGTCCAATTCCAATTCCTATAATATCCTTAGTTATTCTTTCTTCTGGGTTGAGCTTTGCGGGGGTGTCGGCCCCGATGCCCCGCCTCCTGGTCCCATATGTATCTTATTTCTAAAGGAGGGGTTTCCAGCTTTCCCACTTTTTCCACCTTTTTGCTGGCACTGGACCACAGGATGATCGTCTCCACACTCTGAACAGCGATGTCGGAATCTACAATTATCTCCATACTGGCATTGGCCTCCACTATTGTAATCCCAGCAGGGTTTTAAGGATCGGCGCTTCACCTCCTCACTCTTGGGGGCATCCCAGAACCGTTTCCTCTTGCAGCCGGTTGCACTATGACCTGTGTTACCGCAGAGTGAGCAAATGGCCATTTTCTTTGCCCGGCCTGTAAAGATCTTGTTGTATAAGTGTGGATCAATTTCACTCCACTTCCTATTGCCAGTGGTAGCAGCTTTATCACGATATGCTTCATCGTACGTCCTCCAGGCAGGATCTTCAAACTCAATCTGGGCCCTCATTATTGTGATCATATAGGCCATCATGTCTCCAATAATTTCTGGGTGTCTTTTCGCCAGAACTGCCACATAGACCCCAAAACATTGCAGCCATGTACTGATGTCTTCAATTTGTCTGTTTTTTGCTTTGGCTACTTTGAAACCTGGGCCAAGGATGTAGTTCTGGGTCTCTTGCTCTTGCTTTATGCTTTCCAGTGGGCCCACTGGACGTAATTCACTTAAGTCAATAAATTCCCACTGTAGCATTCGGTCGTGCAACTTCTTCGGGATGGTTGGTAACCCATCCCCTATCCATACTTTTCTCTGCTTAGTTGTGTCTGGCAAGGATAAAAGGCTTGCAAGGGGACCTGCAGATCCACTGGCCGTTATGCCATCTCCTGCTGCTAAGGTTGGTGCCACCGTCACTGCCGGCGACCCCCCTGCTGGAACTGTCAATGGGGGAAGAGGTGGCAGCAATCCACTTGATGGTATCACTCCCAGTGCCACTGCAATGTGTGAATGATTGCACAATGAATTGACTGGACTCACACAGGCACCATAGCAGCAATGATTAACTTTTCAATTGGACTACCAGATCCCCTGCAGTGTCCGTCCCTAGGGACACCTCAGTCTAGTACCACTCCTCAGTGTGGAAGAATCCAACACCTAACAAGTTCCCTTGCACTTCTTGTGCTAGGCCACCTGGGACCCCACTTGGCTGGGAACTAGACTTATTGCAAGTTGCCACACAGCCTGAGACCTTCCCACGATACTTTGGCCTATACTAGCAAAGAGGCCTCTTTTCTTAGTATATGACATTGTGGCCATTCCCTCGAATAGCCCCGAAAATCGCACATAGGTACTACTATATTCATATACAGATAGAATATCTTTTAGTACCTGCGCCAGCCCCAGATGTCATTGGTGCGCTCGTCACGGGTGGGGTTTCGGCTGTCGGCGGCGTTGTCCCCGGGATCGCTCTACCGGGTGGTGCCGAGCCGCCCTCATTCCTTGTCTGAGCTCCCAGCCTTCTCATCACTCTCTCCACTGCCGCCTCCAGCTCTGGGCCTGAGATAGTGGCGGTTCCACCGCCAAGGGCCTCGCCGTGCCCCGTCGGGAGCTCCGTATCGGATGCGTTATCACGGTCCTCACTCATGCTGTCGTCAATTCACGAAGATATCCAAGAGATCTGATCAAAAACTTTTTGTTGCACAGATATACCGTGTTGGAGTGGCTTTTGACAGAGTAACTGATCTTTTTTATCCCAGACCCACCGTTTTTATACCTAGATTCTTGTCTCCTCCCACGTACGCGCGCGTGCCATTAATCGGGCGGTGCGCATGCGTATGCACTATGCGCACCAGCCCTCAAATCCCCTCCTCCATGTTAACTGCGTTTAACTTTCAGTTAAACTTCATGTATCATATAGTATGGAGTCTGTGTCTGTCCGGTCCTCCACTTCCTACTGAAGGAATAGCTGCAGCTTGTACTTTCTTCTTTTGACAAATTTAAAGTGTCCACACAATAAACCAATAGAATTGACACCACAGTAAACACAGTCACTGAGGAAGCTATAGCAATCTTTCCATCTCGGCTTAGCGATCCTTTCCTCATAGTACTTTCATTCTTGCATTTTACTGTACTGGGGTCAGGTTCCCATTCTCCATTCCCCACATACGTACCTGCATGTGCATTGTGCTAATCTGAGTCTATTCTAGTCTACAGTGCTTAATAGTATTAGCATACGTACAGATTTGCTACAATCATGATTCATGCCTGACTAAATAATTATTAGTGTAGTCCCATTTTCAATATTAAAATTATGAAAGCTCTTACCTATAGTGAATTCAGAGCAGCATAACAGAATCAGAAGAAATATCAGATACAGAGCCTCCATAGATGAATTACGCGCACAAATATTAAAAACGCGTGGCAGCTAGTTGAATATGTACTTTGGGGTAACTCCTTGCTGGTACGGTTACTACTACTCAGCTACGGTGACGACCTTTTCCATAATGGGCTTCGGGTTGCTAAAATTAATTAGTACTAATTAACGCGCATTCACTGTAGTAAACAACACGTGTGTGTGCAAAACCACGGCCACACATTCAACTCCTTGTCAGTAGTGCAGACTTATTGATAGCCCTAAAAATGATGACCTTTACCCATCATAATACTACGTACCTGATTTGAACTGTATTACTACTAATGGTATTGCATATTTCCTATGCATGACATCAATATTACTGTTATACATTATCACTGATGAGTCATAGACTTTGTTGTTCCATATGCCACATTTTCTTTCAACTCCAGCCCTTGTTCCTGGTGCTCCACAGCACTAGGCTGGGGTAGTGCATTCAAGATCACATCATCATACAGAGGCTCCGTAGGCTGATTTGATGAAGATGACTGTTTGCGTCTTCGTCTCCACATAAAGCAGTAACCACAAGCTATTCCAGTAGCTAAAATCAAAACGGATGTCATCAGAAATGCCACTACTGAGGATGATACTGCTGCTGTTAGTATTAAATTTTCATATGAGGTCCTTGATTCTAGATCTAAACCTACAGATATTAGATAACATAACATTGTATATCGGTGCATATCAATGTCTGAAATGCATTGCACTCTTTCCATGTTGAAATACTTGAGAATGAAGCTGGTAATTACAATTATAGCTGCATAGCACAATGTAGTAGTACCTTTGCATTCTACTTCCCTTGGGTCTGGTTCCCATTTTCCATTCCCCATACATGTCGTGGTGTTAGGTCCAATAAGAACATGTTGAGGAGGACAATCAAAGAATAGAACAGCTCCTTCCAATGATGGATCCATATAACCCTCGATTATCACTGAGTTGTTGTCAACACCTTGGAATGGGTGGCCACAAGTCACTATCAGTTTCATACTGAAGGCTGGTTGAGGGGTGATATTCACATGATAGGTATGAAATGAGTTGTCTGGGACCCACTCCAGGATTACTTCAATATTATCTCTATTGAAGCGTTCTGAGATGGTTCTAACCATGATTGATTCAAAATCTACCAAAATGATAATAATAATAATATTATTATGGTTATTATGGCATAAATAATTAATTTTATGGCAGTTCTCAATCATGAGTCATGGCAGAAGTGTTTGAATGTTAATTGCAAATTTAATTGCAATAATAATTATAACCATGGTTTATATATACCACACTACCTTGGTCATTCACAATGTTGATAACAGTAGATGAAGACGATTCTTGATCCTCAAAATTAGTACACTTCACTACCGTTCCATTGAGTACATTGGTAACAGGGCTGATCACAGTTCTATATAATGTCAGTTCCATAGGATGAGAGATTATTGTGAATGTTATTGTGGAATCACCATACTGAAATGATTGATTTCTTGTTGGATAATGTATCATAGAACTCAGCTGTGAATGATTTTGCTCTGGAATAATTCTCCATTCTAGTATACTTCCAATTATGGTACAGTTCAGTTCAAGTTGACTTCCATTGCACACTGCTGCTACCTCAGGTAGAGTTGTTGTCACCCTGCCTTCCACTGTTACAGTAGTAGTACATGTAATACACAGTACAGAACAGCTCACACAGTGATATTGACAAAACTCTTACCTTTCGTAACAGTATGGTCACAGCAACTGTACAACAGAAGAATAGCATTCATCCTAGTGTAGACAGAAACTGCCGCCATTGCAAGAGTGGATCGGACTTGATATCACCACCTAAAGCTATATTCTATGACATAATATAAGAAAACCAAAAGACTCTATAATTATTATAGGATCCTGGGCAAGCAAAGGAGCTATGAGGCCTTCTAAATCACATAGAAACCAGTGTCTAACAAGTTTAGATCATTGTTACTAGAGCCAGATCATGAGAGGGCAGATCTTGTAGGTGACAATCACACAATACCTGTCAGTAGCCAATCAAACTACAGCAATGATCTATAGACTGAGCTCCCTGGAATCTCCACCATGTACTAGCTGGGCCACATTGAATGATACGCACTGCAGAATCGATATCAGATTAACAGATATACCCAATCAAATTAAACTGCAGCTGATTTTGTCCAAACGTCTTACTGAAAATGTCAATAAGCATAAATCAATATTAGCCAGTCATGAGATTTACATTTGGGACCGGTTTGCATACATGCAATGTAGTGTATATATAAAGGTGGTACTCACCAAATAAATTATTATAGCATAATAATATTATACTGTACGGTATTATGTAAACAGTGAGATATCAATGCTCATAATACTGATGTTTATTATACGCATACATTATGCATGGACCTAGCCTAAGGTCTAAGAATGTGTATTGCGTACAACAGATCACTGACATTAAGAACCTCTGAGCTAGGGAAGTGGCTCGGCTGTTTCCTACGTAGCTCACCTTATAAAGAAAGTATCAATGTACATACATACACAACCAAATTAATTAAACATCAAATACATGCAGCTACCGTGGAAGCCACATGTAGTAATCCTTCTTTATTGACTCGTGGCTACAGGATCTAATTTTTTTCCCTTTATAATATTGGGCCCACCCTAGCTTTCCCTCTCTATAGTAGGGTTCTGCCCAGGATAACTCGAGTGGTGGTAAAAAGTTAATGGCTGAGTGGTGGTTGGGGCTGACCACTCGAATTTTTAATCACAATAATTATCATTAATCACTGTAGATATGCTTTGAAGCATTTGATTAAAATGCAGCTTCAAGATTTATAAGGCGGGAGAGAGTCGGCATTTGTGGGTTAATTAGTCCACTCTGCATGGTACTTGGTCCTAAAAATAATATTAGGCCAAGCAAAATTGATTATTAGTTTCTCATCCTATGTTCAGGAATTTCCCCAGGCGGGCGGGTGGCTTTTTATTTTATTTTTTGTCATGAATATCATTAAATGTCATCATGAATTTCATTAAAAAATTGGCGCGTCTATGACGTAATGCCTCGTGCATCTTTTAGTGATAGTTTTAATGATATTCATGAATTAAAATATGGTCAGGCGGAGGAAAAACTAGAGGCGGGCGGGGATGAGAAACTAATATTCAATTTTATTTGGCCTTATTCTTGTTTTTTGTTTTCTATAATAAATAATAATTATATAGAATATCAGATTTTGTACACTATCAGTTTAGATGTTATGGATTGCATACACAGTTTATTGCAAAAAAAGTTGGGAAAAACACACCATACAATGTACGTCATCACAGCAGTGGAATATAATCAGCATCCATCGGCTGTCAGCTACGTACAGGGAGTGGTCAAGTATGCATGGTAGAAAATTTTGATCTATTATCAACCTAAGCTCGATCTCTAGATCTAGAACACATATTAAATATCCCATGCATGCTGCATTCAGTACCTATGGTTGCACAGATATGAGAACTGCAGTAGCAAGATGCATGTGATTGTTGACGATCTTTACCTACCCTCTCGAGCATGCATAGATATTAGAGCGCGGCGCTCTAATATCTATGGTGGATGGTTATGTCACCGCAATTTCTGATCTTTACCAAAACGACCTTTACCAAAATTAATGATACATCATGTATTATCCCACTATGTGATAGCATGCATCAGCAAAAATGGTAAAGACATAAAAAATGATCCCTCGCAAATTTCCCATAATAATTAATTAATTATTATAGTATACCACTATAACAGTATTATCTCACTCGCATACTAGTAAGCTTAGCAGCTAGTGTATCCAGGCTATATTTATATATCCCTATACCGTATGGCGGGTAATATTCGTGGGGTGCTAATTTTCGTTATTTTCGTGGTTGACTTGGCAGTCACGAATATTTCCACCCACGAAAATTAATGCCTACGGTACCGGTGATGTGAGTCCGTGATGATGGGCGTGGCCATAAACATTGTGGCAGCGAAGCTATTATAAACATTCCTAGTGTTTGCAAGTGACAGCATAGATATCTATGCTGTCATCCAGCCGATAGCGTCTTAGACACCAATATTCTTTTATCTCATGCTATTTATCCAAGTATTTGTAGTAGTAATAAAGAAGATAGCGCAGATCGAGCGTGTGTATCGATTACATCATCGCTTGTGCCGGGGTGCCACGCCCCTGAACTGATTGCTGCCACGAAATTTAAAACCACGAAAATTAATTTTGGAGGCCTTTTCGGACTTTCCACGAAAATTAATACCCACGAAAATTACCCGCTATACGGTATGCCCCAAGTCTATGTACAATTTTGTTATAATTATTATAAGGTAATGACATTAATTTTGTCATTTTTTGCCATAATACAGTGTGGCTACCATTTTTTTCCGGGGAATGAGCAATAGCAATATATGTTATGCTTAGAATACAATGTCATGTATATAATTAACATAAGCCTACAGTGGACTCTCCGAACAACGGACACCTTGGTACATAGGCTTCTGTCCTTTATTCGGGGTATGCATGTCCTTTATTGGGGTGTTTTACTTTAGTCACCCCCCCACTTCATCTAATATTAATTTTATAGCCAATAGTTCATTGTTATAAAGAAATTTATGACATACTCAAGTGTTTTCATGAACTATTCGGTCTATTTCAAGTAAGTGATCAACTAGACGAGTGTCAATTGCGTCATGGTGGACGAATGGCTAGCTACTTGCCATTTAAAGCAGTGGCTGTTGTCATTACTATAGTTAGACAAAGTATACTTAGAGACTGTCTACATGTATTGCCGTCTTATTATTAATTTTTTGTACAGATTGTTAATAATGCCATGAACTGATATAAGAAGGTCGTGGGAACGTTTTTTATATAGTACTGTATTACTAGAGTTCGTGCAAGCTGCTGTGTCCGTTATCCAGAATTCGGAGGTTGTCCGCTATTTAGGTGCTGCTATAGTATTAAACATAATGGAGATATCGGTTGCATGGTATACATATAGCAGTATCCGTTATTGGGAGTGTCTGTTAATAGAGAGTCCACTGTACATTGTATACATCCAATTTCTCATATAAGTGCATGACTACTATATGGGGGCAAATTTTAATAATTATTATGTACCTGTTAAATAAATGCTTACAATAGCACTTGCCTGTTGTGAGTTTATTTCAATATACCAGCAACATCATTCCACATTGGTTGCATAGTAAACTATATTCAACACTGCCTTCTTGATCCCAGCAGCCACTATTTGTGGCTAGTGTTGAATTAGCAGACTATCTAGGTTAACATGCACACTATACATAGGAGTTTCTGTCACAATAATTATTATAATCACAATCCATGAATATTATTACTATACATATAGCAGCAAATATTCAAGGGGTAACCTATAGCCAATTTCTGGGGGAGGGGGAATACCCCCTTTGTTATTATTATTTAATTCTAAAGAAAGCACACCTCCAACAAATAAAGGACAGCATGCATGCTCCATGTCATTACATTATTTTTTTAGCTTAATAATATATTGTGACCTGTTAACAGTTACATATCTGCTCTATGAAAATTATGTACATAGGCGTAGGAAGATGATTTGGTAAACAGGTGCTCTGATGCCTATATTATGTGTACACTAAATCGATAATATAAAAATGAACACGAGCGTGACTTTAATTTCAAGGTGAGTGTTCTACTCAAAAATTTCATGGGTGCGCCAGCACCCGGTGCACCCATGCTTCCTACACCAGTGATGTACCCTTCCTGCCAGTGCATAGGTCTATAGATATAAATTAAAAATGCAGATTATTCATATGGGAGAGCCCCTTAAATCTGTACCAGGTACAATGTATACAACAAAAAATTGTGGCTGTTGACAATAAACTGAACATCCTGATACTTATAGGCTAATAACGAGTATGAACCAAATAATTATAGCAAGAATTTAAGGTCGGTATTATACAATGCAGCTAGGTTACCGTAGGCCAGGTTTTAATTGCGTAGTTTAATGATTGCAGTTTTAAAAATTGCGACATCTAACAAATGCGAATGTCGACCCTGTACCATGCTACGGTATACGCGAATATTGATGTTTGCGAATCTATTGATTGCGAGTGTCACGATTCGCATTTAATAGATACTCGCAATTAAAACCCGGCCTACGGTATACGATAACATGTTTATAATACCAGACTGAGTATTTGATAGCAATAGTTATGATAGTGATAGCTATACAGCCCACAATGATAATAATATTATTATGATTGGGACTATAATATCATTAGTTCATGACTTGGGCCTGAATACCAAAATATATAATATACACAGATACATAGAATACTCTAATGACATCTCATAATAACATATTATGTAGTATATAGAATAATTATTAACTAACATCTTTCTACTATCAGTTTAGATGCTATGGATTGCATACACAGTTTATTATAATATTATAGCAAAAAGTTTGGGAAGAAAATTTGTATAATGCACCTTAGAAACATCACCTTTATAGTAACCTATATGTAACTAATAGCTACGCAGTAAGGCAACAAGTTGGTGCATGTAGCTAAACATGTTTACTGGTCATGCTGCCAATTGCAAGACATAACATCATTATCAGCGTGTTATATATTCAGACAAAACAAATATGGCTGCTACGCATGCCTAGGCACGCAGGAAAGGTATGTACAATGCAAGCCATTTGCGTGCAAAGTGCATCGTAAATAATGCTTGCATGGGGCTCTTACGTACATAATGATTCATGCAAACCTATACAGATACATGTACATTGCGATGTCATTATTGTTATGACTCCAGCCATCCTTTACATTAACATGGTCACATGATTGTCAAGGGCTTAATTGCTCCTTGGTATTTTAAGGATGGTACACTATAGAGTCATAAAATTAATATGTTTACAGGCGGAATTCAAGTTGATTGTACAGATGTCCAAGCTACAAAAATTAACATACAATGTAAGGTCTATTAAGTATCATCCAATATTCAAGGAGTAACCCAGCCAATTTCCAGGGGGGGGGGGGCATTAATACCCACTGCCACCCCCCACCCCCAAAAATAAACCCTGGAAAATTTAAGCATACCACCCTAACAGCTATACTAGTAGCTCTAAAGAAAGCACACCTCCAACAAATACATGGGACAGCATGCTCCATATCATTAAATCATTTTTAGCTAATAATTATCTCTAAAAAATTATTGTGATCAGTCACTTCCTGTACATCTGCCAGTGCATAGGTCGTATACAATGCAGCTAGGTTATTCCCCCCCCCCCCCCCCCCCCCCCCCCCCCCGGAAAGCCCCTTAAATCTGTACCAGGTACAATGTACAATGAGTCCAGTGAAGTGAAAGGTTATGTACTATGCAAATTTACATGTATTAATAAATGAGCAGGATTAACCTGTTTGATTGGTTGTAAAATTATAATATTATAATAGCCACCCAATAGCCATATTTTAAAATTGCTGAAGTTACACCGAGATTTATTGATAGTTTTAGACCATAATGCATAATGACAAGTGCAGGCAGTACTATATTATAGATCAAACATGCAGCAATAATATAAAAAAAAATTGTGGCTATATCGACAATAAACTGAACATAAAAGTATTGTGACTACATAATGAAATAACATAATATAGTAAGATTACATAGCAAAAATATAAATACACTGCTATTTTCTGTAGCATCAATAATGGGTGCAGTTTAAATAACCAATTGTTCTTGTTTGCATGTTGTGCATAAAATCGTCTATCTGTGGTCGTACGCTACAATTATTCACCCTACAGTAAAGGCAAGGGAAATTGTAGTGAATGGGAGCAAAAATTCTTAATCTATATACTAGTCGAATATTTTCATTATTAAACTGCAACATGCCATAATGTAGAAGAATTGCGCCAATAGCCTAAGGGCATGACATTTGTACACAGGGCCTGGCCCAAAAGAGAACCCCATGCACCATGAATTTTATCTTCTTCCTAACTTTCTCTTCAATATAATTATAATAGATAGCTGTACCCCTCGGAAGCATTCGGAGAATTCGGTAAAGATTAAAATCTGGTACTTTAACTTATAATATATATAGTGCAGGCACACATCAGTGAGCATTCAGATAACTAAACTAAAAGTTAATGCTGGCCAAATCCTGTGAGCACTACATTGATCTGCAATCGGCATGGAGATGAGCGTATTGGTATCTGCTGATGACCTTCACCTACTGATTATGCGAGGCCAATTGTGTGCACAAGCACATTGCCTGGAGTATCATGACCAGTAAAAATTGATGGCCCTGCATGCTCTCTCTCTTTCTCTCTCTCTCTCCAAATTCTCTCATTCTCTCTCTCCCTCCCTGCATATACATATATGGTATACACACCTTCATCTACACACATACTTTTTATAAGTACGAAATCTTACTATTATACTTAATTATTGCATTGCTATGTATTCATTACTATACAAATACAAAACAAACATTACTATACAAATACATAATACGGTAATAATATTATTATCTTTTACTCTGCAGCTGTAAGTACGTGTATGCACTCACCTCCAAAACTTCATCAGAGACCTTATTCATATGAAGATTGTCAGTTAAATCTTTAATGGCCTCATGTTTGAGCAATAATTGATACAATGTCATGTATATGTACAATACATGATGTATGCATACAGCAAGTTCACCTTGAATGCAGAAGAGGTGCCATTACTCAATGCATCAGATAAGCTTTTCAGTGCCGGCTGATAGTGTATGGAACATATCATTATAATTATTATAGCAGAAAGGAATTAAACTTTGGCAGAGTTAAATAAGGCAGTCCACCAAACCACCAATTGAAATTTAACTTCCCAACAAATTTCCAGAGAATAGGATAGGTATACACGAATACAAATAATAGCCATCCATTTTGGAAGAGGCTACTAATTTCCAAGCCCATAGAAAAACCTTGACTGGATCGGGTATTCAAAACTTACTACTAAATCTTCAGATTCTGTGGGCACTTTGTTCGGGTTCGTGCAGTCGAATAGTTCACGTCCACTGTGAAGCACATCCAAAAATTTCTTTTTGTGTTTTTCCTCCTACATGTACATAAGTATGAATGCATAGCGATTTTTAGATGAAATACAGAAAAAATAATACACTTCAAATTCATCGTTTAACTTAATAATTATCTGACTTCATTCCCAGTCACGTAAAATTGGGAAAACTCTGAAACACACAATTACTCATGAGTACATGCACGCACAGTAAATTCAGAAGCAGATCCTTTTTGGGGTCCCACATAATAATATACCCCCTTAATTAGGGCAAGCTATTGCAGCAATCATGCTCTGCAAACCAGACTGGAATTTCAGGACTTAGTTGGACTGTAGTGCAGAGTGGATCGGTAGAGATAGGTGGATTGAAAAATTCACTATTTCTGCCAGTTGCACTCTTTCTGCCATCACCACTGTTCTTGCTACATGTACTTACATGTTTCGTTGATGATAATTCAGGTTTAGCTGATGCCTGACTATCATTCTGCATGAATAGACAGAAGATACAATGATTTTACACATTGAATTTACCGGTACATACTTTGGTTCCTGACGGTGAATCACTAGTTGCCGGTGCCTGGAACAATACAAGGGCATAATAATTGTACCATAATATACTGTTACAGTATTCATAGATCCCATGACTCTACTACAACAAACACTCCCAAACTTTCCACACTGAATTTCAAATTATATAATCAGCTTTTGGACCTGTCAACTGGTACAACCCTGAACACCTGTCACCTGTCAACATGGTGCCAATTGAAAAGCTCATTGTAATACAACGAGCTTTTGATAGTGGCTTCACTTAAGTGTAGAGCACCTTAAGGTAACTATTTTTCTGTGGGTACTAATGTTTGATATTTCTGCGAATTGGCCCGAAGGGGATTGTGACTCGCGATTGCCTTGTATATATCTTAGGACAAGCACTCCGTTGATCATGCTAAACCAACTGTATAGTACCTATTGAGTACATGGTGGTAGACATCAGACAATGCTTTCTTGGCCCTTCTCAAGCTGGAGCCCATCTATGGCTCATTGCCCTTTGCATGTTAATTATATTCATAGATATGGATATTACCACAGAACTCTGGCCTATGACCCCTGAATGTAGCTGTAAGTTTACATGAGTTGTATGGTTTCTATTTTGAGAATAAGATTACATCATTGTGGGTATGAAATCTAATAATGGTGAAGCTAGCATTGCCAAACATGAGTACAGCTATCCAGACAGTCCTTACAAAGGGGGGGGGGGGGGGGGGGGTGGATGGGGACTGAGAGCCTCCCTTGAATGAAACTTTGTATAGCTATCTTGCATTCTGATTCAGTTTCACAGGGCTTCACATTTCAGCCAGTAGATAGCTTTACTTACAAGATTACATAAATTTTTTACTAGTTCATATTATACATGTACTAGGCTGCGCATGAGCAGAAAGCATATGGCGTGCATACATTACGCATTGAGTTTAGTAATACTTTTAGAGAAAGTAAGCTTTGGGAACCCCTGCAAATTAAACGTGCATGGATGAATTAAGTGCCTGTATGTGCTCCATGTATTCTTACAGCACCGTAGCTTCTACCATTGGCAGAAATATTCTCCTGGGGATAACTTCCAGCTATGAGGCATGTGAATAAAAACAGCCTCCCTCTCACAGTATCTTTACTTTAGACAGTAAGACAATATTAATATCATCATACCTCGATATCACGTGCTGGACTTCCTTTGCGTCTCACTAAATATGAGAGGTACATGAGATGAAATAATAATATTATGAAGAAACTACTTAAGTTTTAAAACAGGGGACTTCTGTATATGTAGTGATTGGTACTTGCCGTCACTGAGAACAATGGCCACGCCCCTACCCAGCTTCCATGTGTTACTATCATACAGCCATTAAATGGGATATTTCACATGTCAGCCTAGTCCTCTATGAAGATTAACACCCCATGAAAATCTTACCTTTAATTATTGTGATTATCAAGATGATGACAATGATATTGACCAATAGAGAAATGATCAGAATGACGGTAAGAGAAGCTATGCCGGTGGTATCTATTAAGGTGAAGAAATTTTCATCATTAAATCTGTAAAGTAAAATGTTTTTAGCTACTCACAGCTTTGTTGATTTTCTCGTCTACCATCAAATTCCTCATTGGTTGCAGTTATTGTAGTCATCATAGTTGTGGCAGATGTATATTGTATGGTGGTAACGTTGAGTGTCACATCACGAGTGGCTGGCAGTGGCATAACTAATGAAATCAAATGAACATGTATTATGATTATAGATATAATTAATCATAATTAAAGAATATGTACAAAGGAAGAAAGAATAACTGTTACACAGATATGGTAAATGCATGTATTTCATATAATATTGTACATGTACATGTGACGGCATGATCAAGATTAGCAATTAATAATTATTATAGTTTTCCCAATTAAGTGCCCATTGGAGTTTAAATTACATAACTCACTGTTCCATCCTGCATGGATGCTTACCCAATATACATAACTATGTTTATATATGGTTTTTGGATAAAGAATTCCAAGGGCGAAGGCCATACATATAAAGCTGATTTTCTAAGGTTTATTGATGAAGAACTCTCATACATGTACATGTACGTATCCAGGGGAACTGCTATATGTACATTGACCTCTTAAACATATGGTGCACAGGTCTGGGAGTATGCACTTGTCTGCATCTGGGACGCTATGGTAAAAGCAAAAGGCTGCTAATTCCTTTGAGAACAACCATCAAACATGTGCACATGCAGGTACATCTACTACAGCTTGCACTGTTCTAATGGGCCATAAATTAAATTACACAAAACTTGAGACTATAAAACACCAACCATTGGCAACAGTATATTATTATAACAATACTCTTGCACCAACGAACAGACATGCATCTCTGCAAATTTGATACCCCATAGAATAGCAAACATAGCTGCTGCTGTTTGGCTTTCAAATAATATGATGAGATTACATATTATATATCATGCTGAGTTATGCTATTACTGTTCTGCTAAAATGTCTAATCTACTACCAGGCTATCGACAAACATGACAAAAAGCAGTGTCTCTATGGTCACCCTTGTTTATGCATATGGCGCTGTAATTCTGACCAATCGTGAGCCATCTGGAGGAAAACTCTCCTAAAAAATACATCTCAAGAAACTGTTGTGCTACATATGCCCACTCTTTTATCGTACTTCCACCCCAAATTTTGTTGTTAGATGGCCAACTTGGAAAATTATTAGCTAGGGTTTGGTAATACGAATATGCAAGCATGATATTTAACATACCATTTGACAATGTTTGAAATGTAATATTCCTTGTAGACTGAGCACTGCAGGAGACAGTAGCCACAGGGTACTGTGTGGAGGCAATGATTCTCAGGTCAGACACGATCACTGATTGGCCATTCTCAGTGGTCACACTCCGCCTTACTGCATACGTGCTAGGGCGGGTTGTGCTCGATACATTCGTGTCTGAGCCATTCAATGATAACAACTGTAGTGGGAAGCCACCCTGTCCAATGTACTCGGCACTGTTCCATTCCAAAATATTTGAACCTCGAACTAGACAGGTGAAAAATATCTTCTGATTGTTGTACGCAACACCTTCACTTAGAGTGCTATTCAACTCCACATCCTGAGCAGCTGAAACATCTAATTAGATACAATGTCATGTATACAAGGGCCTATCCATGAAAATTGAATAACATACTAGGTTATCATTATGGTGCGTACTCAGTCTACATGTACATGTACGTGTTTGATACCTCAATTGCAGAGATAAAATCTCTTTAACTCAACAGCAAATATTCTAATTATAGGGATGAATTTGAAAGTACAGTATGGATTACCATACTCGTTCTAATTATTCAAACATTCTAATGGCCTGAACGGCAAGTTTAGGTAATTTATTTCCTTCCTATATGTATATGTAATTCATTGAACATCTTGAATTTCACCCATTCTAATCAACCGTCGAAAGGCCATCACTCTAACATACGTCCTATCACATCCAATGCTCGAGAATTCCATATTAAAAAGTGTATAATTCAACTCATTTCTCTCCCCCCCCCCCCCCCTACAAGTTCCTAACCAAGTGTTCATGAATTTAAATGGGTTCTCTAACCATATCACACAAGACTCCATGCAGTATGTTCAGTGGAGCCTTAATAAAAAGAGATATTTGGTGCTATATAATATCTGATACAAATATGTGAAATTGTGTACTATAATGTAAAATAGTGTGGACCCAAATTATTTCATAGTCGAACTGGAGCAATGCACACATGAATGTACATGCACATTATTATTGTGTACACACACATGTATACCCCCACATGATGCAGTGCCCACACACCGTGACACAGTATTCATGCAGTGCATCAAACTATAATATAAACTTATTATACTTAGTAGTATAATAGTATTCCTTACATGCTGGAATACTAGTACTAATTTAAAACCGGTGACACCACAGACTGACAGGAATATGCTGAAACTCCCTGAGCCGTTGACAGTTAAACAGACCCAGTTTATAATACAGTCTGCACGAAGACCCCCAATTCTCTTACGCACCCGGAAGTGAATCACGCATGCGGAAGTTACGTTTACACTATGGGGATTTTGCACATGCGAATTCCAACATGGCGGACTAAACAGCTGGTCAACTGCAGTCGACTCTATGTGTCAACAAAGCCAGTATGAAGGCTTTTGAACCAAGAACTATATAAAATTATTGTATTTTAGCTAAAGTATCGTCGTCTAAACTTATTTCCTCGTTTATTTTCGTCGTAAGAGCTCGAAGACTACCGCCACTACCTTCCATATTCGAGTGTCTGAGCCAACTTCACAATTTTAGTGCACACCTGCAATAATCTCTAAACTTGGTTTGTGGGTGCAGTACCTTGGGATCTTCAACATTTATTGTTCAAGTGGGACTACCGCTCTCCAGATTAGAACTATACGAGGTATAAAACTAAAATTATTTACTATGTTCAGCACGTTGTAGCCCAACTGGGAAGGAGACTTAGTTTATACTGGGGCTGAGCACTTGTACTTTCACTACTTTAGTTGTAATTTAATCATTCCCTGTCCTCTATTTTTCTGTAGTTCTGGAGATATACCTGAATCTGCAACATCATTTTTTGAAGATTAGTGTCTGGCGAATTTTTGGAATTTTAGTGCACGGGGAAAGAAATCCTTGAATCCCTCGAGAGTTAGCATTTGAAGACATTACCACTAGTAGTTTAATATATATTGTAGATGTCTCTTATCTAGATAATCTATGAGAGTTATTTCTCTCTCAAATATTGATTTATGCAAAAATGTGTTGCTCACCTCCATGACCTTCTGTTAGCCCGATGACCTTTGGCGGTCCCGCCCCATACGCAGATATTAGGGTTGACCAATATAAACGCGCAGTAGTAGAGTAGATGCTGAATATAATGTGCCCGCAAACATGATAAAATTAACGCGCATGCCTCGAGCACTCGCGCGCCGGCGCATGGCATAACACAGTCATAGTAACGAAGTAAACACGAACTTCCTGTGTGGGTAAGAGAATGTATGGAAAACGTGGGGTCTTCGTGCAGACTGATATGTATATGGTACAGGTACCCGTGTCAATAGTCGGTTTATGGGAGGTGACGAGAAACTAACTAATATTCAACTTTTTGTGGCCTAATAGCTCTTTTCATTTCTGCAATACAGGTGTCTGATTGTAATATATGGTGGCTGATATTTGATTGCTGACTATGATCACCATTCTTGCGCTGACTGGTAGCTCTAGTCAAATGCTGATCACATATATACCAAATCCAAAGTCTCTGCGATAAACCGTGTGCATTGAGACTATTCTATGATTATAGATCTACTGCTCACATGTATAATATTATATTATCTTGCTCATGCCTGACATTACTTATATAGTCCCATTTTCAATGTCACTATTAAAAGTTAATGAGAATTCTTACCTATTGAGCAACAAAATAGAATTAGAAGAGACATCAGATACAGAGCCTCCATAGATGATTTACACGCACAAAAAAGTTCCATGGAAGAGTGAGCGTTTGCTGGCGCCAGCCCCACCATATAGTACATAGGTAACGAAGTTTCGAAGATTCCAGGAGATCACGTGCGCACACTGAACATGAACGTCGAACAGGGCGCATGTTGCCCAGGCAACAATGTATTAAAGTCACGATCTAAAGCCTTGAAGACAGTTTTAAACGTGACAGCAAGTTGAAATCCATGAGAAAAGAAGATCCAGCGCCATACTCCACCCGTCCACCCCTCATACTTCTTGCAAATCAAGAAAACTCGTTTCTCACAATAGCAACAACAAAAACAGTATTTGACAATTTTGTCGATCGCAGTCGGCTTCTTTCGATGTTACAACATTAGATCTACACGATTCACTCCGTTCCAGCTTTTGATTTGTCCATAGTTCACAAACACTCACAGCATTCTTTTGAACGCTTGGCAGTAATTGCATACCAAGGTCATGTGACTATCTGAGCGTACTGCGCGTCATGCATGCATGACCAACCTCGATCATGTCATATATTATATATTATAGATCATGTACGTACGACTAGACTGCACTGTACTAGTCTGCATGCACCGCACTCGTACTCGTGTAGTAAATTAAACAACATGTGTGTGTGCGCGTGCAACTCCTTGTCAGTAGTGCAAAATTATTGGTAGCTCTAGAAATGATGACCATTACCCATCATAATATGCTTACTAGGTATAGTATGACACTAGTAAGTTTAATATGTACCATCAATCAAGCTGTATTGCAGCACTAATAGCATGAAATAACTATATACGAAGAAGAAAAAAAGGCTGACATTGAGAGTGACATCAAGCATTATCGACTCCGGATCCCGCACTCCAACAGTGTGACTTGCAATTGGTATTGGTCGTTAATCCGCTTGTCTACATCTAGGCGTATAACATTAATAATCGCGATCATTGCCGATCCGAAACACGCGAAAGTTTCCGGCAGTCACAATTTGCAAACATTGCGCAAAGGCAGACCATAATTATGGGATTTTCCCAGGGGAAGTACCTTGGATATACACATTCCAATAACTACGGTTGCTATGTTTATCGATGCTAGGAAGTTCCTGATGATTAAATTTTGAACTCCAGCAGTGTATACAAATAATCTTGTCCCCAGAGCAGGGGGTCCTTTGGGGGCGAGACTAAATATTGTAACGATCATTACTTTTCCAATTCTGTGCTCTCGATAAGGTTTTAGTAAGACTCTACCTAGCTATAAAGTCCATATAGATTATTCTTTTATTACTACAGTGGTTTGAGGAACCTTCAAATTCCATTCACTGTCATATCAGTTAGCTGTCAACAGTTACTAATAGTTGGCTTCTATTTTAGCAATTGTAATAAAGTATTCGCTGGATACAGGCGTCAGATACTCTACATAATATTTGCTTATTTTCAAGTCCCAGGGTCCTTCAAAGTCCTGAATTTTCTCATAATTACCTCATAGATTACCTAATAATTACACCATAATTACCTCATAACTACAGAAAAGTAAATTGCTACTGGGGATATAACTACTTAACGGCACAGTCATGTATTATACTTGATGCATACCAGCAACAGTGATTGATACACAGTAATACTGATTGAATCAACATTCTAGGGATCCATTACTGTTGGTTAGACTTGCTCTTAATGGGACTCTGTGTGCAAGGTATTTAGAACATCATATTTACATGGGAGAGTGGATTCCATTCGTACATATTTACTAACAACTTATAATATTATTATGGAGATGCATCAAGCCACTAAAATACACTGGCGTAAGAACCAGGGGGGCTGGGGGGGCAATTGCCCCCACAGTCATAAGATTGGGGGGGCAGAGCCCCTCTGATTTTTAGACTGCTGTACAAGCCAGGGGGTGGGACTCACTCTGAGGTTTGCACTTTTCTTTTTCATCTGTTGCCACAATCAGGGTTGAGTTATTCATGATTGTGGTGTATCTTAGCCCCACGGTGTGTAGATATCAATAATTGTCACATGTGAACACAGATCAGTAGTCACTACTGATCTGTGTTCATATGTGACAAGCTAAGAGTCCAGAATGTACTCGAAAATGCACTAGAAAAGCTCTCAGAAGGTCTAAAACTCCAAAATTTTCCTGGGGGAGCATGCCCCCAGACCCCCCTAGCTTTCGCGCGCTACGCGCGCGTAAAGCGAGTCTTCACCTGTTTACATTCAGCCCCCCTGCTCAAAAACATCTTCCTACGCCACTGAAATACATATCATAATGTTGAGCCTAGACATTATGTTGTCCAGTGTATATAGCCTATATATACCCATAATAATAATATAATATTATTATGTATAGATCATACACAAATGCTGATACACAAATGTTATTGTTATTATCTGATTCAGTACATTGACTGTGACAAATGGAATTGTGGTAGTTGTGTCAGCAAAAAGCATACCTGGTCCAGGTGTGCCCCAACTAAATTTGCTGTACATAATGTAATCCCACTCCACCTAGAGCTATATATAGATAGAGTCAAAGCCACACCTTCAACTGTTGACAAAGTATGGGATAATCCCACCACTGCAAGAGCTGTAAGGTACATGATAGGATGTCCTGTGTTTATTAATTTGTTAATAACTGGTGTTCTCAACAAAGAAATTGAAAGCCAGCTACTATTGTGTGGGACATGCACCACTTTCCTTCAAAAAGGAAACCATAATAGGACCTTCCTTGTACTCATACATGTGTAAACAGGAAGCAGGTAAGCTCCCTGGCCATTATGCTAAATATACTATAAACCAAATACAGGGTGTTCTATAACAAGCACTTTTAAATTAAAGACATAAGCTATGCATGCATATAATATAATCCATCTAAGGCATGTTATAAATAGGCAAGTCTAGTGCCTATAATATCAGTTTACACAAGATTATCAGTAAAATTTACATTGCAGACATGAAAGAAAAACATATTATTGTTATGATAGCAAGAAAAGAATTTATATTAGTCTGAAGCCAACTATTATAATAGAATAATTTTGTTGACCATGCATGCCCTGAACTTTTGACTGGAGAGAAATTTACTGTCTGGACAGTAAACCTATTTAGTGCACTCAACAGAAACCCTCCTAGGACTAGCTATAGGATGGCAGTAAATTTAATATGGTTGGACATACTAGCTATTAGGTTACAAAAGGGGTGATACCCAATCCAGGAAGTGATTATACTACAATAAAGGACATGCACTTTTGTGTAGGGGTGACAGTATAGTAGTTGAGGTACTTATCACTATTCAGTTTAATGTACAGTGTACATCAAATTACGCCTCAAATTTCAGTTTGGAATGCGGAAAAATTGAGAATGGGTACATACAAGACTATAGAATGAAAATTAATTGTTATGTAGTATCTAACACATGCCAATTTAATTACACCTGTATGCATGACATGTGCAATCTCATTGATCAGCTGGCATATCAGGAAGCTATAGCTTATTAGATTACAAACTTATGGTAAATTTGTAATCTAATAATATGGGACATAATGTACATGTATGTAGAGTATGACCATAACATAGCTATATAGCTACAGTATAGTCCACTTAAATTGAGTCTCAAAATCCATGAAAAATATTTGAATTAAACAAAAATATGAATTAGGCCACACAAATAAAATTAATTGTTTCTCAGGCCCGCCCGCATCGGATTTTCCACCCCGCATGGGGCTTTTTTTAGGGGGTTGGTGTACATTTTGTCTGGTAAAGATCATCATAGCCACATGTAAGTACTATAATTGGCGCGTGGCATCACGTACCTCGCACTATTGAACCCATTATCCTTGGCCTTCGAGGCGACCGCAGCTACAGTTTTCACCAGAGTATTAAATGGTGAGGTTGAACTTAACTTGTAATAACCCAGTAGTACCATACTACTCGAGTGAGTGTTTTGAGGATATCTGTGTACACTGTGCTTGCCAAACACAGTGTACTATTGCCAGGAAACTGAGCATAACTTAATGACTGAATTGTGTTTATATCAGACTCTTTTGTAGTTAACTCTTAATGTGTATGTCTTTTCCGGAACTTTCTATGTACATGAAAAAAAAAAGAAATCCAATTAAAAAAAAAGCCTCATCCCCTCATCGATTTAAGGAAAAATATGCCCGAGAAACAAGTAATTTTTTTTGTTCGGCCTTACAGAGATCCATATAAACTACTGTATTGAGACGCTGCAATGCTTATTAGTGGAGCATTCAGCAATTTATGAAGCTTTAGAATTGTTCTGAGAGTGATTTAGGTAATAGACACTTATAGTTTCATATCTCAAGGAGGATTGTAGTGATCTCCATGTGATCTATGTTCTATATTTATATAAACATGTGTACTTTTGTATGCTAAAGCTGGCTGTAATTTTTCGAATTAAGAGAAAAGACCAATTCAAATTTATGTATTAGCTCTATGTAGGGAATCTGAAAGAATTTGAATTAGACGAAAATTCGTCTTAAGCGGATTTGAATTAAGTGGACTACACTGTACTTGAATTGGTTGTGTGTACATGCATTTGTCATAGCATTTATCATATGCTCCCACCATGTGGACAATCACAAAGATAACATTATTGTTATCATTGATAGCTCGATGTGCAAATTTGACAGTTTTACATATGTGATTAAATATCGTAGTTCATGGTCATTGTGATAGAATAATGACAATTGTCATTATGGTGCTTATGTCAGATGGTTGAGCTTGTAAAGCATTGTTCATGTACTGTTGTGTATCTTATTCGATAGTATCCCATAGCCTTGTCCCCATGGCCACTCCCACATTATCAAACGTACGATATTCAATCAAACGTAGGAGTGGCCTAGCTATGGACGTATCCCTCATTTATGGGGTTCTATGAATATCATTAACTGTTCAGGAACATTAATGGGACAGGACCTGAGCTAACTGCCTGTACAGTATGGCTTCATGCATGCATGCTGAGATACCGTAGAAACTGGTTGTTAAGCGCTCCTCGCTGTTAAGCGCATACTTTTTATTAAGCGCATAGTTTTGTGCGAGCTTTACCGCTCTTTGTTAGGCGCACATGCCCAGCAAGCCACCTGAATGGTAAGTCACTTTGGATAGTTCTCATTTGGATTTTCTTACTTTTGACTTCTAAAAATAATTTTTTAAATTATCAAATTTGCATTTTCAGTTTCAAAATTTTATGAAACATCCTCATTCCGTGGTACTCAATTATAAAAATATATATATACAATATTATAACAGTAAAAAAGTTCCATGTATTAGCAGAATATACACACAAACATACAAAGAATGTTTACAAGCATTTATGCAACATGAAGTTACAATGTATATGTAAGATTGGTCGGGTAGTATTATATTTTTGGTCATTCGCCATCTTTCAGGCTTACGTACTGATCATGACCATGATCAAATTCTCCATTCAGTGTGGATGCAGTAGACATCTGTGAAATAAAGAGTATAATATTATGCAGGTTTAGACTAATTTGATAGAGTAGTAAAAAAAATTGAGGGAGTAAAATTTAATAGCATATTATTATCATTGAGAGCAGCTGGTACATGGTGGCTATAGTGAAAAAGAGATTTCAACTCTACAGTAGTTGACATGTGAATTGTACTAGGACAGATCAATAACAAACTTATACAAGTTTGAAAAAACTTACCACTCGACGCCTTTTTTTATGTGAATCAGACACATTTGTAAGATTGTCCTGGTCCATTTTCTGAGTGTAATATAATTATACTGGTAACTATAAATCGTATGTAATCATAATAATATAGTCAATGTGTAATTATGACTGATAAATATACCTTAAACTCTGAATTAATTTTTGGTACAATGCCTTGATTTTTGGATACCTAAATTAATGTTGATGCCATACTAATTGGTGTTGTTATATCCATACGCTCACATGAGTGGGTGAAGGCTCTTTGGTTTCATAAGAACATTCTTGCTCTTTATCTGTTGATGTTATGGTTGTGATATCTTCATCCTGAAATTTAGAATAAAAGTATGCCATAATAATAAGTTTTTATAATATAATCTGAGATTCACTTAGACTTTCGTGACAATAAAGAGTGGATAACTGCATGGATAAACAAGCTCTTAGACTATCGATATCAGCCATAAAATGGTGGTGTCATCCTTAAGTGTGTCATGTAGATTTCGTGATGATATTGCCGTGTAGTATGTAGTATTCTAGCTTAATACTGATGGAATAATTCCCACAAATTTTCAACAGACTAAGTTAGTAAAAAATACACACTCTTTCAACTAACACAAATCACACACGCATAATAATAATTATGAAATTGTATTAAGTGTTTTGTATCACGGTTGCCATCAAACATAAATTTTAAAAGACAGTTTACATTAAATTATTTTATCTGGTCATTAATTTTGTTGGTTGAAATACTCACTACATGTTGTCCACTTTCAGGTCCCGGTTCCACTGATCCTTCTTCCCGTCTAAACTTTTTAACAAGTATGATCACTATCATTATAATTATGCCGGTAACAACAATAATTATTGCTGCACCAGTGGTAGCTCCACTAATTATATCAGCATCTACACCTAGAAAAAATATTTCATCATCAGTGTAGTGCATTGCATCAATAACAATGCCATTGGTAATGTATTTGACTGCCAGGCAATTATGATGTCGTCAGTAAAAAGGTAAAATCTCTAAGACTTGCCTGATGGTGCTGGGTTACTATCACTGACATTGTTATCAGCAGACTGCTCAGCCTCAGATACTGTAGTGAATATTATTCTTGTTGGTGAAATTTCAGAATCAATGGGCTTATCACTAGCTGTCTCTGCATGTATATGTATGCACAAAACACAACAATAACATTATCATTACTGACTTTCATTGTACTTCAAATTGTAATTAGCCTCAGTTATAATTCGTAATAATAATAACCTACAGCAATTAATTAGGCAAGACTCACCAATTATTTGAAATGTTACATTGACGTTCTTGGGGGATCCATTGCTGCATGAAATGGTTGCATTTGGATATAGTACAGAAGTTATGATCCTTAGCTCAGATACAATCACTACAAATCCATTATCGGTAGTGACATTGATTCTTGTCGCAATTGCATCTGGAGTGATACTGCTTGTATTCCTCTCACTTTCCGACAATATCTGCAGTCGATCCCTTCCTGTTCCAATATATTCTTCACTAAACCATTCCAAAATTGGTGATCCTCTGGTTATGCATGTAAAGATTATGATATCTTCAGGCTGTGCCACACGTTCAGAATTCAGTGTACTGGTTAATGTCACAGCTATGATGGGTATATTTTTGCAAATAATTGTAAGTTGTATGATAGTATGCATAGGAAGTATTAGATACATACTCGCGATCGAGTACACCCTATTAATTAAGGAGCACTAGTCATCACTGATAATATTTGCCAGGTTGCTAGGTAATGGCTAACAGGTTTCTTAATGAAAGTGTATTGGCAATTGAAATATGTGGTAGGATCTGAGAAAAGGGGTAATTTCGCGCGCGGGCCGAATTTTTGTTTTAAAACGCGCATATCTTCAAGGCTGTAGGAGCTACAATCTTCAAACCTGGTACAATGATTCTCCAATCATTGCTCTACACTCGCTGAGAATTTCGTGCCCCGCCCACTTCTGGTATGGGCGTGGCGATCGCCGATATCGCACGCGGTCGAAAATCGGCCGTTTTTAATAATTATTATGCCTCACTTTGGAGCTCCACCATTTCAGGTAAGAATGTAGCTAGGCTTTCTGACGTTGGATTTCTTTAGTAGAAGGGCTGGGGTGCTTATAAACCAAGAATAAAGCTTATGGCTCTTGGTACCTTTGAGTGGTGGCAACTTGAAAAATGTCAAAATTTAGCGTTTTGCTCGAAATTACCCCTTTTCTCAGATCCTATCCCATATCATTTAATTTCTATCTGATCAATTGCTATTTTCCACTATATTATAAGAGTCTTACCAAACGTCCTGAAAGTAGTATTCTGTATAAACCTCTGATCACCATTGCTGCATGGTACTGTTGCTGTTGGATACTTGGTGGCGGCTATTATTCTTAATTCGGATACTATCACAGTCACTCCACTTTCACTAGAGACATTGATTCTTACCGCAACTGCATCCGGAGTGATACTGCTTGTATTCCTGGCACTTTCAGACAATATCTGCAGCCGCTCTCTTCCGCTACCAATGTACTCTTCACTGAACCATTCCAAAATTGGTGTTCCTCTGGTAGTACATGTAAAGATTACCAGTTCACCAGGGCAAGCAAGTCGATCGACATTTAATGAACTCTCTAACTGAACAGCAGCACGAGACGATTTGGCATAAACTATAAAGTTGATAATCACTTATTATTCAGCTATCACTTGCAACTCAAGGATGTTAGCTATAACTAATCTACTTACCAGAAAATATAAAAATTGATGTCAGAAATTTAGCTGGAACCTTTAGTATTCTCTTCAATAGCATAATATTATATCAATTGAGAATCAATGGTAGAATGAATCATACAGGATAAAATACAAGATTAAATAGCTAAGTGATACAGGAAGTAAGTATATATAGGAAATTACACACAAATAATACATTATTCATTACCATTACATCACATAGCCTACACAACAAAATGCACAACTATGTAGGCACAACTGAACACAAGACTTAGTAATTATATAATAAAGGCACAACTCAACATAACTATGTATGTTCACCACATTCCTCCTCCCTTAGTAAGTGGGGTCCAGGCGGATTGGATTTGCTAGTCCATTTGATGAGGGATGATAAGGGGCCACCAAAACTCTGCGCATTCCATTTAGTCTACAGAAGTCTTCATACTCGTGAGATACAAATTGTGGCCCATTATCTGACACTATTGTCTCAAGAATTCCCCATCTTGCAAACATCACTCTTAACTGTTCAATTGTGGCTTTTGCTGTCGTAGTCGTCATTGGCTGAGCTTCTATCCATTTAGAGTGAGCATCCACAGCTATTAGCAGCATTTTGCCTTGTACCGGTCCTGCAAAATCGATATGGATTCTTGTCCAAGGTCTCAGTGACCACTGCCACGGATGCAGAGGTGCGACTGGTGGATTCTGCTGCGACTGCTGACACTGCGGGCACTGTTTCACGAGCTGTTCTATATCACTGTCCATCCTGATCCACCAAATAAACATCCTGGCCAAAGCCTTCATTTTGGATGCTCCAGGGTGTCCACCATGCAACTCATCTAGGATGAGGGGTCGTCCTTGTTTCGGAATCAGTACTCTGTTTCCCCATAGGATGCAATCATCCATGACAGACAACTCCAGTCGCCTCTGCCAGTATGGTTTCAGTGCATCATCTTCCTGCTCTGGCCATCCTTCGTTGATACACCTCAGCACTTTTGATAACACTGGATCTGTTCTTGTCCACCTGGCAATTTGAGCTGCAGTAATTGGCACACTTTGTAGCATCTCTGTCAGCAAAACCATTTCTGCTGGCACAGGTACACAAGCTGGTTTGCCTGGCAAAGGCAACCGACTTAAGGCATCAGCGTTAGCATGCTTGTGTGTAGGACGGAACTCTAATGTGTAGTGATAGTTCGCCAATTTCAGAGCCCAACGTTGAATGCGACCAGCTGCTTGAGGTGAAATTGCACGATTTTGTCCCAGCAAGCCTTGCAGTGGCTTATAGTCAGTAATGAGGGTAAAACTCCTGCCATAGATGTAAGCATGAAAACGTGTGACTCCAAATACGCACGCCAGTCCTTCTTTTTCCAGTTGTGAATACCGTTTTTCAGTGTCCGTGAGTGTTCGTGATACAAATCCGATAGGTTTATCTTTACCGTCTGGCTGCCTGTGTGACAATACCGCTCAATTCCACTCTCTGATGCATCACAAGCCACGATGATTTCCTGGTCTGGATCATAGTGCACAAGGACTTGCGATGATAGCAAGAGGTCCTTCGCTTTCTGGAATGTTGCTTGCTCTACTGCTGTCCACTTCCACCTTGCATTCTGTTTTAACAGCTGATAGAGTGAATGTAAGGCTGTTGCCATGTTTGGAATGAAATTGGAGTAGTATGACAACATACCCAAAAAAGCCTTCAGCTCTCCCACATTGTTGGGCTCTGGAGCCTCTTTGATTGCTCTCAGTTTCTCTTCAGTTGGATGTAATTCCTGTGCATCAATTCTATGCCCCAGGTACTTGACTGATGACATTAAGTAGTGACATTTCTTCCTTTGCAGGCGGAGTCCTGCTGTCTCCAGGCGATCCAGGACTTTTTCCAGTGTGGCTAGGTGCTTTTCTTCATCCTTCCCAGTTATCAAGATGTCGTCTATGTAGCTATACTATGACCCCTGGGATGTTCCTCAGCAAACTTTCCATCACCCGCTGGAAAATTCCCGGTGCGGATGCAATGCCATATGGCAAGCGGTTGTATTGGAATAGCCCTCTGTGGGTATTGATCACTACATATTTTCTCGATTGCTCGTCCAGTTGCACTTGCTGATACGCTTGGCTTAGATCCATACTGGATGGTTTTCTAGCTTAGAATCATTGTATATAGGCAGTTGCTGATAACCTAATCATATAGTACTCTGTTTCCCATTCTTTTGTGGCTTTAATTTGGCTGATCTGCACTTGTTACAATACATCTGGCAATTTCAACCCAAAAATGACGCAACTTAACAATGGTTAATTCATACACTTGAGGTATCAAATTGATCAGGAAAGATCAAATCTTATGGTACTGACTTGTGATTTTTGATATTTTGGTTATATTTTTAGATATTTATAAAGTTTGGATGACCCCAAAATCATTCCCTATACTTGATAATGTAAAAAAAGTACGTAGTGGATAATTTCGACCCAAAAATGACGCAAGATAACTTTAATGAAAGCACACAATTTTAGTATCAAACTGATCCAAAAAGGTTAAATTTTATGGTTCTGGGTTGTGATAGTTGAAAATTCAGTTCTACTGTGAATGAGAAGCAAAAGTAAGCCAAAAACCAGTAACTTTTAGAGCAAAATTGCACCTAGAAACGTGTGAGTAGGTGTTAATCTGTGACAGTATTCATACCTCTATGCAAAATGATCACTAGTTCTTCATATGCACACAACTTCTGATACCAATGAGACAGCAGCCCCTGTGTCTACTTCCATATGCACCTGTTCTCCATTGATACTGACCTCCACTGTAATTGGATCACTACTCTGTTGTGTAGATAGAGCATGCAGGTGGTACTCTGTGGCTTCACTACTCAGGCCCTCCTCCTCCACCACCTGGTCACGTACAGTCTGCACTGCTCGACCTTTCCTGCTTCTGCACACTCGCCCAATGTGGCCTATCTTACCACAACCGAAACATCGGGCATCCTTGAATCGGCAGCGGTCTGCATGGTGTGTGGTTTGTGTTCCCACATCGAAAGCATTCGCGCTGAGGGCTGCTACGCTCGTGCGATCTCGCAGGTCGCTGCTGCACTGCATGCACTTGCTCGTCACCGACATTTACTTCGTCTTTTTTCGCTTGCATCTCCTTTGCGTTTTGCATTGCCGCTTCCATCGCCAGTGACTTCTTTACTGCTGAATCGTACGTGAGGAGATCCGCTCTCAGTGCGTTTAAGGACTCTTATCGCGCGCGCCGTACTAACTGCCACTTAGCTTGCAAATTTGTGGCCAATTAGCGGTTAGACGTGACGTCACCCGATAGTGGCCTAGTACAAGCCACGGCTGTGTAGCCGCATAGCTGCAGCATCTGAGCGATTTTTTTCGTTCTGCGAGTTCCAACATTGTTCCAGGGGTTATTTCGCAGTTTGAATAGTGGAAAGCTAAACTTCGAGATATTTATCGAGGATCTGCCGAGGGATAAGTTGACTGCTCGCTCCGCTTTGTGGGTGTGTGCGAAAGATCGTCCCGTCAGGGTAGCTGTAATGGCGTTTTTTGCGATTTTATTCTTACCACGATGTTATTTCCGAATATCCCTCGGTGAAAATCAAGAAAAGCAGCTTAGATTTAACCTTGTCTAGTTAAGGTAACAAAAATCTGACAGGAACAATGTTGGAGATCTACAAATAGTGTTTCAGAGGGCGTGGTTAATCGTGGTTATACCGCTTAATTACCCCGCGCGCATGCGCAAGGGGTAAAGTAATCGGTTTTGTCTGTCGTCGTCTGTCGTCGTCTGTCGTCGTCTGTCGTCGTCGTCAGCACAAAAATCGCCAGATCTGGAGATCTAGGCGTCTGAGCGACTTGTAAGTACAGCATATCCGTCGATATCGTCGAAAAACTGGCTTCATTGTGCTTCGAATCGTTTGGCAAGGTCCATGAGCGTCACAAATGCTTCGTTTTGTTGGCCACGCCTATCAACACTACCCACCATGTGCTTTCTGCTCATGCGCACAACCTGGCACAAATGTGTAGGTAAAGGTCGTCAATAGGCTTCTGTGGCATGGTATGGCTCTCACATCGACGCTGCAGCGCGCGGGGTATGTGCTCTATAGAGCTCTAGTTGATTTGATATTTGTGGTTTACCGTTTCATATTATGAAAGTACTAGAGTTGGGCTTCAATTTCAATATCATGATCAGTACTCAATTGTCACACAAGCACTAGTACTAGCTCCTGAAAATGTGCATATTTCATTGACGAACACAGGTGAGACAGTCCTTAACTGCACTGAGCTGCTGACAACAATCGTTCCTGGATCGAATCCTCGTTTATTCCACATACTAATCTGTCTCGAAGCATCTCATTTAGGGTATCCGACTTGAAATTGCACTTTTGCGCGAGCGCTTTCAGCTCGGCTATATACGTCCCAATCGATTCCTCAGTTTTTCTGATCCTCGTATGAAATCGAAATCGTTGCATGATCTCGGATGGCTGCGTATTGTGGCCATTCTTCTTGGCCTTCCACAAACGGACCTATGTGTCCTACCAGTGTTGCCATCCTGTAACAATCGTTATGGACTCAGATCCCGACTCGTCGCCAGTGTAGTATTCTCTTCAATAGCATAATATTATATCAATTGGGAATCAATGGTAGAATGAATCATACAGGATAAAATACAAGATTAAATAGCTAAGTGATACAGGAAGTAAGTATAGGAAATTACACACAAATAATACATTATTCATTACCATTACATCACATAGCCTACACAACAAAATGCACAACTCAACATAACTATGTAGGCACAACTGAACACAAGTAATATAATAAAGGCACAACTCAACATAACTATGTATATTCACCACAGAACCATGTTGTTTATTGTCAAAGAAGCCTTACAATACTGATAACACAGGTCAGATCTGAAAAAAAAATCCATCATGGCATAACGTAAATTTTGATAGCTATGCCATGGCATAAACCTTATCAATGTATCTAGAAAATATGCAATGGGGATGCATTGAATACGAAGGAACATTTATCATAAATATGTAATTGTTATTAGATTCTGATTATCACAATTATGAATCATGCATGCACATGGTCATCATGCTGATGATGATCATAATAATTATCATGTCAGATGAAATCATCCGGTCCTTCCAATACTAGGCATCTTTGAAAAATTTTAGATTATTCCTAGCTTACACTTTCTTTGCCACACATAGCTAATAATATAGGAGGCTTCAAGATACAATTTAAGTCTTGTTCTGTAAAATTTCATTGAGTGGTTGCGGAGATATGGCTGTTTCAATATTTCTAAATATGTAACATGTTGATTGCTTTAGAGACCTATTACTCAAAAACTACACTACTGATGGACTCCAAATATATAGCATGTAAATACCTCTCTGCTTATTACCCCGCGCGCAGTAATCGGTCGTGTCGTCGTCGTCGTTGTTGTTAGCACAAAAATTAATCGCCATATCTCGAGATGTAGGCGTCTAAGCGACTCGTAAGCACGACGAATCAATCGAATTCGGCGAAAAACCGGCTTTTAAATTCAAATCGAGCGTCACAAATAGTGCCTTTTTGTTGGCCACCGTAGCCACGCCTATCGATAGTGCCCATCAATGCATGATGCATGCCCATTGTGCTTTCTGCTCATCCATGTCACAGGGACAGCATTTCCATTATTTCTCTCTCAAGTTTACAAAATTATAGCCATGCACCAGTACCAAAAGTAAATCTATAGATTGCGCAATGTGCGAGCGGGGTATGTGCTCTACAGATCGAGCTCTAGTTCTATACCAATGAATAAAAATATTTGGTGAGCATACCTGTTTGGCTGCTATTGTAGCTGACTTCATGCATGATTTTTTGAAATTGCTGGTTTAGACGTCTGCTCAAACACATACATAAGCTCTCATATATTGGTACACACACATGTTCACACGAGTACACTCCACATGTGCATATGCACATAATAATATTAATATTATTTTTGAAGTGGAATCTATTCTTAAAGTGTAAGACGAGCCCTGAGTTCTTTAGAAGCAACAAAGGGTTTTAAGTACGTGCACTTTCTATGTAGAATATTTTTTGACAGAAATAGTCTAGCTAGGGGTAATTTGAGCCAAAAAATTCACTTATCATATTAAATTTTCAACGCATTTTCTCATAATATTATTTACACATGATATTTTACATAAAGTAAAATGCTAATTCGACCAAACACTTCAAAAATGGTTGAAACTAGCTACTAAAAATTTGAAATCAGCACCTTGAATTACCCCTAGAAGCATAAAATGCCCTGGAGAAATGAGAAACATGGAGCCAGTTAAAGTTATCCATTAACAATAATAATTCATTTGTGTGCCACAGTATTTGAATATGTGGTATTTACGCGGAGTTTCCCTGAAGCCCTGCAATGACTGAAATAATTACATCCCAATTTAACGCTTTGGATACTGCAGTGTAGTACATCTTTGCTGATTCAGAACCCTGTGGTACAAGTTTGGTGTTCATCCCACCCATACAGAAGCTTCTAGCAAGATCTTGTAAGAATCTTACACAATTCATGCAAGTTGTATCTTGCACCTACTTACCCCTCAAAAATCTTGCAAAATTTTGCAGGATTTATATATGGGCATCAAGAATCTTGCATTCTACAGCAAAATCTTGCAGTTAGATGACTTCAAAAATAAAGATGCAAGATTTCTTGCAAGAAAGTGCTTGGCGTCTTGCAAGGTGTGTTAGGCATCTCATAAACTATGATTATTAGCATGATGACGATCTTTACCAAAAGATCGTACCCCGGTACCATATAATCCATCACGAAATGTTCTTTTAAATAGAAATATTGTTCCATAAATATACGGTCTATAATAACAAATATTGCTCAACAATTATTAGTAAAAATTAATTAGTAAAATTTGTGCTTCTCTAATAAACTTTCAAGTCTTGAGTATTCCTTGTTCTCCAGTTCTCCACGTACTCCACGTTTCTCTATGTTCCCTAGCACAATCCTTTTGCCGAATGCGCCAGACTAGTATATTCCTTGTTCTCTAGTTCTCTATGTGCTCTACGTTTTCCACTGTTCTCCAGTACATCTTCACAAATGCAACCCAACTAGTTAGTATTTTACGTTCTCCAGTTCTCCATGTGCTTCATGTTCTCCACTGTTCTCCAGCGAAAATTTCAAATGCAACCCAACTAGCTAGTATTCTATGTTCTCCTGTTCTCCATGTGCTCTATGTTCTCCACTGTTCTCCAGCGTTAACCTCAAATGCAATCCAACTATATAGCTAGTATTCCATGTTCTCCCGTTCTCCATGTGCTCTATGTTCTCCACTGTTCTCCAGCGTTAACCTCAAATGCAATCCAACTAGCTAGTATTCCATGTTCTCCCGTTCTCCATGTGCTCTATGTTCTCCACTGTTCTCCAGCGTTAACCTCAAATGCAACCCAACTAGCTAGTATTCCATGTTCTCCTGTTCTCCATGTGCTCTATGTTCTCCACTGTTCTCCTGGCGTTAACCTCAAATGCAATCCAACTAGCTAGTATTCCATGTTCTCCCGTTCTCCATGTGCTCTATGTTCTCCACTGTTCTCCAGCGTTAACCTCAAATGCAATCCAACTAGCTAGTATTCCATGTTCTCCCGTTCTCCATGTGCTCTATGTTCTCCACTATTTTCCAGCGTTAACCTCAAATGCAATCCAATTAGCTAGCATTCCATGTTCTCCAGTTCTCTATGTGCTCTATGTTCTGCACTGTTCTCTAGTGCTAACTAGATATATACTTGGGTTGCATTTGAAGTTTGCACTGGAGAACACTAGAGAATTATAGAGAACTGCTACTTGGGTTGCATTTGAGGTCAATACTGGAGAACAATGGAGAACATAGAGAACCGGAGAACTAGCTATAGCTAGTTGGATTGCATTTGAAGTTACGTAGCGCTGGAGAACCAAGAGAACTGAAGAATATGGAATACTAGCTATAGTTGGATTGCATTTGAGGTTAACGCTGGAGAACAGTGGAGAACATAGAGCACATGGAGAACAGGAGAACATGGAATACTAGCTAGTTGGATTGCATTTGAGGTTAACGCTGGAGAACAGTGGAGAACATAGAGCACATGGAGAACAGGAGAACATGGAATACTAGCTAGTTGGGTTGCATTTGAGGTTAACGCTGGAGAACAGTGGAGAACATAGAGCACATGGAGAACGGGAGAACATGGAATACTAGCTAGTTGGATTGCATTTGAGGTTAACGCTGGAAAATAGTGGAGAACATAGAGCACATGGAGAACGGGAGAACATGGAATACTAGCTAGTTGGATTGCATTTGAGGTTAACGCTGGAGAACAGTGGAGAACATAGAGCACATGGAGAACGGGAGAACATGGAATACTAGCTAGTTGGATTGCATTTGAGGTTAACGCTGGAGAACAGTGGAGAACATAGAGCACATGGAGAACGGGAGAACATGGAATACTAGCTAGTTGGGTTGCATTTGAGGTTAACGCTGGAGAACAGTGGAGAACATAGAGCACATGGAGAACGGGAGAACATGGAATACTAGCTAGTTGGATTGCATTTGAGGTTAACGCTGGAGAACAGTGGAGAACATAGAGCACATGGAGAACGGGAGAACATGGAATACTAGCTAGTTGGATTGCATTTGAGGTTAACGCTGGAGAACAGTGGAGAACATAGAGCACATGGAGAACATAGAATACTAGCTAGTTGGGTTGCATTTGAAATTTTCGCTGGAGAACAGTGGAGAACATGAAGCACATGGAGAACTGGAGAACGTAAAATACTAACTAGTTGGGTTGCATTTGTGAAGATGTACTGGAGAACAGTGGAAAACGTAGAGCACATAGAGAACTAGAGAACAAGGAATATACTAGTCTGGCGCATTCGGCAAAAGGATTGTGCTAGGGAACATAGAGAAACGTGGAGTACGTGGAGAACTGGAGAACAAGGAATACTCGAGACTTGAAAGTTTATTGGAGAAGCACAAATTTTACTAATTAATTTTTACTAATAATTGTTGAGCAATATTTGTTATTATAGACCGTATATTTATGGAACAATATTTCTATTTAAAAGAACATTTCGTGATGGATTATATGGTACATCACCCCATTAGTATGGGCGACCCTTACCCATTAACGTTAAAGTAGCAACACCATCATTTCATCATCATAATAATATTATTATAATAGCAACAATAATTATTATTAACGTTCTTGTAGTAAGTGAAGTAAAGAGTATACTCTTGGTGAAGTCCACACCAAACTTTTGACATCATAGAATCCTACAATACATGTAGTAGACGTAAATGAAATTGGCTATGTCTCTCTCGCTCTCTCTCTCTCTCTGTCTCTCTCTTTCTCACACACACACACACACACACACAGTACATACACATGTCATGGATTATGGATGGACAATCCTAATTCTTAATAATTATGATACACTGGTCCTTTGCTTTAGCGTGGACCATTGCTCCAAAGTGCTACTTCTAGCCTCGGGCCTACACGAGAACAATCCCACTACAGCAGGGACAGTGACATGGCACTAGCTGACTGAGGAAAGGCCGTGACTCCACACAGGCCACCAACAATGGGCTCTTCCATTTAATAAGCATACACCCCCTATGGATGACTGCTAACGAATGTCTAGGGGGGGAATTTTGAGGCTTGTCCAGGGGATAAAACACTGATTTTAATGAAGGGAAAGGGGGTATTTTGGTCAAATTTAATTATGTCTAGGGGTGAAATGATCACTAATTGTGGTGTCCAGGGGGGTACTTTGCTCCTTTAGGTGATTTCCCTTCCATAAATTAACGCATTAATTTGTGTTCAGGGGAAACAAAACTTGATTTAATTAATAATCCAGGGGGAGTAGTAATGTTCTTAATTATGTCTTGGAGAACAGTGACATAATTAACGACTGTCTAGGGGGGACGGTTGCTAGTTAATTATGTCCAGGGGTTAAATTTTCCTCACTAGTCATCCATAGGGGGTGTATGGCTATTAAATGGAATAGCCCAATTAGGGTCATGTCCACCCCAGCACAAAGCCAGGTCCCCTATTTATAATTGGGTTCGGGCATAAGCAACCTAACAACTGCACCAAGTCCCCCCCCCCCCCCCCACACACACACACACACAACAGTCACATCCCTTACCATAACAAATTGAGAAATCAAGTGGCTGAGCCATAATCAATCTTGTTTCAGGACACCAATGCCATGATCCTCACAAGCGTAATACAATCTCGTGGTACCTACAAGTAACAATATCAGATCAAAATTAATAAATCTTATCTTAAGAATAAGCAAGCATACTGCTAAGTCAACCGACCAGCGTGTCTCTGTATGTACGTAACTGAACAGTGTAACTGCTGATAAACAGCTAAGTCGACTAACCAGCGTGTCTCTGTATGTACGTAACTAAACAGTGTAACTGCTGATAAACAGCTAAGTCGACTGACCAGTGTGTCGTGTCCGTAACTGAACAGTGTAACTGCTGAAAAACAGCTAAGTCGACTGACCAGTGCGTCGTGTCCGTAACTGAACAGTGTAACTGCTGATAAACAGCTAAGTCGACTGATCAGTGTGTCGTGTCCGTAACTGACCAGTGTAACTGCTGATAAACAGCTAAGTCGACTGACCAGTGTGTCGTGTCCGTAACTGAACAGTGTAACTGCTGATAAACAGCTAAGTCGACTGACCAGTGCGTCGTGTCCGTAACTGAACAGTGTAACTGCTGATAAACAGCTAAGTCGACTGACCAGTGCGTCGTGTCCGTAACTGACCAGTGTAACTGCTGATAAACAGCTAAGTCGACTGACCAGTGCGTCGTGTCCGTAACTGAACAGTGTAACTGCTGATAAACAGCTAAGTCGACTGACCAGTGCGTCGTGTCCGTAACTGAACAGTGTAACTGCTGATAAACAGCTAAGTCGACTGACCAGTGTGTCGTGTCCGTAACTGAACAGTGTAACTGCTGATAAACAGCTAAGTCGACTGACCAGTGCGTCGTGTCCGTAACTGAACAGTGTAACTGCTGATAAACAGCTAAGTCGACTGACCAGTGCGTCGTGTCCGTAACTGACCAGTGTAACTGCTGATAAACAGCTAAGTCGACTGACCAGTGCGTCGTGTCCGTAACTGAACAGTGTAACTGCTGATAAACAGCTAAGTCGACTGACCAGTGCGTCGTGTCCGTAACTGACCAGTGTAACTGCTGATAAACAGCTAAGTCGACTGACCAGTGCGTCGTGTCCGTAACTGAACAGTGTAACTGCTGATAAACAGCTAAGTCGACTGACCAGTGTGTCGTGTCCGTAACTGAACAGTGTAACTGCTGATAAACAGCTAAGTCGACTGACCAGTGTGTCATGTCCGTAACTGAACAGTGTAACTGCTGAAAAACAGCTAAGTCGACTGACCAGCGTGTCTCTGTATGTACGTAACTGAACAGTGTAACTGCTGAAAAACAGCTAAGTCGACTGACCAGCGTGTCTCTGTATGTACGTAACTGAACAGTGTAACTGCTGAAAAACAGCTAAGTCGACTGACCAGCGTGTCTCTGTATGTACGTAACTGAACAGTGTAACTGCTGATAAACAGCTAAGTCGACTGACCAGTGTGTCGTGTCCGTAACTGAATAGTGTAACTGCTGATAAACAGCTAAGTCGACTGACCAGCGTGTCTCTGTATGTACGTAACTGAACAGTGTAACTGCTGATAAACAGCTAAGTCGACTGACCAGCGTGTCTCTGTATGTACAGTGTAACTGCTGGTCCCAGGCTGCTATGAAGTTTAGTCAGAGTGATTGTTTATTGTATTTACTCCCTGCAGTCACAACTTATCTGTCTTAAAAAGATTTCCATTCTGAAGATATGATAAAGTTTCTATAGCATCTAGTTCAGATACCTAACAGAGAAGGAGAGAGATATAGATCTATAATATTTATATGTACGTGCGTATTTACCGAAAGGAGGTGTGGTCAACTCGATCTAGCTCGAAGGAGTGTATCTCTAAGAGGACACGGGCCGTTTGTCATCCTTCAATTTGCAGGCTCTTCTCCTGGTGAGCATCAAAGACAAGAATGAACACGAATTCAGCTCTGCTCGATCGAATGCTCGCACTAGTATCCCGCCACGACCGCGCTCTGCTTGCATTTGATTGGTCGTTTCAAGTCACATGATGCGCGGGCCGCCGTATCGCAGCTGAGTTTCAGTTGCCGGCAGCTGCACAGAAGAGCGAACTCTCACTGGGTATGAACCAAAGAAAATTTCTACAAAAGCTCCATTGAAGAGTTACAGTTCGAGTCAGAAGAAGGTCTGGCAGAGTTTTGAACTTAATTGGTATGATATTTAATATTTATGGGGGAGCATAGCTAAAGGCAGAGGTGCTAGCCGCTAACTAATAGCAGGGGCAACCCACTTTAATTTTGTCAACTTTTGCTGCACCTATTCTACATTGAGGGTAAATACCTCTTTCCTTCATAATTCAGTTCTGAAAGAGAGGGTAGCCACCAGACTGAGGACACTATAAGAGCTAGCTATGCAATTCTGGACAAACACAATGTCATGACAGTTGGACTTTTCTGCTGCATTTTAAGGTACCATTTAATTGCGTGGGCGTGAGCGTCAGGAATGGCTAATTCAATTAGCGAATCGTGAAGGGGCGTGGCCGAAGAGGCCATACGAGTGCTTTTGGTCGAAGGTGGGCGTGTCCAGAATCGTCCAGGGATGATTATGCGCGTGTAATTAGCGACCGGAAGTGGCCCCTGAAGAAAAGGCCGGTAATTGCCCACATCAAAGCAAGATCAAAGCATTCTTTCTTAACTATTAACCGCAACGACTTAATTAAACACTAAGTAGAAAAAAAAAAAAGATTTTTAATTAATTAATTCAGGGGGGAACTGGGAGCACTTGGGGAAATAAATTTTGCACCCGCGCGCAGAATGGATCGAATGCAGAGATTTGACCTTCAGGAATTTTGATTCATGCCTTAGAATCAAAGTTACGGCCCTTTGAAGTTTCCCCATATGTTTGTACAGGGAAGCCATGCGTTTGCAATGTTTCCGCCCACGCGCTACGTGAGGGGCGGGGCCACGCGCGCACATAAACGTGACGACCTTTACCAATTTTTGACAAAATTGAAATTTAGGCTGCCTGCTTGCATTGTATGGTTCCACTATGCACCCAGCTCGATTATATGGTAGTTTTTTGGACAATTTTTTTTTTTCTGCTTAGTGTTCAGGTCGCCTTGAAAAAAAAAAAAAAAAAAAAAAAAAGCTTATTAGGCCTAATTAAGCGTGTGGGCGTGTTCCTGGCACTGTGTGGAGTGTGTGCGTGTGCGTTAATGCAGGTTTTATTGCTTCCGATTGGGCGTGGCTTCACGGGCCAGTGCTTGGACATCGGCGCCTGGGACTTGGCCTCGGCGATAGGTGGGCGTGTCCCGGAAGCGGTGGTGACCTTTGAACCCCGCGAGGAGGCTTTGGGGGCGTGGCAGGAGGTCAAAGGTGAGGCCATGTCTGTTAATGAGGCACTGTACGGCGGTGCGATCGAGGGGCCTGTACGGCTGGACGGAAGCTGACGATGGTTTGAAGCGGATGTGGTTGCGATGACGTGTTGTTACTCCGCCCACACAGGAAATGAGGTGAGCTCCTGCGTGGGCGGTGTGGCAGAACGTCCTCCAAGTGTTTGTGTGTGTTTTGGCCTTGAGGAAGCTGTGTGTTTTAATTGGGATTGATTGTGGGCTTCCGGTGGACATCCGGTGGTTAGTAGGCACTTGATTGAGAATGGTGGTCCTTGGGGAACAGGGTGGGGCTGTTTTGGGCGTGGCCTGGCCCCTCCCTTCCGGCTCGGCTTCCGGTCCATGGAGGATATTAAATGAACACTTCCGGCTCTAGCAGCCACACCCCTGAGACCTGTGCAATTAAAAGGGCGTGGTTACACAACATGCACCTCACTAATGACTTTGATGTGGTTTAGGTGTCATATCCCCCACCTCACGCCCACGCAATTTAATGGTACCTTAAAACTTATCTACTGTACACAGTATATGGCATAGTAAAAAGCTTAAGGTACCATTTAATTGCGTGGGCGTGAGCGTCAGGAATGGCTAATTCAATTAGCGAATCGTGAAGGGGCGTGGCCGAAGAGGCCATACGAGTGCTTTTGGTCGAAGGTGGGCGTGTCCAGAATCGTCCAGGGATGATTATGCGCGTGTAATTAGCGACCGGAAGTGGCCCCTGAAGAAAAGGCCGGTAATTGCCCACATCAAAGCAAGATCAAAGCATTCTTTCTTAACTATTAACCGCAACGACTTAAAAAAAAAAAAAATAAAAAAAAAAAAGCTTATTAGGCCTAATTAAGCGTGTGGGCGTGTTCCTGGCACTGTGTGGAGTGTGTGCGTGTGCGTTAATGCAGGTTTTATTGCTTCCGATTGGGCGTGGCTTCACGGGCCAGTGCTTGGACATCGGCGCCTGGGACTTGGCCTCGGCGATAGGTGGGCGTGTCCCGGAAGCGGTGGTGACCTTTGAACCCCGCGAGGAGGCTTTGGGGGCGTGGCAGGAGGTCAAAGGTGAGGCCATGTCTGTTAATGAGGCACTGTACGGCGGTGCGATCGAGGGGCCTGTACGGCTGGACGGAAGCTGACGATGGTTTGAAGCGGATGTGGTTGCGATGACGTGTTGTTACTCCGCCCACACAGGAAATGAGGTGAGCTCCTGCGTGGGCGGTGTGGCAGAACGGCCTCCAAGTGTTTGTGTGTGTTTTGGCCTTGAGGAAGCTGTGTGTTTTAATTGGGATTGATTGTGGGCTTCCGGTGGACATCCGGTGGTTAGTAGGCACTTGATTGAGAATGGTGGTCCTTGGGGAACAGGGTGGGGCTGTTTTGGGCGTGGCCTGGCCCCTCCCTTCCGGCTCGGCTTCCGGTCCATGGAGGATATTAAATGAACACTTCCGGCTCTAGCAGCCACACCCCTGAGACCTGTGCAATTAAAAGGGCGTGGTTACACAACATGCACCTCACTAATGACTTTGATGTGGTTTAGGTGTCATATCCCCCACCTCACGCCCACGCAATTTAATGGTACCTTAAGGTAATTTTGAATAATATAAAATTTCTAGTATTTATCATATTTGGAGGGGCGAAGTGGTGAGTAGCCTCGTCCCCAGGCCTTCTGAGGAAAGGAAGACCTGGTATCCACAATTTACTGTAAAATTAAAGTGTCCGTAAACTAATTCCTACCACGTGCTGACAAGTGAAACGGTCCATTTATCTAAAGAATACAGAATGACCTCCTGACCTTTGTACTAGCGATCATGGTACTGTTCAGGCCTTTCCTTCCCCCACCCCGAAGGCCCGGGGACGAGATTAGGTGGTGATGGGCATCCCACTTTATTTATTATTTTGCTTCCGGAGCAAATTCCTTCACTTGCCCAATGTTTTTCTGCAGTCTTATTTGCAGTCTATACCCGCTATGTGTTGCATGTGCATCCTGCTGTTGTTTGCAAAGTGCAAGTGAACACTTTTTGAACAATAGATCACTGCAGTGAATGGTGACAATGACTCACACTTGTGTGCATGAGCAGAAAGTACCGTATAGCGGGAAACTTTCGAGGGAGGGAATTTTCACGAATTTCGTGACTTTTCAGCCATCCGCGAAAGTTTTCTCCGTGAAATGCTCCTTTCTACCGATCCGCAAAAGTTTTTTCCCTCGAAAATTTCCCGCTATATGGTACGTGGTCGGCTAGAGCTGTGGTTGATAGTTACAGGTGTGCATGACCAATGCTAAATGCCTTCGTGGCCAGTCACAGGGGCGTGTCCAGGATTTGAGGAAGGTAGGTGCTGAGCCGAACGCGCGCAAAGCGCGCTCGCAAAAATTTTAACCACGCCCCCAAAACGTTGACCACGCCCTCATCAACGCGTTCTTGAACACAGCTTGATGACAAAGAAGGCTGTTTTAGGCCTAGTAGCGACGAGAAACTGCCGTTTAGAGCGAGTCCAGTAAGTTTATTGTTGGTCTTAGCTACCAGTTGTTGCTTATCAGTAACAATAGTTGTCACACAGCTACTGAGTTGGCTGTTGTGCCAGACCTTAGGGGGGTGCTCGAGCCCCCTGAGCCCCCCGCTGGACACGCCCCTGAGTCAACCCTCAGCTTCTCCTCCCCCTCCAGATTCAATGTAATAATAATAATTATTATTGTGTTGCTTATAGGACCACTAATCAATTTATGCTTTAACTTTGTGCATGCATGTCACACCCCTTCCCACACCCACCCCCTCGGGCAGCCCAGAAAGCATAGACTAGACACCTCAAGTAGCTACGCCATCTGCTGGATGATAGCTATAGCTAGTAGTGATTATCGATCACTTTCATGCAGATTCTAGTACTAAAAAAGGTAGCTGTGCTTTCACGATCTTTTAGGCACGCCCCTTTGAATGGCCGTCCTGTATTGTGACAATACTTAATACTGTAGAGGCATTCATCGCCACTAATATTATTTTGTGGACCTTTGTGGCTGCCGGATAGCTCTAATACAAAACCGTAGCTCTCATCGATAAATTTAACCAGCTAGCTATCCGCCATACGTTATAGTTGGACATTCACAGAGTATTATAATATAAAAGTTTACCCCAAGTTTGCAGGATGCGGGTTACGGGTTGCAGAATCAAACGAAATTGCCCTTCTCGGCTTCCATACAATAGGTACCAGGTCCTTTCTCCTCCCCCTCAAAGGGCCTGGGTTCAAGGCTAGTCATAAACCTAATAGAAGAGGTATAGGATACGACACAGCATTTCTATTCAGTTTAGCTGTTACAATAATTATTATTGTCAATAGGAATTAACATTTTCACAATATACAATAGGTGATATTTCTACTTTTCTTGAAGTGTTGTGTTATGTATCCCAGCGTTGATCCCTGCACGCATGCACCTTAAATAAGCATACCTCGATGAAACACAATGTCATAATAATAAATTAAATAATATTGTTATCATAATCATCAGATAATATTATTATTATTATGTTATTATTCAGGTAGCTGATCTCGAGAATAAGCACCTTGAACCCCACAAGAATTTTCTGATAAACACTGGCTACCTGATTGTCTACTATAATAATATCAACATCTCAGTGACCACAAATGCACAATTATTAAATTTTGTACTATTATTATTATTATTATTGTAGTGTGTATTATGATCTTATTATTGTGTAGAATAACTGTAGACTGAAAGGACGTGGGTGGAGCAACTGGTTTCCATAGCAACAATTCATGTGCATGCAGTATAGTAGTCTTGCAAGATTCCCATTTGCATCTTGCAAGATTCCTGTAGAAAATCTTGCATGATTCTTGTAAGATTCTTGCATGCAAGATTAATGTCTTGCATGGCTGCAAGGCTTGCAAGAAGTCTTGCAAGCCAGTGCTTGTAAGATTCTTGCAAGTTCTTGTAAGATTGTGGCCATTTCTCTTGCAATTTGCAAGATTTTTGAGCAAGCATACAAGATTTTCAGGCAAGATGTGTAAGATTTTGCTGCAAGCCTGATATGCAAGGTTCTTGCAAGAACCTAATGTATGGGCATACAGAAGCTTCTTGCAAGATCTTGTAAGAATCTTACACAATTCATGTAAGTTGTATCTTGCACCTACTTACCCCTCTGAAATCTTGCAAGATTTTGCAGGATTTATAAGAATCTTGCATTCTACAGCAAAATCTTGCAGTTAGATGACTTCAAAAATAAAGATCCAAGAATTCTTGCAAGAAAGTGCTAGGCATCTTGCAAGATTCAACTCAAGTACACCTATACTGCAGTAGCACGATGACGACCCTGTACCCACCAAGGATTATGATCAGACCGAACTCGGGCTCCAAACTAGCATGGGCGACCCTTACCCATTAACATTGTAACAACACCATCATCATCATCATCATAATAATAATTATAGCAATAATTAATATTCTTGTAGCTATTAGTAAGTGAAGTCAAGAGCACACTTTTGGTGAAGTCCACACTGAACTTTTGACGTTATAGAATCCTACAATATTATAATAAGGCCACACAAACTAAATTCGCTGTTTATCGTCACCACTTTTTCCATTTTCCATGCGGGCGAGCGGTCATTATTCATTATTCATTGTCCATTTTTCTTATCATTGCGAGCCACGCCCCTCACTCAAGGGGGGTGGTTTACCATTAACGGGTAGTGCTAAGGTTAAAGGTCATGTGTGCTTGTTGCATTCCATTGAGGACAGCGAGTCTATTAAAGGCAAGTTTTCTACTTGTTAGTGTGTTGTTAGAAGGGAACAAACGCTTTGGACATGCTGTGCATATATTATGTCGAACATTTGAAGGTTTTGTGCAGTGTTCATGTGATCAAAAATGAATAATGAAAATTTTGCTGGATCTTCAAAATGGCATGCGGGCGGTGACGCTTAACAGTGAATTTAGTTTGTGTGGCCTAATGTTAAAGTGGATTAAATTGGTATTTCTCTCTCTTTCTCTCTTATAATACACACACACACACACACACAAAGTATAATTGTACACAATGTCATGGATTATGGATGGGCCATCCTAATTCTTAATTGAGATCGTGGATCAATGCTCCAGGGTGCCTTGAGCCTACAACCCCACTACAGCAGGGCCTGTCACAACAAATTTGGACCCCCACTTTTTTGTTCCCCCCCTCCCACCCTTATAATACTATTAAATTTCCTAAATAAGGACCCCCATGCATGATATCAACTTTTACCAGAGATTCAGATGGGTCAGGGTCTGGATTCTGGGTATACAGTGGACTCTCTATTAACGGACACTCCCAATAATGGACCTCTACCAAATAACGGACACTGCTATAATAATATTATTATGTACCAACCGATATCTCCATATGTTTAATACAGTAGCAGCACCTGGATAGCGGACAATTACCTCCGAATTCCGGATAACGGACACAGCAGCTTGCACGAAGTAATACAGTTCTATACAAAAACGTTCCGACTAACGGACGGCGGTGGGTGTGGCTAACCCCGCCCACGATCTTATTACATGCAGTTCATGGCATTATTAACAATCTGTACAACAGCAATACATCTAGACACTCTAAAAACAGTTGTCTAGCTATAGTAATGACAACAGCCACTGCTTTACTTGCTCAAATGGCAAGTAGCTAGCCATACAATGTCATGAAAACACTTGAATACGTCATGAATTTCTTTATAGCTAACAATGAATTAATGGCTATAAAATTAATATTAGATGAAGTGGGGGGGGGGGGTGACTAAAGTAAAACACCCCAATAAAGGACATACCCCGAATAAAGGACAGAAGCCCAGTGGAGTAGGAAGTAATCGCGTGTTGCAGGGGCCACCGATACAAGTTGTGGGTGTGGCTTTGATTACTGAATTTTGTGACCACAATTTTTATTTTATAGAGGTCATAATATTAATTTAAACCAGACTTTTACGAAGAAAGTCTGGTATAATGAGAAAACATATACACAAGGGTTTTGTATCAAGCCTGATTATTGGAGGGGCCAGGCCCCCCCTTCTGAAATATTGGGGGGGCCAGTGGCCCCCCTGGCCCCCCTGGTTCCTACTCCACTGAAGCCTATGTACCAAGGTGTCCGTTATTCGGAGAGTCCACTGTAAATGGTTAGCAGGGTTAGTTTCCAGGGTCTGTATGGCAGGGTTAGTCTTCAGGGTCTGCATGGGGGGTCTGAATATTTCGGGGGTCCAAATATCACGTGATAGGCTAGTGACTGCAGGGGACACTAGCTGACTGTGGAAAGGCCATGACCCCACAAAGGCCACAGCCACATTCCCACCAATAATGATCATGTCAACCCCATTGCAAGGCCAGGTACCCTTTTTACGGATGGATTTGGATACAGATAAAGAGGATTGGGAACCAGACCTTAACAACTGCACCAAGCCCTCCATCCCACTATGCTGACGCAAATGTTTTCATGCGGCCTTTTGAAATATACCGCGCAGCGCTGTACAATGTCTATGGCGGTTCGCGCGTGACGGACGTACCATACATATATAATAATAATAACTAGCGACATGCATGGCCTGTTTGGGGCGAGCCTGAGCTGAGAAAGGCTCTGTCGAACTGGACATAGATCTATGTACTGGACTGTAGAGACTATCAAAAGCCGTATATCGTCACGGAAGACCATGGACAATGAATCCAAGTACGACAGTCATAGTTGCTCTGTACCTACCTGATAGTCCCCTCTACTTAGCCTCAGTGTTTTTTTTCAATTGTATGCCAACAGTGGCAAATTATACCGTGGGTGACATTTAATAGTCTGGCGATAGCTGCCAGCACTGCCTGCTCAGTGAGCACGTCTATCCTACGCCTTCTTTAATAGCCGCTCCTCGTGCAGTTGAGCTGACTGTGATTGAAAACGACTTATGTCCCTTACTTGTCTCTGGTTCAGCGTTCATGGCATGCAGGACGAGCAGAGTGCACGAGTATAAATATGCAATTCACTAAATTAGAACAGCGTACATACGGCCTATGGGCTAAGGCATGAGAATGCGCAGTAGAATATTTCGCGCTTATGTCCATAGAGCCATGCTTGGCATATATTTCGCGTGACCGACGTATACCATAATATAAAATTCGCGCATAGCTGTACCGTTTATGTGGGGCTCGCTCAGGCTCGCCCCAATTATGATTCTGTTAGGTCCATATGGGTGACAGTATTTTCTAGATCTGGTGGGGAAACTGGTTTTAGTCCATCAGACATTACCACTGTGTCATAGTGGCATCGATCACTATGGCATAGTTCCAAATGATCAAGGGTATTGACACTAAATGGTGTTTCAAAATATGGATGGGCTATAGAGATTGAAGGTTACTGGATATAGTAGTATGTGAGAGTACCGCTCCTCTGTGTACAGACATAAATGGGAGGTTGAAAATATGTAGCAGCTACTCTGATCTCCAGATCTGTTCCCCACACCGTTTCATATCTCATTCGAGCTGTGTGTTCTTCCAGGGTGTATAATGACGAGCAAAAGTTAGCAAATGCCTCTGGATTGCATGTAGTGTAATCAATGAGTGTTGATCGAATTTGCTGGTGACTGTCTTCTGTACCAAGTATCAGATATGAAAGGGCTCGAAAGAGGCAGTTCCCATCTCCTCTTATAGGATGAATCATCCTGTTGTAAGTAGCTAGGAAAGCATTGGCAGATGAAAATAATTGTTACAGTATTCTCCTGGCACTTGGTGGGTTGAGTGGTAACTCATCAGGAAAATTAGCTCCAGGAAGCTTTACGTACTTCATCACTGGCTGGTTTATTTCCTGCATGCAGTATTATACTAGTGTTATTGTCTAGTGCTAATTACTTTCATTGTACCTTGAACATTTTATCTCGAGCTGCATTAGATGCAGTTGTAGTCAATGTGGTCACACTAGAAAGAGGAGTAACTATAGTGTCATGCAGGGCCTGTTTGGGGCGAGCCTGAGCTGAGCCTCTGAATGTCTAGCTGAGCTGCGACTAGAAAACTTTAATAAAGCCATAGCACGATAGATCTTGAAGACCACTGATACAGATCCAAGCAAACAATGACAGGCAGTCTCATAGTGCCGTGTAGGCCTGTAGGTCTACAGCTATACGATAGACTATTCCCCTCCGTCCTACTATACAGTGCCGACTGGCAGTCAATAAAATTTTAATTGCCTCTGTTATCAGAGTCATCAGTGAGCAGCACGTCTATAGTCTATCTTTATCGCGTTCTTTAATAGCTGGTCCTTGCGCTGTAGAGCTGATAACGAGCTCTGCCTCGCTCTCTCCTCCTTGGGAGCCTTCTACAGCGCGGTACATGTACGGTAGCTTGCTTGATCAATACAAGATTTGCAATTCGCTAAATCAGAACGACGTACATACGGCCCGTGTCCCAGGCATGAAAATTTGCGCACAAGAATACTTCGCGCTTATGTCCGTAGAGCTATACGTGAGTGACGGTCGGACGTACATCATAATAATAATATATATAAACATATACAATTCGCGCACAGCTTTACCGTTTATGTGGGGCTCGCTCAGGCTCGCCCCAATAAACATAATAATATATGGATTGCGAGCGTTTGTCTCGTCTATGTGGGGCTCACTCAGGCTTGCCCCAATTATGGTAGTAGACATTGTTTACACAGACACGGAAACTCACGCGCACTATACTAATTGACACTAATCAGGAACCAGTTAGCTATCGCTCGATCTGACAGTTCTACCACATGGTAAGTTCAACAGTGCAATTGCAAGTGAACTGTACTAGCTGCAAGTCTAGATAGCGTAAATCCATTCAGTAGCCTTTGCCCAAGTTTGCATGTTGAACAGTGAAACTATTCTAAATTTGTTTTCGAAGCTACCTGACTGTCTTCTATTCATGGAAAGCTGAAGCACTGGTTGATTCAACTAGCCATGGTTCCGTGACTCAAGCCATCCGTCATTGATTGTTTCTTTGCTATTGTGCAACTCTCTTTCTGTTCAAAATTATTGTTGCTAGGTTAGAACCGTTGTTGCTATGCATGTAGACTACGGTGCGCGTGACTTTTAGCCATAGATCATATAGACTACGTAACCGGGATTGGAAACTGCTCACATGAGCAATAGAGTTACTGCAAGCCATGGCGGGGCACTCCGTGTCCCTAGACCGAGGCAGCTGAACATGGCTCTACTGCAGCCTGTGTTGGTGCTGTAGCTAAGTGGAGGTAACGAAAGTAAAGTTCAATGATGGAAGAATACTACTAGCAAAAGTTTTTGAAGAGCGCAACTATCTACGGCAGTCTTTTCGGGGTACAAAGTTGTTCACTGCTATTTCAGTCGTCTTCGTCCATACTTGCCCCATAGGATGCTGTACAAACCACTTTCCATAAGGGTGCAGGATTGGATCAATATACAAAATATACTCAAATATACTACAAATATACGTATAACTGTCTAACACAGCCATAATGGTAGCTATTATTAAATTATACTAATAATATATCATTTTATACATGCATAGTATAACTTGTATATACAGATGGTACATGAATCTGCTATGCATGTATAACTTGTATAGATATATAATTATACCAATTAGATTATAGTATATGTGACCCGCTATGAGAAAAGGGACCACTTGGGATATTTTTTCATTTTCTAATAATTGCTAAAATGTGTGGAAGATTATTATTTTTCACTTTTCTGTTTTTTGGTGTACTAGAAAAAGTAGATTTTTGGCTTCATAGTGATATGCTATGTTCATAGGGTTGCAACATGTAAACTATAGTTACGGGCATTATTATTTATTTGGGCGCATACAAATTAATGTAAATTTCAATTAAAAATGCGCATTTTCCGAAAAACGAATATGCCTACCCGAGTGCATAAAAATGGTCATAACTCAGCTTGTGATCAATATTTTTTCATGAAACTTGCACCATTGGATTCAGCACACATAGAGCTATCAATCCATGCCAAAAACTCAATTTTTATAAAATATCCCGAGTGGTCCCTTTTCTCATAGCAGGTCACAATATATAAAATATATAATATTATATCCCAATCACTCTTAGACGTATATGCCGGGCCTATATATATAGTATAATTGTATAAAGTGTATAACTTGTATAATATACACTGTTTAATCACTTTTTCAAAGTGTCAGACGTGATAAGTTTAAGCAACCGTGCCGTCGAGTTTAAGCACTTTTTCAAGTGTCAGACGTGATAAGTTTAAGCAACCGTGCCGTCGAGTTTAAGCACTTTTTCCAAGTGTCAGACGTGATAAGTTAAAGCAACCGCGTGCCGTCGAGTTTAAGCACTTTTTCCAAGTGTCAGACATTATATATGATAATATCACTTCATATTGAATTAATAGTTACAGTATATAATTATATTATAATTAGCTCAACGAAGAATAATTTTACAATAAATATACATTATACAAATATACAGTATAATTATATTATATAATGTATAAATTCAATATAAAGCTGTATAGTTATACATTTTATACACTTTATACAGCTTATCGTGACCGTCATATAATACTGTATAATTGTATATAATGTATATTATCGTATATAATTATTTTTTCAATATTTAAAAAATAATTACAATGTATATACGATAATATACATTATACAATTATACAGTATAATTATATATCATAATGTATAGATTCAATATAAAGCTGTATAATTATACATTCTATACACTTTATATAGCTCATTATGACAAAGAAAATAATTATACAATAATATACGTTATACAATTATACACTATAATTAGGCCACACAAACTTGAATGTTAGTTTCTCGTCACCTCCCGCGTCTGTTTTTACCTACCGCATCTGCCTTCATTATTGCCTTGAAACACCAGCCACACCTCTTTTTTGCTAATTATGTGGGTGGTTCCAGGAAACCACACCCTCAAAATGCCATAATATTGAATAATGAATAATGAATAATGACCGCCCGCCCGCATAGAAATATAAAAATGGGTGGACGAGAAACTAACAATGTAGTTTGATTGGCCTTACATATAATGTATAGGTTAAATATAAAGTGGTATAACTATACATTCTATACACTTTATACAGTATAGCTAACTTCATAAGAGGAAGCTATACTATATCATGGATCATAATTTTATATAGCTATATAATATTAGATATAGCCATGATATAATATTGTCAGTCAATACTGAGGATAAAATATACAAAATATACTGGTCATATAGCTACAAATTTTTATTATTTTATACAGTATATTATATGTATATTTAGTATAATTAAATGCAAAGTTCTCATAGGTATAATCATAAGAAAGTATAACTATAGTATAAAGGTACAATACTGCACAGCTCTCCCACTTTCGGGATTCGCGTGGCAGCAGCTACCAAAAACCGAAGCTCAAAGTCAAAATATAATGGTGCCTCTGCACTAGGATAGCCACTATTTGGAGGATACACTGCTGCGGCTGAGCCAGAAACTGCCAGAAGCACAAAAAACCGACGCCATCTTGAAGTCGCCTCGTTGTTGGGACTAGAACACCTCAGATACTGAACTAAGGAACTTCTCGTCACTACAAATAGTTAGAAGAAGGCCTTGTCCACGAGGATAGCTAAATTATAAGGTTGTAAGTGTTTCTGTTTAGTAGCTATTGTCAAAAGTATTGGGAAAATGTATGATTTTTTGTGTTTTTTTCGCAATTTTTGTGCATTTTTGTGGTTTTTTGTGCGACACGGATTGCACCAGTGGCTCTATTGCTCACGTGAGCAGTTTCCAATCCCGGTTACGTAGTCTATATGATCTATGTTTTAGCCAATCAGGTGGGATATATAATAGTTACAGCACAGTTGCCAGGGATTTATGGCGACGTAAACCGCGCCCTTGTCCTCGGGCTACGCCCTCGGACTCGGGTCGGTTTACTGCCATAAATCCCTGGCCCCGTCACAGGCTATAACTACTATGATAACATAATAATATACTGTAAGTTCTCATTATCCACGGCAGTAATTATTAATTGAGTCTGCTGAATTCTTCGTTCTAGATCTAGAGCCGGAGTGTGTGTATCCCATCATGTCACCGCATGCATAATGACCTGCCGCATTAGGCCACTCCAAGTCAATCATTAGTTTCTGGTCACACCAGTTGTCTCAAGTACACGAGGCGGATACAGAGGGGGGGGGGTTTAGGGGGTCCGGACCCCCCCCCCCTCCTCCTGAGATTCATTGTTACTAGTAATATTAGAGCTTTCTTACTTATTTGACACTCCCTGAGTCCAGCAAGGGATACATTAGCTCACTGTTCTTACCAACCTACCTACGTAGTCACGTGATATACCACAAGTATGCATGATTTGAGCTCTGATCTGCTCAGTATATATACTGCCGTTTGCATTCCACTTTGAACGCGTTACGTTAACGCGCGCGCGCGGTATACAGCTCAGTATGAATCCCGTTATATACCCGAAACCCGCGCGCTCCGCGCGCAATAGGAACACGGCCCAGCCCCCGTAGGGGGCTGGGCTAAATCACACAGTATTATAATATGAACGCTAAGGCTCGGTAGGTTTTGGTTTAGGGTAGTGTTTGACACACAAGGGTTAGTACTACTATTGTCTATAAAGTCGTGACAAAAGAGCACCTGGCAGCGGCGTTCACCGTGGTGCAGTGGCTAAGGCTCTGGTCTATGGATCCATGGACCCCAGTTCGATCCTCGCTCCATTTATTGACTTTCTTTTTTTTTTCCCTTATACTCTGGAAATTTTCTAAAGTTGGGAGCGGGTTTCGGGTATATAACGCCGCTCATACAGTATGCACGTGCGCGCGCCGTACCATCAATGACGTCACAGTGTTGAAATTTGAAATACGTGGCGGGAGATCGATAATGTCTGCGGAACCAACACGAACAGCGCCATACGCCAACGACCTGAGATGGCGAGTGATATGGCAGCGAATTGCACTAGACTTGTCCTTCAGATCAATCTCAAAGAATCTCAATATAGCTGTAGGAACAGCTTACAACATCTTTGATCGGTTCAGAACAACTGGGGAAGTTGATCCAAAGCCTGCAACTACCCGTGATACCCTGCGAAAACTAGATTGTCACCATAGATTGTACGTGATTGGTTTAGTGATGGCTTCACCTGATCTTCACTTAAAGGAGATAGTTGATAAAGTACACGAAATTACTGGAGTCTCTGTTGACCTTTCTACTATCTGCCGCTTGCTTGCCCAGCATGGCTTGACAAGAAAAAAACTGCAGCATGTAGCTCTCCAAAGGACAATGGAGCTTAGAAGTTCCTTTATGGCCAGTGTGTACACCTTTCCAACTGAGATGTTTGTATGGATCGATGAGTCCGGGTCAGATTCTAAGGACCAAATCCGGAGATATGGCTATGCTCTACGAGGAGAAAGGGCTGTCTGTAGAAAGCTGCTAGTACGGGGAAGGCGCGTGTCAGCAATTGCGGCTCTTTCATCTCATGGTCTCATTGCACTTGAACTTACTGAAGGTTCAGTGAATGGTGACGTCTTTTTTGATTTTGTTAGGGGAAGCCTGATTCCGGAAATGAGACCCTTTGATGGTTCCAATTCTATGTCCATTGCTGTGATGGACAATTGCTCTATCCACCACACACAAGAAGTGGCAGACCTATTCCTTCAAGCTGGAATATTACTAATTTTTCTACCACCTTATAGCCCAGATTTAAACCCGATAGAACTTGCCTTTGGGTATGTGAAGGGTTATCTCAAAGAACATCAGGATCTGCTGGGTATCATGCCACACAAAGATATTGTTCAAGCTGGTTTTGCTAGCATCACACAATCACAATGCAAAGGCTGGATCACAAAATGTGGCTATTAATTTTAGATTATCTATTGTACTGTATCATTTTCAAGTGCATGTCACTGTTCATCAAACATTTTCATTTCATTCATTATCCCCTCCTTCATTTCTGTATATTGCTCTTTGGTCAGGCCACCATTGTCAAAGAGCTGCTGCAATCGGAGAAGTTGATCTATGCATTGCCCTCGAAGATTCACTCTCTTTCCTGGGGATGCAGATACACCTTTGGAAGTAGCCACCCCCACAGCTCCAGAACTAGTCGCCACTGTAGCCCCAGAAGTAGTTGCCCCAGTAGCTACTATACCAGATGATTTGGACTTCCAGAATCTCTTGTTTGGTGGCTCATCATATGATGTGTGTTTGTTCATATGGATCAGGTGAGCCCACATCCTGATTTGCTCTTCTGTGTATTTCCCCTCATTCTTAGACCGGAGCTTGTCTTCAATTTCATCCACCTCTTGTAGTTTGTCAATCTGTTTGTCATACCTAGAGCGCTTGTGTGCACTACTGCCTTCTTCAGGGTCACCTTGAGAATATGGACGCTTTGAGGTGCTAGCAGCATAACTCCATAGCATTATCTCTTCTTTACCATCATGAACAGAGTACATTTCCTGTAAATCGTCATCACACATCAACCATCGCTGTTTCCTCCTCGCCCCATGGCCGGGTAGCATGTACCCAAATCCAGACTCGATAGATATTCGATCTTCACACTTGGAAAGTATTGCTCGTTTTAAAGCAACCAGAGATGAAAATCTAGTATTTAGATGCAGGTTTTGCACAACATACTCACTCTTTTTCTTTTCATTCACAATCTTGAGAGAAAGTGGAGGAGTTTGTGCTGCAGATGAGGGTGTGGTTCCTGCTGCAGACGAGGCTGTGCTTGATGCTATAGATGAGGGTATGCTTGATGCTGTAGATGAGGCTAGGACAGCGGCTGAGGATGTAGGATTTGAGAAAGAACCAGAGTTCGATATACTCAGTTGTGGTCCAGCCAAAATGTTTCCATACTGTAAACAATGGAAATAAGCCAAGGACATGAGCACATAGCACACATCCATACACACATGCATACACACATGCATACAAACACATTCAGTGGTAAATAGTAGCTACATGATACTAATTGAGATGTGCACACAATCACACACTCCGATTGACATGTGAATGTACACACACACACACTCATTCACTCACACACACACACACACACACACACAAGCACGGTATTTATAGGAAAATAATATACCAATGATCCTATTTAATGCACATTACACTTTTTGCAGCCTCAAAGGACTCGAAAAATCTGGGGACACTGATGACTACATTCATTGGTAATGTAAACAGGGCCAATACACACTATAATATTTAATAAAATTAACGTGATACCTGCTGCTGTAACTGCTGCACTGAGATGGTCGTAGTGGGTATCATGGCGGCTCGGGAGCTCGGATTACTAGACTGTAACATTTCTATTTGTCGTTGTATGTTCGCCAGGAGCAACCAGTGAGCTGACAACGGATTGCCAGTGCCAGTACCAGCAGGCGCTCTTTTTTCTGCCATCGTACATCACCTGGAAACACGTGGAACGGCCAGATGATTCATACACAGTACAGTCAGCTCAGTGCATGCAGCATGCAAGCATATGCGCAGGCATGCAAGTGCATGCTAGATATCATATGCATATGCATGCACGTGCACGTGATCGGAATGTTTACGTCACGATCACGCGCACACGGTACGAACTTCCAATTAATTCCGGATTCCTCGTTCAAAGTGAAATGCAAACGGCAGTACTGAGGTGAACACCAGTACACTGAATTGAGCGGGATCAAAACACCTGGTCGTGGGTATCGGGTATAGTAGTTACCATCCCTTTCAAGGGGTGGTCACTACTGTATAGCTGTCAATAATATGCTATGTTACATGTAGGTAATAGAAGTTTACAAGCCCTTAGTGATATGTATTCCTCAATGCCATGGTGATAATTTATGTTATATGATGTTTACCATATTTCCTCGATCAGACGCCGCCCTCGAATAGACGCCGCTAGCTACACATGCCCGATCTTTACTGTCGCTGCCCTCGAATTATCGCCGCACTCTCTAATTAGAGCCCACTTGCCACGCCCTTAAACGGTGTCCACGCGCTTGTGAGCAATGCTACTGTATGCAAGAAAACCATCAAGAGACTAGTAAAGCTTCTGACGAAGGAAGACGGTGAAAAGCAGCTAGATATTGATCTTAGAACAAACCTTTTCATTATTCTTGTATGCAGTTCTACTACTATGAAAGTTTTTGTTGCCACCCTCGAATACTCGCCGCTAGTTTCAGCAGAGGGAAAAAATTAGTCGCCGCGGCGTCTACTCGAGGAAATACGGTACTTAACAATCAGAATGATGTACCAGACCTATGGGGGGTGGATAGTGTCAAAAGTACAGGAGGAGGGTAACTTCATTGAGGAGGGGGGTGGTTTCGACTGAAGGGGGTGCTTTTCATTTGGAGGATACCTCTTTTTGTGGAGGAGAGGTGTGTTTTGTCTCGAGGTTGGGGTCTAGCTCATCCAGAGTAGGGGGTCATACTTCAGGTTGCGTTTAAATCTCGAGGAGGGGGTATAACTATAGCTCATCCGGAGTAGGGGTCATACTTCACTGGGAGAGGGGTGTGTTTGAATCTCGAGGAGGAGGTCTAGCTTATCCGGAGTAGGGGGTCATAGTTCGCTGGGGAAGGGGTACAACTGATCTTGAGGAGGGGGTCATACTTTTCTGGATAAAGGGTACACGTTGATCTGGAGGAGGGGCCTATAGCTATTTGAACCAATGGAGTAGTCTGCCGTAGCTAGCGATGGAGTGGAGCAGAAGTGTCAGTTGGAGGATACCGATAAATACGTAATGGCATTCGGTGCGTATTACTATCATTGTGGGTGTGGCACATTTCGCACATGCATGTCAAATATTTGTGCCATGTGCCATGGCCTAGAACATCGCTTGTGTGCTTTGCAATTTGAATGTGACTATAATATTATAATATTATTATTATAGGCTGGGAATCTAGTTGCATGATTTTGAACCGATGTAGATGTGTTACTGGTGTCTCTAGCCTCGTCCCCAGGGCCTTCTTTGGTGTCTCTTGTCATACAAAGGTGCTATATTCTTTCAGTGAAGCGCGGATATTTGGAAATTAGTTCACACGGCATTTTATGCATGTATAAATTGCAGCACATACAATTATTCCTTTGTATGACAGGAGACACCACCAGCACTCCAAAACAACTCATTTTCAAGCTACTTGCTTCCCAGCACACAGCATGAATATTTTGGACAAAAATGTTAACGATTTATACATGTGTAAAATGTACCACACCCACATTATTCTGTTCAGTAGCGAGACCGAAACGCACCACCCCCCCCCCCAAGCGAAGTATGACCCCCTCCTCAACGTCAAAACGCACCCCTCCCCAGCAAAGTATGACCCCCTACTCCAGATGAGCAAGATTCCCTCCTCGAGAACAAAACACACTTCTCCACAAAAAGTGGTATCCTCCAAATGAAAAGCACCCCTTCAGTCGAAACCACCTCCCTCCTCAGTGAAGTTACCCTCCTCCAAAACAGTGACTGTACTTTTGACACTATCCATCCCCCATACTGGACGACTCCCATTTCCGCATGTGGAGGCATCTTCTACGCATATGGAGAGCCAGCTCTGCATGCGGACATACCTTCTTTGTGTGGAGAGCTAGTCCTACATGCAGAGGCAGTTTGTTGGCATGTGGACACCCTGCTCTGCATGCGGAGGTACGTGTACCTTCTCAGTATGCGGAGATATCTTTTTGAAGCCATCATAGTCCAGTCGTTACATTAGCATTAATAGTCTTGAGAAACCTCTTCAGCAGGCACTGTGACCTTACAAGGCTGTGACTGAGGAAAGGCTGCGGCGTGAAGGGTGTGGCTAGCTAGACTATGTCTGGCAGCTGTCAAAACAGAGAGCACCACAGTTCGATATTTGTATAATATTATAATCTATGCCACCACTAATATTCAGGTAAGCAGCTACTGATGAACTAACTAGCAATTTTGAAGCTTCAACATAGTATTTTTATATAATAATAATATTAATATTATTAAATTTTGTTGATGTAAAGTAGGCATATTAGCACTACTATGCCTCTAAGCCTGGTGCATGCATATGCAAAAGTAGCCCTATGCATTCACACACGAGTTTAGATATAGGGGTGATCACTTCTCTACTGACACCATGATCAGGATAAAATTTGATTGGGCTTATTGTGGGCTGTGATTGCTTAATCCCTCCTGGAAGACTCCCATGATCGCTTGATATTTACTCTAAAATGTAGCTTGATGGCTTGACCAAATTACGCCAGAAAATTGCCGTTGATTTTATGATCTGTCACGTGATATTTAGACCCCCAAAATATTCGGACCCCCCGTGCAGACTCTGAAGACTAACCCTGTTTGAGGATGGGTTGCCAATGGTAGCAGGGTTAGTCTCTAGGGTTTGTCTATGAAAGGGATAAAAATAACGATCAGAAAAGAGATCCAAAAAGAGAGAGAGAACTAAAGCTCTGTAGAGCGCAATGTCATAATACCCTGCGCAACTTGTACAGATATACTATTGTGTGCATGAATAGATTCTGATTTGGTTTCATAAGGTATCGCATTTCTGTCAGAGCTAGCTGAGCCAAACAGTATACAGTACTATAATATCACAAGCAGAACATGTCAACGATCTTTACCAGTTCATATTCTAGTCCACTTAGTTGTGCTCAAAAGCACATTGCCTGTATGCACTATGCATTGATTAGGCACTGTTAGTGGCAGTACACATTCACAAATAAAAATTAATGCTCCAACACATTACCATCAATTTGATCAGTTGCTGTGAATACATCCTCAATTCCCCGGGTTATCATTACCGAAGTAGTGGACACACACTTCCCACCCACACTTACATGATGACATGCTAGGCATATAATATTATTATAATGGCAGTCTATTTGTAACACTAGTGGAATGTAATGTCTTTGAGCCCAGAAATCACTCAAGGTGCACCAAATCCGTTCCTTCCTTGAGTGTGGAGTCTAGGAACAAGGTTACTCCCTCTCATTTGCGCTACATAATTTGTACCTTTACTCTCCTTATTGTATGCAATGACAATAATGTTGTTATTATTTTCACCCTACAGGTTTTCAACAAACTCGATGGCAAATCTAACTCTTCATGGCATTATAGCTATTGGAGTTCCAATTGTTTGTAGCATATGTCATTAATTTTCATGCACACTTAATTCTGTATCGTTATTCATTATATTAAATTTTGTAATGATTATTGTTAATGGTGTTGACTATACTATAATGTTGTGGTGATCCAAGACATGCACAGGATGGGAGAACATGCCATGTACGGCCACAGACAGGGTGTTATGAGGTGTCAAAATTAAATTTTGTGATCCTACGATAAGACATGATTCTTGAGTTTATCATTAAGATGTTGACTCCACCTCAATGAATCAAGGTCTAATTTTTAAATCTATCATGATCAATAAAAATTAATAATGAGCCTGTGCATGCATGATGGACATTAAACTTTTATTATAGACATGTAATGTGCGGGGTCTTCGCACAGCGATCAGATTAGCTTTAGCAGCTTAAAAGTTATAATTATAGAATAGGAGAAACATCAATACTGCATATGTATACATCATCATACCAAAGACTGTTTATCACACTATTCTTATAATATACTGCACAAATCAGAATATTCTAGAACGTGTTATACTGACCTATAGACTGAACTATTGCACAACAAAGATAATCATATTATAGTAATTACTAAAATATTACAATTCCCCCTGATGAGGAAAGATTGACCTCAATCATTTGGCTGATCATGAGCTCGATCGCGAGTCATTGAACGAGTCACTGGGCCTGTTGTGCGAGTAGGACTTGATTGTGATTTAGACTTGGTTGTTTCGCTTAATGTCGGCTTAGAAACTGTTCCTGATTCAGTTCCATTTTCGCTGCCCTTTCCATAAAGTATTCGTCTGCTCAGGATAGCAGGGTCTGACTTTGTTGACTGCAACAAAAATCGTTTCTGCATCTGGATCATCGACAATTCTAGCTTCAACATTGGTGCATGGGGTTACACTCAACTCTAGTTCTGTAAGGGCCATGATAGTGTCTAGCCAATTTCCATGCCTTCCCTGTTACTGCTGAGGGCATATAGATCATAATGCGATCACCAGTCTTGAACTGATGTTGTCTCGCATGCTTGTCATGTTGCTTCTTTTGTTGACTTTGTGCAACTGTTATGTTTTCCTTTGCAAGCTTCCAGGAATTACTTAGATTGGATACAAACTCAGTCTTATAGTCTGTAACATCAACTGCATACGGAGATGGTTGCTGAGTTAGAACTGATTGAGATGGTAGCCTTGCATCTCTCCCATAGAGTAAGTAAAAGGGGGCTCTCCTTTGTAGAATCTTCAACAGAATTCCAATACGCAAAGGGTACAAACGGTAAGTGACGATCCCAGTCTTTACCAGCCTCTGCCACTTTACTGAGCATTGCAGAGAGTGTAGAATTGAACTTCTCAACCAGTCCGTCACTCTGATGGTGATATCCAGATGTGTTCACCTTCTTTATTGACAAAAGTCTGCATACTTCTTGTACTAGATCACTGAGAAAGTTAGCACCACAATCTGACAGCAAATGTGAATACATCAAGTAAAAATTGGGCGTTTGGAACACTTCGATATGTGAAATGGTCTGAATAGCGTAAAAATGCAATAAAAACCATATAATCCCCTCTATGAAAAGCCTAAAAAAGTTTGAAATGTGAATTTTGTAAATTCTCTGAATCACACTTTGCACCTATTCCTACCTTTGGGGGGTGAAATTGGCCAAGCGAACTGAAGGCCCAATTTTTACTTGATACATTCACAAATGTTAATTCAGGTGCTCCATGACGGCAAAAGATTTCTTCAACTATAGGATCTTAGCAATAGTAGTTGCACTCTGGTCGGGGATAGCTAAAGCTTCGACCCATTTAGTGAGGCAGTCTAGGAATACGACGACGTAGCGACTTCCACTCTCAGTCAATGGAAGTTGTAAAAATTATGTCTACTCCCACACGATGGAAGGGCCCACCAACAGGATCGATGCTCTGTAGTGGGGGTTGTATCATTCTCCCAGGTCCTCTTCTAGTAACACATTCAATGCAAGATCTGCAGTACTTTCTGACATCACCTCTCATTCCTTTCCACCAGTAGTATTTCCTGAGAGTCTCATAGATTCTCTTCTCCGCAAAGTGCCCCACAAACTTTCCTCTGTGTGCTTCTTGCAACAGCTCAGATTGCAGCTCTGAAGGTACTACCACTCTCCAACTCCCACGATTAGCAGGATTCTCGTGATGTAGGATATGATTGTCTACCAAATCATATTGTGAGTGTTCCATGACAAGCTTTCTAGCTTGTGACTCATGATCATCTTCCGGAAGCTGACCATGCCACTTTTAAGTAATCAATCATTGGGGACAGCTGTGGATCACTGCACTGGTACTCTGCAATGTCTTCCAAACGCTGCCGCTGGATGTCTTCATCGACGATGCCCACAGGGTCACTAGATACTTGCAGTACTTGCATGGGCACATTCTTTCTGCTGTTGCTGCTCAAACGGGGCAACCACAGGATTACGAGAGAGTGCATCTGCACTTGGATTGGATCTTCCTGAACGATGCCTTATCTCCAAATCGTGCTCCTGAATAGCCATTGCCCACCTGGCTAACTTGGCTGAGGGGTGCGCAGCATTCAACAACGAAGTGCAAGCTGAGTGATCCATGAGTACTACACAGTGGTGTCCCCGGATATATATGGTCTGAACATTTTCACAGCCCACACCAACGCAAGTGTTTCAATTAAGCTCGGTGATAGCATAGTTAGTCTCATGGGGCTGTAAACTTCTAGAACCATAGGCTATTGGGTGAACATGACTGTCATCTTGTCGTTGACCAAGCACAGCAGCTAAACCATTAAGGCTGGCATCTGTCTCTAGGACAAACTCTTCTTCTGGTCCGAATCTCGGATATGAAGTACTACTACCGAAGCCTGTGTGAAGATAAAGAGAAGATGGTATAATATTGGAGAATTGCTGCAAAACGGCTGTCTATATCACATCTAGAGAAATGCATTAAGGAGAGTGAGATAAAAAGCGTGGCATGTGCTTGGCCGTTGCTGATATTATGTCCCCCTTTGGTGAGCCACTGAGTGTTCTCCATAACAATATTGTAATCTTATAGTTTGCTTCTATAATTACAACATGCAGGCATCAGAAATCACTCATTATCTCATTCAAGTGAGTGAGGATGTAGCACCACTAAAATCGGTGTCTACACACTTGACGTATGATTTGATCCCAGAGGTACGAAATGCATGTTACTACACAAATGTGATCTAAAGCAAATGTGATTTATCAACACTTATAATTAGAAAAATTCGACAGGGAAAAAAAAGAAAAAAGTCTAAGTGTACAGCAAGATTCGAACCCCGCTCTATTCCGTCCCATACATAAGAGCCCAAGCACTCGGCCACCACCGTTGTTGCTGCTGGCAGCCGTTATTTCAACTATTTTATAGACAAACCCTACACAACCCAGCCCCTCCCACACTAACCCTGCTAACCATTCACAACCTAGCCCCAGATCTCCCAGCCCCTCCAGTCCACGTATACGCAAACCCTAGAGACTTACCCTGCTAACCATTCGCAATCCATCCCCAGACCTCCCAGTCCCTCCCACACTATCCCTGCTAACCATTCGCAACCCATCCCCTGACCACCCAGCCCCTGCCATCTATATCGTCCAGCGATCGCGGCGGCGTATGTACCGGCGTATCACAACCGGGTCGTGATCGCATTTGCATCGTTACAATGCATTGATTATTGCTTGCTTACTAATAATTATTATTATTGTATTCACTGATAGGTATAATGATCCTGTTGCTGACAGAAATGTATGACATTGAATACGATGACGCAGTTCTGTATTATATTACACAGACGCTTCCACAATTTTAAATAATATTAATATTATTCTGAAAGTAAAGTTAATCTTACGACTTACATATAGTTCAGGCTGACATTAAATACAAAGGAGGCAATTTCATTTTGAGATGTTAAGTGTAAAACTCCATTGAGATCTGTGCTAAATAGGATACTATTATCAATTAAAGCCTATAGAATAATTATGATCCAGGCCGACCTTGAGTAGGAACATCCAATTACAGCAATAATCAGCTACATGCATGTATAATACAGACTCAATGGAGTTTTATACTTAACGTCGGCGTAAGTCATAAGTCTAAAATTGAACTTTATCTACGCACATACATGCATCTCTATGGAGATTTGTATACTTATATCGGTCAGAGTATTATGCCTAAAGTTGATAATTTCCAATTGACAGTGGTTTTAGACTTATGGTTTAGGCTGACGTTAAGTATAAAAATCCATTGAGGCTACTATAAACATCCACAGAAGTCTCAATGGACTTTTATACTTAACGTCGACCTAAACCATAAGTCTAAAAAAATGAATATAGATCTCTATGGAGATTTATACTTGATAGCGGCCAGAGAATTTAGTCTAAAGTTAATAATTTCCTATTTATAGTGATTTTAGACTTATGGTTTAGGCTGACATTAAGTATAAAAATCCATTGAGACTACTATAAACATCCACAGAAGTCTCAACGGACTTTTATACTTAACGTCGATCTGAACCATAAGTCTAAAAAAATGAATCTACATCTCTATGGAGATTTATACTTGATATCGTTAAGTCTAAAGTTAATAATTTCCTATTTACAGTATTTTAGACTTATGGTTTAAGCTGACGTTAAGTATAAAAATCCATTGAGGCTACTATAAACATCCACAGAAGTCTCAACGGACTTTTATACTTAACGTCGACCTGAACCATAAGTCTGAAAAAATGAATCTACATCTCTATGGAGATTTATACTTGATATCGTTAAGTCTAAAGTTAATAATTTCCTATTTACAGTGGTTTTAGACTTATGGTTTTGGCTGACGTTAAGTATAAAAATCCATTGAGGCTACTATAAACATCCACAGAAGTCTCAACGGACTTTTATACTTAACGTCGACCTGAACCATAAGTCTAAAAAAATGAATCTACATCTCTATGGAGATTTATACTTGATATCGTTAAGTCTAAAGTTAATAATTTCCTATTTACAGTATTTTAGACTTATGGTTTAAGCTCACGTTAAGTATAAAAATCCATTGAGGCTACTATAAACATCCACAGAAGTCTCAACGGACTTTTATACTTAACGTCGACCTGAACCATAAGCCTAAAAAATGAATCTACATCTCTATGGAGATTTATACTTGATATCGTTAAGTCTAAAGTTAATAATTTCCTATTTACAGTGGTTTTAGACTTATGGTTTTGGCTGACGTTAAGTATAAAAATCCATTGAGGCTACTATAAACATCCACAGAAGTCTCAACGGACTTTTATACTTAACGTCGACCTAAACCATAAGTCTAAAAAAATGAATATACATCTCTATGGAGATTTATACTTGATATCGGCCAGAGAATTAAGTCTAAAGTTAATAATTTCCTATTTACAGTGGTTTTAGACTTATGGTTTTGGCTGACGTTAAGTATAAAAATCCATTGAGGCTACTATAAACATCCACAGAAGTCTCAACGGACTTTTATACTTAACGTCGACCTAAACCATAAGTCTAAAAAACATCTCTATGGAGATTTATACTTGATATCAGCCAGAGAATTAAGTCTAAAGTTAATAATTTCCTATTTACAGTGTTTTAGACTTATGGTTTAGGCTGACGTTAAGTATAAAAATCCATTAAGGCTATCACTGTAAAAATAAACGTGTTATTTTAACACGCGTTCGCGTGTTAAATGAATGTCCTCTAAAATAGCACACTATACACGTGTGTCAAATTCAAGTGTGTTGATAAAGCACGCATGCTATCCCCTTGTATGTTAAACCAGCACGCATGCTCATGCCCTTGTATGTTAAACCAGCACGCATGCTCATACCCCTTGTATGTTTTTTTTTTTTGTTTATACTAATTTACTGCACAATATGCAGAAGACACACAAAGTAGCTATATAGCTAATTTAAATGCATGTCTACATAGAAATAAATGAGATTTAAAATATATGACATTGTAATAATATATAATACTAATTAATTTGTAAGTTTGATTGTTTCAGGTGGTGCTTAAAACCAGTAATGCTAGTACAGCTTGTCATACCTTCAGGAAGCGAATTCCACAAAGAGAGAGTTTTTGGATAGAAGGACTGTTGATATGCAGTAGTAGTTGCATGTGGTACGCAGACAGTGTTAGCGTTAATACCCCTGTTCCTGTAAGGGATCTTTCTTTGAATTATTGGAGGTTCCGGATAATATGTGAGCTTGTTGATAATCTTGTATAGGTGACCCAAACTTAGTGCTGATCTTCTCACTTTGAGTGTTGGTAGTCTGGCTTCCAATAGTAATTGTTCATAATTTGAACTCCATGACTTGAGACACATTTTCAAGGCAAATTTTTGAACGCTTTCTATAGCTTCAATTTCAGTCTTGTGATATGGATCCCACACAGGTGATGCATATTCAATGTGCGGTCTAATGATGGACAGATAGAGTTTGAGAAGGGTGCGGCTATCTGAGTGCTGGTAAAACTTCCTGTATACCATTCCCACCAATCTTCTGGTTTTGTTGCAGAGTGATGTAATGTGGGGTAGCCATGAAAGATTAGAAGTGATAGTCACTCCCAAATACTTATAGCTCTTCACTTGGTCAAGCTGACTTCCATTAAGGTACAGTGGGGGAGAAGGTATTAAATTTGAACGCTTTCTTGATATAACCATCATTCGACATTTATCAGTATTGAATTCAAGATGCTTGCTAGTTACAATTGCTCCAATCGAATCTACATCTCCCTGCAGTGCCGTATAATCACCCGGTGCCTTAATAACTCTATATAGTGCAATATCATCAGCAAACATGTTTATTTCACTTTCCGGTGAGACCACTGTGACAACATCATTAATATATGTAATAAAGAGTAATGGCCCTAACACACTGCCCTGTGGAACCCCCGATATTACTGGGAGAGTGCTCGACTTCTCACCTTCGACTGCAACAAACTGTGATCTATTTGATAGGTAGTCATGAAGCCATCTCAAAAGGTAAGGATTGAGGTTCATATGCTGCATCTGTCGTAGAAGTAATTGATGAGGTACCCGGTCAAAAGCCTTGCGTACATCAAAGAATATCACACAAATTTCATGCCCTTCATCAAGTGCTTGTGCCCAGTTATCAAATACTTTAATTAAAGCTGATACAGATGAACGGTGTGTCATAAATCCCCACTGGCGTGGTGAAATGGGAGCATAATTTGAGAGGTGAGCAAGAATGAGATCTCCAACATGTCTTTCAATTATTTTGGTCACAACAGGTAGTATTGATATGGGTCTATACCCACCTAGCGAGCTCTTACTTTTTCCTTTTGGGATTGGAACAACTCGGGCCAGTTTCCACTCTTTGGGGAATTTTCCTGTAGAGATGGACAGATTTATGAGCTTAGAGAGTAATAAAGCAATACTACTTGCAGTAGATTTCAACATTTTCGGCGATATTCCGTCACAGCCTGTTGACTTGGTCGCGTCGAGATTAGCCAATAAATCAAACACCGACTCCTCAGTAGATAATAGGTATTGAGGGCAGTATTCAGCTTCCAGTTCGAAAACAGACGAGCACTCAGACAGAACGGGACAATCGTTATTAAAACAGCTATAGAAGAATCGATTTAGCGCATTTGCCTTATCAATGCTTGAATCAATGCTTGTGCCCCTGTCCTCTAGTGTAGGTATTGTGGAGTCATTGTTATGGTTAAGAAGCTTCAGTAGTTTCCAAAATTCTTTTGTAGTTGCCTGATTTAGCTTAATGAAAAAGTTCCTCTTACTCTCACGCATAAGATAAACGACTCTGTTTCGCATTGTGTTATATTTACCACGGTTTGCAGGTGTACCGCTACGTTTCAGTCTACGATACAAGGAATCACGCTTTTGTATGGCTTTCTTGATGTCTTGGTTAAGCCATGGAAGATCCTTTTTCACCTTAACTATAGCATTAGGAATGCAGACTTCCATTACTTGCAGAAAATAGTTTTTCAGTGCAGACCAATACAGGTCCACATCACTCTCATTTAATAGGGACTCCCATTCAATTTCATCAAGTAACTCCATAGCTTTATCAAAATCTGCATAGTTGTATCGCCAAATCCTTCTTACATGTGGTTTGGGTGTACTCTTGCGTATTCTGGCTGACAGTTCAAGGTGGACTCCAAGGTGGTCCGAATTTGCCAATGGGGGAAGTGTTTCACACAACTGCACCATACCAAGGGATGAAACAAAGGCTAAATCAATGAGGGATGATGAATTACTAACAACTCTGGTAGGCTCAGATATGACTTGAGATAAATTGAATGATGACATGACTGACATAAGCTTATCATATAAATAAGTAGGGGGTGATAAAAAATTAATGTTAAAGTCGCCAATAATACAAAAATTTACAAAAATAATAGGATTTAGGTTGCACAAAGTAGAAAATAAAGTGTCAAGCAAAGAAATATTTGAATTTGGGGGGCGATAGAAAAGAGCAAGATAGAAATCCGGACTTGAAGATGTATACTTACAATTAGATAAAGAAATTACAATAAACTCAAACTCAGGGCTACCATTGAACATGGTGGAATGTGATAAGTATGTTGAAACATAAATAAGGATGCCACCACCATGTCTGGAGCGGTCCAGCCTAACAATTGTGTAGCCCTGAATACTGATTTCTACATCATCAATTGAACTGTCAAGCCATGTCTCAACCAAACATACAACACACGGTTTATACACAGAACAAATTACTCTTAAATTATCTATTTTAGGTAAAAGACTACGTACATTAAAATAAAATACACTTACATGACCTTTGTTTGCTATTATGGATTGGTTGATGCAGCGTTGCTCTCTCCTAAAAAAGAAGCTGCAGTAGCATTCACATGATTGGGTACAGAGATTGTTTGATCTAACTGATTGCTGGCATTTTTTGTAGATGTAGAACTATTTGCAGATGGATGGGCTGGATCTACCAGAGTAAGTGTTGCAGTTGTAGCAGTTGTAGTGGCATTACCAATCTCATCCTTTGTTGCATTCTCTTGTGACTGGGATTCATCTCCATTTGGCTGTTCCAAACTGGGTTCAGCAGCTACTTGAGTGATAGTGTTGTCACTGGGTTTAGTGCACTTCTCCAGCGCCCATGAGGTCTGTGTTTGGAGAGGCTCCCACTTTCTTTCGAGCTCACAAAGCGTGCTTTCTTCACCATACACTACAAACCACCAGTTTAACTTGCCAGTTCGGTCATTTGTGCGAGTCTTACGCCTGATTCTGAGCCCTTCTACTTTGCAGAATCGTGATACAGCATTCTCAACAGATTTGGTAGAGGCATGGATATATGTATTCCATACACGGCGTACTCCTTGGACTGGAACTCGCGCCATACGTTGACCTCTGCTGGCTGTAGTGCTAGCTGGGTTTCTAGCCTGGGAAACATGAGATAGCAGCCGATCTTGACCTCCTCTGGTAGGATGGTTAACACTAGTTTTCCGAGGTGGACGAGATGCAGCCGCGGCGTAAGTGCTGGAGGTAGCCTGCGGCGTTGTGCTTGGTCGAACAGCGAGCGCCGCCTTGGCTTCTGAGAGCTCTAACTTCAAACTCGCTATCTCTGATTGAAGCTGTTGTATGATGGATTGTGTCGTCTTGAGACTACACCATTCACATACGTAAGGGGTGCTGCTCTTTGAAAGCTTTTCAAAGTGTCCCTTTGTCACACCAGCACAATATCGGTGAACAGTACAACCACACTCCCCTTCACAAGTTAAAATGTCTTGCCCCTTGTCAAGGGTATCACAGCAAAGATCACAAGTAGCTTTCTTTTTGCCAGGCATTATTCCTTGTGACTGTTTACTATCACTTGAGAGCTTTGCAATTGACAGTTGAATCTCAAGAACCAGGGTGTATGTTAAACCAGCACGCATGCTCATACCCTTGTATGTTAAATTGACACAATATAAAAAGGTAAATTTAACACGTAAGTTATTATTACACATGATGACTTGTATACAAGAACTGAAATATGAATAAACACAAGAGCAAAAAACAATCAAGTGTGTATACACTGTATATACAGCGGAAAACAAACAAACAAATGGCGTCAAAGACATTTTGATTGTTCTCACTCTGCAATGGTCCACCCAACAGTTTGATAGAATCACCAATACTGATGACCTTGCACATTCATCTCGGTCAGAGTCTGATGATAATATAATTATGTTCACACCTATAAAAGAGAAAGAAAGGAGACCTATTAGCTAGCTAATATTAAAGACTGGATAACAATGCCATGCCAGCACTCATAGCTAATTATACAACACAGAGCCAACTTATACACACCTCGGGTAAGTGGTGTCCACATGACTTTTGCCCACTTCTGATAGTAGCTAGCTGATATATGTTCACACCTATAAAATGAAAAGAAAGGAGACCTCTGGATAACAATGCCATGCCAGCACTCATAGCCTAGTAATTATACAACACAGAGCCAACTTATACACACCTCGGGTAAGTGGTGTCCACGACTTTTGCCCACTTCTGATAGCTACCTGGAGCACATGAAAATAGTCACAGTAATAATTGTCATAGCTAGTTATACTAAGCTTTATCATGTATATATTATAGCTTACCTTTTTGTTCATATATGAACTTGCACTACAGAAACTCTCTCTATAAGCAAAAAGATATCAGGCTCAGTAACAAAAAAATATCGTTTATAGTGTCACGCCATTTTCTCACCTTTAAGTTGACTGTTGCTTGAAAGAGGACGTAAATTTAGATAGCTAAGTTGCCTTAGCACTGATACCGCTCTCCTCCAAGGTACATAGACAGCATCTTTCACTGCTAGCACCATGTCTTTACAGTTAAAAGCCAGCTTCAACCGCTTTTTTTGACTTGCAGCTGCCGTGTTCTATTCAAATTTGACTCTCTACTGAGCATGCTCATTAGAAAACGGTGCGCTTTAATTAGAATCGAGTGCGCTCGTCGGTACCGCGGTGCTGGATGCTATGAGCTTCATCCCAGTCTGCTGTTCAAGCCTTTGTCCCTTCTGCTGAAGTATATTTAGCATGACTACTGCTACTAGTATTAAAATTCCTCAAGTTTAGTAGCTAGAGTGTCGGAAGATTGGAAATCAGGCTATACCGTGAAGGAATTATTAGCTACTATACTTGAATCATTATACTGAGCCTCCACACAGTCTTATAAGCTGATTGGGCCCAGTGAACACTTGAATTATGAGTTGAACTTGACTCAATTAGACATTAACTGTTGCTGAGGTGGATTAAAATTAGTTTGCTTCGCTATAGTCTGCCATACAAACCCTTGAGACTAACCCTGCTAACCATATAGCTAGCTATATCCAAAACCCAGCCCCTGACCCCTCTCGTATATGGCGGGGGGACCATGCACAGTTGCTATGGACAGTCCGGGGGGACCGCTTATAGGGGGGACCATTTAAAGTATGACAGTCCCCAGGTCATTCACAGCAAGACTAGCTATTGCTTAGTGGGTAAGTTTGACACACTGAATGGGTACTACTAGTAACACACTGGTACATGCTTAGTGGGTTATTGTAACACACGGGTACATACTTAGTGGGTTATTATAACACACTGGTACATGCTTAGTGGGTTATTATAACACAGTGGCACATCTGCACGCATGTTAAATAGTGTTTTGCGTGCAATAGTAGCACACGTGTAGGTGCTAGTATGCTAATTTAACACACGTCGCACCATTTAGCACACATGCTACACGGTACATGCGTGTTACGGTAACACACTTGTTTTTACAGTGTACTATAAACATCCACAGAAGTCTCAACGGACTTTTATACTTAACGTCGACCTAAACCATAAGTCTAAAAAACATCTCTATGGAGATTTATACTTGATATCAGCCAGAGAATTAAGTCTAAAGTTAATAATTTCCTATTTACAGTGTTTTAGACTTATGGTTTAGGCTGACGTTAAGTATAAAAATCCATTGAGGCTACTATAAACATCCACAGAAGTCTCAACGGACTTTTATACTTAACGTCGACCAAAACCATAAGTCTAAAAAAATCAATCTACATCTCTATGGAGATTTATACTTGATATCGTTAAGTCTAAAGATAATAATTTCCTATTTACAGTGGTTTTAGACTTATGGTTTAGGCTGACGTTAAGTATAAAAATCCATTGAGGCTACTATAAACATAAACAGAAGTCTCAACGGATTTTTATACTTAATGTCGACCTAAACCATAAGTCTAAAAAAATCAATCTACATCTCTATGGAGATTTATACTTGATATCATTAAGTCTAAAGTTAATAATTTCCTATTTACAGTATTTTAGACTTACGGTTTAGGCTGACGTTAAGTATAAAATCCATTGAGGCTAGTATATAAACATCCACAGAAGTCTCAACGGACTTTTATACTTAACGTCGACCTAAACCATAAGTCTAAAAAATCAATCTACATCTCTATGGAGATTTATACTTGATATCGTTAAAGTCTAATGTTAAAAAAATGAATATACATCTCTATGGAGATTTATGCTTGATATCGGCCAGAGAATTAAGTCTAAAGTTAATAATTTCCTATTTACAGTGTTTTAGACTTATGGTTCAGGCAGACATTATAAGTATAAAACTCCGCTGCAACATATAAAATAGACTAAGAATTATGCTCCAGACTGACTATTTATACAGGTCTCAACATTAATTTTTATACTTAACATCTTTCTGAACCCTAAGTCTAAAATATGAATGATCAACTTTATATTGCCTTCATTAAGCTTTGAGATGTACGGTCATAGATAAATTTCAATTTTAGACTTATGGTAGCTACTGGCCAACATTACTGAGTATAAATATCCATTGACATTTCTGTAAACATCTACGGAAGTATCAAATTAATGGAGTTTTATACTTAAGGTTGATCTAAACCATACAGGGGAGCCAATGGCTGCGCCCTGCCTCTGCTCATACAACTCACCGTTGTGGCTGAAGTAGGTTGACTTCAGACAGAGCTGAAGTAGCTCTGCGATCCTCTCTGCTGGCAATGGGGTCAATTCCACCAACTTAAGTCCTCCTCCTCCTCCTCCTCCAGCTCATGGTAAAGAATAGCAGTACGTGGGAGCAGTGGCGTAGCTACACCAGGGCCTCCCAGGGCACAGGCCCAGGCCAAATTCCCAAGCGGCTTCGCCCAGGCTTTATCATTGCGCACCGGAAATGCGCAATCTTTTTTTTACATTCCGTTTCCGGTGTTTTAGACTTTACGTATTTTAGACTTAGTGGCGTAACACGCGCGCGGTGTTCAAAAATTTAGATCTGCCCGCGAACTTCAAACTTGGCTTTGATTCCGTGTGGTGCTGTTATGAAAACATCATATGAACCAGCTCGTTCAAGCGCTTATAGCGATGACTTAAGGTGAAGAATGGTCTACCAAAGGATGGTATTGGGATACACATTTGATCAGATTTCAAAAAATCTCGGGGTCGATAAATCAACTGCTCAAAGAACAGTAGCTCTTTTCAAAACCACTGGGAGTGTACATAAGAGACCCTATCCAAAAGAGAAGGCAGCAAGAAAGCTTACCCCACCTGCTCAAATGTTTGTTCTACACCTTGTTCTTCAAAACCCCGGAATTTATTTGCATGAAATCCAAAAAGAACTGGAAGTTACATTGCTGGTAGAGGTTAGCTTGTGCACCTTTTTACACAAGAGTGGTTTCACCCGTCAACGGATGAGAACAGTAGCTTTGCAACAAGATGCAATGCTGAGAGAGCAGTTTAGCTCAGAGGTCTCTGTTTATGCCACTGAGATGTTCGTCTTTGTAGACGAGACTGGGTCTGATGCTAGGAACAAGCAAAGAAGATATGGCTACAGTATCCGTGGAAAACCTGCCAAAAATTAAGCACTTTTGGTCAGAGGGGAACGTGTTTCTGAGTCAGCGATCGCATGCATGTCAGCTGGATTATTGGATGTGCGGACCTTTCAAGGTACAGCTACTGGGGAGGTATTCTACAATTTTGTGCAAACCCACCTCTTGCCACACTTGATGCCTTATAATGGCATTAATCCACATTCAGTGGTCGTTTTGGACAATTGTTCGATATATACACCACATTGCAGAGGTAAAGCAATCCATCTCTGAAGTAGGAGCACTAGCACTTTTCCTACCGCCATTATGATACTCCCCTGATCTCAATCCTATTGAGGAGCTCTTCTCGAAAGTAAAAACCACTCTTAAATCAGCTGAAGCTAACATGATGCATATCACAGATCTGCAGACACTACTACTCGCTAGTTTCACCCAAGTAACAGAGGAAGATTGTCAGGGATGGATTGAACATAGCGGAATATATACGTAGTTTTTATACATGCATATACAAACCAACCAGTTAGTTTATTTTACGTAGAAATGTGAGAATGTTTTGTTTTTGCTCCGCAAATTCTTTATCATCAATTATTCCATCATCATGGAGTTGCTGTACAACCCGGAGTTAATTATTCATAGTTTTTCATTCTCAGCTCCACTGTCTTTCCAGGGGACACTGCCGATACACTAGGACCGGACTCCACATGGGCACTGCGACACACCTGATTTTGACTGCTACCAGACATAGCTGATGCGAATGCAACAGCAGCTTCAGCCAAGGCTTCGGTTAGCGACTCCTTGCGTTTCTTGGTTTCAGGTTCTTTAAAGGCTGGAAGATCTGGTGGGTCTTCATAACTGCTGTGGTGTTCTGTGCAAATGCAACGAGCCCATAACCTAAGTCTTGGCGAATCCCATTTGGAACTATGCTTTTCTAGCAATTGTTTGTATACCTCTTCAACATCTCGTTCATTTTCTTCAATACTGTGCTTCTTGCTGGTTTCACTGTCTCGTTTTCGTTTACGTGCACTGTGTTCAACGGACGGACGGACAAAAATCGATTGCAGTAACCCTCCGCCTACGCTTTGCGGCGAGGGTTAATACGGTAGATATCATATTGTTATAAACTATCCCCATTTTGTATCATCATGCATTGCCAATATTATTGACTGATTTCAAGATTGAAGAGGATTGTATTATTAATAATTAATCAAAATAGGGAATATTTACAACATAGCTACCTTGAAAATACAAATGCAAAAAAAAATGGATTGATACAAGATGACTTAAGCTGATTTGTGACTAAATTGTCTCACAAACATGAATAATTTGTAGTAGTTTATGTCAAGATATATAAGAATGATATTAATAGTTCACTAGCTGATGTCAGAATCCCTGCATAGAAGTCAACAACATACAATATAACAGTAGTGCTCAGGTACACCAGAGGTACATACCTTAATTAATGGTCTTGGTGGTGAGCTGCTGACCACGTGGCTTGTATCTCAAGTAGACTAGTGGTTATGCTCAAGTAGTTTGTGGCTTATAAGATAATCTGAGTTTCGTTGACTGGTGATGTGGTTGAGGTATGTTCTGTGCATGTGAATATGAGAACTTCCTGTGCACATGCATTCACAGTAATTGGTATAATTTTCATAGCTTTTTAGCTCTCAATTCCACATACAACATCTCTAGAGTACCAAACTTGATCAGTACCTTTTTTCTTATGTCTATAACCATAATCTAGAGTGGTACAAACAGTAGGCATGGCATTGGTGACTTCTGTGCGTGTGAGGATGAGCATTTTGCGTGTACTGAATTATTAATCGATACTGTACACATCTTGTAGCTTTCTTGGTCTTATTTGTACACCCCACACTTTCTAAGTACCAAAATTAGATCAGTACCTTTGTTTTGATGTCTATATCTATAATCTAGAGAGGTGTAAATATTGGACATGGCATTGGTGACTTCTGTGTGTGTGTATTCTAAGGAATCTTCATGTGCATACAATGTATACATTCACTGTAATCGGTACAATTTTCATAGCTTTTTACGTAGCTCCAATTCTTTCCATATTATCTCTGAAGTTCCAAATTTCAACACTACCTTAGTCTTGATGTTAACAATCATACTTCTGAGTTTCGTCACTGGCGATGTGGTTGAGGCATGTTCTGCACATATGTGTGTATGAGAATTCCTATGCACACGCATGCATTCATGGCAATCGGTAAAATTTTCATAGTTATTTAGCTCACAATTCCACATACAACATCTCTGGAGTACCAGACTTGATTAGTACCTTTCTTTTTGTGTCTATAATCATAATCTGGAGTAGTGTAAACATTGGACATGGCGTTGGTGACTTCTGTGCGTGTGAGGATGAGCATTTGTGTGTATACTTCATGTTCATCGATACTGTACATATCTTGTAGCTTTTTGATCTCATTTGTACACCCCACACTTTCTGGGCACCAAAATCAGATCAGTTCCTTTGTTCTTGTGTCTATATTCATAATCTAGAGTGGTGTAAACAGTCACTGTGGTCATTGCACTGGTGACTTACTCTGCGTGTGTATTCTAGGAATTTCCCATATGCATGCATACATTCACAGCAATTAGTACACATTTTGTAGCTTTTTAGTTCGTATAATTAATTCTATATACATACAACTTCCTTGAAGTACCAAACTTGATCAGTACCATTGACTTGATGTTAACAATCGTCTTTCTGAGTTTTTTGACTGGCAATGTGTTTGAAGCATGTTCTGTAATTGTGAGTACGAGAATTTCCTATAGCTACAAGTGTAGCCAAAGGCAAAGAAAGATGCACAGTGCAACAGTAGCCTAATCCTCAGGTCAAGTACCATGATACAGTTGCTATAATATTCTGAATCAGTTAGAGATCTCGTCCAATATGGTCTCTACGGTTCTAAGACACCCTCAGGCCCTTAGTAGCACCCTTGATGCTCGCTTCGCTCGTGATGCTATATACCAGCCTAGGGCTTTCGGGTCTCTTAAAATGCTTAAAGACCTTGGACTCGGTCTCTAATTACTAGTACAACATCATAATAAGACTGTAACAGCAATCACTAGTTTACAGCCACAACTTGTGACCAAAATAATATTATTATGTGTAGTTCATCACTCATAACCCTTATATATACTCCTGGACCATGCAGCTATAATAATTATATGTCTCCAGTAATTTGTCAAGATACATACCTGGAAATTAGCTCCCAGATTTGTATATAACTATGAACTGCTAGAGGCTGTTTGCTGCATGTTGAACACTCAACTGAAGTTGGAGGCAGCCAGACTTTCTCTGCCTTTGGCTACACTTGTAGGTCTCTATGAAAACTTGTAGGTGACCGTCTCTATGAGAAATAGAGACCTCTGATGATCAGTGTCCAATCAGATCACAGTATGTGCTACAACTATATGGATGATGTGTGCGAGCACACTCAGACTGCATTATTATACCATAGTATAATAGCTGTAATAACATAGACAGTGTGATTAAATGGAAGCTCAATAAGTGTGATAATTAAATATAATATTATAGTGGCCTGGAAGGTCATATGAATGACCTTTTCGTCCCCTATATTTTCAGTGCTGGGACTCATCAGCAGGCTGCACTTATAGAGTCGAATAATTATTATCAATATTAGTCTTTGAATTTATGTTTGTGGTCGTCTTTTTTTAACCCTCGGCGCATGCGCCGTAGGGTTACTGTAGTCGTTTTGTGTGTCTGTCTGTCTGTCTGTCTTTCTGTCTGTCCAAGGGCTTATCGACCGCCGAAGGCGGGAGAGGGCATGTAACTACGTATATGTACTGTGTAACCATCAAAATTCAAACGCTCGGGCCGGATATACTATAAATAGTTTGTAACTATTCGGAGTTATACGATGTGAGGGAAGATTTACGGAGTTAACGTTAGGGGGTGTGGTTATTCTGGCAACGTGACAAGGCAGAGCTAGCTGGAGATGTTGAGCAGGAGTCAGGGCCACCGTAGGAGTCCTTTAGTTTCCACTCCGTCGCCTTTACGTGTGGCCTCTGGACGAGTTGTTAAGAAATATCAACGAATTCGAGCGCGATCATCACCTCAGTGACAATGTACGAAGGAGATCGTTCGCTAAGATCAGCGGTACATTCCAGAGTAGTGCGATGTCAACGACGGGCCACGAAGACGACTGTGAGATCGTGGCTACTGCCTTCAGGCTTCACCTCTAGAGTGCTGCATTTCGATCTAGCTACGTCCTAGAGAGCCATATGGCTCTAGATCAGAGACCGCAGACCGCGGTACCAATTACTGGGCTGGGCCAGACTGGTATTCTGCGCGTGCGCATAGATGCGGCGCCGGTAGGGCGCTTATATCCGGTTTGCGGTAATTACTAAATGGGCTATTCCAGTTAATAAGGATACACCCCCATGGAAGAACACTAATTAGTCTTCAGGGGTTTTTATTTGGAGAATCTAATTTCTGTCTTATGGGCTCAAAATAACATTTAATAATTTGTCTGATGGGTATCTTAAATTAGATTAATAATTTGTCTGATGGGTAGATGGGTATTTTAAAGAAGTGAGGGAGAATCAAATCATACAATTAATTATTAATAATCAGGGATTCCCCCAGAATAGAATCCAAACCGGGTGCTTAATGATATTCATAGGGTTTTAATTAAGTTGTGGCTTTAAACTCCACCCATTTCTTTGATGTTTATCCAATTAGCCCAAAGTCAAACCGGGTGGCCCACCCTGATTCAGGTATGCTGGGGGAAACACTGAATAATAATAACCAAATAATTTACTCATCAGCCTTAAATTACATATACATCTCAGATGCTCCCACAACCATGGTATCACAGTGCTATATTATTATAGTATACAGTGCATGGAACCCCTCTATAAGGACATCCCTGAAATGATGAAACCTCCCTTAATCAGGACACCATGCATGGTTCCAGCAACGTATAGCTAGAAAGGTGCCACCCCAGAAATGAGAACACTTTTGATCAGGACACCTTATTAAGCTGTCCCAATTCGGAATATACAGAGAATTCTACTCCACTGTAGAAGTATTGAACCACACTATCACATATATCCTAGCTCTAGAGTATGTCTGTGCATACCAGGATAAATATAGGATAAACAAAAGGGGTCAGATATAGCTACCCGTTCAGACTAATCGTGACCTGCTCTGAGAAAAGGCACCACTCGGGATATTTCATAAAAAATGAGTTTTTAGCAAGGATTGATCTGTGTGTGCTGAATCCAATGGTGCAAGTTTCATAAAAATTTATATTGATCACAAGTGGAATCATGACCATTTTTATACACACAGATAGATATAATATTCGATTTTCGGAAAATGCGTATATTTAATTAAATTTTGTATTAAATTGTATGTGTCCGAGAAATTGTTTGCGCCCTTAACGATAGTTTACATTTGCAACTATATAAACATAGCATATCAATATGTATATGAAGCCAAAATCCTATAGTTTCTGGTAAAGTAAAAAAAATGAAATTTTATCCCGAGTGGTCCCTTTTCTCAGAGCGGTTCACAATTATTTGGATACATACTGATACACAGCCTAGCTTTAATTTACATCATGATTTTGGTTTTATAATTTATCCCTAAAGATATAGATCGACCCCCTAGGGACATAATTTATATTATTGTCGACTTAGCTAATAATTATCCCTATGGAGAATTACGTAATACCGTAGAGCTGGAAAATTTGGCAGGGAATAAAATTGGGTGGGTTGATGGTATGCCTCTAAATTAAATTCTGATCTGCATGCATGTAATATATGTACACATAATAACAAGAGAGTATAAGATAATAATATTATAGCGATACCATACCATAACTGCCAATTTAAAATCAATTTAAAGTGCTGAATAGTGTGAAATGCGCCATTGGGACCCAAATTGCCTAACTTATGTGACTGCCAATATTTTCACCTATATGGTATTAATTTAATCCAAGCTATCCTTCAAACAAACTCTCCCCATTACCATAATAATTAATGATAAGTATGTGCTCAAGTATTGTCATAGGGCTTACTTGGGCCAGTGCTCATTCTGTTTGTCATGGACTAGCTATGTCAATCATGTTTATTTGCATAATATTATGATTTTTTCTAGGGGTTATGACTCTGTATGCGCATGGTGTGCGTATACACATACATGTGCATAACTATAGCAGTTGAGCCTTGCCATATTTCTCTAGTTTCTGTATTGTAATGTTTTAGAGATGCTACTTGTTGAGCTCAAAAACTCCAGAAGATTTTTTAAAATTTACCTAATATTATGCCACTTGTCGAGAGGTGAATAGTGAGGTACTGTTTATTATAATAATATTATAATTAGCTATCTTTGTTGTGACAGCTAAATATGCAGTGGCGTGTCCAGAATTTGAAGGAGGGAGGTGCTAAATTTTAGGCCACGGCGCCCAAAACGTTGCTTACAAAGCGAATTTTAAGTTCATTGTTGGTTCTGGCTACCAGTTGTTGATTATCAGCATAAAGAGTTGCCACTGAGCTACTGATCTGGTTGTTGTGCCAGAGCTGAGGGGGGTGCTCGAGCACCCGGAGCCCCCCCTCGGACACGCCACTGATATGTTTCATACAATTGCAAGTGTGAACTAGCTATAATAAACTCGAGGACAGGTGTTAGCAACAGCAAGAAAGTATAGTGATCATTACTCATGTATAAACCAGTGCCCCCCTCCTCTGTATGCAACTCTGACCCCTTAGAAACGAGCCAGGCTTCCCCTTCAGAATACCAGTATGTAAGTTTAGGTAAATAGCATATACTAATAGGCCATATTCACAATAACATTCTATTATCTCCACTAGTATATCACAGGGAGAATGGCACTGTTGGTATGCTAGTAAGATAGAGCTATCAGGAATTATATATGGCTGAGGACTCATACCCCCCCAGTAATAGAAAATAAACAAGGAGGAGCTAGAGGGTCTGGCTGGTGTACTACTAAAGTATCCACAAAGAGAGGGAAGGGGTACGTGGTGAATGAAGCTGGCCAACAGCAGTACTTGATCTATACTTTCCTGAGGCTCCAGCTCAATTCAGGATCATGCAGTGTGTGCAATGGAGTTAGTGATTGTGTATGTGAAGCTCAGGGTGGTCTTCACCACAGATGGAGTGATGCAGCCCTAGCGGTGCACATAATTAGTCTGTTTGGGTTAACACCTTCCTTATAAGGAAAGTGTGAATGTCACTATGTACACACCTGTCCACTGCTGCATAAAAGTTACTGCTTTGAGTTTGCAAAGCTCACTGGTAACCTATTATATGCTCCAATCTCATCATACTCTTAAACACATTCCCCAAATTTATATGACATACAATGTACTCAGACAGCATTCACTCTCAAACTCAGAGCTTCAAAGGTCACACTCTATTGTAATACCCTAATCACATCACACATACCCTAATCACATAGCACTTAAAAACAACTCATACATACCCTAATCACTTCACACATACATAATATTATCATATCATACCCTAATCACATCACACTCTCAAATAATTAACTAGTATACATATAATAGTTATCTGCCAGTAATTGGGGTGCATGAGATGCATGGTCGGATGTACCACAATTACTGGCAGAATGCATCTCATGCACCCCAATTACTGGCAGATAACTATTTTATTGGTAGTTGACCTCTGTTCATCATTGGCCTACTTTATGATGATTCAACCCCTTCCCATAGCCGGCAAATTGCCTATAAAAACTTTGGTTGCTAAGCAACTATCAACAAATATCCATACACTCTAATACCTCCAAACTATTCATAAACATACCCAATTAAACTATCACTTCATTGACTCATACACAGTGTTCCCCCTAAAACTAGGTAATCGAGGTAAATACCGCGTTTAGATTCCAGAATACCGAGTTAAAGTTTCGGAGCACTGTATTACAGACTATTGTAATACCTCACCAAGAAAACACGAACATCAGTATTTTACCTACTTAAGAAAATTTCCTGGGGGGAACACTGCTCATACACATACCCATTCCATCATTGATCAATATAATAATAATACAATGTACCCTAATCACCTCAATCGCAATTGAGTATTATCAATCACATCACACATACTCATATATACCCTCATAATCCATAATACATACCTAGCCTAATAATCACATCAAATTAATACCCTAATATCATACAGCTCAAACACATAATTGCCAAGGTAAATAGTGGCAGAATATTCTCCAATACAGAGATTAGAGTCTCAAACAGGTTCATGTTAGTGTACACAGTGACACTGTGCTCAATATAAAAGAATTAATAGGTACTAATTAAATTCCTATGTCAAGGTCAGTTATATGGCAGCCATTGTCTTGTATTGGCCTGCCTGCCATATAACTATAACTTATTGTATCCCCTCACACACTCATTGACAAGTAACATAACACCACATACCCACTTAGATACATAATACCACATACAATCTCCATAATAATAGTTATTATTATTATGGACTATACAGTACACAGTACGTAGTTGACCATCGCCTAGCAACAGAAGTTCTTATAGGCAAATTACTGGATACCAGAGGGGTATTGGTGATCATAGGGTAGCATAGGTGGCGGAACCAGGGGGGGCATCAGGGGCATGTGCCCCCCTTGCATGATAGTCCTTTAATAGATCCCTATTGTGGTAGACATGTGACACATCCACTGCGTCTCTCCCCCCGTCATCCTCTGCCACTGGGTAGGCCAATGATGAGAGGAGTCATGAGAAACTTAACTAGTACGTTGTATGCAAGACCTTACCTGGGGTGTATTCGATCATGCATCTTGTGCACCCCAATTAAGGTCTTGTATAGCTTACAATCCACCAGTCATGCTGTTCTATATTATTGTAATATACTTAATGCATTAATTCTCTTGGCTGTGCCACGGACACATTCAATTCTTCAATAGTAATCCCCTACCGTTTTTGCAGTGGTTCCCTTCAAGCACAGTATCAATTACCTTATTGTTTCTGCTAATTAAAGGGTAATACCCCAGACATCATCCATTTAGCAGCTCCCTATCGACACTACCTCTCAGTGCCCTATGGACACTGTAATGTCAATTCAAAAATGCTTGAGATAATAATCATATTATTATGGAATAAAATAATAGCCATCATTGCTAATTTCACCTGTGAAGGAAGTATATTAATATTATTATAATTAGTCCGGAAGGTATCCAGTGTATTCATTATGACGTCTTGGGGGTTCAATTAATTATAAGTTGTCATCAGGGTACAATTAATGTACCCATAATTAGTCCAGAGGGTACCCAGTGTAGTCATTATGACGTCTTGGGGGGGGGGGGGGGGGGGGGAAGTGGCTTTAATTAAGTTGTCATAAGGGTAAATGTATAATATATACCCATAATTAGTCCGGAGGGTACCCAGTGTATTCATAATGACGTCTTGAGGGGTGAAGTGGCTTCAATTAAATTGTCATCAGGGTAAGTGTGCCCATAAATTAGTCTTGAGGGTGTTTAGGTGGTTTTAATTATTGTCATGGGGGGAAACGTGATAGTGTTCTTCCATGGGGGTGTATCTTTATTAACTGGAATAGCCCAATATAGACACGGTTTGAATTTTGATAGGTCACGTAGTTACATGCCCTCTCCCGCCTTCGGCGGTCGATAAGCCCTTGGTCTGTCTGTAAACTCGCTAACTGCTACATACCTCGTTTGCGAGCTTCAAGGACGGTGTTATATGATTCTTTATGGCATTTCAAACGCATGTATTGTGTGGATTTCGCTGAAAACGCTTCGTTCTCCAGTTCTGGTGGCATTTGCCGATTCTAAGCTTCTTGACTTTGCCCGAGCTAGCAATAACGTATAAATAGGTTGCGCGCTATATACGGTATGTACGTCAATTAACCCTCAGCGCATGCGCGGTTACATCATCGCCGCTCAGTCCACTTGACGATCGTGGGATGACAGTGGCCTCTTTTCAACGCTTAGCTGCCTGTATTCTTGTGGTACCTCTGGCTTGTATGCATGCATGGCATTACTGTAACAGTGCTTGAACCCAAGTGAGTTGCAATAATATTGGACGTGCAATATTGCTCACTGTACTTCAGTCTTGTGCCAATGCGCATGCTTTGCATCATAGTCCTTCAAGTTAAGATGTAGCTATATTATACCTAAGTCCCCAAGAATTGAAGGTTAGGCTACAGTGACAGAAGTTGAGTTGATGTCGACACCACAGCGTGGAGTTTGATGCAACACACTAGGGTTGTTGCTGCTATGAGCCGTTGAACCTTGAATAACACTGCTGTGCAAGTAGCTATAACATTAGCCTCATCCCTATCTCACCCCGGCCCCAGTCCTTTAGCTACCCCCTTTTCTGCATGCAACTGTTGAAGCATATAGCTAATGCCATGCAACGCGCCGAGGGTTTTGTGCTCGAGAGAACTCTAGTTTAAATCAGGTAATCATCTGATTCAGTCAACATAGCATAATATTATTATTATTATTACATAATAGCACCCACATACTGTTACTATACTAACCAAATTGCATGGGTGTGCTTTCACTATAATTAATTTCAAATTCAGAAAAGCACTGGCAGCAATTGCAAGCTGGAAGATTACATGTAATTAGTCTCAGCCTTTGAGCTACTTTCGTAGAGTATAAGAGGTCGGAAAATCATCTGATTACTAGGCTAGCTGTTCAAGTATGCATGCAGCCAATAAATTTCTGGTACAGTTAATAAGTGTTCGCTGGACTTTGAGCTATATTGTGGAGAAAGAGTGGTCGACTGAATTCAGCATTTTGCACGCTGCTAATGACTATCTGATCCAATGAAAATGCTTATGCGCACTGGGTAATGAAGGCATAAATTATATAGGCTTAATAAGCTTTGGTGCAGAATATTAGATTCCCAAAATATCCCTAATAATGCTTCAGAAGTGTAGTTCAGGCATTGTGACAAATATCAATTGGAACAGCTACTTGCAATTGCGTGCTCTATATAGGATAAGCCATTTGATGCCTATGATATGCTAGTATAATTCTCAAATGTTTAAAATTATACGCCGGCCTACCCCTACCTACAATCTAGGCTAGAGATAACTATTGAGGCTAATAATGGTTGACTGAGTAGCTGTGGGTTGTCATGTGGCTTATAATTATTATGTAGAATTATGGATAGTTACCAGGAAAGATATGCAGGGTTTCATTTTGTTTGCGGGAGATGTGGACGTGAAAAATTTCACACACTGTATCCCCCGGCCCTCCCCCCATTAATCATTCATGTCAATTCAGATGTGTTTTGGGATGTCACTGACTTGGAGGTATTACGTGATTATACTCTTAATTAGCTATAAACTAAGGGATTACTACATGCATGATCCATGGGTGGGTTACCACGCCCAATTTTGTAACCACTCCTACTTATTATTAGATTGCCACCCTAGCAGGTGGTATTATAAATAAATTAAATAATAAGGTGGCTCGTCGACGTCCTTATTTGCAAAAATGGTATTACCAAGGGCTTATACGCCCTTGATTGTATATAGTTCCTCCCCCTCCCCCCCATTATCTACACTCTTGTGATACCTCTCCTTTTCCTTTATTCTTTCATTCTTTCTTCCTGTTTGGGTGGGAGGAGGGGGAAGCTGGAAGTTTTGATGGAGAAGCTTCCCCCCACATATCTGTAGTGACATGATGTTGGAGTTTTGTTGAGTGCACGTGCATGATCTGTATAAGGTAATACATAATTATGCAAGAATGAGATATAACGTTGATATAGTAAGAATATTATTTCTCTGTCTGTGATACGGACACCTAGTTCATGTATTATAGCTGACTATAGTTTTAGGCTCCCTTGTAGGTAATTGAACGAGTCTGGTAGTGTAAGCCACATTCCTAATGGCATAATCTCAAGTACAATAATAATTAACCTCAAGACCATGCACGTTTATTTAATTATAGCTTAATATGAACTCAATAATACTAAATTAAAGCTTATAATATCCAACAATTTTCAACAATTGTCATAATTAATCATAATTTTAAAATTAATCAATTTTTCTTTATCTGTTAGTGTGTATATATTATACTAAGGCACAGTTGGATCATGAATGGTCTGGACACATCCATTCTTCATCAGTTGGAGGGATTTCTACGTTTGCACACTTAGTGTGCCACCACTTGCTACACCCTTCATAATCACACATTATCCACTCCTCCCCAGCATCTTTCTTTGATCCACAGATCACAGAGCAGCTAGGACAAACCGTCTTCTCTGCATAATGAAAATTATCATGATTCTGATTATACATTGATTATTATTAACTTACTTTGTTTTTTTGAAGCTGTGGCTTGCCGTTTCTTCTTTCCTATAATAATATTGCAGTTATGGCTTGAATATGAGAGCTACTCTGGCAAATTTACAATTACATGCAATGTGACAATAATGCATACTGCTTATAGTATTATGAGCACTAAAATTAATACTCATAAATGACATATTAAGCAATAATAGTACCTTTGATAGGCTTCTTAGACTTCATTTGCCGAGCTTTTGGCTTAGTCACTAAAATTGAAAATAGTAAGTGCTTATTATGCCCTATGTATGGATCCAGTGTGCTATAGCTATTATAGATTTCTATTATTGTTACCGTAATACCTTTAGGCTCCTTAGCAACAGATTGATTGGGTTTATCACTGCCTTTATTCACTCCTAATTAAATTTTGAATGTGGTTAATTTCCGCATAATAGCTATTGTATAATCCTTACCGCTCATAAAATCACCAGTAAGAGTTTTCAAGAATGCTTGTTCTCCTGAAGCACATAAAACCATACTTCACTACTATTAGGAGGTCACACATAATAATTATTAACCAACTCTTGAGGTTTTATGCCCAATGGGGTGCCAAACGGGACTAAAAGCCACTTACACCTTGTCTGCCATCTTTTTTAGTGGATATATGTGACCTGCTCTAGGAAAAGGGACCGTTCAGCATAAATTCATTTTCTAATAATGGCCAAAATGTGAAAAATCAGTTTTCCTTCAATTTTTGGTTTTTTATTCTCAAAAATTGAAGGTTTTGGCTTTTTTTTATATACTGTGTTCATACACTTGTATGAAATAAAATATAGCTATGGGCGCAATTAATACCTCCGATATATGCAACTTCATACAAAATTTAATTAAAAAAACGCCTATTTCCCAAAACGACTCTATCTACCCGATTGTATAAAAATGGTCATAACTTCACTTGTGATCAATATTTTTCTTTGAAACTTGCACCATTGTACCTGTTTTGTTGTTATTTTTTTTTTTGATATGGTTTACTCCGAAAGCCTTACTGGAATTTTTTAGTTTATTCAGAAGTCTCTGTTTAGGGTCATTGATGACCAGGTGTCACTGTCATGCCTTGCAAAACTCACCAAAAATCTTTCAGCTGTTTGACCAATATCACATTCTCAGGCTTACATTTTTTAACATGCTGCTATACTGTGATACATTCACTTTCCACATGTTGCTCTTATCATACTTACAGTTTTTAGTTTATTTATCCTATCATGCTATTACTGTACTTTTTGCACTCTTTTTGATTTCTGAATCATTATTAAAATTTTGACTTACAATGTACTTTCAGCCAAACAAGATGATTGCATGGTTGTACCTAACAGTAAGAATGTACTCCTAGTAGGGTGAAACATAACACTTTTTGGGGTGTTAAGCAGAATATTATGGGTGTTAAACAGGATTTACTGGGGTGTTAAACAAACCTCCTAGGGTGTTGTGCTACTCTCTGCAAGGACCTCTAGCATAATGGTAGGTAGATCTCCCCAAAAGGTGTGCATATAATACACCCCACTTTTAACAGTGTACTGCAAACTGTTCCTATACAGTTGCAGATGATTAAGCCTTAATTACATGGTTTTTGTCCCGGCTACTTTTCAATTTATGAATCTGCTGTAATAATAGTATTATATTATAGTAAGCCCATGCATGGTGTTATCATAACCAGTTATATATTCCGTGGACTATTTTGCTATCTAAGTGAGCAATACATAATAGTTATCTGACAGTAATTGGGATGCATGAGATGCATGCATGGTCAAATGCACTCCAATTACTGTCAGATAACTATTTTGTTGGTAATTGACCTCTATTCATCATTGGCCTACTTTATAATGACCTAACCCCTTCCAATAGCTGGCAAATTGCCTATAAATACTTTGGTTGCTAGGCAACTACCAACAAATGTACACACAAGTGAGTCAGCCCATAATAATTTAATTTATTGTGCGGCATATTATTATTATGATTCCTACAATAATCATTGTATAATAATTATGCTTAATAGCTTATTAATTAATAGACTTAGAGGATCCGGAGCATGCTATAATTTTATTAGCATATACTGAGCTAATTATGATAATAATTATTATTATGCATGCACAATATGATTGTAGGTCAGAGTCACCATGCCAGGTATTCCTCATCATCATCAACTGGCTGTTAGCAATATATAGGGAAGCCAAAGATTCAGTTCTCCCAAGAGTAGTGCTAGCCTATGACAACATGTGTAATCTGTGTAGATTAAGAATCACCAAATCGCCACTCCCGTTACCACCACCACTAGATAAGCTATGGGAGAATGTCGACAAAATTATAGACAAATTTCATCTATCGAATCATGTTAGTCAAGATTGTCAAAGAAGATTTTCACCAGACAAAATCAAGCAAGAGAATAGATACTTTAACACTCAAGCTGGCGAGCAAACATTTGTGTGGGTATCAAGGTTCAGGCACATATTGTGTGCCATGAACAAGACACACTTGTTTTATTCACATAGGATGGTTAGGAGGAGAAATAAAATTAATATACAAGTAAATGCTACAAACACCAGAGAAAGCCTGTCTTACCTAATGTTACTAGTGGTTCTAATATTAATTGACTGACTATGCACAGTAATAATTTAATTTACTGTATAGTATATTAATTTCTTGTACTACAGTGTGTGGGTGCATCAAAGGCACCGCCTAGAGTTTATCTAACATAGACCACCAAGGTGTAGTCTAACTGCCAATTAGGGCAGTTATACTATGCTTAGTCAGCAATAGATGGTAGTTAAACTACAGCTGTAGTACAAGCCAGACAAACTACACACTACTGAGGTTATCACACATACACTCGGTGGTTATGCAAATAGACACCTCGGCTCCGCCTCGGTGTCTATTTACACAACCACCTCGTGTATGTGTGATAACCTCAGTAGTGTGTAGTTTATCTATAACATGTAAAATTAAAGTTTATTATGAATTTCATTTTGAGTTAAAAGCAAGGTACATCGACTGTGATAATACTATACACAAGAAAATTACAATCATTAATAATTGTAAAGTGCATGGCACACCTATAATTATTATAGGGGCAGTTGAAGGTCATTATCTAACATCCCATGCATGCATAGTTACATAAGAATAAAAATTAACTGTTACTATATTATTATAGTATTATGGCAATTATGCACTCATTAATTGCATGATCCATGACCATAAAATTAGAGTATTTATAATAATATATTATTATAATACAACAAGCAAGAGAAAAACACAGACAACATCAAATTAAAAATTATTATTCTCTAATAATAATAATATTATTAAATTTTGTCTTAGATAGTGCAACTAAACAGTGTTCAGAGAATTCATGTCTTGGATTTCTCAATCAATATCACTACAAGATAGAGAAGATCTAAGTTACATGAAAATACTAAGACCAATAAATCAGCCCCTCTGGAAACACCCCTTTGATAAAATTAATGATAATAATACTATGTGACCAGCTATGAGAAAAGGGAAGTTTAGTCTATGACAATCAACAAAGTAATGAGCCCCTCCAGACCCCTGCTCCTTTTCTAATCATTCTCTGATGATAAATAATATTAATACTGTATAGCCAAAAATATTGGTTGGAATTAAATTTGACAGTTGAGCCCAAAATCACTATTTGAACAATAATAATTTGCGGATTTAAATTTGGCGGTTTGGTACGGGATCGCCATATGTATTATATGCGAGTAGGAAATTTGGCGGATTTTAATTTGGCAGCTGTAATATAGACCGCCAAATTTAATTCCCCGCCAAGTTTTCCGGCTATACGGTACTACATGGCATTATAGTTGCAGGCAATGACAAAATATTGTAGCTTCCTTTTATACCCACTTTCAATGTTGCATCTGTAGAAAAGGGTCAAGGATTGACTGCTCGAGTACTGGGGTTAATGGCTCACAGCAATAACAACCTTGGCAGTCTTCTCCCAAGGGAAATTTTAAGGCATAATAGTAGGGCATAGTTTGGGGGGAGACTGTGGCCACATAAAAGCTTATGGATTAGCACTATTCCCACATCAAAGAGAATTCTGAACTGAAGGCTTGTCAGCGACATGCAGACATGCTTTAGGTATGCTGGGGAGAACACTGCTTCTAGTTGGTGTGTCATATCAAATTCCACACTCAAGGCAGTGCCTATATTGGGGACAATGACTATCATGCCGGCCAAGTCAAGCACTACCATGCACTGTGCTCCTATCAGTGATGAGATATAGTTGTCTCGTTGGATTTATAGCTAACCATACATACCCTTCGAGTTGAAAATAAGCCACCAAAAGAAAGCATTCAATTATTGTAACTGTGCCTATTGCGCATGTGTTATTACGTACATAGCTAGTGACACACAACGTTCTTATTTACCATATTTTGCCGGGATTATTTCCGTTCAAAAATTATTCAAATTTTAAATTTTCATGCAAAGTAATTTTCGTACGCAGTGACCCCTTACCGTATACATTAATATTATGAATACGCATACATTTACATTTCGTATTTCATTTGGGTTGTGACATACGAAAATAAAACAATGACGGAAATAACTGAAAATACGGTATGCGTAGTCATGCTGTCGCTAGCCCAAGAAGCTTCTCTTTATCTTATCTAATACAAGGGCGAGTTTATGTGCCGTGAACACGCGTCTATATATAATTTCTGGTGCATGAATCTTGTGAAATATAATATTATATAATAATTAGCTATTTATACCAGTAGGGCTGAGCAGGGAGTTTCTGATCCAATCTCGTTAATAATTATTGTTGGTGGGCTATCGATGAATCGCACATAGCGCAGCTAATAATATAATATATTTTTTATATGACCAATTATTCTGCATGTACTATAATAATATTATTATTTATTGAAGAAAAAAAAAATCAAAGTATAATTAATCAGATTGATTTAGCTCAGAAATTGCATGTAGAATCACCATAGTAATGGATGCAATGATTATGAGGATGTGCACTAATAGTAAGTGATTTCACGTTCAAAAATGAATTAGCTAGCTATTCGCATAGTCTCGCTTCCTTGTCTGGAAAGGATACCTCGGTAGTTTCATCATCGTCAAAGAACTGGACAACTCACTTCCCAGTATTAAAATTAAACGATGATAGCCACCCAGATTCCATCGGAATACAATACTTCAACTACTTTCCTTTTTTCTCCATCATTCTCTTTCACTTTTTTGGAAGGAGGAGGGGATTCAAAATTATCGTCACTGTCCAGCAAAGGAGTTGTAAAGTGCTCATTCTTGTCTGGGGGCCCGAATTTTGCACTCTTGTCAGTAACACCTTGTTTGCCTTTTATTCTTTTGGAACATTTGTAGGTGCTTGGGCCGAATCCACCACTGCACCCAGGACTAGGCTGCTGTCCAATCACAGTCTTGGTCTACAACAGTAAAATGTTCATCTGATAGGGGCAAATTCAGATACTTAAGGGATGATATAGGTGCTTCAGCTTGCAAAACATCAAACAACCTTAATACATCATCTTTATTCTTGACCGACATCACTTGTTTAGCAATTGTGCAAAATGCTTCCTTAGCCAACAATCTATTATTTATATGTACATGGCTATTAACCTTTTCAGCAACATGTTGATAGGACCATGTCCAATGAACATTACATCCTTTTAGAACACTATCTGCTATTTTATCACCTACAACTTCTCGGAGTCCTTTTGTTTCTGTATCACTCCAGTCAACTATAATGCCCTTCAGAGTATCACCTACGTTAAACTTCGGATGATCTTTGCGACAATAATGAAACATGAGCTCAAATGCCTTTTTGTAGAAGTTTGTATCTTCCTTGTTACCTCTCATCCGAGCAACAACAGCCCACTTCATTGTATTATATAATAATCAAACACGGTTGCATTAAACAAGTAAATCAGCTCTGAATTTTCATTGTAGGTATAGTATCAGTTTCTAAAAATTCTGCTTCAGAGAGAAGCTTACTCATTAGTGGACTCATTATGAATTGATAGGAAAAATTGGGAGATATTCCATAATCCCTCATGTATGGTCGTCCTATTTCATGATACCTTCTAGAAACTGTAATTGAACCTTCAATTTGACTGTCCTTGTTATCGATTTTGTCTGCTATTTTTTCCATTTCCGATATTACATGCACTCCTCTTGAAGTCAATCCACTTTCCTTCAATGCTTTCTTCCTATGATAATCTAGTCTTCCGTAACTACTTTCAGCAATGTCAGCTGATCCAGGTCTATATCCAATTCCCTGGCCACATGCAATCTGATATGTTGTTAAATAGGGATTGTCTTCTATTGTTTTCTCCAGATCAGAACAAATTTTCTTCGGGAGTTTATGGTTCAAGCTAGAACTAATTGGATGATTATGTAGGTTTTTTTGAGAACAAACTTCTGAAGAACGAATTATTCCCCCAATCCACCTTCGTTTATCCTCCAAGGGGTAGTCACTTATATACGCTTAGTGTTACCATTTATGACCGGGATCAAAATGAAATCAAACGATCAAGGCCGATTTTAGTGCAGGATCAAGCGATCAAAGTCATTTTTAGCTAGTGGATATGACGACCATTACCTGAAACGTCATTTTACATCACCAGGATCAAGCGATCAAGGGCCGAAAATCAAGCGATCAAGGCCGATTTTGTCGATCAAACTATTTTGATCGCGGTCACAAATGGTAACACAGGGCATATATATATGACCACCCCTTGTCCTCTGATGATTATATTTTTATATTCAAATTTTTATCAATTTCTAGGCCCGTATTCATATACCCATGATCTGGTTTCGAGATGAATACACCCTTCCCAATTGTACTTCCGTCGTGCTAGCAGACGACTGAAGTGAAGAATCACGACACTGACGTGATCAGAGAGTCTTCTTGGGATCAAGTGGCAAGAACGGCACCGCGAAATTTTTTTAACCATAGAAGATACCGAGACTAAAAACCCTGTCACAATAGCACGCGAAAATTTGGGTGCCGTTTATGCCACTTGGCCTTTGCACTCATCACTTTTTTACAGCTCTATAATTTTATTACACTAAGTTGACAATGATCAGCTGTGACTTGTCCGACTTGCATAGCTACGTACGTACAAATAGTGTTTGGTTTTGGTCACATGACCGCTCACGTACTGTATATATAGGCGTATAGTCTCGTGCCCAGACCCCACCCTATTAGTAATCGGTAATTACATGCGGCTAGGCTCGATCACGGCGTAGTGTGCGCTTAGCATAGTTTTGCAGCGAGCTACAGATAAGATGTGCCTGGCCTTTGAAACTGTACCATGCTCTTGATGAGATTAAAAACGATAAATCGGAGTGATGATACTTTCCATATCATGTCACGAACATTCATAATCATGCATAGTCTTGATGATCAAACAAAATTTATATATGTATGAAATGGATTTGCTATAGCTACACAATTCAAATATAGAAAAAATTAAATATTCCAAAATTTTCAGATAACTTTTTAATCATAGTCTTGATGCATCGATGATCAAACAAAATTTAGTCTTGATGATCAAACAAAATTTATATATGTATGAAATGGATTTGAATACATTCATGTCATTTTTGGGGCAACAGATTTAGATACATTTCCAACAAATCTAAAAATTATTTGATGGAGTCAAAATATTGTCAATATTTTTCAATAATATGTAAAAAGTGAAGATAATGATTTTTAAACGTATATTTCATTTTGAGACACCTTTAAGATCTCTACTGGTTTCTACACCGTGACATTCTTTTCATACCCCACTCAGACCCTTTTCATGATCAGTAGTTTTTAAGTACCTTAAGTTGTCCAATTTTAAGTCCATTTTCCAACTGTTTTTTGGCCGTTTTCAACCCCTTTCTTGACCAAATTATTAAGACACTTCTCATGGTATTTAAGACTCTCTTCTCCAGTAGTGATACCAAGTTGTGCTTAAATTCTCCAGGCTCCCCACAAATAACATCCTTGTCACTTGTGGCTATTAATCTGATATGTATGCCCTATTTAGTGGCTAAATTTGAGGTCAAAGGTCAGTCCGGTAATCCATTCCAGCAGTCCAGTCCACTGTTTACACTCCCGATCACACACTTCATCTAGCTATCATAGTTGAAGAGTGTGTTGACATCCTGGTAAACTATACTCAGAAGAGATTTATTCGCAAATCAGACTCTGTCTATGGTCATGAATATCAAATCACATATCGCGCGGTTTTGCATGAGATTGTAAAGTTTGCGCGTACCCTCGCCGGAACTGTATTTGCTAATTAATGAATGCACAGGAGTGCAGAACCCTCGAGCTCACTGCTACATGCATGCATAATAACAGGATTACATTTAATTTACTAGGAGTGTGCAACGCACACAATAGTAGTAGCTACAAACATCTCTTTCCAGATTTGACATCACAACCACCTTGTACATGAGCCAGACTATCATTAAACAGTACTTAAGTTGCAACCAGCCCCAACAAAATTGCAGTAATGCAGATGATGAAGCTCAACTAACGCATATAAACCAGGAAGAGTCTGGTACTATAAACGCAGATGATGAAGCTCAACCAACGCAAATAAACCAGGAAGAGTCTAATACTAGCGCAAGTTCATCAACGGCTGAGATACTCACCAGCCAGGATATCAGTGACTCACAATCTACATCTTTTTTAGGGCATCAATGAGCCCCTCGCAGGGCTCACTGGAGGGCGAAAGCTCTCACTCTCCACACTGTTATTCTACATTCACTCTCTCTCCTAATTCCTCTCACTCCACTACAAATGATTCACCTCAAATCTCCCGAAATGGCTGTCTTTCTCTACTGTATTATAATGCTAGAAGCCTCTACTCAAAAATGGATGAGTTGGCCACCCTATGTTCTCTTCATCACCCAGAGATTGTATGCATTGTTGAAACGTGGCTTAGCGAAGATGTACTCGATTCAGAGATTTCTATACCTAACTACGCAACAATTCGCCATGATCGCAACAGGCATGGAGGGGGAATATTATTTCTGGTCCATAATTCGTTATCTTACAAAGTAATCGTGAAGTCCCCAAGCTTAGAATTTATGCTACTGAGTGTTACTTCTAATGTTACTACATCTAAGTTGAATATTGGTCTTTTTTATCGTCCTCCAAGCTCTGCTGTGCAGGTTATGGATGACTTTTATGACTGTTTACAGTCTTTAGATATTACATATTTTTCTAACCTTATAGTTCTTGGTGACTTCAACATAGATTTTTCTAACTCACACCACCCCCTTCATAACAAGATGACCAATATTCTGCAAACATTTTGTTTAACTCAGGTTGTGAATGGTCACACCCATGTTGCCCCATCAGGAAAGGAGTCCCTCATTGACCTAGCACTAGTATCCTCTACACATCAAGTGACTGGCTGTGATATAGTACCACCATTGGCCACCTCGGATCACGATGGCATCTTACTTAAATGGAAGTGGAGAACAATGGATAGAGCAAAAATAGTACCAAGGCCCATTTGGAGGTATGCCCAAGCTGACTTCGAGCGGGCAAATGAAATGTTGTTTGACTGTGACTGGGACGCTCTACTGGAGAGCAATGATGTGGACCAATGCATTAATGTCTGGAATCAAAAGTTCATGCACGTGATGGAAACCTGTATACCGAAGGGTACACTACCCCAAAGGAAGAACTTACCGTGGCTGACAAAGAACCTTGTTCGTGCAATGCATAAAAGAAAATGGTTGTATCGGAGGGCTAAAGTGTCTGGACTGCCATCATGGAAGAACAAGTACAAAGCTGCCCGAAACAAGACCCTGACAATGTTGAGAAGAGCTAAGCAAAAGTATTTTGATAGCTGTATTAACAGCGCAAACAACAAGCAGTTTTGGAAAACAATTAAATCTCTGAAAAGAGATGTTGTGATTATCCCCACACTCACAGACGACGATCACAATGAAGCAATTGGAGATCAAGACAAAGCCAATATGCTAAGCTCATTTTTCTCAAAATGTTTCAATCTCCATTGTCTGACTCTGACACACAACAGTTGATCACTGACGGAGTGGATGACCCTGACAATCTCAACACATTATTGTGTTCAGAGGAAGAAGTCCTTCATTTACTACAGACAATAGATACAAAAAAAGCAAATGGCCCTGATCAAGTTTCAGGGAAGATGCTAAAAATGACTGCTCTCTCCATTGCTTATCCCATTACAGTGATATTCAACAAATCGATTGCAAGTGGTGTTTTCCCAACGTCCTGGAAATCTTCCTATGTTGTACCTATTCCGAAAGCCAACTGCTACAACAGCCCTAGCAACTACAGACCAGTATCTCTCCTACCAATTTTGAGTAAACTACTAGAGAAGCACATCTACAGTCTCCTCAATCACCATTTACAGAATACCCAACCACTTTCCAATTTTCAATGGGGATTTCAAGCTGGCAAATCAACTGTGACAGCTCTACTGGAGACTACTCATAATTGGCTGCAGTTAATGGAGGAGGGACACGAAGTAGGGGCTGTATTCTTCGACCTCAAGAAGGCCTTTGATTCTGTTCCTCATAGAGCTCTACTTCAGAAACTTGAGACTATAGGCGTCAACAAGCTCTTGCTGAAATGGCTCCATAGCTATCTAACAAACCGTAAGCAACAAGTAGTTGTCAATGGTGCAACATCTTCTCCTGCAAATGTGCTATCTGGAGTTCCACAAGGGTCTGTGATCGGGCCTCTGCTATATATTTGATTTGCATAAATGATGTGTGTTCAGTCGAACTATCCCGCAACTGCCACATAACTCTTTATGCAGATGATATCTGCTATATAGGCCCATTCGGAGTGATCAAGACTACTCTGACCTCCAGATAGATATTAATTCCATTTCAGATTGGGTAGACAACAACTACTTGCACCTCAATGTACAAAAGTGTAAATTCATGCCAGTGTCCAGAAAGAGGACTCAACACCTCCTGCCAACTTTGAAACTATGTGGCCAAGAGTTGCAAATGGTGGACACTTACAAATATCTTGGGCTGATAATGTCAAGTGATCTGAGCTGGTCTAAGCACATCGATTCAATTTGTTCAAAAGCTAAAAGACTACTGGGTATCCTTTATAGACGCTTCTCTGAACACTCCAGCTCTGACACCCTCTTTAAACTGTATTTGTCATTGGTTCGCCCTCGTCTGGAATACGCAAATGCAGTGTGGAGTCCATATAAGGTTGGCGAGATACAGATGATCGAAGGCGTACAAAAATTGGCACTTAAGATCTGCAGGAAGGCATGGGATCAGAGTTATGAATCACTTCTGGAACTTTTTCAGGCTCCATCTCTAGAGCAGAGGAGACTTTACTTTGATCTTTGTACTATGTTCAAGATTGTTCACAGCCTGTGCTACTTTCCTCCCGATATCATACGCCAGCATCATGCCACTAGAGCAACTCGAGCTACATCAAACCGCCCTGAACATTTGTACTTTGCATACCCAAGTTTCCATACCAATCAGTTTCAGAACTCCTTCATTATTCGCTCGATTGAAGCATGGAATTCACTGCCTCTGGACTTGCTCTCCTGTTCTTTATCATCGTTCAAATTAAATGTGTGAAGTCAGCTTAATTAAGTTTTAATCATCGTTTCACTACTAACTTAATAATTATCTTTTGTTTTGTTATTAACTCCTTATTCATACTTCATTAATTTTGGGCACACATTCTATATTAGCATTAATTTTTATGCTATTGTATGTCCTTTGCAAAGAATGCAAAAACTATTATATACAAATTACACACTAAGTAGAAAAAAAGAAAGAAAATAATGTAAAGCTTGTTACAACCTAAGATAAAAGAATATGTGAGCGTGTAATGTAATGTAATTAATGTAATGTAATGTAATGTAATGTAATGTAATGTAAATAATGCATTCGAAGCACAGGAAAAGGTATTGTGCAATAATTTTTATATCAGCATGTAGAGTGGATCAAAAATAATAATTGAATCGTCTCAGATTTTTGATTTTCGCTTTCAGTTTTGAAGTACGAGTCGTAGTAGTTTCTGACCACTAAAGTATGCAGGAAATGACTACTGTCCAGATGGTGCAATGGTTAAGCTCAGTGTCTGCCAACCAGTGTCAAATGCGTGCACTGGTTCGAATCCCACCCGGGGCCAATTTTTTTCCATCTTTTTTTTCATTGCCAGTGATGCTGGAAAGGCAGTCTACATACACAAATAACATTCCATGGGTGATGCTCCTTATGTTGGATCTAGACTGGGGGATGATTACATATACAAGCCCCAAGTCACAAATACACAGATCTCAGATGTCACGTTGTACATTAGTATTATGACGTTATAGTGGGTATAGTAATCAATGTTTGCAAGTTGAGATTTTCTGCCTTACCACATACCTGACCTATTGTAGCAGACATAATATGATAGGAACTGGTGACATACCGTTAACTAATTACTTGTTGATAAAATTCTTTTATCTTAGGTTGTGGTTTAGCTTGTAGAAAAAAAGAAAGAAAATAATGTAATGTAATTAATTAAATAATGTTTGAGACTCTGGGAAGCCATTCATGACAAACTATTCATATGAGCACGCAGAATGGATCGCACCTGGAAAATTCTTGGAAGCGGAATTTTGATTCACACCTTAGAATTAAAGTTACGGCACTTTGAAGTACCCCCATATGTTTGTATAGGAAGCCATGTTTGCCCATAAAAAAATTACGGGTGCGCGGGGTACGTTGACGACCCTTTACCAAACATTGTATATATGGGTATTTGGATGCCTACTTGGCTCTACTATGCATCCAGCTCGATTATTTGGTGATTTTCGGACCATCTTTTTTTCTGCTTAGTGTGTGGTCCCCTTGTTATTATACACTTTATACACTAAGTAGAAAAAAAAAAGAATTTATATAATTAATTAATGTTTGGGGGGTTTGGGAGCACTTGGGGAGATAATTTTTACATGGGCACGCAGAATGGGTCGAAACTAGAGATTTGACCTTGGGGAATTTTGATTCACACCTTAGAATTAAAGTTACGGCCCTTTGAAGCTTTCCCATAATATGTTTGCATAGGAAGCCATGCAGTTGCAATGTTTTCCACCCACGCGCTACGTGAGGGGCGGGGCCTCGCGCGCACATAAACGTGACGACCTTTACCAACTATTGACAAAATTGAAGTATAGGCTGCCTGCTTACATTGTATGGTTCTACTATGCATCCAGCTCAATTATATGGTGGTTTTCGGACAATTTTTTTCTGCTTAGTGTATAGGCTTGCTTGAAAAAAAAAAAAAAAAAAAAAAACCACTGAGTTATATTCTGTATAGCTGCAGCTGCAGCTAGTTACAGATAGGGCCCAGTGCAGACATATTATATAACCTTCATGGCTTCATGGTTTTAGTGGTTGCATATTTCACTGTAAAAAACGATGAGTATACGCAGCCTTATTACTGGCTTAAAACTGTATTATATCATTAGATTAAGACTGGTTTCCGCTGGGCTTATACCTCTGTAGGTCGGTTGCTTATATGTGCGTATTCGGGCTTTGAAGGATATCGTTTAAGCCTTGGCCGTATAAGCGCGCTTATCCATGTGATATACATTCAACTTATTCGGTCTTATACTAGGGCGAATAACGCTCTATACCAGATGTATACCAAAGCTTATACGCGTCGATTGCGCGCGCGCATAAATGCAATTACGTAATGCATCCTATGCGGCCGGCCTATGCGCGTGCGGTTAGCGAGCTAGCCATGAGGAATGTATATAAACCGCACTAGCGAGCTGTACTGCCAGCGCTATATATACACGTACTTGATCAATGGCGTCACTATGATATAATAATCATGTATATATATATAGCATATAGCCATAAATGGTTAAACGGCCAAAATACACCAAATCAAACAGCTTCTGTACGGCGCACGATGCGCTCTCTCTCTTTCGCGCCTTCTTTGAAGCCTTTTCTCTCTCTTCGCTTCAGCAGATTGAGTGTTAGTAGAACTCATACTAAACAGTAGCAAAGAACAAGTATAGTCGTAATAAAGTGGCCAAAAAAGTGGCGAAATTCACTGAAATAATTCAATGTATCAAAAAAACACGTGAAGCAGAAGGCTCCAAAGGAGGACACTCTGAGCGAGATAGAGCCTATCATCAGCTCAATAGCGCAAGGACCAGCTAAGAATACGATAAAGATAGACTAGACGTACTGCTCACTGATGACTCTGGTAAAACTTTGTATTGACTGTCGGTACTGAAGGATGGAAGGGGACTATCATGCAGCTGTAGACCTACAGGCCTACACGGCACTATGAGACTGTCTGTCATTGTTTGCTTGGATCTGTACCAGTAGTCTTCAAGATTTATCGTGCTATGGCTTTATTAAAGTTTTTGAGTCGCAGCTACTGACAGAGGCTCAGCTCAGGCTCGCCCCAAACAGGCCCTGCATGTCACTAGTAATTATGGCCATGCCTATGTTGTATGGTTGTATGCACACAGTGTACTATGGTGCCCATAGTACTAGTACTAGTACTGGTGCACACGCAAATGTGTTGGGTATGATGAGGTGACTGGTTGTGTGAACTAAAACAGTGGCTCTGATTGGTCAAAATAATAGCCACAGGGAGGAATATATGGATCATATATTCCTTTGTACCCCTCAGGGAGGGAATATATCACAGTTACAGGGGCGGATCCAGGGGGGGGGGTCATGGGGGGCAGATGACCCCCCCTTCCAGGCCTGAATATCTTGTACCAGCTTGCTGTGCTTGGCTAAATAGCCAGCTCTACCACCCTCCCTTCAACTAATGAACCTTGATCTGACACAAAATATGGCTAAAAACCTGTTTGTAGGATGAAAAAGTCGAGTTCCATTGACATCTAGGGCTGTTTGTCTCGTTCGCGGCAATAATGTGGGCGTGGTCTTCACAAAAGTGGGCGTGGCCAAAAAATTCGCGCGCGATTATTCCTTTATGACCCCCCCTACCTGATGTCCTGGATCCGCCCCTGAGTTATACCCCACTTGTTATAGTACAAGAGTATACATAGGTGGGATATATATAATTGGGGCGAGCCTGAGCGAGCCCCACATAGACGAGGTGAACGCTCGCAATCCATATAATATTATTATTATTATTATGTATGGTACGTCCGTCACGCGCGAACCGCCATAGACATTGTACAGCGCTGCGCGGTATATTTCAAAAGGCCGCATGAAAACATTTGCGTCAGCATAGTCACGTGTTTTTTTGACACATACGGACCGTATATACACGTTCTAATTTAGCGAGTTGCAAATTTACACTCATGCTTGTAATCAAGCAAGCTACACCGCACCGTGGAAATATTAGCAGAAGGCTCCAAAGGAGGAGAGAACGAGACAGAGCTCGTCGTCAGCTCAACAGCGCAAGGACCAGCTAAGAACACGATAAAGATAGGCTATTAGACGTGCTGCTCACTGATGACTCTGATATAAATAATAGAAGCAATTAAACTTACTGTTGGCACTGTCAAAGGATGGAGGGGACTGTCTGTCATTGTTTGTATCAGTGGTCTTCAAGATCTATCGTGCTATGGCTTTATTAAAATTTTTGAGTCTCGGCTACTGACAGAGACTTTCAGAGGCTCAGCTCAGGCTCGCCCCAAACAGGCCCTGCATGACACTAGTTATATACAACGAAAAATTAATAATTTTCAGAGCGACAATTTTCTATAATAGTCCGCGTCATTACATGAGGGCATAGATACGCGTCCGTTGGAAGCGCCCGCGGTTGCTATGAACGCGCGGCGCGGGCGGAGAGAAAGTCCGCACTACATGGCTCAGGATTGGTCAGAACTGTAGGACCGTGTGCACAAAGAAAAGTGGCCTTAATGCCTCGGGCCATAGCTACAGCTAGAGACGCATTTTGTCGATCGAACGATCGGCGCGAAAGCGCCGCGCACTACAAAAATTCTATCTTTTTCTGGAGTATACTAACTTAGAATATCTTAAGTAGTTCTGTACTTTATCTGAATTATTCTGGTACTTCAATTATCTGATCAGAATATTAACATAGTTATCAACCACATAGGTTTATCTGAGCTAGAATACTAACACCTATACTCCCACACAAGTTTTCTGTTGGTTAACTGATTATAGTACATCCAAGTAGGGATATTCTGCAGTATTATTAAGCTCAGTATTTATGGCACACACCCCCTCCCATGGCACAATCCCCAGCATGTCTAATTCCTTCCACCATTAGTTCAAAATTACCACTGAGGAAATCAAACCAGGTATTCAGGAATCGAAGACAATGCAGGTGTTAGCGCCACCTAAACAAGACCACTGGTCCCTACATGGATGACTGACCATGCCGACTTACCGTTTACCCGCCACTTTGATGAGCCCCGCCTTCTATCACATGATATTGTTGGTGAGCTCCAATTAGTAAGCTATCCGATGCAAGTATTAAAGATGGCTATCTCCTCCAGTGGAAGGCACCTTCGAAGACTCTGTGGGCATTGTAATGAAGAACTTTCTTATTCTGCCTATCGATCACATAAAGCTTTGTACTACGTGGAATCCGAGGAGAGATGGCTGACGCCGCACTGTGACAAGGACAGCGGTAGCAGTACTGTGACTACTATGCCACACCTGGTTGAGACGGCCGATGATGCTGGGATAATCGAGGATACGCAAATGGATCAAACCGGTAACTTAAACATAGCTATTCATTTCCTGTAGCCTCATCCCAGGCTCTCTCTCTCCGAGCGATTTCCCAGCTGTTTTAATGTTCAGGGTACGGCTCAGCTGGGGAGCCTTGAGAAAGCCAGGGGACAAGGCGACAGTTAGGCTCGCGAGCCAGCTCCCTTTCACGCATGTGGAGAGAAGGGGTCTGGTCAAATGCGTAAAGGACCCGTATCGCCGAGGAATGCATGACGTCACTATTTCTGGTGTGCGTGAATAAGAAATACAAATTTAAATAAATTAACATTCCATTGTACTGGGGCACGATCGCGCACGTGCACAATCATTAATTTGCATTCCTTTCATGCCCGCGCAGTCATGTGACTATTCCGTGCATCTGATTGGCACGCACTATACAGTGCGCGGGGACACGGGCCCTATATATAGGCATTTGACCGGACCCTTTCTCCCTCTTTGGGTAGGAGGGGCTGGCGCGCGAGACTAGGCGACAGTGGGCCTACCAGTCTTACACAGTTTATAATTATGATATTATGTTGGTATATTTATAGTTTATGATCCACACAATGATATGGATTTTCCTACCGATTCTGATCTCCCACCCGACAATGACCCAATGACCCCTGAAGACTCGGATACTGATGAAGGTTTGTATACTAGGATATACTATAGCCTTCAAGTTACTTATTATGAGTAATTGTTTGTTTAGATTCAAGCAATGAATGTGTTAAGGAAGACAACATTATTGTTGAGGACTCAGATGATAGTGATGATCAAGACTTAGTAGATTCTACTCATGTCACTGAAGCACACCTTAATCCTGGAGTTGTTATTGACAAGCTTATCACTGTTATAGTTGCCTTCCTTCTCAAGTTCAGAATCGTGTATAATATTTCTAATCGTGCAATCATTGTGCTGCTCAGATTCTTCAAGTACTTGCTGCTTTTAATTGGTCAAAGCTTTGGGATTCCAAGTTTAAGCAGTCAGCTATATCTACCGCAAAGCATTCCAGGCTGCTATTCTTATCTACAGATTAATAGTGATCCATACAAGGAGTATACTGTTTGCCCAACATGTCAAATGCTATATGACCAGAAGATACAAACACTTGTAACAAGGGTTGGCACCTCTTCCCAATCTGTTAAATGCTCCTTTGTCGAATTTCCCAATCACCCTCAACATCGCTTTCGGCTACCTTGCAATACCGTTCTTCTGAACAGTATAAAGCGTAGGAAAGAGTACGTGTTCAGACCAAAAAAAATTTACTATTATTATGGTCTGAAAGCAGCATTGTGTACATTGGTGAAGCGGCCGAATTTCTTGGATATATGCAATCTTTGGCTAAAAAAGAAGAAACATAATGCCAGGATGGGTGATATAACGGATGGAAAAATATGGAAAGAATTCATGTCTTCTATGTCATCAGGAGGAAGAAAACCAAACAATATTTTAGGAATGTTGATGAATGTGGACTGGTTCCAACCATACAAAGATATTTCGTACTCGGTTGGTGTTATTTATGCGGTGATCATTAATCTACCCAGAAATATCAGATATAGTGAGGAAAATGTCATGATAATTGGTATTATACCAGGTCCCAAAGAACCAAAGAAGCACATAAATTCCTTTCTTGGACCACTTGTAAGTGAACTCTTAGAGTTTTATTCCGGAATCTGGCTTACGACTTCAGCTGGGAGGCAATTTGTTCGCTGTGTGCTAGTATGTCAATCCTCCGATATCCCTGCTACGAGAAAAGCTGCTGGATTTCTCGGGCACAATGCAAACAAGGCGTGTTCACGGTGCCTCAAACCTTTCCCAAAAGTTAATGATTCATTAGATTGTTCAGGCTTTGATAGAGATTCATGGCCAAAAAGGACTAATGCTGCCCATCGTCAAAGTGCATACCAGACACTGACATCAAGAACAAAGGCTGACAGAAAAGTTATTGAGAAAGCAAATGGAGCAAGATACTGTATTCTTTTCGAACTACCCTACTATGATGCCATAAGATTTCCTGTGATAGATGTTATGCACAATTTATTTTTGGGTACAGCAAAGAATATAATGTCTATATGGAAAGACTTGAAGCTTCTCACGAAATCTAATTTTAATATCCTGCAACAAAGGATACAAGATGCCAATGTTCCCGTCGACATTGGTCGAATACCATACAAGATTGATAGTGGAATGGCTGGTATGACAGCGGACCAGTGGAAGAACTGGACATGTGTTTATTCTTTGTATTTACTTCATGATATGCTTCCCAGTGATCATTTGAGCTGCTGGTGGTTGTTTGTACAAGCGTGCATCCTGATTTGCCAGCCTCTAATAAGCAATGCTGACATAGATAGAGCTGACCAACTGCTGCTAGAGTTTTGCAAACGTTTTGAAACCATATATGGTCCTGAAAGCTGCACAATCAACCTACATTTACACTGCCATCTTGCCGAGTGTTTAAGGGATTATGGTCCGGCACATGCTACTTGGTGTTTCAGTTTTGAACGATGCAATGGATTATTAGGAAGGACGCCAAGCAACAAGCGATCCCTTCAGATCGAGAAAACTATGATGACTCGGTTTGTTGAACAGATGGAGTCCCCTCAATCACTTCCTCAGCTTTCAGAGTTAAATCAGTTTTTTCCAATGATGACAGTCGGCTCATTGAGAGAAACTCGTACTAGTTCTGAATTATTTATCAAGCACTCTCATCTATCAAGGGGAATAAACCTACATGAGCTAAATTTTGGCTGTGTAGATGACCTGATTTATCCTGTTGGACAAATGTATGAACATGCCTTGCAACAGTACCAGGTGGATTTTCTAACTAAAATGTATCAAGCAGTGGTAACAGATGGCACAGTACTCCATGTCAGCCCACTCTGCCGACGATTTGCTAGGGTGAAAATTGTGGATAAGATGTATGCGTCACAAATGGCTAAAAGTGACCGCGCTAGCTACATATGTGCCAACTGGCTTGGAGACAACAATCAGACTATTGATTTACATGCAGCATGCAGACCAGGACAGGTGCAGTACTATATAAAGCATAATGTAGTATTGAAACGATCATCAGAGGAAATACCCATGTCATTCCTACTTGCGTTCACCGAGTGGTATAAACAACATCCTGAAAAGAATTACCTTCTATCTCCAGTCACCTTGTGGTCTCCCAACTTTGTCTGTATCAGCGAAGCTTCATTTTTACCGATTTGCAGAATAGCTGGAAGATGCATGCAACTGAAAACCTCAATGAGTTTTCCAGAGAGACCATACAATAATGGAAGTACTATTGTTATTACACCAATTGGTTGTGCAAATTTAATCTTTTGAGATTAAATAGCCTGAAGTATAATAATATTATAATCTGTCATGAATAATAAAAAAATTATTACACTTCAATTGTTACAGCATTTTTTAATGTAATTATGTCTGGACGTAACTCTCCATTATATTGCATACATTGCTCAGATACTTCTTTTATCCTATCATTGTTAAGTGATGAATGGACATTAATTGTGCTTAATACTCTTCCAACAGAATAGACGTCGGTTGTAGCACTTTGCCTGGAATGTCCGTCACACAGATCAGGTGCAATTTGGGGGTGGTGAGTTTTATAACGCTTCTTTTCCTCTTGTGTCAGAGAGTAATATTTTCCTTCACTAATCTTGCAAGCTTTACCAAAGTCAACAATAACTGCTCTAATCTGAGATGAAGTTTTACTTAGTGCAATATTGTCATCTTTCAAATCGTTATGGAGAATTTTATATTGGGAGTGAAGATGTTCTAAACCAGATAAAATGTCAACCATGATCCTTCTCCAGTCAACTCCGTTTAGTAATCTTGCCATCTTTGATGAGGTAGAAAACAGAGCAGAATGAATTGTCACCGAGTAATCACTGTAACCATGAAAGCTGGTTACAACAGCAAGGTGGTCACCTACACACACTCCGAACAGATATGGCAAGTTAGGATGAATAAAATTAGAAAGGATGTTAGCTTCATGGCAAAATGCAGAATTGTCGTTTCGCTTGAACACCTTGACACAAGTTTTGTAGTGCCCAAGAGTACGTAAATAGCACACTCCAAACCGTCCTGCACCCAACTGTTTTGACTCTGACAAGAATGCTTTATCACTGATAACCTTGATGCACGATAGTAGTGATGTAGCTGAAGTTCGACCAAGATGTCCACTGGTGGCCAAGGTAGGATACCCAAGACGCTGCAGGCGATTGGCACGGCTATTTGGGTCCCTTAACAGCGCATTCTCAAGTTCAGCTTCTTGAAGTTTCCTAATATATCAAAATAGTAGCTATAGTAAGTTATAGAATTGATACACAATTTAGAAGCTTACTTTTTCAAAGTTTTTGTGGTAATATTTGCCTTATTTACAGCAGTCTTCAGTAGTGATGATTGACAACTTAAGCCTCGAACTTCTTCGTTTCTTTGAACAATAGATTCTTTTAAACGTTCTATTCGACCACTCCTCTGTGTTTTTCTCGTCTTTTTCTTGTATTGCTTCTTTCTCTCGCGAGCACGATCGCTCATCGCTAGCACTGCTTGGAAACCACACCTTATCCAAAATATCACGTGACATTCATGTGATTCAGTTTGAAAAAGGCGGGAGAGCTAATAGGTAGAGGAGCAAGCAATGGACGGAGCTGGAGGTTTTCGAAACGCTGGGAGTATTCCAAGACGGTAAGTACACTGTGTTTGAAGACACCCATTAACACCCATCTCCCCTCATTTAGATATCTCAACCCTTCTAATGGCAATTCATTTTATCGAAGCAATGAATTAATATCCCCTGAGCCGCAGCCTAACCAGCAAGTGTTATCAATGCTCCAATCCATAAGCGTGACCCTGAGTGATGTACAAGGGCAGCTGGCAATAATTCAAGAACAAAATGAGCAACGCGACTCCACTCTTAACCGCCTTGAGGGGGATATTAAAACACTGAAGAGGAAAAATGAAGCCCCGCAAGCAGACACTCCAAAGTCTAAACGACATAGAAAGAGTCCATGTGGTCTAAGTGTAAGTGCTAATGTAAAATATCTAATATATGCATTTATGTAGTAATCAACTATTATAGCTCTGTGTACGGACACTTCATTCATCGTTTGAAGATGAAGATCAGTATCGTGCTGATGAACGGTAAGCTTTATTTATCCTTATGCTTTCTAAATCCTTATTAATTAATTACATTTTTGTAGGGTCGACTCGGCACATAACAAGGCTGTGACAGACAAAATCACTAAGGATGTCATCAACGATGGCTCCTACAAGGAGCATAGTGACATAGCTTGTAAGTAGCATAAATTCACCAGTGGTACTATATGTATAACATTGTTTTGGCTAACTACAGACGCTGCAAAAAAGTACCATGAGTATTTGGTCAGGCAGCAGAAGCCACAAACAGCAGATCAAAAGAAAAAAAACGCAAAAAATAATCGGATTATCCAGCGTCGGCAAAGGGTATGTGTGCTCACACAGGTCTATAAATCGCTGCTTTTATCACTCATTTTTAAATAGCTGTATGAAAGGCGAAAGAAGTGTGCAACTGGCCAAGAAATTACAGTCATGCAGTCACTGAGTGAGAAGTACATGACTGACGAAGAAACAGACAGTGACGATGATACCACCCTAGTGAAGCGCTCATTACCATGGAGAAGCACTAAGTGTGATCGATTCTTAAAGACACTCGATGATCGATATGTGGAATCTCGAGAAAAAAAGAGCAACTCTAAACCTCTTAAGCCCCGAAAAATTGGCCCAAACTCAGAACGATCGGTACCAAAAAATGCTGTTAATTGGGCAATACTTTGTTTGAATGACCAATCTCTGAGTCCGAACGGGGAGAATCAACAAAATGCAAGTCCTTCAACACCTAACACTTCCTTCACTAATCCTGGTCCATCTAGTATTAGTACGCCATTGTCTCCATCCTTGGTTAGTATGCCATTGTCCTCTTCTACTCCATCGTTGGTTAGTACGCCATTGTCCTCTTCTGCTCCATCCTTGGTTAGTACACCACAGAATTCGGCTGCTGGATCTGTTGCTTCCTCATCTCCATCAGAGCTGAACGATGATGTCGATAATGACGAGTCTGATCTGGAAGGGTGGATACGTAGTGTTGCTGGTATGACTAGTCTTGATAATTGACTCTTGTGAGTTCATGATCACCTTCCTTGTATATTATTATACGACAATGTCATCATAATTATTGCTTATGCTATTGCTAACTTACTTAGTATCATCTTATCATCTACTCATACACGTTTTACTCTTTGTTTTGTACAATGCACATTATCATACACTTGCCGTTGACCACCAGTGCACCACGTACACTCACTGTCACAATTATGACCACCATGCTTTTTGTCCCTCCATTATATTATTTATTATAATCAAGTATCCTGTATAATACTATTATTACAGAATAAAAAAATGATTATTCATAATGTAAAAGCAGTAATATAGTTGTATGACAATTTCCTGACATGATATTCTGCTACTACGTGGGTATAATTTACTGAAGTATAGTCTGCTAGCAACACTGAGTCAGAATACTGACATAGAATATCCTTGATATTTTCTGATATAATCTGTTGATGTATCTGATAGTTTTACCAATGCAGATTACGCTCAGATTTCTGTTGTGAACTTGTTCTGACATATTCTGACCACGCTAAATCAGATAACCAAATCAGATTATCACAGAAGATTCACAGATTACCACAAGTATACTGGCTTTTTCTGATCAGATTATAGAGTCTTTCTTGTAGTGGCGCGTTTCGAGAGGCCAGCTTGCTAAGCAGGCGCTGGAGCTAGCCACAGAGCCTCGAGCGAAGCGAGAGACAAGGTATGTTCTTTGTCATACCTGTCAGTAGTCCGGTAACGACGTTCGAGCAGAGCGAGAACGTCGCCATTGCACACTTAGTTGGAGGGGTGTGGCCTCTGCAACCGCTTCCATCTGCGCATGCGCACGGTACTAATGGGCCATGTTTATGAGCATGTACTGTTATTAAACTTAATGCGCCGCGCGTTTCGACAGGCCTGCTCGGCAGGCCACCGAGCCTCGAGCGAAGCGGGAGGCGATGTCTGCTCTTTGTCATGGTCTGGTGGTAGATTCGACGTTCGAGCGCAGTGAGAACTTCGGTGAGTTTGATCAGCTACTCTTGGCCTCCAGTGAGGGATTGATTGATTGATTATTGATTTGGCCCCTGAAAAGGAGTGGCAAGCCACACAGACACACACACAGAATAACAAGAAGTCAACATCCATTTCAACCATTTGCCCACACAAATTCTTATAAGTTTTCCTTTTTTCCCCACACAATGTCAGTCTGGAATTCATTGAGCAGTGAGTGTGTCACATCTTGCACATATAAACATTTTATTGAACAGTTAAGAAGTATGTAATGTTTTCTCTATAGTAGCTATAATGTATACTATTTTCCTGTCACTTAATTTTTGTGGGTGCACTTAACATTAGTATGTATGCTATTGTGTATCCGTTGCTGAGAATGCATAAAATATTATAAACAAATTATACACTAATTATACACTAAGTAGAAATTACACACTAATTACACACTAAGTAGAAAAAAAAATAATAAAATAATTCGTGGGGGAACTGGGAGTAGTTGGGGACATAATTTTTACATGGGCACGCAGAATGGGTCAAAACACGAAATTTGATGGCGTAGAATTTTGATTGACGCCTTAGAATTAAAGTTACGGCCCTTTAAAGTTTTCCCATATGTTTGTATAGGGAAGCCATGTGTTTGCAATGTTTTCCGCCCACGCGCTACGTGAAAAACGGGGAATACCCATAGTGTGCATTATTTAGAAAAATTCTCAAAATTGGAGTATAGGTTGTTTGCTTGCTTTGTATGGCTCTACTGTGCATCCTAGGTTGTTTGCTTGCTTTGTATGGCTCTACTATGCATCTTAGATGTATTATGTGGTTTTCTGGACAATTTTTTTCTGCTTAGTGTGCACGCTAGCTTGTTACACACTAAGTAGAAAAGAAAAAAAAATAATAATTCGTGGGGGAACTGGGAACACTTGGGGATGTAATTTTTACATGGGCACGCAGAATGGGTCGAAAAACGAGATTTGACATGAGAAAATTTTGATTCACGCCTTAGAATTGAAGTTACGGCCCTTTAAAGTTTATCTACACATGTATATGTTTGTATAGGGAAGCCATGTGTTTGCAATGTTTTGAGTCCCGGTGTGCGTTATTTAGAAAATCGCTAGTCCAGTACATGCATAGGCTACCATGGAGCTGGTATTGTATCCAGAGACTTGCTGAAAGGATGAAGAATCAGCCACAACAGTAACTCTCCCATTTTTGCTGAGAGGTAGGTGGTGTAATACAGCTATAGTTTTACATTATGTATGTGTGAATGGGTGTGTGGGAAGGTACATCTACTGTTGAGAAACATACTAAAATTGTTTTGTGCTTTTCCCCTAGCCTTGTGTGTGTGCTGTGGTGATCTTGAGTACTAGTACGAAGTAACGTGTTACAGGGGCCACAGGTACTGAACCTCTTCCCCTAGCCTTGTGTGTGTGCTGTGGTGATCTTGAGTACTAGTAGGAAGTAACGTGGCCACTGGTACTGAACCTCAACACTGATCATATACTCTGAGTTTCTAGGCTCTATTAGGAGCATAGACGGCCTTGTTTCCGATTGTATATGGGCATCCAGCTCAACTATGTGGTGGTTTCTGGACATTTTTTACAGTAATACTCGGGATGACTATATTATTATTATACTGTAGCGTGTAAATATTATATACATGCATGTTTCTAATTATGTGGCACTTTTATCTGCTTAGTGTGCATGGTAGCTCCTTAGATGATTTCCAACAAGTTCTAACTGTGCCGCAGGCGCAGTTAGAGCGGGTGGAAATGGCATCTAAGGTACTTGGTATTGTTACTATGGTATACCAGTGCTAAAATTATCGTACAGGCACTGTACACTGATTAAATTATTGTGGGCTAAAGTAGCTGTTTTGAACATGACTTGACTATGGAATGGATGCTCTACTGAAGAATTGTTTTTAGTGACTTTAGATGTTGTTACCATAGTAATATATACCAAATGTACATTTACATAAAGTATTGCAGTGTGTGTATCTACATGGTAAATGATCAAATTTTATGAAGTAAGCCTAAGTGCATATTAATTTGTGCGAACCTATACAATGCAGGTACGTATACTTATGTGCCGCAGTTTTTTTTTTCTGCTTAGTGTGCACGGTAGCTTGAAAAAAAAAGATTTAAATAATTAATTAATGTTTGGGGGGTTTGGGAGCACTTGGGGAGATAATTTTTACATGGGCACGCAGAATGGGTCGAAACTAGAGATTTGACCCTGGGGAATTTTGATTCACGCCTTAGAATTAAAGTTACGGCCCTTTGAAGTTGCCCCATATGTTTGTATAGGAAGCCATGCATTTGCAATGTTTTCCGCCCACGCGCTACGTGAGGGGCGGGGCGTCGCGCGCACATAAACGTGACGACCTTTACCAACTATTGACAAACTTGAAGTTCAGGCTGCCTGCTTGCATTGTATGGCTCTACTATGCATCCAGCTCAACTATGTGGCGGTTTTCGAACAATTTTTTTTTTCTGCTTAGTGTTCTGGTCGCCTTGAAAATTACACACTAAGTAGAAAAAAAGAAAAAAAGGAATAGGGAAGAAGAAAAGTCTTAGGGGTCTATAAAGCATATTATGCCACAATTTTTATATGGGCACGCAGAATGAGTCGAAACTAAGGATTTGATCTTGGGGAATTTTGATTCACACCTTAGAATTAAAGTTACAGCTCTTTGAAGTTATCCCATATGTTTGTATAGGAAGCCATGCATTTGCAATGTTTTCGGCCCACGCGCTACATGAGGGGCGAGGCCAGCCACGCGCGCACATCAACGTGACGACCATTACCCACTTTGGTCAAAATTGACGTATAGGCTGCCTGCTTGCATTGTATGGCTCTACTATGCATCCAGCTCAACTATGTGGTAGTTTTCAGATAACTTTTTTTCTGCTTAGTGTGTGGTCTGCTTGAAAAAAAAAACAAAAAAACACAAAAAAACAATGAACCTGCTACGCACAACTTGATCAGGGAGGAAAATGGTTTGGATATCATTCAAAAGAGAACATGCAGTGGAAAGGTTCTGCGGTAGAAACTCCCTAGCACAAGGCTAAACAGACGAGGCACCACGAACAAGTCAGCGGTATTTCAAAGTGTCCAGATGGAGCACACCAACATCTCCACCACCGTCATCCCTCGAGAGATTCTCCTCACCAACACCTTCCATGGAGTGCTGCGTCTTGAATTATCTAAACATCACACTCGATAAATCATGAGCTGAGGCATTATTTAGACACCTTCAGAATCGACAGCGATAGCTAACACATCGCCATTTCTGCCCTTCCAGGGTGTGGTCTTCATCTGCGCATGCGCGCTGTACTAACTGGCACTCGATTGTACTAGCTATAGCATGCTGTTAGCAGTGTTCAGTCACATTATCCCATGATTGTGACATCAAACATACTTGGGGCAATGCAGAATTAGTCGGGGCTGAAGGCCCCTGCTGCTTGCAGCTCTCCTAGGGGGATCTAGGGCATGCTCCCCCAGAGATTTTAGGTATTACCAGATGCTTTCTGAGGCATTTTGGGGACTAAAATTTGAACTGTGTAATTAGGCTCGTTCAGGCAGTAAGGAAATTTACCTCAACAATGCGTGGTAGCTATAAAATACACAAGGAAAAATTGATATTATTTTGATGATGAAACTTTTAATTACACAAGGCATTATGAGTTCCTAAATTAGCTAATTAGTATCAGACTCAAAAAGTGGAGGGGCTCCAAGAAAAGTGGGGGGGGGGGGGGGGGGGGGGGGCATGGCGCGATTGCCTCCCCTGCTCTACCCCTCTGTTATATATAGCGTGTATCATAGTATAGGACTATACAGTAACTTTTGTACAATAATAATTGTGTGTCAGGGCATAATATACAATCACTGTACTGAGGCATATGCTACATTTATTTGCAGTTCTAGTTTCTCCTCTTGTCTTCTTAGGTGTGGATCATGTTCTTGAGGGTCTACAGTGGAAGGTGCTGTTGACACAGGGTTTTCTTTTCGACACAATTGACCACAGAGAAAACCAATGAAGAAAAACAAAATTGAAGCAAACACAAAAACGATTACTGAGGCCATCACTATCTTCTCAGTTTCATTCAATCCGTTTGAACCTGTGGAAATTATTGCACTATTAATCAATGGTATAATAATATTATACTCTCGTACTATTAATTTTATCAACAATGTTAATAATTATTATACTGAATACACCTGATGATTCATCACAGATATTTAACTATTGGAGTTCGGTTCCCAACTAGCTACCATCAGCAAGGCTTGCATCAGCTGCACTCACGGCCATTCTATTTGTTTGTTTGCACATAGGCTGACCATGATTATACTATATACAACGAAAAATATTTTTCAGACGATCATTTTTCTTATATAGTCCGTGTCATTACATGAGGGCATGCCATGGATACTCGTCTTCCATGGATGCGCCCAGTTGCTATGAACGCGGAGAGAAAGTCCGCACTACAAGGCTCAGGATTGGTCAGAACTGTAGGGCTGTGTGCACAAAGAAGAGTGGCCTTCGTACCTCGGGCCATAGCTACAGCTAGAGACGCATTAATTGTCGAACGATTGGCGCGAAAGCGCCGCGCGTTCGAAAGGCGAGATCTGTTCTTTGTCATAATATTATCTGTCAGTAGTCCGGTACCGTAGCAATGTTCGAGCAGAGCGAGAACATCGCCATTGCACACTTAGTTGGAGCTGCTTGCTATGAGTGGTGTGGCCTCTGCAACTGCTTCCATCTGCACATGCGCACGGTACTACGTCTCTTTGTTTTGTGAGCATGCACTGTTAATAGATGATCATGCATGCATGCTAGCCACATTATCCCATGATTATGACATTAAACATACTTGTACAGTGTGCGATCAATATTCCAATATACACAAGTATAAAAAATAGATTGAAGGATGAAGTATAGGGATGAAAGGGTCAAAAGTACACAAACAAGATTTAGCATTCTTGCATAATTATTATGTATACATATAATTATACTCCCACTAAATATACATATGACATTGTAATATTAACCTTCAATTTTAGGTTACAAGTTCATCGGAAAGGTATAGCTACCCCAAAAGTTTGTCTATAGCTACATGTTTAACATGCTGACCAGACACATCCAGACACCAGACTCTAGCCTAGCATTTGTGCATAATGGACAGTGGACAATTATGTTGAAGACTGAACATGCATATGTTGTGCTATTAAATATATTAATTATATTCAATGATTGTCCTTCATTTGTTTATACAATAATACATATTAAATTTTATAGATTGAAATTTCATGGAGGTGTCAGTTTGATGACTTCTACCAAGCGCTATAATTATTATATTATTGTTTTAGCCATGATATTAACACACTAAGTAAAAAAGGAACAGGGAAGAAGAAAAGTCTTAGGGGCCTATAAAGCATAATATTATGCCACAACATGCTAAAACAAACTGCCTGCACCACAGCACTACCTCTCTCTAATCTCCTTAATCTATCACTCTCAACTGGCAAAGTGCCACTTGAATGGAAAACTGCCAGAATAACACCAATTCCAAAACCGGGCAAAGATAAGAATATGACATCAGGGTACAGACCAATATCTATACTACCTGCAGCATCCAAAATTATTGAGAAGCATACTGTCATGTAAAGAAAATTCTATTGGACCACCTTATGACCAATGCCCCTATATCTCCTAGACAATGGGGATTTATGGAATCACAATCAACAATATCTGCATTGATTGAAGTAATTGACGATTGGTCTTGTGCTCTCGATCAAGGAAAAGAAGTATGTGTGGTATTTTTTGACGTAAGCAAAGCTTTCGTTAAGGTTCCACACCTTCCGTTAATCCAACAACTTGAAGAAGTAAATCTGAATCCATACCTAATAAGATGGCTCAAAGACTACCTATCTGATAGATTTCAGGTTGTAGCAATTGAAGGAGGGTTGTCAAATAAACTACCAGTTATATCGGGTGTCCCACAAGGAAGTATATTAGGTCACTTGCTGTTTATTATGTATATAAATAATGTTGTTACCACCATCTCGCCTGGCAGTGAAATCAACATGTTTGCTGATGACATTGCTCTATACCGAATAATCACAACCCCAATTAAATGACTATGCAATATTACAGGAGGATATTAGTGCCATCTCATCATTTTTGGACTCTAAATATCTTAACTTTAATGAAGGAAAATGTCGCACAATGCATATTTCAAGAAAGAGATCAAACTCCTCCGCAGTTATACCTATAAATTCCACCGAGCTAGTGCAAGTGACAAGCTATAAATATCTTGGTGTAATCATCACGAACACTCTCTCCTGGCATCCTCATATCACAGCAATATGCAAAAAAACAAGGAAACAAATTGGACTGCTGTATAGAAATCTTTATCAACACTCCAGTTCAAATACCCTCTTAAAACTATACCTGACCAAAATCAGGCCCCGCCTGGAATACGCATCGCCGGTATGGGATCCTTTCTGCCTATAGGAGAAATTGAGGAGCTAGAAAATGTACAAAAGTTCGCTCTTAGAATGTGTCTCAAATCATAGTCAATGGACTATAAGGAATTATTAGAAACTGCACAAATACCATCACTTAGTAGTAGACGCTCCAATGCAAGTTTGCGTCACCTCACTAAAATAGTAAACAAGCAAACATACTTTCCAGAAGCTGCTATTACTATACGGCAGAACCCATATAACACCAGAATTTCAAATAAAAACACTCTCACGGTCCCCAGAGCAAACACTACTGCATATAAATCTTCTTTTTTCGCGAGAACACTAGCATTATGGAACAGTTCAATCTCTCTGTAGCTGCCACTATTATTGTTGGAACACTGCACTATATACTCCTCATTTAATAATAAAGTATTTATTATAATAAAATACCATTTTTAGGCATACACTTAGAACTAGCATTATAATTGCTAATTTGTATGTCTACTCTATGCACTTTTCAGCAACAGAAAAAAAAAATTAAATTTTTATATGAGCACGCAGAATGAGCCGAAACTAAGGATTTGATCTTGGGGAATTTTGATTCACACCTTAGAAATAAAGTTACAGGCACTATACATTGATTAAATTATTGTGGGCTAGGGTATATAGCTGTTTTGAACATGACTTGACTATCTCCGGGATGCTCTACTCTACTGAATAATGGTTTTAGTGACATTAGATGTTGTTACCATAGTAATATATACCAAATGTACATAAAGTATTGCAGTGTATGTATGTATGTGCATGGTAAACAATCAATGTAAATTAAGTAAGCCTAAGTGCATATTAATTTGTGCGAACCTATACAATGCAGGTACGTATACTTATGTGCCGCAGTTTTTTTTTTTTCTGCTTAGTGTGCATGGTAGCTTGATAAATAAATAATTAAATATTAATTGATATCGACTGACCCTTTACCGAACATGGCTGACAAGGCTATTAAAGTTGCTGTTCTGGAGGGTGAGTTTGCCTCACTAGCAGGGCTTGGCTTCCCCCTTTCACTGAGTATCCAGCTTCTAGAGAGCTGTCTGACACTCAGCAAGGCACAGTGGACAGCAAAATCAACAAAGAGTGGTTTCTCAGTCAGCTTTTTCTGGCCTACCCCTGAATTGAAGGAAAAGCAACCACCAAGGCGAAACAGAAGGAGAAGTAGAGCTAAGGCCAGAAATCTGATACCAGCTTCAACTAGTAAATCTATTCTGAAACCACCCAGCCCATGTATCAAAACTAACAACTTGCCAGCTGCAAGGGAGTCTCTAAATAATGCCACCCGGCATCGTACCAGCCCTACCAACATTTCTCCCCAGGATAAGCACGGTGGCTCCTTGTTAACTCATGCCAATGCGACAGAAAGTGAGAATGGTGGTGATACTGAGAATGAGCAACAATGGACAAAAGTTAGTCATAAGAGGAGAAAAGTGCGCCTCCCACCATGCTGGAAATTGCGGGTTCCTGTGCACCTGAGGGACAACATTCGAACATCTAGTGAGTCGGCCTCAGAGATTTCAGATTGTGAAGAAAGTCATGCTAATGATTCAATCACCCACACTCCAGTAGCAGCTAGAACTAGGTCAAAATTTAAAACTTAAATAGGTAGCTAGTTTGTTTTGTCAGGCTGTTACATCTTGTAGCAGACCTTCAGCTGCCAGCTGTAAAGTAATTACATCCTAAGTGGGAAAAAAATCAATGTAATGTAATGTAATGTAATGTAATGTAATGTAATGTAATGTAATGTAATGTAATGTAATGTAATGTAATGTAATGTAATGTAATGTAATGTAATGTAATGTAATGTAATGTAATGTAATGTAATGTAATGTAATGTAATGTAATGTAATGTAATGTAATGTAATGTAATGTAATGTAATGTAATGTAATGTAATGTAATGTAAGTAAACTCAGCCCAAGAACATGCTACGAAGATAATTCAAAGACCAGCAGATAGAGCATAAAAAAAAAAATTTTACACGTTCCAGAATTTTCAATTTCACTTTCATTGTCGAGTTATAAGCGAAAATGTTCTTTTCAAAACACAAAAGCCACAACTATACTTGTACTACTGTCCAGATGGTCTAATGGTTAAGCTCTGAGTCTGCCAGGCAGTGTGAAATGCGCGCCCCGGTTCGAATCCCGTTAGGGCCGATTTTTTTCCCAACTCTTTTTACCAGCCAATGATGCCGGGAAAGGTTATCTTACATGCATATTGGATAATAAAAGATTAAGTATACTGATGCATCATCATCAATACACAGTTTAGGCCAATGGCAATATTCACCATAGCTATATAGAGTGAAGCAACGTTAGGTAAAGATCGTCATTGGCTGATTCATGCTCTAGAACATTTAAACTTGTTGAATTCAGTTTGTTCCTCCTAATGCAGATGTTTTTCTAGCTAAATAAACACACTTTTCCCCACTTAGGATGCGGTCAGTCTTCTTGTTACATCCTAAGTTGGAAAAAAAATACAATTAATCTAAATAATGTAATGTAATGTAAATAATGTAATTGAACTCAGCCCCAGAACATGCTATGAACATAATTCAAAGACCAGCAGATAGAGCATAAAAAAACTAAGATTTTCTCCGTTCAAATTTTTTATTTTCACTTTCATTATCGAGTTATAAGCGAAAATGTCCTTGTCAAAATAAAAAAGCCACAACTATGCTACTGTCCAGATGGTCTATTGGTTAAGCTCAGTGTCTTCCAAGCTGTGGCAATTGCTCGCACCGGTTCGAATCTCGCTTGCTCAAACCAATTTTTTTTTTCCTATGTAGCGGTAGGTAAAGATCGTCATTAACCTGCTGCTCAGATGAAGGTGGCTCGCTTGGCATAATCCAAGATAAGGTAGTCAAAAAAGAATACCAATGGAGAGGAGCAGTCCATTGGCACATGCTGTTATGGGTTAAGCCAGGAACTGCTCCCTCCTATGCTGCTATGGCTGAAATGCCCCGAGGCCATAACACTAATGATGCCACGTAAGGGCAGCCTATCTAAGAAAAATAGTTGAACAAATGCAGCAGCACAAAACATGCTGAGCCTAGCCTCAGCATTCAGCTACCAGAAATGCTAGTGCACTACAGCGCTACTTGTGCACATGTGTGATTGGTTCAGTAGAAGCTCTCATGGGCTTTCATCAATATCAAATGACTAGACAAGTGATTTTTTTGCAAACTGAGCTAGTACCTACTCAAAGAATGTTGAAGCCAAGAATTGAAATAGAATCACTTCCAGAAGATGATGAGGATATTTGCTATCTAAAAATAAAATTTGAAACATACTTGCAACGGCCTACACAGCTTGCCCCTCTATATATCCAGAGTTTTATAAATGGTGGCGTTCAGCAACTCCAGCTCAACAGAAAAAGCAGTTAGCATGTCCGCATGCTCGATTCACAACATGGTAATGGTCGCCAACCCAACTTAGGATGCGGTTACTTTCTTGTTACATCCTAAGTTGGAAAAAAAATACAATTAATCTAAATAATGTAATGTAATGTAAATAATGTAATTGAACTCAGCCCCAGAACATGCTAGAAATATAATTCAAAGACCAGCAGATAGAGCATAAAAAAACTAAGATTTTCTCCGTTCAAATTTTTTATTTTCACTTTCATTATCGAGTTATAAGCGAAAATGTCCTTGTCAAAATAAAAAAAGCCACAACTATGCTACTGTCCAGATGGTCTATTGGTTAAGCTCAGTGTCTTCCAAGCTGTGGCAATTGCTCGCACCGGTTCGAATCTCGCTTGCTCAAACCAATTTTTTTTTTTTCCTATGTAGCAGTAGGTAAAGATCGTCAGCATAATCCAAGATAAGGTAGTCAAAAAAGAATACCAATGGAGAGGAGCAGTCCATTGGCACATGCTGTTATGGGTTAAGCCAGGAACTGCTCCCGCCTATGTTGTCACGAAATGCCCCAAGGCCATAACACTAATGATGTAAGGGCAGCCTATCTAAGAAAAATAGTTGAACAAATGCAGCAGCACAAAACATGCTGAGCCTAGCCTCAGCATTCAGCTTCCAGAAAATGCTAGTGCACTACAGCGCTACTTGTGCACATGTGTGATTGGTTCAGTAGAAGCTCTTGAGGTACTCATGGGCTTTCATCAATATCAAATGACTAGACAAGTGATTTTTTTGCAAACTGAGCTAGTACCTATATACTCAAAGAATGTTGAACCCAAGAATTGAAATAGAATCACTTCCAGAAGATGATGAGGACATTTACTATCTAAAAACAAAATTTGAAACATACTTGCAACGGCCTACACAGCTGGCCCCTCTATATATCCAGAGTTTTATAAATGGTGGCATTCAGCAACTCCAGCTCAACAGAAAAAGCAGTTAGCATGTCCGCATCATGCGCATGCTCGATTCATAACATGGTAATGGTCGCCAACCCAACTTAGGATGCGGTTACTTTCTTGTTACATCCTAAGTTGGAAAAAAAATACAATTAATCTAAATAATGTAATGTAATGTAAATAATGTAATTGAACTCAGCCCCAGAACATGCTAGAAACATAATTCAAAGACCAGCAGATAGAGCATAAAAAAACTAAGATTTTCTCCGTTCAAATTTTTTATTTTCACTTTCATTATCGAGTTATAAGCGAAAATGTCCTTGTCAAAATAAAAAAAGCCACAACTATGCTACTGTCCAGATGGTCTATTGGTTAAGCTCAGTGTCTTCCAAGCTGTGGCAATTGCTCGCACCGGTTCGAATCTCGCTTGCTCAAACCAATTTTTTTTTTTCCTATGTAGCTGTAGGTAAAGATCGTCATTAACCTGCTGCTCAGATCGGAAGGTGGCTCACTTGGCATAATGAATCCAAGATAAGGTAGTCAAAAAAGAATACCAATGGAGAGGAGCAGTCCATTGGCACATGCTGTTATGGGTTAAGCCAGGAACTGCTCCCTCCTATGCTGTTATGGCTGAAATGCCCCGAGGCCATAACACTAATGATGTAAGGGCAGCCTATCTAAGAAAAATAGTTGAACAAATGCAGCAGCACAAAACATGCTGAGCCTAGGCCTAGCCTCAGCATTCAGCTTCCAGAAAATGCTAGTGCACTACAGCGCTACTTGTGCACATGTGTGATTGGTTCATGCAGTAGAAGCTCTTGAGGTACTCATGGGCTTTCATCAATATCAAATGACTAGACAAGTGATTTTTTTGCAAACTGAGCTAGTAGCTACCTACTCAAAGAATGTTGAAGCCAAGAATTGAAATAGAATCACTTCCAGAAGATGATGAGGACATTTACTATCTAAAACAAAATTTGAAACATACTTGCAACGGCCTACACAGCTTGCCCCTCTATATATCCAGAGTTTTATAAATGGTGGCGTTCAGCAACTCCAGCTCAACAGAAAAAGCAGATAGCATGTCCGCATGCTCGATTCATAACATGGTAATGGTCGCCAACCCAACTTAGGATGCGGTTACTTTCTTGTAACAATAATAATAATAATAATAATCTAATTCATGGGGGATTTGGGAGTACTTGGGGGGACAATTTTTACATGGGCACGCAGAATGGGTCGAAACTAGAGATTTGACCAGACAGATTTTTGATTCACGCCTTAGAATTAAAATTACGGCCCTTTGAAGTTTCCCCATATGTTTGTACAGGGAAGCCATGCGTTTGCAATGTTTTCCGCCCACGCGCTATGTGAGGGGCGGAGCCACGCGCGCACATAAATGTGACGACCTTTACCAGATCTGGTCAAAATTAGAGTACAGGCTGCCTGCTTGCATTGTATGGCTCTACTAAGCATCCATCTCAACTATGTGGTGGTTTCTGGACATTTTTTTTCTGCTTGGTGTTCTGGTCTCCTTGAAATTATACACTCACTAAGTTACACCACAAGATAAAAGAATTTCCGTATGAGTAATGTAATGTAATGTAATGTAATTAAATAATTAACTTATCTGCTTATTGCAATGGTTTTACGAGATAAATTTACATGTACAGAGAGAGGAAGGAAAATCTTGAATAATGTTCCAATTGGAATTTTTAGTTTCGCTTTCGTATCCTAGTAAACGTGAGTTTTAGTGCTGGAACGCGGAGGGAAAGTCCCGTATTTCACGTACGGCCATAGAGTCTGTACAAATTCGATCGCAGGCTATGACGCATTCGCGCAATCGCGTACTTTAGCAGGCCAAACGAGCATACCCTGCGGATTTGTTGGAGGTCGCGCAAAGGTCACCTTAGCGGCTAATGAACGAGAGGTACTAAAGAATTTTTAAGCCTACGGTGATGTCCAAGCTAAGCAATCGACCCAAGAACGGCGCTCCTAGCTACACTGACAGGCAAAGTAGGCACTACGTTTAGAGTCCACGTCTGGGAAACTAGGTGGTCAAGTCAAGTTCAGTGAAGCTTACCATGGAGAAACTTTGAGTTTCGAGGTTAGTAAACTTGTGTATGTAGCTACTTATCTATACGATTTGTTGCATACGCTTGGCAATGACCAAGCCAGTAGGTAGGATGGTGAATCACTGAACATGAATGGCGGACTCGGGCTTGTTCTAAAACTGAAAGCCTTTACTAGCCTAGCGACGGTGCTAGTCTTGCTAGGCCTACGCTCTGTGCCATAATTATAGTATAATAATATGTTTGCAACCTTCTGCCACCTCTGCATGAGTGTGCATTTGCTGTGTGCCAGTACGTTTATAATTGGGCTATTCCATTTAATATCCATACACCCCCTATGGATGACTAGTGAGGAAAATTTAACCCCTGGACATAATTAACTAGCAACCATCCCCCCTAGACAGTCGTTAATTAGGTCACTGTTCCCCCAAGACATAATTAAGAACATTATTACTCCCCCTGGATTATTAATCAAATCAAGTTTTGTTCCCCCTGGACACAAATTAATGCGTTAATTTATGGAAGGGAAATCACCTATAGGAGCAAAGTGCCCCCCTGGACACCACAATTAGTGATCGTTTCACCCCTAGACATAATTAAATTTGACCAAAATACCCCCTTCCCTTCATTAAAATCAGTGTTTTACCCCCCTGGACAAGCCTCAAAATACCCCCCCCCTGGACATTCGTTAGCAGTCATCCATAGGGGGTGTATGCTCATTGAATGGAAGAGCCCATTATTGTTTGCCTGATACTGGTCTACACTATACTCACCATGATTAATCTAACCCACACACACACGGCAGCACTCCACGGCGATTATGATGACTCCGAAACTCTGATGAATAAATAATAATTAATCATAGCTAGTATAGCAGTACATTTGTGATGTTATACATGTATTATTATTGTTATTGTAAATAGATTGTACATACACATATGCATGCATGTAGGTGCTCTGTCTTGGTTGCAATTATAACAGCAGAAAAATAATTAGGCATGCAGTCATAACCAGTCAAAACTGCATTTTGGTGTAATAATTAAACTCTGAGCTGCTGGAATCAATGGCAGGTTCAAACCACTAAGGTGCATGGAATTAACCCTCGGCGCATGCGCCGCAGGGTTACGGTAGTCGTTGTGTGTGTGTGTGTGTGTGTCTGTCTGTCTGTCTGTTACCACGAAATCAGCTGCCTACCTCGTTTTTACGTCGCAAACAAAGTTTTATAGGGTTCTTTATGGTGTTTTTAACGTTTTTACCGTTTGGCTTTTCCTGCAAACGCTTCGTTCAAGAGTTATGGCGTCATTTGCTGGTCACCGCTTCCTTCCTCGCTCCCTGGCGAACTTTCGACGGCTAAACGAGACAGCGATGGCTTCTTTTCAGCTCGAAAAGTATATATGGTTACTCAGCGCCATTAAGGCCTGGGTCACTGTGGAATGTAGAGTATTTACTGACAACTTCAATGCCATATATTTCAGCATCTGTACATCCTATGAACTTCTACTATGCACCAACAGAAAGTTTCATCTTCACCCTCTTTTGTAATTAAATTATGTTAATTAACCGCAAGCCATTACGTCACTGTGGGCGGGGTCGTAAGTGTATGTTTGTAAACAAAATCGAAAAAGGCGGAAGGTATGAACGGCTCTGACGCCGACCTTAACTATTCCATGCAGTTCATATTTTAGTGTACTAATATCTCACAGGATAGATTAGCTAAATATTGCTTACTTTCAGAGGCGAAAAGTGTACATTCTTGGGTGTGTCCAACGGCACATTTCTTCTTAAAACTCGGCGAAAGTAGGTTCTTTCGAAAATCTACCCTGTGATATTATAAATCTAGTCGATCTTAACCTATCTAGCCTGTCAACTTGATCGGCAGTCGCCTCTTTCTATTCCGCCTAGCTGCACCACTGCTAACTAGCTGACTGCCGCATATTTGTCATGTGATCGGGTGGCCACGCCCACTTCAATAATGATGATTCTGGCCAAAATCGAGCAAGTTCGACCGTGTCAACTGCTGAAAACAACACAGGTAAGCTACTAAATGTAGCGCATGTCACAAAAATGAGCTAATATGCCAAGATGAGCGGTAATATGGTCGCTCGTTATTGTTTACTAGGCACGGCCGGTCATATGACCATCGTTGTTACCATAGAAACATATTCATGAATTCGATTAACCCTGATGACCCTCGCCCGTTATCTGACCCAGGCCTTAACCGCGCTGAGTAGTTATAGATCCAACAACATGACTGGTTCATCACTGATCGTACTACACTGGCAGAGAAGCTTCTTGGCTATCTCTGCATGCTACAAAATGCTGACACAGCATTACACACGTGATACTGCTGGGCATTACGCAATCGCATGCAATGTGCATTCTTGTGGTTACTCTGACATTGTGCTAGGAAGCCCATAGGCCTATAGGATGCATGTAAGTAGCGAGTCCAAAGGATAATTTTAACCCGCAAAAATGCGTCGCTTGTTTTTACGCGTTATACTCTATCTAAACGCGGCACCATGAAGTGACATTACAAATTTTCATATCCACAAGCCAATTCTCGACCGTTTTCCATGCTTCGCACGTCAATCGGCAGCTCTTTTGCTGTACTTTCTGGATTTGATGGTAAGCAACATCAAGACATAATTTTTCTGGCACTTATTTCTGCTATTTCTGCCTAAGTTTGTGAGTACTTGTTACCTCCAAAATTTTTAGTGGTCCTTACTGTGACATATAGGTTTTTTCTAGTGCTGATTTCAATAATATGCATCATTACAGGTCATTGATGGCCTACGTTTTTGTGAAATATACTTTTTAGGTAATTTCATTATAGAAATAGTTATAGATGATTGTGGAAAGAAACTCACTCTGCTGGGCTCTAAAGATAGTTAATATACAGAGGCCCCAGGTTCAGCAGTAACCTAAAGCAGTATTGCAGTCCCATGGACTATCATGCTATTGGCAAATGCTATCCAACAGTATTTGTAAGATAATCGTAATTAAAATAAAAACATTGCAAAGCAATATGGCATACCCCTGCATCCAAACCACTTTCTCCATATAAACTTAATACAAACAAAAATAAAGCTAGCGGTGCGTCTGTGCAACCAATTTACATGGTTAAGAGGTCAAATGATAGCTTATTCTGTGAGCTATCTGGTGCAGTTTGTTTCGTGACTAAACTCCTAACCAGAGCTGAGATATTGTAGATTATCTGGGGACCCTTGGTGGCCCATAGTTTGTATGGTGCCATGTCTGTAGTACTGTGCAAGGAGCAAAAAGAGAGACAGTAGTGAGTAACTTCAAAAGGTTGTAGAACCAAGAAAACGGAGTAAATCCCCAGCAATATGCATATTGTTCGGCTGCTCTAAGGTTGCTCTTCATGCCTGTAGCATCCTTGTACCACTTTTCAGAACTTTTCTAAATTCTTTGGACACGCTAATGTAAGCATCTGCACTAATGCAGTACTGCTCAGTGCTTGCGCGCCGAGGGTTTTGCACTATAGTGCTTCATTAGTGACTGTGCTTAATAGCTAGCAATATTTACAATACATACTGCAGCAATCCACATTCCTGTTGACCCTGCTTCTACAGCATTTGATATCTATAATACGAAGCTGAAAATTCTAACAGCAAACTTAATCGTAAGTCTAGGAGTCATTATTAAATTCTGATCGGTATAATAATTTATACCGACTTGCTATGAGTGATGTAATAATCATTATTATTATCGTATGCACTGAGCAAATTCAACAGTGAACTTTCATATCAGCTGAAGGTATGTCAGAGGGTATATTATAATGTCCATGGATGCTAACCTTGATATTGACTTTTCTACAGACTGGGATACATGATCGAATATAAATAATGGTTTAGCTACCGGGTATAATATGTGACTCAACAGCAAATTATCAACAGCCTCTTACAAAGCGCATATATACTGGCAATGTGGTTGTGTTCTCTGGAGTAGGTTATCATAATTCTTTTATCTTATGGTGTGGTTTAGCTTGTTACACCATAAGATAAAAGAATTTCCGTATGAGTAATGTAATGTAATGTAATGTAAATAATTAACTTACCGTAAAGTCTGGTTAATAAGCGCACATGTTTATTAAGCGCATATTTTTTAATAAGCGCATGCTTCCTTCCTGTTATTAAGTATTGTCTAATAAGCGCATGCGCCCAATAAAAATGACAGTAATAGTCATCGTTCGATCAAGAGTATTCCATGCTCTACATGGCTAGAACTAATTTATCAACCTATTTTCGGATAGCCAGCTGCATGAGATCGGCTATATTCAACACTTCGATGTTCCACTGAGACGGGTTCGGACTCTTAACCGAAGCGAGCGCCAAAGATATCGGCTATTTTTCCACAGTTTTCTTCCAGCGATGGCTTCCGATCATACTCCCATGAACTATTACAGAGCTTAGTCCAAGAATCGCTGGGTTCATAACTTGCTAGCTTTGTCATTGAGCGCTCGAACGTGCTGGCAGTGGGCGGGGCCAAAACTTCACTCTCTATTAAGCGCACATCGTCTAATAGGCGCATGTTTCCTTACCACCGAGAGTGATAAGCGCATGTGCTTATTAACCAGACTTTACGGTATCTAGCCGTGGGAAGGGTTTTATGAGATAAAATTTTATATACATGGACAGAATGAAAAATCTTTAAAAATGTTGTGGGCAGAATTTTTAGTTTTACTTTCATATCTGAGTAAACGCTAGATTTAGTGGTTTTAACGCGCGGGGGAAGTCCCGTATTTCACGTACGTCCATAGAGCCTGTACAAACTCGATCGCAGGCTATGACGTGTTCGCCCAATCGCGCATACCGCGTACTACTTAATCAGGACAAACGAGCATACCTGCGGGTTTATTCGGGATTGCGCGAAGGTAGCCTTTGCCTAGGCTGATGATGAACGTGAGGTACTAAAAATACTCTAGGACATCCGAGCGTCGATCCGAGAGCGGCACTTACAGGCACTGGGAGTTGGCACTACGTTTAGAGTTAGCTAGAACTGCCTATCTTCACTAAGTGGAGTCCAGCGAAGCTTCCCTCACCCTGATCGAAAGGAGGTAAATAAAATTGTGTTTGTTGTATGAGCTACATGCGTTTGGCTATGACCAAGCCATCATGGTGGGAATTGATTGTATGGTGAATGAACCAGCCCTAAACCTGAAAGTATTTATTTCTATATAGTCTAGTGTACTATGACAAGGCTAGCCTTTGAAATCGTGCTAACTATAATTATAGCTAAAGGCCCACATATAGTCTCTGCATGCCATGCTAGTCACGGTATTTAATTTTGTATTCCTGTCTGATATTTACACTGTACTCACCTAGAGTCTGCACACACGGCAACACTCTATACAGGGATTGAGAGATTGTGACGACTCTGAAACTGTATAGTGAGGTGTCCATCTAGCTAGGTAGCTCTATAACTTCTTTTATTATAGCAGTATATTAATTTGTGTACATAATTTTCTGATGTTATAATAATTAAAGCTACTTATTATTATAGCTATTACCATGTTAATGATTGTGCAAAAGGGTGCTGTCTCACACGATTATAAAATTAGCAGAATCTGGATTAATTTACATTTTAACATATTATTATCATCAAGGAGTGTATATCAACCAGTCATATCAACATAAAACTGGATTTGATGTAACAGCTAATTAAACTCTGAATTGATAAGTTCAAACCACTAAGGTGCACGTACTTTGCATTATAGGTAGGTAGTACTAAAGAATTTAAATTTAACTGCTGCAATTTAGCTATACCTAAAATATATCTTCAGCATTTCGATCATATTGGTAAGTCTATGAGTCGTTAATTCTAATTCTGATAGGTACCTACTTGAGTTGTTACTATAATGATAATAATAATATTATTTTGATATTAGGAAAGTAGAAACAACTTCCAACTTCATCAGCTTACAGGGATCAAGGATATCAATCTAGTTACATTGGATAATACGGTGGGTCCTGGACATTAACTAATTAACTATTGCTATTATTGTATATACTTGTGGGTGCCACTGCAACTGCTGGATATGGTGTATACTCAGGTGCATGGTATGATAACTGACTGGAAGGAGTGTCAGGTGGTCATTCACAAGGTGCTACAGTAGCTTCAGCCGGATAGTACAATTATTATATTATGCTTTTGGAATTTCAGGTGGCCATCAACAGCTGCAGTACGTATGTAGCATATAAGTTAATGTTTATAATACTCTGCCTTATAATTAAAATTATGTGCGAGCAACTTAATTGAGATTTGATATATTATTATGTATGTACACACAATATCATACGTACTCATCAGCGGGAAATGGTATGCAACAGTACTAGTGATTCATCAAGGCTTTGCACATACTAGTACAGGTCCGTGTAAAATGTAATTGCAACTTGTGTGCACATAATATTTATTGTTGAAGTAGACTTTGTATACGTACGGTAGCTGACAAGTGATACATGGCCCACTTGTGTGTGCCACACAATAGTAAGATTTGCCGCCGCTTTTGAATAATAATGCTTCATAAAACTTGTATGGTTACATTCTATGGTTCTCCATACAAATGACATGGTATTTCAGGTTGTTGTAATTCTTTTATCTTATGGTGTGGTTTAGCTTGTAGAAAAAAAAAAGATTTATATAATTAATGTTTGGGGGGTATGGGAGCACTTTGGGAGATATATTTTTTACATGGGCACGTAGAATGGGTCGAAACTAGAGATTTGACCCTGGGGAATTTTGATTCACACCTTAGAATTAAAGTTACGGCCCTTTGAAGTTACCCTATATGTTTGTATAGGAAGCCATGCAGTTGCAATGTTTTCCGCCCACGCGCACATTAACGTGACGACCATTACCCACTTTGATCAAAATTGATGTATAGGCTGCCTGCTTGCATTGTATGGCTCTACTATGCATCCGGCTCAATTATGTGGCGGTTTTCGAACAATTTTTTTTTTCTGCTTAGTGTTCTGATCGCCTTGAAAATACAAAAAAAAAACAGGTGTTGCGGCAGCCAGTAAGGGCATGCCTTGTCTCCTGAAACATTAGATCAGTGGCTAGAGCTCAATACACACCCTGCTTATAAGCCTGGTACCCCAAATACCATACTCAAGAGCTTCGTCCCATGGCATCAGTTGGGAAGATGAGAATGTAGCCACGCCCCTCATCAACTCGAGCTCGTTTCTGAAGATAGCTGGCTCAGCAACAAAATTGAAAGAAGGTTATTTTGGGCCACGTAGCGATGAGTATACTTTCTGATTAGGAAGCGATGTTTAGTAGTGTTGGTAGCTACCATTCAGTTGTCGCTGAGCGTTCAATCGATCGAGCACTAGCGCTAGCGCTATGCTCTATGCGCCGGCGTGCGCCCACGCCACTAGCACCGACAATCTGTCACATGATTTCACCATGGCAACACTATACGAGCATGCGCATTATATGACAAAATGGCGTATCGGAGATGACCAATAATTTGTGTAAATGCGCTGCATAAACCCACGATTTATCAACTGTCATGATAACACAAAAATAGCGTGCCATGGACGTACGCTCAGCAAAATGGAGTGGATTTATACTAAAACTAAGGTGAGAAGTCAAGCCAGTCTTAGCCATGGAAGAGATGAAAGAGAGATTGATATTAAATTTGCACCCAAGTTTTTTTTTCCAAAAGACAAATAGAGCTGGTTCAGGCGTACGCGATTGTTTCCATGGATGTTTTGGGGCTTGATAGATAGGTATCCTGGTGTAGCTATAGATTATGAATATGAAAGTTAAAATCTTAAATTTATTTGCTTTGCTCTCGGAGATATTAAATTTTGATGTTTGTGTAATGTATTACATATTATTATATGTGATCTGCTCATAAAAATTGAGTTTTTAGCATGGATTGATAGCTTTATGTGTGCTAAATCCAACGGTACAAGTTTAATGAAAAAATATCGATCGTAAGTGGAGTTATGACCATTTTTATACATGCAGGTAGATATGTTCGTTTTTCGGAAAATGCACATATTATTTAATTAAATTTTGTATTAAGTTGTATATGTGTCCGAGCAATTGTTTGCACCCATTACGATAGTTTACATATAGCAACTACATAAACATAGCATATCAATATGAAGCTAAAATTTTATATTTTCTGGCAGACCAAAATAGAGAAAAATGATAAAATTATATTTACTATGATTTTCCCCACATTTTATCAATTATTGTAAAATGAAATTTTATCCCAAGTGGTCCCTTTTCTCAGAGCAGGTCACATATGGCATATCTGGGTCCTCCCTAGCCTACTTATAGAGTCTACGTCATGCACTTCCGCTCCTTCAGCTGTGCTATTGTTACATAGGGGATGATGTCCATGGCCATTTGGCAAAGTGGAAGAAAGGGAACAGTTTTCTAGAAATTAAAATTAAAAAAACGGGCTTTGGAGGGGGTTTGACCTCATACCCTGGCTCTCAGGTACGAGGTGAGGGGGTGACACATGCATGTGGTATTAGCTTATACTATCATTATAATGGCAAATAATTAGTATCATTCACGGTAGGTCTTACTTTTACATTCCACCTCCCTGGGATCTGGTTCCCAGTTTCCACTCCTCATGCAGGTTGCTGTTTTGGCTCCATTCTGCACATATACCCGGATGAACAGCTTATTGTTACGTTGCCCCCTTCAACAGCTGGATCTGTGTATCCAATAATTTCCATTATAGTATTATCAATTTGGTTAGCTGGATTTCCACAATTGGCTACGAGAAAACAATAATAGTATTAATTTATCATAAAATTATTATATATGGCATCATAGACTTAACGCACCGTAGTACAATTTGGTAAATTTTGTGACATTCCTCTTTGCACAAGGAAATACAACCAGGGCACTCACATTGTAGACGATATTATAAAATACTTTAATTAAGATCTCTGCACTTCCAATAGATACGACATTGTGGGATAATATTTGTGGTTGTGGAACAGCACTGAAGTGATACGAGTGAAATGCGTCAAAGTCAGTCAAGTTGAACTCAAGGGTTACTATGACACCTTTTCTCTCAAATTGTTCTGTTGAGATACTGATTTCAAAGTCATGATCTCCTAAAATGCATATTAATATAATATTATTATAGAGTGATGACAGTCACAATACATTCCCATAGGCAAGAGTATATGGATTACAGCTGTAATTGTACTCTCACTCTGTAATCGGTACTCCTGCTGTACCTATACTCATGCATGTAAGAATACTGATTACTGCCCTAATTATACTCGGAAGTATATGATTATTATACACTAATAATTATTTTTGCCAACACATAATATTATTATGCAGGCTATAATATCTGATTCATAGCTACCACCGCCCTGCACTAGCTAGAAAGAGAGAAAAGAGAGACCAGACAGGAAACATGGGTTGCTAACTCACTGCTGATCATGGTACTCTCATTGATAACTTTGATACGAGTGGAAGATGTGTTCGATGCCACTATGTCCGTACAGTTCACCTCAGTACCATTTAAACCATCGCTTACCGGAGCTATCAGCAATCTTGACATTACTGGTAAGCTGCCATCTGCTGAGATTCTTGAGAAGGTGAATGTGATGGAGTTAACTTCTAAATCTGAAGTAGCTGACCCTGAATGTAAAATTCGAAAAAGTCTCCTAGCTGCAGTTTCTCCCTCAGTGACCAGAAAGAAGCTCCACTCCAAGAATGTTCCAGGAACAGTACATGTCAACTCCAGCTGACCTCCACTGCATACTGATACTACTTCAGTAGGAGATATCACCACGCCTATCATAATTAACATGAGCTGGTTAACTATAACTTGCGCCATGGTAATTACCTATTGCGCATCCATGATGGCGCAGCTGGAAGATCATTAGCGTTACGAAAGACAGTACGACTTGGGGCCGATTCATGCTAGTTTCTCTTGCCGGAATCTGCATATTAATTTTGTCGTGAATGTTTCTTATTTTATAACTGTACCTTTTGTACCTTTCGAGTGTAGTTGTACATCCGTCGGCTCACTACGTATGACAATTATAGTTATCGCTTCTTTTGGTAAGGCGACAAATTGAGCGACACTTTTAACTCATTAACTCACCGCACTTGTTTTACCACAGCAAAAATTGAATTTAAGGTAGTGCTATGGGTACGCGCATGCTAAAGCGGATGTTGATCGTGAAAATTATTGGTCTAAGATCTAATGGGAGGCGCTTTATTCACTCCATCTGAGGACGGCACGTGATGCTGTGTGGGGCGTGGCCATATATGCAAGGTGTGTCCATAACGCGACTTTGCGAACTTGGCGCGAAAACCAAACACGTTGCTGGCATGGCTATCTCCGCAGGCAAGCCCTCTGGGCTCAAGAGTTGAGATCTGTTATTCCTCATCTATCGAACGGGGTGAGAGGATCCCGGTACCTGGCGTGAGGAGAATCTGGGGAACCCTGAGGAAGACACCACCAGCTGCAGTATCTGCAACCCTGAATAAGTTAACCACCTTGGGCAATCAGCTCTCCGTAAGAAGGAAAACCAATGATATCTCAGGTCGTAGTCGGTGGTGGTTCCTAGTTAAAGGGAAGGAAGAAGTGCTTGCACTGCTGGAAGGGGAATGGGAGAGAGTATCATTACAAACCAATTGGAAGCTTGAACCCTGTACAAAACCCAAAACAGCTGACGATAAGCCAAGTCCCTCAGATTCTTCATCTGAATCATCATTGACGACTGATACTTCAGGTGGTGAAAAGCCATCCCTTCAACCACTACCCTCAGAAGCAAGTGCAGATAGTCCACCTCCAGTGACGCAGGAGATAGATGCAGAAACCAATCAGGGGACTGACTGACAGTCGGTCTCCAGGTGCACCCACCCATCCCGAAATCCTCCTATTAATGCATCAAATCTACGCATTTTATACTACAATGCTAGGAGCCTTCTACCAAAATATGATAATTTACTTGCAACTATATCTATCTTGGACCCTCATATAATCTGTGTAGTAGAAACATGGCTCTCAAGTGAAATACAAAATTGCGAAATACACATACCAGGATTTCAACTTTATCGGTATGATAGGAATCGTCATGGTGGTGGAGTGCTTATATATGTTTTAGCAATGTTTTTTGTATCTCCCTTATCCTCTCCTGTTCCTCCTCTTGAGCTTCTCACTCTGTCAATTCTTTGTGTTAATTTTAAGGTTCATTTGTGTCTGTTTTATCGTCCACCAAGTTCTAATGCCATTATTTTTGATACTTTATTTAATTATTTTGAGTCTATTGATGCTGGACAACTTTCTAATTTTATTTTACTAGGTGACTTTAATGTTAATTATGTTAACACATCTAACCCAATGTATCATAATTTATGTACACTTTCCTCTCTGTACTGCCTAACACAAGTTGTAACAGGTCCTACCCATGAACATCATGATGGTACCACCTCTACTATTGATCTAGTCTTCATGTCTGAACCCTCAACACTCAAAAGCTGTGTCACAATTCCTCCCTTGTCGAACTCCGATCACCTGGGAATAATGGTAACACTGAATAGGAAGCCAATCAAAGCAGAAAAGACAAAGGGAAGACTAATCTGGAGGTACTCATTTGCGGACTGGTTGAAAGCATGTCAGCTAATTGATGACTTTGACTTGGACTCGATTCTTTCCCGAAATGTTGAATTGTCGTGGAAACTTTGGCATCAACAATTTATGCTGATAATGGCTGAGTCAATACCAAACAAGGTCATACCCACGAGAAGGAATCTTCCCTGGCTGAATAAAACAATTATCTCCTCAATGAAAAAGAGAAACCTTCTATTCAAGCGGGCAAAACAGACTGGGAACTACACATGCTATAAAATAGCCCGTAACAGAACTCTGGCTCAGTTAAGGATTGCAAGGAGGAAATATTTCCGGTCGTTAAATCCAAAGGATCCAAAGAAATTTTGGAAAGCGATCAAGTATCTCAATAAAAGCAAACCGTCTATTCCTACTTTATCTCGAGGAACTCATGTGGCCTATACCGATGGTGATAAGGCTAATCTTCTGAACTCATTTTTTGGCTCCTGCTTTAACACTTCTCACCCACCCATTGAACTCGGGAGCACACCTTCGGTCAGCTACCCTGAAGAACTGCTTTGCACTGAATCTGAAGTCTATGATCTCGTCGCATCATTGGACGTGTCAAAAGCGAGTGGTCAAGACGGAATTTCTGCTAGAATGTTGAAAGCAACAGCTTGTAGTATTGCTCCATCACTTGCTAAACTGTTTAATCTTTCCTTGCAGTCTGGTACTATCCCTTCTGTCTGGAAGAAGTCTCTCGTGGTTCCGATACCAAAAAACTCTGATATGAAAAATCCATCCAACTATCGGCCGATATCACTTCTACCTATTGTGAGCAAGGTGCTTGAACGCCACGTTTACAACATTATCATGAATCACCTCGTTCACCACAACCCTCTTACAGCTAATCAATGGGGATTCTTGGAAGGAAGATCGACCGTCACTTCATTACTCCATATAACTGATCAATGGCTCAAAGAGCTAGAAAATGGTCTAGATATATGTGCCGTCTTTTTTGACTTCCGAAAGGCATTCGATTCTGTACCACATCTACCATTAATGTCCAAGATCTCCTCCCTTGGTTTGGATGCCAACATCAACACTTGGCTGAATAATTACCTGGCCAAACGAACACAGGCTGTAGTGGTCAATGGTTCTGAATCCTCAACTATTCCAGTACTTTCTGGAGTTCCTCAAGGATCTGTACTCGGTCCACTATTATTCCTCATCTATATTGATGATCTACCAACCAGTATTACAGATATTTGCTCAAAGGTCAATCTCTTCGCAGACGATGTTCTCCTGTACCATGTGATTTCTGAAGAGGCAGATTACGAGGTCCTACAAAATGCAATATCACTCATTGAGAGTTGGTCTATCTCTAACTTCCTTGCATTTAACACCTCCAAGTGTAAATGCATGGTGATTTCCAGGAAACCAACACCCAAGTTACCAGATAATCGATTACATCTTCTTGGAATGCCATTGCAAGTGGTCGAATCCTACAAGTATCTGGGTCTTTTACTCTCCAGCAATATGTCCTGGTCACCTCACATAGAGTCAATCTGTAATAAAGCAAGGCAAATCCTAGGCCTACTCTACAGACGCTTCTATAACTCCACAGACCCAAGCATGATCAAACAGCTCTACTTATCCATGGTTCGACCCCATCTGGAATATGCGTGCCAGGTGTGGGATCCACATTTGATAAGAGACAAGCACAAGCTTGAAAGTGTTCAGAAGTTTGGTCTCAAGTTTGCAGCACGTCGGTGGGATGCTGGGTATAATGAACTACTGGACTTGTTCAACCTACCAACACTAGAGGAGCGTAGAATTCACCTAAAACTTGGTCTGTTGTTTAAAATCATACACAATCTGTGTTATTTCCCACACTTGCCGCCACTCCGTGAGAATGTTAGAGATCTCCGAGCACCCCATGATCAGCAACTTGCTGTACCGCTTGCCCGAACCAATTCGTATCACTACTCTTTCTTCCCACACACTTTACGAACTTGGAACACTTTGGACAACTCGTGTGTTGAAACCAACAATTATTTGTCATTCATGAAGCACCTGAAACTGTAAGGTAGTCATTTTGTGTTAATCCATCTTTTTAATTATTAGGGTATGCATTTATTATTAGTACTCTGTACTATTGTATATCCCATGCAATACGCATAAAGTTTTATAGGGAAAATTATACACTAAGTAGTTACAACCTAAGATAAAAGAATATGTGAGTGTGTAATGTAATGTTACAACCTAAGATAAAAGAATATGTGAGTGTGTAATGTAATGTAATGTAATGTAATGTAATGTAAATAATTCATTCGAAGGACAGGAAAAGGTATTGTGCAATAATTTTTATATCAGCATGTAGAGTGGATCAAAAATAATAATTGAATCGTCTCAGATTTTTGATTTTCACTTTCAGTTTTGAAATACGAGTCGTAGTAGTTTCTGACCACTAAAGCATGCAGGAAATGACTTCTATCCAGATGGTGCAATGGTTAAGCTCAGTGTCTGCCAACCAGTGTCAAATGCGTGCACTGGTTCGAATCCAACCCGGGGCCAATTTTTTTCCATCTTTTTTTTTCACTGCCAGTGATGCTGGGAAGGCAGTCTACATACACAAATAACATTCCATGGGTGATGCTCCGTATGTTGGATCTAGACTGGGGGATGATTACATATACAAGCCCCAAGTCACTCTCAAATACACAGATCTCAGATGTCACATTGTACATTAGTATTTATGGAACGCCAAATCCGCCAAAAGTCGTCTCCCAGTTTACTGTAGGTAGTGATCGATATTGTAGATACGATGATCGATTTTAAATTTACTGTACTGTATGGGGTTGATCATAATCGATTTTTAAATCGATATGTGTATCGATTTTTGTAATGGCGCCGAGTTTAACTGTAGGTAGTGATCCATATTGTAGATACGATGATTTATTTTAAATTTACTGTATTGATCATAATCGAATTTCAAATCGATATAATATATTAAATATTATGTGTATCGATTTTGTAAAGGCGCCGAGTTTAATGATGACCACACCCCTTTATCAGATACGCGCATGCGCAGAGGTGCTACCAGGCTGGGACCACGCCTTCCACATTATTTTGGACTCTGACCTGAAAATTCTTCCACAGTATCATTTTGTACTGTGACCTGAAAATTGACAACTCTGATGGATATTGAGTGCCTGGTGGAGTGTTTCTGTGACTTTGCAGAGAGCATAGTCCAGTGTTTAATTGATGAATATGAAGAAGGTCACGAACGTGAGGCTGATATAGGTAAAATTATCTTGTTTGTACACTGCTATGCATGGCAACTTTATGGTAATTAGCTATTTATCACGTGTGGCTTGGTGTCACGTTACATTATATCCCTCCCAGTGTAGACTATGTTGGTATTGCACTTACCACGAGTACAACAGCAGCGGCATTTACGGTCAATAATTTTGTAAGCTTACAGTTATACTGTAGCATTACAATAACTATAATTATGTCCCGTTATTGCCCAGATCTCTTTAGTTGCTTGGAGCAACTCTATGAATATGCAAGCATGATGGAGGAATGTGTCCCACTGACCATGCTCAATGACTGCCAAGAGCTATTAGAGAGTGTGAGGGATATATTGAGATACTTGCAAGAAGAAGCAGAAGCTGGGCGACGAGAAAGTACAATGGGACGCCCTGCTTTATTGATAGAAGAAGAGCAACTTTCCTTTTTCGTTGACAATGGTTTCAAAGTTGAGGATATGGCACTTATGTTGGGTTGCAGTAAACGTACCGTTGAAAGGCGATTAAGTGCCTACAATCTGTCCACCCGTAATTACACAGTGATTACAGATCATGAGTTGGATGAGCGGGTACAAGAATTAAATTTTGTATTCCCAAGGTGTGGAGAAAAATTGGTTCATGGAAGACTTCGTGCCCAGGGAGTGTATGTGCAAAGGCAACGTGTGAGAGAATCATTGCGTAGAGTAGATCCATCTGGAGTTCAAGCTCGAATCAGGAGAGTTCTTCATAGAAGGACATACCAAGTGGATTCTCCTAATGCTTTATGGCACCTAGATGGACATCATAAGTTGATTAGGTGGAGGATCGTCATCCATGGTGGAATAGACGGATACAGCAGGCTGATAACGTACTTGAAAGCTGCATGTAATAACCGAGCTGAAACGGTGCTATTAGCTTTTCTTAAAGCAGTTGATGAGTATGGTTCACCTTCCAGAGTAAGAACTGACAAAGGTGGTGAGAATGTTCTTGTTGCACGATATATGCTTGGCCATCCAGAGAGAGGAGTAGGCAGGGGGAGCATAATCACTGGCAGAAGTACTCACAATCAACGAATTGAGAGACTTTGGCGAGATCTCTTCTCTGGATGCCTTTGCTTCTTCTATTACTTCTTTTATTTCATGGAAGATGTTGGGATTTTAGATGCAAATGATGAAATTGATCTGTATACGCTGCACTATATCTTCCTCCCAATCATACAGAAGCAACTGGATTTGTTTAAGCAAGCATGGGCTTGTCATCCCCTAAGAACCGAGAGAAATAGAAGTCCACAACAGTTGTGGATACTTGGATTACATGCTATGAATGCCCAGGATGAGGAACATGAGGCAGTAACTGGAACAAGAGTGGTAAGTGTGCAATAGAAAATATTATAATTATGCCGTTGGGAAATCTTGTAGTATATATACAGCTATTAATATTGCAACAGTTACTAATAATTATATAATGATATCACAATCATGCAGCATGCTAATGTGCGATTAATTTTTGTTGTGCAATGTAGGACTGGGATGATTATGGTGTTGATTGGGATGGACCAATTCCACATGTATCCGATGATGATACGGTGGTGGTGGAAGAGATTGAGGATATTCTTTCAGCAGAGCAGAAAGCAGAGCTTGATGACCAGCTTTCATCTATCAATCCCACACTCTCTCTCACTGAAAGTTTATTGGTTAATCAATATGCCACAGCTAAAGCATTTATTCATACTTGCATCCCCACATATTAACTGTCTTGGATCAGTATAATATTTAATGATAATAGCTACTAATGCAGTGTTGACGTCTTCATGGTAAAAGTTTATTTTGTAACAATCGACAATAATCATAAGTATAATAATAATTAATATTATGAATCATAAACCATCGAAACATCAACCAAATCAACTTTTGGGATATAATAATAATAATATTATACCCAACTTAATGAGAATAATGACAGTATAACCCATACAAAAGGTTCTTGCAAGAAACTTGCAAGTCAGGCCGGCCAAGATCTGACACATCTTGCAAAAGCAGTCAAGATTCTTACAAGATCTTGCAAGCTTGTGGCCATTTCTCTTGCATTTTTGCAAGATTATGAGTCTTGCAAGAATCTTGTATGTGCAAGATTCTTGCAAGACTCATAATCTTGCAAAAATGCAAGAGAAATGGCCACAAGCTTGCAAGATCTTGCAAGAATCTTGACTGCTTTTGCAAGATGTGCCAGATCTTGGCCGGCCTGACTTGCAAGTTTCTTGCAAGAACCTTTTGTATGGGAATGTATATAATATAATAATTATATACTTAAGCTTATCCAAGTGCCCATAACTGTATATAGCTACGCTAGTTCAATAGCAATAGGATAAGTGATGAGGAACTTAAACTAGTAGTTGGTCAGCAAATGAATAGAAAAGGATAAGTGATAAGGTAGCAAAAGTATAATAATAAGTGATGAGTAACCACATCATCGTCATACCAGGTCCAGCTTTATAGCTAAACTCCTCCAAATCCATCATTCCCTTTGCAGGATAGGATCATTGCTTCTCGGAAACTTGAATAATTGTTTCCATGGATTGTGGGTATGCGTAGCTGCAGGTCACATGTAGAAGCTGTAGCAAGCCTACAACCTTGATTGAACGTGAGCGTTGGTTCCTTTTCAAAGCCCAGAGGTGGTATATGAGCAGCTCCAGAAAAGAAGACCAATACATCCTCAAGAGAACACTCGGAATCACCTTCTACATTAATTTAATAAAATTAATTATGAAACACGTGACCATACTCCCAGCGGTGCATATGGTAAAAGGTCGTCTATATAATGCACACACAGTCAATGTAGCTACAGTACAGTATATACTTCGATACCAGCGTCTCAATCGCACGCAGAGAAGGAGCCTGGGACCAACTATCTGGACAAGTTTCGATGCTTCAATCACAGAGACAAACACATGCAGTACAGCTTCTGAACTTCAGATCCAGATCAGTGTTCTCCCCAGCATACCTAAGGCATGTTGGTTCAACAAGCCTTCAATACAGAATTCCCTTTGATGTGGGGAATGGGGACAACCCAAAAGCTTTGAAGTGGCTACAGGCTCCACCCTTCTATTGTGCCTTGAACTTTACTTGGGGAGAACACTGCAGATGATGGCATGGCACACTGCATGGATGATGCATGCATGATGTGTGGTACATATATAGCGCAGGGCCAGCTTTATTTATGCACGGGATTACAAAAGCCAAGATATGTGCTGTTTGGCCAGTGGTACTTGTCAGAGAAAATAATATGCAGCTGGCTAGTAAGGTATTTGCTGGGTACATGTGTCACATACTCTACGTAATAATACTTTTGTTCAAGTCTCGGATAGGCACCCTGAATTATCCTCATAGATTACCTCATAACCACAGAAAAGTAAATTTCAACTGGGGATACAATTGTATTTCTCTTGGCTGATTTCGGCTTATACCTGAACATTCATCAAGAAAATCAACAAAGTGAAGATAGGCTTGCTCCTGTTCTCTCCTGAAGTTAGAACCCTTCTCTGCAAATCGCACACTAAATAAGGATTTCAAGCCATCTGTAAAACATTGACATGGTATCAGCTATAGCAAATGCTCATGTACTACAACTATGTACCTTCAGTGAGTCGTAATGCAGTTGAATGCACAAACAGAGGTTCCCAGACGCTAGGTTGCTGCTTGATTTTATCCAACAGATCAAAAACTTTTAGACCCTCCATGAACTGGTCCATGATACATTTCACTTTTGCCATTAAATGAAAGTCGATCATTGCAGATGCAACTTCATCCTTCTCAGCTGTGGTTACCTATATCAGATATGACTATATTATTAGGAATAGGCTGTTGCATTAACCTTGTTTGTATTTAATTCAGTCGAGACAGAAATGTACCTCTGTGAGTGGTTTGTTGAACCCTGTCTGTAGTAGTAGATCGCTAATCTCATCCACTGCGAGTGTAGCTTTCAACTCGTTGTCATCTTCAGCTCCTTTTATCTAATATATTATCATAAAACAAGAGGTCACACTAGCAATCTAAGTGCTAGCTACATGTACATGTACCTTTTCAATAGCAAACTTCAATGAAGGATCTGGAATGTCATCCACCATTACCTCAATCTTGGTGTATTTGCCACTTGAGATGTAGGAATACACAGGTATTGAAAGAAAAGGAAAACCACTCCCACCTTGGATTACAGACATAGCTGCATACTGTCCCAGATGAAGAAATACACTATTCTACAGGGAACAAATAGTGCAAAGATTGTTATTAATTTTGAGAATAATATGTTTTGATAACTCACTTGCAGAGCAATGACATTATTTGTAAAAAACTTGCATCCAGGTGCTCCATGGAAGTAGTGTTCTGAAGCCTCTTTAGCCAACAACCTAAAAAATTCACGGCGAGGACCTCCATGGTCAATCGCACCCTCTCCCACGAATGTAACCTGCATTGTTCAATACATCAGTCAGACTTAAAACAGTATGTAGGACAAAGTATGGTTGGCAATATCATGCAATAGAGGCCAGGGTGGGTTCCACCAGAGCCAAGACTTGCATGCAGAAAAGTTACATGTAGCTATAGATTGCATCCCAGAATTACACTATCACTTTGCATTCTCTCCCCCAAATTTTCTGCGAAAGTTCACCAGACCCGTCTGGGGACAGAGACTAGAGAGTATATACGTATACATCAAAATTTGACGTGTACTTTTAACCCTGGCCTACCTAACGACGCTTACCGGTGAGGGTATGTACGGTCAGATGGATAAAAATTGCCAAATAATTATAGTAACCCCTCCACCTACCTATGTTATGCATATACATGTAAGTGGACACAAAATAATTATTAATACTTTTATTGGCTTTCTGGGATCAAATTTCTTCTTGCGAGCTTCACGTAATGCATCTGTTAACACATAGTCACGTCTGACATCTATACACAGGGTTTCTTCTGATGCCATTACTTGATGCTGAAGTAAGCGTATCACTTGGAGGTCACTATAATAATTATGATATTATACAGCATAATAATATTATTATGCTATAGGTGGATCAAAGTGCTGTGCACTTCTATGCACTACTATACCACATGCAGGGCAATATTTATACTATTTTCACCCAAAATGTGGTTAGAGGTTTGCATGTGAATCACGGTTACATTAGTCCATTGATTTCTCAAGGGTCCTCATAGAATTGCATCCACATTGTTTACCTTGCATCCTCACTAGAAGTATGAATGTGTGCTGCAGCAACGGGTGCATGATCAGTTGTAGCAGCTTCACATGCAACATTAACGGACATGCTTTCTTTGATGGCTGCTTCCACAAATTCTTGCTCGATGTCAATCTATATACAAAAAGTATTACTACAGGGTATACAAAGTGATTTGTAACTCACTGGATAAGTACCCATCCATATTAGGTCACGCCCATGAGATTCTGACTCATTACTATCAGAATTATATTTGGAGTGATATATTATGTAGGAAACACATTGTCAGTTCATACCCTTTTGGCAAAGTGATAGGCAATTCTGGTGAACTGAGTGGTGTTGGAGGTGGCGATGGTGTCAGGGGCGGTCGCCTACAAGTAACCACAATACAACATATTATTGAGACTGAAGTATCACCAGCAAAAACTTTAAAATCACTATTCAGTTTACAAATGGTTAACTGGACAATATTAGGTGTGGTCTGGATCTTATCATTGCTGAATTTTCTCTGGAATTCAGCCCTCCGCATATTTATGCAGATCGCCATTACAACCCACCATGTGAGCAGGATAATGGTCTAGTTAACCAGTCGTAAGCTAAAGAATAATTTTTCAAACAAATTGGTGGGCACGGCTGAGCCACATGTGGCCAAATGGACGGCCCTATGGTGGCAAATGGTGGCTTTTGGGCAGCCCACAGCAGCTTGGGCCGCTGCAGCAGTGTCCTTCTCGGCCATTGTAGACAGGCGTGAAGTAGCTCATGTCAATATTGCTCACCTTCCACATTCATCGACATGATCTTTGAGGGAACTTAAGGGTAATTTCAGTCCACACTTCAAGCATTCCTCCTTCGGCTGTGCATATACAGTGCATGCAAATTGTAAGACTAGTGTAAGTAAAATTATTTAATTTGATGATCTTTACCAAATCAAAAACCTTGCCAAAGTTTCTCACTTTCATGGCATGATTCTTGACATCCTTGAGTACGGTAAGCTCTAAATTATAGCTACACTGTCAGTGGACTACTGCAGTGTCCCGGTCAAGTGCCCACTCCCGGGTAAGCACCCATGTACCACATTTCAAGAAGTCAATGTAGCAGCTTCTATGCAAATGTATGCAATTCATAACCTGGGTAAGTGCCCATGTGGGCGAAAATCACTAGGTATACGTTCAAGCACCCACAGGTGCTTATACTCAGGACACTACAGTAGTTGTCACTCAGATGATCGAGATAATCATGGCACATAGTGATATTCCCAACAATGACGACATAAAATAACCCCTTCTGGTAATTTCTGTTACTATCGTATGGCGGGTAACTTTCGTGGAAAGTCCGAAAAGGCCCTCAAAATTAATTTTCGTGGTTTTAAATTTCATGATAGCAACCAGTCTAGGGGCGTGGCACTGCTGCATAAGCGATGATGTAATCGATACACGTGCTCGCAATCTTCTTTGTTACTAAGCCATACCTACAGAGACTTGGACAAAAGGCATGAGATAGAAGAATATTAGTGTCGAAGACGCTATCAGCTGGATGACAGTGGCTACTGTTGCTTGCTAACACTGGAAAGTGTTGGCCACGCTGCCACGATGTTTGTGGCCACACCCATCATCATGGACTTGCATAGTACCATATCACCGTAGGCATTAATTTTTGTGGGTGGGAAAATTTCGTGACTGCCAAGTCAACCATGAAAATAATGAAAACTAGTACCCCACGAAAATTACCCGCCATATGGTATATAAGTGCCAATTCACAAGCTCAACACCCAGGTATACCCAAGTTACATCCATGTACAGTACTTACTCCTTCAGGCAGCCCTAAAACTGCATCCATATCCAAATCACACTGAAGGGGTCGTATGTAGGTCCTGGCATTACCGACCCGTTCCTTCAACATGGCTGGTGAAGAAAGTGCTACAGATGTTAGTGCCTCCAAATTTCTACTGTTAGGTAGACACCTGCAGAGCTCAAACCCCCCTCCATCTCTCAGCTTGGGATATTCAGAATATAATATTTCCTTAAACTCTTCCCCATTAGCATCTAGAGATGGAAACTCAATCACCTTTTCACCTAGTCCTGCCTCAAGTAAGTCATCTTTTTCAACGTCCGTAGTGGGGATTTTGTGCTGATCACGCCATGCCAGACAAACGAAACGATGTTTCCATGCACATTTCTTTGGCTTCTTAGACTTAGATGTGAATGCACTTGCTAATTCTGATTTCAGCCTCTTCTTCCTTTCACCATTTCCCTTGAGGCCCCTTCTCATTCCCTTTAGAGCATTTAATGCTCTGTCTGTTGCTTTCCTTAATCCTACACAATAAATGCATGATATTGTATTGGTAAGGATGAACCATGCACACAGAAAAATAACTGCATATTTCAACATTCGATTTAATAATTGGGGTGAGTTACGAACACTTGACCATATCCCCAGTAGCTGCATAGTAATAATGGTGTGTGTGGTAAGGGTTCGTCGACATAGTGCACACATTCGACACTGAAATCACCGACATGGAGTCTGAGACTAACTCTCGACCTCGAAAATGACAAATCTCGAATTCAAACACAGAAAAGACGTTGTGGACTGTGTACTATATATAGGGCACCTAGCTTGGGATTACGTAAGCCAAGAAGTTCAACCAGCCATACTTATCAGAGAAAGCAGCACACAGCATATAAAGTATTCGTTTGATACATGCATTAGATACTGTACATACTGATTTTCAAGTCTCAAAAAGACTCCATAGAGGCCCTGAGTTTTCTCGTAATTACCTCATGGATTACCTGATAATTACACCTCATAACCACAGAAAAGTAAATTGCTACCGGGGATACAATTAGTTCCTGGGGGTATCACTTTACACTTTGCTCCTCAAAGCCTAAATTATGCTAATCCCAAAAAGAGACAAAAAAATACCTTGGGAACGGGTAGATTCAAAGTCTGGATCATCTGGGAGCCGCTGAGAAGTGCTGTCCTGGGAACTGAGGCATTGTATTTCACTTGATGCATGTGCTGGTCGGACAGTAGTTGGCCTGGAAGGTGGGGCTGAAGTTCCAGAACTCTCGCCAGAGGGTGGGGCTGAAGAAGAAGAAGAAGAGCCTTGATCAAGGATAGAAGATAGGAAACTGATGGCCTCTTTCGCTTTTTCAACTTGGGAGGAGGAAAACCGGCCTGCAGCCATCGCTTTTTCAGCCACGTGGTCAAGGTCAAAGGTTACAAACGGGAGTGGTCGTTACGCACACGCGCGTTAACGCGTTGCAGACCAACAACCACGCCCACACATAATTATTCAGTTGCGCGCGCTAAGACATAGATCGATTTTTACCAGTAAGTGGTTAGCGCGCGCAACTGAATAATTATGTGTGGGCGTGGTTGTTACCCAGGCTCATGAGGCTCTATAGAACGGTATGGCGCTAAAATCGATCTGTGCTCGTACCCATTACAAATCGATCTTCAGTACAGTAAAATCGATCATCGTATCTACAATATCGATCACTACCTACAGTAAACTGGGAGACGACTTTTGGCGGATTTGGCGTTCCATAAGTATTATGACGTTATAGTGGGTATAGTAATCAATGTTTGCAAGTTGAGATTTTCTGCCTTACCACATACCTGACCTATTGTAGCAGACATATATGATAGGAACTGGTGACATACCGTTAATTAATTACTTGTTGATAAAATTCTTTTATCTTAGGTTGTGGTTTAGCTTGTAATAAATGTAATGTAATGTAATGTAATGTAATGTAATGTAAATAATGCATTCGAAGCACAGGAAAAGGTATTGTGCAATAATTTTTATATCAGCATGTAGAGTGGATCAAAAATAATAATTGAATCGTCTCAGATTTTTGATTTTCACTTTCAGTTTTGAAATACGAGTCGTAGTAGTTTCTGACCACTAAAGCATGCAGGAAATGACGTCTATCCAGATGGTGCAATGGTTAAGCTCAGTGTCTGCCAACCAGTGTCAAATGCGTGCACTGGTTCGAATCCAACCCGGGGCCAATTTTTTTCCATCTTTTTTTTTCACTGCCAGTGATGCTGGGAAGGCAGTCTACATACACAAATAACATTCCATGCATGGGTGATGCTCCTTATGTTGGATCTAGACTGGGGGATGATTACATATACAAGCCCCAAGTCACTCTCAAATACACAGATCTCAGATGTCACGTTGTACATTAGTATTATGATGTTATAGTGGGTATAGTAATCAATGTTTGCAAGTTGAGATTTTCTGCCTTACCACATACCTGACCTATTGTAGCAGACATATATGATAGGAACTGGTGACATACCGTTAACTAATTACTTGTTGATAAAATTCTTTTATCTTAGGTTGTGGTTTAGCTTGTTACAACCTAAGATAAAAGAATATGTGAGCGTGTAATGTAATGTAATTAATGTAATGTAATGTAATGTAAATAATGCATTCGAAGCACAGGAAAAGATATTGTGCAATAATTTTTATATCAGCATGTAGAGTGGATCAAAAATAATAATTGAATCGTCTCAGATTTTTGATTTTCACTTTCAATTTTGAAATAAGAGTCGTAGTAGTTTCTGACCACTAAAGTATGAAGGAAATGACTACTGTCCAGATGGTGCAATGGTTAAGCTCAGTGTCTGCCAACCAGTGTCAAATGCGTGCGCTGGTTCGAATCCCACCTGGGGCCAATTTTTTTCCATCTTTTTTTCCACTGCCAGTGATGCTAGGAAGGCAGTTGACATACACCAACAACATTCCATGGGCAATGCTCCTTACGTTGGATCTAGACTAGGGGATGATTACGTATACAAGCCCCAAGTCACTCTCAGATATGTTACGCATTAGTATTATAGTAATCAATATTTGCAACTTGAGATTTTCTGCCTTACCACATACCTGACCAGACATGTATGATAGAAAATGGTGACATACCGTTAACTAATTACTGCTTGATAAAATTCTTTTATCTTAGGTTGTGGTTTAGCTTGTTACAACCTAAGATAAAAGAATATGTGAGTGTGTAATGTAATGTAATAAATGTAATGTAATGTAATGTAATGTAAATAATGCATTCGAAGCACAGGAAAAGGTATTGTGCAATAATTTTTATATCAGCATGTAGAGTGGATCAAAAATAATAATTGAATCGTCTCAGATTTTTGATTTTCACTTTCAGTTTTGAAATACGAGTCGTAGTAGTTTCTGACCACTAAAGCATGCAGGAAATGACTTCTATCCAGATGGTGCAATGGTTAAGCTCAGTGTCTGCCAACCAGTGTCAAATGCGTGCACTGGTTCGAATCCCACCCGGGGCCAATTTTTTTCCATCTTTTTTTTTCACTGCCAGTGATGCTGGGAAGGCAGTCTACATACACAAATAACATTCCATGGGTGATGCTCCTTATGTTGGATCTAGACTGGGGGATGATTACATATACAAGCCCCAAGTCACTCTCAAATACAATGTCACATTGTACATTAGTATTATGACGTTATAGTGGGTATAGTAATCAATGTTTGCAAATTGAGATTTTCTGCCTTACCACATACCTGACCTATTGTAGCAGACATATAATATGATAGGAACTGGTGACATACCGTTAACTAATTACTTGTTGATAAAATTCTTTTATCTTAGGTTGTGGTTTAGCTTGAAAAAAAAAAGATTTATATAATTAATTAATGTTTGGGAGGTTTGGGAGCACTTGGGGAGATAATTTTTACATGGGCACGCAGAATGGGTCGAAACTAGAGATTTGACCCTGGGGAATTTTGATTCACACCTTAGAATTAAAGTTACGGCCCTTTGAAGTTACCCCATATGTTTGTATAGGAAGCCATGCATTTGCAATGTTTTCCGCCCACGCGCTACGTGAGGGGAGGGGCCACGCGCGCACATTAACGTGACGACCATTACCCACTTCGATCAAAATTAATGTATAAGCTGCCTGCTTGCATTGTATGGCTCTACTATGCATCCAGCTCAACTATGTGGCGGTTTTCGAACAATTTTTTTTTTCTGCTTAGTGTTCAGGTCGCCTTGTTATTAAACACTAAGTAGAAAAAAAAAAATTTAAGAACCGAAAAAAGATTAGAGCACTACGAAGCATTTCAGGCCATAATTTTGATATGGGCACGCAGAATGGATCGAAACAAGAAGTTTAATCTTTTTAGATTTTTGATTCACGCCTTTAAATTAAAGATATGCCCCCTAGAGTGTTCCCATATGTTTGTATAGGAAGCCATGCACTTGCAATGTTTGCCCATAAAAAAAATTACGGGCGCGCGGGGTACGTTGACGACCCTTTACCAAACATTGTATATATGAATGCCTGCTTGCATTGTATGGCCCTACTATGCACCCAGCTCGACTGTGTGGTGGTTTTCGGACCATTTTTTTTCTGCTTAGTGTTCTGGTCGCCTTGTTACACACTAAGTAGAAAAAAAAAAAGAATTTAAATAATTAAATAATTAATGTAATTCACAGAGGATCTGGGAGCACTTGGGGAGATAATTTTTACATGGGCACGCAGAATGGGTCAAAACTAAAAAATTGATGGCGGGAAATTTTGATTCACACTTCAGAATTAGAGATATGGCACTTTAAAGTTCTCCATATGTTTGTATAGGAAGCCATGTTTGCCCGTAAAAAAAATTACGGGCGCGCGGGGTACGTTGACGACCCTTTACCAAACATTATATATATGGCTATTTTGATGCCTGCTTGCATTGTATGGCTCTTTCATGCATCCAGCTCGACTGTGTGAGGGTTTTCGGACCATTTTTTTTCTGCTTAGTGTGTGGTCCCCTTGAAAAAAAAAAAAAAAAAAAAAATCTGTTGGGCTGAATTATTATGGAGGGGTTGTGAAAAACGTAGATGATGTATTGGAAGAGCATAGAAGAGACACACACTGTACTTTTGGAACCAGAAGCTCAAAGAAACTTGGATCTCTCGCTACAAACTCATGTCAGCAAACTGAAAGTGAGACCCGGCCCCTCCTTGGCGTTATCGTCGATTCAGCAGGATGAAAAGGAAAATGCTGACCCTAAGAAAGAACGTGAATATAAATATTATTCTATGAATCTGGTGCTATTTTAATCTCTGTTTTAATACAGGCAACAAAAACCAAAATTTTCTGGCAGCACACAATAGAGAATGAACAAATTGAGTTCAACTACACTCCTTTCACAGTCACTGAGACAAGACGACTTGATTATCAGTTTGGCAAACAATATTTTAAGGAAAAACCCGCCAAATCCAACCGCACTCGACTTCAAGGGACACGGAAAATTGGCTGTCCAGCCCACATCACCGTCAAGACTCTCACTCTCTTTCCAGAGTACGCCATCGAAGATCCACCCTCACTTGGTCCAAGGAAACTGAAGGAAACTAAAATAAAAAAATTGGAGCAATTACGTGCTGCTTCTGAAATGAAAACCGAGAAAGGTATTATATTGTGCTCCCAACCAAAGAAGCACACCATAGTGTACATCCCACAGAAGGTGCTATTGGGTATGCTCAAAGGATGCATCCAAAATTGGCAGAAAAAATTCAAGATTTGGTATCTGAAGGAATTACCAGTGTACCAGAGGTAACGAGGGCTTTAAAGTATTATGTTAACCACACCTTATGCCCCGACTCTAAACCAGACATCTCTCATCGGGCTTACTACCCCACTGCTGATGACATCAGAAACCATAATATTTATCGTGCACAGAAATCATGCCAGCTCTCACATCTTGACCAGGAGAATCTACGCTTGAAAGTTGAACAATGGAAAAAAGATGACCCAGAAAATTTATTTTTGTTTAGACCATTCACTGAATTAGAGCCTGACCATGATACAAGACAAAACTCACCTAATACTTTAGAGGCACCGCCTTCTTCACTTTTATTCATCCATCAAAATGCATGACAACAGCAGCTCCTAATCAAGTACGGAAATACAATTTCACTCATGGATGCTACATACAAGACAACTAAATATGAACTCCCACTGTTTTTTCTATCGGTAAAGACAAATGTAGGATACTCTGTGGTTGCAGAATTTGTTATTCAGTCTGAGACTGCCCCTCAAGAAAACCAATGAAGAAAAACAAAAATGAAGTACCGTATTTCTTCTAAAAATTCGGCATGAAAATAATAATATTGCTTTAGCTTCGCCGAATTTTTAGAGGTTAGTATTCAACATTCTGTCTGCGTGCGCATTCCATTCCCGTTTATAGCGTATACGCATGACGACCTTTGCCGAAAAATTAGAGACTATATTCAATCATTCGGTAAAGGGTGCCGAATAATTAGAAGGGCCGAATTTTTAGAAGAAATACGGTAATCACAAAAGTGATGACTGAGGCAATCACTATCTTCTCAATCCATTTAAACCAGTGAAAATTATCACCCTATTAACGGTAATCATCATACTTCTATCAATAATGTTATAATACCTGATGGCTCATCACAGATATTATCGGAGTTTGGTTCCCATGCAACTACCATCAGCTGTACACACGGCCGTTCTATTCGTTTGTTTGCACATAGGCTGATACAGTGTGTGATCGATGTTCCAACATACATACGTCACTTCCGCTCCCTCAGTTGTGCTATTAGGCCAAACAAACTTAATTACTAGTTTCTCAGGCTTTCAAATTTCAAAACCCATGCGGGAGGCGGCTTTTTATTTTATTTTTTAATGAAAAATGGGCGTGGCGATAATGACCACGCCCATTTTCGCTAGTCCTGCACGTGGTTGATACACAAGCTAGTGCTGAAATACAAGTATTGAAGTCCAACCAGAGAGAATATCTAGCCTAACAATCAAGTTTAGCTTTCTATTTAGTAGAGAAAAGTTTTATCAGTCGTACTAACCTTGTAAGATGACAAGATTTAGCCTGCACCAGATGACGTCGTCATCTTTGAAGAAAATAGCTAGCTAGCTGCTGGCTAAATACCACTTTCACGGGAATTTCAGTTGTGAGATGCCAACCAAACTGTCTCGAGATGCCAGAAAACAGTTAGTTTCATGAACTCTTTACTGTATGCTCCAATTTTTGTCTGTTAATTGAATTAATTAGCACGTGACTGCTCACGTGAAAAATAAATAAAAAAAGTCCTGCTTTCTCAAAATTTGATGCGGGCGGGCCTGAGAAACTATTAATTAACTTTGCTTGGCCTTATAGGGGATGATGTGGCCATTTGGTGAAGCAGAAGGGAATGAACAGTCTTCTATGGAAAATAAATGAAGAAAAACCATTACTTTGGTGGTGGGATTAAACGGCCTCGTACCCTGACTATCGGTTACGAGGTTAAGGGTGCATGGGGTGCACATGCATTGTGGTATTAGCCAATACTGTAACTATAATGAGATAAATTACATAGTATTGTTATACGTAGATCTCACTTTTACATTCCACCTCCATGGGATCTGGTTCCCAGTTTCCATTCCTCATACATGTTGATGAACTAGGTCCATCCAGCACATACCCAGATGAACAGCTGAATATTATGTTGCTCCTTTCAATTGCTGGGTCTGTGAATCCCATGATATCAACAACCCTATTGTCAATCTGACCAGCTGGGTTTCCACAATTAGCTACAGAAAACAATTATTTTTACAATATCATTATTATGGGTATATTTGGTACTATTCGGGACTTTACGCACCATAGTACACTTCAGTGCTCTTTGTGATGTTGGTAAGTCCACAGAGAGATACAATTTGGACACTCATATTGTAGTGGACATTGTAGGACATGCACTTTTATTAAGACCACTGCACTTCTAATAGATATGTGGGATATTATTATCGGTTGTGGAACGACACTGAAATGATCTGAGTGAAAGGAGTCTGCCTCAGTCAGCTCAAGAATGACTGTCACGCCTTCTCGCTCAAACTGTTCTGTTAAGGTGCTGATTTCAAAGTGCCGATTTCCTTGAAGTAAATAATAATAAACCTAGATCGATGTATATGTAATCCCATTTCTCCACTCGATCCCCCCCTCCCAAACACAGGCTAGCTATATACACCACCACAACAGCACCACTATAGCTAGCCAGTGTGATACGTACTAGAAGAGATTGTGGAGGGGCCTGAGAGGGAGGTATTTTTTATGATAGTTAACTCACTACTGATCATGGTACTCTCATTGATAACTTTGATATGAGTGGAAGATGTGTTTGTCAATGATGCCATAAAGTCCGTACAGTTCACCTCAGTGCCGTTTAAACAATCATTTACAGGATCTATCAGCAAACTTGATACCACTGGCTGGCTGCCTTCTGCTGAGATTCTTGAGAAGGTGAATATGATGGAGTTCACTTCTAAATCTGAAGTATAGCTGGAACTGATCCTGCATGTAAGCTTCAAAAATATCTCCTAGCCATTGTTTCTCCCTCAGGGACCAGAAAGAAGCTCCACTCCAATAATGTTCCAGCCACAGTGTATGTCAACTCCAGCTGACCTCCACTGCACACTGATACCATTCCAGAAGGAGATATCATCACACCTTCTAGTGTTGCATGAAAGGACTGGTACATATGGTTGATTTCAAGACTGTAAAATTCACTATTAATACATACCTATTTTGATCTCATGAGAGTGTAAGATGTAAACACTTGCCAAGAAAAATTTAAACGATTTGGTTGCTTTCATGACAAGTATAATCACTCTCAAGCGGTATACATTAATATTACGTTTACCGATCTCGAGTCCTTAAGGCTTATTTTTATCTGCTACGATATGGATATCATGATTAAACATTGTCAACATCTTCTCCCAATTAATAATTATAAGCCAGCTGTTTTTAGTTTAATCATCCCATGTATGCAATAGCAATCACAGGAAGAATAATAAGCTTCTTCCTGTGATTGCTATTACACACATGGGATGACTATCAACGATTATTATTATTATAATACAACGATTTGCTATCAATTATGATATTATTGTAATTATTCCGACAACAAAAATAATTATAATGAGTGTTTACTGTTTATATAGAAAATTATGCATGATCATCGACCAAGCATATGCTATGTTGATCTACCACCTTATTTTGTACATAAAAACATGCAATGTTATTGCTGATACTAGGCGAGACATTGTTGGCCAGCTTAAAATTATTTACACAATAAACAATAATATCATCTTGTATAAACATTCTTCTGACAACAACTTTATGGCATGAAAGTGTAATAATATATTATGCTCTAAATAAAGAACACAATATTCGGATCCAATACGGCCGGGTCCAATAGTGTACAACATCCTGCATTAGAAAATAGTATATCCTGTCAGTTAATTGAAGGGCCGAGAACCATAGTGGGCTAACCCCAAATTAAATGTGGGGAATTGTCTAAAAAGCCCAAAAATGGACTAAAAACCATACATTGTACTCTACCAAGTTACTGAAATTTTCAGAAATGTGAATTTTCTGCAGCTCATGAAACACATTTTAAACATATTTTCAAGATTCGGGGGGCTAATTCAACATTTGTGGGTTAGCCCACTATGGCTCTCAGCCCTTCAATTCAGAATCTGATAAGCGAAGTATACTGCTATAGAAATTATCACTCTAAGTGTTCAGCCTAAGTTCACCTTGGAAGATATGTAACTATTATGATAGCTTTGAAGAAAATTACTGCTGTAGGAGTATACACAGTATGGATCACTGTCTTGCACCAGTTCAAAAATATAAATGGTAAGAGTATCATTATTTTAATCCTTACCTAGCTTGGCTTAATTAGTGCATACATGTATAGCTGGTTGACATCATGTGAACTGTATAGGTATAGTGACTATTTCTCCATTTCCAAGAGCTTCAGTATGTCATGTTGGAGATCACCTTGAAGTGATGTGCAGCAGCACTAATGAGACCATTTTGGACTGGGAGTTTGTCTCCACAGAAACACATAATATTGTTAGAAGTGTCACTTCGACCCAACAGGTTCAAGAAATAGTTCCATCACATTCTACTGTGTTCATATTCTCAAAAATATCTGAACTTGGAGCACTACCTTTGGTATCCATGCACTTTGGAGATTAGTTCTGTTACACTACCTCTCAATGGTTCAACTATAACATGCATGGGCTCATCCAGTGCAGTGGCAACTACAACAGTCCACATTGTTGGAGAGAATGATGGTAGGCTAGCTATATATTACTATATACCTATCAGGCAAATTATCAGTCGCTAATGTTGTATTGTGCTTGCTTAATGTCACAGCTTATTGTCCCAATCAGCCAGAAGTTAGCCTTAAAGAAGAATTTGGGGTGGACAATGTCACTGTTTTTCTACAGTGGACTGAAGAGCTTAATAACTCACTAGTAACCTATCATGTCAGCGTTGAACCAATGGCTCAAATTAGCACTGGCAATGGCAGAGCAAACGTAACGCTGCTCTACAATACTCCATACAAAGTGAGTGTTGTGGCTGATTTTTGTGGTCGGAGGAACGCAACTACTACACTGCTGAATAATTATGGTAACGTTATATAATACCACTTGAGTGCAGCATGATTATAAAATATTTAATCCCCCACCCCCTCTGGGCCATGGATTGCTAGCACCTGCCAAAAATTCTATTTTACCCTCCACCATTACAGTTAACTGTGGAGCTCCCTTGGATGAATCGGCTAGGTCTGTGATGATAATGGGCTACAATGGTGTTGCTCTTGAAGGAGACAGTGTCAGCTTTGCTTGTTCTTCTGGACTTGTACTCTCTGGACCTAACTCTTCAACGTGCACGGGGAACGGAAAATGGGAACCAGATCCGAGGGAGCTGGCTTGCAAAGGAGATGATACATGTAAATAGCATAGAAAACCAAAGACAATTAAGTGCTAATTTAAATTTCGTAGCTATTATAAGTATTATTATGATGTCATATAGCCTCAAGCTCCCATCAACCTCTGAGTGAAGCTGGAAAGATTGCTGTTGCTTCAGTATCAGTGTTCCTTGTGACCTTTGCACTTGCATTCACTGCTGGATATGTGACCGGCCGCTGCCATCGAAAGAAGTCTTCTGAATCAGCAGAGATGAACGTATCACCTTTGTATGACACTATTCAATCAGAACATCCAAAGAGAGAAGTAGCAATGAGTGAAAATATTGCCTATTCCACCGTGCAACCTAGTCTATAGTCGAATAAAGGTAGAAGTTGATCATGGATAATATTGAACTTTACGACAACAACTATAATAGCTTACTTAGACAATAACAAGTTATTGATGCATTTTTATGATGGTATTGTATTCGATTCATAATAATAATAATAGTATTATAATATGCGCGAGCTCGTTGAATTTATATACAAGACTTAGTGATTATCTATACAAGATTTAGTGATTATCGTAATGTACCATAAGCTACATTTTCCTTCAGTTGTACTTGTTGAAGCACAACATCATCATAGTATGGAGTCTGTGCCTGTCCTCCACTACTTTCTGCTGGAGGAACAGTAGGCTCACCAGCTGCAGCTGTTGTACCTGATTTCCTCGTCTTTTGACAAAAGTGTCCACACAGAAAACCAATAATGAAGAATAGAATTGATGCCACAGTAAACACAGTCACTGAGGAAGCCACAGCAATCTTTCCATTTCGGCTTAGTGATCCTTTCCTCATAGTACTTTCATTCTCGCATTTCACTGTATTGGGGTCAGGTTCCCATTCTCCATTCCCCACACATGTTAAAGTGAGTATCAGTCGAGCAGGACAGGCCAAAGTCACATTAGTTCCCCTCAGTGCAGGCTCCTTGTAACCTACGACACTTATTGAACCATCAACTTGTTCTGCTGGATGTGGACAGGTAGCTAGGTAAATATAAGAAATTAGCTTTATAACCAAAACTATATACATAAACATCAATGATTATTCTGTGTAATACTGACATTGTATGAATAAGATGTGTGGTTGTTTTGTGTCCACTCCAAGATGACTCTAACTCCATCCCTTCCGAAGGTTTCAGACACAATTTGAATGCTCACAGGATTATCAGATATCGATTCTGCATAATATTATTATTATGTATTGACATGATCAAATTAGCATAACATTACTATCCGAAATTGTTCATCATGGGAATAGTTCATGCATCCACCACAAATCATATTAGATAAAAATAATAAACAGCAATATTCCTCATTCTTAGAATATGATAATACTATACACAATGCAAAAAATAGTGCACATGCAGTTACATACTTGCCTGTACATTGGCATTCAATGACATTGATAACAGTCGCCGCTCTCTCTGATGAATCCAAGTCCTCACAGTTCACTTCAGTTCCATTGAGCCGCCCGTCAGCTGGACCAATCAATAGCCGAGACATCAGCGGCAAAATATTTTGAGCAGATATCCTTGAAAAATTGAACATTGCAGAGTTGAGGATCAAATATGACATTGCTTCATTCGTTGAAACAGATGGAATAATTGTACGTGTGAAGAGCGTGGGTGTTGTATCATTTCCACGGATCAGACTAAAGCTCCACTGCAGAAACATTCCAGTTACGCTCGTGGTACACGTCAACGCCAGCTGACCTCCATAACACACTGGAGCTACTACTCCAGAGGGGGATACTGTCACCACACCTGCATGCGTGTGCATTGTGCTACTTTGAGACTTTTCTACATACAGATTTGCTACAACTGTTGCTATGATTCATGCCTGACTAAAATTTAATGATGATTAATTAATGTAGTCCCATTTTCAATGTTAAAAACTGTGAGAGCACTTACCTATTGTGAATTCAGAGCAGCATAACAGAATCAGAAGAGATATCAGATACAGAGCCTCCTTACGCGCACAAATAAAACGCGTGGCAGCTAGTATGTACTTTGGAGTAACTCCTTGCTGGTACGGTTACTACTAGTCAACTACGGTGACGACTTTTTCCATAATGGGTCTTCGGGTTGCTAATTAGTACTAATTAACGTGCACTCCCTGTAGTAAACAACACGTGTGTGTGCAAAACCACAATATTAAAATTAACTACCTAACTCCTTGTCAGTAGTGCAGACTTATTGATAGCCCTAAATATGATGACCATTACTCATCATAGTTCTACCGGTTTTGAACTGTAACTCAATCAATATTAGTACCTAATATTATATTAATAGTATTGCATATCCTATGCATGACATCAATATTATACATCACTAATGAGTCATAGACTTTGTTGTTCCATATGCCACATTCTCTGTCAACTCCAGTCCTTGTTCTTGGTGTGAATTCATAACCTCATGCAGAGTGTCTGTAGCTAGGTCTGTAGGCTTTGCTGTTCCATACGCCACATTTTCTTTCAACTCGAGACCTTTTTCCTGTTGCTCCACAGCACTAGCCTGGGGTAAGATCACATCATCATACAAAGGCTCCATAGGCTGATTTGATGAAGATGACTGTTTGCGTCTTCGTCTCCAGTAGCTGAAGTCAAAACGGATATCACAAGAAATGCCACTACTGAGGATGATACTGCTGCTGTTAGTATTTCATATGAGGTCCTTGATTCTATATCTTGAGTATTATTACGATCTAAACATACAAAAAAATTAATGATGACATTGCCATAGCCAGATCACATGGCGTGATGACTCTTTACATGTATGTGTGAACCTGAACTCTTAGATGACTGTACTTAGCATAGCATAATACCTTTGCATTCCACTTCCCTTGGGTCTGGTTCCCATTCTCCATTCCCCATACATGTCGTGGTATTAGATCCAATAAGAACATCTTGAGGAGGACAATCAAAGGAAAGAACAGCTCCCTCAAATGATGGATCCATATAACCCTCGATTATCGTGGAGTTGTTATCAACAGATACCCTGTCTTGGAATGGGTGTCCACATATCACTATAAGATAATCATGGAGAGAGAATAAATAATATTGACATCACAATCTTATGTGAAATTAAAAAGGAGGAAGTGTTTACTAGAAGCTTTATTGTTGAGGCTTTCACTGTTCCTGAAAGTCTATTTGAAGCGTATGCAAACTTAGCTAGACATCAGCCAATTCAACGCAGCTGTTACTGGCACACTCATGATTATAGCTAGCTAGAGAAAAGTACAGTGAATGTATTTTCATTCAACATTTTCTCACATTAAGTTTGTATTCATCATAGCTACACCCTGCAGCCTTTCAATCATCACACTAATTATTGTTATAATTAATACCCTGCTAGCTATATATAATATATTTATTATGTCAAACGCACCTCGTTGATCTATATGGTTGTCCTATTCATATTATTTCCACAAAGGGTGGCTACAATATTCACATGATATGAAGTGTTGTAGAGTACCACCAACTGAGTCGTAGTCCCACTTGAACTGCTCTTCAGTGGATTGGTAGTAACACTAACATTGTACGATACACCAGCGTCCTGAAACCACTCCAAAATTACAGTGGCATTATTTTCGTTTAACTTTTTAACCGCTTTTTCTATTTTTGGAGAATGAGGATACCCTGTATAATACAGTATTTATTGTTGACATTCTGGTGAGAAACATTACTGATACCAGTTTACTCACCAAAATCACTGTCAATGATATGGATGACTGTCTGTATAATAAGATTATTATTGTTCTCATTACGTTCTGTACAGTTAATCCTTGTTTCATTTAAGTTTATAGATACATTGTTGATTGATAGCTGTGAAACTAGTGGAAGGTCTCCAGATTCAGAAATACGATCAGCAATCAGGGTGACCATAGATTCAATTAGAATATCTTTAGTATCTCTGACCCCACTTGTTGAGTATAATATTCTAGGGGATGTCTTGTTGAGGTACGGAACATAAACAATATTACGGATATGTCTTGAAGGGAACTCTGACATTCAAGTGTAAATTGCTCTCCGGAACATACTAAAGGGATATTGAATAAGCCTGAGTTATATACAATAATCATACAACAACTACTATTAAACTAGTACATGCATACAGCCACTGATGATACTGCATAGATCTACTAGCTTTTTATGTACCTTTCATTGTAATAGCCGTTGTTAATATACTGCAGAAGCTCAGAAGCAATGTGAAAATGAAGCATGATAGCATCAGGAATTCGAAACACTTCATCTCTTCTTTTTCCCTGCGTCAGCACACGTACGAGCAGGCGATAATATGATAATCATTAATTTTGCTGTGCTTGCTTTGATAGTTCATTGTGTATAATTGTGGTATATTCGTATGCAATAAGGCAATATTAATCCATGGCCACATTCGATGTTTCACTATACATGATCAAGAATGGCCATTCGATTGTAGCCACGCCCATATCGTTCGATCGGTATGCGCATGCGCAGTATCCATCTGTAGGCCTACACCTACGTACGTAGTCAACTACAGTGACGACCTTTTCCATAATACCTTTATCAGTGTTAATTAATGCGCACTCACTGTAGTCAACAACACGTGTGTGTGCAAAACCACTATAAACTAACTACCAAACTCCTTGTCAGTAGTGCAAAATTATTGGTAGCTTTAGAAATGATGACCATTACCCACATAATACTGCGAATTTGAACTGCAACTGAAATATTATTTGCAAAGCCTATGCATGACATTGTTTATAGCTGACTCAGTGAGTCATTGTGGCTTTGTTGTTCCATAATATTATGCCACATTTTCTGTCAACTCCAGCCCTTGTTCCAGGTGGTGTTCCACAGCACTAGGTGGTGCTTCATGATGTAGAGGGTCTATAGGCTTTGCTGTTCCATACGCCACATTTTCTGTCAACTCGAGACCTTGTTCCTGGTGCTCCATAGCACTAATCTGGGGTAGTGCATTCAAGACCACATCCTCATACAGAGGCGTAGGCTGATTTGATGAAGATGACCTTTTGCGTCTTCGGGTTTGTGTTTATCAATAATAATAATAATTATATTCAGAATGACAATTGTTGTGTGGCATGAATCACAGAAATTATTTCCTTGTTTATTATTATAACAAAAGGGGATCAATAGAATAGGCCGGTAAATGTTAATAATTATTAGTATTCTAAGGCATAAATTATGTCATTAATATCTGGATAGCTAAGCCTAATAATGATACTATCATTATCTGTGTATATTATATATCAAGTTATTTTTCTTCATTCTTTCAGCCTATAATTAATAACTGTGTGTGGATGGGGTGAAAATTTGACCAAAATTACATCACACAATATTACTGAATATGCCATAATAATTACGCAATCTACTGGACATGCCAGATGTGTATACATGATATTGTATGATTTCCCAGATCCTTTCTTGTGGGGCGTATAGCTATAGAAAGGGCTGCTAGCTAGGGCACGAGATTATCACCATGACTTACCATCCACAGACTAGGTGACTACTTTACACCTAAGTTGCTTCTAAATCAGTTGTTTCAGGCATTTCAGATTTTTCAACTGCCTCATCACGATCATCAGACGTTTCAACTATCTCAGTCGTCTCAGCTGGCCATGGTACAGCTTCAAGCTCCTTTCCTTCATCCTTATAAATAAGCAATGTCATGAGATTATTAGTCTTGCATGCGACAAGGGTGCATTGGGCAAAATTATCCAACAGAGTGCGATATATAAAATCACACGTAATCCATAGCCTTATAAATTATTATTGTGTGGAATAACTGTTATATTAAAGAGTCACTCTGATATCACAGCCGCCCCTCTCCTGTCCCTCCCCCCCCCCCCCCCCCAAGGTACACACACACAGCCCAAGAAACCCTTCACTTAATTCCTTGTTAATAGCCATTATAATATCTAGGATTGGAGAAATGCATGTTGCCTCCTTTAGTAGTGACAGTACTTTCTATCACTTACATGTGCTTTCGATTCCGGATCCTTCAATTCAGAGGAAATGGCACTCATGGCTGCTTCCTGCTCCTGGGTAACCTGCTTTAAATTGTGAGGTTAGTTAATAAATAATTTGCCCAGTATTAATGATCAACGTGATAGCTATTTATAATGTAGTATACCTTTTTTAGCAGCTGGATTTCCTTCATTATTTTCTCCTCTTGGCATTCTATCACATCTTGCAAGCTCTGACGGACATCTTCAAGCTCTTTTGTTATAACCCTATCAACTTTAGCCTCTATCGCACTCAATTTTTGCTCTCCCTGACTCAAGAGGGAAAAAAACACTTATTACTATAATAATGCTTAATGGGTGACAATAATACGTATACGTATTGTTGTTATTCATCAAGCATCATAATTCCCATCAAGGGTTCTATATATCTACTGGGGGAGGCAGGGGATCAACAATCAACATGAAAGCTATTTATAATGTAGTATACCGCTTTTAGCAACTGGATTTCCTCCATCAGAGCTTTGTTTTTCTCCTCGTGATCTTTTTGCATATCTTGCAGGTTCTGGCAGACATCTTCAAGCTCTTTCGTTATAACCCTATCCACTTTATCCTGTATCACACTCAATTTTTGCTCTCCCTGAGGCAAAAAAGTATGAATTGTGGTAATTGAATCATCTGTCAAGCATCATAATATATTATACTTCCCACCCAGGGTCCTGTCTATACTGGGGGAAGCAGGGGAGAAGCTTCGAATTCCCCAAACAATCCAGCTTCCCATCTCAAATGTTTGTCATTATTACATTAAGTTGAACATAGGCCTGTATCAAGCAGGAGCAGAACTTAAGCCAATTTAAGGACAGTCAAGTCTCAAAAAATGGCTCATGTTTCATGCAGGAGCAAGAGAACATAATATCTCTCTCATGTGTTAGTTGTCAATGATGGCTCCCCCCCCCCCCCCAATGTAGAATCTCAGATTGAACCCTCATGCAGTCATATTTATGTACCTCTGCAACTTGAGTTTTCATAACGGTCAACTCATTCTCAACCTATGTGAATTTAGCATGATGTATGGTAATTGCTCATCTTTAAAATTTACTAAATCCACACAAATATGAGACCCCAGGCACTAGCTATTCACACTTGTTAACCATGCATATATTCCTTACCACCACAAGTTTCAAGTTGAATACTTAAGTGTACAGACCCTCACATAATGTAATAAATATTATACTATCATCCACAATATTATTTCTTGTAAGATTACTTTCTGAATCTTATTGATGGCAATATCAGATTTAGAAGGAACCAGAGGAATGTCTTCCATCTAATACATATGCATGTATACATAATAAAGGCCACCCCTAAAATTGCTCTCGTTCGCAATAAATTTTTGTCATACATGTAGAAGACGTGGTGACTAGGGCCTTTATTGCTTGCATTGGTGAACGTGTAGACAATAGGTATAGCAGTGGCTTGGCAATATTTTTATGAGCCAAAATATTATAGGGAACAACAAATCAGTGCTACTGTAGTTAATTGAATACAACGCATGATCCAGAGAAATTAGTATTAATTTTTACGAATTCTCATGATGTTTATAATGAACCCTTGACCACATCCCCAGTGGCTGTATAGTTCTAATGGTGCATGTGGTAAAGGTCGTCAATACACACATCGATGCCAGGGCCTCAATCGTAGAAGATCAACTTTCGACTTCGAGTTTCGATGCTTCTATCAAAGGAGATGAACTCGACAGCACAGTACAGCTTCCGAACTTCAGATCGGTCGTGGCATGACGCGTGCTATAAATAGCGCAAGGCTAGCTTTATTTATCCACAGGATTACGTCAGCCAAGAGAACGCGTGAAGTTCGGCCGGCATTACTTGTCGGAGAAAGTAGCACTCAGCTTTTAATGTATTCGCTGGATATGTATGTAAGTTAATATATTATTCTGTGGATTTTCAGGTCTCAGAAGTGTTCTGTAAAGGCTCTGAATTTTAGCGCTATGACGACATAGGTTACATCATAATTACATCATAATTACCTAATAACCGCAAAAAAGTAAGTTTATACTGGGGATGTAATGTGGAGCGATTGACGACCTTTACCAGAAAATTTTCATTATTTTTTTTTCCATGTGTTGTATTAGATTAAGTATGGTATTTTTTTTTACTTACACCAGATTTAGCTGTTTTTTCGGCAGCTTTTGGTGAGACAAGGTGTAGCTCAGTCTCCTGTGGATCATACTTAATGAAAGTTCATCGTGTAATATTTATTATGTGATTCAATTGAGTCAATTATACAAGTATATCATATCACATTTGACTGTCGTTTATCGACAAACAAGCACGGGATTAATTATAAATTCCTGAACGATCACGGACGATTGTAGAATGCCTAGGCAGGATCGAGGGCTTGAAAAATTTTTGTCACCGGGCCAGTGGAATTTTTTTTTTTTTACTTACACCAGATGTAGCTGTTTCTTCAGCAGCTTTTGGTGCAGTTAGTTCAGTCTCCTGTAGAACGTATTTACCGGGATGAAATTTATAATCACATACATGTGACTCAATTGAGTCAATGACACAAGTATCATATTATATATTGACTGTTGGCCTAACTGAAACAAACTTAAATTACCTGAGATTGAGAACTAGATTCAAATCGGCGAGATACTTCATACTTGCCCTGCCAGAAATTAAAAGGGGTTCACAATAAAAATATTACAACCTGCAAGGTCATTCTGAATCACTGTGTTGCACATTGCTTTGCTTGACACTTGGTGCAAAAGGTAAAATGCAGGACTGATATAATAATATTATACTGATCCAGCCTATTTCTTGAGTCTGGAGGCACTACAAATTCACTAGCATTGACATGTTTCGTACGCTCATGGTCACATAACGCAATGCAAGGCTATAATAATATAATTGTAAACCAGATTTTATTATTATAAATTGATATAATGTGTTCGAACATTCATATTAATTTTGACATAATAATCAGTATTCTAAAACTTACCTTTCGTGAAACACGTGACCATATCCCTGCAAAATAATTAGTTATTCATTGTTATTTGGGATCTTACATCAGATTCTACACTTTTACCACTTTTGGGAGCTATAATAATCTTAGTTAACATATAGGTCAAAGAATTAGTATGATAAAATTTTCACCAACGAAAGGTGATGGCAAAATAATTGGCAAAAAATTTTCTCCTGGCGAAAATTTCTACGTATACAGTATTATATATTATAATAGCAGTACAGTAGTAAATTATGTGTATGGGCTAAAACATTCAGGCAAGCCATATCTAAGATTTACAAGACAAGCTAGTCTATAATAAGGTTTTTACAACTTGTTCATTTTTTTCAGTATACAGAATCATGAAACTTATTGATATGAAGGCTATATTATCAGTATTGTAATTATTGCAATCATACCATCCTAATACATGTACATCAAAGTGAATACGTACATCGAAAACAGATTACCACGACAGCAATCAGACCAATTATTGCAAAAATAAGAGCAGTAGCTCCAATACCGATGGCATCTGAAATTTTCAAAATTATGTACATAGATTAGAATTGAAGAAATAATAAAAGAGTATGCAACTGCTGCATGCATGCAGCATTCATGCTAATCGTATACTATTAATTATTGGCCATTACCTAGCAACCAAAGTTTTTATAGGAAAATTGCTGACCATCACGGGGGTGTGGGTGATCATAGGGTAGGCCAATGATGAGAGGGGGTCATGGGCCAATAAGACAGTTATAAGACCTTAACTGGGGTGCATTCGACCATGCATCTCATGCACCCCAATAAAGGTCTTGTAACTATAACTTATTTACTTGCCCTATACTTTCCCCTATATATTTAAGTACTGCACTGATTAATTCCTAATTGTACTTAAATTATTGCCTGGGGCATGATTCATAATTATATTCTTATTTCGAGCATGGCACGCTGACTAATTCACAATATGACAGAGTTCTTGGCAAATTAAAGTTTTTTAGTCTTGAAAATGTCCATTACTGTCTGTTCTGTCAGCTAAAAGGAGACTTACGCCATAGAATCTGATTATATATTCCTTCGTTGTTGCCTCGATCCACGTGTTTGGATGCGCTCATCCAATCATAATCATAATAATTAATTAAACATCAATAAGCTGCTACTATATACATGGCTCAAAGGGACAGCCTCACTACAGTTTACACTGCTACACAACCACACCACCACTATACAACACTCAATGTTTTAAACATGATTATCCAATGGCTTATAAACTGCTATATCATGAAGTATACAATGCAAGTGTGAGTACTATAGTTCTTCTAGCTAATGTTTGGTTGTCGAGACCTGATGATTTATCCCTAGCTGGGCATGCTCATTACATCCCCAGTATAAATTTACTTTTTTGCGGTTATTAGGTAATTATGTTGTAATTATGACTGATGTAACCTATGTCGTCATAGCGCTAAAATTCAGAGCCTTTACAGAACAATTCTGAGACCTGAAAATCCACAGAATCATATATTAACTTACATACATATCCAGCGAATACATATGCATTAAAAGCTGAGTGCTACTTTCTCCGACAAGTAATGTTGGCCAAACTTCAAGCGTTCTCTTGGCAGACGTAATCCTGTGAATAAATATAGCTAGCCTTGCGCTATTTATAGCACGCATAATACCATGACTGATCTGAAGTTCGGAAGCTGTACTGTACTGTCGAGTTCATCTCCTTTGATTGAAGCATCGAACTCAAAGTCGAGAGTCGGTCTCAGACTCCATCTTGAGGCACCGACATCGATGTGGCTTAAACTGTGTACGCACTATATTGACGACCTTTTACCATATGAACCATTAGAACTATGTAGCTAACTGGGGATGTGGTCAAGTTTTTCATTCAAGGTAAAACATAATCACTGATAAAATTAACTTATAATTACAGACATGATAATTATTGTGGCAAATTGTCAAATTCTCTGGTACAACTAGATAAACAATTATATTATAGCCCCATTTGACATACCTGCTGATTGAAGACTTCCAGTACTGGTAGGATTTGCACTAGTAGGATTTACACTAGCGGCATCTGTAACATCAGTAGCTATAGTGGTTGTTCTCAGTACAGAACGAAACTGAATGGGGACCATTGCTGTGGCTCCATCACGGTTGCACCTATCAAATGCTCTTATGAAGAGAGACTGAGCCGCACACATCGATAAATAAATCACTCTAGACTGTTCACTGGTGATGTAGGATGTATTTGATATTCCATCATCAATGATATAATGACTGATGTAGCTATCGTTGACATTGTTGGGTCTTTCCCACTGTGCGAATATAACACATCCAGATCCAGTCGCTCCAAATAATTCAATGGCAATGGCCTCTAGTACCATACCAGGAATCTCTAAACAGATAAAAATCAACAGTAATACACACTCAAATTGTAATAATAGGAGAGAGAATAGTGTCCTATGCAGCTGTGCACTGTAACCCATGCAATGATCTATCTGTCCTATAGCTAGCTTAAAACAACATGGTGCTATAGTACCGTAATTCGTGTTAATTTCATCTGCAAATTTTATGTTGGAAATATTTGTGTAACAATATTTTTGTCAACTTCAAGCGTGCGCCATATACTCCCTGTATAAGTTAGTATAATAGGTAAACTATTTTCGCATACAACAAAAGTTTCGCAAATTACAGATGTTATTATTATAAAATAAGCTAGGTATAATTATTATATTCCCAGTAACAATTTATTTTTCGAAAATGATGAAATTATGATGAACCTATGAGGTCAGTAGTACAATTATGTGAAAATTCAGGGCCTCGATGGAGCCTTAAAATCAGTATTATTACTATCATGTAGAATCTCTGACGAGTGCCACTGCACTGTAAAAACAAGTGTCATTCTTGCATGTGAGTAGTGTGTTGCATGTATGCTGATTGTATGAGTATATGTTAAATTAACACATTAGCACATGTCTATGTGATAATATAGCTCCTGTACTACAGTTTAACACATGGGTTGGGATGTTACAGTGTAATTACAACATACCGTATAGCCGGAAATATTGGCGGGCATTAAATTTGGCGGTTGAGCCCAAAATCGTTATTGCAAGAATATTGGCGGATTTAAATTTGGCGGTTCGGTACGGGATCGCCATACGTATATATGCGAGTAGGAATTTTGGTGGATTTTAATTTGGCGGTTGCAATATAGACCGCCAAACCGCCAAATTTAATTCCCCGCCAAATTTTCCGGCTATACGGTACTAAGCCATGTCAAATTTAATAAATCCAACCAATTTCATGGAAATAGAGGTCCTGTTCATGTTTGAAACTTTATATAGATGTGCACAGCTGAGAGCCAAAAAGGTACAAAAAATTAATAATAAATTATACAGTTCACTAGATCAAAGCTTAATAATTTGTACTAGCTCATTCTCATGAACACATGCAGAACACACCTCAACAACACCACCACTCACCCAAACTCAGGAATATATCACGTACTACTGACATGTAAAGAAAGGTCCTATCCAAGTTTGAAGCTACACAGAAGAGATGTGCACAGCTGAGAACCAAAAAGGTATATACCAAGTATGTACAGTTCACCAAACATGCCTGAGCCTTTGTACTAGCTCATTCTCACACATGCAGAACACACCTCAACTACACCACCACTCTGAATTCATGCACCCAAACTCAGGAATATCACGTACTACTGACATGTAAAGAAAGGTCCTATCCAAGTTTGAAGCTACACAGAAGAGATGTGCACAGCTGAGAACCAAAAAGGTATATACCAAGTATGTACAGTTCACCGAACATGCCTGATCGAGCCTTTGTACTAGCTCATTCTCACACATGCAGAACACACCTCAACTACACCACCACTCAACCAAACTCAGGAATATCACTACTGACATGTAAAGAAAGGTCCTATCCAAGTTTGAAGCTACACAGAAGAGATGTGCACAGCTGAGAACCAAAAAGGTATATACCAAGTATGTACAGTTCACCAAACATGCCTGATCGAGCCTTTGTACTAGCTCATTCTCACACATGCAGAACACACCTCAACTACACCACCACTCAACCAAACTCAGGAATATCACTACTGACATGAAATGGAAGGTCCTATCCAAGTTTGAAGCTACACAGAAGAGATGTGCACAGCTGATCGAGAACCAAAAAGGTATATACTAAGTATGTACAGTTCACCAAACATGCCTGAGCCTTTGTACTAGCTCATTCTCACACATGCAGAACACACCTCAACTACACCACCACTCAACCAAACTCAGGAATATCACTACTGACATGAAATGGAAGGTCCTATAGCAAGTTTGAAGCTACACAGAAGAGATGTGCACAGCTGATCGAGAACCAAAAAGGTATATACCAAGTATGTACAGTTCACCAAACATGCCTGAGCCTTTGTACTAGCTCATTCTCACACATGCAGAACACACCTTAGTGTGGCCGAACTTCACATGGTCTATTAGCTTATGTAATCCTGTGGATAAAAATATAGCTAGCCTTGTGCTATATATAGCCCCTTGTGCATGCATGCAGTATTGTGGCGTGCCACGGCCAATCTGCATCATGATGTAGTCCGGAAGCTGTACTATGCTGCCGAGTTTGTCTCTATGATCAAAGCATCGAAATTAATTTTATTACTATAAAGGTCGAGAGTCAGTCTCAGACTCCATCTGTGATTGAGGCATCAGCATCGATGTACGTAGACTAAATGCACTGTATTGATAACCTTTTATACCATTATAACTATGTAGTCACTGGGGATATGGTCAAGTGTTCATAATTTACCTGGTACCACAAAGGATACAGTTGCATTGATCAAACGTCCAACATGGAGACATGTAATGGAGGGATTCTGATACAATGGTGACACTTTAATAGTCAACAGAGATATTAAACTTGAAATGTTTTCTGCAGCACTGACAAGAGTAGCCACCGTATTCTTATCAATCCGCCTTATCACTCCTACATCAAAAGCTGAAAATTCAATACGAGTACCACCAGTCAGAGGGCTGATGTATTCCTCGCTAGTCCATGCAATGATGTCCGATCCCCGAGTCTCACAGGTGAAATTGACTTGGTTTCCAGGACAAACCGGCCGTTCAGAAGAGATCGTACTATTTATCGTCACATCCTCAGTGGAGATAGCGAGCACGATATTGATAGTCGCAGTGATAACTGCAAACAATTATAATAATAATTATTACAGTGGAACCCCGCTTAACGGACACCCCTCAATGGCAGACACCTGCGATATAACGGACAATTCTGAATGTCTGGATTGTATTTACATAGACTTCAATATATTCAAACCCCCTCAGCAGCGGACATCCCACTATTCTGTATAACGGAGTCCCGTTCGAGCCTACGCTAACCTCGCATAACGGACAGTTAGGCCACACCCACCATTAAAATCGGTCGGTTTTAGCGACCAATTTACCTAACTGCACTGGCCACTGAAAGTAAATGCCTGTTAATTGCTTGGTTTTTTTTACAGTCCATCCAAGAAGCTAGTGCTCGTACCTATAGCTGCATGTAATGCCAAGGCTGGTGCTTACAGCGATCACCTTGTTGTAGTTTCTAATGTTCAAGGGCCAGATAAATAGCCTCTTGTAATGAAAATGTCCTTGTCAAAACACAGAAGCCACAACTATGCTATACTGTTTGCTCTGTGACTTCCCAGCAATGTCTAATGTGCACACCGGTTCGAATCCTGCCTGGGCCTATTTTTTCTAACCTTTTTTTTCACTGTCAGTGATGCTACGAAAGGTTGTGTACATGGTCATCAACAGGATTCAAGTGTCTATATAGGCAAAGCCACATTGTGGTCAGCAGCTACTGCAATCGATTAATCATAAGTGTATAGGTAAACATCAAAATGATCAGTGCATGGCTAATCATCAAGATTTCTTCACAGATAGATGCTAGCAATGATTCACCTCAATTACGAATGGCCAGCCTAATGCAAATGCTGTTCTCACTATTTCAAAGCTACTTTTTCCTACTTACATGTAGGATGCGATTAGTCTTCTTGAACAACAATAATAATATTATTATTATCAGATGGCTTACCAGCAACAGTGTACACATGTTCACATGCTGTTATCTGCAAGAGAAAAAAAATACCAAATAATAGTATCGTACTGTCCTGAGTAAGTGTCCATGGGCACTTATTGTGATTTTGGCCTGCATTGGTGCTTACCCAGGATATATAACTTCCATAAGTTTGTATAGAAGCTGCTACATTGTCGACCCCTTGAAATGTGAGTAGCTACATGGGTGCTTACCCGGGAGTTGGGTGATTGCCCAGGACACTATGGTAATAGTCCAAACTGTCAGATGCCTATATAGATCTCGAGATTTGATGATTTCCATGCTGATGACAACAGACGTTCTAAATACTGGTTCACAATATGACACAAGGTCTTGCATTGCATTAATTTCGTGAAACACAGACATTTTTATTTTAGTGATTTTATGACCTGATACAAGAATAGGATCCAGTGGCATGTCCAGGGGGGGGGGGGGGGTGTGGAGGGGGCTCAGGGTGCTCGAGCACCCCCCTCAGCTCTGGCACAACAGCCAGATCAGTAGCTCAGTGGCAACTGATAATCAACAATTGGTAGCCATGCCAGAACCGACAATGAACTTACTGGCCTCACTCTCTAAACAGCTCTTTCTCGTCGCTACTTGGCCTTAATTCTTTGTTCAAGAATGCGTTAATAAAGGAACGCTTTTGGGGGCATGGCTTAAAATTTTACGCACGATTGGCTTAGCATTGGGATCCCCATTGCATTGTGTTTCCACAAGCATCAACGCAGTGGTGACACAATGCATTATCAGGCCTGTATACGCGTACGCAGGGGGGTTCAGATAAATGGTCATAAACCCCTTTTTTTGGCCACTTAGCAGTGTATCGGAAACAATCTAGGAATACTTACATGCTTCTTCACTCAGCTAAAGCAAATATGAGTTTTGTTTTCCCAAATAACACACACTGGATGTACATGTACGCAGTATAGCTACTAGACTAGTATTCTAAGAATTATAGTACAGCACAGGGTATTAATTTTACTCAAGGTGAAGGTGTCTGGGGCGGGGTCTGGGGACGAGACTAGGGCCCAGCTGGCTAGAGCCTTTGAATTTCAACGCTTATGACACGCCATATTGGTGGATTTCCGGTGCCTGGATCCGCCCCTTTTATACCTGAACTCAATCGCGCGCGTACGCGTACGCGATCTGCACGAAGCGCAATGATTAATCGTTTATAAAGCGCAACTATACGTTTAAGTTGCAACCACTGAGTTACATTCTGTATAGATGCAGCTGCAGCTAGTTACTGATAGGACAGTGCAGACATAACCTTCATGGCTTCATGGTTTTAGGGTTGCATATTAATGATATTCTGTGATGTCAAATCTGGAAAGAGATGTTTGCACTACTCATGTGTGCGTTGCACACTCCTAGTAATGTACTCCTGATATTACTTAATTGTATCTTATATGCACGTGTGTATACTTTGGTCTATGCCCAATTGGGCTTGCAAGACATGAATATTTCCATATTTCCACATGGTCACAATGTGTACTATGATCCTGCATTTTCTTTGCATCTGGAGTTCGGATAATCAAGGTTGGACCGTAATGACTGTCAGATTGCCTCAGAATCGCACTCAAAGAGTCTATATACATGGTGTAAATCTCCAAAATTTTCTGGGGGAGCAAACCCCCAGACTGTGACCCCCTTGGTGGCCGGGGCCAGGCTATAGGCTAATGCCCACAGCATAACTGCAGTGATAGTCTGAGGCAAACCCACTATGTAACCCCCCTTTGAGGAAGGCTACATACGTACGGGCCTGATCATGTAGCGTTGTATTGTGAACTGGGCTTCAGTAACCACAAGAGTATATTAGCCATAAGAGTGTTGAACTACTGCAGGGCCCGTGTAAACACAAAATATCTGAATGACGTCACGTTATCAGCCCTGGTATGCTTATCAACCACTTTGTGTAAACAGATATGTACAGTCCTGCAGCCACGTGGTGCCAGCTGTATATACCGTAAATCTGGAAATTTTCGTTGTAAAAATATTTTCGTAGTCGATGGCGGCTACGAAAATTAATCTTACGAAAATTAGCATGCACTATTATCGCTAATGCGGTAAGGGATCGTTCCTACGAAAATTTTTTTACACGAAAATTTATCATACGAAAGTTTCTTTACACGAAACTTTCCAGATCTACGGTATAGGTTATACTACAAGCACGAGTGGGATAAGCAATTTACACCACGAGTGCGAAGCACGAGTGGTGTAATGGCTTATCCCACGAGTGGGCGTAGTATAACTGATTTGTACCACTGAAATGAGCTACTTTATGTCACACTGTAAACTTTTCCAGACAATTAAGAGAAGAGGTCAGCAAGCTAGCTAGCTCTTGCTTGCTTATTTAACCCTACAAAAGCTCAGCAAGGGGCCAGTGTGATGCCAGTGCTCAGTAGTTGCGCCTATATAGTAGCTGTGTTCAGTTCTACCAGTCTCAGTGTATATCTGAAGATGACTAGCTATTTCTCTAGCAAGTTATTCTATGGTGACATGGAGCCAGCTGGTTTAAATTGGTGATGGCTGGTCATTCAAAAAACTAGAGCCACGTGTCAAGGGCGGAGAACAGGTAGCAAAAGTGGGGGGGGGGGGGGGGGGGGGGGGGGGGGGGGGCTCAGACCTTTGACTGTGTACTGTGATAACTGTTAGGCTGTGGGCATGTACCCACAGCCCACCTAGGGGGTCTGGGGGCATGCTCCCCCAGAAAATTTTGGAAATTTCGACTCTCTGAGAGCGTTTCTGATGCAATCTGGCACCAATTTTTGGACTGATTTTAGTAGCAATTTTTACTTTAGCACTCTAGAATTATGACAGAACTATGTTGCTATAATTTTGTAGTATGGGCATGTGATAAAATGGGGGGGGGGGGGGGGGGGGGGGGGGGGGGCTCAGCCCCCCTTGTTTCCAAAGTGGGGGGGCTGAAGCCCCCCCTGCCCCCCCCTATTTCTCCGCCCCTGCGTGTGCAGAAAGTTACTTTTGCTGATGCTATGGGCTCTTGATCTGCAGCTATGGCCCGGATCGCTAGTTGGCTATCTACTAGGATCTTCTACAGATGGTCACACTAATCTTGAGGCCAACATGCAGGTTTGCAGACTAGCTGCATGGATATCATAGCAAATTAGGCCCCTGCCATGCACACAGTGCCTATGCTTATAGTCTGGTATATTAAAAACTGTCTTGGTAACTACATGTATTCTGCTTATTCTGTGGATAGCTGGCTGTTTTGGAGCTTTCTCTGATCTTTCGATAATCCATGACACTAAAGTAATCAGGCCTGTACTTGTTAGCTATAAATCTGTGGCTGTAATCACTACTTCAATGTAGCTACTGCTTAAAATTCAATTCTGTGCAACTAATCAGCAAACTAGCTACAGCTAGGCTAAAAAAACCACGAAGAACGTGAGGTATAAGTTGTACATGTAGTTGCTAGGCAAAACCACCAGCCACGTGGTGCCAGCTGTAAACGCAAAACGTCTGAATGAGGTCACGTTATCAGCCCTGGTATGCTTATCAAGTGGTTGATAAGCGGGTAAGTGCAAAACCTGGACTCTGGACTCTGGACTGGACTCATGGACTGGACTGTGGACTGAGATTTGGACTCGATTTTGGACTGATGCGCAGGGCAATGACGACCATTTCCAAGAGACTATGGAAAGAAGGCACGGTGCTACAACTGCAAGCTAGGCTAGTAGTCACAAGCAGTCTTGTACGTACGTTCCCAGGCCCTTCAGGGTACGAGGTTAAATCACAAGGAGCTAGCCTGGAGGCTACTTGTAAGTATGTAGAAGTTGCAAAATCAGTGAGCCCGGCTGGGATGGCATCTCCTCACAGGAATGGACTTCAATATCACCGAGACGCCTACGAAGGCTAAGGGGACAATGAGACTATTAAATAGCCCCATACCCTCACGCTCAAATTATGTGGAGACTCGGGATAAGTCGGAGTAGATTTATAAAAACACTATATTAATACCTGGATATAGAAAGTATCTACCTTATGCTCAAACTTAGTCTCGAATTCAGGCTCCTTGAAAATCAGCCGGCGTTCAAGGCTTCTTTGACCTAATCTCTTAGTTGTAGAGCTATATATGGTCATTATCAAGTCCCTCTCCGTATGCTTGAAAGGGGGCTGGGAATGAGACTATCTTTCACTGCATCCGAGTATCAACTTGATGCCCAATGCCCTGAGGAGATGCACCCTTCACCAATTTTCCAAGGGAAATAATCAGCTCTACCTCTACATGCTTTATAAATACAAGCAGCTCCTTATAGCACATTCTATCGGCCTCCAACGCGTACGCAACAGAGTTTGTTGTTGGAAATGGTCGTCATCGCCCAGCGCATCAGTCCAAAATCGAGTCCAAATCTCAGTCCACAGTCCAGTCCATGAGTCCAGTCCAGAGTCCAGAGTCCAGGTTTTGCACTAACCCGTTGATAAGCATACCAGGGCTGATCAGGGCTGCTAACGTGACCTCATTCAGACGTTTTGCGTTTACAGCTGGCACCACGTGGCTGGTTTTATAACGTGACTGAAAGAGGTCACGTTATCAGCCCTGGTATGCTTATCAACCCTTAACACCATGTCCAAGCAGCCCTGGTATGCTTTATCAGCCCTGGTATGCTTATCAACCACTTAACACCATGTCACAGCAGCCCTGGTATATGCTTATCAACCAAGGGCTGATAACGTGACCTCATTCAGACGTTTCGCGTTTACACGGGCCCTGCAGTAGTTCAACACTCTTATGGCTAATCTACTCTTGGTAACCAGTATAATTGAAGGGCTCAGAACCAGAGTGGCCTAACCCACAAATGTTGAGTTAGCCCCCCTAATCTTAAAAATATGTTTAAAATGCATTTCATGAGCAATAGAAAATTCACATTTTTGAAAATTTGAGTGATTTGGTAGAATAGGGTGTTTGGTTTTTAGTCCATTTTTGAGCTTTTTAGACAAGTTCCCACATTCAATTTGGGGTTAGCCACTCTGGTTCTCAATCCTTCAATTATAGTAGCTAAGGGTTAGGGCTTGTGTAGTAAAGTTAGAATAGGATCTCAGAAACTTAATTGGAGCTAGTACTTGCCAATGGAGCCAATATATTACTATCACTATTAGGCCCCTCCAAATCAATTAGTAGTTTCTCATCCCCTCTAAGCTCAAAATTGATGCAGGCGGGCGGTGGTAATAGTCGTCAAAGTGTGTAATTTTGATGGAAATGGTCGTCAAAATCGCTTGCAAAAAAGGATGCGGTATACTTTTGCTGGCTGGTTTTATAACGTGACTGAAAGAGGTCACGTTATCAGCCCTGGTATGCTTATCAACCACTTAACACCATGTCCAAGCAGCCCTGGTATGCTTATCAACCACTTAACACCATGTCACAGCAGCCCTGGTATATGCTTATCAACCAAGGGCTGATAACGTGACCTCATTCAGACGTTTCGTGTTTACACGGGCCCTGCAGTAGTTCAACACTCTTATGGCTAATCTACTCTTGGTAACCAGTATAATTATTATTGTACCACTGAAGCCATAGAGATCAAAGGCACCGCCAGTGCAATAAATCGCTTATAGTACTGGTAGGCTGTGGGTAGCTCTATATAGGACCAGGTGAGAATAAGTAATTAACCCCTACTTATACAGTGCATGCTTGGTGGTTTTGCTTAGCAACTACAACTTATACGGTGCGTTCTTGGTGGTTTTGCCTAGCAACTACAACTTATACCTCACGTTCTTTGTGGTTTTGTTAGCCTAGCTGCAGCTGGTTTGCTGATTAGTTTCACAGAATTGAATTTTAAGCAGTAGCTACATTGAAATAGTAATGATTACAGCCACAGAGTAGAAAGTATAGGGCCGATTTTTGGGTTGTCAAAAAGATCAGAGAAAGTTCCAAAAATAGCCACCTATCCACAGAATAAGCAGAATAGTTACCAAGACAGTTTTAATATACCAGACTATAAGCATAGGCACTGTGTGCATGGTAGGGACTCGGGGGCCTGCCATGTGGGCCTAATTTGCTATGATATCCATGCAGTTAGTCTGCAAACCTGCATGTTGGCCTCAAGATTAGTGTGACCATCTGTAGAAGATCCTAGTAGACAGCCAACTAGCGATCCAGGCCATAGCTGCAGATCAAGAGCCCATAGCATCAGTGAAAGCAACTTTCTGCACACTTGGTTCTAGTGTTTTGAATGACCAGCCATCATCAATTTTAAACCAGCTGGCTGGCTCCATATCACCACAGAATAAGCTAGAGAAATAGCTTCATCTTCGAATATACACTGTGACTGGTAGAACTAAACACAGCTACTAGGCACAACTACTAAGCACTGGCATCACACTGGCCCCTTGCTGAGTTTTTGTAGGGTTAAATAAGCAAGCAAGAGCTAGTTTGGTGACCTCTTCTCTTAATTGTCTGGAAAAGTTTACAGTGTGACATAAAGTAGCTCATTTCAGTGGTACAAATCAGTTATACTACGCCCACTCGTGGGTTAAGCTATTACACCACTCCAGTGTTTCCTCTAGGACTGAATTCAAACAGGGTGGTTAACATTACTATCATTGAATATTATTATGGGATATATACTGGCCATAAAGAGAGAATATGCAGGCTTACTTTTGCAATGTGCATTTGGATAGTCACTGTGTATGCATGTACTATAATTAAATTTTGTTATATTATGTGTGCATGTGCTGTGTACACTAGTACAACCACTAGAGAGTACATTTCAACCACTAGTTGTGTGCTTCTGAGCTGATTGTGGGAAGCCAAAGATACCCACAACACTTGGGAGCTACTACTGTTCTGGGGCAAGTGGATTTAGCGGAAACGGACGAAAGCGAAAACGAAAACGAACGCGGAAACGAAAACGGAAACGAAAACGAACAAGGAAAGGGTCGTCAAAAAGGTTCACATTGTGGTATAGGTCGACGATCTTGTAAGCTGCTTTATCGTGCAAAGTAGTGTGGTGCATCCAGAGACATGTCACAGGCAGGCTATTCTCATGCCAGCTATATATTATGTAGTGCACTGGGCCAACATACACTGAAAGTTTGCCAGCCTGGAGTCCAGCAGGACCTTCCTGGTCTTTGCATTTAGCCGCAGGTAGCTAGCTAGCTAGCTAGCTAGCTGCCTTCCAACATGAGCTGAAAAATGACTCAGCTATGCAGCCGTACTGATACTGAGCTGATCTGGAGCACTTAGAGTCACCCCTATTCATGGCTAAACAGTACTATGTAGCTACAGTACTGTCATCATTCATGATTACTTCAATACTAGTATTACAGAACCGTGACCAGATAGCTACTCAACAATATTTGACCTCATCTGGTAGTCCTCTACTGACCTATGATAAAGCTAGCTAGCTACATGTATTTAGTTGAAGGTATCTACTAACTCTGGGCGATTGTAGAATTCCCTGACAGGGCGTCAGTGATGCATCTAGTCCAGCCTCATCCCCAGGCCCGGGGTGCCCTCCCAGATTCACTCAGCTTATAAAAGCTAGGTGGGCCATGACTCTCATGGCGTGCGTGCTACCAGCATGTTACTAGCTACCCACCCCTGGCTTATCAATAAAGTTAAAAAGTTAACATCTGACATAACATAATACCGGTAACTGCATTTGACAGTGCAAATTATCATAGACGAATAGACATTCAATCCCCTGTCAGATAGCTAGCTATAGCCGCCTGGCAATATAGCTACAAAGATCAGGAAGGTCCTGCCGGACTCCAGACAGGCAAACTTTCAGTGTACGTTGGCCCAGGATATGAGCAGCCTGCCTTGACAAGTCTCTGGATGCACCACACTATCTTGTAGACTTATAAGTTCGTCGACCTACCGTATAGCGGGAAATTTTCGTTGGTGCTAATTTTCGTATGATCGGCCAAAACACCCTTAAGGATAAATTTTCGTATTTTTAAATTTCGTATGCTTGCTGCGGGAGATTGCGCGCATGCGCAGCTGGTAGCGCTCTCACTTACGTGCGGTATACGGTAACGCTTGCATCACTGATCGTAATCGTCCACTGGAATCAGAAAGGTCACTTCGTTTCAACGCCTTGGCAAAGAATCGATAAAGAGACATTCAGTGAGCTAGCCTTGCATTTAGCACCTCCAGCTAGCGACCGCGTGTGGCGCGTATAGGTCAAAGGTCACGCGCGAAAGGAAAAAAAAATCCGTACGTTCAAATTTTCGCAGTTTTTTTTTTTCGTATAAGGGATGGAGCATACGAAAATTAGCACCATACGAAAATTTCCCGCTATACGGTATACTGTAACCTTCTTGACGACCATTTCCCTTTTCGTTTTCGTTTTCGCGTTCGTTTTCGTTTCCGTTTTCGTCCGTTTCCGCTAAATCCACTTGCCCACTGTTCTGCAAACCACTGTTGCAGCTGTCAGCATTTTTTGCAAACCAGCCACTCACAAACAGGGCGGGGCGCCCCTTTTCAAGTATAGTAGCGGAAACACTGCACTCGTGCTTCGCACTCGTGGTGTAAATAGCTTATCCCACTCGTGCTTGTAGTATAACCTATATTAGTAGCTAAGGGTTAGGGCTTGTGTAGTAAATTTTGGTTGGAAATGGCTACTACAAGGTGGAACAAAGGGACTTGGTGGTTTCACAGCTTGTTTTGGCAGGATGTAGAGTTTTAATTATCCGCAACGCGTTTGCACTGTGGCATATGGAGTAGGATACTCTCCCTCTTTCTCTATTATATACTCTTGCTATGAGCTAGCTATTAAACTAATATTATTTTCCCATGCAGGCAAGCAACATTATTATAGTAGTACATGTACCTTCATATATTTCAGCACAGTTGTCAGTGAGGTAGACATATTACATCTATCATCAAGTTATGATGTCATGCCCCATAGGAAATTCCGTTAGTCTGGAGAACTACCAAGAATACCCTCACTATACGCTATACCGTGTTTATGCTAATGGAACGCATGATCCAATTACCGCAAGAAAATTCAATTCCAGGATTTTTTTGTATTCTATTAGAAAGGAAGCGACTGTCTGTAATTATTTTCTATGAATCCAATTAGCGCAATAGTGCTAAGGTGAGGCTATTGCGCATGCTCAAACCGCGTGCTGCACGGTTAAACGACACCCGCTTAGTAATGAACCGTTCTGGAAGCCTCGCTCTGTCTCTCGGACTCGTTGCTAGCTGTAGCCTGTAGTTAACCAAATCGCAAGTGTCGTTCATCGTTCATGAGGGTACTAAACTACACTCGAGACTGACCTTAGTTGGAACTGCACTGCGATCAGCACGATCGCTAACCATTCGGCGCGGCTGTCAGAAGGCCTTTCTCAGGCTACCCTCGTGATGATCGGGGCCAGGGGCACAGGTACGATACCATCGATAGCCACTATTCGTCGTCGCTCAAAACTATGCTAATTGTTCTATTACAACGCAACATCTAATTAACGCAAGAAAATTCACTTCCTGGAATTATTTTGACTCTAATTGTGCGCAAATCAGATTTGAAATTATTTTTTTTGCTTGCGTTCTATTAGCATAAATACGGTATATAGCCTAACTCACTACTACTACCGTCAACTTGATGAGGACATCCTATACAAATGCACTATAGATTAGATAAGACTAGCGATTTACAAGAAAATTTACAAGATGAACATGAATATTCATGAACTACTTTGTATTAGCGTCTATGGAGGAAGCCAGGTAAGAATTCATTTTTGCACAACTTTGACTACAATGGGAAGGATGCAGGAAGTTGGTCATAGCTGGTTCATGATAAATATAGTAACATTGAACCTTAAATTAGCATACCAGGGAGGGACAAATGTGTCCCCACTTATTACACGCCCACTGCAGTGGCGTGTGCTCAGGGTGCTAGAGCACCCCCATCAGCTCTGGCACAACAGCCAGTTCAGTAGCTCAATGACAAATATTGTTACTGATAATCGATGACTGGAAGCTACTACCAACAATAAACTTACTGGCCTCTAAAATTCGCTCCCATAACAGCAGTTTCTCATCCCTATTCGGCCTAAAACAGCCTTCTTTGTCGGCCAGCTACCTTCAAGAACGCGTTTAATTAGGGGTGTGGTCAACATTTTGGGGGCGTGGCTAAACATTTTGCGCGCGCGAATGTCTTAGCACCCCCTCCCTCAAATCCTGGGGACGCCACTGCACTGTACAGCTGCAAAGAAGTGCTATATAGGCCTTTTTTGCATTACCGCCTATGGCGGTGAGCGAGTAAAATAGGCGAACGTTCGGGAATGAAACATAGGTGTCAACCTCATAATATGAGAAAGTGGGACAGTTTGCTTAAAAAAGCGGGATTTTGTATAAAAATAGGGACAACACCGTTAGAAGGTCCAGGATGATCAAAACTTAGTCCAGACCGGGCTCAGCCATCATAGGATAACTGATATATCGGTGTGTGCATCAATTGATCAATACCTAGTTGATTTGAGGAGTTCGAATTGAATTCTTACAGAGTTGATCCTATGAGTCAACGTCCTGATAGTTGACATCATGCAAAATTGCTCTTGGAATTGATCTCGTGTGTACACACCGTTGTCATAGTGCCACATGACCCCCCCCCCCCCCTAAAGTTGTCCCCCGGACACTGTACCCTAGGGCCTAGGGCAGTAGCGTAAAACCTCGAATATCGGCTGCCCAATTTACGAGCAGTTTACGTTCATTTTACGGGAAGTATACGGAACTCTATGAAGGGAGGCAGAACAGATACAGTTTATGGATGGAGACTCGCACTTTATAAGCTTTCCAAAGCTAGTTTCAAGGACTGGTAAGTTACTTCTACTTCCAAACTGGCCGATCGAGAGTTGGACTGCTGTATACAATGAGGTAAGTTCGAACGTTAGCGATCAGAGGTTCATTTTGGCTTATTTTGGCCTAATTTCATGCTATAACCTCGTATTTACTGTCAACTTACCTTTGTTTCAGGTCTCTCTACCTATATGTAAGTCAGGAACGACATAAAGATCGACAAATAACTCCGAACAAGTTATTAGTTAGCTTGATATGTGTCAAATTTATTGTCATTTTACTCATCATACAAAAATAGCACATAAGAAATCGACCATTACCTTCTGGTAAGGGGTAGTCTGACCTGCTTGTTAACGTGGTGGTGCTAAAAAATTGTAATTTTGTACTCGTAAATAGTTATGACACATTTTAACGGTCCAGCCGAATACAAATTTGTATGGGCGGCCGATAATGAATGGTGGTGGACGATAACCGAGGACGGACTAGGGGCCCTTTTCATGACCACACCTCAAAAGGTATTTGTCTGGGAGAGTTTTTAACTATACAGTAGTGTGAAGGAGTAAATGCTCGTCATGCAGAACTTTGAGCTGGCTTCTAAAAGTGTTCTAAACGAGAGTTATGAAGCGAGGCGCAAACTCAGGCCGTTAATTGAGGTTTTACGCTATGTCCCCAGGGACGTACTGCACTAGAGTAGGGTGTCTCCTTAGGACATTGGACACTAGAGCCACGTGTCCTTTCTAGGGCCATGTGTCCCCACAGCCTAATCTCCCCATACAGTATCAGTAAACTTCAGCCTGCACGCATAAATGATTGGGTACTAGGCTAGTTAAGCAGGAACTTGAATTCATGATCACAAAAATTGCTGATTGGTTGTTGTCAATAGTCAAACATAATGAAATCAAATTGGTGAATTGATGAAATTGCGTTTGACTACTCCTTTGTCATAGGTAACAAGGTACTCTCTTGGTCTCTCGTCCCATTTCCCCTCTGCTATGATCACCTGTACATGCGAGGCCGGGCTCAGGCTTAAAGAATAATCTGACGGCATGCTCCCACAGGAGAATTTGACATTTTTTACCCTCATGCAGCAAGTGCTTATGAGAGTAGTTTGATAGTCATACAAAAAGTATACTAATACGGTATATTCTCATATATTCTCGCCTCATACCCAGGCCCTTGTCCTCCTCCTCTTGAGGGCCTGGGTACAAGGCTATTACTTATATTCCAAAAAGGAGGGAGCTTAGCTTTGCAGCATGCAGGGCTGGCTCTTCTTCGTGTGGGGACGTGTAACACTGGAGAGGACGTTCTACTCTAGGACTGCATGTCCGGGGGGACACATGGCTCTAGTGCAGAGTGTCTGGGGGGACACTGTACACGGGGGGACAGGCAGCACTCTGACACCGTATGTACAAACGTGATGTCACAGTTCTAAATCCTGCACACCTGGTAAGGATGGGCATGGCAAAGAGCACAGGTAAGTGCATATGCACAGTGTATTAGTTGCACAGCTTTGTAATTGGAATGGAATTTTATACTTAACGTCGGCGTAAGTCATAAGTCTAAAATTGAACTTTATCTACGCACATACATGCATCTCTATGGAGATTTGTATACTTATATCGGTCAGAGTATTATGTCTAAAGTTGATAATTTCCAATTGACAGTGGTTTTAGATTTATGGTTTAGGCTGACGTTTAGTATAAAAATCCATTGAGGCTACTATAAACATCCACAGAAGTCTCAACGGACTTTTATACTTAACGTCGACCTAAACCGTAAGACTTAGTCTAAAAAAATGAATATACATCTCTATGGAAATTTATACTTGATATCGGCCAGAGAATTAAGTCTAAAGTTAATAATTTCCAATTGACAGTGGTTTTAGACTTATGGCTTAGGCTGACGTTAAGTATAAACATCCATTGAGGCTACTATAAACATCCTCAGAAGTCTCAACGGACTTTTATACTTAACGTCGACCTAAACCATAAGTCTAAAAAAATGAATAGCTATACATCTCTATGGAGATTTATACTTGATATCGGCCAGAGAATTAAGTCTAAAGTTAATAATTTCCAATTGACAGTAGTTTTAAACTTATGGCTTAGGCTGACGTTAAGTATAAAAATCCATTGAGGCTACTATAAACATCCACAGAAGTCTCAACGGACTTTTATACTTAACGTCGACCTAAACCATAAGTCTAAAAAAATGAATATACATCTCTATGGAGATTTATATATACTTGATATCGGCCAGAGAATTTAGTCTAAAGTTAATAATTTCCTATTTACAGTGGTTTTAGACTTGTGGCTTAGGCTGACGTTAAGTATAAAAATCCATTGAGGCTACTATAAACATCCACAGAAGTCTCAATGGACTTTTATACTTAACGTCGACCTAAACCATAAATGAATATAAATCTCTATGGAGATTTCACTGTAAAAAACGATGAGTATACGCAGCCTTATTACTGGCTTAAAACTGTATTATATCATTAGATTAAGACTGGTTTCCGCTGGGCTTATACCTCTGTAGGTGGGTTGCTTATATGTGCGTATTCGGGCTTAAGGATATCGTTTAAGCCTTGGCCGTATAAGCGCGCTTATCCATGTGATATACATTCAACTTATTCGGTCTTATACTAGGGCGAATAACGCTCTATACCAGATGTATACCAAAGCTTATACGCATCGATTGCGCGCGCGCATAAATGCAATTACGTAATGCATCCTATGCGGCCGGCCTATGCGCGTGCGGTTAGCGAGCTAGCCATGAGGAATGTATATTAACCGCACTAGCGAGCTGTACTGCCAGTGCTATATATACGCACTTGATCAATGGCGTCACTATGATATAATAATCATGTATATATAGCATATAGCCATAAATGGTTAAACGGCCAAAATACACCAAATCAGTTTAAAAAACAATAGAATGTCCAGATGGCATTTGCTCATCAGATCTGCAGAATGACATAGCAGAGAGAGAGAGAGAGAGAGAGAGGGAATGGTGAAATAAGTGAGAGTGAAACGAGGGAGATAGAGGGAAAGAGATAGAGAGAGGGAGAGAGAGAGAAAGAGAGAGAGAGAGAGAGAGAGAGAGAGAGAGAGAGAGAGAGAGAGAGAGAGAGGGAGGGAGAGAGAGAGAATGGTGAATGAGCGAGAGTGAAACGAGAAAGAGAGAGGATGGTGGGGTAAGAGAGAGAGAGTGTATGAATGGAAGGTCTGCATGCAATACCGTAGATCGGGAAATTTTTACCGTTAAAAATTTTTCGCCAGTTGCTTAGGTGGCGAAAATTAAACGCGCGAAATATTTGAGTAATGTATGACGACCTATACCAAGTTCAGCCTGGCGGCGAAAATTAGACTACACGAAAAATTTACAAGTGAAATATTTTACTGGCGAAAATATCCCGATCTACGGTATGTTACTAGTTGCAATATCTACCTGTAGTGACCGACACATCAAGATTGGTGTTGGATGCAGTGCCTCGATCCAAAGTTTATACTTCAAGCCTGATTAAGAAAAGATAGTAATTTATGAGACACATGATTATTCTATTAAATTTTATATCAATCCAGAGGGCTTGAATAACATCATAATTGCTACAAAGTCCTCGCCAGCTACAGTACATGTAGAGATTGGTAAAATTATGATGCTAGTAGCAATCATAATACTTGTTTAAATATACCTGAGGTTTTTTCCAGATTTCTTTTATACACTGAAACCAATTCAGATTGCCACAATGTCATACCTATATTTACATGATCATCATAGTGACAGCAGGTGTTGTATACCCTGGCCAAATTGACCTACCTTCAACTACAGTGCTACCAGGCAAGAGAGTAGATTTTGACCACTGTGTGGTTTCTGCAGATTTTACATGTGAATCTTGCATGTATTCAGTTTCAATTTTGTACACAGTTAGGTCAATGATTGGACTATCTACATGTCAAATTATGGAGTGTAATGAACTTTCGTCTGGGATCTAGAGAGGAAAATGTCCAAAAATTGTGCATTTTTATGTTAGGTTGTGATTCTTGAGTTTCGCTTGTAGTTAAGAACCTTGATTTGGCCTGCTGGTAGGTACCATTGAGTTGTACTTCTGTACCAAATTTGATGCCTTAACTACAAAAACACATTCTCTTTTATTTCATCCAATTCTCTTTTGCAGGATTACAAATAAATTTGATCTATTTCTTTAGCAGCCATGCTAAGAGATCCAGCAATTTTGACAATAAAAATTTTTTAACAAAAATGATCACATGAAATTAGTTAAATTGCTAGCAGCAATAAGGAGATGCTGTAAACTCCAGTCAGTTTCACTTTAAATCACAGTGTCTTCTAAAGATAACAGAATAAAGTCTTTGATTTGAAAGCATCTTGGTTGAGCTGCTGGATATCAAAGAGAAAAACAGTCACACATAGCATAATCGCTAAATTTAGGTACTCGATACTGCTGTGGGTTACCTAAATTTAGGTATTCTACTGGACAAGACATGCTGTGGGTTACCTAGACGTTAAAAGTTACTGGGGTAAGGTAATTGCCTCTAATATAGTTGTAATATATTATGTGTACCACACGGCACTTTTAATTTTGTGACCATGCCTCCTAACTGTTGGCCACACCCCTTAATTAACGGTCGTCCAATGCTTGTTGACACGTGGTAATGGAACTTGTAACTGCTCAGTATTAAAGTTGGGTTTGTTATAATATTGATAACTTTAGATTTTGCACTTCTCTTATGGATATATAGCATGTGTGGCTCACCAGAGGGGGAGGAGGGGGGACATTGCCCTTGTGCCTCTATGCTGAATTATCCTATATAGCTATCATCAAGCCTACTTTGCTAGCTAGCCAGCCTATCCACACTAATATATTAAATATTATACTTTGAGCCATGCACAGATATTGTCATTCTGACTCAACTAGCTAAGTGTCAGGCCTAGCCTGATTGAACACTATAGCCTAATCTAGTAGCTATTTCAAGCTCGAGGCCTGCCAAGCATGCTAATCCAACCCTATGAACAGCCAGACTCATGGCTGTGCTAAATTAACTTATAGTTGAAGCTGAGCGAATTGAGTTCAAATTCATGCAGGTTTGGTAACCCACTGTACTTAAATAATTATATTATACAGAACACAATAAACGTACACTTACCTACTGCTAGCAATTAAATATATATTATCAGGAGCCACGAGTCGATGACAGCTGCAAAATTCGGGGGTCAAAGTTCATATTACAAAAGCGTGATCTTGAAAGCAGCTGCCTTTTTCACAGTGAGCTTGGGTTCGAGGACTACCTTCAGTGTCACAGCGCGATGGTGGTATCTCCGGTAGACGGCAGAAAGAGAGGATTCAAAAGGATGATTATCTGCACCTACTGTTTGGTAAGCCTTTACGTTTTTAGTGCTTCATTATCCAGGAGCTAGCCCCAGGCTAAAATCATTTTATAGCTAAGCTAGCTGTACAACTATGATGGGTCTGTGTGGCCCGGGATAGTAGAACCCCTTAAAAGTGGGCTGAGAAATGGAGTGGAGTAGAGGGCGGCAATAGAGAATGAATAGATTCATCCTAACAGTTTTGAGTTAGATATTGTTTTCTACTTGGTGTGCTTTAATTAGAAACGATCTCTAAAGCATCAGTGTGTGGGGCTGAATAATTTACCACACAAATGCATGACATATCTGACATAATTCTACCCTTATAGCATGGATTGCTCCTCCAAAATATAAGTATCGGGCCACAATATTGCAGCAGTACCTAAATTTAGGTAGTGGCTAGCCACCACAGGTGCCAGATCTTATTGTGGTACCTAAATTTAGGTATCTACCCCTATAGCATGCTCCAAAATGTGATTATTGGGCCATATAGTATTGTAGTAGTGCCTAAATTTAGGTAGTAACTATGGATTTTACTGTAGTACCTACATTTTTGGCATCTAGCTGCCTCATATTTAGGACTTCTAATAATTTCGCTTCCATTTGGACAAAAAATTATTGTCATCTGTACATCTTTGACAGCCATGGTTACCTTACTGTCAATATTCTCTCTTCTGTAGGACACCTACACTTAATATCGACAACTATGTAGTGTCGAGACTGTAATTCTGAGCTGCCTTCAGTGCCTTGGCACTTAAATTCTACTCACTGTCTGATATTTCAAGCAGTGATGCTCAAGGGAGGACACGGAGTGTAAAAACTAATGGATGTTTTTAACTGTGTTTCCTTTTTGAGAAATATTTGTTGATTTTTTAGGTGCTATCCTAAAAATTTAAGGTATTCTTTGTATTCTCTTAGATTGTAGTATTGCTGAAAGAATTGAGAAGAATCATTCTTATTTTGACAATTTGTTGAATTACTATCACTTTACATCATTTATCCAGCATCCATGCTAAAGAAATGGATGATTTTTACTACTTTTATTAAAACTTGCTGTGAAAATGGCTAATTTTAGCCCAAATCTTGCAAAAGAGAATTGGATGAAATAAAAGAGAACGTGTTCAAACTGCCTTGGAGATATTAACCATAATAGTCAAATTTTAGTGAAAATTTGGTACATTTACGTTAGGTTGTGAATTTTGCATGAATATCATAGTTAAGAGTCAATATTGTATTCTATGCATCCTAATGCATTAATAATTCTAGTGCATCTGTGGAACTGCGAATATTTTGCAGGGAGCGCCGAATCCGGAAGCAAACATTTCCGCCGGTTGCTTCAGACGGGTCGAAGTCCGCCTTGATGACGTTGTACCAAACGCACGTGCACAATAGTGATGTTTCATTGACCACGCCCACTGGCGATCTAAGAACAAGAAGGTAGCGAAAACTAGTCTCGTTCCCAGACCCTCCTTCTGGTGGGTGTGGCGAGAGAGAGAGAAGGAGGGTCTGGGCGATAACCCCGGGCGGAAGTGTCCAGGAGGCAGAAATTCCGCGACAGGTGTTGATTACGAAAGTTGGCCTCAAGTACAATGTGCGAAACCGCTCACTTGGAAGCGAGCGTGAAAGTGACATGGCGAAGTATAGTAAAGAGCAGATCGACGCCGCGATCGACGCAGCAATGGAAGTATTCGGCCTGGAGAGTTTAAAACATCAGCAGCGTGAGGCTATACGGGAATTTGCGAGCGGGAGGGACGTATTTGTAGCGCTGCCAACTGGTTTTGGGAAGTCATACTGCTTCGCTCTGCTTCCAACCGTATTCGACCGTCTGCGAGCAGGCAAGGATCCATCGATTGTGGTGTGTGTGTCTCCACTCACTGCTCTGATGATGGAACAGAGTGTGCACACGTGGATTATTGGCGGAGTTCGTTGGCGAGCTGCAACAAGACATAAGTGCCATGAAGGGGGTCGAGAGTGGACGTTACCAGGTCGTGTACATCAGTCCAGAGGCGCTTCTTCTGAACCCTCAGTGGAGGGAAATGCTTCTGTCAAACACATACAGAGAAAATCTCGTAGCCTTCGTAATCGATGAGGCTCACTGCATTACAAAATGGTGAGAACTGTACAATGTAGTTGGCCCGTGCTATCGTGCAACATTGAGTGGTGTTAATATTGATATTTTTTACATCAAGTAGATCCCCATTGCATGAAAGAGTATTTATCCTCAGCATAAAGACAGCTACTCAAAAAAAGACTTTAAAAGTGTGTACACAAACCTCAATGTAATATCCCATCATAGTCTCGAACCCAGACCCCTCCTATATCCGCAGCGCTGGATGTATTGCATCACCAGCACGCTGCGGAGATAGGAGGGGTCTGGATTCGAGACTAATCCCATCAATGATGTAGTCCCTCAACATAACTGTAAAAGTATCATACGTCAATCAGGTTGTACAGTCCGTAACTTGTCAATGTCTCGATTGGCTGTAGGGGAGAATCATTTCGACCAGAGTACAAGCGGCTGGGTGAAGTAAGAGCACTGATACCCTCAGATGTGAACATCATGGCTCTCACAGCAACTGCTTCCAGTGACACACGCTCTGACATAGTTGCGACTCTGTGCATGGATCACCCAGCGATTATTTCAGCATCACCACACAAGAAAAACATCATGTACATCGTCAAAGAGAAAAGTACACTGGAGGACTTAGTCAAAGTTGTCTCTGAAGCCTTAATCGCTCTCCGCACGAGTATGCCCCGACTTATCATTTTTTGCAAGCGGTATACAGAATGTGCCAGAATGTACGGTGTTTTCCGTTATTATCTCGGCGATAACTTCACCGAACCACCCGGGAGCCCTGACCTTGCAAAGAGCAGAATTGTGGACATGTACTGCAAATGTACGGAGGCCAGTGTGAAGGAGACCATAATAAAGAGCTTTTGCGACCCGAAAGGTAAATTAAGAGTCGTCATCGCCACCATTGCGTTTGGAATGGGTCTCGATTGTCAAGATGTGAGACAGACCATACTTTGGGGTGCACCATCGGATGTGGAGGCCATGATTCAGCAAACAGGGCGAGCGGGCAGAGATGGCTACCTATCTTGTGCATTGCTGATGCACTGCAAAGGGGACAGACATCTTGTATCCAAATCCATGCAACAATTTTGCCAAAAGTCAGACGAATGTCGAAGACATATGTTATTTTGTGGTTTCGATAACTTTGAACGCATTGACAAGCCATGCATGCCATGTCGTTGTTGTGATGTTTGCGCAAAAAGTTGTTGTTGTGGTAATTGTGTTATAATTGGTGATGTTTTTTTGTTGGTTTGACTTTATCAATAGTTGTGATTGTGATAATAAAAAATGATTACATACATATGTCTACTAGTTGAGCATTGAACCAGGTTTTAAATTTGTCCATGTTCAACTTAGAACCAAGACTTTTCTTGACTTGTGGAAAAGAGGTGTGCATTCTTCCCGTTACATGTTCGAAAACTTTCACTTTGTTAAGCTCTTCCGTTACTTTTGATACATCTTTTGCCAAAGATGCACCGCCGTGCTTACCGGATCTTTGTACAACTGCTGATACAGAGTCAAACTGGTTGCAAACTTTCATCAAAACTCCTGCACACCTCCCAATCCTTGTGATTGATTTGGGAGAAATATTAGAACTCAGCCCTCCAATTGCTGCCTTCACGATCCGATTTAGGTGTTCCATATGAATGTCACACGACTTGTTCTCTCCAGGCTTCCCCCTTGTATTGATGAAGCGAGACCATACAAGTTGTTCTCGTTGTCTTGGAGACAGCAAAAAATTGTACTGAATCAGTAGATTGAGAGCTCCAATGGCATAATTTTTGTGATTAGTGACCTTGAATATTGGCAAGAAAAACTTCCAACACCGGATAACTCTGAGCCCATCACCTTCTCTTATGGCATCTTCAAATTCAGCCCACAAAAGAGCGAGAGAAAGCACCTCCTTGGCATAGGCTAGGACTCCGTCGTCTTCCGCCACGTCTGACTGTGGGAAAGTGCCAATATTCACAAACTCTTTTAGCATTCCTAGAACCAGGTTTTCTAGTGTGGTGCCTTTATCATTTGCATCTTTAATCTGTTGCATAAACGGTGCCTCCTCTACATCCTGTAGTGTCGACAACTTAAAATGTTGCAGAAATGCGGCAAGGACATGGCCTTCCAAGATCACCTGTAAAAGTAGTGTATCAAATATTACAGTCTAATCATTGTTTACGGTGGGAGTATTTACCAACCTGTAAGAAATCCACGGCAGCATTCACATCTTTCTTTACAGTGGGGCGAACATTAGACCGGTTGATTAGGGATTTGAGCTGAAGGAGAGTTCCAGTTTCTGCATACGAGTCTTTGCCATAAAGACGTGTCCATATCACCTAATACAGTATTAAATAATTATTGCATACAAAGATACCATTATTAAGCCAATTATTACAAGATAAATTAATGATAATATACCTCCATCAAAACAACTTTCGCGTGCCAGTCTTCACAAACTGGAATGAACCCTTCTAGTCGTCCAACAGGATGCTCCGAGTTCTGTCTTATCCGTTGCGCCCCTTTAGCTCGAATTGCTGTCAATAAATCACCTCCAAAAAGCACCTTGTGTAGAACTTCAGCCGTAGCTGTCCCATCCACCTGTGCATCTGCCTCACTAGTTGCTAACTGGACCTCATGAAGTGGAACATATGGGTGGAGTGTGGTGAGTATGTCGACCATTTCGTCCAGGTGATTCTCATTCTTCATGATGATGCCAAGAGGTACCTGCAGTGAAATCAGTTAACCCAAACATCTAAATGAGCAACATCAATGCAACATACCACTTTAGATTTTGTTGACATTTCCTCGTACCGTTCATGCTTGATGTGGTCAGTTGTTATCCCAGCGAATTTTGCTAGAGCTGGCACATGCTCCACTAGAATTCTAGTAGCTATCACTGCAAAATTTGAGAGTAGCTGATCAAGATCTTCGCTACTGGGAAGAACAACTTTGATATCTATGGACTTGATGTCCACGATTGGTGCAAGATCACTTAATCCAGAAAGGTCTACACGGTCCAGGCAAGCAAAACAGTTAAAATAATGAAGAGATTGAGTCTGTTTTTCGATTGTCTGGTGCCTTGGTCTCAAGTTTTTATCAACATTATCCCCCACTAACTTTGCACCATGCTTACTGGAAGTTTTTTTACCCCCATGTCCAGTTGGCTCTTCTTGTGTAGTGGTTGGAGTAACTGGAGCTGCAGGTGTTGATGTGTGAGGTGGTATGTGTTGATTTGAAGTTGATGGAGACACTGGTGTAGACACTTGCTCTGGAGTTGAAGCTGATGGTGTAACTGGAGAGAATTGTGGTGCTTCAGGAGTGTTCAGGACAGGTGAGGCAAAGTCTGACGCATTGAAGGTAGATTCTGTGTCCATCAACTCCTCTGTTTCCATTGCCTCTGCTGGTAAGCTTGAAGACAGTGTAGGAGGGGCAATAGACTGTGAGAACATACATTGTCTCCTTCTGCATAACAATGTATCGTGTAATATATGTGGAAACGAAAGTATTCGACTCCTTGTCATAATACCTACCTCACTAGTGCTGAGCTTGTTTATTTCTACACTAAGCATCTGGCTGAACTCGTCCTGCCATTCCAGTATCTCCTCGTCATGCCCCTCAGCGACATTGTCCATTAATGAAATCATACCACAATGAGATAGGGAGACCATCAGCTTTTGAAGTCTAGTGAACGTCTGCAAACACAAAAAACACCATAAATCTAGCTGTAGCTGGGATCATTTTACCATACCTGCTTTGTAGCATGCCCTGCCTTTAGGACGAGCGACACCATACTCTGGACAAGATTCATCTTGGGATTCTGGAGCTTTAGAAGAATACTGGCACACATGCATAGAGGTAGTTTTGATGCTTCACTGTTTCTCTTGGACTGTGGTAGCAGGCTTGTCAAGAGGGACATCAGAATGGGAGCATTCTTCTGGAGCTCAAGCCACACACTCTCCCACGTAAAGTGCTCAACTGCAGGCTTGACTTGAGCCGTAGAAGGGAATCGTGGTTATCAGAACAAATCGGAACGATCTCGTGTCGCCGTACGTGTGCAGCAAGCTTCACAGCAATCTTGGGGCGAAGGGTCCTATTTTCCACAGCAGCTTGAGCAATCGAACTGTTCTTTCCACGCCCAACATACCGTCCAAGCTTCTTAAGGGAGCTGGTGAGGTAATGATACTTGCTTCGTTTTGAGTAGCTGACAACGACCTTAATTAGTTTAGGACAATATGCCGTAATTTACAGCTGATTGTTGTTGCAATGCCACTCACTGTTACAGGTGGTGAAGCTGTAGCTGGAGCAACCATTGGAGGAAAGTTCAGCCTCCTACGAGCTGAGGGCTCTCCGGTTGTGCTAGTACTGCCATAACAAGACTGCTTTCTAGGAGGACCTTCTTCAACTTCCGACTAGTACATGAAATAACAATGTACATACAAACATGTAACACCAATAGAAACACTGCCTACAAAACATAACATACTATATTGTCAACGATACCTCAATAATTCACTCCCGTCACTAACCTCTGTTCTAGCCGATGACTCTGTACCCTCTCCCCCCATCATAGTGTCATCACGAGTCCTTTTCCTGGAAGCATCCACTCCAGACTGTGTAGTGCATCATACAGTTTAATAGTAATAAACTAAATCACTCCACACAGCACAAAATTGATGTGTTGTACATACATGTACATGCACTGTTAAAATTGAATTTGTGTTGATCTGTAACTCACACTTCTAGCTGTTTGTCCATATTATGATGACTGTAGCTTTTGTTTCAGACTCTGGAGGCTAGCTTTAACATCGCAGTATTTTTTGAAAACACCAAAGCAGGCCTTGCAGACAAATGCTGGTTCTTTAGACAGGTAGTTATGCAAGCTGGAAAATGGATGATCTGCGTAGCTCTCCAGGAGGCTGTCAAACAATTCAGAATACACGACGTCGACACCAGCGGCAGTACCCTTCAGCTTAAGCCTTGCACGCCTGTCCGAAGAGATGTCTTCACTGCATACCTTACAAAACGCCATCGTCGTCGCTGCAACTCTTTGCGCGTACAGAAGATCGTGGGCGGGGAATTACACATTCCTGTATGTATGCGCGTGCGCGATGCGAGACCACAGAAGCCACACACTCGCTCAATTATTGTGTAACCACAACATTCCTCCTGGACACTTCCGCCCGGGGTTATCGCCCAGACCCTCCTTCTCTCTCTCTCGCCACACCCACCAGAAGGAGGGTCTGGGAACGAGACTAAGCGAAAACAGAGTTTTAGCGTTGAACGCGTGGAGCCCTTCGCTTCTAAGGCGTCCAAGCGAGGTAAGATAGTAACAATAGATAGCCCACAAGGCTTTTTAAAGCTCCGAAATATTTTTGTGGGGTTGACAGTTACCGCTTCACTAGGCGGTCTGACCAGTGGCGTACCCAGGGGGGTGCTCAGGGTGCTGGAGCACCCCCATCAGCTCTGGCACAACAGCCAGTTCAGTAGCTCAGTGACAAATATTGTTACTGATAATCGATGACTGGAAGCTACTACCAACAATAAACTTACTGGCCTCTAAAATTCGCTCCCAAAACAGCAGTTTCTCATCGCTATTTGGCCTAAAACAGCCTTCTTTGTCAGTCAGCTACCTTCAAGAACGCGTTTAATTAGGGGTGTAGTCAACATTTGGGGGCGTGGCTAAAAATTTCGCGCGCGCGCTTCGCGCGCAACTGTCTTAGCACCCCCCCTCCCTCAAATCCTGGGAACGCCACTGCTGACGGTCGCTCGTATTAGCTACCTACGATAATATTGTGTAGAACTAGACATACGAGAGCGATTCTCCACCTTCAGAAACTTACCTCATCTTATCTATAGCCTTCGATCTCGCGATTTTTGATCGCTTGTATTGCTATGTATGGTGCACGTGATGTTAGTTCAACGTCATTGTTCGTCATAGCTTCTGTTACGGAGCGGTCTTTCTTTCATGCTACATGATATGTAGATACCTATAGCAAGAAAAAAAAACGAGTGACAGCCTGGTAGTCACGTTATCAGCCACTTACAGGGTTGGCCTGGCACACGGTGTTGAAATCTTTATGATCCAACATGAGATACGCACCGGGAATCCAATCTGTTGAAAATAAAACTGTACGCTACATATATTATGTAGATACCTGAGCAAGAAATAAACAAGTGACAGTCTGGTATTCACGTTATCAGCCACTTACAGGGTTAGCCTGGCACACAGTGTTTAAACCTTTACGATCCCACATGAGATACACACCAGGAATCCAATCTGTTGAAAATAAAACTGTACGCTACATATAATTATGTAGATACCTGAGCAAGAAATAAACGAGTGACAATCTGGTATTCACGTTATCAGCCACTTACAGGGTTAGCCTGGCACACGGTGTTTAAACCTCTACGATCCGACATGAGATACGCACCAGGAATCCAATCTGTTGAAAATAAAACTGTACGCTACGTATACAGTAGTTTCCTCGCTAAACACCGACCGGAGAGATACCAGTCATGGTCGATCACAGAGACTCAGGGCCAGAACAGCCACCGACCTGGTCAGCTTTGTCAGAAGGATTTGAATCCATGTAGTCACGTGTCGTATTGCACGTATTAATGGCCGGCCGGCATGGCAGCGCGCGCCGTGACAAGACTGCAAAATTTGGCGCGAACTTGTGACCGCGAATCCTCGACCCGACAATGCTCATGAGAATGCTCGAGGACAGATGATGATATGGGTGCCTCTAAAGGAGTCCGGCGAGAAGAGAGCGCGAAATAGTATCAAGCAGGGACTACTAAAGACAGGAGAACGAAGTTGAGCAAGTTTCACAATAATAATAATTATGAGTAGTTCGGGAGCTTCAAGTGTGTAGCTATACAGTGGCTGTATGATCATGTGTGTAGCATGCTTTTTGTATACCAATGTTAATTATTATGCCCCACCCACCTACACAGGAAACTTGCAAGTGTACCAAACCAAGTACGCTTCATGAAAGTTCTCTCCTAGCATGAAGTTTATTGTCAGAGTTATGTATTATATTCCTTGGCTACATGCATTAGTAGTGATGATAGCGGCAAAATTATGCTAGTTATGACAAATGTTGTGATGAACATTCACAATGCATTGTGTAAGGGTAGAGAGAACAAAGTTAACATGTTCAGTTGACTCTATTGCTTGTCCGTGGAACAGCAATATGCTACACCAAATATTACCCCCAAATAGCACCCGAGGTCGACGTCAGGAGGGGGTGTGCAATCATCCGCCAGTGACATCTATGCATAGGCATCCTGTCGAGTCCTGCAAAAAGAACATCATCATCCTTACTTAGTATTTTAAGTGGAGGCCTAGGGTTGTACTTCTTTATTTTTATACTGACTCGCACATAACTATACACCAAATTATGTGCAACACAGATCCTAGGGTGTGCTTTATTTTGAATTTATTTACGGAATGCTATTACATAATATGAATGTGCCTAGTATTACTAGCACTGTGGTTGGCTGAAACGGGTTTGGACAATAATCTTTGAACCTGTGTATGGCTGACTACATGCTGGTAATCATATTTCCTAGTACAGTATGGGCAGCGTAGGGTTGATTCATATAAAGTGAGGTGTGTGAGGGATGTGAATTATAGGTAACAAACTAGCAGTATAATTGGCTGAAACGGGTTTGGACATTATGATAGTCTTTGAACCTGTGTACGGCTGATTACATGCTGGTATACGCCTGTAATTTCCTGGTACTGTGTGTGTGTTTGATTTCATACTGATATTATAGAGGGTGATTGAACCATAGGTACGTCGTGGCTAGTTAATTAAATCTAATAATAAGCTTTTATGTTTAACACTAGCACTGTGGTTGGCTGAAACGGGTTTGGACAATAGTCTTTGAACCTGTGTACGGCTGATTACATGCTGGTATATGCCTGTAATTTCCTGGTACTGTGTGTGTGTTTGATTTCATACTGATATAGAGGGTGATTGAACCATAGGTACGTCTGACTAGTTATAATAAGCTTTTATGTTTAGAACTAGCACTGTGGTTGGCTGAAACGGGTTTGGACAATAGTCTTGAACCTGTGTACGGCTGATTACATGCTGGTAAGCCTTTTAGTAGAATTAGAGTGGCTGAAACCAGGATGAATGAATGAATGAGGACCCCCCCCCCCCCCCCCCCCGCATTAAATGATAATAATATGCTGTATATGTTTCAAGATGCATAAATTATTAGTGTTTGTGTTTTCAGACTGCCATTCGTACTTCTCTATAGGCACTGAATATGTGACACTCATCTGGGAGAAAATGCCTCTCATTATTAAAATATTGTTAGCACTGGAGGGTGATAGTGGGGGGACTCGATTAACAAGTCACATAAATTTATCCAATGATCGGGATCTGTATGATCTCAGACAGTGATTATTAAAAAAGTACGCTGGCTAGTCATTACCAAATTGGCTCATCTGAGTGCACTACAATAAATACTGGTATACGTAGTATAATAATTCTACATACCATGGAGATTGGAGTCTCAGATGATCTGTTCGACAATATCCAGGGAGAGAATGATCATCTTGTAAAGCAGGGACAGGTACTCAGAGGGTATTTCTATTAAGAGCACACCTATTCACAATAAGATGGCATACTTAATGAATGTAATCAGCCGGCTTTCCGGCGGAATCGGGCTGGATCGTACCGTCATTGACGCCTGCATGGCCGGGATATCATGACAATGGTTGGTAGACGTAGCTCAAAACATGGGGCGACTCGGGGAGTGTATAAACGGTGGACTGGACTAATGGAATGGAATACTGGACTGGAACACTGGACTCACCTTCGACCCTTGAAGTGCCTGTTAGAACAGGTTATCAACCTCTTCGCCTGATGACCTTTACCTACTCTTCCAGAAAACATTGGCGAAATTGCTGAACACAATACTTTCTCAATGATTATTACATTACAGTATGGCCAAAAATCAGTCTATTTAAGATTACACAGTTGAAGTATAATATTATTATAGTAGTCTTGGATAGTAGAAACATTGTCATGAATAATAATATTAAAGATAGATACCAAAAACCGAAGACAAAAGTGATTTATGATCTGCTTGCAGTTGATTTTTCACCTCATCGGAGATCAACAATGACTGTGGGTGGAATGAGGGCCACTTGCTCATAATGCATGCTGGGTTTGCATGATAATAAGCATTTCCAAATCTTGAATCAGGTAAATTTGTTGTGGGTGACGTGTATGAGCGCCACTCTTCATGCTGCACACAGATATCATATGGAGGGTTTGCCTTTTTGTCAAATTTATTTCTGCACCCATTGCAAACGCTGATATTTCCTGTACGGAAGCAAAGACGAAAGTTAGTCTCAGTGTAAGAGGGGTATGGGTGATGAGGTGGCCAATACGGTGCTGACCAATGAGCAGGCGACTGAACTCGGATGTCTCCAATTCCTGTATTAAATTGCATTGACATAGGATGTGGATGTGGTTGATGCTGTGGGTACCCACCAGGGCTATAAGGAAGATAACCTCCTGATGGGCCAGGCAGGACTGGATCGTAAGGTAGAGAGCTTGCCATGTATCCACATGCAGTAGCAGTGCTACTGTCGTACGAGGTCACTGTTTTAGTTGTTGAAGAATTTTCAGGTCGTAAATTTTTTGTACTTTCTTTGCCATTTGAAGCTAATGCAACACGGTCCTGGATTTCCACACGCTTTCTTTTCCGTGATACACGGTTCCCTTTGTTTCCAACACCTCCTGGAAGACCAGTCAGTAGCAGCTGGGTGGTGCTAGGGAGGTGCTTTGATCTCCTGAAGAAGTTGAGATAATCGTGCAAGCAAGAATTACTTTGTGCGACTGCAACACAATGTGAACAAATACCGAGAGCTTTCCAGTTCGGACAGTCACTGTCACATGATACTCTTCCTCCTTTTCCACATTTGACAAGGTGGGGTCGCTTTCCACTCCTGCTTTTAACCATCTTGCTTCCTTTTTCACAACCTGGTGCAGCAACAATAGAATCTGTCTGTATTAGCAGTTCCTCTGCTTTCGTCCATATGCCTTTTATGGAACTTAGGGGTATCTTCAAATCATCAGAATGAAATTGCTCAGCAGATATGGCAAGGGAAGTTGACTGTGGTTGATTGATATCATCTTCAGGGCCACCTTCATACTTCAATTTAGCATTAGCAATCTTTTGAATGTGTTTCTCTCTCTGTTGCTTAGTCATCCGAAACCAGTCTGTTTCACATATCTCAAGGTGTTTATACTCGTCCTTAAACACATACTTTCCCCGGCCAATTATGGCACGTTCAAGTTCCCGCTGCTGCTCATCGATCAATTCTTTCAAATGCTTCACAAACTCAGGAAGTTCATGCTTCCTATAGTTGACCTTTCTCTTTAGAACAGCATTGAGGGATTCACTTGCATTCGTTGTAAAAGGTAATGGTGGTACACCTAAGCCAGCATCTTCCCTTACATGTCTCAGCATTCCAGAGACAATCACCTCGCACTGATACTGGCAAAACCAATCATAGAACCCAGTAGAACAACCAGGGTGCTCCTTTTCTTTCTTCTCCCAAAGCAGTCTTTTCTCTTCCAGCCTTTGGTAGAATACTTCTTCACTTTCAGCGTCGACTAAACCTTCACAGTAGGTTGTGCCCACCTGCTTGCCAAACACATCATCGGCAATTTCATTCACTACACTTTCTGGGAATCTGCGATCCCTCAAATTTTTCTTGATATTATTGCGTGCATGTATTGAGCAATACAGGTGAATTGCAAACCGGAACTCATGAACAAAAGCATCCACAAGAGCCTTCTCTCCATCAGATCCAAACGATCGCAAGCACTGAAGTTCTCGCCTTAGAGACACCAGAGATGAAGCAAAGAATAAAAATGATGCGAAATTCTTTCTGTAGTGGATGAGAGTTGGTCCAATGAACACAGGGGATGTCTTGTTCCTTCGGGTAACAACTAGAAGGTGTCGATAGGTAATGGGGGTACACTCAAACTCCCCAAGACAAAATGTTGGGTCAACCGTCATAATACAAGTTTCAACACCTGCTGATGATGCACAAAATCTTACGAGATCATCCAGCTGTCCATCAGAGGCAATAATAATAGCTGGATCAGGCGATGACTTGATGTCTCGTACATAGCTGTCACCTGTCTTTGACTTTTGCATCATGGTAAACAATTCGTCGACATCTTCACCTTTGAACTTTAGAGAGCGCTTTGCATTTATTGCTTGTCTCTCCCCCCGAGGAAGTTCACCAGGAGCGTATGCTTGAAGAATACCACCGACTTGTGCCGACACAGATGCCACTACATCTTTAGGCCCACTCTGGTGTATTTCGTTTTTGATCATTTTCATTGTGCTCGGCCATGTTGGGATAAATGGCTTAGAAGATTTTGCATTTCCGTGAGGTAATGAAAATGGTACAAAATCTCTTGGAATGTGATAGACGAGCAAGCACAGGTGATGTGGAATTGCTTTGGAATCTGCAATACAATAAAAAGGACAATTCATGCACAGATGACATCTACATTGGCATAACATATTAATCCTAATGTGGTGAGGCTTGCTTAACACTCATGCTACTAAGTACAAAGTACACAGCTGCACCATGGTTTACACTACCACAAGGATAGCACTCTTGTGTTGATTTTAGCAATACCATATACATGAAAATTTTTGCTGGATAAAAATTTGGCAGAAAAAGTTAGTGGAGCATTTTAGTCAATGCTGTAAAAGTCGTATATCCTCTATGCAATTTTAATCTAGGACAATAAATGATTAGTAAGATAAAAATTTCACCAGTGAAGTGGCAAAATACATGAAAATCTCCTGCATGGTGAAACATATTTCGTATATGGCATCAAGTTATACAAGAATAATTTATAAAGGGCTCTTACAACATACTTCTATATACCTGTTATGAAGCACAACATTCGTTTGAATCTGCAGTTAGTTGGGTGCTTGCTATGAAGCCTGCGCAGAGAATACTGCTCCCACTGAGCATTAGGTGGGCTAAAGGCACTGTATCCAATCTGCACATCTCCACTGGAACTGATACAGCATTCAAAGGTCTGGTTATGAGATCCATTATGATGCCAAACACCAAAGTTATCCTTTTTGACGTCATCAGGATCCTTTAGAGAGTTCAGATCGATGACAAACGTGCTACTTGACTCAATGTTAAGTGGGCGCTGCTTGCATATCTTTCTATCATCAATTTTTGGATCCAGCAAAATTTTAATAATTCGTTCTGCTGCATACTTCTCTGGTGGCACCTCATAAACAGGAAATCCATCCAATCTGCATTTAATTGGTGTTGTATACAATAAACTGGTTTAGTACAACTATAGCTTCAATACCCTTTCCTTAGCCCCTCCCATGCATGAGGACTAGTACATACCAGCAGCGCATGCACCAAGCCACGTAGGATACAAAAATACTCAGTAAACTAGTGTTCAACTTCAGAGTCAAAGTACAAAAAACTCGTTACAGGGGTTATTGCTGACCTTTGACCCTGCCAAATCTCCTCTGGCCTGTCACGCTGTCAACGGTCCCCCCAGACTGTCCACTGCGCCGTATTTGGTCCCCCAGGACAAACCCTGGAGACTAACCCTGCCATACAGACTCTGGAATCTAACCCTGCGATACAAACCTTGAGACTAACCCTGATAACCATTTATGCCTGAAACCTAGCCCCTAACCCCTCTCGTAAATGGCAGGGGGACTATGCATAGTTGCTATGGACAGTCCAGGGGGACCGCTTTCAGGGGGGACCACTTATAGTATGACAGGCCACAATCCTTTGGGGTGCTTCCCCATACTAAAACTAGCTATCCTACCCTTGGGTCCTATCATGCTGTGTAGGCCAAGCATAATCATAAGAGGCATGTCAATGCCAATTATATACCTTACATGCACAAATATTATAATTTGCTGGTACTGATTGATTAACTAGCAACTTACGATTGAAAGGGCTCGGCGGACACGTCTGCTTCAAATGAAACGCCTGTGACAAGGTTAGCCGGTGCTGAGTCATCGTCATCACTGAGGTCGCTCTGATCGCTTAGTTCTTCGATTAGCTTCCTATACAAATATAAATGTAGAGCTCAAAAACCAAAAAAATTGCTTTCACGTGTTCACCAACCTGAAAGAGTCCTTTCGTCCTCGATCACTGACAGTCTTAAACGGAGATCGTTGCACCGCGCCTAGTAAGTCATTGGGACTATCCTCTGGCGAATCTGCAATCAAGATAGGGACAGATGCACAGTCTCCTTCACGCCGTGGTGAGCTATAATCCTCCATTATCACGATTGAGCCAGATTTTGTAAAACACCACGAGGCAGCGATATCATACATGGAGAGGTACGTGCTTTACGTTGCCAGAATGCGCATGCGCAGTATAATACTGAGTCCAGTATTCCAGTCCACTGTTCCAGTCCACCGTTCCAGTCCACCGTTTATACACTCCCGGCGACTCGGGGTATGTACTCGGGCGGGATCGAGCCTGACTCGGCAAAGCAGCCGCGTGATCACTGGCGGTGATCAGATATCTTCTCTGTGACAGTCAGTGACTGACATCGACAGTACTCGTAGCGTCAATGCAAGAAAGATCTTCGTGAAGGTATTAATGTCGAGTTTTAATGATGTCATAGCTCCACGATGAAATTATAACCTAGCCCCACCCCCTCCCAGCTGGAGAGAGAGGGAGGGGCTAGGACCAGCAGGGAATGGGAGGGGCAGGTACTGATAGTAAGTAAGGGTTTGATATAAGCATATATTTATAGCAAGCATATACCATATGAGATTGAAATAAGAGTGTTATTGACTTCAGCTTATACCCTCTAACAATATAAGAGTGTTATTGGCTCCAGCTTATATCCTTCTAACCATAATAAGCTAGCTTAAAACAAGCTTATGTCACTATTACATATAAGCGGACTTATAACAGCTGAATAACAAACATATACTACCATACATATACTAGCTTATACTGCCAGTTTTTTACAGTGTTTATACTTGATATCGGCCAGAGAGTTTAGTCTAAAGTTAATAATTTCCTATTTATAGTGATTTTAGACTTATGGCTTAGGCTGACGTTAAGTATAAAAATCCATTGAGGCTACTATAAACATCCACAGAAGTCTCAACGGACTTTTATACTTAACGTCGACCTAAACCATAAGTCTAAAAAAATGAATATACATCTCTATGGAGATTTATACTTGATATCGGCCAGAGAATTTAGTCTAAAGTTAATAATTTCCTATTTACAGTGGTTTTTAGACTTATGGCTTAGGCTGACGTTAAGTATAAAAATCCATTGAGGCTACTATAAACATCCACAGAAGTCTCAACGGACGTTTATACTTAACGTCGACCTAAACCATAAGTCTAAAAAAATGAATATACATCTCTATGGAGATTTATACTTGATATCGGCCAGAGAATTAAGTCTAAAGTTAATAATTTCCAATTGACAGTGGTTTTAGACTTATGGCTTAGGCTGACGTTAATTCACTGAGGCTACTATAAACATCCACAGAAGTCTCAACAGACTTTTATACTTAACGTCGACCTAAACCATAAGTCTAAAAAATGAATAATATATAGACGGGTTGCCTTAGTATGATTAGCATGGCAAGGTCATAAATTAGAAAAATCAGTACCCTCAAGACATGTCATTAGGCCACACAGAATAAATTGTTTGTTTGAACTAACATGACCACAAAATAGTATAGGGTCGGTCGGTCGGGCGGATGATAATTTAACCAAAGAATTTTAATTACAAGTGTCAGTGTTTCTATGTAAACTTGTAGTATTCCAGCTGTCTAGAGGTTTGTGCTGTGTAGTAGCTTAAAAATACATTTTTAAGACAGTCCTATTAAAAGTCTGAGTCGGTATATATGCCTGCAGTAAACTCAGCTATTGGATACTTTAAATTTTACAGTCGGTCGGGTTAGTTCAAACAAACATTTAATTCTGGGTGGCCTTATGGCAATGATTTTTTTTAGATAATGCTATTGACCCATGTAATCATCACACTGAAGTTTGAGACTTGTCTGATCTATTGCTGATTTTATGAAGTGAGCAATTTTCCCATATGTTTGTATTGCGGTAGGGCACATTTTGCCCTACTGCCATACAAACATATGGGAAAATTGCTCACTTCTAGGATTTTTATAAAATCAGCAATAGATCAGACAAGTCTCAAAGTTGGTGTGATGATTACATGGGTCAATAGCATTATATGTGACCCTCCACGAGGAAACCAAGCATAATGCGCGGAAAGAGTTAAGGCCACCATTACCAACTACAACCTTTGAACTATTGCTCCAGCAAATTTGAAGTCTCTAGCCCGTGTAGTCATGGAGATATGAGCAAAAATATACCCGGATCGCCCGTACTAAAGTATGGGTTATTGCATAAGGCGGCCGTATGGCGCAAGGCCCTATGGCCTATGGCCTTATGGCCTTACGCGAAATTATTAAATAATGCGCATAGCGGTAGCGCAGAATATTAGCTACCGTAATTATCATCCAGCTGGTCATGAATATCAAATCAATGTATGTAGTCCACGATTCAGAATAATATTATTGATATCTAACAACAAATGTAGTCCAGTGGACCATGATTACTAAACTATATCGATAATAATAAGTATAGTTAAGGATTGAATTTGACTCCAAACTCCTTGAAAACAATTCCTTGAACAGAAGGAGGCAAGAGAGTGTCCAGTTTTGATTCCATCGAGCAAAAATCACGAGGAATGCTGTACAGGGGGCATCGCTGAAGAACACAGCTCCTTCGCAGATGGTAATATTTGTTCTGGAGTTTTCCTATTTGCCACTGACCATTCTGTGGAAACCAGTCTCGTTCCATATGACCCAAAATGTAGTCAGACTGCAATCCACTGAGCTCACGAAATAGTGCACCACAGCCAGAGCATTTTTTAATTCGATTAGTGAGCATAGCAACGAAAAATGGCTGATTAGATTTCACAGTAGGAGGTTTCTGTTGATATGCACTTGGTGTGGCATTGCTAGGAGTACCAGGGATTATAAATGATTGGGAGTTTGACTGGAGGTTGAGGTGTGGCACAATAGAGGATAAAAGTGAAGCCAAGGGTGTCGTTAGTGTGGCTGAAAGGGAAGGAAGAAGCGACTGTGATGTAGTTGTACCAATGTTAACAGTTCCAACACTCTGCGCAGTTGAGCAAAGCTGAAGAGGCTGCATTGCACCTACAGAATCAACGGTAATGCAATTTTGTCCTGTTTTCATGGTATTATTACTTGTACACCCTGTCACACAGTGTTCCGTTGCATTTCCTGGGGGACATATGACTGGTCCAGCCAAGCTTGATGAATCTGTGCTCTGCTGTGAAGCATGACACTGTGCCTTGGCATATGAATGATCATTATGTATTGCCTGGAGCTGTACATTAGAAATGTCACCAAGGGGAAGTCTATCAGTTTTGTGGTCAACCGGTAAGTGGGTAACATCACCATACTTCCTTCTTGGTGGCTTCTTTGATCCTGCATGTTTATAGGTTCCATGATAGACAGCATTAGTCAAATTACAATCCTTTCCTTTGGAGGAAACAAACCAAAGCAAGAACTGTTCCAGCTCATTATTGTCTTCTGCAACAGCAATGCAATGAGCACATATGTTATGAGTTTTCCAACCTATGCACTGCTTATCACAAATATATCTCAGCTGGTTAGCCTTCATGGTTGTCACGACATGGGGTGATGACGCTGTGTCACTAACAACCCACCTAGTTTTTGGATTAGGATCTGGTGGCTTAATCACCTTTTTTTCTGTCAATAAACGTGATGCTTTGGTCCACATGGCTTCTAACTGACCATCTGAAAGAATTTCTGTCAAGATGGTATATGGCATGGATAGTGAGCTTTCTGAAGATGGACAAGAAGTGGATGATCCACTATTACATGTAGATGAGCTGGAAGAAATCGCTGAGCTGGTCTGCAGTGCTGAGATAGCATTCTGTTTGTCAATATGAGACATTGAACGAAACCAATCACTTGTGTTCTGACTAACATGGCTACAACTGGGTGATAATGTCCACCTTCCAAGTCCTATGGTAGCTTTGTTTACTTCATTTTGTTGTTCTCGAACACATTCTTCAAGATCATTTACAAACTGGAACACATCTTGCTTCTGAAAATTAACATATCGTTTCACTAAAGCATTCAGAGATTCTGAATTATTCTGAGTGTATTTCTCTTCCTCTAGCCCAAGATCACGGAGCAGTTCACACCGCATGTTTTCACGAATTATGGGTGCAACATGTAGTCTAAACCATTTGAAAACCACAGCTGCACCTGTAGCCTTGTGCTGTTTCTCAAGCAAGTCCCATCTTTTCTGTAGCAATTTCATTTTATCATCAAATTCTTTTTCAGACGCATGAATAAGACCTTTTTCACTGGCTGTACCGAAAGTATCACTTAGCACTTCCTTTATTACAGCTTCTGGAAGGAGCTGCTTACGCAAATGAGTGGTAATGTTATCTCTCAAATGGTTTGCACATCTTAAGTGTGTGGCAAAAGGAAAAGCAGAGGCAGCAGCATTGGAGAGTGCTTGTTCACCATCTGTACCATAAGCTCTCAGTGATGTGGCTAGTGCTGGCTTTCGGTTTGTAATTTCTTGAAAAAGTATGTCAAAATTGGACTGGTCTTTAGATGAATGAATAAGAGCTGGTCCGACCATTATTGGATGCCTTCCTCGCTCATTAACTACCTTAAAGTTTTGGTATGTACATAGTGTAACATAGAATCGTCCAAGATTAAAAGTAACATCAATACCAAGCACGCTAGCTTTATCAGATGATGCACAAAATTGTTCCATATCATTAAGCTGGGTATCATTGAACAGAACGATGGTTGGATCTGGAACTAGACGAATCGACTGTACATACTGATCAGGATTTCTACTCTCTTCCTTAAATTTGACAACAAGAGCTTGCAAGGGATCATTTGGATTAGATACACCTGCCTCTTGATAAGTTTTCTTCTTACATCGTATTCGAGAGGCTTGTAGTGAATTTCTCGGCAAATCTCCCACACATGAAGCACTAAGAATGCCGCCCCTCTTCTGCTCCACTCTAAATACTGCTCGTTTAGGAGGGTGTTGCTTCAATTCTGTTTCTAAATCTTTTAGTGTACTTGGGCAGGTACGTTTGTATGGTCTCTTCCTCTTTTTTGAATTACCATGTGGTTTGACAACAACAGAATGTTCTATACCAGAAAAGCGATATTGTATAAATTGACATGGTTTTTGCTGGCCAGAAGGATCTGATAGGATAGATATATGTCTGGATAAATCAGGCGATGATTTGCAGGTGTAGTGACGACGCACTAGTGTGTAATATCTCTTTTTACTGGTACTTGGGCAGCATTTAACAGACGCTACACTCCCATCTTCGTCATGATTAATGTGGAGAGAGGTAGTTGCTGTTTTGGTCTGTTTCCAGGCACCACAGTCATCACATTTTGTATCACCAGAATCTTGCAACTTAGATGCATCAACGACAAAAGCACAATTGATATTTATTTGAGTTGGATGCTTTGTACTAACTAGATCTCGTGGTGTATCCAGTATTGCTCTAACAGTATGAAGTGAAGATGTACGTATGCGGTTCTGACGCGATACTATCGGTAGTTCAATATCTCCATTGAAGTATTCAACATTGGAATCATTGGACGATTCACTGTATTAAAATTATACATGTATGTACATGAAAACTTCTACGATAACTCATAATTTTGGCCCGCATGGACACTTGTAATGGAGGCTGCTACACTGATCCCATGAAACGCAGTGCATGGGTGCTTGCCCAGGACACTATGGTAATTCTAAACATGAGGATAATTATGCCTACCCTGCCTGAATTATGCTAAAGGCAGGGTCACTTACACTCCTAGTCAAAAAATATTATAACGATCTCTTCTGTCATTGCCATGCATGCACCATTGAACACCTTACCTGGATGATTCATCACTATCTGCTGGTGACTCATCACTGCTTATTACAGGAGCTGGAGACAGGCTGGTGTGAGATTCATTATCTGAATCTTGAGTGAGGTCAATGTAATATGGAATCCCTACAGTAACAATATAGCACTGGTAGCACATCTTATCCATGCACATTCACAAACACATAGTAGAAGTCATATATTATACAGAGAAGGGCACTTCCAAGGGAACCAGGATAATGCTGTAACACAGTCCAAGTCACTATGAACCTAGTAGTAGGAAAGGCACCTGCCACTATGTAACTATCCAAACTGAAAGCCATTAACTGAATTAAGCACCCTGGAGCCACTACCCTACAGTTAGTATTCTGACAGTCACCTTTTGTACACCAACACCTTGCAGGTATAGCTGCCCAGCTGTGGTGTAGGTACATGTATGCCCTATCCAAAATAATTGAAGCAGCCCTAGAGTAGGGGCAGACAGTGGTTGCTGCTTCTTTGATCTACATTGTACATGCAATATTTTACTATGACTGCATGTTAGCATACCTTGATTGGGAACAGCTTTTGAGGATGATTTCACTTGGGTCAATAGGTAATCAATGCTGCAAGTGAACAAGTAAAGGTACACGACGTAATGTTATACTGAACTATTAAACAGACAAATAATCCGCCCTCATAATGTCATGCTTACTGGACTAGATGCCATAATTATGATATATTAAATACTACCCTAATAGCTCCCCCCCCCCAACAGTGCCCACATGCACACAATTAAATTATGGTGTTGGCTAGAGGTCAGAATTCCCCCCCCCCCCCCCCCCCCCCCCCCCAAATGGCTGATTAGACTTGGATGCACACATAGCTTAGTTGCATGCATGGCTGCAACGTGCTTACTCTTCTTCCTTTACTGTTTTCCCTGTGTCTGGAGTAGCAACCTTCTTCTTCAGGCTTTTTTGGCCAGATCGGCTTCGGAAAGTGGTAGTCCGTCTTGTGACTACGCGGCTTCTTTTTTGCTTGTTTGCGCGGTGCTTGCTCGAACCTTTTCTCATTTGCTTCACTTAATAACCTGTACAGGAAAAAAAATGTACTAGTACTATCAACACGATCAAGCACGTTTCAAATACTGTATTGTATCAGCCAGCCACATATTCAAATTGAGATGGTGGTCGCTCACCTTCTATTGTCCAGAAAACTAGCGGTTCCGTAATCACTGTCTGTCCCGTCACTGCAGCTGCTCACTTCTAGCTCTGTTGATGAATCCATGATCTGCATGGCCCGTGTGCTCACGGTTGCTGCAACGTAGCTCACTCCGCACAAGACTGATCTACGCGCTCTTCCCGCGCGCGGGCTGCAGACCACAGAGAATGCATAATGCCCATATATGGACATTAAGGCCACAAGGCCATAAGGCCACAGTGCCATAGGGCCATGCGCCATAAGGCCGCCTTATGCAATAACCCCTAAAGTATTGCAAAAAATTGTAATGAACATTGCTACGTACGTTGCACCCGGAAGTCCGTATATTCGCCGTTTATGGTAAATACATGGCCCCGCCCACTAAGTCAAAGAGCCAGATGGCTGCCAAACGTTGGAAAGAGAGCAGCAGCCGGAAAAGAACGAAAAGATAAGCGTGTCTATAGATCGTTAGTACACAAAATCGAAGAAAGAAGTGACTGGAGAGTGTTTTCTGTGCAGCTGCCGTGCTTGCCTAGCTGCAACTATGGCAACGGCTCCGTATCATGGACGATCAATGTAAGCTACACGGCCGACTTCTTCGAGCCATAACTCGGTAAGTATAGCGTTCTAGAAGCTACGAAGCATATTTTTGTGTAGAGGAATGATTCCTCTATCGATCTATACCAAAAAGTGAAAAACGATAATTATCAACTTGGGCAACTATTTTGGCCTGTATCTCAGATTGATATCCAGCGCATTATGCTTGGTTTCCTCGTGGAGGGTCACATATTAAAAAACATTCATTGCCATAGCAACAAGCCTTGATGGTATTGATTTTCCTAATCATGGCCGCATGTTCATGTGGCTTGAACTTTCATGTCATGAATCACATTAAGGCAACCCGTCTATACATCTCTATGGAGATTTATACTTGATATCGGCCAGAGAATTTAGTCTAAAGTTAATAATTTCCAATTGACACTTATGGTTTAGGCTGACGTTAAGTATAAAATTCCATTGAGGCTACTATAAACATCCACAGAAGTCTCAACGGACTTTTATACTTAATAAATCATAAGTCTAAAAAAATGAATATACATCTCTATGGAGATTTATACTTGATACACTACTGGAAAGTAGGTATAAGAAAATGATGTGAAGAATATAGGAAAGTGTGTGTGCGTATGATCCATTTCATATCATCAAAGAAGTACTGGTAATGTATCTGAGAATTTGACCCCGTTTTGTGGGAAATTGCTCAAAAGTGTTTGGGAAAGTATTGCAATACTTTCCCAAACACTTTTGAGCAATTTCCCACAAAACGGGGTCAAATTCTCAGATACATTACCTATACTATTCCAACACTATTTATGCTGACACTTTCCCACCTATAAGATTGGAATAGTGTGGGAAATTCCATAATAGTATAGGTTTAGTATGGTAAAACTATTCACTTGTGAATATTATAATAATATTAGAAAAGTTGATGAATAAAACCAATCAACTTGATAATTAAAATAATAAGAGTGAAACCAACGATAAAAAATGATAAAAATTAATGACAACAGAACACAATCAAACTTAGATGATGAGTAGTAATTATTATGAATACAGAATTTCGACAATACATTAATTTTAGTACTTGAGGCTTACACCAATTAGTACATAAGTCACAATATCATCTTCTAGAACCGTGGGTCATCATGGCATTGTAGAACCTGTACAACAAAAAATAATGCATATTAATTTATTATATCATGCTTTAGCGTAGCCTTGAGCTTGTACCAGGGACATCCCATGTTATTCAACATTGCATGTTGAAAAACACGCCAGGATGGGCAGAGTACGACACTATTGTAGTTACGAAATGTAAGACAGGGAGGGGATATACTAAATCATAATAATAATCTACACAGGGAAACCTAGCCGCGTGCACTGCACAGTATACGTGGAGAACTACGCCCGCGTTCACCGCATAGACGAGCTTTGAACGGAAACTCCGATGTCCAGGACAACGAGTACCGCTGTCGCCCGTATTGGGACCACTTTTTACGGACTGTTATACTGAGTCCGCTATCAGATCCGTGCAGAGACCGTCGCAGACCGCCTACATAATTCGTTTAATCCGTCCTTGTCCGTCAAGTGACTCCGTCTCTTCCGAGTTGAGTCCGTCTCTTGCCTTTTCTCGAGCGGCCGCCACCGTCTTCTAGCACGTATCGACTCCGTCTAGCGACCTCGTTCCAGTCAGTCCTACCCCGTTCAGTATTCGCTGCTCCCTATGCTCGCCTCATATAGTGCATGAATTATTCATATTATTAAAATTAATTATTAATTGGCAATAATGACATGATTTGCATAATATTATTTATTCAGGTTCACTGCTACAGCTCTCAGAGCTGCTGCCTAGTCTACAACAAAATTAATCACCAGCTTTGCTACAACTACTACATTGTCACTCAGCAAGTTCCATAGTCTTTAAGTTCCAGTCTTGACTCTTGAAGTAGTTATCACTAAATATCCTCCGACGACCTTCGCAGTAGCTATGGACTGCTTCTACAAAATTTAATAATTGATTTGCATAATAATCTGCATACCAAGTGTTGTATATCAAACAATAATAATATATAACTAAACTGTATAAGTGTACGGAGTACATACCATATAGCGGGTAAATTTGGCAAATCACACCGTTAAAGATAATTGCGAATTTAAATTTGGCGACTTGACAAATTGTGAGCACAAGCGCATGACGCAATAAACAAGTGATGTAATGCATGGATCAGCTGGCCGGCCAGCCACTCCATTCACCTGATGTTCTCTACAGCAAGAACGCGCTTCACTTCTTTGTTCGTGTGGTCGAGGTCCTTCCTGCTGAGAGACAAGTAGGCACATGTTGATGACGAAGGTAGCGTCGGATGTTTAACCTGAAAGAACTCGAGCAGTGACATTGATTCCTGACAAACGATTCTGTTTTACACCAAGGTTGCGTGCGAGCAAGCAATCTAATTTTGCAGAATTCGCACTACTCTTGTTAACATGCGCATGCGCACACGTAGTCATTACGTTATTTAAATATTGGCAAATCGCCAAATTAAAAACCTTGCCAAAGTTTCCCGCTATACGGTAATTATGCATATCCCGCGTACATACTGAACTCGAATCTAAACAGATATGCTAATACTAACTGCCAAACTTTAACTGCATAATACTCTCTTGTCATGCAGGTGCTCATATGCACACGAGTAGAAAGCACATGGCCGGCACTGTCTACAGGCTACGCATGGCCAACAAGATGTGCTATAATATGTTAACTGTGCCATACGATTCTTAGCAGAGTCTTGCTGTGAAAGATGTGCCTTCTTACACCAGGCTATAATAGATATCCATCTACATGCTCGTTCACAATCACTCACCCAGACACAAACAGGATCAAGCTTCACACACACACAAAATATCCACACATACATCCATCCATACCCTTATGCTTTTTCAGCTTAAAGATGTGCCATCATAGCTGAGTCTTGCTGTGAAAGATGTGCCATCTTACAGCAGGCTAAATAACTATGTGCTCGCTCAGAATCAACAACCAGACACAAACAGGCTCAAGCTCCACACACACAAAATATCCACACATACATGTACCCATACCCTTATTCTCTTTCAGCTTAAAGATGTGCCATCTTAGCTGAGTCTTGCTGTGAAAGATGTGCCATCTTACAGCAGGCTAAATAACTACGTGCTCGCTCAGAATCAACAACCAGACACAAACAGGCTCAAGCTCCACACACACACACAACAAGTATCCACACATACATGTACCCATACCCTTACTCTCTTTCAGCTTAAAGATGTGCCATCATAGCTGAGTCTTGCTGTGAAAGATGTGCCATCTTACAGCAGGCTAAATAACTACGTGCTCGCTCAGAATCAACAACCAGACACAAACAGGCTCAAGCTCCACACACACAAAATATCCACACATACATGTACCCATACCCTTATTCTCTTTCAGCTTAAAGATGTGCCATCTTAGCTGAGTCTTGCTGTGAAAGATGTGCCATCTTACAGCAGGCTAAATAACTACGTGCTCGCTCAGAATCAACAACCAGACACAAACAGGCTCAAGCTCCACACACACACACAAGTATCCACACATACATGTACACATACCCTTATTCTCTTTCAGCTTAAAGATGTGCCATCTTAGCTGAGTCTTGCTGTGAAAGATGTGCCATCTTACAGCAGGCTAAATAACTACATGCTCGCTCAGAATCAACAACCAGACACAAACAGGCTCAAGCTCCACACACAAAATATCCACACATACATGTACACATACCCTTATTCTCTTTCAGCTTAAAGATGTGCCATCTTAGCTGAGTCTTGCTGTGAAAGATGTGCCATCTTACAGCAGGCTAAATAACTACATGCTCGCTCAGAATCAACAACCAGACACAAACAGGCTCAAGCTCCACACACACACACAACAAGTATCCACACATACATGTACACATAGCGTAAAATACCAATTATCGGCACCTATATTTGTCCCGCGCATAACTTACCAGCAGAACAACCTATGATGATGGTTCTTGCACCAAAGGATAGGTTTTTAACTCAATATACTACATCTCAAATCCAAGGCTATAGATACAGTTCTTCACAGAACTATGGGCAGTATAGCCAAGGTATCAAAAAATCAGATATCGGCACCCCGTACGTATTATCGGCCCCCCCTAGTACTGCCTATACTCAATTATCGGCACCAGCGAGCTTTCGTGTATCTCTACAATTACTACTTACTTGGAAAATTCTGAAGAAAATTCCACAGGTTCCTTTCGATGTGCTCCATTAACAGTAGCATTTAAAGAGAGCGAATCTTTCCACTCGCTACATAATAGCCGAAATTACATCCAAAAATACACAAAATTTTCTCTTAGATATGATTGGCGTTTGTCTGACACTTTGTAGGCTAAATTCTAGCTCCTGGCAATAGTCTGAAGCTATAGAACTCATAAACAGCCACTTTAAGACTCAGTGAAGACTACCAGACAACAAAATAGCTAAAAACTCGATCCCTAAAATTCAGCTAGCAAACTGGGGGTCGAAGGTCACTTTCTCGGGCTCTATGGGTCCGTTGCCACGCCTACATAACGACTGTTGGCCTTAAAACGTCCTGTTTACTTCCTTTCGAGAGATAGCGCGAGTTTTTGTTCCAGGACCGCAAACGGGTCTGTAATTTCCCGTAAAATTCGCCGTAAACGCGGGTGCCGATAATTGATACGTGCCGATAATCGGTATTTTACGCTACCCTTATTCTCTTTCAGCTTAAAGATGTGCCATCTTAGCTGAGTCTTGCTGTGAAAGATGTGCCATCTTACAGCAGGCTAAATAACTACGTGCTCGTCAACAACCAGACATAAACAGGCTCAAGCTCCACACACACAAAATATCCATACATAGCGGGATAAATATGCGCGGGATAAATATAGGTGCCGATAATTGGTATTTTACGCTACATGTACCCAAACCCTTATTCTCTTTCAGCTTAAAGATGTGCCATCTTAGCTGAGTCTTGCTGTGAAAGATGTGCCATCTTACACCAGGCTAAATAACTATGTGCTCGCTCAGAACCAACAACCAGACACAAACAGGCTCAAGCTCCACACACACAAAATATCCACACATACATGTACCCATACCCTTATTCTCTTTCAGCTTAAAGATGTGCCATCTTAGCTGAGTCTTGCTGTGAAAGATGTGCCATCTTACAGCAGGCTAGACAATATTATTTACCGTACCCTCGCGAAAGAGGGCCCATGGGCGGTGCACCTTACATTGGGGCAAGAATGGGGGGTGGGCCGATATTCGAGGTATCAGTATCGCATTTATACGCGAAAGAGCGCCCAGGTAAGTTACCCACGATGGCTTCATAATATGAATAGTAGCAGCGCTTACTATTGATTTCAGCCTTATTCAAGCACGGTTACCAATTCAGAGCAAGGGCAGCCGCGATTCTTCAGCGTGTGTCATTGAGTGCAGCTCTATTAAGTGGGCGTGGCTATGATCGCTAGCCGTGTGCGTTAGTTTATTTCTGCTGAAACGTGGAATAAAGCTAGCTAGGCTTAGTTTTACAGCTGTTTAGCACGTTAATTATCGATCTTACGAAGTTCAGTCCTCATTAACCCGCCATTTGAACTGCGTTTTTAAGGGCAGCTACACATGGGCGCATATTCGAGTAAACACTAGACCTCAGCAGGAAATTGAGCCCAAAGTGGGGGGTGGGCGGACATTCCGTAGTGGGCCCTCTTTCGCGAGGGTACGGTATATGCTCACTCAGAATCACTCACGAACAGGCTCAAATTCCGCACACATACATGTACATCTTATTATCCACACATAACCTTAATTAACCTTTATGCTCTTTCAGCTACATACCTAAATGACACTCTCCAACATAATAATTATTATACGCATAATATAATAATATTATTATTCTACTGTCCAGTCTAGTCACATAGTAAACACCAAGTAGAATGATAAACTATTGAGTGATTATCATCAGACAGATAACGCTTATTAGCTCAATTACAGAATCTATTGTTAGCTAACCATCATACCAGGTGCACAATATTAGTAGCTATGTGCAGAGTGCACCTCTAGTCTATAGCTAGTATGGAGCTAGCAAGAACAATCAAACCAACACACATTCCCTTATGGCTTTACACACAAACACTTAACTTTCAATCCTTTTACGAGTGATCATTGGAAATTTTCAACTGTGATCGCTTAGAAACCTGTGTAGGCAGGAGGTGAAACTGTATTAAAATTAATGTTGGTTGCTAGCTAGCTTTTTAAATATAATATTATTTGGCGCGCCGGCTCTATCTTCAAACAAAACTGAACCAGCTCTATCAAGCAGAAGTATCTATGCCAGTAGCAACTTAAACAGTATGGCCATACCTGTATTTACACATCCCATCCAAGTTATGGACCGTTGAACTTGGCTGTGCGGCGATGGGTCGTCGAGACTATCTCAGCAAACTGAAGTATGTCCAGATTCCGAGACTAGACTCTTATTCATTGGTTGTTCCTTCGGCCATTCTCGGCTATTTTTGTGGCGATATGAGGACTTGCTCTGAGAACCCACAAATGTCCATGCTTGCTGTTGTAGCCTTCTAGTACTGTCTGCTCGTTAACTTTAAAACCACACCTCTTTGATTGTCGTATAGCGCGCCTGGCAGGCAATGCATATGCGCATGCGCAGAAAGGCTTGATGTGCCGGCGCGTGCGGAGGCTCAGCGTATCCTTATAATATGTAGGCGTGGCATTAGGGTGGAGTCATTCTAGGTGTAGCAACGGAGTCCGTCATTCGCCACGTACGGGGACGGTACGGTGTCCGTGCAAGCAACGGAGACCGTGGCTACCGTGCTGTGCATATACGGGGCACTGACTGAGTCCGCGTTAAAGGAAGGCCGTCCACTTGTAGTGTGGCGCCCGTTTTTTTGTCACTACGGTGGACCGCGTTAGTCCGCTTACGTGGACTACTTTTCCTGTGCTATAGTCGGGATAAGAGTGCTTATCATAGAAGGTATAAGGGCATCAGTGGGTTGATGACATGTTCAGATGCCCAAGGGGTTTATGTAGTGGCCGGCTATCTGGGCTGGGTGTATGGCACACAGCCAGATACAGTGTTCACTTGATCCTACCGTATAGCTCCAAATTTTCATGGCACAATATTTTCGTGATTTGAGTTCTGATCACGAAAATTTCCTTCACAAAAATTTAGTATCATTGTGAGTGTGGCTACATTCTGTGTGCACATGTGCATCGCAAGTGCGATTGTGCGTACGTGTACGCATGCGATACTAGTCAGCTAATGAACGCCTGAACTGTGAATCGCTGCTAACGATGTACAGACTCTATACGCTTACTTTCAGAAAATGAGCAAAAGATACCTACCAAATCTGCAAGGATCTTTGTCCAAATAACATCCTTCATCTTGTATCGAATCCGCCAACAACCACGTTGAAGAAATGGCCAAACAGACAAGGTGCTAAAGGCAGAAAGAGAGGCCAGTATAAGTCTTGTCTAGTTTTTTCTCTTCACGTCCACACTAGCATGCTAGCCTAACGCTGAGCCACGTGCAATTGTGGGTAGAGCAACAAGGTAAATTGTCCGCACCGATGCCGTGGCGCGGTGGTAATCATGAAAAAATCTGGCGATCACGAAATTTTTATCACGAAAATTTTCAATCATGGGATTTTCAGCAATTTCACAAAAATTTTTAACCACAAAAATTTGGAGCTATATGGTATTTATTTCGTTACCCAAGTTTGTGTGGTATTAATTCGAAAGTGATGACTTCTATTTGAGAGCGGTGTTTATTAATACCAGTAGCTGCCAGAGAGGCAATCCATAGAGAAATGGTTAATTGACACCACTGATTCGGACCCCTTTGCCGATGTAGAAGGCTACAGCTTGTTCTAGAAGACTGCTAAGTATTTAGTTACTTAGAATGAGTCGTGAGTCATGTTTAAATGCGTGTGGTACAGCTACTATTCAAGAGCGGCAGCTATTAATTTTCGTTCAATACTTCCGGAGATGCGGCGACTAATCAAGAGAGGTGTCTGTTCGAGTGAATACGGTAGCTAGAGAACCGAGTGCTACCAAACCTTAAATTAATATAGCCACTATCAGAAACTCCAGCATATTAATTTTAGTATCATGGGTCATGGTTCATGGTTGGCAAGCAGCTATAATATATTTAATAGCTATATCAAGGGCTTAAAAGGTGTCTAATGTGTTTTGTCAGTAATACCTCAATGATGCCCTTGTGTCCTTGATATGCATGTAGGGGATCAGAATAGCTTATACTCTATTAAATATTCTTTGGCTTGTACGTAACTAGCTATCTTAAATTGCTTACCAGAAGGCTGGTGCAATCCTTTGATTAACCAGTGAGCTGAGTCAGAAGAGATGGAGTAAACATCAGTATGGCTGTGCCAGCATGGTGCCAGCTGCAGGGACACAAATTTTAGATATCACTTGATCAGCAACTTGAAAAGCAGGCATGCCAAACTTACTTCCAGAAGTCATTATTAGGTTGTCATGAGCACCATCCATTTGGTCCTTTCTTTTGAGATTAGCTATACAACTTGCATGCTTGAACTTGGTTTTTTGAATTTTTATCACATGTATGTCATGTGACCGTAGTAATATCAGATATTTTTCTGATAGTCTGGGTTTAATTCCAATATAAGCTTAAAATCTGACATTATTCATATAGCTACATCTGAAAATCATGAATTTATTCAGATACTTTGCATAGCCTTGGAATTTTATACAAAAAAATTAACACACCTTTCAAACACAATCTATAGATTACAATACTATTTGTAGACGTTGGAAAACTATCGCACATTTATTTCGATGTTTTACAAATACTTTAGAATTGTATATGAAAAATTTCCAATATATTAACAACACATCAAAAATTACTATACTTTTTATAGACTATACTTAGAAAAAGATTTCCAACATTTATCACATGTACTCCAAGTGATAATATATTATTCCAACACTGTGAAATAATTTCCCACAGTTACACACCAAAAAATTGGGCTCTGGCCCCAATTTCCAAGACTATTCCAGCTCTAAGAACTCAGCACATATGATTTTCTCATACTTTCATTACACTTTTCATAGAATTGGCTTCCAGTAGTGATATCGGCCAGAGAATTAAGTCTAAAGTTAATAATTTCCTATTTGCTGCGGTTTTAGACTTATGGTTCAGGCAGACATTGTAAGTATAAAACTCCGCTGCAAGATATAAAATAGACTAAGAATTATGCTCCAGACTGACTGTTTATACAGGTCTCAACATTAATTTTTATACTTAACATCTTTCTGAACCATAAGTCTAAAACATGAATGATCAACTTTATATTGCCTTCATTAAGCTTTGAGATGTATGGTCATAGATAAAATTAATTTCAATTTAGACTTATGGTAGCTACTGGCCAACATTACTGAGTATAAATATCCATTGACACTTCCGTAAACATCCACAGAAATCTCAAATTAATGGAGTTTTATACTCAAGGTTGATTTAAACCATACAGGGGAGCCAATAGTCTATCAAGCTAGACCCTTTTTCGCCCGACGACCTTTGCCTACTCTCTCCACACGCAAAAAAGGGTCTAGCAAAGGTCAGTGTTGGAATGTAATTCATTAGGTGAAGCCATACGAGTACGCGCTTGGCTCAAAAGCAAGAGAACAGCAGCAGATGGCCCAGTCTGATGTTATTATGTTTGAAAGTAAGCTCTAAAAACACTAAAAGCATAGTAGGCCTGGTCTAGTGCCTGTTTTTGCCAACTGCTACTCTACACCCACGCATAAATTGCTTGCATGAATTTCAAAAGCTGAATCTGATTGGCCAGACAAAATTTGATTAAACCTGACCTTTGCTAGACCCTTTTTTTGCGTGTGGAGAGAGTAGGTAAAGGTCGTCGGGCGAAAAAGGGGTCTAGCTTGATAGACTAGGGAGCCAATGGCTGCGCCCTGCCTCTGCTCATACAACTCACCGTTGTAGCTGAAGTAGGTTGACTTCAGACAGAGCTGAAGTAGCTCTGCGATCCTCTCTGCTGGCAATGGGGTCAATTCCACCAAGTCCTCCTCCTCCTCCAGCTCATGGTAAAGAATAGTTGTACGTGGAAGCAGTGGCGTAGCTACACCAGGGCCTACCAGGGCACAGGCCCAGGCCAAATGCCCAAGCGGCCTCGCCCAGGCTTTATCACTGCGCACCGGAAATGCGCAATCTTTTTATTAATTTCGTTTCCGGTGTTTTTAGACTTTACGTGCTTTAGACTTAGTGGCGTAAGACGCGCACGCTCCGCGCGCGATTGGCCTAGCACCTCCCTCCTTCAAATCCTGGACACACCACTGTCACTACTGCAATAAATCTCACAGCGCCGAGGGTTTAGCACCAATGGTGTTCATATTATTTCAGCACAGTTGTCAGTGAGGTAGACATAATACAATGCAAGTATTATGTCATGCCACATAGGGAATTTCCCTTAGTCTGGAGCACTTACTAAAAATACCCTTACTCTAGACGATATACAGTGACACTGTAACATTAGTACATACAGTACAAGACCTCAAGTTGTAACCTTGGTTAATACTTAAGTGAGTACAATGTAAACTTGCACGTCAAGCATGAGGCTCACTAATGCACCTCACAAGCACCTGCAAGGGGTTGGTCACATATACATGTATACATGCTATACTGACATCCGCAACAGGGATCAAAATGAGATCAAGCAGTCTAGCTGTAAAATTGGAGACGATCAAGTGATCAAGATGTCCATTTGTGCTGCTCGAATCAAGGTTAAGATTGGTCCTGTTATTTGACTCCACCCACACCCCGCCCACCCCCAGTTGGCAATCAAGTGATCAAGGTCCAAAAATGGTCCCGATCAAATTTTGATCCCGGTTGCGGGTATCAGTACAGCGGGTATATATGTGGCCACTCCGCATTTCAGTAGTATCAAGAGTATATAATAGAGAGAGAGGAGAGTATCCTACTCCAGTTTAGTACAGTGTAACAGCTGTTAGGCAAGGTTATGACCTTTATAATCATATTCATGCCTGTGGGAAGCCATGCAGGGCGCTAGCGTGCACACTACACTGTACTAGCAGACAGCTTGTGTAAACTGTTAGATATGAATATGACTAGTGACATGCAGGGCCTGTTGGGGGCGAGCCTGAGCTGAGCCTCTGAAAGTCTCTGTCAGTAGCTAGCTGAGACTCAAAAACTTTAATAAAGCCATAGCACGATAGATCTTGAAGACCACTGATACAGATCCAAGCAAATAATGACAGACAGTCTTATAGTGCCGTGTAGGCCTGTAGGTCTACAGCTGCATGATAGTCCCCTCCATCCTTCAGTGCCTGACAGTCAATACGTACAACGTTTTACTATTGCCTCTGTTATCAGAGTCATCAGTGAGCCTCAGCAGCACGTCTAGTCTATCTTTATCGTGTTCTTAGCTGGTGCTTGCGCTATTGAGCTGATGACAGGCTCTATCTCGCTCAGAGTCTCCTCCTTTGGAGCCTTCTGCTTGCTTCTGTACGGCGCGGTACGGCAGCTTGCGCAATACAAGCTCGAGTGTAAATTTGCAATTCGCTAAATTAGAACGGCGTATATACGGCCCGTGTCCCAGGCACGAGAATGCGCAATAGAATATTTCGCGTTTATGTCCGTAGAGCATCACTGGGTATATAATTTCGCGTGACCGACGTACCATAATAATAATAATATATAATTCGCGCACAGCTGTACCGTTTATGTGGGGCTCGCTCAGGCTCGCCCCAATTATAAAGGTTATAACCTTGCCTAACTGCTGTTACACTGTACTATACTGTCTCTACTAGAGACGATGTTTTAACATCAATGGGGCGAGCCTCCGCGAACCCCACACAAGTGGTGTACAAATGATTTTATTTTGGAAATTTATGATCGACTCGAGAGAGTGGAAACTACGCCTACGGTTAGAACGTGTCTGTAGCTACTTGGATAGTGCATGGTCTCATAGTTCAGTGTAGCCTCATATCGATGATCATTACCCCGCGCGCATGCGCAAGGGGTAATGTGATCGGTTTTGTCTGTCGTCTGTCTGTCTGTCTGTCTGTCTGTCGTTAGCACAAAAATCGCCAGATCTGGAGATCTAGACATCTGAGCGACTCGTAAATACAACTTATCCGTCGATATCGTCAAAAAACTGGCTTCATTATGCTTCGAATCGTTTGGCAAGGTCCACGAGCGTCGCAAATACTGCATTTTTGTTGGCCACGCCTATTAACACTTCCCACCATGTGCTTTCTGCTCATGCGCACAACCTGGCACAATATGTAGGTAAAGGTCGGCAACAGCCTACACTGGGTGGCATGCATAGCTAGAGAGTTCAAAATCGACGCTGCAGCGCGCGGGGTATGTGCTCTGTAGAGCTCTAGTTTTGCTAGCAACAGTCACTTGTTTTTAGGGCCTTGAATTTGGAGTGGACCATCCGGCTGTATCTACTGGAAATGTTTCGCTCTGCCTGCCTAGAACGACATACTTATTTTTTGTAGCCTTGCCCCTCTCAGTCTGAGTCTCGGCAGCTCTCCTTTTGAACCTTCTGTTTCTGCGTTTTCTCAGTCTTTCTTCTTTTTTAGTCCCTCGATGTCAGTGTTCGGTGCTCCCGTACCGTGTCCCTACGTCGTATGCGCATGCGCGTAACGGAAGAAATATTGTATATCGTTGAAATAGAAGACGGGTATATACGGAATGACGTACGGACGGCAGATATATATATATGGGAGGCTCTCTTTTCACCCAATCCCATGCGGATGACGTAATAATTGCATCCGTCCGGCCGTACTATGTAGCGGTGAGACGCGCGCCGCATCTGCTGTGTCAGCAAATATTGCATTGTGAACTGTGTACTATACAAAACGAGATTCTGACAGTCCATGAAGTAAGTTACTCTAACATCAATATAGTATCAGATTCTTTAGTAATGATATTGGGAAGAGAGAGGGGGGTCTGGTCACCTGTGCAGGGCACAACACTATCGTAGTGGTCTGCACTGTGTGCAAGTTCAATGTGATCCTTAGTGAAAGGCAAGGGTAGACGGTTAGCACGGAGAGAGGTAGAGGGTGAATATCTTGATGGCTGTGAATTAAACATATGCCATGTACACGTTAGTTTTCCAGTTGATCCGTGGACAGTACACAGTATATAAACAGGAATCTGATAATAATCAGTAGCAGCCAACAGCTCTACGTGTGTACCCCACACTCCTTCGTTCTTTAACTGTTGTACGTGTACAGAGAAAGGAACATCTGTTTGGATCCAGAACTTTTTGTATGTTTCCAAATTTTCTTCCAATACTTGTTGTAAAATTAAGCGAATGTTTAAGTGTTCATCTTCTGTGCCGTAGATCTGATGAGATAAGCTTCTAAACATGCAATTACCATCACCAAGCACACGGTGAACAGATCTCCCTTGATACTGTAGAAACTCAACGACCGTCACTGGTGAGCACTTTTGTTCACCTTTGGCTGCTTTTGATGCGGTGGGTGGAGTGGTAAAGAGGGTGATAGACCTGTCTGATGATACCGTAATAGAGCATTTGTTTTTGTCGGCTAGGGCACTTCCTTTATGATGTACTGGTAATTTCATCTCTGGTTGGTCTTTTCTGGTAGAGTTAGTGATATCTAGCAGTTTTGGTGGTGCTGCAGGTACGAGTCTGGCTGGTAGAGTTACCCCCGGAGGTAGTATGAATCTGCCACTTCCAATTCCCTAATGTAACGATTATGCATTATATTGAACTTTGGTTACTGTGCCACTATAATTGTGAGTAATGCTATAATAATATTATTATATCTACCTGTAGGATTTCATCTCTTGTCAGAAACTTTTCTTTTTGTGGTATATGACAGTTGCTTCCTGTAAATGCAGGTGAGTATTGGTATTAAAAGAAAAAGCATATACATGTATAGTGAGTAGGTTCACTGTCCGAGCTAGTATACCACTCCCAAACCACAGCCATATTCCATTGCCTGTATATGTTTAAGCAAACTGCAAAAGGCAGCCACTCGAGTACTCAGTATATTGATTACAGTATAAATAACAAGGCTTACTATATTTGTCAGCCAAAGAGTTCAGTCTTGCTATCGTCTCTGAAATACTCGGAGGAGGTGTATTGCTAGCACAGTCTGAGTGGCTAGGCAAAGTATTAGTGCATATTCTTTGTTTGCAAGCCTTCTTAAGTCGTCCTGCTCCTCCAAACTTCTTCATATCCTTGCATGTGATACACTCACCACAGTCCTCCTTTTGACAGCCATCACACTCACCACACCTGCCTCTGCGCCTTTTTCTGTTATTGTGTGCTGTATGTATGGATGTGCATATTCAATGATAATCATTATGCAAAACACGCGTATTGACCAACCTGAAATGTTTGTTGCTTCCGACTTGCTTTTTGATGCTTGCTTTAGTGCAACCTTGTTAGGTTTTTTTTTCTCTTCAAAAGACTAGGTATTAATTTGGTGTACATAAATTATAGGCTATACTTAGGAATAAGTAATTTCTTAGTACCTGACGTAGTTTAGATGCAGCAGTTGTTCTTGATCTGCGTATACCATAGGATGTCACAGTACACAAACGATGTTGAGTTAGTACTTCTTCGTAGCTGTTGCTGACAAATCCTTGATAGTATAGGCCACATGCTTCAAGATTGTGACCTTCAGCCCACTTGGGTTTCGCCATTCAGTACTCCTGACAAGAAAGCTCACGGGTATTTCAAACCAGGCTAAGCTACAAAATTTCCCGCGCGCGCTTCAAAGTTGACCAGCTGGTCGTGTCAACCCACACACCGTCCAGTCAGAGGCCGATACGCGATACCGGTACACTGCAAAAAATTTGGGGTGATATCACTCCAAAAATGGGTGCACTTCACTCTACCAGTCTGTCACTCCAAAGGAGTGACGCATCAAAGGAGTGAATTCACTCCAAAGATGAGTGGAGTTCACTCTTTTAGAAATCACTCCTGAGGAGTGACGCAGCGCTCACTCCTAAAATGGGTGAACTTCACCCTCATAATACATCCAGGCGTGGAGTGACATGTTATAGAGGAGTGATTTCACCCATTTTGTACTTTCACTCATAAACTATCTGAATATTAATATTGATATCTTTTGTGGTTAAGTAATTAACAAGACTAGTCCAATGGCTGCTATAGCTATTTCTTGGAATCTTATCTCATTGATTCGGACTTGAACTTCCCTGAAATTCAAACTGACAGTAGCTATGGTCTAAAGTTGTGGTAGCTATAGTTTACTGCAACACGAGGATGGAGTCATATTAACTTGATGAATGCCAACCACTGAGCTCCCAAAAGATGGAGCATCTTGGCAGGATACTCACACCTATGATGCCACGGTTAAAGTCAAGTTAGTTCCAATGACTCAGACCACTGCCAAAAGATGGGGCCTAGCAGAAAACTATTCAAAGAATTTAGGCATCTTGGTAGCACTGGTATACTAGTTTAACTGAGTAACTAACCTTTCAAATAGGTGAATTTCCAGTCTCTTTGCACTATAGATCTATATAGCCATAATATAGCGTGTACCGCTCACGTGATCATCACATGACTAAGACACTACAAACACTATGGGGTTCAAAGGTGACTGGTGGGCGGTACTAGGAGCAGCTGCAGGCGTTTTTCAAAAAGTAGACAAAAGAAGGAGCCATTTTCTTGCCTATCGGCCGCCGAAGAAGCTTGTCTTTGGAGTCCTTTTCAACAAAATACATCGATGAAAATTGAAGAGTCCAAGAAAAAGCTCGTGGAAGCTTTTTTGGGGTGAGTGAAATGCGGTGCATGGCCCTAGCCATTTGGCAAATCTTACACTGACTGATAAATTTCCAGGCATTGTTGGTACTGAAAGACTGGGACGAAATGATTGCTGAATCCGAGTCCAGTCGCTTCATGATAAGAAGGATAAAGCTTTGAATAATGTAAGTACTAAAAAAATAACTTGCTAGGCCTTGCTACAGTAACTATTTTAGTATGCACGCAGTAAACTTAATCGAGTTTCTGGTTTCAAAAAAGAGGGAGAGGGAGGGAAGAAAAGAGTGAGTGGGAGGGATGTGGAGAAGTTAAGGCTAGTGGGGGTGGGAGCTAAAATTATTGGTGCATATTTTTTGACAATTTAATATGTACATAAGTACTTTGAATCAGTGGTAATGTACTTTTCTACATTCAATTTCCAGGAAGAAAGATAGCAGACAATGTTTGAACTACAGAAGCACTAAAGGTCCTGTGTCAGCCTGGATGGCTTTCTCGTCTGTGACTCCCTACGTTGAACTCCAACAGAACTTTAAGAAGTCGAGATATTTTGTTGTGTTGCTATTATAGTGTGTGTGTATTTACTGTATACCACCTATTGATTATAATACTGGAATACTACAGTGTATACTATATTGTTAGTAGGGAGTGACGGCCACCTTAATTTAGGAGTGGAGATCACCCATAGTCTAAGATGAGGAGTGGCATTCACTCCCAAAAAAAGAGTGCTCCCTGTGGCAAGTATTTCACTCCAATTTTGGAGTGAACTTCACCCATCAGTTTTTGCAGTGTACCATGAAACGCATGTACGTACGTACGTACTAGCGCTTGCGCGCGCGCCGCGCTCATTACGTCATCCGCATGGGATTGGGTGAAAAGAGAGCCTCCCATATATATATATATATATATATATATATATATATATAAACGGAAAATCTCGCCGGATTGACATCACTTGTGTGGGGCTCGCTTCGGCTCGCCCCAATTATATACTCTTGGTAGTATACTACAGGCATAGGCGGCTGCAGGCCAGGGCATAGCTACCAGGGCTAAGCCTGGGTAGCTAGAGGTTGGGGCATGCTTATTAAACATGGCCTAAAAAGTCAAAATCAGCAATAAAAATGTAGGTTATTGTATTAATGACTTGCCATGCCCGGGTTCCTTTTGTGCTCTACAGCCACCAGCATATACAGGTGGGGATTGGTGTGTCTTTTGATCATAAGAGCTTCCCCCAGGGGTGGGCAGTGCCTTCATAATTATTCATACATTTTTACAGAGCTCCATGATAATAATTGTGATGTACTACTTCAAATGTCGATTTTATCAGAATTTATAATCAGAATTCAGTAAAAAAGATACTGGCAAATCCGTATACTTGGTGGCACTGCTGATCCCCTGCAATAGTCTTATAAATTCTCTGGCTACAGAACTATTATACTGCTACCTAAGCATATACATGTACTTCAGCAGAAAATCCGTTAGAAAACAGATCGACTGGCCTGGTATATAACGCCGGGATAGTTTCTCTCAAAAAACAACAAATTTGGTGTCAGCAGCTTCTCGTGCACTTCGCTCATGTCACCATCTGAATCCCGATCCACGGTTTAATATGCCGCACTGAGTGCTTAAAGGATTCATCATCCGATCGAGGCTATACCCACTAGTGTACTGCGATGGAAGTTAGCTGTAATGAAATCGATTGAAGTTTACGAAACAGACAGAATATTATTGATTCTGTATACTGAATAATAACCACCAGTCCGCATGCATCTTGGTATGGACAGGAAACAATTAAATTTTATGCACCCCAAAAAGAATCAATGAGTGGATTTTGAGATCTAATGATCTAGAAATGTTCCTTAGATATGCCATCTAATCCATCAAGAACACATTCATTTGTACTTAACACTGAATCATCAGGAAATAACAAGTATAAAAACCCAATCATTAATTTTTTTAAATTTTGCTGGATTTGCTATACCTTTGTATTGCAGACTGAAAGGTCAGTAGAATAAGTTTCCTCCTTTGTGGTAAATCCTCTGTGCAATCATTAACGGAGGACAAAAAATTAATGTGGTATATTAATTCTTGCCAAATGAGAGCATTGGCGAAAATTTTTTCCTGGTGAAAATTTCCATGTATTCAGTATTTAAATTTAATACATACTACTAAACAATGCATACATACATTGTTAGCATCATTAACCACACAAATCTTAGATTATATTAATTATCACCCACCTCAATTATAAATTTAATTTAGTCGTTCTATGGTTATTAAGTGTGTGGTGTACTAATAAATTTCCAATATTACTGTAAATTTTCAAACAGCTATAATGCTGTCAAGATTTTAAATTCTTGGTGGTATTGGTGGTGGTATTTCATCACTAGTAGTGATGAATTGATCAATTCCATGAATCACACCTTCAGGGATGTCAATATCTGTCATATTTACCTCAACTGGAAATTTTCCTAGTGAAATAATAATAATTCTTAGCATGGGCACAGAGTGAATTAAATTTTGTTACCCGTCTTATCAATATTTTCAGTCATCGTTGCTAATTGGTGATAATTAATTCGCCGCAAGGCTCTTGCTACTTCACTCCAAGTTATCGTGGTTCCATTCCTCAGCCAGTAATCGAGTATTTCTATGATATTCTGCTCTGAGGAGTACTCGAGATATCGATCCAGGATCTCCTTCCCTATTCCAAGAGCTTCACCAAACTGATACCATTTCTCAGTGACCTTATCTTGTAGCTGAATCAGCAGACTATCGAGATTTAGAGTGATGTCAGATTCTATTATTATAGAGAATAGGAGTATGCTGGTATAGGAAATAGTATTATAAGTTTGATTACGTGTGAACTCGTGTTATGTACATGCACCCATATGTACACGCATACACGTACACAATGTAATAATGATTTTATTACTATGTCCAGATGACATGTATCCTTAATTATTGCTAATTTGACTACCATTGATAACTTTGGCAGCCCTCAATTTCGACGAAATGGCTCTCCATTGGTATTGCCAAAGCTTAAATCTGGTGATCTGAAGCCTTACTTACTGTCATAGGTGCACATGGATTAAGTTCAATTGGCGAATTTTTTTTGGCAATCTGTACTGAATTCACCAAACTGCCTAATTAAAAACCTTGGCAAAATTTCCCATTATGGTATTCTATATAATAGTTAGACACTGTTTAGGAGGTTTCTACGTGATTTAGAAGACCGAAGGGCTCTGTGTAGAATCCCGAGCAAAGCAAGGGTTCTACTGAGCCCTGAGGTCTTCTATATAAAGCACGTAGAAACCGACTAAGCAGTGTCTAACATGTTTAGATCCTAGCAACAATGCCCAAAAGCTAGACACATAAAATGCTGCCTAGCAACAACCCTAACCATAGGCAAGAAAATTTACATGATTTTCTACAGAGCTTTACATGATTTTCTACTGAGCTTACATAATTTTCTATGAAGGATAGATACTTCAGTTTAACCAATCAGATCACAGTAATTGTTACAAGTAGGATCTAAATACCTGTACCTTTATTTGTTGAATCATGTAGTGCTGATGCCGGTACTGGTATGTTGGAACCCTGATCATTATTATAGTTGAGTTGTGAATATTGAACCCTGTCCCCATCCCAGTCGAGAATGAGAGCAGAACCACTGCCTAGGGGTCGAGCAGGTGGTGGTCTAATATCAGCATACGTAAGTATAGTATTCTCTGTTGTACCCTATGTACATGTATGTGCATTATGAAAGTGTACAAATTTAATGCATATATGATAGTAATTCAATCTGGATTAAATCCTATACATTCTTACCGGTACATCATTTAGTTGCAGGTGATTGCGTTCATGTACAACATAGTCATGATCTACATCAAGTTCAGCATTAAACCTGAAAATTGGCGAATAATGTCATAATTGTGTATTACAAATATTTTGTCTTACGTCAAATTGTTCACATTATTCCAGCTCGAAACTGTACATGTATAAGCTGAAGTTAATTATTGGCTTTGATAAGGTCATAGGAATGATCCATAGACTAGCTTTATCCTTAAAAAACTAACCTCTTTTCATAACCACAACTATCATAAGGGTTGAGAGTATTAATACCGTGGCTCCACTAATGGAAGCACCAGCAATAACTGCTCCCTGGTTCAATATACCATGATCATCTGAAATAATGATGACAGACCATCTATACTTAATAATAATTGTATATTATTGTGCAAGACCCTCAGCATAGTAAGCTGCCTGCATGAGCTCACTATAATTATATAGCAGTTTGCACTGTATAATAATTATGGCAGGATGCAAGTATGCCTAAATAATTAACCATAATATCTCAGACCAGCTGGGCAAACTATGATTTATGCTAATAATGTGATGTAATGCTATCCATGGATGCAATTAACTTGTGGTCTGGTTAAATAAATGTTAATTAATACCTTCAGGTAGTAGAGTGGTACACTGATTGACAGGATTAGGCGTCCAGTTTCCATCTCGATGGCACACTGACAAGAATGTGTTGGTACCGTTGCCAAGGCGACCACGACCAGTGCACCAAAATTTGACAACTGATCCTTCCAAGGTTGAATAATTATTGCTCGATGATACCATGTTGATGCTATCGTCAATCTCAGGTGCTCCACATGATACTGTATTAGATACATTTATAATATTATTTATTATTAATAATATACTCAGTGAATTAAGGGCTGAGAATCAGCTAGCTAAAAATTTTGACTTCCACTAGACAAAAATATGGATTTCATGCACGTAGGAAATATGTAGGATAGGGAATATTTTTCTACATAATTATTACCGTGTTTATGCTAATAGAACGCAAGCAAAAAAAATAATTTCAAATCTGGTTTGCGCACAATTAGAGTCAAAACAATTCCAGGAAGTGAATTTTCTTGCGTTAATTAGATGTTGCGTTGTAATAGAACAATTAGCATAGCTTTGAGCGACGATGAATAGTGGCTATCGATGGTATCGTACCTGTGCGATCATCACGAGGGTAGCCTGAGAAAGGCCTTCTGACAGCCGCGCCGCATGGTTAACGATGCCACTGAATCGTGTTGATCGCAGCCTGAGGCCCTGGCTGCTGGACTTAGTGCAGTTCCAACTAAGGTCAGTCCCGAGTGTAGTTTAGTACCCTCATGAACGACGAACGATACTTGTGATTTGGTTAGCTATAGCTAGCAACGAGTCCGAGAGACAGAGCGAGATATCCAGAACGCAAGCAGGTGTGGTTTAACCGTGCAGCACGCGGTTTGAGCATGCGCAATAGCCTCACCTTAGCACTATTGCGCTAATTGGATTCATAGAAAATAATTACAGACAGTCGCTTCCGTTCTAATAGAATACAGAAAATTCCTGGAATTGAATTTTCTTGCGGTAATTGGATCATGCGTTCTATTAGCATAAACACGGTATTAAATTTTCATTTATTCAAGAAGACTAACTGCATCCTAAGTGGAAGAAAGTGTGTTCATTTAGCTAGAAAAACATCTGCATTAGGAGGAACAAACTGAATTTAACAAATTTAGATGTTATCTAGAGCATGAAGCAGCCAATGACGATCTTTACCTAACTTTACTTCACTCTAGTATTTAGCTATGGTAAATATTGTCATTGACGCGGCCTAAACTGTGTATTGATGATGATGCATCAGTATACATACCAGTATTTAATCTTTTATTATCCAATATACATGTAAGACAACCTTTCCCGGCATCATTGGCTGTTAAAAAGAGTTGGAAGAAAAATCGGCCCTCGCGGGATTCGAACCGGGGCGCGCATTTCACACTGCCTGGCAGACTCAGAGCTTAACCATTAGACCATCTGGACAGTAGTATAGCTGCATGTGGCTTTTGTGTTTTGACAAGAACATTTTTGCTTATAACTCGATAATGAAAATGAAATTGAAAATTCTGGAACGTATAAATTTTTGTTTTTTTATGCTCTATCTGCTGGTCTTTGAATTATCTTCGTAGCATGCATGTTCTGGGGCTGAGTTTACTTACACTATATTACATTACATTGATTTTACTTTTCTTCCCACTTAGGATGTAATTACAAATATTCTGCCCTATCCACTGCCAAATGTATAGGAAAGCTCATGGTTTGGTACGATATTAGGAAATCTTAACTTTGGTCCAGTGTTTAATACTATAGCTATGACATTGTGGTTCTTGACCTTTCATTGTAACAGTTATAATATTATATTGGGTTAATAATACCTTTGCACTCCAAATGTACTTGATTTGGGTCTGGTGCCCATTCACCATTGTCCATGCATGTTGATGTATTCGCTCCTACAATTACTTCTCCCGGTTTTGAGCAACTAAAAGCAAGGATTGTTCCTACAACTGCCACACCACTAGCATCCGAAATGTGCAAAGAAGATCCATTGATAGCTGGATACTGGCAAGTAGCTGTTATATTAAGTCATAATAATAATAATTTTAGATAATACTCCTATGAAAAGCTTAAGCTTAGGCTGACTGTCCATGCATGCGCAATGATGTAAAACTCCGTGTAGAATGTATGCACAAAGTTATTAAAGATCTTGATTAACACTGCCAATAATATTAATGGTCAGGGGCCCCCTCCCATGCAGATAGGACTTGAATTAATTCTGCAATAGAAACTATAGGCTATACTGATAGCTGCTGCACATATACAGTAAGTACAGCAGTTTTATCGTATGAGTGATTTATGTGAGTGGCCATGGGTGAGCCAAAGCGAGCCCCACATAAGTCACTCATATATTATACCAGGGAGTCGTACCTACTACGTATCATGTATGTGCATGCGAGCATTTATATGTATACATAATAATATAATTATTATGTCGTCCACGTGCTCAGTAGCTACCCCTTTACGCATGATATTGCATAAGCCAAAGCAAGCTATATATAGGCCAGTAGAATCGTGTGTGTATACATGAGAATCTTATCAGAGAGAGCAAGTTGCATGTATTATAGTATTATTATAAAACAGAAATTGTACTTCATCGTACACTGGTTACTAGGCCTGCGCTAATTATTCAGGAATAATTTTTTGAATAATAGGCAGCTTTTTGCAGAAGTTGAATAATAGGCTCTTCAAGTATTCAACGAAATACTGCGCATGCGCAGACTGCTGTCAACGCGTGCTACTTTAGACTTTGTACTTCTGCTAGTCTCTATGGCCAGTCCTCGATCGCTGCTAGACGTTCGCAAAGCTCCCCAAGCATCTGACCTAACAAGAAAGAGGAAGACTGACTCGAATCCGCCCGTTGGCCAAAAGAGGTCCAGAGGTCAAGTTCTAGTGAGCCAAAGTCCGTCAGTGCAAAAGAGTCGAGTGAATGAATTTCTTGACGAGTGCTTGACTGTTAGTAGAGGTGGAAAACTATTTTGCAGTGCCTGTAGGGAAGAGCTAAGTCCGAGAAAGAACATTATCACCGCCTGCAAGAAGCACTGGACAAGCAAGGAGAAGGTCAGGACAAGTAAAGCTAAAGACCAAACTATCATTGACAGTCTGAGGATCTATGATGCTGAGCACCACCCTGCATGTGTTGGTGAAACTCTACCAATGAGTCAGTATGTGTATATAGGCTCAAGGTTTTGAAGACTTTTGAAGGCTTTTTTGCGTGCTGCCATCCCTCTCACTAGACGCTTTCCGTGAGGCTACTCGAGGAAAATGCCGTACGGTCCCTATTATTTTTGAATAATAGGGACATATTATTGAATAATAGGGAGCAAATTTGTGAATAAAATATTTGAATAATAGGCAAATTTAAGTGAATAATTAGCTCAGGCCTACTGGTTACACACTGTAGCAAGCACTGTGCTGTTTACCGAGCAGCAGTAAACACTGCAGCAAAATTGGGAACAGCAAGCTCACCTTAATTGCATGTCATGTGTGGTATAATAATAATTATTCTTATTGCATGTGGTTCAGCATACACGTTATCAGTATCATCGATTACTCGGTAATCTCACTGTTACAGTAATTTAAGGCTAGTATTAGCACTACTGGGGTGCATGAATCAATTCTCAACGTTGTATTAGTTTGTTTGCTGTTTGTTTAAATGTGTGAGCTACATGCAGAAGAATCACAAGGTTGTTTACATGACATGTTTTCATATTCATCATAGCTTCACCCCTGCAGTCCTTCAATCATCACATTATGATACCCTTCTATTGGATAATAATGATTTACATAATTTTGTCAAACGCACCTGGTTGATCAACAGATACATCAATGGTTGTCCAATTCATATTGTTTCCACAAAGCGTGGCTACAATATTCACATGATATGAAGTGTTATAGAGTACCACCAACTGACTCGTAGTCCCACTTGAACTGCTCTCCAGTGGATTGGGAGTAACGCTAACATTATACGATACACCAACGTCCTGAATCCACTCCAAAATTACAGTGGCATTATTTTCATTTGACTTTTCAACCGTGCTTTGTATTTGTGGAGAATGAGGATACTCTGTATAATATAATAATTGATATTCTGTTGAGAAAATTGATACCAGTTTACTTACCAAAATCACTGTCAATGATATGGATGACTGTCTGTATAATATTATTGTTATTGTCGTCGTCACGTTCTGTACAGTTAATCCTTGTTTCATTTAAGTTCACAGATACATTGTTGATTGACAGCTGCGAAACTAGTGGAAGGTCTCCAGATTCAGAAATGCGATTAAAACTCAGAGTGACCATAGATTCGATTTCAGCTGTTTTAGTATCTCGGACCCCATTTATTGAATATAGTTTGTGGGGCATCTTGTTGTGGTAAGGAACATAAACATTCCATTCCAATACAAATTTATCTTGAAGGGAACTTTGACATTCAAGTGTTAGTTGCTCTTCAGGACATACTATAATAAAAGGGATATTGAATGAGCTTGAGTTGTATACAATAATCATACTACTATTATACTAGTGCATGCATGCAGCCACTGATGATACTGCATAGATCTACTAGTACCTTTCATTGTGTCAGCTGTTACCAGAATACTGCAGCAGCTCAGAACCAATGTGAAAATAAAGCACGATAGCATCAGGAATTCATGATCAAAGCGTTTCATCTCTTCTGGGACGTATACGCGTATTTACACCTACACCAGTACACGTAGCGAACGGTACTATAATAATACAGCTATATCTTTGAGTATATTAAACCGTGGTTCAGTCGGATTAATTAGTAGTATGTGCGTAAATTATGCAATAAGGAACTATATTACGCACGTCGATATCCCGTTCATGTATCGTTGTGGCCACGCCCCTTATCATCGTGTATTGGTATGCGCTCTAATTAGCCGTCACATGGCCTATAATATTATTATAATATTATATAATATATAATATTATACATGGGATGAAAGTACGTGCACCTGCAATATTTAATAGTTTTAATTCGACTATTACTGTCACGATTGATATAAAATAATAGCTATAGTAGTGTCCTCTAGAAAACGCAGTGACATAATATTATTTTTGCCACATGAACTTGATGTTGTCACTGCATGTAAATCGTTGACTGTTAGCTGTGTTGCTACTTTGGATATCAGTACTACATTGGTGCATATTAAAGATTCTATTTAATAGTTTGCTAACATAATATGCTTATCGAGCTTTCAACTTGGAGCAGCTATGTTAGCTAGGGAATAGTAAAATAACATTAATTTTACACGGCCACGGCTTATAATGTATCTTTCTGTAATAATAATATTATATTACATACGAAAATACACAAAATTTATGTCTGCAGGTGGGCTTGCTGCATTTATGTCAATTACATGGTTCGTTACAGTTCATTGATTGTATCATAGTAATTATCTATGTACACGACAACTAAGTTATGGCATTATAATTATAATACATGCAGGTGCAGTCATAAACATTAATACAGGTTTAGATGTACTCTTGCTATATAGATTCACTTCAGTTCACACTGGCCCATGGCCAGCTATTCCAAAGGTACTACTGATCATAAACAGCTCTTCCCTATTTGGATATTAATGTGCCACATGATGAGTTCATGCATAATCATTATAAATGCGACATAGCTGTAATTATACGAAGCAGAAGATTCATTTATGCTCGGAGACGGGCACTGAGGTACAATAGTTAGTGACGATCTTTTCCATATCGGATCTGCCGGTTGCTAATAATTGGTGCTAATTAATGTTAACGTGTGTAGCGCATGGCACAGCCAATTACCGCCTAACTCCTTGTCGGTAGTGCAAGGGTATGAGACAAGTTTGATGATGACCATTACCTACCGCATATCTAAGTAAATGTACACACTTTGATCTCGTGGTACAGTCGAGCCTCCGATAACGGACCCTCCGAGAAGCGGACAACCTCTCTACAGCGGACAAGTGCCGTGTTACCGATTGAATTTAGCATAGTTATAGTATATTAGCAACCTCCGAGAAGCGGACGCTTCTCGATTCCGGACAGCGGACAAGATCCAAGCTCCCAACGTGACTTTTCAATGCAAAACTGCCTCTAAATAGCGGACATCCGGAAACCACGCCCTTAAATTAGGGATGCCACGCCCACCTTTGTCGCAATCTAGCGGTCGCGATATTATGCTGCATGCGCGATAATAATATTAGCCTTGAATCCAGATAATGATTTTGGAGTAGCCAGTACTTCAGAAACAAAAAAATTCAGTCTGTGCTATGTTGATACTGAAAACAGAACATACCAACCACTTGATTATCATCTCTTAGTACTGGTTTATCATGCATTTCAGTGCATTTACTAAAGTAATACAATCAAAATGGGTTGAAAAATCATGAACCTCCGAGATAGGGACAACCTCCGAACAAAGGACAAGAGGCCCGTTCCCAAAGCGTCCTTTGTTCGGAGGCTCGACTGTATATTAATAATATCATAATAACTCCATGATGATCTAACTCTTGTGCACAACAGTTATTTCAGACACCATTCAATATAATATACCACTGACCACAATAATACCACAATAATAACAATAATTATTATGCATGTCATAATATTCGTTAACGTTAATGTGCTGTTCCATACGCCACATTTTCTTTCAACTCGAGATCTTGTTCCTGGTGCTCCATAGCACTAGGTAGTGCATTCATATCATCATACAGAGGCTCTGTAGGCTTTACTGTTCCATACGCCACATTTTCTTTCAACTCGAGATCTTGTTCCTGGTGCTCCATAGCACTAGGTAGTGTATTCATATCATCATACAGAGGCTCTGTAGGCTTTGCTGTTCCATACACCACATTTTCTTTCAACTCCAGCCCTTGTTCCAGGTGCTGTTCCACAACGCTAGGTAGCACATTCACGTCCTCGTACAGAGGCTCTATAGCTATAGGCTGATTTGATGAAGATGACTGTTTGCATCTTCGTCTCTGCATAAAGTAGTAACCACAAGCTACTCCAGTAGCTGAAGTCAAAACGGATATCACAAGAAATATCACTACTGAGGATGATACTGCTGCTGTTAGTAGTTTATGTGAAGTTCTTGATTCTAGATGTTGTGTGATATTACGATCTAAACCTATAGATATAACATCGCTTATCAATGTGACAGTGATGATGCACTCTTTACATATCAAAAATATTGGACACGTAAAGAACACTATAGCACACGTAGCACAGCATAATACCTTTGCATTCCACATCCCTTGGGTCTGGTTCCCATTCTCCATTCCTCATACACATTGTGGTATTGGATCCAATAAGAATATGTTGAGGAGGACAATCAAAGGAAAGAACAGCTCCCTCCAATGATGGATCCATATAACCCCTGATTATAGTGAAGTCGTTATCAACAGATGCCCTGTCTTGGAATGGGTGGCCACATATCACTAAAATGTTTGATATTGATACTAGTAATGAGAATGAATGAGCAATATATTAATGTTGGCTACTCTGTATGTACTGCAATAAGTTACATGCATGCAAATAAATATGACAGTTGTGTATGATATATTATAATACGGTTGTTTCTAGATCTGCTAACGATTGTCCCAAAAATAGTTCTGTGAGCAAGTTGTAGCTATTCGTTGAAAAACTGAGCATACACATTATCAGTATCATTGATTACTCGGTAATCTCACCATATCTATGTACAAGTATAAAAACTGAAGGATGAAGCAGGGACCGAAAAGTGCACAAACAAGATTTGTAGGGATAATCCTGTCCATCATAGTACATCCTTACACTTGCTTTTTGAGTAGGTGTGGGAATAATGTGTGACAATCCAACCTGATTATCCTCCACCACCCACCCCACCCCCACCCCCCAGTTACCTACGAGTGTGAATTTCTCCCACAGCATAGAAGATTCAAATTAAGGATAGCACCAATGGATTGCCATCAACAGCTGCATGATAATCGTTAAAGCAATTAAGCAAAGGGACATATAATATTATTATAATATTATTATAGTGGATGTGATTATCCCTACAAAACTTAATTGTTTACTTATTGGCCCTCCCTATAATATACTTCATTCATTGTTTTTTATACTTGTGCCATATCTGAGCCATCCCTATTTATAGAGTCTACCGACAACCTACTAGACTGCATGAACCATAGTGAGCATAATAATATTATTATAATCCCCAGCATCAATAATGCTAGCTGCTATAATAACACTGATAGTGACATTAATTTTAGAACACAGACAAACGCACCTGGTTGATCAACAGATATGTCAATGGTAGTCCTATTCATATTGTTTCCACAAAGCGTGGCTACAATATTCACATGATATGAAGTGTTGTAGAGCACCACCAACTGACTCGTAGTCCCACTTGAACTGCTCTCCAGTGGATTGGGAGTAACACTAACACTATATGATACACCAAGCTCCTGTATCCACTCCAAAATTACAGTGGCATTATTTTCATTTGACTTTCTGACTGCTTTTTGTACTTGCGGAGAATGAGGATACTCTGTATAATACGTATACAGTATTATTGTTGACATTCTGGTGAGAAATATTATTGATACCATGGAGTTTACTTACCAAAATCACTGTTAATGATATGGATGACTGTCAGTATAATAATATTATTATTATTGTCGTTATTACGTTCTGTACAGTTAATCCTTGTTTCATTTAAGTTCACAGATACATTACTGATTGACAGCTGCGAAACTAGTGGAAGGTCTCCCGATTCAGAAATACGATCAAAACTCAGAGTGACCATAGATTCAATTTCATTTGTTGTAGGATCTCTGACCCCATTTCTTGAATAAAGTTTATGGTACGTCTTGTTGCGATAAGGAACATAAACATTCCATTCCAATACAAAATCATCTTGAAAAGGACTCTGACATTCAAGTGTTAATTGCTCTCCAGGACATTATCTCCCCAGTAGCAATTTACTTTTCTGTGGTTATGAGGTAATTATAGTGTAATTATGATGAAACCTATGGTGTAATCTCTTAGGTAATCTATGAGGTAATTATGAGAAAATTCAGGGCCTCACTGGAGCCTTTCTGAGACTTGAAAATCGGTAAATATGTAGAGTACCTTACGCGTGTATCCAGCGAATAGATTACAAGCTGAGCGCTACTTTCTCTGAGAAGTACTGTTGGTTGAACTTCACGTGTTTTCTTGGTTTACGTAATGCCATGGATAAATAAAGCTAGCCTTGCGCTATATATAGCACGCATCACTGCCACAAGGGGCTGGCCCGCGCACGACTGCAGCAGCGTGACCAACCTGAACTTCGGAAGGAATACTGTGTTGTCGAGTTTGTCTCTGTGATTGAAGCATCGAAACTTGTCGCTATCAAGGTTGAGAGTCGATCTTAGACGCCATCTCCATGATTTCTGGGGCCAGCATCGATCGATGTGCACGTGTACGCATTCTATTGACGACCTTTTACCACATGCACCATTACACTGTGCAGCTACTGGGGAGATGGTCAAGGGTTCATACTAACATAAAGGGGTATTGAATGAGTCTTCATGAGTTGTATTCAGTAATCATACAACTACAGTAACTACTATTAAACTAGTGCATGCATGCAGCCACTGATGATACTGCATGCTATAGATCTACTGGATTTTTACACACCTTTTATTGTTGTGTCAGCTGTTACCAGAATACTGCAGCAGCTCGGAAGCAATGTGAGAATGAAGCATGATAGCATAAGGAATTCAAAGCATTTCATCTCTTCTTCTTCCAGTAACTGCACCTGCGTCAGTACACGTACAAGCTGGTCAGTCAGTTTCATTTGCTTGCTTTCATTTACCTTGATGATAGTTGATTGTGTATAACTATGGTTTACATGGTTCAGTTGGGAAGTTTAGATTGCAATATTGAGTACTAGTCTAGTGTACATGTCTTCATGAAAACTCAGTATGCAATCCTCCAACATAAACTTGATACTGATTGTTATGTTTATAAGATACTAGTGGTTTGCTTATAATACTCTTATCGAGCTTTCAATTTGGAGTAGCTACATAATTATAGCTGTAGCTAGGTGCATGGGTGTTGTGTTGAATCATGCAGATTAAGAATTCTATGGAACATTCTAGTTACGCTCGTGGTATATTATACACATCAAGTCCAGCTGACCTCCATAATACACCGGAGCTACTCCAGGCAGAGGTCACCACACCTGCATTAATTCAGAGCAGCATAACAGAATCAGAAGCGATATCAGATACAGAGCCTCCATACTTGCCATAGATGTATCACGTGCACAAATAAAACTGAAGTACTTAGTACTTAGGAGTAACTCCTTGCTAGTGCGGTTATACTAATCAACTACGGTGACGACCTTTTCCATAACGGGCCTTTGGGTTGTATTAATTAACGCGCACTCACTGTAGTATAGTAAACAACACGTGTGTGTGCAAAACCACTAATTATCGTCTACCTAACTCCTTGTCAGTAGTGCAAAATTATTGGTAGCTCTAGAAATGATGACCATTACCCATCATAATACTAGTACTACCGCACTTGAACTGCAAGTCAATAATATTTATTATTGCAAAGCCTATGCATGATATGAATTGTACATTATTGCTCCATATGCTACATTTTCTTTCAACTTGAGACCTTGTTCCTGGTGCTCCATAGCACTAGGTGGTGCATTCATATCCTCATGCAGATGCTCTGTAGGCTTTGCTGTTCCATATGCCACATTTTCTGTCAACTCCAGCCCTTGTTCCCAGGTGGTGTTCCACAGCGCTAGGTAGTGCTTCATGATGCAGAGGGTCTGTAGGCTTTGCTGTTCCATATGCCACATTTTCTGTCAACTTCAGCCCTTGTTCCTGGTGTTCCACAGCACTATATAGTAGATAGTGCTTCATGATGCAAAGGGTCTGTAGGCATTGCTGTTTCTTATGCCACATTTTCTTTCAACTCCAACTCTTGTTCCAGGTGGTATTCCACAGCACTAGGTAGTGCTTCATGATGCAAAGGGTCTGTAGGCATTGCTGTTCCATATCAGCAGGGGCGTACATGTAACTACCATAGAGGCAACGGAGGCAAGTGCCTCCTCGCTTTTCTGCCTGACGATCATTACCTATAATTATAGCGATCCTTACCGTACCGTGATCCTTACAGTATTTATGCGTTAACACGTGCTGAAAGGAGCCAGTGTACGTGTGTGACAAGTTGACAGCTGTTTGGCCTAGATTCTGAGTTGTGATGGCAGCAAAGAGGAGTGGGAGTCGCCCTATCACCAGCTATTTTCGGAAGTTGCACAAGAATGGTAAATAATTGTACTTGGACATGGCAAATTTTAAAGTATTGAAACTAAAATTAATGTGCCAGAAAGTGCGTCAGAATCTTTCTCAGAGGGTCTAAAATTAAAAATTTTTCTGGGGGGGCATGCCCCCAGACCCCCCTAGCTTGCTGTGGCCTTCAGCCACAGTTAAAGTACAGCAGTGCCTCCTGTCTCCAAAAAGCCTAGTTACGCCCCTGATATGCCACATTTTCTTTCAACTCCAGCCCTTGTTCCAGGTGGTGTTCCACAGCACTAGGTAGTGCTTCATGATGCAGAGGGTCTGTAGCTCGGTCTATAGGCTTTGCTGTTCCATATGCTGCATTTTCTTTCAACTCGAGACCTTGTTCGTGGTGTTCCACAGCACTAGCTTGGGGCAATACATTCAAGATCACATCCTCATACAGAGGCATAGGCTGATTTGATGAAGATGACTCTTTGCGTCTTCGTCTCCGCATAAAGTAGTAACCACAAGCTACTCCAGTAGCTAAAGTCAAAATGGATATCACAAGAAATGCCACTACTGAGGATGATACTGCTGCTGTTAGTATTTCATATGAGGTCCTTGATTCTAGATCTTGTGTGTTATTACGATTTAAACCTACAAAAAATTAATGACATTGCCATAGCCAGATCAACGTACTCTTTACATGCATGTACATGTACATGTGAATCTGAACTCTACTGTACTTAGCATAGCATAATACCTTTGCATTCCACTTCCCTTGGGTCTGGTTCCCATTCTCCATTCCCCATACACGTCGTGGTATTAGGTCAACATGTTGAGGAGGACAATCAAAGGAAAGAACAGCTCCCTCCAATGATGGGTCCATATAACCCTCGATGATCACTGAGTCGTTATCTATGGAAGCCGAGAAGGGCAATTTCCTTCGATTCCGCAACCCGCAACCCGCATCCCGCACCTTGCGGGATGCGGGATGCGGGATGCGGAGCTCCGCATCCCGCATCCCGCATTCCGCATCCCGCAAAGTTAACTTTTATATAATACTCTGTGAGTGTCCAGCTATAACGTATGGCGGATAGCTATAGCTGGTTAAATTTATCGATGAGAGCTACGGTTTTGTGCTGGAGCTATAAATGCTATAAAAGCTATAAAAGTTCCTTGCGGGATGCGGGATGCGGGATGCGGAGCTCCGCATCCCGCATCCCGCATCCCGCAAAGTTAACTTTTATATAATACTCTGTGAGTGTCCAGCTATAACGTATGATGGATAGCTATAGCTGTTTAAATTTATCGATGTAAGCTACGGTTTTGTGCTGGAGCTACGAAGGTCCATTAATAATATTAGTGGCGATTAATGCCTCTATAGCATTAAGTATTGTCACGATACAGGACGGCCATTCAAAGGGGCGTGGCTAAAAGATCGTGAAGGAGTCGCCGAGAGAGTGACTACTCAAAGCATCCACTTTAAATACCCACCAGCTGAGCCAAACCGTCCATGCATGTAACATAAACACACAACCCAGCGTCTCCACTGTGCCAACAAACAATTATCTCCCAGACACTATGCATGCATGCATACACAGAAACGATGAGAGAATATTTTCCTTCTAATTCACTGCGTTCAAACGACAGAAAATATATCTCTCATCTAATCCCACTACATGCATGGCACCCCATGCAACCACTCACCAACATTTTCACAATCAATTGTATTTGGGTATCGGGCGACAGAGACACAAAGAAAGTGGCTTGGTCATAGGCTTTCAGTGACTCTTTCACATAATAATCTTTGGCATTGTTACTGTGCCACCTGCCATGCTGTTTGAACATCCGGTCAGGCACTTCTGCATTTAATTTGCAGCTGCAGAGGCTCCTCCAGAGCGTAGGCTGTGCAGGCCAAATCTTTTGGGACCTAAGCCTATTGCAGACAGCTTTTCGAGGACCAATTCCCTCATTCTGGTGTAGCTGACACCAGCTGACTCCCTTAGCTTTTGGTCATTTTTTGTATTCACTATTGCTCTGAATAGGTATTTCCCACAAGTACCAGTAGCTATAACAATAGCCATGCGCATATAGCATTCCAACATAGTGACTGGGCATAATGGTGAATTAGTACGCGCAATCACTACCCAGGCACAATCTCCGAGTTGGTCAGTCTTGCTAGACTCGATAAATATCTCAATATGCTCTTTACACACGACGATATCCAATTCACAGTTTAGCTAATTCATCGTATCGAAAAAATCCTGCAAAACCAAGCAGACAGGCACATAAAGTGCAAATGTGCGAACGTCAGCCTGACAACGATGCATCCTGCTGGCCAAATTTGGACACCAGTGTTGACAGAATCTCAGGCGTAATAGGCTCTTTCTTTACCATAGGACATGCCAACTTTCTTTTAATACCAGCCAGGACCTGAATAACCAATGGGTGGGACATGGTATCCTCCACTTGCTTCAATCTGGTTTACCCATGACAAAGCATTCACGGCTTCCTCCCGCTGAAAATACATCTGAACGTGAATATGATTTGCATATAATAAGGAATACATGAATGAGCAACTCATGTGTACGAGGGCAAATACAACAACCCATATTAAGTTCCACATAGGAACACCTATACTGGACTCACAAGTCCATATTCCTCATAGGAACACACATCAGGACTCACAAGTCCACATTCCACATAGGAACACCTATACTGGACTCACAAGTCCATATTCCTCATAGGAACACACATCAGGACTCACAAGTCCACATTCCACATAGGAACACCTATACTGGACTCACAAGTCCATATTCCTCATAGGAACACACATCAGGACTCAAAAGTCCACATTCCTCATAGGAACACCTATACTGGACTCACAAGTCCATATTCCTCATAGGAACACACATCAGGACTCACAAGTCCACATTCCACATAGGAACACCTATACTGGACTCACAAGTCCATATTCCTCATAGGAACAAACATCAGGACTCAAAAGTCCACATTCCTCATAGGAAAACACATATAGGACCCAGACATCCACATTCCTCATAGGAACAACAGACAGGACTCACAAGTCCCCATTCCACATATATACATACAGGAACACAAGTCCACAATCTACATAGGGACACATGCACGTTATGTGTAGGACCCATAAATCCACACTATGCCTACGTAGGGACATGCATGTAGGTAGGACCCACAAGTCCACTTTCCATGCATAGGAACACCCAATCCAGATCCACAAGTCCTATTCCACATACACAGGACCCACAAGTCCACCTTCCACAGAGAAACACTCAACAGACCAAAGTCCATGCAACTATCATTAGTCCATTGCTACATAAACATATAATATATTCATAGTGGCCAGAATAGGGCACATTTATTACAATAGCCAGTGGCATTATATAGACAAAAGCCAGCATTGAACGATCTAACAGATACAGCAAAATCAAAGTAACAAGCTAGCACCAATGAGTCAACAGCTAGTGAGTCTCCAATGTTGCTACCACTTTGGCCAGGTAGTAATATGCCATCAAATACTGGGGACGATTGCCAGGCATGAAAAAATGGAGCCAAATGATGCCCATCAGTACAGAGGAGAGGCCAGAATGCTGCCGACTTCCAAAGGGGCACAACTAAAGCTCCCCTAGCTTTGCATGCAATAAAACATGCCCAAGTAGCTAGATATTATAAAGGAGGCACCAGCTAACAATTAAGTTTCAATTACTGTGAAAGTGTCCACAGCCTCAGCATTAGGCACACAAAATTTGGTATGAAAACGCAGTAGCTGGCAATTATAATCCGAAGCAAAACAATCAACAGTGAAAGGACCCCAAGCTTTGCTCAAACACTGAAAAAAATTATTGGATTAACTTTCCAATCATCAAAATCTCTAAGCGTGCTGATATAATCAGCAACCTCATTTTCAGAACCCAGTTCATCACTAGCTTAATGGAGTGCTGAAAACATGTCTCCCCTGAGTGCAAGTAGCCTGGTCAACTGACCGCTGGCTGTGAGACACCTCTGGTCCTAGCTCAACCACATATCCACCGCCCCAGGCTCTAGCCATGTATATAGCTGCAAGTAGCCTGGTCAACTGACCACTGGCCGTGAGACACCTCTGGTGCTAGCTCAAGCACATATCCACCACAACCTGTGCCGCTAGCATCAGAATAAACAACCCTAGTTACACTAGGAGAGAACCGAATAGCACACCCATTAAGCTGAACAATGCATGTTATGCTGCCAAAAATTAAGCTCATCCCGGGCTTCAATAGAGAGAGCAAGCCTATCTGACCAAAAAATCCGCTGATTAATGATCCCATATAAAGTTCCCTAGTCCGTAGGTGAACTATTGGTCCAATAGCCAGACTCATTGAAATGATTGACCCACAATACTTGCTAAGATACAGGCAGTAATTGCATGCAACATATAATCAATTTTGAGTTGAGGACACTAAAACAGCCCTCTCTTAAATCTAAGGTAAATCCAAGCCAATCAATAACCTGGACTGGACTGAGCTGTGACTTCATGATATTTAGCAGCCCTATCAAGATCTGATACCACAGTGTCTTAAATTTGGCAGCAATAGAGGCAAGTGAGACAGAAAAAATACAATGTCCAAACACTACTAACCAACGCACAGACAAAATCCACTCAAACTTAAGATCAATAAAACAGTACATTGCAGTACCAGTGAATAAATAAAATTTACTAAGTGAATTTTACAGTGACATGAATATAGGTAGGGGTGGGCCATGTACATAAGCTTTGACTTGTAGAAGCAATACTATGCAAGTGATTGCATGTTGTTTTAGGGCAGGTGGCCAGCCTAACCCAAGGTAAAAAACCTCACCACACAAAACCCTTTTTAGGGACAAAATTGTGGTGAGGAAAAACCCTGACTGTGCTCAACACAACACCCCGAGTTTGTGATCAATTTCAGTTCCAGTGTATGGGTTTCTGCTTGTTATCTTCAGTTGCCAGTCTAGCTCCAGCCAGTCCAGACTCTCATTGCATCCCACACACACGATCCCGATATCGTTGGTTCACGGTGCCCATCAGACTGAGATACCTTACGCTCACAAACAATCGGGAATAATACATTTGCACAAAACAGCAATTGACATACCTGGCAGCATCCATCCATATAATATGGTAAAGATTAACTGAACTTGCCAGTTGTTGCCGAGAGTGCCCCACTGTCAGCGCCAATCGCTTTAAATCCTGCACAGCCTACAGCATTCTAACCAATCAGAACCATCCGCATGCAAGGCATGCGCAATGTGACAACAATTAACATTCCACAATCAACAGCCTGTAACCAATGCATATTAGCTCATGCAACCAATGAGAGAATATTTTCCGTCTAATTCATATTGTTCAAACGACATAAAATATATGTCCTTTCTAATTAAGACCAAATCTCAGTATTTTTAAGTTCCAGGGTACGAGCAAGAGGACATCCGTAGCTATTGTTTATTATCACAGTCTAGTAGTCTTGGTTGCCACCTATAGTGACCCATTTTAGCAATGCTACTCAGTCTTGTAACTGCATGATCATAAATTTGATCAATAATTCATAATACCTCTCAATGATTATATTATTTATTATTTAAACATTGGATGTTCTAAATTTACAGCTTCTGTTTGTTTAATGGCATTGTACACTTCTACACAAATAGAATAACCAATGTTATTTAACATGCCAGTAACAGCTGTGTTGAATTGGCTGATGTACCTAAGTTTGCATACTTCAAATTAACTTTTAGATCAAGTTTACGAAACATTAATGTTAGTTCTCCACAAAGAATCTTTGTTTCTACTGTTAAGATAGTTGTCTGCCAGCAGCATGCAAAGGGTGCCTACAGTATTTATCATGATGTGCATTAAAAAGGAGGAAGTGTTTACTAGGAGCCATGTTATTGAGGCTTTCACTGTCTCTCATCGAACAGTTAAGTAGTCTGTTGTCCTCAGAGAATCTTTGTTTCTTATGTATACAGAAAGCAACTTAATTAGAGCAATATCACTTCTGAATCATATCTTAATAGTGCTAACCCCTCGATCTATTGCACATGAGCTGGCTTGGGTCAGGTTCCCGTTCTCCATTCCCTGCACAGGTTGCTGAACTGGGTCCAGTGAGTACCAGTCCAGGAGGACAACTGAAGGTGACAGTACTTCCCTCTGTTGGCACCTCATTACTCTCGATAACGATTATTGAAGTACAATTAGTAATTGTACACACCACACTCAGATTGTACTCATTGTTATAAACAACTGTCAGCTGGCTATTCACATTTCCAGTAGACACAATGGGCGCCGGTGGTATTATCTCGATATCGTACATTGCCCCAGCCTGTTGAGTCCATGCCACAGTCACTGTGACATTATCAGATGAATAGTCTTCAGAAATAACTTGCAATCTTGGGATGTATTGATCTATTGTGTCATACCTATGACGTAAATCAAAGGCGCCGCTCGAACTTTAAATCGGATAAAGTGCGCGCGTCGCCCACGTACTGAACTTTAACCCACCCACACACTAAATAGCGCATAGCGCATTGCGCAAAGCTAACTACATTCGATTGACGTCAGAGTTACCAAGGTAGCACCATGGCAATACCACAAATTAGCGTTTGACGTCATGGTTGTTATGGGAAAACCACGCGTTGCTATGGTTTGTGGTATGACACAAAATACTTATATACCGGATGCTCGGGATGTATCCGGTTTAAAGCACTCGGCCCTCGGGCCTCGCGCTTTAAGCCGGATACATCCCTCGCACCCGGTATATAACTAATACATGAACACGATGACATAATATTAATTTAAGATGGTAAGTAATTAAGTGGCTAGTGAACTTGCGTACTGATATCAATTATGAGAATAGTAGTTGATTCAGAAGATGGTGTAATTGAACCTGTTGGGTCCATACAGTTCACTACTGTTCCATTCAAACCAATGCTAACTGAATCAAAGGACAACGAAGAGACCAGAGGTGAAGCTCCTTGAGCAGAAATTCTTCTTAAAGTGAATGTGGTGGAATTCACTGTAATTGGTGGTGGTTATGGAGAGGGAGCACTAGCAGTAATAAACATGGTATGGTCCTCATCCCTGCCTTCTTCGTTGACCAGTGTCAGGCTCCATTGCAGGAATTCTACAGAGGCTGTACATGTCAGCTGAAGTGGATCCCCAACACTACACACTGGAGCCACAGGGAATAGTGTCAACTGACCTGCAAGAAAATAATTATAAGTTAAGGTACCATTAAATTGCGTGGGCGTGAGGTGGGGGATATGACACCTAAACCACATCAAAGTCATTAGTGAGGTGCATGTTGTGTAACCACGCCCTTTTAATTGCACAGGTCTCAGGGGTGTGGCTGCTAGAGCCGGAAGTGTTCATTTAATATCCTCCATGGACCGGAAGCCGAGCCGGAAGCGAGGGGCCAGGCCACGCCCAAAACAGCCCCACCCTGTTCCCCAAGGACCACCATTCTCAATCAAGTGCCTACTAACCACCGGATGTCCACCGGAAGCCCACAATCAATCCCAATTAAAACACACAGCTTCCTCAAGGCCAAAACACACACAAACACTTGGAGGCCGTTCTGCCACACCGCCCACGCAAGAGCTCACCTCATTTCCTGTGTGGGCGGAGTAACAACACGTCATCGCAACCACATCCGCTTCAAACCATCGTCAGCTTCCGTCCAGCCGTACAGGCCCCTCGATCGCACCGCCGTACAGTGCCTCATTAACAGACATGGCCTCACCTTTGACCTCCTGCCACGCCCCCAAAGCCTCCTCGCGGGGTTCAAAGGTCACCACCGCTTCCGGGACACGCCCACCTATCGCCGAGGCCAAGTCCCAGCCGCCGATGTCCAAGCACTGGCCCGTGAAGCCACGCCCAATCGGAAGCAATAAAACCTGCATTAACGCACACGCACACACTCCACACAGTGCCAGGAACACGCCCACACGCTTAATTAGGCCTAATAAGCTTTTTTTTTTTTTTTTTTTTTTTTTTTTTTGTCGTTGCGGTTAATAGTTAAGAAAGAATGCTTTGATCTTGCTTTGATGTGGGCAATTACCGGCCTTTTCTTCAGGGGCCACTTCCGGTCGCTAATTACACGCGCATAATCATCCCTGGCCGATTCTGGACACGCCCACCTTCGACCAAAAGCACTCGTATGGCCTCTTCGGCCACGCCCCTTCACGATTCGCTAATTGAATTAGCCATTCCTGACGCTCACGCCCACGCAATTAAATGGTACCTTAATAAAAGTGACTGAACCACTGTAGAACATTATGTTAGCACAAAATTCTCACTTAGTGCTCCTAATTCACACCAGCAAATAATCAAAATTCTATAAGTCATCCATGATGATAGAGTGAAGTGAATTACTATTGACGCCAGGACTTGCTGCACGGAATGAATTTTCTCTACCATCTCGATCGTATTTATCAACTCCACGATCTCTGCTCTCTAGCTTTACGGAAGAGATTAGCACCATTACACTTGATTGCACAGGACTTGCGCGGCGCGGCGCTCATGCTCCGCCCCCTCCCTTGACGCATCAATGGACGCGAGAAGATGGCACGTTGCTTTCTGTACAAGTCCACTTCATTCAACGTCTACTGGACTTTATTCAGCTTTATATTCATTGAAAGAAATGTAGCAGGTATTAAATCAGTGATCTTTAGATTTAATGTATCGTAACATGAAGTGCAAATTCATTGCTAGCTGTGGTCATAATGGTTCATATCGTGGTAATTGAGAATCAATATTACTGTACAGGTCAGTTGGCATTAACTCCTATGAGTGTGGCTCCAGTGTGTCATGTTGGGGATTCACTTGAGGTAACATGTACTGCTGCGCTAGCTGGATCTGTGCAGATCATAAGATGGAGTATCTTCCGTGTCATAAATGATCAGGGCACACTCTCTGAGATTACCAACTCTGTGCTCATAGATAATAGCGATTTTAATCAGAGGAAGAGCAAAGAAGTGGCTTCCACTACATTCACTTACGCAAGAATTTCTGATCAAGGAGCTTCACCTCTGGTCTCTACATTATCTATTGACTCAGTTAGCATTGGTTTAAATGGAACAGTAGTGAACTGTTCAGATGTAGCAGATCCAATGACATCAGCTTCAACTACTGTCGTAATCAAAGATACCAATAAAATTAGTAAGTTAACCTCACTGTATCGGCATGAATTTGAACAAATTTAATCTATAACCTAATAGGCATCAAATACACTCCAATGTTGAGCATTTTAGATCGAAGTTATGACCTTTATAATATCACAGTCACTGTGGAGTGGACTCATCAAGATGGTGTCATGTATTATGACGTCAAAATATCACCTTTGGCACCTACAATTATTAATGGAAGCGCCAGTGAACGATTAATGGCCTTGTTAATGTACAACACTGAATACAACCTCAGTGTTGTAGCTGTTACCCCTTGTGGAAATGCTATCGCTTCTGTTACACTAAATTATGGTGAGACTAAATTTAGCCTAGCAATTATGCAATCTTACCAGTAATCATCACTATATCACATTCATATGTAATACGGATTTATTTTGTACAGCTAACTGTGGTTTTCCAGATCTGCTATTAACAATTGGTAATGATTCTGTGATGAGAAATGAATCAGATTCTAGCTTCAGCTCTGTACCAACCATGAGTGCTGAGTGCTCCGAATCGGTACAAATAGAGGGATGTACCATCACCTTCAGTTGTCCTCCTGGACTGGAACTCACTGGACCTACTTCAGCAATATGTGCAGAGAATGGAGAATGGGAACCTGACCCGAGTGGACTAATGTGTACAGGTTAATGCCTCATCCTTTAATTGTAATACCCCGTATATAATTAATATTATCATGAAATTTTTGATGCTATTTCATGGAGTTGTGCCTTGATCGTACATGAATAATATTGTATTCATGTTATTGGTATACCATTAGGGATAAGATCGCTGGTAGATGGTATATAGAACCAATTCACTCAAGATAACAATCATTTAACAACTCTCCTACGATTATTTGTCAACAGCATTGTTATGCTACTGTAACAGCTAGGGACGTGTACCGATACATGGTTTAGTACACAAACACGTGGAAACTGTTTCAGTATTACGGTTGGGACCCAAATGTGAATAATAATAATATTATTATTATGATAAATATAACAGATATTTGGCTTTCCACGCATACTGCATGTTTAGTATACTGAATAATAATAATAATGATAATTGAAGGGCTCAGAAACAAAATGATCTAACCCAAGATTGAAAACTTACGTGGAATTATCCAAATAGCACAAAAATTGGATAAAAACTGCATATATAATTAGTCTACCAAATTGTCCAAAATTCCAAAATTATCACTGGACCAAAAGTAAGATTTCCTTTATATCGTGCTTACCAAAATACGAGCTTTCCGACACATGTTTGGTAGAGGATAGGGCAGAGTTTTTGTAAAATAAATGAAAAGTGTAGAAAAGTTTGCCTAGCTATCCTACATATTTCCTACATGCATGAAATCTGAGTTTTTATCTAGTGTATGAACTTTAGCTTCTTCTGAAACACATTATATAATGGTATTTCAAGACTAGGGGGTCTAACTCAAGATTTGTGGGTTAGATCACTATACTTCTCAACCCTTCATTGTACATCTTTCTGTATTAACTTTATCAACCCGCAGGTGTTAATTCCAGTGCAGCTGATCTTAGCCGAATGATTGGAATCGTTGTACCTCTGGTACTAGTTCTCATTATCATTGCCATAGTGATAGCTGTATTACTGCGCAAGAAAGGTTAGTGACTAAAAAAATAATTCGTAATCCATAATCCAATTTGAGTATTATTCGCTAATTAAAAATAGATCACTATTTTTAAGTTTTAGAGTTTATTTTACTTAATTTGTACACACATGCAGGGTGTAGCATGATAAACCCACGCACAAAGTAAGTAAATCTTGGCACGTTGTGTACACTACCACATTGATTTTATCTGCTTGTTGCAGGAGTGGAAAAGATTTAAAACTCACCGCCAAGTATCTGGATAAGGTATTGTAACCATTAAACTCTGTACATGTACCTACATATACCATAGTATTCTCAGCGGGAGTCGGCTCGGTGGAGCGGGATGGCTCCTTTCTTCAGTGGAGGGTGAGAAAGAGCACGCTTGATCACTACACCGGGAAATTAAATGCTCATACATGCATGTACTACTGGGTAATTATAAGCGCCCCCCTACCACGTTCAAGGGGTATAGTACGCATAAGTGCCCAAAAGTGCTAAAATTAATCGTTAGTTGAATCGAGGTTAAGCACCCGTACATGGATGCTTATACACAGGCCATTACACTAGCTGTTACAATAGAGTCAACTGATTGTTGACGTAACAGTTACTGAAAGTAGTTGTCACAATAGTCAATTGTCCATAATTGTTACAGCTGGACTCAAGGGAATATTATTATGTTGTGTATGTGTATAGCAAAGTAATAGTTAATATTATGCTAAAGTTAGATTTATTCCCAAATACCTATTGAAAGGAAGGTGCATGTGGTTTAGATATGCAATTCGTATAAGACAGCTAAGCTCCAAGTGACAAAAATCCTTTTAAAGCAGCTAGTCATCTTTCTATTGTAGCTATACTGATTGTTGGCCCAAATTAAAGATGACCATTATACTATATAGTTAATGTAACAGTGTGTCCAAGTATACGGATTTGTCAGCGTTTTTACTGAATTCCGACCATAAAATACGTACTAAAAACGGGGGGAATTTAGTACATACATCATATGGAGCTCTTTGTGAGATACTGAAAAAACACAGAAAATGTATGCAAAACACTGAAAAATAGGAATAATAATAATATTATTATTATGAAAGATAAGAGAACAGCTTGGAGGAACAGATGTACATGTATACAGATTTCACTTAATTTCAGGGACATCCCCATCAGCCGGAAGGCCGACTGGTATATGCGGATCTTGAGCACGATAATGCTACCGAGATACATACGAAAAAGAAGCCAACAGCAGCTGACACTGCTAATCCAAAACAAGATGTGGAATACTCTTTGATTGACTATAATTTGAACATCTGCTACGAAGATACACAACTGGAGGGGCAACAAAAACGAGGTATGTACACCATAATAACTATAGTTATAGTTGCAAGATCTGTAATGCATGTACTCTTACTCTGTAATTGGTACTCCTGCTTTAGCCTAGGGCAATTATTAATGCTCGTGCAATTAGGGCAGGAACAGTACTCTTATGTGTATTCATACAGCCAGATAGCACTCATTATCACTCGTGCTATTACTAACCATACTCATACAAGTAAGAGTACTCATTACTGCCCTAATTGTACACACACATAATAATGTATATACACCATAATTGATAGTTGCAAGACCTTAACCCCAGGTGCATGGTCGAATGCCCCCCCAGTGAACTATCTTAACTGTTGGCCCATGACCCCCTCTCATTGTTGATCTACCCTTTAATTATTATAATAATATTACTATAATCACCCACACCCCACTGGTAGTCGGTAATTGCCTAAAAAACCCTGACTGCTAGGGGATCACTATTATTACGCCTAGCCAATATGTATTGATGTATAGTTACTCCGAGTTCAAACATCTGTGCCATAATATTATTATTATGATATATCATTAAACAAGAAGTATGAAAGATGCATGCTTGCTGTAAATAGCAGTCATGATATTGTTGTGAAGTATTGAATAATAAATATAGCTTTTACTATCACATATAGTGCTAGGATACTCATGTAACTGATGAAGCAATTATCGACAACTAAAACATGATAATAATATAATACCATAGACACTAAGTGATTACAGTCGCAGTACATTACTCGCATAGGTAAGAGTATGGATTACAGCTATATATTATTGTACTCTCACTCTGTAATTGGTACTCCCGCTTTAGCCTAATGCAATTAATTATTAATCCTCGTGTAATTAGGGCAGGAACAGTACTCTTTCATGTACTCGTATAGCCAAATAGCACTCACTGTCGCTCATGCTATTACTGACCAAAGAGTACTGATTACTGGCCTAATTGTACTCTGAAGTGTGATTAATTATCATCATGACATCGTGTGAGCACACACACTAATAGCTATCTGACAGTATGAGATGCATGGTCGAGTGCACCCCAATTACTGTCTGATAACTATAATTTTGTTGGTAGTTCGATCACCTCTGTTCATCATTGGCCTACTTTATGATGATCCAACCCCTTCCCATACCCGCAAATTATAAAAACTTTGGTTGCTAGGCAACTATCAACAAATACACACATACACACATACACATACATGTGTATATATTGTGTACACACACATAACAATGATAACATACACATACATGCATACATGCATACACGTACATATACACACACATAGACAATAGTCTTGATGTCACTCTGAACAGGCTGGTGGTTCTACTGCGGGATAAAGTCGGCCCAAAATGGCGAGAGTTCGGAGAGGCCACTGACATCGATGAAGTGGTACTGGACAGCATCGCTAAGACCTGTTTCCCAGAGAATTGTATTGTTGAAGTGCTCGACTACTGGCTGAAATACTCTGACGAAAAGATCACCTGGAGAGAGGTGGCGTATGTGCTGAAGTCCATCAACTTTCATGAGTTAGCACTGGACGTCGTCCAGATCTACAAAACAGGTAGAACTTCCATGCTAGCTAGTCATGTGCCCTACAATACTTATTGAGAGAGGGCTGGTGCATCATAATATTATTATTATGGTCTTATCTCCAAGCTCTCCGATCTTGTCAGCATTGCACAAGATATTAATTTAAGGCCTGCATGCGGATGATTCTAGGAGCATCAGTCATGATCGTGAAGCGAGACGTTAAAGGGAGCCCTAGACACATCATTATGCAGATACACAGCCACGTTGGAGTAAAAGTTGTTAACTTACATACTTGTGGCTAGCCTGAGTTGCTAGTCTAAGATAATGATTACATGGACCATATGGTATGCTATATAGGTCATCCTCATCCCCAGCCCATTCCCACCCATTGGTCCCAGTCCCAGTCCCAGGATCCATCCATTCAATTCCCAGCTTTCAGTATCATGCAGTATATTATAATAATACAAAGCTGGGAATGGACATGTAGACAAGGATGTTGATAAAAATAATAATGAAGATGGCAGATTCTAGCATTTTGCATTGTTGATAAATTTTATTCATGACCACATACATGAAGGTAAATTTCCTGAAGCTGACACTCGTGAAAAGCTAGAGACACCCTCCGACAATAAGCAGCCAAAAGTGAAGAAGCAAGATAAGGCAACAGTTGATCCTAAAATAGGACCTGGTCCAGTGGTAAAGGACTCTAATAAACAACCAATAGTTCCTGTGAAAAAGCAAGATACGGCACCCGGTCCCAGACCAATGGACCCTCAAACAGGACAAGGGGCTGATAGCATCAAACATCAAAAATTACTTAAAACTCCACTTCCATTACCATCGAAGAAATAAGTATCATGCATACACGCATTATTTTGTTCTCAGTGTGTACAGTTAACTATTATGTACTGCAGGCATTGTTGCCATGAATCCATGAATTTTTCCTGAACAACTTAATATTCATGTCTAATTTTGTTATCATGACTCATTGACAAGTGTGCAATAGTATTGTATTCATTGACTGACTCAGCACAGTTATTATTATTGGCTTCTAAGAACTTGGATATATAGAGATTATTCATGGTCTCGTACCTTGTGAGGGTTCCTCCCCTCTAACTAGTTACTCTCTTGATATCGATACTGCATTGTATAAATTTTAAATTATTATGGGTGTGGCTCGTTCTCATTGATTCTGACAGCGATGAAGCTTCTTAAAATATTGTCGGTTGACAAATAGATCGTTGATCGGTACTTATTCTACCAGACTTTCATAACGGAAATGCTAGTAAGTTATTGAGTACGCGTTTCATAATAATTATTCGAACTTTGCATGGAGGGATGGCGCGGCCAGGCCTATAGTATAGGCCCTTTCGGAGGCAGAGCGCGGCTGCTCATACTATTCTGCTACATAGATCGGTAGTATGTACACTTTCTACGTAGCTCTCTCTACAAATATCCAGCTTGCATTTTGACCCTATTTTTAATTGACTGCATCTCGTCCATATTAATTTTCATGGGCAAGCCTAGCATGTCCTGGGTCATGTAAACCTGTAGGCATGTGCATGCTGTCAGAATCCCAAGTTTTGCCAACAGTAATTAAAAAAGATCTGCATGCAGCTATTAAAATAAGGAACATATCCGATGGGAGTGTACCGAAGTTAAAGTACAACGAGCAATAACCAGAACAGAATGAGACTATATACAGCAATGATAAAATTTTATCTATTAAAGAATACTTAAAACTACACACTACGTATACAGTACAGCAGTGGCATCTCTAGGTAGTTGTTTAACTGGGTGCAAGTTAGTATCGAAAGTAAGTGGACGCATATAAAGCTACTAATGTACTATAGTATACATGTAATACTACTAATAATGTAATAGCCTAAAAGTACTGTTCCATGTAGACAGTGTTACAGTACACCATGTACCTAACTGGCTGTGACAGTGTAGTGTAACATGCATACTTTGACAGGCCATAGGGTTACAACAAAACTACCGGTACCCATGCGTAGGATGGGTGCAAATGAACCCACATATATATACCCCCCCCCTTCACCTGGCGACATGTACACCACTGCAGCAGTGCAGTATCTGTACTATAAATCACTGATAAGTGGACAAAACAATTAGTAGATTTAACCAGCTGGGCCCCTCCTCGCCAACCCACAGAGATTATAGTGCTGATTAATAACAATAAAGAGAAGGAGTGAGGGGACGGAAGAATAGAGAGTATAATAATTATTATAATAATATAGTATTGTTGATATTTTTCATTCTTATAGGAGACAAATTTGAAACTGCTACTAGGTACGACAAGTTTTGTAAGATATATACTACCCCGTATCAAAATTCAATGATCTAATGTATAATCACTTAAATCATCATTAAATTTTTTAATCTTCAAAATTTTCTTGCACATAATAATTACACAATAATATCATGCTGCAGTGTTTCTCCTGGCTACTGGAGCTGCATCACAGGATCTAACCAGCACCCTCCATTCAACACTCTATGGCGTTCCAGTCGCCTACACTGATGAGATGGTTGTGTTCACATGCACAGTAAGGGGCTCTAACAGCATGGCCTGGACTAGTGAGGAATATATTGGAACAGGTGGCCAGCGGTTGGAATTTTCAGCAGCCGAATCTCCTGGAACAAGATTGCCTGCAGTTGGAAACAGCCAAACTGTGGCTGTACTCGTCAGTGCCAGAATTGACGAAATAATCGTGTCTGAGTTGCGCATCAGAATCAGGCCAAATTATCCAAGTGCATCAGTTTGGTGTCATAATATCAATGCTGGTACAACAAGCTCCACTGAATTTCTTCTGGCCGGTATACTATTATATGATCACGTGACACATAATAATTATGTTGATTTTTCTCTTCTTATCTATAGATGCAACTTCAATTGATTGTGACAAGCAGTCTTCGTGTTCTGGAGAGACTGTGACTTGTACCTGTACTACAGGGAATTCAACTTCACTCGCTTGGACTAATAATGACGACAGACTAACGTTTGCATCAACTGATGCTCTGGGGACTAGACGCAATATAAGTGGCTCCAGCACATTTGCTATTCTCACAAATAGCTCTAACAGAAATGGTATCACAGTGATCACGAGCAATCTCACTTTTGTTGCTTCTATTTCTATGAGATTTACATGTGAGAACATTGATCGTTCAACCTCAGAATCTGCCATTATTCCAATCTCTGGTAATTATATAAGATGTCATTCTCTTTTTGGCTGGAATAAGTGCATATTAAACTATTATCATACTACTTGCAGATTTCCCCATTGTGACACGTATAGAGAGCTGTGCTAATATTAATACTAGTACTGCTGGTACTAGTCAAGTAACAACGCCTGCAGAAGGTGACAGTAATGGGGGTAAGCTCTAGCATGTGTGGAGTTTGTCAGATTTGGCACTATAAAATATTATCTGTGATTTAAAGATAGAGTGAGATTCCATATGAGGCCAGGGCCGGATTAGCTAGATCGAGGGGAAACTGTAGCATACACAGTACAGTAGCATACCGGGGCATCTGGGAGAATGTGCAATTTATAACATCTGAGAGTGCTTCTACACGGCCAAAATGCACGTGACGTAATCCAGGTTTGCATAAGGCATAAATGAAAGTGCACCACATGCATGAACGTGGTGCATTGGAGAAGATGCAGCACTCGACGTTGAATTTGGTGCTGTCAATGAGCCATTGTGTACCACTTTGTTGACTGGGGTGTGTACCAGGTGTAGACCATAATAGTAATATACACAGGGAGGGGTGGGATTCTGGGGTGCTTCCTTCTGCATTCCCTATACAACAGCTAGTATTCATAGTATTCATATTATTCGGGGCGAGCCTGAGCGAGCCCCGAATACACGAGGGACAGGAAGCGATATTATATGTATATACTAGTGCTGATGAAAATCATCTGTGCGGGGCGAGCCTTCGCGAAAGTCAAAATATCTTTGAAAGCATAAAGGCATGGACCTGGTGTAGTAGCTACCACGGTCAGTCAGTTGCACAAGTAATAGCATAGCTAGGCCTAAAAGCTACCTTGAGAGCGTCAGAAAGCATTATAGATTGCTAGTAGTCCAATAATGTACTATAATAGTGTAGTCTATATACATGCATGCCATGACAATCATGAGGCCTGTAGCCAGGCCCCTGTGGACTACACTCCATGCAGTCATCTTCATGCTCAGAGAAGTAGATCTACATGTACCAGTGATGTTAATTGTGGACCTGAGCCTTCCCAGTGTAGTCCAGCACTCACCTTTTCCAGCTTCATGCCTTTGCCTACACTGGTAAGTCCTGTCGGTACCTGCAGAGCGATTTCGGTGTGGAGTGCGCGCGCATGCGCGTGACGACCATTACCTAACGCGTTCAAAATTTAACTCTGTCCTCACTGAAATGATCACCCCACAAACATACTATATATATACATATAAAACCGTATGTTTGTGGTTTGTGGGGTGATCATTTCAGTGAGGAGAGAGTTAAATTTTGAACGCGTAAGGTAATGGTCGTCATGCGCATGCGCATACGCCTGCACTGCACCATCGATCTGAGAGACAACTCGAGTGTAGGCAAGGCATATTAAAAACTGGAAAGGTGAGTTGAGTGCTGTACCACTCTGGCAAGGCTCAGATCCTCGATTAATATCACTGGTAAACTCCACTTTCCTGAGCATGAAGATGACTGCATGGAGGCTTATCCCCTCAGGGCCTGTTCTACTTGGACTCATGGTCATGGTATGTAGACTACTGAATATAGTATAGGTGATCAACATTATTGGACTATAGCTATTATACTGGCAATCTGTGATACTTTCACGGTCATGGTAGCTTCTCAGGCTTAGCTATTGGGTACCAACCCCATGTGCGCATGCATGCCTGTGTGGCTTTCAAAGAAATCTTGTGACTTTTGCGAAGGCTCGCCCCGCACAGATGATTTTCATCACCACTAGTATTACTATATATAGGTATGCTACATAACTAAGTCTTGTACTATTACTCTTAAACTTCTCCCCATCCAGACACTTGCAATCGTACTGGTCCTATTATTGCTGCTGTCGTTGTCCCTATCATCATGTTCATAGCTATTATTATAGCAATCATTGTGATCATAGTAACTGTTGCTATAGCATACCACAAAAGTAAGCATGCATGATATTATATCGATGTAAGCTAATTAACAGCTGATAATATTATTACTCATAGCCTGTAGTATGTGTGTGCATATTTATGTGTTAATTGGAGTGGGGGTTGATTAAAATTACTTGTGATTACTGCATAATTATAATTTTTTGTCTTCTTCCTTCTTTTGCACAAACAACTGGAATATTATTAATATGATAAAAGTAAGTATACACAACTGTAGTTCAATAATAATAATAACATAATTGTAGTACTCACATAAGATACCAGTTACAAATCCTGTTATTACGGGACTAATTCATTACACTCTGATAGTGAAGTTAGAGACTAGTAATAATTGCTGATGTGCTTAATATTTGTTTGCAGGTAAAGGCACTGAAGAAAATTTTAAGCGCTAAAGTTAAAGAGGTACTAAAATTAATTGTTTGTTACACATACATCATTGCTGATAATAATAAAATATTTATTTGTTTACAGATAAAGATACTGGAAGAAACTAAAGATAAAGAGGTACTAAAATTAATTGTTTGCTACACATACATCATTGCTGATATACTATACTTACTTGTTTACAGATAAAGACACTGAAAGACACTAAAGATAAAGAGGTACTAAACATTAATAATTGTTTGCTACACATAAATCATTGCTGATATACTTATTTATTTACAGATAAAGTTACTGGAAGAAACTAAAGATAAAGAGGTACTAAATATTAATTGTTTGCCATACATCATTGCTGATACACTTATTTGTTTACAGATAAAGATACTGGAAGAAACTAAAGATAAAGAAGTACGTACTAAACATTAATTGTTTGCTACACATGCTGAGATACTTATTTGTTTACAGATAAAGATACTGGAAGAAACTAAAGATAAAGAGGTACTAAACATTAATTGTTTCAACGCATCTGATTGGTTGAAAGTCACATGACCAGAAATGAATTAATAATCATAACAGTCACCTAACATTATAACAATAGCAACTACCAGTTGACGTGAATGATTTGGCTTCCTTTGCTAAGGCAAATTCATGCTTTGATAGAGGTGTATGGTAAGATGTCCCCAAAGCGCCCCCCCCCCCCCCCCCCCCCCCCCGCAATTTTAGCTCAAGTTCCTATGTAGGTAGTTTTGTCTCGTGTATATAAGCCCCACCTCCCTGACTGTAAAATATAAATATTAGAATCTATAAGCCAATGAAAACAGTATACGTAGCTACAGCTATATAGCAAACAAGCTATTTGTGCCATAGTATGCCTTATAATTACTTTGTTGATTTTGCTACGCATACATATATATGATTGCTGGTAATACTTTTTTTATTTGTTGATAGATAAAGAAACTGGAAGAAACTAAAGATAAAGAGGTACTAAACATTAATTATTTGCTACACATACATCATAATGTTGCTGTTATACTATATTATATACTTATTTGTTAGGGACTGGAAGAAACTAAAGATAAAGAGGTACTACTATAGTAATAATTGTTTGCTACAAACACTGATATACTTATTTGTTTACAGATAAAGATACTGGAAGAAACTAAAGATAAAGAGGTACTAAACATTAATTGTTTGCTACACATACATCATTGCTGATAATTATACTATACTTTTTTTATTTGTTTATAGATAAAGAAACTGGAAAAAACTAAAGATAGAGAGGTACTAAACATTAATTGTTTGCTACACATACATCATTACTGATAATTATACTATACTTTTTTTATTTGTTTACAGATAAAGAAACTGGAAAAAACTAAAGATAAAGAGGTACTAAATATTGCTACACATACATCATTGCTGATAATTATACTATATTTTTTTATTTGTTTACAGATGAAGAAACTGGAAGAAACTAAAGATGAAGAGGTACTGAACATAAATTGTTTGCTACATATACAACATTGCTGATAATTATACTATTATTAAATTTGTTTACAGATAAATAAACTGGAAGAAATTAAAGATGAAGAGGTACTAAAACTAATTGCTTGCTACACATAATTTTAGGGGCTACCGTATTCCTTCTAAAAATTCGGCATGAAAATAATAATATTGCTTTAGCTTCGCTGAATTGTTAGAGGTTAATTTCTGTCTGCGTGCGCATTCTATTCCCTTTTATAGCATATACACGTGACGACCTTTGCCGAAAATTAGAGACTATTTTCAATCATTCGGTAAAGGGTGCCGAATAATTAGAAGGGCCGTATATAGTACATATTAGGTGTCCTCATGATAATTATCTCATGCACATGCATGCACAAGAGCTATATAGAGGAATCAGTTTGTCCGTCTGTCGTTATCAGCACAATAATCGCCAGATCTCGAGTTCTAGGTTTCTCTGCGTGCTTCAAATTGGCTCTTCTGATATTGAACAGGCATAGTATTATACACAGTGAGCCATGCTATATGCATGCATGTAGCGGTGAGGGTTCTGCACTCCAGTGCATTCACTGCTATTAAAAAATGCAGAACTAAGCTAAACGTATTTTTATTATCATCACAGTTAGTATAGGAAAGATTTTAATAAATAATTATTGATGCATATCCATCAAGTGACAACACCAAAATAGAATGATATTATGTAGTTATCATAGCCACATTATGATAAATGAAAAGGCATACGAAATGGTATATGTTTTCATAATGTGCCATGCTGCTATTCAAGACTTAGTAACTTTTCGAGCTGATTATAATAATTAGAGCTCATAGAGCACATACCCCGCGTGCCATGGCAATATCGTCCATGGCCATGCCTCTTGTTAGAGACCTCTATTCTTTGAAGTTTAATCTCTTGCTATATACTCATGAACTTTTTCGTTCCCTTCTGAGATCCATGATCACAAATGACATTAATTTTGCGCTATAAGTATGCTGTAGAGCAGATTGAACATGCACAGTAGACTCCCTAGATTAGCTCGAGTATATTATATATATATGCGCAATAGATTTCATGTGGTACTACTACCCTAGTAGGTGGGCGTGTCTGATATATATACTCGCACGATTTGTAGCTTCTCTGGATCTCTTGCTACTCATGAACTTTGTCGTTCCCTTCTGAGGTCCACGATCACAAATTTTGAGCTGGAAGTATGCTGTAGGGCCGTTCGAGCATGCGTAGTAGACTCCCTGGAAATAGAGAGCAGCTCGAGCATGCGCAATAGACTTTAGGAAGTACTAGGTGGGCGTGTCCGAAGTAGGCGTGTCCGACATCCTTGCACGATTTGTAGCTTCCCTGGGTATTGCCTAGTGTTAAGAATGAGACAGAAGGTGTTTTTTCGCTGTCTTACATCATTTTATCCCATTTATTGATCCTACTTTTGCCTAAATGTTGAGATTTGCCGATTTTTGTGCGGACAGACAACAGACAACAGACAACAGACAACAGACGACAGACAAACCGATTGCTTTACCCCCTGCTACGCATGCGCGCACGCGGGGTAATTATATGAAAATTGGCTATAATATAATTATGATCTCTGTAAACTACCCTTAGATAAGCCGGCTGAGAGGACAGAATCGCCAGTTAAGAGCTAAAAAATATGAATCCACACCACCAATAATATTAGTAAGTGACTATAGTCCCATTACATTTCCATAATTGAATGGTTAAAAATTAATTGAATTTCCTTTGTACCACCTCTATGGGTGAAACCAGTAGCGTGAGACAATCCCATGCTAATATCCCATGCTAATCATATAATTATTATATCCTTATTCTATCTATCTAGGATGTCGCTGTGTAAAACAATAAAGATAATAGTTTATGTAATAATTTTTAATTTAGTCCCTTGTTACAAGTTTGTGTTTTATAATAATCTATACCAACTAGTGTATGATAATTTTTTTAGTCAATGTGACTCTTGTTTACAGCTGCTGTGATTTTGTTGTGCTAATGTGTTTTGAAATAACAACTTCTTGAATTGTGTACGTATGCAAGTTATTATTGATCGTTTCACCCACTAAACAAAATCAAACGCAAGTTTCTACCAAATAAAACTCATAGAGTCAGTGTCACAACTAGATAGCTATAATATTATTATTATTATAATGACTGCTAAGCTTGCAAGTCCTGATGTACAGTTATTAATTGCCATTATAGTGGTTTTCGGCTATAAAGAACATGTAACAGGTGATTCAGTAAATGATATTATAATAATAATTCATATTAATTAGCTGACTACGGGTATTACAGGTCAGTTGACACTATCTCCAATGTCGGTGGCTCCAGTGTGTCATGTTGAGGATTCACTTCAGCTGACATGTACAGCTTCAGATTCTGTAGAATTCATAAGATGGAGCATTCTCCAGGCTAATGAGCATGGCACGCTTACAGAGATTGCTACTACTGTGCAAATCAACTCTAGGGATGCAAATCAAATGAGGCAAATCGAAGTAACTTCAGCTACCTTCACTTTCATGAGAACCTCTGCTCAAGGAGCTTCACCTCTGGTCTCTACGTTATCTATCGACTCAGTTAACATTGATTTAAATGAAACGGTGGTAAGATGTACAGATCTAACAACCCATAGTTCAGCTTCAACAAGCATCCAAATTATCAACAGTGAGCTAGTGCTAATTTATTTATAATATTATTATTATCGACTGTCAGCTGTTACACAATGTCATGCATATTATAATTTTTAGACCTGCTCAGATATGCTCCAATGTTGAACATTTCAGATGAAAATTATGAGGCTAATAATATCACGGTCACTGTGGAGTGGGCTCAATTGCTGGATGCCTCATACATTGTTGAAGTATCACCATTGGTACCGATTGTTAACGGTCATCGGCTGACAATTCCGTACAACACTGAATACAATTTTAGTGTGATAGCGGTCACCCCTTGTGGAAATGCTATCTCTTTCATCAGACTGAAATATGGTTAGAGATGTATAAGCTATTATGAACACAAAATTTAATATCATGATAATATTAACTCTTCGTTACATAGGTAACTGTGGATACCCAGAATTATCATCAACATGTGGAAATTTTGTTCCAAAATTTGCCGTGTATGATAATTTGCTTATAGAGGGAACCATTATCATATTTAGCTGTCCTCATCAGTTGGTACTAATTGGACCTAACTCGTCAATCTGCACAGAGATTGGACAATGGGAGCCAGATCCAAGTGGATCAATATGTGGAGGTTATTTATGAAATATAATATAGAACAACACTGTCATGTGGTCTCGTGCAGGATGGTCCCATAGTTATCAGCTAGTCCAACTGTTTTGTACTTAGTCTAACTGATCGATGTTCATGTCTCAGTTTTAAAAACATGCATCATTGTTTGTGCCCTGGGACCACAATAGGTTATGATCAGCTCTATTCAATCCTTTCTAAAGAGGGTTAATAGACATATTAGATGACAAACTTATCTAATACATGATCACATCATTTTTGTCCTAATGCAGCAACCTGTCATTATCCCTTCAATGGTAGAAACAGCAATGATTCCATAAGAATCACAAGTACAGGCTATACTGACCCAGCAATAGAGGGAACCATTCTGAGCTTTGATTGCATTTCGGACTACATCCTTACTGGACCTAATACCGCAACGTGCATGGGGAATGGGAAATGGGAACCAGACCCATGGGAGGTGGAATGTAAAGGTATGTAATATTTTTGTAATTGCCTCATCTTAAGAGCCCCAGAGGAGTGAGACTAAACTGTGTTATTGTTTAATCACCAAATTGAATAGGAAAGGTTGAAGAGTCAGGATCCCTACGAATAGATGTACAGATATACATACTTGCAGTGATATCATCATCTGCAGCAATAGCGTTCCTTGTTATCTCCATCATAATTTTCATCATTGGATTTACTTGTGGGCACTACCATGGCCGAAAAGGAACCAATCGTAGCAAACCAGCTGAGCACCGTAACCAACTTCCATTTTACGATGATGTGCTACCGAGCACGGCAACACGTCAGGAAGGAGCTCTCAAGTTGAAAGGAAATGTAGCTTACCGTCCATGTAAATCCACGGTTATTGATGATGAAAATCAATGACTAATCATAAACTGATCACAACAATAATAATACATTGTGTGTGCTATAGTAAGTAATATTATATGCTCAGCCTAGCCCCTTATGACAATAATAATTCTAAGCTCATACAGTTGAACTATGATGTGACATCCATGCAGAAATATGCATATTATTATAGTAGTACTTAGCTATTTTGCCAGCCTCATCATAATAATTATAATTATTGGTATATCATAACTTAATTGATGTCATGCATAATTATATCTGGGTGTTGGCACATTAGAATACAAAGCAACTACGCACATGTACACTGTCAAAAATGGACTGATCATCATAATATTATCTGCTATGGTAAGATTCATTAGGTTTCAGTGGCAGTTCCTGTTTGGGTGGAAACTGAACAATGTCATAGTGAGGGGGCTGCTTCCTGTATGTAACTGATGGAGGAAGTCTGTCAATTAGTCGCTTCCTCTTTTTGGAGAATCTCCTCCAAAGATAACCAATGAAAAGCAGAATTGAAGCAAAAATAAGTACGGCAGCTAGTGATGAAGCTGCCGCAGCAATTATTATTCCAACTTGACTTAATGCACCTACAAATTCAGAGAGTTGCATGCGTGCTTATCATTATACCATATTTGTGCAAAAAGGCTTTTACTGGGTAGTGTTTCCACTAGGGGATGAAAAATTTATAATTTCAACTAATACTCATTATGATTACCGATCAGTTTACCACACTGGCAACTGTATCGTTTCATAACCTATATTGTTTTCGCTATGGGCGGTTGTGAGTTTATAAAAGGGCCCTATAATAGGCCTAGGGGGCACGGACTCATCCTGTTATTGCAGCGCATAATAGATCGAGCTTTTTACCTTTTGAATCTGGTTCATTGCATGTCAGCATGTTGCTGAATTAGGTCCAATGAGTCCCAGTCCAGGAGGACAACTAAACATGATGGTACAGCCCTCTATTTGTATTGAATCGGAGCACTCAGTGCTTATGGTTGGTACAGCGCTAAAGCTAGAATCTGATTCATTACTCATCGCAGAATCATTACCAATGGTTGATAGCAGATCTGGATAACCACAGTTAGCTATACAAAATTATTAATAACAAAATCCACATTCATATGAGTGTAATATAGTTGGCAAGATTGCATAACTACTAACTTAGCCTCACCATAATTTAGTGTAACAGAAGTGGTAACATTTCCACAAGGGGTAACAGCTACAACACTGAGGTTGTATTCAGCATTGTATAAAATTATTAACTGACGACTTGTACTTCCAGTAGGTATTATGGGCACCAAAGGTGACACTTTGGTGGAAAATGTGATATCATCCATCAGTTCGGCAGGGGCCCACATTATAGTGACTGTGACATTATCAGCCTGATATTCTTCTGAAACGCTTAGCACTGGAGTATGTTGGATGCCTATCAAACCGTTAAAAAACATGGAATTATAGACAATAATTGTTAGTGGGACTGATTAACTCACTGATTTGACTGATGTCGATGATTTGGATAGTAGTTGAAGCTGATATCATTGGATTTGTTACATCTAAACAGTTCACAACTGTCCCATTCCAACCAATGCTAACTGAGTCGATGTATAATGTAGAGACCAGAGGTGAAGCTAATTGAGTGGAAGTTCTCATGAAAGTGAGAGTGGCAGAATCCACTTCTATTTGTGACATCTGCACACTGATATCTCTGGCATTGATTTGAACATTAGCAATTTCTTCTAATATCCCTTGCTCATTTGGCTGTAAAATAATCCATCTTATGAACTCTACTGATGCATTGCACATCAGCTGAAGTGGATCCCCAACATGACACACTGGAGCCACTGCCATAGGTGATAGTGTCACTGTACCTGTAAAGAATTATTAATGAGGAGCTTTCACGATTGCTAAAATTAATGAATGCTCCACTCTGTGCCTAAGTTGCCATACTTATTGTTTACCAATCACAATTCTATCATAGCAACCAAAAATCAGCAGTGGCAGAATAGAAGTAGCTTTGAAGGAGAACATCAACTTGCTATTGTGCATGACAAAATAAGTCTGGCCTGCCATCATCTCGCGATCGATATTAACTTGATTAGTCCTCTTAATTCTTAGAGTGTCAATCTGATATTAACAAGGGGCATATCAGTATACACAACAATTCATGTGATGCGTTTGTACATAATGGGTGGTTGTTATCAACCAAGTATTATTGCGCTAATGTTGTTGATGAAAATTTTTCATCAACAACATTAATGATTATGGCGGTGATTAACCCACACTACAGTGTATTTCTCTTGTACTTTGGATAACAGGGATCATAATTATGATTATAGCTATAAGGTCAACCTTTGTAATAATAATATTATTGTAACCGTCATAATGATACTATTATCGACCTTTACCAGATATTGCGCATGCATGTATGTATTTCACACAAAATCAATTATTTAACAAAAACTAATATTAATATATACACTGTTGTGTCTACTGAAAATTATAGCGAGTAAATTTAATAGTATGAGACTCAGTTGCATCAATCTTTCTATGTTGGGAGATTAAATCTGCAGGTAGATTTATAATTTATTTAGTATGAGCAGATCATCACAATTCTTAATTATAGCTGCCATTGCACATTGCATGCATGTAACTTATCGCCTACCTAGTGAAATCTTCATGCTGAAAGTCTTCAGGGTTACCAATATCTTTGAAATCCTTTGGCGGTGGAGACTCGTCAATGGCTGGATCTGACTCGGACAGTGCACTTTGAAGCACATTACCTGGAACATCGTCAGGTTCTGCACATATTCAGTTGCGGAAGAATAATAATATTGTTATAAAGTAGATCAATTCCTGCACAGAGTACCACATATAGTGTGCAAAATCATGACCTGTTTTATCAATGCTTTCAATTTCCTCAGCCAGCTGATGATGTTCGATTTGTCTCAAAGCTTTTGCCACATCTCTCCAATGTCGTTCCTCAGGATCACAACTCCTCAACCAGTGGTCCAGCATTTCCACGATACTCTGCTCTGGAGGGTAGTTGAGACATCGATCAAGTACCTCCTTCTCTACTCCAAGAGCAACCCCAAACTGGTGCCACTTCTCGGTGACCTTATCTTTTAGCCGAATCATCAAACTATCGAGATTCAAGGACATGTCTAGATCTGCAGATCGGGAAAAATAGTATTGCCTAATATTAGCTAGACTAAGCTTCAATTGTCCACTGAAATTACATCAAACATTGTTTCCAGGCCCATTCCTAGTGTTTTCAATCAAATTTAATTTTGTGGAAACCTAGGAATGTAGCTATTGCATGGCCTGAGAAGAGAATCTACCTTTGTCAGATTTTGCTGGTTTTTCCACTGATGAAACAGGTACGGGATTTTGTGGCACAGTAATGTTATAGTTAATCTTTGCATACTCCACTCTGTTCTCATCAAAATTTAACATTGAAGTCTTTAGATTTTGTGACTGATTACTGGAAAGGGGGCCTAACACAGCATACACAACATCATCTTTTGCATCCTGCAGGAAAAGGTTATCATAATGATTGTGCATGAGAAGCATATTATTATTATGATACATAAATTTAACAATTGTGTATAGTTCATACCTCATTTTGCTGCTCGTGAACAGTATGCTTGTGTTTTTTGTGAAGTTCAAAATTATACCTGTAGCATTAAAACTAGTCCCAACATTTCTCATGAAAATTTGGTATCAAAGACCGATAATTTTGCATGAAATAAAATTATTGAAAATCATGAGAATTAGGCAATCAAACATTGATCTTTGATCACTATGATGATAATAATTATGATATTTGCTTACACCATGTTCCTTCTGTGTGATCTCCAAAGTGAGCCTGCAGAGACGTTTAAATTAATTTTATGGATTAATTGGATCTAGAATATTTATATACAGTGTAAGTTTGAGCACCTTTTTTGACAAAAATAACAGTCCCAACTACAGCTGCTAAGAGTAGCAACACGATGACTGCCAATACTCCGAAAAGACTGCCAGTGATTGTCACAGTCTGAGACTTGTGTGATACTCCTTTCTCTCCATTCACAGCACACTGACTGATGGGATCAGGAACCCAGCTTGCATTCCTGAAGCATTTAGATGTGAATACATCAGTTCCCATTAGCTCATTCGTACACCGAAATGAAATTGTTGATCCTTCCAAGGTAGAGTTATTGGTTGATAAAATCACGTTTTTGTCAGTCTCATCGAGGGGGCCACATGACACTGTAAACAGTATTTGAGTAGGGAGGTTCAGTTTTTTTAAACTTTATAGGTTTGTTAATACCCCCGGTAGTTAGTGTGTAGTGGGTAACGAACACTAATTCAAGAAGTTTGGTACATTGGCTATTGATCTCAAATTGCAGTTGGGAAGGACTAAATGGCACTATTCACAAACATCTTTTTGACATTGTTATTGATCGAGACAGTGGGTGAGAATGAAGAAAGAGAGAGAGAGTAGTGCTGAAAACATTTTGCTATATTATTTTATACCTTTACAGTTACTCTGGAGTTGATCTGGATTGGGTACCCACTGTCCATCTTCCATACAAGTTGCTGTACTAGGCCCTATCAATACCTCTCCTGGCTGGGAGCAGTTGAATGAGACCATCGTTCCATTAATAGCTGGTTCTTTGTAATCCATAACGTTTAATGATGATTCCAAGGACACGTTCAGAAGTGGATACTCGCATACAACTGCAGCACATGTACAAATGAAACATTTTTAATAATACTGACTTAACTATAATAATAATAATTATTATTATTACAAACACAGTATATTTCTTGCCTCTAGCCTCTATATTTCTAGCTATAGCCTAGCTTAGGGGATGATCGAGGCTAGTAGATTTCAGCTCACTACACAGTAACTGCATGACTAGGACTACAGAAAAGATAATTAATTAAGAGCAGACCACTACACCACAATACTCCATGGTGTGGTTTTTAGAGTTTACCTAAGTACAATTAATCTGAGCCCAAAGAAAGTTGAAATCCACTACAATACTTTTGCAGTTGGGACAGAGTTATTGCTATCTCTAATTACAACAACAAGAATAACTCTAGATCGATACCCACAATCAGCTAGAGAAAAAGAGGAACAGCAGATCGTAACATTTATTACGCTTAAAGGCAGATAATTACTGCAAGAACAGATTTTGTTACAGTGGCTGTGAAAATATTATGTACAGCTAGGGACAAGTCTTAGACTCAAAGTAATAGCCTGAAAAACCATGTATGAGCACTATTTAGTTTACACTGCTACACAACTACATCACCACTAATCAGGTTATGACCAGAGCCTGCTCTATTGAGGTCTATAAGCTATTATTGTGCTCCAAATTGGAAGTTATTTGCACAATCATACTGTATTCTTGAGTGTGAATAATATAAAGCATCAATTTTGATTTAGTCCAGCATGCATAATAATGTTGGTACTTAAGTGATTATCTCACCATAATTTAGTGTAATAGAAGCAGTAGCATTTTCGTTAGTCTCATCGATATCGAGGGGGCGATATGACACTGTAAACAGTATTTGAGTAGGGAGGTTCTAGTTTTTTTAAACTTTATAGGTTTGTTAATAGTTAGTGTGAAGTGGGTAACAAACATTACTTCAAGAAGTTTGGTACATTGGCTATTAATCTCAAATTGCAGTTGGGAAGGACTTAAGGTGTTAAATGGCACTATTCACTAACATCTTTTTGACATTGTTATTGGAGAGAGAGCGGGAGTGAAGAAAGAGAGAGTAGTAGTGCTGAAAACATTTCGCTATAGTATTACTATTTTATACCTTTACAGTTACTCTGGAGTTGATCTGGATTGGGTACCCACTGTCCATCTTCCATACAAGTTGCTGTACTAGGCCCTATCAATACCTCTCCTGGCTGGGAGCAGTTGAATGAGACCATCGTTCCATTAATAGCTGGTTCTTTGTAATCCATGACATTTAATGATGATTCCAAGGACACATTCAGAAGTGGATGCTCACATGCAACTGCAGCTCAAAATTAATGAAACATTTTCAATAATGCTGACTTACTGTATTGCAAACACAGTATATTTCTAGCCTCTAGCCTCTAGCCTCTATATTTCTAGCTATTGCCTAGCCTAGGGGATGGTCGAGGCTAGTAGATTTCAGCTCACTACTCAGTAACTGCATGACTATAGGAATACAGAAAAGACAATCATAAGAGCAGACCACTACACCACAAGTACTCCATATGCCTTGGTGTTGTTTGTTGTAGAGTTTACCTAAGTACAATCTGAGCTCAAAAGAAGATTCCAAATGAGCTGAAATCCACTACTATACTCTTGCAATTGGGACGGAATTATTGCTATCTAGTTACAACAACACAAGTAACTCTAGATCGATATCCACAATTAGCTAGAGAAAAAGAAGAATCGCTGATCGTGACATTTATTATGCTTAAAGTCAGGCAATTACTGCAAGAACAAACAAGCTTTTGTTACAGTGGCTGTGAAAATAAGTATAGCTAGCTAGGACAAGTCTTAGACTCAAAGTAATAGCCTGAAAAACATGTACTGTACACATGGACACTATTAGCTTATACTGCTACACAACTACATCACCACTAATCAGGTTATGACCAGAGCCTGCTCTATTGAGGTCTATAAACTATTATTGTGCTCCAAATTGGAAGTTATTTGCACAATCATACAGTACTCTTGAGCGTGAATAATTAATATAAAGCATATTATTGGTGCTTAAGTGATTATCTCACCATAATTTAGTGTAATAGAAGCAATAGCATTTGATTCACATTGAATATTAGCTTCAACACTGAGGTCGTATTTGGAGTTGTATTCAAGTACTAGATTCAGACTTGTATTTCCATTATAGTATATTTGCACTGGAGGTGATACACTGACATTGTATGATATTAGATCTCCTAGGCCTGCTTGTATTTGTTGAGTCCACTCCTGGACCACAGTGACTGTGACATTATCAACATCATACTCTTCCGAAATATTCAGGCATGGAGTATACCGATCTATAATTATTATTTTCATAATACATGAACTCAAAATTAAATCATTCTCTCACAGCTATTATACATGTAGCTTACTTAGTGTCACGGTACTGTTTGCAGCGGATATTATGTAGATAGTAGTTGACGCTGATATGTCGTTGAATTTGATACGTCAGAACAGCTCACTATTGTTCCATTCAAACCAATGTTAACCGATTCAATAGATAATGTAGAGACCAGAGGTGAAGCTCCTTGAGCAGAAATTCTTGCATAAGTGAATGTGACGGAAGCCACATCTTTAGTTTTCTCCTGATGGGCATCGCTATTATCTATTAGAACAGAGTTGGTGATCTCAGAGAGTGTACCCTGCTCATTTATGATCCGGAAGATACTCCATCTTATGGTCTGTACAGATCCAGCTAACACTGCAGTACATGTTATCTGAAGTGGATCCCCAACATGACACACTGGAGCCACCATCACAGGAGATAATGTCACCATACCTATATTAAGTTGCATATTTTTGGCAAACTAATGCTCCAGTTCCTCTCTAGCTATACATGCAAAGTTTCCATACCCATCACAATTCCTTCAAAGCACCCAAGAACCAGCAGTGGTAGAATAAGAGTAGTTTTGAAGGAGAGCAAAGACTTGCATGCAACGAAATAAGTCCGACCTGCTGTCATCTTGATGGTTGTAGGTATAATGTTACAATGCTGTCAATGTGCATGACTTTGATATTAACAAGTGGCACATCAGTATACACAACAATTCATGCAATTACTTTTATACACAATAGTCTAATTCACAACTAAGAGGTATTAATAGAGAGTAAAAGTGACAACTCTATATGGTACAATCATGAACATACAGTAAGAGTAGTATTTGTAAGTTTAACATAACTAGTAGATCTAGCTACAACACACAATTAGGTCTTTAATAATGAATCATGCAGTGAAGTTGCATTAACAAATCCTCTGCATGGATCCTGAGCTAGCTGGAAGTTTATGTCAGACTCTATGGATATAGAAAAGTAATGTGAATAGATGCTAATGACAATACAATTTGAGGCCATGCATACTTGATGACATTTTGAATCTTCAGGAAAATCATGGTATTGTATTTTCTTGGGAGGTATTGGTGGAGGACGCTCATTGACAACTGATGGATCCAATTCTGGCTGGTGAAGTGTAACATCTGATTCTGAAATAATTAAGTCTTAGATCAGATTCTATTTCTGCATTTTGACATGTTATTATTAGTGATTATCATTACTCTATTATTATACAGATTCAGATTGTGACCTGTTTTATCAATACTTTCAATTTCCTCAGCCAGCTGATGGTGTTCGATTTGTCTCAAAGCTTTTGCCACATCTCTCCAATTTCGTTCCTCAAGATCACAACTCCTCAACCAGTGGTCCAGTATTTCCACGATTCTCTGCTCTGAAGGATAGTTGAGATATCGATCCAATATCTTCTTCTCTATTCCAAGAGCTTCACCAAACTGGTGCCACTTCTCAGTGACTTTATCTTTTAGCTGAATCAGAAGACTATCAAGATTTAGAGACTCTGCAATAATATTCTAAAATATTGACAGGGGATAGTATCATCCTTCTTACCTTTAGCATTAAATTTTGCTTCATCAACTGATGTAGAATTTTGGGCCATGATATTGTAGTTTATTTGTGCATATTCCACCCTGTCGTCATCGAGTACGAAAGTCTCAAGGGGTCTTGACTGACCACTGGAAAATGGGCCTACGGCAGCATACACTATACTTTCCTTTGTATCATAGATGAAATTTAAAATGATAAAAGTGAAGTAAGTATAAAACATATTCATACCTCATTTTGTGGCCCGTGAACTGTGTTGTTGTACATGTGTTCCTCATTAAGTTCAACATTAAACCTGCTAATTCATGTTATTATCATGCATCTAACTAGCACCATTATGTTATTAGCTATAGCTTACGTTAATTTCCTTTTTGTGATCCGTCTCCAAATTAGTGAACCTATACATACAGAACAGCATATTATGGCACAGTTTATTGATTGAATTATCGAAAATACCGGTAATACCTTTTAGGACGAGAATAACAGTCCCAACTACGGTTACGAGTATCAACAGGATTACAGCCAACGCTCCAAGAAGACCACCAGCAATTGTCAAAGATCTGAAAATGTTGGATCCCTCTTCACCTACAAAATTAGAATTCAACAGTGCACGCAAATCTTAATAACATTATTATTCACTGTCTCCCACATAATTATATATTAGGCCCTCCACCAACATTTAGAGTCAATGTTGTAATTAATGTACTTCTCTATCCCGCAATTCGATAAGCCCTTATTATGCATATCATAGTTACCTGATTGGAGAGCACCACATTGACTGATAGGATCTGGAACCCAGCTTGCATTTTTGAAACACACAGAGGTGAATGTATCGTATTGAGCATCAGTGCCGCACCGATAGGTAACATTTGACCCTTCCAGGGTCATGGAGTCGTTGGTCAAATAATGTACAATAACAGTTTCATCAGCCTTAGGTGCATCACATGATACTGTGTGTATTTAAAATGCAACAATTATTATAATTTTCCATGATATTGTACGTACTATGTCATAATAATATATTATCTACTGGGATCTGCAGGTAGTTAGTATAAACCTTCGATGATGTTGGAACACTGGTTTTACATCTCAATAGAGTTGGGAGGGATAATTTCAACACGATTATTAATAATAATACATGTTGTTGAAGTAAGCGTTAATTTCCCTATTCACAATAAGAGAGAGAGATTTGCTCTTGGTTCCATAAATAGGATAAATTGAGGCTATTAATGAATCAAGATTAATTGATTGATTACCTTTACAACTAATCTGGATTTGATGAGGATCTGGCTCCCATTGTCCATCATCCATACACGTTACCGTATTAGGTCCTACTAATACTTCCTCAGGTCGTAAACAATCAAATGAGATTGTTGTTCCAACAGTAGCTGGCTCACTGTAGTCCTGAACATCTAAAGAGGTTCCCATTTCCATGGACAGACTGAGATTCTGAAGTGGATGCTCACATGCAACTACATAATAATATAATAGTATAATTATTATGGAACTTGAAATGTTTCATCGTGTCTGATTACCCATACACACTGCTTCGCTAGGGTCAGGTTCCCATTCTCCAGTCTCCATACAAGTTGTTGAGTTAGGTCCCATAAGTGTCCGTCCAGGAGGGCACCTGAAAGTGAAGGTAGTTCCATAAACTGGTAGATCAGTGTCACCTAAGGCTTCAAAACTTGGGACAGAATCATTGCCAGTTGTTGACGACTCTCCATGTCTACACTTACCTGAAAAAAAAAACACCATTTTATGATTATAATGTTATCTGAACTTCCCCAAGAAGAACATCTTTGATTAGAGCATACAAAATTAAATTTCAAAGTGCTAAAACCGATACTTTTGTGCTGCATATTCATTTTAACTTTTTGGATCTGTATTCTCCATGCAGCCCCTATACATACCTAGTCCAGATATGGCAGACCCCTGGTCAACTTTTGCTACTAGTATGATCAGGAGTATGACTCACAATGCTTCTCCTGGACCATGACATGCGTGGTTAATAACATTATGTGTGTGCATAAGGCAGGAGCGTGCATATGAGTTGCCAAAAGGGTGGAACACTATGCCTCACCATAATTTAGTGTAACGAAGCTGGTTTCAGTATAGCCCACACAAGGAGCAACGTTAACAGCCACAACACTGAGGTTGTAAACAGTGTTGTATTCAAGCACCAATCGAACACTTGAGTTTCCAATAAACACTAAAGGTGCTGGTGGAAATATGCTGGAATTGTACACAGCCCCAATTTGTTGAATCCACTCCACTGTAACAGTGATATTATTGACTGAATATTCTTCAATATGTACATGTACCATAAGAGGGTACTGCTGCAGCTGATCTAAACGTCATAATAATATTAGTAAGTGGCAAATACTATTGTAGTACTCACCGATATCAATTATTTGTATAGTAGTTGATGCTGATATCGTTTGATTTGCTATACCTGAGCAGCGTACCACTGTTTCATTCAAACCTGGTCCAATGTTAACTGAGTCAATAGATAATGTAGAGACCAGAGGTGAAGCTCCAGCAGCAGAGATTCTCATGTAAGTGAATGTGACAGAAGCCACTTCACTGCTCTTCACCTGATTATCATCGCCATTATCTATGAGCACAGAGTTGGTGATCTCAGAGAGTGTGCCCTGATCATCTATGACACTGAAGATACTCCATCTTATGGCCTGTACAGATGCTGTACATGTCAGCTGAAGTGGATCCCCAACACGACACACTGGAGCCACACTCATAGGAGATAATGTCAACTGACCTATACACATAAAACTGTCTGATGCCATCCAAATGATGGCCTGGCTATTTATAATATATTATTACTATACCTAGCCCTCTCTCCACTAAGTCTTGAAGGATGACCGTAACTGATAGCAAAATTATTTTGATAGAGGCGAATATTTTCATGGTACGTAGAATAAGCCTGCTCAGAAGCATCGACTGAACTCTAAGAAATCATTATGTTTGCAGCATCCAATATTCATAAAGCAGCTGTTTGATACAGTCTGGAATTATATACGAGTGTACACAGCGGCAATTCCATGAAGCAAAGTATATCATTATTGTTTATATTACTGTTCAATTCCTGTGGGAATGATAATATACTGAAGGTGATCTTAAAGATATGTATACTATGGTATCAGAGCCAAACCATCATCATGAAGAAGCTTTTACCTATATTATAATATTTATGTGTTAATAGCAGCATAGTAGAAGCAGAAGAGATATCAGATACAGAGTCTAACCTCGCATAACTCATGTACAAGCTGGACTATGGTACCTTGCTGGTATTATAGTGTTATCGGGACGACCTTTTCCATAACTAATCTGCGTAATTAACATGCGCTTGCGCTGTAGTAAACAACACGTGTTTGCAAAACCACAAACAATCGATTACCACCTACGTAACTCCTTGTCAGTAGTGCAAGGCTATCAAGTGATGATCATTACCTATCCTACTCAAGCCTGAGCACATGTAAACCCAACGGTACAGCTAATATGCATGCAAACATCAATATTATTATTATACGTTTGCATGCATGTTTCATTTATATGTCCATATGGTATGAAATTTCATTATATAGATAATATATAAGAATTTCATTACAAAGATATAATATAATAATATGATTGCACAGTAATAGTAGTCACATGGTGGCTCATCTTATATTATATTATTATACTGGGGGTACAAGAGTATGCATTAATATTTCAAGTACTTAGTAACTATAATTGTTGTTGGTATTCACCCGTATATACCTGCATGATATTATTATATAGTGATTATATTATTTCACAAAAAAGTTTGCATCAACCTGCTATATTCATAACCCTTACTAGGGTCAGGATTAAAGACCCAACGATAATTATTCAAGTGTCAAATGTCACAATAATAATAATGTAATATCTCATATTGGTTTCTGTTACTGATAATGATGGGAAATCACTCGAATTGGGAATTGTAGGTGTACTTTTTGGGAGATTTTTGAACAACATCGCTCGACTGCAGAAATAGGTACATGTACCACTCAATTTAGACACCGTCAGTCAATGTACAAGTACTGGCATACCTGTTACTGTCTGCGGCAGTGTAGTACGTATAAGATCAACTATAATAATATAAAACTACACTGTACGTAGCAAAGGGTGCACTACGATAAAGTGGGATCTCCCTCCCCTCCTCCATCTGGATATACACTATGTTTCCAGCAGTTTCTGTGCTGCTATTTATCGCAAGCTGTCGACGTAATGCCATAATTAATTATTATGACATTCTAGGTGTGGAATAATGATTATTGAAACCAATAATATTAATAATTCAGTCAGTCCCTTCTGATTTCTTAACCTTAATACACGTGTAGGAGGAACATCCACATACATCCATCAGTAGCAAGATAATATAGTGTCATAACAGATTACAGCTTATACTGCATGAGAGGTATTAAGCAAGCTGCAAAGGTATTGCATAATTATTATACTTAAATTTCATTCAGCTTGAGCTATTAATCAAGGAGGAAAGGGGGCCTGGTACCTTTTGCACGCGCATGTGCCAACTACCCCAAGAAAACCTGGACTGCTGCAAACGACTGTACGTTTTTTCGCTCTCCTTCTGCAGCCTAGAGTACGAGGCTACACCGATATGCATATGACATTGCTTAGGACTATCGATGATATCTCTCAGTTTGTTTTCTTTGGCAAGCTCATACTCTGGGGGCATTTCCCTTATTCAGTCTGGCACATGAGGTCACATCCGGGTTAACCAGCTCAAGCCACACAGCCCAATAATATGCAATATGGAGCATGCGCAGTTTAATTTATTGATGTGTCCGAGATTGATAATGGGTGCTGTACGCTGGCAGTGTGATACTTTTCATTAGGGATAAGGATGTAGTAAAGTTTTTCACCCCCAGTAGCAATTTACTTAACTGAAGTTATTATAGTGTAATCTATGAGGTAATTGCCCGAAAATTTAGGGTCTCACTGGAGCCTTTCTGAGACTTGAAAATCGGTAAGAATATAGAGTACCTGACACATGTATCCAGTGAATAGATTAAAAGCTGAGTGCTACTTTCTCTGATAAGTACCCCTGGCCGAACTTCATGCGTTCTCTTGGCTAACGTAATCCCGTGAATAAATAAAGCTAGCCTTGTGCTATATAATATTATAGTATGGGATCGACTAAGTTCACCCTGTTTGAAACGGTTACGTCATTGGTCCCACCCATTTCATGCGGCGCAGCGCATCGTTGGCCGCCGCTAGTACTTGCACTCTGAACCACCCATAACACCAAAATTAATTTTGCCATGAACAAAGAAGTCAGAGCTAGAGCTAGGGAAGGCTGTGTCTGTCTGTTTGTGTCATGCATGGCCTGAAGAAGAGGTAGTAGTACAGCAGGGATGCTCACGCCTGGAGGAGCTTGGATTGTTCCCATGTAGCAGACCTACTAGTACTGCAAATTAAGGTACGTGCACTCATCTTTGGGCTATTCCAGATAATGAGGATACACCCCTATGGAGGAAGATTGATTAGTATTGTAGGATCAAGATTTAAGGTGATTTAATGAAGTAATGAGGGCATTTTATGGATTTTAATGAGGTATTGTAGGCACCATTGTAGATAGTAATGAAGTATTGAGGGGGCATGGCAGTGAATAATATTATTAGTATAATTTGATGGAGTAGCTGGTCAGGGTATGGAGGAATTACTATTACATTTGTAGGATGAAATAGAGATTACTGATCTGTTTTATAGACTAAAATGAGCAAATTGATTAGTTTTGATGATTATTTTTGCACTTTAATTGATATTTAGGGTAGTGAACATAAATCTCTAGCGGTGTACGCCTATTATCCGGAATAGCCCTTTATTAAAATTAATGGTGAAGGTAACGTGAAGGTGCCGATTCTACAGTAGCAGCTTGCTCTCTTAGTCAAGTGAATGCCTAATTGAACATAAATCAACGGTGATAGGGTGTCTTTAATACTTGAATACATCAAAGATTTAAGTACACAATTTCCCAATTGATGCAGGTGCCACAGTCCTGTTGCTCAGTAACTATAGCCTTGACAATCGCCACACCCACTCCTCTTTCTGGTCCCAGCTGCATTATGGAAAACATACCCACGTTATGAAAAACGTAAGTACACGGTTACATGTACATGTACCACTCCAATCCCCTCTCATATAATATAGCCCTTCACGTATCTACTGAACAGTAGCAGTATATTTGATTGGCTTAGTACCATTCCTGACCACTTTAGGTACTCTGTAATTAGATAATAACTGTACGTATGTACTTGTGTATGTGTACGTGTGTGTGTGCATACATTGTCGTACATGTAGCAATTGGCTATTCAGAATGTTTGTCCTTAGTTCCCAATGTTTTAGTCTAATGCACCTTCCGTAAGCAAATATTGAATTCTGTATTATATAGAGGGAATATTTCCTCTTTGTACAGGACATATTTGGCAAAGAGTGAACATCAAAGTGACTATTTTCTATTTATACTGTGTTTTTACATTATTTTAATTTGTGTGTCTGTACTGATAATAATTTTTCATTTCCACTTACAATGTATGTATTTCCAGACCTAGCCTTGTGAATTGACCTGGGTACAAGGCTACGTGTTCCAGACCTGGATTTTGATGGTCTACCGTACGTGTGTACCAATGTAGCTAGTCACGTTGCCTTTGCATGTGATGAGAGCAGCTCATCAAGGTATCCCATCCTTCATAGCAGGTACCATTCCTTTGAAGTCCCTTGATACAGTCACATAATATGTAAGCCCAGACCAATTAAATAAGTTGTTGCACGGATTCGCTCAATTGCTCCAATTTTTGGGCAAACAGAAGAAAAAAAATGTAATCAAGTTGGGTGGAGCTTATATACAATAGAGGGTTTTTGTATTCTATCTTGATTCCCTGGTCCTAGATAGTCACATTAGTCTGTCTTAATTAGAATGTGGTCTATAACCACACCCCAATTGATTGCTTTTTTGCTTTTTTTCCTTTTTTTCGGTCGCTCGGTCCAAGTTTTACCTCACAGTATCCGAGCAACAACAAATTAAATTAACTACCAGTCAAACCAATCAGTATCATAAACTTAGTGTTTCTATATAGCTTCAAAGTTCCATAGTTTCGTATAGTGAAGACGTGTACGGTGTACACAAGGGAGAGCTGGATGTTGATATGCAATTGCGGATTTGTGGACTACAAAGCTAATTACATGTAAGTTATAATTTAGTAACTTTCCCCATTGATTTATGATCAACTGACTAAGAGAGCAAGCTGCTACTGTAGAATCTGCACCTCTACAAGTACCTTCACTATTAATTTTAATAAAGATGACTCAGCTCTTGACGAGGCTAATGAGTGCACGTACTTTGCAGTAGGTCTGCTACATGGGAACAATCCAAGCTCCTCCAGGCGTGAACATCCCTGCTGTACTACTACCTCTTCTTCAGGCCATGGCACAAACAGACAGACACAACCTTCCCTAGCTCTAGCTCTGACTTCTTTGTTCATGGCAAAATTAATTTTGGTGTTATGGGTGGTTCAGAGTGCAAGTACTAGCGGCGGCCAACGATGCGCTGCGCCGCGTGAAATGGGTGGGGCCAATGACGTAACCGTTTCAAACAGGGTGATTATAGTATTGTGCATGCGACTGTACTGCCCTGTCGAGTTCATCTCCTGTGATTGAAGCATCGAAATTCGTCACTGTCGAGGTCGAGAGTCAGTCTCAGACTCCACCTCTGTGATCGACTCTGAGGCGCTGGCATCCATATGGCTGCTTATAGACTATGCACAAACTATATTGACGACCTTGTAAGGTTTTTTCATGTGCGGGACAATTTTGGATCATTGTGATTTCTGCTACACAACGTGCATAATCACTGCGCTTTTAGGCGTCCTACATAGCTACCAATAGCTACTAGGTATACCATTAGTTCGCTCCGTAATTGCTCGCATTGTGGAATGGGGAACGCGAGCAGTGGAAGCTTGCCTGTATTGTAAAAAAGCAATGATCAGTGTGATCATCGGTTGAAAGTATCTTTGATTAATATCTACAGCAACCATTCTAATTAAGGTGGTTTCTAACTAATGTGTCACATGACACAAAATTTAATGTGATTTTTGACACCCTTGCCTTTCGTATACAGTTGGAGTGGATATAGGGTATCTCCTTTAAGTTATTGATTTGAATGTCATCTTACGCATTCTTCATAAATGTTCATAAACTGTAGCTATTGACTATACTACATTTATTACACTAGTGTAAATTCCTGAGAAATGAAATTGAAGCATATATACTTTATCAGTAACTGGTGTTGGGATTTACAGTGAAGTTTATTCAATAAATTTAATTCCCAAATTTCTTACCAGTTTCGTAAACATGCTCAATATCCTGTGCTAATTTCTGGAGATCAATGTCATACAATGCCTCTGCAATATCACTCCAGGTCGGCTTTCCATCATAATACTTTAACCAATAGTCTAGCAGCTCAATAAAGTGATTGTTATACATTATTGCTTTAATAACACTAATATGTCATAGATTTTGTTGTTCCATATGCTACATTTTCTTTCAACTTGAGACCTTGTTCCTGGTGCTCCATAGCACTATATAGGTGGTGCATTCATATCCTTATGCAGATGCTCTGTAGGCTTTGCTGTTCCATATGCCACATTTTCTGTCAACTCCAGCCCTTGTTGCAGGTGGTGTTCCACAGCACTAGGCTGAGGTAGTGTATTCAAGATCACATCATCATACAGAGGCTCTGTAGGCTGATTTGATGAAGATGACTGTTTGCGTCTTCGTCTCACGAAGTAGTAACCACAAGCTATTCCAGTAGCTAAAGTCATAACGGACATCACAAGAAAAACTATAGCTACTGTAGATGATACTGCTGCTGTTAGTATTTCATGTGAAATTCTTGCTTCTAAACCTATAAAATTTTGATAATATTGCATATCAAAATTAAAATAATAATTATTTTATTATAAGGGTATCGAATAGGCACAGACACAGGCAAATTAGGAAAATGGTTCTGCATATAAATATTTATATGCTGAATGGAGAATGGGAACCAGATAGAAGGGATACAGAGTGTAATGGTATTATAATATGTGCCGTGCTACACTATGGTAGTGCTCTGAAAATATTCCAATACTTTTGATATGTAAAGAGTACATCACATTACATTAAATTAAAATTAATTTATACTGGGCAAGAATTCCTTTTTTCAGAAAAGTAATGATTGCATACTACTATGGATTTAATTATTGTGCCATGCACATGCCACATTTAGGACCAGCTGGGCAAACCATGACATATATTATGCTGATGTAATGCTATATCCTTGGATGATATTAACTTATGCATGATTTACACTCCATTATTGTTGTCAGATTAGTAAGAATTAATACCTGATAGTCGAGTGGTACACTGATCGACAGGATTAGGCATCCAGTTTCCATCTCGATGGCACACTGACAAGAACGTGTTGGTACCATTGCCAAGGCGACCATGACCTGTGCACCAAAATGTAACAGCTGATCCTTCCAAAGTTGAATAATTGGCATAGCTCAATGATACCATGTTGATACTATCGTCAATCTCCGGTGCTCCACATGATACTGTATTATAAAAAATTTAATTATTAGAATTTAGGACTGAGAATCAGCTAAAAATGTTGAGCTTTCACTAGATAAAAATATGGATTTCACACATGCATAATAATTATACGAAATATGTAGGGCAGGACAAAATTTCTACACATTTCATTTATTTTACAAAAATTAAGCTTAATTTTTATAAACCCAAACCCAAACCCATATATCCTCTGACAAATGTGTAGGAATTTAAAGCTCATGGTTTAAGGAAATCTTAGTTTTGGTCCAGTGTTTAGTACTAAGATATTATTGTGGTTCTTGGCCTTTCATTGTTACTATATAATAATTATGATTATCAGGGGTTAATAATACCTTTGCACTCCAAATGTACTTGATTTGGGTCTGGTGCCCATTTCCCATCATCTGTGCATGTTGATGTATTTGCTCCTACAATTACTTCTCCCGGTTTTGAGCAACTAAAAGCAATGGTTGTGCCTACAACTGCCACACCACTAGCACCCGAAATGTGCAAAGAAGATCCATTGATAGCTGGATACTGGCATGTAGCTGTTATATTAAATTATAATAATATTATATATAGATAATACAACTATGAAAAGGCTGACTGTCCATGCACATTGGATCCGTGTAGAAAAGTATATTAAAGATCTTGATTAACACTCTCAATAATGGTCAGAGCCCCCCTCCCATGCAGATAGGACTTGATTCTGCAATAGAAACTAATAGTATAGGCTACTGATAGCTGCTGCACATAATAATACAGTAAGTATAGCGATTTTATCGTATGAGTGATTTATGTGAAGCCTATAGCTTGCTTTGGCTTATGTAATATCATGCATTAAGGGGTAGCTATATGAGCACGTGCACGTGGACGACATAATAATATTATTATCACTACGTATACACTTGCATATTATTAGAAACGCTCACATGCACATACAGAATAAGTACAACGATTCTCTGGTATGAGTGACTTATGTGGGGCTCGCTTCGGCTCGCCCATATGCATAGCCAGTAGAATTGTGTGTATGTGAAACTCATCTATGCAAGTTGTAATAATATTATAGTAATGATAATATTATTATAAAACAGAAATTATACTTCATCATGCACTGGTTACGTACTATAATAATAATATTATTATAAGCAAGCGCTTGTGCTGTTTACTGAGCAGCAGTAAACACTGCAGCAAAATTGGGAACAGCATGCTCAATTGCATGTCATCTAAGGTATAATAATATTATTATTGCATGTGGTTCAGCATACACATTATCAGTGTCATCGATTACTCGGTAATCTCACTGTTACAGTAATTTAAGGCTAGTATTAGCACTACTGGGGTGCATGAATCAATTTCCAACGTTGTATTAGCTTTTTTGCTGTTTGTTTATATGTGTGAGCTAGAATGACAAGGTTGTTTACACGACATGTTTTTATTCTACAATTTTCCCACATTAATTTAGCAGCCCTTCAATCATCACACTATGCTAATTTTTATATAATATATACTAGGTATATAAATAATAATGATTTACATTTGTCAAACGCACCTGGTTGATCTATGGAGATATCAATGGCTGTCCTATTTGCATTATTTCCACAAAGTGTGGCTACAATAGTCGCATGATATGAAGTGTTGTAGAGTACCACCAACTGACTCGTAGTCCCACTTGAACTGCTCTCCAGTGGATTGGGAGTAACACTAACATTGTACGATACGCCAACTTCCTGGATCCACTCCAAAATTACAGTGGCATTATTTAAGTTTAACTTTTTAACTGCTTTTTGTACTTGCGGAGAATGAGGATACTCTGTAATACAGTATAATTTTGTTGACATTCTGGTGAGAAATATTGATACCATGGAGTTTACTTACCAAAATCACTGTTAATGATGTGGATGACTGTCAGTATAATAATATTATCATTATTGTCCTCGTCCTGTTCTGTACAGTTAATCCTTGTTTCATTTAAGTTCACAGATACATTGTTGATTGACAGCTGTGAAACTAGTGGAAGGTCTCCAGATTCAGAACTGCGATTAAAACTCAGAGTGATCATAGATTCGATTTCAAACGTTTTAGTATTTCTGACCCCATTTATTGAATACAGTTTGTGGGACATCTCATTGAGGTACGGAACAGAAACATGCCATTCCAATATGAAGTGATTTTGAAGGGAACTCTGACATTCAAGTGTTAATTGCTCTCCAGGACATACTACGTAAAGGGATATTGAATGAGCCTACCGTGACAATATTATCATACAACTATATAATACCAATATAATAACTAGTGCATACATGCAGCATAGGTCTACTAACTTTTACATACCTTTCATTATATCAGCTGTTGTTAGAATACTGCAGCAGTTCAGAACCAATGTGAAAATGAACCACGATAGCATGAGAAATTCAAAACGTTTCATCTCTTCTGGGACGTATACAGTGTCACGTATTTACACCTGCACCAGTACACGTAGCGAACGGTACTATAGTAATTATATTTATATAGTTATATCTTGATTGAGTATATTAAACAGTGGTTCAGTCGCATATTATATAAATTATGCAATAAGGAACTATTACGTACGTTGATATCCGATGTATCGATTATGGCCACGCCCCTAATCATCGTGTATCGGTATGCGCTCTAATTAGCCGTCACAGGGCCTATACATGAGATGAAAGTATATTATACTTGCACCTACAGCATTAGTTTTAATTCGACTAGTACTCTATTGATATAAAATAGTAGTGTCCTCTAGAAAACTCAGTGACATAATATTCAAGTTTGCCACATAAACCGTTGATGTTATCATTGCATGTAAATCGTTGACTGTTAGCTGTGTTGCTATTTGGATATCAGTACTACTTTGGAGCATAATTTTAAATATTATATTTAAAAGATTCTATTAGTTTGCTAACATGCTTATCGAGCTTTCAATTTGGAGCAGCTATATGTTAGCCAGTAGGGAATATTATTATCTCCCCAGTAACAATTTACTTTTCTGTGGTTATGAGGTAATTATAGTGTAATTATGATGAAACCTATGGTGTAATCTATGAGGTAATTATGAGAAAATTCAGGGCCTCGCTGGAGCCTTTCTGAGACTTGAAAATCAGTAAATATGTAGAGTATCTTACGCGTGTATCCAGCGAATAGATTACAACCTGAGCGCTACTTTCTCTGAGAAGTACTGTTGGTTGAACTTCACGTGTTTTCTTGGCTTACGTAATGCCATGGATAAATAAAGCTAGCCTTGCGCTATATATAGCACATGTAGCACGCATCACTGCCACAAGGGGCTGGCCCGCGCGCGACTGTAGCAGCGTGACCAACCTGAAGTTCGGAAGGAATACTGTGTTGTCGAGTTCGTCTCTATGATTGAAGCATCGAAACTTGTCGCTATCAAGGTTGAAAGTCGATCTTAGACGCCATCTCCATGATTTCTGGGGCCAGCATCGATCGATGTGTACGCATTCTATTGACGACCTTTTACCACATGCACATTACTCTACTGGGGAGATGGTCAAGGGTTCATATTATTATAATAAAATAATATTAATTTATATGCCCACGGCTTGGTAAGATTTCTAATGTTATTATAATATTATGTATACGGTAATATGTGACCTACTATGAGAAAAGGGACCATTCATGTTAGTATGAATTATTTTTATCATGACAATATCCAACTTGCTTTCTACAAAATTTAATGTACTAGTGAGTATAGTATTGACATCAATATAGAGTGGATGTACCTACAGAATATACTCTATGCATACTAGTACAAACTACATACGGCAAACACGAAATCCCAAATGGTCCCTTTTCTCACGTAATATACTTATAAACTTGTGTCTGCAGGTGGGCTTGTTGCATTTATGTCATTTAAATGGTTTGTTACAGTTCATTGATTGTATCGTATAGTAATCTATGCACACGACAATTAAGTTATGACATTGTAATTATAATACATGCAGGTGCAGTCAATACAGGTTTATCTTGCTAGATTCACTCTGGCCCATGGCCAGCTATTCCAAAGGTTCCGATCATAAAGAGCTCTTCCCTATCTGGATAATGTGCTGCACGATGAGTTCATGCATACAAAATTATAATAATCATTTTAAAAAGGCACAGCTGTATTAAATTATAACACAATCGAGGCAGAAGATTCATTTTTGTGCGAAGATTATAATGGAGGCACTGAGGTACCGGTACGGTACAATAGTTAGTGACGATCTTTTCCATAACGGACTGCCTGTTGCTGGTAATTAGTGCTAATTAACGTTAACGTAGTAAACAGCACGTGTATATATATATACGTACGTGCGTGTGCATGTGTACGTGTAGTGCAGTGAATTACCACCTAACTCCTTGTCGGTAGTGCAAGGCTATGAGACAAATTTTATGATGACCATTACCTATCCTTAATAATACTCAACTATTGTGCACAACAGGGTGTATCTATTCACTGGACTGGACTACTGGACTCACCTTTAACCCAAAAAATGGCACAAATCAGTGCTCAATTTAGCTCTCTAGTTGTGTTGTTAATACTTATATAAGCCAATCTTTCTGTTTTCGCCACAATGGTCAGATTCAGGATATTTGACCTCTGTAGTTACCTTGCTAATACAGTAACTGTGTAGCTATGATGAAAGCCAGCTGTGTTTAGCTATACATGTAGGGACATGGATAATTTGACATTCAATCAAGCTAAGGATCATCAATCAAACCAGCTAGTAGTGAATAAGTCCCCCTGCTATATAGCTGGTCTTTAAGCCTCCTCTGTTACTAGTTGTTCTATGCATGCTAAATGACCCCGGATGCAAATACATGTAGGAAACTTTTACAACTCCATACCTTGACACTCGAGATTGTTAATACACTAGAGTTCCTTGTCAGCAAGAAATAATCACTATACTATAGGAGACATATGTAGCCATTATCTTTAGCATGATGAGTGTACATGTATACCCATGTTGTAGGTATATCTGATTTCAGCTATATTCTAAAATTTAACCAGTTGGTGTATTGTCACTTAGTACAGCACAGATACAGGCTAGGAAAAGAGTAAAACTATGCATTGTCACAGTTTTAGATAGCTAAGATCAGTGGCATCTCTAGGTAGTTGTTTTTAACCGGGTGCAAGTTACTGAAAGTAACTGCACAGGTGGATGCACACAGCTAGTGGAAGTGCATGTAATTATAGTATACACGACATTATAGTATTAGGTACTATTCCATGTAGACGGTCTATGTACATGTATACATGATATGTTACATTAGTATAGTGAAATGTGCACTATAGGTAAACAGAAGTACACGTCATGCATAGGATGGGTACACAGGTGCATGGATTGGGTGTGACACCACTGGCTAAGATACACTCAGATGCTAGGCTGACCAGTTGAAAATAGCTACTATAACTGATTTTCACCTGCCTGCCGGACATGAATGCTTGATCTGATTTAGAGCAAGTAAGCATAAAATCTGTGTCTTCCCGACCAGAGAAGGGATACGACAGAATTCTAGGATTGCCAATCAGTGCAAAATTACAGGTTTTAGTTAATATTTTGGGGTCAAAGGTGAGTCCAGTAGTCCAGTCCAGTAGTCCAGTCCAGTGGTCCAGTCCAGTGGTCCAGTCCAGTGAATAGATACACCCTGCACAACACTTATTTCAGACACCATTGAATATATACCACTGACCACAATAATACATTATTATTATTATGCATATCATATTCGTTAACACTAATGGGTCATGGTGGCTTTGCTGTTCCATACGCCACATTTTCTTTTAACTCGAGATCTTGTTCTTGGTGCTCCATAGCGCTAGGTAGTGCATTCATATCATCATACAGAGGTTCTGTAGGCTTTGCTGTTCCATATGCCACATTTTCTGTCAACTCGAGACCTTGTTCTTGGTGGTGTTCCACAGCACTAGGCTGGGGTAGTGCATTCAAGATCACATCATTATAAAGAGGCTCCGTAGGCTGATTTGATGAAGATGACTGTTTGCGTCTTCGTCTTCGCATAAAGTAGTAACCACAAGCTACTCCAGTAGCTAAAATCAAAACGGATATCACAAGAATTGCCACCACTGAGGATGATACTGCTGCTGTTAGTAGTTTATGTGAGGTCCTTGATTCTAGATCTTGTGTGTTATTATGATCTAAACCTACAAAAAATTTGGTATTGCCATAACATGGTGTGATGTACTCTTTACATGCATGTACATATGAACCTGAACTCTACTGTACTTAGCATAGCATAATACCTTTGCATTCCACTTCCCTTGGGTCTGGTTCCCATTCTCCATTCCCCATACATGTTGTGGTATTAGGTCCAATAAGAATATGTTGAGGAGGACAATCAAAGGAAAGAACAGCTCCCTCAAATGCTGGTTCCATATAACCCTCGATTATCGTGGAGTTGTTATCTACAGACATCCTGTCTTGGAATGGGTGTCCACATAATATTATCACTATAAGATCATGGAGAGAGAAAAAATAATATTGACATCACAATCTTATGTGAAATTAAAAAGGAGGAAGTGTTTATTAGAAGCTTTAGTGTTGAGGCTTTCACTGTTCCTGAAAGTTAATTTGAAGCGTATGCAAACTTAGGTACATCAGCCAATTCAATGCAGCTGTTACTGGCATACAACTGTTGGTTGTTCTATGTACTTGTGTAGAATTATGGCATTAATATTATGGATACTGCCAATAAACAGATACACCTCCATGATACTCATAATACATGTTATGATACACATCCATAATACACCTCCATGATACTCAAGATCAATGCACACATCCATAATACATGATTCAAATCATGATACACATCTCATCCACAAAGGTCGTCAGGCGAAAAAGAGATAGACTAATAATTTAATATGATAATACAGTCAACTCTCTGAATAGCGGACACTTTGGTATGACAGCCTTTGTCCTTTATTTAGAGAGTGTCCTCTATTGGGGAGTTTTGTGAAATTCATGCTTAACATTGTTTAAAATAAGAATATCAATGACTCAAATGATGTTAACATGTTTAATATGAGAATTCAATGACTCAGCACCTCAAAATCTATCATTATAAAAAGTATTGATCAATTGTAGTCTGAGTATAATTATGAACACTAATGCCAGCTAGATTAAGGTACCATTAAATTGCGTGGGCGTGAGGTGGGGGATATGACACCTAAACCACATCAAAGTCATTAGTGAGGTGCATGTTGTGTAACCACGCCCTTTTAATTGCACAGGTCTCAGGGGTGTGGCTGCTAGAGCCGGAAGTGTTCATTTAATATCCTCCATGGACCGGAAGCCGAGCCGGAAGGGAGGGGCCAGGCCACGCCCAAAACAGCCCCACCCTGTTCCCCAAGGACCACCATTCTCAATCAAGTGCCTACTAACCACCGGATGTCCACCGGAAGCCCACAATCAATCCCAATTAAAACACACAGCTTCCTCAAGGCCAAAACACACACAAACACTTGGAGGCCGTTCTGCCACACCGCCCACGCAAGAGCTCACCTCATTTCCTGTGTGGGCGGAGTAACAACACGTCATCGCAACCACATCCGCTTCAAACCATCGTCAGCTTCCGTCCAGCCGTACGGGCCCCTCGATCGCACCGCCGTACAGTGCCTCATTAACAGACATGGCCTCACCTTTGACCTCCTGCCACGCCCCCAAAGCCTCCTCGCGGGGTTCAAAGGTCACCACCGCTTCCGGGACACGCCCATCTATCGCCGAGGCCAAGTCCCAGGCGCCGATGTCCAAGCACTGGCCCGTGAAGCCACGCCCAATCGGAAGCAATAAAACCTGCATTAACGCACACGCACACACTCCACACAGTGCCAGGAACACGCCCACATGCTTAATTAGGCCTAATAAGCTTTTTTTTTTTTTTTTTTTTTTTTCAAGGAGACCACACACTAAGCAGAAAAAAAATCACCACATAGTTGAGCTGGATGCATAGTAGAGCCATACAGTGCAAGCAGGCAGTCAATTTTGACAAAAGTGGGTAATGGTCGTCACGTTAATGTGCGCGCGTGGCCCCGCCCCTCACGTAGCGCGTGGGCGGAAAACATTGCAAATGCATGGCTTCCTATACAAACATATGGGGTAACTTCAAAGGGCCGTAACTTTAATTCTAAGGTGTGAATCAAAATTCCCCCAGGTCAAATCCTTAATTTTGAGCCATTCTGCGTGCCCATAAAAAATTGTGGCATAACATGCTTTATAACCCCCTAAGGAATTTCTTCTTCCCTATTCCTTTTTTCTTTTTTTCTACTTAGTGTGTAACAAGGCGACCTGAACACTAAGCAGAAAAAACTGTCCAAAAACCACCATAATATAATCGAGCTGGGTGCATAGTGGAACCATACAATGCAAGCAGGCAGCCTAAATTTCAATTTTGTCAAAAAGTTGGTAATGGTCGTCACGTTTATGTGCGCGCGCGTAGCCCCGCCCCTCACGTAGCGCGTGGGCAGAAACATTGCAAACGCATGGCTTCCCTGTACAAACATATGGGGAAACTTCAAAGGGCCGTAACTTTAATTGTAAGGTGTGAATCAAAAATCTGTCCGGTCAAATCTCTAGTTTCGACCCATTCTGCGTGCCCATGTAAAAATTATCTCCCCAAGTACTCCCAAACCCCCCATGAATTAGATTATTTAATTATTTAATTATTTAAATCTTTTCTTTTTTTTCTACTTAGTGTTTAACAAGCTACCATGCACACTAAGCAGAAAAAAAAAGAGCGGCACATAATTAGAAGCATGCATTATAGTACCAGTTAGTGTAGCGAGCTAAACCCGCTCTTGCTCGCTGCCTAGTGGGTGTAAAGCACGACTCTCGCTCCCCGCTTAGTGGGTGTAATTTTGAAAGCTCACGCTTTCAAAACCACACCCACTAAGCGGCGAGTGAGAGAGGGTACGGGTATATGTTGCTAGACTAACTGTACCAATATTCACACACTACAGTACTTATCCGAGTATTAATGTTACTTTAAGTAGTGACCATTTACCATGCAGATCGATTTAGTACCACTGTGTAGATATAGATATAATCATAAGTGCTAATTTAAATAGATTTTGAGTTAATATAAAAATTTTAAGTTAATATTGAGGTGTATTACAGAATCGTGTGGTTGAAGTGTTGTCCATGCTGTGGTTCACGAAAGTCAAATCCACTCACTGAGGCAAGCTTGCACAGTATTAGCACTAAAAGTGGACCTCATGAAGGGTCACAGACTATCAGGTATCCAGTTGACAACGGTGAGACGTGGCGTGTAGCGATTCAGTTGATGATGTTCATATGAATTTTAGAGTGAACGGATATCCTGGACTGTGATCAGCACAAATACCATGGTAGGGAGACGTTCAACATACATCGCTTATGAATAATTAAAGTTTGACAGATATACAAGTGCATCAGAGAAATAAACATCATAATTAATTTTGTCTGAGCAGTTAATTAAATTTGAAATAATAATATTGTGTGACAGCACTCAATCTAGCTCAGCTAGAGAGTGGTACTCCATCCTACAGTATGGTTATACACGTGGGAGAGTACTAGTCACATGTTCACAGCTTGGGATTGCTAGTATGACATAGACATAATGGTTGGGATAGCACTTTTCATATCAAGACTTAGTATTAATTATCCCTGGTGCTCCACTTAGAGCTGGAGTCGTAGACACACTGCCTTCAGGTCAGTGCGTTTCGCTCTTTTTGGAGCTCGTCAGTACGACCTACCAGCATACATGTAAGTACTATAATGAGGATACAACAAATAGGGTAGTCTGTATCACTGAAGGATGTCCACTGGCAGATACTTTTAAAATGTCAAGTGATGCCACTGTTCCCCTGGAGGAAACCTGTAACTGGTGTATGTTTGTACTAGATAGTGATGTATAAGTCGTACACATTCAGTTTCGATCCCAAGGTGTGTGTGTGCGTGTGTGTGTGTATGTACACTTGTATGCAGGTTTCAGGGCAAGCACAGAGCAAGTGTGATTAAAATATTATGTATACATACCATCAGGGTAGCCTCCTTAATCTGTAGAGAAAAATCACATTTAATTTTCTATACAATGCAATACAACATTCTGTACGTACCTGTGTAATACTAAGTATTTGTATGTGAAAGAATGCTTCCTATTTTGGGAATGGTTGGGTGCCAGCCTCAATCTAGTTGGACCAACTAGAGAGGGTACTCAATCATTGTTGCTCAGTGCACATATACTTGTTTGCTTGTTTATTAGTAGCGGTAAACAGATGAAATAGTGCACAATATTGAGCCACATTAATGAGAGTACTGGGCAGCCAGAGTGAGTGGTGCTATTGTAGACATCACATAACGAGCAAATCAGGGTAAATGGAGCTCTCACCCCATGAGCAGCATGATCTGCATGGCTGACAGAAATACACACAGAGTATATTATAGTACAATGTGGGCTCAAAGGAGATGTGATATTAGTCAAGGTACATGTACATGTGAAAGGATTACAGATATAACTGCACTTGTTAAGTGCTGGCAATAGTGCTGAAGGAGTACACAGATGTGACAATGATTCACAAGAGATCTGCCTCTGTTCTCAATATCAGGTGATAGAGGCGAGCCACTCATATCCAGGTACATGGTCCCCAGAGAGCAGTGTGTGTGCATGCATAGTGGCGATCGCCATTTTGTGACATAATTGTCTGCACCTGAAGTAACTAACAGGTGGGTAATGCTTAGTCATCCAAGATTTTACCAAATGGGATGGGTACATGCTGGAGGACAGCAGATGACAAAGGCATTAGTGCTGTGAAGTGACTGTGTGCAAAAAACAGTGCTAGTGGCAAGTGTGGTAGTGTTGTAACATCACCTGACATAAGCAAGGCTCTTTGTGCACTACTGCACCACTGTAGGTGTTGTCTTGTACCTGAAGCAAATGCAAGAAATTTCTGAGCAAACACATGAACATTGTCAATATCTGCTAGCATGAGTGTCCTCACGCAGTCCTCACTAGTGGTGTAGAAATAAACATATGTGAATATTGGCCTATTAAGGAGTAGTGACAATGGAAATAAGTGGAAATCACTTCCCCAGGTTCCAATTCGTAATGCATGTACAATTAGGGTATTGGCTTTACGGACATGATTCTCGTAGAGTTCTGTAGGAAAAGCATGTTGCAGGGCTTGAATTAGGATGTCCCTGTATTTCACAGTAGCATATGCAATCAATAACCTGAAAACCCTTGAAAGCTGCTCACTGCCACACACAACCCTAGAGAGGGCATGGTACATGCAGTCCCCATCCCCTGTTGTCAACACAGGCTTGTACGTTTGTAACATTAGTGGGTGGCATTGGTTGCTAACAGACATAGCAGTGGGTAAAGCTGAAAAATGAGAAGCATAGACTGGGGGCAGTGCATTAACAGCTTGTGCAATGGCTTCGAAAGCCTCATGCATATCATTCAAAGAATCAATTACCTCCTGTATGGATTGGCTTCCATAAGCCAGTGTTTTGAATTCAGACCACTCTCTAGGTCAGGGTGGTAAAAGTCGACTACTTCAAAAATGCCATTTGCAGTAATAATGGATTCAAGGGGGAAATCATTGCATTCCTCACTCTGTTCATGTTCATCTATTCCAGACTCAGTATAAAACTGCACAACAGCTTCAACTACTATGGGGGCTACATCATGTGCCTTCAAGCACCTTTTCAAGGCTAAAAGATCGTAACCACTCTGAATCTGGAAGCTACACTCAGAGAGTAGATCGGCAAGGAGTGCCTGAGCTGATTCTAAGGTTGACTTGGCATCCAAGTAACCACTGAAATCATCAGCACCCTTGCATTTGATAACACGCTGGCTAGTCGCCCGTGCTGCTTTTTTCTGCTCATCTTGGTTGGCAGAACGCCACCACTGATAAAATTCAGGATAAGTGAGTGAATCAAGCTGAGTAGGCCTCTTCAGGTAGGTTTCTAGCTTGGTCTGCAAGTAAATGTCCTCACTATCCTCAGAAAGTGAATCAAGCTCAAACTTTGGCTTCAGCATTCTTTGGCAAGGATTGAGCTCAGTCTGCAGAAATATCACTTGCCTAGACATTTGATTCTGGTGGAAGCCCATGAGCACATCAAGCACTTCCACTGAGCCAACAACACGTGTTCTGAGAAATCTCTGGGGATCACTACACCTCTCAGGGAGCTCTATCTTCAGACTAGGCTCAGGTTTTGAGATATACTTGGCCAAGTACATCTCAAAACCATGCTTGGACACAATCTGTACGTTGTGAGCTGCACCCCAGAGGATTGCTATCTCGGGGTTGTAAGGTACTACATTTTTATCTTCGTCATGTCGACGCACATACAAGTACCTAACTCCATCTTCATCAAGACAGACAGTTTCATGGGGGACTTCAAATGGAAACCCATACTTGCACTTGGATAGTACCTTCCCATGACTACCCTTGAAACAACGGGATGGGTAACATGTTTTGTGCTGGAGCATGTTTTCAATAAGTTTCCTAAGGTAAGCAGCCCTTACATCACTAGTATCAGCTGCACGTGGCATCTCTGCCATCACAGCATGCGGAGGAGCAGTCCCTGGCTCTACCCAGATCAACATGTGCCAGTGAACTGCACCTCTGCGCTGGTACTCCTTCTTGACAATAGAATCAGTTACTACTCCAAGTGGGCCACCTTCAGGTGATCTCAAAATATTCATAAACCAGTCATACCTCTTCTCTGCAGCTAATACAGAGATTTGAGGTTTGAATCCAACAGGCTGCCTATCAGAGAGGTCTTTGGCCAGATCTTGCACCTCAAGCTCACTAGCACGTGCACCCCACCCATCTCTTAAAGTGGCTTGTACTTGGGGCCACCCATCATAGGCTGTGAGGGTGAGGAAAAAGTTAGGCAAACCCCTCTGTTCTACAAAGGCCACAAGATCAAGGCCAAATGACCTCCAAAACTCCTTGCTACCAGGAATAATCCTTGGGATTTCAGTCCCATAGACTGAGTATGGATCAGATAGTCGTTCTGCAGTGAGGGGTTCGGATAGATTTTGTACTTCGACAACTTTACGGGCCTCATGCATGCGGAGGCGGACTTTCAGCATGTAGTCATACTTAAAGAAAGGATACAAACGATCCTCAGCATAAAATCCACGCACATCAAAGAGCCTCATCTTAACATGGGCATTAAATGGAACGGGGCACTTGTGATACCATCCCCCATAGCCCCATGGGTGGAGGTATGGAAAAGCCTTACAGTCAAGGAACTCTTCCCCATACTTAGCCTTGCATAGGCCTACTAGATTTTCTGCCAATTCAGGACGGGGATACTGACGGCCAGCAATATCATCATGCATATCCCTCCGTATGACAGGAAAATCATCAAAATATTTTGCATCCAATGGGAAAGCCATAGCAGCAGCCTCATCTTCCAAAAGCTTTTCGAGTGATATGCTTTGGTCCTCTAAAAGCTTGGGATTGATGAAGCTGGGCTTACAGTACCGCATGAGTGTCTCATACTGGGAGAAAAATTTGGAATAAAGGTGGTTGTTAGCATGCATCCACCGTACTGCTCTTTTGATACGCAGGGACGATGCAGGTGAGGGGCTTTTTTCCCAAATATCACTGTCTTTAACGGCTAGGAAACTGAATAGGCCATGGTAATGTTTGTCTAGTTTTGTGATAGCATTCACTTCACCTTGAAGATGGCGATACTGCGTCATGCTTGCCTCCCTGACAGTGCTGGAAAACAGGCCACAGATGGACATCTGTCCACGCTCATATTGGTTTGTTAGCGACTGTATCTCAGTAGGAAAGGTCATATCCCACTCATCCACAGGCTTCACATTTAAACTAGGATCAAGAACACAGCCAACATGCTGGCTGGATGGAATAGTACTGGATCTACAATAGGCACATGAATACCATCGCTCTTTAGTTGATGTACCCCTCTCAGTATACACAAATCCTGCTGTACAAGTAGGTACAGCTCGTAAATAAGCACTTGCTGGTGCATCATCTTCACTCATACCACTTGGTTTGTTCATAAGAAAGGTGTGGACACCATCAACAGTACTCCACAACAGATGCCCACACCCATAACACACAGCTAAACCCAGTGGTTTCCTATCAAAGGTACGTTGCTGTGAAATTCTACGTGCACACACATCTAGTAGGTCATTATCAATATTCACCAATTCATTTGAGTGACACCAATCAGCTGGAAGCTGTATGGTATTGTCAAATTCTGGGCATCGCCTAGTGTTGCGTGGTCGTCCACCACTTACATTGCTACCAGCCTCTCTTGTGGTACCACGTGGTCGACCATCACCAACAAAAAAGCCATCTTCTTGGGTGGTGCCGTGCGGTCGACCATCACTAACACCAAAGCCTGCTTCCTGGGTGGTGCCACGGGGACGACCATCACTAACAAAGGAGCCGCTTTCTCTAGTAGTATAGCGGGGTCTACCACCATTACGGCCTACCGAAAAGCCATCAGCTTCAGCCGTTTTCTGTGGTCTACCTCGCTTCCTAAAACTCTCCCCACAATTAATACAAGCAATAGCACGAAAGTGGTTGGCTTCCCCGCATTCCTTACACGGCTTTGTAGGGCAAGACATCACGTACACCGGTACAATACACACTGATTGGAATAGTCAACAAACAGGTAGGAAAAAATTCAAATCTGTCAAAATGATTTTTTTCTTCAGCACTTACAACAGTTTATAAACGAAGATAAGTTCGATTGTGGCCTCCTGAGCTTGGTTCTTTTCAGAAACGGCAGTCAAGAAGACACACGAGAAACAGAGCGTAAACGCCTGCGCACATGCTTTTTATAGAACGAGCAATAGGGAAAAGGTCGTCACGTTCGTGTGCGCGCTTAGCCACGCCCATCACGTAGCGCGTGGGCGGAAAACATTGCAAACGCATGGCTTCCCTATACAAACATATGGGAAAACTTTAAAGGGCCGTAACTTTAATTCTAAGGCATGAATCAAAATTCCCCAGGATCAAATCTCTAGTTTCGACCCATTCTGCGTGCCCATGTAAAAATTATCCCCCCAAGTGCTCCCAAACCCCCCATGAATTAGATTATTTATTTAATTATTTAAGGTACCATTAAATTGCGTGGGCGTGAGGTGGGGGATATGACACCTAAACCACATCAAAGTCATTAGTGAGGTGCATGTTGTGTAACCACGCCCTTTTAATTGCACAGGTCTCAGGGGTGTGGCTGCTAGAGCCGGAAGTGTTCATTTAATATCCTCCATGGACCGGAAGCCGAGCCGGAAGGGAGGGGCCAGGCCACGCCCAAAACAGCCCCACCCTGTTCCCCAAGGACCACCATTCTCAATCAAGTGCCTACTAACCACCGGATGTCCACCGGAAGCCCACAATCAATCCCAATTAAAACACACAGCTTCCTCAAGGCCAAAACACACACAAACACTTGGAGGCCGTTCTGCCACACCGCCCACGCAAGAGCTCACCTCATTTCCTGTGTGGGCGGAGTAACAACACGTCATCGCAACCACATCCGCTTCAAACCATCGTCAGCTTCCGTCCAGCCGTACAGGCCCCTCGATCGCACCGCCGTACAGTGCCTCATTAACAGACATGGCCTCACCTTTGACCTCCTGCCACGCCCCCAAAGCCTCCTCGCGGGGTTCAAAGGTCACCACCGCTTCCGGGACACGCCCATCTATCGCCGAGGCCAAGTCCCAGGCGCCGATGTCCAAGCACTGGCCCGTGAAGCCACGCCCAATCGGAAGCAATAAAACCTGCATTAACGCACACGCACGCACTCCACACAGTGCCAGGAACACGCCCACATGCTTAATTAGGCCTAATAAGGCTTTTTTTTTTTTTTTTTTTTTTCAAGGCGACCAGAACACTAAGCAGAAAAAAAAGTTGTCCAAAAACCACCACATAATCGAGCTGGGTGCATAGTGGAACCATACAATGCAAGCAGGTATCCTAAATTTCAATTTTGTCAAAAAGTTGGTAAAGGTCGTCACGTTTATGTGCGCGCGTGGCCCCACCCCTCACGTAGCGCGTGGGCGGAAACATTGCAAACGCATGGCTTCCCTGTACAAACATATGGGGAAACTTCAAAGGGCCGTAACTTTGATTCTAAGGCGTGAATCAAAATTCCTGAAGGTCAAATCTCTGCATTTGATCCATTCTGCGCGCCGGTACAAAAATTATGTCTCCAGGTGCTCCCAATTCCCCCCTGAATTAATTAATTAAAGTTTTTTGTTTTTTTTCAAGCTACCGTGCACACTAAGCAGAAAAAAAAACAACTGTGGCACATAAGGGTATACATACCTGCATTGTATAGGTTTGCACAAATTAATACGCACTTAGGCTAACTTTATATTGATCGTTTACCATGCAGATACATACACTGCAATACTTTATGTACATTTGGTATACACACATGTATATTATTACTATGGTAACAACATCTAATGTCACTAAAACCATTCTTCAGTAGAGCATCCATAGTCAAGTCATGTTCAAAACAGCTACCCTAGCCCACAATAATTTAATCAGTGTACAGTGCCTGTACGATTTAGCATTGGTATACCATAGTAACAATACCAAGTACCTTAGATGATTTCCACCCGCTCTAACTGCGCCTGCAGCGCAGTTAGAGCTTGTTGGAAATCATACATTACTATGGTAACAACATCTAAGAAACCACCACATAGTGGAGCTGGATGCTTAATAGTAGACCCATGCATACAATGAAAGCAGGCCGTCCGCTATATATACTCCTAGTAGAGCCTAGAAAACTCAGAGTATATGATCAGTGTTGAGGTTCAGTACCAGTGGCCCCTGCAACACGTTACTTCCTACTAGTACTCAAGATCACCACAGCACAAACACAAGGCTAGGGGAAAAGCACAACACAACATATCACGTCCTCAACTCGATGTACTTTCCCACACATCCATGCATGTACAATGTAAAATTGTAGCTGTATTATGCCACCTACCTCTCAGCAAAAACGGGAGAGCTACTGTTGTGGCTGATTCTCCATCCATTCAGCAAGCCTCTGGATACAATACCAGCTGTATGGATATGGTAGCCTATGCATGTACTGGCCTAGCGATTTTCTAAATAACGCACACCGGGACTCAAAACATTACAAAGACATGGCTTCCTATACAAACATATGGGGTGAACTTTAAAGGGCCGTAACTTTAATTCTAAGACGTGAATCAAAATTTTCTCATGTCAAATCTCGTTTTTCGACCCATTCTGCGTGCCCATGTAAAAATTACGTTTCCAAGTGCTCCCAATCCCTCCATGAATTAATTTTGTATCTTTTTTTCTACTTAGTGTGTAACTACTTAGTGTTTAATTTTCAAGCTAGCGTGCACACTAAGCAAAAAAATTGTCCAGAAAACCACATAATACACCTAGGATGCACAGTAGAGCCATACAAAGCAAGCGAACAGCCTATACTCCAATTTTGAAGGAGTTTCTAAATAACGCACACCACGGGTATTCCCCGTTTTTCACGTAGCGCGTGGGCGGAAAACATTGCAAACATATGGCTTCCCTATACAAACATATGGGAAAACTTTAAAGGGCCGTAACTTTAATTCTAAGGTGTGAATCAAAATTCCGCTTCCAAGAAATTTCCAGGTACAAGTTATTCTGCGTGCTCATATGAATAATTTGTCGCAGATAGCTTCCCAGAGTCTTAAACATTATTTACATTAAATCTTTTTTTTTTTTTTACTTAGTGTGTAATTTTTTTTTCAAGGAGACCACACACTAAGCAGAAAAAAAAATTGCCCGAAAACCACCACATAGTTGAGCTGGATGCATAGTAGAGCCATACAATGCAAGCAGGCAGCCTATGCATCAATTTTGGCCAAAGTGGGTAATGGTCGTCACGTTGATGTGCGCACGTGGCCCCGCCCCTCACGTAGCGCGTGGGCGGAAAACATTGCAAATGCATGGCTTCCTATACAAACATATGGGATAACTTCAAAGGGCCGTAACTTTAATTCTAAGGTGTGAATCAAAATTCCCCAAGATCAAATCCTTAGTTTCGACTCATTCTGCGTGCCCACATAAAAATTGTGGCACAATATGCTTTATAGACCCCTAAGACTTTTCTTCTTCCCTATTCCTTTTTTCTTTTTTCTAATTAGTGTGTAATTAGTGTGTAACAAGCGAGCCGACACACTAAGCAGAAAAAAAGAACTGTCCGAAAAACGACCTTCAAGTTTAGCATAGTATAGAACAAGCAATGTACACAAAGTTGTCTAGAAAGCGTTAAATGTACCGAAAGTGGGTCTAGCAGAAATAGGTTCCTAGTCTCGTGCCTGCCCATGCGTGAAAGGGGGCTGGGTACAAGACTAGGTAGGTTCCTACAGTGCATGCTGGCCAGAAGAAATTCCATGATCAGTATACCTGCCACACATATTCATATAGGAAATCATCTGCTGAAACTAATAGCACATTAGTGTGTAGAAACTTATGTTAGGAATGCAGTATCGCTAACTATCTATGGTTTGCCATGCACATTTGACATATGAAGTCTAAGGTGGCCTGCAGAACTGAAATTTTGTTCACACTCCTCACATTTGCAGTTAGCTGTACAATCAACTCTTTTTAGATGTCTTTTGAGGTTTGATGGTTGAGTAAAAGCACGCCCACACTTGTGACATTCATATGGTCTAGCCTCTAGTCCTTTCTTGTGATGGGCTAGATCATGCATATCCAGATCCCACTTCTGGGCAAATGTGGACGAACATTTGTCACATTTGAAAGGAAGCTGACAGACTGGTTGATGGTATCTTCTTTTATGACGCTGAAGGTGTCCAGATTGCTTAAAGGAATCTCCACACTTGTCACAAACATATGGTCTCTCTCCTGTATGTATCCTTGAATGTGCATCTCGATGAGCTTGCTGAGTGAAGGTTCTCCTACACTGAAGACACTCAAATGGACGTTTTCCCCTGTGTGCTGCTGCAATATGCTCAAGCAGTTTCTTGTAGGGAGTAATAGTGACTCTACAATAAGTACAAACTGTATACTTTGCCTCTCTGATTGCTGCCATGCCTATACTCCTAGGTACCACGTGCGGAAGGTACAGGGTCGTCAACGTACCCCGCGATCCGTAGGGGCAAACATTGCAAATGCATGGCTTCCTATACAAACATATGGGGTAACTTTAAAGTGCTGTAACTTTAGTTGTAAGGTGTGAATCAAAATTCTGTCACATCAAATGACTAATTTTGACCCATTCTGCATGCCCATATAAAAAAAAGTGGCATAAAATGCTTTATAGACCCCTAAGACTTTTCTTCTTCCCTATTCCTTTTTTCTTTTTTTCTACTTAGTGTGTAATTTTAAGTCGTTGCGGTTAATAGTTAAGAAAGAATGCTTTGATCTTGCTTTGAAGTGGGCAATTACCGGTGTTTTCTTCAGGGGCCACTTCCGGTCGCTAATTACACGCGCATAATCATCCCTGGCCGATTCTAGACACGCCCACCTTCGACCAAAAGCACTCGTATGGCCTCTTCGGCCACGCACCTTCACGATTCGCTAATTGAATTAGCCAATCCTGACGCTCACGCCCACGCACTTTAATGCTACCTTAAATTTGCTTTTTTTTCTACTTAGTGTGTAATTTGTCGTTGCGGTTAATAGTTAAGAAAGAATGCTTTGATCTTGCTTTGATGTGGGCAATTACCGGCCTTTTCTTCAGGGGCCACTTCCGGTCGCTAATTACACACGCATAATCATCCCTGGCCGATTCTGGACACGCCCACCTTCGACCAAAAGCACTCGTATGGCCTCTTCGGCCACGCCCCTTCACGATTCGCTAATTGAATTAGCCATTCCTGACGCTCACGCCCACGCAATTAAATGGTACCTTAATCATCACTTTTCCTACAGATGTTGCTAGCTCAACATAGCCTCGGTGTTCCAAGAATGCTTGTACATCCTCCAGAGCTTCAATAGCTTGCTTAAAACATGTTAATTTGGGTGGTGGCGGTAGTAGATCATAATCTACTTCCTCAGTATCAGAATCGGGATTGTCGACGTTCAAACTGTTCAACCAATTCTCATCCCAGTCTTCACAATCAAAGTCAGCACACACATGCAGGGATAGCATCTTCTCCAGCAACATACTCCTCGGTAGAGCAAATTGATACACCCATGGCACTTTGAATCAGAGAACCTAACTGTACTGCGTCATCAATGTCAACAAATGGGTCTTCTTCTTCACCGACTACTTGGATGATGCCATGCATGCATGCTATGCCCCGCCTATTGATCGTTATGCCCCGCCCACTGTCCGTTATTCAGGAAACAATTATTATTGTATTGTATTACAGCGTTCAATCCGAAGTGTCCGTTGTCCGGAAATCAGAAAGTCCGTTATTCGGGAGTTTTTTTGTACAGTAATAATAGGGAAATCAATCCGTGCATGGAGCAGTGTCCGCTATAACGTGTGAGTCCGCTATTCGGAGCGTCCGCTAAGAGAGAGTTGACTGTAGCTAGCTAGAGAAAAGTACAGTGAATGTATTTTCATTCTACAATTTTCCCACATTAATTTTTTTATTCATCATGATAGTTACACCCTGCAGCCTTCAATCATCATGATACTAATTAATAATGGATGTACTATATGATTAATACCCTGCTAGTTAGGCCACTGTTTGTTGTAAACGTGTTTCTGGTCACATCAGAGCTCACTTAGCCATGCGGGCGGGTGGTTATCATTATTCATTATTCCATTATTTTACCTCAGCATATCCTGTACAATTTGAACATTTCCTGGACAAACCACAGACAGGATGGTGACATTAATTTTGGTAATTGAGCTGAGCATGCGCAGTGCCAAATAATGATAATAATGGCCAAAACAGGCGGCCTCCAAAATAGCATGCGGGCGGGTGACCAGAAACACGTTTACAACTAACACTGGCCTTATTATGTCAAACGCACCTGGTTGATCTATGGAGATATCAATGGTTGTCCTATTCCTATTGTTTCCACAAAGTGTGGCTACAATATTCACATGATATGAAGTGTTGTAGAGTACCACCAACTGACTCGTAGTCCCACTTGAACTGCTCTCCAGTGGACTGGGAGTAACTAACATTGTACGATACACCAACCTCCTGTATCCACTCCAAAGTTACAGTGGCATTGTTTTCATTTGACTTTTTAATCGTACTTTGTACTTGTGGAGAATGAGGATACTCTGTATAAAATATATTATCATAATATTATAGTTGACATTCTGGTGATTATGAGAAATACCAGTTTACTTACCAAAATCACTGTCAATGATATGGATGACTGTCTGAATAATAATATTGTTATTGTCATTAGTACGTTCTGTACAGTTAATCCTTGTTTCATTTAAGTTCATAGATACATTGTTGATTGACAGCTGTGAAACTAGTGGAAGGTCTCCAGACTCAGAAGTACGATTAAAACTCAGAGTTACCATAGATTTGATTTCAACTATTTTAGTATCTCTAACCCCATTTACTGAATATAGTTTGTGGGACGTCTCATTGAGGTACGGAACATAAACATTCCATTCCAATACGAAGTCATCTTGAAGGGAACTCTGACATTCAAGTGTTAATTGCTCTTCAGGACATACTAAAGGGATATTGAATGAGCCTGAGTTATATACAATAATCATACAACTACTACTATTAAACTAGTCATGCATGCATGCAGCTGCTGATGATACTGCATAGATCTACTATATAGCTTTTTACCTTTCATTGTGTTAGCTGTTGTTAGAATACTGCAGCAGTTCAGAAGCAATGTGAAAATGAAGCACGATAGCATCAGGAATTCGAAATACTTCATCTCTTCTTCTTCTAGTTACTGCACCTGCGTCAGTACACGTACAAGCTGGCCAGTCGGTTTCATTTGCTTGCTTTCATTTACCTTGATAAATATTATTGATAGTTGATCGTATATATAACTGTGGTTCAGTCGGGAAGTTTAGATTGCAACACTAAGTAGTAGTCTAGTGTACATGTCTTCTTGAAAACTCAGTATGACATTGTGATCCTCCAACATAAACTTGATATTGATTGTTATGTTTATAAGATACTAGTGGTTTGCTAATAATACTCTTATCGAGCTTTCAATTTGGAGCAGCTACATAATTATACAATCATAGCTGTAGCTAGGTGCACGGCTGTTGTGTTGAATCATGCAGTTTAACTGCATATAAATTCAGAGCAGCATAACAGAATCAGAAGCGATATCAGATACAGAGCCTCCATACTTGCCATAGATGTATCACGTGCACAAATAAAATTGAAGTACTTTGGAGTAATTCCTTGCTAGTGCGGTTATACTATACTAGTCAACTACCGTGACGACCTTTTCCATAACGGGTCTTCGGGTTGCTAAATCAGTATTAATTAACGCGCACTCACTGTAGTAAACAACACGTGTGTGTGCAAAACCACTAACTAATGAACTACCTAACTCCTTGTCAGTAGTTCAAAGGTATTGGTAGCTCTAGAAATGATGACCATTACCCATCATAATACTAGTACTACCGGATTTGAACTGCAACTCAATATTATTTGCAAAGCCTATGCATGACATTTGTAATTGTTATACATTATTGCTTTAGTAACACTAATATGTCATAGATTTTGTTGTTCCATATGCCATATTTTCTTTCAACTTGAGACCTTGTTCCTGGTGCTCCATAGCACTAGGTGGTGCATTCATATCCTCATGCAGATGCTCTGTAGGCTTTGCTGTTCCATATGCCACATTTTCTGTCAACTCCAGCCCTTGTTCCAGGTGGTGTTCCATAGCACTAGGTAGTGCTTCATGATGCAGAGGGTCTGTAGGCTTTGCTGTTCCATACGCCACATTTTCTTTCAACTCAAGCTGGCCTTGTTCCAGGTGGCCTGGTGTTCCACAGCACTGGCTATAGGTAGCACATTCACATCCTCATACAGAGGCGTAGGCTGATTTAATGAAGATGACTCTTTGCATCTTCGTCTCCGCATAAAGTAGTAACCACAAGCTACTCCAGTAGCTAAAGTCAAAACGGATATCATCAGAAATGCCACTACTGAGGATGATATTGCTGCTGTTAATAGTATTTCATGTGAGATTCTTGATTCTAGATCTTGTGTATTATTATGATCTAAACCTACAAAAAATTTGATATTGCCATAACGTGGTGTGATATACTCTTTACATGCATATACATGTGAACTTGAACTCTATTGTACTTACCTAGCATAATATCTTTGCATTGCACTTCTCTTGGGTCTGGTTCCCATTCTCCATTCCCCATGCATGTCGTGGTGTTAGGTCCAATAAGAACATGTTGAGGAGGACAATCAAAGGAAAGAATAGCTCCTTCCAATGATGGATCCATATAACCCTTGATTATCACTGAGTTGTTATCTATAGATACCCCATCTTGGAATGGGTGGCCACATGTCACTATAAGGGAATCATGGAGAGAGAAAAAATAATATTGATATCACAATCTTATGTGAAATTAAAAAGGAGGAAGTGTTTACTAGAAGCTGTATTGTTGAGGCTTTCACTGTTCCTGAAAGTTAATTTGAAGATTATGCAAACTTGGATACATCAGCCAATTCAACGCAGCTGTTAGTGGCACACACTTTACTTTGATTGTTCTATGTACTTGTGTAGAGCATTAATATGGATATTGCCAATAAATAGATACACCTCCATGATACTCATAATACATGTCATGATACACATCTATAATACACCTCCATGATACTCAAGAGCAATGCACACATCCATATTAAATATATACATGATTCAAATCATAATACTCATATTAAAACATGTCATGATATTATACATGCATCCATGCCATGAATATGGGACATCACTTCAACGGTGATAAAAAAAACTGTATTCTTGTGCTTGCGTGCAGCTCGCGTTCCCACAGGCGGTACCTCTGAACTTATGCATCCACAAAGGTCGTCAGGCGAAAATAGATAGGCTAGTACCGTATTTCTTCTAAAAATTCGGCATGAAAATAATAATATTGCTTTAGCTTCGCCGAATTATAAGAGGTTGATATTCAACATTCTGTCTGCGTGCGCATTCCATTCCCGTTTATAGCATATACGAATCACGACCTTTGCCGAAAAATTAGAGACTATATTCAATCATTCGGTAAGGGGTGCCGAATAATTAGAAGGGCCGAATTTTTAGAAGAAATACGGTAATCATGATAATAGCTAACTAGAGAAAAGTACAGTGAATGTATTTTCATTCTAGACTTTTCCCACATTATTCATCATAGCTATATACACCCTGCAGCCCTTCAATTATCACACTAATTAATAATGGATGTTATAATTATTAATACGCTGCTAGCTATAGATAATAATTTATGTCAAATGCACCTGGTTGATCTATAGAGATATCAAAAGCTGTCCTATTCCTATTGTTTCCACAAAGTGTGGCTACAATATTCACATGATATGAAGTGTTGTAGAGTACCACCAACTGACTCGTAGCCCCACTTGAACTGCTCTCCAGTGGATTGGGAGTAACACTAACATTGTACGATACACCAACCTCCTGTATCCACTCCAAAATTACAGTGGCATTATTTTCATTTGACTTTTCAACCGTGCTTTGTATTTGTGGAGAATGAGGATACTCTGTATAATATAATAATTGATATTCTGGTGAGAAAATTGATACCAGTTTACTTACCAAAATCGCTGTCAATGATATGGATGACTATCTGTATAATAATATTGTTATTGTCGTCGTCACGTTCTGTACAGTTAATCCTTGTTTCATTTAAGTTCACAGATACATTGTTGATTGACAGCTGCGAAACTAGTGGAAGGTCTCCAGATTCAGAAATGCGAATAAAACTCAGAGTGACCATTGATTCAATTTCAGATAATATTCTAGTATCTCTGACCCCATTTATTGAATATAGTTTGTGGGGCATCTTGTTGTGATAAGGAAAATAAACGTTCCATTCCAATATGAATTTATCTTGAAGGGAACTTTGACATTCAAGTGTTAATTGCTCTTCAGGACATACTAAAGGAATATTGAATGAGCCTGAGTTATATGCAATAATCATACAACTACTCTAGTACAATGCATGCAGCCACTGATAATACTGCATAGATCTACTAGCCTTTTATGTACCTTTCATTGTGTTAGCCGTTGTTAGAATATTGCAGCAGCTCAGAGGCAATGTGAAAATGAAGCATGATAGCATCAGGAATTCGAAACACTTCATCTCCTCTTCTTCTAGTAACTGCACCTGCGTCAGTACATGTATGAGCTGACGTTATTATGATAATCATTAAGTTTCATTTGCCTGCTTGATTTACCTTGATAATAGTTGATTGTGTATAACTGTGGCTCAGTCGGGAAGTTTAGCCGCTGATTGCAACATTAAGTACTAGTCTAGTGTACATGTAGTAATGTACATCAGTATGATAACCTCCAACATAAATTTTTGCCTCATGGACTTAATATTGATCGATCATGTTGTTGTTTTGTTATAATTTTATTATCTGTATAATTATAAGATACTAGATATTAAATACTCTTATCGAGCTTTCAATTTGGAGCAGCTACATAATTATACAATCATAGCTGTAGCTAGGTGCACGGGTGTTGTGTTGAATCATGCAGATAAAAAATTCTATGGAAACATTCCAGTTACGCTCGTGGTATATACACATCAACTCCAGCTGCCCTCCATAATACACTGGAGCTACTCCAGAGGTCACCACACCTGGATAATTCAGAGCAGCATAACAGAATCAGAAGCGATCTCAGATACAGAGCCTCCATACTTGCCATAGATACATCGCGTGCACAAATAAAATACTTTGGAGTAACTCCTTGCTAGTGCGCTTATACTACGGTGACGACCTTTTCCATAACGGGGCTGGATTGCTAAAATTTAATAATTATTATTAGTGAAAATTAACGCGCACTCAAAACCACTAATTATCGAACTACCTAACTCCTTGTCAGTAGTGCAAAGTTATTGGTAGCTCTAGAAATGATGACCATTACCCATCATAATATAGTACTACCGCACTTGAACTGCAACTCAATAATATTATTGCAAAGCCTATGCATGATATAAATTGTTCTACATTTTAATTTATTGCTTAACACTGATGAGTCATAGATTTTGTTGTTCCGTATGCCACATTTTCTGTCAACTCCAGCCCTTGTTCCAGGTGGTGTTCCACAGCACTAGGTAGTGTTTCATGATGCAAAGGGTCTGTAGGCTTTGCTGTTTCATACGCCACATTTTCTTTCAACTCGAGACCTTGTTCCAGGTGGTGTTCTACAGCACTAGCCTGGGGTAGTGCATTCAAGATCACATCCTCATACAGAGGCTCCGTAGGCTGACTTGATGAAGATGACTGTTTGTGTCTTTGTCTGACAAAGTAGTAACCACAAGCTATTCCAGTAGCTAAAGTCAGAACGGATATCATCAGAAACACTACTGTAGATGACACTGCTGCTGTTAGTAGTACATGTGAAGATCTTGCTTCTAAACCTATAAAATTTTGATAATATTGCATATCAAACATGATGTGATGTACTGTTTACATATCAAAAGTATTGGAATATTTTCAGAGCTCTACTACAGTGTAGCACGGCATATAATACCATTACATTCTGCATCCCATTTGATCTGGTTCCCATTCTCCATTCTGCATGTAAAATATTTATATGCAGAACCATTTTCTTAATTCGCCTGTGTCTGTGCCTATTCGATACCCTTATAATAGAATAACATTAATTTATACTGGGCAAGAATTCCTTTCAGAAAAGTAATGATTGCATGCTACTATGGATTTAATTATTGTGCCATGCACATGCCGCATTTAAGACCAGCTGGGCAAACCATAACATTATGCTGATGTAATGCTATATCCATGGATGATATTAACTTATGGTTTGCACTCCATTATTGTAGTAAGAATTAATACCTGATAGTTGAGTGGTACACTGATCGACAGGATTAGGCGTCCAGTTTCCATCTTGATGGCACACTGAAAAGAACGTGTTGGTACCGTTGCCAAGGCGACCATGACCTATGCACCAAAATGTGACAACTGATCCTTCCAAAGTTGAATAATTGGCATAGCTCGATGATACTATGTTGATGCTATCGTCAATCTCAGGTGCTCCACATGATACTGTATTAGATACATTTATATACTCAGTGAATTAAGGACTGAGAATCAACTAAAAATGTTAACTTTGATATAATAGTGGTTCTTGGCCCTTCATTGTTACTTTATTATTGGGTTAATAATACCATTGCACTCCAAAATAATAATGTACTTGATTTGTGTCTGGCATTGTCCATGCATGTTGATGTATTCATTCCTACAATTACTTCTCCCGGTCTTGAGCAACTAAAAACAACTGCCACACCACTAGCACCCGAAATGTACATGTGCAAAGTGATAGCTGGATACTGGCAAGTAGCTGTTTAACATATTAAGTCATAATAATATAGATAATACAACTATGAAAAGGCTGACTGTCCATGCACATTGATGTAAAATGCCATGTAGAATGTATACTAAAGATCTTGATTAACACACTCAATAATCGTCAGGCAAATAAAAAATTAATTGCAACAGAAACTATAGGCTAAAGATAGCTGCTGCACATAATAATAGTACAATACAGTGATTTTATCGTAATTATATTTCATCAGGCACTGGTTATAATTACATACCTACTAAGCAAGCGCTGTGCTGTTTACCAAGCAGCAGTATACACTGCAGTGAAATTGGGAACAGCATGCTCAATTGCATGACATTGTCATGTACAGTTATGTATATTATTGTTATTGCATGTAGTTCAGCACACACATCATCACTATCATCGATTACTCGGTAATCTCACTGTTACAGTAATTTAAGGCTAGTATTAGTACTACTGGGGTGCATGAATCAACTCCCAATGTTGTATTAGCTTGTTTGCTGTTTGTTTAAATGTGTGAGCTACATGCAGAAGAGTCACAAGGTTGTTTACGTGTAAGTGATTATATAATATATTTTCATTCTACAATTGTCCCACATTAATTTTTTTCATCACTATACCCTGCAGCCCTTCAATCATCACACTGCGCTAATAATAATACCCTTCTATATAATTATGTATAATAATAGTTAGACACTGTTTAGGAGGTTTCTACGTTATTTAGAAGACAGAAGGGCTCTGTGTAGAATCCTGAGCGAAGCAAGGACCTATATAGGGTTCTACTGAGCCCTGAGGTCTTCTAAATCACGTAGAAACCGACTAAACAGTGTCTAACTAATTTAGATCCTAGCAACAATGCCCAAAGGCTTTGTAAATAAACAGTTGCCTAGCAATAAACTAGCCATAGGCAAACAAAATCTACCAGGTTTTTTATGGAGCTTACAAGGTTTTTATGGGGCTCACAAGGGATCTTATGAAGGATAGATATATACTGCATGCAATTCAACCAATCAGATCACTGTATTTGTTACAAATAGGATCTAAATAGCTATAGATAATGTTGTTTTACATTTATCTAACGCACCTGGTTGATCTATGGAGATATTAATGGCTGTCCTGTTCACATTATTTCCACAAAGTGTGGCTACAATAGTCGCATGATATGAAGTGTTGTAGAGTACCACCAACTGACTCGTAGCCCCACTTGAACTGCTCTCCAGTGGAGTGGGAGTAACACTAACATTGTACAATACACCAACCTCCTGAATCCACTCCAAAATTACAGTGGCATTATTTTCATTTGATTTTCTGACTGCTTTTTGTACTTGTGGAGAATGAGGATACTCTGTATAATATAGTATTATTGTTGACATTCTGGTGAGAAATATTATTGATACCATGGAGTTTACTTACCAAAATCACTGTTAATGATATGGATGACTGTCAGTATAATAATATTATTATTATTGTCGTCATCATGTTCTGTACAGTTAATCCTTGTTTCATTTAAGTTCACAGATACATTATTGATTGACAGCTGCGAAACTAGTGGAAGGTCTCCCAATTCAGAAATGCGATCAAAACTCAGAGTGACCATCGATTCAATTTCAACTGTTGTAGGATCTCTGACCCCATCTTTTGAAAAAGGTTTAGAGTACGTCTTGTTGCGATAAGGAACATAAACGTTCCATTCCAATATGAAGTTATCTTGGAGAGAACTCTTACATTCAAGTGTTAATTGCTTTCCGGGACATACTAAAGGGATATTGAATGAGCCTGAGTTATATGCAATAATCATACAACTATGTATACCAATATTAAACTAGTGCATGATGCAAGCAGCCGCTGACGATGCATAGATCTACTAGCTTTTTACATACCTTTCATTGTGTCAGCTGTTATTAGAATACTACAGCAGCTCAGAATCAATGTGAAAATGAAGCATGATAGCATCAGGAATTTGAAACACTTCATCTCTTCTTCTTGAAAACTCAGTATGCGATCCTCCAACATAAATTTTTGCCCCATGGATTTGATATTGATTGTTTTGTTGATATTATCTGTATAATTTATACTAGTGGTTTGTTAATAATACTCTTATCGAGCTTTCAGTTTGGAGCAGCTACATAATTATACAATCATAGCTGTAGCTGGGTGCACGGATGTTGTGTCGAATTCAAAATTCTATAGATACAATCCAGTTGTGCTCGTGGTACACATCAACTCCAGCTGACCTCCATAACACAGGGGAGCTACTCCAGAGGGGGACACTGTTACCACATCTGCATAATAATATTAGAGACTATTAAATTTGAACTATTAAAAGTGAACAAAAGGTAAGTTTTAGATATCAATTTGAAGATTGTAGCTAGTAGAATCTATAACACTACCCCTATTACACTTAAAGTGCTTGGGATTGGCTTATAGACTAAGCTCCATGGTGACTCCAGACTGGTCCGATCCTTATTTCATTCAAGTAGCTGCCATAGTTTCCAAGATATAGCCCCTAGCAACCACTCCATAAAATTAATGTACATGGGTGGTGGCGATAAATTAATAAGAGCTCTTACCTATTGTGACTTCAGAGCAGCATAACAGAATCAGAAGAGATATCAGATACAGAGCCTCCATGGATGAAATACGTGCACATAAAACGGAAGTACTTTGGAGTAACTCCTTGTTAATCAACTATTGTGACGACCTTTTCCATAATGGGCCTTCGGGTTGCTAAATTAGTGTTAATTAACGCGCACTCACTGCACTGTACTTGTAGTAAACAACACATGTGTGTGCAAAACCACTAATTAACTAATTACCTAACTCCTTGTCAGTAGTGCAAAGTTATTGGTAGCTCTAGAAATGATGACCATTACCCATAATATTTCAACTGCAACTCAAATACTTGCAAAGCCTATGCATAACATTGTAACAGTTATATACATTATTGCTTAACACTAGTGAGTCATAGATTTTGTTATTCCATATGCCACATTTTCTTTCAACTTGAGACCTTGTTCCTGGTGCTCCATAGAACTAGGTGGTGCATTCATATTATCCTCATGCAGACGCTCTGTAGGCTTTGCTGTTCCATAATATGCCACATTTTCTGTCAACTCCAGCCCTTGTTCCAGGTGGCGTTCCACAGCACTAGGTAGTGTTTCATGATGCAGAGGGTCTGTAGGCTTTGCTGTTCCATACGCCACATTTTCTTTCAACTCGAGATCTTGTTCCAGGTGGTATTCCACAGCACTAGATAGTGCTTCATGATGCAGAGGGTCTGTAGGCTTTGCTGTTCCATATGCCATATTTTCTCTCAACTCCAGCCCTTGTTCCAGGTGGTATTCCACAGCACTAAGTAGTGCTTCATGATGCAGAGGGTCTGTAGCTTGGTCTGTAGGCTTTGCTGTTCCATATGCCGCATTTTCTTTCAACTCAAGACCTTGTTGAAGTTCCTGGTGCTCCACAGCACTAGCTTGGGGCAATACATTCAAGATCACATCCTCATACAGAGGCATAGGCTGATTTGATAAAGAAGACTGTTTGCGTCTTCGTCTCAATATTATGAAGTAGTAACCACAAGCTACTCCAGTAGCTGAAGTCAAAACAGATATCACAAGAAATGCCACCACTGAGGATGATACTGCTGCTGTTAGTATTTCGTGTGAGGTTCTTGATTCTAGATCTTGTGTGTTATTACGATCTAAACCTAATGATATTGCCATAGATAGATCAATATGGCATGATGTACTCTACATGCATGTACATGTGAACCTGAACTCTTAGACGACTGTACTTAGCTATAGCATAGCATAATACCTTTGCATTCCACTTCCCTTGGGTCTGGTTCCCATTCTCCGTTCCCCGTACATGTCGTGGTATTAGGTCCAATAAGAACATGTTGAGGAGGACAAGCAAAGGAAAGAACAGCTCCCTCCAATGATGGTTCCATATAACCCCTGATTATCACTGAGTCGTCAACAGACACCCTGTCTTGGAACGGGTGGCCACAAATCACTGTAAGATAAGGAGAGAGAAACTAATTGTTGATAGTACATAATTATTATCAAGGGCTTCTTTAAGCCCTTGATATTATGTAGTCCTGTTCTAACATCAAATTTCAGTTTTTTAAGTTATAAGATATGAGCAAGGGGGCATCTGTAGCTAATTATTATTATCACAGTCTAGTACTGTAGTCTTGATTACTATCCAAATAAACATGAATCTGATCATAAATTTGATCAATTCATAATGATTATGTTTATTATTTAAACATAGAATGTTCTAAATCGCTAGCTATACAAATAGAACAACCAAAGTGTATATTTAACATGCCAGTAACAGGTGCGTTGAATTGGCTGATGTACCTAAGTTTGCATACTTCAAATTAACTTTTAGAGACAGTGAAAGCCTCAATGACATGACTCCTAATAAACACTTCCTCCATTTTAAAACACATCATGATAAGTACTGACTGTAGGCACCCTTTGAATGTTGCTGGCAGACAACTATCTTAACAGTAGAAACATAGATTCTTTATGGAGAACTAAAATTAAACTTGATCTCGTCGAACAGTTAAGTTGTCCTCAGAGAATCTTTGTTTCTATATAATTATATTATTATGTATACAGAAAGCAACTTCAAATAATGTCACTTCATAATATTATTATTATCTTAACAGTGCTAACCACTCGATTTATTGCACATGAGCTGGCTTGGGTCAGGTTCCCATTCTCCATTCCCTGCACAGGTTGCTGAACTGGGTCCAGTGAGTACCAGTCCAGGAGGGCAACTGAAGGTGACAGTACTTCCCTCTATTGGTAAAACCTCATTACTCTCGATAACGATTGTTGGAGTACAATTAGTAATCGTACACAGTGACTCTAGATCTGGATGTCCACAATTAGCTACAGAATGAGAGTAGTAGTTATACTTGATATTGTGCCAGTGATATGATAGTTCATTGTGTGTCACACGGTATTGAATAATGCCTTACCATAAAGTAGTGTGATGAAGGCAGTGGTGTTTCCACAAGGAGTGAAGGCCACCACACTCAAATTGTATTCAGTATTATAAATAACTGTCAGCTGGCTATTCACATTTCCAGTAGACACAATGGGCGCCGGTGGTATTATCCCGATATCGTACATTGCCCCAGCCTGTTGAGTCCATGCCACAGTCACTGTGACATTATCTGGTGAATAGTCTTCAGAAATAACTTGCAATCTTGGGATATATTGGTCTAATGAACACAATGAACATAATATTAATTTAAGATGGTAAGTTATTAAGTGGGTAGTTAACTTGCATACTGATATCAATTATGAGAATAGTAGTTGATTCAGAAGATGGTGTCATTGAACTTGTTGCGTCCATACAGTTCACTACTGTTCCATTCAAACCAATGCTAACTGGATCAATAGATAACGTAGAGACCAGAGGTGAAGCTCCTTGATCAGAAATTCTTCTTAAAGTGAATGTGGTAAAATTCACTGTAATTGGTGGTGGTTGAGGAGAAGGAGCACTAGCAGTAATAAACATGAGAATGTTCTCATCCCTCCCTTGTTCATCGACCACCGTCAGGCTCCATTGGAGGGATTCTACTGATGCTGTACATGTCAGTTCAAGTGGATCCCCAACACGGCACACTGGAGCCACCTCCATAGGAGAAAATGTCAACTGACCTGTAAGAAAATAATTATAAGTTAATAAAAGTGATTGAACCACTGTAGAACATTGTAGTAGCACTAATTTTTCAATATTCTCACCTATTGCTCCTAATTCACACCAGCAGCTAATAATCAAAATTCTGTAAGTCATCCATGATGATAGAGTGAAGTGAATTATTGACGCCAGGACTTGCTGCACGGAATGAGTTTTCTCTACCATATCGATCGTGTTTATCAACTCCACGATCTCTGCTCTCCTTTACGGAAGAGATTAGCACCATTAATAATTTTTACTCTTGATAGCACGGGACTTGCGCCGCGCGGCGTTCATGCTCCGCCCACTCCCTTGACGCGTCAATGGACGCGAAAAGATGGCACTTCGCTTTCTGTACAAGTCCACCTCATTTAAAGTTTACTGGACTTTATTTAGCCTTGTGATACTTGAAAACAATGTAGCAGGTATTAAATTAAAGCTTTAGACTGTAATTGTTCCGCATCAATAATTAGGGAGCCTTTTTACAGGTCAGTTGATATTGTCTCCTGTGAGTGTGGCTCCAGTGTGTCATGTTGGGGATCCACTTCAGCTGACATGTACTGCTGAATCTGTACAGTTCATGAGATGGAATGTTTTACAGTCTAATGAGCAAGGCATATTAGAAGAAGTTGCTAATGTTCAAATCAATGCCAGAGATATCAACGTGCAGATGTCACAAAGAGAAGTGGATTCTGCCACTCTCACTTTTATGAGAACTTCTGCTCAATTTGACACACCTTTCATCTCTACATTATCTATTGACTCAGTTAGCATTGGTTTGAATGGAACAGTAGTGAACTGTTCCGATGTATCAAATCCAATGATATCATCCTCAACTACTATACAAATCGTTGACATCAGTCAAATCAGTGAGTTAATCAGTCACACTAAAAATTATTGTGTCTACAATGCCATGTTTTTTAACCGCTTGATAGGTATCCAACATACTCCAGTGCTAAGTGTTTCAGAAGAATATCAAGCTGATGATGTCACAGTCACTATAATGTGGGCCCCTGCTGAACTGATGGATAATATCACATTTTCCACCGAAGTGTCACCTTTGGTTCCCATAATATCCATAGGAAGTACAAGTCGTCAGCTAATAATTTCATACAACACTGAATACAACCTCAGTGTTGTAGCTATTGCACTTTGTGGGAATGCTACTGCTTCCAAAATGCTGAATTTTGGTGAGGCTAAGTTAGTCACGTATTTATTATACAATCTTGCCAGTAATCATCACATTCACATGAATGTGTATTTTTGATATTAAATTTGTACAGCAAACTGTGGTTATCCAGATCTGCTATCAACCATTGGTAATGATTCTGTGATGAGTAATGAATCAGATTCTAGCTTTAGCTCTGTACCAACCATGACTGCTAAGTGCTCAGATTCGGTACAAATAGAAGGATGTACCATCACCTTCAGTTGTCCTCCTGGACTAGGACTCACTGGACCTTATTCAGCAACATGTGCAGGGAACGGAGAATGGGAACCTGACCCAAGCGGACTAATGTGTACAGGTTAATGGCTCATCCAATAGTAATACCCCATATATATAATATTTTTTGATGCTAGCTATTTTCATGGAGTTGTGCCTCGTACATGAGTATTGTATTCATGTTGTTGGTATACCATTAGGGATACGAATACTAGTATCTGGTGTATAGAACCAATTCACTCAAGATAACAATCATTTAACAACTCTCCTACGGTTATTTGTCAACAACATTGTTATGCTAGTGTAACTGTGAGGGACGTGTACCGATCCATGGTTTAGTACACAAACACGTGTAAACTGTTTCAGTATTATGGTTGGGACCCAAATGTGAATATAAATAATACTATTATTATTATGATAAGTATAACAGATATTCGGCTTTCTATGCATACTGCATGTTTAGTATAATAATAGTAATAATTGAAGGGCTCAGAAATAAAGTGGTCTAACCCAAAATTGAAAACGTTGAATTATCCAAAATTAATAGCACAAAAATTGGATAAAAACTGCATAATTTTTACTCTACCAAATTGTCCAAAATTATATGAAACTTTAGCTTCTTCAGAAACACATTATAATGGTATTTCAAGACTAGAGGTGTCTAACTCAAGATTTGTGGGTTAGACCACTTTACTTCTCAGCCCTTCATTGTATATCTTTCTTTATCAACCTGCAGGTATTGATTCCAGTGCAGCTGATCTTAGCCAAATGATTGGAATCGTTGTACCACTGGTACTAGTTCTCATTATCATTGCCATAGTGATAGCTGTATTACTGCGCAAGAAAGGTTAGTGACTAAAAATGCTATCCAATTATTCGTAATCCAATTTCAGTATTATTCACCAATTAAAAATAGATCACTGTTTTTAAGTTTTAGAGTTTATTTTACATAATTTGTACACACATGCAGGGTGTAGCGTGATAAACCCACGCACAAAGTAAGTAAATCTTGGCACAGTGTGTACACTACTACATTGATTTTATCTGCTTGTTGCAGGAGTGGAAAAGATTTACAACTTACTGCCAAATATCTGGATAAGGTATTGTAACCATTAAACTCTGTATATGTACCATATTATAGTGTTCTCGGCCGTTTAATTAAAGTACTTATACATGCACTGCTGGATAATTTATAAGCACCGCTCTACCAAGTTTCAAGGGGCATACACATAAGTGCCCAAAAGTGCTAAAATTAATTTTTAGTTGAGTCGAGGTTAAGCACCCGTACATGGATGCTTATATATACACAGGCCATTATACTAGCTGTTACAATGGAGTCAATTGATTGTTGAAGTAACAGTTACTGAAAGTAGTTGTCACGATAGTTAATTGTCCATAATTGTTACAACTGGACTCAAGGGAATATTATGTTGTGTATGCATGCATATAGCAAAGTAATACTTAATGTTATGCTACAATTCAATTTATTCCCAAAAATCTATTGAAAGGAAGGTATAGTTTAGACATGAAATTCGTATAAGACTGCTAAGTTCCAAATGATAAAAATCCTTTTAAAGCAATCACCTTTATATTGCAGCTATACTGATTGTTGGCCCAAACTAAAGATGCATGACCATTATATTAGTTAATGTAGCAGGTGCCTCCAAGCATATAGAATTGTCAGTTTTTTTACAGTAACTGAATTCTGACCATAAAAATCAAAAAATACTGAAAACTGGGGGTATTCAGTACATACATCGTATATGGAGCTCTTTGTAAGATACTGAAAAATACAGAAAACATACGCAAAACATGGGAATATTTATACTGAAAGATAAGAGAACAGCTTGGAGGAACAGGTGTAGACAGATTTCACTTAATTTCAGGGACATCCCCATCAGCCGGAAAGCCGACTGGTATATGCGGATCTTGAGCACGATAGTGCTACCGAGGTACATACGAAAAAGAAACCAACAGCAGCCGACACTGCTAATCCAAAACAAGATGTGGAATACTCTTTGATTGACTATAACTTGAATATCTGCTACGAAGATACACAACTGGAGGGGCAACAAAAGCGAGGTATGTACACCATAACAAATGAATAGTTGCAAGGCCTGTAATTGTACTCTTACTCTGTAATTAGTACTCCTGCTTTAGCCTAGGGCAATTATTAATGCTCATGCAATTAGGGCAGGAACAGTATACGTGCTCTTACGTGTATTTGTACACCCAAATAGCACTCGCTATCACTCGTGCTATTACTAACCATACCCATACAAGTAAGAGTACTCATTACTGCCCTAATTGTACACACACATATGTACACCATAGTAATTATTGATAGTTGCAAGACGTTAACTCCAGGGGCATGGTTGAATGCACCCCCATGAGCTAGCTATCTTAACAGTTGGTCCATGACCCCCTCTCATTGTTGATCTACCCTATAATTATTATTATTATGATCACCCACACCCCACTCACTGGACCAAAAATAAGATTTCCTTTATGTCGTGCTTACCAAAACATGTCAAGCTTTCTGACATATGTTTGGCACAGGATAGGGCAGAATTTTTGTAAAATAAATGAAATGTGTAGAAAATTTTGCCCTATCCTACATATTTCCTACATGCATGAAAATCTGAGTTTTTATCTAGTGACTGGTAGCCAGTAATTGCCTAAAAAACGCTGACTGCTAGGGGATCACTACTATTATATACGCCTAGCCAACATGACTATCCTACTAGCATTATGATAGTAAAAGGTATATTTATTTATTATTCAACACTCCACAATAATATCATGACTGTTATTTACAGCAAGCATGCATGTCTCATAATATACTACATAGGAAACATACTTCTTCTATAATGATAACATTATTTTTTTATTATGGCACAGATGTTTGAACTCCGAGTAACTAAATAAGGAAACTTTGGTTGCTAGGCAACAACCAACAAATACATATATGTATGCACATATGCACACACATAACATAAACAACTAGAGCTCTGTAGAGCACATACCCCGCGCGCTCTGCAATACTCTGCAATATTGCAACTTGGGCAAAGCTGTTTTATGACTTGACGACCCTTTTCAACACTGAGCTTGAGCATGCGCAGTTGCATCAGCATACTAAAAGAGTGGGTGTGGTCGACAAACCACAGGCATGCAGAACAGAAAATGCACGATTTGTAGCACTAGTAAGCCTTTTTGAGCAATTCGAAGCGCGTACAAACCAGTTTTTCACCGATATCTATCGATTGGTTGTGCTTACAACACGCACAGACGCCTAGAACTCGAGATCTGGCGATTTTCGTGCCGACGACAACTACAACAACAACAACAACAACAACAACAGACATACAAACCGATTGCTTTACCCCTTGCGCATGCGCGCGGGGTAAACATGCATACATGTACATACACACATGCACACATAGACAATAGTCTTGATGTCACTCTGAACAGGCTGGTGGTTCTACTGCGGGATAAAGTTGGCCCAAAGTGGCGAGAGTTCGGAGAGGCCATTGAAATCGATGAAGTGGTACTGGACAGCATCGCTAAGACCTGTTTCCCAGAGAACTGCATCGTTGAAGTGCTTGACTACTGGCTGAAGTACTCTGACGAAAAGATCACCTGGAGGGACGTGGCATACGTGCTGAAGTCTATCAACTTTCATGAGCTAGCACTGGATGTTGTTCAGATCTATAAAACAGGTAGAAATTCCATGCTAGCTACGTAGCAGAGGGATAGGATGATGGTTTGGTAAAGGGGAGTTCTATAGATCTTTCTAGCCCATTGCTATGTGGTTACTAAGGTATACAAGGTACTGCTATATGTGATACAGTCCCTCCTTGTAGGGCTCATGTCCATATGTTTACTATTATACAGTTCCTGAGGGCCAGAGCAAACAATCATACAGTTCTTGGGGCTAAAAACATGTTTATTGTATCCATGGAAACAATGGGCTAGAAAATAGTTATTGATCAATCCCTTGCTTTGTATGCAGTATAGAAGCACTCATCCCTCAGGCTTTGCCCTCGGGATTTGTGCTTCTATACTGCATACAAACCTTGGGAGTTGGTCAATAACTATGATAGGCAAGTAGAGCAGTATGATCAGTGTGTATAAAATTGTACCTAGCTATGTAACTATCAGAAACCATAGGGGGCACCAGCTCCGGAGCCCCCATGGTTCCTACGCCTATGCTAGCTAGTCATGTGAGATATACCCTACAATAATTATTATTGAGAGGAAACTGGTGCATCATTTAGCAGGGCCGGTGGAAGCAAGTTTACATTGGTCAGGCCATGCCTATCTTTATTCACAAAATTAATAGCTAATTCATTATTGAAAAGAAATTTAAATGCATAATATTATTATTATAACAAAAACTGTCATAGAGACAAACTATTTGGCACTACAGTTAATAAATCACAATCACTATTATTCACTAAAGCGCCATACCGGTATTTGCTATTATCCAATGCCCAACTTTCGTGCACGTGCAGCTGCTATTCGATCGATTAAGTTAATTCTCATCCCCAGACCCCACCCCCTAACCTATCGCGCGTCCCAAGGTGGAGTCTGGGTGCGGATCGATCGTGCGCGTCGTACGTTGGCATGTTTAGTAGTTAGCTATTCTCCTCGACGATTTTTGATTGACGTAGAGACTACGTCGGCAGAAAGTGAAACTGCATGTTATTGAGTGATTATTATAGCTGAAAAATGGTCCGGCCAAAACCGGAGCAACCGGACCGGTTCCACCGGCCCTGTTTAGTCTTATAATTATCTCCAAGCTCTCCGATCTTGTCCGCATTGCACAAGATATTTAAAATATTAAGGGCCTGCGGATGATTCTAGGAACATCAATCACAATCGTGAAGTAAGAAATGAAGGGAGCCCTAGACACATAATGCAGATACACATGCAGCCACGTTGTGGTTAATGCTGTAAACACAGGAAAAATTTTCAGTTCACAACCATTGCAATATCATCCAAATTTGATGTAAATTTACCAAAAATACAATACTTTTACATTGCTAAATTTTAACAAAATTGTACCAATACGATGGTTGTATTTTGGCACAAGAGCTCTGAACATTGTAAAATTGTTGTAATTTAAAACACATGGATTGTAGAGTCAATGTACAATCATTGTAAAATATGTGTCAATCAGGATGTAATCAGTGATAATTGCCTACAGATTTCTCCTACATTGTATTTTTATTGTATTTCAGAAATACATAGGTTGCAAAAAATTTCAAGGATAGCAAATTGGCTGTAAATTTCTACATTACAATGGTTGTAAACACACTTTTTTTCCTGTGAAACTTGCATGCCTGTGGCTAGCCTGAGTTGCTAGATAACGGTTACATGGTACATATGGTATGCTGGGTCATATCCCTCGTCCCCAGCCCATTCCCACCTATTGGTACCGGTCCCATCTAGGAGGGTTCTATCTATAGGGGGCAAGGAGGAAGCTTCCCCCCTCCCCCAAAAGCACCCAGCTTCTCCCCCAAAAGAAGAGAGGGAGGATCGAGTTGGGGAACGTGTACTATTCGGGTGCTATGCAAATAGCATTCTTCTAAATTAATGTCAAAGAGTACACCATGTTGCACTTAAATCCCAATTAATGAGAGGGGACTGTGTGTGAAAGTGCCACGCTCCTTCCACCCCAAACCAAAATTTCGAAATAGAATCCTGGCTAGGGTCCATCCGCACTCAATTCCCAGCTTTCAGTATCATGTGATGCAGTGTAGCTGGAAATAGATCCGGACATGTAGACAAGGATATTGATAAAGTATAAATAATGAAAATGACAGCTTCTAGCATTTTGCATTGTTGATGAAATTTTATTCATGACTGTAATACATTAAGGTAAATTTCCTGAAGCTGACACCCGTGAAAAGTTAGAGACACCCTCTGACAATAAGCAGCCAACAGTGAAGAAGCAAGATATTAAGACACCAATTGATCCTAAAAAAGGACCTGATCCAGTGGTGAAGGATTCTAATAAACAACCAATAGTTCCTGTGAAAAAGCAAGATACAGCACCCGGTCCTGGATCAATGGATCCTCAAACAGGACAAGGTGCAGATAGCAGCAAACATCAAAAATTACCACTACCATTACCATCGAAGAAATAAGTATCAATGCATGCATGCACACATTATTTTGTTCTCAATATATACAGCTCAGTGCTGCAGGCATGAAGCCATGAATTTTTCCTGAACAACTTCATGTCTAAATTAATTTTGTTGTCATGACTTGTGTGTGCAATAATACTCTTGTAGTTTATTCATTGATTTGTTATTCTTTCTAAGAATTTGGATGATTATTCATGGTTCATACCTTGTGAATTAAGGTTACTCCCCTACAGTTAGTCAGTAACTGTCTTATTATGGGTGTGGCTCGATCATTTTGACATTGAACGAATCAGAGTTGACTCCCGGATGAAACCTTCTTTTCGGTTGACAAATAGGTTGATTCGTACTTAACTACACTATCTTTCTATCTTGACTTTCATAAAGGAAATGCTGGTAAGTTATTGAACGGTAATAATTCAATGATTCGAACTGGATGGCGGCCATAGTCTCGTCCCCAGACACTGGAGGGTCTGGGGACTAGACTATTGGGCCCTTTCGGAGACCGAGCGCGGCTGCTCATGCTACTCTTCTACGTATAGCTCTCTACAGGTATTCAGCTTGCATTTTATATACCCTATTTTCATACCTGCCAACCTGCGGATAGTCTTGTGCTTGAAATTTGTATAAAATGTGCTTGATTTGGGGCATTTTTGCTTGAAAATGCTACTAGCTTCTCCAAAATGTATTAGCATATATGGGCCAGGTTCTCACAAAAAATGAGGGATTTAGTGATTTTTGCGAGGGATGGGTACCATTTTTGCTTGAAATCAAGCAGAAAGCTGGATGGTTGGTAGGTATGTATTTTTATCCTTCTTTTAATAATAATAATAATACACAATCCGTGTCTGGAACAGGGCCATGTAAACCTGTAGGCATGTACTATCAGAATCCCAAATTTGCCAACACAAAAAGATGTGCATGCAGTTATTAAAATAAGGAATGTATCCGATGGGAGTGTACCAAAGGTACAACGAGTAATAACCAGAACAGAATGAGACTACAGCATAAAACTTTCAAATTGTCTTTAATATAATAGACAAAGAAAAATCTAGACAAAAGTTATGTCTAAGCAACTACACGCTGCAGTATAGCTAGTACTACTGTACTGTAGCCAGTTAAACAACTACGTAGTTGTTTAACTGCCATGGATGCAAGTTAATAATATCGAAAGTAGGTGGATGCATAAAGCTAGTGAAAGTGTACGTACTATAGTATACATGTAATACTACTAATAGCTAGTGTAATAGCCTATAGGTACTGTTCCATGTAGACAGTGTTACAGTACCTAACTGGCTGACATGTGACAGTGTAGTGAAATTTAAACATGCATACTGTGACAGGCTATAGGTAAGGGGGCTTATCCAAAGTCTTTGTGGAAAAATTAACGTCATTATGACATAAGCATTAATTTTTATCCCCCCCTTAACGTCACAGTATTTCAGCATAGATTCAGTATTGAAATTCTGATTCTGCTCCATTTAGCCTACACATTCGGTATTCACTTGAATTCTACAGTGCTAGCTATAATATTATATGATTCATTGCATACTTTGACAGTTTCTTGCTTGCCTGTAGCTATGTGTACACTTTTAGCTACGTATATACCCCCTCCCACCCGTCGGCATGTACACCACTACACTACAGCGCAGTATCTGTACTATAAACACTGATAAGTGGACAAACTGACAATTATTAGTAGCCGGGCCCATCCCCCAACCCACAGAGATTATAGTGCTGATTAATAACAAAGAGGAGTGAGGGGGCGGGTGAATGGATCATAATTATAGAGTATAGTATTATCAATAATATTTTTCATTCTTATAGGAGACAAATTTGAAATTGCTACTAGGTACGACAAATTTGTAATAAATTTGTAAGATATTAACCTGTATGAAAAATCATGCTTAGAAATTAATATTGATGATCTAATGTAGTCACTTAAATCACCATTATCTTGCTCATAATATAATATAACTACACTAATATCATGCTGCAGTGCTTCTCCTGGCTACTGGAGCTGCATCACAGGAGCTAACCAGCACCCTCCACTCAACACTCTATGGCGTTGAAGTTGCTTACGTCGATGAAATGGTAGTGTTCAGGTGTACAGTGAGGGGCTCTAACAGCATGGCCTGGACTAGCAATGAATACATTGGAACAGGCGGCCAGCGGTTGGAATTTTCAGCGGCTGAACCTGCTGGATCAAGATTGTCTGCAGTTGGAAACAGCCAAACTGTGGCTGTACTCATCAATGCCATGATTGATGAAATCATTGTGTCCGAGTTACGTATCAGTATACAGTCCAACTTTCCAACTCCGTCCGTACAGTGTCACAACATTAACTTTGGTACAAACTCCTCCATAACATTTCTTCTAGCTGGTATGTGATATCTTATACCAAGGGCTTATCTCATTGCTGCTACCTTCGGCAGCGAGATAAGCCCTTGCTTGTATCTATTATTATGTGGAAATTTTTGCTGGACAACAATTTCGCCAAGCCCAGCTACCTCTTTATTGCAGAAAATTCCAATGCGGTATGCAATGGCAAAGGACATGCAAATTAAAAGTGAGCAGGTGGCAAAGTTGTTCTCTTGGTTGAAATTTCCTCATAATTATTCATTAGAATATAGTTGTAACAAATATAGCAATCTGATTGGTCAGTTGGAGGTCCATTATTTCACTTAGAGACCTCTCAGTTCACTTATAGACCTCTTAGAGAGGTAGGTCTATTATTGAGCTGCCAATTAAGGGCAAAGAAAGATGCACAGTGCAACAGTAGCCCAGTCCCCAGGCTAAATGTCATGGTTACAGTTGCTATATTCTAAATCAGTTAGAGACGTCGTCCAATGGTCTCTACGCTTTTAAGATACCCTCAGGCCCTTAGTAGCACCCTCACTGCGCTCAGGATGCTGCAGCCTCGGGCCTTTGGGTCTCTTAAAACGCGTAGAGACCTTGGACTCAGTCTCTAAATATTATGTTTATGATAATATTATTTGATGCAGTGGATACTACTTCTGTTGTCTGTGGCAAGCAAACAGTGTGTTCTGGAGAGACTGTGACTTGCACCTGTACAACAGTGAATTCAAATTCACTCGCATGGTCAACTAGTGATGGAAACAGAGTAGTCTTTACGTCAAGTGATCCTCCATTGACAAGGCGTAGTGTGGATGGCTCCAGTGCGTCTGCTGTGCTCACAGATAATTCCGACACAAATGGCATCAGACTGATTACTAGCAATTTCACTCTTGCTGCTTCAAGCTCCAGAAGTAATATTATACTCACATGTGAGAATGTTGGTCGTTCAACCTCAGAATCTGTCATTATTCCAGTGTCAGGTACGTAAGTCTTAGACTGGGTTGTTTACAATAAGTAGCATATTATAGTAATTATATTAAGTTATTATGCATGTTATTTGCAGATTTCTCCATTATGACGACTATTGAAAGCTGTGCTGATCCTTCAGGTCAAGCGACAACACCTGGTCCAGCAGGGAATGAAAATTTAACTAGGGGTAAGATCGAATGTGATAATACCATTAAATTAAATATTATCTGTAATACATGAGTAAAGAAAAGGTACTAATTAAAACTGAATCAGCATGATTTCGTACAATAATAATATTATTAATATATGTATCATTATACATTCTATAATGCTACTCTAGAGTCGTGTACTGTTCCCATTACTGCTGCCATTGTTGTCCCTGTGATTATTTTCATAATTGCTGCACTAACTGTGTTTATACTTCTTATGGTATGTGGGAGGCAACACAAAAGTAAGTGTAAAACTTTATATTTCACTGCTAAGCTATATTTAGGGTATATACAGTGTATTACATGCAATGGTAATTAATTCATCTTTTCTTTTCATGTGTGCAATCTACAATCATCCCATGAAATGTAACTTTTAATAGAAGTAAGTTATGTGTCTTGTTTTGTAGTGTGCATAATAATGCATGCAGAATCAGATAGCTGCTGTTATGAACTCAAACTTCTCTGGATAATCATAGACTATTTATTTAGTGATAGGATGATTATACTTTTGCCGCATAACTATGAGTTTCAAAAACATTTCAGTCTATACTATACACTGTATTGCTGTATATTATTTACAGATAAAGAATCTAAATAAGGAGAAAGATGAACTAAAACAGCACTTAAGAGATAAATATAAAGAGGTAATGTAATTAATTTGTGTACAGTCATGGTTTAGAACTCATACCAGGCATACCTGGTGTCCTGGTATGCCTGGCATGAGCCCATTAAAGTTTAATCTATGAAGATAAAGTGATGACTTAGCTGATTATCTTGGGTACATGACATTTTCGTACCTCCTCTGAGCTGCAGCTACATGTATAGTAGAGTGGGAGTCTCTCAGTTTACATTGCTATACCACTGAAAAAGATCAATTCATTATGTGCTGTTGAAGGTCATCCTACTGATGTATTTGTACTGTAGATTGGGATATTTCCGGCAGTAAAATATTTTGTTTGTAGAATTTTGTCGCCAGACTATATATAGCTAATAGCACACACCACTCAAGCGTATGTATAATAGTAATGAATATGCAATATTTTGCATGTTAAGTTTTTGTCGGGAAAGGATAATGTTCCTCTCCTGTATCAAGTTAGTTAGTATAATGCCGTGCTAATTACTTAACAATAACAGCTAGTAAGTGGATGCATGGGTCGTCTATGAAAGAGTATAGTTTACAGGCTTTTAAGTACTGTGGCTGTAGTTTTTGTTACTATTATGACTCTTTTTTTACAGGTAGAAGATTTAAAAACAGAAAAACAAAACTTGGAAGATGATATGGTGCGCATATATACATATGCATGTGTAATGACTAAATTTCTTGTTGAAAATAGGGGGGAAATGCACAGGATATTAGAATCTGATAATAGTATACATGCTGCGCATGACCTTATAAATGATAAAAGGTTTACTTAATTGTTGGTGATATTGTGGCCTGTGAATTATTAAGTAAGACTAGTCTGCACTGTGCATGAGCTGTACCATATCTAGGTATCATGCTTGCAATTGTCACTGCACTATCAATAATCCCTGCAAGTGTGAATAAATTAAATATGGCTGACATACTTTACTACGTCCAGTGTTCAATGTATAGGATTGATATAATATAGTTCATCTAGCTTCAAATTAATGAAATAATATTATATGTTTATTATTATAGTACTAGTTATAATATTATAATCTGAATATCAAAAAATATATAGAAGAAGCAGTTACAGTCGCAACAGGAAGAACTACAAAAAACGCGAAGACAACTGAAAGAAACAAGTACTAAACTGCAACTCAAAGTGGATGAATTACTAACTTCAAAATATGAAGCAACTAGACAGGTACGTAGTATAAAGTTTGTATGCAAAGGTAACACAAATCTGATCCTATAATAATTATGGTCTCACAAAAGAGGAATGGATTGGACAACCCACAATTTTGCCCCAATTTGCTAGCTATAATTTATTCGAAGACGGGCACACTTAAAATAACACAGGAAAAATTTTCAGTTCACAACCATTGTAATATCATCCAAATTTGATGTAAATTGACCAAAAATACAATACTTTTACAATGCTAAATTTTAACAAAATTGTACCAATACGATGATTGTATTTTGGCACAAGAGCTCTGAACATTGTAAAATTGTTGTAATTTAAAACACATGGATTGTAGAGTCAATGTACAATCATTGTAAAATACGTGCCAATCAGGATGTAATCAGTGCTAATTGCCTACAGATTTTCCCTACATTGTATTTTTATTGTATTTCAGAAATACATAGGTTGCAAAAAATTTCAAGGATAGCAAATTGGCTGTAAATTTCTACATTACAATGGTTGTAAACACACTTTTTTTTCCTGTGTAAGTGTTCCAATTAATAATAAGGATATTATTAAATTTTATCATCCAGCAAGCCTGAGGATGTGGTGAGATTGATTTGCCCATATTATTACAAAGTACACATGTGTACTTAGTACAATAGTTTACACTAATACAATAATATTTTGGGATAGGAAACCAAAATTGATGTGCTTACCAATTTTATTATTGCTAATAATATTGTGTGTTTGGTAACTATTAAGAGTACATAATTATCTTAGTCCTCCCTATAAAACTACTAGTAAGGCTAGAATAGGTAATTGCAACAAATACCCAAGAATAATAAGTTTCTAATAAAATATATCTTACCATGAAAACACCAGATATCAATCATAATAGCTAATATTGTTGATGTCGAGAGCTTTATGTTGGAGGGGGGACATTGTCACGAGGTTGGATGAGGAAGATTGCTTCCAGAATTTTATTAAGCTTTAGTGATTGTATGTCCAATCAATACATGTACTATTATGACAATGTGTATTTATACACACAAGTTGTTTACCTGATGCTATAATATTATTATGATTATAATAGATAGAGACATTGAAGACTGAGCTGGTCGAGCTGAAACAAGCACAACATCATCATGCAGCTGCTCTTAAAAGAAAATAGATACATGGTGAACTCTCTAGATCTGAATAGTAAAATTAATGAACACTACTGTTGTGAATGTGTCGGCTGTGGCCGTACGTGTAGCCATGATAGTATTCTTGTAAGCTTGATCTTTTGATATATCATAATAATATTATAATGATAATAATAATATCATTTTATCTGTACCAATTGCGCGCATGATTTGAAGTTCAAACCTATGATACAATGTCATGATTATCCGCCATATAATCAGTGCAAGCTAGATACTCACACAAGTTTATTATAAGCTGATATTATAATATTATACAGCTAAGCAGATTTCAGTGAAAAATTGAACGGAAAAGTTTAGGAATGCATACACAGATCGTATAATTCATAGCTAGCTATAGGTATGCATACATAATAATATGGCTACCCCAGCCCCTATACATGTAATATAATAATATAATATATTTAATTTTATTTTGACCCATATGGCAGTATTCTCTGCTGTTGAGCTGCCACGGGACATGAACATTATTACAAACAATCCTTTGCTTTTAAAAAACAACATTTTGTTTATAGATCCTCTAATATAGCTAGTGTAATACGTAATACCATAACATACATATCACTTGAAGCCCTTTAAAGTATACGTAGGCAGGGGTGCAAGCACTATTAGGCTATCATGGAATTGCTAACCCAAAGATTGTCACCATATTATGCCGCCATTCTGATTCTGATCTGCTGCGAAAATTATTATGTGACAGGTAATCATGTTTTATTACATAAAGATTATCATTAAAAAAAGGCTGATATATATGCAGGTCAGTTGACGTTGTTCCCTATGACGGTGGCTCCAGTGTGTCGTGTTGGGGATTCACTTCAGCTGACATGTACTGCTGAATCTGTACAGTTCATAAGATGGAATATTTTACAGGATAATGAACAAGGCATATTAGAACAAGTTGTTAATGTTCAAATCAATGCCAGAGATATCAGCATGCAGATGTCAGAAAGAGAAGTGGATTCTACCACTCTCACTTTCATGAGAGTTTCTGCTCAATTTGCCACACCTCTGGTCACTACATTATCTATTGACTCAGTTAGCATTGGTTTGAATGGAACAGTAGTACGCTGTTCAGATGTAGCAAATCCAATGTTATCAGCTTCAACTACTATACAAATCATTGACACCAGTCAAAGTGAGTAATTCATCTACGTATAGCTGGTTTGTTGGATTCCTAACTCAGAATCTTATGATAATTCCATAAATTATAATTTTTAGATCTCCAATACACTCCAACTTTGAACATTTTAGAAGAACAATATGATGCTGATAATGTGACAGTGACTGTGAAGTGGGCTCGACAAGTTGGTGTCACTTACGCTATTAAAATATCACCTTGGGTACCCTTAATTTATAATGGAAATACAAGTCTTCAATTGACAATTTCATATAACACTGACTTCAACTTCAGTGTTGAAGCTATTGCACTTTGTAGAGATAATATCACTGTTTCCATTAGGCTGCAGTACGGTAAGATACTATTATATTATTATGTGTATTAACATGAATGTGTTAGTTCTTGAATCATGATTGGGTGTTAATGGTACCATTACTATTTCTGTAATAGCTAATTGTGGACGCCCAGAGCTACCATCAAGTTGTGGATATTCTAGATCTGTCCCAAAAGTATTGAGTGATGATGATTTACCAATAGAGGGTAGTACCGTCACTTTCAGCTGTTCTCCTGGACTGGTACTCACTGGATCTAATTCATCAATATGCACAGGGAATGGAGAATGGGAACCTGACCCAAATGGACTGCTATGTGAAGGTAAAATTTGCTTTTTTTTATTTGTCCTACCGTGCACAAATTAATAATTTTTGGCATACAATAGTATTGTTTGTGAATTTTAATTTTAAAAGATCAGTGTCTGAGCTGACTAATGCATATTATACGGCTAAAGCACTATAATAACAATAATATATTATATAAAACTTAGGTGTTTATCACATCTAGGTTGTCAGATTGCAGCACTAATTAATCTTTCACTTTTGATGATGTATGCACTGTATTCATATCACCAAAACTTTGTTTATGGTCTGTGATCGTTGGGACAGTGTGATCATAGAAAATCTCTATTATATATAGCTATCTATGATTATTCTCTAGACACACCAACTTGTAGCTATCCATTCAGCGGTACAGCTAATGGTTCTACAATATTAGTTATTGGTTACTTGGATCCGGCGACGGAGGGAGTTACCATCACATTTCAGTGTCCTCGTGAGTATAATATTCTCATTGGGTCTACTACCGCAACATGTATGGGGAACGGGGAATGGGAACCAGATCCCAGAGACGTGGAATGCAGAGGTACGTCACATAAGCCCTTGATAACAGTTCTTTTTTTAGCTTCATCCCAGCAATTTAGTATATTATACTGAGTAAGATTGCAGCTGGGATTAATGTCTATCTGATGAGAAATTTTTTAAGTCCTTGCTATAATAAATTTTCATACTTCATGAGTGCCTCGACTTTACAAATAGTTGTGCCAGTATACGTCTACAATCATTACCGTTTATCTCATTTACTCTCTAGATATACCAACTTGTAGCTATCCATTCAGCGGTACAGCTAATGGTTCTAATTTAAAAATATTTCTCATTGGTTACTTGGATCCAGTGACGGAGGGAGCTACCATCACATTTGAGTGTCCTCGTGAGCGTATTCTCATTGGATCTAACACCTCAACATGTATGGGGAATGGGGAATGGAAACCAGATCCCAGAGAGGTGGAATGCAGAGGTACGTTGCTAAAACTCTTAAGATCAGGAAGACATACATAGATCCCAGGTTCCCCGCAATCTTACTCATTCATGAGTAACAGATGATAATTTATTATTACATAGGAGGGTCCCTTATCAATGCTTAGGGACAGTCTTGTATTCATTTTTTATACAATGCATATTATGACATGCAGAGATTCAGAAGCCTCCGATGGAAGAATCGACGTGTTTACAAATGGGTGTGCCTGTCTACATCATTTCAGTGGTGTCATCATTCTCAGCAATAGTAATCCTCGTGTTATCGGTTACCTTTTTCGTCGTAGGGTTTGCGTGTGGGCACTGCCATGGTAAAGGAAAGTGTTGTTACAGTAGCCAAAGTGATAATTCTCGCAATGTACCTATTTATGAGGATGTATTACCACGGGTACGTGATGAAGCACATCAGAAAAAGGATTTCAAGTTGAGAGAGAATGTGGCTTATCTCTCATCTAAGTCCATAATCACAGAACTGAATCAATGAGTCAGACATGAACTCCATCAACCAGTGTGTTAAAAATTAATGTAATTGGTGACTCTTAAAATCAGATATTACAGCTATATAATAACATTATTTGCCCATGCATTTTAATGTATATATATAACAGCTGAATATTTCAATTATCAATAACTTTTCAACCACTCAACCACAATGACATATTAATTTATGGTCACTGCAGGGCCTGGATATATATCTTAAGCTTTTAATTTACAGTGGGAGCTGGTATAGTATACTGTGCTTTGCAGGCCAGTTGTCTAGGAAGTTAGAAAATAGCAACTGGATGCTGACTCTGTCAATATTATTATAAACTGACAGCCTTTGTGTCTCGTAGTATAACTCAATTAAGCACTTGAAAGCCACTGCCTATTAAACCCTTTCCACTGGACAACTGATTTGCAAAGTACAATATAATAAAAAAAATTATTATAATCAATTATGATAGCATAATATGCATGATAATATTAATAGTATACTCCATAGCAAGACTAGTTGTGCTGAAACTCTGACTGATCATCATTATCTGCTATGGTAAGATTCATTAGGTTTCAGTGGCAGTTCCTGTTTGGGTGGGAACTGAACGACGTCATAGTGAGGGAGCTGCTTCCTGTATGTAACTGATGGAGGAAGTCTGTCAATCAGTCGCTTCCTCTTTTTGGAGAATCTCCTCCAAAGACAACCAATGAAAAGCAGAATTGAAGCAAAAATAAATACGGCAGCTATTGATGAAGCCGCCGCAGCAATTATTCCAATTTGACTTAATGCACCTACAAATTCAGAGAGTTGCATGCATGCATATTATCATTATACCTGCAAAAGATTTTACTGGATAGTGTTTCCACTATATAGGGGATGATAAGTTTATAATTTCAGCCAATACTCATTAAGATTACCGATTAGTTTACCACACTGGCAAATGTAGTTACATAATCTATATAGTTTTCGCTATGGACGGTTGTGAGTTTATAATAGAGCCCTATAATAGGCCTAGGGGGCACGGACTCATTCTGTTATTGCATGGCATTATAGCGCATAATAGAGCTTTTTACCTTTTGAATCTGGTTCATTGCATGTTAGCCAGCTAGGGTCAGGTTCCCATTCTCCATTCCCTGTGCATATTGCTGAGTTAGATCCATTAAGTTCAAGTCCAGGAGGGCAACTGAAACTGACAGTACGTCCCTCTACTGGTATAAGAGTATCATACCCCACAATGTCTGGGACCTGAGAATCATTACTAACTGCTGATAGTAACTCTGGGTACCCACAATTAGCTGTACAAATCAAAAGAAGGGTCCGGTGTATATTAGGCCATACCAATTTGATGTTTTGTTTCTCGGACAAACAGGAGCTGGAAACAGACCAGGGTGGTTGGCATGAAAATTAAAAAAAAATAATTAACAGGAGGTGTGGCCTAGTAAATCGTGAGCATCACTAGTCCACAGACAGCCAGCTATCATTTTAGTAGTGAATATTTACATTCTCGAGCAGTTTTGATGATTGTTTAGCTTATAGCACTATCAGTAGTAGACCAAGAGTGCTCTTTTTGAAAAGTACTCCTGGCCTGTCACTATCATAATGTGAGGAATGTTAATTAAAAAAATTTTATTTTTTTTTCAAATCAGCCAAAAACAGACCCGCCGAATCCGAGAAACAAAAAATTAACTTGGTATGGCCTTATTATTATTATGCATTGTTGGTACCTTAAGTTACCATAGTAAAGAGTAATGACAGCAGTGGCATTGACTCCACAAGGAAAAACAGCCACAACACTGAGATTGTACTCAGTATTATATTTAAGCACCAATCGAAGACTTGTGTTTTCACTGAGTGTTAAGGATACCAGGCCTAGAGGTAACACTCCAGTAATATTATAATATAATATGACACCAACTTGTTGAGGCCACTTCATAGTGATTGTCGTATTATCAACGTCATACTCTACTGATGTAACATTCACGGATGGAGTGTTCTGATCTATAATGGTCGCAATGATTTCTTAAAAATCATAAGGCTCATAACTTACTTAGTGTTATGGTACTATTTGCAGCAGATCTTATGTAGATAGTAGTTGATGCTGATATCATTGGATTTGCCACATCTGAACAGCGTACTACTGTTCCATTCAAACCAATGCTAACTGAGTCAATAGATAATGTAGAGACCAGAGGTGAAGCTCTTTGAGCAGAAATTCTTGCATAAGTGAATGTGACGGAAGCCACTTCTTTAGTTTTCCTTTGATGGGCGTCGTTATTATCTATGAGCACAGAGTTGGTGATCTCAGAGAGTGTTCCCTGATCATTTATGACACGAAAGATACTCCATCTTATGGTCTGTACAGATCCAGCTAGCACTGCAGTACATTTTAACTCAAGTGGATCCCCAACACTACACACTGGAGCCACGCTCATAGGAGATAATGTCAACTGACCTGTAAAAATTATTTGGAACTTTCACATTGGCTAATCAATGAATGATCCAATTCCACTCTCTGTGCCTAAGTTACCGTTATGATTTAGCTATCATAACTCCTTACCATACCTATCACAATTCCTTCATAGCACCCAAGAAATAGCAGTGGCAGAATAGAAGTAGCTTTGAAGGAGAACATGAACTTGCAATTGTGCACGACAAAAACAGTCTGATCTGCCATCATCTCGCGATTGATATTAACATAATTATATAATTATTCCTCTTAATTCTTAGAGTGTCAATCTGATATTAACAGGGGACATATCAGTATACACAACAATTCATGTGATGCATTTGTACATAATGGATGGTTGTTATCAACCAAGTATTATTAGCTAATGTTGTTGATGAAAATTTTTCATCAACAACATTAATGATTATGGCGGTGATTAACCCACACTACGTATACAATGTATTTCTCTTGTACTTTGGATAACAGGGATCATAACTATGATTATAGCTAAGGTCAACCTGTGTAGTTTATGTGTAAACATAGTAGCTGTTATGAACCGTCACAATATTATTACTATACTGATACTATTATCGACCTTTACCAGATATTGCATGTATATATGTATTTCACACAAAATCAATTAATTAACACTAAATATAATTACAAAATATTATTGTATACACTGTTGTGTCTACTGAAAATTATAGCGAGTAAATTTAATAGTATGAGACTCAGTTGCATCAATCTTTCAATGTTGGGGGATTAAATCTGCAGGTATATTTAAAGTGTGAATTATGAGCAGATCATCACAATTCTTATTAATTTTGTACAATAATAATAATTATATTATAGCCGCCACATTGCATGTAACTTATCGCCTACCTAATGAAATCTCCATGCTGAAAGTCTTCAGGGTTACTGATATCTTTGAAATCCTTTGTCGGTGGAGACTTGTTGATGGCTGGATCTGACTCTGGCGGTGCATTTTGAAGCACATTACCTTGAACATCATCAGGTTCTGCATGTATTCAGTTGGAAGAAGAATAAAGTAGATGTATTCCTGCACAGATTACCATATTATATAGCATGCAAAATCATGACCTGTTTTATCAATGCTTTCAATTTCCTTAGCCAGCTGATGATGTCCGATTTGTCTCAAAGCTTTTGCCACATCTCTCCAATTCCGTTCCTCAAGATCGCAACTCCTCAACCAGTGGTCCAGCATTTCCATGATACTCTGCTCTGGAGGATATTTGAGATATTGATCCAGTATCTCCTTTTCTACTCCAAGAGCAACACCAAACTGGTGCCATTTCTCAGTGATCTTATCTTTTAGCTGAATCAGCAGATTGTCGAGATTCAACAACATGTCTGCAGGTCAGGAAAAATATTGCCTAATTAGCTAGACTAAGCTTCAATTGTCCACTGAAATCACATCAAACATTGTTTCCAGGCCCATTCCTAGTGTTTTCAATCAATTATGGAAACCTAGGAATGTAGCTATTGCATGGCCTGAGTAGAGAATCTAGCTACCTTTGTCAGATTTTGCTGGTTTTTCCACTGATGGAATAGGTACAGGATTTTGTGGCACAGTAACATTATAGTTAATCTTTGCATACTCCACCCTGCTCTCATCAAAGTTTAATATTGAAGTCTTTAGATTTTGTGACTGATTACTGGAAAGCGGGCCTAACACAGCATACACAACATCATCTTTTATGTCCTACAGGAAAAGATTATCATATAGCGGGAAATTTTCGAGGGAGAAAACTTTTACAGATCGGTAGGAAAGGAGCATTTTGCCAAGAAAACTTTCGTGGAATGTTAAAACTGGTTGCATGATGGGTGTGGCGTACCTAGAATTTCGTGGAGAAAACTTTCACGGATGGCTGAAAAATCGCGAAATCCGTGAATGTTTTCTCCCTCGAAAGTTTCCCGCTATACGGTATCATAATGATTGTGTATGAGAAGTATACCATGATGCATAAACAGCTGCGTATAGTTCATACCTCATTTTGCTGCTCGTGAACAGTATGCTTGTATTTCTTGTGAAGTTCAAAATTATACCTGCAACATTAGAACTAGTCTCATTCTAGGCTTTAACATATTCAATATTTCTCATGAAAATTTGGTATCAAAGACTGATTGTTTTGCGTGAAATAGAATTATGGAAAATCATGGGAATTAGGCAATCAAACATTGATCACTATGATGATAATAATATGATAATTATTTACGCCATGTTCCTTCTGTGTGATCTCCAAAGTGAGCCTGCAGAGACATTTAAATTTACGGATTAATTGTATCTAGAATATACTGGTATTTATACGGTTCAATTTTGAGCACCTTTTTTGACAAAAATAACGATCCCAACTACAGCTGCTAAGAGTAGCAACACGATGGCTGCCAATACTCCGAAAAGACTACCAGTAATCGCCACAGTCTAAGACTTGTGTGATATTCCGTTCTCTCCATCCACAGCACACTGACTGATGGGATCAGGAACCCAGCTTGCATTCCTGAAGCATCTAGACGTGAATACGTCAGTTCCCATTAGCTCATTCATACACCGAAATGAAATTGTTGATCCTTCCAATGTGGAGTTGTTGGTTGAAAAAATCACGTTTTCGTTAGTCTCATCGAGGGGGCCACATGACACTGTAAACAGTATTTGAGTAGGGAGGTTCTAGTTTTTTAAAACTTTATATATAGGTTTGTTACTATAGTTAATGTGAAGTGGGTAACAAACATTAATTCAAGAAGTTTGGTACATTGGCTATTGATCTCAAATTGCAGTTGGGAGGCCTAGGGGAGAAAATGGCACTACTCACAAACATCTTTTTTTTGGAGAGAGAGGGGGAGCGAAGAAAGAGAGAGAGAGAGAGAGTAGTACTGAAAACAGTTTGCTATAATATTATTACCGGGTATATACCTTTACAGTTCCCATGGAGTTGATCTGGATTGGGTACCCACAGTCCATCCTCCATACAAGTTGCTGTACTAGGCCCTATCAATACCTCTCCTGGCTGAGAGCAGTTGAAGGAAACCATTGTTCCATTAATAGCTGGTTCTTTGTAATCCATAACGTTTAATGATGATTCCAAGGACACGTTCAGAAGTGGATGCTCACATGCAACTGTAGCACAAATGAAATTCTTCAATAATACTGATTTACTGTATTGCAAACACAGTACATTTCTAGCCTCTAGCCTCTATATTTCTAGCTATAGCCTAGCCTATAGGGGATGGTAGAGGCTAGTAGATTTCAGCTCACTACACAGTAACTGCATGACTAGGAATACAGAAAAGATAATTAAGAGCAGACCACTACACCACAAGTACTCCATAAGCCTTGGAGCAGATGTGGTTTTAGAGTTTACCTAAGTACAATCTGAGCCCAAAGAAAGTTGAAATCTGCTATAATACTTGGGACAGAGTTATTGCTATATAGTTACAACAACAAGAGTAACTCTAGATCGAGATCCACAATTAGCTAGAGAAAAAGAGGAACATCAGATCATGACATTGTATTACGTTTGTGTGGTTATATACAGGCGTATGTTAGGCAGGCAGATAATACCGGTATACTGCAAGAATAGAGTTTGTTAAGCATGTGTGAAAAGCATGCTACATGCTAATGTTACACTTAATAGACTCAATTGCAAAGCAATGCCATGTACTATGCACATAAACCCTCCCCCCAACAACCTGGCTACTGGCCCAGATCAAGCGGCCATGTAGCAATATGCCCCGAAGTGCAATGATGCACAGGACTGATTCAAGCCAACAATAATTGGTTTAATATATAATTGTATAGCTATAGAATCTCATAATATTATTGATCATGAGATCTCACCATAATTCAGTATTCTGGAAGCAGTAGCATTTCCACAAGGTGCAACAGCTACAACACTGAGGTTGTATTCAGTGTTGTATGAAATTATTAGCTGACGACTTGTACTTCCTATGGATATTATGGGCACCAAAGGTGACACTTTGGTGGCAAATGTGATATCATCCATCAGTTCAGCAGGGGCCCATATTACAGTGACTGTGACATTATCAGCCTGATATTCTTCTGAAATACTTAAGACTGGAGTATGTTGGATACCTATCAAATCGTTAAATAACATGGAATTATGGACAATAATAATATTATTAGTGTGACTGATTAATTAACTCACTGATTTGACTGATGTCGATGATTTGGATAGTACTTGAAGCTGATGTCATTGGATTTTCTACATCTGAACAGTTCACTACTGTTCCATTCCAACCAATGCTAACTGAGTTAATAGATAATGTAGAGACTAGAGGTGAAGCTCCTTGAGCAGAAAGTCTCATAAAAGTGAGAGTGGCAGAATCCACTTCTCTTTGTGATATCTGCATGCTATCTCTGGCATTGATTTGAGCATTAGCAACTTCTTCTAATATGCCTTGTTCATTAGACTGTAAAATATTCCACCTCATGAACTCAACTGAAGCTGTACATGTCAGCTGAAGTGGATCCCCAACATGACACACTGGAGCCACACTCATAGGAGATAATAATATCACCATACCTGGCAAATTAATGCACATTGGCTAATTAATGCTCCAGTTCCTCTCTATACCAAATTATAAGTTGCCAGACCATACCTGTCACAATTCCTTCAAAGTACCCAAGAACCAGCAGTGGCAGAATAAAAGTAGTTTTGAAGAAGAGCAAAGACTTCCATGCACCGAAATAAGTCCGACCTGCTGTCATCTTGATGGTTGTAGGTATAGTGTTACAATGCTTATGGTGTCAATCTGACTTTGATATTAGCAAGTGGCACATCAGTATACACAACAATTCCTTTTATACCTGATAGTCTAGATCACAACTAAACAGTATTAATAGAGAGTTACGTAGTAAGTCATTATGGCAAAATCATGAACAGCAAGAGTAATAATTGTTGATATTTATATAAGTTTCACATAACTATTAGATCTAGCTGCAACACACAATAATTATGTCTTTAATAATGAATCAGTGAAGTTGCATTGATAGATCCTCCGGATCCTGTGCTGGAAGTTTATGTCAGATTCTATATATGGATACAGATAAGTAATGTGAATAGATGCTAATGACAATACAATTTGAGGCCATGCATATACTTGATGACATTTTGAATCTTCAGGAAAATCATGGTATTGTATTTTCTTGGGAGGTATTGGTGGAGGACACTCGTTGACAACTGATGGATCCAATTCTGGCTGGTGAAGTGCAACATCTGATTCTGAAACAAGATCAGATTCTATTTCTGTATTTTTGACAATGTCATGTTATTTATTAGTGATTATCACTAATTATTATTATGCAAATGGTGAACTCAGCGTCGCTACTGCATTAACGGACGCTGTCGAAGCGCTGAAATTGGAGGTGAAGCAGCTAAAGGAGACCCTGGCTGCCGCAACCTCGGAACTTTCGTCACTCCGCTCGAACAGACCTCCGGCAAAGTCGACCTACGCTTCGAAGGCAGCCGCTCGCAGGCCAGCCCAACAAGCTCGCCACCGCAATCTGACGAACAAAGACGCGAACCGAAGCAACCAGACTCCGAGTCCATCCGAGCCAACCGATACGACCGCTACGCACAGTGCTGATATTCCAGCTCGTACTAGTCGAGAAAGGGTACCAGTAGAGGGAGTGAGAAGAGTATGGGGGACTCTGAAGGCTACATCAACTACTGCAGTTGCCTCTACCCTGCAGAAACTGACCACGGTTGGGAATCAGATCTTGGTACGCAAAAAAACTAGATCTGATACTAACCGATGGTGGTTTCTACTCAAAGGAACAGAGCCCCTGTTATGCAAGTTAGAAGGTGAATGGGATAAGGTCTCTTTACAGACAAATTGGAAACTTGAGCCTTGCACCAAACCGAGTGATAGTGTATTGCAAACCCCTTCTACCTCCAACAATGCACCCAACTTAACTGCTGCATCCACAACCCTTCCCAATCTCGAGTCGAACGATAGTGCTCAAGCTCCAGCAGCAATCGAAGATGTGCAATCCCAGTCTACCACCCCATCTCAACTTGACATAAACCATTCTTTTTCAATGGCTCAGTCACCACACCAGGTGACGTAACTGCTCCCCCTCCATCAACCTCCTGCACGCCCTACTTGCCTAAATTTTCTGTTCTGTACTTTAATGCTCGCAGCCTATTGCCCAAAATTGACCACCTCCGTGTTGCCTGTGCTCTATACACACCCGACATTATCTGTATCGTAGAAACGTGGACCAATGTTGATATTCTAAACAGTGAATTACGTATTCAGGACTATGAAATAATTCGCCTGGATCGAAATAGACATGGTGGTGGAGTGCTAATTTATGTTAATACATGCTATAGCCATAACATTTTGTATTCTGGTTCACCTGACCTTGAACTCTTAATTGTTTCTATCTTTACAACAGTAACACCCATAACTATAGCCCTGTTTTACAGACCTCCCAGTAGCCCTTATGGTATTTTTGATACTCTTTTAACCACTCTGTTTACCCATGTTGAAACCCTGTTACTTTCTAATTTTGTACTCATGGGAGACTTTAATGTTAATTTTTTAGACAATACTCACCCTTTGTTTTCTAAATTGCATACGGTTACTTCTAGCTTCTGTCTCACACAAGTTGTTACTTCACCCACCCACTGCTCTAATTCTCTCATTGACTTAATTTTTCTGTCGTCACCTGAGGCCTTATCATCATGCGAAACTCTGCCCCCACTAGCCAACTCCGACCACAATGGGATCCTGTTCTCGCTACAAAATCTCAAGACTAAGCCGGTCCCTATAAGAAGGGCTAAGAAAATCTGGAGATACGATTATGCGGACTTCAATTTGGCCCTCGATATGATTGCCGAGATCGACTGGGACTCAGTCTTTCTGAATGCAGACGTGGATGAGTGCTGGTCAACATGGCGCTCCATATTCATGCGTATTATGGACTTGTGCATACCAAGCTCGACTCTAAAGCCGCGAAAGAATCTACCCTGGTTAACAAAACCCATCATTCAGCTGATGAGGAAAAGGAACACGCTATTTCGTGCCGCCAGCAAGACGAAGACGGAAGCTGCTGTAACAAAATACAAATGTGTAAGAAACCGAGTTGTTGCCATGCTACGGACAAGTAAATCTAAATACTTTCGCAATCTAGGTCACTCGTCTCAAAAAGACTTTTGGAAAGCAGTCAAGCTAATCCGGAGACAAGAAAGCTCAATCCCGGCCCTGAAGAACGGACCGACTCTTGCGACCTCCAACTCGGACAAAGCGTTACTACTTAACGAATTCTTTTACAGTTGTTTCAACGACTCCTTCTGTCCTCTGACCGAACCAACCCGCCTCGATCCAAGCAAATGTCCCCCGCACCTCCTCTGCACTGAAGAAGAGGTCACGGACCTACTGCTGAGCCTCGATCCTGCAAAATCCACCGGACCCGATAAAATATCGGCCATTATGCTGCGGTCAACCGCTGTGCTTATCGCACCGAGTCTGACGAAACTATTCAACTTGTCGATCGCGAGCGGGCGCTTTCCGACGGACTGGAAGTGCGCTCGGATCACACCGATCTTCAAGTCTGGTGACTCCGCTTTAGCCTCTAACTATCGCCCAATTTCCATATTGCCCATCGTGAGTAAAGTGCTTGAACGCCATATCTATACACTTCTGTTCGATTTCCTGGCTACTAACTCTCCAATATCCCTTCACCAATGGGGATTCATGCCCAACCGCTCAACTGTTTCCGCCCTCTGCACACTGATTCACGACTGTCTGAAGTCACTCGACGATGGTAATGAAATCTGTTCGGTGTATTTCGACCTCCGCAAAGCGTTTGACACTGTACCCCACGTTCCTCTTCTGAATAAGCTAACAAACCTTCAACTTGACAAACACGTGCTAACATGGATTCAAAGCTATCTTGCGAACAGATCACAAGTTGTTGCTGTAGGAGGGGATCAATCTTCTAGCGTGCCAGTTATCTCAGGGGTACCACAGGGGTCTGTCTTGGGACCCCTCCTCTTCCTCGTATACATCAACGATGTCACCTCTCTCATGTCTGCTCCTAGCAAACTAACGCTATTTGCAGACGACATGACGCTCTACCGCACAATCTCCTCACCGGCCTGAGACTACATCGTACTGCAGTCGGACATTACTGCCATTTCGACATGGGTGGCTGGCAACCACCTTCAACTTAACTCCAACAAATGCTGCTTCATGTTAATATCTCGTAAGCGTTTTCGTTCTATCCCACCACCAACTCTCTATATCGATTCGAACACTAGTACTGCTTTAACACAAGTTAAGTCTGTCAAGTATCTGGGTATCCAACTAACATGTGATCTGTCGTGGTCATCTCATATAACCACCATTTGCTCTAAAACTCGCAGACTCATAGGTCTCTTGTATCGCCAGTTTCATCTCTGTGCGCCTGAAACTGCACTCAGACTGTACAAGACTTTTATTCGACCTCACCTCGAGTACGCGTCTGTCGTATGGGACCCATACCTTGCCAAGGACATCCAGTCTCTCGAACAAACACAAAAATTTGCTCTGCGCATGTGCTTCAGAGATTGGTCCTGCCCTTACCAACAGCTATTAGTTCAAGCAGAAACCCCATCACTTGCTGAGCGTCGTGAACAAGCAAAACTTTGCCATCTCTACAAAATCGTACATGGTTTGACAGATTGCCAGTCAGCTCCTGTCCAAGTCAAATCACCTGCCTACAACACTAGGCAGGTCACCGACTTCACATTAGAGAATATCAGAGCAAATACTTCTCAGTTTCTGTACTCTTTCTTTCCTCACTCCATCTCTTTATGGAATTCTCAATCTACAAATACTCAAACTGCCCTGTCATTTTACACATTTAAACAGTTATTATAACCCAAACTTATTATTAATTTATGTTATTAATATAATATTATTTACCTTACTAGTTATTTGTATGGTGTCATGCCAGTATTAGCTTTAGCTATTCATGTACACCACTGATGTATATTTTTCAAGCATCAGAAAATATTATAGACAAAAAAAAAAAAAAAAAAAAAAAAAAAAACACTCCCAACTACGGTTACAAGTATCAACAAGATTACTGCCAATGCTTCAAGGAGACCACCAGCAATTTTCAAAGATCTGACAATATCCAATCCCTCTTCACCTATATACAAGAATTTAATTAGAATTCAATACTAAAAATCTTAATAACATTATTGTTCGCCGTCTCCCACATAATATTATTGTATTATATCAGGCCATCCACCAACATTAAATTTTAGAGTCAATGTTGTAAGCTTAAACTAAGCACTTCTCTATCCCGTGGTTCGATAAGCCCTTTTTTATACATACTTTAGTCTACCTGATTGGAGAGCAGCACATTGACTGATAGGATCTGGAGCCCAGCTTGCATTTTTGTAACACACAGAGGTGAATACAATATCGTATTGAACATCAGTGCTGCACCAATAGGTAACATTTGATCCTTCCAGGGTTATGGAGTCGTTGGTCAAATAATGTACAGTTTCATCAGCCTTGGGTGCATCACATGATACTGTGTGTAAACGCAACAATTATTATAGTTTTCCATGACATTGTACGTATTATGTCATAATTGTTGTTATCTACTGGCTATGTATACATTGCCTTATAAATGGTTAATGTTCTGCAGGTAGTTAGTATAAACCTTTAATTGATGATGTTGGAACACTGGTTTTACATCTCAATAGAATTGGGAGGGAAAATTTTGACATGATTATTAATAATAATACTGTTGTTGAAGTAAGCGCTAATTTCCCTATTCACAATAAGTGAGAAAGATTTACTCTTGGTTCCATAAATAGGATAAATTTAGACTATTAATGAATCTAAATTAATTATTTAATTACCTTTATAACTAATCTGGACTTGATGAGGATTTGGCTCCCATTGTCCATCATCCATACATATTACCATAATATTAGGTCCTATTAATACTTTCTCAGGCCGTGAGCAATTGAATGAGATTGTTGTTCCTACAGTAGCTGGCTCACGGTGGTCTTGAACGTCTAAGGAAAGTCGCATTCCCGTGGACAGACTGAGATTCTGAAGTGGATCCTCACATGCAACTACATAATATTATTATTATTATATAGAACTTGAAATGTTTCACCATACCTGATTTACCCATACACATAGCTTCGCTAGGGTCAGGTTCCCATTCTCCAGTCTCAGTGCAAGTTGTTGAATTAGGTCCCATAAGTACCCATCCTGGAGGGCACCTGAAAGTGAAGGTAGTTCCTTGAACTGGTAGGTCACTATCACCTAAGGCTTCAAGTGCTGGGACAGAATCATTGGCCGGTGGTGACAACTCGGCATATCCACAATTAGCTGGAGAAACAATAGAGTCATCTGAATTTCCCCAAGAAAACAAAACTTCTTTGATTAGAACTAATGTTGAAATCAAAGATATTTTCCAAAATGGATAATATTGGATCTGTACTTGTATTTTCATATTATAGCCCGGGCCTCTATAGAATCTACATACGAGCTACATAGCAGACCCAGTATTATATTATTTATAGGTCAACTAACACTATAATAACTTATTCTAGTGATCAGTGGTCTGACTCATGATGCTCCTCTAAGATGTGCACGATTGTGTGTGCATGAAAGGGCGGAAAAATTATGCCTTCACCATAATTTAGTGCAATGAAGCTGATTTCAGTATGGCCCACACAAGGAGCAACGTTAACAGCCACAACACTGAGGTTGTAAACACTGTTGTATTCAAGCACCAATTGAACACTCGAGCTTCCAGATCCATTGAACATTAAGGGTGCCAGAGGCACTACTGTAACACTGGCATTGTATACTAGCCCCAGTTGTTGAATCCACTTCACAGTGACAGTGATATTATCCACTGAATATTTTTCAAAAGTATGAAGTGTTAGTGCATACTGCAGCTGATCTATACCGGTATCATAATATTAAATTAGTAGTAGGGATGGCACGGATACTCCATATATATAATACATTACAAATATCCAAATATCTCAAAACAGGTAACTCTGTGAGATTTCTAAGTGTCAAAATCAGAATCTACAGCAAATTATCGATCTAACAAGACCAAGACCATTCATCAACTCAATTGTATATGTCAGAACCAGATGTTCAAAAAAATAGCCTTTTCTCATTCTTTCTTCTTTCTTTCTTTCTTTCTTTCTTTCTGTTTTCTTGGGCTAACTCAAGACTACCATGACCGCTCACCTTAGTTCGAGTGTAAATCCACTCCATTTTGGAGCGCGCACGTCTGTGGCACGCTCGTTTTGTGTTATCAGGACAGCGATTTAATTGTGGGTGTGTACAGGGCATTTTGCGAGTGGGTGTGTCCGATTAGCCATTTTGTCATATATTGCGCATGCTCATAAGGTGTTGCCATGGTGAAGTCATGTGACCGCTGTCAGTGGCGCGCATGCGCCGGCGCATCCACGATTGATCCAGGACCTGCTCAAGCGCTCAGCTGATCAGCTCAGTGAACTGTCGATTATGGTGGCTATTACCAACGATACACTTACTGGCTTATAAAATACGCTCCCGAAACGGAAGGTTTTCGTCGCTACTTGGTTCTAAACAGCCTTCTAATCTTTCAAGTTTGCCGATCTAGCCAGCTTCAGGATCGAGATAACGAGGGGCGTGGCTTCAATCGCAGGTCACTGGTTACCCGAGTTGTCTCGAGAACCCCACTGATGCTAGTCTCGAATCCAGACCCCTCCCTTTCCCGCAGCGTTGGATGTATTGCATCACCAGCACGGGAAGGAAGGGTCTGCGTTTGGTATGCAATTAAAGCTATAGTCACATGATTGGAATTTCATTATAATTTAAAATTTTGTTCTTGGCGTTATTAAAATTCGCGCGACTCACATATCGACTTCACAGCCATGAAATGGTGCTCGCTATGCTATTGCTCGCCACCTGAAGACTCGATCGAGCAAGCATAGACGACTAACACAGCTCCACGTCGAGTCAGGACTATCACTGAACACAGACACAAAGACGTCTTTTCCTAGAAAAACAGCTTCTTTCTCGGGCTTATCACGGAGTGCTGTGTAGCCCATCTCCTTCGCCGTGTTCTCTAGTAGTCTACTGCGTCGATAAACTCAGCCATAACTTTTCACTTACAGTATTGCCATATCAGTGCATGCCAAGTCAACCGCGATCGCGCGTTCCTGCGGTCCATAATTTGAAAGTCACATGACATCTCGCACCCCATTGGCTCTATGCAAATTCCTCTAGAGAACACGAAAACCGTGCAAGAGTTGCCAGACCCTTCCTTCCGCGTGCTGGTGATGCAATACATCCAGCGCTGCGGGAAAGGGAGGGGTCTGGATTCGAGACTACACTGATGCGTGTTCAATAGTGTGTAATGCAAAAGAAGACGTCCTAGCTAGCTATCAAAAGACGGCCTGGGATTTGAACTTACAGGAGTATTCAAGTTTGAACTTGGCTCACGGTGTGTTTGGGGTAGTACCATAGCTACCTGACTCAAAGGCTAGGATCGCACAGATATGCTGAATCAGTGATGTACCTGCTTAATTCCCTATAATATTGTAATAATACATTATTGTTAAAGCACAGTTGGATATAGCTAGGTCCAGAAGCTGGTTCCATGCATTTTATAATGATGAATAGGCAAACCATAATATCTGGTCACCATGGTGAGTCTCATGCCGAGGCCTCTGTCTCCACGGGATTAGTTAGCTAGGTGACATTGATGAAAATTAATGACTATCATGCATGAAATACCCTGGGGGCACTAAAAAAAGAACAGCAACAAGTATAAAAAACAATTAGCTAAATAAAATTGAAGGATGAAGTAGGGATGGCAGTGCCAAAAAGTACACAAACAAGGTTTGTAGGGATAACGTATCACATCCACTATACATCCCTACGCTTGCTTTTTGAGTAGCCGTGCACATACGTATTATATATGGGGCACATGCATGCAGGAATGGAAAATCAATACATGGATTAATATCAAAATAATATAGTAACACTTTACATACTGAATCGGGAGTGTATGACGTTAATTATCGAGAAAAGCAAGCGTAGGGATGAATAGTGAATGTGATACGTTATCCCTACAAACCTTGTTTGTGTACTTTTTGGCACTGCCATCCCTACTTCATCCTTCAATTTTATTTAATTGTTTTTTATACTTGTTATTATAAGTGGCACCCAACTGTTGAATAGTAGCTATTATAATAGCTACTCACCAATAGCAACAATTTGAATGTTAGTCGAAGCCAATGTCATTATAGGGTTTGCTACATCTAAACAGCGTACTATTGCTCCATCCAAACTAAAGTTAACTGAGTCATGCAATGGAAAATGCAGAGACCAGATCGAGGTGAAGCTCCTTGCAATTGAGCAGAAATTCTCATGAAAGTGAATGTAGTGGCATCCACTTCTTTCGCGGCTCTTCATCTGATTATCATCACTATTATCTATGAGCACAGAGTTAGTGATCTCAGAGGGTGTGCCCTGATCATTTATGACACGGAAGATACTCCATCTTATGAACTGTACAGATGCTGTACATGTCAATTGAAGTGGATCCCCAATAGGACACACTGGAGCCACACTCGTAGGAGTTAATGTCAACTGACCTGCACATACTGCAATGCCATGATACCATCTAAATTAAATATTATGGCTCAGCTATTATAAAATTTACCTGTTCCTCTCTCCACTTGAAGGATGATTAAAACTGATAGCAAAATTTTGACAGAGATGTCATTGAATGTTTTCATGATAGAATAATCCCACTCAGAAAATTGTATTATCTATCGTAGCATCCAAAATTTTATTCCTAAATTTATAATAGCTGTTATTGATATAATCTGAGGTATATAATATTATATATTAAGTGTGCATGTGTACATAAATTAATGGTTGCAGCACAAAGTATAATATTGTTATTACTGCATGATCAATTCCTATGAGAATTATCATGGATTTTCTTTTCAAGGGACTCGATCCCTATAATATTATTATAGTGCATGGATCTTGCACACACCTTAATTATTATTATTGTTCAATACTTGTGAACTTGAAAGTTTGATATGCTGCATTTTCTTTTAGCTCGACTTCTTCATAAACAGGTACTGCAACTGGTTGACTTGCTATCGGAGGATCTAGACTCGGTGTCCTATCATGTAGTATCGGAGGTTCTGGTAAATTTTCTGGAGTCTGAGACTCTTTCAGTCTTCCAAAGTAGTGACCACATAGGAATCCAGCAATGAAAGTAAAAATGGAAATCACAGCACATACTGCAATGGTAGTTGATAATGCCACCACGAGTACATCTTGAGATCTTGATTCCTCCCTCTTTGAATTTTCTAAAATGAAGTGACAGTATCTGATATTATATTATAATAGTCTAATTACTTTGAATACTCTAGCTCCCAATCACAAAATTAATGAATGCACTGGATTGCAGAACCCTCGACTACTACATGCACGACTCCCATGCGTGTATAGCATGGCTCACTGTGTATGCTTGTTCACTATGACAGGATGTTAACATTGTACATACCCTGCACCTGAATAGAGTTCTGGTAGAGGATGGTACTGTTCGAATCCCTTCAGAGTTAGTGCATGATCTAGGAGTAGGGGAGTGGCACCTGGCTATATGTCACTTTATAAACTGAAAGCCTCTGTGAATTGAATTATGTACATGAGAGCCACTGCCTGCTTACACTCGTGACTGTCCACTGCATTGACAACTGACCAGCAAAGCGTACACAGAATGCCATATTATGGCAATCAGTCGTGTAGCTGAGGTAACACCATGGCTAGCAACAGCTGCACACTATACTACACCACTTAATATTCTTTTATGCCGAGTCTACTTTCTTTTAGACGATCCGTATACCAGTTAACACAGGGTGGATGGACAAAAATCGCCAAGCGATTGTACTATTATCATCGTAAAAATTTACTACCCCCTTTGTGGTGAGGGTTAATAATTTTGTTGCATATGCCTTACCTTTGCATTCCACCTCCCTAGGATCCGGTTCCCATTCTCCATTCTCCATACATACTGTGGTGTTAGGCCCAATAAGATCATACTGAGAAAGGCACTTAAAAGTGACAGTAGTTCCCTCTATAGCTGGAGCCACATAATTCATGATCTCTATGCCTTCACTATCAGGAGTAGATACCCTATCCTGTAACGGATGGCCACAGACTACAGGTGCAGTGTTCATAATCACTGTACATGATATAGCTGTAGGAAAATAGATCAACATGATAAACAGCTTTCAAAATTAATTTTATTAATACTATTGTATACTATCCTAGGAAACGAAAATTTTGTTTACAACCATTACAGTACATTTTCCTACTATTACCTATAACGATACTATAGCTCAACATTATAATGGATTTACAGTAATATGCAGTCAGGAGTACAGTTCATGGCTCATATTTTATTGTTTGTAAACATGGCCTTGATAAGGCATACTACTATAATATTATTATACTGTAATATACAATTGACTATACTTCATACATGTTATCATAATTGCATATTTGGGACTTCTTTGTTTTGAACAACTCGATCAGTTGATGAGTTGTCCATATAATATTATATTAGCAACTGAGTGTAAAAGAGTTCTGTGTGCTAGCTGTGTAATGGAAAATAGCAATGACTTAATTCAATTTCTTTAATACATCAATTCATCGAAGCTTTTCTGTGCAAGTGATGCATGCACTTTATCAGGATGAACAAAAATAGAAATCATAATTAGCTAAATAGAAGAAGAGGAAAATGGAGTGAGATAGAAAACTGAGAACAAGAAAACACGACTCCAGCAACAGAAAAACAGAGATAAATAGTATGTTGACTAAGGTAGCTATAGCCCTAACATCTGTCGTATTGCTGGAGTCATGTTTTCTTGTTCTCAATCCGTTTTTCCTCTTCTTTTATTATTTTAAGATTTCTGTTTTTGTTCATCCTGATGAAGTGCATCACTTGCACAGAAAAGCTTTGAGTATTATAGAAATTGAATTAAGTCACTGCTATTTACCATTACACAGCTAGCATACAGAACTTTTCTGTACTCATCTGTTGATGACACATTAAGTTTGTCCATATCATATATTAGCAGGATACCTTCATGCAGATTATCACCTTAATTACTATAATATTATTATTAATCTTCCATAATTTTTTTAGCTAATTGTATTCTGGGTCTTTAAGGAAGCATAATTAATATTATAGTGCCATTAATATGTACATAATATTATTATTATTATAATAACCTTTCGTTATTGCACATGTTAGCCCATTGAGATAAAGTTCCCACCGTCCATTCTCTGCACAGGTTGCTAAATTAGGTCCACTGAGTACCGATCCAGGAGGACAACTAAAGGTGATATTAGTTCCCTCCAGCGGTATAACATTATCATCATAAGCTGAATCAATTCTTGGTGCAGATTCTGAAGCATTCTCAACTCTTGGAAGCAAATTTGGATATCCACAATTAACTGTGATAATATATTTATTATACCTCTACTATTGTAATAGCTATAATAAAATATATCTAACCATATTTGAGTGTTTTAGAAGCAGTAGGATTTATCCCACATGTACTAAGTGGACTGATGGCTTCAACACTGAAGGTATATTCGGTATTATATGAAATTGTCAGCTGGCGACTTGTAGTTCCAGTAGAAGTGATGGGTACCATAGGCAATATTGTAACTGTATACATAGCACCAGCTTGTTGACCCCACTCTACGGTGACAGTAACATTTTCACTTGAATAATCTTGTGAAGTTATTTGTAGTGTTAGAGTGTACTGATCTATAATAGTTAATTAGTAAGTCACGAAATCATAAAGATGTATGATGAAAAACTCACCATAACTGACTTCAATAATGTCAATAGTAGTTGAAGTGGATGCCATTGAGCCTCCTATCTCCAAACAGTGAACTAGTGTCCCATACAAACCAGCGCTAACTGAGTCAATAGATAATGTACAGATCAGAGGTCCATTTTGAGCGGAACTTCTCATGAAAGTGAATGTAGTGGAGTTCACTACTTGTTGTGTCATCTGCTGAGCGGGATCTCTGGAGTTGATATTAGCTGTTAGCTCTTCTTCTATACCCTGCTCATTGATCACCATGATGCTCCATCTTATAAATTCCACAGATGCTGTGCATGTCAGCTGAAGTGGATCCCCAACACGACACACTGGAGCCACACTCATAGGAGATAATGTCAATGTGCCTGTTTACATAATTTGGTGATAATTAATATTAATGACACATTTAATTACCTATGGCGACTCCATTGAAGCAGCTGAGAATCCAGAGTTTTAACATCAAATTTAAACCGTTGGAGTAGGAAGGCTGCTGCCCATGGCCAATAAGAAATTTGAACCTTTTCTTGATAGGCATTCTGTGTGTAGCTATCTGAATAATCAAGTTATTGAGTCAAGATCACCAAGACTTGTACAGTTGGCCAAGATATTGTTGTGGACTGTAGACTGTATTATACGTGGAACAGATATATGGATAAGGAAGTGACCAATCATGACCAAACCTATGTAATTAACAAGCGCTGACGATCTTTACCAATCGATCGCTATTAAATCAATCAAAATCGACCTCCCCAGTAGCAATTTACTTTTTAAGTAATTATGCATGATGTAACCTATGTCGTCATAACGCTAAAATTCATGATCAGACCCTTGTCACACCAGTGGCCATCACGTATCACTCCAGTATCCTCTCCTCCTAGCTACCGCCGTCCGTAACGCTGATGTCTGTGCCGTTCAATCTCCGTACCAGTAGCTACCATTGTCACAGTATATTTGGCACCCCAGGAAATTTGGCACCCCCATTCCATACATCCTAGGATATTCTGCACCCCTCTGGGATATTTGGCACCCGGGACCCCTTTACGAACTAGGAATTCTGGTACCCCCTATACCAAATATCCTAGGAAGTTTAGTACCCCCAGGCCCTATTATCCTATATCCTAGAAATTTTGATCCCCCCACACCAAATTTCCTAGGGATTTTCAATTGATTGGTGCCCCCTACCAAATATCCTAGAGATTTTGACACCCCCACACCAAATATCCTATGAACTTTGGTAACCCTACCAAATATCCTAGAAATTTCTACTCAAAGTAGCTACATGTATACTGGGGGTATATAAATAACAAGTTGGAACTGGCAAGAAAATGAAAGAATAACATATTATTATAGTATTATTATATTGTATTATGAAGTGTTCCTTTTGCAATAATTGCAGTACCAATGTTCTGGGATGGATATCACACCAACGTAGTCTATAATGAAACCATAAATTAGTCAAATTGTTCGCGTTCAATCATTTTATCTCGATATGTCTCGGGCATGAGACAGGTGCAATAATATAGTTCAATCTCCCGATAAGGGAAATGTTGAGACTATCTGTACCCAGACTTTCACTAGTACTTCTTTGGGAAAGGTGAAAATCTTCTCTCCTTCAGACAGGTAAGGAAATGTTGCCTCTTAAAGCCTGTTAACTCTTCCAGGAGATCCACAAACTGGTTGCAAAACTCTCTCTGAGAATCCTCAAAGGATAAACAAGGTAAAAGGGGATCCAAGCGATCAAGATCAAAGTCCCCCACAGCTAAAGCATCCAATGGGCTCTTCCATTTAATAAGCATACACCCCCTATGAATGACTGCTAACGAATGTCCAGGGGGGTATTTTGAGGCTTGTCCAGGGGGGTAAAACACTGATTTTAATGAAGGGAAGGGGGGTATTTTGGTCAAATTTAATTATGTCTAGGGGTGAAACGATCACTAATTGTGGTGTCCAGGGGGGCACTTTGCTCCTTTAGGTGATTTCCCTTCCATAAATTAACGCATTAATTTGTGTCCAGGGGGAACAAAACTTGATTTGATTAATAATCCAGGGGGAGTAGTAATGTTCTTAATTATGTCTTGGGGGAACAGTGACCTAATTAACGACCGTCTAGGGGGGATGGTTGCTAGTTAATTATGTCCAGGGGTTAAATTTTCCTCACTAGTCATCCATAGGGGGTGTATGGCTATTAAATGGAATAGCCCAATAAGCCTGGTTCCTCACAGTATGATAAGCATACTGCAAAGATGGCTAAAGTGGATGAAATATACAAACAAATAGATAATACACGGCAGTCGATATTCTACAGAGAAGAGAGCATGGGCCCATAATAATATGATAGAGATAGGTAAACATGACTCGATCACACAGGCTCCTAGCTAAAGAACGATTTTTCCAGTCATCTTCATGCAAGCTCTGCAAATGATGAAGCATCTACATCTGCTCCATCTTCAGCTACTACATCCAGCTCAACCACTTGCACTACATCTATACCATAGCTCCTGCCAGTATCGCCACTTTAGTTACGTCACCTGGACGTAGAGTCAGCATCAGGTCAAAGTGTATTGACCAGCTTCAAAAGTGGCATGCCTTACTCGATTGTGGTGCTATCAGCAAAGATCAGTATGATGAGTTGCAAGCAACAATAATATTATCTGACATTAGGAAGCTCTAAACCAATAATCATTCATCTTTTATGTATGCATGATACAATACATGACTGTACATAATTATTATTGTTACCAAAAATTATAGCTATTGATAGACTTTAATTTGTGTATCTAAGGATACCTACTACTTGAAATCCATCCATAGCATTGTGAACTAGTCACACTGTCGAATGCTGCTTGAATAAGAATTGTTGGATCATTCATGGATTGCCACAGGTCGTCGTGGTCCTTCAAGTAGTACTTAACAAAACTGAATGTTTTCTCTATTGGCATGAAGTCAGGGCTGTATTTGAACAATTGGATCATTACGTATCTAACATGATGGATCGAGCAGTTGTCTAAAACAGCAATCGATTTCGGATTCTCGCCATCAAATGGTAGCATTTCTGGGATTAGGGATCCTCTTACATAATCAAAAAATTTATCGCCATTGACTGATCCTGACATTAGCTCTACAGCCAAAATGCCAGAAGTTGACATAGCAGCAATAGCTGATATTCTTGTACCCCTATGAAGCCACCTATGATCCACAGCCCTCTCCCCTCTCATGGCATAGCTGTATCTACATGTATGATTCTTGCTACTGCAACCTGTTTCGTTAATAAACACAAAGCAGTCACGGTGCATGGTACATCTGAATTTCAGCCATGTACTCTCCACAATACTCAGTGGAGTGATCGCTGTTTGGCTGCATGCTGCAACTTCTTGCGAGTAAATCCATGCTTGTGAATAACTTTACACACAGCATGCAGATGGAGAAATACACTTTCCAAATACATCCTCAACAGCATGCATGACAAAGCTCACTTAGGTACAGACTTGGACTGTCAATAATCAAGCCAATAATAAAAAGCTCATCAGAATGGTTAAGTGTCCTGAGAGCTGTCCTTTGGGGAGCTTATTTGCTAGCACATCACCAGTATCTAAAAAGAGACGGTTGATGTGGTACACGGTACCCAGAGCAACATTGAGATTTCCGGCTAGCTATGGTGCGATATGGCAATTCCATCCCAATTCTCTCCTGAACCATTCTCCACCTAAGATCGGCTGCATATGGAGCTTTTCTACGAGGCTCCGCAGATGTCATGATGGTTTAGGGACACTCACACACTAATGCACGTTTCAAATATCGCGCGTCACGCGTCACCTTGTGCGCGCGGCGCGGAACGCGGAATGGAACGGAAATCAACAGCAGAACTAGAAAGTGCACTCCGACAGCGACGACGATTTCGAAACGACACCATTTCAAACGCCTCGAACTAGGAGGCTGAACCTATTGCTGCGCCGCAGGAACCATCATCAGCCCGCTACATTGTCAAGTGTTGAACTTGGATCTAGACTTCGCGCAGCGGCTTTCACAAACTAAATTTGCTAACGCATAGCGTCATTATGACGCTAAGGGGGGCCGGGGATACGGGTACGGGAGGGGGGGTTGGGGGCATGACGCTAATTTTCTAATTAATGCTCACCATCGACCCGCAATGTCACTGAGTTCAGTCATAGATTATATATAATCTATGGTTCAGTAACTGTCATGGACTGTATTGAAGATCACTCATTGGTAAGTATAAATCAATCCTGATATGTTACATACAGTTTAATATAGCCATGCGTCATCAGTGTATAAAGACCTAGCCCGGGCCTCGTCCCCAGGCCCCTCCCAACGCGTTGGGAGGGGCCTGGGGACGAGGCTAATAAAGACCGTGGCATAGCTAGATGGGATGCCAGGGCTGGATGATAGCTGTAGCTGGCCTACTACTACCATAGATTATATAATCTATGCTACTACGGCTACCTATACTCATATTAAGCCACACAAATAAAATATTCTGTTTCTCGTCCTATAGGCCAATGATACTCCAAAGCACATAAGGGACACGGATGATTTTGATATTTGATACCACACCCCTAGCCACACCCATTAATTGCTAACAAGCTGAAATGGCAACTCTAACAATGAATAGCTCTATATCTGCTCCATTTCCAGTATCACAGCAGTTATTGATGATCTTTTCTGACCAATATTGTTGGTAGAAGCTGAGCATTCAATCGATTTTCGACATTTGTAGAGCATCCACTAAGGCATCGAGCGACTAACGACGAGACCACGCCCCAGAATGGTTAATTATGATGACGTCACCCGGCCAAAATCTGAATATCAAAGCTAGACACGGGGGGTTTGATGTACGTGCAAGCGGGGACGAGAAACAGAAGATTAACTTTGCATGGCCTTATATGTGTGACGCTAAGAGGGGGGGAGGGGGTCTAGACTTAGCGTCACAATGACGGTAAGCGTGAGCAAATTCAGTTTGTGAAAGCCCCCTTAGCGTGTCCAAAGAATTTCGAAAAGTTCTGAAAACTGGTGCAAGGATGCTACAGGCATGAAGAGCAACCTTAGAGCAGCCGAACAATATGCATATTGCTGAGGATTTACTCCATTTTCTTGGTTCTACAACCGTTTGAAGTTACTCACTACTGTCTCTCTTTTTGCTCCTTGCACAGTACTACAGACATGGCACCATACAAACTATGGGCCACCAAGGGTCCCAAGATAATCTACAATATCTCAGCTCTGGTTAGGAGTTCAATCACGAAACAAATTGCACCAGATAGCTCACAGAATGAGCTATCAATTGACCTCTTAACCATGTAAATTGGTCGCACAGAAGTGTCATTTTTGTTTGTATTAAGTTTATATGGAGAAAGTGGTTTGGATGGGTATGCCATATTGCCTTGCAATGGTTTTATTTATGATTGTGTTACAAATACTGTTGGATAGCACTTGCAAATAGCATGATAGTGGGACTTCAATACTGCTTTAGGTTACTGCTGAACCTGGGGCCTCTGTATATTAACTATCTTTAGAGCCCAGCAGAGTGAGTTTCTTCCACAATACCAAGCTATAGAGGTTATTTGATGACATCATCGCCATTCTAAAATTCATAATTAACCATCGTAATTTTTTTCAGATAACAATGGTAGCCCAGGTAACTTGAATCTAAAATATGGAGGCCTAACTCCTAACAGCTGATTTTATAAAAAATATTAAAGTAAAGCTATTCACATAGACTTTATAATTATTGTGGGTGGCAAAATTTGCCACCCGCCATACATACTGATGCTAAAAGACCAAACTTTGAGAAATTTAAAAAAATCAACTGTCAACTTTTAGCTTTTTACAATTGAGATCTGAGTTGTTTGGACTACCCTGAATGCTCCTAAAAAATTGACAAAACCTATAAAAAGCATAATTAATAAATTTAACCCTATTGATGACATCATTTGAATAACCTCTATAACTAATTTTCTGTATCACTAAATCTGAATGAAATTACCTAAAAAGTATATTCCACAAAAAAAAAGTAGGCCATCAATGACTTGCAATGATGCATATTATTGAAATCAGCACTAGAAAAACCTATACATGTACTCATAAACCTAGGCAGAAACCGCAGAAAAAAGTGCCAGAAAAATTATGTATTGATGTTTCTTACTATCAAATCCAGAAAGCACAGCAAAAGAGCTGCCGATTGACGTGCGAAGCATGGAAAACGGTCGAGAATTGGCTTGTGGGCGTGAAAATTTGTAATGTCACTTTATGGTGCTGCGTTTAGATAGAGTATAAGGCGTAAAAACAAGCGACGCATTTTTGCGGGTTATAATTATCCTTTGGACTCGCTATCAACATGGCCAGAGCATCCATCAGAGCTAAGGTCAATCGCCCATCACTACGTAGGGCGACGTTTTAACAATGGGGCTAGTACTTCAGGACTGCCAGCTCGCGGTATGAGGAGGAGGCACCACAAATCGGCCCCACCTCGCGCATGCGCATTGGGAAAGTGTGCGTACTTGGCGCGCGTTCTAGACGCCGGGTCTGCAGGCCGGGCGTGCCAAAATGTCGCGGTGTTTACCTGGGCACTTGTGTTGTGCCCGGGCAGTTTCCTGAGCCAGATAGCTTGCTCCAGTTATTGCTGCAGTTATTGCCTGGGCAATTGGCCGGGATAGAGTAAGATATAATATTATTGTAATTAGCTAGTATACCGCATTATGATTTGGTTCCATTCAGATTAGGATTTCAGTCAGCGGATCCGGACAGTAACCACATAGCATGATACTGCCTTCTCCACTGTAAACATCTACAACAAGTGCATGGGGCTGGAATTTGGTGCTACTTCTACAAGAATTCGTCGTGGAGAAGGGACATGAAAATACTTATAAGGAGATGGAGGCATTTGTACGTGCTGTGGCTAAGCTTGGCGTTCCTTCTCTCCTTCGTCATACTCTCAAAACTGCTACTGGCCCACTCGCCCAGAGAACATTCGACGATCTTTACCAGTCATACATTTGGTCACCTAGTTGTGCGCATGAGCACAATGGGTGCATACTGAAGCCACTTTTTCGCCGAATTTGATTGATTCGTTTAATATGCTTACGAGTCGCTTAATTGTTGTTCATGTTCAGTACTATCATTTATTAGACATCAGCTAGCAGCGGCATGATTGCCTCAACAAGGGGGGGGGGGGGTGCCTGCTTGATACTAAGCTAATTCACCTGGGCCGGTGTCAAAATGACTCCCCAGTCATTCTAGCCTAGGTTCAAATGACCCCCTTCATTTTAACCTAGGTAGAAATGAATCCCCAGTCATTTCTACCTAAGGAACAAATGACTCCCTCCAGGATTAAATGATTCCCCTACCGTGAAAATCGATGTAACTATATATTATTATTGTCTGTTACTATACTAATGTCATGTAGCTATACTCATGTTCTTCGAGTCTCAGTTTGAATAATTAATATTATACCAATCAGGGGCGTAGGCAGGATCATTGAAAGGGGGGTTACACGCGCGCGAAAATTTTAGACCACGCCCACATTTATGGCCGCGATCGTGACCTAGACCTCGAATATGGACGGTAGTGGTCGTTTTCTGGTGTGCAATATTTAGAAAGGAATGAACTGACTTGGTCCTTTATGCCATAGAACTAAAGTAAGTGATAACTATTAATATATATAGAATAATAGGCCGTCAAAATGGGGGTTCGATCGAACCCCCCCCCCTGCCTACGCCCCTGCCAATCACTCTGTGGTAGCTACACGGCTGTTGACATATGCAAGGTGGCCCGGGAACCATGCAGTGCCAGGCCACCATGTGTTTCAGAGTGTCTGGGCACTCACAAACGCACACTTTACATCGATCCTTTTTCTCTTATGTAAAGGTTCTCTGGGTACCTTGCATTTTTGATTACAATAATTTTTTTTTTACTTCTTTCATAGACTTATGTATGAAAGGTTTAATGCAAGAAAAGGATGCATTTGGACAGACAAGATAGCATACGTTAATAGTATAGCTATCATAATATTAAAATTTAAAAATTTAAAAATTTAAAATTTTAAGGTACCATTAAATTGCGTGGGCGTGAGGTGGGGATATGACACCTAAACCACATCAAAGTCATTAGTGAGGTGCATGTTGTGTAACCACGCCCTTTTAATTGCACAGGTCTCAGGGGTGTGGCTGCTAGAGCCGGAAGTGTTCATTTAATATCCTCCATGGACCGGAAGCCGAGCCGGAAGGGAGGGGCCAGGCCACGCCCAAAACAGCCCCACCCTGTTCCCCAAGGACCACCATTCTCAATCAAGTGCCTACTAACCACCGGATGTCCACCGGAAGCCCACAATCAATCCCAATTAAAACACACAGCTTCCTCAAGGCCAAAACACACACAAACACTTGGAGGCCGTTCTGCCACACCGCCCACACAAGAGCTCACCTCATTTCCTGTGTGGGCGGAGTAACAACACGTCATCGCAACCACATCCGCTTCAAACCATCGTCAGCTTCCGTCCAGCCGTACAGGCCCCTCGATCGCACCGCCGTACAGTGCCTCATTAACAGACATGGCCTCACCTTTGACCTCCTGCCACGCCCCCAAAGCCTCCTGGACGGGTTCAAAGGTCACCACCGCATCCGGGACACGCCCACCTATCGCCGCAGCCAAGTCCCCGGCCCCGATGTCCAAGCACTGGCCTGTGAAGCCACGCCCAATCGGAAGCAATAAAACCTGCATTAACCCACACGCACACACTCCACACAGTGCCAGGAACACGCCCACATGCTTAATTAGGCCTAATTAGCTTTTTTTTTTCTACTTAGTGTGTAACAAGGGGACCACACACTAAGCAGAAAAAAATGGTCTGAAAACCACCACACAGTCGAGCTGGATACATAGTAGAGCCATACAATGCAAGCAGGCATCAAAATAGCCTTATGTACAATGTTTGGTAAAGGGTCGTCAACGTACCCCGCGTGCCCGTAAAATTTTTTTGCAAACATTGCAAGTGAATGGCTTCCTATACAAACTTCAAAGAGCCATAACTTTAATTCTAGGGCGTGAATCAAAAAAGTCTCTCGATCAAAGTTCGTAATTTGAGCCATTCTGCGTGCCCATATAAAATTTACGGTCCCAACCGCTCCCCAGAGTCCCAATAATTAAAATCTTTTTTTTTTTTCTACTTAGTGTGTAACAAGGCGACCTGAACACTAAGCAGAAAAAAAAAATTTTCCAAAAACCACCATATAATCGAGCTGGGTGCATAGTGGAACCATACAATGCAAGCAGGCAGCCTAAATTTCAATTTTGTCAAAAAGTAGGTAAAGGTCGTCACGTTACTGTGCGCGCGTGGCCCCGCCCCTCACGTAGCGCGTGGGCGGAAACATTGCAAACGCATGGCTTCCCTGTACAAACATATGGGGAAACTTCAAAGGGCCGTAACTTTGATTCTAAGGCGTGAATCAAAATTCCCCAAGGTCAAATCTCTAGTTTCGACCCATTCTGCGTGCCCATGTAAAAATTATCTCCCCAAGTACTCCCCAACCCCCCAAACATTAATTAATTATATAAATTCTTTTTTTTTCAAGGAGACCCGGCACACATTAAGCAGAAAAAAAATTGTCCAGAAACCACCACATAGTTGAGCTGGATGCTATACAATGAAAGCAGGCCGTCTATGCTCCTAGTAGAGCCTAGAAAACTCAGAGTATATGATCAGTGTTGAGGTTCAGTACCAGTGGCCCCTGAAACACGTTATACTTCCTACTAGTACTCAAGATCACCACAGCTCACACACGAGGCTAGGGGAAAAGCACAACAAAACAATTATTTTAGTTATGTTTCTCAACTCGATGTACTTTCCCACACATCCATGCATGTGCAATGTAAAACTATAGCTGTATTATGCCACCTACCTCTCAGCAAAAACGTGAGAGCTACTGTTGTGGTTGATTCTTCATCCATTCAGCAAGCCTCTGGATACAATACCAGCTGCATGGTAGCCTATGCATGTACTGGCCTAGCGACTTTCTAAATAACGCACACCGGGACTCAAAACATTGCAAAGACATGGCTTCCCTATACAAACATATGGGTGAACTTTAAAGGCCGTAACTTTAATTCTAAGGCGTGAATCAAAATCTTCTCATGTCAAATCTTGTTTTTCGACCCATTCTGCGTGCCCATGTAAAAATTACATTCCCAAGTGCTCCCAGTCCCTCCATGAATTAATTTTGTATCTTTTTTTCTACTTAGTGTGTAACAAGCAAGCCGATACACTAAGCAGAAAAAAATAATTGTCCAGAAAACACCACAAAGTACTGGTGGAATGCATATAGGAGAGCCATAAAATAGAAAAAAACTCCTAGTAGAGCCCTAGTCTCACACCCAGCCCCCTTTCACGCATGCAGAGAGAAGGGATCTGGCCAAACGTGTTATAGGGCATCGCCGAGGAATGTATGTATGCCGTCACGTATTCATGGTGTGTGTGAATAAAAAACGCAAATAAAATTAACATTCCTTTGGATACCGATGGTTATATTTCGTACGAATGTGCAAGTGTACAATCATTCATTAATGTGCATTCTGTTCATGCCCGTGCAATCATGTGACTTAATCCGTGCGTCTGATTGGCGCGCACTGTATGTTGCACGGGCGACATGGGCCCTATACACGTTTGGCCAGACCCCTTCTCTCCGCATGTGTGAAACGGGGCTGGGCATGAGACAAGTAGAGCCCAGAGTATATGATCAGCATTATTCATAATTGAGGTTCAGTAGCAGTGGCCCCAGCAACACATTACTTCCTACTAGTACTTAAGATCATCACAGCACACACACAAGGCTAGGGGCAAAGTGGCACAAAATAATTTTAGTTATATATATTTCTCAGCTTTCCCATACATTCATGCATGCACAATGTAAAACTCAGTATAGCTGTATTATACCACCTACCTCTCAGCAAAAAAGAGACAGCTACTGTTGTGGTTGATTCTTCATCCAATCAGCAAGCCTCTGCATATGCTACCAGCTGCATGGTAGCCTATACATGTACTGGCCTAGCGATTTTCTAAATAACGCACACCGGGACTCAAAACATTGCAAACGCATGGCTTCCTATACAAACATATGGGATAACTTTAAAGGACCATAACTTTAATTCTAAGCCATGAATCAAAATTTCCCAAGGTCAAATTTCTAATTTCAACCCATTCTGCGTGCCCGTATAAAAATTATCTCCCCAAGTGCTCTCAACCCCCCTATGAATTATTTTTCTATATTTTTTTCTACTTAGTGTATAATTTCTACTTAGTGTTTAATAAGTCGTTGCGGTTAATAGTTAAGCAAGAATACTTTGATCTTGCTTTGATGTGGGCAATTACCGGCCTTTTCTTCAGGGGCCACTTCCGGTCGCTAATTACACGCGCATAATCATCCCTGGCCGATTCTGGACACGCCCACCTTCGACCAAAAGCACTCGTATGGCCTCTTCGGCCACGCCCCTTCACGATTCGCTAATTGAATTAGCCATTCCTGACGCTCACGCCCACGCAATTAAATGGTACCTTAAACTTTAAAATTAGCTATCATAATATTAAAATTTTGATAGTAAATTTTGCAGTGTGTTATTCTGAATTAGCTATAGCTAGCAGGGTTTCATCCAGTGCCTCTCCCCCCCCCCCAATAGGAAGAGAGAAAGAAGAAAAAATGGAAAGGAGAGAGAAAGAGGTATATAGTGGAGGAGGGGAGCGTGCTATTTTTTGCGCTGTGGTGCAAGTGATCAGTAATAATTATTTAAGAGCACTTAGCTAGATGAAACCATGTAATACCCCGAGTCAGTGACATCAAAAAACTGGGGGGACATGATGCGTGAAACTGCCACGCCCATTTCTCCCCAAAAATTTTTTTCCAGATGAAACCCTGGTTAGGTGCTGTTTGACAGGTCTTAAGAATCAAGGTTCAAGAGATCATTGACCTTTGCACATCAAACCATAAAAACTTGAAAAAATCCAGGGAGGGATGCTCAGCGAATTCGAAAGTGAGGGGCTCAAGCTTTAGAGGCAAAGGCCAATGGCAACTTATTTAGGCCATGCAAAGTTAATCTTCTGTTTCTCGTCCCCGCCCGCACGTACATCAAACCCCCCGTGTCTAGCTTTGATCTTCAGATTTTGGCTGGGTGACGTCATCATAATTAACCATTCTGGGGCGTGGTCTCGTCGTTAGTCGCTCGAGGCCTGAGTGGATGCTCTACAAATGTCGAAAATCGATTGAATGCTCAGCTTCTACCAACAATATTGGTCAGAAAAGATCATCAATAACTGCTGTGATACTGGAAATGGAGCAGATATAGAGCTAATCATTGTTAAAGTTGCCATTTCAGCTTGTTAGCAATTAATGGGTGTGGCTAGGGGTGTGGTATCAAATATCAAAATCATCTGTGTCCCTTATGTGCTTTGGAGTATCCTATAGGACGAGAAACGGAATATTTTATTTGTGTGGCCTTAGGGGAATCTGAGGCTTCTTTATTTTGTATCATGTACATCACTTTTGCATGCACAGCGGCCTCTAGCTATAGATTGTCCAGAGCCTGGGGGGGGGGGGGGGTTATTTCATCCTTAGGTTAGAATGACTGGGGAGTCACTGCATATAGCCTGGAAGTCATTCTAGCCTGTGACACTGGGATTAGTTGGGCTTTGAAAGAGCTAGCTATTAAGCTGCATGAACCCCCAGGCTCCCCATTTCAATTTTCGAATCAAACAATGTTGCCAACATTGGCTGTGAATGTTTGATGGTAAGGCCAAGCTTTGTAGATTCCTTTTTTCCTGTCACCCGCCCGCATCCTTTCTAGGCTACCGCATCTACAATTATTATTGAATTTTCAGGCTTATGAATCTCATTAGCAGGTAGCCCTTAATGATATTCATGGAGGAAGCAGTCGTATAATAATTCTGCAGTATTGTGGCCTATGAATAATAATTTTTTAGGCAATAATAGATAATAACCGCCCGCCCGCATACTCTTGGCATCTTGATGGTGACGGGAAACAAGGATATTATTACTACTGGCCTAAACTTAGAAAAAATGCACAAGCAAGTCAGGGGGAGGGATCGATGCCTAGGAATGTGGATAATCTACATTGGATTAATTTTTCAAAGCACACGGACTCAAATCCTGTGCCAAACTGCTTGAGACATGGAGCTGATTATGAGACCCTTACCCCCCTCTCCAGTTTTGATTTTACTGTGAGTCTAGCTGGCCAGATGACCACATGATGTAGAACACCAGGAGTTAGAATAAGACGGCCTAATGGCCTTTGGCCTTGTGGCTTTATGGCCAAATAAGCTAAGCAAGCAATTTGTCTGTATTTGAGGTGGGATGGCCTACTTTAGCCTGTCCCCAGGTCTTTTGCTGGGAATGATCTGACACTGAATGAGTGTTAAACTATCTGATCAGTGAAAATAAATAAAATTAATAAAAATTTAATTATTATAGATACACATGCACTCATTTGATTATGGTGGTGCAATTGCTAAGATTCTTTCGAGATAAACATGCAGTCCTCATAATAATGGTATCCTATCCAGATGCACAACAGTTGAGTCCAACTTAATGTCAGCAACATAATATTATTTGTGTCTATACATGACAGGGTAGCTCCAACAATTTAGCTACACAGCTGCAATTAGAAATCGTACAATAATAATAATAGCATTAGTAATTTTGTATCACTTATTAAAATTAGTCGCAAGATTCAGGAGTTCAGGCATGTACCAGTTTTTAATCACAGATGTCCATGTCATTGAATGATACTGTCATGTTTTCAGAATGACACAAACATGTTACTGACATTAAGTTAGACTCGACTGTCATGTACCTGGACAGGATACCGTTAGCATGCACTTACACACATTGACTGGTAGTTAGAACTATTATGAAACGATTATCATTATCCTAGTAGCGTCTTTGTATATGGTAAAGGGTCACTATAATAATAGCATCCTTAAGTTATGCAATGTTACGTAACTATCAAATGTTTAAGTAGCACAACTTGAAAAATGAAAACAGGTGACAAACTTTAAAGAACCCTTTTCCATATTCATCTGTATCTGTGCCAAATTTCACGATTCAATACCCTTACGATTCGATATCCTTACTGTTTCAGAAAGGTAAATTGCTACAAGGGATGTAATAATAATGGCAAGATAGACACAAGTACAGGGTATTATGACAAAAAAGGAAGTGGGCGGCGTATGCAGACTAACATGATGCAATTTTTAGGAAGTAAATATGACTTGAGCCACTCTTACATGCTGATATAAAAATTATTTCACAATACCTTTTCGTATGCTTCAAATTAAATGCAACGTTACATTACACACATGGATATTAATTTTTTTTATCTTAGGTTGTAACTACTTAGTGTGTAATGTCTATAAAACTTTCTGCATTGCAAAGCAGTGGATACACAATAGCATAAGCTATAATCAGGTGTGCACAAAAAGAAGACATAATACATATGGAGTTCCATGCAGCAATACTATAATATTATAAAAGTAATTAGATCCTACTGGTAACAAATAATGTAATCTGATTGGTTAAACTGAAGTACCTATCCTTCATAGAAAATTATATAAAGCTTGGTAGAAAATTATGTAAATTTTCTTGCTTATGGTTAGAGTTGTTGCTAGGCAGCAGTTTATGTATCAAGCTTTTGGGTATTGTTGCTAGGATCTAAACAATCATGTTAGATACTGTTTAGTCGGTTTCTAGAAGACCTCAGGGCTCAGAGCTCAGTAGAACCCTCGCTTCGCTCAGGATTCTACACAGAGCCCTTCGGTCTTCTAAATCATGTAGAAACCTCCTAAACAGTGTCTAACTATTATTAAATTTTAGTACGTGCAAATGGATAGCCAAGAGTGTCAATTCTAGCTAGTCTCTCCGAGTGTGCTACCTGCCTCTTAAATACAGCCTCTGGAAATAGCATAGATTATGGACGATCTTGTACACTTCTGCTAGTTTTAGATGCAATCTTCTTTCACTCATGATCAGTCTAGGGATATCGGTTAATTAATTCAAGCAAGTTGTTACAGTTCCTTTCATAAGTTTGGTTGCTAAGCAACTATAATACACAAGCTTAAGTCACACAATAATCAGTATACTCCAACAATGAAATAAAAGGTTACTATACGGGTCTACTATAGAGCTAGAATTAAAAATCATTATCATCTTATAATAGAACTGAAAGATTAGTTGTGAATCTTGTCTATCTGCAAATAATCAGAAGTAATATTAATGGTGCGATAATATTATTATAATAATAGTATAATTGTAATAATATTATTATAAACAATATCATGTGGATCCGAGGAAGGATCTGGGAGACTGAACCTTGACAAATTAAAAGTCACATATATTGAACAGTTGCATGCAATTGTGTGTCCTAAAATTCCGCCAGTTGATGCCTATAATGCTAGCATAATATTCTCAAATGCTTACTCACACCTATTGTGCTCAAAATTTTGCCAGCATAATTTACCTACCCCTAGACTTGTCCCTGGTTCTTCCTTATAATCCTATAGGAATGGGTTCAGCTAGGGACCAGACTATATGCATATACAATCTAAATAATAATTAATTAAATGTATAAATTTTAAGTTATTCTTGATGATCCTTTACCAAGCATACCTGGTCCATAATAATTATGGTGACTGAGAGGAACTGGCAGCCTGTGACAATGGATGAGAATCATCGCAAGAGGAGTCTGTGGTACTGGATGTGGATTTTATTTTGGACTGACAACTGGCTGGCCATGGTGTACGAGTCTCCGAGTGTGGGGTAGTAAAGGTATCAGACTCTGAGGTTATGTCACTGGAATCCTGTGAAATATATAAAATTATTAATCATCAAACATAATACTGTAAGGTGCTGGATAATTATATTATTAAAAAAGAGTATAATTTTAATTATTATCATAGTAGGTGTGAAATCTTGTCCGTGTATATAATAATAATAATAATGTGTATTCTTTTGGCACTGCCATCCCTACTTCATCCTTCAATTTTGTTGCATATTAATAGCTATAATATTATTATGGCACACCTAGGCCATCATCCCTACTTACAAAGTACCAACTGGGTTCTAATTTGCGCACATACCGAATCAGGCAAACTGATATCCACTGCCTTCAAACCTGTGACTTGTTCATCCCCAACACCAATATTAGACTGCATTAAAATTTAATCATAAGACTTAGTATAATCAAATTACATGAACCAGATTGAGGATGTGTACTTTTCAGTCTGCACTCACTTTATTATTTGCAATTGCGGTTCAGTGTGCGCACACACATTATACAAAATTGGTTATCATTGCAATTGGTCAACAAATGTACAAGTATCTGCTTGCATGCAGGCCATTTACAGTGGGACCTGTATAGAAGTCAGCCTTAAGTTTCGTGCATGCACTTGCTAACATAATCAGTCTATTCCACAAAGCATAATTAAGTGACGAATAGAACAATGTCATGTAGCCTTCTAAGCGTCCCAGCTGGCGAACTCTCAACGGACAGGATGAACATCGGTGGATTCTTTTCAATATAAAGTGTATAGCTAGCTTCAGCGATATCAAATTTGTGACAAACTATACTATAGTGCTGACAAATTATTATCAGCTGTAAGTTTCCACATGTATAAGTAAGCACCTGGGCGCTTGCCCGGGACACCACAATCAATAGCCATTGTTATGCATAGACTTACCAAGTGTCTGATCCTCCTATCTAATTAGAGAATATAAAGTAACTGTATCAGATATTGTTAATATGTGATTGCATAGGCCAAATGATTGCATGATCTCAATATTCTTTGTGCCTACTATAATATATACTTTCCTGATTAATGATATACCAAGTACTAACTGATCCTGGCATTATTTTCATTTTCCTGATTAAAGGGACACACAATTTGTACCAAATATTGTTACGTGATTTCACTTATATAATATGTAAACGCGCTAATCCACTTGCAAACTGAATTAGTTAACCCAGATTGTAACCCACATCCTGATGTGGATTAGAAGTGGGTTACGTGCATAGTAGTGGGCTATAATTCGGGTCAAGTGAGTGCATATAAACGCAGTTTATATTAATCTGGTTCAGTTTAAACTAGTTTGGTACATGTAAACGGGGCTATAGTGACTTACCAAGTCTCTGATCCTGGTATTCTTACTGGCTAGTTCATTTTTCTGATAAAATAATTGTATTAGATATTGTTCCGAGATTTCATAGACTTACCAACACTCTGATCCTATTATCCTCTTGGGCTACTTCAGTTTCCTGATTAAAGGGAATGAAGTTATTATATCAGATATTGTAACGGTTATGCAGGGTTCTTCACACATGTACTGGTCGATTCTGGTAGACTATACCAACCAGTTGCCAGCTTAATTTAACCACCACTCACCTAGCTGTGATGCACAACAAATGGCTCTAACCTCATGCTCATACTTTGGGCATGCCTATAACCACACAGTTTACAAGTCCATTGCTATTATTATAGTCACCACTGGGCTGTAAAAGGCTTGTATCTGTATACACATTTAAAGGTTGATAACAATTTTACCACCTCCCAAAGTTTCTGGGGAGGACCCTGCATGATATGGCTATGTAAGTGATTTCATAGACTTACCAAGTCTCTGATCCTGGTATCCTTTCTGTCTACTTGATTTTCCTGATTAAAGGAGAATAATAATACAACTGTACCAGGTAATAATAATAATAATAATAATAATATTGTCACATAGTATGTGATTTCATAGACTTACCAACACTTTGATCCTAGCATCCTCACCAGCTACTTGATTTTCCTGATTAAAGGGAATGAAGTAATTGTACCAGATATTGTTACGTGATTACATATTAGGCCTATACCAAATCACTGATCTCAACATTCTTTGCGCCTAACATATCATCCTGATTAAAGAGACACACTATAATTGTACCAGATATTGTTATGTGATTACATAGACTTACCAAGTCTGTGATCCTGGCATCCTTACTGGCTACTTCACGTTTCTGATTAAAGGAAATAAAATAATTGTACAGACATTGTTACGAGATTTCATAGACTTACCAACACTCTGATCCTATTATCCTCACGAGCTACTTCAGTTTCCTGATTAAAGGGAATGAAGTGACTGTACCAGATATTGTAACGGTTATGCAGGGTTCTTAACACATGTACTTGTCGATTCTGGTAGACTATACCAACTGTAAGGTTTGTTAGTTCCTAGCGACCGAGCTGCACGCTTAGTTAGGTGGCGATCTCGGCATAAGAATATTATTATTGAGACTCAAGATATGGCAATGCCAGAATAGATACATACACACAGTACATACATATGAGAAAACACAAAACAACGAGTTCGTACGCGCAAGGGCGCTAAAGACAATGGGGCCGGTTGCGCTAAGGCGCAATGCCCTACAAAAATCAATGACAGGAAATAATAGTTAATACATGCATGATACAATAATCATTAATAACCTGATACAAGGAAGTAAATAATTATTACAATTCCTCCCTCTTAAATGAACACAAATCATTAAAATAAAACTTAACTGTTCAGTTCAATAAGTGCGATAATCACCATACCTCGTAGGAGGTTGTCTAGATCGACTAGAACGTCGTATCTCAGGAGGTGCAGATCGCTCCTGTTCAGGTTCGGGGTTGTGTGCACCGTTAGCAGTCAAGTCCAGATTCGGTTCTGGCTCGGGATCAGGAGATAGTGTTTCACTTTCAGGAAGAGTATCTCTACTCCCTGTCTCTGCACTCGGAACAGTCTCAGTAGGCGAAACTACAGTTGGATACTCAACTGGATCACTCTCTTCTGGTCCATTACTCGCATTACTCTCAGTACGAGCAGTTTCAGCTGGCCTTACTCGAGTCATCAACTGATCCGTTTGTTTCCTAACTCTCCGGCCATCTGTCAATAACACAGTGTACAAGGTGGATCCGTGCTTCTCCACAATTTCTCCAGGTAACCACATTGGACCAGGACTGTAGTTTCTTGCATACACTAGATCTCCAACATTAAATTCTCTCGGCTTTGTACGAACATCATGCCCCTTGGCTTGTCGAAGTTGAGCATCACGTGCTTTCTTGCTCATATCGGGATGTAAATGATCGAATTGTGTTCGCAGACGACGACCAAACATGAGTTCAGCGGGAGAGATGCCTGTACTACTTTGAGGGGTCATCCTGTACTTAAAAAGAAAGCGAGCCAACTTAGTGTCAATTGAGCCATCTTTCAGCTTCTTCATTCCCTCCTTGAACGACTGAACCGCCCGCTCCGCAAGGCCATTTGAGGCGGGGTGATATGGAGGGGTTCGGACATGTCTCACTCCGTTGCGCTTCAGAAAGTCTGAAAATTCCTCGGACGTGAAGTTGGCTGCATTATCTGAAACAATCACCTCAGGCAGGCCTAGTGTTGCAAATGTGGTTCTGAATAAACCGATAGTAGCAGTAGATGAGCTAGAGGCTGTCTTGTGGACCTCCATCCACTTCGAATGGGCGTCAATGATCACCAGAAACATCTTCCCCATGAATGGCCCAGCGTAATCTATGTGCACCCTTGACCACGGCTTGTTGGGCCAGGACCACGCATGCATTGGTGCTGCTGGTGGGGATTTCCTATTGACTTGACATGTCTCACAAGACTTAACACACTTTTCAAGCTGCTCATCGATACCTGGCCACCAGACGTAACCCCTAGCAAGCCCTTTCATGCGGCTGATACCCGGGTGAGCTTCGTGAAGCATTTTCAAAACTCTGGGTCTCCCTTTTTGAGGCACAATTACCCTACTCCCCCACAATACACACCCATCTTCTACACTTAGCTCATACCTCCTCCTTGAAAATGGTTTGAGCTCTTCTTTCTCACTCGGGGTGGGGTCGGGCCATCCTGAAAGAATCCATCTCTTCACTTTCGACAACAACGGATCCTGATCGATCCACGTTCGAATCTGTGCACTAGACACCGGCAAAGAGTCGAGGTACTCCATTAAGTGCACTACTTCGGGAGGTTTCGGTGGTTCCTTCTTTGATCCTGGTGCTGGGAGCCGACTCAATGCATCCGCGTTCGAGTTTTCTTTGCCAGGTTTGTACTGAATCGTGTAGCTATAGGCACTCAAGATCAATGCCCAGCGTTGGATCCTGCCCGATGCGAGAGTAGGAATAGCTCGAGTCTCCTTAAAGATGTGTGTTAGGGGCTTGTGGTCGGTTTTCAACACAAACTGTCGACCGTAGAGGTACGAATGGTACTTTTGACTCCGAAAACAATCGCGAGAGCCTCCTTGTCCAACTTTGAGTAGCTACTTCAGCTCAGTAGCTGTCAGTGTACGAGATGCAAATCCCACAGGTCTTTCCTCTCCATTTGGCATCTTGTGGGATAACACCGCTCCCAACCCATACGGAGACGCATCGCAAGATAGAATGAGAAGTAGGCTGGGGTCGAAATGAACCAGTACGCGAGACGACTGTAGCAACTTTTTCACTGCTTGGAAGGCTTCCTCTTCGTTGGCACCCCATGACCACTTCTTTTTCTTCTGCAGCAATGCATACAAGGGTGAGAGTGTGTTTGCAAGGTCTGGGAGAAACTTTCCGTAATAATTATAATTTACGAGTCCCAGGAAGGATCTCAACTCTGAAACATCTCGAGGAGCAGGAGCCTTCACAATCCCTGCAACCTTGGAATCCGATGTGCGTAGGCCTTCAGCGTTGATCACGTGGCCTAGATAGTCCACTGCTGAGAGTAGGTAAGCACACTTCTTTTTCTTTAGTCGCATCCCCGCTTCTGCTAGTCGGCGGAGAACTTCATCGAGATGCTCCAGGTGCTCTTCATCGGTACGACCCGAGATTAGAATGTCGTCTATATAGACGCAGACACCTTGGATGCCTTGGAGCAGGTTTTCCATCGTCCTCTGGAAAATTGAGGGGGCTGATGCCACTCCGAACAGTAATCGGTTGTAACGGAATAATCCTTTATGGGTGCTGATTGTGACGTACTGTCAAGACTCGTCGTCCAACTCGATTTGCTGATAAGCATGGGAAAGGTCAAGCGTCGTAAATCGCTTGCCTCCTGCCAATGAGGCGAACAGATCGTCGATGAGCGGAAGAGGATACTTGTCAAGTTTGGCCACCCTGTTGACGGTAACTTTATAATCACCGCAGATTCTGACACTTCCGTCGCTCTTGATGACAGGGACGATCGGAGCCGCCCACTCCGAAAACTGCACGGGCTCTATGATGCCTTGTGCTTGGAGCCGATCCAACTCTGTCTCAATTTTCTCCCTTAGCGCCAGGGGAACTGATCTCGCTTTGTGGTACAAGGGCGTGGCCTTTGGATCAACGTGAATTTTCGCCTTGAGCCCTTTTACTGTCCCCAAGTCGTCCTTGAAGACATCGGGATACTTATCGAGTACCGTCTGTAACGTGCGACCAGTCCTGACGGAGAATATTTGCTGCCAGTCCAATCGTAGCTTGGCTAGCCAGTTTCGGCCAAGTAGACATGGTCCCGTACCCTTCGTCACGATCAAAGGTAGGGTAGCAACCTGCTGATTGTGCTCCACTGTCACTTCTGTGGAGCTGAGAACTCCAATAGCTTCTCCCGTGTAAGTGAACAATTTTGCTTTGGACGGCTGGAGTGTAACAGAGGTGCTCCCTCGGAACTGCTGAAACTTCTCCTCGCTCATTATGGAGACTGACGCTCCAGTATCAACTTCCATTTCCGTATCGACACTGTTCAATTTCACGGTTACGAGCAGTGGCTTTGTCGAACCACTACTAACTCGATACAAGTTGTACTCATCGTTGTTATCGTCGTCGGAGTTATCTGTGATGTGGTGGGCCTGTTCACGTTTAGGCTCGCTCCTCGCTGCAACTCTCTTTTTCTTTCTGCAAACGGCAGCTAAATGGCCCTTTTTCTTGCAGAAGTGGCACTCGTAATCCTTAAATTTACAGCGAGCCGCTGGGTGCTTTCCACCACACCTGTGGCATTCGGTTTTGCCACGGCCATCGGTTCGAGGTGCGTTCTTTGTCACTCAATTGACAGGAGTCGGTTTCTCCTCGGTCTCAGGGGGTTGTGTTTCCCTAGAACATGTTTCCTCCCTGTGTTCTTGGAGTCGCTTCGCATCCTTGCGGGCTGCTTCTGCCGCTATAGCCATGTCGAATGCTTGCTTGTAGGTGAGTTTAGATTCTTGGAGGAAACGGTGCTGAACTTTCTTGTCGAGCACTCCACACACTAGACGATCGCGTAATAAGTCGTCCAGAAACGTACCGAACTCACAATGCTCCGTAATCTTTCGAAGAGCCGCTACAAATTCGGCTACGGACTCCCCTTCCTTTTGAACTCTTGTGTTGAATTCAAAGCATTTGATAATCACCGACGGTTTGGGGTTGTAGTGAGCAGTGACCTTCTCAACAATCTCTTCAAACGTGAGGTCTTTGGGTACTCCGGGTAGTGCCAGGGTTTTGATCAACTGATAGGTAGACGCTCCTGCTGCATTGAGCAAAATTGCTCTCTTTTTAGCGACATCAGTTATGTCATTCGCGATGAAATAATGTTCCAGTCGCTCCGCATAGTCGATCCACTCCTCCTCTTTACCGTTGAAGGGAGCTACGACTCCAATGACTCCTGCTATCCGAACGGTGGGCGCAGTAGCCGCGGTAGCTGCAGCAGTAGAGCTAGAGTCCCCAGAGCCACTCCCGGCACCCGTACCGTCGCCACTTTCATCTGCCATGATCCTCGTCGCCAATTGTAAGGTTTGTTAGTTCCTAGCGACCGAGCTGCACGCTTAGTTAGGTGGCGATCTCGGCATAAGAATATTATTATTGAGACTCAAGATATGGCAATGCCAGAATAGATACGTACATACACACAGTACATACATATGAGAAAACACAAAACAACGAGTCCGTACGCGCAAGGGCGCTAAAGACAATGGGGCCGGTTGTGCTAAGGCGCAATGCCCTACAAAAATCAATGACAGGAAATAATAGTTAATACATGCACGATACAATAATCATTAATAACCTGATACAAGGAAGTAAATAATTATTACACCAACCAGTTGCCAGCTTAATTTAACCACCACTCACCTAGCTGTGATGCACAACAAATGGCTCTAACCTCATGCTCATACTTTGGGCATGCCTATAACCACACAGTTTACAAGTCCATTGCTATTATATATAGTCACCACTGGGCTGTAAAAGGCTTGTATCTGTATACACATTTAAAGGTTGATAACAATTTTACCACCTCCCAAAGTTTCTGGGGAGGATCCTGCATGATAAGTGATTTCATAGACTTACCAAGTCTCTGATCCTGGTATCCTTTCTGTCTACTTGATTTTCCTGATTAAAGGAGAATAATAATACAACTGTACCAGGTAATAATAATAATAATAATAATAATGAAGGGCTAAGAACCATAGTGGGCTAACCCACAAGTGTTGAATTAGCCCCCAAATCTTGAAAATAATATTATGTTTAAAATGTGTTTCATGAGCTGCAGAAAATTCATATTTCTCAAAATTTCAGTAACTTGGTAGAGTACAATAATTATATGGTTTTTAGTTCATTTTTGGACAATTCCCCACATTTAATTTGGGGTTAGCCCACTATGGTTCTCGGCCCTTCAATTGTCACATAGTATGTGATTTCATAGACTTACCAACACTTTGATCCTAGCATCCTCACCGGCTACTTGATTTTCCTGATTAAAGGGAATGAAGTACATGTAATTGTACCAGATATTGTTACGTGATTACATATTAGGCTTACCAAATCACTGATCTCAACATTCTTTGCGCCTAACATATCATCCTGATTAAAGAGACACACTATAATTGTACCAGATATTGTTATGTGATTACATAGACTTACCAAGTCTGCGATCCTGGCATCCTTACTGGCTACTTCATGTTTCGTTGTGCTTGCCATATCATCCTGATTAAAGGGACACACTAATAATTGTACCAGATATTATTATGTGATTACATATTAGCCTTACCAAATCACTGATCTTAACATCATTCTTTGTGCCTACCATATCATTCTGATTAAAGGGATACACTAATTGTACCAGATATTGTTATGTGATTATATAGACTTACCAAGTCTGCGATCCTGGCATCCTTACTGGCTACTTCACGTTTCTGATTAAAGGAAATAAAATAATTGTGCAGACATTGTTACGAGATTTCATAGACTTACCAAGTAGCTGATCCTGGAAGTCATTTTTACTATTATAATAGATAAATACATGTACAGGGTCAATGAGATACAAAACATTATAATAATAATTATGACATACAAAATGTGTATGTTGTATAACAATGCAGGAAAGTGAGTTTTTGTGGTCGCGGCTCTTAAGGTTACGGGACAGTATTCGACGCGCAATTTATAAATGAAGGGCTCAGAACCAGAGTGGCCTAACCCACAAATGTTGAGTTAGCCCCCCCCCCCTAATCTTGAAAACATGTTTAAAATGCATTTCACGAGCAACAAAAAAATTCACATTTTCAAAAATTTGAGTGATTTGGTAGAGTAGGGTGTTTAGTTTTTAGTCCATTTTTGAGCGTTTTAGACAATTTCCCGCATTCAATTTGGGGTTAGGCCACTCTGGTTCTCGACCCTTCAAATGATTGCGCACGGACACAATTCACGTATGTTTCAATGCGGTTTTGTCAGAAACGCGAACGAATGTCGACCATTTCCAGATATAAATAAAAGTCCAAATTTCTGCGTCAACTTTTGAAGACCAGAGACTCGAACGAACTGACTTCGCTGTCGTTCACGATAGTCCATCGATCGGAGCAGGGCCAAGTATAGCGCTTTTTCGAAAACTCTAAGATGGTGAGTCGTCAGACAAGGTTTTGTCCTGGAGGGTCGCCATTAAGTGAGTCACATGGCAGCTGAGCAGTAAGTTTTTATGTTCGCTTTCTGTTTGTATAACTTGACTGAGTTCAAACGCTATACTTGGCCCTGTAGAGACTCATAAGCTATTGTTTCGTTTGTATATCATTACATAGAGGCCGTTTACCTTGGCAAAAACTGACGCAGAAATTTGCAAAACTTACCCGCGCTTGCAGACAGACAGTGGCAGGTTTGCTTTTCGTTTTTGTGGACCGTGGGACAGGCATCAGGAGAACTACTTACCTGTGCCCTGACTGTACGAAGAACGTGGACAAAAACTGGAATATAACTGTCTCATTTATTATTCATGTGAACTTTGACCATGCGTGGGCGGAACACTATCCCGTAACCTTAAATTAGACATAGATCTAGAGTTTCTAATTTTTGTGAGTGTTGGTTTCCTGGATCGTTATCATAGTGATCACATGAAGGTTCAAAAGTTAATAATACGTGCTCGAGCAAGTTCCTGGAGCACTTATTAAACCTGCAGGGATCTAAGCATGTTAGCAGCACTGTTTAACCAGTCAGATCAATGGGTATACATTCTAAGCTCTCAGGTTAGTGAGCTGGAAACCCAGTTGGAAAATATTCATGAAATATTATTGTATATTTGGTAGTAATTAAAATCATCTTAATTTCATTACCAATGCATTGATGGTTTACATGGCAATTATATTTGCATCATAAAAATTATTTTCCTGATCCTATAATTATTATTAGGATGATATCCATATATACATACAGATTCGCATGATCATGGATGCATGGTATACTTTGACAAAACTTACCATGTTGTATATAAAGTAGTACTGATAATACGGCAATACCAGCACCGAGGATCACAGCAAGGGCAATAGCAGCACCAGTGCTCCCAGCACAAGAAGCACCTAAGGAATAATTTTTATAAAAAAGAAGACTTTTTGGCACCTTGCATCACTCCATTATTAATAATCATACTTTTGGGTACCTTATATATGGTGATTATTATTTGTATGTATATATTTTGGCTTAAACATGATTTGCGAGTACAAAATTTGCAATTTGAGCATGAAAATGGTACATAGTCGACAAATTCCAGTGCTCTACAGTGCATATACCGTAATTCACGAAATTTTCATTATTAAAAAATAATTAAACTTTCGTTTTGCGCAAAGTGATGAAACTTTTTATGCCTGTACTGAGACAGCGAGTATATGGCATGTGCTTGAAGTTGACAATGTTACACAAAAATTTCTAACACAAAAATTTTGTGAACGAAATTAACATGAATTACGGTAGCTAATGTTAGTGTGGGTACAAAATTTTGCGTTTTTGGCTAATGTGCAGAAATATCAAACCCGCAAATAATAGTCATCCAAAGGTATAAAATTCATAACTGTCAAGTTGCAGTAATCATTTCTTCTTGTTGCTCTATGTGCATACGTATAATACTAGAGCTCTGTAGAGCACATACACCGCGCGCATATTGCGCAGTCTATAGATTTACTTTCGGTGCATGGCTATAATTAATTTTTGTGAACTTGAGAGAAATAATGGAAATGCTGCTTAGTTGTTTTGGTGACACTTGAAACAGCGCTCTCTGCACCCAGACTATACAGGAAGACATGAAATTGCACCTATACTTTGTTGTAATAATAGTATGCTTCAGATTTCAGTCACTATAGACCGTCACGAGTATTATTTAGAACATCGACGATCTTTACCAGTCATACGCTTGTTAGTTGTGCGCATGAGCAGAAAGCACAATGGGCATGCATCATGCATTGATGGGCACTGTCGATAGGCGTGGCTACAGTGGCCATCAAAAAGGCACTATTTGTGACGCTCGTGGACCGTATCCATCGATTTGACGCACACTGAGGCCACTTTTTCACTGAATTCGATTGATTCGTTGTGCTTACAAGTCGCTTATAGACGCCTACATCTCAAAATATGGCGATTTTTGTGCTAACGACAACGACAACGACACAACCAATTACTTTACCCCTTGCGCATGCGCGCGGGGTAATAATAATATTATTATATATCCATGCATGTATAGATGTAAGTTTATACTATCAAATGACGTGACGTCAACAGAATCATAGCCAGAATCCGCGTTCGTGAGTAAAATTCGCGATCACGTGCATTCTCGTGCACCCATGATCCTTACCCTAGGTAGTCTCATTCACGGACCCACCCCCTCTGGGGTAGAGTCTGGGGACTTGGCCATCTCGCACCGCTACAATCCCTCCTATATACGTAGGAGGGCTGGCGCACGAGACTAAGTACAACCGGACATTGTAGAGTAAGTATGAATGAAATTATCTGAGGTAGCCGTGTCCCCAGGCCCTCTCTGAGCCTCTATCTTCCGTAATAAATGCTGGGAGATCAAGAGAGGGCCTGGGGATAAGGCTAGCCCAGGTAAGACACACCAGGTGCAGTAGGATATATTAATTTCGCTAAATTTAGTACCTGCAAACAAAAGTGTCCTTAAGGTAGTACATGAATAGTAGTTTCGTTCATGCTTACCATACAATACAATGTCCGATTGTACCTAGTCTGGCGCACCAGCCCTCCCACGTAGGAGCGGAGTGAGATGGTCAAGTCCCCAGACTCCGCCCTAAAGGAGGCGAGTCCGTGACGAGACTACGTAAGGTAAGGATCGTGGGTGTACATTTGTGCACAAGAATGCGTGCGATCACGAATTTTATTTGCGAACGCGGATTCTGGCTATGATTCTGTTGACGTCACGTCGGTCCAATTAACTAATAGATACGTCATATCCGTGACTATTATGTAAGGGGATCTTCTTGAATTTTGACCACATATTTGCTGCATGTTTGACCATATATGCAGCTTCTATACAAATGTATGGAATTTATATCCCATGCAGGTAAGCATCCATGCGGACCAAAATCGTGAATTATGTTTAAGCACCCATGGGCACTTATACCCGGGATACTGCAGTATGTACAGTTACTGTAGTGCATGCCATCCCTATTTTAATTAGTCTCAATAGTTCCTTATTATATATATACAACGAAAAATATTTTTCAGACAATCAATTTTCTTATATAGCTAGTCCGTGTCCTAACCTGGAGGGCATAAAAGATGCGCTCTCCTACAAGTTTAGAATCTAGACTCATGATTGGTCAGAATTGTTGTGCCGTGTACACAAACAAGGTTGCCAGGGCCTATAGGTAGGCATATTACATCAAAATTTTAGATTACCCCTTACACTTTCTTTGCTACACATAATAATAAAGGAGGCTTCAAGATACAATTTAGTCTTTGTTCCGTAAAATTTCATTGAGTGGTTGCGGAGATATGGCTGTTTTAATATTTCTAAACATCACAATTTTTCTGCCAGGCTTGTGTGTACTATTCCAATAGGGGAATGGCACGTAACATGTTGATTGCTTTAGAGGCCTATATAGGCTATAACTCAAAAACTACACAACTGATTGACTCCAAACTTGAAATATAGCACGTAAGTACCTCTCTGCTTATTATATTGATGAATTTAACATGCATTAATGAATAAAAAAAATTTGGTATGCATACCTGTTAGACTGCTATTGTAGCTAATACTTCACTGCCTCAGAATTCCAGAAGCTGATTTTATGCATGATTTTTTGAAATTTCTAGTTTAGATGTCCACTCAAACATATACATAAACTCTCACAGTGGTACACACACATGTTCACACATGTACATGCACATTATGCACATATTAATATTGTTTTCTGAAGTGGAATCTATTCTTAAAGTGTAAGACAAGCCCCGAGTTCCTTAGAAGCAACAAAGAGTTTAAAGTGCGTGCACTTTCTATGTAGCATTTTTTTGGCAGAAATAGTCTAGCTAGGGGTAGTTTGAGCCAAAAATTTCATTTTTTGTATTTTCAACGCATTTTCTCATGTGTACACATGTTATTTTACACAAAGTAAAATGCTGATTGAGCTCTTTTCGACCGAAAATTTCAAAAATGGTTGAAACTACTGAAAAATTTGAAATCAGCACCTTGAAGTACCCCTAGAAGCATAAAATGCCCTGGAAAAGTGAGCAGCATGGAGCAAGTTGAAGTTATCCATTAGCAATATTTGTGTGCCACAGTAGTTGAGTATGTGGTATTTTATGGAGTTTTCCTGAAGCCCTGCAATGCCGGAAGCAGTGTTCTCGCTAAAGCGCGGTTGAGCGGCGCCCCGCCGCGCTATAGAACGCGAAAAGGGGTGGGGCTCTAATGTCACAAGCAATAGCAAGTATACAGAGCATTTGCTAGACAGTGCTTAGTGTGCAGTACAAGTACACAACCACAAATACCTAGCTGTACAAACCACGTGTAGTGGGCTTGTGTAAACTAACTGCCCACTACACATGAGCTGCTTCTTATTGCTGTGTATATAGCCAAGCTGCAGACAGTATGATTTTAACTACATCTACATGTGTATATACTTGATTTGTAATAATAAGAATCTTAGTATATCCTTCCCCCCCCCCCCCCCCCCGCTCTATAAAAAAGTTCTGGCTAGAACACTGCCGGAAGTGGTTACTACCCAACACTTTGGATACTGCAGTGTAGTGCTATCTTTGCTGAAGCCTGTGGTGCAAGTTTGGTGTTCGTAGCACATTGTAGTGAGTAGTTATGATCCCTGAAACTTCATAATATTTAAATGTGTGCAGGTTTTTTATAGGAAATTTTTTGTGATTCTGACATGCCTACTATAGGGGCCATAGAGATACATTCTCGAGCGCTTGAGCTCGAGCGAGTGGCGCAAGCGCTGCGCGTTTCGACAGGCCTGCTTGGCAGGCCACCGAGCCTCAAGCGAAGCGAGAGGCGATGTCTGCTCTTTGTCATGGTCTGGTGGTAGATTCGACATTCGAGCGGAGTGAGAACGTCGCCATTACACGAGTCTTGGCCTGCAGTGAGGGGTGTGGTCTTCATCTGCGCATGCGCTGTACTAACTGGCACTCGATTGTACAATAGCATGCTGTTAGTAGTGTTCAGTCACATTATCCCGTGATCGTGACATCAAACATACTTGTTGGCTATTATAATTATTTTCTTACCAGTACTTGGAGGTTCTGTTTCAGTGGTAGTTGTCCCATCATTAGTGGGATCAGAACAGTTTTCTACATGAATATGTACAATAATTAATTTTTATATCATCAGTACAATCAGTGGCAAAATTGAAACATTAATTAGCTGATTTTAGGGTCCCATTTCGGGGGGGGGGGGGGGGGGGGGAGCCTTTGCTCCAGTATTTCAACATTTCATTGCAGGTAAGGTATATGCATATCCATATTATAGAAACTCCATATTTAGATCCTTCAATTGAAATTTAGCCACCATTGAATATACAGTTGCCACATCAAATAGGGCAAGTCTCACCAATACAAATTGTCAATAGTATACTCTCCCCATAACCAAACTAGTACAATGTCATATATACTAGCATGCAAGAAAATATCCACATAGGAGGGAAACATATCGATACAAGATTGAAAAGTAACCTGCCAAAATTAATGATCGTGCAAGACTAGTGATCACAACCACACCCACATATATATACGTGTATATTTCAGGTTGGCTACATAATATGGGCATATAATATATTATTAGCTAGCTAAACCTTAGAAGAAAATTGAACTCAAATTGGATGGTGGGCCAATATTGTACTATAGGCCCTTTTTCACGAGGGCACACTGTAGAGAGAGAATATGCATGCATGCATATTCAAAAGTTCCGGGCTGATCGAGGTGCTATGTCTTTATATTATTAAAATGAAGTACTAGTACTGAAGTATTACTATAGTACGGAAGCCAAGCGGGGCAATCCGCCACAATCTGCCACAATCCGATACCATCACTGACACCGTCGCCAACACCATCACCGATGATGGCACCTTTGCCTATGCCTTCGCCAACACCTCCCATCCCATTGCAGCGCCTCCAAGTATACGGATTTGTCAGTATTTTTTACTGAATTCTGACCATAAATACTGATAAATTTTCAAAAATACTGAAAACTGGGGGGGAATTCAATACATACATCATTATATTATGGAGCTCATTATAAAATACTGAAAAATACTACAAAATGGGAATATTTATACTGAAAGATAGGAGAGCTGCTTGGAGGCACTGCTATTGCATGCTGATACTTGAGCCACCTTAAACTGTACAATAAGCAAACCTTAGTATAATAGCTATGCACTGTTCTACCTACAAGTCAAGTTGAATCTTTTTAGCTATACTTTCCCTATTAATAATTGCAAGATTAGTATGACTTTCAGTTTGTGTGGCCTCCATGTGTAAAAGAGCTTGGTAAGTATGTCTAAATGATATGTAGTATTATAACATAATTATAAAACTCATGCCTTACCGTCATCCTTACTGAATGGCTACGGCAGCTGAAATTATCACCATACCCATCTGTTAATTCTTAAACAAGGGCACGACTCCCACTGTGTGTGATATTTTTGCTGAACTATATTATTATTAGACAAACGTCAGTGATTCAGTTGCTATAGAATATTGTGAAACTAAAGTGTTGCTGTATTACCAATGCTGTCAGCAAAGCAGATATGGTACACAATGCTGTCTGCCGAATGACGTTGGTGAAGATGCATCAGTGATGGTGTCGGCAAAGGTTCGATGTCAGTGATGATGTGCAGTGTCAGCGCAATGTCGGAAGGCATTGGCAAAAGTACCGTGGTTGGATTGCGGCAGATTGCACCTCTTGGCTTCTGCATTATTATAGTCCTCACACCTAACTTAATTAGCAATACTTAGTTATGAAAGGCACTATCTTTGAATTAGCATGTCATGCTATTGTATGTGTCCTAGCAAGATACTAAATTGTTAGGGGAAAAATCATATCTTTGTATTCCCGAAATCCCGAAATAAATCCGGTTTATGCAATGTCATAAGTACAGAAAATAGCTTGGGCCATGCTCAAATCCCAGCTATAGTCCCCTCTTCAGCTAGGACCTTATATTCTATGAAATATAATTCTACATATTCCATGACGTATAATAATAATAACGAAAATTTCGCCAAGCCCAGCTACCTTTGTATTATGGAAACTTTTGGTGGAATATTAAATAACAGCATTCACTGATGTGTGTTAACCACTTACCAGAGATAGGAATTAGGAGAGCATTTGTGGTTGAGCCATTAACATTTTCACATGTCAATAAGATCGTTTCTGATGTAGAAGCGATTAAAGTAAGATTACTTGTAATCACCCTGACTCCATTTGTATTAGAACTGCCTGTCAGCACCGCAGTTGTACTAGAGCCACTATCATCACGCCTTGTTAGCGGAGGGTCATCTGCTGTAAATTCAAGTCTTCTTCCACTATTTAATACCCAAGCAAATGCATTTGAATTTCCTATTGCTGAAGCACACGTCACATTTTCACCAAGGCATGCTGATTGCCTATCACACGTAATCGAGGTGTCGTTATCTGTATTAATGAATGGTACTATTAATGAATAATAATATTATAGAGTGAGCTAATTCCACCCCCCCCCCCCCCCCCCCCACATTATGTAATAAATGAAGGGGTCAGTGGAAAAAGGGGATGTCACATTTTAGTACTTTTGAGAAAACAGACATTAAACTTTGGACATATATTATTGTTGCCTGTATCTCTGTTTTGAAGCAAAAAAAACACTGTTTTACATTGCACACACAGCATTTCAGTGTTGTAAGGGGGCTTGTCCAAAGTCATTGTGGAAAAATTAACGTCATTATGACGTTAGGGGGGAGGGGGTCTTGGTCCAAGACGTTTTACAACTGCATTGTCACTGAGACTTTAGCTTTAGTTGTGATTATGTATTCTTGTGGTTGAACAAGTTTAGACATGCCTCCAGCAGTGTCAAAATTAGTGACAGCTGTGTCAAGCACTATGTAGCTAAAAGTGTGCACATAGCTACAGGCAGACAAGGACTTTGGATAAGGCCCCTAAGCAATCCGTTTTCGAATATCGGGAAATGGTCGTCACCTGCATAAACGCACTGCACGTAAAAATTACGTGATAAGTTTGCGTTCAAATATTAGATATATAGCAGCATGCAAAACTCCATTTTATAAAAAAGATCCACTGACCCCTACAATTGTAAAGATACTCAACAAGTACATGTATAAGCTATAATAGAATTGTGGAAACATAAACTTATGATACACACATACCAGCCAGACGAAATCTAATGGAGGCATTTGTACCCACACCAGTGTCATGACACTGCACTGATGCAATCGGGAAGGTTGAAGACTGGATCCTAATATGTAGCTGGGAGATAATAACAGAGTCTGACACGCTGATAAGCTTAGCAACAGTTTGATTATTTCCAGGAGCAGTCCTTGTACTTCCCACTGGTTCCACTGATGCAAATTCCAATTGACGGCCACCAGTTCCAATGTATTGTTCACTGGTCCACCTCATGTTATTCGACTGTCTTATAACACAGGTGAAATTCACATCCTCATTAGTAAAGGCTATAGGCAAGCCAAAGATGGTCGAATGAAGAGTGCTATTCAACTCTTGTGACTTGACTTGTGTAATCAGAACAACTGCACAGGAAGGAATCAACATACTGCCGTCAAGTACGTAGGCCATACCAATTAAATTGGACACATTCCACATACACACAATATTATTAATAATTACCATAATATTATTATAATAATATGTAGAAATTTCACCAGGAGATAATTTTCGCCAACTTTTCCCCTTGCTCTCATTGAGGATATGGCGACCATTACCGCATTGGGGGAAATTTTTCCACCAAATTTTTCTGCAATACAGCTGGGGTTGGCGAAATTTTTATCCAGCGAAAATTTTCACGTGCACAGTATAATAAACTTGCCCAGGTTATAATACTACTATTGTACATGGTATGCATTGTATCAGTGGTAACATACCTACATGTATCATAAGCTTGTAATAGTCTAAGAGCTGTAAGATAAAATACAAGTACGGTAATGGTGCATGGCAATTGTACTAGTCTTACTCTTTGATTATCACAATAGTAATAATATTATTATACAGGGTTCTCCCCAGCTCTTTTAAGCTAGTGTTGCGTAAAGTGACATCATTGTCAGTTGCTATCTGCATGAAATAAACAAAGATTCTCTGCAGACAACTTAATAACTGTTCAGTAAAACTTACCAATGTTTCGACTAGATGCTCTAGTCATCCCCAGGGTAAAAGTAGGATGACTAGAGCATCTAGTCGAAATGTCAGCAAGTTTTACTGAATAATTAATTATAAGTTGTCCGCAGAGAATCTTTGTTTAATTCATTTAGTATCGCATAAAATAAACCACATCAAAGGAAGTATGGCCACACCATGCAGGATGCTGCAGCACTATAGTCTCTAACAAGCTTTTATTTTTATAATAATTTATTCCTACTGCTGAATCAGATGTATAGAGAATGGAGTGTCATAGTGTTCTCTAGTGAGCTCTAATGTAACCTGGATATTACATCTAAAATGCAAATTAATCTGGCACTCGCTCACTAGCTAGCTGAGTGCACCAAAACTTTCATACACATTATATGTTATTATATACACTGAAAATTATTACATGTACATGTATAATTTAGTGCACATGCATACACATGTACAGTAGAACTTCCGAATAATGGACACATTGGGAGCGGGCCTTTTATCCTTAATAATATTATGGAGGTTGTCCCTTTACAGGAGCGGAGACAAAGTTGAGCCATAACATAGATATTATAGACTACGTTTATGTAGTCCATAACATCTATGGCCATAACTACCTAGCTAGTGTCCCGGGCAAGTGCCCATTCCCACGTAAATGCCCATGTACCACATTTCAAGGAGTGCATGACTATAGCGGCCTCTACACAAACATATGGAAGTTATATCCCGGGTAAGCACCCATGCGGGCCTAAATCGGAACTTATGTTTAAGCGCCAGAAACCAGTTGTGGTGCACACACACGTCACTGACCAACTGTTCATGAATACACTTGCTATAAATTACATCACGACATTCATTAACTAATGCCTACTATGATATGGTTTATGCATCTACTATAGTTTACATAGGCACGAATTTCAGTAAACATCACTAAACAGGTATGAACTAAGGAATGCTAAACGTCTCAAATTCCATTTAAAGATGTAGAACTTAATAGGGAAGATGAGCAATAGTGGTCTATAATATTATAATTATAGATGTAACACTGTAACTAGACCTATACAGCATAATTTATTTTTTTTTGGAATCAAGTTAACTCGGAAGCAAGACTCTTATCGGAGATACGTGCAGGGATCACATGCCGGCGTTGACGCATGCGCAGTGGGATGGGCGCCTAGAGTATTTGTTGCTATGGAACTACTTGTCAAGCACAATCTCTGCTTTGCACTTGACAGTGGCAACTGCATATTCTGTTCTACGAAAAGCCTAGCAAACAAACCACACACACACACATGGGGAGCATCCCTTTGATGTCCACCTTATCAAAACTGATCTCCCTGTACCATGCACTAGCTAGTAAATATTTATTCTGTAGCTGGGTGAGCAAGTGATAAGGGTAGTCTTCCTGTTTGGGCTCCAATGATCAAGCCAATTGGTGAAATCATGTCCTATCATTGCACAGTTTTCTTGGTGGCTATATGAGGGTGAGAATAAAATCAGTGCTCAGATATCCTAACATTTGAAGGAACAGAATGGGACTTGATTAGGTCAAATACTGATCACCTAGTGGCATCAAATTCTAAACAGGATTCAAGTGTTCCAGAAATCAATACAGATGAGTTAATCAAAGAAGTGGATAGCTTTGCAAGTAACATTAAATTACAGATTGAGCAAAAAGATCAGCACTCCATGTTTGGAGACAGCTACATGCATATCCACACCTGCCCAGAAGGGACATATTATTTGCTGCCAAGTACTCACATCCTTCCCACACCCACCAACCCATGTAATTCCCTCAAATCTTGAGGAGAAATGGCCTGATCTTTTTTTTTAGTTTGCATGCAAGCACACACACTCACACACACAGATATATATGTCACATAAAAGCTTGAAAGTCTTCCTGAACTCCTTAGAAAACCTACAGAGATTTGTAGCTTAAGGACACGTACTATACTCTACTGTATGTAGCCATGTATCTACCACGGTGGCAAAAAAATAACACATTCTAGGGGGGTTGGGGATGAAATTTTAGCTGCCACTAAGAAACTGTATATCCATCTAAAAAAAAGAGGATCCTTCCAAAATGATATCAACTAGGATGCAGAGTCTGGGAGGTATAGCACCGTGGCCTTGTGTTGAGAAGCAATCTACAGAACAGCAGTCAAGGCTGATAATGTTCCTAACCTCCTAGGCAGGGTATCCACAAAGCCCACACCACCCTACTCTGCCTGCCAAACTTTGTCTCAAAAATGATAACGTTTAATAATATGTAAATTACCGATGCATAAAATTAAATACAATCAAGACGTGATATAACTCTACATTTCTGAATTGAATGAGTTAAATGGTGAAAAGTTATCACGGTAATTTTCGTGGTTCACTTGGCAATCACAAAATATTCACTTACGAAAATTGATACCTCTACAGCAGCAGTGTCTGCAAGGTATAATATTATGTAGATCGTGTATCAATTACATCATCCAACATTCCAAAAGTTACATGTACATCCATGTGTGATACACTATTATTATAGTCTGATCATTCCTAGACCCCGCTCTCAAGGAGGAGTCCGAGAAGGGTCTGGTACCAATTGAGCGCTTTCTGGGGCTTGTTTCTGAATAAATACTGACACACCAATCAGATTTACGCCATGTGGCTTACATATGATTATCATGTGACACTGCGCTATAGCCAAATAGTAATTGCTGCAGGTGAGAGCAGTTGATACATTGCCATGCCAAAACGATGCATTATTATGTGTATAAAGGATTGTTATTTAGTTGAGTTGTGTATTGTGAGTATTTACTTTTGTTGAGTCATGTATTTCAGTAAAGGGGTTCTATGTTGTTGAGTTTTGTCATTATTATTGAGTTCTGTATAGAGTATTGTATGCACATGCACACTTAATAGGTTAATGTATTAGGTACTTGAGTTCTGTTAGGAGTAACTTATGGTTTCTTTTGTTGTATATATGAGTGGTTCTTTGTACTTCTGTGACTATACTTGGTTTCTTTGTGCTTACCATGCAGTGTTTATGTACATAGTGACCTTGTACCAGGTGTTCTAGCTTTATGCTTTGTACTAGGTTAACTTTTTTGTATCTATGTTTGGGGACCTGCAAGAGGCCTGAGGTCTTATTGTAGAGTTTATTGTTTCTTTGTATCTTAGCTTTGGTTTTATTAGAATTTTCTATTTAAGCTGTGTGATTTTGTTGTTCATTGGTCCCTCTGACTTAAAATAATAATCATCAGTGTTCTGTGCCTTTGCGACTTTAACAATCCCTGACATCCTTCCTATCCATTTCGCTCTGTTCACTCTAATTCTTTGGTCCCCCTTTCATCTCACTCATCCCAATTTTATCACTCTTTTTTCCCAAGCACTATTGCTGCATGGAACTCGCTACCACCCGACACAGCTTCTGCTACATCCCTGCCTGCATTCAAGTCTGCTCTCAGGAGACTTTAGTTTAATTTAAATTTTATTTAAATCATACTAATGCCAATTATTACTTTCTCTTTTCGGTTGCATGCTTTGTACTAGCTTTATGCTAATTCATGTAACCCCTGCTTTGCAGAAATTGTATAAATAAAAAAAAAATAATAAATAAATAAATATGACAATATCACATGACAAGCTGCATCTTGTGCGCCCTGAAAAGTGCTCAATGTGTGCCAGACCCTTTCCCTCCATGAGGGTGGGGTCTGGGGATGAGACAGTAATGAGTACGGTCCAGCAATCCAAACCTGACGGTGAAAAACCCTATTCAGGTTACCAAGCTGACACAATTTTAATCACAGATATACAGACCATAATCAAGACAACATAAAGGTTTTGAAGTTTATTGTCAGCACTTTTCCCATAATTTCAAGCGGATGAGTGGCCACTTTCCATTGCTTCTTTTCGTGTTGTTTTTGTCAGTGTACATTCATAACATACATGTTGTGTTATCATTTTCAAAATAGCTAACAAAAAATTGTAAATAAACTTGATGTGGCCTTTACTGCCAATCACCTAGGCAGTGTATTATAGCTATGCCTTGTGCTGAGGCATGGCCCAATATCAGCAGACATTGCCTCAGGCCCAGGCCCATGGGTACAGGACTACACAGAGGTATAACCGTTAGCTACATATAGTTCCTAGATGAGTCCTTGTTTTTCATATCAAAGTCAGCAACAAGAATATTAGGCCTAATACTGTTTGCATTATCCATGGCTATTGCTTCACCAAACCGCCACCATCAATAATTGCTATAATTATCGTCCCCTGCGCTGTGACAGCAAATTGATTATAGTCTGGGTGCCCGCCCCTTCACCCTGACTAATTGATTTTGGTTGCTAATTCTTGGAAATCAGATATGCTCCAGTATTTCATAGCCGTGACCATCTGCGATGTGCACTTGATCAACCACAGAGGTATGAAATCCCTGTATCCCACCTATTACTCGTGGCCCGGATAGGCCTTTTAGCGGCTAACCCACCTCATCGCCACGTACTGTTAGCAAGAAGATACCGCGCGCAGTTAGCAGTGATATCGCATATCACTCCCAGTATTAAGGCTATACAAATTATAACGAGCTCACCATCATCATGAATAAGCTAGTCCACTCTCGATGGCTAGTAGCACTTCAGCGCTCAATAAAATAATAATGGGCGTGTCATCATTCACTGTATGCCACCTTCCGGTTCTCTACATTAATTTTATGTTCCCGTTTTTTGTTTGCGGTTAGCTGATTAATTATTGCGAGTATAGCAGGCTGAATGCCGAAAGGTCAAAGGTCAATGGTCACCTGCGCTGCGCTTGCTGATGACGTCTTATCGATGTCCAGTCTATAATTATCTAGATCTAATCTGTATCTGATATGCATGACTGCGCTGCGACGTGACGTTCATCAATTGACGCAATGTATACTGTAAACACACTATATTGACGACCTTTACCACATACACTACTCCGCTATAATTATACTGAATCCGGGCCACTAAAATAAGATTTATGTCTCTACTATAATAGCATTATTACTAGTGGTGATAAAAATCATCTGTGCGGGGCGAGCCTTCGCCAAATCAAGATTTTTTGAAAGTATACTTTTAATAATATTCTGCATAAGTCTGGCTTCTTCCACGTAGCTATGTATCACACTGGTATTCTTCACCAAGTTGCTCGCTTGAATAGTATTTATAACACAGTCTTTCGTAGGTGCTCGAACCTCGTGCTTTCTGCTCTGAAATGTCAATCGCAACTAGTTCGTGAAGTATTCGCTGCCTCTTCTCAGCTGTGACTATCGGATATTATAATTCTGCATTTATTAAGTCCCGCCATCTAAAACTTTACTCTGAACAGGATTGTTTGTGTGCCGCCTTCATCCGAGATGTGCGACAAGCACCTGATGTCAACAATTTTACTTGATGAAATATTTTATGTCTGTACCTACTAAGAACTCATGCAATATTATCATTAACTTTAACTAATTATTATACTATTCTTGTACTTTAATTTATCCTGCTGCACCTGTTGTGGTGTGTCTCATCAAATCAATAATAATAATAATAACAGGCATGGGGCTGAGCTGGGCTAACTGACTATACAACAGTACTGATGTCAGTCACTTGCACAAGTAATAGCATAGCTATAGGCCTGAGAAGCTACCTTGAGAGTAAAAGCATTATAGATTGCTACTATAGTAGTCCAATGATGTACTATAATCGTGTACTCTAGCTACATGCATGCCACGACCATCATGAGTGTATTTGTAGCCAGGCAGCCTCATGATGCAGTCACCTTCATGCTAAGTATGCCTACCAGTGATGTAAATTGTGGACCTGAGCCATGTGTACCTGTATCATATTATTATTTAATAAACACCTGCATTGTGACTATTATTGTTAAGCCAGACAAAATATTTAATATAGACATATATATATGCATAATATTATTATTGGCAGACTTACTACTTATTACTGTCCTTCTTTGGCAAAGTACTTCATTATAACTTTTGTATATAGGATCCCGTAAAACAACTGATGCCTTTATAATTAAGGGTGGTTTGTGCCCTTGCAAACTCTCCTGCTATAATTATTACAACAAGAGTCAACAGAGATTTATGGACCCGATCTCCAGGGCATAGCTAATTTAAAATGTATACCATAATTACATTACATCCCTAGTAGCAATTTATTTTTCTGAAACAGTAAGTGTATCGAATCGTGAAATTTGCCACATATACACGTGAATATCGAAAATATTAATAATTATTTTAAAGGCATCATTTTCAAGTTTAAAGCATTTGACAATTATGTAACGTTGCATAACTTAAGTATGCTATTATAGTGACCCTTTACCATAATTAATAATAATTACTTGCCCAGTAGAAATTTATTTTTCTGCGGTTATTAGGTAATGATGACGTAATCTATGAGGTAATTGCCAGAAAACTCAGGGCCTCCGTGGAGCCTTTCTGAGACTTGAAAATCGGTATATGTGTAGAGTATCTGACGCATGTACCCAGCGAATACATTATAAGCTGAGCGCTACTTTCTCTGCGAAGTACCGCCGGCCGAACTTCACGCGTTCTCTTGGCTGACGTAATCCCGTTGATAAATAAAGCTAGCCCTGTGCTATATATAGCACGCACGCTGTGTGCCATGCCGCGACAAACCTGATGTTCAGAAGCTGTCGAGTTCGTCTCCTGTGATTGAAAATTGTCAGTGTCGAGGTCGAGAGTCGGCCTGGCGGTCGACTCTCAGACTCCATCTCTGTGATTGAGGCGCCAGTATCAATGTGTGTACGCACTATATTGATGACCTTTTACCATATGAACCATTATGCATGCAGCTACTGGGCAAGTGGTCAAGTGTTCATTATTATACAATTTTGCAATTTGCATCCTGAACAAACCCATTAGGTGAAACCAAGAGCTTGGTGAAACTATTGATCTTATACTGGAGCAACTGACACAGGAGATAATATCAACTGACCTATAGTAATTAAGTTACACATTATTCGCAAACTAATGCTCCAGTTCCTCTCTATACATGCAATAGTTTCCATACCTACTTCAAAGTACCCACGGACCAGCAGTGGCAGAATAAAAGTAGTTATACTATATATAATACAACGAAAAATATTTTTCAGACGGTCATTTTTCTTATATAGTCCGTGTCATTACATGAGGGCATGGATACGCGTCTTGGATGCGCCCGGTTGCTATGAACGAATCGCACTACAAGGCTCAGGATTGGTCAGAACTGTAGGGCCGTGTGCACAAAGAAGAGGGGCCTTAATGCCTCGGGCCATAGCTTCTTCAGCTAGAGACACGTTATCAAATGATCGGCGCGAAAGCGCCGCGCGTTTCGAAAGGCCTGCTAAGCAGGCGCTGGCGCTAGCTATACCGAGCCTCGAGCGAAGCGAGAGGCGAGGTCTGCTCATACCTGTCCAGAGGCGTAGCCAGGATTTCTAGAAAGGGGGGGCTGAGTATAAAAAAGAAGTGCGCGCAAAGCGCGCGAAAAAATTTTCCGATTGACCACGCCCACTAATTATGTCACGTGACCATGGTCAATTACTCGTACTGCAGTCGACCACGCCCATCATTTGACCTTTCAAACTCTTGTATCTTGGAGTGGTAGCTACCTCGCTTAGCAGCTATGTGTCTGAACGAGCTTAAAATAGTAAGTATAGAAACTTATCCTTAGTGTTCTATATCATTTTAGTTACAAACTTTATATAGTTTATCATGCAGCTTCAGCTTGTCAGGCCAAGCTATTGTATATCCATAGACAGTGGGCCCACTCACTGAGCCCACTATGGGAAGACAAAGGGGGGGCTCGAGCCCGCTGAGCCCTATGCTAGCTACGCCCCTGCTGTCAGTAGCCCTGTAGCAACGTTCGAGCAGAGCGAGAACGTTGCACACTTAGTTGGAGCTGCTTGCTTTGCCAATGGGTGTGGCCACTGCAACCGCTTCCATCTGCGCATGCGCACAGTACTAATGGGCAATCTTGCCCAGGCAGGATACTGATGAACTATGTCCCTAAGCATGTACTGTTAATAGATGATCATACATGCTAGCAACATTATCCCATGATTGTGACATTAAACATACTTGTTTTGAAGAAGATCAAAGACTTGCATGCAACGAAATAAGTCTGACCTGCTGTCATCTTGATGGTTGCAGATATTATAATGTTACAATGCTTATGGTGTCAATCTGACTTTGATATTAACAAGGGGCACATCAGTATACACAACAATTCATATAATAACTTTTATATACAATAATACAGTTCACAACTAAGCATATTAATAGAGAGTTAAAGTGACGGCCCATTATGGCACAATCATGAACATACAGTAAGCTTGGAGTAATAATTATTAGTATTTGTAAGTTTCGCATAACTACGTATTAGATCTAGCTATATAGCACACAATAGGTCTTTAATAATGAATAAGTGAAGTTGCATTGACAGATCCTCTAGATACTGAGCTGGAAGTTTATGTCAGATTCTATGGACAATAGATAAGTAAATTAATGTAAACAGATATTAATGATAACATAATAATATTATGAGGTCATGCATACTTCAAATCTTCAGGAAAATTATGACATTGTATTTTCTTGGGAGGTATTGGTGGAGGGTGCTCATTGACAACTGGTGGATCCATTTCTGGCTGGTGAAGTGCAACATCTGATTCTGAAACAAGATCTATTTCTGCATTTTTGACATGTTATTACTAGTGATTAGCACTACTATAATTATAATATTATTATTATGCAAATTGTGACCTGTTTTATCAATGGTTTCTATTTCCTCAGCCGGCTGATGATGTTCGATTTGTCTCAAGGCTTTTGCCACATCTCTCCAATTTCGTCCTTCAAGGTCACAGCTCCTCAACCAGTGGTCCAGCATTTCCACGATACTCTGCTCTGGAGGGTAGTTGAGACATCGATCCAGGATCTCCTTCTCTACTCCAAGAGCTTCACCTAACTGGTGCCACTTCTCAGTGACCTTATAATCTTTTAGCCGAATCAGCAGAATATCGAGATTCAGAGACTCTGCAAAAATGTAATAAATATTATTATTGCATATGACAGGGGACATGCAGTATCATGATCCTGCTTACCTTTAGCATTAAATTTCGCTTCATCAACTGAATCAGACGTACAATTTTGGGCCATGATATTGTAATTTATTTGTGCGTACTCCACCCTGTCATCATCAAGTATGAAAGTCTCAAGGGGTCTTGACTGGCCACTGGAAAATGGGCCTACGGCAGCATACACTATACTTTCCTTTGTATCACGGATGAAATTCAAAATTTAATGATAAAAGTGAAATAAGTATAGAACACATTCATACCTCATTTTGTGGCCCGTGAACTGTGTTGTTGTGTTCCTCATTAAGCTCAACATTAAACCTGTTAGCTCACGTTATTATCGTCTAACTAACACCATTATGTTATTAGCTATAGCTTACGTTATCTTCCTTTTTGTGATCCGTCTCCAAAGTGAACCTATATATTATAGTAACATACAGAACAGCATAATATGGCACAGTTTATTGATTGACCTATCGAAGACAATACCTTTTTGGACGAGAATAACAGTCCCAACTACGGTTACGAGCATCAACAGGATTACTGCCAATGCTCCAAGAAGACCACCAGCAATTTTCAAAGAGCTGACAATATCCAATCCCTCTTCATCTACAAAAATTAATTAATTAGAATTCAATAGTACATGCAAATCTTAATGTTCACTGTCTCCCACATAATTATATTATTATATTAGGCCTTCCACCAACATTTAGAGTCAATGTTGTAAACTTAAACAATTAATGTACTTCTCTATCCCGCAGTTCGATAAGCCCTTGTTGTGCATATTATTACCTGATTGGAGAACACCACATTGACTGATAGGATCCGGAACCCAGCTTGCATTTTTGTAGCACACAGAGATGAACGTATTAAGTTGAGCATCAGTGCTGCACCGATAGGTAACATTTGACCCTTCCAGGGTCGTGGAGTCGTTGGTCAAATAATGTACAGTTTCATCAGTCTTAGGTGCATCACATGATACTGTATATGTATAAATGCAACAATAATATTATTATAATTTTCCATGACGTTGTATGTACTATGTCATAATTGTTATTATCTACTGGGATCTGCAGGTAGTTAGTATAAAACTTTGATGATGTTGGAACACTGGTTTTACATCTCAATAGAGTTGGGAGGGATAATTTCGACACGATTATTAATAATAATACTGTTGTTGAAGTAAGCATTAATTTCCCTATTCACAATAAGTGAGAAAGATTTACTCTTAGTTCCATAAATAGGATAAATTGAGGCTATTAATGAATCAAGATTAATTGATTGATTACCTTTACAACTAATCTGGATTTGATGAGGATTTGGCTCCCATTGTCCATCATCCATACAAGTTACCATATTAGGTCCTATTAATACTTCCTCAGGTCGTGAGCAATTGAATGAGATCATTGTTCCAACAATAGCTGGCTCACTACGGTCCTGAACATCTAAGGAAAGTCGCATTCCCGTGGATAGACTGAGATTCTGAAGTGGATCCTCGCATGCAACTAGATAATTATTATTAAATTTTGTATGGAACTTGATAACTTGAAATGTTTCACCATGTCTGATTTACCTATACACACTGCTTCGCTAGGGTCAGGTTCCCATTCTCCAGTCTCCGTGCAAGTTGTTGAATTGGGTCCCATAAGTGCCCGTCCGAGAGGGCAGCTGAAAGTGAAGGTAGTTCCTTGAACTGGTAGATCAGTGTCACCTAAGGCATCAAAACTTGGGACAGAGTCATTGCCAGGTGTTGAGAGCTCGGCATATCCACAATTACCTGAAACAACACCACTTTATGATAATTATGTTATCTGAACTTCCCCAAGAAAAACATCTTTGATTAGAGCATACAAAAATTGAATGTCAAAGTGCTAAAACTGATAGTTTTGTGCTGTATATTCATTGGATCTGTATTCTCCATGCAGTCCCTATACATACCTAATCCAGATATGGCAGACCCTGGTCAACTTTTGCTATACTAGTATGATTAGGAGTATGACTCACGATGCTTCTCCATGACATGCATGGTTATGTGTGTGCATAAGGCAGGAGCATGTGAGTTGCCAAAAGTATGTCTCACCATAACTTAGTGCAATGAAGCTGGTTTGAGTATAGCCCCCACAAGGAGCAACAGCCATAACACTAGTACTGAGGTTGTAAATAGTGTTGTATTCAAGCACCAATCGAACACTTGAGCTTCTGATAAACACTAAGGGTGCTGGTGGAAATACGCTTGAATTGTACACTAGCCCCAGTTGTTGAGTCCACTTCACAGTGACAGTGATATTATCTGCTGAATATTCTTCAGAAGTATGTAACATAAGAGGGTACTGCAGCTGATCTATACATTAATTATGTAAGTATATAAGTGGCACAAATGCAAAATAGTTTATTCATAGTACTCACCGATATCAATAATTTGTATAGTAGTCAAAGCTGATGTCATTGGGTTTGCTACATCTGAACAAAGTACTATTGTTCCATTCAAACCAATGCTAACTGAGTCAATAGATAACCTAGTGACCAGAGGTGAAGCTCCTTGAGCAGAATATCTTGTAAAAATGAAAGTAGTAGAATTTATTTCTATTTGTGACATTTGATTGGCATCTCTTGAGTTGATTTGCGCCTCTGTGTGTGTGCCTTGATCATTTACTCGAAGGATGCTCCATTTTATGAACTGTACAGATGCTGTACATGTCAGCTGAAGTGGCTCCCCAATATGACACACTGGAGCCACCATCATAGGAGATAGTGTCAACATACCTGTATACATAAACTGCATGATGCTATTTGAATATATAGTGCCCCGGCTGCTACATGTATATTATAAATACCTATCCCTCTCTCCACTTGCAATTTAAGGATGACCGTAACTGATAGCAATATTTTGACTATTTTCATGATCATAGAATAAGCCTGCTGCATCAACTGAACTCTAAGAAACCACAATAATTATTTTTATGACTGCCAGTTTCCAATATTCACAAAACAGCAGCCGCAGTTGTTGATACATATACAGCCTAAAGTTGTATAGGTGTGTATACAATTAACTGTAATTGCATAAAGTATTGTTATTACTGGTCCTGTGGGAATAATTATGATCACCATAGGTTTCATCATACATTACACCATAATTACCTCATGATCACAGAAAAGTAAATTGCTACACTCAGTGGGGATGTAACTAAAAATTTATAGGTAAAGATTGTCAATAACACAAGCTCTCATCCCTGTGCAGATTGATGCTGTGCATTACCTATTAGAATCTGATCGTTATCATAATTATGATGCCTGATCTAATAGAATAATATTATTATAATCATATGATAGCATTATTGTGGGAAGCAGATATGTATTTGACAAGTCAGTGACAACCTGGGACACTATTATAGCAGTTTTTATAATTAGCATACCTTTACACATGATGCACAGAAATAGTATATCACCAGAAATAATCAATTTAGGTTTGTTTACCACAAGTTCTAGAATTTATCTAAGGTATAATATAATAACAGCTTAACTGTTGATATCCCTATCTATGGGAAATGTCCCAAACAGCACACATGACTATAATAATATTATTTTTTAACGCTATTACAAGACACTGAAAAGTTCACTATGGTCACTTCTGAATCATTGGTTACCAACGACAGATTTTGTTAGATAATGATCTGAGTAGGCCAAATTAACTTTTAGCTCAAGATTTTCCTCCGTGCTTGGTTGTGTATCAACATAAACAGGGCCTTGGTGATCATGAGGCAGATCAGTTATGATAATATTACGTTTACAGTGTTGAGAAAAGTGGAAGTATCGACCGATTGCAAATCCAGCAATGAAAATGACTATGGCCGTCGCAAGAAATGTGAGTACTGATGATGATACTGCTGCTGCAAGGGAACACTCTGCAGTTTTCCTTGATTCTTGGACATTACCTGTATTTATTAATGTGAAGCAATGAAAAACATTAATATTACATGTGAATCATGAAGATTCGGCATAGTAATTATGTTGTCACTTAAATATGTTGACCATTCATGAACGGGAAGCTTTTGCTTACAGTAACATGGTTATGGTCCCAACAGATTTAATAGGAGCAAAGTTTATTATTACACACGACTATATCAAGCTTCATAACTGCCTCATCAGTTTAAGTTTGTAAACAGTGAATTCTAGCAACGTACAGCAGCTGCTAGATATCATTCATGATGGAGGTATTACCAAAACCACCTAGCAAATTGGTACACGATCATAATTGGCCATAAGCCATCCTTTTGTCCTGCACAGTACAGAGAATAAAAAAGTAGAAAAACAGTCATTGCTGTACATAATCTTGTCATGTACTATAGCTGTATGTGTTTCCATCCGTCTGTCATGGGGAGGTCAGCTATATATCTGGTCATTGAGTATTGGAAGCTAAAACAAGGATTAGAAAGAGCAGTGGCACATGAACTGAGACTAATTCAGTACATACACTATCTTCTACGTTGTGTACATACAACTATAATCCCCTACATGCTTTGCAGGGGGTGAGTGAAGCTAGCCCGCCCACCCCCCCCCCCCCCCCCCCCCCCCCAGGTTATGATAATATTAATCTCCAACAGTCCAACAGTGTCATGATCTTATGATTGCTATAATAATTATAGCACTACATGTATTATACTGTAAGAATTTACCATTTGAATCATTGCACACAAGCCCACTTAGGTCAGGTCCCCAGTCTCCATTCCCAGTACAGGTTGCTGAGCTAGGTCCAATCAATTCCAATCCAGGAGGACAGCTGAAAGTGATAGTGTTACCTTCCACTGGTATATCATTATCATCAATCCCCATGATTTTAGGGAAAGAATCAGCACTACATGATGTACATATTGGCATCAGTTGTGGACGTTCACACTTAGCTACATAATAAAATCAAGTGTTGTGGGGAATTTGTATGATTATTTGTGATATCATGATTCAGAAATTCAATAATATTAATAATATTATTATTACTAACAATGTCATGATGTTGTATAAGCTGGTACCTCACCATAATTCAATGTAATAAAAGCAGTAGCATTTGGCCTACAGGGAGTAGTGGCCTCAATGCTGAAGTTGTACTTAATGTTGTATAGAATTTTCAGTCGACGACTGGTACTTCCAGTGAGCACCACAGGCACTGAGGGTGATACTGCAGTATGGTACACAACATGCAGTAGTTCAGCTTGTATCCACTCCACAATGACAGTGACACTTTCAGCTCCATAATTCACTTCAGAAATGCTCAATGTCGGTGTGTATTGGATGCCTATAATAATTATGAATGACATGCTACACGTAGGATCTGCAAGATATCACTGATTATGACTATAGTCAACTCACTTTGAGTGGTTCCAATGATTTGGATAGTAGATGAAGCTAACATTGTCATTGGATTTGCTGCATCTGAGCAGCGTACTACTGTTCCATTCAAACCAGTGTTAACTGAGTTGATAGATAACCTAGTGACCAGAGGTAAAGCTCCTTGAGCAGAAATTCTAGTGAACATGATTGTAGCGGAGTTCAAGGGAGTATTTCTCATCTGAACCGCATCTCTAGAGTTGATTATCTCACTATTGACAACATTCACTAGAGTACCCTCCTCATTAGCTCTCAAGATATTCCATCTCAGAACTTCTACATGTGCTGTACATGTCAGCTGAAGTGGATCCCCAACACTACACACTGGAGCCACACTCATAGGAGATAATGTCACCATACCTGAATTTTTAGCATATAATTATATTAAAACTTAACGAGCATATATTATAATTAATTAGATTCATCATTTGTACCTACAGTACAGCAGATAAACAAGTGTAAACCGATCGCTGTTGGATATAGTCCAGTAAAAAACATTTTCTTTAATAGTAGCATGTAGACTAAGTAGATAGCTATGTGATGCTAATATTATTTCAGAGTTGTCACCGTAGAATTATATAGCTTAATGTGCAGTACACAACAGGATGTTTTTGGTCAATGCTTCAGCTGATGGTATTGGCACATCAGTATACACAATAATTCCTTTTATAGACGATAGTCTAGGTCATTACTAAGCTCCATAAAGCTGTATTTAGAGACTAAAAGTGACAACCCATTATGGCAAAATCATTAACATAATAATTATAGTAAGAGTAATATTATTTGTATATTTCACATAACTATTAGATCTAGCTACAACACACAATTATGTCTATGAAGTTGCATTGATAGATCCTCCGCATCCTGAGCTGGACACTTATGTCAGATTCTATGGACAGTAGATAAGTAATTAATGTGAACAGATATTAATGACAATATAATTCAAGGCCATGCCACATACTTGATGACATTTCGAATCTTCAGAAAAATTATGACATTGTATTTTCTTGGGAGGTATTGGTGGAGGACACTCATTGACAACTGATGGATCCAATTCTGGCTGGTGAAGTGCAACATCTGATTTTGAAACAAGATCTATAATAATAATTTCTGCATTAATTATTTTTGGCATGTTATTATTGCTGATTATCACTAACATACTATTATGTAAACTGTGACCTGTTTTATCTATTTCCTTGGCCAGCTGATGATGTTCAATTTGTCTCAAAGCTTTTGCCACATCTCTCCAATTCCGTTCCTCAAGATCACAACTCCTTAACCAGTTGTTCAGCATTTTAACGATACTCTGTTCTGGAGGGTAGTTGAGATATCAATCCAGTGTCTTTTTCTCTACTCCAAGAGCAACACCAAACTGGTACCACTTCTCAGTGACTTATATTTTAGCTGAATCAGCAGACTATCAAGATTTAGAGACTCTGCAATAATTTTCTTAAAATATTGACAGGGGATAGCATCATCCTTCTTACCTTCAGCATTAAATTTTGCTTCATCAACTGAGTCAGACGTACAATTTTGAGCCATGATGTTGTAATTTATTTGTGCATACTCCACCCTGTCATCATCAAGTATGAAAGTCTCAAGGGATCTTGACTGACCACTGGAAAATGGGCCTACGGCAGCGTACACGATACTTTCCTTTGTATCGCAGATGAAATTCAAAATGATGAAAGTGAAATAAGTATAGAACACATTCATACCTCATTTTGTGGCCCGTAAATGGTGTCATTGTGTTCCTCATTAAGCTCAACATTAAATCTGCTAGTTCACGTTATTATCGTCTAACTAGCACCATCACATTATTAGCTATATATAGCTTACGTTAACTTCCTTTTTGTGATCCGTCTCCAAAATGAACCTGTATATACAAAACAGCATATGGCACAGTTTATTGATTGACCTATCGAAGGTAATATACCTTTTTGGACGAGAATAACAGTCGCATCAACAGGATTACTGTCAAAGCTCCAAGAAGACCACCAGCAATTGTCAAATATCTGAAAATGTCCGATCTCTCTTCACCTATAAAAAATGGCATTCAGCGGTGCATATTGTCCCCTGATCCCGCATAGGCTCTCCACCAACATTTAGAGTTAATGTGGTAAGCTAGCATTTCCCTAACCCATTAAATTATAATAGTTACCATTATGCATATTACCTGATTGGAGAGCACCACATTGACTGATAGGATGTAGTAAACTTAGAATAGCGTATTTCGGAAACTTGACATCACTATATAGCTAGTGAGTGTAGTACCTGGAGCAATTATTGCTGTCACTATCATAATAAGTACATGGTGCAAATTGCTAATTGAGTTTCCAGTCACCACACTATCTGAAGCAGCTAGCTACTATACTATACTATACTTATAGTACAGGTGCTAACCCAGTCATCCAACATCATCCATAGGTAGTACAACATTATGATAAAAATATAGCAATCAGTAGTTTACAGTCATAATTTGTGACATCAAGTTTCCGAAACGCAGTAGTATGCAGTTATGCAGTTCAATACTCCTATCCCTTATCTACTCAGTAACTCCTGTTATTATCTATAGTATACTGGGTATCTAGCTACATAACATTGCCTTGTAAATGAAAATGGCTATTAATGCTCTGCAGGTAGTTAGTATAAGACTTTGATGATGTTGGAACACTGGTTTTACATCGCAGTAGAGTTGGGAGGGGGAATTTTGACATGATTATAATACTGTTGTTGAAGTATTAAGTGTTAATTTCCCTAGTCACAATAAGTGAGAGAGATTTACTCCTTGGTTCTATAAATAGGATAAATTTAGACTATTGTAGAATCAAAATTAATTGATTACCTTGACAACTAATCTGGATTTGATGAAGGTCTGGGTCCCATTGTCCATTATCCATACATATTACTGTATTAGGACCTATTAATACTTCCTCAGGCCGTGAGCAATTGAATGAGATTGTTGTTCCTACAATAGCTAGCTCACTGCGGTCTTGAACATCTAAGGAAAGTTGGATTCACGTGGACAGACTGAGATTCTAAAGTGGATGCTCATATGCAACTACATATATTAATAATAATTACCGTATATGTTCTAATATAGGCGCCACCCTAATTTAGGCGCCCTTTTGGGACCTGTGCATTTTTTTCGGTTCTAATTTAAGGCGCCTTTCCGGACATCAATTATTTTTAGGCGGCGCCTATTTAATTGGAACGTATTGCCACGTGCAATATGGCAATACCTCGGTACCGTACCGTACCGTCGATTGATCTATCGAGCTAGCAGTTTAGATGTCAAACTAAGGTGTCTCCTACATTTATATAGGCACTTATCGACTGCTTTGAAGTCTTTCTGGAGTTAGAGACAATCGTTCTGATGGCTACGGTACCGATAGCTCGAGAATGATTCAGCGATCAGACTCAGAGTGAAATTTCCAAAAAGAACTGAAACTAGAACCATATTTTTGTTATTCTTGCCACTATCATATTCACTGCCATTAAATAGGACCGATTAGTGATAGCGCTTGTGCTCTGGTAAAACTTCCAGAACCGTTCTAATTGCAGCTCTTAGGCGCCTCCCCAATTTAGGCGCCCTTTGACCTGCTCGTGAATTTTTCGGTTCTAATTGGAGGCGCCTGCACAATCTGTAATTATTTTTTGGGGGCGCCTATATTAGAAAGTATACGGTATTATAATTATGGAACTTGAAATGTTTTATCGTGTCTGATTTACCTGTACACACTGCTTCACTAGGGTCAGGTTCCCATTCTCCAGTCTCCACGCAAGTTGTTGAATTAGGTCCCATAAGTACCCATCCTGGAGGGCATCTAAAAGTGAGGGTAGTTCCTTGAACTGGCAAAGCAGTGTCACCTAAGGCTTCAACCACTGGGACAGAATCATTGCCAGGTGTTGACAACTCTCCATGTCCATAATTAGCTGAAAAAAAATACCACGTTATGATATATTATAATAATGTTACAGGGGCGGATCCAGGGGGGGTGCTTTGGGTGCTCAAGCACCCCCCCCCCCTCCAGCCAAGACAACATACAGGCTTCTATAGACATAGCTAGCTCTAGCACCCCCTTCTAGCCAAAAGACCTCGATCTGACATACATTTAGCTATAAAATCTGACTGAAAAGCCTGTCCATAGGGACAAAAACTCGAGTACCACTGATTTTTCCACCTTTTCTGCTTGTTGCCTCGCTTCACGGCAATTAAGTGGGTGTGGTTTCGTAAAAAGGGGGGCGTGGCCAAAAATGTCGCGCGCTTTGCGCGCAAAAATTGAAATTAGCACCCCCCTTATTGGAGGCTCTAGATCGGCCCCTGTGTTATCTGAACTTTCCCAAGAAAACATCTTTGATTAGAGCATATAAAAATTAAATGTCAAAGTGCTAAAACCGATACTTTGTGCTGTATTTTAATTTATTGGATCTGTATTCTCCATGCAGCCCCTATACACACCTAGTCCAGATATGGCAGACCCTATAGGTCAACTTTCACTACTAGTATGATCAGGAGTATGACTCACTCAGTACATACACTATCTTCAATGTTGTGTACATACAACTATCCCCCGCGTGCTTTGCAGGGGGTGAGTGAAGCTAGCCCACCTCCCCCCTAATATTAGGCATGTCAGAATCACAAAAAAATTGTCTATAAAAAACCTGCACACAGTTAAATATTATGAAGTTTCAGGGATCATAACTACTCACTTCAATGTGCTACGAACACCAAACTTGCACCACAGGCTTCAGCAAAGATAGCACTACACTGCAGTATCCAAAGTGTTGGGTTGTAACCACTTCCGGCATTGCAGGGCTTCAGGAAAACTCCATAAATACCACATACTCAACTACTGTGGCACACAAATATTGCTAATGGATAACTTCAACTTGCTCCATGCTGCTCACTTTTCCAGGGCATTTTATGCTTCTAGGGGTACTTCAAGGTGCTGATTTCAAATTTTTCAGTAGTTTCAACCATTTTTGAAGTGTTCGGTTGAAAAGAGCTCAATCAGCATTTTACTTCGTGTAAAATAGCATGTGTACATATGAGAAAATGTGTTGAAAATATGAAAAATGGAATTTTTGGCTCAAACTACCCCTAGCTAGACTATTTCTGCCAAAAAATATGCTACATAGAAAGTGCACGCACTTTAAACTCTTTGTTGCTTCTAAGGACGTCGGGGCTTGTCTTACACTTTAAGAATAGATTCCACTTCAGAAAACAATATTAATATGTGCATAATGTACATGTACATGTGTGAATATGTGTGTGTACCACTGTGAGAGTTTATGTATGTGTTTGAGCGGACGTCTAACTAGAAATTTCAAAAAATCATGCATGAAGTTAGCTTCTGGAATTCTGAGGCAGTGAAGTATTAGCTACAATAGCAGTCAAACCGGTATGCACACCAAATTTCATTAATGCATGTTAAATTCATCAGTAGAATAAGCAGAGAGGTACTTACATGCTATATTTTAAGTTTGAAGTCAATCAGTAGTGTAGTTTTTGAGTTATAGGCCTCTAAAGCAATCAACATGTTACGTGCCATTCCCCTATTGGAATAGTACACACAAGCCTGGCAGAAAAATTATGATGTTTAGAAATATTAAAACAGCCGTATCTCCGCAACCACTCAATGAAATTTTACGGAACAAAGACTAAATTGTATCTTGAAGCCTCCTTTATTATTATATGTAGCAAAGAAAGTGTAAGGGATAATCTAAAATTTTGATGTAATATGCCTACTAATATTATGAAAGTATAAAAACAATTGAATAAATTGAAGAATGAAGTAGGGATGGCAGGATCAAAAAGTACACAAACAAGAGATAATTGCATCTACTATACATCCCTATGCTTACTTTTCTCGACTATTGTGCACCTATTAATCATGGTTGATGTGTTTGTTGAGTGCAGTATGTGGGAGACATTCGTGCAGGTTGTTCCCTAGTTGTCACGATGGTTCGGGTTTATCAGTTTTGATTCAATTGCATTACTACTGGTCATATTTGCACCCCTCAAAAAGCAAGCAAGCGTAGGGATGTATAGTAGATGCAATTATCTCTTGTTTGTGTACTTTTTGATCCTGCCATCCCTACGTCATTCTTCAATTTATTCAATTGTTTTTATACTTGTTTCTGCTCTTTTTTATTACACTTAGTGAAATTATCAATGTCATCTTACATGGTTTGCTCACAATTTCTGATTAAGTGGAAGATGGGAGGTGCACAAAATTCTTTGCCACGCCCCTCATTAACTTGCGTTCATAATTATGATGATGATGAACAGGATGACCAAGAACAACAAGAAGGCTCAGTGCTTTAGGCGGCCCAAGTAGTGATGAGACTTAACGCTTAGGGAGAAAACTAAGTTATAAGTTTTACTGTCGGCAGCAGCTAGCTACCCGGCATAATTTTATGATCTGTACGTTATTAAAATACCGCTGCTCGAGCCTCAGTGCGCCTTCGTATCGCGATGGTATGATATCTATGATCGATCCAGCATAGCACTAACGCTGCAAGCGCTAGCGAGTAGCTCGCCTATGCCTAGCGCCTCACCGCTCCTCGAGCCTTGAACGAGCTAGTATCGTATATAGCTCGCCTAGCTAGGCGCCTAGGGCCAGGCGCTGTCACATGACTTCACCATGGCAACATATTCCGAGCATGCGCATTATATCATAAAAATGGCGTATCAGACACACCCATTCGATAATGCGCCGTACACGCCCACTATTACGTCCTATCGAGATAACGACTAACTAGCGTGCCACTGCACTGCGCGCTACAAAATAGAGTGGATTTATACTCAAAGTAAGATGAGCGGTGGAGGCAGTCTTGAGCTAGCCCAAGAAACTAGAAAGAAAGAAAGAAAGAAAGAAAGAAGAAAGAAAGAATGAGAAATGGCCTATTTTTTGAACGTCTGGTTCTGACGTGTACAACTGTTTTGATGAATGATCTTGGTCTTGTTAGATGCACAATTTGCTGGAGATTCTGATTTTCACATTTAGAAATTTCATAAAATTACCGATTTTGAGATATTTGAGTATTTGTAATGTATTACATATATGGCATATCCGGGCCATCCCTACTTATAGAGTCTACCGACTCTATGATAACCTCCAACAGTGTCATGATCTTATGGTTGCTATAATAATCATGCATGATAGCAACTAGATACACTGTAAGAATTTACCATTTGAATCATTGCACATGAGCCCACTTAGGTCAGGTCCCCATTCTCCATTCCCAGTACAGGTTGCTGAGCTAGGTCCAATCAATTCCAATCCAGGAGGATAGCTGAAGGTGATAGTGTTACCTTCCACTGGCACTGGTATATCATTACCATCAATCCCCATGATTGTAGGGAAAGAATCAGTACTACATGATGTTGTACAAACTGGTATCAGTTATGGACGTTCACACTTAGCTACATAATAAAGTCAAGTGTTGTGGGAATTTGTATGATTTATGATATCATCAATCATGAATACCATATTTATTCGAATAGAAGCCACACCCCGATTAGTCGCCCTCGAATAGTAAGCTTAGCAGCATATCTGTATGGAGCTCTGGGAAAGAAATAGTAGCCGCCCTCGAATAGTAGCCGCACGCATGCGCGAACACAAGTAAGTGGGCGTGGTCACGATCGCAAGCCATGAATGATCGTTAGTTCGAGGCAATAACATGGCAGAAAACGTCCTTGGCTTGGTTCTGCTGCTTATTTATTGATCATCTATTTCGAATATTCGAAAATCAGTCCTGAAAATCGAGTCTATTGTGTCAATGTCACCAAGTGGTATCGCTCCAAATACTTAATAAAAGCCGCCCTCGAATATGAGCGGCCCTCGATTAGGCCACTCCAAATAAATTTCCTGTTTCCCGTCCACCGCCCGCATCCTTTTCTGGCATGTCACAAAATTTTCCATTATTAGTACTTTTGTATGTATGCAATATCCGCATTTACTTTTGTACACGTAGTGTTCTTGCCTCAAGTGAGTGATAATTAATTAGTTTAAGTGTTTCCTGTAGGCCTTGCTACTATGTAAATAATGGAATTTACCGCCCGCCCGCATACTATATTAGTTGTTTCCAGGACGGGAAACAGGAAATTTATTTGGAGTGGCCTTAGTAGCCGCACTAAAGCAAGGCTGAAATTAATAGTAGCCGCGGCTAGTATTGGAATAAATACGGTATACCTCACCATAATTCAATGTAATAAAAGCAGTAGCATTTGGCCTACAGGGAGCAGTGGCCTCAATGCCGAAGTTGTACTTAATATTGTATAGAATTGTCAGTCGACGACTGGTACTTCCAGTGAACACCACAGGCACTGAGGGTGATACTGCAGTATGGTACACAACATGCAGTAGTTCAGCTTGTATCCACTCCACACTGACAGTGACTCTGTCAGCTCCATAATTCATTTCAGAAATGCTCAATGTCGGTGTGTATTGGATCATAGATCATATAGACTACGTACCCGGGATTGGAAACTGCTCACGTGAGCAATAGAGTTAATGCAATCCATGGCGGGCACTCCGTGTCCCCTAGACCGAGGCAGCTGAACATGGCTCTAGTGCAGCCTGTGTTAGTGCTGTAGCTAAGTGGAGGCAATGAAAGTAAAGCTCTATGATGGAAGAATACTACTAGCAAAAATTTTTGAAGAGCGCAACTATCTACGGCAGTCTTTTCGGGGTACGAAGTTGTTTGCTGCTATTTCAGTCGCCTTCGCCCATACTTGCCCCATAGGACGCTGTACAAAACAACTTTTGGACCTGTATCTCGAGTCCCGTGGCAGCAGCTACCAAAAACTGAAGTTCTAAGTCAAAATATGGTGCCTCTGCACTAGGATAGCCACTATTTGGAGGATATACTGCTACCGCTGAGCCAGGAACAGTCAGAAGCACAAAAAAGACGCCATTTTGAGGTTGCCTCGTTGTTGGGACTAGAACACCTCAGATACTGAACCAAGGAACTTCTCGTCACTATAAATAGTTAGAAGAAGCCCTTGTCCACGAGGATAGCTAAGTTATAAGGTTGTAAGTGTTTCTATTTAGTAGCTATTGTCAGAAGTATTAGAAAAATGTGTGATTTTTGGCCATTTTTTGTGATTTTTTCGCAATTTTTGTGCATTTTTGTGGTTTTCCGTGCGACACGGATTGCACCAGTGGACTCTATTGCTCACGTGAGCAGTTTCCAATCCCGGTTACGTAGTCTATAATATGATCTATGATTGGGTGCCTATAATAATTACCGAGCGAAGCGAGGTTTATACTCGGGTCGATCGAGTTTTTGTACGGTTTCTTTGCGAGCTTCTAAAACTTCGTTCTTGCTTGCTAGAGGGAGTCCAGCTCCATCGCCGGCTCCAAGGATGTCAAACAAAGTGACCTACTTTCACGGAATTGAGGGCAGCCACAAGTCCACGGTCGTCCCGGACTCCATGATCCACCAAGTAAATTTTTGCGTCGACCTTGAATAGTCGCTCTTCTTGGTGAACATCGACGCTGAATTCTTTTGGGTGGCAGCAGGCGTCAAACATGGTCTTCTATCTTCTGGATCTTTTACAGCTGCCACATGGCTGTAGTATCGCCGAAGTCCAGTCGCCCGATGAACAAATTTTCGCGACGCCTAAAATCTTCGCCCATTCTGGGCTTGAGCCTGCCTGGTCCTTTGCTTTGACCAGCTGTGGCAAAAGTTGATCGCTACGCACTAGCTAACTCTTAGTCTTAACTCTATCGCCAGTGTCTGTCAATCAAAACATTTGTAGAACCTATGCCTGCAATAGTTTCTGTACTGACTTGACTCGCATGGTCAATGGCAAGGGAAAGTCCCGTTTGGTCACGTGGTCTAATCCACTGGATAGCTATAGCTTATAGAGCTATCTAGTCTCCTAGTCTCGGACCCTTTACCCACTTTGCATACTAGCAAACTTCACTGAACCAGGACTTCAAAATCAAAAACTCCCAGACCCCAACAAACAATATTCGGTATCTGCCATAACGGACCCCGGCACCACAGAGCTGAGCGAGGAACCCTACACTTCAGTGTATCGCTAGTATATACTTATTGCCATAGTAGAACGACGATACCGGGAAATACCACGAGTTCATTGCCGCGTATTGTTACGAGTGCGAAGCACGAGTAACAATGCAAAAAGCAATGAACGAGTGGTATTTCCTAGGTATCATCGTTCTACTATGGCAATAAGGTATTTATCGCATATTTAAGAAGTCTATTCTGTACTGGACCTTTAGTACTAAGCTCGAGCGGCAAAGCTAAGAAGGGACTGCTAAGTTCAGGCCCGGCGCAACCGGTACGGCTGGTCCTGTAGAAGTTAGTGTAAAATAGAGTTTTATCCCTAGAGTAACTCATGGGACGATTTTACACCAGCAAAACCTAGAGTAACTCATGGGACGATTTTACACCAATACAACCTAGAGTAACTCATGGGACGATTTTACACCAGCAAAATTGGTGTAAAATCCTGAGTATTTATTGTATGCCAAGTATATTATTAAGGGAGGATTTTACACCACATCAAAATTAAGGGGCTTACTCATGTAAAATTCTCCCATATAACTTACCTCTGCTATATATAAGGGACGATTTTACACCAGTTGCCACCACAGGTACTGAAGTGGTGTAAAATCATGCCATGTAATACTGATGGCTAACAGTAACTGGAGCAAAGATTTACATGTGACCTTTGACCTCACTTAAAATTCTCCCATAATAATAAGAATGTACATCCATACTCTGCTAAAACTTTAAGTGTGAACTTTGACCTGGTGTAAAATGCTCCCTTGTATATAGCCACTGAATCCAGACTCAGGTAGATTTTTAAGTGCGTTCCGAATGCTCGCTTGCTGTGGGTGTGGCTGTAGTGCATGCACTTGGTGGGTGGGGCTATCCTGCAGCCGCGACACTATTTTGGGCTTGTGCTAATAGAATGGTAGGCCGGGGGCTCACTGTGTGCACGAGTTAGAATTATAAAGCATGTCAGGGTAATTTCTGTAGTACAACCTTGTGTTTAGAGTGATAAGGATATATTATAGAAATGATGATATGATCACCATTGACTTATAGCTTTAATACCGGGTATTAATTTTACTGTTTTAGAGTTTATAGTAATCATGACTCTGTAACTATAAATACCGGTACACTCTCTCACTTGGATGTTTTGTAGCTAATTTATACTAATCATTCTAAGTCTTCATCATCAAAAGATGCCTCTTCAGTTTGTCCGTAGCTAGATACCATATACATAGGAGTGAACTCACTCAATTGCACCCTATAATTTTATTTGGTAGTGTTTTACTCTGCTTAATGAATACATAGATAATAATAATATATTATAGCTAAATCACATTTCACTCAAAGAGAAATAGCCCTAGCTATTGGGGTACCAACCCCATGTGCGCATACGTGCCTGTGTGCTTTCAAAGAAATCTAGTAACTTTTGCGAAGGCTCGCGATCGCCCAGCACAGATGATTTTCATTTTTTTGTGATCATTGAGTATTATGGGACACCTGTCCCTATTATGAGACATGTACCACGTGAGGTGTTTTATTTAAAATTGATGTCCTAGCCTTGGGTGTTAGCTAATGACAAAAAAATAGCTAAGTAGCTAATTTAATGTGCCAATTGCAAATAAGCAAATTTGCAAAATTGATACACCAAAAATCATGTTTTACCACAAAAACCCATATCAAAATAACTTAAAGGTAGATAGCTAGCAAATCCAACTTGTAGGCAGGTAGCTAGCTAATTAGGTATAATGCAATTACCCCCAAACCGGAAGCTTCCATCTTCATTAGTATGGATGTCCGACAGTCCCATAATACCAACTGTCTCATAACAATTATCTGCATAATATGTGACCAGCTGTGTGAAAAGGGACCCTTTGTGTTTGTAGTATGTAGCTTATTGTAATAGCTAGTGTGTATGCAATACATGACATTGTAATAATGTACTGTAGGTGTATCCGCTCTATATATGTTGGTGTCTATATACTGATACAAGTGTACTCACTACTACATCTGTAGAAAGCAAGTTGGCCATTATCATGGTCTTGTTTCCTACTACCACGAATGGTCCCTTTTGTTGTAGCAGGTCACATATAGCTATATACTATGAGTGAGTCATGCTGGTCACAGTGATGCAATACATCCAATGCTGAGGAAATAGGAGGGGTCTGGGTTCGAGACTAGCCATGAGTGATTCCTGATAGCAGCTAGCTACTATAGTGGTTTAGCTACATCTCTTTTTTAATGTGATAGCCTGTTATGTGGGGTTTTTTTAAGCTCAGATTACCTATGGCCTCTAATCCGTGTATTAGAGGCCATAGGTAGTCTGAGCTAAAAACCCACACAAAATACTCCTAAAAAAACTGTCTAAAAGCAGTCAATAGTTAAGTGTCTCATATCTTAATCTTGTACACTATGATACTCTATGCATAATTATAATCATTTCCTTCTCATACTCGTCTTCTTTCAACCAATTTATAATGGCGTTATACTCCCAGACATGCTTCACGAACAATTGTGCACGTGGTGAGTACCATTCTATTAGCAAGAGCGCAAAGCAGAGATGTCCTGATGAGGAACTCTACATTGTATGCATTGTAACTCGTGTACATAGTGAGCCCCACCTACCATTCTGCACTACATGCAGCCACACCCACAGCAAGCGAGCATTCGGAACGCACTTAAAAACCTACCTGAGTCTGGATTCAGTGGCTATATACAACGGAGCATTAATTTTTACACCAGGTCAAAGTTCACACTTAAAGTTTTCGCAGAGTATGGATGTACACTCTTATTATTATGGAAGAATTTTAAGTGAGATCAAAGGTCACATGTAAATCTTTGCTCCAGTTACTGTTAGCCATCAGTATTATATGGCATGATTTTACACCACTTCAGTATCTGTGGTGGCAACTGGTGTAAAATCGTCCCTTATATATAGCAGAGGTAAGTTATATGGGAGAATTTTACATGTGTAAGCCCCTTAATTTTGATGTGGTGTAAAATCCTCCCTTAATAATATGCTTGGCATACAATAAATACTCAGGATTTTACACCAATTTTGCTGGTGTAAAATCGTCTCATGAGTTACTCTAGGTTGTATTGGTGTAAAATCGTCCCATGAGTTACTCTAGGTTTTGCTGGTGTAAAATCGTCCCATGAGTTACTCTAGGGATATAACTCTATTTTACACTAAAATATGTAGGACCGGTACGGCTGGTACGGCTATGGCCGTACCACTTTTTGTGCCTATCATATAAGGAGCTAGCTACTTACTTCAACTGAGAACTTGAACTATTCTTACCGCTACAGTGGCCGCGTCTTGTATCAGTCGATGTTTCCTTTTGTTAGCTCCACCCCCATTTGGTAAGGATGGTCACTAGCCTATGCCTCAATAAGCAGGAATTTGATAATTTTTGCAGCATTGCACTTGTTAACAGTCAGAAATTCAGACCGTATGATAAGAGTGGCACTTTTTTCTTAAAATAGCTAGCAGCTGAAAGGAAGTTCATCCACCGTTTAGTAGCTTCCCCCCCCCCCCCCCCCCCCCCCCCCCCCCCCCCCCCCACGGCCGCACCACCTTAAAGTTGCTTGCTCCGGGCCTGAAGTTAAGTTTTGGCGAAGGCCGCCGTCATTTCAGGCACCGAAGACTAAGGCGTATACAGTTGATTTCACTTCCCTTCGAACAGCGGGCTGCCGGCCGGGGCCCCGCGGGCCCGGGCGTAGTACGCTCGAGCTCGCATGCGCGCACGCGCGGGCGGGTGTTCATTTCGCGCATGTGTACAACTACTGGCGGTTAATTCAAACTCACAATGTCGGCTGAACCAGGGCGAAAGACACCCTATACCCGTGACATCGGATGGAGGGTAGTTTGGCAACGATTAGGTATGGAGAGACAGTTTCGAGAAATTGCTCGACATCTACAAATTGCAGTGAGTACAGCCCATCATATTTTTAAACGGTTCGAATTGACTGGAGAAGTTGATCCTCAACCCCAGCCAAGTCGACCATATGCTCGTGTAACTGATGATCAGCATGAATTGCTCATAATTGGTCTGATCTCTGAAAATCCATGCTTATACCTCAGTGAAATCTGTCATGGGATTTATGAAGCAACAAGAGTAAAGGTATCAGGGGCAACTGTGTGTAGAATCCTGAAAAGATATGGATTTACTAGGAAGAAGGCAAGGCAGGTGGCAAGACAACGATGCATGGAATTTCGAGCGGCATTCATTGCTCAAGTATCGCAATTTGATCCTGGATGTTTTGTTTGGGTGGATGAGACCGGAAGCGATGCAAGGAATCATATCCGCAAATTCGGTTATGAACTTCGTGGTCTGACTCCTCATTATCATCGCTTTCTTGCTCGTGGTAGGAGAGTATCTGCTATCGCTGCAATATCGACAGATGGATATGTTGGAGCTGACTTAACTACTGGCAGTGTGAATGGGGATACATTTTTGGAATTTGTTCATGGTACACTCATTCCTGAGATGGAGCCATTCGATGGTTCAATCCGAAAGTCCATTGTGATCTTAGATAATTGCTCAGTGCACCACACAGCTGATGTTAAACAGGCATTTAATGATGCTGGAATTTTAGTAATCTATTTACCTCCATATAGTCTGGATCTAAATCCAATAGAGGAAACTTTTAGCTACGTTAAATATTATCTGAAAGATCACGATGAATTGCTTCAATCAGTGAAGGATCCAAAACCTATAATAAATGCTGCATTAAAAAGCATAACAGTTGAAATGTGTCAGCAATGGATAAATCACAGCGGCTGTTATTAGCTATCATTAATTTTAATTTTTTTAATAACATTATACAACACACTGTACGCATGATTGTATATATACAAAATTTATGATAGAATGATTTTGAATTTGTATTGTGTTGATTAGAAAAATCACAGAAGTAAATCAATGCGCATAGTCAAGTTGAGTGAGGATAAGTTTACAGCGCACAGTGAATAGGTTAGCTACATACTCGAGAGTCAAAATTTCTTTATGTCAGACAAAATTGTATCCTGCATTTCAGCATACTGGCTGTCAGTAATAATACCACGTTCCTTGAGATCATGCCACTTGTCTAATTGGTCGATGCATTGTGACCGATACTGGATTCTCTTACCAGGAGACATAGTATCAGATGCCTTTGAGGGTGCGCCCTTCTCAGCGGTTTTGAAGAATGGCTTCTTGGGAGGCTCCTCGTATGAATCGTGCTTTTTCATTTGCAACATGTGAGCCCAAGCTCGTACCTGTTCAGTAGTGTACGAATTTCCATGTTGCTCCGACAGCTCACTCACTATCACTTCTAATTCTGTCATTTTCTGTTGCTGAGCTATGTATTTCGATGGACCAGCAGCAATAGATGTCTTGCCCAATGATTCTGTGACTGGCGATCTACGCTGACGTTTTTGAGGTGGTGGTGCAGCCTTTATCTTGCTGATCTTGGCCCACATATTTATCTGCTTTCTTCCATGATGGATGCTATACATAGCAGATAGATCACTGGAATTCAGTAAGGAGAATTGGCGCCCTTTGATACCATGTCCTGGTTGAAGATAGCCAAATGTCAACTCCTCACCATCTTGAATATCATCCACATCATCTTCTTGTAGCAATCGATGTTTCAAGTCAGCAATGTCAGTGAACACGACATTAACATCCCACTTTCTGGCTTTATCGAAGTCTTGCGTCGGGGATGAATGATCTTCAGTGTATATGCAACGCTGCTAGAACAGGGGCTTTGGGGCGGAGCCTTAAAATGGCTGTCATCCAGGATCTGAATATCATCGTCAGCATTAGTGTCCTCATTGAAATCACCCTACAAGGATTATCATGATGTGCATTAATTAGATACTTCAGGGAAAAATGATGTGCACACACAACTATCACATAAAAAGCATGCGACTGAAACATTAATACAATACATAGGCACATGTACACACACCGTTACTGATACACATGCATGTGCACCCGAGGCTATATAGTGACTAGGGAGCCCACCTCTTCTGTGTCACAGTAAGTATCAGGTCCCGGACTGGCAGTGCAGTAAAAATTTCAAAATGCTGGTTGTATCCAGGTTGCATCATCATCCTTCGTGGCTGAGATCCTGCAAACGCGCCCGAGATATTGGCCACAGCATGCCCAAATTCATCACCTGGCATTCTCGATTTAAAATGACTCGCTGCAGCACTAACTGTAGTTGATAGTGAAGGATACTGGTCGTCACTTGTTTGAGAACTTTCGTAATAGGCATTCCAGTGCCCGGGAGAAAAGGAACGCGTGCGCGCGCGGTTTATTGTTGAAAATACGCGGTTTTTCCGCCAAATTTCGCGCGTATTACCGCACGGTACCGCCCCAAACCGTTCACTTCCGGTGCGATCGAAAACAAAGTTAAAAAAGGAGCGCTTTGATTCTGTGCGCGTTCGAACCTTCGGCTACTAAGCTTCAACGACCCTGAGTATCGCCCGCTACAGGCTTGCTTGAACGTCGAAACGCCATCGTCGTTAATTTTTGAACCGCTTGCACCCGCGCGTTTGGGCGTGACCGGACGTTGAACGATCAATATTTCACGTATTTCCGCGCTTTCTCTCATAATATTATTATTTTTATTCCTCAATCTAAACTATACTATTACAATATTATTATAATTACTTGTGCTGTTCTGTTGTCTGTCACCTGCTCCTCCTGTTGGAGTGTTCAATTACAAATTACAATTACAATTACAATTGTACCCACCAACGCTCGTGCTAACCGTGTATTTGCGCGGTCCTTTTCACCCGGGTGAGCCATCGTCAGTCGAGGGAGGACACCGACCGTCCAGTATTTGAAACTATGGAGAGACCTGACCTCGGTCTAGTTTTAACCTCGACCTCGTGCCATGTCCGCACGGGCCGGCCGTACTCACCGCGCACGCGGCCCGGGCCCGCCGATCCGCGCCCGCTGTTCGAAGGGAAGTGAAATCAACTGTAGCTAAGTAAGGTAAGGCCACTTCAACTTAATACTCTGTTTCTCGGGCCCGACCGACCCTACTTTCAGAGAAAACTTTTGTTAGTTTTGAGGTCAGAGGTCGGGTTTAATTACGTTCTGAACATGCGCAATAGGTTTTTCGAGATAAATATCGATTATTGACCTAGGGCACGCCCAGTTAATTGAATTTATTTTCATTTACAAGCCGGCCTACCGACCCTATCCTGAGGAAAGGCCAGCCCGAGAAACAGAATATTAAATTGAAGTGGCCTAAGGGCAGCGGCACCGTGGCTCATTTATCTAACTCGGGCAACAAAAATGACTGATAGCAGCAACTCACTTTCTTCTCTGGCGCTCAACGTTCAACCATTGTTCAACGTTTCAACACTGTATATATGGCGATCATGTGACGAACACGACTGATATGGGAAATTATCATACGTGTTTCCACCCACGCGTTTCCACCCACGCGTTTCCCATATGTTTGTATTACGGGTCAAAGTTCAATATACGTAATAATTATGAATGACATGCTACACGTAGGATCTGCAAGATACTCGTGACTGATTATGACTATAGTCAACTCACTTTGAGTGGTTTCAATGATTTGGATAGTAGATGAAGCTAACATTGTCATTGGATTTGTTGCATCTGAGCAGCGTACTACTGTTCCATTCAAACCAATGTTAACTGAGCCGATAGATAACCTAGTGACCAGAGGTAAAGCTCCTTGAGCAGAAATTCTAGTGAACATGATTGTAGCGGAGTTCAAGGGAGTATTTCTCATCTGAACCGCATCTCTAGAGTTGATTATCTCACTATTGACAACATTCACTAGAGTACCCTCCTCATTAGCTCTCAAGATATTCCATCTCAGAACTTCTACATGTGCTGTACATGTCAGCTGAAGTGGATCCCCAACACTACACACTGGAGCCACACTCATAGGAGATAATGTCACCATACCTGTATTTTAGTGTATAATTATTAAAACTTGACTTCTCCTAACGAGCATAATTGATTAGGTTCATCATCTGTACCTACAGTACAGCAGAACAAGTGTAAACCAATCGCAGTTAAAAAAAAAAACATTCTTTTTTTAATAATAGCATGCAGACTATAATTATGGTAATGGCCCATCGATTGCCGACAATCGACGACCATTACCATGACTAGAACAAGCATACCTATCATTATTACTATAATAATAATAATAATAATTCGGGGCGAGCCTGAGCGAGCCCCGAATACACGAGGTACAGGAAGCGGTTTTATTTTTTATGTTTGTGGGGTGATCATTTCAGTGAGGAGCGAGTTAAAGTTTGAACGCGTAAGGTAATGGTCGTCATGCGCATGCGCATGCGCCCGCAATGCACCATCGATCTGAGAGACAACTCGAGTGTAGGCAAGGCATAAAACTGGAAAGGTGAGTGCTGTACCACTCTGGCAAGGCTCAGGTCCACGATTAATATCACTGGTAGACTCCACTTTCCTGAGCATGAAGATACATATGACTGCATGGAGGCTTATCCTCTCAGGGCCTGGCTACAGGTAGCTACGTACTTGGACTCATGATCATCATGGCATGTACGTAGACTACTAAACATTATTGGACTATAGCTATTATACTAGCAATCTGTGATACTTCACTGTCGTAGTAGCTTATCAGGCCCTATAGCTATTGAGGTACCAACCCCATGTGCGCAAGCATGCCTGTGTCCTTTCAAAGAAATGTGACTTTTGCGAAGGCTCGCCCCACACAGATGATTTTCATCACCACTAGTGTAACTACATTGTATGGGGTGTTTGGATTCGGTGAACTGGAACGATGGAATGGAACGGTGCACATGGACTGTTGTACTACAGAAGCAATACTGATATTGTTCTTGTAGACTCACTAGTATACCATGTAACGACGCAAAATTAATGCGATCCCGACCCGTTACTCGTTCCCAGACCCCACCCTTCGCATTATTGGGGAGTAGGCCGATAAAGACTAATATCACGCGATCAAGCAAGCTTTGCTCATCAAAAATCTTGATCGCCGTTGCAGCTGGGTGACTACCCTATATCACCACGACGATGAACGTATCGGTAAGTTACAGTTCGATTTGATGATCTAGAGGATCAAGTGGCAATTAAGAACCGGGCCCCGCGAAAATTTTCAACCATAGAAGATACCGACATGACCGATGACCTAAAACCATGTCACAATAGCACGCGAAAATTTGGGGGCCGTTTATGCCACTTGACCCGATCCAGCTAGACGTATTAATAATTTTGATATACAAGCGCGTGTGTACGATATCGGGCCGTGCCGGTTTGGACCACTGAAGCACTTAATGGATAAGTTACGGCCTGGTGGGTTGGATGTAGCTTCTGTGTGTTTAATACTGAGGTTAGCTAGTTCAACTTGTGACAGTTATAAATCTGCCCCAAGTTGATTTCTTGATCATGATGGATGCATCCTGCCGCCTTATCATGAGCCTTGTATATGGCAGGCTATAGCGCATAGCACTGTGTGGTAGGGTATTCACCTGGGATCTCCCTTTTAATGGGCTATTCCAATGAATAAGTTTATAAGGATATGTCTATAATATTATTACAATAATATTTCTGTACATTATACGGAGGTTGCATGAGTAGTGTAAAAGTAAACATGAAACCCCCCCCACAAGAACGAAGTTCAACTTGATAAGTGAGACTGGGCAGTGTGGGCGATGCAACAGTGCTGAGCGGCAGGGAGTTCCAAAGGAGTATAGTGCCCAGGAACTTGAGAGTTCTGCATGAGATCGCCTCTGAGAAGGGCATGCGCAGGAATTCTGCACTGGATCATGATAGCTACAGTTCTCTGTCATGCACAAGACCAGTTTTTAAGGCAAGCTTAAACCTAAAGAGCCAATCTCTGCACCTTTTCAATTGATTTGATCACCAATGAGCTATAGGAATCCGGGCCAAACAATTCAATTAAGATGGGAATGAATATAGCCTATAAAGGAAAGTAACTGTGTCAGCATATTTTCCGAAACGACGATAAAAGAGGCTGATGAGCTTTCTGGCTTTGATGCACAGGTTGGCCACATGGGGGACCAAGAAAAGTCAGAGTTGATCTGTAGCCCTAAATACTGTTACAGATGAGACCATTGTGAGAGGAGTACCTTCAACTGTAATGCATGGGGGAGGAAATCTTTTTTTCTAGAGATGATAATACAGCAACATTTCACAGGTTGCAGGGTAAGCAAGGAGCTGTTGATCCAAAGCTGAGACATCTTGCTGGAGATATACTATTATAATATTATTATTATTAGTCAGAGGATTGCATAGTCATGTAAAAATGTGAAACAAAAGTGAGATGGAAATTGCTGATTTTAATGATCATTGGACACATGTCAATAGAGCAAAAAAATTTCGTGCACTTTACATGCAGTTAATTATAACGTTATCACTAATTAAAGCTTCCCCCCAGCCTTAATGGCACCATTTCTACCAGATACGAAAGTATACTCAGAGTCCTGTCCACTGGTAGTCTCATCCCCAGATCCCACCCTCACAAGGAAGAAAAAGGGTCTGGTGACTTTGGCCAAAAAGCTTGGCCCAGTTGACGAACTGCGGAGGAACTTGCGCGTCCCAATCAAATCGCAACTTTAGCCGCAGGAATGTAGCAGGGCCATTGCCCGCTATACAAATTTGAATCACCTATACGCAACCTTATTGGCCAATCAGATCCGAGTTTAAAGTTTATTCAAGTGCACCCATTTCGGCGCGCGCGCCCAGAGCCAGCCATATTAAGCACAGGAAATCTACTGTATTGTGTACTTAATTTTATTACCTTTTTCATGATATTGTGCATGCATGCATGTAAGCTCACCATTATTGGTATTACCTAGTCAATGATTAATTAATCATGCATACTTGCCAGATAAATGCCCTGATATTATAATTATTCCTGCAGGTTTACAAGGATATGTTTATTATAGGTATGAGCACCACATGCACTGTTAAGTTACTAAGTTACTGTTAATAAGTTGGATATGATATTATTATTATAGCTACTTGCATGAAACTCAATATAAAATGTGTACTATATATATCTACAGTGGAACCCTCAGTGGTGGATACTGCGGACAATACCTTAATGTCCGGACCGTAATAATAATATTATACATCACCATAATCTATATATACACTCAACATGCACTACCCTCAGCTGCAGGCTGGTATGATAATTTTAATATAATTATTGTGTGCATATTCCATGTAGCGGATACAGCTACACCTACGGATAAAATCAACATTTTTTGCTCAAAATTAACTTGATAAAGCATTAAATACTTGCATGCCCTATGATACTATACTGTTAGTGTCGTGTCCATGCATGCAGGCCCCCATATTAATTTTTATCTATGCCAGGCCCTACCCATAAAACATTGCATGCATGCATAGTGCCAAATCAAAGTGCTTAGCATTCAAGCTAGTTTAATAAGTTATCAATGAAGGCTTGATACTTTATAGTGCTTCCGTGACTGTTTATGGTATTGAATTCGCTATGAATGTGAGAGGGGCATGATTAACCAATATAATCACTGAGCTAAGGATATACCTCGCTACAAAGGACAAAACAAATTGGTCCCAGTTGTATCTATATAATTATGGGTTCCACTGTACTAAGCCCTATACTAAATAATGTAAATTTTAACTATACATGTATACTGATAATAGTATTATAGTATAGCACATAATAGTTAAATTTTACATTAGGCCACACAGAATAAATTGTTTGTTTGAACTAACATGATCACAAAATAGTAGAGCCGGTCGGACGGACAATAATTAAATTTTAACCAAAGAATTTAAATTTAATCATAAGTCTTAGTGTTCCTATGTAAACTTGTAGTATTCCACCTGTCTAGAGGTTTGTGCTGTGTGGTAGCTTGAAAATTTAAGGCAGTCCTATTAAAAGTCTGAGTCGGTATAATATTATATATGCCTGTAGTAAACTCAGCTACTGTAGATGCTTTAAATTTTACAGTCGGTTGGGTTAGTTCAAACAACATTTAATTCTGAGTGGCCCTTAGACAACCACCAATTATTACAATATTCTCTCTATGATTACGACTGTAGCTTTCCTGGCTACCCAGCTTATCCAAGCTTTGTCTCAGGAGCTAAATAGCACACTCAATTCAACACCAAATGGTATTCGATTTGGTTACCCTGGTGAGATGGTAAAGTTCACGTGTGAGGTGAGAGGATCGAATAATTTGGTGTGGGAGAGTGATGAATACATTGGAGTTGGTGAACGATTGATTCTTGCATCGGTTGAACCTAACGGAACTGTACAACATGCAACTGGAAATCATAATGAAACTTTTGCTGTGCTTGTCTTTGCTAATGATAGTAGCACTGCTGAAGTGGTCATTGTATCTCAGCTCAACATTACAATTAATTCTGCCTATCCAATTGCCTCAGTACACTGTATTAGCGATAGTGCTTGTACAAGGACCTCCACTTCGTTTCTACTGGCTGGTAGGTAATATTACAATAATAATTATACTAATAATTACATACTAACTTATAAGTATATCATTTGTGTGACCAAGGGCTAATTATTGAGCTGCAAAGCGGGTGACTTCACAAATAATAAGTCTCTTCCGTAGTGAATGATATGCACATACACAAATAATACTATTATTATCATTATTATGCTCTCTAGCACTTTTTAAGAGCATGAGATTTCTAATAATAATTAGAGCTCCCTACAGCATAGTCCACACATATGCATATGTACAATGATATTATTATAATAGTATACATATAATAATTATTATTATCTTGCGTGCTGCGAGCACAAAAATCGCCGTATCAATTTAATAATATATGTAGGCACCTGATCATGAGTGATTTGTAAGCACAACGAATCAAACGAATTTGGTGAAAATTGGTTTCAGTATGCTTCAAATAATTATTGAGGGATATGATATGATCCACAAGCCTCATCAATATTAACCATGCATTAGACTATGGTATGCATAATATGCTTTGATCTTTTGAATTTAATGAGGTATTTAAAATAGTATAGATACTCAGAATGGAGTAGTTAAATTTCGTTAGAAGACCTGTCATGAACTTGAACTGTATTCAACAAAATGCATCAAAAAGGAAGAAATAGGCAGAAATTGAGTTTTAATTATTGTCTGCATGATTGATTTTCGGATTGATGATACTATTTGTAGCTCTGTCAAGGTTTAAATTAGCAAAAACCTTGCTTTCTGGCAAAATTCAAATGGGGACTGAGCTGAGCCTACTGACACGCGGCACGAGTGCTAGTATTGGTGGCTCTTTTGAGCGCCATGTAGTCATGTAGTCTCTCCTACCACTAAAAACTGTTGTGAGACGAGTCTCGCAGGTGTAGAAGGGAGTGTCGCATGAGACCCGGCTGAGACAGTTGCTCCTCAGCTGCTTGAAGCATAGAATCACCTTCATTCCCAGCGCAGTCCAGATCTCGATATATCTCACGGTCAAAAGGTCCTAGAAAAATTTTCCTCTGGCTTTATAGCCAAGCTTTGGGTGTCTCAAACAGCTTTAGTAACAAATAGGAGACCATACGTGGCGGTCAATACATCTACAGAGCCACCAGCACTAGCACTCCGTTACACAGGCATTTAGCCTCGAACCCAGGCTCACTTTCGGGGGGAGGGGAAAGAGAGCCTGGTACACACTGTCTGCGCATGCGCAAAGTTTACGGAGCAATTTCTAGTATAATTCGCCGGACACTATCGCTACCACGCGGTCGGACATGTACGGACAAGGTATACTAAGCAGCCGAAGTCGGTGAAGCTTAAAGACTCGATATTTCTCTAGACTGTTGTATGCAAGACTTCCTTCGCTCTCATCTCACTTTAAGCAAACCTTCACGAGCTTCAAAGACCTGACAAAGTCCTTTCGTTGCCGTTGGACAACCGCTTGTATCGACAGTCCCGGTTATTCACCAAAAAACTTTCACTAAAAGTGAGTAAAACTCCTTCTCGTAGCTTCTTTATTCTTCCTCTATCAATGTTGCTCGGTTATGACAGCTAGACTTGTCGCAGCAAGTGTCCTTAGCCCGAATCGCGGCCAACATAGACGATTTTTAGGCATACTTGTGGGGTCAAGGTTCACGTTTACGGATAGATAAACGGACAAAAATACGAATTCCCAGGATTTCTGGGAATTTTGGCGCATGCGCAGACAGTGTGTACCAGGCTCTCTTTCCCCTCCCCCCGAAAGTGAGCCTGGGTTCGAGGCTAACAGGCATTGCATACTGAATAACGCACGTGGCTGGCTTGTATTGCTGCATACTTCCTGCTCTGCAACATGAATCTGATTGGTCACTTTTCAATGCATCACGGTTACTAAGCAACTACCCACAAAACCACGCTCACACAGCTGATTGGTAACCTAGCAACAGGATGCACTGCAGCAGACCACAAATGCACAGCGCCGCGCGCCCCATAGTCTAAGCCGGTTATCGCCCATGCCTCGGCTCTAGAGGAGGTTGGACACGATCACGTGCGCACAAAAAGAGGGCGTGTTGCCCCATATACAATACTGTACAAATTATAAGTCACGATCTAAAGCCTTGAAGACAGTTTTAAATGTGAAAGCAAGTTGAACTCCATGAGAAAAGAAGATCCAGCGCCATACCCCGCCCGTCCACCCCTCATACTTCTTGCAAATCAAGAAAACTCGTTTCTCAGAATGGCAACAACAAAAACAGTATTTTTCGATCGCAGTCGGCTTCTTCCGATGTTACAACATTAGATCTACACGACTCATCTCCGTTCCAGCTTTAGATTTGGCCATAGTCCACAAACGCAAACATTTTAGCTGCCAGCTACAGTCGCAAATGGCATTCTTTTGAACGCGTGGCAGCATAATTGCATACCAAGGTCATGTGACTATAACGTAAATGCGCGTCATGTCCAACCTCCTCTGCCTAGCGCCTCGGCTCTACGGAAACCACTCCGCCCTCGGCGATTATGCAACATCCCTTAGGGCAATAACCTATACTTAGCCACGCCTATCTGGCAAAGATCGTTGAAGTGTATGAGATACATGCATGACATCAACAGAGGTTTTAAATTTATTTAGTTATTATAGCAATGGCCAAACAAGACTCTGTGCAGCTATACTATATTATTATAATCCATGTCATTACCTGATCTGTGCTCTGCATCTAATTCTAGAATAGAGAAGGAGGGAGAGTACCCTAATTCACTATGATACTATGTTATAACCCTTTACGGGGGTCATGTCAGCAGTGACAGCACGTACCGCTCTATCCTGCCGAGAAATGGGTGAGGCCATAAATTATTATGTTAAGCTGTACGTATACTGGGCATGCCTATATAAGCTACTAAAAATACTATGCACTACATACATGTACATGTACATACAAAGTGGTTTCGAATTCACAGGTTGTCCTCAAGCTTGTGAATATCATTACAAAGGTTATGACCCCCGTAAAGTGCTGTAACACCGGCCCATAGTGAAGTAGGATACTCTCCTTCCTTCTATATATACTCTTTATATTTTTATAATCGAATAGTATAGTAGCATTCATGGGTGGACCTGGTAAGTGATAGGTATGTAAGTATTGAGGAGTCTGTAATTATTATTGTGCAAAAATTTGTCTTGTGAACCCTTCTGATGCAACGCCTACGGAAAATGGCAATACCAGTGGTAAGCTAATGCTAAGAATAATAAATTCACATTCTATAGCTATATCAGCTGGAGAATGAGCTGAAAATATTTGCTCTTGCTGACTGTACAAAAATTCCTTTATAATGGCCATATGCATATCTGATTGTTAGTCACACTAAGTTAGTCAGGTCAGCATTAATCCTGATTCTGATTCTAAGCTGCATACATAATTATTATTCATTATCTTCCAAATTGCCCACATTACTGCAGATCCTCCCAATTCTACCAATTCTTGTGCTGCTCCCATCATTGCTGCTGCTGTCCTAGTGATCATCATCATAGTGGCTATACTGATTATCGTTATATGTTGCTTTAAGTACAATTGTAAGTCATGTATATTATAGGGGGCTTTTCTGGCCAATATTAAAACTTCTGGATGCATGCGTGCCTACAGTACCGTAACATTAGATTATCTTTAGCAGACGCATTCAGAGAAGCTTTTGTCCTTGTTCTGATCTACTATAAAATATAGTCACGGTAGATCAGAACAAGAATAGAAATTCACTGTTATCAGATCAGGTGTATTTATTTATCTATGAAAAATTCAGACTACATCCCTCGTCCTTCAGCACGAAACGTATTACACTGCGCTACTGTACGCCGCTGTAATTTGAACTAGGACACCTCAACAAACTGGGCATGCTCTGTATAATATGTGTATATTGGGGCATGCGGCTTGAGCCAGTTGACCCGGACGTAACCTCCACCTGCCATGTGCTGCACTGAATAGGGAACCCCTCCCCCCTCCTCCCCCCCCCCCCCCCCCCCCCGAGTGCGAGCTCGCCAAAGAAAGTGAACTGAGAGAATCGCCATAATATCATCAATAGTCCATGATCTCTTCTACGCTAGGTTCGAATTCTGGGTCCCAACAGCCTTTCAAACATTTTGACCACAATCCTCATAGCAATTATATCATAGGTTTCATCATAATTTCATCATAGGTTGGCCGAATTTTTTTATTGATTGGGACTCGGGATATAATTATAGATAAATTCACCTGATCTGATAATAGTGAATTTCTTGTGCTATGCATAATATTATTATAATATTATTCTTGTACTAGAACATCCTTCATTGACAACAAAATTAATTCTATGCTTATTGATTTTTTTTATCCAGCTTTACGAAATAAACTCAAGGCACAAGTGAGTAAATTTAGTGCTGCATGTTGAAATTGTGTGTATACCGATACATAGTAATAGTGGTATACAGCTGAACCTATAGTAAAGAATCCTCCGAGATAGGGACACTGTATGTTAGACCTCTCTATAAGGGACACTGTTTGGTGTCCCAAAACTACCTCTATTCATTGATGTACTGAGTTATAAGCTACTGGTATTTCTTCTTAATTCCAGGATGTTAGGATTCGTCAATTAACTGGTGATGCAGAGGAGAGCGTAAGTATGAAATGTATTATTATTGTTCGTTACTGTATTATAGTGTTCCGGGTAAGCACCCATGGGCACTTAAACATACTAACAATATTAACTTATGCTGCAGGAAACATACACACAATAATATGATTATTGATACCGCACAGGATATTTATTAGACTCGACATATGCAAGAGTTAAGCGGCTAGCTATAGCTAGCTATATAGTCAGAGTCACTGAGTGTCGAGAGAAGTGAAAAGGACACCAAATGACCGAAGTGACAGTAAAAGAGCCTAGGACAGGACTTATTACTATACTACTAAAGATGGATAGCATTAATTCTTGCTTTCTATAATAATATTGTAGTGTCCCGGGCAAGTTCCCAATCCTGGGTAAGCGCCCATGTACCCAATTTCAAGGTAAGCACTCACATGGGACAAAATCGCAAGTTATGTTTAAGTGCCCATGCATGGGTACTTACCCGGGACACTAAGGTGATATTATGCTACTTGGACGGCAAGGGAGTTTGTTAGACCACAGAGTTACTTCACAAAATTAATTGAACCTGCCACTGTACCCCCACAGCCATCAACTGCAACTCCGCCACAATCGGATTCCTACTTTTGGAGTATTATAAATTATTTCAGACCAAAGAGTGCAAGCCTTGATGAAAAGCAATCTTGAGTTAGCCCTGCTCTAACTGGACGAGCCTTTACAGTGTAAGAACTAGTAAATACACAGAATAATTAAATTTTGTTATTAAAATTAATTTTGTTCACTGTGCATAATTTATTATGCAGGTACACAAATTATAGAATGCTAAAACTGCTTTAAATTAGTATAAATTTTATCATTATCGAGACCTCTATAAATCTGCTTAATCTTTCCCTTGTGCTAATAATAATTACAGTAATACTATGATTATTGATGTAAAACCAAGAAGTGTGGTTGATAGCCTACTGTGACCAGTGATGAGTAAATTGTGTATAATAATTATACCGACCATATTTAATTTAGCATTATACATACTATAATATTATAGCAGTAGCATGGCTTTACGAATATTTGAATAAAATGAAGATTCTTTGCGGACAACTTAACTGTTCGGTAACTAGAGCATGTAGTCGAAACGTCGGCAAGTTTTAGAGCATCTAGTCGAAATGTCGACAAGTTTTACCGAACAGTTAAGTTGTCCACAAAAGTTTTATTCATGCAGATTGCAACTGAGAACAATGTCACTTTTTACAAATGTTGCATGTACCCTGGGGGAATTAAGGTCACTGAGAAGCTTAGTATCACAGCAAACAATAAAACTGGTGAAAAAATACCCACACATTATCAATACATGCGTTTGGGAATCCATATAATATTATGTGCATGGCTTATCACTATAATCAATGATGTAATGTGACCCATGACCCCTACAGTGAACTATTATCAACCTTTACCAGATATTGCATGCATGTATGTATTTCACACAAATCAATTATAATATAATTACAAAACATTATTGTATACATGCATGTACACTGTTGTGTCTACTGAAAATTATAGCGAGTATATTTAATAGTATGAGACTCAGTTGCATCAATCTTTCTATGTTGGGAGATTAAATCTGCAGGTATATAGATTTAATTATGAGCAGATCATCACAATTCTTAATTATTGTACAATAATATTATTAGTATAGCCGTCATGTTGCATGCAACTTATCACCTACCTAATGAAATCTCCATGCTGAAAGTCTCCGATATCTTTGAAATCCTTGGATAGTGGAGACTCGTTGATGGCTGGATCTGACTCGGATGGTGCATTTTGAAGCACATTATCAGGTTCTGCACATATTCAATTGGAAGAATAATAATATTATTATTGTTATTAAGTAGATGTATTCAAAATCATGACCTGTTTTATCAATGCTTTCAATTTCCTCAGCCAGCTGATGATGCTCGATTTGTCTCCAAGCTTTTGCCACATCTCTCCAATTCCGTTCCTCAAGATCACAATTCCTCAGCCAGTGGTCCAGCATTTCCACGATATTCTGCTCTGGAGGGTAGTTGAGATATCGATCCAGTATCTCCTTCTCTAAGAGCTTCACCAAACTGGTGCCACTTCTAAGTGACCTTATCTTTTAGCCGAATCAGCAGACTGTTGAGATTAAAGGACATGTCTAGATCTGCAGATCGGGAAAAATAATATTGCCTAATTAGATAGACTAAGCTTCAATTGAAGGGTCGAGAACCAGAGTGGCCTAATCCCAAATTGACTGCAGGAAATTGTCTAAAAACCAAACACCCTACCGCTCAAATTTTCAATCATGTGAATTTTCTGTTGCTCATGAAATACATATTTTCAAGATAAGGGGGGCTAACTCAACATTTATGGGTTAATTAGGCCACTCTGCATGGTTCTGAGACTTTCAATTATTGTCCACTGAAATGATAACAAATATCGTTCCCAGGTCCATTCCTAGTGTTTTCAATCAAATTTAATTTTGTGGAAACCTAGGAATGTAGCTATTGCATGGCCTGAGAAGAGAATCTAGCTACCTTTGTCAGATTTTGCTGGTTTTTCCACTGATGAAACAGGTACGGGATTTTGTGGCATAGTAATATTATAGTTAATCTTTGCATACTCCACCCTGTTCTCATCAAAATTTAATATTGAAGTCTTTAGATGATTACTGGAAAGCGGGCCTAACACAGCATACACAACATCATCCTTTACATCCTACAGGAAAAGGTTATCATAGTGATCGTGAATGAGAAGCATAATAATTTATTATTATTATTATGATGCATAAACAGCTATGTATAGTTCATACCTTATTTTGCTGCTTGTGAACAGTATGCTTGTGTTTTTTGTGAAGTTCAAAATTATACCTGTAGCATTAAAATTAGTCTCAACATTTCTCATGAAAATTTGGTATCAAAGATTAATAGTTTTGCATTATTGAAAACCATGGGAATTAGGCAATCAAACATTGATCACTATAGTATATGATGATAATAATTATGATATTATTTGCTTACGCCATGTTCCTTCTGTGTGATCTCCAAAGTGAGCCTACAGAGATGTTTAAATTTACGAATTAATTGGATCTAAAATATATATATACCGTTTTAATTTTGAGCACCTTTTTTGACAAAAATTACAATCCCAACTACAGCTAAGAGTATTAACATGATGGCTGCCAATACTCCGAAAAGACTACCAGTGATTGTCACAGTCTGAGACTTGTGTGATATTCCTCTCTCTCCATCCACAGCACACTGACTGATGGGATCAGGAACCCAGCTTGCATTCCTGAAGCATCTAGACGTGAATACATCAGTTCCCATTAGCTCATTCATACACCGAAATGAAATTGTTGATCCTTCCAAGGTGGAGTTGTTGGTTGAAAAAATCACGTTTTCGTTAGTCTCATCGAGGGGGCCACATGACACTGTAAACAGTATTTGAGTAGGGAGGTTCTAGTTTTTTTAAACTTTAATAGTTAGTATGAAGTGGGTAACAAACATTATTTCAAAAAGTTTGGTACATTGCCTATATTGATCTCAAATTGCAGTTGGGAGGGAATATGTTAAATGGCACTATTTCACAAACATCTTTTTGATATTGTTATTGGAGAGAGAGAGGAGGGGAGCAAAGAAAAAGAGAGTAGTAGTACTGAAAACATTTCGCTACATTACTATAATATACCTTTACAGTTGCTCTGGAGTTGATCTGGATTGGGTACCCACTGTCCATCCTCCATACAAGTTGCTGTACTAGGCCCTATCAATACCTCTCCTGGCTGAGAGCAGTTGAATGAGACCATTGTTCCATTAATAGCTGGTTCTTTGTAATCCATAACGTTTAATGATGATTCCAAGGACACGTTCAGAAGTGGATGCTCACATGCAACTGTAGCACAAATGAAACATCTTCAATAATACTGACTTACTGTATTACAAACACAGTATATTTATTGCCTCTAGCCTCTACATTTCTAGCTATAGCCTAGCCTAGGCGATGGTCGAGCTAGTAGATTTCAGGTTAAAACTCTCTGGGAGGTTCTAAACTTTATCGGTCTGTTAATAGTTAGAGTGAAGTGGGTAACAAACATTAATTTAAGAAGTTTGGTACATTGCCTATTGATCTCAAATGGCAATTGGAAAGGACTTAAGGTGTTAAATGGCACTATTCATAAACATCTTTTTGACATTGTTATTGGAGAGAGAGAGAGGGGGAGCGAAGAAAGAGAGAGAGAGAGTAGTACTGAAAACATTTCGCTATATTATTATTACAATATACCTTTACATTTCCCCTGGAGTTGATCTGGATTGGGTACCCACTGTCCATCCTCCATACAAGTTGCTGTACTGGGCCCTATCAATACCTCTCCTGGCTGGGAGCAGTTGAATGAGACCATTGTTCCATTAATAGCTGGTTCTTTGTAATCCATAACATTTAATGATGATTCCAAGGACACGTTCAGAAGTGGATGCTCACATGCAACTGCAGCACAAATGAAACATTTTCAATAAATTAACTGTATTACAAACACAGTATAATATTATTTCTAGCCTCTAGCCTCTGTATTTCTAGCTATAGCCTAGCCCAGGGAATGGTCGAAGCTAGTAGATTTCAGCTCACTACTCGGTAACTGCATGACTAGGAATATAGAAAAGACAATTAAGAGCAGACCACTACACCACAATACTCCATGGTGTGGTTTTTAGAGTTTACCTAAGTACAATCTGAGCCCAAAGAAAGTTGAAATCTGCTATAATACTCTTGCAGTTGGGACAGAATTATTGCTATCTAGTTGCAACAACAAGAGTAATTCTAGATCGATACCCACAATTAGCTAGAGAAAAAGAGGAACATCAGATCATGACATTGTATTACATTTGTGTGGTTATTTTACATGCGTATGTTAGGCAGGCAGATGATAACTGCAAGAATAGACTTTGTTAAGCATGTATAAATAGACTATGTGTGAAAAGCATGCTACATGCTAATGTTAGTAATTACCACTTAGACTCAATTGCAAAGCAATGCCATGTACTATGCACATAAACCCTCCCCCCAACAACCTGGCTACTGGCCCAGATCAAGCGGCCATGTAGCAACATGCCCCGAAGTGCAATGATGCACAGGACTGATTCAAGCCATCAATAGCTGTTTTAATAGTTGTAACTATAGAATCTGATAATATTATTGATCATGAGATCTCACCATAATTCAGTGTTTTGGAAGCAATAACATTTCCACAAGGCGTAACAGCTACAACGCTGAGGTTGTATTCAGTGTTGTATGAAATTATTAGCTGACGATTTGTACTTCCAGTAGGTACTATGGGAACTAAAGGTGACACTTTGGTGGAAAATGTGATATCATCCATCAGTTCAGCAGGGGCCCACGTTACAGTGACTGTGACATTATCAGCCTGATATTCTTCTGAAATACTTAACACTGGAGTATGTTGGATACCTATCAAACCATTAAAAAAACATGGATTATAGATAATAATTATTAGTTTGACTGATTAACTCACTGATTTGACTGATGTCGATGATTTGGATAGTACTTGAAGCTGATGTCATTGGGTTTTCTACATCTGAACAGTTCACTACTGTTCCATTCCAACCAATACCAACTGAGTCAATAGATAATGTAGAGACCAGAGGTGAAGCTCCTTGAGCAGAAAGTCTCATGAAAGTGAGAGTGGCAGAATCCACTTCTCTTTCTGACATCTGCACGCTGATATCTCTGGCATTGATTTGAACATTAGCAACTTCTTCTAATATCCCTTGCTCATTATCCTGTAAAATATTCCATCTCATGAACTCCACAGTAGCTGTACAAGTCAGCTGAAGTGGATCCCCAACGTGACACACTGGAGCCACACTCATAGGAGATAATGTCAACTGACCTGCATGAGCAGGAGTTGCACATTGACAAATTTAATGCTCCACAGTTCCTCTCTATACCAAAATTAATTATAAGTGTCCAGGCCATACCTATCACAGTTCCTTCGAAGCACTCAAGAATCAGCAGTGGAAGAATAAAAGTAGTTTTGAAGAAGAGCAAAGACTTGCGTGCAACGAAATTAGTTTGACCTGCTATCATCTTGATGGTTGTAGGTATAATGTTACAATAATTGATGCTTACGGTGTCAATCTGACTTTGATATTAACAAGGGGCACATCAGTATACACAACAATTCATGTAATTATTATACACAATAGTCTAGTTCACAACTAAGCGTATTAATAGAGAGTTAAAGTGAACTCATTATGGCACAATCATGAACACGCAGTAAGAGTAGTATTTAATTTTGTAAGTTTCAAACTATTAGATCTAGCTACAACACACATTATTAGGTCTTTAATAATGAATCAGCTAGTGAAGTTGCATTGACAGATCCTCCAGATCCTGAGCTGGAAGTTTATGTCAGATTCTATGGATAATATTATAGATTATAAGTAATGTGAACAGACATTAATGACAATACAATTTGAGGCCATGCCACATACTTGACGAAATTTCGAATCTTTGGGATAATTATGACAGTCATATTGTATTTTCTTGGGAGGTATTGGTGCAGGACACTCATTGACAACTGATGGGTCCAATTCTCGCTGGTGAAGTGCAACATCTAATTCTGGACAAGATCAGATTCTATTTCTGCATTTTTGACATAATTATTATTATCACTACAGTTTTATTATCATTGGCAAATTGTGACCTGTTTTATTAATGCTTTCAATTTCCTCAGCCAGCTGATGATGTTCGATTTGTCTCAAAGCTTTTGCAATATCTCTCCAATTCCGTTCCTCAAGGTCACAACTCCTCAACCAGTGGTCCAGCATTTCCACGATACTCTGCTCGGGAGGGTAGTTGAGACATCGATCCAGTACCTCCTTCTCTACTCCAAGAGCTTCAACAAACTGGTGCCATTTCTCAGTAACCTTATCTTTTAGCTGAATCAGCAGACTATCAAGATTTAGAGACCCTGCAATAATAATCTTTAAAAGTATTGATAGAGGATAGTATCATCCTTCTTACCTTCAGCATTAAATTTTGCTTCATCAACTGAGTCAGACGTACAATTTTGGGCCATGACATTGTAATTTATTTGTGCGTACTCCACCCTGTCGTCATCAAGTATGAAAGTCGCAAGGGGTCTTGACTGACCACTGGAAAATGGGCCTACGGCAGCATACACGATACTTTCCTTTATATCACAGAGGAAATTCAAAATGATAAAAGTGAAATAATTATAAAACACATTCATACCTCATTTTGTGGTCCATGAACTGTGTCATTGTGTTCCTCATTGAGTTCAACATTAGACTTGCTATATAGTTCACGTTATTATCATACATCATCATAATATCTAGCACCATCATGTCATTAGCTATAGCTTATGTACACTAACTTCCTTTTTGTGATCCGTCTCCAAACTGAACCTATACATACAGAACAGCATAATAATAATAAAAATTATGGCACAGTTTATTGATTGACCTGTCGAAGATAATACCTTTTTGGACGAGAATAACACTCCCAACTACGGTTACAAGTATCAACAAGATTACTGCCAATACCCCAAGAAGACCACCAGCAATTGTCAAATGTCTGAAAATGTCTGAACCCTCTTCACCTACAAAATTAGAATTCAAATAGCACAAATCTTAATAACATTATTGTTCCCCATCTCCCACATATATATCAGGCCCTCCACCAACATTTAGAGTCAATATTGTAAGCTTAAACAATGCAGCACTTCTCCATCCTGCGGCTTGATAAACCCTTTTATTACCTGATTGGAGAGCAGCACATTGACTGATAGGACCTGGAACCCAGCTTGCATTTTTATAGCACACAGAGGTGAATGTATCGTATTGAGCATCAGTGCTACACCGATAGGTAATATTTGACCCTTCCAGGGTCGTGGAATTGTTGGTCAAATAATGTACTGTTTCATCAGCCTTAGGTGCATCACATGATACTGTGTGTAAATATGACAATTATTATAATTGAAGGGCTCAGAAGCAAAGTGGGCTAACCCCGAACTAAATGTGGGAAATTGTCTAAAATGCTCAAAAATGGACTAAAAACCATACATTGTACTCTACCAAGTTGCCAAAATTTTCAAAAACTTGAATTTTCTATAGCTCATGAAACACATTTTAAACATGTTTTCAAGATTCGGGGGGCTAAGTCAACATTTGTGGGTTAGCCCACTTTGCTTCTGAGCCCTTCAATTGTGAGAAAAGGGACCACTTGGAATAAAATTTCATTTTACAATAATAGCTAAAATGTGGGGAAAATAAAATTTAATATTTATCATTTTTCTGTATTTTAGTCTACCAGAAATGTAGGATTTTAGTTTCATATTGATACGCTATGTTTATGTAGTTGCTGTAAATTATCGTAATGCTTGGGTGCAAACAATTGCTCGGACACATATAACTTAATACAAAATTTGTTTAAATATGTGCATTTTCCGAAAAACGAATATATCTACCTGCATGTATAAAAATGGTCATAATTCCACTTGTGATTGATATTTTTTCATGAAACTTGCACCATTGGATTCAGCACACAGAAAGCTATCAATCCATGCTAAAAATTTAATGAAATATCCCAAGTGGTCCCTTTTCTCAGAGCAGGTCATAATTTTCCATGACACTGTACGTATTATGTCATAATTGTATCTACTGGGATAATAATTAATGCTTTGCAGATAGTTAGTATAAAACTTTGATGATGTTGGAACACTGGTTTTACATCTCAATAGAGTTGGGAGGGAACTGTCGACACGATTATTAATAATAATACTGTTGTTGAAGTAAGCGTTAATTTCCCTATTCATAATAAGTGAGAGAGATTTACTCTTGGTTCCATAAATGGGATAAATTGAGACTATTAATGAATCAAAATTAATTGATTGATTACCTTTACAACTAATCTGGATTTGATGAGGATCTGGCTCCCAGTTTCCATCATCCATACACGTTACCGTATTAGGACCTATTAATACTTCCTCAGACCGTGAGCAGTTGAATGAGATAGTTGTTCCAACACGATAGCTGGCTCACTGCGGTCTTTAACGTCTAAGGAAAGTCGCATTCCTGTGGACAGACTGAGATTCTGAGGTGGATCCTCACATGCAACTAGATAATATGGAACTTGATAATTTGAAATGTTTCATTGCATGTGCCTGATTTACCTATACACACTGCTTCGCTAGGGTCAGGTTCCCATTCTCCAGTCTCCATGCAAGTTATTGAATTAGGTCCCACAAGTGCCCGCCCAGGAGGGCACCTGAAAGTGAAGGTAGCTCCTTGAACTGGTAGATCAGTGTCACCTAAGGCCGCTTCAAAACTTGGGACAGAATCATTGCCACTGGCTGGTGTTGACAAATTGATATATCCACAATTAGCTGGAGAAACAATAAAATATTACCGAAATTTTCCCAAGAAAACATCTTTGATTAGAGTTGAAGTCAAAGATGTCTTCTAAAATGGATAATATAATATATGCTGCATAATAATTATTATTGGATCTGTACTCGTATTTTCATGCAGCCCGGGCCTCTATAGAATCTACATACGAGCTACATAATATATAGCAGACCCTATAATATTATTTATAGGTCAACTAACACTATAATAACTTATTATGATGAGGGGTCTGACTCATGATGCTGTGCATGGTTGTGTGTGCACAAGGCAGGAGTGTGTGCATGACTTGCCAAAAGGGTATAAAAACTATGCCTCACCATAATCAAGTGCAATGAAGCTGGTTTTAGTATAGCCCCCACAATGAGCAACAATCATTTCAATACTGAGGTTGTAAACAGTGTTGTATTCAAGCACCAATTGAACGCTTGAGCTTCCAGTAAACACTAAGGGTGCTGGTGGAAATACACTGGAATTGTACACAGCCCAGATTTGTTGAATCCACTCCACTGTAACAGTGATATTATTGATTGAATATCCTTCATTATAATTATGTATATGTACCATAAGAGGGTACTGCTGCAGCTGATCTATAATATACATCATAATGTTAGTAAGTGGCACACAACAGTTGAAAAATATTACTATAGTACTCACCGATATCAATAATTTGTATTATAGTAGTTGATGCTGATATCATTAAATTTTGATCTACATCTGAGCAGCGTACTACTGTTCCATTCAAATCAATGCTAACTGAGTCAATAGATAATGTAGAGACCAGAGGTGAAGCAAATCGAGCAGAAATTCTAGCATAAGTGAATGTAGTGGCAGCCACTACACTGCTCTTCATCTGATTATCATCACCTGTATACATAAAACTGCATGATGCCATCCAAATGATATACCCAGCTACTTATATTATTATACCTATCCCTCTCTCCGCTTGCAGTTTAAGGATGACCGTAACTGATAGCAATATTTTGACTATTTCCATGATCATAGAATAAGCCTGCTGCATCAACTGAACTCTAAGAAACCACTATAATAATTCTTTTGATGGAAGCTTCCAATATTCACAAAACGGCAGCCGCAGTCGTTGATACGTATACAGCCTAAAGTTGTATAGGTGTGTACACAATTAACTATAATTGCATAAAGTATTGTTATTACTGGTCCTATGGGAATAATTATGATCACCATAGGTTTCATCATACATTACACCATAATTACCTCATGATCACAGAAAAGTAAATTGCTACAACTCAGTGGGGATGTAACTAAAAATTTATAGGTAAAGATTGTCAATAATACAAGCTCTCATCCCTGTCACTACTGGAAAGTAGGTATAAGAAAATGATGTGAAGAATATTGGAAAGCGTGTGTGCGTATGATCCATTTCATATCATCAAAGAAGTACTGGTAATGTATCTGAGAATTTGACCCCGTTTTGTGGGACATTGCTCAAAAGTGTTTGGGAAAAGTATTGGAATTTCCCACACTATTCCAATCTTATAGGTGGGAAAGTGTCGGCATAAATAGTGTTGGAATAGTATTGAATGTAGGTTTAGTATGGTAAAACTATTCAATTGTGAATATCATAATAATATCAGAAAAGTTGATGAATAAAACCAATCAACATGATAATTAAAATAATAAGAGTGAAACTAACGATAAAAAATGATAAAAATTGATGACAACAGAACACAATCAAACTTAGATGATGAGTAGTAATTATTATGAATACAGAATTTCGACAATACATTAATTTTAGTACTTGAGGCTTACATCAATTAGTACATAAGTCACAATATCATCTTCTAGAACCGTGGGTCATCATGATATTGTAGAACCTGTACAACAAAAAATAATGCATATTATTATATCATGCTTTAGCATAGCCTTGAGCTTGTACCAGGGACATCCCATGTTATTCAACATTGCATGTTGAAAAACACGCCAGGATGGGCAGAGTACGACACTATTGTAGTTACGAAATGTAAGACAGGGAGGGGATATACGGAATCATAATAATAATCTATAGTTGGGATAAGAGTGCTTATCATAGAAGATAAGGGCATCAGTGGGTTGATGACATGTTCAGACAGCCCAAGGGGTTTATGTAGTGGCCGGCTATCTGGGCTGGGTGTATGGCACACAGCCAGATACAGTATTCACTTGATCCTATCGTATAGCTCCAAATTTTCGTGGCACAATATTTTCCTACTGAATAGCTCCAAATTTTCGTGGCACAATATTTTCCTACCGTATAGCTCCAAATCTTCGTGGCACAATATTTTCGTGAATTTCGTGATTTGAGTTCGGATCACGAAAATTTAGTATCATTATGAGTGTGGCTACGTTCTGTGTGCACATGCGCATCGCAAGCGCGATTGTGCGTACGTGTACGCATGCGATACTAGTCGGCTAATGAACACCTGAACTGTGAAATGAAGCATTGAATCGCTGCTAATGATGTACAGACTCTGTACGCTTACTTTCAGAAAATGAGCAAAAGATACCTATCAAATCTGCAACATCCTTCATCTTGTATCGAATCCGCCAACAATCACGTTGAAGAAATGGCCAAACAGACAAGGTGCTAAAGGCAGAAAGAGAGGCCAGTATAAGTTTTGTCTAGTTTCTTTTCTCTTCACATCCACACTAGCATGCTAGCCTAACGCTGAGCCACGTGCAACTGTGGGCAGAGTGACAGGGTAAATTGTCTGCACCGATGCCGCGGCGCGGTGGTAATCATGAAAAAATCTGGCGATCACGAAATTTTTATCACGAAACTTTTCAATCATGGGATTTTCAGCAATTTCATAAAAATTTGAACCACGAAAATTTGGAGCTATAGTATATACGGTATTGATTTCGTTACCCAAGTTTGTGTGGTATTTATTCGAAAGTGATGACTTCTATTTGAGAGCGGTGTTTATTAATATCAGTAGCTAGCTGCCAGAGAGGCAATCCATAGAGAAATGGTCAATTGACACCACTGATTCGGACCCCTTTGCCGATGTAGAAGGCTACAGCTTGTTCTAGAAGACTGCTAAGTATTTAGTTACTTAGAATGAGTCGTGAGGCATGGTTAACGTACTTCTCAAACAGTAGGTGTGATACGGCTACTATTCAAGAGCGGTAGCCATTAATTTTCGTTCAATACTTCCAGAGATGCGGCGACTAATCGAGAGAGGCGTCTGTTCGAGTGAATACGGTAGTTAGAGAACCAACGAATGCTCTACCAAACCTTAAATTAATATAGCCACTATCAGAAACTCCAGCATATTAATTTTAGTGTCATAGTTCATGGTTCATGGTTGGCAGGCAGCTATAATATATTTAATAGCTATATCAAGGGCTTAAAAGGTGTCTAAATTGAATGTGTTTTGTCAGTAATACCTCAATGATGCCCTTGTGTCCTTGATATGCATGTAGGAGATCAGAATAGCTTATAGGCGTGTGGCTATATACTCTATTAAATATTCTTTGGCTTGTACGTAACTAGCTATCTTAAATTGCTTACCAGAAGGCTGGTGCAATCCTTTGATTAACCAGTGAGCTGAGTCAGAAGAGATGGAGTAAACACCAGTATGGCTGTGCCAGCTGCAGGGACACAAAATTTAGATATCACTTGATCAGCAACTTGAAAAGCAGGCATGCCAAACTTACTTCCAGAAGTCATTATTAGGTTGTCATGAGCACCATCCTTTTGGCCCTTTCCTTTGAGATCAGCTATACAAACTTGCATGCTTAAACTTGATCTTTTGAATTTTTATCACATGTATGTCATGTGACCATAGTAATGTCAGATACTTTTCTGATAGTCTGGGTTTAATATATATAATTCCAACATAGGCTTAAAATTTGACATTATTCATATAGTCATCTGAAAATCACGAATTTATTCAGATACTTTACATAGCCTTGGAATTTTGTACAAAAAAATTAATACACCTTTCAAACACCATCTGTAGATTACAATACTATTTGTAGACGTTGGAAAACTATCGCACATTTATTTCGATGTTTTACAAATACTTTAGAATTGTGTATGAAAAATTACCAATATAATAACAACACATCAAAAATTACTATACTTTTTATAGACCACTTAGAAAAAGTTTCCAATATTTATCACATATACTCCAAGTGATAATATATTATTCCAACACTATGAAATAATTTCCCACAGTTACACACCAAGAAATTGGGCTCTGGCTCCAATTTCCAAGACTTTTCCAGCTCTAAGAGCTCAGCATATATGATTTTCCCATATTTTCATTACACTTTTCATAGAATTGGCTTCCAGTAGTGTGTGCAGATTGATGCTGTGCATTACCTATTAGAATCTGATAGCTATCGTAATTATGATGCCCGATCTAATAGAATAATAATATTATTATATGATAGCATTATTATGGGAAGCAGATACTTGACAATTGAGTGATAACCTGGGACACTATTATAGCAGTTTTTAGCATACCTTTACACATGATGCACAGAAATAGTATATCACCAGAAATAATCAATTTAGGTTTGTTTACCACAAGCCCTAGAATTTATCTAAGGTATAATAATAATAGCTTAAATGTTGATATCCCTATCTATGGGAAATGTCCCAAACAGCACACATGACTAATAATATTTTTTAACGCTATTACAAGATCATGACTGAAAAGTTCACTATGGTCACTTCTGAATCATTGGTTACCAACGACAGAGTTTGTTAGATAATGATCTGAGTAGGCCATATTAACTTTTAGCTCAAGATTTTCCTCTGTGCTTGGTTGTGTATCAACATAAACAGGGCCTTGGTGATCATGAGGCGGATCAGTTGTGATGTTATGTTTACAGTGTTGAGAAAAGCGAAAGTATCGACCAATAGCAAATCCAGCAATGAAAATGATTATGGCCATCGCAAGAAATGTGAGTACTGAAGATGATACTGCTGCTGCAAGGGAACACTCTGCAGTTTTCCTTGATTCTTGGACATTACCTGTATTTATTAATATGAAGCAATGAAAAACATTAAAATATTATTGCAAGTGAATCATGAAGATTCGGCATAGTAATTATGTTGTCACTTAAATATGTTGACCATTCACGAACGGGAAGCTTTTGCTTACAATAACATGGTTATTGTCCCAACAGATTCAATAGGAGCAAAGTTTATTATTATACACGACTATATCAAGCCTCAAAACTGCCTCATCAGTTTAAGTTTGTAAACAGTGAATTCTAGCAACGTACAGCAGCTGCTAGATATCATTATGGAGGCATTACCAAAACCACCTAGCAAAATTGGTACACAATCATAATTGGCCAATAAACCATGCATACCAGGTTCTTTTGTCCTGCAGCTGCACAGTACAGAGAATAAAAAAGTAGAAAAACAGTCACTGCTGTACATAATCTTATATGTACAGTAATAATAACTATAGTTGTGCTTCCATCCGTCCGTTATGGGAGGTCAGCTATATATCTGGTTGTTGAGTATTGGAAGCTAAAACAAGGCTTAGAAAGAGCAGTGGCACAGTGTACAACTGAGATTAATTCATGATCAGTACACACACTATCTTCTACGATGTGTATACATACAATTATAATCCCCTACATGCTTCGCAGGGGGTGAAGCTAGCCCCCCCCCCCCCCCCCCCCCCCCCCCCCCCCCCCCCCCCCCCCAGGTTGTCAACAGTCCAACAGTGTCATGATCTTATGGTTGCTAATAATTATAGCACTACATGTATTACACTGTAAGAATTTACCATTTGAATCATTGCACACAAGCCCACTTAGGTCAGGTCCCCAGTCTCCATTCCCAGTACAGGTTGCTGAGCTAGGTCCAATCAATTCCAATCCAGGAGGACAGCTGAAAGTGATAGTGTTGCCTTCCACTGGTATATCAATCCCCATGATTGTAGGGACAGAATCAGTACTACATGATGTACATATTGGCATCGGTTGTGGACGTTCACACTTAGCTACATAATAAAATCAAGTGTTATGGGGAATTTGTATGATTATTTGTGATATCATGATTCAGAAATTCAATAATTATTACTACGTAATATTACTAACAATGTCATGACATTGTACAAGCTGGTACCTCACCATAATTCAGTAAAATGAAAGCAGTAGCATTTGGTCTACATGGAGTAGTGGCCTCAACGGTGAAGTTGTACTCAACATTATATAGAATTGTCAGTCGACGACTAGTGCTTCCAGTGAACATCATAGGCACTGAGGGTGATACTGTAGTATAGTACATAACATAATATGGTACTTGAGCTTGGATCCACTCGACCATGACAGTGACGCCGGCGCTGTCAGCTCCATAGGATACTTCTGAAATGCTCAATGTCGGTGTGTATTGGATGCCTATAATACCGGTAATAATATTATTTTGAATGACATGCTACACGTAGGATCTGCAAGATATCACTGATTATGACTATAGTCAACTCACTTTGAGTGGTTTCAATGATTTGGATAGTAGATGAAGCTAACATTGTCGTTGGATTTGCTGCATCTGAGCAGCGTACTACTGTTCCATTCAAACCAATGTTAACTGAGTCAATAGATAATGTAGAGACCAGAGGTGAAGCTCCTTGAGCAGAAATTCTTGTGAACGTGATAGTAGCGGAGTTCAAGGGAGTATTTATGATCTGAACCGCATCTCTAGAGTTGATTAGCTCACTATTGATAACATTCACAAGAGTACCCTGCTCATTAGTTCTCAAGATATTCCATCTCAGAAATTCTGCATGTGCTGTACATGTCAGCTGAAGTGGGTCCCCAGCACTACACACTGGAGCCACACTCATAGGAGATAACGTCACCATACCTGCATTTTAGCGTATAATTATTATTAAAACTTGATTTCTCCTAAGAACTTAAGCATAATTGATTAGGTTCATCATCTGTACCTACAGTACAGCAGATAAATAAGTGTAAACCAATCGCAGTTGGATATAGTCCAGCAAAAAGCATTTTTTTTTATTAACAGTATGCAGACTAAATAGCTAGTGATGCTAATCATTTCAGAGTTGTACCGTAGATTTATAGTCGATGCTTCAGCCAATGGTAAGGGTCGTCGATAGCCGACATTCGACCATATATTGGCAATAATAATCATGTGACTATGGGGTGTTTGGATTCGGTGAACTGGAATGATGGTGCACATGGACTGTTCATGTTTTCTGATATTGTCCTAGCCTATAGCGCTAGCCCTAGCCTCGTCCCCAGGCAACTCCCATGTTTTCAATGTTGACGTTGCATTGAAAACATGGGAGTGGCCTGGAGGACGACGCTAATATTGTCCAACGGGCGACCATTTTTTGTGGGTAGCATATTAGAGCCATTGAGGGAGTGCAGTTCGCCAAAACAGGCAGAGCGTTGGTGGTATTAAACTTTTCAGGGCCCGAATAGAAATCGATGTTTGATGTGTAGCTATCAGGAGCACAAAGAAGCAGCAAAAGGCGATCGGGAAGATGAACACGACTGAGGTAAAATCCGGCAAATCTGCTGACTTGTAGCTGCTCTGTGTTCTTTTGGGGGTAGAAATCCATGTTTGGCAATCTGAGAGTCGGCGATAATATTATTAGCGATTTCAGGCCACCAAATTTCACCGATTTTTCCGCGGATTGTTTAAGTGGAATATCAATGTTCGAGTATTAGAAGATAGTTCTCCACAAGCTCTATCCAACTGCGCTTGTAACGCGTAAAACCGTTACGTAGCCACGCCCACCTAAACTTTCCCCATAGAAACTTAAACAAAAACGAAGCTAGCGGCGGTTCCGCTGAACCAATGTGCACAGTTAAGGCATCACTAGATAGCTCATTCAGTGAGCTACCTAGCGCAATTTTTTCTGTGAGTGTACTCCTAGCCAGCGCCGAGATATTTTCGATTTACTGGAGGTCCTTGGAGGTCTGATATCGCTAATATTATGGCGAGCAAGAACGACATAATTTTTTAATACAAGAACGCGAGGAATGGGTGAAGCCATACTTTTTCGATCTAAGTCCGAGTCGAGACCTCGCTTCGCTCGGAATTAAACCAAACGAATTATGTCGTCGCGAAGAAATTTTGGCCTCATGTTAATTTAGCGAATTTGGTTCCAGTCGCGCAAAATTCGCTAAATTAATAATATTGTGTACATACCCAGACTCCACCCTTCGCATTAATATTGGGGAGTAGGCTCTACTGCACTGATATCACGCGATCAAGCAAGCTTTCTCATCAAATCTTGATCGCCGTCACAGCTAGCTGAGGACACATAAGTGATGACTACCCTATTACATTATATCACCTTATCGGTAAGTTTCGATACGACGATCCGGCTAGACGTATATTAAATATACAAGCGCGTGTGTACGCGGCTAGGTATCGATATCGGGCCGTGCCGGCCGACCAAGCACTTAATGGACAAGTTACGGCCTGGCCTGGGTTGGATGTAGCTATACCTTCTAGGTTAGCTAGCCCAACTTGTGATAAATCTGCCCCAAGTTGATTTCTTGACGAATGCATCCAGCCTCCTAGCTTATGCACCTGTCAATGGTATGGCCCAGTATCCCCCTCCCGCTCCAATGATCATTTCAATTGCCCCAGGGTCGGAGCAATATTTGAAGTCAAATCCCCTATTCAGTACATAGTATATCCTAGGGGAACATAGGGGATTTGATTGCCTTCATGCAGGTTCTGTTGCGACATGGCAATCATAGTTTACGTTAATGTGCACGGAAAAGTCAAATGCCCCACCCTAGGTCCAGCTTCTCAGAGTCTGTAAAAACCCCTTGGTACCTCTTAGTTTTGCGTGGGAGGGGGATAGTGGGGCATGCCATTGACAGGTGCATTAGTACGGCAGGCTATAGCGCATAGTACTGTGTGCCAGGTAGGGTATTCACCTGGGATTCCCCCTTCGATATATTATATCCGTTACGTATGTACGGCAGCAAAATATATACTAGAAGTGGGTCCTAGTGATATAATGGGCTATTTCACTTAATATAAGGATTTGACAATGTAAAATAAAATTAATATTATGAAACCTCCCCCCCCCCAAAAAAAAAAGAATGAAATTCAACTTGATCATGCAGTGAGACTGGGCAGTATTGGCACCAATAAGCTATAGGAATCTGAGCCAAATAATTCAATTATTATGGGGATGAATATAGCCAGATATCTAGATGATTTATAATTATTTTCCTGCAGGTTCACAAGAACTTGTTTATTATAGGTATGATCACTATACTGTTAAGTTACTAAGTTACTGTTAATAAGTTGGATACGATGCATGAAACTCAATATAAAATGTGTACAGTGCTTCAAGGCAAAAGAGCAAATTTTTTGATTTTGAGCTTAAATGGTTGTAAAGATGGTTCTGTTTAATATTATCGGATGAAATCTGGTTTGCACTTTTTATAACCATATTGAAATTTACAGCTGGATTTATGGGATGTAATTTTGATCAGTTTCGCTTCAATGGCTTCACAAGCGGTTCCACTTTGAGAAATACTTTTGGCATAGAAAAAGCTTACTATTTTGAGTTAAGAAACTGCACTTTTTCCTCTGATGTGGCACCATATGAAGTTACTTGGACACAAGTTTGAAGGCTAAGGGAAGTATGGTTTGTCGGATATCATTAAAAATGTCATTTCAGAGTATGAAAAACTTTTGGCATTTTATTTGAAAAGTACTTTGAGTTAAGAAAATCCACTTGAGCCTCTCAATGTACATGTATTAGAGTTTCAGATTCCCAAATTTGAAGATTCAACTCCAAAGTACTCTTGAGATAATGCCACTTTTGTCCAATATTTGTGAAAAATAGCTCAAAAACTGCCTGAATTTGTGCGGCTTCTCTGTTAGCTATATATGGGGATAATGAGTTGTGCAAAAAGATGATAAAAGTATTTTTATGATATCTGTAGATGTTATTAAGCACAGTGAAGCTCATTTAACCTCAAAAAATAGAAGTTCAAAAAATTTGCTCTCTTGCCTTGAAGCACTGTACTAGGTATACAGTGGAACCCTCAGTGGTGGATACTAGGGGGCTTTAATTGTGACAAAAAATTTAATTTTGATCCTATTGTGTCCAGAACCTTAAAAATGCATTAAAATCAGCCATTTCCAGCAATTATATCTACACCCTTGTATATTATGGATTCCACTGTTCAAAGCCCTACATTAAATGTAAATTTTAACTATATACATATATATACTACTAATATTATTATAGTGTACACATATTTATAATACAACCACAAATTATTATGACATTCTCTATATTAAAATATGATTATGATCTCTGTAGTTTTCCTGGCTGCCCAAGCTTTGTCACAGGAACTAAATAGCACACTCCATGATTCAACACTGAATGGCATTCAAGTTGCTTATCCTGGAGATACGGTAGTGTTTACGTGTAAGTTGAGAGGATCAAATAGTTTGGTGTGGGAGAGTGATGAATACATTGGAGTCGATCAACGATTGACTTTTGCATCGGCTGAACCTAATAGAACTGAATTACGTGCAATTGGAAACAGTGAAACTGTGGGTGCTTCTTCATATAAGCTTCCGTGTGATGATGTAATCTCTAATACACTAGTATATATTATTATAATGTATACATTCTATATATATTATAGACAATGCCACCAATGACTATAGTGTCCCAAGTGACTGCAATGTCTCTAGTGACAGTAGTGTCCCCAGTGTCTCCAGTGACAGCAGTGTCTCTAGTGACAGCAGTGTCTCCAGTGTATCTAGTGACAGCAGTGTCCCTAGTGACAGTAGTGTCTCTAGTGATAGCAGTGTCCCCGGTGACGGCAGTGTCTCCAGTGACAGCAGTGTCTCCAGTGTTTCTCAGTGTCTCCAGTGACAGCAGTGTCTCTAGTGACAGCAGTGTCTCCAGTGTTTCTAGTGACAGCAGTGTCTCCAGTGTTTCAGTGACAGCAGTGTCTCCCAGTGTCTCCAGTGACAACAGTGTCTCTAGTGATAGCAGTGTCTCTAGTGACAGCAGTGTCTCCAGTGTTTCTAGTGACAGCAGTGTCTCCAGTGTTCCCGGTGACGGCAGTGTCTCCAGTGTTTCTAGTGACAGCAGTGTCTCCAGTGACAACAGTGTCTCTAGTGATAGCAGTGTCTCCAGTGTATCTAGTGACAGCAGTGTCCCTAGTGACAGCAGTGTCTCTAGTGACAGCAGTGTCCCCGGTGACGGCAGTGTCTCCAGTGATAGCAGTGTCTCCAGTGTTTCTCAGTGTCTCCAGTGACAGCAGTGTCCCCAGTGATAGCAGTGTCTCTAGTGACAGCAGTGTCTCCAGTGTTTCTAGTGACAGCAGTGTCTCCAGTGTTTCAGTGACAGCAGTGTCTCCAGTGTTTCAGTGACAGCAGTGTCTCCCAGTGTCTCCAGTGACAACAGTGTCTCTAGTGATAGCAGTGTCTCTAGTGACAGCAGTGTCTCCAGTGTCCCCGGTGACGGCAGTGTCTCCAGTGTTTCTAGTGACAGCAGTGTCCCTAGTGACAGCAGTGTCTCCAGTGTATCTAGTGACAGCAGTGTCCCTAGTGACAACAGTGTCTCTAGTGACAGCAGTGTCCCCGGTGACAGCAGTGTCTCCAGTGACAGCAGTGTCTCCAGTGTTTCTCAGTGTCTCCAGTGACAGCAGTGTCCCCAGTGATAGCAGTGTCTCTAGTGACAGCAGTGTCTCCAGTGTTTCTAGTGACAGCAGTGTCTCCAGTGTTTCAGTCACAGCAGTGTCTCCCAGTGTCTCCAGTGACAACAGTGTCTCTAGTGACAGCAGTGTCTCCAGTGTTTCTAGTGACAGCAGTGTCTCCAGTGTCCCCGGTGATGGCAGTGTCTCCAGTGTTTCTAGTGACAGCAGTGTCCCTAGTGATAGCAGTGTCTCTAGTGACAGCAGTGTCCCCGGTGACGGCAGTGTCTCCAGTGACAGCAGTGTCTCCAGTGTTTCTCAGTGTCTCCAGTGATAGCAGTGTCTCTAGTGACAGCAGTGTCTCCAGTGTTTCTAGTGACAGCAGTGTCTCCAGTGTTTCAGTGACAGCAGTGTCTCCCAGTGTCTCCAGTGACAACAGTGTCTCTAGCTAGTGATAGCAGTGTCTCTAGTGACAGCAGTGTCTCCAGTGTCCCCGGTGACGGCAGCAGTGTCTCCAGTGTTTCTAGAGACAGCAGTGTCTCCAGTGACAAAAGTGTCTCTAGTGATAGCAGTGTCTCCAGTGTATCTAGTGACAGCAGTGTCCCTAGTGACAGCAGTGTCTCTAGTGACAGCAGTGTCCCCGGTGACGGCAGTGTCTCCAGTGACAGCAGTGTCTCCAGTGTTTCTCAGTGTCTCCAGTGACAGCAGTGTCTCCAGTGATAGCAGTGTCTCTAGTGACAGCAGTGTCTCCAGTGTTTCTAGTGACAGCAGTGTCTCCAGTGTTTCAGTGACAGCAGTGTCTCCAGTGTTTCAGTGACAGCAGTGTCTCCAGTGACAACAGTGTCTCTAGTGATAGCAGTGTCTCTAGTGACTAGTGTCTCTAGTGATAGCAGTGTCTCCAGTGTTTCTAGTGACAGCAGTGTCTCCAGTGTCCCCGGTGACGGCAGTGTCTCCAGTATTTCTAGTGACAGCAGTGTCTCCAGTGACAACAGTGTCTCTAGTGATAGCAGTGTCTCCAGTGTTTCTAGTGACAGCAGTGTCTCCAGTGTCCCCGGTGACGGGAGTGTCTCCAGTGTTTCTAGTGACAGCAGTGTCCCTAGTGACAGCAGTGTCTCCTAGTGTCTCCAGTGACAACAGTGTCTCTGGTGTCTCTAGTGACAGCAGTGTCCCCAGTGACAGTAGTGTCTCCAGTGACAGCAGTGTCCCCAGTGATAACAATGTCTCCAGTGACAGCAGTGTCTCCAGTGATAGCAGTGTCTCCAATGTCTCTAGTGATAGCAGTGTCCCCAGTGACAGCAGTGTCTCCAGTGACAACAGCGTCCCTAGTGAGAGCAATGTCCTAAGTGTCTCCAGTGAAAGCAGTGTTCCCAGTGTCTCCAGTATCTCTAGTGACAGCAGTGTCCCTAGTGACAGCAGTCCAGTGACAGCAGTGGCAGCAGTGTCCCCAGTGTCTCCAGTAACAGTAGTGTTCCCAGTGATATGACAGTGTCTCAAATGATAGCAGTGTCCTAAGTGCTGCAGACACTGCTGTCACCGGAGACACTACTGTCACTGGAAACACTGGGTCACTGGAGACACTAGCTGCTGTCTCTGGAGACACTGGGGACACTGCTGTCACTGGAGACACTGTCATCACTGAAGACACTGGGGACACTGCTGTCACTCGAGACACTGGGAGACACTAGGGACATGCACTGCTGTCACTGGAGACACTGCTGTCACTGGGGACATGCACTGCTGTCACTAGGAACACTACCGTCACTGGAAACACTGGGAACACTGGAGACACTGCCGTCACTGGGAACACTGCCATCACTGGAGACACTGGGGACACTGCTGTCACTGGAGACACTGGGGACACTGCTATCACTGGAGACACTGATGTCACTGGGGACACTGCCGTCACTAGAGACACTGGGGACACTGCTGTCACTGGAGACACTGCTGTCACTGGGGACACTGCCATCACTAGAGACACTGTGGACACTGCTGTCACTGGAGACACTGGGGACACTGCTGTCACTGGAGACACTGCTGTCACTGGGGACACTGCCATCACTAGAGACACTGTGGACACTGCTGTCACTGCTGTCACTGGAGACACTGCAGTCACTGGAGACACTGCTGTCACTGGAGACACTGCTATCACTGGGGACACTGTCGTTACTGGAGACACTGGTAGACACTGGGGACACTGCTGTCACTGAAGACACTGCTGTCACTGGGGACACTGCCGTCACTGGAGACACTGGAAACACTGGTATCACTGGAGACACTGCTGTCACTGAGGACACTGCCATCACTGGAGACACTGGGGACACTGCTGTCACTGGAGACACTGCAGTCACTGGAGACACCGGTAGACACTGGGGACACTGCTGTCACTGAAGACACTGCTGTCACTGGGGACACTGCCGTCACTGGAGATACTGGAAACACTGGTGTCACTGGAGACACTGCTGTCACTGAGGACACTGCCATCACTGGAGACACTGGGGACACTGCTGTCACTGGAGACACTGCAGTCACTGGAGACACTGAGGACACTAGGGACACTGCTGTCACTGGAGACACTGCTATCACTGGGGTCACTGCATGCCGTTACTGGAGACACTGGTAGACACTGGGGACACTGCTGTCACTGAAGACACTGCTGTCACTGGGGACACTGCCGTCACTGGAGACACTGGAAACACTGGTGTCACTGGAGACACTGCTGTCACTGAGGACACTGCCATCACTGGAGACACTGGGGACACTGCTGTCACTGGAGACACTGCAGTCACTGGAGACACTGGGGACACTGCTGTCACTGGAGACACTGCTATCACTGGGGACACTGCTGTCACTTAGGAACACTGCCGTCACTGGAAACACTGGGGACACTGCTGTCACTGGAGACACTGCTGTCACTGGGGACACTGCCGTCACTGGAGACACTGGGGACACTGGAGACACTGCTGTCACTGGGAACACTGCCATCACTGGAGACACTGCCATCACTGGAGACACTGGGGACACTGCTGTCACTGGAGACACTGCTGTCACTGGAGACACTGGGGACACTGGAGACACTGCTGTCACTGGGAACACTGCCGTCACTGGAGACACTGGGGACACTGCTGTCACTGGAGACACTGAGGACACTGGAGACACTGCTGTCACTGGGGACACTGAGAACACTGCCATCACTGGAGACACTGGGGACACTGCTGTCACTGGAGACACTGGGGACACTGGAGACACTGCTATCACTGGGGACACTGGAAACACTGCCATCACTTGAGACACTGGGGACACTGCTGTCACTGGAGACACTGCTGTCACTGGGGACACTGCCATCACTGGAGACACTGTAGACACTGCTATCACTGGAGACACTGCTGCACTCTGCATGCACTGATTCACACTTGAGAACACTGCTATGTATTATATATACACCCTGGCACTATATGCACTATATATTTAAGCATTACGTAATCACACGGAAGCTTATATGAAGAATCTCCCGAAACTGTTGCTGTACTTGTCTTTGCCAATGATGCTGCTGAAGTGGTTATTGTATCTGAGCTCAACATTACAATTAATTCTGCCTATCCAGTTGCCTCAGTACACTGTATTAGCTATAGTGCTCATACAAGAACCTCGACTTCATTTCTACTGGCTGGTAGGTAATATTACAATAATTATACAGATGGTTCTACTAACTTGTAAGTACCGTATAGCCGGAAAATTTGGCAGGGAATTAAATTTCAAATTGGTGGTTTGGCGGTCTATATTACAACCGCCAAATTAAAATCTGCCAAAATTTCCTACTTGCATAATAATAATAATATACGTATGGTGATCCCGTGCCGAACCGCCAAATTTAAATCTGCCAATATTCTTCCAATAGCGATTTTGGGCTCAACCGCCAAATTTAATTCCTGCCAATATTTCCGGCTATTCAGTATGTCATTTGTGTGACCAAGGGCTAATTATTGAGCTACAAAGTGGATGACTTCACCAGGGGCTGATCCAGGGGGGGGGGGTGGATAGGGTGGCTAGCCACCCCCCCTTCACCAGTTCTTTTATGTAACGTAGTATAGGAGATGTCCACCATTATTAACCAGCCACCCCCCTTCCACCAGTATAGTTTACTATGGGTAGCCACCCCGTCAGCCACCTTCCATGTAAATTTTCTGGATCAGCGCCTGTTCACTAATAATAAGTCACTTCCTTAGTGAATGATATGCACATACACAAATAATAATAATATTATTGTGCTGATCTAGCACTTTTTAAGAGCATGAGGTTTCTAATAATAATTAGATCATAGCTGTAACAAATGCTGCAATTTGATTGGCTACTGACAGGTATCTATATCTCATAGTCACCTACAAGCTTCTCATAGTCACCTACAAGATTTTCATAGTCACCTACAAGTTTTGCCCTCTGGCTCTAGCAATACAAAGCTATATGATCTAAACTTATTAGACACTGTTTAGTCGGTTTCTATGTGATTTAGAACACCTCAGGGCTCTCATATAACCCTCGCTTCGCTTGGGATTCTATATAGAGTCCTTCGGTCTTCTAAATCACATGGAAACCTCCTAAACAGTGTCTAACTAGCTCCCTACAGCATAGTCCGCATACATCGCTGCATCTGCATCCGTAGCTACATAATAGACCTCGAAATGAAAATTAAAGCATGCAGCCTATACAGAAGCTGATCCTTATACCTAGTACATAATATTATTATGCTATAGGTTGGGCACATGAGCAGAAAGCACATAGTATGCAGTGGGTAGAGTCAATAGGTGTGGCTGAAAAAACACAGCATTTACAATGCTCGTAGGCCTTGCCAACTGATTTGAAGCATAATGAAGCCAATTTGTCGACAATTCCTTATGCTTGACGCCGAGTCGGTCAAATCTCCAGATCTGGTGATTTTCATGCAGATGGACAGAACCGATTGCTTCCCCCTTGTGCATGCATGTGGGGTAATTCCGAGCGAAGCGAGGTCCTCTACTCAGACTTGGCCGAGATCGTATGACTTTAATGGCTACTTTTCGCGTGCTCTCTAAAATTTCGCCACAGTGAATCAAGCTCCATCGCCAACTCTAAGGATTTCAAACATGGTCAGCTACATCCACGAAGAACCATGGTAGTCACAGATCCACAGTTTTTCCGATTTTGTTCAAAGGACCATAAAATGGTACGTCGACTTTACAACCTCACCTTTTTTCGTACAATTTGACACTGATTTCTTTTCAGTAGCAGTACACTTCAAAAATGGATTTCTATCTAAAACTTGTGAAACTTTCACAGAATGTACGTGGCTACAGCACCACTGAACTGAATCACCCCCAAAAGTCTTTTTCGTGACGTTCAAAATGATCATCTTCTGTTGATTGGAGATCTCTGGATCGTTTGCTTACATCAGCGATATTAGACTTTGAGGGTTACCTATTCACTAACTCTTAACTTCAGTGCTGTCACCAGCGTCTTTCAGTTGAAACTTTTGTAATCGTAATACTTGACTATGGAGCATTAACTAAGTTAGCGCAAAACACACCCCCTACATGCACGTGGTCTGGAGTACGTACATGCATGGGCCATTTTCACTTATTTAGATAATTTCCGCTTATTTGAGCTGAGCGAGGATGTTTATGCACGAAGTGTACCGCTAGTAATATTGTGACATCTCAAAGAGAAGGGATGGAGAGTTGTGGCCCTGAACAATATTGACCTTGTCAGGTACGTACACAAAGGGTATCACAGCTTCATTGTGTGTATGAACCTATATGTACAATAATTGTAATAATAATTATTATTATTATCCTGCGTGCTATGAGCACAAAAATAGCTGTATCAATTTAGATGTAGGCACCTGAGTGACTCGTAAGCACAACAAATCGAACGAATTTGGCGAAAAACTGGTTTCAGTATGCTTCAAATAATTATGGAGGGAAATGATATGATCCACAAACCTCATCGATAATGCCTTTTTATTAACAATGCATTAGCTACTACACCTATCGACCGTGCATACTCAATGCATGGCTATAGTACTTTCTGCTCATGAGCACAACTATCTGGCCTAGTATGCGCTGGCAAAGATCGTTAAAATGTATGCTCATGACACTGAGATACATGCATGTTGGCTGAACGTGCATGACATCTACAGAGGTTTATAATTAGTTATTATTAATAGCAATGTCCAAACCAGACTGTGTGCAGCTATACTGTAATATTATAATCCATGTCATTACCTGAACATGTACTCTGCATCTAGTTCTAGAATAGAGGAGGGAGAGTATCCTAATTCACTATGGTACTATGTTATAACCCTTTACGGGGGTCGACCATGTCAGCCGTGACAGCACTGCTCTATCCTGCCAAGAAATGGGTGAGGCCATATTATGTTAAGCTGTACGTATATTGGGCATGCCTATAAGCTACTAAAACTACTATGCACTACATACACAGTCATACAAAGTGGTGTCGGTTGTCCTCAAGCTTGTGAATATCATTACAAAGGTTATGACCCCCGTAAAGTGCTGTAACACCGGCCCATAGTGAAGTAGGATACTCTCCCTCCTTCTATACTCTTTATATTATTTTTATAATCGAATAGTATAGTAGCATTCATGGGTGGACCTGGTAAGTGATAGGTATGTAAGCATGCATTGAGGAGTGGGATGGCAAGGCGTACTACCGTATAGCGGGAAATTTTCGAGGGAGAAAACTTTCGCGGATCGGTAGGAAAGGAGCATTTCGCGGAGAAAACTTTCGCGGAATGCAAAAACTGATCGGATAATGGGTGTGGCATGCCTAGAATTTCGTGGAGAAAATTTTCGCGGATGGCTGAAAAATTGCGAAATTCGTGAAAGTTTTCTCCCTCGAAAGTTTCCCGCTATACGGTATTTTTTATCTGTAATAATAAATATTATTATTGTGTAGAAATTTGTCTTGTGAACCCTTCTGATGCAACACCTACGGAAAATGGCAATACCAGTGGTAAGCTAATGCTAAGAATAATAAATTCACATTCTATAGCTATATCGGCTGGAGAATGAGCTGAAAATATTTGCTCTTGCCGACTGTACAAAAATTCCTTTATAATGGCCATATGCATGTCTGATTGTTAGCCACACTATTAAAAGTTAGTCAGGTCAGCGTTAATCCTGATTCTAAGCTGCATACATATCATTGTCTTCCAAATTGCCCACATTACTGCAGATCCTCCCAATTCTACCAATTCTTGTACTGGTCCCATCATTGCTGCTATTGTTGCTCCAGTGATCATCGTCATAGTGGCTATTATACTGATTATCACTATAAGTTGCGTTATATACAAATGTAAGTCACGTAGGGGGCTTTTCTGGCCAAGATTAAAGTTTCTAAACTTCTGGATGTATGCGTGTCTACAGTATATTATTAATTATCTTTAGCCGACACATTCAGAGAAGCTTTTTATCCTTGTTCTGATCTACTATATTATATATAATACACCTATATATACCTATTATAATATTATGTATATATAGTACATCAGAACAAGGACAAAACAAAGAAAGTCACTGTTATATCAGATCAGGTGTATTTATCTATATAGATATTATGCATGCATATATTTTGTACTAGAACATCCTTCGTTGACAACAAATTCTATGCTTATTGATTGTTTTATCCATGCAGCTTTACAAAAAAAACTCAAGGAACAAGTGAGTGAATTTAGTGCTGCATGTTGAAATTGTGTGTACATGTAGATATATTATAATAATAGTGGTATACAGCTAAACCTCTAGTAAAGGACCCTCCAAGATAGGGACACTGTATGTTAAACCTCTATATAAGGGACACTGTTTGGGGTCCCAAAATTACCATTCCCTATAGTTTCTATCAATTGAGAACCTCTGAGAAGAGGACAATCTCTAGGGACAAAGCAGCAACAGCATTAATTTTGTCCCCAAAGTGTCCTTTGTTTGGAGGTTTGACTGTATTATTTAAGTAAGATATATATTACCAGGAGCATATGAGCCGCCCAAAGGGTGGCGAAGGAGTGTCCGACTGCGTGTCAGATGTATTAGGCAAAGTTCATTTATTTAGCAATGCTTTACCTTATATGGAGTGGCCAGCTATAGGGTATTTTCATTGGTCCATAGTGATAGCACCGCCCGTAGTACACAGTCTACAACCACACTACAGACTAAGTCAATTAGCTAGTACAGTGTGGCTTGTACAAAAGTAATTGTACCAGCTGCACGTTCCAAATAAGGAAGTATAGCCTTAAGTACTTCGCCTAACACATACTACAGCCAACCCTACGGTAGTCAGACACTCCTTCGGGCGGCTCATATGCTCTTGATATTACATATGTATGTATGCATGCATGAGGGACATCGAGATTCCGGGTAAGTGCCGATGGGCACTTAAACATACTAGCAATTAACTTTTGCTGCAGGAAGCATACGCACAATAATTGACATCACACAGGATATTAGTAGACTCTTGGCGACATAATATGCATGAGTTAAGCCAGCTAGCTAGCTAGTCTGAGTCACTGAGTGTACCACATTTTTCTATCAAGAAAAGTGAAAAGGACCCCAAACAACTCGACCATCGTTGACTGACGTGACGGTAAAGAGCCCAGGACAGGACTTATTGCTATAATACTACTAAAGATGGATAGCATTAATTCTTTGCTTTCTATAATTATAATTATTATTGTAGTGTCCCAGGTAAGCGCCCATGCATGTACCGAATTTCAAGGTAAGCGCTCACACGGCCAAAATCGCAAGTTACATTTAACCGCCCATGCATGGGCACTTACCCGGGACACTAAGGTGATATTATGCTACTTGGATGGCAAGGGAGTTTGTTAGACCACAGAGTTATACTTCACAAGTTGAACCTGCCACTGTACACCCACAGCCATCAACTGCAACTCCACCACAATCCTACATTACAAGTATTAAAAATACTGTACAAAGCTATTTACCACTATGGATGGGAGGAACAAGTAAATCCATAGAATAATTAATTTTGATAATTTTATTCACTGTGCATAATTTATTAGGCAAGTACACGTAATACTAGGTAGAATGCTAAACTGCTTGATGCTGCTTTAGTATAAATTTTATCATTATTAAGACCTGTACGTATAAATCTGCTTCATTTTTCCCTTGTGCTGATAATAATTACTATGATTTTAATTGATGTAAAACCAAGAAGTGTACTTGATAGCCTACTGTGACCCGCAGTGATGAGTAAATTGTGTTATAAGAATTATCGCAAGCGCTACACGATAATTGTTGAATTATCATTTTCATTAACTCATCAAGAAGTGAAAAAGGCTGTGGTAGTCAGCAAATGTCGTTGAAACTTTTGAACATACATTTTCAAATTCATAGTCTATTTGCTATGGCGCTAAGTGGTCCAGGTACATAGCAGACACATGCACACATGATCATGGAACGACTACTGTACCCCTCGCACATGCACCGAGGATTAATAATACCTATATACCTACCACATTAGCATGTACATACTATATTATTATAGCAGTAGCATGACTTTACGAATGTTGCATGTATGCCAGGCATACAAGTTATGTACATTGGAGTAATTCCTTGTTTGTATGGTGCAAGGGTTAGTGCTACCGTGACGACCTTTTCCATACCGTGACCCACGGCCATAGCGCCAAGTTATTACTGCTAATTAACATGAGTAAACAACAAGTGTGTGCAATAATATTGCACACATTCAATTACCACCTAAAGCCTTGTCAGTAGTGCAATCAGTCGCGAAGTCAACAAATGACGACCATTACCCATCATACTCAATCTCCTATAGCCAGACCGATTTATTCTTTGCTCCTTAGTCTGACAAGCTGAGGATAGCACCAGACTCAAGCATTGGTTCCCACTTGCATGTGCTGACCTAGTCTCGTGCCCAGCCTCTTTATCGCACGCGGAAAAAGAGTCTGGTGAATCATGAAACGCGTATTCAATTTTGGTGCCATACGTACGTGACGTATTCTGACACGGGCACAATGAATGTCATTATAAGCGATGGCGCAATCACTGTTTAATATTATTATTCGCGTAAAGTGTTTGAAAAGCACCTACCGTAGGCTATGGCGCCAGCGGGATCCTTGGACAGTGGAGTCCGAGTAGCCTCGTCCCCAGGCCACTCCCACGTTTTCAATGTTGCACGCATTGAAAACGTGGGAGTGGCCTGGGGACGAGGCTAGAGTCCGAGTGCTATGCTTGTCTCGTTGCCTGATTTGTAGCCAAAAGGACGGCGGGAAGCTTTCAAAAACAAGAAAAATTTTCTCCTGGTAGACAAAGAGAGATAAACACATTCTTGCTGGCTAAAATGTAGCTTACCACTTTCGCCTAAACTTCACTGACACTAGCATAGGCGGCGGAAGGAAGTTCTATTTAGGGGGGCAGATAATCATTCATTGCGCGCGAAGCGCGCGCGAATTTTTTGGACCACGCCCACTTAATTGAAGGTTAAAGGTCACTCGTGGATTGTGATGGTGCTATTGCTGTCTAGAAGAAAGAAACGATGGAAAATTGGCACAATGATCGACTTTTGAGGCTATTCTAAGCAGCTTTTGACTGTATCTTGGTGTATCTATCATGAAAAGAGATAAGTCTGGCTGATTTGTGACGTCATTAGGCCCTGGATTTTGGGGGGGCAATGCCCCCCCTTCTCTGAAAGTGGGGGGGCAACTGCCCCCCCTGCCCCCCCGGTTCCGCCGCCTATGACTAGCATGATTCAAACGTGGGATAGTTTGGATGATCGCTTGCTGAATGTCAGTTTCGCTGTCCAACAAGTACATGTAGCCATCTCCTAGGTCCTACAAGTAAAGTGCAAAGTACACGGTGAAGCATCGCAATCTTTTTTTGATGACGTGGCACCGTTCTGCAATCTGATTGGACGCGGCCAATCTCGCCGCGCGGAACCAAAATTGAATACGCGTTTCACCAGACTCTTTTTCCGCGTGCGATAAAGAGGCTTAGGACTATGGGACTATGACTAATTGAATTAAGACAGGAAGAGGAAGTACTTAAATCATACCACAGATGCATAGTCAGCAAACCTCGAGCAGCCTGTCAGATCATATTCATCACAGACAGCTCATGCTTGGCTGTACAAGTACACAGGCAGTTTAACAGTAAAATTTAATGCAGAATAACAAACCACAGATTCGATCACCATCATGGAATGTGCAGCAGGCAATGAGCTCAAGATCGAGCTCGATCTAGTATATCTCGAGGTCGAGAGTATCACGTGCTCAATACGTCATTTTACATCATTTTTACTATGAATATCATTATAGTCCTCATAAATTGCCTTTTCAAAATATCATGCGGGCGGGTGACCAGAAACTAATGATTAATTTGGAGTGGCTAAACTATCAGATTAGTGAAGAGTACATGGCACTCATTTGATCAATGTGCTGGTGCAATTAGATTCTTCCGAGATAAATAGTCCCCATAACAACGGTATCCTGTCCAGGTACACGACAGTCGAGTCCAACTTAACGTCAGTAACATGTTTGTGTCGACATGACAGGGTAGCTAACTCAACGGTATCCTGTCCAGGTACACGACAGTTGAGTCCAACTTAACGTCAGTAACATGTTTGTGTCGACATGACAGGGTAACTCGATTAATTTAGCTACACACCTGTGATTAGATCGTACAATAATTACGAGCAAGTAACATCAATTTTTGTCGCTTTGCACTCATTTGATCATGCTCGTGCAATTAGATTGATAAATAGTCCCCAAAACAACGTATCCTGTCCAGGTACACAACAGTCGAGTCCAACTTAACGTCAGTAACATGTTTGTGTCGACATGACAGGGTAGCTAACTCGATTAATTTAGCTACACACCTGTGATTAGATCGTACAATAATTATGAGTAAGTAACATCAATTTTTGTCGCTTTGCACTCGTTTGATCATGCTCATGTAATTAGATTGATAAATACTCCCCATAATAACGGTATCCTGTCCAGGTACTCAACAGTCGAGTCCAACTTAAAGGCATTGTGTCATGCTATAAGCGCTGATTGCCTGCTAATTGAAGCCGCACGCGCCCACGCGGTAAATGAACACTGGGCGTGGCGGATGGCTGATAAGTTCGCGTGTACATTCAAATCTGTCCGCTGAGGCTCGCTCTGCTGGGCGTTCGACTTTCTAGGCGTCGTGTAGGCTCTCGATCCTATACTTATCAGTTTTCTTACTCTTTAGCTGTCCATAACCGAAGATCGCAGGCTTCTCAACTCGACCGTCGCGAATGTCTTTTGCGCTGCACGTGTTCGATCTCTGCGTACTTCCGTGGACTATACCGTGATATTGGGCGCGCCCGTACTTCCTGTGCCCACTTTAATTGAATTTTTGAACTAATGAGCTCATTAAGAAGCAATTAGGCCTTATGTATGGACACAATGCCTTTAAAGTCAGTAACATGTTTGTGTCGACATGACAGGGTAACTTTATTAATTTAGCTACTGTGCACCATGGGTCCTCCGCCATTTATGAGAGGGGTCAGGGGCTGGATTTCAGTTAGCAAAAATGTTGGTCTCGAGGGTCTGTATGGCAGGATTAGTCTCCAGGGCTTATGCGCAGTAGACAGTCATGGGCTGGAGGGATCACAATTTGTGGGGGACCATCATGATGTGATAGTACAACATTGGACGTTGCCACCATAATATTAAATTAATAGTATATGCCATACCACTGCAATGAAGGCAAGATTCAGGAGTTCAGACGTGCACCCATATTTAATCACAGCTGTGTAGTTAAATTGGATGCTACCATGTATCAGAGTCAAAATAAAACAAGCATATTACTGATTTAAGTTGGACTCGACTGTCATGCATCTGGACAAGATAGCTACCGTTGTTATAGGGACTATTTATTTGGAAGAATCTAATAACAAGTGCATATCTTTTCACTGATCGGAAAGTTCAATACTTAATGTCAGATCAAAACTGACACAGAGTCATGAGTAGCTATTCCTAGCAAGACACCTGGGGACAGGCTAGAGTAGTCCAGGGTACGATAAAATAGCTTACCTTAAGGCCATTTGGCCATAAAGTCACAAGGCCAAAGGCCATTAGGCCGTCTTATTCCATAACCCAGCTAGCAAAGAAGGCTTGACGATAGCTAGGATAATCAGCATAGGGGCACAAGGGTAATGTCCCCCCCCTCCCCCTCTGGTGAGGCACACGTGCTATATGTCCATAAGAGAAGCGCAGAATCTAGCTATCAATTGTATAACTATACTTTAATATAATAGACCCATTGCAGCTGACATAGTAAAACGTCACAGGTCATGTGACCGCCGCCATCTTGGTGTGCCACGCGCGTGTGTGTCTATGAGAAAATGTATTAGATCAACTTTCAGCTGCTCTTTCTGAGAGGAGCACTAACCTGCAACCAGTGAAAATATAGTATGTTGAATATATAGTTCCAAGAGAATATTATCCTGGGATACTGCTTATTTTGTCTTCGAGTCGCTAAAAGACAGAGAGACAGAAAGAAGCGCTCTCCAGCAGCTGCTAGTGCAAACAGCCATAAGCGAGTACGGAGGTGGTACACCAAGATGGCGGTGGGGGTGTGTCTGTATACGGAGATATCCGGAAATTTTTATGACGTAATTGCAACGGGTCTATATTTCAAATAGCTGAGCAATCACAAGTTCCATTACCACGTGTCAACTAGCATTGGACAACCATTAATTAAGGGGTGTGGCCAACAGTTAGGAGGCATGGTCACAAAATTAAAAGTGCCATGTGGTACACATAATATATTACAACTATAGAGGCAATTACTATACCTAACTTAACGTCTATGTAACCCACAGCATATCTTGTCCAGTAGAATACCTAAATTTAGGTAACCCACAGCAGTATAGAGTACCTAAATTTAGCGATTATGCTATGTGTGACTGTTTTTCTCATTGATATCCAGCAGCTCAGCCAAGATGCTTTCAAATCAAAGACTTTATGCTGTTATCTTTAGAAGACACTATGATTTTATGGTGAAACTGACTGGAGTTTACAGCATCTCGTTTTTGCTGCTAGCAATTTAGCTAATTTCATGTGATCATTTTTGTTATCAAAAGTGCTGGATCTCTTAGCATGCCTGCTAAAGAAATAGATCAAATTATTTGTAATCCTGCAAAAGAGAATTGGATGAAATAAAAGAGAACGTGTTATATTAGTTGATGCTGATATCATAGAGTTCAATATGTCTGAACAGTTTACAATTGTTCCGTTCAAATCAATTCTAACTGAGTCAATCGATAAATTGTAGAGACCATGCAGAGGTGAAGCTCCTTAAGTTGATTAGAAATTCTCACGTAAGTGAATGTAATGAAAGCCACTTTAAAATTTTTAGTTTTCCTCTGGTGGGCATCACCATTATCTACGAGCACAGAGTTGGTGTCACGTAGTCTCACACGAGACTAAGCTCAGTCTTCCTGCATGGCTTCCTGCGGTTCTTTATAATTATTAATTTTCGCCTTCTTCATGTTAGTTTTCAAGCAAAACGACTCTATCTACCCGCATATATTTAAAAAATGGTCATATCCTCACTTGTGATCAATTACATGCACCATTGTACTCAGCACTGCAGAGCTAGCTATCAGGATTCTATCCATACCAAAATCTCAATATTCTTGAAAAAAATTTAATTATTAAGAGTCCCTTTTCTTGGAGCAGGTCACATTATTACTATAATAAGTATGTAATGCATGCGCATGCACATTGGCTGAAACTGGATGGCACAGTGTGAAAAATTCTATAATAAGCTGTTATGTCCTCAGTAACAATTTACTTTTTTGTGGTTATTATGATGTAACCTACGATATATATGAGGCAATCATACAAAAATTCAGGGCCTCGATGGAGCCTTTCTGAGACATGAAATTTGGCGAATATGTAGAGTATCTTACGCGTGTATCCAGTGAATATCTTACAAGCAGCATGTTGCCTTCTCTGACGAGCAGCGATGGCCGAACTTCACGCGTTCTCTTGGCTGACGTAATCCCATGGATATAAGCTTACATAGCCCTGCACTATTTTTATTATATTAAATTTTTTTATATAGCACGCACCAATTATTAAGAGCAGCATGCCAGCGGACTGATCTGAAACTGTGTACTGCACTATCGATTTAATTCTTCTCTGTAGCTAGCTAAATGAAGCTTGAAAACTTGTCACTATCGAGGTCGAGAGCCACTCTCTGACTCCCGATGCAGACTTTCTACCCACTATAATGACAACGTTTATCACATACATAATATGCAGCTACCGAGGACTAGGGGTAGGTAAATTATGCCGGCATAATTTTGAGCATAATAGGTGTGTGTAAGCATTTGAGAATCATGCTAACATTATAGGTATCAACTGGCATAATTTTGAGACTTTAATTTAAGAGCACACAATTGCAAGTTGACCTTTGTCACAATGCCTGGACTACATATTATGGATTCATAAAGGGTTAATCAATCAGCTGGTACCCACTTTCGAATCCAAACACATGTAAAATTGAAATGGCTGCACTCTGTGATAGTTTCCTCATGTCTCATATTGGTTTTAATAATATTATAGTCGGTTCAACTTGAGCATAATGGGCAATGTATTGGGAATTATAGGTGCACTTCTTAAGCATTATTAGGGATTCATTGAGCATCATTATAGGCCAAAAAATTAGCATAATTTACCTACCCCTACCGAGGACATGGTCAAGTTTTCATATAACAATTACTAATCGATCACAATGTCATGGTAGCTATAATAATATTATTATACATCTTGGCATTAGATTCTAATCAAGAAAAGAAAAACCATGATCATGATAAAACAACAAAACCTTCTGCATTAACAATAATAACTGTTCTATTATATAAACTGTTATAAGTATTCACCTGTGTGTACCTGCATAATAATATTAAAAAATGCAAGTGTCCCCAGAAAATTAAATTTGGAAAGGCTGAGAACCACAATGGGCTAACCCCGAATTAAATGTGGGGAATTGTGTATAAAGCTCAAAATCGACTATAATAATTATAGAAAGAACCACAATAATTAAAAACGTTAAATTTCTATAGCTCACAAAACACATAATATTATTTTTTTATTCAGGGATCTACATTAAATTTTGTGGGTTATAGACAATGCATGGTTCTCAGTCCTTCAAATAAAATTTAATGCATAGTATTACATGTTCAAACCCCAACCTCCCATTTCCTCCGAACAATTAATTAACATGCAAACACAAACCATGCCAACAAATTAATAGATGTCAAAGCCTCAAATGAGAGTAGTTAGCAACTCAGAGTGCAGTGCCTAGAAAACTAGAGCTCCCTAGAGCCCAAAACCCTCGGCGCGTTGTATGGCACTTGCCTCACAACCAGGCAAGAGTACAATATTAGGCCATGCAACTGCATTCATTTCCTAGAGTGGTTACATATTAATTATGTATTAGTCCAACACTTTTGATGAATTTGAGGGGTGTGGCAGCAAGCGTGGTAGACAACCAACTATTAATAGAGGACGCTTCATCACCAGAAAGCCCTTTGAAAAAGTAAGCTCGTCAATGACATAGCTACACTTCGCTGGTAGCCTCGTACCCAGCCTCGAGGCTAACTTCGCTGGGCGAACCATAGATATTGGAAGTATCAGTATCCAGATCCAGCCCTCGTGCGCGCATGCGTATAATATATACCGTATAGCGCGCGACATACAACGTTCTATTTATAAGTAAAGTCCATGCTACCGCTTGCTGAGAAAGTCAAGAAGCTTAAATCAGCAAATGACGCCAAAACTGGAGAACAAAACGTTTTCTGCGAAATCCACACAAATCATGCGTTCGGAACGCCATAAGGAACCTTGTAATACAGCAGTTTGGACTCGTAAATGAGGTATGTAGCAGCTAGCGTGGTAAGAGACAGACACACACACACTACTGGAAGCCAATTCTATGAAAAGTGTAATGAGAAAATCATATGTGCTGAGTTCTTAGAGCTGGAATAGTCTTGGAAATTGGAGCCCAGAGCCCAATTTCTTGGTGTGTAACTGTGGGAATTATTCCATAGTGTTGGAATAATATATTATCACGTGGAGTATATGTGATAAATATTGGAAACTTTTTCTAAGTGGTCTATAAAAAGCATAGTAATTTTTGATGTGTGGTTTTTATATTGGAAATTTTTCATACACAATTCTAAAGTATTTGTAAAACATCGAAATAAATGTGCGATAGTTTTCCAACGTCTACAAATAGTGTTGTAATCTACAGATGGTGTTTGAAAGGTGTGTTAATTTTTTTGTACAAAATTCCAAGGCTATGTAAAGTGTCTGAATAAATTCATGATTTTCACATGTATATGAATAATGTCAGATTTTAAACTTATTACATGTATTAAACCCAGACTATCAGAAAAATATCTGATATTACTATGGTCACATGACATACATGTGATAAAAATTCAAAAGATCAAGTTTAAGCATGCAAGTTTGTATAGCTGATCTCAAAAGAAAGGACCAAATGGATGGTGCTCATGACAACCTAATAATGACTTCTGGAAGTAAGTTTGGCATGCCTGCTTTTCAAGTTGCTGATCAAGTGATATCTAAATTTTGTGTCCCTGCAGCTGGCACAGCCATAGCTACTGATGTTTACTCCATCTCTTCTGACTCAGCTCACTGGTTAATCAAAGGATTGCACCAGCCTTCTGGTAAGCAATTTAAGATAGCTAGTTACGTACAAGCCAAAGAATATTTATTAGAGTATATAGCCACACGCCTATAAGCTATTCTGATCCCCTGCATGCATATCGAGGATACAAGGGCATCATTGAGGTATTACTGACAAAACACATTAGACACCTTTTAAGCCCTTGATATAGCTATTAAATATATTATAGCTGCTTGCCAACCATGAACCACGACTATGACACTAAATTAATATGCTGGAGTTTCTGATAGTGGCTATATTAATCTAAGGTTTGGTAGCACTCGTTGGTTCTCTAACTACCGTAGTCACTCGAACAGACGCCTCTCTCGATTAGTTGCCGCATCTCCGGAAGTATTGAACGAAAATTAATAGCTGCTGCTCTTGAATAGTAGCTGTACCACACCTACTATTTGAGAAGTACATTAGCATTTAAACATGCCTCATGACTCATTCTAAGCCTAACTAAATACTTAGCAGTCTTCTAGAACAAGCTGTAGCCTTCTACATCGGCAAAGGGGGTCCGAATCAGTGGTATCAATTGACCATTTCTCTATGGATTGCCTCTCTGGCAGCTACTGGTATTAATAAACACCGCTCTCAAATAGAAGTCATCACTTTCGAATAAATACCACACAAACTTGGGTAACGAAATAAATACCGCATAGCTCCAAATTTTCGTGGTTTAAAATTTTTGTGAAATTGCTAAAAATTCAATGACTGAAAATTTTCGTGATAAAAATTTCATGATCACCAGATTTTTTCATGATTAACACCGCGCCGCGGCATCTGTGCGGACAATTTACCTTGTCGCTCTGCCCACAGTTGCACGTGGCTCAGCGTTAGGCTAGCATGCTAGTGTGGACGTGAAGAGAAAAGAAACTAGACAAGACTTATACTGGCCTCTCTTTCTGCCTTTAGCACCTTGTCTGTTTGGCCATTTCTTCAACGTGGTTGTTGGCAGATTTGATACAAGATGAAGGATGTTGTTTGGACAAAGATCCTTGCAGATTTGGTAGGTATCTTTTGCTCATTTTCTGAAAGTAAGCGTACAGAGTCTGTACATCGTTAGCAGCGATTCAATGCTTCATTTCACAGTTCAGGCATTCATTAGCCGACTAGTATCGCATGCGTACACGTACGCACAATCGCGCTTGCGATGCGCATGTGCACACAGAACGTAGCCACACTCACAATGATACTAAATTTTCGTGAAGAAAATTTTCGTGCTTAGAACTCAAATCACGAAATTCACGAAAATATTGTGCCACGAAAATTTGGAGCTATACGGTAGGATCAAGTGAATACTGTATCTGGCTGTGTGCCATACACCCAGCCCAGATAGCCGGCCACTACATAAACCCCTTGGGCTGTCTGAACATGTCATCAACCCACTGATGCCCTTACCTTCTATGATAAGTACTCTTATCCTGACTATAGATTATTATTATGATTCAGTATATCCCCTCCCTGTCTTACATTTCGTAACTACAATAGTGTCATACTCTGCCCATCCTGGCGTGTTTTTCAACATGCAATGTTGAATAATATGGGATGTCCCTGGTACAAGCTCAAGGCTACGCTAAAGCATGATATAATAATATGCATTATTTTTTGTTGTACAGGTTTTACAATGTCATAATGATCCACAGTTCTAGAAGATGATATTGTGACTTATGTACTAATTGGTTACGCCTCAAGTACTAAAATTAATGTATTGTCGAAATTCTGTATTTATAATAATTACTACTCATCATCTAAGTTTGATTGTGTTCTGTTGTCATTAATTTTTATCATTTTTTATCATTAGTTTCACTCTTATTATTTTAATTATCATGTTGATTGGTTTTATTCATCAACTTTTCTAATATTAATATGATATTCACAATTGAATAGTTTTACCATACTAAACCTACATTCAATACTATTCCAACACTATTTATGCTGACACTTTCCCACCTATAAGATTGGAATAGTGTGGGAAATTCCAATACTTTTCCCAAACACTTTTGAGCAATTTCCCACAAAACGGGGTCAAATTCTCAGATACATTACCAGTACTTCTTTGATGATATGAAATGGATCATACGCACACATGCTTTCCAATATTCTTCACATCGTTTTCTTATACCTACTTTCCAGTAGTGGGAAATAACCAAGTTGGCCATGCATGGTCTTCTAATAGAATCTCAGGATATCAAGAGTGTGTTGTATTATAGAATCATAGGAAATTTGAATTATTATTAGCCCCCTTTATCAAATAAACCATTGTCGTACGTAAATTAATAATGCCACATTTGAGCCTATTTTGACTCATAAAATAAAATCTATTATAGATAAGAGTTTGAAATTTGGTACCAATCTTCTTCAACATAAACTCTACATAAAATTTAAATTATGGGATGTAACCTTGATTTCTTCCTTTTTTATGGCCTCATAAGATAACATGGCTCTCCACAATATGTTAGGCACATTAAATGAGTATTGTTTTCGGTTAAGGGTGTGCGCTCTACCCAGTCATGCACATCCATATGAAGTTAATTGGACATGAGTGTAGAGGCTGTGCAGTGTATTGGTAACCAGATATTGTCCTAAAATCCCTTTCGGAGGGCCAAATATGTTAGGCACATTTTTTCCTATTTAGTTCTAGTTAAGAAATTCCACTTGGTGGGCTGATAGCACTTGTAATAAAGTTACTATTTCCCAAATTTGAAGTCTTGACTCCTTACCACTTCCAAGATATAGCCACTTTTATCCAAAATCAGTGAAAAATCTATGAACACTGGCCTGCACATATGTGGCTTCTGTATTAGCTATAATATATGGGAAATTTGCAATTTTGTAAAACACAATAAAAATGATTGTTGTGGCCATTTTGATATCAAGTAGGTCTGTCTGTATAGTTTTTAGCCCAAAAATATGGTTTTAAAAAGTTTTGCTCTCTTGCTTGGTTGCACTGTACTAATCATGAACTCTAAGAAACCATGCACGTACTGTTCTGAGCTAGCGGCAGTTCGGTACAGAAAATTTAGTATCCTGTCGGATAAAATAATAATTATTATTATAATAGTAGCTACAGGTACATCATAACATAATAATACTAATCATAAATCTTTAATCGTGACACTGAGTTTTGGATCTGGACTGACTTGACCCATGGTTCCATTTTTCTGACGCGACACGGTTTGCGCAAATAGTCTCATGCCCAGCTGGCACTTCCATCATAGATACATGGGCACATAAATATTCGAGTATAACCTTAGCAGGAAAGTGGGGGTGGCCCTGCTCATGTTGCGTGCTATATATAGCGCAGTGTATTTATCCACAGGATTACCGGTATGCCAGCTAATTAAGAGAATGTGTGAATTAAGTTCAGCTATCGCTAGCTACTTGTCAGAGAAGGCAACTTATGTGCAGGATACGCATGTAATACAAATTTCAAGTCTCAGAAAGGCTCCCTACATTTTTGCATGATTACCTCATAGGTTCCATATGGGGGGGCACGAGACTACGCCAAAACAGAATAGTCATGAGCATTATTTAGAACATGTCGGCAATCTTTACCAGTTCATATACCGTACCTTCGTGAAATGGTTGAAGCTTCAACTTGTCACTATCGAGGTAAAGAGCAACTCTCTGACTCCCAATGTAGGTAGACTTTCTACCCACTATTATACTGATGACGACCTTTATCACATGCACCATTTCCAGACATGGTCAAGTTTTCATACAATAATATTATTGTTAATACTAATCAATCACAATGTCATGGTAGATATTACACAAATTGGCATTAGATTCTAATTAAGAAAAGAAAAAACCATGACTATAAAATTAAATTAAACAACAAACCATTAATAATAATACCTGTTATAATATTATTATATAAACTGTTGTAAGTATTCACCTGTGTGTACCTGCATAATAATATTTAAAAAAAAAGCAAGTGCCCCCAGAAAATTAAAATAAGGGCCAAGAACCACAATGGGCTAACCCCGAATTAAATATGGGGAATTACGTACATGTATAAAGCTCAAAATGGACTCAGTCCATTTTGAGCTTTATACACAATTCCTATTAGGCTAGAAAGAAAGAAACCATATTATAAAACACGTGCAGGAAACACATATTTTATTCAGGGATCTAAGTCTACATTAAATTTTGTGGGTTATAGACAATGCATGGTTCTCAGGCCTTCAAATAAAATTTAATGCATAGTATATATTACATGTTCAAACCCCAAGAGGATCAAACCTCCCATTCCTTCCGAACAACATGCAAACAGAAACTATGCAACAAATTTAATTATTATAATACTATACAGCTATACAAAATTAGATGTCAAAGCCTCAAATGAGAGTAGTTAGCAACTCAGAGTGCATGCCTAGAAAATAATCATTAGTGCTATGATAATAATTATCATGAGAGTCTGTTGTTTTTCATGTAATCATGCAGTGGGTAAAAGATCACTGAGCACACCCCCCTCAATCTGTAACTTTATAACCTCACAATCGAGAGGTGTGGCTAGCTAGCAATCTCCAACACCATTCTACAGTGGATAACAGTCCTAGCTATATACTCCCAATTTGGTTCCACTGATTATAATAATAGGTCATTATAACTTACGGCAAAAATGCAAGTGCAAACAATACTTATTCACATTCTGATGCCCAGTCCGATGCCTACGCCAGGTGGAGCCCCTTTTGGTTGAGTATGTTCCTGCTATAATCAAACAGAATAACATCATGAATCATGGTCTAGCATTATAATGTGTAACTAATGAAAATTGAATATCTTCATTGAAGAGCATATTTTTGATTTCACACCTTTTTATCCTCCAAAACAATCTTAATTTCCTCTTCCTGGAACAAAAATGATATGACATAAGTAATAAGGATTCAGGATGATTTCTTTCTACATAATATATAGTTTAACCGTAAATTGCGAATATTTCATGTAAAGCATTAATAAATTACTTTCGCATTAAATAATTTTCGGACAAATGACCCTGTACCACATTATTGTTAATATTAATTGTGCATATATTTTCGTGTATTTAATTTTAACACAAGCCAGGCTGTCCGAAAATATTGTAATAATGAAATATTCGCGATTTACGGATATTATTATACCAAGTACCAATGCTTACCAATAGCTCTTCCAAGCGACTTGATGTCGTATCTACACCCTTTTCCTGAAAATTAGATATATTAAAAGAGCATGAAAATTATCCTCAGTAGTAGCAAAAGCAATATCCCAGTGCTTATATACTAATAATATTATCCTGATTATTCGAGCATATTCAGGCTATCATCACATAAACTGTGCATGAAAACGCATCTCATTACCTGTCCATGCCATCCTTTGTCAATGATAATTATTAGTACAGACAGGGAGTATGCAACTAGTAGAACTAGTAGTAGTACAAATTTCCAAATTTGACATCACAACCACCCTTGTACATGGGCCTGAATATCATTAACCGCTAAAACCATGAAGCCATGAACACTGCTTCTACACTGTCCTATCGATGTTCAATATAGTAACTAGCTGCAGCTATACAGAATGTGACTCCATGGTTGTACCTTTGCCCAGTGGTATATATTACAGTAGTAGTGTGCAGCTGTTGCCAGTCTGTGTTTATTGGGGCGAGCCTGAGCGAGCCCCAAATGAAATTTAATGGTCCGTCAATGTTCGTCATAATATTTTAATATACATATGGTGGTATGTCCGTCACACGAAATACATGCCCAATATGGCTCTATGGACATAAAGCACAAAATAAGCTGCTATCAAATCCAGTTCTAAAGCTCAAAGAACACAAGGTAAGTGCATGCTCTGTTAATCGAGGATGAGATTAAAATCGTCGAAATGCTTAAGTCTGTCATAAATACATTCTGCATGCATGATGGATTTCGTGTGTGTGGCTCAATGCATGTTATCCAAACTTCTTGCTTATATCCAAACGGTTTGAATTTCCCCTTGCTCAAAGGGGTTCGGATAATCGAGGTTGGACTGTTCTAGTGTTCTAGAACAACATTACATCATATATATCACAACAAGAAAATAAATCTTATGTACCATCTCATCTTCAAATGCCTGTTTACTAGTTTTCCCTTTGCTTTTCTTGGGATCCACAATCTGAAACATAAATAGCACACAATTTGATATTGCAAAAATTAATGTTACTGGTGTGTCACATGCAATTAAACCAATATTACCGTTTCTCCATTTGTTCTTTCCTTAATTGTCTTTTTCTGGATAAAAATTGATTCAGAAGAAATAATATAGCAGTTATAAGGGTGAATGTATAGGTCTACATCAACCCTTTGTATCCTCAAATTTTTGCATGTACACCGTATATAGCCTAAACTTTTCGAGGATTGAATATTAATTTTTGCCCAATTCTTCTCAGAAACAAAATTTAATTTTCATAGATAAAATTTTCATGGATAAAACCACGTCCAGCCATGTATAGTGCATGCAGTGTGGCATTTGATGCTTTGAGGCTATCACGTCAATTGGACATGTGGGACGTTGTTCTAGGGGTTCTATCCTATATAGATAGCTGCTACTGACCAATCAGATTGCAGTACTTGTTACAACTATGATCTAAAGCCATTGTAGGAATCGAACTTATGACATTCCATAGCTTCATAACAGCGTAACAACTCAAATAAAAATAGATGTATTCAATCATGTTTGTTCATGGTTAATCGTCATTCCGCATAGCTGGACACTACTCTCTTTCCGAATACTCGCATTTTATCTTCTCCCAGCATACCTTGGGCCTCTTGTTATTCCAAAACTTATGCCAGCAAAAATTTCACATGCTCCAGTCAAATCTTAGCCTAGTATACTAATTTGACTCTCCAATCCCACATTTCTTCACACATTATTGTACTCATGAGTGAGTGCACGTACCATAGTGTTCCAAGTTAGCGCTAGTGGGTGTTCAAACATAACTTGCTATTTTGGGCCGCATGAGATCAAAATTCCATACGTTTGACCCCTTGAAATGAGGTACATGGGCACTTACCCGGGAGTGGGAGCTTGCCCTGGACACTACGACTTACCATTGTCTCTTTCAATTCCTTGAATGCATCCTTTTGTCCTTCTTTCTGGAAAAAATAAAGAAAAAATAAGCACAGGAATAACACAAAAGGATTCGGATGGACAGACAAAAATCGCTCAACGATCGCAGTAATTAGCTCCTCCACCTAAGCTTTGCGGCAAGGGTTAATAATAGCCCCTTAATAATCCGTATTTCCAGCATTTGCACACGTATCATGAATCATTTAGTAGGTTTTATCTAGTACAACCACAACTGTAATAATTGCTCAGGCTTACCATGTTTATTTCCATGAGCGTCAATGCTGTCTTGTGCTCCTGTTTCTGAAATAATAGCATACAATAATTCAGATTATAATGTACGTGCATCAGCTGCAGGCAGAATGTCCACATTTGATCAGCTCTTTTCTGAGTCCCCCATCCTGCCTAACTGTATAATATTATTATATTATTATATTATAATAGTCAAGTAATAATTTTGGTGAGAACATTTAGGCTAACTCATTCTCGCGACAAAGGGTGGCATTCCGATAACTGAAAATTTCACAATAATTGGCACCTGGTCTGAAAATTCCAGAGCCTATAGCCTACAATTATTAAGTCCATGCACTTAGCTTAGATTATGAGGCTATGTATGCTAATATAGCATGTGTGCACCACATTTAATTTAGTAACCCATTACGCATCGAATTTGATTTAAGGCCACACAAACTTGAATGTTAGTTTCTCGTCACCTCCCGCGTCTGTTTTCACCTACCGCATTTGCCTTCATTATTGCCTTGAATCACCAGCCACACCTCTTTTTTGCTAATTATTTGGGCAGTTCCAGGAAACCATACCCTCAAAATGCCATAATATTAAATAATGAATAGTGAATAATGACCGCCCGCCCGCATAGAAATATAAAAACGGGTGGACGAGAAACTAACAATGTAGTTTGATTGGCCTAAAAGTTTCCGGCTAGCCACTAGTACCTTAGATATACATGTAATGCCAGCACAGAAATTAATACCAGCCACAATATATATAGTAATTAGTCAGGTGCATATCTCAAGTATGAAAGGAGCTATGATCATCCTTGACTAGAGCTATCAGATTGAGCAAGAATAATAATAATAATAATTGTGATCATAGCTCTATCCATTTCCATAATATTACAGTCGAGCCTCTGATAACGGACCCTCCGAGAAGCGGACAACCTCTCTACAGCGGACAAGTGCCGTGTTACCGATTGAATTTAGCATAGTTATAGTACATTAGCAACCTCCGAGAAGCGGACACTTCTCGATTCCGGACAGCGGACAAGATCCAAGCTCCCAACGTGACTTTTCAATGCAAAACTGCCTCTAAATAGCGAACATAAGGAAACCACGCCCTTAAATTAACGATGCCACGCCCACCTTTACCGCAATCTGGGCGGTTGCAATATTATGCTGCATGCGCGATAATAATATTAGCCTTGAATCCAGATAACGATTTTGGAGTAACCACTACTTCAGAAACAAATTCTATGTTGATGATGAAAATAGAACATACCAACCACTTGATTATCATCTCTACTGCTCTTATTATGCTTTTCAGTGCATTTACTAACTTGTTAAGGATCATACAATCAAAAATGGGTTGAAAAATCATGAACCTCCGAGATAGGGACAACCTCCGAGCAAAGGACAAGAGGCCCGTTCCCAAAGTGTCCTTTGTTCGGAGGCTCGACTGTATTATCAAAAAATATGTTGTGGCTGATACTTGATAGCAAAGTACCAGTTGATCTGTCGCTTTCTGTATTGTGTTCATCTTCGCATCCTGAAATGAAATGTAAAAGTTCATAGTGATTATAATCTGTACAATATTATAATAATTATATAATTTAATATAATACTTGTTTCTCATCCTTCTTATGCCTGGAGTGGATTTTAAATCAATGGATATGATGAACAAGCATCACAAAGAGTACCTTTTTGTTAGCCATCGTAGCCACACCTATCGACAGTGCCTATGCGGGCCATGTGCTTTCTGTTCATGCACATGACTAACTGGCCTAATGCACTGGAGGGCATAAATAATGCGCTCCTCTACAAGTTCAGAGGCCCACGATTGGTCAGAATTGCAGTACCACGTGCACAAACAAGGGTGGCCATAGAGATGCATTCTTGAACAAACGGCGCAAAGCAGGCCACCGAGCCTCGAGTAAAGCAAGAAACGAGGTGTATTTTTCGTCATAGCCTGGTGGTAGATTCGACAGAGCGAGGACGTCACCATTGCAGGGGCAAGTTCGAGCCGCACCTGTTATTAACCTGCATAGAGGGGTGTGGTCTATTAATAGGCTTCAAGTTTGTGTTGCTGCAGCTGGCATGCACACTGTACTAACGATTGAGCTAGGGAGATGAGATTTTTGGTGAGCTATAACTCATGCATATTAGCCACTATTCCATGATTGTGACATCAAACATAGATACTTGTTAACCCTCACTGCATGCGCGAGGGTTACGGTAGTCGTTCTGTGTGTGTGTGTCTGTCTGTCTGTTACCACGATAACTGCTACATACCTCGTTTGCGAGTCTAAATTGCGATGTTATAAGGTTCCTTAAGGCATTCCAAACTCATAATTTGTGTGGATTCGTAGAGAACGCTTTGTTCACTGACACTAGTTTTGGAGTCATTTGCTGATTCTAAGCTTCTGTGACTTCTCCGATCCCAGCCAGCTAACTTTTCGTATAAATAGAACGCTGGGTGTGTCGTGCTATATACGGCATAGGCCTAATAGCTACAAGTATAAAAAAACAATTGAATAAAATTGAAGAATGAAGTAGGGATGGCAGGATAAAAAAGTACACAAACAAGAGATAGCTAATCGTATCTACTATATACATCCCTACGCTTGCTTTTCTCGACTATTAATTTAATATGCACCTAGTAATGTCATACGACGTGTTTATTGAGTGTGGTATGTAAGAGATATTCAGGTTGTTCCCTAGTTGTCATAATGGTTCAAATTTATCCAATCGCATTATCACATGTTATTTTTGTACCCCTCAAACAGCAAGAGTAGGGATGTATAGTAGATACAATTAGCTATCTCTTGTTTGTGTACTTTTTTATCCTGCCATCCCTACTTCATTCTTCAATTTTATTCAATTGTTTTTTTATACTTGTTTCTGTTCTTTTTTTTATTGTACTTAGTAACTATATTCAGTGTAATTAAGTGGAAGCTTAATGGGAGGTGTCAAAATTCGTAGCCACGCCCTTCATTAACTTGTGTTCGTATGCCTATTATTTAGGCGGTCCGTGAGACTCTGCTTAGGGAGAAAACCGAGTTCTAAGTTTTACTGTTGGCAGCAGCTAGCTCAGTAGCTACCCGGCATAATCAAGTTTTATGATCTGTACGTTACCGCTCCTCGAGCATTGTCGGAGCCTTCGTATGATATCTATGCTATGATCGATCCAGCTGAGCACTAGTGTATATAATTGGTAAACAACGACATCCAGCTGAGCGGACTAGGGCTGGTGCCCGATGGACCAATGGTCATGGGTTCGAATCCCACTTGATCTTTGCATTTTTTTCTTCCACTTTCAAAAATTTTCTAAGCTTTTTGGCGGGCTAGTTTGCCGGTACTTGAAGCGCTGAATTTTAGACACAGCCTGATTATATGATCATCTTTATAGCTACCTGTGTAGAGTATATATCATTACTAGAAATTTGACAGCGCCGAGGGTTCGGCACCAGTGGGGTTCATTTATAATAACTATAGTATTATAGCTGGTCATGTTCCTTGTATATGGCAGTCCAAACGTGACAAAATTATCGAAATTCAAACTCAAGGGTGTAAAAGTACAAAGTTTGCACATGGAAGGGTGCAAAAGGTCAGTGCTGCAAATTTGAGGGTGCAAAAGTACAGCACTGCATGTGGAAGGGTGCAAAAGGTCAAACCTACAAACTCAAGGGTGCAAAAGCTGTGCATGTACGTACCTCTAGAATGGACTGGTGGAATACAGCAATATTGAAATTTTGCAGGATCCATGACCTCTGTACTTTTGCACCCTTAAGTTTGCAGCTTTGATGTTTTGCATCCTTCCGTATGCAAAATTTGTACTTTTACATCCTTGAATTTGAATTTTGATAATTTTGTCACGTTTGGATTGCCATATTTGTAAACCACAGGAATTGGATAACGTCTATACAATGCATAATGAATTTTGAGGCGGCTACAAAATAAATATTCAGGCGAGTGACGGGAAACAATGAATCAAGTTATAGTGGCCTAAAATGATTATGATTATTCATATACCACATTATATATAGTACATCCTTATAACTCCTATCACAATGTTACAACTATAGATATGTAGTACTTACTAATTTGCTTTTTTGTGTAGCTATTGTAGCTTCTTTATCCCTCATCTGGAGTGATATAATAAATTATTATTATTGTGAGAATAAATACAATATCATAAAAAATAATATAAAAAAGGGAGTAAGTCGAATATTAGTGTTATTAACTACAATGTTCATGTGAACCTAATAAATAGGTTCGTCCCTCAGTAAGTCATGATATTAATTGTGGGCAGGGGATTGTTGTTTTGAGCTCAATTGCTAGTCTATACCAAACATTAGATCATAGCTGTAACAAACACTGCAATTTGATTGGATGCTGACAGGTATCTATATCTCATAGTTACCTACAAGCTTCTCGTAGTCACCTACAAGATTTTCATAGTCACCTACAAGTTTTGCCCTCTGGCTCTTAATAGCAATACAAAACTATATGATCTATAACTTATTAGACACTGTTTAGTCGGTTTTTTATGTGATTTACATGACCTCAGGGCTCTCATAGATGGGCTTGGGATTCTATATAGAGTCCTTCGGTCTTCTAAATCACATAGAAACCTCCTAAACAGTGTCTAACTAATATATTATACCCACCTCAGTCTGTAACACACGCATGGCTTCACCTTGTTCTTTCTGTAATTAATAAAAATGAAGCATAGGTTATACACCAAGGTGTAGGTAGCTATGATAAAATCGCCATAACACATTTATAACTATCCCTAGTAGAAATTTACTTTTCTATGGCTATGAGGCAATTATATGATGAAACTAGAATTTGATGCGGGCAAGCAGGTAGTCATTGTGATTATTTCCTTACAAGTTCCTCCCAATTATATTATATTATGGCTCCGCCTACTGTCAACTTTTATGATTCGATCTTGAGGCCTTGTTTGTCCAAGTCAAACTTCACACGTTCCCTTAGCTTACGTAATCCCGTGCTTGCGCTATATATAGCACACATTCATGCATGCAGTATGGTAAATATATAGCATGCCACAAGCGTGCACGATCAATCTGAAATTTGGAAGCTGTACTGTACTATCAAGTTCATCTCTGTGATTGAAGCATCGAGACTAAGGATCGAAAGAGTTGGTCTCAGACTCTGTCTCATATTCCCTGCGATTGAGGCATTGAATGTATGTGTATAAGCACTACTATGATGACAACCTTTTACCACTCAGGCCTGTTGAGGCACAATCACTAGTGTGCTACAGCACAAAAATGGACAAACATGCTGATATAAAACTATGATTAATGTAAATATTGAAAGAAAGTAAAATACAGCAGCACAGGTTCAGATCCACAAGTGTCAAATATTACTACGTTTCTACATTTTCTGCATACAAATATGCTCAAGGACACCATTGAAATGGACATTAGCAAGGTCTTAGTCATAATTATATGTAAAGAATTCAAAGTCACCTGGAAATGCCACATTATCCCATGATTATGACCTTAAACATACTTGTTTATTTTGTTGTATGAGTCGTTCTTTATGCATGATTAAGTAATGCTGTATAATATTGACTACTTGGTTTCTTACCAGTATTTATAATATTATTATGTACATAGTGACCTTGTATCAGATGTTCTAGCTTTATGGTTTGTGCGGGGTTACTTCTTTGCGAGAGGCCTGAGGTCTTATTGTAGTGTTTATTGTTTCTTCGTATCTTAGCTTTGGTTTTGTTAGGATTTTTATTTAAGCTTTGTAATTTTGTTATTCACCGGTCCCTTCTGACTTCAAATAATAATCATTAATATCATATTCTTTTGAACCATTGCAACTTTAACAATCTCCGACACTGGTGTCCATGCCTTAACTGCACATGCACCGTTATAATATGCAGCTACTAGGGATATGGTCAAATGATTTATAAGTGGATAGATAAGTAGGGTCAAAAGTACACCAATAAGGATATACATCCTTGTCTTACTTAAGCAAGTGTGTAGAGAAATAACTTGTGTACTTTGACCATATTATCCCTAAGAAATTTTAAGCAGCTGTTTTTGTATTATACCCACCAGCTTTTGTTGTAAACCCTTTATCTTGTCCACTTTGCCTTTTAACTGATCATCCTGAGAAATATGAAAGGTGTAGTGTGTAAGAACAGAAAGTATTTCAATGTATAGCATATCTGGGCAGTAATCCATGTCAAATTTATGGATAGCGCAATAATACATCTCTTATAACAATATTCATGCCTTGGATATCACAGCACTGCCTGGTACAAACTAAACCAAAACTGTTGCATTTAGCTATACGACTCTATGTGTGCCAATACTAAATTATTTCATAATTATTGGAGACTTACCTTTTCCTGTAGGTCTGCTTGTAAATTCTGTGTCATATCCTCCTACAACCGGTTATCAAAATTAATGTGAATATGAGCAGTACACTAAATCACTATTACATTTAAAACTAGCAAAAAAGGTAGACAAGCAGCTTCTTATTATTATAATACGTACTCACCACCATCAGGGTTGCATTTAGGGGTACATGCCCCGAGATTTATAATGTGGCCTTGATACGTGAGTTTGCCCCCCCCCCCCCCCCCCCCCCCCCCCAGTATGCTGGAAAAGCCATTTTCCCCCCACCCCTCCTAAAGAGAAATCCCCTGATGAAGTCACCCCCCCCCCCCCCCCACCAAGAAAAAGGTACAATAGTTCTTCATACTTGAAGTGCTTTTGTTTGCTCTAGAGCTTTTTGGAGTGGGATAGAAAAAAACAATAAAACTAGAGCTCATAGAGCACTGGCATACCCCGCGTGCCGTGGCAATGTCACTCATGGCCATGCCTTTTCTCAGAGACCTCTGTTCTTTGAAGTTTAGTCTCTTGCTACTCATGAACTTTTTCGTTCCCTTCTGATAACAAATGACATTAATTTTGTGCTAAAAGTATGCTGTAGAGCTGCTCGAGCACGTGCAGTACACTCCCAGAGCAGCTCGAGCATGCGCAATAGACTTGAGGTACTAGGTGGGCGTGTCCAATGTAGGCATGTCCGACATACTCGCACGATTTGTAGCTTCCCTGGGTATAGCCTAGGGTTAAGAATGAGACAGGTGGTGTTTTTTCGCGGTCTTACACCATTTTTTTCCCATTTATTGACCCTACTTTTGCTTAAATGTTGAGATATGCCGATTTTTATGTTGACAGACGACAGACAACAGACAAACCGATAGCTTTACCCCCTGCTGTGCATGCACGCACGCAGGGTAATTAATTTAGTATGACACTGTACATTCCACTAACGTAGTAAAAATTAATGTACTCTTGACAGTTATAGGCATTACAAGCAGGCAGAGCTAGGGGATTTGCTTCACTCATACACTTCTGTCACATACTTGTACGCATAATAATATGCAGACTTAGCAATAGTACAACTACGAGTGGTATTAGCAATTTATATTATGAGTGCACACTAATTGTATAAATCGCTAATACCACGAGTAGGTGTACTATAACCGATTTACATGTATACTATGGAAAGTACTGATCATGCATGAGGTGGCTACTTCATATCACACTCAGTGATGTCCCTGAAGAGTGGGAAGAGTGGCGCGCACCGCTCTTGAAGCTCTAACTTCTTTTTGATGTGGTTTATATAATTACGTGGAGAATCAATATACTTTGATGTTCACCACAGTACCGCTCTTCAAATTTTTTGCTGGGGACAACACTGCACACTGTAAACCTTTCCAGACAATTAAGAGAAAAGGTCACGCAAGCCCCTATAAAAAGCCAGCCCAGTTCTGCCAGTATTCTAGTGTAGATGAAGCTACATGGAGCTACATAGGATGGCTGATCATTCGAACCGTAGGTGCACAGAAAGCATTGAAAATAAGAATCAAAAGAGGCGATTGAGGCATTGAATGTATAATAATATAGCATGTATAAGCACTTATGTTGACGACCTTTACCATGCACATGCACCATCATAATAATTATATTATTATGCAGCTACTGCGGATAATATGGTCAAGTGATTTAGCTATAGCTAAGTAGGGATAGTAGGGTCAAAAGTACAGTAATAAGAATAACAGGGATATATATCCTCATCTTATTTAAGCCGGTGTGTAGAGAAGTATACTTTGACGATAATAATACAATTATTATATATCCCTAAGAAATTTTAAGCAGCTGTTTTTGTATTATACCCACCAGCTTTTGTTGTAAACCTTTTATCTTGTCCACTTTGCCTTTTAACTGATTTTCCTGTAAAGGTGTAGTGTGTAAGAACAGAAAGTATTTCAATGTAGTAGCATATCTGGGCAGTAATCCATGTCAAATTTATGGATAGGAGAATAAGGCATCTCTTATAACAATATTCATGCCTTGGGTATCATAGCACTGCCTGGTACAAACTAAACCTAAACTGTTGCATTTCAATATAATATTATGTGAACCAACACTTAATTTTTTCATCATTGGAGGCTTACCTTTTCCTCTAGATCTGCTTTTAAACTCTGTATCTTATCCTCCTACAACCAGTTATCAAATGTGAATATAAGCAGTACACTAAATCACTAAAACTAGCAAAAAGACGGGCAGCATTTATACGTACTCAACATCATCAAGGTTGCATTTAGGGGTTGTATACCTTAAGATTTTGGTATGGCTTTGATATAATATGAGGTTGCCTCCCCCCGGTATGCCGGAAAAGCTAGCTATTAATTTTTGCCCCCACCAAGTGGTATATAAACAACACTTACCTTCTGTTCAGCTTTAAACTCTGGATAAAAATAATAAAAATAATGACGCCATACTCCATTAGTTTGTAGTAGATTATGATGCATTGTGTCAGTTGTGTATATATACTAAAAATTTCTATAACCCTTAACTTTATTCAGTATGGTATCTATACAGAGGGTGGGATGCCACCATGTGACTACAGTTGTTGCTCTAGAGAAGGTAGCTCTCAAAATCTGCACCAAAGAACTGGGCGCACACTAACTATAATTCTTCCCTTCATGAGCAATGCTTCACTCGAGATAAGGTGGCTCACTATGCTATAATATAATATCTCTATTTCCAAGTGGAACACACTTTCTGAAGAAGTCCAGTCAAGGCCCTCACTACCATTAATATCACTTGAAGTATTACTTGAATGTTAACAGTACGCTCGTTCTTGTTACACCAACACTGGCAGAGTAGAATAATAATAATATTCTCGATTACTGAAATTAATAGTAGCTGTGGCTGGTATTCGACGAATACGGTATAATCTAGACTGTTGGATTTGATTAGAAAAGCCTACTTACTTAATAATAATATGATCACAAACGATATCACAATGATAACTAGGATCACAGAGATGACAACAGCAGCAACAATGGGAACAGTACAATCACCTGGAAAAAGGAACTGCATAACATAATACTTGTTAATTCTCGGCACATGCACTGTAGGCTGTAAGGTTACAATAGTCATTCTATTTGTGTGTGTGTGTCTGTCTGTTATGAATCTGCTGCGTACCCTTATAGACTAAGTATGAGCTTACCACTATTGTCACTTCCAGTAGGTGTTGCACCAGAAGGGCTCACAGGGCAAGTTTCTGCATTACAAATCAACTTAGTCTACTGACATGAAAAATAGAACTGTAATTCACTAACCAATCATAGGAACAGTAATAGGTTCTATCATATTCTGGTCAACATTTCCACACGTCAGTGTAACATCACTTGAGGAAGCAAAAACCGTAATATTGCTCATAATCACTCTGATTCCATTCACAATAGAATTTTCTGTAAGCACTACAAATCCATTCGATCCAGGTAAATCACGCCTAGACAGCATAGCATTATTTGACGTAAAATTTAGCCTGGTTTCATTCAATGTCCATGCTAGAGCACTTGAGTTTGCCGTTGCACAAATACAAGTTACTGTTGTCTCTCCAGGACACAGGAACTGTCTATCACAAGTAACAGAAGTTGAAGCTGTAAAGAGATTGGCATAAATCAATGTGTATGTAAGCAGTGGAAGTTGCCTAAAATCAAGTGCAATAGGGAGGCTTGCTTCACTTGCCTCCCTACCTGTAAAGCTTAATAGTCAGATATTTATATTTAGGATCTGATGATTCAACAATGCTTCGGGTTCGGGTTCAACAATGAATGGAGTCATGTGCTTATCCTTTTATGTATGCATGCAGGACAATAATGCCCATACTAGATAATAAGTGCTCCCCTATATAGAAAACCATACACAACATACAGCTGTAATCTTAACCAATCAAGAAAGTAATACGTCAGTTCTATATGCTCACATATCCTTACAGGAAATCCACCTAATCATACTGATAGCATTAAATTTTCCTTTAATAGTATTACATAATATGTGACCTTCCATGACAAAACCAACCATATTGCGCTGACAACGGATTTTTAGTTAAGGCCGCCATTACCAAGTACAACCTATGAACTATTGCTCCTGCAAATTTGAAGTCTCTAGCCCGTGTAGTCATGGAGATATGAGCCGAAATGTACCCGGATCGTCCGTAATAAAAATGTGCAGCAAGCTCAATGAAACATTGCTACGTACGTTGCACGCAGAAGTCCGTATACTCGCCGTTCATGAAAAATACGTGGCACATCCACTAAGTCAAAGAATCAGATGGCGGCCAAAACGTTGGAAAGAAAGCAGCGGCTGGCGTTTCGATGGAAAAGAACGAAAAGATAAGCGTGTCTATAGATCATTAGTACACAAAATCGAAGAAAGAAGTGTCTGGAGAGTTCTTTCTCTGCAGCTGCCATGCTTGCCTACCTGCAACTATGGCAACGGCTCCGTATCATGGACGATCAAGGTTAGCTATACGGTCGACTTCTTCGAGCCATAACTCAGTAAGTATAGCGTTCTAGAAGCTACGAAGCAGATTTTTGTGTAGAGGAATGATTCCTCTATCGATTTATGCCAAAAAGTGAAAAATGATAATTATCACCTTGGGCAACTAAATAGGCCTGTATCTCAGATTGATATCCAGGGCAATATGGTTGGTTTTGTCGTGGATGGTCACATATGATGGAACTACTCTACTACAGACACCATTCAGACCTCACAAGAGTTCTGATTTAAGACAGGTTGTTTTGCACAATTCTCTGTGTCAATAATATCCTTATTAAAGAGGTTTCCTAATTTCAAAAGTACTTAGTAGAGAGAATCAAGTATGACATCACTTACCAGCAAGTTGAAATGATGTGGAGTTCACCGTAGTAATGTCCGCACCTCTACTAATACACTGAACTGAAGCAACTGGATGAGTGGACGTAATTGTGATACGTAGCTCAGATACAATCATGATGTCACCAGTATTGACAGCAGTGACAAGCGTAGCAACTGTTTGACTATTTCCAACGGCACGCCGTATAGTACCTGCAGGTTCAGCTGCAGCAAAAGGCAGCTCTCGACCTCCTGTTCCAATAAATTCCTCGCTAGTCCACGCCATATTATCAGATCCTCTCACCACACAGGTAAATACTATCGTCTCATCGACATAAGCTATTTGAACACCATAGAGAGTTGAGTGAAGTGTGCTGGTTAGCTCCTGTGACACAGCTTGGGTTGCTAGGAGAAGAATGACAAATAGCCCTGTAGAGAATGGGGATCTAGAGTGAAAAGAAATCTACCGAGATACTTACAAAGTGAAGAAAGTCAGAGTGAATGAACAAGTTACTCATCCTTGCCCGCGTTGAGATTTTGATGACGACTACAGCCATATTTATTGGTAATGGTCGTCAAATTTGCATGCAATAGTTAAATATTTACCCTGCTGGCATGTGCAAAGGGTAAAGCAATCAGTTTGTCGGTCTGTCATCGTTGTTATTATCATTGGCACGAAACTTGCCAGATCTCGCGTTTGAGGCATCTGTGCATGCTCTATAAGCACAACCAATTGGTATAGATATTGGTGAAAATCTAGTTTGTATGCCCTTTGAATTGCTCGAAAAGGCTTACTAGCATTATAAATTATTGTGCATTTTCTGTTCCGCATGCCTATGGTTTATCAACCATACCCACTCTTTTGGCATGTGCTGATGCGACTGCACAGGGTCATCAAGTCATAAAAAAGTTCTGCTGTAGCGTGTTGCAATACTACTCTATAGTGGATACAGAGCGCGCGGGGTATATGCTCTACAGAGCTCTAGTTATTCATAGTGATGTCCACAGTAAAATTAATGACCACCCACCACAATGATCCAGAAAGAAAAATCAGAGGAAACTAAATATAATCTTACTGTCTTATGCATATGCTAGGGTTGGAAGTATACTGTGACAGTGTTCGGTCCACTGTACATTAACTTTAGATTATACTCACTTCTTTATCTCTGTGCCACAAAATATTATTGTGTGCATGTGCCATCGACGACCTTTACCTACATAATATTTGTAGCTCTGGCAAGCTAGCGCATGTATACATCCTGCCTGATCATATCATGTGACTTTGTCAATCAGCTAGCTCAAGAAATTCATTAGTTGCCTTGTAGCTTCACTCGCAAGGGCTCCCAAGAGATGCTTAGAATAGAATCGCCTCCTCAGGGGCGTAGCCAGGATTATCTGAGGGGGTTTCCTAGCAATTGCATGCAAAGTTTAAGCGACCACGCCCACTTTCGACCACGCCCTCTAATTAACGATTGCCATTTTCAGCTAGAGTTTGCTAGATTCTCGAGATTTTGGCAGCAAAAGCAGGAGATCTAGGCTAAGTTTCAGGAGATTTTAGTGCCTGCACATTAATTCTGGAAACCAAGGGGGTCTCCTGATAGCCAAATCATACTGAATCTGACTGCCAGCTCACTTTAGTTGCTGCCGGGGCCATACCCAGCCATGTCAGTGGGCTATCTGTTGTATCACCCCAAGTCCAGTGATGCCTAGGAATAAAACGTTTAGCTTGAGTCGAATAACTTCCGGTCACCTCCCGCTTGTACACACACACACACACACACATGTACGCACGCACAGACAATTATAATCCTAGTATAATGATATACATGTAATATAATAATTATATTATATATTATAGCTCAATAACAGTCACTGACAACTGAGTCATAATTTTCATAATACATATATACATGTATACACATACCTGTTATCATCAATGACTTCATGTCTTGAAGGCCTACATGGATGGTATATAGCATGTAACAAAAGAGATAAAGTGGTCAATAGGTAGCTAACAGTGGCCCAAACAGCACCATACAATTTTGCAACCACATAACAGAACTGATGATAGCAGTGACCTAACCATGTGCATATGGAAAAATTGCAATACATTAGTCCCATAGTACTCTACATAACGTGCCACGCCCCCGTTACGTACAGGAAGACTTACCGTTTGTATGGCATTCAATGGCAGCCGGGTAGTCACAATTGTACAGAAAGTGTTTGTTCTCTTTACTGATAGCCTAAGCTAACTTTTTATGGCCGGAATATGAAAGCTTCATCTTACTAGTTAACTCTGAAATAATTACTTTGTCCTCCAGTGGGGCACAAGTATCCGCTTTTCTTCTTGACACTCAACTGACTCAGAATTTATTCCCATATGTAATGTATTAGAGGTCAAGGTCCGGGTGGAATAAACATTCTAAAATTATTTTGCTCTTGAGGAGTGTTGGTTAAATAGAGTTTCTACGGTCAGATTTGTGTCCTATGAACCCTGAGCTTCAATTTGATACCTAAATCACCAGGGTTAACCCCCTAATACACTGTGCTATTTTCAGTTGAAGTCAGTATAGGCGTCATTTTGTAGATAATTTTTTTAAGCTTTATCGTCGTTTGACTACGCTTTGCAGTTTGTTATGAAGCTTTTCGTTTAGCAGTAGCCTAATAGAGATTGAGCTAAGTCAGAAGACCGTCAAGAAGCGCTCTGGTGGCTGCTATGACGACAAAAAGCGATGGAGTCTGCTATCAGCCGCGCTCATCCAAGAAAGCGGTACAATGGAGGAAGATTTTGGCAAGTTTGGATAACTATCAGATGAAATGATGCTTTTACCTCAGACTTGTGCATGTTTTAGGCATGCATCAAAGCTCCTAAAGCTTCAGAGACCGATAATATGTAGGCTAGTACTTCATGTAGTTAAATGACACGGACTTTTACGGATAATATACGGCATATTGGGACCGTATAGAGGGATTCCGCAAATCGATTATCCCGCGGCGCTAATTAGCTAAGCGGCAGAAGTCGACGTACCACGCCTACTGCCACACCCTTTGTGGGCAAAAAGGCCAACTGCTGCATGTTGTTGTATTGAAACCTATCAAGTTTTTTTCGAAAATGAGCGACTATTTCGAAGGTCTGAGCAATAAAACGAAGAATCGATACAAAGAGAAGCTCCAAGCAGTCGGTCTTGGTATCCAAGACGATGCTTACAAGCCTGAGAACGGCAGTAGGCGTAAAACGTCGACTTCGGCCGCTTAGCTAATTAGCGCTGCGGGATAATCGATTTGCGGAATCCCTCTATACGGAAAATTGACCTGAGTTGCGCGCGTACATACAAATATTTCCATATGTGATTGGCACCCTGGCCTTCACATGTTTAGGTGTCCAAACCACTGCTGCAGCGGAATATCACAATGTTGCATAGGAAAGTCCCTGGCCAATCCCCTATGTTGTACTGATGGCCAGTCCCCCCCCCCCCCCCCCCCCCCCCATGCATATTAATCCACCATACAGATTCAGAAGGGTCAGGGGCTGGGTTCTGGATATCATTGAAATGGTTAGCAGGGTTAGTTCCTATGGTCTGCATGCCGGGGGTCCAAATATCACATGATATGACAGGCCACTGAGAATCTGATAATATATATTCCCTGGGTCACGTCCTGCACACTAGATAAGCACCCTGGGAGCGCCATGCAACCATAGATTTAATATGCAACGTGATATAGGATGCTCTTGCACACGATATTTGAAATGCTACTCCGTACTTTGTTTATGTCACCCTAGTATACGACTATAGAAACTTACCGATCGTCTGGCACGTTGCTTGTAATAATGGAGTTATCCCTCAGGCCGTGAAAACTTGTCAAAGTTTCGCCCATAGATCTAGAATAGCTATAGCATCATTTGGGAAGGTTACCCGTGACCATACCGTCACACCCGTACCCGGCCCCCGTACGTACCCGGAATCACCCTATACTACATGATGATGTCATACATAGATTATATAGCACGGGGAACGGGATTGGAAACTTTGATCACGTGCTATATAATCTACGTATATATATAGCCAGCCGCGGCGTGCGCGTGCGCCTGCGTAGCACGTGATAATGAATACTGCTGCTATATATAGCGCTAAGAAACAAGCAATATTTGCCCAGTAAGGGTATCGAATCATGAAATCTGGCACATAATATACAGGTAAAATTTAATATGGAAAATGGTTCTGTACATACTTAAAATTTGTCATCTACAGTGGCTTAGAATCTCTCAATTAGCTATTGTCTGTTGGAGTGCTAACTAATAATGTTTACATAAGCCTTTGCATGGGTATATCCGAATTAATCCCTGATCTGTGATAATCGTGATAATGATAAAAAATTATAATCATATATATATAAGTTATTATTATAGCTTTCGATTTCTTACTTTGGCCTGGTTGCTGTTGGAGGTGGAGATTTAAGAGATTTACTAATGACACTGTCACAGTGTTGCTTGCTATGATCTGTTTCATCGTTAGTTTTCATCACTGGCAACTGAAATGATGGCTTGGCAGCTGATAGTGTACCTATCACATTCACGTAAGTGTTACCTTCAGATGGAAATTTGCCTGTATAGGATTAATGACTAAGTCTTGTATATCCCCCAAACTTAGTAGTTATAATGCGCTTCCATGGTACTATACTTAGTCTATGATGAGAGCATACGTCATGCATTATAATTATGACTCACATTAGTGTATTGATTAGTTTGCACTCTTACCCATTTCAATCTTTTGTGCTAATTTCTCAAGATTAATGTTATACAATGCCTCTGCCACATCGTTCCATGTAGGGTTTCCGTCATAATATTTCAACCAGTAGTCAAGCAGTTCAACAATGCAGTTATCCGAGAAAGTGGTATTAGCAATACTATCGAGTACCATATCATCAACGTCAATGGCCTCACCAAATTCACGCCATTTTGGACCAACCTGATCTCTTAATAGAGTTAGCAGTGTATCAAGAGTTACATCAAGTTTGATATCTGCATGAAGTATATACAGTAACTATTCTAGGAAAAAGAAATAATGATTTACAAATATGGCACAATTCAGCATTCACTTTTGGATTCCTTGAAAATACACAATGTTACACAATAATATCAACAACTTACTCTCATCATTAGGTGCATGTGACTCTTTCTTGTCATTGCACATAGTCAAGTCATGATTAATTGCAGAATACTGCACATCAAGATCATGAGTCTCATCGTGAGCAGCTGTCCGCAATGTTCGTTGTGGCTTCTTCCTTTTCCTATGCTTTGATGCTATAACATCTGCATATATCAGGGCATCTGGCTCAGGATGGGATTGTTGTCCCTATCAGTAGTCATGATATGTACAGTCAATATTAATAGTTGTTATGAATGATTTCTTGACTTTTAAATTTTGTTGCTAGGAGTAAAGGACTCTTATAATTGTAGCCACCAATAGCTAAAGCACAGACATAAATTCAAATATACAATGTCATATGGTACTTTATATGGTACGTACAATTATTATATATATATAAGTCCCAAACTATCGATTGATCCCTTTTCTCTAGCATTTACTATCACATTAAAGTGTTTATTTTAAGGAGTGCTGTATAGCACCAGGGTGTATATACTCAGTAGAATCTGATACATGCATACAATGCAGCATAACAGTTATGTTTATCACAATGACTAGCTGTTACTGATTTAATATTAAGGCCCGTGGCCATGCGTCATCACCATTCATACGTGCATGTACATGAGTTTTCTCCTTGGAAATTGGTGTGTACACTATAACACCGCTTTCTCAGTTGATTTACAATGATTTGCATTCCCAAAAGAAAAGTCATAATGTAAACAGTTCACAAAATGTCACGTACACTGTGGCATAGTGATGCATGCCCAAGTGTTCAAGCACCAGCCGGTCGATCGACATGCACACACACAATCATGCACTCACATAGTACATACACTCTCGGATTATTATTGTGGTATACATTTCATATGCATGTTATAGTGTACCTGATTTTTGTCCAGATATTCAGCAGTGAATCGTTTATTTGGGACAGATCTGGCAAGCATAATTAATCAATCGTAATGAAAATTTAGCACTTAGAATAACATTCAACTGTTACTTACTCTGTGTGTGGTTTCTTTTCAGTTAATAATAAGCCTGTACAAAAATACTCACAGTAGAGATGTGCACACATTGGCTCTTATCTTAAGTGACTGTAATATATTATAATAATATGTACCTTTCTGATTACCCTTTCTGTGAAGCACTATAACTGAAACTGTAACTGCCACTACTATACAAAGTAATACAATTATAATAACAGTTACTGCTGCCACAGATGCAGCAATGACCACTGAATTAGGTGATGTTTGACTGGTGACAACACGATCTTCAGTAGTTGCTGCATAGCAATAATAATAATAATTATTGTAATAGTTATGATGTTATTATCATAGAAATGTTTGTAATATTATTAATAGAGATCATCAGTGCAGATTTTGCTTTTCCCAAATAAATATAATTCAAGATGATGTGATATCTCTTTGCTACCTGCCTTACCGGGGGGGGGGGGGGGGGGGGGGGGGGGTATCATGTCACTGATGTATAATAAAATTATAATAGCTATAATATTAATGTTATGTATTGTATGTCTTTGTGTGAATATGCAAACATCAATATTCCCAACATACTGGTATGATACAATAATTAATCTAGAATACTGCTCCACATTTCATCTGTTGAGTATTAGACTCTATACATGCACTGATCTATATAAGCTAACTCAAGGCATGACTTACACTGCATGGTGCATACCCTTCCTTATTCACTAGCAATATTATGTTTACTAAACCTAGTGATACTTTCAGTATGATAAGGAAATGTGTGACTATTATGTGGCAGGAATAGACAATGATCATGATTTATGCATTAATTGTGCACTGACTCATATTATTGCACATAATCCCTCTTGGATCCGGTTCCCATTCTCCACTCCCTGCGCATATTGCTGAATCGGGTCCAGTGAGCATGAATCCAGGAGGGCAAGTGAAACGGACAGTACGTCCCTCCAATATGGGTACCATGTCATCATAGTCTTCAATTCTTGGTACAGTATCATTATACATGTCATATATAAACAGCATCTCTGGATTATTACACTTTGCTATAATATTATAAAATGGGCACAAAAAGATTGTTTCGCAATAATTAGTATGTTTCACCATCAATAATTGTCTATGGCCTCACCATATTTTAATGTAATGACAGCAGTAGGATTTGGCCTACAAGGAGGAGCAGCCTCAACACTGAGATTATAGTTAGTGTTATACGATATCGTTAGTTGACGACTGCTATTCCCAGTGACTGTTATGGAGGTTAAAGGAGATACACTGGTGGTGTATGTGACACCTTCTTGTGGAGTCCACTCCACAGTGACTATGACATTATCAACCTCGTAACGCTCATCTGAAACCCTCAGCATTGGAGTATACAGAAAGAAATCTAATAATATGATGTATTATTCACATGAATACAAGATACAGATATTACCAAGTTTTCTTGCAATAATGTCATTAATGAACTCACTTTGACTGGTATCAATGATTTGGATGGTAGTTGCAGCTGATGTCATTGAATCTGATAGATCTGAACAGTTCACTATTGTTCCATTCAGACCAATGCTAACTGAGTCAACAGACAATGTAGAGACCAGAGGTGTGGCTCCTGGAGCAGAATTTTTTATGAAAGTGAACATTACAGAATCGACTGTCATTGGTATCATCTGATTTTTGGCACTTCCAACAGTGATTAATACATCACCGATACCGTTCACATCAACCCGGAAGATATTCCATTTTATACCAGCTTCTACTGATGCTGTACATGTCAGGTGAAGTGGATCCCCAACACTACACACTGGAGCCACACTCATTGGAGATAGTGTCAACTGACCTGCAAATAAAAACTTTTAAAATTAGTGTCCAAGTGTTCTAATAGTATCAAGCATAATCACCTTTAACTATTACTTCACTGCACCCAATACTAAACAGAAGTAGGTAAGTTTTGAATAAGATAGACTGGTGTACCAGATCTTCCATCTTTACTACCACGCTGCCACTCCTTATCCGTGCTAAAATTGATGTGATGATTTCCTTGCGCACTCGCGCGATTAACATCCAGGCGCGACTCTCGTGAAAGTGTAAATTCCTTGCTAGTGGCGCTTTCGGATGGGTGACGACCTTTACCAATCTCAACATATATTGATTTCAGCTTCAGGCAGCTGCTAATAGGTATGTACACAACGGTAGAAAATAACGTTGGTATATCTGAGTTGATGTCTCTATACTGGACAGTATAGTCTCGAATCCAGACCCCTCCCTTTCCCGCAGCGCTGGATGTATTGCATCAGCGCTGCGGGAAAGGGAGGGGTCTGGATTCGAGACTATGGACAGTAGTGACAAGCTATGAGAGAAGGGATTACTTGGGCCTTCCCAATTTTATATATTGAAGATTATTATTATAGCTTGTTGTATATCATGATACTATTGAATTATACTCGCTAATGCACCTGTCAACGGTATGCCCCAGTATCCCCCTCCCGCTCCAAGTAGGGGCATACTAGGGGATTTGACAATGATCATTTCAATCGCCCCAGGGTTGGAGCAATATTTGAAGTCAAATCCCCTATTCAGTACCTAGGGGAACATAGGGGATTTGATTGCATTCATGCTGCTTCTGTTATGACGTGGCAATCATAGTCTCGTGAGCCACACCCTCCAATTATCAAATGCCCCACCCTAGGTCCAGCTTCTCCTGTAAAAACCCCTTGGTACCCCTTGGTTTCGCACGGGAGGGGGATAGTGGGGCATGCCGTTGACAGGTGCATAATACGCAAAAAAAGAAATCTTCCCCAGCATGAACATAGCAAGTCACAATTTCTATTCTCTGAGTAGTATATGCACACAGTTACTTTTGGAATGATCTGCTATAATAATATTATTTGAATTATGATCCGCAAAACTTTAAATTAAGTATGCAATTCTAGTTCCAAATTCAAAAATATTTCTTCGGCTACACCAGCTAGGTCCTATAATAATAAGTCAAATCCCCATCTCCATTACATTCATGAATGATGCATATGAGGGATATTGTTTATTGAAAGGGACAAGATTGTTATTATTATGGCTCAAGTTTGCCTAAATTAAGCTAACTAGTATCAAATTCTTTTGTATGTAGCAACAATGCTTTGGTGATTAGATAACCTTATCCCCAAAAGCTAGGAGGTCTTGGGGAAAATGATTACAATCAATAGGTACAGTCATGCATGATATTGTATGTGTATACATGTATAATTATTATATCAATGCCATGACATGTTGTGCTTGTAGACGGATGAATGCAAGATATCAATCATGGTTTACATAACGGCAGTTGGTTAATTATTTCAACATAATATCAGGCCTCTTACTGTTATAGTAGTAAACTAGCCATCTATCAAAGCTGTTGAAGTCAGATCAGAGAATCTACATCTTATGGTACATGTCTCACATTAGAATGATTATCACAAAAACTGGATTCATTTGGGCATCAGTCAACGTCATTCTCATTAAAAAATTATGGTTAATTTCAGTTCTGCTTCTAGGCTGCTGTTATGAAAGTGTTATAGGTAAGACTTAGTATAATACTTCATGAATATTTAAACCTGGGATTGCAAGTGCTTAGTGTACATGCAGGTCAATTGATACTATCCCCTATGAGTGTGGCTCCAGTGTGTAATGTTGGGGATCCATTTCAGCTGACATGTACAGCATCAGTAGAAGCTGGTATAAAATGGAATATCTTCCGGGTTGATGTGAATGGTATCGGTGATATATTAATCACTATTGGAAGTGCCAAAAATCAGATGATACCATTCACAGTCGATTCTGCAACGTTCACTTTCATAAAAAATTCTGCTCCTGGAGCCACACCTCTGGTCTCTACATTGTCTGTTGACTCAGTTAGCATTGGTCTGAATGGAACAATAGTGAACTGCTCAGATCTATCAGATTCAACGACATCAGCTGCGACTACTATCCGAATCATTGATACCAGTCAAAGTGAGTTCATTAATGACATTATTGCAAGAAAACTTGGTAATATCTGTATCTTGTATTCATGTGAATAATACATCATATTATTAGATTTCTTTCTGTATACTCCAATGCTGAGGGTTTCAGATGAGCGTTACGAGGTTGATAATGTCATAGTCACTGTGGAGTGGACTCCACAAGAAGGTGTCACATATACAACTAGTGTATCACCTTTGACCTCCATAACAGTCACTGGGAATAGCAGTCGTCAACTAACGATATCATATAACACTAACTATAATATCAGTGTTGAGGCTGCTCCTCCTTGTAGGCCAAATCCTACTGCTGTTATTACATTAAAATATGGTGAGGCCATAGACAATTATTGATGGTGAGACATACTAATTATTGCGAAACAATTTTGTTTGTGCCCATTTTATAATATTATAGCAAAGTGTAATAATCCAGAGATGCTGTTTACATATGATATGTATAATGATACTGTACCAAGAATTATTGAAGACTATGATGACATGGTACCCATATTGGAGGGACGTACTGTCCGTTTCACTTGCCCTCCTGGATTCATGCTCACTGGACCCGATTCAGCAATATGCGCAGGGAGTGGAGAATGGGAACCGGATCCAAGAGGGATCATGTGCAATAATATGAGTTCAGAAAGTTAATATGCATGACATTATTCATTACCCATGAATGACATTGTTACAGTACAGTATCTATAATAATAATTATTATGGATGTTTGAATGAATTGAATCCATTATGATTAATATTGACAACAGCTAAGCACTGCGTACTATAATATCCATAATAATTATTATGTAACATGGGTGCCATTCATATCGTGAGCATAAGGCAACCCAGAATTAAATGTTTGTTTGAACTAACCCGACCGACTGTAAAATTTAAAGCATCCAATAGCTGAGTTTACTACAGGCATATATACCGACTCAGACTTTTTAATAGGACTGTCTTAAAAATGTATTTTTAAGCTACCACACAGCACAAACCTCTAGACAGCTGGAATACTACAAGTTTACATAGAAACACTGACACTTGTAATTAAAATTCTTTGGTTAAATTATCATCCGCCCGACCGACCGACCCTACTATTTTGTGGTCATGTTAGTTCAAACAAACAATTTATTCTGTGTGGCCTAATATTACATCATGCACATGCACCTTGCAATTGATAATAATTATTATCACTGATTGTGTTTAATATTCACAGTTTACAATTTATGTATAATATTCCCTTTAATCACGTGCAGTGATATCAAAACTTGTTCTGTTTGTCTCATGACTGAATGCGCTTGCGTTGGGACTGTAGCCATGTTATTATAACAAAAGTTCCTAATGACTTGGCGAATTTTAATACAAATAGACGACCATTATGGTAAACGTTATTATTATTATAATAATTATACAATGTCATACATACACACTGAATAATTAATATTCACATTTTATTGTAATTTTGCATCAGTATATACAGATTGTGTCCAAGAATGTATGCCCAAATCAGAGTGTTCACTTGCAGCAGCAGTATCATCTTCAGTGCTCACATTTATTGCTACTTCGATTGTAATTTTCATCACTGGATTCGTGATTGGTCGATACTTTCAGTTATCTAAAGGGAAACTTCACATCACAACAACTGATCAGCCTCACCAAGGCCCTGTTTATGATTACATACAACCAAGTACAGCAAAACCCCAAGAAAATCTTGAGCTAAAGGTTAATGTGGCCTATCATCCATCAAAATCAAACGTTAGTAATCAGTGATGTGACAGTATAGTAGTTATCACTGTGTGTGTATAATAATGTATGTGTGTGCACGTGCCTGTGCATGTGTATCACAGGTATTGATAATTATTGTTTTTTCTTGGTATCATGCATATCATCGATCAGTAGAGTATTAAATTTCTTTAGTTATTGTTACATGCTACTACAAGTATAAAAAACAAGTGAAACTTAAAGGATGAAGTAGGGATGGTAGTGCCAAAAAGTACACAAACAAGATTTGTAGGGATAATTTATCACATCCACTATATTATATAACTATATTAATATTGTACGCTTGCTTTTTGAATGTCGATAATATCATGCACCTGTAGATATTGACTCCCACAAGCAATACTAAACAGAACTAGGTAAGTTTTGAATAACATAGACTGGTGTACCAGACCTTCCATCTTTTACTACCACTCCTTATCCATGATTTCCTTGCGCACTCGCGCGATTTGCATCAGTCGTGAAAGCGTAATTCCTTGCTAATTAAGTGGTGCTTTCGGATGAGTGACGACCTTTACCAATCTCAACATGTATTGATTTCAGCTTCAGGCAGCTGCTACTAGATATGTACAAATAACGTTGGCATATCTGAGTTGACGTCTCTATACTGGACAATAGTGACAAGCTATGAGAGAAGGGATAACTTGGGTCTTCCCAATTTTATATAATAATATTATTATTATAGTTTGTATATTATATTGAATTTAATAATAATATACTCACTAGTACACGAAAAGAAAAACAACATCTTCCCCAGCACAGTAAGTCACAATTTCTATTCTCTGACTAATGTATGCACGTAGATACTTTTGGAATGATCTGAATATTAAAATTATGATCCGCAAAACTTTAAATTAAGTATGCAATTCATGCTCCAAATATATACATTCTACACCAGCTAGGCCCTATATTATGCATGATTGTTATGTGACACCAGAAGTCAAAATCCCCATCTCCATTACATTCAGGAATGGTGCATACGATCGAGGGATAATGTCTATTGATATGGACATCGACAAAATTAATAATTATCATGGCTCAAGTTTGCCTAAATTAAAACTAATAGCTAACTAGTATTTCTATTGTATGTAGCAACAATGCTTTAGTGATTAGATAACCTTATCCCCAAAAGCTAGGATATTTTAGGGACAACGATTACAATCAATAGGTAGCACTGTGCCATATAAAGTACAGGTACAGTCATGCATGACATTGTATATGTATACATGTATAATTATTATATCAAACTTCAATGCCGTGACATGTTGTGTATGTTGACAGATGAATGCAAGATATCAATCATGGTTTACATAATAGCAGTCGTTTAATTATTTCAACATAACATCAGGCATCTCACCGCAGTAAACTAGCCATCTAGCTATCAAAGCTATTAAAGTCAGATCAGAGAGTCTACATCTTATGATTATATATATTATGTATCACATTAGAATGATTATCACAAAAACTGAATTCATTTGGGCATCAGTCAACATCATTCTCATTAAAAAATTATGGTTAATTTCAGTTCTGCTTCTAGGCTGCTGTTATGAAAGTATTATAGGTAAGACTTAGTATAATACTTCATGAATATTTAAACCTGGGATTGCAAGTGCTTAGTGTACATGCAGGTCAATTGACACTATCCCCTATGAGTGTGGCTCCAGTGTGTAATGTTGGGGATCCACTTCAGCTGACATGTACAGCATCAGTAGAAGCTGGTATAAAATGGAATATCTTCCGAGTTGATGTGAACGTTATCCGTGATGTATTAATCACTATTGGAAGTGCCAAAAATCTAATAATACCATTCGCAGTCGATTCGGTAACGTTCACTTTCATAAAAAATTCTGCTCCTGGAGCCACACCTCTGGTCCCTACATTGTCTATTGACTCAGTTAGCATTGATTTGAATGGAACAGTAGTGAACTGCTCAGATCTATCAGATTCAACGACATCAGCTGCGACTACTATCCGAATCATTGATACCAGTCAAAGTGCGTTAGTTGATGACATTGTTGTAAGAAAAGTAATAATACAATACATCATAATTATCATTATACTATTAGATTTCTTACTGTACACTCCAATATTGAGGGTTTCAGACAAGCGTTATGAGGCTGATAATGTCACAGTCACTGTGGAGTGGACTCCACAAGAAGGCGTCATGTACACCACCAGTGTATCACCTTTGACCTCCATAACCATCACTGGGAGTAGCAGTCGTCAACTAACGATATCATATAACACTAACTATAATATCAGTGTTGAGGCTGCTCCTCCTTGTAGGCCAAATCCTACTGCTGTTATTACATTAAAATATGGTGAGGCCATAGACAATTATTGATGGTGAGACATACTAATTATTGCGAAACAATTTTTTTTGTGCCCATTTTATAGCAAAGTGTAATAATCCAGAGATGCTGTTTACATATGACATGTATAATGATACTGTACCAAGAGTTGAGGACCATGATGACATGGTACCTATATTGGAGGGACATACTGTTTGTTTCACTTGCCCTCCTGGATTCACGGTCACTGGAGCTGATTCGATAACATGCGCAGGAAGTGGAGAATGGGAACCGGACCCAAGGGGGATCATGTGCAATAATATGAGTTCAGAAGGTTATTATGCATGACATTATTCATTACCCATGAATGACATTGTTACAGTACAGTATCTATAATAATAATTATTATGGATGCTTGAATGAATTGAATCCATTATGATTAATATTGACAACAGCTAAGCACTGCGTACTATAATATCCATAATAATTATTATGTAACATGGGTGCCATTCATATCGTGAGCATAATATTACATCATGCACATGCACCTTGCAATTGATAATAATTATTATCAGATTGTGTTTAATATTCACAGTTTACAATTTATGTATAATATTCCCTTTAATCACGTGCAGTGATATCAAAACTTGTTCTGTTTGTCCCATGACTGAATGCATTGGGACTGTAGCCATGTTATTATAACAAAAGTTCCTAATGACTTGGCGAATTTTAATACAAATAGACGACCATTATGGTAAACGTTATTATTATTATAATAATATGCATGCATACATACATTGTATTGTAATTTTGCATCAGTGTATACAAACAATGTCCAAGAATGTATGCCCAAATCAGAGTGTTCACTTGCAGCCGCAGTATCATCTTCAGTGTCCACGTTTATTGCTACTTCCATTGTAATTTTCATCGCTGGATTCGTGATTGGTCGATACTTTCGGTTTTCTAAAGGGAAACTTCACATCACAACAACTGATCAGCCTCACCAAGGCCCTATTTATGATTACATACAACCAAGTACAGCAAAACCCCAGGAAAATCTTGAACTAAAGGTTAATGTGGCCTATCATCCATCAAAATCAAACGTTAGTAATCAGTGATGTGACAATAGAAGTTATCACTGTGTGTGTATAATAATGTATGTGTGTGCACGTGCCTGTGCATGTGTATCACAGGTATTGATAATTATTGTTTTTTTCTGACACATTTGGTATCATGCATATCATCGATCAGTAGAGTATTAAATTTCTTTAGTTATTGTTACATGCTACTACATGTGTACAAGTATAAAAAACAAGTGAAAATTGAAGGATGAAGTAGGGATGGTAGTGCCAAAAAGTATACAAACAAGATTTGTAGGGATAATTTATCCCATCCACTATAATAATATCCCTACATTGTACACTTGCTTTTTGAGTACCGATAATATCATGCACCTGTAAATATTAACTACCACAAGCATAGGGGCATAATATATTATAGTGGATATGACCACAAACATGGCATGTGTTGATGCACACGGGGTTTTCCTACTCGTACACAGCAATGCCCTTAGCTGCAACACGTGGCGTGCGGTGAGTTATCATATCAACAGAAACCACACAGTCAATTCCTTAATTGCTGGTAGTGTCCGTTCTTCATACCATGCAGACGACAGGCCCGTAGCCAGACCTTGAGCTAGGGGGGTTCTATTTTTTCACATGGGAGCGTCTGAGGGCATGCTTCCCCAGCTTTGATATTGCAGGATTTCTGCAAATAGGTAATATAACTATGCTTTTGACAGTATGCTACACTTGTCTGGTGTTGATTTGGTGGAACATAGCAGTTTACATAAATAACCACACATTTAGGAAGTGTGTGGATTGACTGTGAATATCATTAACGTTTATTGCAATCAGTATAGACAAGCTCGAGTGCAGCTCCCTTGTGGGCCTCAACAGCCAGGCTAGGGGGGTTCGATTGAACCCCACTGGCTACGGGCCTGGACGATCTTTACCATGTCAATCATCCTGTACTTGCAGCTCACTATGGCTATAAATAATTATCCATAAAATTTTAATAACAGATATACACACACATAGGTAGATGTTATATTATCCTTATAGTACCTCTACATTACAGTATTATTATTTTATATGTCACTCAACACTCAAGAACTTAATTTGGAAGGACCATATGCCACGTTCTCTTTCAACTCAAGACCTTGTTCCTGATGCTCCATGGCACTTGGAACAGTATCTACATCTTCGTAAAGAGGTGCTCACTAGACTAAAACTGTGATTTCCTTCTGTAGTGTTTACCAAAACAAGACATTTCCTACACACTACTTGTCGGAGGATAGGGCAGAATTTTTGCTAACTTGAATGAAATACCGTAAATCATGAAATTTATGCGTGAATCTTATTCATGCTAATTCATGCGCAGTATAGCCTAGGTGCATGAATAAAATTACATTATTTTAACTAACGCAATTATTACCCACACGCATGCACCAGTGGTTTACCACAAGGTCACACACCAATGCATGCTAGTGCTAGTGTGTAGCTACCTGCACTACTGATTATAAGTTTGCTAAAGTATTTTTTAAAAGGAAGCTCTGCCTATTAGCTATGTGAATCAGGCAGAGAGAAACAGAGGAGGCTAATAAACTGAGTGTCAGTAGTACTGAAAAGATCAGTGAAATTAGTACCAACTTGTGATTCTGATTGAGAGACTCTAGCTAAAGAATAGCTGCTCTGGGGCTATTGATTGAGAGACTCTAGCTAAAGAATAGCTGCTCTGGGAAGTATCTCAAGGTTGAAATACGCATGATTTTGATCACATTAATTTTTAATTTGATCAAAATGACACTGAACCGCATGACTTTAATGCAACACAAATTTCTTGATTTACGGTATGCAGAAAATTAGCTCTATCCTACACATTTCCTACCTGCATGAAATCCATATTTTCGTGTAGTGGCTGCTGGTTGACTTGGTGTACGACAATCTTGTGTCTTTTTACACAATTCATTGCACTTTCGACCCCTGAAGAAGTAACCAGACGCAAATCCAGCAGTGAGAGTCAAAATAGAAATCACAAGAAATATTATGACCGTAGATGATACTGCTGCCACAAGCTCATTTGAGTCTTTAGTCTTCAAATTCCCTACACGTGGTACATAGTTGATCATGACGACATTGTGATCTTTCACCACAAATGTCATAATAATAGCATTATTTACAGTGAACGTATCACACATGTACACTTTATGACTGGAATCAGGTTCCTATGGATCTTCTATTCTATTATGCATGTCTTTCTGGAAAGTATATTATATAATTAATAATATTACGTGCATAACATTGTATGATGACACAATATCAGCCATAGACATGAATTTATACACGCACCCAATAAACGATGTTAATCAATTAACAATTTATTCGTTATAATTCTTAGTAGACACAATAATGTATACAATAATATTTTATAGTGTTAATTAATTGATTTTGTGTGAATACTTACATGTATTAAATATCTGGTAATGGTCAGTAATAGTATCATTATATTATATAGAATACGTACGTTCATAACAGTTACTATGCTACATGAACTACACAGGTTGACCTTCTAGCTATAATCATAATATCCCTGTTATACAAAGTACAAGAGAAATACATGTTAATTAATGTAATGTTGTTGATAAATATTCATACATTAGCGTAATAATATTCGGTTGATAACTGCGGCTACTATAAGTCACAAAGGCTTTCGGTTTATAATAATAGTGACAGAGACAGGTGCTATGCCAGTTCCCGCTGTAAATTAAAAGCTTAAGATACCCAGGCCTTGCAGTGACCACTTATAAATTACCACAATTAAATTATGTCATTACATACTTGTGGTTGAGTGGTTGAAAAATTATTGATAATTGAAAAATCCAGCTATTACACACATAAAAATGCATGGGCAAATGTATTATAGTTGCACTATAATGTATTATCTGATTTTAAGTGTCATTAATGTTTATAATAATTAACACACTGGTTGGTGGAGTTCATATCTGACTCATTGATTGAGATCTGTAATCATGGACTTAGATGAGAGATAAGCCACATTCTCTCTCAACTTGAAACCTTGTTTCTGATCTGCTTCATCACATATGTGTGGTGTACGAAGTACATCCTCATAAACAGGTACATTGCGAGGATTATCGGTTTGACTACTGTAACAACACTTTCCTTTACCATGGTAGTGCCCACACGCAAACCCAACGACGAAAAATGTAACTGATAACATGAGCATTATTACTGCTGAGAATGATGATACCACTGCAATGATGTATACAGGCACACCCATTTGTAAATACATCAATTCTTCCATCGGAGGCTTCTGAATCTCTGCATGTCATAATATGCATTGTATAAAAAATGAATACAAGACTGCCCATAAGAAACCCCGTAATAATAATCTGTTACTCATGAATGAGTAAGATTTCAAAAGTTTTAGCAATGTACCTCTGCATTCCACCTCTCTGGGATCTGGTTCCCATTCCCCATTCCCCATGCATGTTGTGGTGCTAGGTCCAATGAGAATATGCTCACGAGGACACTCAAATTTGATAGTAGCTCCCTCCATTGCTGGATCCAAGTAACCAATAACTAATATTATTGTGGAGCCATTAGCTGTACTGCTGAATGGATAGCTACAAGTTGGTGTGTCTAGAGAATATTTAATTGTAACCAATTATGTTAATAAATCTAACAAGGATTAGTATAGGTAATCACATGAATTCGAGTGCAATTTGGGAAATAATTGCATGAGTTATGTGTTAAAAGGAAAGTAATTGCACGAGGCGAAGCCTTCTAATACATAACGAGTGCAATTATTTCCCACAATATACAGTGCACGAGAATTCATGTGATTGCATGTTAATCATATAGTACAGTTAGCAAAGGAGCTATGGGGCAGCCATTGTCATAACTGAGGCACAAGGCCAACCACAAAAATGTTGCTGTAAGGTCAATGTTGGTAAGTGGTCGACGAGTTCAACAGTCACAAGAAGCTATTGCAGAGGAGGTTGGACAAGGTCTCATACATAATTGAGGAATTTTTTTGGAATTGGGGAATAACACTTGGCCAGTTAGTCTATCATAGAGTCGGTAGACTCTATAAGTAGGGATGGCACGGATACTCCATATATATAATACATTACAAAAATCCAAATATCTCAAAACAGGTAACTTTGTGAACTTTCTAAGTGTCAAAATCAGAATCTACAGCAAATTATCTATCTAACAAGACCAAGATCATCCATCAACTCAATTGTATATGCCAGAACCAGATGTTCAAAAAAATAGCCATTTCTCATTCTTTCTTTCTTTCTTTCTTTCTGTTTTCCTGGGCTAACTCAAGACTACCATGACCGCTCACCTTAGTTCAAGTATAAATCCACTCCATTATGGAGCGCGCATGTCTGTGGCAAGCTCGTTTTGTGTTATCAGGATAGCGATTTAATTGTGGGTGTGTACAGCGCGCGTTTTACGAGTGGGTGTGTCCATAGATATTATAGACTACGTAAACGGGATTGGAAACTGCTCACGTGAGCAATAGAACGTACGTATACGCGGAATCTCGTTATGTACAGACTTACTCATTGGTATTTAATCACAGGGTTTCCCCCAACCTGCCAAGGAGCATCAAGTTTAACCACTTTCGTATGGAATTCCACGCCCTTGCGCTCTGATAGTCTATGTTCAATAGAAATTGTATGCGTAGCTATAGTTATAGTCTCTAGGATTTTAAGTAGACGGAGACGACTGGATGCTGTTTTGCCATCTCTGGAGCTTCAAGTCTTCAAGAAATCTCGACTCGATATGAAATCCATTAGGTGGTGGAGGTAGGCAATGCTGTGTTTGTATCTCATCCACCCCCAACTTCTATCTTCACTGGGTTTATCGAACACGAATATATAAAACCATAGATAAAACTGAAAGATGATTCAGCTGCTCAATATAGATCTAGTTCTGCCTGGGCCAGGGTGCCAAATGTTGAAGCTTTTCGCTAGAGTCTGCTAGACTCCTCAAATATATTAAAGTAAGATACGAAATCTCCTGAGCAAATAGTACCTTGGAGACAGCTCTGATAAAAAGACAGTTAATTTAATACCACCAGGACTCAAAGCATGGTGTCCACAGGACGTCCTTGAGAGAGAAACATGAGAACTTCTGATGAAGAACCAGGGTGGCAACATAGTGGCTAGTTATATATAAGTTAGGTATTTGAGTACTAGTACATGTAGGTGGACTGAGGCACAATCTAGCCTTGTGACTCAAGAGCTCAGCTAAGGCAACTTCGCAAGGCTAGCTTGTCATGCAATAGCTCAGTACCGACTAGCCTCGTACCCAGGCCCTTTCTCCTCCTCCTCAAAGGGCCTGGGTACGAGGCTAAGTACTGACCTGTAACTTGGCGATAAACATCCTTATGAATTTTATAATAATAATATTATTATTATTATGAGTTTTGTAGGGACAGAATATTACTATTCGGTTCTGTATAGCAAGCTATTGAATGTGTGTGTGAGCGCAAGCGCAAGGGCTAGGGGTGTGGAATTTCATACGAAAGGGGTTAAACTTGATGCTACTTGACAGGTTGGGGGAACCCCTGTGATTAAATACCAATGAGTAAGTCTGTACATAACGAGATTCTATACGCGTATGCGCACTCCGTGTTATGGTTTGCATTCTTGGATAGACCCGTTGCTATGACAATTTGAGCAAAAAATGGCCGAAAATGGCGACAGTAGTGCACTTATCGACTAATAGCAGCGAAATGACAGTGGTTTCGAACTTGAACAAGGCTTATCCCAGTGAAGGAGTCCCTACTCTAAACGTGGCCAGCAACGGTTTGAGTTTCTGAAGTCTCTCTGGTCTACGCTACAGTCCCACTAAGTCCAAGAACCAATAATGGCTGATCAAGAACTGTTGAAAACTCTTTATTTCAGTGTATCGGTGCAGTGGCTTTGCCCTTTCCACCATCTTGGGATGTGCTGTCTTACTTGTGACCGTTTTGACACTTGATGCGCTGTCTTCTGTGAGTGAGCAGGCCGTGAAAAGGCCCAAAAGTCGGCCATTTTTGCTTCTTGGACTTTGTGGGACTGTAGCGTAGAGTAGAGAGACTTCAGAAACTCAAACTTGCTGGCCACGTTTAGAGTAGGGACTCCTTCACTGGGATAAGCCTTGTTCAAGTTCGAAACCACTGTTATTTCGCTGCTATTAGTCACTGCGGTCGCCATTTTCGGCCATTTTTTGCTCAAATTGTCATAGCAACGGGTCTATCCAAGAATGCAAACCATAACACGGAGTGCGCGTTACACGTTCTATTGCTCACGTGAGCAGTTTCCAATCCCGTTTACGTAGTCTATAATACAGTCTACACGAAGACCCCGGGGTTCGGCCAATTTTAATTCCAGCTGCACGCCCATGCACATTTTACGTCATCAACAGGCACTTGTAGGCGGGGACCAATGAGATGCAATCTTTGTACAGTCAATAATTGTTTTACCGGGAAGAAGCGCCTTCCCGCCAAAAAATGGCCACAGAGTCCAGTTTTATCGAAAGTTTGTACGCTATTTACAAGCTGACTAGACAGAGTTAGCCTTCAACACTCGTTTTTCTTGAAGAACTCGTGGGAATGAAGGTATACGGAGCGCCAGAACTCGGGGCGTGGCCCACCCCAAAATCGTACAAAAATTCAAGTTGACAAAAACTAAACAAAAATCGAATAATGGCTGTACAAAAGCTGCCATCATGATAAAACTGTAAGTCCAATTGATATCATAACAGAGATACTGTTTTATGGATAGATATAGTTTGTTTTCTTGGATTTGAAGGGTAGCCATCTGGTAAGGCAATAGTAAACAAACGGTCGATTTCACCTAATTTTTTGAAGATTTTAGACGGCCATAATTCTCCACCTGTATAATAGAGAAACTTCTAGAGAAAAATATACGTTCATTCCAAACTTATAAACATTTTAAACACACCGGCGTGGCGTAAAAACCGCCACCCCAAAATCGTACAAAAATTCAAGTTGGCCCCAGACACTTACCTTCGTTTGTGTGCGTTTGCCTCATTTATGGGGCTATATTAGTGTCATAATTATGGAGGGTGTAGTCATTTTAGTGGGAGGGGTATCCATCTCATTTGGGGGTGGTTATTTAGAGGCAGAAAATTCTTTTGGTGGGGTGTATTTTTTCTTGGGGTGTAGTTATTCTTTTTTGGGGGGGGGGGGGGGGGGGGGGGTGGTAGTTCTTATGGGGGTACATATATAATAGTTGGTAAGGGTATACTTTCATTTGGGGTTGTATTCTTTTTTGGGGGGTGTCCATATCTTTGGGGGTGGTCTTTTATTGTTGCGGGGGTGGGCCATTTCCAGGAGGATAGGATTTTTTTGGTTACACATCTTTTCTTGGGGTGTAGTAATTTTAATATAACGTAGCTACATTGGGGGGGGGGCTCCAATTTGATAAGAGGTTTACTGTTTTTATATGGCATGGAGAGCTCAAGAGGACATAGTACATACGCCACTACTGTGCCAGTCACGCCCCTACATGGAGATCGAAGGTCACATGATCAGTTCCTGTCATGCACAAGGTCAAAGGTCAATGATACTGTGCTTTAAATGGAAAATCCTTTTCTAGTATCCGTTAATTTGATGGTTGTGAAGGTCTCTGAATTTATCATATCCAACTGAAATCTTTTCATCCGGGATTTTATTATACTTATATACATGCACTTATTATTCTGAAGCCCTGCCTGAACAATGTACCAAAAGTATGTATACGTCTACATTATATAGTGCGTTGTACCATTGATTCAGCTAGAGATGCAGTGACGGGGAGACAAAAATGCCAAAGTGCCTCCATAAAAAATTAATGTTCCATGAAAATTCAGTAGGTTTATCTTCTACTACCAATCCAAACCTAAGGGGAAACCATCCCACTGCCTGCTCAGGCATTTAAGCAAAAGGCAGAGCCACATAGGTGCCTAGCCTTGAGAACTAGGGGTGATAGGTTGAAAAGCTCTTTTGTCCATGGAAACTCTCCCTACCCATGTGTTGTAAATACACCTACAAACTCCTGCTGAATGTTCTCGATGCCTAGTTAATTGGAAATGTACACACATAGGTAGCTATACAGCAAGATCTAGGCTTTTAATAGATTTCTGAAGATGAGAATATTAATTTTACCAGATATCCATTGCAATATCAAAGGTCAGAGACCTTCACAACTGTCGAATTCACTAGCTTTGGATGTGACTGCACGGCCTTATTCTTTTTCCATTTAAAGCACACTTTCATTGACCTTTGACCTTGTAATTGAGATCACGTGACCTTTGCCTCATGCGCATAGGCCCGAGATAGCTACAAAAAAAAATGCACCAGTAGTTTAGTAAAAGACTACCCCCTGAAATGGCCCACCCCTCCAACAATAAAAGACCACCCCCAAATGAAATGGATACCCCCCCCCCCCCCAAAAAAAAAGAATTCTACCCACAAATAAAATGGACACCCTGCCCAGAAGAAAAGACTACCTACCCTCAAATAAAATTGACACCCCTCCCAGAAAAAAGAATACTACCCCCAAATGAAATGGATACCCCACCCAGAAGAAAAGACTATCCCTGAATAGAATGGATACCCCTCCCAGAACAATACTATACACCCTTCATAATTATGACACTAATATACCGCCATATTCCTTGTAGCCTGATCGACGACACTATTCAGAACTTAGAGTGACTCATAATAAATATCCATCCTTCCTCTGACTGCAAAGCCTCTAAACCGCTAATCTGGACGCTTTCACTTGGCTGTATGAGGGCCAGCATACAGTGACCTTGAATGTGCTGTGCACACTCAGCACATTTTTGCTGACGTCAGCAGAAATTAAATTTTGGGGTCTACGTGTACGTGTAGACTCAGAGGAGGTTGGTCACGGTTTCTAATTAGAGAGCATTTGCCATAGGCTGCAATATACGCCCACGCAACCCAGGTCAACCCGCTGAGTCAGCAAAAACAATACATTGCCTATGATGCGCGATAATAAAATGCACATTCCACGAAAATCGTGACCAACCTCCTCTGGTGTAGACTGATATCTATGGTGTGTCCAATTAGCCATTTTGTCATATAATGCGCATGCTCATTTGGTATTGCCACGGTGAAGTCATGTGACCGATGTAAGTGGCGCGCGTGCGCCGGCGCAGCCAGGATCGATCTAGGACCTGCTCGCCGATCGAGCACGAGCGCTCAGCTGATCAGCTCAGTGAACTGTCGATCATAGTGGCTACTTACCAACAGTAAGCTTACTGACCTATAAAATATGCTTCTGAAACGGAATGGTTTCGTCGCTACTTAGTTCTAAACAGCCTTCTTTCAAGTTTGCCGCCGGGTCGAGTCAGCCAGCTTCAGGATCGAGATAACGAGGGGCGTGGCTTCATTCGCAGGTCAACTAGTTACCTGAGCAGTCTCGAGAACCCCACTGATGCACGTTCAATAGTGTGTGATGCAAAAGAAGACGCCCTAGCAAGCTATCAAAGACTGCCTGGGATTTGCACTTACAGCAGGAGTATTCAAGTTTGAACTCACGGTGTGTTGGGGTACCATACATATAGCCGCAGTAGTACCTGACTCAAAGGCTAAGATCGTACAAACATGGTGTACTTGCTTCCCTATAATAATATTGTATTTATTGCTGGAGCACAGTTGGATGTAGCTATATAGGTCCAGAAAAAAAACTTTGAAGTAGCTAGTTCCATGCATTAAATTTTTAATATTAAACAATGAATAGGCAAACCGGTCACCATGGTATATGTCCAGCCTCTGTCCCCACGAGATTAGTCAGCTAGGTGGCATTGATGAAAATTAATAACTACCAGACCCTGAGGGCACTAAAAAAAAGAACAGTAACAAGTATAAAAACAATTAAATAAAATTGAAGGATGAAGTAGGGATGGCAGTGCCAAAAAGTACACAAACAAGATTCGTAGGGATAACGTATCACATCCACTATGCATCCCTACGCTTGCTTTTTGAGTAGCTGTGCACACACTGGCATAATATTATATATGGGGCACATGCATGCAGGAATGGAAAATCAATACTGTATACCCAGGGATCAATATCAATAGTAGTGACACTTTAAATTACATGCTGAATCAGATGTGTATGAGAAAAGCAAGCGTAGGGATGTATAGTGGATGTGATACGTTATCCCTACGAATCTTGTTTGTGTACTTTTTGGCACTGCCATCCCTACTTCATCCTTCAATTTTATTTAATTGTTTTTATACTTGTGTTCAGAAGAGATGTCTGTGCCCAACCTGTGCTCAGTGAAAAAATCAACCATGGGATACCTTTGAGCTCCTTTACATACATGGAATGCAATGGAATATAATATTGTAAATATGCACCCTATCATACTAGAGTAGTAACACTATTTTGATGATCACAATAGGCCAGGATGCGATGTTTCATCATTATGGAGTCACTGACAAAGTATTATCCCACAATTCAAAGATTTTTATCTTTATGTATTGCACTATGCATGTCCGACCTCCTCTGGAAGCTATTGTGCTAACTGAAGTCTTGACCACGCCTCACTGTCATATGCATGCATGCACGAGGAATAGTATGAGTCGGTCGCCGTTTCGCTCGCTCGTTCTAGAGCTCAGCATTCTGATAGCAGAGCAGACGCATAAATATAAGCGAAGAAGAAGGGTCTAGTTCGATGACTTCTACAAAGCCTTCTCTGTCGATCTCCTTAACGCCATGGTGGCCAGCTCAGCTATCCGCCATTCAAGGACTCGTTCGTTGCTGGGCTGGTGCTTGTTGCTATGATTAGCGAGTCCAAAGGATAATTATAACTCGCAAAAATGCGTCACTTGTTTTTACGCATTATTGTCTATCTAAACGCGGCACCATAAAGTGACATTACAAATTTTCACGCCCACAAGACCGTTTTCCATGCTTCGCACGTCAATCGGCAGCTCTTTTGCTGTACTTTCTGGATTTGATAGTAAGGAACATCAATACATAATTTTTCTGGCACTTATCTCTGTAGTTTCTGCCTGGGTTTGTGAGTATTCATGACCTCCAAAACTTTTAGTGGTCCTTACCATGACATATAGGTTTTTTGTAGTGCTAATTTCAATAATATGCATCATTGCAAGTCATTGATGGCCTACTTTTTTGTGGAATATACTTTTTAGGTAATTTCATTCAGATTTAGTGATATAGAATAGTTATAGCTTGGTATTGTGGAAAGAAACTCACTCTGCTGGGCTCTAAAGACAGTTAATATACAGAGGCCCCAGGTTCAGCAGTAACCTAAAGCAGTATTGAAGTCCCACTATCATGCTATTTGCAAGTGCTATCCAACAGTATTTGTAACACAATCGTAAATAAAACCATTGCAAGGCAATATGGCATACCCATCCAAACCACTTTCGGAGGCTCCATATAAACTTAATACAAACAAAAATGAAGCTAGCGGCGCTTCTGTGCAACCAATTTACATGGTTAAGAGGTCAATTGAAAGCTCATTCTGTGAGCTATCTGGTGCAATTTGTTTCGTGATTGAACTCCTAACCAGAGCTGAGATATTGTAGATTATCTGGGGACCCTAGGTGGCCCATAGTTTGTATGGTGCCATGTCTGTAGTACTATGCAAGGAGCAAAAAGAGAGACAGTAGTGAGTAACTTCAAAAGGTTGTAGAACCAAGAAAACGGAGTAAATCCCCAGCAATATGCATATTATTCGGCTGCTCTAAGGTTGCTCTTCATGCCTGTAGCATCCTTGTACCAGATTTCAGAATTTTTCGAAATTCTTTGGACACGCTACTATGATCGTACGGGCGATCTGATTGATCCAGCGCGCGCCACTATCGGTCAGTAAGTGTGCAATTTAATACTAAGCAAATATATAGGTGTGCAATTAAGAAAATAATTGCACATATTATAGTCTATGGGACTTTTGTATAGAGACAAAATAACTATATGATTAATAAATTAATGACTGATTTTCTATGCTCACACCGTCCCAACGATCATAGACCACAAACAATAATATTTTGGCGATATGAATACAGCACATGGATCATTAAAAATCAAAGATTATAGTGCTGCAATCACGAGCTTGCACGACAATCTAGATCTATGGTAGTATGCGTGATAAACACCCAAAGTTTAATAGTAGCTACTTTATAATTAGTCGTACATTATATAATTAGTCAGCTCAGACACTGATCTTAAATTCACACACAATATTATTAAATAATATTTGTGCAGGATAGGAAAATTAAAACGAATAAAATTAATTTACCTTCACATATCAGTCCACTTGGGTCCGGTTCCCATTCTCCATTCCCTGTGCATATTGATGAATTAGATCCATTGAGGACCAGTCCAGGAGGACAACTGAAAGTGACAATGCTACCCTCTATTGGTAAACCATCATCACTCACTGACAATACTTTTGGGACAGATCTAGAACATCCACAATAATATGATAATAGCTCTGGGCGTCCACAATTAGCTATTATAGAAACAATAATAGCAACATTAACACCCAATCATGATTCAAGAACATGATGCATGTTGAGCTATAGCCAATATACATAACATTACATAGTATATATTATTATAACTTACCATATTGCAGCCTAATGGAAACAGTGATATTATCTCTACAAGGAGCAATAGCTTCAACACTGAAATTGAAGTCAGTGTTGTATGAAATTGTCAATTGAAAACTTATACTTTCATTGTAAATTAAGGGTACCCAAGGTGATACTGCAATAGCATAAGTGACACCAACTTGTTGAGCCCACTTCACAGTGACTGTCACATTATCAGCATCATACTGTTCTTCTGAAATGTTCAATGTTGGAGTGTATTGGAGATCTGTAATAAAATGGTTAGGAATCTGACAAACCAGTTAATTCATGGGTGTAGATAACTTTTTCGTAGTGGGGGGGGGGGGGGGCTTCTGTTGCCACGCCCAATTTTGTGATCTTATTATTAGATTATCTAATATCACCCTAGTAAATAAATTAAGTGATTCATCCCTTTATTTGCGAAAATTCAAGTATTATACCAAGGGCTTATCTAGCCGTGGCTCAATAAGCCCTTGATTGCACATAGTTTATGGTGAAAAATCTGGGGGGGCTTCAGCCCCCCTAGCCCCCCCATTATCTACACCCTTGTAATTGAATTATTAACCTACTCACTTTGACTAGTATCAATGATTTGGATAGTAGTTGCAGCTGATATTGTTGAGTCTGATAGATCTGAACAGTTCACTACTGTTCCATTCCAACTTACTGAGTCAATAGATAATGTAGAGACCAGAGGTGAAGCTCCTGGATCAGAGGTTTTTGTGAAAGTGAACGTTACGGAATCGACTGTCATTGATATCCTCTCATTTTTGGCCATTCCAACGGTGATTAATATATCTTCAGTAACTTTCACATTAACCCGGAAGATATTCCATTTTGTACCAGCTTCTACTGATGCTGTACAAGTTAGTTGAAGTGGATCCCCAACACTACACACTGGAGCCACACTCATAGGAGATAGTGTCAACTGACCTGCAAATAAAAACTTTTAGTGCATGTCCAGGTGTTCTAATAGTATCAAACATAATCACCTTTAACTGTTATTTCACTGCACCCAATACTAAACAGAAGTAGGTAAGTTTTGAATAAGATAGACTGGTGTACCAGATCTTCCATTTTTTTTACTACCGCTCTTTATCCGTCCTGAAATTGATGATTTTCTTGCATAGGGCTCTCGTGAAAGCGTAATTCCTTGCTAGTAGTGCCTTCGGATGAGTGACGACCTTTACCAATCACAAGTATTGATTTCTGCTTCAGGCAGCTATCTAGTATCTATATACGCAGCGCTGAGCTGACGTCTCTGTACTGGACAGTAGTGACAAGCTAGCTCTGAGAAATGGGATTACTTGGGTCATGATAATTATACTTGTGCCTGTACACTGCTACCAGTACTCGCGCTAATTTGCGAAAAAAAAACAAACTTCCCCAGCATAGCAAGTCACAATTTCTATTCTCTAACTAGTGTATGCACGCATAAATAGTGCACGTAGCTAGCTATACTTTTGGAATGATCTGCTATAATTATTGTTATTATGATCCTCAAAATTAATGGCTAAATATTTAATAAGTATGCAATTTGTGCTCCAAATTCAAAAATATTGACCAGCTAGTTATGATGCATGGTTGTTATGTGACACCAGAAGTCAAAATCCTCATCTCCATTTAAGGAATGATGCGTATGACAGACAATGTCTATTGAAAGGGACAAGATTATTATTATTATTACGACTCAAGTTTACCTAAATTAAGCTAACTAGTATATAATATATAGCAACAATGCTTTTAATGATTAGATAACCTCATCCCCAAAAGTTACTCTGTACAGTTAAGGCCTGGGTCCACTTGAATTGGAGCGAGGGTCACATATCGGGTTATGGAGGCTACTTGGAGCAAGCTATGAACTTCTAACTTAGAATATAGTTACTACACACGATATAGATTCTAATTAATTAACTAATGGCCACGCCCACCTGTTTATTAATTAGCAGTAATTAAAAATATCCATACACTCACTTAGGCGGCGTATATAGAAACTAGGTAGGCTCTAGTTGAGGAGGTCCTCCTAATAACCATGACTAGCACTACCAATTTTCAAATTAGCGTCTTCCATGCATGTACCTTCGGGGAGTTATAAGCCTACGAAGACCGAAATTGTAGTCAACTTCGAGCTAATTAAATATTCATAGCCTTGTATTGGCTTTATGATAGAAACTTACGGTTTGCTAACAAGGAATATACCAGAAGAATGTCCGCTCTTTCCAATGAGTACACTCAAAGCAAGACTCAGGGCGGCTATGTACGCCGCCTTTCTCGATCCAGTCGGCCATCTCCAGCTGCTCCGAGTAGCCTCGAGCGCTTGATACACAAACAACTGCTCTTGATACGACAATAGCCTAGCCTAATAATATAGACTCTACGCTAAAGGCGAAATAGATCCTGCGGCTAACTCACGATCACCTAGCTACCTTGTACACGATGTCTTCTGGCCTCCTAGCCACTCCTTTCTATACAAAGCTAACTGTCAGCCATTGGCCACACCCCGTATATTTTTCAATTATTTCCGTTCACCTCCGGATACGTACGTAGCGCGCGCCCCAGGCCTTAACATGCCAGAGTAGGAGGTCTTAGGGACAATGATTATAATCAATAGGTAGCACTGTGCTATAAAATAGAGTATAGGTACATGCAGTCATGCATGACATTGTATGTGTATACTATCAAACTTCAATGCTGGACATGTTGTGTTTGTTGACAGATGAATGCAACTTCCGGATATCAATCATGATTTACATAACGGCAGTTGGTTAATTATTTCAACACAACATCAGGCATCTCACCGCAGTAAACTAGCCATCTATCAAAGCTATTAAAGTCAGATCAGAGAGTCTACATCTTATGGTATAGTTGTCTCATATTAGAATGATTATCACAAAAGCTGAATTCATTTGGGCATCAGTCGACGTTATTCTCATTAAAAAGTTGTGGTTAATTTCAGTTCTGCTTCTCGGCTACTGTGATGAAAAACTTAGTGTTATAGGTAAGTATGATACATTATGAATGTTTAAACATTGCAAGTATGTAGGTCAGTTGACACTATCCCCTATGAGTGTGGCTCCAGTGTGTAGTGTTGGGGATCCACTTCAGCTGACATGTACAGCTTCTGTAGAAGCTGGTATAAAATGGAATATCTTCCGGGTTAATATGAAAGTTATCAGTGATGTATTAATCACTATTGGAAGTGCCAAAAATCAGAGGACACCAATAACAGTCGATTCCGTTACGTTCACTTTCATAAAAAATTCTGCTCCTGAAGTCTCACCTCTGGTCTCTACATTATCTATTGACTCAGTTAGTTGGAATGGAACAGTAGTGAACTGTTCAGATTTATCAGACTCAACAACATCAGCTGCGACTACCATCCAAATTATTGATGCCCATCAGAGTGAGTTCATTAATGACATTGTTGTAATATCATGTATCTTGTATTCATGTTAATAATATATCATACTATTAGATTTCTTTCTGTACACTCCAATACTGAGGGTTTCAGACGAGCGTTATAATGTTGATGATGTCATAATCACTGTGGAGTGGACTCCACAAGAAGGTGTTACGTATAATACCAGTGTATCACCTTTGACCTCCATAACAGTCACTGGGAGCAGCAGTCATCAACTAACGGTATCATACAACACTGACTATAATGTCAGTGTTGAGGCTGCTCCTCCTTGTAGGCCAAATCCTACTGCTGTCATTACATTAAACTATGGTGAGGGTATAATATTATACTAATTATTATGCTCAGTGTGCCTGTTTTGCATAGCAAAGTGTGGTAATCCAGAGATGCCGTTTGCAATATCATGTGACAATGTTTATTATACTGTACCAAGAGTTGAGGGCTATAATGACACTGAACCCATATTGGAGGGACATACTATCAGTTTCACTTGCACGCCTGGATTCATACTCACTGGATCTGATTCAGCAACATGCACAGGGAATGGAGAATGGGAACCAGACCCAAGAAGGATCATATGTATTAATATGAGTTCAGAAGGTTAATAATATTGTGCATGACATTGTTCATTACCCACGCTAAGATGACATTGTACAATATCTGTGGATGCTTGAATGAATTGAATCCATTATCATTAAATTAAATAATATTGACAACAGCTAAGCATTGCATATCCATAATAATTATGTAATTTAATAATGGGTGCCATTCACATTGTGAGTATAATACACCATACACCTTGCAAGTGGTAATATTTATTATCAGATTGTGTTTAATATTCACAGTTTACAACTTATGTATAATTTTCCCTTTAATCACGTGCAGTGATATCAAAACTTGTTCTGTTTGTCCCATGACTGAATGCATTGGGACTGTAGCCATGTTATTATAACAAAAGTTCCTAATGACTTGATGATTTATAATAAAAATAATAATATAAAATTAATAGACGACCATTATGGTAAACGTTATTATTATTATAATAATATGCATACATACATACATTGTATTGTAATTTTGCATCAGTGTATACAAACAGTGTCCAAGAATGTATGCCCAAATCAGAGTGTTCACTTGCAGCAGCAGTATCATCTTCAGTGCTCACATTTATTGCTACTTCGATTGTAATTTTCATCACTGGATTCATGATTGGTCGATACTTTCAGTTATCTAAAGGGAAACTTCACATCACAACAACTGATCAGCCTCACCAAGGCCCTATTTATGATTACATACAACCAAGTACAGCAAAACCCCAAGAAAATCTTGAGTTAAAGGTTAATGTGGCCTATCATCCATCAAAATCAAACGTTAGTAATCAGTGATGTGACAGTATAGTAGCTATCACTGTGTGTATAATAATGTATGTGTGTGCACGTGCCTGTGCATGTGTATCACAGGTATTGATAATTATTGTTTTTTTCTGACACACTTGGTATCATGCATATCATCGATCAGTAGAGTATTAAATTTCTTTAGTTATTGTTACAAGTATAAAAAACAAGTGAAAATTAAAGGATGAAGTAGGGATGGTAGTGCCAAAAAGTACATGCACAAACATGATTTGTAGGGATAACCTATCATATCCACTATAATAATATTATATCCCTACATTGTATGCTTGCTTTTTGAATGTCGATAATATCATGCACCTGTAGATATTGACTCCCACAAGCATACGGGTATATAATATTATAGTGGATACAGAATTGATCGTGACGACATTGTGATCTTTTACCACAAATATCATAATAATATTATGCGTTATTCACAGTGAACATATCACACATGTACACTTCATCATTGGAATCAGGTTCCCATGGATTTTCTATTCCTATTATGCATGTCTTTCTGGAAAGTATACTAATGAATTTATACAATTAATAATACTACGTGCATAACATTGTATAATTAAATTTTTAATGACACAATATGTTCAGCCATAGACATGAATTTATACACGCGCCCAATAAACGATGTTGGTCACTTTATTCACTATAATTTTTTTTTTAATTAGTAGACACAACAGTGCATACAATAATATTTTATAATTATATAGTGTTAATTAGTTGATTTTGTGTGAAATACATACATGTAATATCTGGTAAAGGTCGATAATAGTATCATTATAGAATACGTTCATTATGACATAACAGTTACTATAATGCTTACAATAATACATGAACTACACAGGTTGACCTTCTAGCTATAATCATAATAATTATTATTATCCCTGTTACGCGAAGTACAAGAGAAATACATGTTAATTAACGCCATAATCATTAATGTTGTTGATAAAACCAAAATTAATTCATTAGCGTAATAATATTCGGTTGATAACTGCGGCTCTCAATTGCAAGTGCTTAATTGAGTTATACTATTAGTCACAAAGGCTTTCAGTTTATAATATTATAGTGGCAGAGACAGGACCTGGTGCTATGCCAGTTCCTGCTGTAAATTAAAAGCTTAAGATACCCAGGCCTTGCAGTGACCACTTATAAATTACCACAATTAAATTATGTCATTAAGTCACTAGACTAAAACTGTGATTTCCTTCTGTAGTGTTTATCAAAGCATGACATTTCCTACACACACTTGTCGGAGGATAGGGCAGAATTTTGCTAACATGAATTATATGCAGAAAATTAGCTCTATCCTACACATTTCCTACCTGCATGAAATCCATATTTTCGTTTAGTGTGTGGTGGAGTGGTTGAAAAATTATTGATAATTGAAAAAATTCAGCTATTACATACATAAAAATGCATGGGCAAATGTGTTATAGTTGCACTATAATGTATTATCTGATTTTAAGTATCATTAATAATTAACACACTGGTTGGTGGAGTTCAAGTCTGACTCATTGATTGAGATCTGTAATCATGGACTTAGATGAGAGATAAGCCACATTCTCTCTCAACTTGAAACCTTGTTTCTGATCTGCTTCATCACGTACCCGTGGTATACGAAGTACATCCTCATAAACAGGTACATTGCGAGGATTATCGCTTTGGCTACTGTAACAGCACTTTCCTTTACCATGGTAGTGCCCACACGCAAACCCAACAACGAAAAATGTAACTGATAACACGAGGATTACTACTACTGAGAAAGATGATATCACTGAAATGATGTATACAGGCACGCCCATTTGTAAACACGTTGATTCTTCCACCGGAGGCTTCTGAATCTCTGCATGTCATATGCAAAAATGAATACAAGACTGTCCCTATTACTCCCTAAGCATTGATAAGAAACCCTCCTATGTAATATTATCTGTTACTCATGAATAAGTAAGACTGCGGAGAGCCTGGGATCTATATCTTTCAGATTTCAAAAGTTTTAACAACGTACCTCTGCATTCCACCTCTCTGGGATCTGGTTCCCATTCCCCATTCCCCATACATGTTGAGGTGTTAGATCCAATGAGAATATGCTCACGAGGACACTCAAATGTGATGGTAGCTCCCTCTGTCGCTGGATCCAAGTAACCAATGAGTAATATTGTAGAGCCATTATCTGTACCGCTGAATGGATAGCTACAAGTTGGTGTGTCTAGAGAATAATCATATTTAATTATAACTAATTATGTTAATAAATCTAACATGGATTAATAAGTTAATGACTAATTTTCTATGATCACACCGTCCCAACGATCATAGACCACAAACAATATTTTGGCGATATTATGAATAAAGCACATGTATCATCAAAAGTCAAAGATTATAGTGCTGCAATCATGAGATTGCACGACAATCTAGATCTATGGTAGTATGCGTGATAAACACCCAAATTTTAATAGTGCTTTATAATTAGCCGTACATTAGTCTGAGACACTGACCTTAAATTCACACACAATATTAAATTTTGTGTAGGATAGGAAAATTAAAACGAACAAATAATATTATTTACCTTCACATATCAGTCCACTTGGGTCCGGTTCCCATTCTCCATTCCCTGTGCATATTGATGAATTAGGTCCAGTGAGTATCAATCCCGGAGAACAGCTGAAGGTCACAATGCTACCCTCTATTGGTAAATCATCATCACTCAATATTTTTGGGACAGCTCTAGAATATCCACAATAATATGATAATAGCTCTGGGCGTCCACAATTTGCTAGTATAGAAACAATAATAGCAACATTAACACCCAATCATTCAAGAACATGATGCATGTTGAGCTATAGCCAAAATACATAACATTATGTAGTATATTATTATAATATTATAACTTACCATATTGCAGTCTAATGGAAACAGTGATATTATCTCTACAAGGAGCAATAGCTTCAACACTGAGGTTAAAGTCAATGTTGTATGAAATTGTAAATTGAACACTTGTACTTTGATTGTGAATTAAGGGTACCCAAGGTGATACTTCAATAGCGTAAGTGATACCAACTTGTTGAGCCCACTTCACAGTGACTGTCACATTATCAGCGTCATACTGTTCTTCTGAAATGTTCAATGTTGGAGTGTATTGGAGATCTGTAATAAAATTGTTAGGAATCTGATAAACCAGTTAGTTGAATTATTAACCTACTCACTTTGACTAGTATCAATGATTTGGATAGTAGTCGAAGCTGATATCATTGGATCTGCTACATCTGAACAGCGTACTACTGTTCCATTCAAACCAATGCTAGTTGAGTTGATAGCTAATGTAGAGACCAGAGGTGTAGCATTTCTAGCAGAACTTCTCATAAAAGTGAATGAAGTGTCATTCACAACCACTAGCGTTGGTTGCTGAGTCATATCTCTTGAATTTCTGAATGCAGTAATTACACGAAGTCTGCCATGCTCATTGACCACACTCATGTTCCATTCTAAGAATTCTACAGATGCTGTACATGTCAGCTGTAGTAGATCCCCCACATGACACACTGGAGCCACACTCATAATATTAGGAGATAATGATATTATTGTACCTATCACATTGCTGCCAAAGCAACTAAAAATCCAAATACTTAGCCAAAACATGTTGGAGAAAAGAGATTTATGTCCAACACATAAACATTCATTACTGACTATTCTCATGATCGTGAGTTTTCTATAATAGTATAAACTGCTAAGCCTCAACTTTAAAATGTGACTATCACCGTCTGGTACAAATAATACAATTGACTAATCGGTACTGTGGTTTTTACTGAATTGTATGGCTGCATGATATATTATTTAATATACTATAACAGCTCAAAGCAAAATTATTATGATAATTAATTTTGCTAATCAAAACAACTGCCATAGTGTATTAGATCCTAGTTGTAACAAATACTGTAATCTCATTGGTCCAAACTAGGGTTCTAAATAGAGTCATAGAACCCTTGTAAATCTTCATAGAACCCTTGTAAATCCTCATAGAACCCTTGTAAAAATTGCATGTCTCAAGGCCATAGCTACATAGCAACAAATTTCTAACCGTCATGGCAGCCTTGCTCAGATAAGATGTAGCATAGAAACTAAACTACGTATACAGAGACTTATTACATAGCTACACACTGCTTGCCTTGTCCTCACAGCACAGAGGCAGCGGGCACAATAAGCGTGATTCTATTAAAAGCACACTTGATGATCGATGGGAGTGGCTATCTGAGTTCAAAAGTTCAATAGCTGCCATGACACTTGTACCAGTGTTGACAAGACCTCGAAGATGACGGTATTTCGCTCGATTTATGACTTGTCGCTAGTATTGCAAAGAAGTTTTGAGCTTGTTGCTAGGATCTAAATACGTTAGACCGTGGTTACTAGGTTTCCACGTGATTTAGAAGCCCTCAGGCACTCCGTAGAACCCTCGCTTCGCTCGGGTTCTACATGAGTCCCTTCGGTCTTCTAAATAATCACGTAGAAACCTAGTAACCACGGTCTAACTATTATATAGATATCGCATGGTAGGCATGCAGTGTATTATGGATTATAAAGCCCACGACCCCGAGGGCACAGCCCGAGGGAGAGGGGCTTTATAATCCATAATACGCGTGCCTACCATGTGACATCTGATATATATCCTGATTGGTCAGTTTCTTAGTGTTTGTGTTTAGATAGTAAGAAATCATTGGCTGGCATATTTTTAGTGCAGTGCACTATAGTGTTCACAGGGGATTATAACACCCCTGTTACCTAGGATACAAGGGTGAATCAGGATATATGTAATAGTTATATCACGGGCGCGAGGGATGTATGGCATTTATTGCACCGAAGCCCGAGGGTTGAGGGCAATAAATGCCATGCATCCCGAGTGCGTGTGATATAACTAGTTTATATCCAGTGGCGTAGGAAGATGTTTTTGAGCAGGGGGGCTGAAAGTAAGCAGGTGAAGACTCGCTTTACGCGCGCGTAACACGCGAAAGCTAGGGGGGTCTGGAGGCATGCTCCCCCAGGAAAATTTTGGAGTTTTAGACCTTCTGAGAGCTTTCTAGTGCATTTTCGAGGACATTCTGGACTCTTAGCTTGTCACATGTGAACACAGATCAGTAGTGACTACTGATTTGTGTTCACATGCGACAATTATTGATATCTACACACCGTGGGACTAAGATACACCACAATCATGAATGAAGCACCATGGTGCAAAACGCTCGGCGGAATGCCACATGGAGTGGAGATCAAACGCTACTCTATGATTATGTATTTAGTGATAGAAAGTTATATAGGCACAGTACAAGCAGGTAATATGTAAAACTGTCTGCTGTGTATATGCAGTGCACTATTTTTATGCTCAGGGGGTTAACCATCTTGAAACAGAGAGTGAGACAAAACAAACGTACCACAGATACACAAATTCTTTCCACTTAGGCGCTAGGCTGTGAACTGCCATGTGCAAAAAGGAAATGACCTTTATATAGCGCATGCGCGATATACCACGAGGGTACCTATTAATAGTAAGTGGTATAAATAGATATATAGTGTGTGCTATTAATAGACAGCTTAGGCACGTGGAAATATATGGCGGACTCGCACGCTAAAAAAGATGAATAGAGCCATAACTCTTCAACGAATGCTTTATAGCAAAATCCCAAAGTTGAAAACCTTTGGAGATCAGCGTGAAGTTGGCTGGTATGTTCATTTTCTAGCATAAACTTTATATGCAGTCAGTAGACTAGTAACACACAAACAGACAGACAAACAGACTACCGTAACGCTCGTGCGCATGCGCCGAGCGTTAATAACTCAACCCTGATTGTGGCAACAGATGAAAAAGAAAAGTGCAAACCTCAGAGGGTGAGGCCCACCCCCTGGCTTGTAAAGCAGTCTAAAATTTTGGAGTTTTAGACCTTCTGAGAGCTTTTCTACTAGTGCATTTTCGAGGACATTCTGGACTCTTAGCTTGTTACATGTGAACACAGATCAGTCAGTAGTGACTACTGATCTGTGTTCACATGTGACAATTATTGATATCTACACACCGTGAAGATACACCACAATCATGAATAACTCAACCCAGATTGTGGCAACAGATGAAAAAGAAAAGTGCAAACCTCAGAGGGTGAGTCCCACCCCCTGGTTTGTACAGCAATCTAAAAATCAGAGGGGCTCTGCCCCCCCCCCCAATCTTATGACTGGGGGGGGGGGGGGGGGGGGGGGGCAATTGCCCCCCCCCCCCCCAGCCCCCCTGGTTCTTACGCCAGTGATATCCCGTGGGCATAGCTACCGTAGATACGCATAAAACACTAATTCAAAAAAAGAAAGAAAAGACAAGCTTATCTTAATCGAAACGGACACACAAAGTCGCTCTCTGAGAAAAGTTGTCGAACGTCACTCGAACGTCTGAACGTCTCGTGACCGAGGGGTGTGGTCAATTCCGCACACACAGCTCTGGCTACGTAGCTACAGCCATCCGACTCTTGACGATGAACTATCACCGTTAGCGTGACCTGCAACGTCGAGCTCGGAAGCCAAGAAACGAAGCTTGAGCTTTTGACTGTCCTAAAAACAAGGCTACGTGCCTACGCGGTAAGCTTACCTAGATACACGATCGATCGATCGACGACTCCGCCCATCGCTTCGATGCTTCGATCGAACTGGCGATCTCCCGCTACTTTTGTCGCCATACGCTCCATTCAGTCTCGCGAGATGCTCCATTGATAGTTTTACTTTTGTTGCTACCAACATATTTATTGTTCAAGGCCTGCAGTATTCAATATTGCACTTTGACTTCCCTTGGGCTGTGGGTTTCCTGGAGCTGTTCATATTGCACTGTGGCTTACCTGAGGGTGTTCATATTGCACTGCTCGTCTCTAGGAAGTGCATTATGGTGTATATTTTACATAGCAACAACATAGTAACGGGATATAATAATGTTATATGTTTATCATAAGAGATGCATGGGACTTTATGAAACTAATGTTCAACATTAATTTTTAATGGAGGGTCAACTGAAAATTAAAATATCGATATAGGCCTATAGTAGTAGCTTTATGCTATAATATTCTTATAATAATTGTGACATTGTGGCATGAGGGAAAAATTATTATGCATAACATTGTTGCTCAACGGCCATCAATTAAGTCATGAACTTAGGAGGTCCATACGCTACAGCTCAAGATCATTCACATCATAAAGTGGTACTGGTGCAGCTGATGGAGAGTTATCATTAGATGACTCCTTGTACTTTCGTCCAAATTAGATCCTACTTGTAACAAATACTGTGATCTGATTGGTTAAACTGAAGTATCTATCCTTCATAGAAAATCATGTAAGCTCTGTAGAAAATCATGTAAAGCTCTATAGAAAATCATGTAAATTTTATTGCCTATGGTTAGGGTTGTTGCTAGGCAGCAGTTTATGTGTCTAGCATTTGGGCATTGTTGCTAGGATCTAAACACGTTAGACACTGTTTAGTTGGTTTCTACGTGATTTAGAAGACCTCAGGGCTCAGTAGAACCCTCGCTTTGCTCGGGATTCTACATAGAGCCCTTCGGTCTTCTAAATCACATAGAAACCTCCTAAACAGTGTCTAACTATTATGTAGTTTCCACATACAAATCCACCAAGAAATACTGCTAATAATGTGAATTATATAAACTCAAACAAGTGTTAATTTGAAGTTTCCGTTTTCCGCCAGTGGCGACTTCACAAGAGTATTAATTATAGTCATTGAACAATTCCTTGCTCGTGGCGCAATAGCGTAATGACGACCATTACCGATCACAAATCGGGGGGGGGGGGGATTCGCGGAGATTGCTGATAGGCATTCCGTGCCACGCGTGTGTTGACACGCACGGTTTCCCGGGAAAATCCCGCGCGTGTCAATGGAAACCGCACAATCAATTCCTTGCTGGTAGTGTCTGTTCTTCATACAGTGCAGACGATCTTTACCATGCCAATCATCCTGTACTTGCAATTTCCATAGTTTCACGATGGCTATAAATGATTATCCATCAAAATTTAATAAATAATATGCACACACATAATATAGGTACGTGTTATATTATCCTTACAGTACCTCTATATTACAGTATTACTATTATTTTAGCTGTCACTCAACAGTCAAGAATCTAATTTGGAAGGACCATATGCTACATTCTCTTTCAACTCAAGACCTTGTTCCTGGTGCTCCACGGCACTTGGAACGGTATCTACATATTCGTAAAGAGGTGCTGCTGGTTGACTTGGTGTACGACTATCTTGCATCTTTTTACACAATTCATTGCACTTTCGACCCCTGAAGTAGTAACCAGATGCAAATCCAGCAACGAGAGTCAAAATAGAAATCACAAGAAATATTATGACTGTAGATGATACTGCCGCCACAAGCTCATTTGAGTCTTCAGTCTTCAAATTCCCTACACGTAGTACAGAATTGATCATGACGACATTGTGATCTTTCACCAAAGGTCCATAAATATCATAATAATTATTATGCATTATTCGCAGTGAACGTATGTACACTTCATCACTGGAATCAGCTTCCCATGGACTTTCTATTCCTTTCATCAGCCTATTATACATGTCTTTCTGGAAAGTATATGACCTCTTAATATATAATATTACGTGCATAATATTAGTTCTTTATTACACAATGTGTTCAGCCATACACCCAATATTAATTAATAAAATTATGTTAGTCAGTAAGGCCCAATATGTTGTCATGATTATTGTTATCACTAGTATACGTGACATTGTAACCTTTTGATTCCACACATGTTGGCCAGCTGCTGGAGTTCAGTTCCCATTCTCCACTCTCTGTGCATGTTGCTGAGTTTGGATTGATAAGTGTCAGTCCAGGACGGCAGCTGAACCTGACAGTACTGCCCTCTATCGGTAAACCATCATAATCCTCAATATTAGGAGCTGAATCAATTCTCCGTAACAACATCTCTGCATTGGTTTGTCCACAGTTGGCTATATTTTTATTGTATTTGAGAGGAATAGTAATTATTACATGATCATTATTACATTTACAGGTATATTAACCATATTTCAATTTGATTACAGCAGTCGTGTTTGGTCTGCAAGGAATAATGGCTTCAACACTGAAATTGTATTCAATGTTGTACGGAATTGTCAGTTGATATCTTGCATCTCTTGCATACACTACCGGCACCAGAGGTACTACTCTGACATAATACACTGCCCCAACTAGTTGAGTCCACTCCACAGTGACTGTGACATTAGCAGCTGAATATTCTTCTGAGCTAATCCATAGTGTTAGAATGTAATGGTCTATTATACATTATTATAATAACAAGATAATAATATTATAATATTATTATAAGGACTGTAGTTGTAGCTCATGCGTACACTTACTATTGATGATGCCAATAATATGGATAGTAGTTGAAGCTGACGTCATTGGATTGTTGGCATCCCTACAGCGTACTACTGTTCCATTCAAACCAATGCTAGTTGAATTGATAGCTAATGTAGACACCAGAGGTGTAGCATTTCTAGCAGAAATTCTCATGAAAGTGAATGAAGTGTCATTCACAACCATTGGTGGTAATTGCTGATTCATATCTCTTGAGTTGCTGAATGCAGTAATTTCATGAAGTCTGCCTTGCTCATTGATCACCATCATGTTCCATTCTAAGAAATCTACAGACGCAGTACATGTCAGCTGAAGTGGATCCCCAACACGACACACTCGAGCCACACTCATAGGAAATAATATTATTGTACCTATCACATTGCTGCCAAGGCAACTAAAAATCCAAATACTTAGCCAAAATGTGTTGGAGAAGAGAGGTTTTTGTCCAACACGTAAACATTCATTACCGATTATTCTCATGATCTTCTATTATAGTCTGAACTGCTATGCCTCCAAGATGTGACTGGTGCTAATAATACAGTTGACTATAATAAGTACTGTGGTTTATAATTTGTATGGCTGCATGATGTAGTAAACATGTATTACTGTAACAGCTCAAAGCAAATAATAATTATTATGATCCTTTACTAGTCGAGCAACTGTCATATGCATATCATAATTAAGAGATACATGGGACTTTATGTATTTGTAAACTAATGTTCATCATCTAATGGAGGGTCCGCTGATAAAAAAGATATTATTGATATAGGCCTAGTAGTAGCTTTACGCTATAAAAATTCTTATAATTAGTGCCATGAGGTTAGTATACATCAAACATTGTTGCTCAATGGCCATCAATTAAGTCATGGACTTAGGAGGTCCATACGCTACATTCTCTTTCAGCTCAAGGTCATTCACATCCTCATAAAGTGGTACTGGTGCAGCTGATGGAGAGGTATCATTAGATGACTCCTTGTACTTTCGTCCAAAGTAGTGTCCACACACAAATCCACCAATAAAAGCCAACAGGGAAATAACAAGAAATACTACTACCGTGGTAATTACTGCCACAAGGAGTACATCTGAGGATTCTTCAGTATTAAATTTTGAATTCCCTACAATTATTAGTAAATTGATTACAGTGTCATAGTAGCAATTTCCACTCCCATGTAGTCACTCTATGTCATTTTGCTTTAAACTTACCTTTGCATTCCACATCACAGGGATCTGGTTCCCATTCTCCATTCCCCATACACGTGGTGGTGTTTGGTCCAGTGAGAACATACTGAGGAGTACAGCCGAAAGTGACAGTAGTTCCCTCCAATGTAGGATCCACATTTACGATCATTAGTGTGGGACCACTATCAGCAGAGGGTCCCCTATCACACAATATCCATGGATGGCCACAATGTACTGCTGTGGTCACTATAACATTAAATCACCACATAAATATCTCAAAATCTACAACCATTAAACACAGTTTGGGTGAATAATTATTTATAATAGTGACATGCATGCACTGGGTGAAATGCATGCAGGATGAAGAGTGGCAACTAGCTAGCTAAAATTTAATAATTAATACCTCTGCATTCCACCTCACTGGGATCTGGTTCCCATTCTCCATTTCTCATACACGTTGTGCCATTAGGTCCAATAAGACCATACCGAGGTGGACAGTCAAAGGTGATAGTAGTTCCCTCCACTGCCGGAGCCACATAATCGATAACTATTACATTGTCAGGATCATAAGATAACGGGTAGCCGCATACTGCCGCGGATGAATTCAAAGTCGCTGTGTGCATATATATTATTAGAAGGGAGATATGTTGACATAATTATGATAACAATGGTTGTACTATAATAATTATATCTTAATGTGATTGTTTACAAAAGTCCAATATATAGCAACTATTGATGCCGCTAACTCAGGCCTTGCTATACTATAGGCGGCAAGCGCAGTTTATATGTCAAGCTTTTGGGCATTATTAGACACTATTTAGGGGGTTTCTACATGATTTAGAAGACTGAAGGGCTTTGTATAGAATCCCAAACGAAGTCAAGGGCAAAAGAACATGCACAGTGCAACAGTAGCCCAGTCCCCAGGCTAAATGTCATGGTTGCAGTTGCTACATTATTCCAAATCAGCTAGAGACTTGAAGCTTGAACTATTATGACATTATTTCTGCTGGTGTTTGTGTTATGTTCTTCGCACGCATAGTCCCAACTATCCATAGTAAAAATGTTATTGTTTTGGCATGGAGTTCATGATAACTGTTGATGGAACCAGATACAATTGGGAAATCATGCATGATCATTATTATGTCAACAGTGAATTCTGAATCAATAGTATGAACTAAAAAATATTGTAACCATAAACTGACCATTCGTGATCATAGTGAATGATTACCATTTGATTCAATGCATGTAAGCCCGTTTGGGTCAAGTTCCCATCTTCCATTCTCTGAGCAGGTTGCTGAATTGGATCCCATGAGTATTGATCCAGGAGAGCAACTGAACCTGACAGTACTTCCCTGAACTGGAAAATTATCATAGTCCTCAATTCTAGGGGCAGAGCTTCTACTATCTGGTGACAGCAAGCTTGGATGTCCGCAATTAACTATTAAGATAATTACAATGACTGTATACATAGGAATGATCTAGCATGTGCTACAGGCACGATTAAAAATGCCAAATAATATTATTATTATTATTACGGAATATTCCCCAACATTTTTATACAAGCTTTCAGCCACGTACGTATTATGATATTGTGCATGCGTGCATCTTAATGTTGTCCTTAATGTTGTCATGCGTGCATCTTAATGTTGTCCTTAAGGACAACATTAAGGACAACATTAAGATGCACGCATGCACAATATCATAATAAAACAATTACATTAATTAAATTTTAATTTTTAGTCCATCACAGGCTAATAAAGGACCACTAATTATCTTAATTACTTAATGTGGTTATTTATTTACATGCCATGCATGTACTTAAAATAACAAGATCTTACCATAATGTAATCCGATAAAGGCAGGAGTACTTCCACAGGGAGTAACAGCTACCACACTCAAGTTGTATTTTATATTGTATAAAAGTGTCAATTGACCAAGTGTACTTATGAGAACCCCAGGTACAACTACAATATTATACATTGCACCTAATTGTCGAGGCCACTCCACAGTGACTGTCACATTTTCAGCCGCATATTCTTCTGAAGTAACAACCAATGCTAGAGTGTAATGAATTATTAGTATGATTGTACAGATGGCAAGGTGTGATACAGCTTGTGTAACTAGCTACTCACTATTATTGATATCACTTAATATGTGGATTGTAGTTGAAGCAGATGTCATTCGATTGTTGGCATCCATACAGCGTACTACTGTTCCATTCAAATCCATGCTAACTGAGTCAATAGTTAACGTAGAGACCAGAGGTGAAGATCCTTGATCAGAGGTTCTTATAAAAGTGAATGTGCTAGAATTCACTACTATTGACGATGATTGCTGAGCGGTATCAATTGAATTGCTAAAGGCAGTAATGTCTTCAAGCCTGCCCTCGTCATTAATCACCATGATGCTCCAGCTAATGAACTGTACAGAAGCTGTACATGTCAGTTGAAGTGGATCTCCAACATCACACACTGGAGCCACAGTCATAGGAGATAGTGTCAACTGACCTAATTATACAAGTAAAGTTAAACAATATTATAGTACTTTTATTATTAACCTATCACACTTCTGCCAAAGGAACTGAAAATCCAAAGACACAAATACACATTATTGAAGGAGAGAGACTGCCATTCGATAAGAAAATATTTCTTGATGATCATTCTGTAGGTGAATATACAATGTACACCATACATGTGCTCTACTAGCTGCTACTAGCTGGTTGTCAGTTATGATCCTTACACAGTATATAGCAGCTAGCTTATTACTGGATAAAATTATACTTTAACAGCATTAACTCAGACAATGTGTAATTAAAGAGATTGTTATTCATAATAAAGTATAGTACTTTGTCTATGCATGCAGGCATTAATAAGGGCTCATAAGCAAAGTGGGCTAACCCCAATTATAAACTAAATGCAGGCAATCGTCTAAAAAGCCATTATAGTTATATACTCAAGATTCGGGGGGCTAAGTCAACATTTATGGGTTAACTAGCCCACTTTGCTTCTGAGCCCTTCGTTTAACTTAATTTAATTTAAATTTTAATATTATTCTCAGGGATTGCATGAATAGTTGAATACAAGTTGCATGCATGCCATGGTCATAATTATACATGTGCTGCTACATTATAATAATATAATACAATTATCACTTTTAATCAACAAGACTTAACTTGACGATACTATATAACTTGAACATTAATCTTAATTCAAACCATGTATTAAACCTATAATGTAGCTATAATAATTATTTGGGTTCATACAGTATAATAATTATTACTGTATATGGTAGAGATAATATCCTTCAAGATTACAAGTTACTTTATTCCGATTCAAATGAGCTCAGAATGTATGCCTGCATAGCAAAAAAATAATAATAAATTGTTTTATTACTATTATGGTTGTAACACTCTGATCAATCCGAGTTTGCCAATAATAATTATTAAATGCTTATTTTCAAAAAAATGACTCCATTTATCTGAGTACATAAAAATAGTCATAACACTACTTGTGATCAATAACGGAAGCCGAGAGGTGCACTTTTTCTCCGCATCTCTGGCTCTCCACAAGCGCGTAGTCTCTGCTAGCAAATAGGAGATTATCCATTTGCGGATAGCTAGGTATCTCTAGTTGGGTGCAGCAAGCTACATATGCATGCCAGTGTACTATTAAAGTATTATAATTATGAATGATGCTTGTGTGAGTGCGTGGTATTTTTGATTTCCATACCGTGCCGGAGATTGATGGGGGGGGGGGGGGATCAATCAACTGCTAAAATTCGTGATAATTAAATCATATCGTGCACATAATAATATTATATGACTATGCCCCCCACCGCCATCTTGTACAATGTAGCAAACAACATCAAGCCGCACTTAGGTCTACTCACTTCAGGGGCGGATCCAGGGGGGGGGGGGTACTTTGGGTGCTCAAGCACCCCCCCTCCAGCCAAGACAACATACAGGCTTCTATAGACATAGCTAGCTCTAGCACCCCCCTTCTAGCCAAAAAACCTCGATCTGATATACATTTAGCTATAAAATCTGACTGATAAACCTGTCTGTAGAGACAAAAACTCGAGTTCCACTGATTTTTCCACGTTTTCAGGTTGTTGCCTCGCTTCACGGCAATTAAGTGGGTGTGGTTTCGTAAAAGGGGGCGTGGCCAAAAACTTTCGCGCGCGCTTTGCACGCAAATATTTAAAATAGCACCCCCCATATTGGAGGCTCTGGATCCGCCCCTGCACTTTTGCCAAAAGTTTTGGTGAAACACTGCTCTAATAGAGGCAGAAATAACGTGATCCTCCACGAGGAAACCAAGCATAATCCGAGATACAGGCCAAAATAGTTGCCCAAGGTGATAATTATCGTTTTTCACTTTTTGGTATAGATCGATAGAGGAATCATTCCTCTACACAAAAATCTGCTTCGTAGCTTCTAGAATGCTATACTTACTGAGTTATGGCTCGAAGAAGTCGGCCGTGTAGCTAACATTGATCGTCCATGATACGGAGCCGTTGCCATAGTTACAGCTAGGCAAGCACGGCAGCTGCACAGAAAACACTCTCCAGTCACTTCTTTCTTCGATTTTGTGTACTAACGATCTATAGACACACTTATCTTTTCGTTCTTTTCCATCGAAACGCCGGCTGCTGCTCTCTTTCCAACGTTTTGGCAGCCATCTGGCTCTTTGACTTAGTGGGCGGGGCCACGCATTTACCATAAACGGCGACTTCCGCGTGCAACGTACATAGCAACGATCATTGCAATTTTTTGCAATACTTTAGTACGGGCGATCCGGGTATATTTTTGTTCATATCTCCATGACTACACGGGCTAGGGACTTCAAATTTGCTGGAGCAATAGTTCAAAGGTTGTAGTTGGTAATGGTGGCCTTAACTCAAAAAATTTTTTCCGCGCATTATGCTTGGTTTCCTCGTGGAGGGTCACATATTATAGAACTGTCTATTAGTCTATTTACTATCATTAACAACTTTGAGATCCGTGTGTGAGTGAACACTCACTTCTTCATGCGGAGCAGTACTTGTGTGCACAAGTGTGTGAGTGTGGTTTGATAGGTGTGACTTTTTTAACCCTCATGGGAAGTTTTGTTCGATTCCAAGCCAAGCCATAGATAGTTTAATGAATCGCAGTTACAACTCATGATCTAGGTGCTCATATCTCTGGATCGGGCCATTGTCGTGCGAATAACAAAATTAGACGGACGATACCCTTGTGTATACACATGGGATAACACATGCTAGCGTCCCTGCTAGCAGAGACGCTAGCGGGAGAGTGGCTTGTCCGCAAGCGGAGACCGAATGAATGGTCAAAAAGTGCACTTGTCGGCCTCCGTAATTTTTCATACTCGGCAAAGAGAGAGAAACTATCTATCTCAATAGTCATTAAATCAGCTAGGCTATATTTGTACAGCAAAGTACAATCAGAACCAGATTGTGAAACAGCTATGAATAATTTGATGTATACTCACATTATAATTGTCTCTGTGGAGTGCCAGCCCCTGCACCATTCCTTTGAGGCATAGAGTCAGTGGTCGAGTCAAACTGAAATTGTTGTTGGGTGTGGGTTGCACTTTTGCTACTAGAATCATCATGAACCTGCATAATATTATAATCCATATCTATCTGGATCCTGAGATTTTTTCTCTTTCCACTAATTTCACTTCTCTCTCGTCTGCTATAACAACATCAGCCTTTACCATGGCAGGCTTACGGTAATCAATATAGTCCAAGTACACAGTTTGCAGTACACTACACGGTGCAAAACTAGGTGTGGCTATGTGTAGGGCATTTCCCAGGCCCGTAGGCAGGGGGGGGGGGTGCAGGGGGGTGCACGTGCACCCCCCTTTTTTACAGTAGTACATTGAAATTGTATAGTACAACAGTAAGAAATATTCCAACCCTTGTTGTGAGTACTTTATAGTAATTAACCCATACACATGTGCACCCCCCTTTTAAAAAGTCTGGCTACGGGCCTGATTTCCATTATCAAACCATCTTCCTACTCATCTTAAGATGAAGAAAAATAAAACATACCCCCTTTCTTGTAGGCTTCTTTCTTTCTTTTTTTTTCTCTGGTATCTCAGTCGCACTTTTTCCTTTTTCTCCTTGTATTTGTTTCTCCAATTCAGCTGTCTAAAATAATAATAATAATTATAGTTTTTTTTATGTATGCCATGATATATTTTGCAATAAATGCAGGGATACAATTGTAGCAATAATGCTAATAATTAATGCATCCTATTATTATTAAAGTATTTAGTGACATTAGACTTAGTACATATTTGCCATAATCATTGAGTCAGCTTAGATAACAGAATATTGACCATCTAAATAATTCCTAGTGCGGTATCTCTTCTGAAACAAACATTGTATGATGACCTTACTGTTTGCATGCATGCAATGTGACACTAGTGTTGTTATAGGCTTTTTATATCATTTTCAGGTGTGCACATTTGTTGAAAACGCTTTGTTCAAAAGTTCTGGCAACATTTGCTGACCACCGCATGCTACATCACTTCCTGATGAGCTCTTGCTTGATGGATAAAAGATACCTCCACATGTGGATCTGGGTCTCTACATGCACATGGAGACGGTACCTCCGCATGCACAGAAACAGGCATCGTGTGGAAAAGTGCACTTCTCTGCTTCTATAGTCTATTGTGTAGGTGTAGCCATAGTTTTTGTAACTCAGCTGGTTCATCACTGGTCACAGTAAGCTATATCAAATAAGCAAAGGTTTTTTTGGCTAAAAGGGGGTGCTAGAGATAGCTACGTCTATAGAAGACAGAAGACTGTATGTTGTCTCGGCTAGACAACTTGATCGTATACTACTAGTCAAGCTCAAAAATTACCCAAGTACTCGAAAAGTTGGCTAATGAAGTGGGTGGAATAATTGGATGGAAGGTCAGCACTTTTTCCAACAGCAGCGTGGCTGCTTCGATGCTGCAAGAAGAACCATCATTTTTAGACTTGACCAGCGAGATATCACTGCAGTAGATGACGAAGGCTGTGCTCACTGTATTGCATGTCAGATGCTGGGAGCCTCGAAGGAAGGAAACCGCTTCAATTGTCGATGACTATCGCAGTCGCTCGATCACAGCTGCATTTGAGCGGCTCTATAGAGTGTTCTTCATCGATATAGACAGCCCTGAATGGTGAAGCGAACGGCAGTGTAGGTACTCTAGCTACCGTATTAAAGTTTAATACTACTAAGCATACTTTACCATGGTAGAAGTCGGTTATACACCTTGGTTACGGTAGCTATGTCGATTTATCATAGCCATCTACACCTCGGTGTATAACCTATACACAGGCACTGGATTTAAAGGAAATCTCCCTGGGTAATTGCATATTAAATTAACCAAACATTCTTCCCCGTCTTGTACAAAATAATAATCTTTGCTTACTAATCGTTGAATTTCTTTCTCCAAGTGTTTAACTTTGGTATCTTTTTCTATATTCTGAAAGAGATACAGAGTGATAATAGCAGAGGAGAGAACAGACAGGAATGATAGGACTATAGAACAATAGCCTTTGCTCTTACTAATCGTTCAATTTCTCTCTTTAAGTTCGTTATCTTGGTATCCTTCTGTTGATTCTAAAACAGGTATAGAGTGATATAGCAGAGGAGAAAACTTTAATTCAGATCAGATATGATAATGACTGGACACATTATATACCTGTGTTTGATCACCCTTCAATTTCTCGATAGTCTGCATCTGGAATGAATATAATAGAGAGTACTAGTCTAAGTATGATACAGACAAAAGTATATGACAATTGTATAATAATATTATGCAGAGATAGGAGTGCATATTATTAACTATACAAAAGGAACTTGGAGGGAGGAAAGGTAAAACGTTAAAATCCCAGTTTATACCCATGGTAGTTGTGTTACTAACTGTAGTAATAAAGGTAAATGAAGCTTGGAGTTTCGACTTGTACAGCCAGATGATAAGGCTTTGGGAGCCTTTCCATGGATCTGAGAGTCGTTACCAAAGGTCCAAAGAACAGACCTTAATTTGTGGACCCTTGAGATCGTCTGTAAGTTGTTCTAGCTGCATTCCAGCCGTTTAAGCCCCTTGTGCACATAAACATAGGAAAATATTGCATGCAGAGAGCCAGGTTTGAACTAGCATGCATATGCTATCCCATTGGCCTTCTTCAGAAAGTCTGCATTAGCGTGTACTTACCAACTGTTTATTAACAGCTTTCAAGCCAGATATTTCAGTATCTTTCCTATCATTTTCTTCTTTCTACATAGGTATGGAGTAACATTATATAGGTAGTGTACACACAGCATGGATACATGTTCTGAAGCACTCTAATACTTCCACTACGTATAGCTAGAGGGAGAAAAATTCTTTGCTTAGCCTAAAACACTGTGAGAATAAATTATTACATGTAGTTGGACTGGAGTATAAATTTTAAACCAAAAATTTGACTATGAGAACATAATAATAATATTATAATATGACATACATGTACATTATGTGTATAGGTAAACTTGTACAGTCATTATTATTAATTTTAGTGATCTTATCAAGCAAAGGAGGGGAAGGGACACACTCATGAAGCATTATAAGACACATCAGTGTGATTATTATTTCATCATGCTTACCAAGTGACGTAATATGGGTTCTCTCTCGCTTTTTTCTTTTTTCTGAATGATAGAGCAATAAACTCACATTATTATAAGAATGACTACCGTACCCTCATACATGCACCGTGGGTTAAAATTAATATAAAATCTTGTATAGAAATATAGGATTGCCATAGTCTTTTGTGCAGATATCTATGATGATTATGGTTCAGCAATCTATCTTTAAACTTATCAAGCAAAGGAGGGGAAGGGATGCGCTCACAAAGCATTATAAGACACATCAGTGTGATTATTACTTCATCATGCTTACCAATTGGCGTAATACGGCTTCTCTCTCGACCTTTTCTTTTTCCTGAATAATAGAGCAATAAACCCATATTATTATACTGTACCCCTACCTCATACATGCACCGTGGGTTAAATATATCATCTTGTATCATAGAGTCAGTAGACTCTATAAGTATAGGTTACATCACAAGGTGGAGGTCTCTACGGGATTCACACACTGAGGGCCGGAGGCCCGAGGCTGTGTAAATCGCGTAGAGATCAAACCGAGTGATATAACCGACTTGTACCATGGGCTACGTGGTCCTGACAACGTATTTACGGCCTAGCAACTAGAGCGCCGGCCATAAAAGGCTCGAGCGCATACCTAGCAACAGTTCAAACCATCATCGTCGATCGAGTCGACGCTGGACATCGATGTTAGAAACATTCATCTTGTCATTCTTTTCCATTAAACATCATTGCGCTGACAACCGATTTTGAGTTAATACCACCACTGCCAAACTATAACCTTTAAACTATTGCTCCTGTTGCAAATTTGAAGTCTCCTGTCACACGACTTCACCATGGTAACGTATTATGAGCATGCGCATTATGTGACAAAATGGCATATAAGACACACCCAATCGTCGAATACACTGACCAAACCCACCATTATGTAACTGTCATGATAATGCAAAACTAGTGTGACACTGCACTGCTCGCTATAAAATGGGATGGATTTATATGAGAACTAAGGTGAGCGGTCCAGAGATTCTTGAGTTAGCCCTAGTAATGAAGAAGAAAGAAATAACAATTGACTATTTTTTTACACAGCTGGTTCAGGCATATCTGATCATTTCCATGGATGTGGAGTTATTAATGTTTTTGTGATGTATTACATATTATAATATGGCATATCCAGGCCATCCCTATATATGTACTTGTACCATAGAGAGATAAAGTACTGAGAGCTCTAGTGCTATGCAGAGTACTGTATGCAGATGATTAGTGGGCAGGTCTTACTGCGTTAATTGAATGGGTGGAGCGAATGATTGCCAAGTCAGCAGTAGTAAAAACTGAGCTGCACGAGTTGAATCAAGATAATGATGACATGGCCGGCCTTTTGTACGCAGCGACGATAGTATTGTGGTTCTGAATGTCAAGGAAGAAGCTCGAGTTGGACAGAAAACGGCGTCGGCTCACTATGGTTTCTAAAGATCGCTAGTACACAAACTGAAGAAAGAAGCTGGCTGGAGACGTTTTTGTGTGTGTGCAGCTGCCATGCTTACATAACCATAAGGGCTCCATTTACATGTCATGGGTGCTCTATGTAGCTACTTGCCTGACATTTTGAACCTGTATCTCAGATTGATATCCAGCACATTATGCTTGGTGTTCTCGTGGATCGAAGGCCACATATTATATTATAGCTTTTGAGTCATGCAGGCTGTCTTCCTTATGCGCATGCAATGCAGAGGAGGCTCAAGAGCCAGCTAACATGTGTAACAGCCAGACAGCAAACAGAGCCATTGCAATGTCATGTACTACAAACATTTATGTACAATAGTCTTGTGTTGTCTGAATGTGATTTCTATGCACCTAGCCCTGATCGATCTTTGTGACATGCATATCCCCTTCTTCATAGGGTTTGCACTTACCAGCTCTTTATTTTTATCTTTTAGTTCTGCTATTTCATCATCTTTCATATCCTTTTCACTGTTCTGCATACGTATAGAGTATTATGATAAATAATATGATAGGTTTGAAATAATCCATTACAGAGGAACTATTCGTTTAGTCTATGATGCTGCAAGGATGAACGAGCTGGGCTAGAGTATGAATCTTAAACATCATGGGCAGATAAACAGTTGTAAGCTTCCATGCTGATACCTCCAGTAATTGTATTATTAGGTAATTTTAGACTACACTTTAAACTTGTCAAGTGAAGTAGCGGACATGATCATGAAGCATTAGACACCTCAGTATGACCATAGTTTCATTGTACTTACCAATATACCAATTGTGATATCTTTCTCTTCCATCCCTTTTTCCTGGATGAATAGAATAATACTCATATTCAGTTAGTAATACTTGCAACAGAAATCTTAGTTGCTGAGGAAAAAATTACAATCTTAGTGAGTTCATGGGGAAATCTTGCTGGGGAAATATTGGTAGCGTCCTATGTACAAAATTGTTACTAAGTATGTTGTGGGTAAGATATTATGTTACAGGGTGTTTTTTTCTAGAGATTTTGGGAAGATGCAGCATACAACTCCGAAGGGGGGGAAGATAGCCAGGAAGATGCATTGACATAAGTCCTGTATTTTCTTTCCACTTCAATTCATGGTATAAACCAGCATACTTAATGGTTAAAGCTAAATTAATGGGTTCTGTACGCACTCACCAATCGTTCTATTTCTTCATCTTTCTCAATTATCTTGTATTGTAGAATTGAATAGAGAATACAGAATACATATGGTTAAATAGGAAATATAATAGCTAATACAGTTATAGTACCAAGAATACTTACTTTCTTTATGAGACCTGCAAGGTTCCAAGGATAAAGAATATTATTCATAAACATTCAATTACGCATAGATAGTAACACTTGAGTGTAACAATTATATTATTAGAACAAAACACTATACCACACAGAGGCGTAGGAAGATGGTTTGGTAAAAGGGGGGTCTATAAGCTTAGATCTATAGGCAAGGGCAGTATAATCAGCTCAGGGGTATTAAGGACTGGGAAGAGTAAAATGCACGTAAATGTAGGGTAACTTTAGATGTTGATATCTCCACTTCTGAATGACATATAGATAAAGTAAAAGTACCAACAAAAACTACTAGCCTTGCACTACACAAAAATGGTGACTACGCCCTCTGAATGACGTCACAGACACTTTGGTGGCTTCCTCAACGATTGTACTCGGGCGAAGTAACCTCGATGAGGCGGTCTACTTCCATGCATTGTGAGCCAGGCTTAACGCCATCTATACTTCTCAATAAGCTATACTAACTTTTCATCGGATTGCTTTTGGATAGCTAGCATACAAAGATAGATACAACAAAAACTAGAGCTCTTTAGAGCACATACCCCGCGCGCACATTGCGCAATCTATAGATTTATTTCGTTGCATGGCTATAATTTTGTGAACTTGAGAGAAAAATGGAAATGCTGCATGCTTGGTTATTCCGGTGACACTTGAAACTGAGCCCTCTCTGCACCCAGCTGCAGACTAGGAAGACATGAGTTTGTACCTATATTTTGTTGTAATAATAGTATAGCTCTCTTACATACTGATTGGTTCCTGGGCTTCACTGTTCAGATTTCAGTCACTATAGACGTCACGAGCATTATTTAGAACATCGACGATCTTTACCAGTCATACGCTTGTTAGTTGTGCGCATGAGCAGAAAGCACAATGGGCATACATTATGCATTGATGGGCACTGTCGATAGGCGTGGCTACGGTGGCCAACAAATAGGCACTATTTGTGATGCTCGTGGACCGTATCCCACGATTTGGCACCCACAGACGCCATTTTTTCGCCGAATTCGATTGATTCGTTGAGCTTACGAGTCGCTTAGACGCCTACATCTCGAGATATGGCGATTTTTGTGCTAACAACGACAACAACAACGACGACACAACCGATTACTTTACCCCTTGCGCATGCGCGCGGGGTAAATATGGTTTTGACTAGCGTAAGTACGGACTATACACGCTCATAAATAGTAGCTAGCATGGATTATTTCAGAAGAAGCAATCCGGCAGATCAGCTATTTACATCACGATAAACCTCTCTACACTCTTAAGGTAACGTAAAAGTACCGTTTTCCTGATCGCCTCTCCAGACACCCATCTTTCTCCATTGGAAGAGCCATTTCTGCCGAGTCAGCAGAGCAATTGACCTTTGACCCACATAGGCATAATGCAAGAATTAGTTGAGAGCGCCACGCTGGCGGGTGCGGTTACCGCAAACGAGCCATTTACAAGCGTTATCAGTGTGGATAGTCCTTAAAGCTCCTGAGAGTGTGTATAAAATTGAGCCTATAGCTATGTAACTATCAGAAAACATAGGGGGGCATCAGCCCCCGGAGCCCCCATGGTTCCTACGTCCCCAGTAGTTGTAGTTATAATGGTGCATGTGATAAAAGGTAGTCAGTAATCTAGCACATAGACAGTCTACATTCAATGGCTCAATCACAGGGAGTTCGTCTCTATAATTGAAGCATCAAAACTTGGGGTCAAGATCCAGTCTCAGACTCCATTTCTGTTACTGAGACTCTGGCATCGATATGGCTTGTAGACAGTGTACACACTATATCAACGACCTGAAATTATACAGCTACTGGCCATGGGGATATGGTTAAGTAGTTTTAAGCGATTGGCACTAATTAAATTTGTATGCACTTTATGATACTAGTATCTACTATACTCTTACTGGTTAGTGTATGTAAAGCTTACCAGTGATCTTGATCCATGCAAAAATTAGTAATGCTATTGCAGCAACAAATAGCAAAAGTATCAAAGCACATATTATAGCAAGGGCAGTAATAGCAGGGGTACGATCACTAGAAGTACCTGGAGAAAAAAAGGTTTACTTTACTAATGATAATTCCCAGCTTGTAAATTGAAGTCACCAAATTCATTCATATGTACCGTATTTCTTCTAAAAATTCGGCATGAAAATAATAATATTGCTTTAGCTTCGCCGAATTTTTAGAGGTTAAATATTCAACATTTTGTCTGCATGTGCATTCCATTCCCGTTTATAGCATAACCTTTGCCGAAAAATTAGAGACTATATTCAATCATTTGGTAAAGGGTGCCGAATAATTAGAAGGGCCGAATTTTTAGAAGAAATACGGTATATTATTATTCCAGTCATGTTACATTTCACATAATTATAAGCCTTTGCCATTTAATCACCCTGGGTGTCGATGACTACTGTCTACGGACATAGATACATGTCAGGGTTTATTTCAGGATTTTACTCGGAGGGGGGGGGGGGCAGACAAATGCTTTGCACCCAAATATTAGTGGGGGAGGCAAGTGGAAAGAATTAGCACGCCCATCTCGGAGGGTCTGGAGGCATGCTCCCCCAGGATAGTTTTTTAATTTTACAACTCCTGAGATTTCAATTAATTTATTCTTAATTATCTCCTTAACCTTGATTTAGGGCAATTAATAGCTATATCATCTTGAACATTTCACTGCCATAATCAATACTTAATGAATAGAATAGCCAAAATTCATGAAGTAATTCTTACTTTGAGTAGGTTCAGTCACTTCAGGAGATGGTGTTGTTTCATTAGGGTCAAGACAGTCTTCTGCTTCTATAAGAAGAATAAGAATAATTATTAAACAACTCCCAAGGTTTGTATGCAGTGTAATATAGAAGTACAAATCCCGAGGGCAAAGCAGTACATGCTTCTATACTGCATACAAAGTGAGGGGTTGGTTGATAGCCCATTGTTTTCATGGATACAATAAACACATTTTAGCCTTCAAGAACTGTTTGCCGTGGCCCTCAGGAACTGTATTATAGTAAACATATGGACATGAACCCTACAAGGAGAGACTGTATTACATATGTAGCACCTTAGCAACCACATAGCAACAGGGTTGATTAGTGGAGCTATTAATTGACAAAGGTATGGGAGAAACCTTTACTACAAACCTTGTGGTGCATATTATTGATTTCCCCAATTAATGTTGATTTTATGGCAACTTACGTGAAAATGGAATAATTTGGGTGTTCGAGGTGGAGCGGTCAACATTTTCACACCGAATCAATAGGCTGGTGCCACTCATGGAAGCAGTTACAGTGAGATTGCTAGCAATCACCCTGATTCCATTCCCATCGTATATATCTGTGAGAATCCCGTATGTACTTGAACCAGTGATATTGCGTCGAGTCAGTAAAGGATCACTTGATGCAAAAACTAGTCTTCCTTCATCAGTCACCCACATAAGTGTGTTTGAACTGCCAGTTGCACATTCACAGGTCACAGTTTCACCAAGACATACTGACTGTTTATCACAAGTAATTGAAATATCGTTATCTGTCAAAAGCAGATGTAATGATCATAATACTCTCTGCTGATATGGAAGGCAGCAACACTTTAATTTAATGTTAACTATCCCAGAGCCAAAAATTTTTACTGGGCAAAATTTCACCAATGTGATATATGCGAGGGTCCAATTTATGCGGATAAGCTAATATCAATGAAAATTATACTCACGAAAATTGAACATGGCCTATCTGCGAAGATTAAGCCCCTCAAAAATTTAATGGCTAATATACTGAAAAATTTCTCAATTTTGGCTCAACGGTAAGTATGCACCAATCATATTATTATCATTCTGAATACCAAACTCTGCTAGCAAAATTAATAATAAGGTGAACAAGGTAAACGCTTTTCATACCAGCCAGCTTAAAAGGGAGAGATGTCATCGTCCCAGCACCAATATTTTCACACCGCACGTCTGCAAATTCGATAGTGGATTCGATGCTTATGTACAGCCGAGATATAATAAATTGGTCCACAGAAGCACTGATAAGCTCAGCTCTCGTTGTACCAGAAGTACGATTGGTTCCTGGGCTGTTGGTTGATATAAAGTCCAATCGACGACCGCCAGTGCCAATGTATTCATCACTGCTCCATCCCATATGGTTCGATCCCCTTGCCACACAGGTGAAGACTACATTCTCATTGGAAAAAGCCACAGGTACTCTGATGATCGTGGAGAATAGTGTACTGTTTAGCTCTTGTGGTGCAACATATGTAGCCAGAAGAACAACTGTTAAGTGAAAGGATGTTATGTTAATTCATGCTCACACCATCAAGGCCATTCCATACATAACAATTTCCCATTAGCATAAACAATACATTAATTTAACTATGAAAGCTGATTACACAAAATCCGCTCTATAATTGGGGCGAGCCTGAGCGAGCCGCACACTAATCAGTACTACGAGAAAACCGCTGTACTTATGTATGTATGTATGTATGTAGCGGTACGTCAAATACGTGCTTGCTAACTCATAGCGCATGTGCATGATTATCATAGTAAAGATCGTCAAAATTGACCGCGTTTTAACTCTAAATATAGTTCACCAAAAGATGCAGCTCGTAGTAGACGGCTAGAAAACAAGAAAAGGTAAGGCATCAATACAAGTATCTACAGCAAAATTGAAGGCTAAGCCTATAGTCTTGGTACAAGAACTATGATATGATCTCATTTCAGTAGCCAGCTAGCTAGCAATTCTGTAGCCACATACATGTAGTAGTCAGAGTAGCCTCAGTGGCAAACTCCCGACGTACTGGAGATGAATCATGCTGAATGGTACGCAACTATTATTTGTACTCCTCATCCCTTGGTTTTTATAGCGACAATAGACTGTTAGTCTGAATCGGCTGAGCAACAGATAGCTCAGGTTTTGTACATGTACTGTGGATCAAAGATAGTAGAGGGGACATCCCAATCCTCCCCCTCTATTATAATATTAAGATCTATAATGAGCGAAGGCTCGCCCCCTCGATGATTTACATCACCCTAGTATAATTCATTTACCTGATAATGTCCTCACAAGATTGCAACAGATCTGTATGTCAAAATATCAAAGGGGTACAAAGTAATCAAGTGTACACATGTACACATGCAAGGCAATATAATGCTACGGTGGCCATGAGTATTTATATAGCTACAGAGATTAGACTGAAATGAGCAGCTCAAAGAATGTATACAGGCATAGTGATGAGAGTGCACCATGCCCTAGCACTTACAATTTGCTAGGCCAGCTAGCAGCTGAGGAAACTGTGCTGATATCATATTATTATTATGATCAAAATTAATGATTCAGCAGGCCTCAGAAAGCTATCTATAGCTATGAGAGAAATTCTCAGTATACATGCCTGCTGAGTCATTAACTAAGATTGTCACATCAGCACACAGTTTGCTCAGCTGGCCTAGAAAGTTACTACAATACTCTACTCTTTACTCATCATAGAGTTGGTAGACTCTATAAGTAGGGATGGCCCGGACACTCCATATACATAATACATTACAAATATCCAAATATCTCAAAACAGGTAACTTTGTGAAATTTCTAAGTGTCAAAATCAGAATCTCCAGCAAATTGTGCATCTAACAAGACCAAGATCATTCATCAAAACAATTGTACATGCTAGAACCAGATATTCAAAATATAGGCCATTTGTCAATCTTTCTTTCTTTCTTTTTCATTACCAGCATCTTAGTTTGAGTATAAATCCACTCCATTTTGTAGCGCGCAGGTCCATGACACGCTAGTTTTGTGTTATCTCTACAGTTACGTAATGGTGGGTGTGTACGGTGCTTTAACGAAAAGGGGGTGTCTGATACGCCATTTTTGTCATATAATGCACATGCTCAATGGTATGTTGCCATGGTGAAGTCATGTGACTATACTATAGTCAGCGGCGCGCGCCACCGCCGCTAGCACTAGCGTACGCGTATACCCGCACCGTACCCGTATAGCTAGCTAGCGCTTGCGCTAGGCCTCGAGCCTAGCCAAGCTAGCGCCTATAGCTTAGCCATAGCCAAGCGCCAGGCTCTCCGGCGCGAGCTAGCTAGGCCAGTGTGAGCGCGATATAGCGAACCTAGCTAGAGGCTAGTGCTGTGCTGGGATATGGAGACTCGAGGCCTCAACGTACGGGCGCAGCACGGCCCTCAGCACTGGGCATAATAGCCAGCTCAGCAGTGACAGATAGTCGATAAAATAAATGATAGCTATTAGAGTCTCATAGCTACTTGGCCGCCTGAAACAGCCTTCTTTGGCATCTATGCTTTATCGAGTTAACGAGGGGCGTGGCTACTACTTTTGCGCACGCGCAAACTCACCTCCCATCTTCTATAATTATATATACTTACTGTAGTTGCAATAAGGGTTCATTATATATACTTACTGTAGTTGCAATAAAAAAAAGAGCTGAAATAAGTATAAAAAATAATTGAATAAATTTAAGGATGGAGTAGGGATGGCAATGCCAAAAAGTATGACAAACAAGATTTGTAGGGATAAGAGATAATCACAACCACTATACATCCCTACGCTTGCTTTTTGAGTAGCATAAAAACTGACTGACAGGGAGAACATGATTTTCTTCCACATGCAAGTCAAGAACACTCCAAGGATAGCATACCTTGAACAAGTAAACATCAATAGGTCTGTAATAATCGAGAAATGCAAGCATAGGGATGTATAGTGGTTGTGATTATCTCTTATCCCTACAAATCTTGTTTGTCATACTTTTTGGCATGGCCATCCCTACTCCATCCTTAAATTTATTCAATTATTTTTTATACTTGTTAAATTTGTGATCATGCCAAAAATGGTATGATTTCTATCAAATATTATAATTATAGCTAACTACGCAAAATCTGACGACAAATAATTTTACCATGAGCTTAGTATGTCTGTATGGAGATTACCCATAACCTCAATTAAATCCCCAGTAACAGTAACAACAATTATTTGCATTTCTGTGGTTTCATGGTAATTACAATGAAATCTATCGTGGTAATTATGGGAAAATGCAGGGCTTCAACGGAGCTAGCTTCAGTAAATATGTGAAGAGAATCCTACGCGAGTATCCAACAAATACTTATAAGCAGTGTGTTTAATTCTGTAGATAAATAAAGCTAAGTATATAGCATGCCACAACCAATCTAAAGTTCTAAAGCTATACTGTGCTGTTGCTGTGATTGAAGCATCGAAATTTGTCACAATCGAGGTCAAATTTGGTTCAAACTCCATGAGGCACCAGCATCAATGTATACTTTGTACACACTATATTGATGACCTTTTATCATTACAGCTATGCAGCTACAGGTCAAGTATTTCATAAACTTGAGCATGCGTCTTCATATTATATATGTCACGTCATGATGATCTGATAGTATAAGACCTTAATGGGAATGCACGATGCACGCACACCACTATTAGTACCTAGGTTGTAACAATAATAATATTATTTGGAAAAAAGTCCATACCGACACAATAATCTATCACATAACATAATTGTCATGTGTACACTACAGGGAAGTCCCCTGGGGACTCCCCAATTTACCACACCCAGGGCCCTAAAGGTATAGCAATACACACAAGAGCAATTTGAAATTGAGTGAAAAATTAAACACCAGGTACCAAACTAGCTATCTATAATCCAACATCAGCCACTGGTGGCATCACAGGTGGTATCCAAATTTATTTGTAGCTACTATTAATAATTCATAATCTCTGCAGAGAGTCGATATCTACGTACGTCACCACTGTCACAGCAGCAATGAAACAAAAAAGCTATAGATACAAGAAACAAAAAAGCTATAGCTAGATACAAGACCCAGTGAGTACAGGTTGAAAATGAGAAACGATTCTTGCCTGATAATATTATGGATGCATGGGTGCCCAATTGCAATTTAATCAGTGTGCGCGCGTCAGAGGCCGGATTTAATTTTAATATCATGCAGTATATAATTATTGTAGTGTAGTAAACTTACGGACATGATGATCACGGTAGAGCGTTAGCAAAACCTGAAGTGTCGTGCAGTACGTATACACTTCAGTATGACCTGGTCCGAGGTAAGTAAGCAACCGGTGCACGAGAAGGTCAATTAACCCACCCTACAAAAAAGGGGCGTGTATTAGTGATCGCGGGCATGGGACAGGGGCGAGCCCATCAGATCAGATGATGTCAACACAGTGTCAACGATGAATATAAATTTCCCCGAAACGACGCATGAATATCGTCAGGAGTCCACTACTAGGAGTATGCAACCCACATAGTAGTAGTACAATCATCTCTTTCCAGATTTGAAATCAAAGAATATCATTAATATGCAACCACTAAAACCATGAAGCCATGAAGGTTGTATCTGCACTGTACATGTCCTATCAGTTTTTTGACTACAGCTGCAGCTATACAGAATGTAACTCAGTGGTGGTTGCAACTTAAGTACCTTCTAATCATATTCAGGCCCATGTACAAGGGTGGTTGTGATGTCATACCTGGAAAGAGATGTTTGTACTACTATTGTGTGCGTTGCACACTCCTTGTAATGTACTCCTGATATCGTACATGTGCACACACTCATTCGCGGCGCTGGCAGCACTGCTGAGAATCGAAGGGAGGGTATATACAGTAATTTTTTGTATGGTAGAATAATAATATCCATGACTGTCACAATGCATGCCTGAGACTTTATGTATTCTTCCGGCCTTCAATAACTTTCAGTCACCTGTTTACATCATGCCAGCACTGTAGATGATGTCATGCATGAATAATTAAATAATATGCACACATTGTCATGACAAGCTCATCATATTAATACAATACTTTCAAATACAGTATTAAGATAATTATTATACTAATTATGATAAAGTTAGGAGTTGCACACATGCTACTTGACAATTAACACTAATCTATAATAATAATAATATAGTTAATTAACGGGGTGGCGGAATGGATAAATGAGGTGAAATTCCTGACCTGTATGTTCAAAATCATGTATTAGTATGCAATAAATTATAAGTCATTACTAGCTATTGTTAGATCATACTTGTAACAAATACAGTGCAATCTGATTGGTAATTAACAGATACCTATAATATTATTATGTGATCACTAATAGAATCCCTACAAGTCTGATAGAATCCCTATAAGATTTTGATAGAACCTCTACAACTTTGTATCCTCGGGCTATCACAGTGTTTTACCATAATAATATTATTATGATCTAAACTTGTTAGACACTGTTTAATCATGCAGTTTCTATGTGATTTAGACAACCTTAGGGCTCAGTAGAACCCTCGCTTTACTCGAGATTCTACATAGCATGCATGCATCCTTCGGTCTTCTAAATCACATAGAAACGTCCTAAATAGTGCATGTCTAACTAATAATATAATAGTACCACGGATGACCTCACATTCGAACTATGTTCTATACTTACATGCAGGCAACTTATAATTTATATAAGGTAATTGCATGAGTTTTCTATCTATATTATCCGATTTCCTGTACAATAACTATGACAAATTAATTAATTATTAATACATTTCCTACATACTTTTTCGATGATGCTGATGGTAGATTTTAAGTTGACGGCATGACCATCGATGGCACTGATTCTTGAAGTAAATCACTTGTATCTTTATGCAGTAAAAATTAATATACAGCAAGATAATAATATTATTAAATGAAATCAGATTCATAAAAATTTTCCATTGTGCTGCCTTCCTATCTCCTATTCAATCCCCCTCCCCCACCCATGGCTATACATCCTTCAATGAAATCTAGACTCATGACACAAGTAAATTAATATCATACCTGCTTCAACGGAATAGAGCTGCTCAATATGATACGCTAATTCTTGAAGGTTAATGTCCCTTAATGCTGTTGCCACGTCACTCCATGTAAGGGTTCCATCGTCAAAATATTTCAGCCAGTAGTCTAGCACTTCAACAATACAGTTCTCAGGGAAAGTGGTCTTAGCAATGCTGTCCAGTACCACTTCGTCGATTCCAACAGCTTCGCCGAAGTCATACCATCGTGGGCCGACTTCCTCTCTCAGTAGAGCTAGCAGTTTGTCCAGAGTAACATCAAGGCTGTCATCTAAATTACATAATAATACTGGTACTACCATACAATAATCAATGTTTTAACGCATTAGGATAGCCAATCAATTAATGATAATAATGTATATAACCGGTATGTACTATACAAATACCATGGCTAGGGTAGTTTTCCATATTATAAGCTGGTTTTTCATTGCACAATTTGAAGTTAATTGCAGAATACTCCACAGTAATATCAGGCTGGGCAGTAGACACTACTGGTCTGTTTGCTGGTTTTTTCTTATGCTTTGATGCGACAGTAACATCAGCGTACACGAGGTCTTCTTGTGGACGTTGCTCCTGTACACATGTGCGCATGGTATACAGTGCATGTTAACACATTGTGCAACAATAATAATATTTTATACCAGTATATAAAATCTATTATTAATGTGTTTGAATATTCATGTATAATTATAATGGCAGCATGTCGTACAACTTTATCCTGAGCTCCAAAGCTCTAGGTTACCCAATAATAATTATGGTATGAGTGATATCACTTGCTGTCTCAAATAGGAGCAAAATTATGATATTAAATTTGTCATGTTTACTCTTATTGCACTCATGCAGTCTTACGTTGTTTTCAATCCACAAGCTACTTTTCTTCTTATATACAACCTGTGAATTCATCACAATATACGCTGCATCAGATTAGAATAGGTATAGCTATACTACCACAAGAAAAGTATAAACTTGTTACTCCAGTACTATAGTCAGGTGTGTGTTTACAACACATACATGGTTTGCTTATTCTTTCTTTTCTCCCAAAACCCTGAGGCTTATAGCTTAGTGCACAATACTGTAAAAATTACAGGCCTAGAGTCTAAGATCTCCCTTAGAAACAAAAAGTAAGGAATATTATAGCTAATATTTAAGTTCAGCGTATACAGACTGCCAATTAATATACTGTATTTATTGGATTAATTGACTTGTCTATACTTTTTATACTGATCAAATTTAATAATTGTGTTAATTTTATTACAGTATGTATCATGATGCATTATTTGTGCACGACAATTAAATTCAGCATGCAGCAACATTAAAATATACCTTGTGGGAGCTTGAATGCTTGGCATCGCTCTTTTCACCATCTCTGTATCTATATAGTAGTAATACCATATTATTATTAATTTTACTGGAATGATTGTCCATTATGCGTTATGATTAATCACTATTATTCATTAGCTTGCTTACTCTGTTGTTGACAATCGTTTTTCTGATAGTCCTGCATAATGTTATAAAGAGAAAAAAAATCACGTTACTTCACATTAATTTTAGTGAAAGTGCCAAATCTTAAATACTAGCTGTATACTATCATCATCTGGTACACTTAAACTCCAAAAATCGACCACCACAAGGTGCTCACCTTTCCTGCACAATACTATAGCTACCAGAATGATTGTTGCCATAATACATACTATGATGACAGCTGAAACAGATCCAATTAGTACAATATTATTTGAGTTGCTATTCAAAGAATCTATAAGAGAAAATATAATAGTAAGTGACGTGATTCATGATCAGTCAGTGATACATACATAGAATTTTGAACCCATTATGCCCACACAGTGCATGATGGTACATAATAATAATACTTACTATGATTGGAAAGTATCAGATAATTATGACCCCCAATTTCATAACATTATTCTTAGCAGTAGCACTATGTACAGTTCTAGATTTCAGGACTTATATTAATTGCTAAGAGAGGATTTAATTTCAAATGCAGTCCACACGCTTACATCATGCAAGTTCTCTAGCATAATGTTCTATAATTATACCATAGTGCAATTGAGCTACCAATCCCCTGAGAGAAAGGTGGTGCATGCATGGGAGTTAGCTATACATTATCAAGAGTTAGTTCTTGGGACCCTTCAGCTAAGCTTCTTTCTTTAGCTATCCAATATCATTCTATCTTGTTCCCAAATATCTCAAAACACAAATACAATTGTTTATCAATAACACCAGTCTTGCATGGAATCATTGTGAAGTGTTCGGCTGATAAGCCGTAAGTGAATAGACCATTTGCAAACATTTAGAGTAATACAAAATTACAGAAACTATTATTCCCTTGATACTAACAAGGTTGACTCATGCCTGAAATTGAAGATGTTTAGAATCCATGAACATATGTTACAATTAATACAAACTTAGTTTTCTAGACTGAGTGTGCTGCACCATGCAAGGACTATACATTGAATTATCTTATAATATTATAATAGTAAGCAGATAAAATTAGTATCCTGATCATCGTCACGGTAATAGAGTGCTTTTCCTACTTTCCTTGCAACTACTTTCATGTGTACCAGGTGAAATAGGTTACCATACATATTAACAGATGCCTGGTACATCATGTGTTTGTAACTTTGTATCATTGCACTTTCAATGTAAACATGATACCATGCACACAGCACAGAATTGGATCAATTCCTTACCTGAGCTATTAGTACACATCAGATCAGTGAAATCACTGGCCCAGGGATCCCATAATCCATTCTGTGAGCAGATTGCTGAACTTTGATCACCAACGAGTTCCAATCCAGTAGGACATTCAAACCTGATGGTACTTCCCACTATCGGTAAACCATCATAGTCCTCAATGGTAATTGGGACAGAAAGATTAATTGCTGACAGCAACTCATTAGGATGTCCACAATTGGCTATTAAGTTAATATTATGTAGTATGATTATAAACCATAATTTGCATGAGGCTGCTATGGATCATAACTAACATAAGCAGCTATAACATGTACTATAGTAGTAACAAAATAATATTGAAAAGGCTGTGTTCTGATCATGCAGATGGCATTGCTTATTAAATTAATATTCCATTCACAGTTGCAACGAATATTAATAGACTAAGATTAGTCCTTCCTCACCATAATCTAATAGGATGAAAGCAGTCACAGTAACATTTGGTCTACACTGATCAGTGCCCTCAAGGCTTATATTATATTCAGTGTTGTATGGAATTGTCAGCTGACGACTTGCATTCCCAATTTCAATCAATGGCACCAAAGGCCTAGGTGCCACAGTAACAGTGATATTCAGTCTATGATAAGCTTTTTGAATCCACTCCACTGTGACTGTGACATTGTCATCCTTGAATTCTTGGGAAATATTTGGATCCAATATTAGAGGGTGCATATCTATATAATATAATCCCATGATGGTAGACTAATACTATACTATTGTTTGTAGCTCACTTACTATTGTCAAGGTCCATGATTTGGATAGTAGTTGAAGCTGATGTCATTGGATTGTTAGCATCCATGCAGCGTACTACTGTTCCATTCAAATCAATGCTAGTTGAATTGATAGCTAATGTAGAGACCAGAGGAGTATCGTTTCTAGCAGAAGTTCTCATGAAAGTGAATGAAGTGTCATTTACAACCATTCGCGTTAATTGCCGAGCCACATCTCTTGAGTTGCTGAAGGCAGTTATTTCATGAAGTCCGCCTTGCTCATTGATCACCCTCATGTGCCATTCTAAGAATTCTACAGATGTTGTACAAGTCAGCTGAAGTGGATCCCCAACACGACACACTAGAGCGACACTCATAGGAGATAGTTCGATACATGTACCTGTGATAAACAAGTCTTTGATATCCTTTAATTATAAAACATTTTGATCACCTGTTACAGGCTTTTTGTGGTATCCGAGAATCAAAAGGCTCAAGAACAGAGAAAAACACTTGCATATAACACCTTGAAGATAATTTCGTTGCGCCATTACAACCGTAGTATCTGCTGGCCGTCCAAAGGGGGGCGAATAATAGTAATTATTATGAACGTACGCGGCGTGGAGGTCAAAGGTCGAATTTTACCGGCATCTACGTGTGCGTGTGCGTGTTCGTCTCGTGCCCCGTGTCTGGGGGGCGGCGCCCAGCCTCTCTTTTATCTCACGCGTGCGATAAACAAGAGGATGGGCACGAGACACTGTGTGTGGCACCAATAATTATCAGATCATATTAAACCTTCAAGGCTTGTCCCCTGATCGGAAGCCTGGGGATCATAACAAATTATTATGCTTAGCTCAGACAATAACATAATGCAGTTAGTCTAGACTCTTACACCTCGAGAGGGAGAGAGTCTGGTAGAGTGCTCATATATTATACATCGAGTTGTCCCAGCGCCTGGTATGAGGCGCGACCAATTAGATTGCATCTTTATGGCATTACATAGTTTGCGGTGGCGTATCCGACTGTGAACAGACGAGATACTATTGCGCACGCGTGTTTATTTTCCGTTCACACTCGGATATGCCACCGCGAACTGAAGATGCAATCTGATTGGTCGCACGTAATACCAGGCGCTGGGACAACTCAATGCATAGTATACTCTCTTCCTCCCCCTCCCGAGGTGTAAGAGTCTGGCTGCGCGAGACTATAATGCAGTGTTGTCACCCGGATGATCGTACGTCATGGCGAGTATTAATTTTTCCTGCTAATTATTATTTGTAATATCAATAACTATATACGTACAATAACAATCTTCAGTGCTACAGTGAAATTATTAATGATGCTGATTACTTCATAGTGCCTCATTCTTTTTTGTCCCAAATTCCCGATTGGGCTGTGTATCAATCTCATCATAAATGTGTTCTGGCTTCTTGTAAGTAACAGATGCACGAAGAGTCTTAATCGCATTCACTGATCTTGAGTTTTTTTTCCGATGATGGTAGTATCTGCGCAAACAAATGAGTACAACAATAAAGAATACAATTATTGAAGTGAGGGAAAAACCAGCTGCAGTTGCAGAATAAGCAAAAGTAATCCAACTTGGTGATTCAGCTGAGATTTCTGCACAAATTAAAATAGGTAGTGCATAGATATTATGCTAACTGCTGCCATGGGCTTTATCTCTAAATTGGTATAAAATTTTAATTTAATGTGCAAATACTGTAACAGTAACGGTTTTAATTATTAATAGCCTGTCAATAACAATAACTAACCCTTTGAATCATTGCACTGCAAATTACTGAAATCTGGTTCCCATTCTCCATTCCTTGTACAGATTGCAGAGTTTGGTCCAGTGAGTACCAGTCCAGGAGGACAACTAAATGTGATAGTACTTCCCTCTAGTGGTAGATCATTATGATTCTCAATTCTTGGTGGAATAGAATCATTGCTACTAATCAGTAGTGGCAAATCTGGGTGTCCACAATTTACTAAAATTATACATTAGTTACAATAATAATAGACTCACTATAACCTATCATTAATTATACATCTCACCATAGTATAGTACAATTTGAACAGTAATATTTGGCCTGCAAGGTGTAATGACTTCAACACAGAGATTATATTTAGTGTTGTATGAAATAGTCAGTTGACAACTTGTACTTCCATTAACCTTAGGAGGTACCAAAGGATTAGGTAATACTTTGATATTATCGTTACAGTACTCTGCCTCCACATGTTGAGTCAATTCAATCATAACTGTGACACTGTCAGCTGAATATTGTTTAGTTATGTTTGGTATGAGAGTATCCTGAGAATCTGTTAATAATCACAAATTAAATAATAATATTATTATGACCAAACTGATCATTGCTTAAATAACTCACGAGTATTACGAGCATCAAAGATTTTTATGGTAGTTGAAGCTGATGTCATTGGATTGATGGCATCCCTACAGCATACTACTGTTCCATTCAAACCAATGCTAGTTGAGTTGATAGCTAATGTAGAGACCAGAGGTGTAGCATTTCTAGCAGAAATTCTCATGAAAGTGAATGAAGTGTCATTTATAACCATTGGCATTAATTGCTGATTCATATCTCTTGAATTGCTGAAGGTAGTAATTTCATGAAGTCTGCCTTGCTCATTGATCACCATCAAGTTCCATTCTAAGAATTCTAGAGATGCTCTACATGTCAGCTGAAGTGGATCCCCAACACGACACACTGGAGCCACACTCATAGGAGATAGTGTTAACCGGCCTGCACAATATTGATGATATTCATATCCTAGCTACGTAAAAAAATGTTAAATTTTAACCAACAAACCTGTCTGACTCTCACTATTTTCACAAAAACCAAGAAATAAAATTAATAGTATGCTAAACGTCTGGAAGGAGATTATTTTATGCACAGCAAAATAAGCGGCCAGATCTGCGATCATCTTGTACACTGTCACCAAGATTATAACATTGGTACTTCTGTTTATGGCATGATCATGAAGCACTTGTTTATGCAAGGGGTACAGAAATGTACACAACAGCTTATGTACTATTTTCATATACAAATGATAAGTGTTGAAAACAAAGTATTATGATTAATTGAACATTAATTCTATCTCGATAGCTTATGATAATTATTGATGATTAGACACATTGAACGTACAAAGCATGATTATCTGATATTGTACATGCATGTATCACAGTAAAACTATTAAATGTTGCTTGATTCTAGTACTTATAGGAATTATCTTCCTATGGCTTTGGTGGCCTAACAGGAGGAGCACATGACCTGCAGTTATATGGGAAAAATGATACTGGTAAATATTATTGACACAATAAACCAGCATTTCCCATTAGATAAGTTTAAGGAAGGATAGAAGTATCATAATTATCATGCATGATTCATAATAATTATATTATAATACCTTAAAACGTCGTCGTATTGTGATTCTTCAGGATCTTCTTCGAACCCCTTTGGTGGTATTGGAGGAGGAGGCTCATCATCATCATCATCATCTAGGTCAAATTGGGACCTGTGAAGTAAGTCATCTGGGACATCATCCGCATTTACTTCAATCAGAAGTTTTCCTAAACATACAGTGATATTATTTAAGCACATTAAATCAATGATGTAAACTGTTAATAATTGATTACCTGTTTTATCAATACTTTCAATTTCCTCTGCTAATTGGTGAAAATTGGTTTGCCTCAAGGCTCTTGCTATCTCCATCCAACTTCGCTGTTCCACATCCCTCCTTAACCAGTGATCAAGAATTTCTACAATGCTCTGCTCTGGGGTATATTTCAGATATACATCTAACACCTTCTTCTCTATTCCAAGAGCTAAACCAAACTGGTGCCATTTTTGAGTGACTTTGTTTTGCAGTTGAATAAGGAGACTATCAAGATTCAGACCATTATCTGCAGTACACCATTATTAATAGAGCTACAATCCAGGCATAGTAAAGCTATGGTACCTTCATTAAATTTTCTTTTTTGGTTGATATCTGAAGCTGGCACAGAAACCTGTGCCTCATGATTTAGCTGTGCATATTCAACTCTGTGCTCATCAAAATGGATATTATTTCCCAATAGATTATTAGATAGTGGTCCAACATCAGCGTACACAATATTCTCTGCTGTTTCCTGCTTGAAAGTATAAAAGCCTCATTCTGAATGATACAATGGGCACTGTATCCTTATTATGATCCGTGCAACTTCTAAATAGCTATACTCTAATTGCTTATGGTAGGTACTTATACAGATGTCAGATGAATGAGTTCTTATATATAAACAAAGTTCACGTACATTGTTTTGTTGGTCATGAGCTGTTTCAGGGGCTGGACGTTGTGATCTATCATTGGACTGTGACCGTACATCGGTATACACAATGTTTTCTGGACCAGCTGTTTCCTGCATTTATTAGGTATACTAATAATGACAGCTCATAATAACTATTGATTGACAATGTACTTTGTTTTGTTGACCATGAACAAGGACATTGTAAGCTTGTCTTTCATCAAGTTCAGTATTCAACCTGATAGATAATGCAAGCTTGAAATGACCACATTAGCTACAATATAGTTATGTGCTATGCAGCTTACACCAAAGATTTTCTATGACTTGAAAGTGAATCTGTACATTATTATTGAAATCTGTGAATCTCGAGTTTACTCATTACAAAGAAAGTATACCCTTTTTGATGAAAATGACAGCCCCAATTGTAATCAAGAGTATCATGAGGAATACTACCAAGGCTCCAAAGGAACCACCAGCAATTAGTGCTGTCCTATCTGTATCCAGCTTGCCACTGCCTGCATGGTGTAACAGTAGCACAATCATTGTTATTGTTGCTTACTCCATATTAATCACGCACTTCTGAGTACAATTAGGGCAGTAATCAGTACTCTTATACATGTACGAGTACAGCCGGTAATAGTAAGAGCGACAGCAAGTGCTATTTGACTGTACAAGTACACATAAGCAGTGTAACAGTTACAGTTGCTGCCCTAACTGTATGAGAATTAAAGTGTGTGATTAATGATAGAGTATCTGAGAATTAATTTTTCCCTAGGCTATAAAGCACGAGTACCAATTACAGAGTAAGAGTACAACTGCAGCTGTTACAGTAACCCGTACTCTTGCCTATGGGACTGAGTAATGTATTGTGATTGTAATCACTATACTATGTATGCAGTAACTGTTTCAGATAGCCTATGTTAACGTTGAGGCTAATAGCCTGGCATAATACCTGGTCTATTGGAAGTATCGCTACATTGTACAATGGGGTCAGGACTCCAGTTTGCATTAGGCTTGCACACTGATATGAATTCTCTGGTGCTAAGCATGTCTGATTCAGTGCACCAAAATGAAACTGTTGCTCCTTCCAAAGTAGAGTTGTAGCTCGAATAATTTACATTGTTGTGAATTTCATGTGCTCCACATGATACTGTACATGTACACATCATGCAGTAATACAATACATGAAAGGGTATCATCCTAGTACATGATAACAGAGGCAATTGCAAACATTACAAGTCAGTTGATTTATTTCTATAAAATAAACACTAACAAATACTTTCAAGTTATGATAACCAGATGCACATGTACAAGCACCACAACAGTGCCCATAAATGGTACACTAATTATAGAACCAGCAAGCCATTAAATTTCAACCTGTTGGAATCAACAGCAATAGCTTTATCTCATAATACACTCAAGGATCTTTTTATTATTATAATAAAAAAAGGCTTCAACAATGACGATAATAATGATACTATGACATAGTGTAAATAACCTTTCTTGAATTTTAATACCTTTACACATGATTTGACTTGGATCCGGTTCCCATCTTCCATTATCCATACATGTTGTTGAGTTAGATCCTAACAGTACTTCTCTGGGCTGTGAGCAATTAAATGAGACAGTTGTGCCTGCAATAGTGTGTTCACTATAGTCCAGAACAGTCAAAGAGGATCCCATAGAATAGTTGAAAAAGGGGTGCTCACATGTAACTATGTAAAATAGGTGTAAATAATATTATTATACAAAATCAATATTAATTTTATGATGTGATTAACCATTGCACGTTACTCCACTTATGTCTGGTTCCCATTCTCCATTCTCTGTGCATATTGCAGAATTGGATCCTATGAGTATCAACCCAGGAGAACAGTTGAGCCTGACAGTACTGCCCTCAATGAGTAGATTGTTGTCACCATCAATAATTCCTCTTGGGACAAAATTTATACCAGAATTTATTGTTGGCAGCTCACAGGCACCTGCAATTATGTGTATCAAAGATAATGTGTATGAAATTACATAATAATTATGCATGCCATATGACATAATTATTACTTTAATTTAGGCGCTCCTAACCATATTTCAATCCCATAAGAGCAGTAGTATTTCCACATGGAGCAACAGTTTCAACAGTCAGATTATATTCAGCATTGTATGGAATTGTCAATTGATGACTTGTATTTCCTGTATGCATCACAAGCATGAGAGGTGATATTTTGACGATGTAGGATGCCCCGAATATCGAAGACCACTCCAGAGTGACTGTGACATTATCAGCTCTAAATACTTTTGAAGTTATGCGCAACATTAGATCTATAATAAATGAATATTGGTATTAATAAAATTAATGGTCATACACTCCTAACTCACTCTTGATGACATCAACAAAGTAGATAGTAGTTGAAGCTGATGTCATTGGATTGTTGGGATCCATGCAGCATACTATTGTTCCATTCAAACCAATGCTAGTTGAGTTGATAGCTAATGTAGAGACCAGAGGTGTAGCATTTCTAGCAGAAATTCTCATGAAAGTGAATGAAGTATCATTTATAACCATCAGCGTTAATTGCAGAGCCATATCTCGTGAATTGCTGAAGGCAGTAATTTCATGAAATCTGCCTTGCTCATTTATCACCCACATGTGCCATTTTAAGAAATCTACAGATGTTGTACATGTCAGCTGAAGAGGATCCCCCACACGACACACTGGAGCCACACTCGTAGGAGATAGTGTCAGTTGCATATCTGTACACGAATATACAGTATACATGATTCCATAATCTGCGCTATACGAGCAATATACTAGACTTGGTACCTGTCGATCCTGAGCATTTTCCACAACAGCCAATAGTCAAAATTAAAATCAAATAAATCTTGATGGAGAGCTCATGCTTGAAAGAATAGGTCTTCTTTTCAACCATCCTGAATGGAGTCTATAATAATTATGTGTGCACTGGCCGTCTGTCTGAGCAAATATTTAATAGCTACTGCAGCTGCACGCAGAAGTTGTTGACTCAGGAGAGTATGCACTAGCTCATATACACTAATCACTGACTTTTTAAACACAAAGATAGTTTTTTCAAAACAAAGAAATCTGTAATATCACCGTGAATCAGATGCAATAACACTATTCAATTCGTAGCAAGAGTATAACACATGAAGAGGGAAGGAGAGTATCCTATTCCAGTATTAATAGTACTGTAATAGTGAAACAGCTGTTAGGCAAGATTATGTGTGGCCTTTATAATCATATTCACATCCGTGGGGAAGCCATGCATATGATCGTAGGGATGGTCTGACAATAATATTATATATTCACTATTGTCTTTCCTCGTTTCAATAATATTATATCATGAAGGTTTTCTGTGTTCTGTGTTCTGCTCCACAATATAATATAGCTACATTGTATATACAGTAACAGGATGCCATACTATAATACTTCAATGCATATTATGGTCCATGCATAAATTAAACACTTTCACAATATTATTATCTTAATGGTACCGTATTAAAGTGGTTCTAAATACTCACCACCTGTATCATGCTATACACAGCAGTAGAATACCATGAACCAGCTATATATAACAAGTATAAAAATCAATTGAATAAAATTGAAGGATGAAGTAGGGATGGCAGTGCCAAAAAATACACAAACAAGATTTGTAGGGATAACGTATCACACCCACTATACATCCCTACGCTTGCTTTTCTCGATAATTAATATCATACACTTAATTCTGATTCAGTATGTAAAGTATAGCTATCCATGGGTTTACGTATTGATTTCCATTCCTGCACGTGCCCATATATTATAATAATATTATGTGTGTGCACGGCTACTCAAAAAGCAAGCGTAGGGATGTATAGTGGGTGTGATACGTTATCCCTACAAATCTTGTTTGTGTATTTTTTGGCACTGCCATCCCTACTTCATCCTTCAATTTTATTCAATTGATTTTTATACTTGTTACTGTTCTTTTTTTAGAGCCCTCAGGGTAGCTCATGATTGTCATTAATTTCATCAATGCCACCTATATAGCTGACTAATTTTGTGGGGACAGAGGCCGGGCTTGAAACTATACATACCATGGTGACCTGATATTATGGTTTGCGTATTCATTGTTATTTATATTTAATGCTTAGAACTAGCTACAACTTATTTTTTCTGGACCAAGCTACATCCAACTGTGCTCCAACAATAATACAATATATTATAGGGAAGTAGGTACACCTGGACCACTGATTCAGCATGTTTGTGCGATCCTAGCCTTTGTATCAGGCCTGAGCTATGGTAGCTAGACACCGTGATTTCAAACATGAATATTCCTGAAGTGCAAATCCCAGGCAGTTGTTTGATAGCTAGCTAGGACGTCTTCTTTTGCATCACACACTATTGAACGTACATCAGTGGGATTCTCGAGGTAACCAGCTAAACTGACCTGCGAATGAAGCCACTCCCCTCGTTATCTCGATCCTAGCCTGAAGCTGGCTGACCGGCGAACTTGAAAGAAGGCCATTTAGAACCAAGTTGCGACGAAAATCTTCTGTTTCAGGAGCGTATTTTATAGGCCAATAAGTTTACTGTTGGTAGTAGCCACCATAATCTTTAGTTCACTGAGCTGATCAGCTTGCGCTCGAGCATGTCCCGGCGCATGCGCACCACTGATATCGGTCACATGACTTCACCATGGCAACACCGTATGAGCATGCGCATTATACGACAATATGGCTAATCAGACACACCCACTCGCGAAATGCGCTGTACACACCCACAATTAAATTGCTGTCCTGATAACACAAAACGAGCATGTCACAGACGTGCGCGCTCCAAAATAGAGTGGATTTATACTCGAACTAAGGTGAGCGATCATGGTAGTCTTGAGTTAGCCCAGGAAAACAGAAAGAAAGAAAGAAAGAAAGAAGAAAGAAAGATTGAGAAAATGGCTATTTTTTGAACATCTGGTTCTAGCATATACAATGGAGTTGATGAATGATCTTGGTCTTGTTAGATCGATAATTTGCTGTAGATTCTGATTTTGACACATAGAAATCTCACAAAATTACCTGTTTTGAGATATTTTGATATTTATAATGTATTACATATATGGAGTATCCATGCCATCCCTACTTATAGAGTCTACCGACCGACTCTATGATATGTCTCTATAGTAGTATTACTCTAGCTACTGTCTTCTGAACATTCTAAGCTGGATACATTGTCCCCTGGGAATGTGCATGCTAAGCAGTACCATTAAGAGTACAAATGTTAGAGGATAGAAGGGCCTGAATGTACATCCAGACGATTTGCAGTTGGAACTATCCTGTTGACTATCAAGCCAAACAAGTGAGTATGAGAGTCTTGAGTTAATGTGATAATCAACTCATTTGAATGGATTGTTTACTCTCTAATCACATTAAATCTTATACACGAAACATGATCTTCATAATTCCCTGTTTACAAATAAAATTTCTCTCTAAACGTGCTTTATTTTCATCAACAATTATTGTGCCACCAGACCTTCAAAACATGATTGTGTCAGCTGCATGGATTGTGTTGCATGCATGTTCTGCATATGAGTTTTGGGATCTTCATCTACATAGGTAAGCCCATGCAGCCATCAGGGAAAAATAGTAATACCACATGCAGTGAAACAAATCCTTTCAAGTAAGCCACATTTAGTGCATGGTAGGTATTAAGGATCATCGATATCATCACTAAACACTGATTGTCTCAGTGGGCCATAAGCTACATTGCATTTGTCCTTCAGTACACCATCCTTCTGTTGTAGCTAGCACCACCATAGTAAGGAGTCTCTATCTCTGCGAGTCCTCCACTTCCTCCTCCTGGAGAAACAGTCTCACCAGCTGCAGCTGTTGTACTTGATTTCCTCTTCTTTTGATAGAAGTGTCCACACAGAAACCGACAAGCTCTTTATTTGTCCACTCTATATATTTAGTTATAATAATAACTTGAATACTGCCATCAAGCAATTAATGTATGTAACAACTTGCATGCAGGATGCTCTTCATTGAAATGAGTATTTTGCCAGTCTTGTTCGCGCGATGTGGTATGAGTTACCTTAAGCAAGCTTAAGGAGTGAAAAACATGTATGGAAAACAGCTAGTTGCAATTGCCTATCTAATGGACTTTTGTAATACATTATATGGGGGTATACTAGTGGAAATGGAAACAACTCCTGTTTACTTTACATACTAAAATTTAATTCTCTTGTCACATCACTTGTTGACTCACTTTTTACAAGAAACAGCAATCAGCCTGTCGTGTTACCACCGGCATGATACCATTTTCAAAACATGTTTGTGTTCCAAGTGTTGGGATCCTGTCAGCCTATGAAATCATCATTCACAGTCGTATATACTATTTGCCCATTTATGTCACAGAATAGTAATACACAATCAACTGTGAGTGCTGTGAAGGAGTAAAGGGTATGGTTTACCTGCCAGATTAAAGTAGCTGATATCAAAAGTGTGCTAAAGATCATCACACATTCTGGCGTATCTGGATCTGATAATAGTCGTTAAAGAAGCAAAGTACTGTACTACCAATAATTAAGGACTTTCCCAGGTATATTAGATCTAATTAGCAATGCATGCAGTACAATCTGATAGGTCTGTAATTTACATAATAACATTAAACACTGATTATTGATCTAGTCTGTAATCTACATAATAACATTAAACACTGATTATTGATCTAATTGGACCATAAGCTACATTTTCGTTCAGTTCCAGCTCTTGATCAGATTGTTGTATCATAACATCACTGTCAACAGTTATGTGTTGACTCAAAACAAATCTGAAATCCCTTAGACAATAACAAGTTGACAGTAAACAACTGGTAATTATTTTAAAGTACTCTTTTTCAAACATAATATTCACAGTACAATCTGTGTTTAAGCACTGATTGTGGCTCTAATTGGACCATAAGCTACATTCTCTTTCAGTTCCAGCTCTTGATCAGATTGCTGCATCACCACATCATCATAGTATGGAGTCTGTGTGTGTCCTCCACTTCCTCCTGGAGGAACAGTCTCACCAGCTGCAGCTCTTGTGCTTGATTTTCTCTTCTTTTGACAGATTCTGAAGTGTCCACACAGAAAGCCAACAATGAAAAATAGAATTGACACCATAGTAAAAACAGTCAATGAAGAAGCCATGGCAATCTTTCCATCTCTACTCAATCCTTCACCTCCTTTAAATAAATTAAGCCATTGTCTAAATATTGAAGCAAATAAACAATTATTCATGCTTTACCTGATGCTGAAAATACGGAGCATCTATCCTGAGAATCAAGTTCCCAAACTCCATTGTTATTGCAAACAGCTGTTGTATTTATTTCTGTACACAGAGATGACATTGTGTTCTCTTTTTGACAAATGTTCGAGCATACATACGTCACTGTTGCTCCTTCAAGTGTACTGAAGTAAGGAATGATGTGACCGTTTCTAGAAGAAGGTGGCTGACCACAGTTTACTGTGCAAAAATTTAATGATTAGAATAATTACTTACTATACCTGAATCAGTAGCCTCGTCCCCAGCCTCCCTGATCGTTTTCCACATCTGTTGAAAAGATCAGGGAGCCTTGGTTTTTGAGTAGCTATATGGGGTGCAGAAAGTATCAAAAAGAATAGCACCAGGTTAAGAGGTCAACATCAATAGGAGCATGATAATAATTATGATTATCTCTATTCAAAATTTGTGTACTTTTTGGTGTCTAGGAGAAGGTGGCTGACCACAGTTTATATTACTGTTAATGATTATGATTATACCTGGATCAGTGATAGGGTTACCACATAATAATATAAAAGTAATGGTGCATTGCTACTAAAATGTATACAGATAATAATATTATGGTGGGTATATCATGTGTTTGTAAACATAATACCATGCACACATCACAGAATTGGATCAATTCTTTACCTGAGCTATTAGTGCACATCAAATCGGTGAAATCACTGGCCCAGGGATCCCATAATCCATTCTGTGAGCAGACTGCTGAACTTTGATCACCAACGAGTTCCAATCCAGTAGGACATCTAAACCTGATGGTACTGCCCACTATCGGTAAACCATCATAGCCCTCAATGGTAATTGGGACAGAAAGATTAACTGCTGACAACAACTCATTAGGATGTCCACAATTGGCTATTAGGTTATTAATATTATGTAATATGATGATAAACTATAATTTGAGGCTGCTATGGATCATAACTAACATAAGCAGCTATAATATGCTATAGCAGTAACAAAATAATATTGAGAAGGCTGCATATGCTTCGATCAGATGCTTATTAAGTTAATATTCCATTCACAGTTGCAACGAGTATTAATAGACTAAGATTAGTCCTTCCTCACCATAATCTAATAGGATGAAAGCAGTCACAGTAACATTTGGTCTGCACTGGGCAGTGCCCTCAAGGCTTATATTATATTCAGTGTTGTATGGAATTGTCAGCTGACGACTTGCATCCCCAATTTCAATCAATGGCACCAAAGGCCTAGGTACCACAGTAACTGTGATATTCAGTCTATGATAAGCTTTTTGAATCCACTCCACTGTGACTGTGACATTGTCATCCTTGTATTCTTGGAAAATATTTGTATCCAATGTTAGAGGGTGCAGATCTATTATAAATATCCCATGATGATAGACAAAAACATTAATAATATTATTGTTTGTATTCACGGTAATGATAGCTCACTCACTATTGTCAAGGTCCATGATTTGGATAGTAGTTGAAGCTGATGTCATTGGATTGTTAGCATCCATGCAGTGTACTATTGTTCCATTCAAACCAATGCTAGTTGAGTTAATAGCTAATATAGAGACCAGAGGTGTATCGTTTCTAGCAGAAATTCTCATGAAAGTGAATAAAGTGTCATTTACAACCATTGGCATTAATTGCTGATTCATATCTCTTGAATTGCTGAAGGTAGTAATTTCATGAAGTCTGCCTTGCTGATTGATCACTCTCATGTGCCATTCTAAGAATTCTACAGACGCAGTACATGTCAGCTGAAGTGGATCCCCAACACGACACACTGTAGCCACATTCATAGGAGATAGTTTGATAGATGTACCTGTAATAAACAAGTCTTAACTTGATCAAAATATTATAAAACCTTTGATCACCTGTTACAGGCTAGCGCTTTTCATGGTATCCGAGAATCAAAAGGCTCAAGAACAGAGAAAAAGACTTGCATATAACATATTGAAGATAATTTCGTTGCGCCATTGCAACTAAATACTATTCTACTGGCCGTCAAAAAAGAGGGCGAATAATAACATGAACGTACGCGGCGTGGAGGTCGAAGGTCGAGCTTTACCGGCATCGCCGTGTGCGTGTGCGTGTGCGTGTTAGTCTCGTGCCCCGGCCGTGTCTGGTCGAATCTCGTTATGTACAGACTTACTCATTGGTATTTAATCACAGGGTTTCCCCCAATCTGCCGAGGAGCATCAGGTTTAACCACTTTCGTATGGAATTCCACGCCCTTGCGCTCTGATAGTCTATGTTCAATAAAAATTGTATGCGTAGCTATAGTTAATAAATTTATAGTCTCTAGGATTTTAAGTAGACGGAGACGACTGGATGCTGTTTTGTCATCTCTGGAGCTTCAAGTCTTCAAGAAATCTCGACTCGATATGAACCATTAGGTGGTGGAGGTAGGCAATGCTGTGTTTGTATCTCATCCACCCCCAACTTCTGGGTTTATCGAACACGAATATATAAAACCATAGATAAAACTGAAAGATGACTCAGCTGCTCAATATAGATCTAGTTCTGCCTGGGCCAGGGTGCCAAATGATGAAGCTTTTCGCTACACTCCTCAAATATATTAAAAGCCGGAAGACTAGGAGATTTCATATCTTACTGTGGCCAGCTGAGACGACATGGCCACAGTTATTAAAGTAAGATATGAAATCTCCTGAGCAAATAGTACCTTGGAGACAGCTCTGATAAAAAGACAGTTAATTTAATACCACTAGGACTCAAAGCATGGTGTCCACAGGACGTCCTTGAGAGTCGGAGAAACATGAGAACTTCTGATAAAGAACCAGGGTGGCAACATAGTGGCTAGTTATATATAAGTTAGGTATTTGAGTACTAGTACATGTAGGTGGACTGAGGCACAACCTAGCCTCGGGCTCAAGAGCTCAGCTAAGGCAACTTTGCAAGGCGGCTAGCTTGTCATGAGTACCGACTAGCCGCGTACCCAGGCCCTTTCTCCTCCTCCTTAAAGGGCCTGGGTACGAGGCTAAGTACTGACCTGTAATTTGGCGATAAACATCCTTATGAATTTTATAATATTATTATTACTATTATTATTATGAGTTTTGTAGGGACAGAATATTATTCGGTTCTGTATAGCAAGCTATTGAATGTGTGTGTGAGCGCAAGCGCAAGGGCGTGGAATTTCATACGAAAGGGGTTAAACTTGATGCTACTTGACAGGTTGGGGGAACCCCTGTGATTAAATACCAATGAGTAAGTCTGTACATAACGAGATTCTGTCTGGTCTGGGCGCCGGACGCCCAGCCTCTTTTATCTCACGCGTGCGATAAACAAGAGAATGGGCACGAGACACTGTGTGTGGCACCAGATCATAACCTTCAAGGCTTGTCCGGTCCTCTGATCGGAAAGCCTGGGGATAGCTCAGACAATAACACAATGTAGTATTGTCACCCACGGATGATCGTACGTCATGGCGAGTATTAATTTTTCCTGCTAACTATTATTTGTAATATCTGATTCAATAACTATGCACGTACAATAACAGTCTTCAGTGCTACAGTGAAATTATTAAATTAATGATGATGATTACTTCACAGTGCTATAATAAGCCTCATTCTTTTTTGTCCCAAATTCCTGATTGGGCTGTATATCAATCTCATCATAAATGTGCTCTGGCTTCTTGTAAGTAACAGATGGACAAAGAGTCTTAATCGCGTTCAATCTTGAGTTTTTTTTCCGTTGACGGTAGTATCTGCGCAAACAAATCATGAGTACAACAATAAAGAATACAATTGTTGAAGTGAGGGAAAAACCGGCTGCAGTTGCTGAATAAGCAATAGTAATCCAACTTGGTGATTCAGCTGAGATTTCTGCACAAATTAAAAAAGGTAGTGCATAGATATTATTTGCTAACTGTTGCCATGGGCTTTATCTCTATAAAATTGGTCTAAGATCAAGTTTAGTTTAATAATTAATACTGTAACAGTACATGGTTTTTAGAGATGTATTATTAATAGCCTGTCAATAACAACAACTAACCCTTTGAATCATTGCACTGCAAATTACGGAAGTCTGGTTCCCATTCTCCATTCCTTGTGCAGATTGCAGAGTTTGGTCCAGTGAGTACCAGTCCAGGAGGACAACTAAATGTGATAGTACTTCCCTCTACTGGTAGATCATTATGATTCTCAATTCTTGGTGGAACAGAATCATTGCTACTAATCAGTAGTAGCAAATCTGGGTGTCCACAGTTTACTAAAATTATGCATTAGTTACAATAATAATAGACTCATTGTAATCTATCATTAATTATACATCTCACCATAGTATAGTGCAATTTGAACAGTAGTATTTGGCCTGCAAGGTGTAACGACTTCAACACAGAGATTGTATTTAGTGTTGTATGAAATAGTCAATTGACAACTTGTACTTCCATTAACCTTAGGAGGTACCAAAGGATCAGGTAATACTTTGATATTATCGTTACAGTACTCTGCCCCCACATGTTGAGTCAATTCAATCACAACTATGACACTGTCAGCTGAATATTGTTTAGTTATGTTTGATATGAGAGTATACTGAGAATCTGCATGTTAATAATCACAAATTAAATAATATGACCAAACTGATCATTGCTTAAATAACTCACGAGTATTACGAGCATCAAAGATTTGGATGGTAGTTGAAGCTGATGTCATTGGATTGTTGGCATCCCTACAGTGTACTATTGTTCCATTCAAACCAATGCTAGTTGAGTTGATAGCTAATGTAGAGACCAGAGGTGTAGCATTTCTAGCAGAAATTCTCATGAAAGTGAACAAAATGTCATTCACAACCATTGGCGATGATTGCTGAGTCATATCTCTTGAGTTGCTAAAGGCAGTAATCTCTTCAAGTGTGCCCTGATTATTAACCACCATGATTCTCCAGCTAATGAACTGTACAGAAGCTGTACATGTCAGCTGAAGTGGATCCCCAACACGACACACTGGAGCCACACTCATAGGAGATAGTGTTAACTGGCCTGCACAATATTGATGATATTCATATCCTTGCTACGTAAAAAAATGTTAAATTTTAACCAACAAACCTGTCTGACTCTTGCTATTTTCACAAAAACCAAGAAATAAAATTGATAGTGTGCTAAACGTCTGGAAGGAGATAATTTTATGCACAGCAAAATAAGCTAGATCTATGATCATCTTGTGCACTGTCACCAAGATTATAACATTGGTACTTCTGTTTGTGGCATGATCATGAAGCACTTGTTTATGCAAGGGGTACAGAAATGTACACAATAGCTTATGTACTATTTTCATATACAAATGATAAGTGTTGAAAACAAAGTATTATGATTAATTGAACATTAATTCTATCTTGATAGCTTTTGATAATTATTGATGATTAGACACATTGAACGTACAAAGCATGATTATCTGATATTGTACATGCATGTATCACAGTAAAACTATTAAATGTTGCTTGATTCTAGTAACTTCTAGGAATTATCTTCCTATGGCTTTGGTGGCCAAACAGGAGGAGCACATGACCTGCAGTTATACAGGAAAATGATACTGGTAAATATTATTGATACAATAAACCAGCATTTCCCATTAAGGAAGGATAGAAATATCATAATTATCATGCATGATTCATTATAATATTATTATAATACCTTAAAACGTCATCGTATTGTGATTCTTCAGGATCTTCTTTGAACCTCTTTGGTGGTATTGGAGGAGGAGGCTCATCATCATCATCATCATCTAGGTCAAATTGGGACCTGTGAAGTAAGTCATCTGGGACATCATCCGCATTTACTTCAATCAAAAGTTTTCCTAAACATACAGTGATATTATTTAAGCACATTAAATCAATGATGTAAACTGTTAATAATTGATTACCTGTTTTATCAATACTTTCAATTTCCTCTGCTAATTGGTGAAAATTGGTTTGCCTCAAGGCTCTTGCTATCTCCATCCAACTTCGCTGTTCCACATCCCTCCTTAACCAGTGATCAAGAATTTCTACAATGCTCTGCTCTGGGGTACATTTCAGATATACATCTAACACCTCCTTCTCTATTCCAAGAGCTAAACCAAACTGGTGCCATTTTTGAGTGACTTTGTTTTGCAGTTGAATTAGGAGACTATCAAGATTCAGACCAATATCTACAGTACACCACTATTGATAGAGTTATAATTCAGGCATAGTAAAGTTATGGTACCTTCATTAGATTTTCTTTCTTGGTTCAGATCTGAAGCTGGCACAGAAACCTGTGCCTCATGATTCAGCTGTGCATATTCAACTCTGTGCTCATCAAAATGGATATTATTTCCCAATAGATTATTAGATAGTGGTCCAACATCAGCGTACACAATATTCTCAGCTGTTTCCTGCTTGAAAGTATAAAAGCCTCATTCTGAATGATACAATGGGCACTGTATCCTTATTATGATCCGTGCAACTTCTAAATAGCTATACGAAAAGTATTTATTTATTTATTGAAACTATATCTAATTGCTTATGGTAGGTACTTATATAGAGGTCAGATGAATGAGTTCTTATATATCATATACAAAGTTCACGTACATTGTTTTGTTGGTCATGAGCTGTTTCAGGGGCTGGACGTTGTGATCTATCATTGGACTGTGACTGTACATCGGCATACACAATGTTTCCTGGACCAGCTGTTTCCTGCATTTATTAGGTATAATAATAATGACAGTTTGTAATAACTATTGATTGACAATGTACTTTGTTTTGTTGACCATGAACAAGGACATTGTAAGCTTGTCTTTCATCAAGTTCAGTATTCAACCTGATAGATAATGCAAGCTTGAAATGACCACATTAGCTATAATAGTTATGTGCTATGCAGCTTACGCCAAAGATTTTCTATGACTTGAAAGTGAATCTGTACATTATTATTGAAATCTGTGAATCTTGAGTTTATACTCATTACAAAGAAAGTATACCCTTTTTAATAAAAATGACAGCCCCAATTGTAATCAAGAGTATCATGAGAAATACTACCAAGGCTCCAAAGGAACCACCGGCAATTAGTGCTGTCCTATCTGTATCCAGCTTGCCACTGCCTGCATGGTGTAACAGTAACACAATCATTGTTATTGATACTTACTCCAATACTCTAACAATGTACGATTACAGCCAGTAACTAGAGCTCTGTAGAGCACATACCCCGCGCGCACATTGTGCAATCTATAGATTTAGCTAATACTTTCGGTGCATGGCTACTGGGGCTGCGGTGACACTTGAAAAAGCGCTCTCTGCACCCAGACCTAGCCCAAACTAGGAAATATGAGTTCCTACCTATATTTGTTGTAACAATAGTAGTATAGCTGTCCTACATTATGAATGGTTACAGATTTCAGTCACTGTAGACATCACGAGCATTATTTAGAACATTGACGATCTTTACCAGTCATATACTTGGCCACTTAGTTGTGCGCATGAGCAGAAAGCACAATTGGTGTGCATATGCATTGTGGGCACTGTCGATAGGCGTGGCTACGGTGGCCAACAAAAAGGCACTATTTATGACGCTCGTGGACCGTATCCCTCCATTTGACGCACACTGAAGCCAGTTTTTCGCCGATTTCGATTGATTCGTTGTGATTACGAGTCGCTTAGACGCCTATATCTCGAGATATGGCGATTTTTTGTGCTAACGACAACGACGACAACAACGACAACTAGAGCTCTGTAGAGCACATACCCCGCGCGCTCTGTAGCTACTGTAGCGCAGTATTGAGGCGGCATAGCTGTTTCATGACCTGACGACCCTTTCCAACACTGAGCTTGAGCATGCGCAGTAGCATCAGCATACTTTTATGCTAAAGAGTGGGTGTGGTCGATAAACCACAGGCATGCTGAACAGAAAATGCACGATTTGTAGCACCAGTAAGCCTTTTTGAGCAATTCGAAGCGCGTACATACCAGTTTTTCACGGACATCTACCGATTGGTTGTGCTTACAGCACGCACAGATGCCTAGAACGCGAGATCTGGCGATTTTCGTGCCGACGACAACGACGACAGACGGACAAACCGATTGCTTTACCCCTTGCGCATGCGCGCGGGGTAACAACAACGACAACGACGTCACGACCGATTACTTTACCCCCTTGCGCATGCGCGCGGGGTAATAACATGCGTGACAGTGAGTGCTATTTGGCTGTCCTAACTGTATGAGGATTAAAGTATGTGATTAATGATAAAATATCTGAGAATTTGCCAGGAGTACCAATTACAGAGTAAGAGTATAACTGCAGCTGTTATAGTAATCCGTACTCTTGCCTATGGGAGTAATGTTTTGTGATTGTAATCACTACACTATGTATATATAATATGTTGAGGCTAATAGCCTGGCATAATACCTGATCTATTGGAAGTATCGCTACATTGTACAATGGGGTCAGGACTCCAGTTTGCATTAGGCTTGCACATTGATATGAATTCTCTGGTGCTAAGCGTGTCTGATTCAGTGCACCAACTGAATGAAACTGTTGCTCCTTCCAAAGTAGAGTTGTAGTTCGAATAATTTACATTGTTGTGAATTTCAGGTGCTCCACATGACACTGTACATGTACACATCAGTAATACAATACATGAAAGGGTATCATCCTAGTACATGATAATAGAGGCAATTGCAAACATTACAAGTCAGTTGATTTATTTCTACAAAATAAACACTAACAAATACTTTCAAGTTATGATAACCAAATGGGACAGATGCACATGTACAAGCACTACAACAGTGCCCATAAATGGTACAGTATAACTATAGAGCCAGCAAGCCATTAAATTTCAGCCTGTTGGAATCAACAGCAATAGCTTTATCTCATAATACACTCAAGGATCTTTTTATTATTATGATCAAAAAAGACCTCAACAATGACGATAATAATGATACTATGACATAGTGTAAATAACCTTTCTTGAATTTTAATACCTTTACACATGATTTGACTTGGATCCGGTTCCCATCTTCCATTATCCATACATGTTGTTGAGTTAGATCCTAACAGTACTTCTCTGGGCTGTGAGCAATTAAATGAGACAGTTGTGCCTGCAATAGTGTGTTCACTATAATCCAGAACAGTCAAAGAGGATCCCACTGAATAGTTGGAAAAGGGGTGCTCACATGTAACTGTGTAAAAACACAATAAAAGTGGGGTGTAAATGTTATACAAAATCATTGTTGGTGTCGTGGTTAACCATTGCATGTTACTCCACTTATGTCTGGTTCCCATTCTCCATTCTCTGTGCATGTTGCAGAATTGGATCCAATGAGTACCAACCCAGGAGAACAGTTGAGCCTGACAGTACTGCCCTCAATGAGTAGATTGTTGTCACCGTCAATAATTCCTCTTGGGACAAAATTTATACCAGAATTTATGGTTGGCAGCTTACAGGCACCTGCAATTATGTGTATCAAAGATAATGTGTATGAAAATTACATAGCTATAATTATTATCATGACATAATTTAGGCACTCCTAACCATAATTCAATCTCATAAGAGCAGTAGTATTCATACATGGAGCAACAGCTTCAACAGTCAGATTATATTTAGCATTGTATGGAATTGTCAATTGATGACTTATATTTCTTGTATGCATCACAAGCATGAGAGATGATATTTTGATGATGTAGGATGCCCTGAATATCAGAGACCACTCCAGAGTGACTGTGACATTATCAGCTCCAAATACTTCTGAAGTTATGCGCAATGTTAGATCTACAATAATTATTATGAATATTGGTGTTAATATAATTAATGGTCACTGCTAACTCACTCTTGCTGACATCAACAATGTAGATAGTAGTTGAAGCTGGTGATGATGTGCTTCTAGTATCCATACAGTGCACTATTGTTCCATTCAAACCAATATTGGTTGCATTGATAGATAATGTAGAAATCAGAGGTGTAGCATTTTGACGCGAGCTTCTCACAACCGTGAAGGTGGTAGAATTGATTACTCTTTCCGTCACTTGCTGAGCGGAATCTCTTGGATTGCTATAAGCAATGATTTCTTCAAGTTCGCCATTGTCATTAACCACCATGAAGCTCCATTGTAAAAACTGTATGGACTCTACAGTGGCAGCAAGCTTACACGTCAGTTGAAGTGAATCCCCAACACGACACACTGGAGCCACCGTCATGGGGGATAATGTCAGCTGAATACCTGTACATAAAATTAAGCTTTGAATCTGCGATCTGCACTATAATTATTTTATATAAGCAACAATTTTGTACCTATCGAGTGTTTTCCACAGCATACAAGAGTCAAAATGAAAGTCAAATAAATCTTGATAGAGAATTCATGCTTGGAAGAATAAGTCTTTCTTTCAACCATCCTGAATGGAGTAACGAAATTGCAACATGTGTGCACCGGTTGTCTGTCTGAGCAAATATTTAACAGCAACTGCAGCTGCACGCAGATTCTGAAGTTGTTGACTCAAGAGAGTATGCACTAGCTTATACACAGACTTTTAAACACAAAGATAGTTTTTTCAAAACAAAGAAATCTGTAATATCACCGTGAATCAGATACAATAACACTGTTCAATTTGTAGCAAGAGTATATATAACATAATATGAAGAGGGAAGGAGAGTATCCTACTCCAGTATTAATAGTACTGTAATAGTGTAATAGCTGTTAGGCAAGATTATGTATGGCCTTTATAATCATATTCACATCCATGGGGAAGCCATGCATATGATCGTATGGATGGTCTGACAATAATATTATATTCACTATTGTCTTTCCTCGTTTCAATAACATATTATATCATATACTGTTATGAATGTTTTTCTGTGTTCTGCTCCACAATATTATAATATACATTGTATATACAATAACAGGATGCCATACTATAATACTTCAATGCATATTATGGTCCATGCATAAATTAAATACTTTCACAGTATTATCTTTATGGTACACTTTACATTAAAGTGGTTCTAAATTAATACTGTATCATGCTATACACAGCAGTAGAATGCCATGAACCAGCTATATATAATATGTCTCTATAGTAGTATTACTCTAGCTACTGTCTTCTGAATATTCTAAGCTGGATACATTGTCCCCTGGGAATGTGCATGCTAAGCAGTACCATTAAGAGTACAAATGTTAGAGGATAGAAGGGCCTGAATGTACATCCAGACGATTTGCAGTTGGAACTATCCTGTTGACTATCAAGCCAAACAAGTGAGTATGAGAGTCTTGAGTTAATGTGATAATCAACTCATTTGAATGGATTGTTTACTCTCTAATCACACTAAATCTTATACATGAACATGATCTTCATAATTCCCTGTTTACAAATAAAATTTCTCTCTAAACGTGCTTTATTTTCATCAACAATTATTGTGCCACCAGACCTTCAAAACATGATTGTGTCAGCTGCATGGATTGTGTTGCATGCATGTTCTGCATATGAGTTTTGGGATCCTATTATGTATTTTACAGTCATTCTATTACAATTATGTTATTCACTTCATCTACATTGGTAAGCCCATGCAGCCACCAGGGAAAAATAGTAATACCACATGCAGTGAAACAAATCCTTTCAAGTAAGCCACATTTAGTGCATGGTAGGTATTAAGGATCATCGATATCATCACTAAACACTGATTATCTCAGTGGGCCATAAGCTACATTGTCCTTCAGTACAACATCCTTCTGTTGTAGCACCACCATAGTAAGGAGTCTCTATCTCTGCGAGTCCTCCACTTCCTCCTCCTGGAGGAATGGTCTCACCAGCTGCAGCTGTTGTACTTGATTTCCTTTTCTTTTGACAGAAGTATCCACACAGAAAACCGACAAGCTCTTCGTTTGTCCACTCTATATATTAAATTTAATAGCTTGAATACTGCCATCAAGCAATTAATGTACGTAACAACTGCATGCAGGATGCTCTTCATTGAAATGAGTATTTTGTCAGTCTTGTTCGCGCGATGTGGTATGAGTTAGCTTAAGGAGTGAAAAACATGTAGCTAGTTGCCTATCTCATGGACTTTTGAAATACATTATATGGGGGTATACTAGTGGAAATGGAAACAACTCCTGTTTACTTTACACACTAAAATTAATTCTCTTGTCACATCACTTGTTGACTCACTTTTACAAGAAACAGCAATCAGCCTGTCGTGTTACCACCGGCATGATACCATTTTCAAAACGTGTTTGTGTTCCAAGTGTTGGGATCCTGTCAGCCTATGAAATCATCATTCACAGTCGTATATACTATTTGCCCATTTATGTCACAGAATAGTAATACACAATCAACTGTGAGTGCTGTGAAGGAGTAAAGGGTGTGGTTAAAGTAGCTGATATCAAGTGTGCTAAAGATCGTCATGCATTCTGGCGTGTCTGGATCTGGTAACAATCGTTGAAAAAACAAAGTACTGTACTATTATTAAGGACTTTCCTAAGTACATTAGATTTAATTAGCAATGCATGCAATACAATCTGATAGGTCTGTAAGTTACATAACAACATTATGCACTGATTATCGATCTAATTGGACCATAAGCTACATTTTCTTTCAGTTCCAGCTCTTGATCAGATTGCTGTATCACCACATCATCATAGTATGGAGTCTGTCCTCCAGTTCCTCCTGGAGGAGCAGTCTCACCAGCTGCAGCTGTTGTACTTGATTTCCTCTTCCTTTGACAAAAGTGTCCACACAGAAAACCAACAATGAAGAATAGAATTGACGCCACAGTAAACACAGTCACTGAGGAAGCCACGGCAATCTTTCCATCTCGGCTCAATCCTTCACTTCCTTAATAAGAAGCAAGTAAAACAATATCAACCAATAATTTTATTTTACCTGATGCTGAGAGTACAGAGCAGCTTTCCTGAGATCTAGAGTCAAATACAAGCTCCCAAATTCCATTATTATTGTGAATAGCTGTTGTATTCCTCAGACAAATTGATGCAATTTCTTCAGCCTGGAATGGCATATCAGTGCACCAAATCCTAACTGTTGTTCCTTCCAAAGTAGAACTGTAGCCTGAATAGTTGTTAGTTTTTAATAAGGGTGTTTTCATAATTATACAGATGATATTACTTTCTGAAACATTACACGTGAGCCCACTTGGGTCAGGTTCCCATTCTCCATACTCTGTGCAGGTTGCTGAATCAGGTCCAGTAAGTTCCAATCCAGGAGGGCAGCTGAATCTGATAGTACTGCCTTCCACTGGCCTATGGATAAGGTCATCATAACCCTCAATTTCGACGGCAGAATCGTTATTAAGTTGTAATACCGAATTTGGATCTTCACATTTAGCTGTATCCAGAACAAGAGATAATTATCATGATAAGCACTTTTAATAATAATAACACTACACGAAAATATGGATTTCATGCAGGTAGGAAATGTGTAGGATAGAGCTAATTTTCTGCATATTTCATTCAAGTTAGCAAAAATTCTGCCCTATCCTCCGACAAGTATGTGTAGGAAATGTCATGTTTTGATAAACACTATAGAAGGAAATCACAGTTTTAGTCTAGTGTAATATGTGCAGAATTCCTTGATTGGCCGGGGTGTCTGATTATTAGCTTATAGCATACCATAATTTAGCTCAATGAAGGCAGTAGCAGCAGAATTACAAGGTGTAGCAGCCACCACACTCAAGTTGTAGCCAGTATTGTATGAAAGTGTCAGATGTAGACTATTACTTCCAGTGGGCGATGATGCTGCCTGAGGTATTATTCTGGTGGTGTATACGGCACCCAATTTTTGAGTCCACTCCACAGTAACTGTGACATTATCAACCGAGAACGTTTCTGAAGTAATGCTCAATCTTGGAGTATTATAGAGATCTGTAATATATTATTGTCATACAATGTCATGTTATGATCGCGATGTCGTTCTTATAATATTCTCTGCACATAATTTAGTTGTCCACAAAAAATTTGTTTGTTTCTACATAATAATTATTATTATGAATAGCTAACTTACTATTGCTGATGATCGTAATAGTGGTTGAAATTGATGTTGTTGTTCCAGGATTTTCAGCATCCATGCAGCGTACTACTGTTCCATTCAAACCAATGCCAGTTGAGTTGATCGCTAATGTAGTAATAAGAGGCAGAATATCCTCAGTTGAGATTCTTGTGAAAGTGAATTTGGTTGAATTAATTATTCTTTCTCTTGGTGGGGGAGAGGGGTCTCTAGAGTTTCTGGAAACAGTAATCTCTTCTTCCATACCCTGATCATTAGTCACCACAATGCTCCACTGTATGAACTGTACAGATGCTGTACATGTCAGTTGAAGTGGATTCCCAACACGACACACTGTAGCCACACTCATAGGAGATAATGTCAACTGACCTGCAATTAAACGCCAATAATTATTACTCTCATATATAGTCATGCGTAGTACAAAGCCACAGGGTACCTATTGCTACTTTTCCACAATAGCCAAGGATCAAACTTCCTAACAGCAAAGCAAAACACATCTCAAAGGAGCCTGGGACTGCCACACGGATCTCTAGAGTATACGAAAAGAATAAGTCTTCCTTCCGGCAGATAGCTATAGCTATCCTGAATTACATCATGTGACATCACTAGTTAAATTTGAATTAACATGTTTGTACCATCTATATTATTATAGTGTGCAATAATGATTGCGGACACTGTCACAGTTATGTGTTGACTCAAAACAAGCTAGTGTATACAATAGTTATTCAAAACATAAACTGAACTCCTTTAGACAATAACAAGTTGACAGTATACTGATTCAGAGATTAATGACTGATAGGGATAATTATACAATAATAGTACTCTTTTTCAAACATAATAATTACTATTTACAGTAGAATCTGAAATTTTCACAATTAAGCACTGATTATCGATCTAATTGGACCATAAGCTACATTCTCTTTCAGTTCCAGCTCTTGATCAGATTGCTGTATCACCACATCATGATAGTATGGAGTCTGTGTGTGTCCTCCACTTCCTCCTGGAGGAACAGTCTCACCAGCTGCAGCTGTTGTACTTGAATTCCCCTTCTTTTGACAAAAGTGTCCACATAGAAAACCAACAATGAAGAATAGAATTGACGCCACAGTAAACACAGTCACTGAGGAAGCTACAGCAATCTTTCCATCTCCACTCAATCCTTCATTTCCTTTAAACGAATTAAACTATGTTTATCTAAAATATTAAAGCAAATAAACATGCAATTATGCATTCTTTACCTGATGCTGAAAATACGGAGCATCTATCCTGAGAATCAAGTTCCCAAATCCCATTGTTATTACAAACAGCTGTTGTATTTAATTCTGTACACAGAGATGTGTTCTCTTCTTGAGAAATGTACGAGCATACATACGTCACTGTTGCTCCTTCAAGTGTACTGAAATAAGGAATGATGTGACCATTTCTTGGAGAAGGTGGCTGACCACAGTTTACTATTTAAAAATATTAATTAGAAAAGCTACTTTAATACTATGTACACTCTAGCCTCATTCTCGGGCCAGGCTCCCCAATCGTTTCTGAATCAATATTTATCGTGTTTGTTAAAATTTTTAATTGAAAAGATCAGGGAGCCTGGGGATGTAAACTATATAGACCATTATCATACTCACCTTTGCAATTCACGTCCCTAGGGTCTGGTTCCCATTCTCCATTCCCTTTACAAGTTGATGAGTTAGGACCAGCCAGTACAAATCCAAGGGGACAGCTGAAACTAATGTTATTTCCTCTTTCCTTCAGGTAGCCTATTACCTCAACTGTGGCATCAAGCTGAGCTTCTGGGTTTTCACAGTAAGATGAAGCTTTGCATGCAAATAGAAGTAGGTTAGAGATAAAATTAATATAGAGTCAGACTGTAGAGTAGGTTAGGCTACTATTATTATTAATTTTACCATAGTAGAGGGTAGTAGCAGCTGTAGTGCCTGCAGATATTCCGCACAGCAATGTTTCAATGCTTACATTGTATGGGATGTCATAGAGTGCCTTTACTTGAAGTCTGACCCTCTCAGGTCTAGAGGAGGTGATATTCCATGATGGCGGTGCCACACTGACTCGATACGAATAAAGGGTACTTCTTTGCATCCACTCTAGCGTGGCTGTAACACCATCGATATCAAATTCTTCTGATACAGTTGTAAAATTGATCCTTAGGCTTGCTTCTGAATCATTGAAGTCTAGAAAATCTAAATTATTACAGATGCACAAAATGATGATTCATAGGATATTTAGCTGTGCATACTTTTATACTATCTTGATCAGTATAAAGTAGCTAGCAGCCTCGATCTGTTGTTACTGTTATTGCTTACCCATAATGGCCTGATCAGTTATGACATTGATTATTGTTGAAGATGAGTTAATACGTGTTTCTCTGTCAACACAGCTCACTACAGTTCCATTTATAATACCACTGTCTGCCCGACTGATCACTAGTCTGGATTTAAGTGGCCGACTGTTTGGAAGAGAAATTCTCGTGAAAATAAACTTGATGGTGGCATTGACTGTTACTGTGTGTGATGGCAATGTCGGAGATACACTGTCTAAAACAGATTTAAAATGATCATCTTTAAGTAGCACGTTGATATCCCATTCAAGAACTCTGCCTGTTGTGTGGCAAATCAACTCAAGCTGATCTCCATCACATACTAATGCTGTTCCAGAGGGAGTTATTGACACCTCACCTGCACGCATACATGCAGTTATTAATATCATTTTATGTCTCATGGTTTGAAGACTTACCCGGATTTACAAATCCACAATGATGAATGAGAATAGCCAGTAGCACATTGAGCTCCGTTGATATCTCCATCATGCATAGAATAGCTAGTGTGTACACTAATATAAGTTTGGCTTCTTCAGGATACGTTTGTGTATTATAATATATGGTATATCTGAACAGTGTTTGGATACAATATCCCACCTGGTACTTTTGTTACTCCCATCCCTCATGATATCGATCAATTTTTAATTATAATGATATTACTCTTTTCAAACAGTACAATCTGTAGTTTACTAAACATTAATTATCGATCTAATTGGACCATAAGCTACATTTTCTTTCAGTTCCAGCTCTTGATCAGATTGCTGTATCACCACATCATCATAGTATGGAGTCTGTGTCTGTCCTCCACTTCCTCCTGGAGGAACAGTCTCACCAGCTGCAGCTGTTGTACTTGATTTACTCATCTTTTGACAAAAATGTCCACACAGAAAACCAATAATGAAGAATAGAATTGATGCCACAGCAAACACAGTCACTGAGGAAGCCACGGCAATCTTTCCATCTGAACTCAATCCATTTCCTTTAATTAAACACAAGTAATATTAATTTTAGTACAGAGCATCTCTCCCAAGAGTCAAATACAAGCTCCCAAACCCCATTGTTATTGCAAACAGCTGTTGTATTCCTCAGACATACTGGTACGAGTTCCTTACCCTGCTGCTGTGGTAAATCAGTGAACCAAAATGTGACTATCGCTCCTTCCAAAGTAGAGTTGTAGGGTGAATAATTCACACTGCTATGAGTTTCAGTTGTCCCAGACGATGCTATAAAAATGTATCATACAATTGAATTATGAAAGTTTAGCCATGCACAGCAAAAATTTAATATTAATAATTATTTTGCTTTTCAAGCCTACGTAATATTATTATCAATAGTTGATCCTTCTCTTTGACATACAAGGTAGCTATAATGAGATCATGAGTTTAATAGATTGGCAAATTAAGCATTATCATATATTATAACAATATTATTTAAGTACATTAGAATTATAGAACAGATCTTACTTTCTTGTAGCACAAATAATTTTTTAGTGACATTTCCGTATGATAAGGAAATGCATAACAGGTAGTGTGATAGCTACTACACAGGATTGCCAATAAATTTATGCAGCATTGTATACTGACCTTCTGAGCTCACACTATTGCATGTGATCCCTCTTGGGTCAGGTTCCCATTCTCCATTCCCTGTGCATGTTGCTGAATCAGGTCCAATAAGTATAAATCCAGGAGGACAGCTGAAACTGACAGTATGTCCCTCCAATGCGGGTTCCGTGTCATTATAGTCTTCAACTCTTGGTATGGTATCATTATTTTTTTTTTTTTTTTTTTTTTTTTTTTTTCAAGGCGACCTGAACACTAAGCAGAAAAAAAATTGTCCAAAAACCACCATATAATTGAGCTGGGTGCATAGTTGAACCATACAATGCAAGCAGGCAGCCTAAATTTCAATTTTGTCAAAAAGTTGGTAAAGGTCGTCACGTTTATGTGCGCGCGTGGCCCCGCCCCTCACGTAGCGCGTGGGCGGAAACATTGCAAACGCATGGCTTCCCTGTACAAACATATGGGGAAACTTCAAAGGGCCGTAACTTTAATTGTAAGGTGTGAATCAAAAATCTGTCCGGTCAAATCTCTAGTTTCGACCCATTCTGCGTGCCCATGTAAAAATTATCTCCCCAAGTACTCCCAAACCCCCCATGAATTAGATTATTTAATTATTTAATTATTTAAATCTTTTCTTTTTTTCTACTTAGTGTTTAATGTCTATGAAATGTTTTTGCATAACAAATGCAAGGGATATACAAAATAGTGAAACACACTAATATGAATGCATACCCTATAATGAACAATTATGACTATGTGAATGATTTAGAACTAAAGTAGTGCTTTAAATTACGTTTAAATGAAGGAATGGAAGGGGAAGTAGTGATGGACTGTGGAAGTGAATTCCATAGTAACAGTGTAGATGGGTAAAATGAGTGAAAGTATAAGTTTGAATGTGCATATGGTTGGATGTACGTTTTCCGGCTGTTGGAGCGAGTGTTATAGCTACAGATGCGTGGCTCAAGTGGAGCATTGTTAGGGGTGACGACATACCCATTGATCGCCTTGTAGAGATAAACCAAGCAAAGCATCTTTCGTCTATCCGCAAGGCTTGGTAAATTACAAGCTTGTAAGTTATCACTATAGGATCTGTCCCAGCTCTTTAAGCAAATTTTTAGTGCAAACTTTTGAATAGATTCCAACTTTTGTTCATCTTTCTTGAGGTACGGGTTCCATACTGAAACAGCATATTCTAGATGGGGCCGAATTAGGCAGAGATACAATCTAATTAACGCTCTTGATGTAGCCCATCTGTAAAATTTCCGGTAAAGAAATCCAACCAGCCTCCGGGTTTTACATGCAATCTTATCAATGTGCAGAGACCAGGATAAATCATTAGTAAGAATAACTCCTAGATATTTGTAGTTGGATACTTGCTCCATTGGTTGATTGTACAATAGCATTGTCTGGGATGGAACTGACCTCGATTTTAATCTTGATACCACCATATATTTGCATTTGATGCTATTCAGAGCTAAGTCATTACTGTCGACCCAAGAAGATACCGTATCAGTATCTTCTTGCAATGCTTCATAGTCACGGGTGGAATGAATGATTCGATACATGAGGATGTCATCAGCATAAAGAGAAATTAAGGTACCATCTGACAGAGGCTCCTGCACCGAGTCGTTTATATAGAAGAGAAACAACAGTGGCCCTAGCACAGATCCCTGGGGTACTCCTGACTCAACATAGGTGGTTAAAGAAGCTTTTCCATTCAACACAACATATTGCCTTCTGTTGCACAGGTAAGATATTAACCATCTCAGAATATATGGATCCAAACCAGCAAGAGTAAGTTTATCGATAAGACACCTGTGAGGAACAGAGTCGAAGGCTTTTCTTAAGTCAAAAAATATTGCACAAACTTCCTTCCCTCTGTCCAAGGCTGCAGACCAGTCATTGTATACATTTAATAGAGCAGCTGTGGTTGACTTCCTGGGTTGAAAGCCCCATTGATAGATGCTAATTGGTGAATGAAGTTCAAAATGTTTAGCAATTACCCAATACATGTGTCTCTCAAGAAGTTTACTTATAATAGGGAGTAAAGATATTGGGCGGTAATTTGCCACATTGGTATTGTCATTACCCTTGGGGACGGGGACAACAGAAGACAGCTTCCAGCTACTAGGAAGTTTACCGGACATTATTGACTTGTTAAATAACTTGGTGATCTGCGGGGCAATGCTATACACTGTTGATTTAAGCATAGTCGCAGAAATCCCATCAGATCCATTAGCCTTGGTTGTATCTAGTGATAACAGGAGGTCCAAGACTTCTTCCTCGTCACAAAGAAATTCTTCAGGACAGTAAGAGGGATCTAAGTCGAAGTCCACAGTAGTCCAGTCCTCCAACTTGGGAATAGAAGTATTAAAACATTTGGCAAAAAATTCATTTAGTAATGCAGCTTTACCACTATCATCAGAGACAGGTTGTCCATGGGCATCTTTTAAAACAGGAATGGTGCTCTTTTGGCTGTTCAGAGCACCATTCCTGTTTTAAAAGATGCCCATGGACAACCTGTCTCTGATGATAGTGGTAAAGCTGCATTACTAAATGAATTTTTTGCCAAATGTTTTAATATCAAGACTTAGCGTAAACAGCATCTCTGGATTACCACACTTTACTATACAAAGTGGGCAAAAACATAATAATTATTATTTCACAGTAATTAGTATGCCTCACCATAGTTTAATGTAATGACAGCAGTAGGATTTGGCCTACAAGGAGGAGCAGCCTCAACACTGAGATTATAGTCAGTGTTGTACGATATTGTTAGTTGACGACTGCTACTCCCAGTGACTCTTATGGAGGTCAAAGGTGATACGCTGGTGGTGTATGTGACACCTTCTCGTGGAGTCCACTCCACAGTAACTGTGACATTATCAGCCTCGTAACGCTTGTCCGAAACCCTCAATATTGGGGTGTACAGCAGAAAATCTATGATACAAACAAGAACACAAGATATAGCTAGATATTAGCTACTTTTCTTTAACGAACGCACTTTGACTTGTATCAATGATTTGGATGGTAGTTGATACTGATATCATAGGGTTTGATAAATCTCCACAGTTCACAGTCACATTATCCCATGGCCCATGATTGTGATATCAAACATACTTGTTACAAGATATAGATATTACAACAATGTCATTAACAAACTCACTTTGACTGGTATCAATGATTTGGATAGTAGTCACAGCTGATGTCGTTGAGTCTAATAGATCTGAACAGTTCACTACTGTTCTATTCCAACTAACTGAGTCAATAGATAATGTAGAGGTCAGAGGTGAAGCTCCTTGAGCAGAGATTCTCACATGAGTTAACGTAACAGAATCAACTGTTATTGTTGTCCTCTGATTGTTGGTACTTCCTATGGTGATCAGTACATCACTAACAATTTGTTCATTAACCCGATTGAAGATACTCCATTTTATGCCAGATTCTACAGAAGCTGTACATGTCAGCTGAAGTGGATCCCCAGTACGACACACTGGAGCCACACTCATAGGTAATAATGTCAACTGTCCTGTAAATTTAATAAAAACTTTTCTAGTATCCAGGAATTCTAATAGTATTAAACATAATCACCTTTAACAGTTGCTTCAATGCTAAACAGAGCCAAGTAAATTTTGAATAAGAAAGACTGGTGTACATACAGATCTTCCATCTTTTACTGTCACTCGTTATCCGTGCTAAAATTAATTATTTCCTTGCGTACTCGCGTGATTAGCATCAGTTCTCTCGTGAAAGCGTAATTCCTTGCTAGTGGTGCTTTCGGATGAGTGACGACCTTTACCAATCACAACATGTATTGATTACTGCTTCAGCCAGTAGACATCATAAATAAATTAATGAGAAAACGGCTTGTCCATTATGAAAGTATTGTATCAAGGGCTTATCAAGCCACGGCTCGATAATCCCTCAATTATGCATAATTTATGGAGTCTTGGGGGGGGGGGGGACTTCAGCCCCTTAGTTCCCCACCGTTATCTACACCGATATGGCAGTCGGTTATTTTCAACAACATCCTCTCATCGCAGTAAACAAGCCATCTATCATATCATATAGCCAGACCAGAGAGTCTACATCTTATGGTATTATATTATTTCTCGTGTTAAGAATGACTATCACAAAAACTAAGTTCATTTGGGCATCAGTCATTGTCATTCTTGTTAAAAAATTGTGGTTAATTTCAGTTCTGCTTCTGAGCTACTGTGATGAAAATGTTATAGGTAAGTATGATACATTATGAATCTTAAACATTGTAAGTGATTATTAATATAGGTCAGTTGACACTTTTTCCTACGAGTGTGGCCTCAGTGTGTCATGTTGGGGATCCACTTCAACTGACATGTACAGCACCTGCAGAATCCGGCATAAAATGGGATATCTTCCAGTCTGAGAGTACCTTCCGATTTGTTGATGATGTAGTAATCACAATAGGAAGTGCCAAGAATCAGAGGATACCAGTAACAGTCAATTCTGTTATGTTTACTTTCACAAAATCCTCTGATCCAGGAGCTTCACCCCTGGTCTCTACACTATCTTTCGACTCAGTTAGCAGTTTTTTGAATGGATCAGTAGTGAACTGCTCAGATCTATCAGACTCAACAACATCAGCTGCAACTACCATCCAAATTATTGATACCCATCAGAGTGAGTTCGTTATTGTTGTAACAAAAGTAATAATAATATGCGTATCTTGTATTCATGCTAATATAATCGTAGATTTCCCGCTATACACTCCAACACTGAGGGTTTCAGACGAGCGTTACGATGTTGATAATGTCACAGTCACTGTGGAGTGGACTCCACAAGAAGGTGTCACATACACCACCAGTGTATCACCTTTGACCTCCATAGCCGTCACTGGGAATAGCAGTCGTCAACTAACGATGTTGTATAACACTAACTATAATCTCAGTGTTAAGGCTGCTCCTCCTTGTAGTACTGCTGTCATTACATTAAACTATGGTGAGACACAGCTACATATACTAAGGGTAGCTATATTATTTGACTAATTATGTTTCTGCCCTGTTTGTATAGCAAAGTGTGATAATCCAGAGATGCTGTTTACATTTGACAATGATACTGTCCCAAGAGTTGATGGCATGATACTCACATCTGAGGGAAGTACTGTCAGTTTCAGTTGTCCTCCTGGATTTGTACTTACTGAACCTGATTCAGCAACATGCACAGGGAATGGAGAATGGGAACTTGACTCAAGGAGGATAATGTGTAATAATATCTCCGACCGTTCAGAAGGTACGTTATTAAACAAGAGTAAGAGGGCCGGAGGAGAAGGGAGTATACAGCTACAAAACTGTTTTTGAAGTGCACAGGTCACCAGATCCTCATGTGCAATAAACTAATAATTTGTGATCATTATACATGCATACTGAATATTTGTATTCGCATTAATATTGGTGTATATCAGTGTATACAGATCTAGAGAGTACCACTATTCAAGAATGTATGCCCAAATCAGAGTGTTCACTTGCAGCAGCAGTATCGTCTTCAATATTTACGTTTATTGCTACTTCAACTATAATTTTCATTGCTGGATTTGTGATTGGTCGATATTTTCGGTTCAAAAGGAAATTTCACATCACCACAACTGATCAAGACCCTGTTTATGATTACATTCTACCAAGTACAGCAAAACCCCAGGAAAATCTTGAGCTAACAGTTAATGTGGCCTATGAAACATCAAAATCCATCACTATTGAACATTAGTAACCGGCAAGGGCTTATCGATAAGCCCTGTAACCGATAATATCACTAACTGCACATTTTCAACTTTAGACCATTATTTCCTTTCGTGGCATAATAGCTAATTGTTAATAACCTTTAACAGATAAAGTTTATACAGATTCATTTTCAGCTCAAACACTTGTTTATGTTACTTTAATTATTTGTACCATAAATTATCATCATAGAGTCAGACAATCACCTAGCCTGTTTTCTATTATTAAAGTTATAAGTGTTCCTTGCTAGCTATAATTATATAATATAGCTATAGCATAGCACCTGTGGTAGGGTGTCCAATCGAAAATCTTGAATATGGCAGTTTTATTTCAACAATGTAAATTTTGATAGAGACTGGGTAGGTAAGCTAGAATCCACGCTGCAAATCAAACGAATTACATGTACTCCATCGCGGGGGTCGATCTACTCGATTTCGCGCATGCCCAAAGTATGGTCACGTGACCAAAAACTTCAATAACCGATTAACGCGTATTCCACGTAGGTGACGGCTTGTTGAAGGCTTGCTAACGCGATTTCTAAGGTGAGTTCCTCGCATGTACTAATAAGGGTGCGTACCTACCCCCTTGAATGACAGTGTTACTCCATTACTCTGATTATAGATGTTATAATACAATAGCTACTAAAATGCATGCGGCTGGAGTGCAATCTAAAAGTCATAGATTATGAGTCCATCGGACAGGTACCGGGTATCCATAGAAATTGGCTGGCTAATATAAACCAGCTGGTGTCCACTTGACAATGTTTGCATGCAGTTTAGCTAATATGAGAGGAATGGCATCCAAATCAAGTACAAGTTTAGGGTGTCCAACCGAAAAAATGAAAGTATGCAAAACCAATCCACTTCGATGTTTTCGAGTAGATCCACCCTAGGTAAGATAGAAACCACACCACAAATCGGCGAGGCCCTCGAAAATGTTCGCGACAATGCAATATTAATCATAAGCACAAGTACAAAGAATAGCTACGTGACCAAACCTATGCGCGTAGTGGCGGAAGCGCTAACTGAGAGGTAAATCGCTTCTAGAGGTTACTTAAGGGTAGCCTCATCCCCAGGCCCCTCCCAACGCGGGGAGAAGGGCCTGGTACACACCGACTGCGCATGCGCCACTTTATCCGTAGATTTTCTGTAAAATTGTCCGTATACTATAGTTTACCGCGTGGCAATTCGATCGCTTGCTCAAACAGGTGCCAGGGTAAGTCTTTTTGCTTTCGCTGGCCAGCCAACTGCTCGAACAAACTGTTTGAGCTCGTGTCGTGCGTTCCTTGGCCATACGCGAGCAGAAAGAAAGGATGACGTAATCTTAAATATTTAGTTTACTGAATATTTTACGGGAATATACGATGTACCCAGATTCTGGGTACAAGTTGGCGCATGCGCAGTCGGTGTGTACCAGGCCCTTCTCCCCGCGTTGGGAGGGGCCTGGGGACGAGGCTAACTTAAGGGATGAACCGCCCATTTAACATTGTCTAGTGCATATTTCAAGTAACCTCTAGAAGCAGTTTGCCTTTCGGCCACTACTCCACTACGCACATAGGTTTGGTCACGTAGCCATAATATTTGTACTTGTGCGTATGATTTAATATTGCGTTAGCGCGAACTTTTTCGAGGGTCTCGCCGATTTGCAGTGTGGTTTCTATCTTACCTAGGGTGGATCTACTTAAAAACATCGAAGCGGATTGGATTTGCATACTTCCACTTTTTCGGTTGGACACCCTAACAAGTTCCTTCAGCAAATGGGGATTGCTCGAAGCTGCTGGAATTACCGAAGACTTACTCTTAACTATCTTGGCAAACAGCACAAAAGCTTCAGATGTATGCTACGAACTCACAACTGGCCCTACTCGTGGAATCTTAATTGAACTATATCATTTTGCCTCTATCACTGCTAGTATCCTACAACGAAGACCAAATCGAGTCCTGAAATTACTAGTAGAAACACTGTTTCCAAAGTGTAAAGTGTCCCGGGCTGATCGACTGGAAAGGAGGATTAAATGTTTTGATCAGCAATTAGATTCAATAGCATCCGAAGAACTGGATGATTATTTACACAAAGAATGGACTCCTCAAGCAACAGGTATGTGCATGTATACAGGTAGCACCATAATAATATTATTATTATTATAAATGACATTACTGTGTTTGGCTATAGTCAATTGTCCAGTGAAAAGGGTACTAAACAGGCAGTAGCTACCTCTCAAGTGCATGTCTAACTCAATTAAGGTACACAATTGTAGTTTAGACAGTGACATAGCCAGGTGCCTTCCTACTCCTTCTAGACTACATGTATAAGTGAGTCTAGATCTGCAAACACAGTACATGTACTACAACAATTATGTACTATATATAATAATTTGGTAGCAATTACCATAGCAACATAATTTTCAACCCCAAATTGTGGGATAGTTAGAGGTGCTAGAGGGTTATTAGTATGTTAATGGGTCAGTAGTGACTGCTACCAAAATAGTTAGATGTTGGTTTTAAAATTCTACGAAGTGGCGAAGCCGCTTTGTAGAATATGCAAACCAACATCTATCATAATATTATAGTATTGGTGTGTTTACACTCATCAGCTGCAGTGACTATATATCCATATAATATTATACCACCAATATTACAGGAAAACATACCGACAAGTATGCATGTGTTACTCATGAGATGGCTAGTCACGGTTTGCTCCTAGAAGACTTGGAAAATATTGTATCCAATCCTAGTCAGACAGAATGGAGGCTAAACTCTACCCCTTCTATTCAGTTCTATCATGACCTCCATAACTTCCTCAGGAAAAGAAGGATTCCCATTGAAGAGATGGGAATGATTTATCGATCAATTGATCCCACCCTATGCCAAGAAACTACTACCAATAAGCAAGCTTATTCCCAGATACTATGTCTGATATCAGGACATGAAAACCCAAGTGTATCTGGATCTGATGATGATGGCAAGGAAAATTCAGCTTCTAAGGAGAAATCAAAGGAGGCACCGTGCAATGTCCATACTCTGATTCGTAGAGAAAGACGTGCCAAAGCAACATTACAGAAATCATTGAGACTCTCCAAGAGGAAAAACAAGATACAAGAAGAAAAGATAGAGCACCTCTCAACAGCACTTAAAGAGACCAGAACACTGCTTTATGAAAGAAATACTCATATTACACATTTACAGAAAACGATACAACAACTTGAACAAACTATTGAGGTCTTAAACATTGAGCTAACTGATGTAAGCAAACAAACTGAACAAGATCTAGAGAAACATGAAGAGGAAATCACTGAATTAGAAGCTCAAATTTGCCATCTGCAGGAAAAGTGCCAGACTGAGGTAATATCTTCAACGACAGCATCATCAAGTCAAAAACACGAATTCACAACCAACGTAAGAGCACTGTATTATTCACTGCTATCTATGCGTGTACCTCCTAGACAGATTAAGTCAGTGGTGAAGAATGTTATCAGTAACTTAGTACCATCTGTAAATGTGGATGAACTTCGCTTACCAGGGAAATCTTGTGCTGCTTATATGCGTAGTCATGAAATGCCTACAATCAGTGATGTTCATAAAGCTACTATGTTGATGCATGCACAGCAGTGGCATTTAAACAGTGATGGCACAACCTTGCAACAGCAAAAGAAAGTGGCCTTCTTGATTAATGGGCTGGTATGTGGTGTTAAAAATGTACATGATGGCTCGGCTCAGGTAACACTGGATGCACTTAAGTCCGAGCTTGCAAAGATTAGTGATACAGCTTCCAAAATTATACCTGAAGAAAATTTGAAACTTGACGTGTCTCGAATTGTTTCCTCTACTTCCGATGCTGCGTCTACTCAAAGAAAATTCACTCACCTGTTGGAGGATGATATTGGAAAGGAAGTGATTGAAAACAAATGCAGCATGCACTTGGGAGTAAATCTACGCAAGGCTCAAGTTAAAGCAGTTTCGCAACTTGCTCATACTAAGCAAGCAGAAAATGATCATGATAGCAATTTAGAAGCTGATATTTCTGAATCGGATAATAATATAGTCTCAGAGAATGTAACCTTTGGTGATGATGTTTCTGGAGATGAAAATTCGGACGATGAAGGGAAGCTGGATAAGAATTCTAGTGGAATCTACCATGATATTGACTTGTTTGTACGTGAAATTGCTAAGCTCTTTGGACACTTGGGTACTCCTGAAAATGCAGATGGAGCATCATTTCGTCTATTTCTAGCTCAAAGAGCTACAGAGTGTGTTGGAGTTGAGAAGAAGTACTATTTGAATACCGAGAAGGTCTTCTTGGAACGACAAGTTGGGAATCGTTATTATGTTACATCATGCAATGCTGGACGCATATATTTTCTCAGAAAAGCAATGGTGGCCTTTTTAATGGAACAGAAGATTATTAAATCGTTAAATCATTTGGAATTAACATGCCTGAAGAAGCTAAAAGATCCTTTACTTTTGTCCAATTTGCAACTTGAAGGTCTACTCTTTGATAAAGTATATGCTGATCTGATGATGTTGGTGAAATCAACTGATCTATGCAAGTCAGCTTTGGATATGAATGTGCACTACTTTGAGTTATTGGAATTCCTTCAGAACCTGACGATCAAGCCATCAATTCTACTTGATCCTGAAATCTGGGTGTTTAAAAGTGAGCCACAGATATACTCTGATTGTCTGAAGCTGAATCACCGGTTAGCAAGCAGTTACCTCCCAGTGAGCATGGAATTGCATCAGAATGAGAACCCATCTTTGCTGCTATCAATGGTGGTTGAAGCTAGTAAAGCAATGAGTTTAAAGCTGCAAACATACAAGGAAGAGAGTTTACCAGGAGGTCAATATTTTGAACCTAATCCTGAAGTTAAATCTATTCTATCTGAGCTTCAACCACATAATGATAAAACTGAAAGTGTATTTGGTGCCAATGATTGGTTAAATACCATACTTCCCAACATGTCTCAGTCAACTCGTTCATGTATGTTGGAGTTTGCCTACAATAAAACCATGGAATGGCTAAAGACTCAAAGTAGAGAGCAGACACAAAGTGTAATTGCACTGGCTCAGGAGAGAAGGACGATAGTTCAGCAGCGAACAAAAATAGAGCAACAAGACCTATTCAAAAAGAAATTAGAAGAACGAAAGAAAGCTTTGGAAAAAGCCAGGAAGAGAGAACTCCTCCTCCAAGACAAGATTGAAGACTTAAAATCGGAAGTAGTCATAACATCAGAGGAAGAATTAAATCTTAGGGTTGAAAATATCACTTCACTTTCCATTCCCCAGGCACTCAAAGAGGCTGAAGTGAAGAAAATGGTTCAGAGACAGGTACAGCTCCGCACTATAGTATTCAAACAAAAAGGATTAAGAATTAACATGACTGAGAGAGGAAAACAACGGCCACTTTCTATGATATTAAGAGAGCTAAAGCAGATTATTATGAATAAACCAGTACGAGTTCGACGGTTACAAGCAGAAAGTCACCAGCAACTGTATCTAATTTTCAATAAGCCTTCTTTACTGAATGGGGTAAAATTTAAGCACAGATTTGAAGAAGATGGATCACTGAAGTGGTACGAAGGACATATATCATCATATAGAGGAGGACAGCTAAATTTATATTACCATGAAACAGATGAAAACTGCCAGTTTTTGGTTGAGGAATTAAAAGAGGATTTTTATTCAGGAGATTTTTATATTACGTAATATTCAAAATTCAGTAACAACAAAACATTCTACTGCATAATAATATGTTGTAAAAAATTATTTCAGTGCATTATTATTGTTATGATGAGTACTATAGTTATTTGCATTCAGGCTTTCCAGTATCAGTTGGGGTAGCTGCCGACTTCACATGCTCATATACTCCCTCGAGAAGTACCACGGCCATCTCAAGAAATGGCTGCAGATCGGGATATGTATACTGATAATGAAGTCCACTCTAGACACAGTCAGTGCACATGGTTGTGAGTCAGAGCCATCCTTTTCTTTCATCTGCTGTACATTTGGATGTGATGATTCAGCCATCCTTAAAAAAGTTATGACTCAAAATGAGCCCTGGACGTCTTCCTGCATAAGTGCAAAATTAGAAAATTAATGTGCCTAAATTACACAATTAATATAATTAATATATATATAGTCATGATAGCCAAAAGTGCAAAAACAGAAACTGCTGCACTAGTGGCAGATACCGTGGTGCTCTCAGCTCAGCTCCATCTGGCAGAGCGAATGTTAAAGCCCCAAATTAAGCCATGGCAAGACAATCATGCAGGGCATAGGCTTAGGAACCATTTACCAATCTGCAGGACATCGTTCAATGCATGAACTGGTTCTGATTAAAGCCCACTGCAGTTGATACCCATGCAAGTTTGATCCACAGGACCACTGATTCCCAATCTTGACTCTGATATACCGTGCTATACAGCTATTTAAATAGCCTCCTCGTGAGGACATACCTACTGCACGAAGTGTTTGCCTCCCTAGCCCCCTGGGTAGCCACCTTTGCTCCAACTTGCAACATGGATCAGTTTTGGTCACGTGACCACTATATGCGCGTTTAATTATTGTGCTGCGCATGCGCGCAACACGAAAATTATTGGATCATACAGGTTTTGGACCTAGCTTCGATCTTACCTTGGTAGCGCCTAACTAATGACACAGTAGCGATACCAATGTTGGCACTTTAAAGTTTTCGAGTGGACACCCTACCTGTGGGCATCACTTAGTCCAAACTGCAGGTTAGAGTATTCATTGTGATGAAAATTTCTTAATAAGATATAAAATTAATTTTAATACATGTACGCAGCTGCATGGCAGAAGAGCTGATGTCGTTAGCGGTCTTCCTAGGGAGCATCAGTACTGATAGTTGAACCAGCCCCTCCCCCCGCTGGCACGTAATAATTTATTTTAGTGGGTGGGGCTAAAGGGGATCGTGTACGAGCTGTTGCATAACAATACTGAATTTTGGGTCACATGATTGTGGAAATACATGATCATTTCCTATAAAAAATAGTTCGACTAGCGACGCGTACTTTACTGAGCTTCAGCTATGGGCAACAATCAGAATCGGGGAGCCCGAGAAAGTGAGTATAATATTATTATACACAGTCTACTTTCCAGTGATGTGTTCATGTACATTAATATTGTCACATTAGTATTAGGATAGATTCTGATTAGCCCGAGAGAGAGGTTATTAATATCTTGATATCTGATACAATAAGACTCAAGCTTTAATATTTAACGTTAATTAATTAATTAACTCTTTGGTGCCTTAGATCTTCTCAATGCATGGCCATGCTGTACTGCACCAATGAAGCTCGATTAGGCCAAAACACTTGGCACTAGCCTCATCCCCAAGGGCCAGGGGATGTAGCTATTTTGGCACATACTCAATTTCATCAATTATTGAGAGTATCATACCGAGGGGTTCGAAACGCACCCAAAAAACATATGAGATTTCGAAATCCCGAGATTGAGTCGCTTGAGATTTCTGGATTTCCGTTTAGATTTCAAGATTCAGTTCACATAAGATTTCAAGATTTCACATAAGATTTTAAGTAGCTAGGCCTATGATATTTTTGATTGCTTACCATCTGTAAATATCTGATCAAACTGAGAATCTATTACCGGAGAGGTGTATAGCTAGCTAGTTAGCTTTACTTTAGCACACTACAGCAGCTAGTTCAGGCTAGAGAAACATATGTGTATAGCTCACGTGATGAACGCAAACGTGGGAATATACAAGGATATATGAACATTCAGGTCGATTTTCGAGGTTTCAGATTTGTGAGATTTCATGCAAGATTTCAGCACAGATTTCGGGATTTCACAAAAGATTTCTGAAGTGCTGTACAAGATAGTTTCGAACCCCTCGAGACATATGTAGGTATAGAGAACCATGAGATGCATTTTCTGTACCAAGGGCTTATAGACCCCAAAAGGCCTTGCCAGTACCAATCTCTCTCCCGATTCCTTTATCTGTGGTTAGAGTTAGCTTTTTCAACAACAAGATTATTTACACCTAATTTTTGTGGGGTGCGTATTATGGGTAACCACCTCAGGCTGATAACTTCGGACAGGCCAGGTGCATGCAGATCACATGTCATGATTGGTGTATTGATTTTCGTAAGTCAGGACTAACTTTTTATGTATTATAGATGACCCGCTTCTTGCCAATGAAGGTGGACAACAAAATCCAGCAGAACAGCCCAACCATAATGAGCCAGGTCGTCTTTATAAGATAGTATACTTTGTTTTCTACTTTCTTTGCTCTCTCACTGGCCAGTTAACTATCATACCAAGCAGCCATAAAGATTGGAAAAAGATCATAATTTTGGTGTGGACCTTGATAACTACAGTGATATTTCTGGGTATCAACCTACTTTCGCTGGTGTTTGACATTTACATTATTGCATGGTGTCCGTACAAGCACTGTGGTTACATCAGTGTCATTGAAACAACACGACTACTAAACTTAACAATGGCACATAATATTACAAACGAATCTGATCTTGGTGCTGTTCAAGCTGTCAATTTGACAATATTTGATGATTGGCAAAAGACAGTTCTCACCACCTCAACCGCATCTGGTACAATCTCGTATCTGTTTATGATATACGTGTTGTACACGCAGTACAGCATTTTCAGAAAGATACCAAAAAAGATAAAGAAATGGTTGAGAAGGTGTTGGGAATACTTTGGTGAAAAACTTAAGCCAGAAATAACTGGCGTTCTCCAGAGCCTTTTCATAGATTCAAGCGGAAACACTGCCACTAAACTATCCCCTAAGCAATCATGCTACTTTATGGCCATATTTTCCCTGAACATTCTAGTCTACATTGGCAGTGTAGCACTCCTCTTTATAATTTTTGCCGGAAGCGTAGATCAACGACAAAAGAAAAACGAAAGAATTGATGCTAGTGGTCTAACGTTTCAGTTTGCTTCCCAATTCTGTGCTATACTTAGCTGTTTCATATTTTCAAAGGTGGCCTATTCAGTCCGAACCACATGCACACAAAAGCTTCCTGAACTCTTTAACAAAGTAGAGCTTGCGGCTGCAGAGCATTTCGGTGAACATATTATCATTGGACCTCTGCGTGACGACGATGGCTCAGAGATGAAAAATATATAACGCAGGAGGATACAATTAAACGATCTCGGCTACACCTATTGAAGGCGATATTAAAGTGGTATCACAGAATGCTTCACACAACCCTGTACCCATATGGAACTTGGTTTGCCGTCCACTGGATCCTCTTTACGGTAACAGCATTCATGTCCATCGCGTACGTGGCAGAAAAGATAATACTCGAATTGTACGGTCAGGAAGCCGCTGATATCAAGTGCCATGGTGAACATCTAGTGTCCTGCAGACTCCGCCTTGCTTATGTGTTTTTGTTTGCCCTTGAGCACTGCATACTATTTATTTATCCGTGCTTTCGTGCAGCTAGCGTAACAACGGGTTACACGGCCATGATAAAAAAGGTTTCCAACGAGGAGTGGGAAAATATCAGCCCGGATGACAAGGAGAAATTCATCCATTATCTAAAGATCCAAGATTGCACGTTCAAAATATCCATATTGTGTGCTAAGTTGTCCTTTGGTTTCTACATTGCTTATTTTTCAATTTTTGTTGGAATATTAGGTGTAACCTTAAAATTAGCTCTGTAGGGTGTGGGGTGTTCCACATTTGTGTATGCATACATGTACATGTACTTGTATGTGTATGTGTATCATACGTGTGTGTATAATAACGTATGTGTGTGCACATAGTAGGTATTGATAACTGTTTTCTCTGATACATTTGATATCGTGCATAATTATATAGTCAATAGAGCATTTAATTTCTTTGATTCTTGTTATAATTATATTATGCTATAAGGCTGATAAATTTGATTTTTGTGATTTATTTTAATAATATTATTGTTGCCACATCTATAGTCATACAATGTCATTAATAGTTATTTTGGAGATCGTAATTGTTATTTTAATTGAAGCAACTCTTGTCCAAAGTTATGTCAGCATTGTGTGGACAAGATTAAGAGTAGCTTCAAGTTTTGATAGCACATTGATGACCAAGATAATAATCGTTCATGTGACCACATACTGTTATGATAATAATAATTCCCCAACCAATTTATTATTAATAAACAATAATATGCAAATCTACAACAATATTCCGTTAAAAAAAATGATCAACAAAACATAGAGTAATTTTAGTCTACTTTGCTTTATAAACATGTTACTAGCTCTGTTACAATAATATTAATAATTATTATACATTTATTTCATCGTACTGGAGCATAAGCTACATTTGTCTTCAGCTCTAGCTCCTGTCCCTGTTGCTTTAATATAACAGCATCATATATAGGTATCTCTTTCTTTATTCAATGATCACTATGCTATTTTTGTTATAATAATAACAATACTAATTGTAGGGGTTTCAATATAGGTAATGATCTCTATCAGATATTGTCAATCTGATGATGACATGTAGTGAACCTCACTATTGAGGTCCGCCAAAATAAGGACACCTCAAGCTCTCTAGTCTGTTTAGGGGACTGTGCATGGTCCCAGTTACATAGAGAAGTATAATCATGATAAAATAACCTCTTAAATTGGGACATTCATAATAATTATGGTCCCACAATATTGTCCCAGTGGTATCCTAATCGGACCCTGAGCATATCATTGTATGCAGTACTAGTGATACAGTACACCCATGCATGATATTAAATATTATGACATTGTGCTAGCCTGCAGCTGATGGTAATGGTTGTCAACTTCCTCAAAGCACTACGGGTAAGGAGTTATGCCATCATAAGCATTTGTGACCGCTATAACCATTACCTGTTTGCCTTCGAGAAGTAAAGAGACAGGCTTAGTAAAGTACAGAATGAAACACATTATTACTGTACTGCACCTGTTAAGTGTCACGATCATTGGCCACAATGAAAGCAGTGAGCAGCATTTTGAATTATTACTGGAATATTAATTTTAATGTTTACTACATTTTTTACAGGTCAGTTGACACTATCTCCTATGAGTGTGGCTCCAGTATGTCGTGTTGGGGATCCACTTCAGCTGACATGTACAGCTTCTGTAGAATTTCTGAGATGGAATATCCTGAGAGGTGACGAGCAGGGTACTCTAGTGGATATCATCAATAGTAGGATAATCAACTCTAGAGATCCAATTCAAACAAGTGGCACTTCCTTGCCAATAAACTCTGCTACAATCACTTACTCGAGAACCTCTGCTCAAGGAGCTTTGCCTCTGGTCTCTACGTTATCTATTGACTCAGTTAACATTGATTTGAATGGAACAGTAATTCAATGCTCGGATGTATCAAATCCAATGTCATTGGCTTCAACTACTGTCATAATCATTGATACCAGTCAAAGTGAGTTGCCCAGTAATCACATAATGCTCAAAAGTTTACATCAGCATATTTTTTACACCTCTAGATCTCCAATATGTCCCTAATTTGAGAATTACAGAAGAACAATATTATGGGGCTGAGAGTGTCAGAATCACTGTAGATTGGACTCAAGTACATGATGTCACATACTCAGCCAACGTATCACCAATGGTACCCCTGATGCCTACTGGATATACAAGTCGTCAGCTGACAATTTTATACAATACAGAATACAATTTCAGTGTTACTGCTGCTACTCCTTGCAGGCCAAATGCTTCTAATTTTATTATATTGAATTATGGTGAGGTATAGGAGTGTGTATTACGTATAATACATGGATAACTATACACATTATGCATGGAACTATACTGATACAAAAATTAATAATACACTATTATTATTTTTACTTCGCATAGCTAACTGTGGCCATCCTGAGATGTTGTTCTCACTTAGAAATGATTGTGAACTATGGCCAGTCCCAAAAGTTGTGGGCACCGATGACCTCATACCAGTAGAGGGAACTACTGTTACTTTCAGTTGTCCTTCTGGATTTAAACTAATTGGCCCACACACATCAACATGCAGGGAGAATGGAATATGGGAACCTGATCCAAGTGGACTCATATGTAATATTTCAAGTTTGGAAGGTAATAATTCAGTATAATAATATTATAGCTATGCAAAATGTTTTAAATACATAAAATTAATTCAATTTAGAGTGTCATTGTGAATTCACTATACTTATAGTACTTAAACTGGTGAGGTAGTCAATTAACAAGACTAGTCATGGCATGACTTGTAATAATAATCAAACCTTGCTCTTATTGAGTCTATTGGAACTGCAACGGTGTTATTGTAAGCAAAATTTTCCCAATCATGAGCAATCAACACAAAAATAAGTACTATAAAGTACAGCAGTCCATACGTGTACAGCTATACTGAATTCTCAAAATTATATGCACTTGACAATACTTTTTTGTATTACAGTTCTCATTAACCATTACACAGGATCGGGAAATGTCCTAGAATCAAAGCCAACTGCAGAGTGTTCCCTTGCAGCAGCAGTATCTTCTTCAGTACTCACACTTCTTGTGATGTCAGTAGTAATGCTCATCGCTGGATTCATGATTGGTCGATACTTTCGGTTGTCTAAAGGGAAACTTCACATCACAACAGATCAGCCTCACCAAGGCCCTGTTTATGATTACATTCAACCAAGTACAGCAAAATCCCAAGAAAATCTTGAGCTAAAAGTTAATGTGGCCTATCATCCATCAAAATCCATCACTATTGAGCGATAGTAATCGATAATTATTATTCATACATTTCCTTGTGTGGTACAATAATCATTAAACGACCTTTACCAGATAAAAATTTTAATTTAGATTCATTTTCAGCTCAAATACTTGTTTAACTTGAACTATCATAGAACCTGCAGATGATCATCTGGCCTGTTTTCCTTAATAATATTAATATTATTCAATGATAAGTGTTCAAATACCTTGCTATAGCTAAAGCATGTGGGCATCACTTAGTCCAAAGTGCTAGTTAGAGTATGATGAAAAATTTTTAATGAGACGTAATATTCATGTATACAGCTGCATGGCAGAACAACTGATGTTGTTAGTGTCAAGGGAGCATCAGTACCTGTAGTTAATCAGCCCCTCCCCCAGATGGCATATTAATTAATATTATGCGCATGCTACACCTACACCTATATTATTAATTTAAAAGTGGTATCACAGAATGCTTCACACAACCTTATATCCATTTGGAACCTGGTTTGCCATTCACTGGATCCTCTTTACGATAACAGCATTCGAATTCATGTCCATCATGGACATGAATGCTGTTATCGTAAAGAGGAGGATCCAATGAATGGCATCGTATACGTAGCAGAAAAGATAATACTCAAATTGTATGGCCAGGAAGCCTCTAGATCTGACATCAAGTGCCATGGTGAACATCTAGCGTCCTGCAGACTCCGCCTTGCTTGTTTGCCCTTGAGCACTGCATGCTATTTATCTATCCATGCTTTTGTGCACGGCCATGATAAAAAAGGTTCCAATTAACACGGAGTGGCAAAGTATCAACCTGGATGACAAGTAGAAATTCATATATTACCTAAAGATCTAAGATTGCACATTCAAAAAATCCATAATATTATGTGCTAAGTTATCCTTTGGTTTCTACATTGCTAATTTTTCAATTTTTGTTGGAATCTTAGATATAACTTTAAACTTTACAAGGTGTGGTGTATGCCGTGTATATGCATGCCAGTGTGTATATAATATTATATGACAGTATGTATGTGTATAATTATATACGGGCATGTGTGTACTCCTGGCATGTGTATGCAATGAAAGTGTTGTATAATTATTACTTTGGACTGAGTGCTTATAATTTGAAAATTCCGCATTATGATAAATTTAGAGTGCTTTGCGCTGTTGATAACCTTTACCAAATCAAGACACAATATTCATGTCATGGTTCTGAATCAGGGTTCATGGAGCTGACATTAATTTGACGACCTATACATCAGCTTTTACGATTCTATATTATATTTTTGCTATAACTAAGTATGAGCATGCACAAATTATCTACAATATTATTGCTCACTAGCTATAGCAGAGCAACATGCACAATACAATGATCTGAAAGTTCTATAAAACAGCTACTATGCACTGCTGATTATCTCACTGGAACATAAGCTACATTCTCTTTCAGTTCCAACTCCGGAGGTTGATCAGGTCGCTGTAGTACCACATCATCATAGTAGAGCTCGAGAGTCTGTGTCTGTCCTCCACTTCCTCCTGGAGGAACAGTCTCACCAGCTGCAGCTCTTGTACTTGATTTCCTCTTCTTTTGACAAAAGTGTCCACACAGAAAACCAACAACGAAGAATAGAATTGACGCCACAGTAAACACAGTCACTGAGGAAGCCACAGCAATCTCTCCATCTCGACTCAATCCTTCACTTCCTTAATAAGAAGCAAGTACAACAATATCAAGCAATAATATTATTTTACCGGATGCTGAGAGTACAGAGCAGCTCTCCTGAGATCTAGAGTCAAATACAAGCTCCCAAATTCCATTATTATTGTGAACAGCTGTTGTATTCCTCAGGCAAACTGATGTGATTTCTTCAGCCTGGAATGGCATATCAGTGCACCAAATCCTAACTGTTGTTCCTTCCAAAGTAGAACTGTAGCCTGAATAATCGTTAGTTTTAGCGTGTTTTCATAATATGACTATATTATATAGATGGTATTACTCTCTGAAACATTGCACGTCAGTCCACTTGGGTCAGGTTCCCATTCTCCATAATCTGTGCAGGTTGCTGAATCAGGTCCGATAAGTTCCAATCCAGGAGGGCAGCTGAATGTGATAGTACTACCTTCAACTGGGATAAGGTCATCATAACCCTCAATTTTGAGGGCGGAATCATTATTAAGTTGTAATACCAAATTTGGATCTTCACATTTAGCTGTATCCAGAACAAGAGATAATTATCATGATAAACACTAGAATATTATATGTAGAATTCCTTGGCCAGGGTGTCTAATTATTAGTTTATAGCGTACCATAATTTAGTTCAATGAAGGCAGTAGCAGCAGGATTACAAGGTGTAGCAGCCTCCACACTAAAGTTGTAGCCAGTGTTGTATGAAAGTGTCAGACGTAGACTATTACTTCCAGTGGACGATGATGCTGCCTGTGGTATTATTCTGGTGGTGTATACAGCACCTGCCTTTTGAGTCCACTCCACAGTAACTATGACGTTATCAACCAAGAACCTTTCTGAAACAATGCTCAATCTTGGAGTATTGAGATCTGTAAATAATGTCGAAAATTAATGTTGTGATATCATTCATAGTTACTATAATATTCTCTGCAGACAACCTAGTTGTCCACAAAAAGTTTCTAAGGTTATACTACTGGCGTAAATAATTTTGAATAGTTAACTTACTATTGCTAATGATCCTAATAGTGGTTGATATCATTGTTCCAGGATTTTCGGCATCTCTACAGCGTACCACCGTTCCATTCAAACCAATGCCAGTTGAGTTGATAGCTAATGTAGAGATCAGTGGCAGATCACCTTCACCAGAGACTCTTGTGAAAGTGAATTTGGTTGAATTAATTATTCTTTCTCTTGGCGGGGGAGAGGAGTCTCTAGAGTTTCTGGAAACAGTAATCTCTTCTTCCACACCCTGCTCGTTAGTCACCACAATGCTCCATCTTATGAACTGTACTGATGCTGTACATGTCAGCTGAAGTGGATCCCCAACACGACACAATGTAGCCACACTCATAGGAGATAATGTCAACTGACCTACAATTAATTATTACTCTCATAATCATACGTAGTCTACAAAGCCACAGGGTACCTATTGCTACTTTTCCATAATAGCCAAGGATCAAACTTCCAAACAGCAAAGCAAAACACATCTTGAAGTAGCCTGGGACTGTCACACAGATCTCTAGAATACACGAAAGAATAAGTCTTCCTTCCGGCAGATAGCTTTAGCTATCCTGAATTACATCATATGACATCACTAGTTGAATTTGAATTAACATGTTTGTACCGTCTATAGTGTGCAATAATGATTGCAGACACTGCCAGCAGTCATGTGTTGACTCAAAACAAGCTAGTGTATACAATACTCATTCAAAACAAAAACTGAACTCCCTTAGACAATGACAAGTTGATAATACACTGAAATTAATGACTGATAGGGATAATTAATTATGTTATACATGTAATAATAGTACTCTTTTTCAAACATAATATTATTTATAGTACAATCTGAAATTTATGCAATTAAGCACTGATTGTCGATCTAATTAGACCATAAGCTACATTCTCTTTCAGTTCCAGCTCTTGATCAGATTGCTGTATCACCACATCATCATAGTATGGAGTCTGTGTGTGTCCTCCATTTCCTCCTGGAGGAACAGTCTCACCAGCTGCAGCTGTTGTACTTGATTTCCTCTTCTTCTGACAAAAGTGTCCACACAGAAAACCAATGATAAAGAATAGAATTGACGCCACAGTAAACACAGTCACTGAGGAAGCCACAGCAATCTTTCCATCTCGACTCAATCCTTCACTTCCTTTAAACAAATTAAGCCATGTTTGTCTAAAGATTAACAATTATTCATGCTCTACCTGATGCTGAAAATACGGAGCATCTATCCTGAGAATCAAGTTCCCAAACTCCATTGTTATTGCAAACAGCTGTTGTATTTAATTCCGTACACAGAGATGTGTTCTCTTCTTGAGAAATGTACGAGCATACATACGTCACTGTTGCTCCTTCAAGTGTACTGAAGTAAGGAATGATGTGACCGTTTCCAGGAGAAGGCGGCTGACCACAGTTTACTGTTTAAAAATATTGATTAGAAAAGCTACTTTAATACTATGTACACTCTAGCCTCATTCTCGGGCCAGGCTCCCCAATCGTTTCTGAATCAATACTTATCGTGTTTGTTAAATTGAAAAGATTAGAGGAGCCTGGGGATGTAAACTATAATAATAGACCATTATCACACTCACCTTTGCACCTCACATCCCTAGGATCTGGTTCCCATTCTCCATTCCTTTTACAAGTTGATGAGGTAGGACCAGCCAGTACAAGTCCAAGGGGACAGCTGAAACTAATGTTATTTCCCCTTTCCTTCAGGTAGCCTATTACCTCAACCGAGGCATCAAACTGAGCATGAGCTTCTGGATTTTCACAGTAAGATGAAGCTTTTCATGCAAATAGAAGTAGATAAATATAAAAATATTATAGAGTCAGACTGTACAAGAGTAGATTAGGCTACTCTAAGAGTCTTGTTATTAATTTTACCATAGTATAGGGTAGTAGCAGCTGTAGTGCCTGCAGATATTCCGCACAGCAATGTTTCAATGCTTACGTTGTATAGGATGTCATAGAGTGCCTTTACTTGAACTCTGACCCTCTCAGATCTAGAGTAGATGATATTCCATGATGGTGGCACCACACTGACTCGATACGAATAAAGGGTGCTTCTTTGCATCCACTCCAGCGTGGCTGTAACACCATCGATATCAAATTCTTCTGATACAGTTGTAAAATTGATCCTTAGGCTTGCTTCTGAATCATTGAAGTCTAGAAAATCTAAATATCATATTTATTACAGATGCACGAAATGATGATCCATAGGATATTTAGCTATGAGTACTTTTATACTATCTTGATCAGTATGAAGTGGCTAGTGTTAATGTTATTGCTTACCCATAATGGCCTGATCAGTTATGACATTGATTATTGTTGAAAAGTTAGTACGCGTTTCTCTGTCAACACAGCTCACTATAGTTCCATTTATAGTACCACTGTCTGCCTGACTGATCACTAGTCTGGACGTAAGTGGCCGACTGTTTGGAGGAGAAATTCTCGTGAAAACAAACTTGATGGTGGTATTCATGACTGTTATTGTGTGTGATGGCAGTATCGGAGATACACTGTCTAAAACGGATTCAAAACGATCATCTTCAAGTAACACGTTGATGTTCCATTCAAGAACTCTGCCTGTTATGTGGCATGTCAACTCAAGCTGATCTCCATCACATGCTAATGCTATTCCAGCGGGAGATATTGTCACTTCACCTGCATGCATGTAATTACTAATGAGTAAAAAGTCTCATGGTTTGAAGATGTACCTGGATTTACAAATCCACAATGATGAATGAGAATAGCCAGTAGCACATTGAGCTCAGTCGATATTATCTCCATCATGTATAGAATAGCTAGTGTGTACACTAAGTTTGGCTTCTTCAGGATACGTTTATTTGATAGTGTGTATTATGGTATATCTGAACAGTGTTTGGATACAATATCCCACCTGGTACTTTTGTTACTCCCATCCCTCAAGATATCGATCAATTTTTAATTATAATGATATTACTCTTTTCAAACAGTACAATCTGTAGTTTATTAAACATTAATTATCGATCTAATTGGACCATAAGCTACATTGTCTTTCAGTTCCAGCTCTTGATCAGATTGCTGTATCACCACATCATCATAGTATGGAGTCTGTGTCTGTCCTCCACTTCCTCCTGGAGGAACAGTCTCACCAGCTGCAGCTCTTGTACTTGATTTCCTCTTCATTTGACAAAAGTGTCCACACAGAAAACCAATAATGAAGAATAGACTGAATTGATGCCACGGCAAAAACAGTCACTGAGGAAGCCACAGCAATCTTTCCATCTCCACTCAATCCTTCATTTCCTTTAAATAAATTAAACAATTAATATAATCTATAGTACAAGCATCTTTCCTGAGAGTCAAATACAATTAAGCTCCCAAATCTCATTGTTATTATAAACAGCTGTTGTATTCCTCAGATACACTGGTACGAGTTCCTTACCCTGCTGTAGTGGCACATCAGTGAACCAAAATGTGACCATTGCTCCTTCCAAAGTAGAGTTGTGGAATGAATAATTCACACTGCTATGAGTTTCAGCTGTCCCAGATGATGCTATAAAATGAATGTATCATACAGTTGAATTATGAAAGTTTAGCCATGCCAGCAAAAATTTAATATTAATAATTATTTTGCTTTTCAAGCCTACGTAATATTATTATCAATAGTTGATCCTTCTCTTTGACATACAAGGTAGCTATAATGAGATCATGAGTTTAATAGATTGGCAAATTAAGTATTATCATATATTATAATAATAATATTATTTAAGTGCATTAGAGCTATAGAACAGATCTTACTTCTTGTAGCACAACTTGATAATTTTTAGTGACATTTTCAGAATCTGTATGATAAGGAAATGCATAACAGGTAGTGTGATAGCTACTACACAGGATTGCCAATAAATTTATGTAGCATTGTATATATACTGACCTTCTGAGCTCACGCTATTGCATGTGGTCCCTCTTGGGTCAGGTTCCCATTCTCCATTCCCTGTGCATGTTGCTGAATCAGGTCCAGTAAGTATAAATCCAGGAGGACAGCTGAAACTGACAGTACGTCCCTCCAATGTGGCTACCATGTCATCATAGTCTTCAATTCTTGGTATGGTATCATTATCAAAATTTAGCGTAAATAGCATCTCTGGATTACCACACTTTACTATATAAAGTGGGAAAAAAACATAATAATTATTATTTCACAGTAATTAGTATGCCTCACCATAATTTAATGTAATAACAGTAGTAGGATTTGGCCTACAAGGAGGAGCAGCCTCAACACTGAGATTATAGTCAGTGTTATACGATATTGTAAGTTGACGACTGCTACTCCCAGTGACGGTTACGGAGGTCAAAGGTGATACACTGGTGGTGTACGTGACACCTTCTCGTTGAGTCCACTCCACAGTGACTATGACATCATCAGTCTCGTAACGCTCGTCTGAAACCCTCAGTATTGGAGTGTACAGCAGTAAATCTATGATACAAACAAGAATACAGGATAATAATAGCTAGATATTAGCTACTTTTCTTTAACAAACGCACTTTGACTTATGTCAATGATTTGGATGGTAGTTGATGTTGATGTCATAGGATTTGATAAATCTCCACAGTTCACTACTGTTCCATTCAAACCAATGCTAACTGTGTCAATAGATAATGTAGAGACCAGAGGTGAAGCTCCTTGAGCAGAGGTTCTCACGAAATTGAACATAATAGAATTGACTGTTATTGTTGTCCTCTGATTGTTGGCACTTTGTATGGTGATCAATACATCACTGACAATTTGCTCATTAACCTGGTTGAAGACACTCCATTTTATGCCAGCTTCTACTGATGCTGTACATGTCAGCTGAAGTGGATCCCCAACACGACACACTGGAGCCACACTCATAGGAGATAGTGTCAACTGACCTGCAAAGAAAATCTTTTCTGGTATCCAGGAATAGTATTAAACATAATCACCTTTAACAGTTGCTTCAATGCTAAACAGAGCCAAATAAATTTTGAATAATAAAGACTGGTGTACGAACAGATCTTCCATCTTTTACTGTCACTCGTTATCCGTACTAAAATTCATTATTTCCTTGTGTACGCGCGTGATTAGCATCAAAGCGTAATTCCTTGCTAGTAGTGCTTTCGGATGAGTGACGACCTTTACCAATCATAACATGTATTGATTACTGCTTCAGGCAGTAGACATCATAAATAAATAAATTAATGAGAAAATGGCTTGTCCATTATGAAAGTATTGTATCAAGGGCTTATCAAGCCACGGCTCGATAAGCCCTCAATTATGCATAATTTATGGAATCCTGGAGGGACTTCAGCCCCTTAGTTCCCCACCGTTATGTACACCGATATGGCAGTCGGTTATTTTCAACAACATCCTCTCATCGCAGTAAACAAGCCATCTATCATATCATATAGCCAGACCAGAGAGTCTACATCTTATGGTATTATATTATTTCTCGTGTTAAGAATGACTATCACAAAAACTGAGTTCATTTGGGCATCAGTCATCGTCATTCTCATTAAAAAGTTGTGGTTAATTTCAGTTCTGCTTCTGAGCTACTGTGATGAAAATGTTATAGGTAAGTATGATACATTATGAATCTTAAATATTGTAAGTGTTTATTAATATAGGTCAGTTGACACTTTCTCCTACGAGTGTGGCCTCAGTGTGTCGTGTTGGGGATCCACTTCAGCTGACATGTACAGCACCTGTAGAATCCGGCATAAAATGGGATATCTTCCAGTCTGAGAGTACCTTCCGATTTGTCGATGATGTAGTAATCACATTAGGAAGTGCCAAGAATCAGAGGACACCAGTAACAGTCAATAATTCCATTATGTTCACTTTCACAAAAATCTCTGATCCAGGAGCTTCACCTCTGGTCTCTACGCTATCTATTGATTCAGTTAGCATTTTTTTGAACGGATCAGTAGTGAACTGCTCGGATCTATCAGACTCAACAACATCAGCTGCAACTACCATCCAAATTATTGATACCCATCAGGGTGAATTCATTATTGTTGTAACAAAAGTAATAATAATATGCGTATCTTGTATTCATGCTAATATAATCATAGATTTCCCGCTATACACTCCGAAATTGAGGGTTTCGGACGAGCGTTACGAGGCTGATAATGTCACAGTCACTGTGGAGTGGACTCCACAAGAAGGTGTCACGTACACCACCAGTGTATCACCTTTGACCTCCATAGCCATCACTGGGAATAGCAGTCGTCAACTAACGATACCGTACAACACTAACTATAATGTCAGTGTTGAGGCTGCTCCTCCTTGCAGTACTGCTGTCATTACATTAAACTATGGTGAGATACAGCTACATAATTATACTAAGAGTAGCTATATTATTTTGAAACCATGACTAATTATGTTTCTGCCCTGTTTGTATAGCAAAGTGTGATAATCCAGAGATGCTGTTTACATTTGACAATGATACTGTCCCAAGAGTTGATGGCATGATACTCACATTTGAGGGAAGTACTGTCAGTTTCAGTTATCCTCCTGGATTTGTACTTATTGGACCTGATTCAGCAACATGCACAGGGAATGGAGAATGGGAACTTGACACAAGGAGGATAATGTGTGATAATATCTCTGACCGTTCAGAAGGTACATTATTAAATAAGAGTAAGAGGGAGGAGAAAGGAGTATACAGAAACTGTTATATACAAAACTGTTTTACAGATCACCAGATCCTCATGTGCAATAACTATTAATATGATCATTATACATGCATACTGATTCGCATTAATAATAATAATATTATTATTGGTGTTTATCAGTGTATACAGATCTAGAGAGTACCACTGTTCAAGAATGTATGCCCAAATCAGAGTGTTCACTTGCAGCTGCAGTATCGTCTTCAATATTTACGTTTATTGCTACTTCAACTATAATTTTCATCGCTGGATTTGTGATTGGTCGATATTTTCGGTTCAAAAGGAAATTTCACATCACCACAACTGATCATGATCAAGACCCTATTTATGATTACATTCTACCAATTGCAAGTACAGCAAAACCCCAGGAAAATCTTGAGCTAACAGTTAATGTGGCCTATGGAGCATCAAAATCCATCACTATTGAACATTAGTAACCGGCAAGGGCTTATCGATGAGCCCTGTGACCGATAATAATATCACTAACTACACATTAATATTTTCAACTTTAGACCATTATTTCCTTTCGTGGCATAATAGTTAATAACCTTAACAGATAAAATTTATACAGATTCATTTTCAGCTCAAACACTTGTTCTCATCATAGAGTCAGACAATCACCTAGCCTGTTTTCTATAGCATAATTATTACCTGTGAGCATCACTTAGTCCAAACTGCAAGTTAGAGTATTCATTGTGATGAAAACTTCATAAAATTTAATACTTAGTCTTGTATGCAGCTGTATGGCAGAAGAGCTGATGTTCCCTAGGAAGACCACTAACGACATCAGCTCTTCTGCCATACAGCTGCATACAAGACTAAGTATTAAATTTTATGAAGTTTCCCAACCATAATGAGCCAGGTTGTCTTTATAAGATGGTGTACTTTGTTTTCTACTTTCTTTGCTCTATCACTGGCCAGTTAACTATCATACCAAGCAGCTGCAGTTGTAAAGATGGGATAAAGATCTTGATTGTGGTGTGGACCTTGATAACTACAGTGATATTTCTGTGTATCAACCTACTTTCACTGGTATTTGACATTTACATTATTGCATGGTGTCGATACAAATACTGTGGTTACATTAGTGTATTTGAAACAACACGACTACTAAATTTAACAATGGCAAATAATATCACTAACGAATCTGATCTTGGTGCTGTTCAAGCTGTCAATTTGACGATATATGATGATTGGCAAAAGACAGTTGTCACCACCTCAACTGCATCTGGTACAATCTCGTACCTTTTTATGATATATGTGTTGTATACGCAGTACAGCATTCTTGTAAAGATACCAGTAAATTGTAAGCCCAGGGAATGGTTGAGAAGGTTTTGGATATGTTGTGGTGAAAAACTTAAGCCAGAAATAACTGATGTTCTCCAGAGCCCTTTCATAGATTCAAACGGAAATACTGCCACTAAACTATCCCCCAAGCAATCCTGCTACTTTATGGCCATATATTCCCTGAACATTCTAGTCTACATTGGCAGTGTAGCACTCCTCTTTATCATTTTTGCCGGAAAGGTAGATCAACGACTAAAGGAAAGGGAAATCATCGATGCTGGCGGACTAGCATTTCAGTTTGCTTCCCAATTCTGTGCCATACTTAGCTGTTTCATATTTTCAAAGGTGGCCTATTCAGTCCGAACCACATGCACACAAAAACTTCCTGAACTCTTTTACAAAGTAGAGCTTGCAGCTGCAGAGCATTTTGGTGAACGTATCATTGGACCTCTTAATGATGACGAACACTTAAGGTGGCTCAGAGATGAAAAATATATAACAGATGAGGATACAATTAAACGATCTCGGCTACACCTATTGAAGGCGATATTAAAGTGGTATCACAGAATGCTTCACACAACCCTGTATCCGTTTGGAACCTGGTTTGCCGTCCACTGGATCCTCTTTACAGTAACAGCATTCATGTCCATCGCGTACGTGGCAGAAAAGATAATACTCGAATTGTACGGTCAGGAAGCTGCTGATATCAAGTGCCACGGTGAACATCTAGCATCCTGCAGACTCCGCCTTGCTTATGTGTTTTTATTTGCCCTCGAGCACTGCATACTATTTATCTATCCGTGTTTCCGTGCAGCTAGCGTAACAACAGGTTACACGGCCATGATAAAAAAGGTTTCCAACACAGAGTGGCAAAATATCGACCCAGATGACAAGGAGAAATTCCTACATTACCTAAAGATCCAAGATTGCACATTCAAAATATCCATATTGTGTGCAAAGTTATCCTTTGGTTTCTACATTGCTTATTTTTCGATTTTTGTTGGAATATTAGGTGTAACCTTGAAATTAGCTCTGTAAGATGTGGGGTATTCCATGTTTGTGTATGCATACATGTACGTGTGTGTGTGTATAATTATATGCATGTGTATCATACGTATGATTGTATATAGTAATGTATGTGTGTGCACAAAGTAGGTATTGATAACTGTTTTCTCCGATACACTTGTCATGCATAATTATAGTCAGTAGAGTATTAAATTTCTTTGATTCTTGTTATATTATACTATAAGGCTGATAAAATTGATTTTTGTGATTTATTATTAATATTATTATTGTTTCCATGCACTTCTAGTCATACAATGTCATTGATTCCCATTAATAATTATTTTGGAGACCGTGAAGTGCTGTTACATTAAGTTGTCCCACTGGATTGGTACTTACCGGACCAAATTTATCAACATGTATGGGAAATGGAGAATGGGAACCAAACCCCACGGAGGCAGAATGAAAATCTGTCATAGATAGATCAGAGAAGAACGGTTACCCTGCATGCCAACAATTACCATGCAATACAGCTAGCTAGGTGATTGAGGGTTTTTAAAGAGTATAATAAAAATAATATGATAATAATAATTCGCCAACCACTTATTATTAATAAATAATAACATGCAAATCTACAACAATTATATCCTGTTATTAAATATAAAATGATCAACAAAACATAGAGTAATTTAGTCTACTTTGCTGTATGAACATGCTATAATCATTAGCTGTGTTACAATAATTAGTATTATAATATTTTATCGTACTGGAGCATAAGCTACATTTTAAATCTGTCCCTTACTGAAGTTAGACAGGGATCTACAGGATTTAGAATACTGAAGACACTGATATAAAATACCGAAGGCGAACCTGAGGGTTTTATAAGTGTCTGAGGTATTATAAAGATTATGTATAGTATAACCAGATAAAAGTTAGATTCATTTTCAGCTCATGATCAAATACTTGAACCATCATAAAATCAGATGATTTAATATCTAACTTTTAATGGGACGTAAAATGTATAGCTAGCACTGCATGGCAGAACAACCAGGGTTTCATCCAGAAAAAAATTTTTGGGGGAGAAGTGGGCGTGGCAGTTTCACGCACCATGACCTTTACCTCAATTAAAACGATTGTGTTTTCTGATGTCACTGAGGTATTGCATAGTTTTATCTAGTGCTCTTAAATAATTGAGTCATGAAGTAGGAGACCATACTGATCACTTGCAATGCGACGCAAAAATGTACACGCTCCCTTTCCCACACCATGCACCTCTCTCTCTCTCTCTCTCTCTCTCTCTCTCTCTCTCTCTCTCTCTCTCTCTCTCTCTCTCTCTCTCTCTCTCTCTCTCTTCCTCTTTTCTTCTTTCTCTCTTTCTTTTTGGGGGGGGGGGGGGGGGGGGGGGGGAGCTTCCCCCCCACCCCCCCACCCTCCCCGAAACCATGACAACTAGTTCAATGGAGCTAACCAGCCCCTCCCCCAGATGGCATAATATTATTATTATGCGCATGCGCAATGATTAACGGGTGGGGCTGAACAGTCAATGATCCATGGCAGTCACATGATTGTGAATGCATTATAACGACGCGGCACTTTTAATACTGAACTTCAGCTATGGCCGACGATATTGCCATTGTTGGTGATCGCGATCGGGAAGGGGAAGGTGAGTAGATCTATAATTAATTTTTAAACACAGTCCACTTTCCAGTGATATGTGTATGTACTAATAATAATATTATTGACACATTGGCTATAGTATTGCTAATTGTGGGACATATATTATGATAGGGGGAAAAGGATAGATTCTGATTAGACTGAGAGAGGTTTACTAGCTTGGTATCTAATAGAATAAGACTCAAGCTTTAATAAATAATTATTATAATTTAAGCTCTTTGGTGCCTTAGGTCTTCTGTTGGGAATGGCAGTGTCCCTCTTGGCCACGGCATTATAGAACACAGCATTGCTACAGGTTTTAATAGAATTGCAGCATCAAATTGAATGGGACTCTCCGAGCAAAATCCATTAAAGTGCTTCCCTATCATTAAACTGAAATTAAGATGTGACTCTACTTATATAATAAAATAATATTATGATAAAATTAATTAGCTATGGCTATAATGAATTTTGCTCAGTCATAAATTTAACAAGTCCTGTTAGATCCATTTTAAATATGGGATTGCACATAATATAATATAACAAATCCATTAACAAGCTTCCACAACATTAGAAGCATTATAATAATGGAATGACTATAGTGTACATATCACGTGTTCACCGTGTCAGCTAAATTGAAGTCTGCATGCATGTACTTTAACAATAACAGCTGTGGCTAAAATGAAATCTATACAGTCATATATAAAGTTACGTAACTTATCATGTTAGATGATGGAATTCTACAAACTTAACAAGCTTCTATCACCCTATATATATAATATGCTTCTGCAACTATGGTTGCTTACGTTGCATAATCAGTCACTTAGCCTAATGCAGTCTGACAATCAGTATTAAGGTGCCTAAAAGATGCAGTGGCAGTTAAATATTCTATGTCAATGTCGACAACCTTCTCATAGTGCAGTGGTTCAAATCTCTGAAAGAAAGTGCTAGCTACTTGATTGTAGCTGCATGCAATTCGAAGCGCGTAGCTACAAACCAATTTTTCACCGATATCTACCAATTGGTTATGCTTATAGCACACATAGACGCCTATATAGAACGCAAGATCTGGCGATTTTCGTGCCGATGACGACAGACAGACAAATTGATTGCTTTACCCCTTGCGCATGGGCACAGGGTAAAAATTTGAGTCACATATGATTGTGGGATGCATGATAGGGAAAAAAATGATAGATTCTGACCAGCCTGAGAGAGAGCTAGGTTAATATCTTGGTATATATCTAATACAATTATAGGACTCAAGCTTTAATTTTTAAGTTCTTTGGTGCCTTAGGTCTTCTGTTGAGGTTCAATGCATGGCTGTGCTGTACATGTACTGCACCAACCGAAGCCCAATTACTAATTTAGGCAAAACACTTGGCATTAGCCTCATCCCCAAGGGCCATATGGCAGGGGGCGAGGCTATTTTGACACCTATTTTCATCAAGAGTAATATTAATATTTATATTCTTGCTTTCGTGTATAGACATTCGTGATGTAGCAATTACCAATCTCTCTCCCAATTACTTTATCTTCGGTTAGAGTTAGCTTTTTCAACAATAAGATTATTTACACGTAACTGTTGTGGTGTGTGTATTATGAGTAACCACCTCAGGCTAAGACGGGCCAGGTGCATGCAGAGCAAATATCATGATCAATGTATTGATTTTCGTACTAAGTCAGGACTAACTTTTATGTATTACATGTGTAGCTGACAGGCTTCTTGAAGGTGGACAGCAAGACGCTATTGTTTAAGCAGAACAGCCCAATCATAATGAGCCAGGTTGTCTTTGTACTTTGTTTTCTACTTTCTTTGCTCTCTCACTGGCCAGTTAACTATCATACCGAGCAGCCATAAAGATTGGAAAAAGATCATAATTTTGGTGTGGACCTCGATATTTACAGTGATATTTTTGGGTATCAACGTACTTTCGCTGGTGTTTGACACTTATATTATTGCATGGTGTCCATATAAGTTCTGTGGTTACATCAGTGTTATTAAAACAACACAATTACTCAATTTAACAATGGCACATAATATCACCAACGAATCTGATCTTGGTGCAGTTCAAGCTATCAATTTGACGATATTTTATGATTGGCAAAAGACAGTTCTCACTACTGCAACTGTATCTGGTACAATCTCATATCTGTTTATGATATACGTGTTGTACACGCAGTACAGCATTTTCAGAAAGATATCAAAAAAGGTAAAGGCATGGTTGAGAGAGTGTTGGGAGTATTTTGGTGAAAATCTTAAGCCAGAAAATACAGGTATTCTCCAGAGCCCTTTCATAGATTCAAATGGAAACACTGCCACCAAACTATCCCCCAAGCAATCGTGCTACTTTATGGCCATATTTTCCCTGAACATTCTAATCTACGTTGGCAGTGTAGCACTCCTCTTTATCATTTTTACCGGAAGCATAGATCAACGACAAAAGATAAGGGAAACGATTGATGCTGGTGGACTAACATTTCAGTTTGCTTCGCAATTCTGTGCCATACTTAGCTGTTTCATATTTTCAAAGGTGGCCTATTCTGTCCGAACCACATGCACGCAAAAGCTTCCTGAACTCTTCAGCAAAGTAGAGCATGCAACGCATTTCCGTATCGGTGAACCTGATGCTGATACTGGGCGTATTCGTGTTATTGATAGAAATTTAGAATGGCTCAGAGATAAAGAATATATAACGGATGAGGATATAATTAAAGAATCTCGGCTACACTTATTGAAGGCGATATTAAAGTGGTATCACCGGATGCTTCACACAACCCTGTACCCATTTGGAACCTGGTTTGCCGTCCACTGGATCCTCTATACGATTACAGCATTCATGTCGATCGCATATGTAGCACAAATGATAATACTCGAATTGTATGGCCAGGAAGACCCTGATATCCAGTGCCACGGTGAACATCTAGTGTCTTGCAGACTCCGGCTTGCTTATGTGTTTTTGTTTGCCCTCGAGCACTGCATACTATTTATCTATCCATGCTTCCGTGCAGCTAGCGTAACTACGGGCTACACAGCCATGATAAAAAAGGTTTCCAATGCAGAGTGGCAAAATATCAACCTGGATGACAAAGAGAAATTCATACATTACCTAAAGATCCAAGATTGCACATTCAAATATCCATATTGTGTGCAAAGCTATCCTTTGGTTTCTATATTGCTTATTTTTCGATTTTTGTTGGAATATTAGGTGTAACCTTAAAATTAGCTCTGTAGGGTGTAGGGTGTTCCATGCTTGCGTATGCATGCATGTACGTGTGTGTGTATGTGTATCATACATGTGTATTATATGTGTGTGCACATAGTAGGTATTCATGACTGTTTTCTCTGATACACTTGATATTCATGCATAATAATTATAATCAATAGAGTATTTTAAATTTCCTTGATTCTTGTTATAATTATTATTATTATACTATAAGGCTGATAAAATTGATTTTTGTGTTTGTTTATTATTAATGTTGTTGCCACTTCTATTCATACAATTAATGTCATTAATTTCCATTAATAATTTTTTGGAGATCATATTTTAATTGAAGCAACTCTCGTCCAAAAGTATGTCAAGACCAGCAGTGTATGGACATGAGTAGCTTCAAGTTTTGATAGCACACTGATGATAATAATCATTCATGTGACCACACACTGTTATGATAATAATAATTCCCCAACCACTTAACAATAACATGCAAATCTACAACAATATTCCGTTCAAAAAATTAATATAAAATGATCAACAAAACGTAGAGTGATTTAGTCTATTTTGGCTTTATGGACATGTTATAATTATTAGCTGTTACAATAATTATTATACATTTATTTTATCGTACTGGAGCATAAGCTACATTTTCCTTCAGCTCTAGCTCCTGTCCCTGTTCCTTTAGTACAATATCATCATATATAGGGATCTCTTTCTTTACCACCTGATGATCATCATCTGTCTTTCTCCCTTTTTGACAGAAGTGTCGACTCAAAAAACCAGTCACAAAGAATAAAATTGCAGTCACAATAAACACAGTTACTGAGGAAGCCACAGCAATTGTTCCATCTCTACTTCGTGCTTCAAAATTGAAGGGTGCTTTTTCTTAAGAATAATTATAAATAATTATGTATCAGTATTCAATCACTGCAGATTGAGAGATTATTTAATACCTGAAAATACAGAGCATCTATCCTGAGAATGAAGTTCCCAAATTCCATTGTTATTGCAAACAGCTGTTGTATTTATTTCTGCACACAATGATATGTTCTCTTCTTGATAAACAGTCCAGCATACATATGTTACTACTGCTCCCTCCAGTGTGTTGGTGTAAGGAACAATATGGCCATTTACAGGATGAGAAGGAGGATCACCACAATTTACTGTAATTCAAAAATTTTATACGGATAGATCCACATGACCTCCAAGAGACTGCCTGCATTTCAATACTCTAGCTACATGGATAAGCAAGGATGCCTATAGCTACACATTAAAATAATTATTTTTTACTCTTTCAAAGCCCTCAATCACCTATATAGCTAGGTCTATTGCATGGTAATTGTTGGCATGCATGCAGGGTAACCTTTCTTCTATCTATGATAGATTTTTCTCACCTTTACACTCTGCCTCCCTAGGATTTGGTTCCCATTCTCCGTTTCCCATACATATTGATGAATTTGGTCCGGTGAGTACCAATCCAGTGAGACAACTTAATGTAACAGTAATCCCCATTGATATCTCATTATAGCCCATTATCATAATCTGGGAATCATTGAGCTGAGCACTTGGGTGATCACAACCTATAGAATCTTTACGAGAAGCATAGCAAAATGTAATTAAAATTATACTTACTATAGTAGAGTACAGTAGTGGCTATTGCGCCAGGAACTGTTTGTCCATGTGAACATTGAGATGATTCAACAGTGACATTGTACGGAATATCATAGGATACATTCAGTTGAAATATAAATCTGTCCTTTTCTGAGTATACTATATTTAACTGTGGAACCACAGTGACTTGATACGAATAAATAGAATTTTTTAACATGATCAGCTCCAGAGTGACTGAGACATCCTGACTTTCAAATTGCTCTGACAGAGACGTAATATTAAACCCCTGAGAATCTGCATGGACAATATTAATTTTTTTCTTCATACTGATTATCCAATGATTATCTTTTACCGGTGCTATTATCTATGATGCTGATAGATGCTGAATGAGATGATATCGATGTTAGTGGATCACAAGTCACCTCAGTTCCATTTAAATTGTCGATTACTGGACTGATTAATAAACTAGAAGATAGTGGTGAAGTGTGAGGAGGAGAGATTACCGAGAATGTGAATAAGCTGGTAGAAAACCGTAAGAATGACCATGCCTGTGTATACTCAGTCAGTATCCGTGTAGCTATATTAAAGTCTGTTCGGTTGTCATCAGTTGGCACAGCTATAATCCATCGCAGATAATTGCCTCTAATGCTACATATGAACTCCAGCTGACCTCCATCGCATGCTAGTGCCGTCCCAGAAGGGTAGAGTGTAACTTCATCTGAAACATTATAATCTTCATAGTAACAGATTCATCATTCATTCAACTGTTTTTTTTACCAACTGTGAGTCCACAATTACTCAGAACTAGAAGAATTAGCACATGAACCTGAAGTGACATTTCCATGGCAAAGCTACTCAGTGTTGTTTGGCTTCTTCATGACCGTGGCTGTTTGTTGATAATATTTCCATGTTGTGATATCCCAGGATAGACTACTACTAATAATATTATTATCAATCAGTGGCGTATCTAGACTTCTAACGTTACCTGGGCACTTGGTGGACCCAGTAGTGATTTGAGAATTTGCAACTCCTATCGACCTCGATCTCTCCCAACCCAATGAAAAAAATCTTGTAATAACTATAATTATTATACCTCACAGCCAAAACAATTAAGTGGGTTGTTAACTTAACCCAGAATGTGGGTTTTCTAAGTAGTGCATGCATACATGCACTACCTTCTTCCATGATGGTTCTCAAAATAACTCGGTTAATCATAGTGATTAATGAAGTATTCACTCCACTATATACATAACTATATCAAACATGCGAATTTGTTGATAACATAATATTACTTGCACTTACTGCTTAATTGTCCCATGATAGTTTTCAAAACTGGACAAGAAGTACGTGCAACATGCCAGACTGGCATGCATACTTCGTGTAGTGGAATGAACACTGTGTTAATTACTATGATTAACTGGATTATGTTGAGAACTAGCATGGGAGAATTAAAAAGTGGGTGCAACTGAAGTAATTACCTCTCATGCATTATAGGTTAACGCGGGTTAACATGATCCACTTATTTTTGCTTTGAGGTACTTTATCCTTAATTGAATTGGCTATTTTACCAGGGCACTGGTCAGTTTGGCCTGGGCCTGTGCCCTGGTAGGCCCTGGTGTAGCTACGCCACTGTTATCAATCACGGTTTAGCCACTAGTAATGCACACGCCAGCTATATTAAAATTAATTTTAATAATAATACAGAGTATACCGGTTTACTTATCATGATCATAATGTAATGATAATAATATTGTACAGATTTTTGAAATTAACATGGTTTGAAAATAATATTATCATAGATAGCTATAGCTATAGTTTAACATCTATTATGCCGTCCATCATGCTGGCGCTCTGACGTTTTTTGCGCATGCGCAATAATTGCGGTAAATTGCTCATCCTGCCCACAATTCCCGGCAGCTGGGTTGGGAAGAAATGGCGAGCCCTAGCTCTACCCTACAGGAGCTTATACCGTTCGAAATAAACTCTTCCGACATCCAGGGACTTGAAGACGAAGACACCCGTGGCTCTGGCTCGTACGGTGCCGTGTATGCAGTCACAGTAAGAGGAACGTCTAGAATTGCAAAACGTCTACACAGTATACTAGTGGGTGCTGACGTGAATCAGTCCGAGAAGCAGGGAATCAGAGAGAGATTTCTTAATGAATGTCTACTTTTGAGCAAGTTAGATCACCAAAATGTGGTCAAATTTGTTGGAGTCCACTTCAGCCCTGAAGATCGCTCAGATGTCACCCTGATCATGGAGCAACTGCACATGGACCTGGATAAATTTCTGGATCCTGATCAACGCCCCGTTATTGATACCTTCACCAAGCTCTCCATCCTTCTTGATGTAAGCTCAGGCTTACTTTATCTTCACACTCAGCTAGCAAAACCAATGATTCATCGTGACCTCACTGCGGGGAATGTACTACTGACCGAGGATTTCAAACGAGCTAAAATTGCCGACCTTGGAGTGTCAAAACTCATAGATCACCACTTACATCGAGCAGTAACTCGTACAGCGTGTCCTGGTACCCTCGCGTACATGCCTCCCGAAGCACTCACTGACAAGCCCAAGTACGATACACCGCTGGACGTGTTCTCATTTGGGCAATTGTCCCTCTATGTTGCCCTTCAGCAGTTTCCCCAGGTTGCATTTGAGCTGCCCCCCGATCAGTCAATAAGAGCTTACCAGTTAGGGGAGGTAGCAATACTCAAACGAAAAAAGTGGCTCGATATGCTTCCAGAGGATCACTGTCTCCGTGATTTGATTCTGTCTAGTCTAAGGGACGACCCAAGCGAGCGTCCAACCACAGAGAGACTGAATGTGAAGATGAAGGTGCTCTGTGGATTGGAGCTGGAAGAATTCGAAATTAAGGATGTCATTGGAATCATAGATGGTGAATTGTACGGCTCGTACACAGCTGTCTACAAAATCATTGCTAGAGGAGCACCTCGAATTGCAAAACGATTGAATAGCGTTCTCGATTCTGAGCTTCACAGTGATATCTCCCCTTCTGAAAGACAGTGTATACGAGAGAGATTTCATAGCGAATGTCTGGCTTTGAGTAAGCTAGACCATCCCAATATCTTGAAGTTTGTTGGAGTTCATTTCAACCCTGAAGATCGATCCGACATGTCTGTCATCTTTGAGCATCTACACATGAGCTTGGAGGAGTTTCTGACTTCACAAGAATTCCCTGATATTCATCTCAACACCAAGCTCTCCATACTATGTGATGTAAGTTGCGGATTGCTCTATCTTCATACCCAGCTAGAATTACCATTCACTCACAGTGAGCTAACTGCTGCAAATGTATTGATCACTGAAGACATGAGGCAAGCAAAAATCGCTGATCTAGGCGTATTGAAACTCCGGGACAGCTATGTAAACAAGGAGCCCAAAAACATTAGGGCTTTAGCTTATCTTCCTCCGGACGCTATTCTCGATAATCCAAAACGTGCCACCCCTATCGATATATTTTCATTTGGACATTTAGCACTGTATGTAGCACTTCAACAATTTCCCGAGATCTCAGAGGAAGAGGTCTTGACAGTGACACGAAAGAAACGTGAAATCGAAATATTGAGAAGAAAGAAATGGATCGATGAACTAGAGCAAGATCACTGCCTTCGAGACCTGATACTGCGGTGCCTAAAAGACGAACCAGAGAAAAGACCAACTGCAAGAGAACTGAACAATATCATGAGTGGCCTAAACAATGCCATTAACCCTGAAAGGAAGACAAAGGTATGTATGTATGCATGCTAGGATCAGTACAGTATACGTATTGTCACTAATATTATGGATACTGATAATACAAATAACACTAGAAGTTAGAACGTGACTGTCACAACATTATTATACACAATCTGATAATAATACTATAGATCCTTGTGGCAGGATAATATTATATATAGTAAGCACAAGACTTAGTAGTATTTAATGTGGTGCCTTCAGGTGCACCGAGAATGCTAAGGATAATTCACCAATACATTGTTTACACACCTGATGTGATAATAAAATGTACCCACATCCTGTACAGGGTGACAATGAGATTATTTACATGACCATATTTGTTCATGGACACATAAAGTACAGTACTATTGTAGTATTATCTTATTATAACATGTCTCTTCCCCCATATATAGCGTGACGTTGCACTTCAGAGCCAGTTTGCTGACCTCTGCCGAGTATGCAGAAATGGAGAGCTGGATCTACTCAAAGACTTCCTATATTACAAAAAGGAGATCTTAACCTACCAGCCTCCACCCAGTTATACCTCAGTATTGCACGAAGCTGTTGAAGGTGACCAACCAGATGTGATACAGCTGCTAATCTTACATGGTTTCAATCCCGATCTGCAAGCAAAAGGAGGCTTGACCCCACTACATTTAGCCGTCACCAAAGAAAAGTTAAGCTGTGTCCGTGCACTGATTGATAGTGGTGCAGATATGAGCATAAGAGACGACCGGGGACAAGATGCTATTAACAAGGCAGAGATACGTAGCAAAAAGAGCAAATCGGTTTTGAATCTTCTTCATAGCAAAGGTATGTTATTAAACTTAGATACTCAAAGAATTATGATAATATTATAACTCCTCTCTTCAGAGATTGTGATACTTGCTGAGAAAGGAGACATTCATGGGTTAGAAAAACGACTGAAGCAGCAGACTCCTAAGCCAGAATTGAGAGACATCGAGGAAGCCATGCTAGCAGCCATTCGTAACGGCATTGATGAATGTGTCCCCCTCCTCGTCGTGGCAGGTGCTCAACACCTCGACTGCGCCCTCTACCTCGCCATCCAGCTAGAGAGAATCAAGGTCATAGCTACCCTCCTACTCTGTAAAGCTACCATCAGTGGCGATGCAGCTGCCATTCGCTTGCTCCTCTCAGAGCCCCCGGAGTCAGCCAATGTCCCCTGGTACATGCCAAAAGTGCATAAGATCCTTTCTCAGGGCAATGTCAAGATGAGCTACCCGATAGCCGTCTCTATCTTTGAGAAAAAGTACGAAGCAACAAAAGAGCTTCTACTGAGGACAGACGTTGATATGGGACGCAAGCAGGTCGACTGGAGCAAGCTGAAGCTGACTACACTTCATTCTTCTTGGATGTACTCCATCGCTCCATGGGTGGTAAGCCTGAAGCTCACCAACAACCACCTACGGAAGCTGCCCTCGGAGCTGTCCAGTGCCACACAGCTCAGGAGACTTGATGTGTCCAAGAATCTTCTTGAGTCTGTTTCCCCTGATCTCTTTTCTCTTCCAAACCTGGAATTCCTCTCTCTAAGTGACAACAGATTGAAGGAAATCCCCGAGACTAGCAACTGGTCTGGTTCTCTCCTATCCCTAGATCTCTCATTCAATCTACTCAGCACCTTGCCTCAGGGAATACAACATTCATCCATTGAGATTTTTAACTTGAGCAGAAATCAGTTCTCAGTGATACCAAAGTGTATCTGTCGTATCTGCACTCTGACCTCACTGGATCTCAGCTATAATTTATTAATATCATCTCTCCCCAGGGAAATGGAGCAACTGGATCGTCTCGTCAATCTGAATATCTCAGGTACCAATATTAGTGGAGGGGGAGTGCTACGAGGGGGGATCAAGGGAAAATTCAAGGCCCAGGCCCGCTCCAACAAGCCCTGTAATCACGTCAAGTTGGTGCTTATCTGTCATATGAAAGTTTACAAACATGTCATGCTATCACGACTAAAGCCTCACTTTAGTTCCTCCTCCCAGTTTTTATCTTTGCCTGAGATTGATGCTTTTCAGTGGTCCTTCAAACCACTTTTCTCTAGAAAGGACAAGGTGTACTTCAACACGTGGCTAATGGGTAGTAGTCACTCTTTCCGTTCCATCTATCCATGCTTCTTTACACCCAGTGCCCTCCATGCCATTGTGTGTGATTTGATGACGGTTGACGCGTGGGAGCAGATTAAGCCGTACATCGACCTTCTCGTCCGCTATGTACCCTCGGCCAACGTCTTGATCATAGCTATCCTACCAGAAGGAGGATTAACTAGTGAGAAGGAGATGGCTACAAAACTAAACGAGATCTTCTCCAAGCCTGGTTATGCGTCTCTAATTTATCACGGATTGTTGACGATGGCAGCAAATCCAAACGTCAAGGTGGGGCAAGGCGACCTCAAGCAACGACTCTACGAAACTGCTCAGCAAATGATCGTCAATGGTCAACAAGTTGTTGGTCGCCAGATTCCAGAAACGTACTTATCTCTCATCTCAGTGTTTGAGACAAAAGAGCAGATATTAAGGCCAAAGTCCAACCCTGTTATACTGAAGGAGGGAGATATTTGGACACAACTTAGCAAGGCTCTCGCTTCTGACCCTCCCGACAGGGAAGAGCTTCCTGCTATAGTCGACTTCCTCAAGGAGGCTGGATTTCTGCTGCACTATGAGGACCCCAATGACAGCTTGGATCAGTACTACTTTATACAGCCCACTTGGCTCTACAACACACTACTACAAGTCATGCGGCAAGCTGTCGAGCACCACAGTAAGCTCCTTATCACTCCCGATGAACTCTGCTCCTCCGGATCATCAGTCGACACTACCAGGGGCAAGGGTGTCACTCAGGCTCTCATTCGACTGATGATTCGCTACGCCATCATCCTCCCAGTTCACAGAGACCTGTACCTCGTCACATGTCTCCTTCCCAATGTACAGCCATCACCTGAGGCACTCTTCTGCGGCACACTCAGGAGACAGTTTGCTCCAAAAGCCTATAAAATCCCAATTGACCTTTGGAGCAGATTGCTATGCGCCATATTACACAATCTATCTAAAATTGTTGATGTCAGCAACGTCAAGGATTCACAGAGCAGGAGCAAAGAGACAGGTCCTGATGTAGGTGATAGGACAGACAAGCAACGATCGGACAATCTTGACCAAGGTTCAGCTACAGACGCCACAGACATAAGAAAGGCAAAAGAAGGTTCCACTAGTCCACTTGAAACAGCTCAAAGCTCGTGGCTGACATCCAGTAAAAGTTCACCTGCCAAGTGTTACATCATCGATAAGGGGGTGGAGATGTGGGACTCAGGCATGATCTATAACCACGAAGGTATAAAATTCAGTATCTTTCCCTGCGTTTCAGAGGTATCAACAGTAGAGGAGAGAGGGATAGAGATCTGTTGCACTCGAGATGACAATGGCTACATTATCATGGCTCGATTGTGTTGGCTGGTGCAGACAACACTTGAGGAAAGATTTCCCCACCTCTTTTCAACACAAACACCTTTACAGAAACACGAGCTTGTCCAGATGGCCACTTGCCCCACCTGCCTCGAAAGAAAAGAGAGAAATCCGACTTGCTTCTTAGTCGAGATGTGCATTCATGCCCTACAGCTCAAGGGTGAACACAATTGTAGGTACCACCCTGAGGCTATTCCACTACGAGACCTCATCCCTGACTACCTCCTGCTCAATTTCCCCCCTCGTCTTCATCTTACTAAATCAATGTTTGAGTACAATGAAGCCGAGCCGCTTCACCGCGGCAGACAGATGGTTCTCTTCGATGGTCGCTTCAATGGGAAGGAGGTAGCCATTAAGATATATCACCAGGTGGACCGTAGATCCGTCACCCTCCCTCTCTCATACGTGAGAAGAGAAACAGACATGCTGAGCTTACTCAATCATCCTAATATCATCAAGACCTTTGGCCTTTGTCTCGATCCACCTTGTGTGCTCATGGAGAAAGCTCCTCTGGGAAATCTCTACCAGAAGTTGGTGGATACTGAAGTAAAGATCAACAGAACAGTTCGATTTCATATTGCCAATCAAGTTGCCTCGGCCCTTAGCTATCTCCATCGACGGGATATCATCTACCGTACGCTCAAAGCAAGCTCCATTCTGCTATGGTCTCTGGATTTCAAATGCGAGGCCAGCATTAAGTTAGCCAATTTTGAGCGAGCTGCCTACCAGTCACCGAGTGGACTAGTGAGCAAGACAACGTTCTCCTCTTATCCTGCACCAGAAATGCTTAGGTACTCTTTCAGAGAAGAGTACACTGAGAAAGTGGATATCTATTCCTTTGGCATGTTCCTCTATGAACTAGTAACAAGATGGCAGCCCTATGGAGGAACAAGCAATGGTGCTCACTCTCCTCAAAAACCCAAGCTATCTGGTATGGTGACCACTAGCTACAGCACCATGGTGAAATTGATGCAGGAGTGCTGGCAAGATGAATCCATGGCCCGCCCTTCAGCTGATGACCTCCTTCTGCAGCTGTCCCAGCCCTCCTTCCAGTGCCACCTTGCTTCTCAGGTGCTCCGTGATTGTGTCTCTGTACGTGGATGCTGTTTTGTGCCATCTGTCAGACAGATTTGGGTGTATGGAGAGTATGATGCAAAGAGCCCGTATGGTATGGGAGAAATTTTCATCCTCAATGCAGAAAATTTGACCATACAGGGAAGCTTAATACTGAGCGAGAGTGCAACGTCCATGTTTACGGTCGACAACAGAGTGTGGATAGGACTGGGAGATTCTTCCGCTCATGCCTATGACACGACGACTTTCCAGCTCACAGATCGATTCTGCCTTGATGATTCGGCCATGATCATTGGTGATAACGACTACTTTGTGCTCATCGGTCAAGCCAATGGAAAACTCAAGTGCTACTCCAAACTGCAGCTTCAGAGGGGAAACCGCCAACCAGTTGATGTCGAGATAGGAGACAAGGCCATACTCACAATGGTCACAGTTGGTGACATCATCTGGATTGGTTGCGGCAATGAACTAGTGATACTGAGTGCCGAAGATGACATTGTAATAAAACGAAGAGCAGAGGTGTGTGAGTCCTCTGACCAGGTGGTTGCCATGACTGTCTCTCATAACACAAACATAGTGTGGTGTATTAGCCGTAGCTCTCATAGAATCACTAGCTGGGATCTCCATACAACAGAGCTAAAGCAGAGTGTTGACTTATCGGAGCAACTCATATGGATTTGTTGTGAGCTGAACTTTGACCCCAGCTCCGCGAGGATGGTGTCCATTGAATGCATTAGTGACACTCTGTGGGTGGGGCTTTCGTGTGGAGTGATCATGATTTTATCAGATGCTGAGCACCCAGAAAAGATTACCCACTTTAACGCGCACAAGCAAGCCACTGATTGTCTACTGAAGATACCACAGAATGACGTTCTCCACCAACAGCATGATTACCCCACGATTCTGAGTGGTGGATTCGGAGAGGTATCATCTCTCTCAAGCAAGGCATCGGAACAGAATGGAGTCGTCATGCTGTGGCAAGCCTGTACAATGAATGAATTCAGCACCATTGCCAAAAGACATGCCAATTGTATATATGTGTATCATATTGATTGAGAGCACCTATAAGGTATGACATTCTAGTTCTCTTACTAGGCAAAAGTTCGATAAAAATTATCATACGTAACCAGCAGCTTTAAGTGCATCATGAATGAGTTTGTTATTATACAATGTTGCCACAGACTATTAGTGTGTCACTATAAAAATATATAATTATAATATACATTACATATTAATTTAACATCTCTTTTTTACTAGCTCACATGTACACTAAATTACGTAATCTTATTATTATCGTCTGCACCAAGTGGTTGATTAAGAAAGTATTCATGAGATCCAATTTTTTGATCTGTAAGTTTTAGTATTCCTTTGTAGACGGTATTCACTCTCTCCTGTACGGTTTCCCCACCCCAGCCGCCAATCACCAGAATCTCTGTTGATGATACAACAGCAACAGCAGCGTTGAAGCTTGGAGCAGGAAAATCACCGATATACGTCCACAAATTAGCAGATTCGGCAAACATGTACACTTTCTTTCGGTTTTCTCCCTTTGTGGCCTTATCTGTTCCACCTATTCCCAGAAGCTTTCCACCTAGCACGGCTGCAGCTGGTTCATATTAGCTATGTTAGGGACTGAGAAATGTCCGACGTAAAAATATTTCCACTGCAGCAGTATAGGACGGAGAATAGCCACCAATGACAAAAATATGCTATTTGAGGCTCAATACAGAGGGGTAGACCCTAATCATTGGCATAGGGGCCCGGGAATGACCTGCTTCCACTTTCTCGACTGTTCATCACACGTGTACACCTTATTAGTTTGATCACCATTTCTCTTCCACCCTCTGATAGCCACTAAGTTGCTATCGATGTGCCCGAGACTGAACGATTTGACAGGAAGTGGCAGCAGAGTGGTTCACTTGTTGTGTGACAAGGCATAATGTACTCAGTATCTCCACCTTCCTCAGTCACTCCTCCACAATAGACCTTCCCTTCAATGACCGGCCGTTGACTTTCCCGCACTTATTTTGGTCGATAGATCAGCACACTGCTTCCACCCAATGCCACCTGAGGAGAATCTTGTCTTGCTGAGTATATTATATTACATAGGAATAGCTAGTGTACATAACAATGTCATTTGTGTACACTAAGTTTGGCTTTTCAGGATACGTTTATTTTGATAGTGTAAAATAATTTATGGTATATATCTGAACAGTGTTTGGATAAAAATTAATATCCTGGAATAGGATATATAATAATTACTAATAAATATTATATTGACATAATTTCATAATGATAGTTACTTTAATAGTAACAAAAATTAAAAATGCACTTTAAGCTTATTATATTATTATCAAACTTGTCTAAGAAATACTAGACTAGTAATAATGTAATAGAAGTCTGCAATCGCTGTGTCATTGTAATATATAATTGGCATGCCTTTTGGCAATGGTGCTGAATTCATTCGCTGTAAAGGCTTGCCACAGCATGACAACTCCATTCTGTTCCGATGCCTTGCTTGAGAGAGAGGATACTTCTCCAAATCCACCACTCAGGATCACGGGGAAATCATGATGTTGGTGGTAAACGTCACTCTGCGGTATCTTCAACAGGCATTTGGTAGCTTGCTTGTGTGCTTTAAAGTGGATAAGTTTTTCTGGTTGCTCTGCGTCTGATAAAATCATGATCACTCCACACGAAAGCCCCACCCACAGTGTATCACTAACACATTCAATGGACACCATCCTAACGAAGCTAGGGTCATAATTCAGCTCACAACAAATCAACTCGAGGTGCTCAGACAAGTCAACGCTCTGCTTTAGCCCTGTTGTATGGAGATCCCAACTGGTGATTTTATGAGAGCTATGGGTAGTACACCACACTGTGTAAGTGTTATGAGAGACAGTCATGGCATACACCCAGTCAGATGACTCACACACCTCTGTTCTTTGCTCTATTGTCATTTCATCTTTGGTGCTCAGTATCACTAGTTCATTGCCACAACCAATCCAGATGATGTCACCATTCGTTACTATAGCGATAATGGCTTTATCTCCTATCTGTATGACCACTGGTTGGCAGTCTCCTCGCTGCAGTTGTAGCTTGGAGTAGCACTTGAGTTGACCATTAGCCTGACCAACGAACACGTAGCAGTCGTTATCGGTAATGATCGTGGCTGAATAGTCGAGATGGAATCGATCGGTGAATCGGAATGTTGTGATGTCATAGACATGGACACACAGCTCTGTCATTCCAATCCATACCTTGTTGTCGACAGTAAATATGGTCCTAGCTCTCTCTCTCAGCTCCAAGCTTCCCTGTACAGTCAGGTTTTCAGCATTGAGAATGAATACTTGTGTTCCTTCGGAGATCTCTCCATCATACCTAATCTTACTGTAGTCTCCATAGATCCAGATCTGTCCAACTGAGGGCACAAAACAGCATCCACGCACAGAGACACAATCACGGAGCACCTGAGAGGCAAGGTGGCACTGGAAGGAGGGCTGGGACAGCTGCAGCAGGAGGTCATCAGCTGAGGGGCGGGACAGGTACTCTTCCTGCCAACATTCCTCCATAAATTTCACTACGGTACTGTAGCTAGTGGTTACCACCCTGGATAGCATTGGTTTCTGAGAGTGAGCACCATCGTTTGTTACTCCATAGGGCTGCCATCTTGTCACTAGCTCATAGAGGAATATACCAAAGGAGTAGATATCCACTTTCTCTGTGTACTCTTCTCTGAAGGAATACCTCACCATCTCTGGGGCAGGATAAGAGGAGAACCTTATCTTGCTGAGTAGCCCACTTGGTGACCGGTAGGCAGCTCGCTCAAAATGGGCTAACTTAATGCTGGCATCACATTTGAAATTCAAAGACCATAGCAAAATGGAGCTTGATTTGAGCGTACGATAGATGATATCGTGTCGATGGAGGTAACTAAGGGCCGAAGCAACTTGATTAGAAATGTGAAATCGAACTATTCTGTTGATCTTCACCTCAGTGTCCATCAGTGTCTGGTAGAGATTTCCCAGAGGAGCCTTCTCCACGAGCACACAAGGTGGATCGAGACAAAAGCCAAAGGTCTTGATGATATTAGGATGATTTAATGAACACAGCATGTCTGTTTCTCTTCTCACCCAAGAAAGAGGGAGAGTGATGGATCCACTATCAAATTGGTGATAAATCTTGATGGCTACCTCCTTCCCATTTAAATGACCATTATGGAGAACTGTCTGTCTGCCACGGTGAAGTGGCTTGGCTTCATTGTACTCAAACATTGATTTTGTGAGGCGAAGATGAGGGGGAAAATTGAGCAGGAGGTAGTCAGGGACGAGGTCTCGTAGTGGAATAGCCTCAGGGTGGTACCTACAATTGTGTTCATCCTTGATCTGTAGGGTGTGAACGCATGCTTCGATTAAGAAGCAGGAAGGGTTTCTCACTTTTCTATCGAGGCAGGTGGGGCAAATGGCTAACTGTGTGAGCTCGTGTTTCTGAAGAGGTGTTTCCGTTGAAAAGAGGTTGGGAAATCGTTCCTCGAGGTTTCTCTGTACCAGCCAACACAGTCGAGCCATGATGGTGTAGCCATAGTTATCCCGAGTGCAGCAGATTTCGATTCCTCTCTCCTCCACCGTGGACACTTCTGAAATGCAAGAAAAGATGCTGAACGTTATACCTTTGTGGTTGTAGATCATGCCTGAGTCCCATATCTTCACACCGTTGTCAATGGCAGCTGGTTCAGCGTACACCAAGAGTCTGGATGGATCACTCTTCTTGACCGATGCACTTTCATTGGGTGGGCTGTGGGTGGAATCAGAAGAGGCAGGACTGCCTGATCTATCCTGATTGATTAAGTCTTTCATGGGTGAAGTCTTTTGCAAAATTCTGGACGCCAGCTTCTGATCCGCTTCTGTTGGTAAAATTGGTGAATCTTCTTTCTGGATTCTGCTTTCAGTGGCAACTAGAGTTGCATCAGATTGCTCTGGTAGTTGTATCTCTTCACGTTTGCTCTCCTTTGACTCTTCATTGGATTTCTCCCCCATTTTAACCGACTCTTTCTCAAACTCAGCTGAAGCTACTTTCTCCTTCTCTGTCTTGAACTGATCTGGTGTAGAAGAGTATTCAGAGTTCAGAGATTGCTCCTTCTTAAGATTGCTCTCGTCAATGATCCGAGGAAGGTTGGAGATAATTAAGCACAATAACCTGCTCCAGAGATCGATTGGTATACTATGGACCTTCGGAGCAAACTGTCGCCTTAGCACGCCACAGTAGAGGACATCAGTTGGAGGCGGAGAGTGGGGAAGAAGGCAAGTAATGAGGTACTGATCATGGCGAATTGGTAAGACAATGGTGTAGCGAATCATCAATCGAATGAGAGCTTGAGCTATATCTTTGCTCCAGCTGACATTTATAAGTGAGCAGAGTTCGCCATGAGTGAGGAAGAGACGACTACGGTGCTCCAGGGCATGACGTACAACTCGTAGCAACGTGTTGTAGAGCCAAATTGGTCGTGTGAAGTATAAGTGGTCCAGATGATCGTTGGGATCCTTGTAGTGCAAGAGAAGCCCCACCTCTTTGAGGAAGTCGACCATAACAGGAAGCTCCATCTTGTCGGGAGGGTCAGAGGCAAGAGCCTTGTCAAAGAGCATCCATACAGTGCTCTCCTCAAGCACTCCGGGCTTGGACTTTGACCTGAATGTCTGCTGTTCCTTCTCTAGCACGGGAATGAGAGAGAAGTAGGTCTCTGGAATCTGGCGACCAATAATCTGTTGGCCATTAACGATCATTTGCTGAGCAGTGTCATACAGTCGCTGCTTTAGATCACTCTGCCCCTCTTTGAAATTAGGATTTGCCACCACCATCAGGACTCCATGGTAATAGAGAGACTGGTAATTAGGCTTCGAGAAGAACCTGCTTATCCTTTCAGCCAACCCTTCTGCTTGCTTCTCACTAGTCCACCCATCATGCTGCTCCGGCAGGACGGCTATGATCAAGATGTTAGCCGAGGTAACGTAGCGAATGAGGAGATCGATGTACGGCTTGATCTGCTCCCTCCAGTCGGCTGTGGTGGTCCTGTCCCATACGATGACATAAAGGGCACTCAGTGTGAAGAAGCAGGGAAAGATGGATCGGCAGGAGTAGTTACTACCGATGAGCCATGTGTGAAAGTAGAGCTTCGGGGAGACAAAGACCTTTCGAGTGAAGAGAGGTTTGAAGGACCACTGGAACACGTCGATCTCAGGAAGAGGAAAGTTTGGCACCAGCTTGGAGGAGTTGAAATGAGGCTTGAGTCGTGAGAGCATGACAGTTTTGACGACATCAGTGTGAAAAAGAAGCACCAATTTGACGTGGTTGCATGGCTTGTCGGAGCGGGCCCGGGCCCTGACTATTCCCCTGGTCCCCCCTCGAAGTACTCCCCCTCCGTTTGTAAGGTCGGTGATGTTGGCATTTGAGACGTTGAGATTGACAAGATGATCCAAGTGCTCCATCTCTTTCGGGAGGTAAGATATCGGCATGTAGCTGAGATCCAGTGAGGTCAGAGTGCGAACACGACACAGGCACTTTGGTACCAACGTGAACTGATTTCTGCTCAAATTGAGAATTTCAATCGACGAGTGCTGTATGCCCTGAGGCAAAGTGCTGAGCAAATTCTCAGAGAGATCGAGAGAGAGGAGGGAGGAGGACCAATTGCTAGTCTCGGGGATTTCCTTCAATCTATTGTGACCGAGAGAGAGATACTCAAGGTTTGGGAGGGCAAATAGATCAGGGGACACAGTCTCAAGAAGATTCTGGGACAGATCGAGTCTCCTGAGCTGTATGGCACTAAACATCTCCGATGGCAGCATCCTCAGATGGTTCTTGAAGAGCTTCAGACTTACCACCCATGGAGCGATGGAGTACATCCAAGAAGAGTGAAACATAGTCAGCTTCAGCTTGCTCCAATTGACCTGCTTCCGTCCCATGTCGAGGTCTATCCTCAGTAGAAGCTCCTTTGTTGCTTCGTACTTCTTCTCAAAGATGGAGATGGCTATCGGGTAGCTCATCTTGACGTAGCCCTGAGAAAGGACCTTGTGCACTTTAGGCATGTACCATGGGACATGGGCTGTCTCCGGGGGCTCTGAGAGGAGTGAGCGAATGGTAGCTGCATCGCCATTGATGATAGCTTTACAGAGTAAGAGGATAGCTATAGCCTTGATTCTCTCCAGCTGGATGGCGAGGTAGAGGGCACAGTCGAGGCGTCGAGCACCTGCCAAGATCAAGAGGGGAACACATCCATCATTGCCGCTACAAATGGCTCTTAGCATAGCCTCTTCAATATCCCTCATTTCAGGCTTAGGAGTCTGCTGCTTCAATCTCTTTTCGAGCTCTTTCACAGCTCCCTTCTCCGCAAACATCACCAATTCTGGAGAGAGAAATTATAATTTAATTACTTTTGGGTATCAAAATTGAATAATCTAATACTGTGCAATGTCATACCTTTGCTACGAAGAAGTTTTAAAATACTCTCTCTCTTTTTGCTACGTAGCTCTGCTTTGGCAATAGCATCTTGTCCCTGCTTATCTCTCATGCTCATATCTGCACCATTTTCAACCAGTGCACGGACACAGCTTACTTTTGCTTTGGTGACGGCTAAATGCAGTGGGGTCAAGCCTCCTTTTGCTCGTACATCAGGATTGAAACCATGTAAGATTAGCAGCTGTATCACATCTGGTTGATCAGCTTCAACAGCTTCATGCAATACTGAGGTATAACTGGGTGGAGGCTGGTAGGTTAAGATCTCCTTTTTGTAATACAGGAACTCTTTGAGTAGATCCAGTTCTCCATTTCTGCATACTCGGCAGAGATCAGCAAACTGGCTCTGAAGTGCAATGTCACGCTACATGTGTGTAAGGGAATTTAGATGGATAGCAGATAAGCTAATAACATACTACAGTAGCACCATGCTTCATGTATAAGCATCCATGGACAAATAATATGGTCATATTAATAAACTCATAATCACCATGTAAAAGATGTGGGCTCATCAGTTTTGATTGCACATAATAATATTTGGATAACGAATTGTTAAACTACAAATAGCATAATAATTATTATTATTACTGTGAAGGCACCATTGTGCTTACTATTTCCATGTTTCCTGCCCAAGAATCTATAGTATTATGTTGTCTGTCTAGTTCTAATGCTAGAGGCTTTATTATGCTGAGCATTATATTATTATAATATATATATGGCAAATCCCATCATGATTGTACCTTCGTCTTCCTTTCAGGGTTAATAGCATTGTTCAGAGCACTCATGATATTGTTCAGTTCTCTTGCAGTTGGTCTTTTCTCTGGCTCATCTTTTAGGCATTGCAGTATCAGGTCTCGAAGGCAGTGAACTTGCTCTAGTTTATTGATCCATTTCTTCCTTCTCAATATTTCGATTTCACGTTTCTTTCGTGTCACTGTCAACACCTCTTCCTCTGAGATCTCAGGAAATTGTTGAAGTGCTACATACAGTGCTAAATGACCAAATGAAAATACATCGATAGGGGTGGCACGTTCTTGATTATCAGAAAAAGCTTCTTGAGGAAGATAAGGTAGAGCCCTAATGTTTTCAGGCTCCTTGTTTATATAGCTGTCCCGGAGTTTCAGTACGCCTAGATCAGCGATTTTTGCTTGCCTCATGTCTTCTGTGATCAATACATTTTCTGCAGTTAGCTCACCGTGAGTTAATGGTGATTCCAGCTGGGTATGGAGATAGAGTAATCCACAGCTTATGTCAAATAGTATGGAGAGCTTGGTGTTGAGATGAATATCGGGGAATTCTTGTGAATTCAGAAGTTCCTCCAAGCTTATGTGTAGGTGCTCAAAGATGATGGACATGTCAGATCGATCTTCAGGGTTGAAATGAACTCCAACAAACTTTAGGACATTGGGATGGTCTAGCTTGCTCAAAGTCAGACATTCACTATGAAATCTCTCTCGGATATGCTGTCTTTCAGAAGGGGAGATATCGCTGAGAAGTTCAGAATCGAAAATGCTATTCAATCGTTTTGCAATTCGAGGAGCTCCTCTAGCAATGACTTTGTAGACGGCTGTGTACGAGCCGTACAATTCACCATCTATGATTCCCATGACATCCTTAATTTCGAATCCTTCCAGCTCCAATCCACAGAGCACCTTCATCTTCACGTTTAGTCTCTCTGTGCTAGGACGCTCACTTGGGTCGTCTCTTAGACAAGACAGAATCAAATCACGAAGACAGTGATCCTCTGGAAGCATATCGAGCCACTTCTTTCGTTTGTGTATTGCTACCTCCCCTAACTGACAAGCTATTATTAATTGATCCGGAGGCAGCTCATACACACGGGGAAACTGCTGAAGGGCAACGTAGAGGGACAATTGCCCGAACGAGAACACATCCAGCGGTGTATCGTACTTGGGCTTGTCAGTGAGTGCTTCGGGTGGCATGTATGCGAGGGTACCAGGACACGCTGTACGAGTTGCCGCTCGATGTAGGTGGTGATCTATGAGCTTCGATACTCCGAGGTCGGCAATTTTTGCTCGTTTGAAATCCTCAGTCAGTAGTACATTCCCCGCAGTGAGATCACGATGAATTATCGGTTTTGCTAGCTGAGTGTGAAGATGGAGTAACCCTGAGCTTACGTCAAGAAGGATGGAGAGCTTGGTGTAGGTATCAATATTGGGGCGTTGATCAGGGTCCAAGAATTTATCCAGGTCCATGTCCAATCGCTCCATGATCAGGGTGACATCTGAGCGATCTTCGGGGCTGAAGTGAACTCCAACAAATTTGACCACATTTTGGTGATCTAACTTGCTCAAGAGTAGACATTCATTGAGAAATCTCTCTCTGATTCCCTGCTTGTCGGACTGATTCACCTCAGCACCCACCAGTATACTGTGCAGACGTTTTGCTATCCTAGACGTACCTCTCACTGTGACTGCATACACGGCACCGTACGAGCCAACCACGGGTGTCTTCGTCTTCGAGTCCTTGGATGTCGGAAGAGTTTATTTCGAACGGTATAAGCTCCTGTAGGGTAGAGCTAGGCCTCGCCATTTCTTTGTCTCTGCAGTCTCGCGCGCCAGCCCCTCCTATTATTCAAGTACACAAAGCAACACTGCGCACGCACAAAAAACGTGCAACTTGAATGTGAATAAAATTATTATGGTTGACATGAATATCACTGAACACAGTACAAGAGCGCATTTAATTTAATAGCTTTTATTACTTTGAACAATATTATCATGAATGCAGTAAGGTGAATCATAGACCAAACCAGTTATGAAACAGTTCCAGTTATGAAACAGTGTAGCTCTTTGTTTCATAACTGGTACATGTTTCATAACTGGTTCACTTCCTTAATAGTGGAAGCAGGTGCAAAGGTGAGGGTAATAATGGTACTAAAGGTATAGCCTCGTCCCCAGGCTCCCTGATCTTTTCAATGCAAGGCATTATACACAATGTCATTGTAATTTGAAAGTTAGCGTTTTTTTTTCATCTCCTTCTCCCCTGCTTCTGTCTCTGTGATGCTTGGAGCTACGGTGACTGCTGCGGCCACTTCGCTCACCACGGTCGTCATGACTACGGTGCTCACGCCTATAGAGAGAACATAAAGCAATCTTTTCTGAATCAACACTTTCACATCCCCAGGGTCTGGTTCCCATTCTCCATTCCCTATACCAGTTAATCAAGCCAGTACAAGTCCAGGGAGACAGTCAAAACTAATGTTATTCATTCAGGTAGCCTATTACGTATAGCTACCTCAACTGAGACATCAAGCTGAGATCCTGCGTTTTCACAGTAATTAAGGTGAAGCTTTGCAATTATAATTATAGAAGTATATATTATAGGTAAAAGACGAGTGTAGAGTCAGACTGTCTAGTAGTATTATTAAGGCCATACCAACTTGATTTTTTTGTTTCTCAGACAAAATTAATGACAACTAGATACACCCAGATGGTCGACATGAAAATAAGTATTTAATTTTCATTTTTTAGTGCAATAAATCTCACAGCACTGATCCATGAGGGTTTAGCTCCAATGGTATTGATTTGATAGTGTGCATTATGGTAGGTAGTGTTTGGATGACGTATCTTGGAATAATAGTTATTATTGTAATGATAAAGACATGTTTCACGAGAAAATAATATAAATATTATGTTATTACATTTATGGTATTGTAATAGTGGCAAAATTATACACTCACTATAATTATATTAATTATTATCGTCCAAGAAACACTACTGTACCATTAATATTATAGTGATAATTAATATAATAGACATCCTTAATTGCAGTACTAGTGTCAGTGTAATAGATGTACGTAATCGGCATGCCTTTTTGAAATGGTGCTAAATTCATTTGCTGTACAGGCCTGCCACAGCATGACAACTCCATTCTGTTCCGATGCCATGCTTGAGAGAGAGGACACTTCTCCAAATCCGCCACTCAGAATCGTGGGGAATCCATGATGTTGGTGGAGATCATTAATATGAGGTATCTTCAACAGACAGCCAGTAGCTTGCTTGTGTGCTTTGAAGTGGGTAATCTTTTCTAGGTGCTCTGTGACTGATAAAATCATGATCACTCCACATGAAAGCTCCACCCACAGAGTGTCACTAACACACTCAATTGATACCATCCTCAAGAACGTGGGGTCATAGTTTAGCTCACAGGAAATCCACTTGAGGTGCTCAGATATGTCAACACTCTGCTTTAGCTCTGTTGTGTGGATATTCCAACTGGTGATTCTATGAGAGCAACGGGTAATACACCATATTGTGTTTGTGTTGTGAGAGATAGTCATGGCAACCACCTGGTCAGAGGACTCACACACGTCTGCTCTTTGCTCTATTGTAACTTCATCTTCAGCGCTCAGTATCACTAGCTCATTGCCACAACCAATCCAGGTGATGTCACCAACCGTAACCATAGCAATAATGGCTTCATCTCCTATCTGTATGACCACCGGTTGGCAGTCTCCCCTCTGCAATTGTAGCTTGGAGTAGCACTTGAGTTGTCCGTTGGCCTGACCAACAAACACATACCAGTCAGTGTCAGCGATGGTCGTGGCTGAATCATCAAGATAGAATCGATCGGTGAATCGGAATGTTGTGGTGTCATAGGCATGGACACACAACTCTGTCATTCCAATCCATACCTTGTTGTCGACAGTGAACATGGCCGTAGCTCTCTCTCTCAGCTCCAAGCTTCCCTGCACGGTCAAGTTCTCAGCATTGAGAATGAATACTTGTGTTCCTTCAGAGATCTGTCCATCACCACACAGGCTAATCTTATTGTACTCTCCATAGACCCAGATCTGTCCAACTGAGGGTACAAAACAGCATCCACGTACAGAGACACAATCACGAAGCACCTGAGAAGCAAGGTGGCACTGGAAGGAGGGCTGGGACAGCTGCAGAAAGAGACCGTCGGCTGAAGGACGGGACAATGACTCTTCTTGACAACACTTCTCCATCAATTTCACTACGGTGCTGAAGCTAGTGGTCACACCAGATAGCTTTGGTTTCTGAAAGTGAGTACCATTGCTTATTCCTCCATAGGGCTGCCATCTTGTCACTAGTTCATAGAGGAGGATGCCAAAGGAGTAGATATCCACCTTCTCTGTGTACTCTTCTCTGAAGGAGTACCTAAGCATCTCTGGCGCAGGGTAAGAGGAGAACATTGGCTTGCTCATCAGTCCACTCGGTGACTGGTAGGCAGCTCGCTCAAAATTGGCTAACTTAATGCTGGCACCACGATAGAAATCCAAAGACCAGAGCAGAATGGAGCTTGCTTTGAGCGTACGGTAGATAATATCACGTCGATGGAGATAGCTAAGGGCTGAGGCAACTTGATTGGCAATATGAAATCGAACTGTTCTGCTGATCTTCACCTCAGTGTCCTTCAGTGTCTGGTAGAGATTTCCCAGAGGAGGTTTCTCCATGAGCACGCAGGGAGGATCGAGACAAAAACCAAAGGTCTTGACGATATTCGGATGATTGAGTGAGCTCAGCATGTCTGTTTCTCTTCTCACGTAAGAAAGAGGGAGAGCAATAGACCTACTATCCATTTGGTAATACATCTTGATGGCTACCTCCTTTCCGTTGAAGTGACCATTGTGGAGAACTGTCTGTCTGCCGCGGTGATGCGGCTTGGCTTCGTTGTACTCGAACATTGTCTTTGTGAGACGGAGGTGAGATGGGAAATCGAGCAGGAGATAGTCAGGGACGAGGTCTCGTAGTGGAATAGCCTCAGGGTGGTACCTGCAATTGTGTTCACCCTTGATCTGTAGGGCGTGAACGCATGCTTCGATTAAGAAGCAGGAAGGGTTTCTTTCGTTTCTTTCGAGGCAGGTGGGGCAAATAGCTATCTGCGTGAGCTTGTGTTTCTGAAGAGGTATTTCCGTTGAAAAGAGGTTGGGAAATCGTTCCTCGAGGTTTCTCTGCACCAGCCAACACAGTCGAGCCATGATGGTGTAGCCACAGTTATCCCGAGTGCAGCAGATTTCGATTCCTCTCTCCTCCACCGTGGAGACTTCTGAACTGCAAGGAAAGATGCTGAACTTTATACCTTTGTGGTTGTAGATCATGCCTGAGTCCCATATCTCCACACCCTCATCAATGGCAGCTGGTTTGGCGTACAGTGAACGTCTGGATGGATCTCTCTTCTTGGATGGAGCACTGACATTTCTGTGTAGCCTAGACCCCTCTGACAAATGCCGAGGAATGCTAGCTTGCAGCTGTCCATTGACTGGTGTGCTACCAGTGGGTGGGGTGTGGGTTGAGTAAGAAGATGCAGGACTGCCTGATCTATCCCGAGTGAAGTGTTTCACGGGTGAAGTCATTCGCAAAATTCTGGATGCCAGCCTCAGATCCCCTGCTGTTGGTGAAATTGGTGAATCTTCTTTGATTCCTTTGCTTTCAGTAGCTGCACCAGGTTGCCCTGATGGTGGTGTCTCAATAGGTTTGCTCTCCTTTGGCTCTTCATTTGATTTCTCTCCCTCTTTCACCGATTCCTTTTCAACTTCAGCTGAAGCTACCTCCTCCTTCTCTGTCTCGGACTGGTACGGTAAATTCAGTGGCAGCTGACCTGGTGTCTTCTTAGGAGAAGAAGGCTTGGAGCCATTACCATTGGGACTATCCGCTGGTGTGTTGTCGCAAGAAGAGTCCTCAGTGTGCAGAGACTGAGTCAGATGCAGCCGAGTGAAACCTCGAGGGTGACGGTCCAACGCACTCTTGCTCTCCTCTGGCAAACTCGCTGGCTGTACATCAACCGAAATGTCCTCAATTCTAATCTGATTATCCTCTTGATCATCTTTGCCTTCATTTTCTCCGTTTATCTTTTCTTGAGAATTCGTACTTTCCTCTCTCTCAGCCTCTTTGGATGTTTTTAGGTTGGGAGGCTCCTTTGATTTTTGATTATCTTCTTGCACCATTTTACTGACCCTGGAGAGCAAATTTGGGTCACTGTGTGCTCGATCAAAATACTCAGGCAGCTGTCTCTTGGCTGTTGTAGTAGCCATGCCATGCTCATCTGTTTCATCGTCTGTGTCATATCCATTCTCCTTCCCCTTACTCTTTGACTCCATAAGCTTGCTCACATCTGTGATCCGAGGCAGGTTGGAGATTATTGAGCACAATAACCTGCTCCAGAGATCGATTGGTATACTATGGACCTTTGGAGCAAACTGTCGCCTTAGCACGCCACAGTAGAGGACATCAGCTGGAGGCTGAGAGTGGGGAAGAAGGCAAGTAATGAGGTACTGATCATGGCGAATTGGTAGGACAATGGCGTAGCGAATCATCAATCGAATGAGAGCTTGAGCGATATCTCTGCTCCATCTGATGTTTGCAACCGAGCAGAGCTCACCATGAGTGAGGAAGAGACGACTACGGTGCTCCAGGGCATGACGTACAACTCGTAGCAATGTGTAGTAGAGCCAAATTGGTCGCGTGAAGTAGCAGCGGTCCAGCCGATCGTTGGGGTCCTCATAGTGCAAGAGAAGCCCCGCCTCCTTGAGGAACTCGACCATATCAGGAAGCTCAGTCTTGTTGGAAGGGTCAGAAGCAAGGGCCTTGTCAAAGAGCATCCATATAGTACTCTCCTCCAGCACACCAGGCTTGGACTTTGACCTGAACGTTTGCTGCTCCTTCTCCACCACGGGGATCAGAGAGAAGTAGGTCTCTGGAATTAGGCGACCAACAATCTGTTGGCCATTGACGATCATTTGCTGAGCCGCATCGTACAGTCGCTGCTTTAGATCACTTTGCCCTGCCTTGATGTTAGGATTCGCCACCATCATCAGCACTCCATGGTAATAGAGAGACTGGTAGCTAGGCTTGGAGAAGAAGTTGTTCAGCCTTCCAGCCAGCCCTTCAGCTTGCCTCTCACTAGTCCACCCTTCATACTGCTCCGGCAAGACGGCTATGATCAAGATGTTAGCCGAAGGAATGTAGCGAATGAGGAGATCGATGTACGGCTTGATCTGCTCCCTCAGGTCGGCTGTGGTGGTCCTGTCCCATACGATGACATAAAGGGCGCTCGGTGTGAAGAAGCAGGGAAAGATGGATCGGCAGGAGAAGTTACTACCGATGAGCCATGTGTGAAAGTACAGCTTTGGGGAGACAAAGACCTTTCGAGTGAAGAGAGGTTTGAAGGACCACTGGAACACATCGATCTCAGGAAGGGGAGAGTTTTGTGCCAGCTGGGAGGAATTGAAGTGGGGTTTGAGTCGTGAGAGCATGACGGTTTTAACGATATCTGAGTGGCAGAGAAGCATCAATTTGACGTGGTTGCACGGCTTGTTGAAGCGGGCCTGGGCCCTGAATATTCCACTGATCCCCCCTTGAAGCACTCCTCCATTTGGGAGGTTGGTGATCTTGGTGTTTGAGACATTGAGATTGACAAGATTATCCAAGTGCTCCATTTCCTTTGGGAGGGAAGATATCGGCAGGTAGCTGAGATCCAATGAGGTCAGAGTGCGAATACGACACAAGCACTTGGGCACCACTGTGAATTGATTTTTGCTCAAATTAAGGATCTCAATTGATGAGTGTTGTATGCCCTGAGGCAAACTACTGAGCAAATTCTCAGAGAGATCAAGAGAGAGGAGGGACGCAGACCAATTGCTAGTCTCGGGGATTTCTTTCAATCTGTTGTGGCCTACTGAGAGGTATTCGAGATTTGGGAGGGAAAATAAATTTGGAGTCACAGTCTCAAGAAGATTCCGGGAAAGGTCGAGTCTCCTGAGCTGAGTGGCACTGGATATCTCTGATGGCAGCTTCCTTAGATGGTTGTTGACAAGCTTCAGACTCACTACCCACGGAGCAATGGAGTAAATCCAGGAAGAATGGAGAATCGTCAGTTTTAGGCTACTCCAATCGACCTGCTTGCGTCCCATATCAAAATTGATATTCAACAGTAATTCCCTTGTTGCTTCATACTTCTTCTCAAGGATGGAAATGGCTATTGGATACCTCATTTGTATGCTACCATGAGAAAGTATCCTTTGTACCTGTGGCACATACCAGGGGATATTAGTGGATCCTAGAGGCTCACAGAGGAGTGAGCGGATGGCAGCTGTGTCGCCAGTTACGACCGCTTTGCAGAGTAATAGGATTGCTATTGCATTGATTCTATCTAGCTGTATTGCAAGCTCAAGAGCACAGTCTAGGCGTCTGACTCCACCCACAACCAAGAGGGGGATCAACTCATCATTATTATTTGTAATTGCCACTATCATTGCTTCTTCCATGTCACATATTTCTGGTTTTGGATGCTGATGTAGTCGTTTTTCTAATTCATTCAGTTTTCCTACCTCAGCCAGCCCTATAATTTCTAGAGAAAGGATAATTACATTATTATATTATTTCATATCATTTTTTTGATTTTATGAAATTCTATCTTACGTTTACTACGAAGGTACTTCATGACAGCTTCTGAATCACGCTTCTTGCTACGTATACGTTGCTCTGCCTTTGTTATGGCATCTTGTCTTTGATTATCTTGCACTGAGATGTCTGCACCATTCTCAATCAGTGCACGGACACAGTCAACTTGGCCATTAGTAACGGCCAAATGCAGTGGGGTTATGCCTCCTTTTGCTTGCACATCAGGATTGAAACCGTGCAAGAGTAACAGCTGTATCACATCTGGTTGGTTACCTTCAACAGCTTCGTGTAATATTGTCGAACCTTTTAATGTAGAATAGTTTAAGATCTCCTTGTTGTAGTATAAGAAATCTTTGAGTAGATCTAGCCGTCCACTTCTACAGATGTGACAGAGATCAGCGAACTGGTTCTGAAGTGCAATGCCACGCTATATTGGAAGAAATACAAATAATGCAATACATCATAAGTATATACAGTGTACATAAATGGAAATGTCATCACATGCAGGAAGTGGGTATGTTCTGATAAGTGTCTGGATAACAAGTTGGTTAACCACATTGCAATTACTGCAGGTAACCAACACTACTAGCATCAGCACATGTACAAGCATAGTAGTTAGTTTTTATACACAGTTGAACCCCACTTAAACTTTAATCCCCTCAACAGATTAACATTGGTCCCATTTAAGCCTGAATGATCTCGCATAATGGATGGTCAGCCATACCTACCATTAAACCAGTAAGTATCATAATATTATTCTGCAAAAATACTCTTGTTTGGCTTTGGTAAATTAAATGCCAAACACTATTGATAATTCCAAATTTGGCAACCAATTTTGCCAACTAGCTACATTATATGATAATATTATGTAGTCAGAACAAAAGTTTAGTGTACCTTTGTCTTCCTTTCAGGGTTAATAGCATTGTTCAGAGCACTCATGATATTGTTCAGTTCTCTTGCAGTTGGTCTCTTCTCCGGTTCGTCTTTTAGGCATCGCAGTATCAGGTCTCGAAGGCAGTGCTCTTGCTCTAGTTCATCGATCCATTTCTTCCTTCTCAATATTTCGATTTCACGTTTCTTTCGTGTCAGTGTCAATACCTCTTTCTCTGAGATCTCAGGAAATTTTTGGAGTGATACATACAGCGCTAAATGACCAAATGAAAATATATCAATAGGGGTGGAAAGTTTTGCATTATCGAGAATAGTTTCTGGAGGAAGATAAGATACAACCCTAATGTTTTTGGGTTGCTTGTTTACATAGCTGTCTTGGAGTTTCAATATGCCTAGATCAGCGATTTTTGCTTGCCTCATGTCTTCAGTGATCAATACATTTGCTGCAGTCAGTTCACCGTGAATGAATGGCGTATCTAGCTGGGCATGAAGATAGAGTAATCCACAGCTTACATCATACAGTATGGAGAGCTTGGTATTCAGATGAATATCGGGGAATTCTTGTGAATTCAGAAATTCCTCCAAGCTCATGTGTGGGTGCTCAAAGATGATGGACATGTCAGATCGATCTTCAGGGTTGAAATGAACTCCAATGAACTTTAGGATATTGGGATGGTCTAGCTTGCTCAAAGTCAGACATTCGCTATGAAATCTCTCTCGGATACGCTGCCTTTCAGAAGGGGAGATATCGCTGTGAAGCTCAGAATTGAGAATGCTATTCAATCGTTTTGCAATTCGAGGTGCTCCTCTAGCAATGACTTTGTAGACGGCTGTGTACGAGCCGTACAATTCACCATCTATGATTCCCAGGACATCCTTAATTTCAAATTCTTCCAGCTCCAATCCACAGAGTACCTTCATCTTCACATTCAGTCTCTCTGTGCTTGGACGCTCACTTGGGTCGTCCCTTAGACAAGAGAGAATCAAATCACGGAGACAGTGGTCCTCTGGAAGCATATCGAGCCACTTCTTTCGTTTGAGTATTGCTATCTCCCCTAGCTGTAAAGCTCTTATTAACTGATCAGGAGGCAGCTCAAATGCCACCTGGGGAAACTGCTGAAGGCCAACGTAGAGGGACAATTGCCCAAATGAGAACACATCCAGCGGTGTATCGTACTTGGGCTTATCAGTGAGTGCTTCAGGAGGCATGTACGCGAGGGTACCAGGACATGCTGTACGAGTCACCGCTCGATGTAGGTGGTGATCTATGAGCTTTGATACTCCGAGGTCGGCAATTTTAGCTCGTTTGAAATCCTCAGTCAATAGCACGTTCCCTGCAGTGAGGTCACGGTGAATTATCGGTTTTGCTAGCTGAGTGTGAAGATAGAGTAAGCCTGAGCTTATATCAAGAAGGATGGACAGCTTGGTGTAGGTATCAATATCAGGGTGTTGATCAGGGTCCAGAAATTTATCCAGGTCCATGTGCAATCGCTCCATGATCAGGGTGACGTCTGAGTGATCTTCGGGGCTGAAGTGGACTCCAACAAATTTGACCACATTTTGGTGATCCAGCTTGCTCAAAAGTAGACATTCATTGAGAAATCTCTCTCTGATTCCCTGCTTCTCGGACTGATTCACGTCAGCACCCACCAGTATACTGTGCAGACGTTTTGCAATTCTGGATGTACCTTTCACTGTGACTGCATATACGGCACCGTACGAGCCAGAGCCACGGGTATCTTCGTCTTCAAGTCCTTGGATGTCGAAAGAGGTGATTTCGAACGGTATTAGCTCCTGTAGGGTAGAGCTAGGACTCGCCATTTCCTTTTCTCCGTAAAATACTCGCGCGCCGCACCCCCAATCCTAAAGAGGGGGTGTGGCGCCAGGTCACTACATATACAGCACGCAGATTATTGCGCATGCGCAAAAACTGTCGACACAGTTCGACCAGCTACGTACATAATAATAGCTATTATGGCTGACAAAAACTTTAAAAGAATGATTAAACTCAATATTACTGAACTCAGTATAGTACCACCAAGAAAGTATTAATTTTATTAGGGAGATACATGTAGCACCACTTTCTTTTGAACAATGCCATGAAACAAAGCCCATGCAGTAATAGTGGAAGCAAGGTATTATACACAATGTCATTGTAATTAAATTTTGAAAGTTAGTGTGTTTTTCATCTTCTTCTCTCGATCCCTGCTTCTGTCTCTGTGATGCTTGGAGCTGCGGTGACTGCTACGGCCACTTCGCTCACCACGGTCGTCATGACTACGGTGCTCACGCCTAGAGCTCGAGGAACGCCTTAGGAGAGACGGAAAGAAGGAGAGAGAGGGGGGGGGGGTGGGGTGATATAAAGGGAGAGAGAGGTAAAAGGTCACTTAAGCTAAAAACAAAAACACTAACAACATGACATTATCACATTGTATATACAATCTTAGTCTCGCAAGCCAGACCCTCACACTCCACAGCGTTTTAGTTCTTTCAGGAAAAACACGCGGAGGGAGGGTCTGGCCCACTGCCTATACCTGTTTGGATCCAGCCAGACAAGATGTTGTCTGGCCAATCAGATTCGTGGAAAATATGATTACGTCACGTTCAATGTTTATCCTGCGTATAGCTGGTGAACGGCGAGGTTTTTTGGAAGTTGACTTACCGTTTGGGCATTTTCTAGTATCGAAAAAGTAGCGTCGCTTGTTCAGGTTGTTTCTTTATGCTTCCGTGGCTACCATTTTCGAGCGAGATTTTGAATTACATCACGCAGTTGAACGTCACGTGTCGAAATGTTACGAAATCATGGATCCAAACGGGCATAGGCAGTGGGCCAGACCCTCCCCCCCCGCGTGTTTATCCTGAAAGAACTAAACGCTGCGGAGTGTGAGGGTCTGGCTTGCGAGACTAATACAATCTATTGTGTTGGCCAAAGTGCTTACAATGCCATATTATAAGGGGACTTGCCCAAAGTCCTTGTGGAAAAATTAACGTCATTATGACATTAGGGGGGGAAGTGGGTCGACATTATACAACTGCATTGTCAGCAGATTTTAACTTCAGTTGTGATTATGCATTTTTGTGGTTATAAGTCTAGACATGCCTCCAGTGTGCTATATACAGGCAAGCAAGAAACTGTCCAAGAAGCACAGGTATGCAATGAATCATGAAGACATAGCAAACACCGTAGAATACAAGTGAATACCGAATGTGTAGGCTAAATGAACGGCAGAATCAGAGTTTCAGTGTTGAATCAATGCTAAAATGCTGTGATGTTAAGAGAGGGAGGGGGGAGGGACATCAATTTTTCGACAAGGACTTTGGACAAGGCTCCTAAGTACAACGTATACCATACTTACTTGGCCTGTTTGTCTATACCATCTATACCATTTCTCTTCCACCCTCCAATAGCCACTAAGTTGCTATCGATGTGCCCGAGATCGAACCATTTGACAGGAAGTGGCGGCAGAGTGGTCCACTTGTCTTGTGACAAGGCGTAGCAGTAGACAATGTACTCGGTATCTCATGTGGCTAGATTTTTATATAAAACACTCTCAAGAGAATTTCAAGTTTATAGCTACCAACAATAATATTATTGCTATAGCTACTTATCTTAATTAATACCCCAAAACTGCCTACACAAGTATATATATTGTGGCCCTTATTTTTTGTAGGTACAACTTATGTAGTTGGCAAGTAAGGATAAAAAGGTCATTGGATGTACCTCGAATTTGCCACCCCCCCCCTCCACACACACAGTTAGCTCCCCAGCACACCACAACAATGTAAACAGCGGTAATAGTGGACCACAGGTATACTACTAATTACACACAAGGTGTACTTACATTATGCACACAGGCACCGTACCTGCAGATGAAGCTTGATTTCCCAACTCCATTGTCAACAATATTAAAGAATGACCTTAAAGATGTCTGGCAAACTCAGCAAATAGGTCAAGATTGATGCACATCACATGATCACTAGCTATTAAAAAGTGCAGCTCAGGATGACAGTTTACAGAATGTCATCTCCCAGACTTGATAAACATTCTATTAGACAGGTAGAGCCAGGAGTCCTATTAGTAGTGCTAACCAATATATACAGCCAGCAGTTGTATACTAGACATCATCCGCAGAATCAAGACAAACATCAGTCACACAATATTTACACATGTATAATAATTAAATTTTATGATTGTATTAATGAGTAGCTACAATGACATGCATTGTCTTACTAAGGATTTTTATTTTGATGAATTGTACCGGTACCGGTAGCTATAAAAGATTTAGACCGGAGCAAGCATTTTGGTCAATGAATAATTTTTTTATAATGACATCACGGCATTTAATTTAATGGATCATGGAACAAACTGGCAGCTCACTCTTACACTCTGTGGAATTTAATAGAAATGGAAGCAGTTCATACAGCGTAATCATGCGCATTGACCCTTTACCATTAAGATGCGTATCCGTGCCCTCATGTAATGACATGGATTATAATATTATAAGAAAAATGATTTTCATTGTATAATATATTATATAATTATAACTAGAAGGGGAGTGGGAAGTTTATACACTTACGGTAAATCAATACAGTTATTGTTTTGGTTTAGCAGTAGGAATTCGATTGAGCGTGTTTAGTACGTCAGCCATAGTGAGTCTAGCTTGAGGACTGACCTCAGTGCAACGAGAGACCAAGTTGTGCATCAATCTCCACTTCCTCTCCACTTCACCAAACAGCTTGTGTCGATTTTCCGTCGTAGGCATCGTCTTGGTGATGACCTCCACTAAGACTATCCCATAACTGAATACGTCACACTTGGTAGTTGGGCGTGGCATTGGAGCACTGGGTCCCTCTCGGGGGAACATCTCGGGAGCTGTGTAGACTATTGCTCCCACTCCGAGTGTCTTGGCTCGATTGAGGAAATTTGCCGATCCGAAATCTGAAAGCTTTGCTCTCCACGTTTCCCCAGGTAGGGACTCCAGTAGGATGTTGGGTGCACTCACGTCGCGATGAATGATGGGCTCACTGTGCTCGTGAAGATAGTGCAGGCCGTAGGCTACGTCACGAAAGATTGGTATGCTTTTGCTGGGACCGAGGTTGAAATCTTTGTATGCATTTCGAAGATTAGTGTGCAGCAGCTCAAGCACAAGTAAAGGTGTTTCTTGTAGCTGATTGACTCGTTCGTCAAACACTGCAGCAATGAATCGGACGAGATTTGGATGTTGAATTGTGGCCATTATTCCAACCTCCCTCTTGAATTCATCCATGATGTGCTTCTCTCGAAGAATTTCTCGGTGGATTTGCTTCACAGCTACTTCTTGGCCTTGATAGCGACCTTTAGACACTAAACCTGCTGCTCCATATCCAATCTGCTCTATGATTCGAATTTCTCTGCGAGGGACATTCCATGAATCCCCCTGAGGTAATAGCTGCAATCCAGTTACACGTACTCCTAAAGCTTCTACTTCGCATTGTTCAAGTCTGCGTTCCAATTCTTGTATATGTTCTTGCAATTGGCCTTCCGTCCTTGCTTGCTCTCTAGCCCATGCTTCACTTCGCAATACTCTTTGTTGCTCAACATGTATCTGTCGCTGTAGCTCAGTGACTTGCTGTCTTGCTAGTTCTTGATTCTGTTCAAGTTGCTGCTCCAGTTGTGCTATACGCCTTCTCTCATTTTGAACTTCTCTTTCCACGGCAAGAGCTTGTTGTTGCTTCGCATTTTCAAACACTTCTTCAACCAGTATCTCTTTTTGCCTGATTTCATCTCTCAGTCGATGAATTTCTTCCTGGCTCTGTTCTTGTCGTCGTCTCTCTCCCTGTAGCTGCTCTCGTATGCCAGCATCAGATTCAGCAGAGCTTCTCTCACTCTCTGCATATTGGGGGGTTTCCTTCACTTCCCCTATTCTCTCATAGAGCTGATGAGCTGTTGGTCCACCTTTGTCTTCAAGCCCTCGGATGTCGGAAGGGATGTTTTCGAATGGTATCAGATCCTCTAGGGTAGAGCTAGGGCTCGCCATTTCCTTGTCTCGGTAATACCCTTGCCAGAGCACCTTCAACTTCACGTTCAGTATATCTACGTTAGGACGCTCGCTTGGGTCGTCTCTTAAACAAGACAGAATCAAATCACGAAGACAGTGGTCCTCTGGAAGCGTATCAAGCCACTTCTTTCGTTTGAGTATCGCCACCTCCCCTAACTGGTAAGCTCTTATTATTAACTGATTGGGAAGCAGCTCAAATGCAACATGGGGAAACTGCTGAAGGGCAACATAGAGGGACAATTGCCCAAACGAGAACACATCCAGCGATGTATCATACTTGGGTTTGTCAGTGAGTGCTTCGGGAGGCATGTATGCAAGGGTACCAGGACACGCTGTATAAGTCACCACTCGATGTAGGTGGTGATCTATGAACTTCGATACTCTGAAGTCGGCAATTTTAGCTCGTTTGAAATCCTCAGTCAGTAGCACGTTCCTCGCAGTGAGGTCACAATGAATTATCGGTTTTGTTAATTGAGTGTGAAGATAAAGTAAGCCTGAGCTTACATCTAGAAGGATGGAGAGCTTGGTGTAGGTATCAATATCGGGGCGTTGATCAGGGTCCAGAAATTTATCCAGGTCCATGTGCAATCGTTCCATGATCAGGATGACTTCTGAGCGATCTTCAGGGCTGAAGTGGACTCCAACAAACTTGACCACATTTGGGTGATCCAGCTTGCTCAAAAGTAGACACTCATTGAGAAATCTCTCTCTGATTTCCTGCTTCTCGGACTGATTCACGTCAGCACCCACTAGTATACTGTGCAGACGTTTTGCTATTCTGGATGTACCTTTCACTGTGACTGCATACAAGGCACCGTACGAGCCAGAGCCACGGGTGTCTTCGTCTTCAAGGCCTTGGATGTCGGAAGAGTTTATTTCGAATGGTATAAGCTCCTGTAGGATAAAACTAGGTCTTGCCATTTCCTTGTCTCGGTTATAAGCTTGCCAGAGCACCTTCAACTTTACGTTCAGTATCTCTGCGGTAGGACGCTCACTTGGGTCATCTCTTAAACAAGACAGAATCAAATCACGAAGATAGTGGTCCTCTGGAAGCATATCAAGCCACTTCTTTTGTTTCAGTATTGCCACCTCCCCTAACTGGTACGCTCTTACATACTGATCGGGAGGCAGCTCATACACATGGGGAAACTGCTGAAGGGCAACGTAGAGGGACAATTGCCCGAACGAGAACACATCCAGTGGTGTATCATACTTGGGTTTGTCAGTGAGTGCTTCGGGAGGCATGTACGCGAGGGTACCAGGACATGCTGTACGAGTCACTGCTCGATGTAGGTGGTGATCTATGAGCGTTGACACTCCGAGATCGGCAATTTTAGCTCGCTTAAAATCCTCGGTCAGTAGCACGTTCCCTGCAGTGAGGTCACAGTGAATGATCGGATTTGCTAGCTGAGTGTGAAGATAGAGTAAGCCTGAGCTAACATCAAGAAGGATGGAGAGCTTGGTGGAGGCATCAATATTGGGGCGTTGATAAGGGTCCAGAAATTTTTCCAGGTCCATGTGTAATCGCTCCATGATCAGGGTGACATCTGAGCGATCTTTGGGGCTAAAGTGGACTCCAACAAATTTGACCACATTTTGGTGATCCAGCTTGCTCAAAAGTAGACATTCATTGAGAAATCTCTCTCTGATTCCCTGCTTCTCGGACTGATTCACGTCAGCACCCACTAGTACACTGTGCAGACATTTTGCTATTCTAGGCGTTCCTTTCACTGTGACTGCATACACGGCACCGTACGGTCCAGAGCCACGGGTGTCTTCGTCTTCAAGTCCTTGGATGTCGAAAGAGGAGATTTCGAACGGTATCAACTTCTGTAGGGTAGAACTAGGGCTCGCCATTTCCTAAATACTAGTCTCGCGCGCCAGCCCCTCCTATGAATACATGTACGTAAGTACACACCCAGATTACTGCGCATGCGTTAAAAAGCCTGCAAAATTTGATTATTATGGCTGACATGTCAGTATAGTACCAATAAGAGAGCATTTAATATAACAATATTATAGGGAAGCACTGCTTTATTTTGAACAATGTCATGAAACAAAGCTAGCCCATGCAGTAATAGTGGAAGCAAGGTATTATACACAACATCATTGTAATTTGAAAGTTAGTGTTTATTATTATTATTATTATTATTATTATTATTGCTTTACAGCTTCTATAGCTGAAGGTCTGCTACAGGGTTGTAACAGCCTGACAGGATGATAAAATAATAAAGTAGTATAAAATAAATCGTTCTAGGCTAGAAAAGTCATAGATGATTAAAAATTGTTGTAGGATCTTGGACCAGTGAGTTGAAGCGGGACTTTGGCAGGGAGAAGCATCTTGGGCATGGACAAGCAAAGTAGTAGGAGCAACTGACATCTGGATTGAATTTTGTGAGAAACGACTTCCAAAAGATATTAATTAATTGCTTTCTGATTGTGAATGATAAATTTAGGTCGATGGGAGGTAATGAGTTCCAGAGAATCTAATGCGGTAATCTGTAGAAGTAAAATTGTTTGTCTCTATTATGTTTAATAGGAGGCTGAACTAGCTTATTGAAGGTACCAGACCTGGTGTTGTTGTGGCTGAAGGAAACATGTTTGGAAATATTAAAGGATTGGTTGGGCGACTCATGGAGTTTCAAAGACTTTATGAAGAAACACAGGTCACTGAGCTCAAGCAACATTGACATAGGTAGAAGATTGAGTGTGTTTATTCATCTTCTTCTCTCCCTGCTTCTGTCTCTGTGATGTTTGGAGCTACGGTGACTGCTACGGCCACTTCGCTCACCACGGTCGTCATGACTACGATGTTCGCGCCTAGAGCTGGAGGAATGCCTTAAGGAGAGGGAGAGAGAGATGGAAGGAGAGAGAGAGAGAGAGAGAGAGAGAGAGAGTTCCTCCTTATCTGTTCCACCTATTGCCAGAAGCTTTCCACCTAGCACAGCTGCAGATGGTTCGTATGTTGGGGTATTGGGTAGCTTCTTCCAAACGGACTTTGTGAAGCTTATTTCACTTTCTATACTGTCATCGGCTGATACGGCACTGTGGAGAAGGTCGCTGATGGGTGCACACACAGCTTGACTGAGATGCAGTGGATGTTTGTATCCTCCCAGTGAATAGATGACGTCATCAATAGCAACACTGGACATGTCACAACAAGCTTTAGGCAGTGGGTCAGCCTTAAACCACTGAGAAACGTCCGACTTAAATATCTCCACTACAGCAGTATAGGACGGAGAATAGCCACCAATGACGAAAATATGCGATTTGAGGCTCAATACAGAGGGGTAGACCCTACTCGTTGGCATAGGGGGAATGGTCTGCTTCCACTTTCTCGACTGTTCATCGTACGTGTACACCTCATTAGTTTGGTCGCCATTTCTCTTCCACCCTCCAATAGCCACTAAGTTGCTATCGATGTGGCCGAGACCGAACCATTTCACAGGAAGTGGCGGCAGAGTGGTCCACTTGTCTTGTGACAAGGCATAGCAGTAGACAATGTACTCAGTATCTCCACCTTCCTCAGTCACTCCTCTACAATAGACCTTCCCTTCAATGACAGTTGACTTTACAGCGTTCATCTTGGTTGGTAGATTAGCACACTGCTTCCACCTGATGCTAGCTGCTTCCATGTGAAAAGCCTAATGCAATGTCAACAACACAATAATAATAATACTCTATACCCCAAGTATTCAATAATTTATCCATAGAGTACTTAAAAAATGTATCATACTATAGTAGCTGAGAGCATTAAAATATTAAACTACACCGTTACGGTATAGCAGGTACGGCCATGAGTAAAATAACAAGCTATGATCTCACCTGTTGTTTTGTAGCCAGATATTCTCTCACCCTAGCTAGCTGTTCCTCCATCCGTGAGATGATACCGTCTTTGCTCTGAATCGCTTTAGATTTTGCCTTGATTTCAGCGTAGCTTTGTTTGAGGGAAGCATCCTTTTGCGATAGAGCAAAATCCTTCAAAGTGATCTCCGCTTCAAGTGACGATACCTTGCTCTGAGCTGAGTTAACAGCTACTTTCAATTTCATCACTTCAGATAGTAGATCAAGATTTTCAGCTGATAACTTCTGGCTTGCTTGTCGCTCGTTGTTTAGCTGAATATCAAACTCCTCTCTCTCTTTTATTTGTTGTGTCTTGAGCTGTTTCAGTGTACTCTCGATGTGTTCAAGCTGAGCTTCATACAGTACCACATTTGCCTTCAGCCCCTCTACTTCGGCTGTTTTTTCTTCTCTCAGTAACATACCATCTGAATCAAAATTTGTGATTTGTAGCTGAAGTGCTTCGACTTCACTGGTATGAAGCATGGTTAGGTGCTCAATCTCTCTCGCTTTCTGGTCAACTTCTTCACTCAATGATCGTATCTTCTTTTCCTGAACTTGTGCACGTCTCAGCATTTCTAATCTGTTCTCGAATGTGGTGGGAAATTGTAGCACCAAAGCTGCTATGATTTCAACAATCCCCCTTGCTGCAACTCTATGACTGGGATCATTGTCAATGCACTTTCGAATGAGATCCATAAGAGGGTGGTCCTTTCCGATGATTTGAAGAAACACCTCACGTCGCTCTGCTTCAGAGACTGGAACTAGTTTGCCTTCCTCCAATTTCGCCTGTCCAACCTGTGGTTCTGGCCACCTACCACTCAAGATATGGATCATTAAGGCACCATATGAAAATTCATCAACACTCGTATCATATTTGGGGTTGGCTACCATCACCTCTGGTGGCATGTAGGCAGGGGTGCCAGGAGTCTGTGTCAAGTGGGTGAGATGTCCTGGAGTGAGATTGAGGATCCTGGCCACACCCAGATCAGAGATCTTGGCTGTCATGTTGGGGGTGAGAAGGACATTGTTAGAAGAGAGATCTCGATGAACAATGGAAGGAGCCTGGCCGTGGAGAAAGTTCAAACCAAGAGCCACATCGTGAAGGATGGAATAGCTAATCTCCTTTGGGAGAATGCCATATTGCTCGATACAGGAGGTGAGGTTGGTGGGAAGAAACTCCATGACTAGGATAGGAATCGGCTCTCCATGGTAGAAATGTATGCCAAGAAATTGGACAATGTTGGGGTGGCGCACTTGACTGAGTAGACGACATTCTTCCTTGAATCTGCGAACAGTATAGCTGGTATCTCCCTGCCTTAGTAGCACACATGATATCATGGAGTTTCTTGCCAGCACATTTCAATCCCATGTAGTCTAGTTCTAAGACAGTAGCGTAGGAGCCGTGTCCAAACTCTCGATCTGTCACTCTAACTCCAGTCAATTTATAAGGCTCAAATCCAGTGAAGGCAGCTCTAGAATTCATAGCTAGTTATCAATAATAACACTGTTACTAACAGATTTCTGTGTGCATGGACAATTTTATGAGACTCTGTGGAGTAGTCATTTATGGTGTACTGGGGTTAGAGTTTGGCAATAGGGACGAGGTCAAGGTACTGAAAATGAGGTCAATCAGGGAATTAGTGCATTTTTAATGGCACTCTCTGGCCTCATCATATAGTCGGCTGGTGGACATCATATACATGTGTAAGTAAGGTCTCTTAGTTTATAACTGCTCAACTAGTGATATTAATTTTTACAATAATAATATGATTTCTTTTGAACAATGTATCATTTAACAAAGCCCATGCAGTACTAGTGGAAGCATAGTTAACTTGTACGAACATATCTGGAGTATAAGATCAATGGACTATCTGCAGACACTGGTGACAACAGTACATGTACATTATTCATGTTCATTTGCCTTTAATTTTTTAAGAATAATAGGAAACTTTCTCTTGAATAATGGGGTAGATAAGTAAAATAATGGGCAAATTTAAAGGAATATTTGGCTCAGGCCTATTTTCTACCTGGGCTGGGATATGTGCATAACAGCTTGTATTTTGGCCAACAAGTACTGAATTACCTGCAAATTTTCTCTTTATTGTAAGTTCTGAGGCTAAAGCACTCCCAAAAATGATTGACAACCAGTTAATTGTCTGAGTTGTTTGCTCAAGTGCTTCCTCCATTTGACCACAGATTCATATCACAATGTCATGACACAAAGTTTTCTATTTAAACACACATTGTGTATGCGTACTACTTCCTTGAGCAGTTGAAAAACCCTTTTTCAATAAGCTGTCTATTATTCAAAAAAATTATTCACGAATATTTGGCCCAGGCTGTGACTGATCACTAGTCTGGACGTAAGTGGCTGAGCATGACTATTAATTTTGGAGAAACTCTAGATCTCGTAAAAACAAACTTGATGGTGGCATTGACTGTTATTATGTGAGATGGCAGTATCTGAGATACACTGTCCAAAACATAATATTAATCATCTTCAAGTAACACATTCATTTGATATTCTAGTCAAGAACCCTGCCTGCATGGTGTGTGGCATGTCAATTCTAGTTGATCTCCCCATCACATGCTATAATGCTATATTATATTCCAGAGGGAGATAATAATATTATTATACTAAGTTTGGCTTTTTCAGGATCAGGATACGTTATAACACAAATTATAGGGGGTGTGTATGACAACCACACATCATATGTAAATCTACCACAACCATGATAATATTGTAATTAGTAACAAAAATAATTTAATAATGCACTTTAATAATAATTATCATCAAACTTGTCCAAGAAACACTAGATTTACAGTAATACTGTACTAATAATATTAGCAATAATAGAAACCCTCAATCACTATGTCAGTGCATTACATAATTGGAATGCCTTTTGGATATGGTACTAAATTCATTTGCTGTAAAGGCTTGCCACAGCATGACAACTCCATTCTGTTCCGATGCCTCACTTGAGAGAGAGGACACTTCTCCGAATCCGCCACTCAGAATCATGGGGTAATCATGCTGTTGGTGGAGATCATTACTCTGAGGTATCTTCAACAGACAGCCAGTAGCTTGCTTGTGTGCTTTAAGGTGAATAATCTTTTCTGGTTGCTCTGTGTCTGATAAAATCATGATCACTCCACATGAAAGCTCCACCCACAGAGTGTCACTAATGCACTCAATGGATACTATCCTTAAGAACATTGGGTCATAGTTCAGCTCACAACAAATCCACTTGAGTTGCTCAGACAAGTCAACACTCTGATTTAGCTCTGTTGTATGGAGATCCCAACTGGTGATCCTATGAGAGGTACGGCTAATACACCACAATATGTTTGTGTTATGAGAGACAGTCATGGCAATCACCTGGTCAGAGGACTCACACACCTGTGCTCTTCGCTCTATTGTAACTTCATCTTCGGCGCTCAGTATCACTAGTTCATTGCTGCAACCCAAGCAGATGATATCACCAACTGTGACCATGGTGATGATGGCTTTGTCTCCTATCTCTACAACGACCGGTTGGCAGTCTCCTTGCTGTAATTGCAGCTTGGAGTAGCATTTGAGTTGACCATTGGCCTGACCAACGAACACATAGCAGTCGTTGTCAGTGACGACTGTGGCTGAATCGTCGAGATGGAATCGATCGGTGAATCGGAAGGTTGTGGTGTCATAGGCATAGACACACAGCTCTGTCATTCCAATCCATACCTTATTGTCAACAGTAAATATGGTACTAGCTCTCTCTCTCAGCTCCAAGCTTCCCTGCACAGTCAAGTTTTCAGCATTGAGAATGAATACTTGTGTTCCTTCGGAGATCTCTCCATCATACCTAATCTTACTGTACTCTCCATAGACCCAGATCTGTCCGACTGAGGGCACAAAACAGCATCCACGCACAGAGATAAAATCACGGAGCACCTGAGAAGCAAGGTGGCACTGGAGGGAGGGCTGGGACAGCTGCAGAAGGCGATCGTTGGCAGAAGGTCGGGCCATGGATTCATCTTGCCAGCACTCCTGCATCAACTTCACCATGGTGCTGTAGCTAGTGGTTACCACACCAGATAGCTTTGGTTTTTGAGAGTGAGCACCATCATTTGTTCCTCCGTAGGGCTGCCGTCTTGTCACTAGCTCATAGAGGAATATACCAAAAGAGTAGATATCCACTTTCTCAGTGTATTCTTCTCTGAAGGAGTACTTAAGCATCTCTGGTGCGGGATAAGAGGAGAACGTTGTCTTGCTGAGTAGCCCACTTGGTGACTGGTAGGCGGCTCGCTCAAAACCGGCTAATTTAACGCTGGCCTCGCACTTGAAATCCAGAGACCATAGCAGAATGGAGCTTGCTTTGAGCGTACGATAGATGATATCACGTTGATGGAGATAGCTGAGGGCGGAGGCGACTTGACAGGCGATGTGAAATCGAACAGTTCTGTTGATCTTCACCTCAGTGTCCATTAGCTTCTGGTAGAGATTTCCGAGAGAAGCCTTCTCCACGAGCACACAGGGAGGATCGAGGCAAAAGCCAAAGGTCTTGACGATATTCGGATGATTGAGTGAGCTAAGCATGTCTGTTTCTCTTCTCACACAAGAGAGAGGGAGATTGATGGATCTACTATCCAGTTGATAATACATCTTAATGGCTACCTCCTTCCCGTTGAAGTGACCATTGTGGAGAACTGTCTGTCTGCCTCGGTGAAGCGGCTTGGCTTCATTGTACTCAAACATTGTCTTTGTGAGACGGAGGTGAGAGGGGAAATCAAGCAGGAGATAGTCAGGGACGAGGTCTCGTAGCAGAATAGCCTCAGGGTGGCACCTACAATTGTGTTCACCCTTGGTCTGTAGGGCGTGAACGCATGCTTCGATTAAGAAGCAGGAAGGGTTTCTCTCGTTTCTTTTGAGGCAGGTGGGGCAAATGGCTATCTGCGTGAGCTCGTGTTTCTGAAGAGGTGTTTCCGTTGAAAAGAGGTTGGGAAATCGTTCCTCAAGGTTTCTCTGCACCAGCCAACACAGCCGGGCCATTATGGCGTAGCCATAGTTATCCCGAGTGCAGCAAATTTCGATTCCTCTCTCCTCCACTGTGGATACTTCTGAAATGCAAGGAAAGATGCTAAACTTTATACCTTTGTGGTTGTAAATCATGCCCGACTCCCATACCTCCACGCCCTTGTCGATGGCAGCTGGTTTGGCGTACAGTGAACGTCTGGATAGATCCCTCTTCTTGGGTGGAGCACTGACATTTCTGTGTAGCCTAGACCCCTCTGACGAATGCTGAGGAATGCTAGCTTGCAGCTGTCCATTGACTGGTGTGCTGCCAGTGGGTGGGGTGTGGGTGGAGTCAGAAGATGCAGGACTGCCCGATCTATCCCGACTGATGTGTTTCACGGGTGAAGTCATTCGCAAAATTCTGGACGCCAGCCTCTGATCCCCTGCTGTTGGTGAAATTGGTGAATCTTCTTTGATTCCTTTCTGGATTCTGCTTTCAGTGGCAGTTGCAGTTGCACCAGGTTGCCCTGATGGTGGTGTCTCACTAGGATTGCTCTCCTTTGGTTTTTCACTTGATTTTTCTGCCTCTTTCACCGATTCCTTTTCAACTTCAGCCGAAGCTACCTCCTCCTTCTCTATCTCGGACTGATCCGGTAAATTCAGTGGCAGCTGACCTGATGTCTTTTTAGGAGAAGAAGGCTTGGAGCCATCACCGTTGGGACTATCCGCTGGTGTGTTGTCGCAAGAAGAGTCCTCAGTGTGCAGAGACTGAGTCAGGTGCAGCCGAGTGAAACCTCGAGGGTGACGGTCCAACACACTCTTGCTCTCCTCTGGCAAACTCGCTGGCTGTACATCAACCGAAATGTCCTCCATTCTAACCTGATCATCCTCTTTATCATCTTTGCCTCCATTTTCTCTTTTTATCTTTTCTTGAGAATTCGTACTTTCCTCTCTCTCAGCCTGATTGGCTGTTTTTAGGGTGGGAGGCTCCTTTGATTTTTGACTACCTTCTTGCACCATCTTACTGACCCTGGAGAGCAAATTTGGGTCACTGTGTGCTTGATCAAAATGCTCAGGGAGCAGTCTCTTGGCCGTTGTAGTAGCCAGGCCATGCTCATCCATTTCATCGTCTGTGTCATGTCCCTTCTCCTTCTCCTTACTCTTTGACACCTTCTTGAGCTTGCTCATGTCTGTGATCCAAGGCAGGTTGGAAATTATTGAGCACAATAACCAGCTCCAGAGATCAATTGGTATACTAAGGACCTTTGGAGCAAACTGTCGCCTTAGCACGCCACAGTAGAGGACATCAGCTGGAGGCTGAGAGTGGGGAAGAAGGCAAGTAATGAGGTACTGATCATGGCGAATTGGTAGGACAATGGCGTAGCGAATCATCAATCGAATGAGAGCTTGAGCGATATCTCTGTTCCAGCTGATGTTTGCAAGAGAGGAGAGCTCGCCACGAGTGAGGAAGAGATGACTACGGTGCTCCAGGGCATGACGTACAACTCGTAGCAACGTGTTGTAGAGCCAAATCGGTCGTGTGAAGTAGCACCAATCAAGATGATCGTTGGGGTCCTCGTAGTGCAAGAGAATTCCCGCCTCCTTGAGGAACTCGACCATATCAGGAAGCTCAGTCTTGTTGGAACGGTCAGAAGCAAGGGCCTTGTCAAAGAGCATCCATATAGTACTCTCCTCCAGCACACCAGGCTTGGACTTTGACCTGAACGTTTGCTGCTCCTTCTCCACCACGGGGATCAGAGAGAAGTAGGTCTCTGGAATTAGGCGACCAATAATCTGTTGGCCATTGACGATCATTTGCTGAGCCGCATCGTACAGTCGCTGCTTTAGATCACTTTGCCCTGCCTTGATGTTAGGATTTGCCACCATCATCAGCACTCCATGGTAATAGAGAGACTGGTAGCTAGGCTTGGAGAAGAAGTTGTTCAGCCTTCCAACCAGCCCTTCAGCTTGCCTCTCACTGGTCCACCCTTCATACTGCTCCGGCAAGACTACTATGATCAAGATGTTAGCCGAAGGAACGTAGCGAATGAGGAGATCGATGTACGGCTTGATCTGCTCCCTCAGGTCGGCTGTGGTGGTCCTGTCCCATACGATGACATAAAGGGCGCTCGGTGTGAAGAAGCAGGGAAAGATGGATCGGCAGGAGAAGTTACTACCGATGAGCCATGTGTGAAAGTACAGCTTTGGGGAGACAAAGACCTTTCGAGTGAAGAAAGGTTTGAAGGACCACTGGAACACATCGATCTCAGGAAGGGGATAGTTTTGTGCCAGCTGGGAGGAATTGAAGTGGGGTTTGAGTCGTGAGAGCATGACGGTTTTAACGATATCTGAGTGACAGAGAAGCATCAATTTGACGTGGTTGCACGGCTTGTTGAAGCGGGCCTGGGCCCTGAATATTCCACTGATCCCCCCTTGAAGCACTCCATTTGGGAGGTTGGTGATCTTGGTGTTTGAGACATTGAGATTGACAAGATTATCCAAGTGCTCCATTTCCTTTGGGAGGGAAGATATCGGCAGGTAGCTGAGATCCAATGAGGTCAGAGTGCGAATACGACACAAGCACTTGGGCACCACTGTGAATTGATTTTTGCTCAAATTAAGGATCTCAATTGATGAGTGTTGTATGCCCTGAGGCAAACTACTGAGCAAATTCTCAGAGAGATCAAGAGAGAGGAGGGACGCAGACCAATTGCTAGTCTCGGGGATTTCTTTCAATCTGTTGTGGCCTACTGAGATGTATTCGAGATTTGGGAGGGAAAATAAATTTGGAGTCACAGTCTCAAGAAGATTCCGGGAAAGGTCGAGTCTCCTGAGCTGAGTGGCACTGGATATCTCTGATGGCAGATTCCTCAGATGGTTGTTGACAAGCTTCAGACTCACTACCCACGGAGCAATGGAGTAAATCCAGGAAGAATGGAGAATCGTCAGTTTTAGGCTACTCCAATCGACCTGCTTGCGTCCCATATCAAAATTGATATTCAACAGTAATTCCCTTGTTGCTTCATACTTCTTCTCAAGGATGGAAATGGCTATTGGATACCTCATTTGTATGCTACCATGAGAAAGTATCCTTTGTACCTGTGGCACATACCAGGGGATATTAGTGGATCCTAGAGGCTCACAGAGGAGTGAGCGAATGGCAGCTGTGTCGCCAGTTATGGCCGCTTTGCAGAGTAATAGGATAGCTATTGCATTGATTCTGTCTAGCTGTATTGCAAGCTCAAGAGCACAGTCTAGGCGTCTGACTCCACCCACAACCAAGAGGGGGATCAACTCATCATTATTATTTGTAATTGCCACTAATATTGCTTCTTCCATGTCATATATTGCTGGTTTTGGATGCTGATTTAGTTGTTTTTCTAATTCATCCAGTTTCCCTGACTTAGCAAGCTGTATAATTTCTAGAGAAAGGATAATAATAATTATAATTATGATTATATTTATACCACTTATAAAATTCTAGTATCTTACGTTTACTACGAAGGTGTTTCATGACAGCTTCTGAATTACGCTTCTTGCTACGTATACGTTGCTCTGCCTTTGTTATGGCATCTTGTCTTTGATTATCTTGCACTGAGATGTCTGCACCATTCTCAATCAGTGCACGGACACAGTCAACTTGGCCATTAGTAACGGCCAAATGCAGTGGGGTTATGCCTCCTTTTGCTTGCACATCAGGATTGAAACCGTGCAAGAGTAACAGCTGTATCACATCTGGTTGGTCACCTTCAACAGCTTCGTGTAATATTGTCGAACCTTTTAATGTAGAATAGTTTAAGATCTCCTTGTTATAGTAAAAGAAATCTTTGAGTAGATCTAGCCGTCCACTTCTACAGATGTGACAGAGATCAGCGAACTGGTTCTGAAGTGCAATGCCACGCTATATTGGAAGAAATACAAATAATGCAATACATCATAAGTATATACAGTGTACATAAATGCATGGAAATGTCATGGTCATCACATGCAGGAAGTGGGTATGTTCTGATAAGTGTCCGGATAACAAGTTGGTTAACCACATTGCAATTACTGCAGGTAACCAACACTACTAGCATCAGCACATGTACAAGCATAGTAGTTAGTTTTTATACACAGTTGAACCCCACTTAAATTTTAATCCCCTAGCTCAACAGATTAACATTGGTCCCATTTAAGCCTGAATGATCTCGCATAATGGATGGTCAGCCATACCTACCATTAAACCAGTAAGTATCATAATATTATTCTGCAAAAATACTCTTGTTTGGCTTTGGTAAATTAAAATGTTGATAATGCCAAACACTATATATATTGGTAATTCCAAATTTGGCAACCAATTTTGCCAACTAGCTACATTATACGATAATATTATGTAGTCAGAACAAAAGTTTAGTGTACCTTTGTCTTCCTTTCAGGGTTAATAGCATTGTTCAGACCACTCATGATATTGTTCAGTTCTCTTGCAGTTGGTCTCTTCTCCGGTTCGTCTTTTAGGCATCGCAGTATCAGGTCTCGAAGGTAGTGATCTTGCTCTAGTTCATCGATCCATTTCTTCCTTATCAATATTTCGATTTCACGTTTCTTTCGTGTCACTGTCAATACCTCTTTCTCTGAGATCTCAGGAAATTTTTGGAGTGCTACATACAGCGCTAAATGACCAAATGAAAATATATCAATAGGGGTGGCAAGTTTTGCATTATCGAGAAAAGTTTCTGGAGGAAGATGAGATAGAACCCTAATGTTTTTGGGTTGCTTGTTTACATAGCTGTCTCGGAGTTTCAATATGCCTAGATCAGCGATTTTTGCTTGCCTCATGTCTTCAGTGATCAATATATTTGCTGCAGTCAGTTCACCGTGAATGAATGGCGAATCTAGCTGGGCATGAAGATAGAGTAATCCACAGCTTACATCATACAGTATGGAGAGCTTGGTATTCAGATGAATATCGGGGAATTCTTGTGAATTCAGAAATTCCTCCAAGCTCATGTGTGGGTGCTCAAAGATGATGGACATGTCAGATCGATCTTCAGGGTTGAAATGAACTCCAACGAACTTTAGGATATTGGGATGGTCTAGCTTGCTCAAAGCCAGACATTCGCTATGAAATCTCTCTCGGATACGCTGCCTTTCAGAAGGGGAGATATCGCTGTGAAGCTCAGAATCGAGAATGCTATTCAATCGTTTTGCAATTCGAGGTGCTCCTCTAGCAATGACTTTGTAGACGGCTGTATATGAGCTGTACAATTCACCATCTATGATTCCCATGACATCCTTAATTTCGAATTCTTCCAGCTCCAATCCACAGAGCACCTTCATCTTCACGTTCAGTCTCTCTGTGCTTGGACGCTCACTTGGGTCATCTCTTAGACAAGACAGAATCAAATCATGAAAATAGTGATCCTCTGGAAGCATATCAAGCCACTTCTTTCGTTTGAGTATTGCCACCTCCCCTAACTGATAAGCTCTTATTGATTGATCGGGAGGCAGCTCAAATGCAACCTGGGGAAACTGCTGAAGGGCAACGTAGAGGGACAATTGCCCGAACGAGAACACATCCAGCGGTGTATCGTACTTGGGGTTGTCAGTGAGTGCTTCGGGAGGCATGTATGCGAGGGTACCTGGACATGCTGTGCGAGTCACTGCTCGATGTAGATGGTGATCTATGAGCTTTGACACTCCAAGGTCGGCAATTTTAGCTTGTTTGAAATCTTCGGTCAATAGCACGTTCCCCGCAGTGAGGTCACGGTGAATTACCGGTTTTGCTAGCTGAGTGTGAAGATAGAGTAAACCTGAGCTTACATCAAGAAGGATGGAGAGCTTGGTGTAGGTATCAATATCAGGACGATCATCAGGGTCCAGAAATTTTTCCAGATCCATGTGCAATCGCTCCATGATCAGGGTGACATCTGAGCGATCTTTGGGGCTGAAGTGGACTCCAACAAACTTGACCACGTTTTGGTGATCTAACTTGCTCAAGAGTAGACATTCATTGAGAAATCTCTCTCTGATTCCCTGCTTCTCGGACTGATTTACGTCAGCACCCACTAATATACTGTGCAGACGTTTTGCAATTCTGGATGTACCTCTCACTGTCACTGCGTACACGGCACCGTACGAGCCAGAGCCACGGGTGTCTTCGTCTTCGAGTCCTTGGATGTCGGATGTGGCGATTTCGAACGGTACCAGCTCCTGTAGGGTAGAACTAGGGCTCGCCATTTCCTTGTCAGGCAACTTCTACGTTTTCACACCCAGATTACTGCGCATGCGCAAAACTGCTTTTACATCACTCAATAATTATCAATATCACTGAACACAGTATAGTACCAACAAGAGAGCATTTAATAGGGAAGTACTGTTTTATTTTGAACAATGTCATGAAACAAAACCCATGCAGTAATAGTGGAAGCAAGGTATTATACACAATGTCATTGTAATTAATTTTGAAAGTTAGTGTTGTTGTTTTTTTTCATCTTCTTCTCTCCCTGCTTCTGTCTCTGTGATGCTTGGAGCTGCGGTGACTGCTACGGCCACTTCGCTCACCACGGTCGTCATGACTACGGTGCTCACGCCTCGAGCTCGAGGAACGCCTAAGGAGAGAGGGAAAGATCAGGGAGGGAGAGAGAGGAGAGAGGGGTGGAGAGAGGTAAAAAGTAAACACTAAAATACCAAGATCGGGAAATTTTTGTTGTTAAAATTTTTTGTCAATCTTTCCTGACGAACATTAAATACGCAAAATATTTTTTGCGCGTGTTAGTTAATACAATGATGTATTATGTACGTTCATGTATGCGACAAAAATTAGACTACGCGAAAAGTTAACAAGCGAAATAATATTATTATACCAGCGAAAATATCCCGATCCACAATGTGTATACAATCTATTATATGCTTGTGTTGGCCAGAGTGCTTACAATGCCATAGAGAGGGGGAGAGAGAGAGAGGAGAGAGGGAGAAGGTATATAGAGGAAGAGAAAAGCAATTGACATTCTTTCAATCTATCATGCTTGTACAATCATACTGGCCAGAAGACTTACAACGTATATGTACACCACACTTACTTAGCCATAGCTGCCTGTTCGTCTATACCGTGGAGGCAGTCCTGCAGCGACTGAATGAGGATCTGACTTGACTCAGTACCAGCAGTCACTGACTGTTTGATGAGAGTGATGGCCATCCGCAGGGTGTCCACTGCTCCCTCGTAGTCACCTAATGGTGAGGTGGGGGGGGGGGGGGGGGGTGGTTGGATACAAGATTCAATCTATATATCAATTGCTGTTTCTTCAAAAATCTGACATGCACCAGTTGGACTATTTTTGCATGTACTATGTACACTTGAACTACAAGTGGCTGTAATAAGAAGGTAGCTGCCTTACACCGTGACTACTATACATAGGTTCAATTGTATCAAGTGGAGTACTAACTTGTAAAGGGCGTCGTATATGAGCATAAATAAGCTAGGATTCAGGAGTAAGTGGGGGAAATTCCCATTCTTAATAAACGGTCCCAATCAAATTAGAATTGTCATTGTATACAGTGTATTCACTGACATTCTTATACTGACCAGCATTAGCGTCAGACATAGCCCTGCTTATGGCGCTGCTAGAGATTGCCCGGTTCCGTTGATTAGCATCAGCAGCCTCTTCCTCGGACACCTGCTTGGCTCCGCCCATTCCCGGGCTAGCCGCGCCCCCCATCGGACCTACCCCCGGACCACCACCACCAGGTCCTCCGTGACCCATAGCAGCCGCTGCTTGGTTACGAAAACGAGCAAATAACTCAGCCTATGTGGCAGTGAATGTGTACGAGAGAGAGAGTGAAAATAAATGAGAGAGAGAGAAGGGGGGAGAGAGAGAGAGAGAGAGAGAGAGAGAGAGAGAGAGAGAGAGAGAGAGAGAGAGAAGGGGGGAGAGAGAGGATGGGAGGGAAAAAGAGAGAGAGAGAGAGTGAAGGAGGGATCATAGAATAAAAATTCACTATTCAAGAAGTGGTAACATCTATCTTTTGTCACTAATTCTGGGGTGGAATATGCTTAATACTACTACTAAAGTAGGCTATATACTGTAAATCGTGAATATTTCGTGTCTAAAATATTTCATGCGATAAATGTTCACGTTAAACAATTTTCGGATAAACGACCCTGTACCCCATTATCGTTAATATTGCACATGTATTTTCACGTGTTTAATTATCGCACAAGCCAGGCTGTCCAAAAATATTTTAACAATGAAATATTCACGATTACGGTACATGTAGCTAGCATCACAATGTTCTCACTCAAACAATTTTGTGTTAACACTCACCATGTTCTGCACTCCCTTGGCTCCAGGGTTACCCTGTGCAGCCATCTCCTGGAGGAAGGCGGGGTTTAGGTGTGGAGCCACGCCCATCCCTTTCATCTGGTCCATGGCATGGCTAAGGCCTGGGGGAAGCCCCCCTAATCCAGGCTGTAAACAAGAAGAAAATGAACAACGTGATATTGTACGTTCATGGGATAGTGGAAAATAATCCAGCAACATAATACCGTATAGCCGGAAATACTGGCGGGAATTAAATTTGGCGGTTGAGCCCAAAATCACTATTGCAAAAATATTGGCGGATTTTAAAGTTGGTGGTTCGGTACAGGATGACCATACTTATATACGCGAGTAGGAAATTTTGGCGAATTTTAATTTGGCAGTTGTAATATAGACTGCCAAATTTAATTCCCTGCCAAATTTTTCGGCTTTATGGTACTTACCACTGTTGGTCTTGCAAGGGGATTCCCCAAGCCGGGCAGGTTGGGGGGCAGTCCAGGGAGACCGGGGGGAGGTATGGGGGGATGCTGACCCAACATTCCCAACGCTGCGGCTCCCCCCAGGGGGTCACCAGGGAGACCAGGGGGACGGAAACCAGGGATGGGAGGGGGAGGGAAACCTGAAAGGACAGAGAGAGAGAAGACAGAATCAACAATAAAATCCAATATGTACAGGGTTTCATCCAGTTGGGGGGGGGGGGGGGGGGGAGGGGGGAGGGGGGAAGCTTCCCCTCCAAACTCCCTAGCTCCCCCCCCTAAAAATTTGACTTTAATTAAAGTAAGCATCATAATATCACAATAAGTCACCAAATCACTAGCATTAAATTTTGTTTTCGATCACAACCCAAAATAATCTGGAGGAATCAAAGAAATTCTCCTAAACATAGATCCCAAGGAACTTGGCATGCTGAATACGCCCACTCATTTATCGCGCTTCCACCCCAAATTTTTGTCGCTAGATGAAACTCTGATGTACCATGGCCACCTTCGAATACCATGCATAGATATACCTGGTAGTCCTGGTAACGGAGGTCTAATTGGAGGGGCAGGTAGATTAAGGGGAGGGTTAGGCAGCTGCTGCTGGGGCTGGGGTGGTTGCTGTTGTTGTGCTGTGTTTGACTTCATGGATGTGCTGCTCAGGCTCCCAGAGATGGACGAACTAGAGCTGCTGCTCATGTTGATGGAACCACCGGCTTTCACTGAAGGAGAGGGGGAGGAGAGAAAGGGAAAAGAGAGAGAGAGAGAATACTATAATCACAACTCTTTTGTGCGCCATGTTATAGCTAGACATACACATGTATATGGCACTGTCCTTGTACAGTACCCCTCATAAAATGTTTGTTGAGGAAAAAAAGAGAAAGAAAGAGAGAGGGGGGGGGGGGGGAGAGAGAGAAAGAAGGGGAGAGAGAGCGGGAGAGAGAGGGAGAGAAAGAGAAGAGAGAGAGAGAGAGGAAGAGTCAATGAGTGAGAGAAAGAGAAAAGTTTACCACACGTATACACACTATAATCATAACTCCAACTACTCCTGCTCAGTGGTACATTAAATCCTAGCTGATATTTAGCAGATAAGCTTCACTACACATTGTCTCCACTTCACTCACCTGCATTGCATCTTGACTCGAACTGGTGTGGGCTGGTCCTGAGTGCGTACGTGACGACTGGTTTCTGGTCGTTGATGGTGATCTCCTGGAGTTTCTCCACCGCCAGCTGTGCCAACTCATCACTCTCAAGCTCCAGCAACGCATACCTACATGTACCATAATTCACATTAATTTCGTTCACAAATGTTTTATGTCAGAAATTATCATGTAACAATATTTTTGTCAACTTCAAGCGTGTGCCATATATTCGCTGTGTAAGTTAGTACAGGTAACCTTTTTCACATAAAAAATTTCTGTCACTTTGTGGAAAATGAAAATTTTGCAAATTACGGTACACGATGTTCACTTGGTACATCTATATTAATTTGAGATTTACATGTGCAAGTATATGATCACATGCTCTGAATGACTGCTTAAATTGCAAAAATGAATACTATTTCACCTCTGCACCCCCTCCCCCTCCTTTTTTTCAAAAAAATGAATAAAATTTAAACTTGTGCTTACCCCTTAGATTGTCCATTGGCTCTGTTCTCATAGAACTTGATGCAGTGGATGTCTCTCAGGCCACAGTCACGAACGGCTTGCATCAGGTCAAGATCAGTAGTCCACTGGAGGGGGGAAAATAATACATTATTATGTGCAATGTTGACATTAAATTACTGTGTGCATATGGTTAGGCACGGTCTCAATTTGAAATGAGGACATCTCCTTTAATCAGGGCACTATGCATCGCCCCGCTATATCAACCTGAAGACTTCACACGGGTAGGTGATCTTTATAATTTTTGAGCTTAACTTTCAGTCACACGCAATCACGCCTATTTTGCTTACCTTAATTGTTGCAGGTACTAAATTTAACAAAATTAGTGATTGCCCAATTTTCACAAAAAATAGTACCCACAAATATTGACATTTTTTATGTTACTTTGAAAAGTCACTAAACTTAGCACCTGCTAAACACACTATTTCCGAAATTTGCTAAAATTTGTACCTGCAAATAATTGTAGCCCTAAGGTACATACACACCCATGTAAGATTTCCGATGAAGACGGCATTCTTCCTGTTTGGCTCTCTGGAGTAGATGGTGGTCCCTCCCAATCCACTGACGCTCTGGGAGGTACGCTGAGAGTCGATACGGGCCTGAACCATACGAGCCTTCTGCTCAGCATTGTAGCGAGCCGAACCTGAACCTGGTTAATTAGTAGTAGTAATAATTAGTAGGGGCAAGTTAATTAATAGCACGAACAAGTAGTTAGATTGATTTAACCACAGAAGTAGTACTTTTGATGTCTTTGGGGGGAATGAATAGTAGGGCTTAGAAACTATCACGAAAATATCACCCAATAATTATCTTTGCACACATAATTCCTCAAAACTACGGCTCCTATAGGGTGTCAAATTTCATACATTTTCCCTTCCTTTTCTATTCTCAGATTAACATGGAAATCAATTTGTCCGGTGCTATATACCTGACCTACCCTGATTGATCAATATTATGGGATTTTAATAGTCTGATTTCAAATTCAATCCATAATATGCAAGTAATTTCACAGTTGAGCGATAATCATACCTTAAGAAGCTGGCTGGAGAGCAACAAAAAAATTACAACACATTACAATTATTTGGAGAACACAGACAGACAATATTACACGCACGCACACACAAAAGTAATAAAATACCCTATGTACAACATTTCTATATTATACTTTAATTTTACAAGTAGTCGTACAATGTACATTATTAGGATATCACTAGTACATATTTACATGTATACAATGCAACCTTATTTGCTATAATTACAGCCCAAATGAAAGGAAAATGACCCAAATTAAGGAAAGTAAAAAGAAAAATCGAAAAATGACCCAAATTAAAGAACGAAAAGAAAATCGAAAAATGAAACTTAAATAAGAAAATTTGGCATCTAATTACAAGCACAGTGGACCACATGTATTGCACATTATACATGCAAATAACTACGTGTAGTTTTTAGCACTCGTATATACAGGAGAACTGAAAATGTGAAATAATCGTAAAATTTAAAGATCAGGCACATCATAGGACATACAACTGGCTGATTTAGAGTGGATAAAAGAAAATTAAAAACGTAAGCCTAAAAATAAAATTAAAATTAGAAAATAAAGCTCTGATTACCTGTGATTCTGGAATAAGAAAATTAAAAAGGAAAACTGAAAAAAAAATCTGCTACTTACGAACCTTCTATTGATTCATCTTCAAGCTTTACATCACCTAACAACTGCAGAGAGGGAGAGAGACAGGGGGGGGGAGAGAGAGAGAGAGGGAGGGAGGAAGAGAGGGAGAGAGGGAGAGGGAGAGAGAGAGAGAGAGGGAGAGGGAGAGAGAGAGAAAGGGAGAGAGCGAGAGAGGGGGAGCAAGAGATATTAACTTTAACCACACAGAACACGTGCATATCATGCATATGTAGCTTGGTTACTACGGTAACATACATGTATTACCTACACGTCACTCACCTCATCATCATTCGCAGGGGTGTGGCTTCGTTGCTTGCTGATTCTTGGTAGATTTGACGGAGCTGTGAGTACATCGTCAAGAAGATCACCATCAAGAACTCTCGAGTCAGTTGAATCGAGGCGGTCTCTCTGAAAGGAGAGAGAGGGAGAGAAAGAGAGAGAACAAGAGTGACAGAAAGAGAGAGAGAGAACGAAAGTGACAGAGAAAGAGAGATGCAAGTCAAATATATATGACACAGAAATAACTCAGTATTCATGCTTCAAACGATACCAAACCATATCTCCTATCATTCTAACAAGAAAGGGCGGCTTACTGATGGTAGCCCGACGTCCAAATCGTCGTTGTAGAGCCAATCGTCCGTACTTGTGTTCGCCATCTTTGAAAACGTGGAAGCACTGCATGCATGCAGTCTCTGGTCTGTACACGTGACCTAAATGTTACGTCATAGCCACATGACCAGTCACATGACATGATTGTGCGCAATAACAAGAAGACACGTACAGCTGGGTGGTTCCCAGTTTGTGAACAAAAGTAGAGCCGCTGAACGGTAGTGAGTCGTTTTGGAGGAGTCTAGGCTTATCTTAGACAAGGTAAGTGATGATAGAAGTAGTCAAAGTGTCCTTTGAGTTGTGTTTCATTTGATTCTCTCTGCTCCCCATCTCTCTCTCTCTCTCTCTCTTTCTCTCTGTCTCTCTGTCTCTCTCTCCAGACCAGTAACTGTGAGAAATCTCCTCCTAGAAGAAAGAAATCCAGTACCATCTTCACTGTTTGAAACCCTTTTTATTTCTCAAATCTCTCTTCACAAGTATGTCAGACATGAACACAACTCAACTAAGCCTCAATCTTCCTCAAAAGCCAGCCCAACAGCAGACCACCCCTCAAGACCAGGAGCAACGCATGGCCCTCGCAAACGCAGCCGCTGCCGCGGCCAATTTGGCTGCCATTGCGTCCTCAGGATCTGTCATAGCCGCCGCAGCTAATAATCAGGCCGACTTGGCCGTACTTTTTGAATGCCCAGTCTGTTTTGACTACGTCCTACCGCCCATATTTCAGTGCGATTCTGGCCACCTGATATGCACAAATTGTAAACCTAAGGTACAGTGCTGTCCAAGTTGTCGTGGTCCCCTGGGGGGCGTGAGAAATTTAGCCATGGAGAAAGTGGCAGAGACCGTACAGTTTCCGTGCAAATACGCCAGTTCGGGATGCACCCTACGAATGTTACACAAAGCCAAGCGGGCGCACGAGGAGGTCTGCGAATATCGACCGTACTCCTGCCCGTGCCCTGGAACTTCTTGTAAATGGAGTGGAAATTTGGACTTGGTTCTCGATCACCTCTTAACGGCACACAAGACTATTACTACGCTACAAGGCGAGGATATCGTGTTCTTAGCGACGGATATTAATTTACCCGGGGCGGTAGACTGGGTGATGATGCAGTGCTGTTTCGATCACTACTTTATGCTGGTGTTGGAGAAACAAGAAAGACACGAGGGCCATCAGCAGTTCTTTGCAGTGGTTCAGATTATTGGCACAGAGAAACAGGCAGAAGCATTCAGGTATGGAATAGATCACTTTTATACAAGTATTATGTTCATAGATAGCAGTGCTTTAAAGATACAATGTAAGTATATTATGCAAATAGAGGATCAGCCGTTGGTTATAGTCTCAAGGGTTTGTGTGGCAGGGTTATAGACTCCAGGGTCTGTATGGCAGGGTTAGTCTCCAGGATTTGTACTGGGGGGGGACCAAATATGGTGCAAGGACAGTCCAGGGGGACCGTCAAGTTAACAGCATGACAGGACACTGGGCCGGGGCCTCACATTTAAAGCATAGTGGGGAGAATCTTAGTACATGTAGTTGTAGGCTCCTTGATCTTTTGTAATGGCCGTGAAACGAACGAGGCTACACTGTTCCAGATTTGGGATACTCTGCTTAGGTCTTTCTTATACTTTGGGGTGTGCAAGATTTGGTTGCTATGTCAGTAGTAATGGTAATGGAATTTTGTGTATTCGAATATCTGTATGTGACGGATGGCATTTTCTCTCTCACTCCCTTTCTCTCTCTCCCTCTCTCCCTCCCCCCTCCCTCTCTTTCCCTTCCTTTCTCCCTCACACACTCACCACCAACCCCCAGGTATAAGCTAGAGCTGGTAGGTCATGGTCGTAAGCTAATCTGGGAGGCTAAACCTCGCAGTGTCCACGAAAGCATCGGCAGTGTCATATCGAACAATGACTGTCTAATATTTGAGACCACCATGGCACAGCACTTTGGCGAAAACGGCAATCTTGCTATCAATGTCACAATATTCAAGTCTATCTATTGATTCCTTCACATAATATTATTGCCCTGATTTTTTTCTTTCTTGTCTCTCTTAAAATTTTATTTTCCACATCAAATCCTGCCACCATCATCATAATGTTTATGTTCTCATGCAGTGTACATGTATATATGTTACCAGGCCCCACCCAATGCCATAGATGTTGACAATATTGCTGCTGTCCAATAATGGCTATCTCTAGATAGGCCCCACCCAATACCATAGATGCTGCATAATAATACCAATGCTGCTGCCAATAATGGCTATCTGTCTTGTGTGTGCTTTGCAGCCAATCATTGGGGGGCCGGGGGGAGACCATTGCACGCATGCGCAGTAGTCTCATCCTCAGCATTGGGAGGGGCCCAGCTACGCCCTTCAGGAAAGAAGACGATGGCGCAAAGGAAGCATGAGAATCACTCCAGTCGCGAGATCAAGGCGGCTAGCTTCAAGTCCATCCAAATCTTCAAGGATCAGAAGATAACTATAGGAGCTTATGGAATGATCTGCAAAGCAAGGTGTGACGATCTCGTCTGTGCTGCTAAGATGCTCCATTCAATACTCTGTGACGATCCGAAAATCGTCGGGAGGTTTCAAAAAGAATACGAAATTTTATCATCGTTAAAACATCCAAATATCGTTCAGAGCCTGCCAGTGGACATGTACCGTGATCCCCGGTCTGGAGAACTGGCGATTTTGATGGAACTTATGGATGAGAGTTTGACTCAATATCTGGATCGATCGACACAGCCTGTCCCATATCATTTGCAAGTCAATATTTGTCACGATATTGCTTCAGCACTTTCATTTCTCCATGCTAATGATATTGTTCATATGGATATCAGCAGTAACCACATCCAACTTATCGCCAACGCTCAAATAGCGAAAGTGAGTGATTTTAGTACATTAGCTTTAAAATCTGATCCAAAATTTTATTTTGATGATGAAGATATTCCCCCTGGCAATCTCACATACATGCCTCCTGAAGCTTACATTGGTAGGTCACCAGTGTACACGGCAAAATTTGATTGCTTTTCATTCGGTGTTGCTGTTCTCCACATTTTAACCAGACAATTTCCCATACCTGGCGAGCAAACAAAAGTTATTGATTATCCACGTCACATAATTGTAGCTGTTTCTGAAGTAGAACGTCGGCAGAAGTATATCAGCAAGGTCGATCCAGGGCACCCCCTGCTACCTATTACTCTCGACTGTCTAAATAACAGAGAAAGAGATCGTCCGACAGCTCATGAGCTCTACGAGAGAATAGGGGCATTGAAGAAAAGCCCTCAATATGCAGAGAGTGAGAGAAGCTCCGCTGCACCAGATTCTGGCATACAAGAGCAGCTACAGAGAGAGAGACGACAACAAGAACAGAGCCAGGAAGAAATTCATCGACTGAGAGGCGAAATCAGGCAAAAAGAAATACTGGTTGAAGAAGTGTTTGAAAATGCAAAGCAACAACAAGCTCTTGCCGTGGAAAGAGAAGTTCAAAATGAGAGAAGGCGTATAGCACAACTGGAACAGAATCAAGAACAAGCAAGACAGCAAGTCACTGAGCTACAGCAACAGATACGTGTTGAGCAGCAAAGAGTATTGCAGAGTGAAGCACGGGCTAGAGAGCAAGTAGCAAGGACGGAAGGCCAATTGCAAGAACGTATACGAGAATTGGAACACAGACTTGAACAGTCCGAAGTAGAAGCTTTAGGATCACGTGTAACTGGATTGCAGCTGTTACCTCAGGGAGATTCATGGAATGTCCCTCGCAGAGAAATTCGAATCGTACAGCAGATTGGATATGGAGCAGCAGGTTTAGTGTCTAAAGGTCGCTATCAAGGCCAAGAAGTAGCTGTGAAGCAAATCCACCGAGAAATTCTTCGAGAAAAGCACATCATGGATGAGTTCAAGAGGGAGGTTGGAATAATGGCCACAATTCAACATCCAAATCTTGTCCGATTCATTGCTGCGGTGTTTGACGAACGAGTTGAACAGCTAAGAGAAACACCTCTACTTGTGCTTGAGCTGCTGCACACTAATCTTCGAAATGCATACAAAGATTTCAACCTCAGCCCCATCAAAAGCGTACCGATCTTTCGTGACGTAGCCTATGGCCTGCACTATCTTCATGAGCACAGTGAGCCCATCATTCATCGTGACGTGAGTGCACCCAACATCCTACTGGAGTCCCTACCTGGGGAGACATGGAGAGCAAAGCTTTCTGATTTCGGATCGGCAAATTTCCTCAAGCGAGCCAAAACACTTGGAGTGGGAGCAATTGTGTACACAGCTCCCGAGATGTTCCCCCGAGAGGGACCCAGTGCTCCAATGCCACGCCCAACTACCAAGTGTGACGTGTTCAGTTATGGGATAGTCTTAGTGGAGGTCATCACCAAGACGATGCCTACGACGGAGAATCGACATGAGCTGTTCGGTGAAGTGGAGAGGAAGTGGAGGTTGATGCACGACTTGGTCTCTCGTTGCACTGAGGTCAGTCCTCATGCTAGACCCACTATGGCTGACGTACTAAACACACTCAATCGAATTCCTACCGCTAGACCGAGATAAAAAAAAACTAATTTTGAATTTATTAACTATTGCGAGTGTATAAACTGCCCACTCCCCTTTTTAGTAGCCGCTGTAATTATTATTGTTGTTGAAATTGGATATTATGAGCAATTATAATAAAATAATATCTTAATTTAATTTTGATTTGAAAATAACGGAAATGCACATGATATTCGTGTAAAGTGGGAGCAGAGAACGTATTGTAAAGGGTCACTGTATTATTATTATTTTAGTAGGATTATGAATTTGGAGTGACTGGTGTTTGTCTGGACTGATGCAGTGCTGTTTCGATCACTAATTTATGCTGGTGATGGAGAAGCAAGAAAGACACGAGGGCCATCAGCAATTCTTAGCTGTGGTTCAGATTATTGGCACAGAGAAACAGGCAGAAGCATTCAGGTATGGAACAGATCACATTTAATATTATTATGATAACCTCATAATCATATGACATAGCTTCAAGAGATCTAGAAGTTTTCCTCAAGGATAACTAGAGCATCTATGAGTGGATCGCTTTCTAAATATGCAGGCATCATACTAAGGTTACTTTTTATATAGGTACATAGCTTCTGCTAGTGGTGCTGGACGTGCCATTGGGACACTGATAACCTAATTTTATAATGATAATAATATTATGTACATGTGGTTATTTTTACGGCAATAGTGAGGCTAATAATTAATGGAATTTTTTGTGTATTCATGCATCTTAATTATTGAAATGTGACTGATGGTATTCTCTCCCTCCCTCTCTCTCCTCTCCCTTCCCTTTCCCCCCTCCTCTTAGGCAAGTATATATGAGATTTATTTTTGTTGCTGAAATTGGATAATTATTATTATTATTATGAGCAATTATAAAAATTAATAATAGCTATCTGAATTAATTTTGATTGAAATAATAGACATGCACATGCCGATGATATAGTACCATGTGAAGTTGGGGCACGGAACGTATATTACTGTATATAGCCAGAAAATTTGGCTGGGAATTAAATTTAGCGCACCAAATTAAAATCCGCCAAAATTTTCTACTCACATAATTATTATTATATACGTCACCGGAAATTTACAGTGCGTATATATGGCGATCCTGTACCGAACCGCCAATTTAAATTCAAATCTGCCAATATTCTTGCAATAATAAATATATTATAATATTTGGGCTCAACCGCCAAATTTAATTCCCGCCAATATTTCCGGCTATACGGTATTGTAAAGGGTCACTGTATACTCATAATAATATAATATGTATGATTATGAATTTGCAGTGACTGGTGTTTGTCTTGACTCTAATGATTCACGTAACACGATGCAGTGCTGTTTCGATCACTATACTTTATGCTGGTGTTGGAGAAGCAAGAAAGACACGAGGGCCATCAGCAGTTCTTTACAGTGGTTCAGATTATTGGCACAGAGAAACAGGCAGAAGCCTTCAGGTATGGAGTAGATCACATTTAATATTATTATGATAACCTCATAATCATATGACATAGCTTCAAGAGATCTAGAAGTTTTCCCCAAGGATAACTAGAGCATCTATGAGTGGATCGCTTTCTAAATATGCAGGCATCATACTAAGGTTACTTTTTATATAGGTACATAGCTTCTGCTAGTGGTGCTGGACGTGCCATTGGGACACTGATAACCTAATTTTATAATGATAATAATATTATGTACATGTGGTTATTTTTACGGCAATAGTGAGGCTAATAATTAATGGAATTTTTTGTGTATTCATGCATCTTAATTATTGAAATGTGACTGATGGTATTCTCTCCCTCCCTCTCTCTCCTCTCCCTTCCCTTTCCCCCCTCCTCTAAGGCAAGTATATATGAGATATTGGGGCTGCATGTTCCACTATTTGTGGTGGCCACATCATGAAATGGAAAATTCCCGGAAGCTCAATCGTGGCCTGCCTGTGGGTCATATTTAATTTTAATAATACTATAGCTATTGAGCTACTACAGGTCTTAGAGCTTGTATGTGAAAGGCCAACGTTAGATAACATGCATATGACATGGTATTCAATTCAGCGTTTTCACCTGACGACCTTTTCCAGCTTTCCGTTCCCGTTCCCGTTTCCGGGGTTACGTACACAGTCTGCATGCATGCAAGGAAGTCTTCATGGGTTCTGCCCTTGCAATAATCACTGCGAATATTGCACAATTTTGCTGCTTGGATCCAAACATGCACCAACATACACATTTATACAATGTACTTATCCATATTATAGTACATAGTGACCGATAGGTGTTTGCCCAGTAGTGCAACTGCAATTTTAATATTACATCTGAGGGGCAGGGCTGCTACCATGATGCAGCTGCACTGTGCCAAAATGATGTAATTAGTGCACGTGCCAAAATGATGTAATTAGTGCATGTCCCCAGTCTAAACAAGGAAGAGGTATGCATGTGTACTTAAACTTGCTGTTTGTCTCTCAGCAGGCAGGTACACCATCAAACACAACTAGTCTACATTCATCATATCATCATCATCAGTTGCTGCAACCAACCCAACCCAACCAAGCTGTTACAGTTATATTCAGTCAAGTCAGTCAGAGAATTATTTCTAATCTAGCTACTAAGGTCAGCCAACCTACTAGCCAGTAGCTCTTCAATCAGTCAATCATAGTGGCATCAAGAGCAGTTACAAAAAGAGTGCGAGTTAGCACAAACTAGACAACAAAAATGACTGATTTACAGCAACAGATAAACGTTGAGCAGCGAAGAGCATTGCAAAGTGAAGCACAGGCTAGAGAGCAGAGCTCAAGAAGAGAAGGCCAGTTGCAAGAACGTATACGAGAATTGGAATGCAGACTTGAACAGTCAGAAGTAGAAGCTTTAGGATCTGGATCGCAGCTGTTACCGCAGGGGGATTCATGGAATGTCCCTCGCAGAGAAATTCAAATTATAGAGCAGATTGGATATGGAGCAGCAGGTTTAGTGTCCAAAGGTCGCTATCAAGGTCAAGAAGTAGCTGTGAAGCAAATCCACCGAGAAATTCTTCGAGAAAAGTATATCATGGACGAATTCAAGAGGGAGGTTGGAATAACGGCCACAGTTCAACATCCAAATCTCGTCCGATTCATTGCTGCGGTGTTTGACGAACGAGTCGATCAGTTAAGAGAAACACCTCTACTTGTGCTTGAGCTGCTGCACACTAATCTTCGAAATGCATACAAAGATTTCAACCTCGGTCCCAGCAAAAGCGTACCGATCTTTCGTGACGTAGCCTACGGCCTGCATTATCTTCATGAGCACAGTGAGCCCATCATTCATCGCGATGTGAGTGCACCCAACATCCTACTGGAGTCCCTACCTGGGGAAATGTGGAGAGCAAAGCTTTCAGATTTTGGATCGGCAAATTTCCTCAAGCAAGCCAAAACACTCGGAGTGGGAGCAATAGTGTACACAGCTCCCGAGATGTTCCCCCGAGAGGGACCCAGTGCTCCAATGCCACGCCCAACTACCAAGTGTGATGTATTCAGTTATGGGATAGTCTTAGTGGAGGTGATAACCAAGACGATGCCTACGACGGAGAATCGACACGAGCTGTTCGGTGAAGTGGAGAGGAAGTGGAGGTTGATGCACGACTTGGTCTCTCGTTGCACTGAGGTCAGTCCTCATGCTAGACCCACTATGGCTGATGTACTAAACACGCTCAATCGAATTCCTACCGCTAGACCTCGATAAAAAAACTAATTTTGTGTTACTGCGAGTGTATAAACTGCCCACTCCCCTTTTAATTTAGTAGCCCCTGGATTTATTTTTGTTGCTGAAATTGGATAATTATTATTATTATTATGAGCAATTATAAAAATTAATAATAGCTATCTGAATTAATTTTGATTGAAATAATAGACATGCACATGCCGATGATATAGTACCATGTGAAGTTGGGGCACGGAACGTATATTACTGTATATAGCCAGAAAATTTGGCTGGGAATTAAATTTAGCGCACCAAATTAAAATCCGCCAAAATTTTCTACTCACATAATTATTATTATATACGTCACCGGAAATTTACAGTGCGTATATATGGCGATCCTGTACCGAACCGCCAATTTAAATTCAAATCTGCCAATATTCTTGCAATAATAAATATATTATAATATTTGGGCTCAACCGCCAAATTTAATTCCCGCCAATATTTCCGGCTATACGGTATTGTAAAGGGTCACTGTATACTCATAATAATATAATATGCATGATTATGAATTTGCAGTGACTGGTGTTTGTCTTGACTCTAATAATTCACGTAACACGATGCAGTGCTGTTTCGATCACTATACTTTATGCTGGTGTTGGAGAAGCAAGAAAGACACGAGGGCCATCAGCAGTTCTTTGCAGTGGTTCAGATTATTGGCACAGAGAAACAGGCAGAAGCATTCAGGTATGGAGTAGATCACATTTAATATTATTATGATAACCTCATAATCATATGACATAGCTTCAAGAGATCTAGAAGTTTTCCCCAAGGATAACTAGAGCATCTATGAGTGGATCGCTTTCTAAATATGCAGGCATCATACTAAGGTTACTTTTTATATAGGTACATAGCTTCTGCTAGTGGTGCTGGACGTGCCATTGGGACACTGATAACCTAATTTTATAATGATAATAATATTATGTACATGTGGTTATTTTTACGGCAATAGTGAGGCTAATAATTAATGGAATTTTTTGTGTATTCATGCATCTTAATTATTGAAATGTGACTGATGGTATTCTCTCCCTCCCTCTCTCTCCTCTCCCTTCCCTTTCCCCCCTCCTCTAAGGCAAGTATATATGAGATATTGGGGCTGCATGTTCCACTATTTGTGGTGGCCACATCATGAAATGGAAAGTTCCCGGAAGCTCAATCGTGGCCTGCCTGTGGGTCATATTTAATTTTAATAATACTATAGCTATTGAGCTACTACAGGTCTTAGAGCTTGTATGTGAAAGGCCAACGTTAGATAACATGCATATGACATGGTATTCAATTCAGCGTTTTCACCTGACGACCTTTTCCAGCTTTCCGTTCCCGTTCCCGTTTCCGGGGGTATGTGCATGCAAGGAAGTCTTCATGGGTTCTGCCCCTGCAATAATTACAGCAAATATTGCACAATTTTGCTGCTTGGATCCAAACATGCACCAATATACACATCTATACAATGTACTTATCCATATTATTGTACATAGTGGCATACTAGGTGTTTGCCCAGTAGTGCAACTGCAATTTTTATTATTACATCTGAGGGGCACAGCTACATGCAGCTGTACTGTGCCAAAATGATGTAATTAGTGCATGTCCCCCAGTCTAAACAAGGAAGAGGTATGCATGTGTACTTACATGCTTTTTGTCTCTCAGCAGGCAGGTACACCATCACAACTACATTCATCATATCATCAACATCAGTTGCTGCAACCAACCCAACCAACCAACCAAGCTGTTACAGTTAATGCAGTCAAGTCAGTCATAGAACTAGCTACTATCTTCAGTCTACTACTAAAGTCAGCCAACCAACCTAGCCAGTAGCTCTTCAATCAGTCATCATCATTCAAGATTTAACTCACTGTACAGTATCATTTCTCATCTAACAGTCTAAACCACCAAGTCAGTCTATCTACCTTCAGCTGTTACAATTATATGCAGTCAAGTCAGTCAGAGAACTATTTCCAATCTACTACTGAGGTCAGCCAATTAACTTAGCCAGTAGATCTTAGTGAGAGGAACTTTGCTATTAACACAGCACAGTGCCAATGCCACCTTGTTGCACATTGTGTAATACTAGAAGTAGCTATGCAAAAAAATCACCTTAAAATTGGCTATTTCAATCAGTCAATCACAGTGGCATCAAGAGCAGTTACAAAAAGAGCGCAAGTTAGCACAAACCGGACAACAAATGACTGATTTACAGCAACAGATAAGTATTGAGCAGCAAAGAGCATTGCAAAGTGAAGCACAGGCTAGAGAGCAGAGCTCAAAAAGAGAAGGCCAGTTGCAAGAATGTATACGAGAATTGGAATGCAGACTTGAACAGTCAGAAGTAGAAGCTTTAGGATCTGGATCACAGCTGTTACCTCAGGGGGATTCATGGAATGTCCCTCACAGAGAAATTCAAATCATAGAGCAGATTGGATATGGAGCAGCAGGTTTAGTGTCCAAAGGTCGCTATCAAGGCCAAGAAGTAGCTGTGAAGCAAATCCACCGAGAAATTCTTCGAGATAAGCACATCATGGACGAATTCAAGAGGGAGGTTGGAATAATGGCCACAATTCAACATCCAAATCTCGTCCAATTCATTGCTGCGGTGTTTGATGAACGAGTCGAACAGCTAAGAGAAACACCTCTACTTGTGCTTGAGCTGCTGCACACTAATCTTCGTGATGCATACAAAGATTTCGACCTCAGTCCCAGCAAAAGCGTACCGATCTTTCGTGACATAGCCTACGGCCTGCACTATCTTCACGAGCACAGCAAACCCATCATTCATCGCGGCGATGTGAGTGCACCCAACATTCTACTGGAGTCCCTACCTGGGGAAATGTGGAGAGCAAAGCTTTCAGATTTTGGATCGGCAAACTTCCTCATGTGAGCCAAAACGCTTGGAGTGGGAGCAATAGTGTACACAGCTCCCGAGATATTCCCCCGAGAGGGACCCAGTGCTCCAATGCCACGCCCAACTACCAAGTGTGACGTGTTCAGTTATGGGATAGTCTTAGTGGAGGTCATCACCAAGACAATGCCTACGACGGAAAATCGACACGAGTTGTTTGGTGAAGTGGAGAGGAAGTGGAGATTGATGCACGACTTAGTCTCTCGTTGCACTGAGGTCAGTCCTCATGCTAGACCCACTATGGCTGACGTACTAAACACACTCAATCGAATTCCTACCGCTAGACCGAAATAAACTAATTTCGAATTTATTAACTATGGCGAGTGTATAAACTGCCCACTCCCCTTTTAATTTAGTAGCCCCTGTAATTATTGTCGTTGTTGAATTGGATATTATGAGCGATTATAAATTAATATATCATTCTGAATTTGAAAATAACGTGCAGCTGGTGCGGTGCATAGCAGATTACTTTTGTACAAGCCACACTGTACTAGCTAATTGACTTAGTCTGTAGTGTGGTTGTAGACTGTGCACTACGGCGGTGCTATCACTATGGAGCTTAACCAATGGAAATACCCTGCAGCTGGCCACTCCATATAAGGTCAAGCATTGCTAATGAACTTCGCCTAACACATCTGACACGCAGTCGGACGCTCCTTCGCCGCCCTTCGGGCGGCTCATATGCTCCTGCTAATACGCAGGCATCATAAGTTACTTTTTATATAGGTGCATAGCTATAGTCAGTGATACACAAGGACCTGCCACTGGGACAATGAGAACCTAATAGCTATTATGTACATGTGGTTACATAGCTATATCAATAGTGATGTTAATGGAATTTTTGTGTATTCATGTATCTTAATTATTGACATGTGAGTGATGCCACTCTTTCTCTCCCACTCCCCCCGCCCTTTCTCCCTCTCTCCCTTTCTCCCCCCTCTCCCTCACACACACACCACCAACCCCCAGGTATATAAGCTAGAGCTCATTGGTCATGGTCGTAAGCTAATCTGGGAGGCCAAACCTCGCAGTGTCCACAAAAGCATCAGCAGTATCATATCGAACAATGACTGTCTATATAGCTAATAATATTATTTGAGACCACCATGGCACAGCACTTGGTGAAAACGGCAATCTCGCTATCAATGTCAAATTATTCAAGTCTATACTGATTCCTTCACATATTAATATTGTAGCTAGTCCTGATTTTTTTCTGTCCTCTCTTAAAATTTTATTTTCCACATCAAATCCTCAGGATCTCGAAGTTCCACCGTGATCAAAATGTTATTTTGTTCTCATGCTGTGTAATATGTTATCAGGCCCCACCCAATTAATGCCATAAATGTTGCATAATAATGACAATAATGCTGCTATCCAATAATGGCTATCTCTAGATCTATAATAATAAAAATTATATTGCAGTCCAGTCGGACTATGTATAGGGTACATTACATTGTGTGTAGCTATATTAGGTCACAAAATTAGTGGTTGTAATAATATTAATTATAGTAGAGAAGTGGCTGCTTTGAAGAGGTATGTAAAGCATGCGCCTGGCCACTTGTATGGAGCATGAACTACCGTATTAGTATAAGTGCTTATATACATACATACCGAATCGGATATCACTATTGTGGTATATTATGCAGGTTCCATTGATATCGTACTGGAATATGCAAGACTTAGCTAGTATACGCAATATTTGATCCAAGCTTTGTGTTGTATACGCATTTGTTTCTGCATAATAATATAATATAACTCTGCCTAGTGTGCTAGTTATAAAGAAATGGGTTATACCCCAAATAATACTATACAATAAACATACATGTATGTATATATATCTGCAGGCAAAGTCACGATTGTTGGGGGTAGTTCTATCACGCAGTCTGCATGCATGCAAGGAAGTCTTCATGGGTTCTGCCCCTGCAATAATCACTGCAAATATTGCATGCACAATTATATTCAAATTGCTGTTTCGATCCGCACATGCACCAACATAATATTATAATAATATTATTATTATTAATATATATTATACACATGACATTGTATACATATTATAATATTATTAATTTTATGCATAGTATTGTAGTACATAGTGGCATAAGTGATTATCCAGTAGTGCATTGCAATTATTATTACATGAGGGGCACGGCTACATTATGTAGGGTAGATTACGTTGTGTGGCTGAAACCACGACATTGTGTATATACTCTGTGGGTAAGGGTGTGGACAACCGGGTATGGTTTCAGAAGCTTTGAGCTAAACGATTGACATTGTGCATTTGTAGCAGTGCCATATGGCATCAGTGTACCCATACAGTGATACAGCCTATGTATAGTGGCTAAAGGTCACCCATTAGGTCACAAAACTGGTGGCTGTAGTATAGTAGAGAAGTGGCTGCTTTGAAGAGGTATGTAAAGCATGGAGTTTGGCCACTTGCATGGAGCTTGAACTAAGTGCTTGTACATACACTGATCACTATTATGATATAAACTATACAGGCTCCACTGTTATCGTACTAGAATTTGTTGGTAGTTGCCTAGCAACCAAAGTTTTTATAGGCAATTTGCCGGCTATGGGAAGGGGTTGGATCATCATTAAGTAGGCCAATGATGAACAGAGGTCAACTACCAACAAAATAGTTATATGCAAGATTAGCTGGTGTATATGTAATAGTTTGATCAAAGTGTTGAGTTGTGTGCATTTGTTTCTGCATATAGCTCTGCCTAGCCACAACTGCACTGTGAGTGTGCCAGTTAGTTATAAAGAAAAGGGTTAATTATACCCCAAAATATTATACAATGCTGTACGTATATATCTGCAGGCAAAGTCATGATTGTTGGGGGTACGTAGTTCTATCACACAGTCTGCATGCATGCAAGGAAGTCTTCATGGGTTCTGCCCCTGCACTGCGAATATTGCACAATTTTGCTGCTTGGATCCAAACATGCACCAATATACACATCAATACAATGTACTTATCCATATTTAATTTATAGTATTGCAACTGCAATTTTTATTATTACATCTGAGGGGCACGGCTGCTATAGAACATGATGCAACTGCACTGTGCCAAAATGATGTAATCAGTGCATGTCCCCCAGTATAAACAAGGAAGAGGTATGCATGTGTACTTAAACATGCTTTTTATCTCGCAGCAAGCAAGTACACCATCAAGCACATTCATCATCATCAGTTGCTGCAAACCAACCCAACTAATTGCAAGCTGTTACAGTTAATGCAGTCAAGTCAGTCAGAGAATTATTTCCAATCTACTAAGGTCAGCCAACCTAGCCAGTAGCTCTTCAATCAGTCAATCATAGTGGCATCAAGAGCAGTTACAAAAAGAGCGCGAGTTAGCACAAACTAGACAACAAATGACTGATTTACAGCAACAGATAAGCGTTGAGCAGCGAAGAGTATTGCAAAGTGAAGCACAGACTAGAGAACAGAGCTCAAGAAGAGAAGGCCAGTTGCAAGAACGTATACAAGAATTGGAGCGCAGACTTGAACAGTCTGAAGTAGAAGCTTTAGGATCACGTGCAACTGGATCACAGCTGTTACCTCAGGGAGATTCATGGAATGTCCCTCGCAAAGAAATTCGAATCGTAGAGCAGATTGGATATGGAGCAGCAGGTTTAGTGTCTAAAGGTCGCTATCAAGGTCAAGAAGTAGCTGTGAAGCAAATCCACCGAGAAATTCTTCGAGAGAAGCACATCATGGACGAATTCAAGAGGGAGGTTGGAATAATGGCCACAATTCAACATCCAAATCTCGTCCGATTCATTGCTGCGGTGTTTGACGAACGAGTTGATCAGCTACGAGAAACACCTCTACTTGTGCTTGAGCTGCTGCACACTAATCTTCGAAATGCATACAAAGATTTCAACCTCAGCCCCAGCAAAAGCGTACCGATCTTTCGTGACGTAGCCTACGGCCTGCACTATCTTCACGAGCACAGTGAGCCCATCATTCATCGCGACGTGAGTGCACCCAACATCCTACTAGAGTCCCTACCTGGGGAAACGTGGAGAGCAAAGCTTTCAGATTTCGGATCGGCAAATTTCCTCAAGCGAGCCAAAACGCTCGGAGTGGGAGCAATAGTATACACGGCTCCTGAGATGTTCCCCCGAGAGGGACCTAGTGCTCCAATGCCACGCCCAACTACCAAGTGTGACGTATTCAGTTATGGGATAGTCTTAGTGGAGGTCATCACCAAGACGATGCCTACGACGGAGAATCGACATGAGTTGTTCGGTGAAGTGGAGAGGAAGTGGAGGTTGATGCACGACTTGGTCTCTCGTTGCACTGAAATCAGTCCTCATGCTAGACCCACTATGGCTAGCGTACTAAATACGCTCAATCGAATTCCTACTGCTAGACCGAAATAATAACTATATTGATTTGCCGCGAGTGTATAAAATGCCCACTCCCCTTCTAGTAGCCTCTGTAAGTTATTGTTACGAAATTGGATATTATAAATAATAATAATAATGAGTGATGATGATTATTCTAATTTGAAAATGACAGATGTGCGGTGCGGTGGCCCAGAAGGGCCATGGCATCCATCTTAGCAGTTTTTCAAAGTTGCATTTTGTAAACTTGTATTAATTTTTTTCAATTTTGCACTTTAAATTTGCAAACATGCAGTTTGTCTATCGTGTACTTTTACAAACTTGCTATGTATCAATCCACATCCCCAATACCCCAATAGTAAGAGACATACAGTATATTATTAAGATAAAACTATGATGTATATGCATAGGAGATGTCATTATAATAACCGTGGTACGTACACACTACAATGTCATAGCAGTGCCATGATTTAAAAATGTTTAGTGACATCTTATCAATTTTGAATTCCCTTTTTCATTAGTGCAATTTTGTGGGGCCAGTATAATAATATGCGTGTCATGTTAGGCGTGATTCTATATTATGTTATGTAAGGTTATGGCCTTGTGTTCACAAATATTTTTGGGGTCAAATTTATTGTATGAGTGGTATTTTCAAATTGGCTATAGGTAAGTTCAGAATAATGTCAAAAAAATGCGAAGTTAACTGGGCGTAATTTTGCCGCAAAAGAGAAAGTTACTTGTGTACGCAATTTTGGGGGTATAAATCAAAGATGTGTATAGTAATAATATTATTATTGTTGGTAGCTATAAACTTCTCTTGAGAGTGTTTTATACGATAAAAATCTTATTATTATTATGCATGTGGCTAGATCATTAGATAGATGTAGTGATAACCTGGTAGCATAGGTATACTATCATAGTGCACTTGTCTTAAATAATGGTACACTAGAACAAGTAGAAAGCTACAAATACCTTGGTCTTCTTCTTACTGCTGATCTATCTTGGTCATCTCACATTTCCTCTATCTGTCTCAAAGCACGGAAAGTCCTTGGCTTGTTATACAGGAGGTTCTACGGCAATGTAAGCCAGGATGTCCTAAAACAGTTATATCTCTCGCTTGTAAGACCTCACCTAGAATACGGCTGCCATGTGTGGAATCCTCATCTTGAAAAGGACAAGAAGGCACTGGAAGACGTGCAGAAATTTGCTTGCAGGATCGCTACAGCGCACTGGGATGAGAGCTATGATACTCTATTGGAACTCCTCCACCTTCAGCCACTTCAGGAACGTAGGACATATGCCAGACTCGGGCTAATGTATAGAATTTTATACAAACTATCATACTTCCCAGCAGAAACATTTAAGCTTCGAAACTTAACACAGCCAAACCGTTGTTCACACCAGCTTGAACTCCAAGTCCCATTTGCTCGCACAAATTCATATTTTTACTCCTTTGTACCTCATACTTCCTCCTTATGGAACTCCTTACCTAAGGATATCATTAATCTGTCTACCTCTTACCACTCATTTAAGTACCATTTACGCTCACAATAGTCTTAATTATTATACCATACTACTATACCATACTACTATCTCATAGTTATCTTTATTTAGTTTTGGGTGCACTTTGCTATTAGCTTATTGCTACTTGTGTATCCTGTGCATATTGAAATGCATAAAGTATTATAGACATTAAACACTAAGTAGAAAAAAAAAGCAAATTTAAATAAATAATCTAATTCATGGGGGGTTTGGGAGCACTTGGGGGGATAATTTTTACATGGGCACGCAGAATAGGTCGAAACTAGAGATTTGATCCTGGGGAATTTTGATTCACGCCTTAGAATTAAAGTTATAGCCCTTTGAAGTTACCCCATATGTTTGTATAGGAAGCCATGCATTTGCAATGTTTTCCGCCCACGCATTACGTGAGGGCGGGGCCACGCGCGCACATTAACGTGACGACCATTACCCAGTTAGATCAAAATTGATGTATAGGCTGCCTGCTTGCATTATATGGCTCTACTATGCATCCAGCTCAACTATGTGGCGGTTTTCAAACAATTTTTTTTTCTGCTTAGTGTTCTGGTCGCCTTGAAAAAAAAAAAAAAAAAAAAAAGATTAAAATTATAATAATAATCTATGCTACTATACAGCCTCCCGTGACTATAGCTTTGTGCTACAATGAGAATTAAGTTTAATTGTCACCAGTAATCGCCTATGTACTTAATAACACTAGCTCTTGATCACGAAAAATCATAACTTATGTTGCTATGAAATTAATTACTATTGCATGACTGAAGTTTGATTATGCATTAATTATACAGTTGATGTCATTAAAGCAACAGAACATGTTAATAACATGTAGCTACCGGTATTGCGTGAGCAATCTATCATTATAGCTATATAGTTAGTACTAGTCTAAGAGTTAGTAGTTATAATAGCAACAGTTGAATGCTGTAACAATCATTATCAAATTTCAATATTTATTTCTTTCAGCTTTTTTTCCAATTCTGTGAAGATTTCCTTGCAAGCTTGCACGCTCTCACTTAGATGTTTTGCTGACGTATTCAACCTATCCAAAGTCTGACAAGTAACAATAATCATATCCTCATTCATATTTGGTTGAGTCCCCCCCCTACTTTTTAAACTCTTCAATGCCGTGACAACTTTTTCAATATTAGCTTGAAGTTCAAATACTTCGCTGCTGAACGATGTTGCATTTTTGGATATTGCCAGACTATCCTTGCTCAATTTCCGTAAAGCTTCTGAATTTTTATATAACAAATTAGCCGAATGGGCTGTCACTGCTGCACCAGCTATTCCAGCTGTTCCAAGCACGGCTGCAGCGCCACCAGCAGTCACTGCGAGATCTAGACCCACAATCGCTCCAATTCCCATGGTAAAGACACCAGCTACCGCAGATCCTAGTACCACACCAACAGCTGTGACCCCACCAGCCGTAGCACCAGCAAGTGCTATTCCAGACCCTACTCCACCGCCAACTTGAATAACAATTCGTGTGCTATCTGTTTCGTCAGCTTTCACCGATGCTAATTTTGCCAATTTGAGACATTCATCTTCCTGCAGCTTGCACTCTTCTTGTATTTTGCTACACTTCTCAAGTGCAGGGGATAGGATGTCCTTCATGTCTTCCATGAACGCTGTGAGTTGACAGATGCTGTGTTGATTTCTGATGCTCTCTTTTATATCTGGGATCCTTTCTTTTATTTCGCTAAAGTCAGAGAAAAGAATTATGATAGTGTTACTGATCTTTGCCGTGCGTATCATTGCATTCTGTATTTTTTGTATCTTTTCTGCCAGCTCAGCCTTTTCCTTGCTGATAGCAAGAGCTGGTGATAAAATTGAAGTAGCAAGCTCTTTCAGCTGTTCAATCAATCCTTTCAGCTTCTCAGGAAGGGTAGAAATTTCTATCCCTTTAAGAAACTTTAATACATCACTCCACTCTCCACCAATAACTCCTTTGGCCATTTCCATCGTTTATATTTTCAGTAGGCTAAGCTAGCTATAGCCATCAGTCTTGATATTGAACTGTTGTAGCCGTTGTATTGCACCACTTTATAGCTATACTTATCACTGAGTATCTTGAGAAGATTATGCCAACAATTTAGCTGCATGTGGCCATCACGGGATCACCTAGCTACATTACGGTAGCCTTTTATGGTCATGATCGTATCACAGTAGCTACGTATACTCGGTCTAGTTGATACGTGACATAAGTGTTGGGAAAAATTTTATGTAGTGGTGTTACAACAAACAGTATGATAATAATATTTATAATAATAATATTATTATATAATAATAATAATTATTATTATGAATTTCTAAGGCAGCTTCTATAGATGCACTATCTATGATCTGACAGCAACTACGGTATGATCACTCTACACCTCGCTATCTATGATGCTAATTACATCATATTCATGGGGCACAAAGTTGTGTTGATCACAGTTCACTAGCTAAGTCTCTCTTGAGTTGTCGCTAACAGACTGCGTTGTACTTTGCATGCACTCTTCAACTCTTGCAAGTGGCTCGATAAATTCCTCACAATAACTTCTTCTTCTTGATTCCACTGACGCAGTTTATCGATTATTAGCTGCAGAGTTGTCTTCAGTTCAGGAATAACCTCTTGTATCTTAACTGCACTCTTTGATACGCAGCCATACTCTTGCTTTAGTCGTTCGCTTCTTTCCAAGGTTTTTGAATACTTTTTGTTAGCCACTACTGTGGCTGTGGTCCCAACTCCTAGACCTGCAGCCGAAAGCACTGCGCCACCGACACCCACGCCTAGGGCTACCACCCCAAGCAGCGCCGAAGCCGCTAAACCACCGGCCGCCGCGATTCCTATACCGATGCCTACGTATTTAGCGCGGCCTTTTCTGTATTGAGCTGCCTGTGCGTCTACGCTATGCTGCTTGACTTTGCTGAGTGAATCGTTGCTAATTTTCTCCACTATGGCGTCGAGGCTATCAAGAGAGGCGACAGCGTTCTCCACGTACTTCAACAGCCCCTGAAGAATCGTCTTAGTTTGAGAGGAATCTTGTTCCTTGATCGCCTTGGAAAGTTTCGCATCGTCTTGACAGTCATCAGCAAACCGAATAAGTTGCTCGACGAAACTTTGAGCTGTCTCGATCGCTGATTTTGCTTGCTTTAGAAGACTCTCGGTGTCTTCGAAATCCATAGTTGAAGTGGTGTCATTTTGACCGATTACGTCTTGAAGGACTTCAATTTGCTTGAGCACTGTAGAGAGACTGGGTTGCAGCTCGCTTGTATCCAGAGTCTGAAAGGATTTTAGCGCTGGTGTAGATCTGCTTGCCATTCTATCTGCTGTATATAGAACTCGTGTGATTCTATGCACAAAAATTAATTTTATTGACGACGTTCCCCCGGGCCCCCCAAGATCATTCTCAATTTGCGCATGCGCTGTTGATTTGGTGCGCATGCGCATTACTGAAGAGGAAGTCCCCACGTAGTAAAATTAATTAATGCTGCTTATGCTGTGAAGAAGCGAGGATACACTTTGTCTGTTAAAACGACACATCGTCTTATGCAGCGTAGAGCTGAAAATGCTGAACACAAGAGTCCTGAAGAGCTAGAACCAGGTCTACTGCTACCATCCGGAATGATCGCGAGCGAGGTTCGCGATGTTGTGAGGACTACAGAGACGAATCCTGGAGACGTCATCGTTTCGAGCTGCCCAAAGAGTGGTACAACCTGGCTGAAGCAAACACTTAAGCTCATCATGAACAATGCATGGAGTAGAAAATGGAATAGACGTTGGTGAATATTTTCCTTCACTTGAAATGCTTACTCCTGAAGAAATCAAGGTAGCCAGCTATTTATTAATATAAACTGGAGTCGCTATATAAATTTCCAGTGAAGATAGGTACTGACTAGTAATAATGTTGGCCCATTTTATCTGTAGGCTCTCCCGAGTCCAAAGTTCGTCAAGACTCACCTCCCCTATCGCTTCACTCCCGGGGGAGATCCAGTGAAGAACACTCACGTCAAGTACATCTACATTTACCGTAACCCAAAGGACTCGGCAATCTCCATATTCCATCACGCTAAGAGCTTGCATTTTCGTGACATTTCATGGGATGCTCATTTTGAGGAGTACTGCATACAAGGCAAAGTTCCTTTTGGATACGTTATAGACCACATTCTTGGATGGTGGAGGCACAAAGATAAAATCAAAATTTCGTCACAGGCTTTAATTAGAGCAATGATTAAATCTTTAATGCAGATGTTGACAATATACTGATCTTAAGCTATGAACAGATGAAGAGAGATCCCCACACTGTGGTGAATACTCTTGCCGATTTTCTGGGCTATCACCTTACCAAGAATGTGGTTTCGCAAATAGTGGAGCAAACTACCTTCAGCAGCATGAAACTCAGCCCTGCAGCAAACAATAGCTGGATGGAGAAATATCACAAGGAAGGAGCAACTCCTTTCATGCGTAAAGGAATAATTGGGGACTGGAAAAATTATTTCAGTGACGAGCAGTCCGCCAGACTGGATGCATTGGTTAACGAAAAGTTAGCTGGAACAGATTTAGTTTTTGACTATGGTACATGATTGTAAAATTACACAATAATTTTATCTCAAATGAGCTATTAATTGGCTGTTGTATGCATTATTATCCTGGCTGGCCAATATTGAAATATTGCTCAGTATACATCAATTGATTTTTGTGTTACACTCTGTGACTCTATTCATGTGCATGCCACTGCAGTTGCATGTAAGGATTCGAGGGCTTTTGGTTACTCAACCTTTCACCTTATAAAGTCATCTACTAAAATGTTGTGTCTAGCCTTGCCCTTGAATTGGTTGGACTTCATGCACTGGACGAGTGTGTTAATGTGTGTGTAGTTACAGCCCTGAAATCTTGCAGTCTGCACATGACTATCACCTGATTTCAAGACACTTAGTCTATTATAGCTACTGATTTCTTGTCTTGAGATAACCGTCTGAGCTCAATTAACTTCAGGTAAGTTCTTTAAAATTTCAGATACTTTGCATCATAGACTAGCTACTAACTCTCATGATCACATTATAATAATATTATTATTATTATACAGCAATATTATGACACTGTGTTGTTTTGACTCTACATGGTAAACTTGTTATAGTGTGGTATGCAGTATTAACAATGAAGACATAGTGTGATGTGCCATAATAGATCAGATGTGGTTTGTACGTGGGTGGGTACGGTATGCAATAAATACTATAAGTTTTCTACTACGCAAGTGGTTACAATAATAAGTGCATTGTTTTACTAACTCCCAAGGGATGCTATAGCTATTATAAGTATACGTACAGTCATAGTATAATAAAGGATTTGCGTATAATAGCAGTGACAACTTGACTGAGCCAAATCAAGAAGATGTCAGGCATCAAAACTACTCGTCGTCTGATGGAAACCAGGACCCAGCCAGGCCCGGAGGGAGATAGTGCAGGCTCTCAGCCAAAGCACCAAGGGCCTGAGGAGCTAGAGCCAGGGCTGTTGTTGGCTCCGGGCATGGTCGCCAAGGATGTGCTCGAGGTTGTGAAGACAACAGAAACAAATCCAGGTAAGAGTATACAATTAATGAGTTTATGCAATATCATGGAAGGCACTAGCTCTAGATCTTCTATAATAGGAAATTTCTCTAGTCTGTAGCTATATCTATCACTGTGGTTCTTAAAATATAGTAGTCAACCCTAGCTTGGTAGCTACAGTCAATTATTAATAAATCTCACTAGCTACTGTTCCAGGAGTCAACAAGTACTGTAGGAATCATGGACTCGATCTATGATATCCACTATGAATTTGCCGCATGGCATAGCTGTGATAACCATAGAATTCAACACCTCGATTCCTTCCTTTGAGCTATCCAAGTCCTTAGTTGAGGCCATTTCTCTATATAGTCATCTATTACGTGGCTATACAGTGGCTTAGAGGCATAGACTGCATGTGGCCATGTCCTTTTGGTGCAGGTGACATCATCATAGCCAGCAACCCCAAGAGTGGTACCACGTGGCTACAGCAGACCATCAAGCTCATCATGAACAACGGAGAGGAGAGTGGAATTGATGTCGATGAGCTCTGTCCTTGGCTTGAAATGTTAACTCCAGCGGAGATAAAGGTAAACTAGTTTGAACAGTAGAACATTTCAGATGCATCTACTGTGCTTTGCAAATCAGTTGTCCAGTGGAAAGGTATATAAATAGGCATGCAGTGATTCTCAAGTGCTTAATTCAGTTATACCAGGGGCATAGCTAACCCATCTTGAAACAATGGTGTGGCTGAAGTGGGGGTTGATGCTTAATTTTGTATACAGCCAAGATTTAGGAGCTGATATTTTAATAGCATTATTCACACAAGCTCAAAAAAGCTAATAATCTTGTGAAGATTGGTGTGGCGAGAGCCACACTCTGCCATACCCTGGCTACACCACTGGTTATACTACAAGTCACAAAGGCTTTCAATTTATATACTGACAGAGATATGTAGGTGTCATTCCCTAGACAACTGACCTGCAAAGTATAGTATCATCATTGAGAGTGATTCTGAGGCCTTTTAACTATAGTTTGAGGCCAGTTTTTGTTGTGATATATAATAATTTAGAGGCATTTTTACAATTTCACCCCCGTTCTTTCAAAATGGAGGATTTGAGTCTCCTCTGCCCCTCTCACCCCCTCCCCCCTTCATTCACTCGAGCCCCTATGCCCCACCCCTTCCATTTCTTTGCCTACATGTATGTCATCTCATTGGTTAAAATAATAATGTCATTGATGTATCATATAGGCTCTCCCGAGTCCAAAGTTCGTCAAAACCCATCTTCCCTATCGCTTCACTCCCGGGGGAGATCCCGTGAAGAACACTCACGTCAAGTACATCTACATTTACCGTAACCCAAAGGACTCGGCAGTCTCCATGTTCCATCACGTTAAGAGTCTACATTTTCGTGATATCCCATGGGACGCTCACTTCGAAGCTTACTGCATCAAGGGACAAGTTCCATTTGGATCATCAGTGGATCACGTTCTTGGATGGTGGAAACACAAGGGTAAGCAACACAATGATAGCTATACTGTGTGATAGCCTGGTAGTTTGAGGGATAAATTTTATGTCAATTTCTGCTCAATGGCGATTCTTTACAGACAAATTTAGCATAAAGCTACTTTGTACATCAGTTATGACCGCAGGAGAAAATTCATTTTTTGTGTAGCGATTCCACTCTGATCTGCTAAATTAAGGCTTTAAGACTTATCTATTGTGCACAGTATATAGCACAGTAGAAAGCTTAAATCTTACACATTTTAGCTACTCTTCAGTAACTGCATACCGTACATACACCTACTAATAATATCCGTATGTTCACAATGTACAGATGCAGACAATATACTGATTCTAAGCTTTGAGCAGATGAAGAAAGACCCGAAGGCAGCCGTCAAAACTGTTGCTGACTACCTCGGCTACCAACTGAGTGAAGACATTATCCAAAAGATCGTTGACCAGACTCAGTTTGCTGCCATGAAGCTCAACCCCACCGCTAATAATGGCTGGATGGTGGAGTATCATACTGAAGGGGCAACTCCTTTCATGCGTAAGGGAGTGGTCGGTGATTGGAGGAATTTTTTCACCGATGACCAATCGGCAAAGTTGGATGCACTGCTTCGTGATAAGCTGAGTGGTACAGGTCTGATCTTTGACTATGGAGAAAAATAACGGTCTTATAGCTAGATTGGATTGATGCAAATTTTATATAGAAGTCACAGAAGTTAGATTCTTTTTAGGCCACTCACAAAAGTAACCAATACTAATCATGTTACAGTGATAAAATGTAATTTCTTTTATTGTCACAGTAGAATAATATTTTAATTATGATATTGTGGGGATATACAAGAATAGGTTATCAATTGCAAAATAATGTATAGTGACGTTGCATGCACAAGTGTAAATAGCATAATAATCTTAGGCTTAATAATAATTATAATACTATATTATAATACTCTTGATGGTATTAATTTTCTTCTTGAAGCACTATCAGAGGCAATCATGGATTAGTAGTGGGAGTAGCGATTTCAATTTGATTGTCTCGCCGAGACTCTCTTCCCCCAACTACCACTAGCTTGTTATTAGGGAGGACAGCTGCAAAACATTTCAGTCGTGGCGATATCATTTGACTGATTATCACCCAGGAATTTGTGGTGTGATTATATTCATAAACTGTTGACACTTCAGTGTTCGATGCTGATTCCCTCCCACCAACTGCCAATAGCCGAGATGAGTAGGTCACACAAGTGGACTGCATTACTGGGAGATCGGCAATTCTGTTCCAAACAGGTGAGCTCGACTGCCGGCTGCATGATTCGAGTAATGATCTTAATGAACATGTGTATACTGATTTGGATGGTTTCCAATTTTCATCGTTACCTCCAACGATAAATATTTGATTAAGGCAGATGGCAATCGATGCATCGTATATTGGTTTCTGTAGATTACATGCAATTGACCACTGAGAAGTATCTAATTGCATTACTTCGACAGCTGTGAGAACGGACATACGTTCTCCCATTCCTCCAATCACAATTAGCTCATTGTTACTACACAGAGCACTAGCGCTATGTCTTTCGGTTGGCATTGGTTGATAACATTCATTCCAACTCATAGGATCCTTATCTGTCCTGAGAGTAAAGAGCTTGTTAGTCAGTGGTAGTCCTCCAATAGTAGTCAGCTGATTGTTAATAATTGCCATTGGGCATGCCTTATGTGGACATTCAGCAAGCTGAGTCCACCTGCTATGCATCATATCATGTGCGTGCACTGTTTTGCCGCATATATAGTAGATCACATTGTTGTCAATTACTGCATTGTTCCATTTAACTCCAATTTTCTCATCAGCTGTTCTCCACTCTAACTGCAGTTCATTATATGGTTGAAGATCCTGAACTATTTGTATATCAGTATTAGTTAGTTGACTTTGCTTATATTGTGGGGACTCCTTCCTTTCCAATGTTGCTTCACATATCTCCTGAGCTGAGGGGCGTTTGCTATCGTCATTGTTTAGACATTTAATAGAAAGTGGAAGCAGAGGATGATTTTCAGAAATTTGACTGATATGATTTTGTCTACGCTCTTCTTCAGAGATGCGCTTAAAATTATTACCAGCGTCTTCTTTGAATGCACTACCAGGCTCAGGAAATTTCCGAGTCAGAATTTGAATCACGAGAACACCAAATGAAAAGCAATCCATCTTTTCAGTATAATTAGGATTCTCCCTTAGTGCTTCTGGTGGCATGTATTCATCTGTACCTGGATTTCTTGATAGGGCTGTCTGCTTCTTGAGATTCAATCTTGCCATTCCGAAATCAGAAAGTTTAGCTCTATGCCCTTTGCCAATCAGCAATACATTGTTGCTGGAGAGATCTCGATGGATAATTTTATTATTGTGAAGAAATATGAGCGCCTGAGCAATATCATGGCATATATCAACTTGAGTGTGGTACATACTCGCCTCTGGTGAGCCACTATCAAGAAACTGAGTTAAATTTCTATCCATGAGCTCCATAACAATTACGGGTAGGCCTGTCTCAGTATCTTGGTGTGTACACAAATACTGGACAATATTTGGGTGCCTTATTGTCCTAAGAAATTCAATTTCTTGTTCAAACGTTCTTATACGTTTAACAAGGACTTCATTAGAAGCAATTTCGCTCTGTTCAGATAGGTCAAAGCTTCCTGGGTGAAGATATTTTGCAGCACATATAAGTTCATCACCTTTTGCTTTGCAGACAGTTCCATAGGATCCAATACCGAGGATGCTACCTTTAAACAACTGAACGCTTTTGAAACCGATTCGAATCGCTTCATCGAAATTTCCAGCCATCTCGGCATCCATGATAGCTATCCCAGTCTCGAACGGTGCGCAAGCAACATAATTAACTTATGTTATGCAATGTTAATTTCTTTTTATAGCTATAGGAGAGGGCGAGACTACCATCTAGTAGCTAGCAAGCTAGAAAAACTTGAGGGGCGAAACAAGCGTAACTTGGGGCGAAACCGATACAATAGTGGCCGAGAGGCCACTATAGTAACCACGTAACTAGCTATAGTAGCTACGATAGCAAGCTAGAAAAGGGGCGAAACCATCATAGAAATGGAGGGTGGAACTATCATGTAAAGATCTTTCATTGAGCCCGCCCACGTTGGCACGGTCCAAAAGTAGATATATAGTGAATGCCAATCTTCAAAACTATACACTGCATGGCGTAAGAACCCGGGGGGGGGGGGGGGGGGGGGGGCAGATCGAGCCCCCCTTTGCCAAGTTTTCCAATCGCAAGTAGCTAAGTTACAGCTCGGATTTCTAAACATTTACCGGGCCTGGTTTATGTGCCTCAATAGCTACCAAATCTATCCCACTCGACTTACAGTTCATTTTTAACTCACGATAGCAGTCTCAATCGTGCAAAAAAATGGGCGTGGTTTAACACAAAATTTTTAGCGCGCGTTTCAAGCGCAACTGGATATTCAGCCCCCCTCCCTCAACACCTAGCTATGAAATAGTGACAGTGTTTCAACCAACGACAAAATTTGTGGTGGAAGCGTGATGAATGAGGGAGCGTATTTAGCACACCAAGTTCCTTGGGGCGTATATTAAATTTTTAGGAGAATTTCTTCGATTCCTCCTGGATTGTTTCGGGTAGATTTTATGCACCTATCAATTGTTTCCTCCACCCACCTGGAGTAAAGGTTAGTTGGGGGGGGGGGGGGGGGGGGGGGGGGATGACATCAGTACCAGCAGCTACCACGCCGACAACAGTTCGCTAGCTATGGGTGACTCATTGTAATATCTTAGGAGGGAAATAATTGGGAGTTTGGGACCCCAAATATTATATTATTATAATGGGATCAGTCATAGATTTTGACACCGTGTACCATGCATTGTCACGACATTGGTACTGCGCGTATTGAGTCCAATCGGTAAAGGGTCGTCATATACTTTACGTGGCGCAGTTTCCCAACATTAGAATTTTGCTGTGGCTACCATAACAATATTATTAGATTACATGCGCTGCCCTAAATTAAACGGATACACTGCAGACTAGCAGCCGGGCAAAATTTCATTTCAGGCATGTGAGCTGTAGCTATATAGCTAGCTACTTTTGGCATAGCTATTATCACTGACCTTCCATGAGAATGCATTTTGTAGTCATATTATTGCTGCTTTTGGATTACAACAAGCTCACATCATGTAAGTATTTGAAATTGAGAATATCATCTATTAAGCTATTAATAATAATATTTTGCATGCACATTAAATTTTTATGTATAGGTGAACTAGTATTAACTCCATCCAACTTGGTATCAGTTTGCTCAGGTGAACAACTTTTGTTGGCCTGCAGTACAGATCAACCAAATTTTCTCAGATGGACAACAACACTGCCTGATATATATTCGATTAATGCTGCAATTGTGAGAACTATTGCAGCAGATTTCCGTATAGGTCAAGCTGGACCAGCAGTTGAGATAGACAGTACAACTGATATTCGTTTCTTTAAAAATTCGGCTGTTAATGCTTTACCTTTAAGGTCCACACTACAGGTAAACAATGTTCCTGCTGCTTTTAATGGAACCAGAATTAGTTGCACAGAGTATGGCACTACTGGATTAACTTCAGAGGTCACAATTTCAGTTTTGGATATCAATCAATTTGAAGGTATTTTGACTTCATGCAGATTAGCACTATACTACAATGTATAATAATTAAGTTTTACGTCCACCTTTGCTTTTTATAGGTAGCAGAAATCCTCCAGTAATACAGGCCAAACCAGATTCAGAAGAGTTCAGCAGTAGTAATGTTACAGTGGTGATAGAGGTCACCAATGAGACAAGGCCAGAGGCCTCCTATATCGTCAACGTTTTGCCGAATATGGAAGAAATGCAATTATTCATAGAACCAGAAGATGTGGAAATTCAATTATCTGTGTTATATAACATCCAGTACTATATCAGTGTTACTGCAACCATCTGTGGACATAGATACGAGTCTAGTAACACCATTGCCTTGTACTATGGTGAGCTCACAGTATATAAAGAAGCTGAATATCTTGGCACCAGCACATTCTACCATGCATGCAGCTGATTAACCTTAATTTGTCATTGTATGCCGCATGGGATTCATTAATTATTATTCATGACTATGTACTTGTACTACGTAAAAAATATAATTTTCTTCTGCAGCTAAATGTCACTACCCATTGGTTTCTCAAAATGTAATCATCGAAGACTACAATTATAGTCAACCAGCCATCGAAGGAAGTTACATTACATTTGGATGCAGCAGCTCAGCATTTACACTCATTGGTCCTAACACATCAACATGCATGGGAAATGGACAGTGGGAACCCGATCCCAGGGAGACAGAATGCAAAAGTTAGTGACATATTATTGATTTTCATCTGTGGTGAATATTACTATTCATTGTGTTGATTATAACATTATTATTACACATGCATGCAGTAACCTGTGGTTCTCCACCGCCTCCATCCAGTGGGTATATTTTTAGCTACAGTGGAATGCTCGAGGGAGCAACAGTGTTGTATATGTGCAATAGCACTTATTCATTATCGGTACGAAACGAAAACTTTAAAACTGCCGTTTGTAATCAGTTGGGAAAATGGGAACCAGATCCTCGATATGTCTGCAAAACAACATCAGATTCTAATTCAGGTTGTGATTCAAATTGTGTTATTTTATACTAAGACTTAGCATAGATTACCAAACTGTATTTGTGCAGGAAATCCCTATGCAACATTCAAAAATCATAGTAACACTTTAATGATTGCTGGAGCCGTAATAATAATATTATTATTAGCTGTAATTTTTGTCGTGGTCTTCATTTGCATTGCTTATTGCTATATAAAGAAGAGAAATACCAAGAAAGTGTCAGTTGCATCAAACTTTGACTCAGCTGTTGTATGCGGGTTCAACGTATAGTTTAACCCGAGTTAACTGAAGGAGGGTGTGATCAGCTAAGCGCGGGCGCCGGGGTTACGCGCATGCGCATATCGAAGGGCGCCATACAGCAACTCTTAAAGCGGCTGCCGCAACAACACTGCTCAGTCTTAGTCAAACAACGGGGCCTTGACAACAGCAAAGCTACCAGTTCAAACCAAAGCTGAACGAAAGTTAAATAATTCTGCTTTAAATATCCGCTCGTATACAGCCCGAAGAGACTTCCTTGGCCCTCACCACCTCAGCTACGTCTACCAGCCAAGCCGGCTATATACCCTACCCAATACGAAGTTTCCAGCAACTTCAAAAAGCTCTTCGTCTACGGCGTCTACGTACTATCCGCCGCCTCCTCCAATACTGGTAAGCGAATACCAAAGTAATGGTGCTGGCAGTTCAGTGTTTGACACGAGAACTATAATTGTGCTGTTGCTATGCAAAAATACTAAGCCTGACGTGACCCTCGCAGCAAGAGGAGTGGTCACTCCAAGGGGGCAGGCCCAGGACAGACAATTTGAGGCAGCTAGTTATTGAATAAGCTTAGAGGAATAGTATGTGTTGTGCAACCAATAAGATTGTAATGTATGTGATGCCAATTGCAATATTAAAGGTCATGTGTGGCAATAGCAGCTGCAAAAAAAAAAAAAAAAAAAAAAAAAAGCTTCCATAGCGCGCGTGAACCGTGTACATGCTTGTACATTGCGCATATGCACAGCTCGCACTTGCGCTCATGCATGTCTGAGCACGCACAGAGTGCGCAGGTCACCAAGTAGTTTGGCAGTATCCAACCAGCAGGCCAGCTATGTGATGCCAATTGCTGTATTAAAGTTCATGTGTGGCAATAGCAGCTGCAAAAAAAAGCTTCCATAGCACGCGTGCACCGTGTACATGCTTGTACATTGCGCATATGCACAGCTCGCTCTTGCGCTCATGTCTGAGCACGCACAGAGTGCGCAGGTCACCAAGTAGTTTGGCAGTATCCAACCAGCAGGCCAGCTATGTGATGCCAATTGCTGTATTAAAGTTCATGTGTGGCAATAGCAGCTGCAAAAAAAAAAAAAAAAAAAAAAAAAAGCTTCCATAGCACGCGTGCACCGTGTACATGCTTGTACATTGCGCATATGCACAGCTCGCACGTGCGCTCGTGTTTGAGCACGCACGCACAGAGTGCGCAGGTACCAAGTAGTTTGGCAGTATCCAACCAGCAGGCCAGCTGGCTATATATAAGGGCGCAGGCCAAATACTGGCAGCCCCATGCCTACATTGCTGTATACATAGCTGATAAATCCCCCTATCAGGACTGCTGCCTTACCACCCTGTGCCAGTAGCATTATAGCAGCTTGTGGTGAGCTTCACTCGTGGTGCAGCTGCTCTATTAAAAGGGGAATCAAAATCAAGTCTGGCTTATGCTTCAACACAAAGTCCTCAACGTATCGCTGTATAGGCATGCACTGTTCCGAGAATCAAGAGAAGAAATATAATGAATGGATGAGCTGTTATTGATAGGGCATTGCAGCCTTAGTATACCCACTTAACAATATATGTGGCCAGCATACACCTTGACTGGTGTCGCATTCTCAAGGCGTTCCACGAATGCCAATACGCATAATTATTAGCCCCTATCCCCCGGTTATAGGCCCCACCCCTCTTGGATTACTGTCCACCATGTATGGTGTGACCGGGGGAGGATTATCCCCTCCCCCACATCCGGAAAGGTTTGCAGTTGTATTCTATATAGGTCTTACGCTCAAACTATGCTCAGCCTATTATTGGCCTCCCACCCCATTTGACAATTGTCCACCACATGTGGTGTGACCGGGGGAGGATTATTCCCTCCCCCACATCCGGAAAAGTTTACAGTCATATTCTAGGACTCACTCAAACTATGCTCAGCTTATTATTAGCTTCCCGCCCCCTTTGATTGCTGTCCACCATGCATGGTGTGACCAGGGGAGGATTATTCCCTCCCCCACATCTGAGAAGGCCATTATAGCTAAGACTGGTGCTCAAACTATGCTCAGCCTCCCACCCCCACCACCCGGGATTACTTGCCACCAACTTCCATATGGTGTCACCATGCAGGGGAGGATTATCCCCTCCTCCAAATCCGAAAGGTCAGCACGCCCGCTATAGGATTTTTGCTAAAACTAGGTTCAGCCCTAGTTTGCAGCGAGCCAATTATGGTGCGAGACTGGCTAGATCTTGGCCTCACACTTCTCAATGGAATGGGCTAATCCATGGTAAGCATAATATTGTGGCAATACCTTCGTCATAATATAACGGCAGGGCCCAGGGCAAGCGCACACGCTCTCCTAAGTGCTAAATGCGAGCCACTGATGAAGTCGTCACCGAGGATATAGCCAGCAAAAGCCACGCATGATCCTCAGCCATAAAATGTCTATGCACCTCCAGTTGATATTTGTAGGCCAGAGTGTATTCTCCGGGAGATAATGTATGCTCAGCATAATGGCCATCTGGCTGCCTTATGGGGCATGACCGTCAGTGCAGATCAGAAAAACGGCCTGATTCTCCCTCTCCCAGTTGCAATGCGAATCCAGCAAATGGTGTCATGTCAGCACTGATAACTTCTTCAGCCAAGAAATGGCAAAGGTATTGCCTGTTCATAGCAGCTGAAAATCCTAGCTAACACTGCTCATTTGCATATGCTAATTGAAAATTCTCTTGCTCAAATTATATTAGGTCACAATGGGCGGCACCCCCGCTACGTATGTAGAGGACCCATTGCTTGTATTCACATACTGTGATAGGGAGCTGAAATTTGGCGTCAAACTAGACACCTCATGAGAATCAACATATCAAGTTGCTATTCATTTGCAGAGTAGCTAGCTAAGAGCATACATATCAGCTAGTAATCCAGACACCCAGAGGACCTAAGACAGCAGGGATCCATGGCATTTATTGCTATTAAGCTAGCTGCTTTTGTGTACAATTATCATACACAACCCATTCTGTCAGCTCTCTGGCATCACTAATAAGAGTACATAATGTCTCCCTGGCCCTGTACATGTCAGCGGGTCGGACATAGGCACTCAGTAGTCGCAACGTGTCGTGCTAATCATGCTCGCTGCAATTAAGACGACATCCATAAAGCTAATAATTCCGCTGCACGTTAGAAGCTTGAACAACCTGCACACATTCTCGACGAGTGCTACCTGGTTTATTGAGGTTGAGCATTTTCCCCAATACTCATGCATACCCAGTACTATCCCTAGATGCCTCCTACAAACTAGAGCAATGCAGGCTCATAATGGCCTATAGCCAGACACTTGGCTTTGCAGCATCTCCCAAATTCTACAAGAGGTGAAGCATCAGCTAGCATGTCGGGGACAATCCCATAGATGCAAAGCCCAGAGAGCAAGAGGCTCGGCTTATACCTTATATACCCCATAAACACAGCAATGTCAACAACAGGGTCAACCCAACTCGCTACCCTCTGCCACACAGCAGATTCAGACACAAATGGCTCATGCATGCAAGCATGCACTCCTGGAACTAAGTCCCCGCCACATGCATGCACTAAGCGTTACCGATCGTCTGTAGCAGATGCCCTACTTACACACCTCGAGTAGATGTTTTGCTGCTGGCATTAACTTACACTGCATTGTGCATGCTGCTATACCTGACGACCTTAAGTTAGTAATGAGTAGTACTGGAATTAAGGTTATGCTGTGCAGATAATAATACCTATTCTGTCATTGCGTCTGCAATAGGTGGTCACAGTTGTGGTTACGCAATCAGCAATCATAATTAAATTTATTATGGCTGAATAATGCATTTTAACATAGCTAATTTTAAGTATAAGTTCATATGTCATGCTAGAAGGACGTACCGGGATCCTTGGGAGCAGCGTGCAATAATATTAATAATAGGGGACATGCAGTGCTGCTCAATGTACCTACGCTATAAGAGTGCTTCATGTGTGCCTTGCGTATTGCTAAGTGACGGATTATGGTAGTCCAGGTATCAACAAAGTTTAGTGGCATTAATAGCCAATACTATAACAACTCTGGCATGCACGGCCAGTAGCTATGTCGCCCATTACTACCCACCTCCGCAATGGCAAAGGGATCCGCATAAGCATCCAAGCTGTTATCAAACTCAGCAATAATTCGGCTTCTTGCCTCTCATGCAGACTTGGCATCCCATCGGAAATAGGAGTCAATGGCAGCTCTAGGATTATGAGCAGTTTCTTGCGATAGGCTATGCCACAAAATTTGTCTCATTAACTGATATTCATGACAATGATGTCATTTACTAAGCATGCACGCTCAGACTATAAAGGCAGTCTATACCTAGCTTCAAGTCTAAGTTGGCTTTAATGACACCCATGGCCATACTACTGCCCTCCGAGACACAGCTAGCTACATGCATATCCATTGGGCACAATACCTATATTATAGTAGTGCCCCCTTATTGACCATCACCTCTATGTAGTCGTGCAATCATGTTTGTCAGCCCAGCTCGGACCAGTGCTAACATCATTACAAATTCAGTAACCATTGCAAGGGACGCAATAATTAGTACACAGAGCAGAGTTAAGTAAGAGATCAAAAATTAGCTGATCAATTCACCTAGTTGAAGGCGTTCAACACAGCCCTAAGCAATAATGTGACACGAAAGCCCTAGGCACAATAACGGAGAGCCGGCCTATACAGTCTGTAGCTAGTCAAGCAGACTGTCCCTTCCAAGCTTGCATAAGTTGGTGCTCTGCAGACAGGAAGACATAAAAGCATGCTATGAAGAACATGCATACTACCACCGGCTTCTCTACCGAGACAAATCCTCTTGGCCATCACATTAGCAAAGAATGGTCACCCTGAACCTGCATCTACCCAGTGGTGCAACGCGTATTGAACAAGTTACCCACTAGTTATAAGGGTACCCCAGTTGGCTATCGCTTAGCAACCCAGATCCCATCTCAATACTCTGACCGTATACATAGTCATCGGCAGACATGCAACGAGAGACACCCATACTATAGCGCCTTGTGTCAAATGGGCTTGTAGATCTGGTCCACCAACAAGAGCGGGTGAAAGCTCCTCAGCCACTTAACCCCACCTGGTGACGTAGTTACTGACAGCAGGATATCCCCAATAGCTACAGAGAATATGGTACAGATACTAATGTTCCTTTGGTGACTCCCCTCGCAGCAAGTGAATTTCGGGCAAAGTACCATCTATCACCATCTGAGGCACCAGACTAGCTAAGCCCGACTCCAGATAGAGTCAGGGCGGCAGCTGCTATTGCCACAAAGGACAGTACAGATGCAGCAAACTGAACAATCCAATGGCAACACTCGAATTGTTGGTACCTTAATTACCCTGCCAGCTAGTGAGCTAGTATTTCCCTCTCAGTGCTGTCCCACGAGTAGATTAGCAACCATACACAACTGCACCCCACAACACGATAAACGGTGTGTCATACCATGCCATCGTTCCTTACCTTCCTGAATTATTTCCTTGGAGGGAAAGGATCACCTCTTCGCTCAGAGGCTCTCCTTCCAGTGGAGGGGGATGGGGATAATAGCGCATCCCCATCACCAGTATCTCCAAGGAAAAAGATGCAGATTAATAAACTCGGAGGCCTGGCCATACTCAACCCACAAATGCTTAGCTGCAAATACACTGTAAACCTCCAATCCATAGCACCGGTAAGGCCTCCACTATTAGTGCACAACAACCCACGCCTCAGGTCGGGTACACCCTCCAAACAACAACCCTGTCGAGCATGCCTCTGCTAGGCTATACAATGTACACGGAAAGCCGACGAACAGTTAAATGCGGGTTCAACGTATAGTTTAACCCGAGTTAACTGAAGGAGGGTGTGATCAGCTAAGCGCGGGCGCCGGGGTTACGCGCATGCGCATATCGAAGGGCGCCATACAGCAACTCTTAAAGCGGCTGCCGCAACAACACTGCTCAGTCTTAGTCAAACAACGGGGCCTTGACAACAGCAAAGCTACCAGTTCAAACCAAAGCTCCCACCCTCCCACCTCTAGCCTTGGCTTGCTACCACTGTCCAACTGATCTGGATGCTGAATCAGTTGTGACCAGTACCCACCTGAGGAGGGGGATGGGGATAATAGCGCATCCCCATCACCAGTATCTCCAAGGAAAAAGATGCAGATTAATAAACTCGGAGGCCTGGCCATACTCAACCCACAAATGCTTAGCTGCAAATACACTGTAAACCTCCAATCCATAGCACCGGTAAGGCCTCCACTATTAGTGCACAACAACCCACGCCTCAGGTCGGGTACACCCTCCAAACAACAACCCTGTCGAGCATGCCTCTGCTAGGCTATACAATGTACACGGAAAGCCGACGAACAGTTAAACCTGTTTATGAAGAGATACTACCAAGTCCATTGTACTGCCAGGTCCACTACCCAGATAAGGATGCAGATCCACAAGTGAAGGAGAATATGGCGTATGGACCATGCACTAATATGACCTGTATGTGTACCATGTCACATAATATCCCTAATGAATAACAGTTATGCTACTTTTACCCGACTCCTCATAATTATTATAATAAGCTTGGATTAGCTAATATTATTAGTCATGCTGTTTCATAGCCCATAATATTAACTTCTGTGCATAATATTATATTGATGACAGTTATATAGTCACCAATAGTAACATAGAGACGTAATTCATGCACAAACAGTACTACATGTAGTACCGTGCGCATGCGCAGATTGAAGCGGTTGCAGAGCTCGAGGCCACACCCCTCATAGCGTCTCCAACTATTAAAGTGTGCAATGGCGACGTTCTCGCTCTGCTCGAACGTTGCTACTGGACTATTGATAGGTGTGACAAAGAACAGACCTCGCCTGCTTTAATAGCAGGCCTCTCGAAACGCGCGGCGCTTTCGCGCCTTATAGGATCTATCCCGCAGCTGTTTTCAAACCCTTTCATACAAAACCCTATACCAAGAGTAGATAATAAGAGCATGCCCACTCCCTCCCCCCCCCCCCCCCCCAAGCAAATTACAATCCCTGATAGCTATCAAGTTGAATCTGGAGGCCCCTGGAGTACAAATTCATCATGATCTTAACAGTAGTGATGTCAAACATTGGCTGGATTCGCTAAACTTTTTCTCCTCATATTTATATCAGTGACATGGCACAAATGATATAATTCATATAAGTTTGAGCATGCTGTAGATCCAATGGTGAGGCACCCAGACCACTTATAGGGTAAGTTTGGGTGCTGAACATTATGGTTTACATAGTTTTTCTCTTCAAAGACAAGTTTTTCTGACTTTGTGCAATGTGAACTTTCAGAACTACCATTACTTGTAATAGACCAATTATGCCATTTTTTGTATTACTTACTCCGGAGAATGTTGACATGAATTAACCCAGGATTGAGACATAAATATGGAATTAATATAGGTCATATACATATCAGAGTGATCAGCTATACCTACTCTACACACTGGTGCAGAGTAACAGCTGTTAGCTATTTACGAACAAATTTTCCTTAATAATTATGATTCTATCTTCTATTAGCTATTTTTTTTTACCAGTCCTTTACTTCACCTGAGAATCCAGCTACCTATAGCTACTCAGAGTTTGCTGGGAAGTTTATCGCGTGTATATAACTAGCTAGAAGCCGGTAAGTTAGATCTACAGGAGGTGACCTATAGCTAATTGTATGAATGGACTACTAGTACTAGTAGCTGCCTCAGCACTGGCCATGGCACTGACCCATGCAGAGCCCCCCCCCTGTGTCCCCCTGCTCTGCCAGGTTGGGGGGGAGGAGGGGGGGCATGTGCCCCCCCCCCCCCCCCCCCCCCCCGTTTCCGTCACCTTATCTATTCATGAAGTGTATAAAAATATTACCCAATGCAACTCAATAATAATATTATTCATATTCATACTATAATTATTGTTAATGCATGGGTCGTGCACCTTATGCACATTCATATGCACGGTTCATACGTATTATAAAGTCCCCATGAAACAGTAAACATAATGATTATTATTAAGTTTGTATGTGCATGCATGTATACTACCAGCTGCATGGCCATGTGATGCATTGTATAGTGATAGATCTAGAGTATAAACACACACAAATAATAATAATATTTATTATTAATGATGGGATGGCATGCACATGATCATTGAATAATATTAATTATTACCATAGTGATAATTGACGTCACAGTTATACTAGTGGTGTCACTGACTGTTTATTGTAGAGAGTGAATATAATTCACAAGCATGCAAGCATTCTTGCAATGCCTATCACCTGCAGTGTGACATGGTTTCATAATATCCCTATCACTACAGGTTTATAACTTAATAATCACCATGCATGTATGCATGCACATAATATAATCAACCTGCCATAAAGGAGTGATCATCTTTTTGTGCCAGGACCTCATAATGCAAGCCACAAGTAGACTGCATGAGACCTGGACAATGCACACATAAATGAAGTATACTACGTAATAATTACTATTGCTTATACATTATTGCTACAGCAAGGAGGATTGAGAAAATGAGATCATACACGAACCATAATCTGAACACACAGTAAATTAAACTTGCTAATATACAATGCAATATCAGACTACATGATCAATCCTATACTATAACTGTAGGCTCGTACTAGCTATATTAGCACATAATAATTTTATCACACAATGTCATATAGTAGTCTACTGTATAATGTCACATTATAAGCATTACTATAACAGTAATTGTGAGGGAGCACTGCTGCATGAATATTGAGGCTAAATTTATTGAAGTTGACGACAGTAACTGTTCATCTAGTAAATCATTCCTCACTGTTATGGTGCCCATTACTTCTCTAGATACTGTCGGACCACTACGGTGACAGTAACTGTTCTCTGCATGAATCTGGATCAAATGATTCTCACAATTAGGCACGTCAAATGCAATGGTTGTAGTGGTCGAGTTCACCGTTGAAAATCGTGAATTTACTGTGAGACCGAAAGAAACATTACTGGGTTCAGTTATGAGGGCTAATGGACTCCATGTGATGAAGAGTGTACATGGAGCGATAGCATTTGGATATCGAGCCGCCACTTGGAATGCCTTCACATTTCTTACAATATCTGGGTCATCTAAGATAATAGTAAAATCTTAATAAAAGTGATATATAGGAAAAATCTTAATAATATTAATTGAAGGATCGAGAACCAGAGTGGCCTAACCCTAAACTGAATGCGGGAAATTGTCTAAAAAGTTCAAAAATGGACTAAAGACACTCTACTCTACCAAATCACTCAAATTTTCAAAAATGTGAATTTTCTGTTGCTCATGAAATGCATTTTAAACATGTTTTCAAGATTAGGGGGGCTAACTCAACATTAAATTTGTGGGTTAGGCCACTCTCAGACTGGTTCTCAGCCCTTCAATTATTTTACGACATCCATGTATGTAGCTTACATCAAGTACTGGTAGCTATAATATTATCATAATAATAATAATATCGTTGCAGTAATTCTTACCTATAACTGTGAAATTTATAGACTTCGAGCTGTTTACGCTATAATTTCCAGCCACATGGTGACATGTCAATGTTGGATTTGGAAACGCACTAGATGCTTCTAAACGGAGAGTGGATACTAGCCGTATTCCATCACTATCACTTTGTGTGCTGTTTAGCAATTGCATCGAAATGTTCCCTGGACCAATATAAGACACAGTACCTATCTCAGTCACACTGTAGAAGACTTGTGCCAAGTTTCCTGTGTGTGGTCCTATGTTATAAGCATCACTTTCCCACTCCAGAATTGATGTTCCTATTGTTGTACACTGTATCACAATCTCTTCTCCAACACAAACTTCAGTGCCACTAGGGATTGAGCTGCTTAGGATTACTTTCTGCATAGCAAGCGATCCTGCAATAATTTATAATAATATTGTACTCTAATCTCATTATAATCTTAGACTACTGTTCAATGATATTATATATAATATCCATTGCATAAGACAATCGTAATAAAGCATGCAATATAATTATGGCTATATATATACCTGGTATAAAGGAGAAAATCACAATGAAAATTGGTCCGAAGGTATACATCATTGATGTTACAGTATTATGGAGACACCTATATAATACTGATAATAATAAATAAGAGATCTATATATAGTTAGACGTTTTATTATAGGTAATTTTAAAACAGTGTTAATTAACCCTGAAGCTGCCTGCATAGAAGCAGTGATAGGGGTGGGAGCATGCCGTATTTCATGGGGCATACCTGTGGCACGTGATCGCTTAGCTGCCACGCTGAATTGTTGGCTAACCGAATTGCCTATACAGAAGCAGCATTGGATTTCCAACTTCCCCACCCTGATATATACCCTCCCTTTATTTGCCAGACTTATAAGAGTAGAACTGGGTACTGTACATTTTCCACCAATAAGGTGGGACGGTGATAGGGCTGATTGGGGTATTCCCCATCATCACAGGAGTATTGAAAATGGTGATAATTATTGTACCAGCAATTTGCAAATGGGTATAGCTAAACCCCCTGCAACAACCAGCCACCTAATTAAAGGGCATTAAAAGGTATTTCCCCGGCAACAGCAGATGCACCTGTGGCAATGTCAACTTGATGATAATAGGGTATTTAATGAGGCAAAAATGTTGTAATTGCAAGCAAATTTATCATCACCACAGCAACAGCATGCATGCATGATTATATATATACACGCATCAGTTGATAAAGGAAGGGAATGCAGGTCCCTTCCCAGAGCCAGCAGCAGCAACTAGTAGTAGGGAGAGAATGTACTGATATATACTATCTCCCTAGGCCCTAGCAGCAGCGGCACATGCAGCACATGAACATGCAGCAGCACATGCATGCAGCAATATTACATTCAACAGTACATGCAGCAGCACATGCAGCAGCAGCAGCGTGCAGGCAGAGTGGGAGCTAGGGCACGACCCTCCCACAGCAGCAAAAGCCCATGCAGCCCTATGACCACTGCCAAATATAACCATGCAATCAATGTACAGATTGGTGTTGCACTAGATAATTGTGAACAGGACTATACTATAGCTAAATTATTCATATACACTCTAGTCATAAGTTATTGATTAGCATTAGCCTATAATATACATGCTGCTCTGACTACATATTGCTACTATTATACTAGAGCTACTAATTAAGGTAACTATAGTTAATTTCACTAACTTGACTCCAACAAGTGCATCTTGGCTGAAATTATTACATATGGCTACATCATAATCAGGTGCAATTATTACAATAGCAAGCACAATTAACACTCATCAGATTCTGAGTTCTTAGTGACGATTATACATTTGGAGACTATCTAATTAACATCCTAGCATAATTTTAATTTGATTGATGTAGTTTAACTACTTCTCTAATATATTAAATAATATTATACCTTGTACCATGGTAAGAAAAAATTAATTCAGCACCTTGCTGGAGTCAAGAAAGTGGTCAGTATATAGCTACTGTAACATAGAAGAACTTACTTCGAATTCTTTCAGTTCACACAATAATAATATTATCATGCACACTCTGGTGAGGTAGCTGTAATTAGTTTAATATATTATACATACACAGTCCGCTGGTGATTCAATACGTCCAGCGCTCCAGAATTAAGAGGGGTCTGATTCTGAGACTTAGCGTCACCGTCGGAAGCTCACGTGTTGATCAGCGTTGATCACACCATTTCCATCCGCGCAGCGCTGGATATCAGGACGCACGCGTTAACGACCCTTACCAATCGCCTTCAGGTCCCCCGCGCCAGTCATACGTATGTGTGGAGGGCCGGCTCTTGTCCTTGTCTGCACGAAAACGGCCCGATTTGGAGATATAGGCACCTGATTAAGTTGTAATGGTGATTAAACCATCAAAAACGACAACAAAAATAAACTAAAAGAAACTGGCTCGGAATCGAGCCGCGAGAGCTTAATGCTTGGTTCCGAGTGGTGGTCACGCCTATCAACCACACCTACAGCTGACCACGTGCTTTTTGCGCACAATTAAGTACAGGCCACTGTACAGGCCTAGCATTCTTCTTAATAATTATTATCATTGGTGCATAACCATTAAAATTTCAGTATAATAGTTAACATGATAATGATCGCTAACATTCTGGAAAATATTAATTTAATATTATGCTCAGATTATTATTATTAACACCCGCAAAGACAAAATATCATTAATCATGCATTATAATAATATAATTTGACTCACCATTATGACCGAATAGATCCAAGATGGTGCACGTAACCGACGGATAAAAACAACTATTGTGCCATACCAACCACTTAATTTCCAAGAATAAACATCCCTCAGTGCCCTTGATAATCGACATTTCAACCAACTGCAGATCTTGCCAGTGAAAGGCTTGAAATTGTATGACAGGCACCTTCTATTTTCAGTATTAGCTAAAGGTTTGCCATAATACTATTGTAACGACTGTGGGTCTCTCCAGAGCCTGAGCTAGATCCATGGCATGGACTCAGTTCCAGACTTAGCACTGAACTGGCTGCTATCTATGCTATTATAATTATGGTGATCAAGAGAACACGATTCTTAAAGTTGACTCTGAGTGTAATTTGTGGCCTTTTATATACTGTCAACACATGGTATTCATAATGTGATGACTTGTAGAGTGTAGTACACAGCACTTAAAATTACCATATATGTACACACTCATGGCTTTCCATGAATAATTTTATGACATAATATGTAGTACACAGCACTTGGATTACAGTAATATATGTATATACTCATGGCATACTATGAATAATTATAAAATTTTATGCACGGTATGAATCATATTAATGTACATACTTATATACACAGCAAAATTTGTCTGACTGCACTTAATAATAATTATTATGGTATTATCGATGGCTTATCGATCGTGAGCTACTGTATGTAGGTAGCGAGCATAGTCACGGAACCAGGGGGCGGGGCTTTAAATTATGATAATTAATAGCATGCGCATGCAAACTTTTCATCTTGTTGTGTCCAGAATAATTATGTACCAGTACATTAATTTTTATGACTCAGGTAATGACTACATGAACAATAATAATTATTTTTATCATCCAATTAATATTATACTGTCAATTGAGTTAGGGGGCTTGTCCAAAGTCCTTGTGGAAAAAGTAACGTCATTATGACGTTAGGGGGGAGGGGGTCTTTGCATTTTTGTGACAGCTGTATCAAGCACTACATAGCTAAATGTGTGCACGTAGTTACAGGCAAGCAAGAAACTGCTAAAGAAGCACAGGTATGCAATGAATCCATGAAGACATAGCTAGCACTGTAGAATACAGGTGAATACCGAATGTTTAGGCTAAATGGAGCAGAATAGTATTGAATCTATGTTGAAATGCTGTGACGTTAAGAGAGGGGGGGAGGGGGTAAAACGTTAACGTCATAATGACGTTAATTTTTCCACAAGGACTTTGGACAAGGCCCCTTACACAGGAACAATGCATACCGTACTTAATCTAATACTACGCATGGAAAAAAATAATTTCAATTTTGAAAAACGAAAGGTCGTCAATTGCTCCATATATAAACATTATGAGAATTTGCAAAATGCTAATTTACGGCTGCAAGTCACGTTACTTGCCGAAAACATATTACACGGGGTATATAGCGCGTTCGACACTCTCTTCCCCTCCTTATTATTTACTCTTGATAATAGGCATTTACATCTCATAAATATTAACATGCAATTATGAAAAAGATGAACACTGTTTTGTTATTATAGCTGCTAATTGTTCTTGGTAAATCTTGACTTGGAGCTGAAGCTAGATGAGAAAGAGAGGGAGAGGGAGGGGGGAAGATAGGGAAAGAGAAATGAGAGTATAATGAAGGGGGAGACGATTATTATTATAATTTTGGCTCGAGCAACTTACTGAAATGCTACAAACAACAATTATGCATTCTATATTTTGGAGTTCAGCACATGCTTAGGCAAGGCAAACTAAATTCACAGTTTATCGTCACAGAGTTATTGATTTTGCATGCAGGCGGGCGGTCAAATGCTAGGTTCGAAGTTACGACCGCCAACGCCATTCCCTTTGATTGCAGCACTCGAGGGGCGGGGCCAAAGAGCCATATAGTTGCTGTATACAATTTGAAATCTGAAATTTTTGAGAAATCTGAAAATCCATGCAGGCGATGACGATAAACTGCGAATTCAGTTTGCCTGGCCTTACATTTCAATTTTTTGGCATCCTAGGCTGAGGTCAGGCATCAGACTCTCAGAGACGGTCGCTGCTTTGCTCGGGTTCTCTCACTGCTCAATGAAGTTCTCAAACATCTGAGTCATCTGGAACGCCTCGAGAAACTGCAGTGCGTGTTTGTGTGTGTGTGTGTGTGTGTGTGTGTGAATAGCCAGTGCTCTCCCTCCCTCCCTCCCTCCCTCCCTCTCTCTCATCTCCCTCCCTCTCTCTCTCATGTGAATGCACATTTGGATAATATATAGCCAATGAATAGTTAATCAAATACAACGCATGATCCAATTTAATGCAAGAAATTAGAATTAAATTTGCGTAGTATTTTTATTCACGCTTAATTAAATTTTAGTCTTAATAGGAATACCATTACTAATAATTGAATCAAATGATGGTTTTGATACAAAAATTGATCGGTCTAATCATAATATGATGCTAGATCAATCACGAGTTAATACTATGACTTAGTTGTAATAGTTCAATGATGCATGCATGTGGAGCCTAGAGTCAGGCATTTCATAATAAGACAACTTTAAGGATCGCTAGCTTTGGACGGATTCTTGCCATTGGCTGAAGCTCACAAGTAGCTATTGTGGACTCGGTTGAGAGAAGTATAGAGCAATAAAATTTAGCACTCTAAAAAACACGATATTAACAGAATCTGATCAGCATTATTATGGCTCAGGATCACTACAAACTAGACCCTTCCACATAATAGAATTCATGTCATGTACTGGGACACACCATGGTGGTGAACTTTGATCTTAGCTAACCACTTAAACTGCTCTTGGATAATCAGTCAGAGTATAATCATGTTCATAATAATTAATTTTATTATACAATGACACAGCATTCAATATTCATATTATAGCCTCATGCTACATCAATTCCTTGTAGAGGGTCAAAGTTTGGCATGATGGCTATTACTGCATTATAATTAGTATAGGAACTATAGTGCTCTTTCACTAGAACAATATCAACCACCTGGGCATGTAGGTATGTCATATGCATGCATGCACACAAGTGCACCAAAACTATGAATTGAAATTTACTTATAACCACAAAACAGATGTAGGTATAGAATTTCAAAGTTCAATTGCTATAGCTACTCCACTGTTCCACTAATAAAAGTACATGAAGGATTGCGCAATCCATGTACCAATACCCCAATGCAGACTATATGGCTACTCTAAAGCTTTACTAATTACATGTTTCTCGTCATGTATTGTGATACACCAGTGCCAATAACCATTTTTGGTCGTCTTGAAGGGTACCTAATCACCAGCTATAATATTGTATTCAGTTTGTTCTCATTAACAATCAATAATCAGCCAAAGTGTAGTCATACTGAATACTATTCATAGTACACAATGACATAGCATTCAACAAATATAGGTTATACTACAAGCACGAGTGGGATAAGCGATTTACACCACGAGTGCGAAGCACGAGTGGTGTAATGCTTATCCCACGAGTGGGCGTAGTATAACTGATTTGTACCACTGAAATGAGCTACTTTATGTCACACTGTAAACTTTTCCAGACAATTAAGAGAGGAGGTCAGCAAACTAGCTCTTGCTTGCTTATTTAACCCTACAAAAGCTCAGCAAGGGGCCAGTGTGATGCCAGTGCTTAGTAGTTTCGCCTAGTAGCTGTCACAGTTCAATTCTACCAGTCTCAGTGTATTATTCGGAAGATGAAGCTATTTCTCTAGCTTATTCTGTGGTGACATGGAGCTAGCTGGTTTAAAAGTGATGATGGCTGGTCATTCAAACACTAGAACCAAGCTAGTGTGCAGAAAGTTACTTTCACTGATGCTATGGGCTCTTGATCTGCAGCTATGGCCCGGATCGCTAGTTGGCTATCTACTAGGATCCTCTACAGATGGTCACCGTAATTTTGAGGCCAATTATCAGGTTTGCAGACTAGCTGCATGGATATCATAGCAAATTAGGCCGATATGGCAGGCCCCTGAGTCCCTATCATGCCTATGCTTATAGACTGGCATATTAAGGTACCATTTAATTGCGTGGGCGTGAGCGTCAGGAATGGCTAATTCAATTAGCGAATCGTGAAGGGGCGTGGCCGAAGAGGCCATACGAGTGCTTTTGGTCGAAGGTGGGCGTGTCCAGAATCGGCCAGGGATGATTATGCGCGTGTAATTAGCGACCGGAAGTGGCCCCTGAAGAAAAGGCCGGTAATTGTCCACATCAAAGCAAGATCAAAGCATTCTTTCTTAACTATTAACCGCAACGACAAAAAAAAAAAAAAAAAAAAAAAAAAAAAAAAAAGCTTATTAGGCCTAATTAAGCATGTGGGCGTGTTCCTGGCACTGTGTGGAGTGTGTGCGTGTGCGTTAATGCAGGTTTTATTGCTTCCGATTGGGCGTGGCTTCACGGGCCAGTGCTTGGACATCGGCACCTGGGACTTGGCCTCGGCGATAGGTGGGCGTGTCCCGGAAGCGGTGGTGACCTTTGAACCCCGCGAGGAGGCTTTGGGGGCGTGGCAGGAGGTCAAAGGTGAGGCCATGTCTGTTAATGAGGCACTGTACGGCGGTGCGATCGAGGGGCCCGTACGGCTGGACGGAAGCTGACGATGGTTTGAAGCGGATGTGGTTGCGATGACGTGTTGTTACTCCGCCCACACAGGAAATGAGGTGAGCTCTTGCGTGGGCGGTGTGGCAGAACGGCCTCCAAGTGTTTGTGTGTGTTTTGGCCTTGAGGAAGCTGTGTGTTTTAATTGGGATTGATTGTGGGCTTCCGGTGGACATCCGGTGGTTAGTAGGCACTTGATTGAGAATGGTGGTCCTTGGGGAACAGGGTGGGGCTGTTTTGGGCGTGGCCTGGCCCCTCCCTTCCGGCTCGGCTTCCGGTCCATGGAGGATATTAAATGAACACTTCCGGCTCTAGCAGCCACACCCCTGAGACCTGTGCAATTAAAAGGGCGTGGTTACACAACATGCACCTCACTAATGACTTTGATGTGGTTTAGGTGTCATATCCCCACCTCACGCCCACGCAATTTAATGGTACCTTAAAAATTGTCTAGGTAACTATTCTGCTTATTCTGTGGATAGGTGGCTGTTTTGGAGCTTTCTCTGATCTTTCAACAACCCATGACACAAAGTCAGGCCTATACTTTCTACTCTGTGGCTGTAATCATTACTACTTCAATGTAGCTACTGCTTAAAATTCAATTTCTATGAAATTAATCAGCAAACTAGCTTCAGCTAGGCTAACAAAACCACAAAGAACGTGAGGTATAAGTTGTAGTTGCTAGGCAAAACCACCAAGAACGCACAGTATAAGTTGTAGTTGCTGAGCAACACCACAAAGCATGCACTGTATAAGTAGGGGTTAATTACTTATTCTCACCTGGTCCCACAGCCTACCAGCACTATAAGTGATTTATTGCACTGGCGGTGCCTTTGATCTCTATGGCTTCAGTGGTACAATCACAATTATTAACTTGCATAATTATTACTATTGTAGAGGGTCAAAGGTTGGTATCGGTTACATAATAGGCTGGTACTATGCACTACCCTGGTTAATCACCTATGCAGTTCAATGTGTTATAGCTAGCTATACTTCACTCAGTGGCCCCAGTATACAAGGTGCATACATTGAAGGATTGCGCAATCCATGTATAGTTACATAGATCATGCCATGAAGTGCACATTTAATATAGGTACTCTAAGGCTTAATTTATAAACAAGGGACACAAATACATACTAACTGGCAGAAATACCCCAGATGTACAAATGGCATAAATATGATCATTATAAATGAGGGTATAAGGTATACTTTACTATTATTATAATGTTCTCAATTCACTGACCTTGCATTTCTAGGGGTTTTCTTAACTGGAGGCAGATCACTAGTATGGGTGTTGGATTCCACTGGTTCTCAATCATCACTGACCTTGCACTTCTAGGGGTTTTAGGATGTACTTTTCTTAATTGGAGGCAGATCACTAGTATGGGTGTTTGATTCCACTGGCAGGGCATGCTTCTCCCCAACTGCTGGCTTATTGTTATCCTCTAAGGATCCACACGTGCACTGCTCTATGTACGTGATACGAGTTTTGGCCGCCCGCTTTTCGATTGGTAGCTTGGCCTCTATAGCTATCTTCTCTGCTCTCATGGCTGCCTCTTTAGCGAACATCATCTCTCCCTTACTCCTGTGGTAGTCACTCTTGCGAAGGTAATAGAGGCTTTCAAATCTCATGTTCAACTCGTGCCGTTTCAGCTTATCATTGAGTTCTTCAAGGCATCGATAAGCTCGTTTTAATCTCTTTGGATCACTCGTAACATGTAGGTATTCGTCTGTTGTACCCAAGTAGAGTCGAGCAAGTTGCAGTTGTGAATAAATGACAAGGATTTCCATGTCAATTGCATGTTTAGCGTAATCTATTGCCGCTACAAGCATCTTCTTTGCCCTCTGGAACTCTTCTTCGCTACAGTTAGGGGCTAGCGTTTCGACAAAGCTGGTGGCATAGCAGTATTGAGCAAAGGCCTTATCCTCCCCCACTTCATATGCGTCGAGCATCATTGTGGCTACTTCAGCTCTTTTGCTTGCCTCTGGGTATTGCTTCAAGTAACGTAATAAGAGTGCATAAAGGTACTCATGTCTAGCATATAGGATAGCAGGGTGACTAATAATCCCCGAGTTAGAGGTGATAACTGCACAAGCTAATTTAAGGTTTTTCTTCACCTCAAATACATTTAGTTGGAAAATCCAACCAAGAGCGAGTTCTAAATATCCAATTGCTATCGTCTCAGGAACTCCACTGCTGGTACATTTCCTGGATTCTTCGCACAAACCATGCCAATCACCATTGTGATAACAGATTTCAAAACGATTTCTCCTTTCGTGGTATTCTTTTCCGGTTATGTACTCTGGCACTCGTACGGGACTGAAAGGTAGTTCTGGGTTGCCAGTTAATTTCATGAGATTGCCAGAATCTTGATCGACGTCACTCGCTAAAATTGTGTCGTAAAGTTCACCATGGGCAGGGAGTTCCTCTCGAGTTTCAAACAAACACCGCATGAAAAGGAGATGGGCCGTAGGACCTTTGATCTGTAATAGAGCAAGTAGTCGTCTGTTTCTCTCATCAGTGTTGTCTGTAGGCCCGTATTTGCTGAATTTTTCAAACTCTTTTAATGTAAGCAACCTTTTCTTCACCATTTGCCCATACAAGGCTGAACCAGGTGTTATGAGCCTCACCATGTCCTCCATCACATTTTTCATACGCTTTCGTAGCGATTTCGACTCCAGAATAGCGGATTCATCGGCAAATTTCGGCTGGGTCTCGTCCAACAATGTCATAACGTAATCATGACCAAGATTGTGATCGCCGCGGGCCACACTTTTTTCTATGCAGCGTTGAAATGCATCGCGTCCACTTGGATCAGTAAACACCCATTTTAGGTACTCCTTTCGATCAGCTTTCTTAGATTTTTCGTCGAACGCTTGTCCCAAATCTGCGTCCAGATCTTCTTCGTCCAAGAGATCTTCTTCAACTAAAATGGGCCTCAGCTCGTAGAGGTTCGTGTATCTGGCGATATCATCTAGGAATCTGACGTGGGCTATCTTTGCTTGATCACCGCGATGTCTGCCGCTGAGCCTGCTGAAGAAGCCTCCCATGGTTTCTTTACTATGCCTTGATCTCCGATACGTATATACATTGCTAGTACATTAATATTATAGTACTACCATAGATTTAATATAATAATATTATTGATTATACAGCTGAAACTCTTTCCTGTAGTGTATTCATCGTAAACACTTTACATCACTGCATTTGTCACGCGCACTGACACGCCTTCCACGCATGCGCATTCCCACTGCTTTCAGATCAGACCAACAATAACATACTCATTATACTGCCAATTGAGTTACACAGTATGTACAAGCTACATGACATCGTACAGAACAAACATTGTTATATATAATATTTATATAAGTATATATATAATTTTGGCACACACATTAAATCAGAAGAATAATGAGAACAGAATTTTGAAAGGGAAGGATAAAGCTAGTGACATTGAACACTCTGCCGACATCAGGCATTTACATCTCATTTCGATGATATAAAAATGTGAAATTATGAAAAAGAACGTTTTGTTAGCCGCTAATTGTTCTTGGCAAATCCTTTCTTAATTCTCCATCTGTCAAACCTTGACTTGGAGCTGAAGCTAGAACGATGGAAGGAAGGGAGAGAGAGAGGAGAGAGAGAGGGAGAGAGAGAGGGAGAGAAAGAAAGAGAGAGAGGTGGGGGGGGGGGGGGGGGGGGAGAGGAGGAGGGAGAGAGGGAGAGAGAGAATAACATTATTATTGGCTTGATCAATCTATTGAAATGCTGACATTATGGTTACAAACAAAAAATTTTTTGCCATTCTACTTAACGTGCTTACATTTCGATTTCTTGGCAGCCTAGGCTGAGGTCAGGGATTTTTCTCTCAAACAGGCTCTCAGAGACGGTGGCTGCTTTGCTCGGGTTCTCTCGCTGCTCAATGAAGTTCTCAAACATCTGAGTCATCTGGAATGCCTCGAGAAACTGCAGTGTGAGTTTGTGTGTGTGTGTGTGTGTGTGTGTGTGTGTGTGTGTGTGTGTGTGTATGTGTGTGTGTGTGTGAATAGTCAGTGCTCTCTCTCCCTCCCCCTCCCTGCCTCTGTCTCTCTCTCTATCTTCCCCTCCCTCCCTCCCACCTCCTCTCTCTCCCCACTCCCTTCCCCCCCCCCCTCTCTCTTTCTCTTTCTCTCTCTCTCCCTCCCCCCTCCCTCTCTCTCTCACTCTCATTGTATCAAAACTTGCTTACCCTTTTCGTTGACTTTGAGCTGAATTTCTTGACGAAATCTTTTCTTCTGAATTCCTTCTCTCCTCTTGCTGGGTTGGTCACTGACATGAAGCTCTTATAGTCACCTACAGTGCATAAAATTTCAAATTTCATGTGGGTGCACATTTGGATAATATAATAATATTATGGCCAATGATGCTATTGATTACATACTGTAGTTAATCAAATGCAACACATGATCCAATTTAACAACAAGAAATTAGCATTCTCATAACATATAATATACATATGGAGCGATTGACGACCTTTACCAGAAAAATGCATAATTCCATGTGTTGATTAAGTATGGTACATAATAATAAATATTCTCTCATAAACTAACTCTCTCTCCTCTCTCCCTCCCTCATTCTCATGTTATTATCACACTATTCTTGAACTTACCATAGAGATAGGCAAAGAAAGTCATGAAGGTGTTGACAAGTATCTCATCAGCTCTGCTTCTTGAAGCTGCATCACTCGACTTCTTTGAGTACTCTCCGCTCACAACTGCTGAGCTCAGTGAATGCTCGAGGAACTGGAAGAGCTTCGTGGGAAGAATAGAGGCCTCATCACCAATCTGGGAGGGAGAGAGAGAGGGGAGAGAGAGTGAGAGAGAGAGAGGGGGGGGGGAGGGAGAGAAATAGGGATGGGGTAACAAAGTGAAGTACATGTCGATGTCTTTAGATCCCTCCCTATACAAAAATTAATTATGCCACATGTTAGAAAAATAAAAAAAATTATAGCGAGAAATTTTGATGAAATTTTAATCGGCTATTTGGCAGAAATCACCAAATAATTTATAGAGTTCACTATGTCATGCACATGTACATGTACATGTACGCACGATAATTGGTTTTACCTTTCTGACGAACTTTTTCTTCTCGAGGTCTACAATAAGAGCCTCCTCCATTGTCTCCATGGTCTCTATCTGCTTGATGCAGGAGGGGTTGATGCCAATGATGTAAGGGAGAGGGGAGCAGACAAAGTCAATGAGACCACTCGGGAGAACAGGGATGAAGACATGCTGTGGAGGGAAGGAGAGGGAGGGAGAGAGGGGGGAGAGAGAGAGAGAGAGAGAGAGAGGGAGAGAGAGAGAGAGAGAGAGGGAGGGGGGGAGGGAAAGAGAAGAGAGAGAGAGAGAGAGTGAATTAATGTACGTAGTACATTGTACAAGCATCATAAGATTGATGTGCAATACTGCAAATACATGTATCTTCAAAGCGCTTGTTTTTCAAAACCGAAATTATTTTTTTTCCATGCGTTGTATTAGATTTAAGTATGGTATACATTGCACAAGCACCATAAAACTGAATGTGCAAAACTGCAAATATCTTCACTCTGATTAACAGCTTGAACCTCAGCATGAATAGATAATTACACAGAATATGTACTTTGAACCCACCTGCCACTCAAAGGGGTAGAGCAATGCCAGTAGAGCGTGTGCACACCCTGAGACCAGACTGAGCGACTGGGCACAAAGGATCACTCTTCTCTCCATCAGTAGCGACGAGAAAACCTGGATCACTTTTCGCTGACTCAGCGTGTTGAAGAGGAGGGAGAAGTCGACGTGTTCCAATCTCGAGTCCATCGGTCTCTCGAATACCACAGTTTCCATTCCGGTTCCACGTGCCTGTGAGAGAATGGGGAATGGAGAATGGAGAATCAATTTTAGTATGAATTTAGATAGTTATCTTGACTCACTGAAATAACTGGTACTTCAACACTGCGCCCCTGTATGTGTGTATGTATATATATTACATATGAATTTGAAAGAGATTAGTAATTATTTTGGTGTTACACAAGGGAATTAAAATTATGGTGTTATATAGTCAATTTCTCCTGAAATTTTTGTTTTCTAAAAGTCAACACAATGGATACTGGCAATAACAAAAACAGCATTGTTGACAGTGACACGAAATATCTGGCAGCTTATGGCTGTCAAGTTTTATAGTGGACAGTATAGTATACACAATAGTATACAATAGTGTACAAAAGTATACAGAGTTATAGTAACCGAGACGGCACATTTAATGACACAATTATTATTCAGGTAAAAAAACTTTCAAAATGATCATTGTTCGCCAACAAAAACAGTGCAAATGTGAGTTCAAATAGCCCCCAATTTGGCAGCTTTTCGCTAATAAGTCATAATTTCAATTATAGAGAGTAGCTAAAAGCCAAATTTCAAGTCAAAAGTGACTACCACCAGAATTTCTTCAGCTAAGCAGCTTTATAGTCACAATTCACCAACACAAAAGTAATATCTAACTCTTAGCCAGCAGTAACATCATCAACAACGAAAGTATTTAGTCTAAGAACGATTAGCTGATGTAGGTCAGTCACTATTGCATAAAAAGCTCTCTTAGCCTCTAAGCTGTCGCTTTATTAGTTGAAAAGTCACTAATAGCCTAGTTTTATCAAAAAAATCACACCTCTATCACAGTTAGCCATGAGTTTGGGTAAAAAAGCTACCATCACTGCTGTTATACAGTTGCTAATTCTAGCCAGCACTGTGCAAGAGCTCCACGCTACAACACCCGCTAAAGACAGGGTAAAACGTAATCTACCTCTCTCCACCACCTGCGATCCTCGAATATCGGGCTCCTGCTATAAGGCAGATCTGATCGATAAAAGTGTAGCAGATTGCAAGAAACAACCGTCGGATTCTTCGAATTCCCTACTCGAAATGTGTCATCCCATAAATGACTACGAATTCAGCAGTGTCGTAGATCTACCAAATACGAGTAAAAATGGTATCGATTGCGTTGCAGATACGAGTCGTCCAATTACGTGTGGATCGTCCGGGAGCGATACACGATGCGTGTGCGATAAAGCTTTCGATTGGCGAAGACCAAAGGAGACCATCTTTAACCGGTGTCGCTGCCAATATTGGCCGAAAATCGACGTTCGTGAAAATCAACCGAGCTACTGCAGACAGTTTGACCACGGTGGTACGACCAAAATCCACTTCTATACTTGTTGCAATAACTGCAATGACCCCTCCGACAGAAGCTGCGATAAAAGGGACTATCAAGGAGGGGGGAGCAACGGTGATTATTGCGGGGGCTGCGGTGAAAATACCCCCAAGGGGGGAGGCAGGCTGTCCTATGCATTCAACTGTGTCAGTTGCGAACAGCAAAGCGTCTGCGAGAAAAAATGCAACGGGAAATTTTTCGGACTGTCGAAATGGGTGCCTGGATTTTGTCCGATGTGGGCCGGGTGCTTTAGACGGTGCTGTATTGAGGCTGAACAGAGTCTAAGGGATGCCAGGATGAGTATTATGGAATACATGCGTCTGTTTGAGCAGAACTGAATGTAATATTATTATAACATATTGACTATTTGTACTGGAAAGAACTCATAACTATACTAGTGTAGTACTATAGCCTATTATGTGTGTACATGAGCCCCCAATTGTAAATGAACAGGGTCTAAGGGATGCCAGGATGACCATTATGGAATACATGCATCTGTTTGAACAGAACTGAATATAATACTATTAATTTTGTATTGGAAAGAACTCATAACTATACTAGTCTAGTACTATAATATTATTGTCTTGCTATCCATTGCTTCGTCTCGTGCTTAGCTCGTGGTAGAAACGTAGCTGCATGTATACATGGTATAACTTTGTGTTGATATATAAATAACAGGCCTGCTATATATAGCCTACATGTATGTGTACATGTACTGCAAATTGGGATGAGCTAGCCCCCAATTATTGTACATGTAGATTAATTTTGAAATTGACATTCAAGCTTGGATATATATACACATACATGTATGTACCATAGTGTCCCGGGCAATTGCAAGTGCATATGTTGATGACCTTTACCAAAAAAATGCACGTTTTTTTCAAATTTAATGTTTCCATGCATTCTATAGATTAAGTACGGTACACTACCATTATACAAGCAGCATAAAAAATAGAATTACTACTCACAGGTCTTGGGAAGGGGTTGGCTACGATTGCCTTGAGGAATGTGAACACAGACACAGCAGTTGCCATCGACCTCCTCTCCTCAACATGGTCCAGAATCTAATAATTTTGGGGGGCGGGGGGGGGGGGGGCATAGTTAAAATCATAGGTAATATATACAGGTAATAATAGTAATGCTGGTATTGTAGGTACATGTAATGGTAATGTTGGTAATAATGTTGGCCAAGAATTTATTTTTGGGGGGAGGGGGCAGATTGATATTATGGAAAAGATTGTAGGTAATGCAGGTAATATTGGTAAAGTAGGTAATGTTGGTAAAATTGGTAATGTTGGTCTAGAATCTATTTTTGGGGGGAGGGGGCAGATTGATGTTATGGAAAAGATTGTAGGTAATGCAGGTAACAATGGTAATGCTGGTATTGTAGGTACATGTAATGGTAATGTTGGTAAAATTGGTATTGTAGGTAATGATGGTAATACAGTAATGGTAATGTTGGTAAAATTGGTAATGTTGGTAATAATCATTGGTATTGTACACTACATACCTTTTCATAGAGGGAGAAACAGCCGAGAGGACTAACAATGCAGTAGACCTCAGGTAGTCTCTTACCAGAACCTTGAGGCTGCAGGGATGAAAATAAGATCATTCTCTCTCTCTCCCTCTCTCTCTCTCTCTCTCTCTCTCTCTCTCTCTCTCTTCCCAGTTTCTGTCCCTCTCTCTCTCGCTCTGTCTGTCACTCCCCCCCTCTCTCTTTCTCTCTCTCTCTCTCTCTCGCACACACACAACTGACCAGCAGTCTTCTACAGTAGCCATATCTTCTCCCTCCCTCCATGTCTGTCAGTACAAATGAGAAGCTCTCGCTCTTGTACTCCTTGACCGGCTTCCATTGGTCGACATCAGGGAAGCAGAACTGAGGGATGGACTGAAGAGCCAAGTCCTTCTTAGCAGCATCAGACTATGAGTGGGAGAGGGGAGAGAGAGAGAGAGAGAGAGAGAGAGAGAGAGAGAGAGAGAGAGAGAGAGAGAGAGAGAGAGAGAGAAAGCATAAAACCATTATACTAAGCATACATGTGTACATGCATGTATTTCTCTCCTAATACGGATACCCAATACACAACTATCAGTACAAATATACCGTGTTTATGCAAATAAAACGCAAGATCTAATCAGTGCAAGAAAGTCGCATTTTGTAATGTATCTTAATGGAGCGTGTGACGACCTTTGCCAGAAAATCGGGCAAAAGTTGAAATTATAATTATTTTTTAGCTTATGTTCCATTAGAATAAACACGGTAATTATAAAAATCACTCAATAGAGATATGAATGGGGCAAAGTATCTGTGGTGCTCAATCTAGCTAGTACGTACATGTACTGCTATCAAAACAGATAATGTTATGAATGAATGTGAATATGATACAGCCTAGCTAAAACTAAACTGTCGTACAGTGGGAAATTTCGGCAATTAAGGTTTTTAATTTGACAATTTGGTGATTTCGATACAGATCGCCAAATAAGAAACTCACCAATTGAACTTAATGCACAGGTGCACCTACGGCAGTAAGGCTTCAGATTACCAAATTTATAAACTTGGCCAATACCAATGGAGAGTCATTTTCACCAAATTTAATGCTTAATTGTCAAAATAAAGTTACCCACTATTACCATAGTTAATTGAATACAATGCATGATCCAATTTAACGCAAGAAATTAGCATTCTATGAGTTCTCATACGTGATATATGGAGCAATTGATGACCTTTTCCAGAAAAACGTATTTTTCAAAAAATGAAACTATTTTTTTCCATGTGTTGTATTACTGTATAGCTGGAAATATTGGCGGGAATTAAATTTGGCGGTCGAGCCCAAAATCGCTATTGCAAGAATATTGGCGGATTTAAATTTGGCAGTTCGGTACGGGATCGCCATACGCATACATGTAAGTAGGAAATTTTGGCGGATTTTAATTTGGTGGTTGTAATATAGACCGCCAAAGCAAACCACCAAATTTAATTCCCCGCCAAATTTTCCGGCTATACGGTAGATTAAGTATGGTATCATGCATAGTAGCTAGTACAAGCACTCACGGCTGGAGGGAAGTTATAAGTGAGTTCTGTTGTTAGTTTTCCCTTGTCCTTTCCGCTGCTCTTCTCCTTCAGACCAACGACAAACACGTACTCGAACAGCTGGTGGTACTCAGGCTCAGAATCATCGTCTAATGACAGGGGCTGGGGAGGGAGGGGGTGGGAGGAGAGAGAGAAAGTAAGAGATAATAATACGTATGTACATGTACATTTGTATCAGCAGAGAGAGAGAGAGAGAGAGAGAGAGAGAGAGAGAGAGAGAGAGAGAGAGAGAGAGAGAGAGAGAGAGAGAGGGAAAGAGAGAGGGAGAGAGAGACAGAGAGAGAGGGAGACAGAGAGAGACAGAGAGGGGGGGGGGGAGAGGAGCTCATACCTTTTTCACTGAGACATGTCTTAACTTTGGTTTGAACTCTGCATTGTGATAAATTTTACAATGAGTTAAGCACATGCATGTACATGTACATGTAGAACATTACATTAAGTATTAATATTAGCATTTGATCACATACATAATCCAGACCACATCCATTATGTAGCAGTACATGCATGGCTTGACTTCCGAGGCATCACACATAAAACTTACTTATTGTTCCACCTTTCTCATCGTCACTGCTGCTGTCGCTGTCGTTATCCTCAGGCTCCTCTTCAAGGGGCGGGGCTAAGAGGGAAGTGGGTGTGGTCAGAGAGAGAGAGAGAGAGGGAGAAAGAGAAAGAGAAGGAGATCATTTTTTTGTATATTCTAGCAAGTACACGTGACATGAGTCCAGTACTTCACTAATTTGCCCTTAGGCAATGCATATACATGTAGATGTACAGAGTATCTAGCTAGTGTTATTAATGACCATTTAAAGCAAAATTTCTACATTTTGTATACTACTACATGTACATGTATATCACATGTACATGTACATGGTATATACATGTAAGCTAGTATGTTAGTAAACCAACGATCAGGTGATGCAGTAAACACGGATTGATCTTACATGTGACAGATAGCAAACAAGACATATAATTATGTACATTGTATACACAAAAACAGGCAGCTATTGAATGGATGTATACTACAACACTGTAGCTAGGCAACGGATGCATGATAATTATTCAAAACATACCGTGCTCTTCATCTGTCGCTATAACATAATCTTTCCCAAAAGTCAATTACACAAGATATAGGGCGAACATGTGCTATACTTTATATACAAGGCCTCCCCATACATGTACATGTATGTACATGTACAAGTACATGTACGTGCATATGCATACATGTACATTATATAAAAGAATACAATATTAATACTTTACGTGCTATACATGTACATGTACTGTGCTTTGCAGGTCAGTTGTCTAGGAAAAGTTAGGGAATGGCACCTGCTTCTGTCAACTGAAAGCCTTTGTGACTTGTAGTATAACTGAATAAGTACTTGAGAGCCACTACCTATTTACCCTTTCCACTGGACAACTGACTTGCAAAGCACAGTATATAGTAGTTCTTAGACTGATGGGAATATTGCCAGAAAAAAAACCCACTGTTAAAATAATTATTACACATACAGTTTCAGTGCCATTAATAAGCAAAGTTTAATTTTGATAACCTTGGAAATAGAAAACCTACACAGAGTTCTATAGCCTCAGGGGGCACGGGGCATAATATGTATTAATTAATATTTGGGAATCCAGACTGTATTACATAAACTCTAAAACTTTAGATAATAATATAATATTATATTTCCATGGCTATGTATGGACATAATTTTGATATTAACTATATATTATGAAGGGATGATTTGCACACAATAGATAGGATAAAAAAAGTCCCACCGAAAACAGTAGAAAACGGTGCAAATTTAACTCTATGATAGGCTGGATGAAAGATATATAACACGGTGATAAGAGATATTGTATTATGTACATAGCGTACGTACGTACATGTATAAGCACTGGTAATTGTGTACTGAGAGAGAGAGAGGGAGAGAGAGAGGGAGAGAGAGGGGGGGAGAGAGGGAGAGAGGGAGAGGGAGGGAGGGAGGGAGGGAGGGAGAGAGAGAGACAGGGAGAGAGAGAGGGAGAGAGAGAGGGAGAGAGAGAGGGAGAGGGGTGCAGAGAAAGAGAAAACGAGAGAGACATACATTGTACATATACACTTGTTGACTTCTACTGAGCAAACACACACATAAACATTACTACGATTGTACACTTCATGCAGGCAAACACCATCAAGTCTAAAAAAATTGTCACAGTGCATCGATCTACACGTACTCATAATAATATTATTATCATAGAAAAAACTTATCATCGTGTAGTGCACCTAGGTACACTCATAGTCAAACACACACACACACACACAAACACTGGGTATTAGGACTATCGATTCAATAATATTATTGCTGGCTCTTCAGGAAAGAGGAAATCAGATAAGGGTAATTAGCCTCAGGGGTGGGAGGGAACTCCCTGTGCTTCCACTCTCTAATTTAAATCAATCCCTACATGATACCTACTGTACATCCTCGCCTACTGTAGTGTCTTGGGCAAGCATCCACTCCCGGGTAAGCGCCCATGTACATGTATATGTACCTCATTTCAAGGGGTCAATGTAGCAACTTCTATACGAACGAATGGAAATTATGTCCCAGGTAAGCAAGCGCAAATGTGGGCCAAAATTGCAATGTATGTTTAATAAGCACCCATGGGCACTTACCCGGGACACTATGGTACATAATATACACACTTAATACCTGGGGGCGGCATAGAAAATTGCAGTTGTTGTAGTGGAGAGCCTAGGCTAAGTGCTCTCTGAAACTTTTCTCTCGCAAACCGCGCGACTCTCGTTCGAAAGCTTTCCCCGCCTTCCTCGCAAGAATCGTCGTCCTCGATTACATCATCGCTCTCGACGAAATCTTCACCACCAACACCTCCGTCCTTTGCATGATGACCACTAGCATGTACTTGTACACTTGACGTCAATTTCTTCAAATGCCCCCTTCCTCTATCGAAGCTAATATCCGAACTTTGCTTGTGAAGAGTTGAAGATTTCGCGCTCGAATCTCTGGGACTACTCGATTCAGATTTGTGTCGAGTTACTGCCCGCATGTGTAACCTTGACGGCTTATTGCTGCTAAAATCACCGCTACTATATAGAGAGGTGGGAGAGATACAGTGTTCTTCGTGCGATTTTTTGTGACCGTTGCTTTTCGCGTCTTTTTGATGGCTTGTAGAGGAGGTAGTATCGGATGTTACTAGTTTTGACGTTTCTTTGGTGTGATGATCGTGGTTCGGCTTTTCTACTGTATCATGTGACGAGGCTTGCGGCAACGTAGGCGATGATGTAATGGTGACTTCACTACTAATACCAGATGACTTTGTGACAGCAGATTTGGCGTCAACCTCATCAGTTGCCTCCTTCTCCTCCACAAAAATGGAGTCTTCAAATTTTAAATTAACCCCTTTGATTCTCATTTCTACGGTGGGTCCACCACTCTCGTCCTCACTATCATCAGCTACTTCATTGTCTATGCAGTCACTATTTGAATCTTTAACCCCTTCTCTTCCGAATTTCTTTGCCAGTTTCTCCTGTCGCATCATCTCTACGAGTGCCTGGGGCTTGGGTCGAAGTTCGGGCTTGGGCGGACGACCTTTTGAACTCTTTGATCCGTCCGCAGCAGAGCCTTGGCTACACGTACCCGCCCTCATGGAAGACACATGGTTCTTTGTCGCCTGAAGTCGAGATAGGCTGCTGCTCTTATTATGAGAATTGATCTCTCCCGGTTTGGGAGGCACGACCTTTCGAACAACCTTAGCTACATCCATCAATTGGTTCGTTAGACTAGTACATGTAGTGGCACAAAGACTAGTTATCAATTTCAGATCTACGTACACTGTAGCAGCTACTTACTTAAAGAATTATTGAGTTAGATATTTTCAGTAAACTATACGCATCATCGGTCAAAATGTGACAAAATACTTTCTACTAATCAGCACTCACTTAGTACTAGCTACTGCTCAGTAATAGCCACCTACTAGGCTAATATCCGAAGAAATCTTACAAACTTTTAGCATACACAGATAGTACACCACTGACAGCTTCAACAGAAATGCTCACATACATGTACACTGTTACAGTATAAGCTATTGACAGGTAGCTACACTAACTCAGATACATGTACATGTACATGTACAAGCTATTGACAGGTAGCTACACTAACTCAGATACATGTACATGTACATGTACAAGCTATTCACAGGTGGCTATGATATATGCTAACTCAGATACATGCATGTACATGTACATGTACATGTCAAAGAAGCCTCGATCTTGCTTGCACTGAAACACCTAGCCTTTCTTAAAGAAAATGTATCTGAAGTAGCTATGGCTTGTCTATAAGCCAACAAACTTGTTGAATTTACTGTAACTCACGCCTCTAGGAGGATAAATATGTACAAGGAAAACTAGATTGACTAGAAACATACGTCAGACTCTATACTTGCAATAGAACTGTTACAGCGGGCGAGCTATAATAAGAAAACCTGTGTATCCGTTAAGGAAATAAGCTCTCGCACATAGGCCAGTTGGTGTTGCTAATTTGGGATAAACTTTCAATATGCTTATCTAACAATCGACACAGAGAAGAACATACATATAGCATAATATATATACATGTAATATGCAGTACACTGTAATAGTAATGTATATTATTAAGAATGTATGGGTAACAATTGGACAGAGAATTTGTAAACTTTAGATTCTGTGTAGCATGTAGTACGCATCTATGTGAGGTTTAGATTACACACCACGTGTGAGAGAAATAATTATTATACAAGCTGCGCTATATAATACCATATAAGTAGACAATATATTATGTATAGTACTACATAAGGTCTATGGTGCTCTAGTACAGTTTGGCTGCTATTAATACAGACATGATTGAATGTGAAGCCCTTCATCTACATCTATATTAGGCTAAGCTTGAAGTATGTATCATCATGTATATTACAATCTGTGCAGTAATGCTAGAGTTTATAATACCACAGGTGTATGTATACAACATACATGTACATGTACATAGCTATGTACAGTAAGTACATTATTGCACGTGTGCTAAAATGAAAGATCCACTTACCATGTTGAAGAATATGCACATTGTCAATACTATAATATTATTATTATGCATTCAAGATCAGACAAGCTGCTCCAAGTCAAGTGATAAATGAATTTTTGAAAGGTACATGTATAGCCAATGGGATATACCAGTGGTTTAAGGCATACTATACACTGGGAGAGCTCTTAGACTAATACTGCAATCCACTGTACCACCCCTCTGTTACAGCGGTGAACACAGTTTGTGTAAGGGTACACAAGATCATCTTATCTCTGATCTTGGCTGACTTCCACTGCCTGATACACCCATAAAAATGGTGAAAAGTAGGCGTTAATTATCCTTCTGGAAAGCCCTAGATGTTGACGTTGTGTGCCAGATATATAGACAGGCACCACTTCGATTTTATCAGTCTAGCAAGCAGTCACGCACAGCACCACTAGTAGAAGTCATCTCTTGAAGTTGAATCATCTTTGAGCACTTTCAATAAGCCAAAATAATATGGTATGTACTATACATGCATGTATGTACATGTATAATAACCTTGATGCAAAGAATTTATCTTGTAGAAATTTGAAATTTATTGTCATAGAGGCAGAATAGCAAACATAGCAACTGGCTTGAATGTATAATGGCAACCATCAAAGTTTACATGTACATTTTTTTGTGCATGTACATGTATACATAATTAGGGAACACAAGAGAAGAAAGGAACATGTGTCATATGCCATCAAGGAACAATAGCACTAAAGTTTGCTGGCACAAGTGGATACTGTAATAAGTAAGACCAATTAAGTTGTTGCATATTACTGCAAAAGTGGCAAATTCATGTACATCGATCACCTATACAGGTGTAGGGATCAGTGTCATGAGTTGAAAATGACCAAGGAGAGGCAGAAGCGGGAAGCAGCTACAAATGAACACAAGCTTAAGATGATAGCTGCAGAGAACAATCAACTTAAACTTCAAATCCAATTATCAGAAAAGCAGCACAAAGATAATGAAGCTCAGCGTAAGCACGACAAAGAAGAGGGTGAAAAAAGCGGCAACATGAAAGACAAACAGTTGCACAGAAACAAAGAACAAAAAGAGAAGAAGATGAAAGAGAGCAAAAAGAAGCAGAAAGGCTACGCCAACACGAGAAAGAAGAATCTGAAAAAGGACGGCAATCTGCTGAGCGTCAGAAACAAAGGGACCTGCAAATGGAAAAGCTCAGAACAGAAAGGGCAAAATACGAGTATGAGAGGATCAAATGCATCACAGAAGTGCTAGGCAAATGCAATATCCAACAGCTGCCAGTTGAGACAATCAAAGATATACTCTCCTCCCAGCCTCAAGAAGAGCATCGTGTTAAAGCCAAGCGTGTTGCACATGGTCACCAGGTCGATCGTCGGATTGAGAACTACAATTAAACTTTCTAAAGAATTTGAACAAAAACACTTTTCTCTTAAATTGTAGGATTTTAAATGTATGCAAAACATGCAAATTATTTGAGTGTGTTGTGTCTTTGAGTCATACTGTAATAGTATAAGCAGAAGACAGTATACCTGTGTAATAATCCAGAATGAGAACTGCCAATGTACTTCATTCCCATTCTCATTCCAGATATTCAATTTCAAGTTGAGCAAGATCAATATGCACGATCACCGAGGTGCACGCATTCACAATGAATTGAAATGATAGGGGCATCCTCATTTGCAGGATATGCAACTGACAGGGGTTTCATAGCTTCAAGTTACATGTACGCATGTACACATACAAGACAATCACTGCTATAAGTCATTAACATTATTCCATTAGCTTGAACTCCCTAAGGACAATCAATCACTTACGCGATATTAATACTATATTAGATGGAACTAACCCACTAGCTCATTCGACTAAAAGCAACAAAAGATTTAAGTGCATGAATCAATAACAGTTGATTTTTGTGATCCCCCCCCCCCCCCCCCCCCCCCCCAAAAAAAAAACAAAAAAACTAGCTACTGAAATCTCCCAAAACTAAAATCAGGAATCAAGACACTAGTTGTATACATACACTGTCATGCATAAAATTTAATGCTATTCATAGTCAGACTTACATGTGAATGCACAACAACACCTGGCCTTAGCTCGGGGTAGAAGCCTCAGGACACTAGCATTAGCTATCCAATGAATTTCTGCTGACATCATTTTTCTCATTCAAGTTTACTTCTTTCAATAATTTGAACGGTACAATCGATTCTATACCAAAGCACAAAGTGATATTGGCCACACCTTCAATTCATTCCGATACAGAACAGGGCACAGGCAGCTCTCTCTCTATCTTTCTATCCTTCTTACTTCTTCAGTTAAAATACAGTAAATGGATACAATCATTTTGGTTGTGATCTTCTCTTGGTCTTAGCTAACAACTTCAACTACTAAGTTCACTTTTTAATTAAATTTGATAGTTACCAAAGCAGCCAAGATCATATAAAATATCACTCTATAGCAACTGTCATACAACTTGAGAACTTAGATGAGCTTCGCAAAGCTTACTGAGCTAACAATAAAATTACAGATTTGACAACTACCTATTTTAGAATCTACTACTACTATGAAGCTACACAGAACTGATCTTCTCAACAATCCAGTAGGACTCTTTCATATGCCTCTAGATAGTGTAGCTACTTTTGATACTTTTCTTACTTTTACAGAACTATAACCAAGCTTCTCTCTATAGATTTAGTCTGAGAGAAAGGAAATGACAGCTAGGTGGAGTTCCGTTACTGCTAAGCTACAGAACTGACTTTTATCAATAATCGGTCACACTCGTTCATACAAGTAAGTCTCTAAAACACTGTAGCTACTTATTACACAACTTGCACATTTAGACTGAGAGAGAGGAAGTACTGGCCACATGGAGTTCGGCTACTACTAAGCTACAGAACTAACTGGATCAAACAACCAGTCAGTCAAGATTCTTTCATATGTCTATTAGACACTATGTAGACACTTTTCTTCTAACAGATTTAGACTGAGATAGAGGAAGTGGAGTTCCGTTACCACTGAGCTACAGAACTGACTCGATCAAAAATCCGTAAGGGCTCTTATAGACACACACACGCACGCACGCAGGCACGCAGTCCTATATATGGCACCAGGCACTATATGCTTTAATAAGGACACTGGGTCACACGGTATGTACACACCATCTATACACAGTGTTGGTTCAATTCCAAGACTGGGGGGGACTAAACAATGCCACTTGATGCGTCTACTTCCATCAGCAAAGAATTTCAATATCTAGCATACATGTAGATATCTACGTATAGTACATGTATGTTACATGTACATGTACATGTACATGATAGTTCAGGCTTAGTCTAATATACATGTAAGTGGAGGCCTTTACATTCATGTCTGTGTCGATAGCAGCCAAACTGTACTAGCTACATGTAAGTACAACGTATGAACGTATGTTATTAATAAATGCATACCAATCACTGGGTGTAGTTGCTGGGGGCATATGGATGCATACTGTTTAGCTTATGCTCATGCAGACTAAAAATACACACTGCTGGGGGCATATGGATGCATACTGTTTGGCTTATATGCTCAGACTAAAACTACACGATTACTGGTATACTATAGTCGATCAAACAAATACCGGTGGACGGTTGCGGTTGTTTCATTGTGGTGATAATGGAGCTCAAAAATTGGGCAGATCTCAGAGGTGAGTCATAATAGTGAACATGAAAGGTAACGACAGATGCAGTGTATTGGAATGCCATTTTAACATGTGCCTTAGTATTCACTCATTGATAGCAGCCCAATTGCACTATAGAGCACCACAGTATGCATACATGTACATATACATGCACATGCATGTATGTACATGTACATGCATGTACATGAGGCAAACTGTTTAAGCTGTTCAGGGTTTTAATGTGTACATAAGTGGACATATAGCACTTCAAAAAGCACTCAAATGTTCACTGTGATCAGGTGATGTTACAAACTAATGCGCTAAAAACTTGGTTTGTCTAAGAGTATAGTTCAGATTGTCGAGCATCAAACGATAGCAAATCCTTCTCATAAAAAATACCAATAGCGAGGGTATACTCTTACAGATAGTGAAGTATATATTAACTTGGACATAATATTAAACATGCACTAGCTCTTACAGTACCAACAAAATGATTATTTCTTCTTTGGAAGTGTGCAGAAAACTTGATGCGTCTAGACTATATTTCAGAAAGCAAGGTATCAAACGCAAACCTTTTGAAGGGGCACTGCTCTTATGAAAATACATACCCATATATACCTGAGGCCATGGGACATCACAAATGCTCACTACAATCAGGCAATATTTTTTGCAAATGCAAAGAGAAAATTTGGTGTGTCTAAAAGAGTATTGTGTATGTATATAGTACACTTCTGATGTAGTCCCTGCTTAATCTATGGCAAAATGAATATAAAGACGCATATGCTTTGATGAAAACTTTAAATATATTAGACCCATGGTATATCGGCTACTAGACCCAGACAAGCAAAGGAATCAAAGATAAGGCAGTTGGGCACACAGTTCGATACATGGTACTCATTTTGACTACAATTTTTACACTTTGCAAGAAAGAATTCTCAACAGAAGAAGCGAAAATCTTCCATGTACGTATCGATCTATACCGGTTGCAATCGAATACAAACTTTACATTCTTGTACAAGTTTGAAACTATAACATCTTTCAGCGTGTACATATTGATATTATACATGTACATGTACATGTACATGTACATGTACACGACTGTATTATTATTATTATAGTACTCTGGGTAAGCACCTATAGCTATGGACGCTTACCGAACGTATAACATGATACAATTTTGGTAAAAAGCGAAAATCTTTCATGTGTCTATATACCGGTTGCAATCGAATACAAACTTTACATTCTTGTACAAGTTTGAAACTATAACATCTCCCAGTGTGTACATATTGATATTATATTATTATGTACATGTACATGTACACGACTGTGCATATTACTATAGCACTCTGGGTGAGCACCTATGGGCGTAACATACAATTTCGGTACACATGGCCGGCACTTACAAAGGATATAAATCACATACATGCATGTATATACACATGTATTATACGTGGAAGCTTCTATACTGATCCCTAACTGGAAATGTACGACAGTACTACATGTATATACAATACATGTAACTTGAATGAAGCAATCCAAAATAAACAAGCAACTGAACAAAGAAATGTATTACGCATACACGGTTTAAAGTACAGAAGAAAACACACATGGACTAGCTAAGAGTTATTGGCAAGTGCATATACAATGGGAATTCAGAATTAAGTGTTTATCTTCTAACACAATTCACACACTCACACGGTTGACGGGAGAAAACCATCTAGCTAAGAGTTTGTCATAATATGCATGTGTACGACGTACATGTACGAAAGCGTTAGAAGATAAACACTAAATTCTGAATTTCCATCGTACAATACATGAATGTACGAGAGTAAAGGTTTGTTTGTTCACGTGTCAGTATGGTTTAGTTTTTAAACTGCTAAATCATCACAAATATGCACTACATACATGTACATGTACATGTAGCTGCATGTGATATGTACATGTACATGCACATGTATTTGTATTTCACTCCTTCCTTGTCTTAATGGCTACCACTCTACTTTTATGTACACGTATCAATCACTAATGGCACACAAGCATCTTGCAATTGTACGATTATGACTATGTACAAAGTACAGCTAGGTGGTGACAACCTGGCCTGGCTATAACCTTGGTTTTTTGCATGGAGAGTATACATGTGTGTATGTGGACGTGCATGGTACGGTGTACGTGTGCAGGTACTTGAAAACTAGTACGTGGTTATTATAATTAGATCAGTGTCAGTCACCGTGTGGAAAACAATAAAGTACATGCTGACATCAGCAAGGTAAAGAGCCGCACAATGTATTAACTGAATTTGCAGCGGTATTGGTGCAACTTAGGGGACACCTCCCATCATTAGAGCTAAACAAACTCGATGATGATTATCATTATGCATTCACGTACTAGCTGGCAAGATGGAGAGAGATAGGTTAGCCTGGGTACTGGTAGATAAGCACATGACATTGTGGCTCTAGCTCTGCATGACTGGACCCTCCCCTTTTCTCTCTCTCTCTCTCTCTCTCTTTTTCTCTCTCTTTCCCTCCCCTCCCCATCTCTCTCTCCCTCTCCCTCTCTTTCTCTCTCTCCTCTCACTTTCTCCCTCTCTCTCCCCTATATACATAATTATTTCACTCACTTTCATGATCTAATAACACTCCATTGCAACAGTTCTCTCCTACACTGTACTTAGACAAGTAGTACACACACAAGCTCACACACACGTATATGTACATGTACACGTATGCATGACGACTTACAAGCACTTGCACTTTTCGAGGTGGTAGCGTCGCTCTCGCTGTACGAGCGTCCGCCCACACCAGCGCCAGCGCCAGCACCATCTGTCCTGCCACTGCCACTCAGTACATCCCCTCCGCTCTTTCTCTTCAAGAAATTCTTAATCCTTATACTCATCTTTTTTGTTGCCTTGCTTTGGGTATGTCTCTCTCAGCCAGACTCAACATCAAATAGCTATCATAAATATCTCACATCTGCAGCGCTAGCTACACTCAACTATACTGTTGCTATATCTAGAGATACTCTGAGCTGCACCCTATATAGCTGATAAAGCTATCAGATCTTCACAATATTTCAAAGATCTCACACTGTACACTAGCTCTTAGCTATATCAACAGCTGTTTTTATCACTGAAAGCTATCATATACACTAGCTGTATATAGACTAGCTATGATGTATTATTTACATAGCCACACTATCTATATTTTGACTTTCCAACAGCTTAGCTATACATGTATCTATATCACTCACTAGTTGAACAAATCTGCAGCTAAGATGTCTTGATAACCAGTAGATTCTAGAGTTGACCTTCTGAACTGTAAGCTACATGTAAACTAGGGCTGCAGTGATGCAAGTGAACTCTATGAATGGTTCACTACCTGGCTATTATACTGTGCCTGTGGCTTCCTGTGTTGCTTAGTGGGTATTATTTATCACCAAAAAGTGCTGATGTCAGCATAACATTATCGCTATGACGTTATCATTGCATAGGGGGAAATCCCAGGGGAACTTAATTTGGGCCACTCAGTGGTTTAGCTTTGTGTAGCAGGAACATTACATAAGTGGAGATGATAGTGGTTCCAGGTAATCATGAATATAGTTGTACCCAAGGGTCCCCTTAAGCTATGAATATCATCATGAAGGGCTGTACAACTTATCAGGGCTGCCATAATCTTTTGACAATAAATCCTAAGAAACATACCCCAAATCCTGAGATAATCATGGAAAACACTGCACCTTATGGGAGTAGAAGGCTAAAAAGTCCTAATATTCCTAATTTGCATAATTATATGCTAATTAATGAACCAAAATTGATGCTCAAAATCCTAATACCCCATTCTGCACTATGATATTGTACAGGTATATATTAATTTAGTTGTTTTTAGGTAGAGCTTTTTTTACGCTACACTGAAGCAGTGTTCATTAGTCTCGCCTCTAAGCATGATATCGGTGATATTGAAAAGATTAGGGAGCTAGCCTGGGGACAGGCCAACTCACACAATAATATTATAATTATTATTTTACATTGATTATAAAACATTAGCGGGGGGAGGGGGGGCACCACTACATACATAATTACGATATTGGTATCATTACACATCCAAGTTTTTAACAACAATTAATGTAAGTCTAACGTCAGCACCATGCACTGATCACCACTACAGCATTAAGGGAAGAGCTCTATAGGGAAAGTTGGTTGACTTCAATATACCATTAAATTTTGTAAACGGTACGTACACGTATTGCACAAATTTTTGGTGTAATTACAGTACATACTACATGTAATAGTTTTGATTACCCAATGTGCCCTAGACATGGCCTGATACATATGATTGTACGGGTAACTCCATTTGAGGAAATAGTCATTAACACTAATACGTACATGTATTGCACATATTTTAGGTATAATTCCTACATGTAATAGTTTTGTTCATTATCCAATGTGCCCTAGACGTGGCCTGATACATGATTGTACAAGTAACTCCATTTGAGGAAATAGTCATTAACGCTTTCATTACAACTCATTAGACCTTAATCACATGAAGTAACGGGAAAAACCTCTATTAGTACATGAAGTAATTGTGCTTGCCTGAAGCAATGTGATAATATACATGTACATGTACAGGTACATACACATGTACATGTAGATCATGTTCTCCCATAGATTGGAGAACGTACAGTAAGACAAGAAGCGGTCAAAAATTTTGTCAAACACAATGCATTCACGTGCAGTATGTGGCACAGTGCAATCATACAAGTGCATATACTAACGGACTAACCTCCAACACCATGAGAAGGTGACTTGGTCTTTAATCTACCAAAGAGACCTTTTGACTTCTGCGAGAGAGAGAGAGAGAGAGAGAGAGAGAGAGAGAGAGAGAGAGAGAGAGAGAGAGAGAGAGAGAGAGAGAGAGAGAGAGAGAGAGAGAGAGAGAGAGAGAGAGAGAGAGAGAGAGAGAGAGAGAGAGAGAGAGAGAGAGAGAGAGAGAGAGAAACGTTTTCATGCTCAGTACAACTACACGTACATTAAAACTAATTAGCAGTTGTGAGTGATGGCTGTGCCATATGGCATTCAAATAAAAGTATAAATTTTATGAAGATATATACCTACCTTTGTATTCCCTGGTGAACCATTAGACAAATCTTCAGGTTTTCGACGAGAGTTTTTGGGCGACTGGAGAGGAAAAAAATGGACACCAAAGCAGTACATGTTAGATATCTGACATCATATATATAGGGACTATGCACATTCATCGATCAGTGCAGGAGGGGGCTTGGTAATGATATAATATAATAATATTATTGTTAATATTGGTAATGCAAGTATATTGAAGGTATTATTGGCAATATCAGTAATGCTCTCTCTCCCTGTCCCTCCCTCTCCCCCCCTCTCTCTTTCTCTCTCTCTCCCCGTCCCTCCCTCCACCCCCCCTCTCTCTTTCTCTCTCTCTCCCTGTCCCTCCCTCCATCCCCACCCTCTCTCTCTCTCTCCCTCTCCCTCCCTTTCCCTTTCTCTTACGTATTTGCTCTCCTCTGGTTGTGTCCCTCTTGGCATAGTGCAGCTAGCAGTGAAGCTGCGGTCATCAGTAGGCGGCTGTCAGTGTGCGTGTGTGTGTGTGTGTGTGTGTGAATACAGTGTATAAAAAAATTGCTGGCAGGATGGCTTAATCAAAGATGGTAAAGGTCGTCAAATATTAGGTTGTGTACAAGGTAAAGGTCGTTATTTCTGTTAGTCGCATATACAGTGATGACATATGTTTGCATGCTGGTCTGGTTGGCAAATTTGATGGATCACATTACCAATTTTCTACACTGGAATGCTTTCACCGAGGTATATCCCATTGGAGGTAGGCAACAAATTTTAATGTATATGTAGAAGCTACAATGTAATATATTCAGCGACCAGAAGTAGCATAATTATGTTTGTTTACATTGTACTACTAATTTGCTTGGCAGGACTATATTATATGATTCTCACCCCTCCTCTCTCTCTCTCTCTCTCTCTCTCTCTCTCTCTCTCTCTCTCACCCCTCCTCTCTCTCTCTCTCTCCCTCCCTCTCTCTCTCTCTCTCTCTCTCTCTCTCTCTCTCTCTCTCTCTCCCCCTCTCTCTCTTACATCAATGACTACGGCAGACATCGGTCTCGTCAGCTGCGGCGATCCCTTGTCCTTCCCTCCTCTTAGCCATGACCTCGCTGGCTTCTTGGGTGGCGGAGGCTCCTTCGGTGTGTTCGCGAGCTTTGAACCCGTCCGAGAAAAGAATCCTCCACCCTTACTCTGACCTTTGCCCTTTGCCGTTACTGCCGTAGACGCTGCAGCTACGATATTCTCTTCACTGGTCGAGCGCAGTAAATCGCTTTTACCGTCCTTCTTTGACGCTTCTTTGCTTTGTTCTACGGTCGAGAGAGACTCTGTTCGAAACCGAGAATTGAGTACTTTGGGAGGAGGGGGCTTGCCAATCGGTCCTGTTGAGTTGTGTGTGTGCGTGCGTGTAAAGAATGTTGACACTTGAGTTCAAAAGGAAAACACTAATGAGAAAAGTATTTCTATCATGTATGTACACACATGGAAAATTGCGTAAATGGTATTGAAAGACAGAGTGAGTGTGTGTGAGAGTGAGAGAGAGAAAGAGAGAGAGAGAGAGAGAGAGAGAGAGAGAGAGGAGAGAGGAGAGAAAAAGAGAGAGAGAGGGAAAGGGAGAGAGAGGGAGAGAGGGAGAGAGGGAGAGAGAGAGAGGGAGAGAGAGAGAGCAAGGGTTCACACGTACCAGGTTTAAGCTCTGAGGATCCCCCATAAGGCTTTCCAGCTGGTGACAGCAGAGAAGTCTTAGACCCACTGCTTCCACTGGACGGCCCTGATAGTATCGCGTGACTCCGATAAGGTGCATGGGGTCGATTCGCACTCCCAGCTCCGGGGGACTGTACGTTAGTGGGTGTGGTCACACTCCCGCCTCCCACGCTCCCCGTGCTCTGTGTCGAAGTCTCAAGGGGGTGGTCTGTACACTCGTGCCCAGACGACTCCTTTTTTCTATTTATCCAACTTGTGTCCGATTGTATCGTGACCTTCTTGTACCCAGCTACAATTCGAGTGGTCGGCGTTTTCGGTGAAATGCTTCCGGATAGCGCAGAGGGTGGGGGTGAAGGTGGAACACTCGTGCTCATTTTTATCGGCTTTGGTGGGAGGGGTTTGGTTGCCGACGACGACGATGACGGCGGTGAAGGTGTAGGTGGGAGGGGCTTCGGAACCGATGATGATAGTGGCGTAGGTGGGAGTGGCTTGGGTACCGACGACGACGATGGTGTGGGTGGGAGGGGCTTAGGGGGAATTGAAGATGACGATGATGATGGTGTGGGTGGGAGGGGCTTCGTTGCCGATGACGACGACAGTGGTAGAGGTGGGAGGGGCTTCACGATTGGTAAAGGTGACGTCTTAGTAATGCTCGATGTCGATGACGTATTTGATGATGTCATCGATGCCGCTTTCTCGTCCACTTCCTCCCCATCATTCTCAATCTTCTCACCACCAGCACTGCTTTTTTCCGGCTGTTTTCCCGGGGAAATCTGACCCTTATTATCCCCAAGGGTCACCATTCCGACCTTTCCGATTGGACTAGAGCTAGTAGCCCTCTGTGAAAGTGGCACCTCTGGCTTTAATCCTTCCTCCTCCCTGGCTGACATCGATCTCGGGAGAATTGATGGTTTTGTTGGTCTCTGGGAGCCGGGGTGAGGGAGGACATTTTCTAGCAGCTTTCGTGCCTTCAATATTTTTTCTTCATTCTCTTTATTAGAATTGTCGCTCTCATCTATGCCTCTTTCGTCTTTCGCTTCATTAGAATCATCAATTCTTTCCAGGTCCTCGCTTCCTAGTTCCGATATTTCTTTATCTTTCACTTTATTAGAGTCACCACTGCTTTTCCCATCAGATACGGCTTGACTCCGACTTGCGACCACTCTTGGTTTTGGAATGGGACTTTCCAGTTTTGGAACAAAACTTTCAAGTTTGACAGTTTTCACGTTGGAACTTGTGCCCGAATCTAAACTCTGAACCCTCATCAGGAACCCACGAGTCACTTTTCCTTCATTAGCCTTCACCACGTCACTAGCTCCACCCACACTAAGGGCAGTGGAACGAGGAATCGGAATGGGCTTAGATTTAGATGCAAATCCATTCTGGGAACCGGCCTTAGCTAATACTCCCATTCCACCAGATGATGACGATGGTAGAGATCCTGGTACGTCCCTAACTTCATCATTATCAACATCTTTTTCAGCTTCTTTTTCCAAAGATGCTTCTGCCAATCTTTTTTCATCATCCAATCTTAGACTATCATCTCCCTCACCACTTCCAGGATTAGCTACCGATGACGGTGACAAAGAATGACGTAATCTAATTCTCTCCGGAGACGACGATGACATCATACCTCCTTCTTCGTGGTGGGGGTGTGGGTGTGGCGGGTGGGAGGGGCTTTCGGAAGGAACCCGCGAGGATTCCTTAGAGCTCGGAGGGGTCTCTCTCGGAGACACGACACACGAACTGACGGACTCGGATTGCGAAGTGGAGCCAGACGTAGCGGGGCCATCCCATTCGCCGCAGTCTTTGAGCTTGTGACGATACTCCTTGTTTTCCGTTTTGAGTTTCTTGTTTTGTCCCTTGAGAAGCTTGACCTGTTCTCGGAGTAGCATGTTGTCCCTCTCCAGTGTGTCACGGCCTGGCCTTCGATTGGGACCTGCTCTAGCTGATCTGGAATCGCCATCTTTATCTATAGTGTATATAGTGTAATACAATAGACGTTTGTTCACGTAAAGCAGAATTTGAATGATACTACACTATACAAGAATAATGCAAATGACATACTCATAATGTTATAATTATGTACATGTAGCAGTACAATGTACATGTATCCTTTCATACACTACATGTACATGTACATGTACCAGGCCCATTCCCATGCTATTCAATGTTCAGCATTGACAACTGGGAATGGGAATGGGCCTGGGGACAAGGACGACACTGCAACAGCTGTTGCATTGTATGTGTACATACTATTATTGTACAAGTGAACTGTTCATTGATAAATGTACCTGTATAATAATATGCACAATTAAAGATGTTTACTGTGCCAAGATTTGCATAATGATTGTCTATTGATGCTATTTATCGCCATAGCTCACATTCATTAGCACAATGGCTTTCATCCCTTCACTTTGGCTACACGTGCAAATGCATGCATACTGTACATTGCATCGCCATCCACTGCTAGAATAGTGTACTACATGTGTACATGTAAATTGTTGTATGTCTGGAAATTTTCGGTACAAAAATATTATGGTACATATGGGGTGGTTCCCATGAAATCAATTTCAGTACGAAAATTTATCATACACAGAAGTATCATAACAGGAACCTTTCCAGATCTGCAGTACTTATTATACATGTAACTATACAATTGAATTCAAGCTCATGTATATTATCAAGGGCTTATAGGGTCTATAAGCCCTTGATATTATAATATTACCATTATTGCAGCCACCATCAACTGTACATTACGTACCTTCAGATATTGCTGAGTCTTTCCCACCTCCTCTCCCTTCCCTATCAACCTCGAGAACTTGGCTGTCGCTGAAGAGCTTCCCCCGTCCCTGTTTACCATAACCCCTTGGCTTCGGAGACGGCTTGCTTTCGTTCGCTTTGCCAGCTGCAAATTTCTCTCTGCTAGGTGGGGGTGGGGATGATTTATCACTATCAGCAGCCTTTGAGTCAAGTCTTAGAGCAGACCCTTCATGGACTGTTTCCAGGTCTACGGTGTTGGTGTTGTTGTTGCTATGGGTGGAGCTTGAGGAGGGAGGAAGTGGGTGTGACCTGGAGTTGTTGGTAGGCGTGGTTTCGTTCTGAGTGGGTGTGGCTTCGCTCGCAAATATGGTCGATGGTGGTTGTGGTGACATGGATGACACAGAACTGGATAAACCAGTCAAACCAGTTACATCTCCTTCGTGAGATATATCTATCTTTACGCTTCCGGTCAAATTCACATCCACGGGGACACTCTGCTGTCGTCGACCTTTGCCCCCCTTGAAGCTCCACCTCCTTCCTCCGCCCCCTTTCGAGTCTGACGTGGACTTTGATCCCTCCTTTGAGCTCTCTGGAGTTGTCAATTCACTCTCGCTGTTTGTTCTTTTTCCAATTTCTCGACTCTTCTTGATCAAATTCGCTAGTCCTCTGCTACCACCGACCCTCAAAGGCTTAGGGGGCGGGGTCGAGCTTGCAGTGGGCGGGGTCAAGGCAGGTGTGGGCGTAGTTTTACCACTAGCTCCTCCCACAGTTGAGTCGTCATGGAATACATCGTCCGGGAGCGATTCTCCATCCGAACTTTGACTCCTACTGTTACTGATTCCATTCATTATATTCTAATTTAGGGACGTCAATCAGAGAAATTTCGAAATACTCTACTTCCACAACCAATAAAGAATCAAGAAGCCATGGTACGATTATTGAAAGAATCTATACCTGTGTGTGTGTGTGAAAGAGAGAGTAATGAATCACAATAATATGCATTGCAGAGCTAGAAATAACGGTCGGACATCGGACATTTTCCGTGCATATTGCCCAAATGTCCGAGCATAGCAGCCTTTGTGCGGACATAATGTCCAGACATAGCCTAGAGCAATAGCTCAGCACTGTGGTTGCCTACAACCACAATTGACTGTTCATAGTGCATATGGGGAATAACAGTTTACACTAGTACTACTACCTGTCAAACCACAGTCATGTTTGGTGGTCTGTGGAATCTGCTAAGTCTGCAGATAGTACTATAAAGATTATGAGCTGCAGCTACATTTACTACAATACAAACTGAAATGTAGCTGCAGCTCATGATCAGCTCATATATAGAACAGAATCTGAAATGTCTGTACAAAATTTGAAAATGTCCGAACAAAACTGATTATGTACGGACATTATGTCTGAATACTTTTAAATCCTTATTTCTAGCTCTGCATTATGTAATTGCAGCTAATGTAGTTTCAGAAATCGTTTTTCATAATTACATTTACATACATGTACGTGTACATGTACATGTACATGACATTGTGTGTACATGTAGTGCACATTTGTGTGGCCATGTTGAAGACACACTCATGTACATGTACATGTACATGTACATGCAACCACAAAGGTAAGCCTGACCACTGAACACATGTTCAAACCAGCTGCAATGGCTTCTTAAAGGGACCACACTGTTTGTAAGCAAAAACCACTCAAATACATGTAGTTCCAGCATCAGGTGAGCAGTGCATGAAGCCCCTACCTCTCTCTCCCTCTCCCTCCCTCCCTTCCTCCCTCTCTCCTCTCTCTCTCCCCCCTCACTCTCTCCCTTTCTCTCTTCCTCTCTCTCTCTCTCCCTCTCTCTGTCTTTCTCTCTCTCAGATCTCTCTCTCCCTCCCCCTCTCTCCCTCTCTCTCTCTCTCTACTACTCTCTCTCTCCTTTTGTCTCTCTATCTCTCTCTCTCCCTCTCTCCCTCCTCAATACCAGAGTTGCACCTTAGTACAAGAGCAGTCATAATACAGTACCAAGTGGGTGCCCAATCAGCTACATAATATTACAACAACACACTCACACAGATTCACTGAATAAGGTCATGAAAGTTGTGTACAGTTTAGAGAGTCAACACCGACTGACAATGTTCTACAGATGTACCCAGAGGCTTATTCAGCCAATGGCCCGAATAAGGCAAGCTTAGTGGCGCGTATGGCTGACTGTCTGGGTGGGTGGGTGGGTTACAAAGTTAACGATACAGTTATTGGTGCATATATATAAGGCCTATTCAGGTTAAGAAGTTGACTCGGAATTCATGTCTAGAGAAGGAGAGAGAGAGAGAGAGGTAAGGACTTCACTGAACCAGCTAATGACTCCAAAAGCTAACTGGCACAACAATCCATATCACTATCAAAATTGGACAATAGTATAATAATTATTATTATCGTTATAGAAGCTAGGGGACAGTTGCATAATGATTTTGAAACTAACCAGTTTATCCGTGCGCTCGAAAGATAATTTATACTCTTTTCCCAAGCTAAAAATATAATCAAGATGAGTTAGCTTTTGGTTCCCATAGAATCTCTCGATAGTTACTCTATTGTAATCACAGAGAGTTCTCGGCTCACCTCGATTTAGTTTCACAAAACACAGACAGGGGGCTATAGCTTTAGGCTGACCATTTCTCTGTACACACATGTACTACTGTAGTAGCTGAATGCATTTTGCCAATCTAATGTCAGGAGACATCCGATACTACATGTACATCATCAACTAAATCGTCACTGCATGTGCTTGACTTCATAAATCTCCTAATATTAGTTTTCCATCACTATCATTCTGATTTTGGTGCTTTTTTTGTTACTGCCACCTCAATTTTTATACCTATATTCATGTTGCTGACTCGATTCTGATGGGTGCTCATTGTGCTCTAATTTAGTGGAGAAATTTCGAAATGCATCATCAATTAAAATTAATCATCACTGCATGCTTGACTTCATAAATCTCCTAGTATTAGTATTAGTTTTCCATCACTGTCACTCTGAGTTGAGTGTTTTTTGTTACTGCCACTGATCATTTCTCTGTGCATACATGTACATGTACTACTGTAATAGCTGAATGCATTTTGCCAATCTAATGTCTGGAGACATCCAATACTATGACATCATTTGAGTCGTCATGACCACTGCTTGACTTCAAATATATGATGTAGGGACGTCTCCTAGTATTAGTTTTCTATCACTACGGTAACCACTCTTGTTTAGGTGCCTTTTTGTCACTGCCATCCCTAGCTACTTTAATTTGCCTCAATTTTTGTACTTGTTAGCGTTACTGACTCCATTCTGATGGGTGCTCATTGTGCTCTAATTTAGGGACGTCCACTAGAGAAATTTCGAATTAAATGCATCACCAATTAGGATGTCGTGTGAGCAATTATAGCTCTCACGGGCTTAAAAGCTATAATTAAAGGTAATTACGACTACACTAAAATGCCTTTTGTGAAGATACAAATTGGACCAACTTAAATACAGTATAAGGTACTGTACATGTACATTGTACAAGCTAGTTTGCACATGTTGTAATGACACGTAATGGTCATGTGTAGTACATGTACACTCATGATCGAATTGGTATTAAACAATAGGAGATGGGTCACTACTAATGATCTGCATGTACATGTACATGTATGTAACACGGCACCCAATGAAAAGTGCAAAGCTTTGCGCTACTATATACATGTATACGTATAAGCAAGGGTCTAGGTATGTATAACTGAATCAGTGTTTGTCTGGAGTCGAGCTGACATGTAGTGGGAAGGTTATTAACTTTAAATTTCTGGTGTATTGGATCCAGTAATTTGAGTCTAATGGCTCACTAATGTACATAGATGGTATTATGAGTAGCCTAGCCTTGTCCCCAGGCATCCTGAACTTTTCAAAGACACGCAAGAAAAGATCGAGGTGTATGCCTAGGGACTAGGCTAGGCTAGGCTATAGTCTAAGATGGGATGACACTCAGAATCAAAGGATCTGTGGTGCTCTAGTTAGTACAGTTTGGCTGCTATAGATAAAAACAGACATGAATAGAACGCTCCATCCATATTAGTGTACATGTACATGCACATGTAATGTACTATACATGTATAATACGTACTGTACAGCTATACTAAGTGCATCATTCATTAGTCTATTGGATAGTTTGAATTCCGTGACTAAGCGGGTTAGTTACAGTTCAATTGATCTTGCTCATTAAGGTATTGTGAACGAAACACATGATCCATACGCCCACTAATGCTGTTCTAATTTAGTGTCACCATATAAAATTACATGTACATTGTATGCATGAACAGCGACTATTTAACAAAGAAATAGTCTACTGCGATTCGATTAGTCGATAATATTATGATTACTTAACCTTTCGACTGATGGCCGGACACACTTGTTCATGGTTATACTAACTTGTCCCTTGTAGCTGGGACCATGCATAGTGTCCTGATTAAAGTGAATTTTAGTCATTATTTGTTTAGTATCTGTAGCATATCCACTCATTAGACTACTGAATCGGATCCATTATGAAAATAGCTGATTGGTCTCGGACGCTGGAACAGACTAAATATTTACCACTTGAGCTGCTTCAAATAATACGCATGCACTTACGTACATGTAGACAATGGTAACAATAGCGCACATTTATAAAAATTTAAATTATACCTTCTTATACATAATGATTAATAGTATGCAAAACCAACGTCTACGTAACTATCATGTCGTGCTCTAGTACAGTTTGGCTACTAACTATCAGCATAGACCAAGTATAATAATTATAATGTTAAGATCTCACTTGATATAATTCTACAAGCAGCAAAGCGACGAGTAGAATTGTAAAATCAACATCTAACTATTTTGGTAGCAATCACTACTGATCCGTTAACATACTAATGACCCTCTATCCCCCGCCTCTAACTATATCCCACTATTTGGGGTTGAAAACCACGTTGCTATGGTAACTGCTATATACCAAAGACGCATACTTATGCATTTACACGTATGCACTTTCTACTTAAAATTATTGCAACCAACGATACCATGCTTGTTTGACAGTTTATCACGTCAACGCCACAACTAGTTTATATCTACAAATTAAGTTTAGTTAGTAATTTTGGGATATGTAGAGTCCTACTATAAGATGTAGATTGCAGGGTAGCCATGTATAGCGATAGTAGTGGATGAGTGTTCAATGATGCGTAGCAAGTGGAGTCATACGATGCACAGATTGACTACATACAAAATATGGATATTAGGTTAAGAGATACTGTTACAGTAGCAGAGTTTCCAAATTTTCTTGATAATGTGCTCTCTCTCTCTCTCTCTCTCTCTCTCTCTCTCTCTCTCTCTCTCTCTCTCTCTCTCTCTCTCTCTCTCTCTCTCTTTCTCTCTCTCTCTCTCTCTCTCTCTCTCTCTCTCTCTCTCTCTGTGTTCATCTGTCTATCCATCTCTCTCTCTCTCCTTTCTCTCTCTCTCTTTCTCTCTCTCTCCCTCCCTCTCCCTATCTCTCTCTCTCTCTCTCAAGTAAGTCAGCAAGTTGAATACACATACATGTGCATATACATAATATGCTCTCTCAACAATGAACATGTATAGGCCTCATACACATGCTTAAAAGTATACAGTGTTCTTTTGGAAGTATACAGTACATGTATATATCAGCCCTAAGCTAGCATACCGCTGATGATGCACGCCAAATGCCAGGTGCCCACACATGAAAAGCTTTGAATAGGCAAGTCTATGGAATGAAACATCAACATTCACTTGGCCAGGCTAACTAAGCTGTTTGCTTCGGACAGAATGTTGCTGTGGTAACAACGTGTTGGGAAGAATTCAAATTTTAGTGGTGTTTTGGGATATGCAGAGAGAGAGAGACAGAGAGAGAAAGAGAAAGAGAGAGAGAGAGAGAGAGAGAGAGAGAGAGAGAGAGAGAGAGAGAGAGAGAGAGAGAGAGAGAGAGAGAGAGAGAGAGAGAGAGAGAGAGAGAGAGAGAGAGAGAGAGAGAGAGAGAGAGAGAGAGAGAGAGAGAGAGAGAGAGAGGAGAAGAGAGAGAGAGAAGAGAGAGAGAAGGAAAGAGAGAGACAGATCAGAGAGAGGGAGAGAGACATTAGCTAAGTGGGAACGAGTGCTTTATAATTATTGCATTCCACCTTCCATTTGTAGAGAGCCTGCCAGCTACAAATTACTCACAAGGGCACACAAATTATTCACATTCTATTTAAAGAGCCGATGCGTGCTATCGATTACCTACCTCAAAGTGATCGCTTAAAAGCAGCTCAGGGTTTTTTTTTTTAAGAACTTACATACACTCACAAATTCAAGGCACCAGGCACTAGGCGTGTGTGCACACAGTCATAGACACACACATTCATGCAATTATGGATTGTATGGAGATCAAACAGCCTTTAATGCTGCAGCTTGTAAAGTGTATCATAATATTATACCTATAGATACTAATATTAACACATACTATAATACATGTAATATTACATAATTTTTTGGATATGAACTTCAATGGTATCAGCAAAAGGCAAAGGAGGAAAGCAAATTGAAAGAAAATTTGTAATCTAGCTAGTAGTATACATCATAGGTACTCACTATAGCTATACACATAATATTATACCTATAGATACTAATATTAACACATACTATAATACATGTAATATTACATAATTTTTTTGGATATGAACTTCACAGGTATCAGCAAAAGGCAAAGGAGGAAAGCAAATTGAAAGAAAAATTGTAATCTAGCTAGTAGTATACATCATAGGTACTAACTATAGCTATACACATGTACATATATATGTAGCTGATACTACTACTGAAAGATGTAAATTTCGATATCATAGCTCACATCACTAATAGACTGATAGATGCATGGTCCAAACTATATGTACATAGACTCTGAGATACGTTCATGAAACTACCCCTGAAATGAGGACACCTCCTTTAATCAGGACACTATGTACATATAACATTATGGTCCCAGCTACATAGAGAAGTATACAAAACTACCCCTGAAATGATCAGGACACTATGCACGCACGACCCCAGCTACATAGAAAAGTGTACAAAACTACCCCTGAAATGAGGACACCTCCTTTAATCAGGACACTTCAATTGCTATTTTAGCAATAATTGATGCTGAAAAGGCCCCGAATACTGTATGAAGTGTGTCTATGACCTTGTATAGCTACAGTACACTAATATTATTAATACCATGTACGTCCGTTCGTCGTGTGTAGCAGTCCATTCCACAGTGCGTGTGATAATTAGTCTAATTAGCATCCATTAACAAAGGGACAGTCTCAACACGCATGTATAGAGGAATATGTATACTCATGCAAGCCTATATATGTATAGTGGTCACTGTGTATGGAAGACAGCCATGCCGTCTCCTTATTACAGTCACTTTAGTTCAAGAAACAAACGAAATATTCTTTGTGGACAACTTAACTGTTCGGTAAAACTTGCCGACGTTTCAACTAGATGCTCTGGTCAAACTCCAAGCGGCAAAACTTCATCCATACATACATACTGTATTATAATAGTGGGTAACTTTTGGTGAGCATTAAATTTGGCAAACTTTATGGCTCTCCATTGGTATTGGTGAAGTTTAAATGTAAATTTGGTGATCAAAATTAATACTTACTGCAATAGGCATACATAAATTCCAAGGAATGCCTAGCAAAAGTATAACAGGCTCATATACATGTATAAGTATAGCTATACCGCTCAAAAATAAAAATTATTTAGTTTCTAATTAAGTGACAACCATTAGTCTAAGGGCGAGATCGCACTGTTCTGAATCAACCTTTGTACTAGCATTCTTGTGTGGGTGCACTATATGTAATTATTAAAGTAATGAAAGTGTTATGATAATCAGTAGTACTTTACAGACGAGATTGTTGAGAATGACATCGTTAAAACAACTACATGCTGGCTTGTACTAGTACTAATGTAAAATTAACAAGGTCTGTACTCGATGGAAAAATGTAATCTAGAACATGTGCACGACCACGAGTTAGAGAGAGAGAGAGAGAGAGAGAGAGAGAGAGAGAGGGAGGGGGAGGGAAAGAGAGAAAGTGAGAGAGAGATAGCCGCACACTATAGCTTTCTCTTCCACAAATATATCACATTCACACACATGTCATGTACATCATATACACACACACACACACACACACACACAGACAATCACTCTCAGCCAATTGGGCTATCAATCAGCTATTGTTTATCTGTGTCTATGCCCATTGTCACATATGACCATATACACATACACCACCACTGATGAAACAGGCGATTGAGAAGTGAAGGAAGAGAAAAAATCTCAGGACTTAGCCGGGATTTGAACCCAGGACCTTCTGAATTCTAGTCAGACACTCTTACCAACTAAGCTACAAAGCCCTGATGGCAGCGGAGTGTAGGATAGGTGGTATACATCCTAGGAACGAGTTCAAACCTGGCCTCTTCAGTTGGTAAGAGTGTCTGACTAGAATTCAGAAGGTCCTGGGTTCAAATCCCGGCTAAGTCCTGAGATTTTTTCTCTTCCTTCACTTCTCAATCGCCTGTTTCAACACCTGCCTTACCAGGCTTACGGTAATTAGCCTTTAATTATCAACCACCACTGATAATTGGCCATAAGATAAGTGAAGGGGAGAGAGAGAGAGAGAGAGAGAGAGAAAGAGAGAGAGAGGGGGGGGGGGGGGGGGGGAGGGAGAGAGAGAGAAGGAGGGGGAGTGAGGGGGGGGGGGGGAGAGAGAATCAATATGGAGGGCATATTAGGCAGGTTAGGTCAGGTGCATGCATAATATGATATTGTGGCCATTCATTCATTCATGGCCTTTCTTGGCATATGAAGTAACTATGAAACCACACAGCAGCTAATGAGGGGGGAAACAGGGGATATAGCTTGCTCACACACATTTGAGAAGGGAAATGCTATCACAGCTCCAGAATGCAGTTCTTCAAATTTATAAGGCTTCTCTGCTTCACTGTAGTTCTTTCTCTCTCCCTCTCCACCCTCTCTCTCTCTCTCTCTCTCTCTCTCTCCCGCACACTTGACTTCCTTCACCTACACCAGAGAACCAAACAGTTTCCAATTCCGAGTAAACACAACAAAAACAAAAACAGCTGACTTAGGCCATACACACACGACCACGTACATCATCCACCTACAAACCATACACAAATTCAATCAGTACAAAATCATATTAATTTTTTAATAACCAGATTAAACAATCTGCTAATCTTGAGTGCTATCGATCTGTGAGTATTAAAGTGATGAGTGTAGGGATAGTGGTATGAAATTGAAACATCGATCAGAGCCGTGATGCGGTCAGTGTTATCGTTTCTAGTTCCAAACAGACAGTGAATATACACACATTCTGCTAGCTATACATAAACACGCATTTTGACACTCATCCCGAACATAGCATAGAGTAGAAGATGTTGATCCAAAACGCGAGCGATTCTCGATTCATATCACACGCATATAGCGAGCATAGATCGTGGCATACATACAGTGATAAACACGGGGGTACTTACTCGCCAGTTGGATGGTTGCGGTGTCAAGAACTTCAGCGATGAAGAAGTTGGGCTTTTTGTGAGACCGATCGGCCAATAGATAGTTGACTAAAGAGTCTTACAGCAGGCAGAACTAGTAGAAAAGAAACTTTAGACGAGGATAAATAGCTCAGTAAGTAGTTAGCTTTCTCCCTCGCTCGGGTGAAGTGATAGATGATCACCACTTGCTTCAAGATCATGCAAGTGCCAAGTTTGGCTTCAAGCCACACCTCCACTATTGATTAACCACACCCACCCCTTCCCTTGCATTATGCGCATGCGTACTTATGACTTGTCGATTGCTGACGTAATTTTTGTATGGCTACAGCAGTAACATTTTAATGTTATTATACATTGTATACCTGTGCAATCATGGTGAGATTCAGCTATAGGAGTAGTATTGAGGCATGCAAATAATGTTATCAACTTAGTAAAGGTATCGAATCGTAAGGGTATTATTGTATCGAATCGTCATAGATATTTAATATAGACTATGTAATCTATAATAATTTTATGAATCATGAAATTCAGCACAGATATAGGAAAATGATTCTAGAAACATTAAAATTTTCAAAGTTTGTAACTGAGGCAATACTATTATTATACGTGAGGAATTTATACTAGCTCTAGTGTGCCCTTGTACACAGTGTTCATTCTGTGACCATCCTCACCTCCAATTACTAGGATCTCTGTTGATGAAAGAACAGCAGTTGCAGTGATAGCTCGTGGAGCAGGTAGATCACTGATGTAGATCCAGGAATTGGTGAAGGGAGAGTACATGTAGACTTCCTTCATGTCAACTCCTCCTTCAGATGTTTCTTTCCCTCCTATAGCAAGAAGGTTTCCAGATAGCACGGCTGCAGCTGGTCGATAGGTTGGAGTATTGGGTAGTGTCTTCCAAGCTGATTGAGTGTCACTGCTACCACAGCGACTATGGGTGGTCTGGTTGGCTGGTACAGCATTGCCAAGGAGATTATCAACTGAGGCATAGAGTGCTTTGTTGAGGTGTGAGTCACTGTAACCTCCTAGTGCATAGCATGTGTTGCCAATAGCAACTAGTGATTGGAGGCAACAATCTGTTGGTAGTGGGTTAGCTCTGTACCACTGTGATGTGTCCGGTTTGAAGATTTCAACTGCATTGCTATATCCTGAAAGTATGTTTCCACCTGCCACTACAAGTGCTGATTGGAGGCTCAAGATACTTAGGGACCATCTACGTGTTGGCATGGGAGGAATGGTCTGCTTCCACTTTCGTAATCGCTCATCATACATGTATACATCATTAATTCCATCCAAAGTACTCATCTTCATTCCCCCAACAGCTACTAGCTTGCCATTGACTTGACCCAGACCAAACCATTTGACAGGAAGTGGTGGTAGAGTGGTCCACTTGTCTTGTGATGGGTCGTAGCAGTAGACATCGTCAGTATATCCTCCACAGTACACCTTGCTGTTGATAACTGTAGTCCTTCCCAGGCCTGTATTGAATCCAGTTGCAATAATCAATAGCTGTGCACACTGTTTCCAGACTCTGACACTGGCCTGTAGAATCTGTTCATCAAGGTTAATTAATCAACTACATGTATAGTACCACCGTGTTACTTATAACATTGTGGGTGTTGGGGGTGGGCCTACACAGTCATGTATAATATTATATGCAGGGGGTGCACACAGCTGCTCACCTGTTGCTTACTAGCAGTCAGATACTCCCTCATTTTAGTGAGCTGCTGTTTCATTCTCATAATAATAGAATCTTTCTCATGTACACACTGTAGACTTTTTGTCAATGTCCCACTTAACTCTTTTTGTTGTTGCAAACATTTCTCAGTGATTTCACATATACTGTCTCTTGCTACAAGAAGCTCATTTTGTGAGTTCAAATCTCTAATTTCAAGTTTCAGCTGCTCTATTTCACTGGTGTACGCCATGTTTAGTCGATCAAGCTCCCCAACTTTCTGCTCGGCTTCTTGCTGCAGTGTCATTATTCGTACTTCTTTCTGCTGAATTATCACATCTTTCTCTTCAATCCGTCTCAGCATTTCCAGTCGATTGGCAAAGGAGGCAGGAAACTGTGATGCTACTTGACTAACTCGTCTAGAAATCTCATCAGCATGTGGTCTTAGCTGGGGGTCATTATTGATGCATCTGTGAATGAGGTCCATCAGAGGATGACCGTCTTCAATCACTTCAAAAAATTTCTCACGTCGCTCAGCTTCTGTGACTGGAATAAGTTTTCCCCTTTCAATTCGACTCGGACCAACCTGTGGTTCCGGCCACTGACCACTGAACATGTGGATCATCATAATGCCATAGGAGAACTCATCAACACTTGTGTCGTATTTGGGGTTGGCTATCATCACCTCTGGTGGCATGTAGGCAGGGGTGCCAGGAGTCTGGGTCATGCGACTGACATGTAGAGGGGTCAGGTTGAGGATCCTGGCCACACCCAGATCAGAGATCTTGGCCGTCATGTTGGGGGTGAGGAGGACATTGTTGGAAGAGAGATCTCGGTGAATGATGGGAGGAGTTTGACTATGGAGGTAGCACAAGCCCAGAGCCACGTCATGAAGGATGGAGTAGCTAATCTCTTTTGGGAGAATACTGTATTGGTCAATGCAGGAGGTGAGGTTGGTGGGGAGAAACTCCATGACTAGGATGGGTGCTCGCACTCCTTGCTGGAAATAGACTCCCAGAAACTGGACAATGTTGGGGTGGCGTACTTGACTGAGTAGACGACATTCTTCCTCGAATCTGCGAACAGTGTAGCTGGCATCTCCCTGCTCTAGCAGCAGTTCATGGATCTTCTTGCCAGCACATTTCAGTCCCATATACTCCAGTTCTAGCACAGTAGCATAGGAGCCATGTCCCAACTTTCGATCTGTCACTCTAACTCCAGTCAGCTTGTAGGGATCAAACCCAGTGAATGTTGCGGGTCTCACAGCCATCAAGGTATTGAAACAATCACTAACAGGTCACTTTTCAGATATTATATTATTCTCCTCCTGGGTACCGGTACGCTCGGGTACGCGGAACACATCATTCAATTACGTCACCCTTTGAGCATGCGCAATAAAGGGGCCATGGTCAATTGCGCATTTTTGCAAGCAGAGGGGAGGCCTCATTATTGGACCGAATACTTATCATTGAAGAGCCTAGTACAAGCTAGGCTGCCTGCCATACTAGATGTGCACTAGCCTCGTCCCTAGGCTGGGGACTAGTCTCGCGGAGCCAGACCCTTAATACATCCCCCTGGCATTGCATAACTAAAGTATGCTACTTACATAACATAGTGCCCGATTACCATATGCAATGAAGCTACTAGGGATGTGGTATTAATTGTTCGTTATAATAATTATACCAGCATGATCAAACAAAAGCATGCCTGTGACGTTAATAATTATTATGTAGCTTAGGTATAAGGCCACTTCAGTTTAATATTCTGTTTCTTGGGCTAGCCATTTCTCACGATAGGGTCGGTAGGTCAGCTTGTGGTCAGCCCGGAAACGAAAATTTAATATTAAGTAGAAGTGGCCTAAATTTGCCACACTTAATGATTTTTTCCTGTGATGTGCATTTGCATGGCCTGGGTGGAGCCCTCAAACTTGCAGCAATTCACACAGAGTCAGACACTGCCCAGATGTCCGAGTATATCACTTCCTTATATGGTCAAAAGGGAGACCAGCTGGCGACTGATAAAAATTAAATTTTTAATAATAATGATCAGCTGAAATACCAATTGACAATAATGATGATGACTATTAAAACTACAACCACAGCAAGGAGTATGTGAAACATTTCGTCTGTCCGAGAATCCCGTGCAATCTGAAATAAATCAAATACAAACTCCTGGCAAATCTCATTGGCTGATGTCACTCCGAATTCACGATAGAGTATCATATCAAGAGCTGATTGGTCATACCTGTGACAACCTATATACTGGCCTTCGGGTGAAAATCGACCGATAAACCAACGTTTTACAGGATTACAATCAACTACGGCATCTTTGGGTGCCATACACTCTTCATGAAATGCACAGTCGACCCAGTTTTCTAGAAATTTCTTTCTCATGTCTTCGTTTAGCCACACTAGCCAGATTGTTGCTTGCATGTGACCCCATATTACGAGTTCTTTTCTTAGCATTGGAAGGTCTTGAGATTTGTTGGGAAAGAGGTACTCCAATGTTTTATCATGGGTGTACGATATAATTGGATCATTTGAATGCACACATTGCTTGCCCTCCCAAGGCCCAGCTAAGAAAGAGGGCGTCAACTGTAAGTGTTTAAAAACCTTTCCATCGATTCTTCTAGTGAGTCGACCGCTCGCGTCGAGCCACAAAATTACATCATACTCGCTCGCCACTTCATTCACGATGACCGGCTTCCATCCAAATTTACGTAGATTGTTCTTTGTGTAGCTTAGGGCGGGATACTTGTCAAAATCAAACACGCGTAGCTCCAAGTTACAATATGACCTTAACAACGCCATTTCTTCACCAGTGAGCCCAAGGCTGTACATGATCAGTCTAGTATTGGGCATGTGCTCCTGCACTGAGATGATCATTTCTGTCGCTTCTGCCAAGTGGTTGCTTGAGATAGCAGATACGATGACCAGCTTGCAAAAGAAAAAGTTATCACACGAACACGCCCCAGATTTTAGATCATTTGAGGGCAGTAGTTTTGCGGCTCCATTTATGTCGTCGCCGTGGGTACACACCTGCTCAAAAGCCTTGCCTCTCACGGCGTCACAGCACTTGCTAGAGCCAATGAAGCCATTTTTGTGCTTTCCAGCTGCAGCTAGCTCGTTGGAGTTGGATAGGTTCTGAGCAGAACACTTCTTAGCTTCGGCCAGCGAGTGGCTTCTTCGCTTCAGATAGAGAAGGAGGATTATTAGCAGCAGAATCGTGACTACGGCGGCGCTGACTTGCTTTAATCTACTTCCCATGATCATGTAAGAGCCAAAGTTTGACACCTCTTTTGTTCCATTTATTCACCTTTGACCTCCGGTGCTGGGTGTCAGTCTCGTTTCCAGATCTCATTCCGCGCGGGGATTGGAGGCTGAGTCATTGGAACGAGACATCACACGTACCCACGTAACCATATTGCGCATGCGCAGAAGGTAACTTGCGCCGACATATCGTTCAATTTGGCTCTGTCTCCAGCAAATGCTGGGTGTTGCCTTTACATGTTTAACAAATCAATAGAGGTGTGATGGGTGTCAATATCCAAATTTGGCTCTATGATAGAATATTATTCTTTCTCAGCTTTGATTCTGCACTTTAGTTTGTTTGCCAACCAATGCTTGTAGTATTACAAATTATTATGCTGTGTTGATATTATCTAGAATCCCTCTACTCTTGATAATAGTATACTTGTACTTTGATGTGTACAAATCTTGTATACCAATTACAAGTATTTCAAGTGAAATAGGCACCTGAGTTTGAAATACCATTCTGAGCTGAAATACCTATCTGACTTTGTATGCATGTATACTATTAGCCTGTGATAGTGAGGTTGTATTTGGTTCATCAAATTGTACTCGCTATCGCTCGTACAATTTTTGAACCAAATAGCTATTTCAGAGTGCTATTTTATCCAAATTCAACATACAACCTCACTATTACCTAATATACTAATATCACTGACAGACTTTCTTCGTAAAAGTCTGGTTTAGCTAAATTTCTAAAATACGACTGCTACAAAAGAATAATTGTGGTCACAAAATTCAGTAATCAAAGCCACACCCACAGCTTGTATCGGTGGCCCCTGCAACACGCGATTGCTTCCTACTCCACTGAATTTGATTAAAGCTTCCATAATCCATGACTGTTGAACAATATTATAATAATAATTGTAATAGCGCAAGCGTTGACGAGAATAGTTAGTGGCCGCAGGGGTGCTTAAATTAGAGTAGTCAATGACGATAGATTCTGGAAAGACTCTGCAGCTCTTTGAATGGGCTGCTCTATTTATACATAATCACATACTAAATTAAGGGGCATGAGGACAGAAAGGGTTAAAGATATGGATTGAGACATAAACAAGTGATTGATGACATGAGAACATAATTAGCTACAGTGTAGATAATTAGCTAAGCAAGTTTTCTATGCACCAGTTCCAGGGCTCTTGGCTAATTAGTTTATTCAGAGTCATGATCATCACAATATAGCTACACTCATTGAAGTGTTTCCTAAATTAGGAATAATATATTCAACAGTCATGGATCCATGATATTCTTATACAATAATAATAATTTTGGACATAATCTGTGACTATTGAATACAATGTCATATTAAGTGTATCCTAATTTAGGAAACCTGGCATTGTATTAATTTTGACAGTCATAGATGCATGCTCATGAAGCACATCCTTATAACTATAATATAGATAGCCATACTTGAGTAACAATGAGTGCATGTATATAACACAGTATAGATGGTAACTCACTTTTGTTTTTGAATAATAATTAGCGAGTCCAGAAATACCAATTAATGAAAGTGATGATAACTATTAAAACTAAAACCACTGCCAGGAATATGCAAATCTTGTCCTCTCTCTGAGTATCCCGATCAATGAGAAACAAATCGAATACAAAATCCTGACAAATTGTATTGACCGAGGACACTCCAAACTCACGATAGAGTATCATATTAAGAGCCGATTGATCGTACCTGTGACAACCTATATACTGGCCTTCTGGTGCAAATAAATGGATGAACCAACGTTTTATAGGATTACAACGAACCATGGCATCTCTGGGTGCCATACATTCTTCATGTAAAGCGCAGTCGACCCAGCTCTTTAGCATAGTCTCTCTCATGTCTTCGTTTAGCCACGCCAACCATATTCCAGCTTGCATGTGACCCCAGACCATAAGTTCTTTTCTTAACGCCATTAGATCTTGAGATTTGTCAGGAAAGAGATACTCTAATGTTTGATCATGGGTGTATGATATGATGGGGTCGTTCGAATGCAAGCATCGTTTACCTTCCCATGGGCCAGCTAAGAACGTGGGAGTCGATTGCAAGTACTTAAAAACTTTCTCATCGACTGGTCTAGATAGTCGAACACTAGAATCAAACCACATAATCACGTCATACTCGCTCACCACTTCATTCACAATTATTGGCTTCCATCCAAACTTGTATAGATTGTGTCTGCAGTAACTAATGTCAGGATACTTGTCAAAGTCAAACACGCGTAGCTCCAAGTTACAATATGACCTTAACAATGCTATTTCTTTATCGGTGAGCCCAAGGCTGTACATGATCAGTCTAGTGTTGGGCATGTGCTCCTGAACTGAGATGATCATTTCTGTCGCTTCTGCCAAGTGGTTGCTTGAGATAGCAGAGACAATGACCAGTTTGCAGAGGAAAAAGTCCTCACACGAACACCCTTCTAGATGTAGGTTGGAGTCATTTTTTATAATTAATTTCGCTCCATGTTTATTATCATGGATACACACTCGCTCAAGATCCTTCCCTCTCACTGCATCACAGCACTTGTTTGGAGTTGCAATGAAGCCATTTTTATGCTGTTCCTGAGCTGGGCCAAAGGATGGTGTAGGAGATGAACATTGTTTTGCTTGGAGATGCGAATGGTTTCGTTGCTTCAGATAGATTAGGAAGACTACTAATATTAGGATAGTAATGATTACTACGCTAATTTGAGTCAATCGACTGTTTCTCATAATGGAATTCATCCAGGTGTGGCTGCGTGCGCAGTGTGCGTGCATTATTAATAGCGCCGTCCATGTCGGACTGGGAACGAGACTGCAAGTTTGCGCAACCCACGTTCCACGGGGTGCGTGGGCAGATCGCAGGTGTGTACAGTCACATGATAGTATGATTAAACGTTTGTGTATACTGTGTATATTCTGGGACCGTGATGGCTACTTCGTTCGCACTGATCTTACTGTCTGTGTTTTTGGCGTGTGGTAGTGCCACTAAAGCGCCGCTAGGAAAAGAGGCCGAGGCGAGAAGAACGGAGTCACATCACGGACCACTTCCAAGAGCCTTTGGGAGCCCTCAAAACGTCGACCCGAAGATCGACTGTGTCGTCAAGAACCTGGCCTGGGAGTACGCCAAGAAACTCATCCCTAGGGTAAGCCCGGGATCTAGATGTAGAAATTTGTCTCCTGATCGCTGTAATACTCACTGTGGGCCTTGATATAGTACAATTCAAACAGTACACACCCAAAAACAAACTGTTTTTGTGGGTAAATCATACGAGGGTGTGTATATTAAATTTATTGTGATACACTACAACGTAAGTGCCTGATGATGTGTTATTATTAGCACTTAAAAAATATTTACACGCTTGTTCACACACGTGCAGCCCAGTGTAATGTTTTTAGAGTGAAAACTATAAGGCCACTTCAACTTAATGCGGGCCCGACCGACCTACTTTCAGAGAAAACTTTTGTTAGTTTTGAGGTCAGAGGTCGGGTTTAATTGCATTCTGAGCATGCACAATAGGCTTTTGGAGATAAAACTCGATTATTGACCTAGGACACGCCCAGTTAATTGAATTTATTTTCATTTACAAGCCGGCCTACCGACCCTATCCTGAGGAGAGGCCAGCCTGAGAAACAGAATATTAAATTGAAGTGGCCTAAACGAAATGTGATAACGATTTTGTTCACATTAATTTTATTCTCCCTCTCTCTTTTCTTTTCCCTCCCTCTCCCCTCTTTCTCTCTTTCCCTCTCTGTCTCCACTCCCCCTCCCTCTCTCCCTCTTTCTCACTCCCTCCCTCCCCTCTCTCTCCTACTGTCTCTCCACTCCCTCTCTCTCTCTTTCCCTCTCTCTCCTCCTCTAGCTTGACAACCACCAGGCTGTGTACAATGCACTTCAACTCAGTCCCGCCTGCAACATTCCCTTCAGCTCCGGTAAAACCTACACCCCAGCCCCTCTGCGATACAACACTGTGCCTCGTGACCCCAGTGTGGAGATTTACGTCGACCCAAAACTCGGCTCTGATGAAAATCCCGGCACAAGCAGTCAGCCCTTGAAGAGCATAAATATTGCCGTACAGCTCATGCGCCTGAAAAGAGCGAAACTGGGAGGTGACGTGAGTGGTATTATCCACCTGAAGCCCGGACGATATCAGCCAAAAAAACCGATCAATTTGACACCAGATGACAGTAATTTGGCCATTATTGGAAGCGGCGCAGACAGTACGATTATCAGCGGTGCCAAGGAGTATACTTTAAGATGGGAACAGTACAACAGCAAGAACGCTTCACTTGAAAAAGGCGTTAGCATCGTAAATGACACCCTGATTGGTCCAGGGATGAACTGTAGCTTTGCAAAGTTGGTTCCTCTCATGGTAAACGTCAGTGAATGTCGAAAAGCCTGTAACATGGACCCCTCTTGTTTTGCGTATACGTTTTTTGACAGTTCGAGTGAAAATTACTCCAATATGTGCTATTTCCGGACAGACGGTCTATGGGCGCCAGTAGAGGACAGCACGGCCATGAGTGGAAGAAAGTTGAACATCATGGTGGCCGACTTGAGCGGCCAAGATCCAACCACATTCACAACCCTCTTTCTAAACGGACGTAGAGCGACGCGTGCTCGCTATCCAAACTCGAATCCGGAGGCAATGGGACTCCATACTTTTCCAACAGGCTACATGTCGTCAGCCGAAAAATGGCTCCCCCCTAAGCAAAAGCCCCCCGCAGAGGAAGTCAATATTGCGACCCCCAAAATTTCCCGAGTTTTCTACGGATATTACAACATAGGAATTGGTGGCCCCGTGGAAGTGTTCGATCCACCCAAGTCCTACTGGGGTATGGCTGATCCTAAAGGATCGGAAGAAGAGTCTACTTACGTTGTCCCAACCGGTCTGGAGTACTCCGCTAGCGAGGAATTCTCCACCCGAATGTGGGAGAATGCAACTACAGGTGTGGTGCACGTCTACCATGGCAAACACTGGGGCAACTGGCAGTTTAAGATCGACGATCGTAACTATGTGGATAGGACGATATCGTGGTCATACGGAGGATTTCAGGAAGCGAGAGGGTATCTATTTGGTCAAGAGTGGTTCATTGATAACATTTTCGAAGAGCTTGATGCTCCTGGAGAGTGGTTTTACGACGAAAATGAACAAAAATTGTACTTTTATCCCAACAGCACCGACAGTCTACCTTCTATTGGGTACGGAACTGCTCTACAACGGTTGCTAAACGTCCGAGGATCACTAAGAAATCCTGTATACAACATCACCGTAGCCAATATCACCTTCACTCAGACTGAGCCAACTTTCCTGGAGAAGTACGAAGCACCGAGTGGCGGTGATTGGTCGATACACAGAGGTGGTACTGTATTCGTGGAGGGGGTAGATGGCTTCACCTTGCAAAAGTGTCTTTTCGACTCTCCAGGAGGAAACGGCCTCTTTTTGAGTAACTATGTCCGAAATGCGATCATTGAACGGAATGAATTTCGCTATCCAGGCGACAGTGCTATCGCTTCTCTCGGGAGCACAGAGCTGATCGATGGTACCAGTGGAGACCAGCCAAGGGGAACGAAAATCATCAACAATCTGATGCACGAGAACGGTATATACGGCAAGCAGTCGGGTGCTTACTTTCAGTCGCTCACAGCCCAGGTTGAATTTGATGGAAATATCTTTTTCAACGGACCTCGAGATGGAGTCAATTTCAACGATAATTTTGGTGGGGGCAACGTGCTCAAGAATAACCTTGGCTTCAATATGGTGCGAGAAACTGCCGACTGCGGCCCTTTCAACTTTTTCAACCGAGTGCCCTACATCACCCGACTGTTTGACGGAGTAACTCCTTCGCTCATGCTAGCCATGTCCTACAACTTAAACAACTTTCTCATCACCAACTATCACTCTGTGTGGCCTCTTGACCACGACGATGGCTCTTGCTACTGGGTCGATACTAACAACTTCTTAGTCTATGGTGGCTTCAAAAACAACTACGGCCACTCAAAGACGACTCAGAATAATACATATATCTACCCTGACGCCAGTCATCATAATCGGAAGGAGATATTCTATGTTTGGCCCTACTGTGCGGTTGACGTCCACGTTGCCTTCGATTCAGCAGGTTGGGGGGACGTTTGGTCGAACAACAGGTGTGTCATTGGTAATCGGACGATATACGATTTCGAAAACTGCGATACGGCTCAAGACAGTCGAGATCTCGTACCCTACACGGCCAATAATGTGTTCTACTCTCCATTTAAGGATCTCACTGTTCTGTGCGGGGGCAAGAACATCACTTTACAGGAGTATCAGAGTATGGGATTCGACATTGGCAGCGTGGTGTATGATGTCGTCGATAGCGAGATAATAAAGAAATGGGCGCAAGAGCAGTTTGAGCTGTATTAAGAAGAAGGACCGGTTACGTCATGTACTAATCAAAGACTAATAGTTTCGCTGATTATTATTTTATATTTAATTATTAGTACATGTATAAAATTTATCATGGTATTATAATTCAAGAATCATTTTTTGCATACAGCTTGGAAAATGCACACATTCACACTCTGAGTGTGATATTATGATCATGATTGTTGCTGCTTTCTTTGCATACAGGATTTTTATATTTATCACCAATATTAAATTTTTCCATTGTAATACGTACTGTACCACCATAAAAATTGCCCTCGTGTACATGTAGTTCCATTTCGGTAAGGGTCGTCAAATCTTGATCATTAGATAGTAGGTGTGGTTTTAATATGACTTGACCTTGTACCTTAGTACTCTGGTACCTACCTCGATATAAATAAACTTCTGAGATCCAGAGATCGATCGACTAGTAAGGGGCTGGTACCCGACTAGAGATCAACATGGCTGATGTGAGAAGAGGTTTGCTGTTGCTGCTCTCAAGCGTTGTCGTGGTCGCTCTACTCTACTGGGCTGCCGTCTGGTATACAGACGGAGGAGGAAACGGCGACGCGGGTGCCACATCGATATCGCTAAATTTCGACCTCAGACCTGCAACCGACAAGCAGCAGCAAGTTCTACTCAACTCGGCCTTCTTCCGTAACTTTGATGAAGAACCCGCGACTCCCGCACTGCGACCGTCAAGATTTCTTTACTTATCACAAACTGAAAAATGCCTTCCAAATTATCTGTTATCGGCAGATGTCATTGGAAATTCGACGGCTTGCCAGTGCGATGTGCTTGTCTTGAGCTACAAGGGGCAGTGCAGTAAGAATCCACACAAACACGTTAAATATCTGTTCAACTCCAGCACCAGTTGGGCAAGTGGAAGAAATTTCTTGTACGAGAAGGCCCTGGCGAGGGGCGAAGAGTATCTCTACTACATATTCCTGGACGATGACATTGGACTGAGCACGAAAACGCCGAACGCCAACCCCTGGCGAGAGTTTGAAGACTTCCTGAAGCAGATAGAACCAGCCGTTGCCGCCGTAAATACCGATACCAACGGGATGCTCCAACACATACTTAACGGCCGAAAGCAAAAGGGTTGTCCGTTGAATAAAACACCGAACTACAGCTACTTACCGACGGCAAGATTTGACCCAGCCATGAACGCATACCACTACGAAGCAGCGAAGTACATCTTACCCTATACGACCTTATACGATAAAACCTCGTGGTGGTACAATGATCTCTACTTTGAAATAAAGTGCGAAGTGACGTTTGCTGGACAGACAGTGTTGCATACGCGAGTGACCGGGAGAAACCCGAAGCATCGGTCTTACCCGAGGGGAAATCCCTCCCCCCAAAAGTGGGCTACTATGGTGAACCAAGTGGCGGCAGAGTTACCCGAGAGATACAGGAATTCGAGTCTATTATCGGAATGGAAAAGAGACATGTTGGATCACAGAAGAAAGTCGTCTACTCTGTGTTTGTCACCCCCTCCTCCACACTTGCCTATTAGACCGTTTGCTTATCTTGATCATGTTTCATAGCGAACGTGCACGCATGCTGGTATAATCTTAATTTGAACACTGAGGTCATCAACAACAGTCACTGGCATTATTATTATTATGTCATAAAATCGATAATGTTATGTACATGAATTTTAACTTGTCGACTGGTAATAATAATAATATTATTGGACATCATAATCTATTCTTGGCTTGTGAAGCAATCGATAATTTTACGTTGGTAAAATAACAGCTTCGCCATAATAATGATTGTACTGACTTTAATACACACAGTGCATGCAGACTTGATATATACACAAAGTAGCAGGGCTGTCAGGGCCCATGCATCTATAGGACAGTTACACGAGAACAGACTATATAGAGACAGGGACACAAAAGTATAATAGAAGTGATTGCTTGGTGACATAACAATCAAAGTGACAATAGATTGAATCTTATGATGACAAAACATAGTTCACATGCAATAATAATTAATATTATAATATTATATTATTATCAGCTGCAGTTTTCAACTGGAGAATCTACCTAGCAACACGGCAAGTACAGTGCACAATATCAGTCATAATATAAATTATGCATAGGCCTGGTATGTCACACGTAGCTATTTTAAGACTTCATAGCTAACATTTAATGTCATGTTTTCTATACATTCCACACACTTCAGTGGAGGTCACGAAACCATACAAGAGAATACTATTAATACCGGTAGTACATGCAACAGCGCGCACTATTTATATGGGAACTTAGACCTCCCATGTATTATATGTAATAGTTATTGACCAACTCCCTAGATTTGTATGCAGTAGCTATAGAAGCACAAATCCTGAGGGCAAAGCCCGAGGGATGAGTGCTTCTATACTGCATACAAAACGAGGGATTGGTCAATAACTATTTTCTAGCCCATTGTTTCCGTGACATGTTTTTAGCCCCCAAGAACTGTATGAATGTTTGCCCTGGCCCTCAGGAACTGTATAATAGTAAACATATGAACATGAGCCCTACAAGGAGGGACTATATCACATATACAGTACCTTGTATACCTTAGCAACCACATAGCAACAGGCTAGAATATAATTATATGAATTGACCGTGATATAACATCCACATCCAAAAATTTAAGCCAAGATATTAAAACTTATAGCTAATTAACAGCCGCAGTGATTATTATACTATATACAACAAAAAAAAAAATATTTTTCAGAGCAATAATTTTCATGAAATTGCATAATTATGTCAGGGCTACAAATTGAATGAGGGATTGATTGGTGAAATGAAAAAAAAAAAAAAAATTATAACCCCATCGTCCCTGACCTTCCAAGCTCTAGGGCTGGAACGCTGGTCAGGTAGACTGCAGACATTACTGCAGCCAGTTAGGCTTCTGTGTCACAGCCACAGGGGACCGAAGTCAGCCTATGGTGGATTACCAGGCTTTGTCCAGGATGGGGGGTATTCGAGGGAGGAACCTGGGCGATCCCTAAGCCATATATGCCCAGGACCATGTGCAGTTTTCAGCTGCGGATGCCAGAGGGGGTAACCGCTGGCATCGTCTAGCCCCGATAGTCCCTACCGGAAAATGCTATTTATTGAGCTGGGACAGGGGGTAGCAAAACGCGTATGGGTTTCCGTTGGAATGTACAAACCGTCACGTGACGTAATTAAGAGCTATGAATATCATTAACTCCACACCGCGGCGCGCCAAAGTGTACCTCGATCTCGGCAACGGAAAGAGCTATGGAGCTGGAACAAAAATCAAAATGTACCTCTTGATCAGATGAAAGCAGCTACCATGGTCCTGAACACGCTACTTTATATCTAGACTATACCACAGCACACATAAAAATTGATAATATTATTATAGCTATAGACTCTTCTTCATAGATTCAATTCTCCCATCACTGCCAACACTGTCATATTGGAGGATCTCACTCCACCACAGGAAGGTAGCCCCATAATATATTAAATGATGAAAAAATTTACTAACCACTGATGGGAATCACTGTATACAAATTTTTTTGGCAAAGTATTATTATTAATTTTGCTGACATCATTATGATGTCGCCAGCTGTGTCCCAGGGATGAACACAGAATCTGATTGAGTCAACACTCCAAGCGGCTTGTTATTATTGTAAAATTAATGGCAACAATACTAAATATGATCACATGCTGAAAACTTGATTACCACATCACAATGTCATGTAACACACGGTGGGCAGTCACTAAGAGTTGATTTGAAGAACTCGTCTGCATGTTATTAATTTTTTTACAGTCCAAACTGCTCTAGCCTTGCGCCCATTTCTTTATTATCTCGCTATCAGTGATATATTATAAACCATGCATAGGTATGTCACGTATGTGTAGTAGTTATTTTTAGACTTCATAACATTTATGTCATGTTTTCTATTAATATACATGCATTCCACATACATGTACTTCAGTGTGGGTCACAAAACCATACAAGAGAATACTATACCGGTAGTACATGCATGCACATGCAACATGCACTATTATGGGATCTTAATGAATTGACCATGATATAACTCCGATGGATCCGCATTCAAAAATTTAAGCCACTTGCTGAAGATAAAGTTTATTATATATAGCAACAATGATTATTAATATTATTGTAAAATTAATGGCAACAATACTAGAATCTGATAATTAAATATGATCACATGCTGACAATTTGATTATTATGCACTGCGACAATGTTATGTAATACACAGACAGTCACTAAGAGTCGATTTGAAGTACTCGTCTGAGTAAAATTAAGTTTACAGTCCAAACTGCTCTTGAGCCCATTTCTTTATTAGCTCGCTATCGGCGACACCGTACACCACGCTACCTACGTCAAATCCCATCCTCTGATACTCCTGTAAAGTGACGTTAGTTTTCCCGCACAGAACATTGAGGTCCTTATAAGGAGAGTAAAACACATTATTGGCCGTATAGGGAACGAGATCTCTAGTGTCTTGCTCAGTAACACAGCTAGTAAAAGAGTATACCGTCGAGCTGCCAATGACACACTTATTATTCGACCAAATTTCACCCCAACTCGACGAATCCAGCGCTGCATAAACATCAACGGCACAGTACGGCCACGTTAAAAATATTTCTTCTCTATTTCCACGATCGGCGTCAGGGTAGATATACGTATTGTTCAAAGTCGTTTTCGAGTGTCCAAGGTTATTTTTGTAGCCACCGTAAACTAAGAAGTTGTTAGTATCGACCCAGTAGCAAGAGCCATCGTCGTGGTCAAGAGGCCACACAGAGTGATAGTTGGTGATGAGGAAGTTATTAAAGTTGTAGGACATGGCTAGCATGAGCGAAGGAGTTTCACCGTCAAACAGTCGGGTGATGTAGGGGACTCGGTTGAAAAAGTTGAAAGGTCCGCAGTCGGCAGTTTCTCGCACCATATTGAAGCCAAGGTTATTCTTGAGCACATGTCCTCCACCGAAATTATCGTTGAAATTGACTCCATCTCGAGGTCCGTTGAAAAGGATATTTCCATCAAATTCAACCTGGGCTGTAAGTGACTGAAAGTATGCACCCGACTGCTTGCCGTATATGCCGTTCTCGTGCATCAGATTGTTGATGATTTTTGTTCCCCTTGGCTGGTTACCACTCGTACCATCGATCAGCTCCGTGCTCCCGAGAGAAGCGATAGCACTGTCGCCTGGATAGCGAAATTCGTTCCGTTCAATGATCGCATTTCGGACGTAGTTACTCAAAAAGAGGCCGTTTCCTCCTGGAGAGTCGAAAAGACACTGTTGCAAGGTGAAGCCATCTACCCCCTCCACGAATACAGTACCGCCTCTGTGTATCGACCAATCACCGCCACTCGGTGCTTCGTACCTCTCCAAGAAAGTTGGCTCGGTCTGAGTAAAGGTGACGTTGGCTACGGTGATGTCGTATACTGGATTTCTTAGTGTTCCTCGGATGTTTAGCAACCGTTGTAGAGCAGTTCCATATCCAATAGAAGGTAGACTATCGGTGCTGTTGGGATAAAAGTACAGTTTTTGTTCCTTTTCGTTGTAAAACCACTCCCCAGGAGCGTCGAGTTCTTCGAAAATGTTATCAATGAACCATTCTGAACCTGACGAGTACCCTCTCGCTTCCTGAAATCCTCCGTAGGACCACGATATAGTTCTATCCACATAGTTACGATCATCGATCTTAAACTGCCAGTTGCCCCAGTGTTTGCCATGGTAGGCGTGGACCACTCCTGTAGTTGGATCCTCCCACATGCGAGTGGAGAATTCCTCGCTAGTGGAGTACTCCAGACCCGTTGGGACCTTGTACGTGGGTACATTATTTATCTCCGAAGGATCTGTCACGCCCCAGTAGGACTTGGGTGGATCGAATGCTTCCACGGGGCCACCAATTCCTATATTATAGTATCCGTAGAAAACTCGGGAAATTTTGGGGGTCGCGATATTGACTTGCTCCGCAGGGGGCATTTGCTTAGGGGGGAGCCATCTTTCGGCTGAAGACATGTAGCCCGTCGGAAAAGTATGGAGTCCCATTGATTCTGGATTCGAGTTTGGATAGCGAGCACGCGTCGCTCTACGTCCGTTTAGAAACAGAGTTGTGAATGTGGTTGGATCTTGGCTGCTCAAGTCGGCCACCATGATGTTCAACTTTCTTCCACTCATGGCTGTGCTGTCCTCTACTGGCGCCCATAGACCGTCTGTGCGGAAATAGCACATATTGGAGTAATTTTCACTCGAACTGTCAAAAAAGGTATATGCAAAACAAGAGGGGTCCATGTTACAGGCTTTTCGGCATTCGCTGACGTTTACCATGAGAGGAACAAACTTCGCAAAGCTGGAGTTCATCCCTGGACCAATCAGAGTGTCACTCACTATGTTAACACCGTTTTCAAGTGAGGTGTTCTTGCTTTTGTACTGTTCCCATCTTAAAGTATACTCCTTGGCACCACTGATAATCGTACTGTCTGCGCCGCTTCCGATAATGGCCAAATTACTGTCGTCTGGTGTCAAATTGATCGGTTTTTTTGGCTGATAGCGTCCGGGCTTCAGGTGGATAATACCACTCACGTCACCTCCCAGTCTCGCTCTTTTCAGTCGCATGAGCTGTACGGCAATATTTATGCTCTTCAAGGGCTGACTGCTTGTGCCGGGATTTTCATCAGAGCCGAGTTTTGGGTCGACGTAAATCTCCACACTGGGGTCACGAGGCACAGTGTTGTATCGCAGAGGGCCTGGGGTGTAGGTTTTACCGGAGCTGAAGGGAATGTTGCAGGCGGGACTGAGTTGAAGTGCATCGTACACAGCCCGGTGGTTGTCAGGCTAGAGAGGGAGGAGTGGAGACAGAGAGGGAAAGAAAGAGAGAGAGAGGGGGGGGGGGGGGAGGGGTGGAGGGAAGGAAGAGGAAAGAGAGAGAGAAAAAGGGAGGGAGAATATACAAACAAAATTGTTAACATTTCGTTTACAGTTTTCACTCTAAAAACATTACACTGGGCTGGGTGCTAAGTGCTCATAATTATACACCATCAAGTACTCGCGTTGGACTCACTACTGTGTGATTGTTTGTTCAATGCACTCTATCGTACATCCCATAACCAGCCTATATTTACACCGGAAGCAATATCAATTCAAGGGCCAGTTCAGATAGGTAATACCGACAAGCCTCTAAGGTGACAACTGGTGTCTATTTGTTTAATAAATTGTTATTGTCCCATATTAATCTACCGCTTACTACAGCGATCAGGATACAAATTGATTCACGGTCTATCTACATCTAGATCCTTACCCTAGGGATGAGTTTCTTGGCATACTCCCAGGCCAGGTTCTTGACGACACAGTCGATCTTCGGGTCGACATTTTGAGGGCTCCCAAAGGCTCTTGGAAGTGGTCCGTGATGTGACTCCGTTCTTCTCGCCTCGGCCTCTTTTCGTAGCGGCGCCTTAGCGCTACTGCTCGCCAAGAATACGCACAGTAAGATTAGTAGGGACAAAGTAGCCATCACAGTTCACAGTCGAGTCAGGTCAGACACTAGAGATCTGAGATTTGTAGACATACACCAAAGTACATACATACACGCGGCCGGAGATCAATATCATGTGACTGAACACTCCCCCGACGAGCCCTTTAGGCTTTACGCACATGTACCCATGACGATACTGTACCAAATCATTATGCTGCAGTATAAAGAGTAGTCATGGCACTATCTCTCTTGACCACATTGCATAATGATAGCATCCCCATACTTTCTATTGTCCAAATCTTAATCTTTAATACATGTATTAAACATTAATAATTACGGGTTAGCTACCGGTCTGAGTATTCGATAATAATCAATGTTGACTATGGTCCATGTCACATGATAGCTAGTGGTGTTTATGCTTATAATTACTATCCTTTAGGTATAGCTAGCTGAAAGCAGTTTCCATGAATTTTTTAATTCACTACATACAAAAAAGTCCCAACTTTCCGCGAGTAGCTACAGTGTTGCTTGTTCTTTTGAACATTAGGATAAAACACTGAAAACAATATTATCTATTCCCCCAAATTTTCAGTACAAATTCAATCATTATTATGCCAGTGAGACATGGCTCCTATATGGCCAGATGGTAGCTACAGTCTACAGTAAATCTACTCATAATAATCAAACAATTCTCTCTGGTGAACCCAATATTATTATAACATGCAACTGTATTTCGCTTTCGATTCCCAAAATAATATCGATGTCAGCACTGGTCATGTATACTTTGAAAAAACACGTAGCCCTGTTTTTTAAAACTGTATTTTATGTATACACAGACTGAGTATATTATTAGCTTTCAAGTCTTATAATTTACTAACATAGAGGTATCATGCCTATATAATATTATCACAACGGTATACAGGGTATATATATTAATAGGGTATTAATATCTGAGTTGCTTTGGGAGATTGAGGTTCAAACAGAAACAGTTATAGTACAATGTTTATCATCTCCAGGAGAAGCAACTAGCTAGTCTTAGACTAGCTATGAATCTATATGACTAGCTGTGATTGACGGTATTAGCTAGTATATAACTGATAATATTATTATTATGCTATTAATACTGAATCAGATAGCGGCTACCTCAGACTAACAACAGTATACTGTGATGGTTATAATAATTAATGAACACATTACGATAGTGGCAATGACCCTATCAATGATAAAACCTAATGGTTATTAACACTTAGCTACTTAAAATTTAATTGTTATGATTCACAACATTTACACTTGCTTACAAACAGAACAATCTCACTACCAATAATAATTTTCATGATAATTCTTCAGAGCTAATTGTCACGGTGGCTACACTTATTAAAAGGGTATATATAGAGCATAATTATTATTATAATTCACATAGTGTTCCTGTATCTAGACCTAGTATTCTTAATCACAAGGACTTATCTCAAAAATGTTAGCATACGGTGATCTCATTGATAACTCATTTTCTTCAACTCCAACATTCAGACCTTCATCAATAATTTCAATTTCACCGTGACCAACTGTTACACCCTCAGCTCCAAGTTTAGCATATGCGGATGCATCATCTCCCTGTAGCATTGCACTGCCTCCATTGCTGTTGGCTCTGTTGGGAAGATTACTGATTGTTTCATATGCTCCCATAGGAATCACTCCCTGTTGCATTGCTCCAACGTTGTGGCGAAGAACGTCGTAGCTTTCTCTCTCTGAGTCAGTGTTTTCAGTGTTTTCGCTCGCCCCAGGTAGGGAGTCACTGTAGATGGGATTACCAACCAAGCGCTCATCATGATCAGAATCATCTTCATCAAACACTCTATAAAAATATTTATGATAGACAGGTCCTCTATAAGCCTACACACCCCTGAAATAAGGACATTTCCCTTAATCAGGACGCTATATCATGCATGGTCCTAGCTAAGGATACAAAACTATCACTGAAATGAGGACACCTCCTTTAATCAGGCTAATCATTGCACTTTAAGCTGCCACAAGGGTGTCTGGAACAGAGTGGTTGCACGATTGTGTCACTGTATAGCTATTACTAGGGGATACTGACATGCAGTAACTGTGATCAAAGGAAAGTCGAAATTGATATTGAAATTTCTGTGAATCTTTTAAACATATAACATCAATAGGTTTAAGGATGAGGAAGAAGGCTTAGAGATGAAGGAAGAGATAGCCAGTTCTGTAGAAATCATTATCCACTTACCGATTTGTTGATGAAAATTTCACCTTAGTGCCTCGATCTTTCTCCTTCAGTAAACGCTTTATGAGAAGCATATTGATAAGTATTGATCCCATGCACACTACAACCAGCAGGAGACCAAGTCCAGCCCCAAGCCCAATGGCTAAATCACCACAGTTAGGAACTGTCTCGGATTTTGTTATTGAAGCTGTGACACAGTTTGAGCTTATAAGATCAAGTGGAGTGTTTGTCTGTATGTGTGCATTGACACAGCACTTGTATGCCGTGCCTGGTAGTAATCCACTGACCTGGATCCTAGTGGTACTTGTGCTAATGTTAAATACTCTCACTTCATGGATCTGCCCGTGATCAGGTAGCGATGATGTTGTGCATGACAAGTCGTATCCACTGATACTTTTATCATTGGGCTGCCCAGACCACTCTAGCATCACTGATTCAGAAGTTGAGTCTACTTTTATGACAGAGAAGTCTTGTAGTGGTTGAGAGTTGTTTGCTACAAGCATGCTACGTTTTGCTTCATGCCATTGGTCATCAATACACATCTCCACAGTACTCCTGTGAACATCACTTTTATTGTTGACCCTGAGTTCCAGATCTCTGCATACTGAATTTTTCATAATAATGATTACAGCAGCTGTCTTTGCATAATATAGTTACCTTGTATGTATAAACTCCCATTCATGCCTCCCCTGGAGTTTGTTATGCTACATGTGTAATTCCCGGCTGCTTCTGATGACTTGTCAACAATCCTCAATCTGTTCGCATAAGTAGCACTAGTTGTGTTGATGATGATCTGTGAGTGTTCATAAAAATCTCCCATAGTCAATTTGATATTTACATTGTCCTTTGACCAAGTAACATCTGTGGCTGGTCCACCAGTTGATGTACAGGTGATGGTTTGACTTGTTCTGTCATACTGAACAGATACATTAGTCACATTCCCTATTATAATAATTAATTCATAATATCATGAACAGCTCAATGGTTATTATGCATAAGCACGCACCTTCATCTTGATGGTAAATGCCAGCATAGAGGTGGTGAGTGACATTTTCCCTGTCCATCATTTCACAGTGGTAGATCCCATGGGGAAAGTCAGCAATATTCGTAATGTTCAATCCCACAGTTTGGTTTCCCAAAGCAATATTATGGAGTGATTGAATGTTGGATAATATTTTTGACCCATTTGGTAAGAACCAGCTTCCAGGAATATTGGAATTGAGTTCGTTATATTCTTTATCAGTTGAACAAAAAAGCACCTTTTCACCCGCTTGTGTGCAATTCACTATGATTAAAGTGTTATTGCTCTCTTGGTTGGGTCCATACTCTAATTTGACTCCTAAAAGAACGCATAATGAAAAATATTTTATCAACTTTTATAAATTTTGATCATTCATACCTTTACGTAAGCATTGTACACCAGCATTCTCCATACCTCTATCCATACCACAGTTGCTGTGAGGCAGACAATCTAATAAGTTGCTCTCTGATCCATTACATCCCACATCATCCAGAGCAAAGAACGAAAGTGTACTAGGACCATACCAATCTGGAGCTGACTGTGTGTTAATCGCTTCAGCACCTGATAATGTGATCATATGCTCAATGGAACACACCATAATATAATCCACTAATAATATCTTCAAGTACCTTCTTCTGAAAGTCCCAGTTGCCTGCACACAACAGCAGCGTCATTTACATCCCAAAAATCATCACAGACTCTCCCCCACTGCTGGTTTCTACAGACCTCCACTCTTCCCTCTCGATAATGCCTACCTCCACTCAAGCGAACATCTCCATCTTCACAAGCTATAGAGCATACACATTAGCAACTAAATTTAAACTCTGCAGGCATATAATATTATAGCTACCTTGATCCGATGACTGGATGATAAGGATCTGTAATATCCACGTAAATAGAGCTATCCACAGTAGGTTCATCATGATTTCTAATTAGATACTTCTGATCAGTGACTGAGCTGAGTCTAAGATTTCAATTAGTATATATACTATGTATATATCACAGCATAAAAGAAAAGCCAATGACTAATAATATTATTATTGTTTTGATTAGCTAGTTGTTGTAACTCCCATTATGATACACTTCGATTCAATCTGCTGGTATTGAGCTATATACTGTGTTGATGAGTGATTCCGTTTCTCTGAATATACATTTACGTACGTAGCAGCTCACAAAAATTTAGACGATTCACAGCTTCACTGTATAAAAAAACAAGGAGGTATAATACATTCACTTTACAGTTATGATTACACTAGTAGCTACTGTGTGCCAAATTAGCTATAGTATAATATACTAGTAGCTTTTACTGATTCAGTAGTCCTTTCACTTTACAACATACCTGCACTCTGTTTACTCATTGGACCAGGCATGTGTTGTGTACGGTGCCACGGTATTCGATTCCCTGTACCATAGATACATATCATGCACTATTATAATATTATATGCATACACTATAAGTCTTAGCATAACACTGTAACGCATAAAGTATTAAACATTGGTTTGTACGTAGTATGATATTGTAAAGAAAGTACTATGATTAGCTAAGTATAATAGCTATTATTACGTTACATAATATTATTATGCTCATATTATAGTTATAGTATTATTGTCAGCCATGCATGTACGAGCGTAATAATAACATGCTGTACTACTATCATGGAATCATTATTCTTTCTACATAGCTATGATCGTGCATTCTACATCATGATAAGACAGAGGTGATCATAACTTTAACAGCATACCGCCAGTGAGTAAACACAGTACAGCTATATTGTAAAGTGAAAGGATAGTCAAAGCCAATTTGACATACTGTATAATAGCATCATACTTTTCGATACAGTAAAGCTATGATTAGCTTTTAATTACTAGAGAAGCTGAATTATGTCCACTCATTAACACGATAGCTACAAGCTGGTTGAACTTGGAGTGTTAATATATCATTGCTTTCAAGATTTCATGCTCTGATTGGTATCAAATCAAGATCTTTGACTGTCTGTGAATGATCCTTGATATTGCAATGAACCAACTGTCAGTAGTTCTTGTATGGATAGTAATCATTATCCAGCCATCTAATCAAGGTATACCTGCAGAAGTAAATCTTATTCCAGACCAATATTTTGCTAGTGTGTATCTTATTTCAGCTTGTGAAGATGGTGATGTTCGCTTGAGTGGAGGTAGGCATTATCGAGAGGGAAGAGTGGAGGTCTGTAGAAACCAGCAGTGGGGGAGAGTCTGTGATGATTTTTGGGATGTAAATGACGCTGCTGTTGTGTGCAGGCAACTTGGACTTTCAGAAGAAGGTACTTGAAGATATTATTAGTGGATTATATTATGGTGTGTTCCATTGAGCATATGATCACAGTATCAGGTGCTGAAGCGATTTATACACAGTCAGCTCCAGATTGGTATGGTCCTAGTACACTTTCGTTCTTTGCTCTGGATGATGTGGGATGTAATGGATCAGAGAGGAAATTATTAGATTGTCTGCCTCACAGCAACTGTGGTATGGATAGAGGTATGGAGAATGCTGGTGTACAATGCTTACGTAAAGGTATATCCATGAATGAATCAGAATGATGTTCTAGTAATTGTGAGATATACAATTGTATATATGCAACCTCCCTAAAAAGTCGGAAACTAGAATGTAATAATCATCTGATATAATATACTGTTTTAGGAGTCACATTGGAGTATGGTCCAAATCAAGAAAGGAACAATACACTGGTCACTGTCAATGCTCTAGAAGTAAATGATACGATATTGTTTTGTTCAACTGACAAAAGTGATTGCTGCACTGATGAGTTCAGTAATGCTAGATCTGGAAATTGGTTCTTACCTAATGGTTCTGAGATAGTATCAATAACTGGAAACCAAACTATTGCGCTAAATCTTATAAATAATACTGATTTACCTAGTGGGATTTATCACTGTGAGATGATGGACAGGGAAAACGTCACTCACGACCTCTATGCTGGCATTTATCCCGAAGATGAAGGCATGACATTGTGCTAACAATAATTATAATATAGCTGCAATAATCTAAGAATTAGCAATGATTGTATGAACTTAGTAATAGTTAGACACCAAGGACAAGGGATCTATGGTATTCAGCATCCTAATGGCCCTGCAGCTGAGATGTGATACTTGAGCATAGCGAGGGTGTTATTAAAGGAACACTGTTACAGAGGTATGCTAAATACTGTGGATTCCATTGGCCAAGGTGAGCTAAGTTGTTAATTTTAGAGTTTGCAACTGTTGTCATAGTAGTACAGCTATTTGCCTTGGAGCTTCATGGCCAAAATTTACAAGTAACTAAGTAAAACCTACAAGTAACTAAGCTACTTAGTTACCTCCTATTGACCAATCAGATTACAGGAAAGTGGTAATAAAGTTATAAATACATGCAGGGTATATGACTAACGTATCTGTTCAGTATGACAGAACAAGTAAAACCATCACCTGTACATCAACTGGTGGACCAGCCACAGATGTTACTTGGTCAAAAGACAACATAAATATCAGACTGACTATGGGAGGTATTTATGAACACTCACAGATCATCATAAACACAACTAGTGCTACTTATGAGAACAGGTTAAGGATTGTTGACAAGTCATCAGAAGCAGCCGGGAATTACACATGTGAAGTTACAAACTTCAGGGGAGGCATAAATGGGAGTTTATACATACAAGGTAATGAACATAAAGTAACTGATAGCGCAAACCTTATTAATAGTAATTATTCTAAGGGTATGTCCCTTGCTATTATGGGGCAACAAAAGTCTAGCTACCATGCCAATGTACGCAACTCGACATTAAATATTATATGGACTAAATTAATGTGCTTGCATTGTGAAAGGCATTAATATGTTCAGTATGCAGAGATCTGGAGCTCAGGATCAACAACAAAAGTGATGTCCACGGGAGTACTGTGGAGATATGCATTGAGGACCAATGGCATGAAGTAAAACGTGGCATGCTTCTAGCAAACAACTCTCAACCACTACAAGACATCTCCGTCATGATAACGGATTCAACTTCTGAATCAGTGATGTTAGAGTGGTCTGGGCAGCTCAATGATAAAAATATCAGTGGATACAGCTTATCATGCACAACGTCATTGCTATCTGATCACGGGCAGATCCATGAAGTGAGAGTATCCAACATTAGCACAAGTACCACTAGGGTCCAGGTCAGTGGATTACTACCAGGCACGGCATACCAGTGCTGTGTCAATGCACACATACAGACAAACACTCCACTTGATCTGATAAGTTCAATCTGTGTCACATTTTCAACATCAAAATCTGAGAAAGTTAGTAGCTGTGGTGACTCTTTTGAATTAGCTGCTGGGCTTGGGGCAGGACTTGGTCTCCCGCTAATTTTAGTGTGCGTGGGATCAGTACTTATTAATATGTTTCTTATTAAACGTTTACTAAAAGAGAAAGATCAAGGTACTAAGGTGAAAATTTCATCAACAAATCAGTAAGTAGATAATGATCTCTATATTATATAGAACTGGTTACTACGTGTGTTGCTTCCTTCCTCTCTATATAAACCTTCGAATAGTTATTCGTTATTTCTCTCTTTCTTATATGCAGAGTCACTGAAGAGTATGACTTGGTAGCTAACCCCGTTTACAATATCTCCACTCCACAACAAGGGTCAGCTATTGGACTAGGTTAAGTAATGTAATAATAATATTATTATTGTCTCTCTTATACAGCGTCACTGAAGAGTATGACTTGGTAGCCAACCCCATCTACAACATTTCCATGCAACACACTCCACAACAACGGACAATAACATGTTCCACTGGCACCAATGCTACTCTTACAGCCACAGGCGGAGGAGACACGGCTACTGTAACCTATGAAGAAGCGACTGATCTCAGTGGAAATAAACCAAGACAGCATGCGCAAGTAGCTGTCAGTGATACTCCAATAGCAAGTCACTGAGCTAGCTGGAAACAGATACTGCAATAGCTTTGTTAGCTACTACTAACTTGAAGGAAGAGTTACTGTAGATAAATAATATTAAGTTTGTTGCAAAAATTACTAGAATGCATGTATTAAAATAGAATGTGAAGTAATTTGGTTTCGTAATTAGTGTATAGTGACCTTGCTATAGGAAGCTAAGCTACATTGCTATAACTCCAAATGTCACATCCTATCCAGTATTTCACTGATCATGATCAGTACCCATAGCTCCCAGTTTAGCAGACACAGAAGCATCATCATCGGCTCCTGTCTTTAAGAACTCGTGGGAGAGGAAAGGGATTGCTAGCATGATTTGATCCATGAGATATAATATAGCGGCTACGTAGTTAATTAGGGTAGCTATACCTAGTGGTGTTTATGCCACTTTTGTTTATAATTTCGATTCTTTTGGGTAAATGCAGTTCCCATGAATTTTTCAATTCACTGTAGCCATGCACATATAAAAAAGTCCCAGCTTTCCGAGTAGCTACAGTGTTGCTTGTTTTTTCGAACATTAGGGTGAAACTCTCTAATCCCCGGAAATTTTCGGTATCAATTTTATAGTCATGCCAGTGATCATGAGACATGGCTCCTATGGCCAGATGGTACAGTCTACAGTATACCTATACTCATAGTATTTATGCCCACACAGTCATGATCTCTCTCTATTTGGTCACTGAACCCATTATTATTATAATAACTGTTTTTCACTTTCAATTCCCAAAATAACATCAGCACTGATCATACTTTGCAAAAACACATAGCCTGTTTTTCTAACTTATTAACTAATGTATATATACAGAGACTGAGTATATTATTAGCTTTCAAGTCTCAATTTACTAACATAGAGGTATCGTACCTATATTATTATTGTATTATCACAACAGTATAGGGTATTAACATAAATGAGTTACTTGAGAAGATCGATATTCAAACAGAAACAGTATATTTATCATCTCCAGGAGAAGTAACTAGTCTTAGACTATGAATCTATATGACTAGCTCTGATTGACGGTAAAGCTAGCTACTAACAATATTGACAATGGCTATCTAACAACTGTGATGGTTGAATAAACACATTATATGATAATGGCAATGATCCTATCAGTGATAAATTAAATGAGGTTGTTAAAATTCGCTTAAATTTTGCTTACAAACTGAGTAATCTCACCAATAATAATATTTAATTTATTATCAAGACAATTCAGCAGAGTTAATTATTACGGTATGTGGCTACACTAAAGGGTATAGAGGCATAATTGTTACAATTCACATAGTGTTCCTGTATCTCAGTTTTTTTTCCTGAACCTATTCTTAATCGCTAGGACTTATCTCAAAAATGTTAGCATACGGTGATCTCATTGACAACTCCTTTTCTTTAGCTCCAGCATTCACACCTTCATCAGCAATTTCAATTTCACCAACTGCTACACCCTCAGCTCCAAGTTTAGCATACGCGGATGCATCATCTCCCTGTAGCAGTGCACTGTCTCCATTGCTGTCGGCTCTGTTGGGAAGATTACTGATTGTTTCATATGCTGCCATAGGAATCACTCCCTGTTGCATTGCTCCAACGTTATGGCGAAGAACGTCGTAGCTTTCTCTCTCAGTGGTTTCAGTGTTTTCACTCGCCCCAGGCAGGGAGTCACCATAGATGGGGTTACCAACCAAGCGCTCATCATGACCAGAATCATCTTCATCAAATACTCTATAAAAATATTTATGATAGACAGGTCCTCTATAAACCTACACACCCGAAATAAGGACATCTCCCTCAATCAGGACGCTATCATGCATGGTCCTAGCTAAGTATACAAAACTATCACTGAAATGAGGACCTCCTTTAATCAGGATAATCATTGCACTTTAAGCTGCCACAAGGGTGTCTGGAACAGAGTGGTTGCACCATTGTGTCACTGTATATAGCTATTAGGGGATACTGACATGCAGTAACTGTGATCAAAGGAAAGTCAATGTCGATATTGAAATTTCTGTGAATCTTTTAAACATGTAACATCAATAGGTTTAAGGATGAGGAAGAAGGCTTAGAGATGAAGAAAGAGATAGCCAGTTCTGTAGAAATTATTATCCACTTACCGATTTGTTGATGAAAAGTTCACCTTTAAGTTAGTGCCTCGATCTTTCTCCTTTAGTAAACGTTTTACGAGAAATATGTTGATAAGTATTGATCCCATGCACACTAAAATCAGTAGGAGACCAAGTCCTGCCCCAAGCCCAATGGTTAAATCACCACAGTTAGGAACTGTCTCAGATTTTGTTGAAGTTGCGACACAGTTTGAGCTTATCAGATCAAGTGGAGTGTTTGTCTGTATGTGTGCATTGACACAGCACTGGTATGCCGTGTCTGGTAGCAATCCATTGACCTGGGCCCTAGTGGTACTTGTGCTAATGTTGGATACTCTCACTTCATGGATCTGCCCATGATCAGATAGCGATGATGTTGTGCATGATAAGTCGTATCCACTGCTGTTTTTATCATTGTGCTGCCCAGACCACTCTAACATCACTGATTCAGAAGTTAAATCTGCTATTATGACAGAGATGTATTGTAGTGGTTGAGTGTTGTTTGCTACAAGCATGCTACGTTTTGCTTCATGCCATTGGTCATCAATACACATCTCCACAGTACTTTCGTGGACATCACTTTTGTTGTTGACCCTGAGTTCCAGATCTCTGCATACTGAACTTTTTATAACTATAAGTTTTGATTACAGCTGTCTTTTGCATAATAATAATTACCTTGTATGTACAAATTCCCATTCTTGCCTCCCCTGGAGTTTTTGACTTGACATGTGTAATTCCCGGCTGCTTCTGATGACTTGTCAACAATCCTCAATCTGTTCTCATAAGTAGCACTAGTCAAGTCTATGATGATCTGTGAGTGCTCATACAGTTCTTCATTGGACGCCATGCTGAATCTGATATTCAGATTATCCTTTGACCAAGTAACATCCGTGGCTGGTCCACCAGTTGATGTACAGATGATGGTTTGACTGGTTCTGTCATACTCAACAGATACATTAGTCACATTCCCTATTAAATTCATAAGTCATGAACAGCTCAGTGGCTGTTATGCAATAAACCCAAAATCCATGCACAATAATATTTTAATTTATTTAGCATGCACCTTCATCTTTAGGGTAAATGCCAGCATAGAGGTGGTGAGTGTTATTATTCCTGTCCATCATCTCACAGTGGTAGATCCCACAAGGTAACTCAGCACTGTTTGTAACGTTCAATCCCACAGTTTGGTTTCCCAGAGCAATATGGAGTGATTGAATGTTGGATAATATTTTTGATTTATTAGGTAAGAACCAGCTTCCAGGAATATTGTAATTGAGCTCGTTATATTCTCTATCAGTTGAGCAAAAAAGCACCTTTTCACCCTCTTGCGTGCCATTCACTGTCACAGTGATTAAAGTGTTATTGCTCTTTTGGTTGGGTCCATACTCTAATTTGACTCCTAATTAAAACATAATGAAAATCAATTGCTATAAATTTTAATTGTCCATACCTTTACGTAAGCATTGTACACCAGCATTTTCTTCACCCATTCTCTTCAGATCACAATTGTTGTAAGGCAGACAATGTAATAAATTGCTCTCTGATCCATTGCAACCCACATCATCCAGAGCAAAGAACGAAAGTGTACTAGGACCATACCAATCTGGAACTGACTGCATTAAATTTTCATTAATCGCTTCAGCACCTGATATTATTGTGATACACATGGAACATACCATAAAGTTTAACATTAAGAAATGTATACCTTCTTCTGAAAGTCCCAGTTGCCTGCACACAACAGCAGCATCATTTTCATCCCAAAAATCATCACAGACTCTCCCCCACTGCTGGTTTCTACAGACCTCCACTCTTCCCTCTCGATAATGCCTACCTCCACTCAAGCGAACATCACCATCTTCACAAGCTATAGAGCATACACATTAGCAATTAAACTAAAATTAATTTAAACACTTCAGGCATACCTTGATCTGATGACTGGATGATAAGGATCAATATCCACGTAAATAGAGCTATTGACTGTAGGTTCATAGCGATTCAAGTCAAACTGGATACTTTAATATTAAATTTTGATCAGTGACTGAGCTGAGTCTAAGATTTCAAATTGTATATTATTATCACAGCATAAAAGAAAAGCCAATGACTACTGTATTAATAATATTATTATTGTTTTGATTAGCTAATTGTTTTAACTCCCATTATGATACACTTCGATTCAATCTGCTGGTATATAATATTATATTGATCGAGCTACTGTGTTGATGAGTGATTCCGTTTCTCTGAATATACATTTACGTACGTAGCAGCTCACAAAAATTTAGACGATTCACAGCTTCACTGTATAAAAAAACAAAGAGGTACATTCACTTTACAGTTATATGATTACACTATAGTAGCTACTGTGTGCCAAATTAGCCATAGTATAGTATACTAGTGGCTTTTACTGATTCAGTAGTCCTTTCACTTTACAACATACCTGCACTCTGTTTACTCATTGGACCAGGTATGTGTTGTGTACGGCGTATTCGATTCCCTGTACCATAGATACACATCATGCACTTATAGTCTACTATGCATACACTATAAGTCTTAGCATAATACTGTAGCTAACGCATGAAGTATTAAACGTTGGTTTATAGTATGACATTGTCAAGAAAGTACTATGATTAGCTAAGTATATTACATTACTATATTATTATTATGCTCATACAGTTATAGTGTTATTGTCAGCCATGTATGTACGAGCGTAATAATAATTATTATTATGGAGCATGTCACATGCTGTAGCAGCCTATTTAAACAACAAATCAATACTACTATCATGGAATCATTATTCTTTCTATGTAGCTATGATCGTGCATTCTACATACATGATAAGACAGGGGTGATCATGACTTTAACAGCATACCGCCAGTGAGTAAACACAGTACAGCTATATATTGTAAAGTGAAAGGATAGTCAAAGCCAATAATAATTTGGCATATTGTATAACAGCATAATCATAACTATTATATTATACTTTTCGATACAGTAAAGCTATAGATATGATTAGCTTTTAATTACTAGAGAAGCTGAATTATGTCCACTCATTAACACGATAGCTACAAGCAGGTTGAACTTGGAGTGTTAATATCATTGCCTTCAAGACTTCATGCTCTGACTGATATCAAATTTGACTGTCTATGAATCATCCTTGATATTGCAATGAACCAACTGTCAGTAGTTCTTGTATGGATAGTGGTCATTATCCAGCCATCAAATCAAGGTATACCTGCAGAATTAAATTTTATTCTGCACCAGTATTTTGCTAGTGTGTATAGCTTTCTTGTTTCAGCTTGTGAAGATGGTGATGTCCGCTTGAGTGGAGGTAGGCATTATCGAGAGGGAAGAGTGGAGGTCTGTAGAAACCAGCAGTGGGGGAGAGTCTGCTGTGATGCCTGGGATATTAATGACTCCACTGTTGTGTGCAGACAACTTGGACTTTCAGAAGAAGGTATCACAATTCAGTGTTAACGTTAATATAATTTTTATGCATGTTCTACAATATCTGATTCAGGTGCTGAAGTAATTAATACAAAGCAGTCAACTCCAGAGTGGTATGGTCCTAGTACACTTTCATTTTTTGCACTGGATGATGTGGGATGCAATGGATCAGAGAGCAACTTATTAGATTGTCTGCCTCACCACAACTGTGATATTATGAGAGCAGGTGAAGAGAATGCTGGCGTACAGTGCTTACGTAAAGGTATGGATGAAGATCAAAATTTTAGCGGCTGATAAAATTCATTACATTTTCTCACTGGGCTGTTTTTAAATTTTATAGGAGTCAGAGTAGAGTATGGACCCAACCAAGAAAGCAATAACACTTTAATTACAGTGAATGGCATTCAAGGGAATAATGCAGCACTGTTTTGTTCAACCGATAGAGAAAATTGTTGCATTGATGAGTTCAATATTCCTGGAAGCTGGTTCTTGCCAAATGGGTCAAAAATATCAACTAACACTCAACCACTCCACATTGTGTTGGGGAGCCAAACTGTGGGATTGAACATTACGGATAGTGCTGAATTACCTAGTGGAATTTACCACTGTGAGATGATGGATAGGGAAAACATCACTCACCATCTCTATGCTGGTATATTTACCCTGAAGATGAAGGTATATCCTAATTGATTATATAGTCAAAGACTCTGAGCTTTTTATATATTTGATGTGAATTCAATAGGACATGTGACTAATGTAACTGTTCAGTATGACAGAACAAGTCAAACCATCACCTGTACATCAACTGGTGGACCAGCCACAGATGTTACTTGGTCAAAGGACAACGTAAATATCAGATTGACTATGGGAGATCTTTATGAACACTCACAGATCATCATAAACACAACTAGTGCTACTTATGAGAACAGGTTGAGAATTGTTGACAAGTCATCAGAAGTAGCCGGGAATTACACATGTGAAGTCACAAACCCCAGGGGAGGCGTAAATGGGAATTTATACATACAAGGTAACTAACTATTATGCAAAATTAATGATAGCTGTATAAGCAATAATAATATAGTATGCAGAGATATGGAGCTCAGGATCAAGAACAAAAGTGATGTCCACGGGAGTACTCTGGAGATATGCATTGATGACCAATGGCATGAAGTAAAACGTAGCATGCTTTTAGTAAACAATTCTCAACCACTACAAGACATCTCTGTCATGATAGCAGATTCACATTCAGTGATGATAAAATGGTCTGGGCAGCAATGATGAAAATGATGAAAACATCAGTAGATATGACTTAACATGCACAACATCATCTCTATCTGATCACGGGCAGATCCATGAAGTGAGAGTACCCAACATTAGTACAAGTACCACTAGGGTCCAGGTCAGTGGATTACTACCAGGCACGTCATACCAGTGCTGTGTCAATGCACACATACAGACAAACACTCCACTTGATCTGATAAGCTCCAATTGTGTCACAGTTTCAACATCAAAATCTGATAAAGTTAGTAGCTGTGGTGACTCTTTTGAATTAGCTGCCGGACTTGGGTATGGACTACTCATTGTAGTGTGCGTGGGATCAATACTAATCAACATATTTCTTGTAAAGTGTTTACTTAATTAGGAGAAAGATCGAGGCACTAAAGTGAAATTTTCATCAACAAATCAGTAAGTAGATAATAATCTCTACAGAGCTGGCTACTATACTTGTGCCGCTTCCTTCCTCTCAGTAAGCATTCCAATAGTTATTCGTTATTTCTCTCTTTCTTACATGCAGAGTCACTGAAGAGTATGACGTGGTAGCTAACCCCGTTTACAATATCTCCACTCCACAACAAGGGTCAGCTATTGGACTAGATTAAGTAATAATATAGTAATAATATTATTATTATTCCCTCTCTTTTTTACACAGCGTCACTGAAGAGTATGACTTGGTAGCCAATCCCATCTACAACATTTCCATGCAACACACTCCTCAACAACGGACAATAACATGTCCCACTGGCACCAACCCTACTGTTACAACCACAGCCAGAGGAGACACAGCTGCTGTATCCTATGAAGTGACTGGTCTCGATGGAAATAAACCAAGACATCAAGTAGCTGTCAGTGATACTCCAATAGCAAGTCACTGAGCTAGCTGGAAACAATACAGTTACTGCAATAACTTTGTTAGCTACTACTAACCCGAAGAAAGAGTAGATGATTAATATTAAGTGGAATAATTACTGGTTTCATAATTAGTGTAGTGACCTCGCTAAGTAGCTAGCTACATGTGATTCATACAAAATTAATAATGAAGTTCTATATATAGATTCAAGTATACGCCATGGATACCTGTATCATTTTGCACAATAATTATTGCTATTAAAGATACCAAATTAATGTGGGTGTGTCCCAGTATTGGGTATTGTAATGTTTTATCACATTACATGTACTGCTAACGTGATGTTTTAGCTACCAGTATTAATTTTATAATACATTCTACTGACTCATTGCTAACTCCAAACATCACATTCTCGATCTCCAGTGTTTCACTAATCAGTGCCCACAGCCCCCAGTTTAGCATACACAGAAGAATCATCATCAGCTCCTGTCTTTCAGAACTCGTGGGAGAGGAAGGGGATTGCTAGCATGATTTGATCTGTGAGATATAGTGGCTATGGAATTAGGGTAGCTATACCTATAGTAATGTTTATGCCACTTTTCGATTCTTTTGGGTAAATGCAGTTTCCATGAATTTTTCAATTCACTGTAGCCATGCACAATGTCATTCAAAAAAGTCCCATGCAGCTTTCCAAGTAACTACAGTGTTGCTTGTTTTTTCAAACATTCCCCGCAAATTTTCGGTATTAATTTTATAGTCATGCCAGTGAGACGCGGCTCCTATGGCCAGATGGTACCGTCTACAGTATACCTACTCAAAGTAATTATGCCTACACAGTCACAATCTCTCTCTGTCTGGTCACTGAACCCATTATTATTATAATAACTGTTTTTCACTTTCAATTTCCAAAATAACATCAGCACTGATCATATACTTTGCAAAAACACATAGCCTGTTTTTCTAACTTATTAACTAATGTATATATATAGAGACTGAGTATAATTATTAGCTTTCAAATCTCAATTTACTAACATAGAGGTATCGTACCTATATTATTGTATTATCACAACGGTATAGGGTATTAACGTAACTGCATGAGTTGCTTGAGATGATCGATATTCAAACAGAAACAGTATACTGCAATGTTTATCATCTCCAGGAGAAGTAACTAGTCTTAGACTATGAATCTATATGACTAGCTCTGATTGACGGTAAAGCTAGCTACTAATGATATTGACAATGGCTATCTAATAACTGTGATGGTTAATAAACATAATTCATGATAATGGCAATGATCCTATCAATGATAAACTTAAATGAGGTTATTAAAATTCACTTAAATTTGCTTACAAACTGAGTAATCTTACCAATAATGTTATTATCATGATAGTTCTGCAGAGATATTAAATTGTTACGGTGGCTACACTAAAGGGTATAGAGGCATAATAATTATTACAATTAATTCACATAGTGTTCCTGTATCTGGACCTATTCTTAATCACAAGGACAAAATGTTAGCATACGGTGATCTCATTGACAACTCATTTTCTTCAACTCCAGGATTCACACCTTCATCAGCAATTTCAATTTCACCAACTGCTACACCCTCAGCTTCAAGTTTAGCATACGCGGATGCATCATCTCCCTGTAGCACTGGACTATCTCTTTCGCCGCTGGCTCTATTGGGAAGATTACTGATTGTTTCATACGCTCCCATAGGAATCACTCCCTGTTGCATTGCTCCAATGTTATGGCGAAGAACGTCGTAGCTTTCTCTCTCAGTGGTTTCAGTGTTTTCATTCGCCCCAGGTAAGGAGTCACCGTAGATGGGGTTGCCAACCAAGCGCTCATCGTGATCAGAATCATCTTCATCAAGCTAGCACTCTATAAAAATATAATAATCATGATTTATGGTGTACAGTGGAATCCCTACCCCTGAAATAAGGGCATCTCCCTCAATCAGGATACTATGCATGCTCCTATAGCTAAGTATATAAAAACTATCACTGAAAATTAATGAGGACACCTAGCTCCTTTATTCATTGCACTTTAAGCTGCCACAGGGGTGTCTGGAATAGAGTGGTTAGATCACTGTGTCACTATATGCAGCTATTAGGGGATACCGTGATCAAAAGAATATCAATGTCGATATTAATGTAACATCAATAGGTTTAAAGATAATGAAAGACTTAATGCTTAGAGAGGAAGGAAGAGATAGCTAGTCAGTTCTATATATTTGTTATCTACTTACTGATTTGTTAACACCTTTAAGTTAGTGCCTTGATCTTTCTCCTTTAGTAAACGCTTTACGAGAAACATGTTGATAAGTATTGATCCCACACATACTACAATCAGTAGGAGACCAAGTCCAGCCCCAAGTCCAGCAGCTAATTCAAAAGAGTCACCACAGCTACAAACTTTCTCGGATTTTGTTGTTGACATTGTGACACAATTGGAGCTTATCAGGTCAAGTGGAGTGTTTGTCTGTATGTGTGCATTGACACAGCACTGGTATGCTGTGCCTGGTAGTAATCCACTGACCTGGACCCTAGTGGTACTTGTGCTAATGTTGGGTACTCTCACTTCATGGATCTGCCCGTGATCAGATAGTGATGATGCTGTGCATGATAAATCATATCCACTGATATTTTTATCATTGGGACTAGACTGCTTCCCAGACCATTTTATCATCACTGAAGTTGAATCTGCTATCATGACAGAGATGTCTTGTAGTGGTTGAGAGCTGTTTGCTACAAGCATGCTACGTTTTGCTTCATGCCATTGGTCATTGATGCACACCTCCACAATACTTCTATGGACATCACTTTTGTTGTTAATCCTGAGTTCTAGATCTCTGCATACTGAATTTTCATAATAATAATTATTGATTACAGCTGTCTTTTGCATAATAGTTACCTTATATATATAAATTCCCATTCACACTTCCCCTGGAGTTTATGACTTGACATGTGTAGGTCCCGGCTGCTTCTGATGACTTATCAACAATTCTCAACCTGTTCTCATAAGTAGCACTAGTTGTGTTTATGATGATCTGTGAGTGTTCATAAATACCTCCCATAGTAAATCTGATATTTATGTTGTCTTTTGACCAAGTAACATCTGTGGCTGGTCCACCAGTTGATGTACAGGTGATGGTTTGACTTGTTCTGTCATACTTAACAGATACGTTAGTCACTTTTCCTAGAATATTAAGTTCTTATCAATTAACAGCCCTTTGGCTAATAATACATTAGCTATTATTATTTTTAGCATGTACTGCATAGTACCTTCATCTTCAAGGTAAATACCAGCATAGAGGTGGTGAGTCATGTTATCTCTGTCCATCATCTCACAGTGGTAAAGCCCCCTAGGTAAGTCAGGACTAATATTCAATCCCACAGTTTGGTCTCCCAAAGCAATATTATAAAGTGATGTGTTAGTTGATGATGATGATATCTTTGATCCATTAGGTAAGAACCAGCTTCCAGGTATATTGAACTCTTTAACACAACATTTTTCTCTATCAGTTGAGCAAAATAGTGCAGCATTACCCTCTTGTGTGGCATTCACTGTGATCAAAGTGTTATTGCTTTCTTGGATGGGTCCATACTCTAGTTTAACTCCTAAAACAGGCCAGTGAAAACACGTAATTTTTATCAGCTGCTGTTAATTTGATCTTCCATACCTTTACGTAAGCACTGTACGCCAGCAATATCTCTTCACCTGCTGTTGTAATACAGTTGTGCTTAGGCAGACAATCTAATAAGTTTCTCTCTGATCCATTGCATCCCACATCATCCAGAGCAAAGAACGAAAGTGTACTAGGATCTAGATCTGGAGCTGACTCCATAATATTAATTATTGCTTCAGCACCTGAATCAGATATTGTAGAACATGCAATATTAACACTGAATTTTGATACCTTCTTCCGAAAGTCCAAGTTGCCTGCATGCAACAGCAGCATCATTTTCATCCCAGGCATCATCACAGACTCTCCCCCACTGCTGGTTTCTACAGACCTCCACTCTTCCCTCTCGATAATGCCTACCTCCACTTAAACGAATATCACCATCTTCATGCACAAGCTATATATAGAGCATACACGTTCAGCATTAAGCTAAATTTAAACACTGCAGGCATACCTTGATCTGATGACTGGATGATAAGGATCAATATCCACGAATTAAATAGAGCTATTGACTGTAGGTTCATTGCTATTTCAAACTGGAATGCTTCTAATCAGTGACAGTGAGCTGAGTATAAGATCTCAAATATCTACACAGCATAAAAGAATAACACAGGAAAAAATCTTCACAACACAACTGTTGCAGATTCCTTGTAATTTGTTGTGAATTCGGTCTAATCACAATACTTTCACAACATCATGGTACAACAAAGATTGTACCGCTTGCAACGGTTGTGTTTTGGCCTAAATGTTGGGTCGTTGCAAAAGCATTGTGTTATTAAACACAACGGTTGTGAACCTGTTGTGCAACGGTTGTGAAATAAGGTATAAACTACTAATAACCATTAATAATGATTCATTAACTACCCTAATGTTGTGCTTTTGTTGTAATTTGATGCATTTTGGAATTACAACCGTTGTGAAGAGTTTACAATGTTCCCAAAATGATTGTGAATTAAGTAATGCAACAGTTGTGTTGTGGAGATTTTTTCCTGTGTAATTATGTAAGGCAATCACTACTGTATTGTTATGATTGGCTAGATATTTGCTATTTTAACTCCCAGTTCCGTTTCTCTAAATATATATTTTATGTAGTAGAAAGCTCACGAATAATCACAGCTTCACTGTATGGAAAACAAAGAGGCACATTCACTTTATAGTTATGATTACACCATAATATATACTGTGTACCAAATTATTGGCTTAGACTGATTCAGTAGTCCTTTCACTTTCACAGGAAAAAATCTTCACAACACAATTGTTGCAGATTCCTTGTAATTTGTTGTGAATTAGGTCTAATCACAGTACTTTCACAACATCAAGGTACGACAAAGATTGTACCGCGCCGCTTGCAACGGTTGTGTTTTGGCCTAAATGTTGGGTCGTTGCAAAAGTATTGTGTTATTAAACACAACGGTTGTGAACCTGTTGTGCAACGGTTGTGAAATTAGGTATATAACCATTAATAATGATTCATTAACTACCCTAATGTTGTGCTTTTGTTGTAATTTGATGCATTTTGGAATTACAACCGTTGTGAAGAGTTTACAATGTTCCCAAAATGATTGTGAATTAAGTAATGCAACAGTTGTGTTGTGAAGATTTTTTCCTGTGTTTACTTTGCACTGTGTTTACTCATTGCCATGGTATGCTACATAATATATATATACATCATTAATATATTATGTGTATGTACGCAATACAAATGCATAGTATATGCATGCATGCATGCACTATTATTATTATGCACCTGTCAATGGTATGCCCCACTACCCCTACGTATACATGGGGCCGATGTGGGGCAAGGTGGGGATTGTTCCTTTCGAATTTCAGTAAGTCCCCACCCCTGGGGCACTTCAAGTTATGCAAAGCCCCCACATATTCTATTCTTTGTCGCCAGCTGGCTTACTTCTTGACCTTCGCCCACTGTATTAGCTTCAAGTTTATTGATTAGCACTTGATTTTTGGGCGTGACAATGCCCCACCCCTAGCCTAGGGCAGGCTTGATTTTGCATATCTCCTACATTGTCCCCATATTTGCCCCATGCATGTAGGGGTGGTGGGGCATACCATTGACTGGTGCATTATAATTATGGTATTATGGGTATAATAGCAACATTCAGTATGCATGTAATATGAACGAACAGTATACGACATTACGAAAGTACTAGTATGGCAATGTATCTAGCTATAACTATAGTGCGTGCACAAAAATTAATGATATTCACTGTGGGCCTATTTTATATAGCTATAGCACTATGTCACTGCATGTCATGGTTTTGAACATTCATGAAAGGTGATAGGTTTGGAGTAATAATATCATAAGATTAGAGAGTCACCCAAATGGTCAAAAGAACAACAATAATTATGATTGTAAAAAGCCACGGCTATAAAAGATTGAAAATTAAGTTTCATATGAATTCGAAACTACCTTTACCCAAAAGGGCAACAACTGGTAACACACATATATATAATACCGTAGACTCTGGTTAATAAGCGCATGCGCTTATAGCGGTAAACGGAATGCCAGCTGCAGTATGCGCTTAATAAAAGATATGCGCTTATATGGCACATAACCACGCGTACGCCCACAAACGTTTGGGCACGTGATGGATGCGAGGCCCGCTAGCGCTAGCGCTCGATCGATCGAGCACTTTAGCATTTACAGTTGCCGCTCAAGATGACGAGTGCTTGCGATTTGTCGATCTTCTTGCATGATAACGTTATTCGTGGCCATCATTTCTCCAAAGATACCTGACTCCCAATACTTTCCAGCCGGTCAAGGTCAGATTCATAGAACGCCACGCCTATTAAGCGCATGCGCTTAATAAACAATAGCTTATGACAAGAAGAGGGCATGCGCTTAATAAACAATGTGCGCTTAATAGCGAGGTGCGCTTAATAACCAGAGTTTACGGTATGGCTACAATTAATGAGGATATCTTAGACTACTCTATATACTATAGCCATTAATTAATATATCATCTATAGCATGCCATAATCAGGACACTTAATGTGTAACGTACATGTTTTAGCATGGTATAATACACATCCACAATAACATTATGACATTGTATTGTATATAGTACAAATTATGTATAATAATAAACAACCCACAAGTGTTGAAGGGGCATCGATTCCAAACCACTAGGGGATTATAGACTCATAGGAATTACCTTTAACCGGTCATGTGAGCTGATTGAGTTCAATAATATTACTGTTAGTGTTACATCTATGTCACTGTTATCACTGAAAGTGAAGCATGCAACCTCCTACAGTGTAGACTAATAGGAAAGTCAAGTAGAAATTACATTACAAAACATTTTTCTCAATGATTTGACATTAATTGTCGCTTAATTAACGCCTATAAATTATAGTGTGCACTTAATAAACTACTGTAATAAATCATCAAAGCAATAAACGTGTAGACCACGCTTTCATGGAGCTCGAGGGCCGTTAATGATAGTTTTGAGAAGTTTCAGGTAACAATTTGTGGGAAAAGCCTTGTTTTTGTTCCCGAGCAGCTGCCGCAACTGATTCTAGCGTGCAAAAAGACGATAAAAGTGATTTTTATGATATCTGTAGATGTTATTAAGCATAGTGAAGCTCATTTAACCTCAAAAAATAGAAGTTCAAAAAATTTGCTCTCTTGCCTTGAAGCACTGTAGCTATATCAAAGATGGATGAATTATGTCATGTAAATTATAGCCTAGGCTCTAGCTAAATCTTCTTTGAACATGCTCAAATAGTGATTTAAACACACCAGCTCTTATCCTTACTAAGGGACCTTCAGATTGCTTGCGGCTGAACTGGTAATGGTCGGCTGAGATAAATGCCCACGAACTATGGCTATCAAAAATTTGCCCTATGATTCCATCACCACACTCTTCTATTATGTTTCCGGAGTTGTGAAGCTCATTAATCGAAATAATACTGCTGTGAGCGGATCGGCTTTGCTTTCCCAAGATAACGCCCGCCTGTGATACGAGTAAATACGCGTTGGTTATAGCTTATTTTGCTATCTCTATTCTTGTTTTAGCCCTTATAGTGGTACATACGTGCATTTTGGCCAAGAATAGTCACCAAATTCGAAATCAGCACCTCCGATTTGCCCAGGATCGGTCAAATGATCCCAGCGTAGCTTACGCTCTCGCGGAAATCAAATTTAGGTGGTCATATGGGCGGTGCCGCAAACGCAATGTATTTTTTGGAAGAATTTTATTCCCATATGTTTTGTATGGCATTTTCGCGGAATGAAATTTTGCACGCGCGTAACTCCTAAACTACTTGACCGATTTTCGCGAAACAAACGCCATAATGATCGCCTATCATCACGCTTTTAAAGCAAGGTCTTGGAGGAGCTAGTACCTCACGATTCAAGTCGAGATTCTACTATCTTTAAAACACCGCTAATTTTAGAGGTTGGAAATCGCTATTAATAGGCGTGGCGTTCTATGAACCTGACCTTGACCGGCTGGAAAGTATGTGGAGTCCAGATATCTTTGGAGAAATGATGGCCATATCATGGAAGAAGATCGAGTTTCAGACAAATCGCCAGCACTGGTCGTCTTGAGCGGCAACTGTAAACGCTAAAGCACTCGATCGATCGAGCCAGCTAGCACTGCACTAGCGCGAGCGGTGCGGGCCTCGCATCCATCACGTGCCCAAACGTTTGTGGGCGTGGCTATGTGCCATACAAGCGCATATCCTTTATTAAGCGCATACTGTCGTTCCGTTTACCGCTATAAGCGCATGCGCTTATTAACCAGATTATACGGTATTGTTGCCTTTAATGATACAAAACTAATGACATTGTGTGTATACGGTATATAAGTGAGTCTTAGTATTGGTTGATAATAATAATTATTGTGTTTCATCACATAAAATGTACTACTAACATGATCATCGGTTATAATTAATGTTGACTTTGCTATTCATATATTATTCTACCTACTCATCGCTAACTCCAAACATCACATCCTCTCCAGAGTTTCACTGATCAATTCCCATTGAACATGCCATGGAGTACAAAATATAATATGTCACTGTTAATTTTTACACAATTTAACGTAAGAAACTAGCATTTACATAATGTGTAATGAGCAATTGACGACCTTTACCAGAAAAGCGTACATTTTTCAAAATTGAAATTATTCATTGTAGTAATTAAGGACGATAATTGTCTCGGTTTCATGCCTCCTTTCTAAATCATTAACCATTAGTATGAGGAAATATCATTGTCTAAATATTTCAGATTCCTAACTGTATAAACAACTTAATTAGCTACATTTCTGGAACATTAGTTAATGCATACATGTAAGTATTAAATTAACTAAATTCACTAAGAGTAATTTATCCTCCTCTGCATGCATTCACTCTGCTTACTGAAAAACTTACACAGCAATCAGTGAGTTTCCAGTGACTTTGTTATGTAGAAATGAAATTGAGGTAATAAACTATTGGGTAGAAACAGTGACTTGCTTTACTTTGTGTTCTGACTGATATCAAGTCATCTTGAAGGGATCTAAAGAGTCAGCTAGGAATCATCCTTGATATCACAATGAGCCAAATGTCGGTAGCTCTTGTATGGATATTGATCATTATCCAGCCATCAAATCAAGGTATGCCTACAGAAATTAAATTTTAGTCCGAACTGATACTTTGCTAGTGTGTATAGCTTTCTTATTTCAGCTTGTGAAGATGGTGATGTTCGCTTGAGTGGAGGTAGGCATTATCGAGAGGGAAGAGTGGAGGTCTGTAGAAACCAGCAGTGGGGGAGAGTCTGTGATGACGCCTGGGATGAAAATGATGCTGCTGTTGCGTGCAGGCAACTGGGACTTTCAGAAGAAGGTATTTCAAAATATTAGTATAGACTATGGCATATTCGATGAGCATCAAAATATCAGGTGCTGAAGCAATTGATGCACAGTCAGCTCCAGATTGGTATGGTCCTAGTACACTTTCATTCTTTGCTCTGGATGATGTGGGCTGCAGTGGATCAGAGAGCAACTTATTAGATTGTCTGCCTCAGCACATGTACAACTGTGGTATGGATAGAGGCAGAGAAAATGCTGGTGTACAATGCTTACGTAGAGGTATGGATGAACAATTTTTATTGTTTCCTGCATAAATTTACAACTTAAGCTCATAATTAGGAGTCAAACTAGAGTATGGATATAACCAAGAAAGCAATAACACTTTGATCACTGTAATAGCGAATGGCACACAAGAGGAAGATAATGTGCTTTCTTGTTCAACTGACAGAGAAAATTGTTGTGTTGATGAGTTCAATATTCCTGGAAGCTGGTTCTTAGCTAATGGGTCAAAAATAATATCACAATCACTCCATATTACCTTGGGAAATCAAATTGTGGGATTGAATATCAGTCCTGAATTACCTAGTGGGATCTATCACTGTGAGATGATGGACAGGGAAAATGTCACTCACCACCTCTATGCTGGCATTTACCCTGAAGATGAAGGTATGTGCTAATAGGTTATTATTAACCCTCGCCGCAAAGCGTAGGCGGAGGGTTACTGCAATCGTTTGGCGATTTTTGTCCGTCCGTCCGTCCGTTTGTCCGTCCGTCCGTCCGTCCGTCCGTTTGTTTGTCCGTCCGTATGGTAAGGGTCGTCTGAGAGAAAGTACGCATCTGAGGATTATCAGGCATCAAGGAAGAATGGTCACGTTACCAGTGGTATAATAGTGTGCAGCTGTGGTTGCCATTCTGGTCAGTTGTCAATGCAGTGACAGTGTAAACAGGCAGAGGCTCTCAAGTGCATAATTGAGTTTAAGTAGTCATAGAGGCTTTCAGTTATTATAGTGACATATAGGCAGGTGCCTTCCCCCTAGCCTATATCATGCACTGACTCTGAAGAAACTGGAGTACCTCAGGTGCAGGGCATTGAACTAGATACATACTACCATATTATTATGGTAGTATGTATCTAGTTCAATACTCCTTATATTACACATTGAGATATCCTAGCTACTACATGTGCATGAGTCATGCATGCGTGTAGCGGTGAGGGTTTTGCACTCCTGTGCATTCATTATAGTAGCAAATAATAGCCGTAATTTTAATTAACTGTTCATTGGACTGTAAATTTAATAGGAAATGTGATTAACGTATCCGTTCAGTATGACAGAACAAGTCAAACCATCACCTGTACATCAACTGGTGGACCAGCCACAGATGTTACTTGGTCAAAGGACAATGTAAATATCAGATTGACTATGGGAGATCTTTATGAACACTCACAGATCATCATAAACACAACTAGTGCTACTTATGAGAACAGGTTGAGGATTTTAAATAAGTCATCAGAAGCAGCCGGGAATTACACATGTCAATTCACAAACTCCAGGGGAGGCATGAATGGGAGTTTATACATACAAGGTAACAATTATTATGCATAAAAACAGCTGTAATCAATAATATTAAAATTTCAGTATGCAGAGATCTGGAGCTTAGGATCAACAACAAAAGTGATGTCCAGGAAAGTACTGTAGAGGTGTGTATTGATGACCAATGGCATGAAACAACATCTGCCAAAGTAGTAAATAACTCTCGATCACTACAAGACATTTCTATCATAGTAGACTCAACTTCTGAATCAGTGATGTTGGAGTGGTCTGGGCAGCCCAATGATAAAAATATCAGTAGATATGACTTATCATGCACAACATCATTGCTATCTGATCACGGGCAGATCCATGAAGTGAGAGTACCCAATATTAGTACAAGTACCACTAGGGTCCAGGTCAATGGATTACTACCAGGCATGGCATACCAGTGCTGTGTCAATGCACACATACAGACAAACACTCCTCTTGATCTGATAAGCTCAAACTGTGTAGCAACTTCAACCATTACTGTTACTGGTACAGACTCAGAATTTGTGTCAACAGAATCAGAGTTTAATACATTTTCCACAATATCAACAGAAAAGGAGGTTATACCAATAAGAACAGAAATCGTGTCAAATCATCCCGGTTGCTCAGCTATTGGATTAGGAATTGGCCTAGGTGTAGCTTGTCTGCTACTGATTGGAGTAATAGTCATCAACATAATATTTCTTACAGTGTGTTTAAAGAACAATGCTAGGAAATCTACCTTCAAACCTTCTTGTACAAATGAGTAAGTATTTACTAGCTGTAGCTTGTATTATGGCAATGTCATGAAGGTATCCCCTTCAAGGCATAGCTACTTTAAATTTCCTTGATGTTTGCACTAGCTACAGCAGCCTTAGGCTATAGTAATTACAGTACGTATATATAAGATTTCCCATGGCAGTTAAATCATTATAGTTAAGTAATAATATTATTCTCTCTCTTCCTTATACAGAGTTGCTAAAGAGTATGAATTGGTACAATATCTCCACTCTACAACGAGGGTCGGCCATTGGACTAGGTTTAGTCTTGTTGTGTTAATATCCTTTTCTCTCTTTTTATACAGAGTCACTGAAGAGCATGACTTTGTGGCCAATCCCATTTATGATACCTCCACTCCACAACAAGGAACAATTACTACTAGCACTGCTGTAGCTACCACAGCCAGAGGAGATGCTGCTGCCATAATCTATGAAGAAGTGACTGATCTTGGTGGAAATAAGCCAATTAAGACTACAAGTAGCTGTCAGTGATAGTACTCCAATTATAGCAAGTCACTGAGCCACCTGGGAATCAAACAAATACTGCAATAAAATTTAATTAATTTATTAGCTATACTACTAACTTGAAGGAAGAATAGGTTAATTGTATTCTAAGGGTCTTAGACAGTATGTGAAATAATTAATTTTGGTTTCGTTATTAGTGTTACAGTAGTAACTTAGCTAGGAAGCTACATCTGACTCACACAAATTTAAGATTATCAATTGAACACTATTGATACCTGTAACATTTTATACAATATTTAATAATATATTATTGCTGCTACATGCATATATTACAAAATTTAATGCGTGTATAAGTGTGTCCCATAATTTTGGTGTATGTATCGTGTTTTATAACAATGTCATGAAGTTGCATGACATGTACAGTAACAGATACTGTTAACATGATGTTTAATGTGAACTTTGCTATATACATTCTACCTACTCATCACTATAACTCCAAACGTCACATCCTCTCCTGAACCACAGTTTCACTGATCAATGCCCACAGCCCCCAGTTTAGCATACACAGAAGCATCATCATCATCAGCTCCTGTGCTCAGAGTTTTGGTATCTCCATCACAGGCTCTGTTAGACTGACTGGGCTGAAGGTTGCTGATCACTTCGTATATTATTCCAGTTGGAGCTACTCCCTCTGCCGTTTGCACATCACGATGAAGAACGTCATAATTTTCTCCCTCACTAGCTCTGTCTTCACTTTCCCCAGGCAGGGCATCACCATAGATGGGGTTACTGACCAAATGCTCATCGTGTTCAGAATCACTTTCCTCATACAATCTGCAATAAATGTGTTTATCAGACTGAGTCTTCGAATAAATTATGGAGGAAATGAATTATTTATACTTCTTATAAAAATTTATAGTCTGCTGTAGTGCAAACAAAATGGAAAAATAGCTATGGCTTGAGGTGGATATAGCTATAGTTTCAGCATAAACATAATAATATCATAACACAAGCTACAATAATATTATACAGTAAGCACTTACTTGTTTATACAAGAAGGTTTGAAGATAGATTTCGTAGCATTATTCTTTAAATGCATCGTAAGAAATATTATGTTGATGACTATTGATCCCATCAGTAGCAGACAAGCTACACCTAGGCCAATTCCTAGTCCAAGAGATGAGCAATCATGATGATTCAATGCAAATTCACTTCTTGTTGATGTAAACACTCCCTCAAGATCTGTAAAGTTTGTGACATGTGCAGCTTCTGTTGACATAATCTCTGTTACAGTATCAGAAACAACAACAGGTTTTGTTGAGACATTGACACAGTTTGTGGTTATCAGATCAAGAGGAGTGTTTGTCTGTATGTGTGCATTGACACAGCACTGGTATGCCGTGCCTGGTAGTAATCCACTGACCTGGACCCTAGTGGTACTTGTGCTAATGTTGGGTACTCTCACTTCGTGGATCTGCCCGTAATCAGATAGTGATGATGTTATGCATGATAAATCATATCCATTTATGGTATTATTATCACTGGGAATGGACTGCTCAATGGGGGACCAAATTATTATCATTGAAGTGGAATTTTCTTGGACGGAGATGTTTTGTGGCGATGGAGAGTTGTTCGTTATTTTTGTTGTTGCTTTGTGCCACTGATCGTCAATACACACCTCCACTGTGTTAACATTTCCTTCATCACCACTGCTGGCATTGATGATTCTGAACTCCATATCTCTGCACACTGAACATTATTGTGTACGTAATAATAATTTTGCCCTTCACACATAATACGTTACATGCATGCATACAGTGATAATTAAGTATACTGTTATCGAGCTGTCTGTGAAAAACTTAATGTAGAAGGTTTCTGAATTTTGATAAATTCAGTAGAGCTACTTTTATGCATAATAGTTACCTTGTATGTATAAACTCTCGTTCATGCCTCCCCTGGAGTTTGTTATGCTACATGTGTAATTCCCGGCTGCTTCTGATGACTTGTCAACAATCCTCAACCTGTTCTCATAAGTAGCACTAGTTGCGTTTATGATGATCTGTGAGTGTTCATAAAGACCTCCCATAGTCAATCTGATATTAATGTTATCCTTTGACCAAGTAACATCTGTGGCTGGTCCACCAGTTGATGTACAGGTGATGGTTTGACTTGTTCTATCATACTCAACAGATACGTTAGTCACATTTCCTGTCATTAAATTCATATCAAGCTTAAGTTATGAATCATGCAGTTAGCTATTAAATTTGGGTACAATAATCATCATTTTTAGCATACACGTACCTTCATCTTCAGGGTAAATGCCAGCATAGAGGTGGTGAGTGATATTGTCCCTGTCATTCATCTCACAATGATAGATCCCACTAGGCAAGTCAGGACTAAGACTCAATCCCACAGTTTGGTTCCCCAAAGTAATATGGAGTGATTGATCATTATTTAGCATATTTGATCCATTTGGCAAGAACCAGCTTCCAGAAATATTGAACTCGTCAATACAACAATTTTTTCTATCTGTTAAACAAGAAAGCACATTGTCTTCCTCTTGTGTGCCATTCGCTATCACAGTGATCAAAGTATTATTTCTTTCTTGGTCGGATCCATACTCTAGTTCGACACCTAATTATGAACTTGTAAATATATGCAGGAAATGATAAAACTTGTTCATCCATACCTCTGCGTAAGCACTGCACACCAGCATTTTCTGTACCTCTATCCATACCACAGTTGTGGTGAGGCAGACAATCTAATAAGTTGCTCTCTGATCCATTGCATCCCACATCATCCAGAGCAAAGAGTGATAGTGTACTAGGACCATACTGCTTTGTATTAATAGTTTCAGCACCTGATATTATGAAGCTTATGGAACATGCCTTAAATGTTAACATTTTTAGAATAGTACCTTCTCCTGAAAGTCCAAGTTGCCTGCACACAACAGTAGCATCATTTTCATCCCAGGCATCATCACAGACTCTCCCCCACTGCTGGTTTCTACAGACCTCCACTCTTCCCTCTCGATAATGCCTACCTCCACTCAAGCGAACATCACCATCTTCACAAGCCGCTGAAACAAGATGCATGCTAGCAAAGTATCTGACTAATTTTAGTCACTGCATGTTATATACCTTGATCTGATGATTGGACGATAATGATAATCATCCATACAAGTAGAGCTATTGACAGTAGGTTCATTGCAATTTCACAGATAGTTCTGTGACTGACAAGCTGATTAGATACAACACAGCGTAAATCACTATGTCATTGGCTACATACTGTTTTAACTCCCAGTTCAATCTGCTTGTGGCTATCGTGTTTAATTATTATTCTGTTTTTCTGAGTATACATTCACTTTTAATCATGGTTATGGTTACTCTGTGTGCTAAACAATTCAGTAGTCCTTTCACTTTACATCATACCTGCATAGTGTTTACTCATTGGACCAGGTACCTATGCTATGTACGGCATATAATATCCTTATCATAAATACATAATATTATGCACACTGCTATAATAATATTATAATTATGCATGTGCTTAGCATAGTATTTAAAGTATCTTTAGATACAGTTAACACGTACTGGAAGGGGCCACTCCCGTGGTAGGCGGTAACAAGGTGGAGTCAGTCAAGGACTGCTGCGCATGCGTGGCACCATAACCGCCTCGTGCTACTACTGAGTGAGATATACTGTGCAGTGAGTGAATTTTTGAATCTTCTTCCCCAGCCCACCCACCCATGATCTCATGATTACTAGGACTTGGATGCGGGTGAGTTGACAAGTAGTATACACTAGTATTTTATTTGTTTATCTCTTTTCTGATTTATGTTTCTTATTCTCCGCCTTCGGGCGTGACAACTGCAGGGGCATTGCACTCACTCCCCCATTCTTTTATTATTTATTTGTTTATTTTGTTTCTCTTGGCCACTCTGGGGATGTCGCTGACATACACTCCCAGTTCTATGCAAGCATAGCTGTATCTATATTATATTGCCTTCATGAATGCTCATGCAAACGGGTTCCTATATAATAGTTAGAGACCAAATCCAAGGTCTCTACGCATTTTAAGAGACCCGAAGACCCGAGGCTGTAGCATCCCGAGCGAAGCGAGGGTGCTACTAAGGGCCTGAGGGTCTCTTAAAAGCGTAGAGACCATTGGACGAGGTCTCTACGTGGTAGTTGACCTGAGGACTAGGCTACTGTTGCAGTATGCATCTTTCTTTGCCCTTGGCTATACTTGTAGGTCTCTATGAAACTTGTAGGTCTCTATGAGAACTTGTAGGTCTCTATGAAAACTTGTAGGTCTCTATGAGAAATAGAGACCTCTGAGTGTCCAATCAGATCACAGTATTTGTTACAACTATATTCTAAAAGTAGTACAATGTTATGTTGCTGGCTGGCAATGTGCTGAATATCAATAATATTGTGTATTGGCTGTATTGGCTGTATTGGCTGTATTGGCTGTATTGCTGTATTGACTGTATTGTGGCTGCATTATTATTTGCTGGGGCCGTGCGGCCCCATGGCTGTTTGGCACTAATGGGGGAGTGGCTCCTGCAGTACTACCAATCACTCATTCCCCCTTATGGGGAAGCAGTAGAGTTATACATAAGACTTAGCACATGGGGTGGCAGCTGCTGTTGTTCAACCCTGGAATGAGTGTTAAATGACAGTGCATGCATGTAGTCCAAACATTGGTTTGTTAAACTATTATGCGAGTGTATAAGTACTCAGTCTGTAAGTAGAACAAAATTTAATAGTATAATTATATTATTATGACAATTATATTATTATGATCAGTAACTCATGCATGCCTGCATGAACATAGTATAGTGCATGTTCAAATGCTGTAGTGAGTACTGCACACATATCATGGAATCATCAACGTTTTTCTTTCTACACACCAATATAATATTATTATTATAATTACTATGACCAGGAGCATATGAGCCGCCCGAAGGGCGGCGAAGGAGCGTCCGACTGCGTGTCAGATGTGTTAGGCGAAGTTCATTAGCAATGCTTGACCTTATATGGAGTGGCCAGCTGCAGGGTATTTCCATTGGTTAAGCTCCATAGTGATAGCACCGCCCGTAGTACACAGTCTACAACCACACTACAGACTAAGTCAATTAGCTAGTACAGTGTGGCTTGTACAAAAGTAACCTGCTATGCACCACACCAGCTGCACGTTCCAAATAAGGAAGTGTAGCCTTAAGGACTTCGCCTAACACATAGTACAGCCAACCCTACGGTAGTCGGACGCTCCTTCCCCGCCCTTCGGGCGGCTCATATGCTCCTGCTATGACCATGAACTGCAGCACAATACTTATGTAAAAAAGGAATGATGTAATGATTGTAATGGAATCACAAACTTGTTGCCGAGGACAGGAAGCAGTGGGCTAGAGAATCTGATTGGTTGACTCTACTGGCAGTGCTGTTGAAAACACTGGAATGATTATTTGCATGGGGACTAGCTGCATGGGACAGCCACTGCTATGGCATTCCAACACTGACAAAATTGGCAAGCTCAAATATATGGTCAAACTTGAGTCAGATATATGGTCAAACTCAAATATGTGGTCAAAATGTTGCCTATATATGGTTAAAGCCAAATATATGGTCAAATTTTATATGATCAAACTCAAATATATGGTTAAACAAAAGTTATGGTCATTTCCCCCATATATGGTCAAACATGAAGCAAATATATGGTCAAAATTCAAGAAGATCCCCTTACATAATAGTCACGGATATGACGTATCTATTAGTTAATTGGACCGACGTGACGTCAACAGAATCACAGCCAGAATCCGCGTTTGCGAATAAAATTCGCGATCGCCCGCACAAACGATCCTTTACCCGCTATGTAGTCTCGTTCATGGACCCGCCCCCTCTGGGGCGGAGTCTGGGGATTTGGCCATCTCGCTCGCGCTACAATCCCTACTTCGTAGGGCTGGCGCGCGGGACTATATAGGTACAATCGGACATTATAAGGTAAGTATGAATGAAATTAGCTGAGCTAGCCGTGTCCCCAGGCCCTCTCTATCTTTCATAATAAATACTGGGAGATCGAGAGAGTGCCTGGGGATAAGGCTAGCCCAGGTAAGACTAGTCTCGAAACCAGACCGCTCCCACCGCAGCGTTCAGTTCTTTCTGGATGAACGCGCGTTCATCCTGAACGCTGCGGTGGGAGCGGTCTGGTTTCGAGACTAAGTTGAGACACACCAGGTACAGAAGGATATATTATAGAACATGAATAGCTACCTAGTAGTTTCATTCATGCTTACCATACTGCTTTAATACAAATTATATCCGATTGTACCTAGTCTCGTGCACCAGCCCTCCCACGTAGGAAATGGTCAAGTCCCCAGACTCCGCCCTAAAGGGAGTGGGTCCGTGAACGAGACTACATAAGGTAAGGATCGTGAGTGTACGTTTGTGCGCGCGATCGCGAATTTTATTCGCGAACGCGGATTCTGTTGACGTCACGTCGGTCCAATTAACTAATAGATACGTCATATCCGTGACTATTATGTAAGGGGATTTTCTTAAATTTTGACCATATATTTGCTGCATGTTTGACCATATATGGGAAAAATGACCATAACTTTCGTTTGACCATGTATTTGAGTTTGATCATATAAAATTTGACCATATATTTGGCTTTGACCATATATAGGCAACAATTTGACCACATATTTGAGTTTGACCATATATCTGACTCAAGTTTGACCATATATTTGAGCTTGCCAATTTTGTCAGTGTTGGAATGCCATACACTGCACTAGCTGTGGAGGATATTTTCCATAATAATATGTAATGGAAAATTTACCAGAAATATTATTATTACAGTAGGGACAGCTGAAATTCTATATCACCTTCCACTGGCAGAGGCTTTTAGGATTAGACTTATTCGCTTTTCTTATTGCTCCATGTTTAAATGGAAAGAATCTTACTGGTATGCAGTATTCAAACATGACATTGTATTATGTCTGTCTGTGCATGACTGTCGATTGGATGCTCTCACAAACAAAAAATGATTTTGAACACATGTATACTATAACACGGTTCCATGCGTGCGTTTAGTGTATTCTGTATGAAAGGTACAGGGTGGTGTACACAATTGCAACATATCAATGAGTAAACACTGTGACAGTGCAGCTACCCGGTATGTTGTAAAGTGAAAGGGTTATTGAATCAGCCAAAGCCGATAGTAATTCATACAGCATAATAATAATATACGTAATCATATTAATAACCATTATTATAGTTTTCTATACAGTACTAAAGCCTTGATTAGCTTTAAGAAACTGAATCACTCATTAATACGATAGCTACAAGCATACTGATTAAGAACTGGGAGTAATTATAGTTAGCATGCTTTACCACATGCTACACAAAACAAGAAATTTCATGCTGTTTTCAAAATCATTAATACTAGCTGATTCACAAAATTTAATCATACAATTTTTATGCAGCAATTGTTATCTGTAACTCCTTTCTATCAGTATATTAACTTTTCTTCAAACGTCTGTAGCCGACTGACTTGCTGTTATGGGAGTACTTGGCATATTATTATCATGAATGTTACTCACTTCTTCATAGTCTGCAGCAGCTGCATCTTCTCTGGCTGTGGTAGCTACAGTAGTGCTAGTGGTAATCATCCCTTGTTGTGGGGTGCATTGCATAGAGATATTATTATAAGTGGGGTTGGCCTCCAAATTATACTCTTTAGTGATGCTGCATAATAAGAAAGAGAGAATAAATAAATGCCACACATGGCTCAATGAGAAAGAATGGACTGATTATTGTGTGAAATAATATCGCACCTTTTTGTGTTTCCTTGTGTTGTAGAGTCATGCTTTAAACAGTTTGTGCATGACATTGTCTTACTAACTATGAATCCCACTATTGATCCCACCAGTAGGCTAAGTAGACAAGCTACACCTAGGCCAATTCCTAGTCCAGCACATGAGCAATCATGATGACTTGATGCAAATTCATTTCTTGTTGGTGTAAACTCTCCCTCAAGATCTGTAAATTTTGTAACATATGCAGCTTCTGTTGAAACAATCTCTGTTACAGTATCAGCAACAATAAGTTATACAAAGTACGCTATATTCACTAATGTTTTTATCGTTGGGAATAGACTGCTCAGCATGGGACCAAATTATTATCATTGAAATAAAATTTTTTTGGACAGAGATGTTTTGTGGTGATGGAGAATTGTTTATTATTAATTTTTTGCTGTTGCTTTGTGCCACTGATCGTCAATACACACCTCCACTGTGTTGACATTTCCTTCATCACCACTGCTGGCAATGTTAACTCTGAACTTCATATCTCTGCACACTGAACATTATTGTGTACATAATAATAATTTTGCCCTTGCACACATAATACTTTACATGCATGCATGCCGTGAGCTGTCTGTGAAAAAAATTAATGTATAATATAGAACGTTTCTGAATTTTGATGAATTCAATCGTGACAGCTACCTTATGCATAATCACTAAATAAAAAAATCAGATTTCATGTATGTAGGAAATATGTAGGATAGGGCAAAATTTTCTACACATTTCATTTATTTTACAAAAACTCTGCCCTATCCTCTACCAAACAAGTGTCGGAAAGCTCATGTTTTGGTAAGCACGACATAAAGAAAATCTTACTTTTGGTCCAGTGAATAATTACCTTGTATGTATAAACTCCCATTCATACCTCCCCTGGAGTTTGCTATGCTACAGGTGTAATTCCCGGCTGCTTCTGATGACTTGTCAACAATCCTCAGCCTGTTCTCATAAGTAGCACTAGTTGTATTTATGATGATCTGTGAGTGTTCATAAAGACCTCCCATAGTCAATCTGATATTTACGTTATCTTTTGACCAAGTAACATCTGTGGCTGGTCCACCAGTTGATGTACAGGTGATGGTTTGACTTGTTCTATCATACTGAACAGATACGTTAGTCACATTTCCTATATTATTAAATTCACATCATTGACAAGCTTCACAAACCATGCATGTATCTAACCATTAGGCCATAATAGTATCATTTTTAGCTCAATGTATGACGTCGACATTGAGCTAAATATTATATTAATTTTATTATACCTTCATCTTCAGTGTAAATGCCAGCGTAGAGGTGGTGAGTGACATTATCTCTGTCCATCATCTCACAGTGGTAGATCCCACTAGGTAACTCAGCATTATTTGTAATGTTCAATCCCACAGTTTCGCTTCCCACTATAATATGAAGTGATTGATTCATAGGTTTTGTAGATATTTTTGTCTCATTTGGTAAGAACCAGCTTCCAGGAACACTGAACTCATCATTAAAATTTTCTTTATCAGTTGAACAAAATAGCACCTTTTCTTCCTCTTGTGTGCCATTCGCTGTAATTAAAGTGTTATTGCTTTTTTGCTTGTGATCATACTCCAGTTTGACTCCTAAAATAATTGACCCATAATGAATTTATTAATTCGGGGCGAGCCTGAGCGAGCCCCGAATACAAGAGTAACATATGGCGAATTCGCTGTACCTATGTATGTATGTATCTATGTATGTATGTAGCGATACGTCGTCCACGTGCTCATAGCGCATGCGCAATATGCTTGTGCATTACATCATCACTATGAATGATTTAGCGCGCGTATTAATGTTAGATCGTGACCTCTCTAAAGGTCGTCATTTATGCAGAGGAATGAAGCTAGGCTCGGCACGCCAGAATCGTTAGCCATGGTGCTCGCGCTGACTGACTGCAGTGCGCTAGCGTGGGCTCAAAGACTGCTTCATTGAGCACACTATCGAGTAGTCTCGCGGAGCCAGACCCTCCCCGCGCATAGGGGTCTGGCTCCACGAGACTAACTATTGAGCAGCATACGACCAGAGTCACTTGTTCATGTTGAGTTGGAGCCATAGACTCGCAGTAAGAGATAGCTAAAATGACGTATATAAAGAATGATGCTGTGATCAGACAGAGAGCCTGTGCTAACTGCTCCAGTTTGGATGCTTGACCAACTACTGTACTGAGATCATGGCACAAAAAGAATTGAACTGTAACCGCGGCTAGATAGGCAAGAATTGTGCCATGATCTCAGACAAGAGCCTGAAACTACTACTGTTCTGTGTGCTTTAATTGGCACTGCTACTGGGCTAGAGTGGCATCTAAATGGCATACAGTAGCCTAAGGGTGGTAGAGTTTGCAGTCACTTAAAATTTAAATGTTTAATACAGTAACACCTGATCGTGCCATGAGCGAAGGCTCGCCCCGCATGATGATTATCATCTTTCTAGTATAATAATCTGGTCATCCATACCTTTACGTAAGCAATGTACACCAGCGTCTTCTGCACTATTCTCACCACGTGCACAGTTGTGCTGAGGCCGACAATCTAATATGTTGCTCTCTGATCCATTGCATCCCACATCATCAAGAGCAAAAAACAAAAGTGTACTAGGAGTATACCAATCTGGAGTTGACTCATGCCCATTAATTATTGCTTCAGCACCTGATAATAAAGATTATTATGATGCTCATGGAATTTATTTTTGAAATAGGTCTACCTTCTTCTGAAAGTCCCAGTTGCCTGCATACAACAGCAGCATCATTTTCATCCCATTCATCATCACAGACTCTCCCCCACTGCTGGTTTCTACAGACCTCCACTCTTCCCTCTCGATAATGCCTACCTCCACTCAAGCGAATATCACCATCTTCACAAACTAAAACAAGATCATCATGTGACAGTGTCACGTTAGCAATTTTGACCAAAGTTAAACAGCAGACTGCAGGCATACCTTGATCTGATGGCTGGATGATAAGAATCAATATCCACATAAATAGAGCTATTGATAGTAGGTTCATAGCGATTTCGAACTGGATACTTCAGAATCTGATCATTGACTGAACTGAGTCTAAGATTTCAAATAGTATACTATGTACTATTATATATCACAGCATAAAAGAAAAGCCAATGACTACTGTATTGATAATATTATTGTTATGATTAGCTAGTTGTTTTAACTCCCATTATGATACACTTTGATTCAATCTGCTGATATTGAGCTACTGTGTTGATGAGTGATTCCGTTTCTCTGAATATATACATTTACGTAGCAAGCAGCTCACAAAAATTTAGACGATTCACAGCTTCACTGTATAAAAAAACATGGAGGTATAATACATTCACTTTACAGTTATGATTACACTGTTAGCAACTGTGTGCCAAATTAGCTATAGTATAATATACTAGTAGCTTTTACTGATTCAGTAGTCCTTTCACTTTATAACATACCTGAACACTGTTTATTCATTGGACCAGGTATGTGTTGTGTACGGCGTATTCAATTTCCTGTACCATAGATACACATCATGCACTACTATGCATACACTATATAAGTCTTAGCATAACACTGTAATGCATAAAGTATTAAACATTGGTTTGTAGTAAAGAAAGTACTATGATTAGCTATAAGTATATTACATAACTATATGCTCATACAGTTATAGTATTATTGTCAGCCATGCATGCACAAATGTAATAATATAGAGCATGTCACATGCTGTAGCAGTGTATTTAAGCAACAAATCAGTACTACTATCATGGAATCAACAACACACATTATCCTTTCTACGTAGCTATAATCGTGCATTCTACATACATGATAAGACAGGGGTGATCGTGACTTTAACAGCATATACCGCCAGTGAGTAAACACAGTACAGCTATATTGTAAAGTGAAAGGATAGTCAAAGCCAATAATTTGGTATACTGTATATAGCATAATCATAACTATTATACTTTTTGATACTGTAAAAGTAAAGCTATGATTAGCTTTTAATTGCTAGAAAAGCTGAATTATGTCCATTCATTAACATGATAGCTACAAGCAGATTGAACCTGGAGTGTTAAGGCCACTCCAAATGGGAATATAGTTTCCCGTCCTGGCTTCCTGCATTTTACATGCGGGCGGGCGCCCATTACCATTAACCATTATTATGAATATCATTATGAGCACAATGAATATAATTAAAATTCTTGACCCCACAACTGTGCACGTGCATACAAGGAGACGATGCTAGCCCTATAGGCGCTAGGCCTAGCCAGCGCTACCGCTAGCTAGCTAGCGCGCGCTGATAGCAGCACCTTGACAAGTAGGGGCATTATTATCATGAAAGCAAGGTAAGTACACACATCACCGTGGGTTGCTAGCTTCAAATTCATGAAGCAGTACTGCTCCTAGCTAGCTACAACCATAAATAATGGACATAATGGTCAAATGAAGCGGTAGCATCAGAGAGAGGCGGGCGGTGGACGGGAAACTACGTTCTCATTTGGAGTGGCCTAATAATAGCTGCTTTATACTTCATGCTCTGATTAATATCAAGTCATCTTGAAGAGATCTTTGACTGACGGTCCGTGAATCATCCTTGATATTGCAATGAGCCGACTATCAGTAGCTCTTGTGTGGATATTGATCATTATCCAGCCATCAAATCAAGGTATGCCTGCAGAAATTAATTTTTTTTCTGGATCGGTACTTTACTAGTGTGTAGCTATCTTATTTCAGCTTGTGAAGATGGTGATATTCGCTTGAGTGGAGGTAGGCATTTAATTTATCGAGAGGGAAGAGTGGAGGTCTGTAGAAATCAGCAGTGGGGGAGAGTCTGTGATGATGAATGGGGTGTAAATGATGCTGCTGTTGTTTGCAGGCAACTTGGGCTTTCAGAAGAAGGTATTGAAGCTATTATTAGTAGATTACATTATGGTGTGTTCCATGAGCATCACATTATCAGGTGCTGAAGCAATAACTGATACACAGTCAGCTCCAGATTTGTATGGTCCTAGTACACTTTTGTTCTTTGCTCTGGATGATGTGGGATGCAATGGATCAGAGAGCAACTTATTAGATTGTCTGCCTCGGCACAACTGTGGTATGAGCAGAGGTACAGATAATGCTGGTGTACAATGCTTACGTAAAGGTATATTATGAAAGGACTAAAAGCAAGTGATAAAAATTAAATGTTTTAAATTTACTGGCCTATTTTTAGGAGTCAAATTAGAGTATGGACCCAACCAAGAAACCAATAATACTTTAATTCGTGCAATGAATTATGGCACACGAGCGATGCTTTTTTGTTCAACTGATAGAAAAAATGACGAGTTCAATATTCCTGGAAGCTGGTTCTTACCAAATGGGTCAAAAATATCATCAGCAACAACTAACACTCCATCACTGTATACTGCTTTGGGAAACCAACTTGTGGGATTGAACATTACGAACAGTGCTGAGTTACCTAGAGGAATTTACCACTGTGAAATGATGGATAGGAATAATAACACTCACCACCTCTATGCTGGCATCTACCTCGAAAATGAAGGTATGTCCCGCTAAAAATTGTCTGCAATATACTATTGTTATAGTCAAAGACTCTGAGCTGTTTATATATTTGATATGAACTCATTTATTTAGGAAATGTGACTAATGTATCTATTCAGTATGATAGAACAAGTCGAACCATCACCTGTATATCAACTGGTGGACCAGCCACAGATGTTACTTGGTCAAAAGACAATGTGAATATCAGATTGAGCGTGGAAGATCTTTATGAACACTCACAGATCATCATAGATACAACTAGTGCTACTTATGAGAACAGGTTGAGGATTGTTGATAAGTCATCAGAAGCAGCCGGGACTTATACATGTAGCATAACAAACTCCAGGGGAGGCATGAACGGGAGTTTATACATACAAGGTAACTATTATGCAAAAGATAGCTGCAATCAATAATAATTAATATTTAGTATGCAGAGATCTGGAGCTCAGGATCAACAACAAAAGTGATGTTCACAGAAGTAATGTGGAAATGTGCATTGATGACCAATGGCATGAAATAAAACGTAGCATGCTTATAGCCAACAATTCTCAGCCACTACAAGACATCTCTATCGTGATAGTAGATTCAAATTCAGTGATGATAAAATGGTCTGGGCAGCAGTCTAGTCTCAATAATGAAGATATCAATGGATACTACTTATCATGCACAACATCATCGCTATCTAATCACAGGCAGATCCATGAAGTGAGAGTATCCAACATTAGTACAAGTACCACTAGGGTCCAGGTCAGTGGATTACTACCAGGCACGGCATACCAGTGCTGTGTCAATGCATACATACAGACAAATACTCCACTTGATCTGATAAGCTCTAATTGCGTCACAACTTCAACAACAAAATCCGAGACAGTTCCTAACTGTGGTGATTTAACTGTTGGGCTTGGGGCAGGACTTGATCTCCTGCTGGTTGTAGTGTGCGTGGGATCAATACTTATCAATATGTTTCTTATTAAGCGTTTACTAAAGGAGAAAGATCGAAGCACTAAGGTGAAAATTTCATCAACAAATCAGTAAGTAGATAACGATCTCGGCAGAACTGGCTACTATGTGTGCTGCTTCCTTCCTCTCTAAGTCTTCCAATAGTTATTCGTTATTTTTCTCTTTCTTAATGCAGAGTCACTGAAGAGTATGACTTGGCAGCTAACCCCGTTTACAATATCTCCACTCAAAAACAAGGGTCGGCCATTGGACTAGGTTAAGTAATGTTATAATAATATTATTATTCTCTTTCTTTCTTATACAGTGTCACTGAAGAGTATGACTTGGTAGCCAACCCTATCTACAACATTTCCATGCAACACACTCCTCAACAACTGACAATAACATGTACCACTGACATCAACACTACTGTTACAACCAGAGGAGACATGGCTACTGTAACTTATGAAGAAGTGACTGGTCTCGGTGGAAATAAACCAAGACAGCAAGTAGCTGTCAGTGATACTCCAATAGCAAGTTACTGAGATAGCTGGAAATAGTACAGCTACTGCTATAGCTTTGTTAGCTACTACTAACTTAAGGAAGAGTAGATAATCAATGTTAAATTTGTTGCAAATGTAGAATTCGAAATAATTATTTGGTTTTGTAATTAGTGTAGTGACCTCGCTATAATAGGAAGCTAAGCTACATATGATTCATTGCTATATAATATATAACTCCAAATGTCACATCCTGTCCAGTATTTCACTGACCAGTACCCACAGCCCCCAGTGTAGCATACACAGAAGCATCATCATCAGCTCCTGTCTTTAAGAACTCATGGGAGCTAGAGGAAGGGGATTGCTAGCATGATTTGATCTATGAGATATAGTGGCCATGGAATTAAGGTAGCTATACCTATAGTAATGTTTATGCCACTTTTCGATTCTTTTGGGTAAATGCAGTTTCCATGAATTTTTCAATTCACTGTAGCCATGCACATACAAAAAAGTCCCATGCAGCTTTCCGAGTAGCCACAGATTAGATGAGTGTTGCTAGTTTTTTTTTAACATTAGGGTGAAACTCTCTAATCCCCCAAATTTTCGGTATTAATTTTATAGTCATGCCAGTGATCATGAGATGTGGCTCCTGTGGCCAGATGGTACAGAGTGTAGAAAAAGATCTGTGTGCTAGCTGTGCAAGTAATGGCAAATAGCGGTGACTTAATTTCAATACATCAATTCAATATTCATCGAAGCTTTTCTGTGCAAGTGATGCACTTCATCAGGATGAACAAAAAAGAAATCACCACTAGCTTAAATAGAAGGAGAGGAAAAACGGAGTGAGACAGAAAACTGATAACAGCAAGAAAACATGACTCCAGTACAAGAAAAACAGAGACAAAAAATATGTTAGGGCTACCTAGTCAACGTTGACTAGGTAGCCCTAAAATTCAACAACCAACAAATTTAGCCAGATTGGGTGTAGCCTTATAACAAATGGTAATATCAAAGTCATGGCCTAGATGATATAAAAACAAATTTCTCAAATGAACATTATTGAACAGAGGGTTCTTAAAGGTTTTAAAAAACAAATTATGACTTGAAACTTTGGCCTTCTCTTTCTTTTCTGAAAGGTAGTTCCAGCGCAAGTCAAAGCGGACTTCAGAGAAAACGTCCGATAAAAACCAATTCGGATACCCCCTATTACGCAGCCTATTGAAGAATTTGTTTTTAATTGCCAGGAAATCCGATAACTTAGAAGACAGCCTCACGTACCTGATAAGCTCGGCTTTTATGAAGCTCCTCTTTGAATGGCTAGGATGGTAGGAGTTAAAAGGTATATACAAGTACCTATTGAGAGGCTTTTGAAAAGGCTTGGTGACAAGTTTTGTAGGGACATCTTGGTCCTTGAAGATGACCATATCCAAAAAAAACTGCTCTCTCTTTGGAGATATCCCAGGAAAGCTTAATAGTAGGGGCTAAATTGTTGAGTTTAAGAAGGAAGGAGTCAAGCTCAGACAAAGTACCACTCCAAATAAAAAAGATGTCATCTATATATCTCTTATAGAAGATGAGATGGCTAGATGTTAGTAGGGGCTCTTCTAGCCTGGCTAAATAGATGACAGCAGCAGAAACGGCCATAGGAGTACCCATGGCCATACCCCATTGCTGGTGGTATAAAACACCGTCTGCCTCAAAGTAGTTATTGTTGAGGACAAATCTGGACAGTTCCGTGATCAAAGCTGTAAACTCACACCCCTTAGATCTGCAGAATAAATCTATAGCAGTTAAACAATCCTTGATAGGAATGTTAGTATATAAAGATGACACATCTGCAGTAACTAGAAAACTTTCGGGGGGAACATTAAGGCAGCTCAGTTGCCGGATTAGATCCGAGGAGTCCTTGATATATGAAGGCAGAGAGGGAAGGCAAGGAGAAAGTGTACAATCAATAAAGCGAGAAGCGGGCGTTGTCAAGTAACTGGTGGAAGCAACAATAGGCCTACCAACCAAGGGGCACTTATGCACCTTCGGAAGAATCTTAAAATGAGCCGGAGTATGGTTATCAGCAAACTGAATAATATACAGCTTAAGCTTCTCCCCAAGTGACTGACCATACCTCTCTAAGATTGATGATAGAGCCCTCCCCATGGCAGCAAATGGCACGGTATCAACTTGTTTGTAGAAGACATCGTCACTTAGAAGGCGAGAGACTTCATTTCTGTACCAGGATTCGGTCACGATGGTCGGACCCAGATTTTTGTCTGCTGCTAGAATTCTGATACCCTTTACGGAACGGAGCTTACATAAAACAGAAAAATCAGAGCGAGATAAATTTGAGGAAAAATTGGGATTTAGATGATGACGTAAGGAACATAATTCAAGCCTAATGGCCGAGAGTGGGATCTCAATCCAAGGGGGAGCCAATGGAGGAGTCCACTCCGACTTGACACATAACTTACTGTATTGATGTGGGTGACTATTAATACAAGTAAAATCACGAAAAAAAAGCTTGGTGCGTACAGACCTAACGAAATCATCAAATTGTTTACAAAGAACATGATTAGAAAGAATACGGGGAGTAGGCCTGAAATTAAGACCTAAGGAAAGTAAAAAACGCTCTGAGTCATTGAGTACATAATTAGAATAATTATGAATCTTAGGGGACAGGAAACGGAGACAAAATAAAGGAATGGGTAACAACAACAATTTATTTAAACAACGTATGAAACCCACCACACCACGATCCTGAGGAGTTATCGGCTTCCTCTGCCTTTTCCTCTTCTGTTTTTTGGACGTGATGAAGTGGGAGCATCTCCGTTTTTTGACACTGTACTGTCGAAACGAACAGACTTCCTCTTCTTCTTTTCATTAGCGGCATTGCTCTTCTTATTACGCTTAGAGTGAGCTGAACGGCCTCTGGAGCTGCGGGAGGAGCTACGTGAGGAGCGAGAGCCAGAGCGTGTGCTGGTAGATGATACATCCGAAGATCTGCTCCTACTCCTGGACGAACGACTGGAAGGACCAGGACTGTCAGACCGAGACTTTCTTCCAATCAGTCCGAGTTGTTTCAGGCGCGCATCGAGAATGTCGACCACCCTTACTTCTGGAGCAGTGTCCATGGAAGCATCAGCATCCTGCTTCTTGGCTTTTTTGTCAGCTTCCTTTTTTGCGCGGAGGAAAGCATTTTCCCGAGCAATAGCCAGCTGGCTATAGAAACTGCGGATGTTAAGGGAATGCCTTTGGTTGATGATAGCCATACTATCTGCATCCTCCTCTGGCAGCAGCTTTAGCTGGGCATCTCGAGAGTCTTGTAAGACTTTCAGAAAATCCCTTTCTAAAGACGCCTTCTGAGCCAAACTCTCAGACAACTTCCTGGAAGTTTCCGAAATCCGGAGGTCCAGAAGAGAAATCATAGCGGATTGAAGAATTTCGTCAGCTTTGGACTGCTGATCTTCAAACAGCGTCTTCTTCTTTGGAAGCGACAAACGTTGACTAGGTAGCCCTAACATATTTTTTGTCTCTGTTTTTCTTGTACTGGAGTCATGTTTTCTTGCTGTTATCAGTTTTCTGTCTCACTCCGTTTTTCCTCTCCTTCTATTTAAGCTAGTGGTGATTTCTTTTTTTTTTTGTTCATCCTGATGAAGTACATCACTTGCATAGAAAAGCTTCGATGAATATTGAATTGATGTATTGAAATTAAGTCACCGCTATTTGCCATTACTTGCACAGCTAGCACACAGATCTTTTTCTACACCCAGATGGTACAGTCTACAGTAGCTATACCTACTCATAGTAATTATGCCTACACAGTCACAATCTCTCTCTGTCTGGTCACTGAACCCGTTATTATTATAATTACTGTTTTTCATTTTCAATTCCCAAAATAACATCAGCACTGATCATACTTTGCAAAAACACATAGCCTGTTTTTCTAACTTATTAACTAATGTATATATACAGAGACTGAATAATATATTATTAGCTTTCAAGTCTCAATTTACTAACATAGAGGTATCGTACCTATATTATTGTATTATCGCAATGGTATAGGGTATTAACGTAACTGCATGAGTTGCTTGAGATGATCGATATTCAAACAGAAACAGTTATACTACAATGTTTATCATCTCCAGGAGAAGGAACTAGTCTATGAGATATGATAATGGTAATGATCCTATCAATGATAAATTAAATGAGGTTATTAAAATTTACTTAAATTTGCTTACAAACTGAGTAATCTCACCAATAATGTTATTATCATGATAGTTCTGCAGAGCTATTAAATTGTTACAGTGGCTACACTAAAGGGTATAGAGGCATAAGAATTATTACAATTCACATAGTGTTCCTGTCTCTGGACCTATGCTTAATCACAAGGACAAAATGTTAGCATATGGTGATCTCATTGACAACTCATTTTCTTCAACTCCAGGATTCACACCTTCATCAGTAATTTCAATTTCACCAACTGTTACACCCTCAGCTCCAAGTTTAGCATATGCGGATGCATCATCTCCCTGTAGCATTGCACTGCCTCCATTGCTGTTGGCTCTGTTGGGAAGATTACTGATTGTTTCATATGCTCCCATAGGAATCACTCCCTGTTGCATTGCTCCAATGTTGTGGCGAAGAACGTCGTAGCTTTCGCTCTCAGTGGTTTCAGTGTTTTCGCTCGCCCCAGGCAGGGAGTCACTGTAGATGGGATTACCAACCAAGCGCTCATCATGATCAGAATCATCTTCATCAAACACTCTATAAAAATATTTATGATAGACAGGTCCTCTATAAGCCTATACCCCTGAAATAAGGACATCTCCCTTAATCAGGACGCTATCAAGCATGGTCCTAGCTAAGTATACAAAATTATCACTGATTCAGAAATGAGGACACCTCCTTTAATCAGGGTAGCTAATCATTGCACTTTAAGCTGCCACAAGGGTGTCTGGAACAGAGTGGTTGCACCACTGTGTCACTGTATGTAGCTATTAGGGGATACTGACATGCAGTAACAGTGATCAAAGGAAAGTCAATATTGATATTGAAATTTCTGTGAATCTTTTAAACATGTAACATCAATAGGTTTAAGGATGAGGAAAAAGGCTTAGAGAGGAAGGAAGAGATAGCCAGTTCTGTAGATATCATTATCCACTTACCGATTTGTTGATGAAAATTTCACCTTTAAGTTAGTGCCTCGATCTTTCTCCTTCAGTAAACGCTTTACGAGAAACATGTTGACAAGTATTGATCCCACACACACTAAAATCAGTAGGAGACCCAGTCCAGCCCCAAGCCCAATGGCTAAAGCACCACAGTTAGGAACTGTCTTGGATTTTGTTGTTGAAGTTGCGACACAATTGAAGCTTATCAGGTCAAGTGGAGTGTTTGTCTGTATGTGTGCATTGACACAGCACTGGTATGCCGTGCCTGGTAGTAATCCACTAATCTGAACCATAGTAGTACTTGTACTAATGTTGGATACTCTCACTTCATGGATCTGCCCGTAATTAGTTAGTGATGATGTTATGCATGATAAATCATACCCACTGATACTTTTATCACTGGGCTTCCCAGACCACTCTAGCATCACTGATTCAGAAGTTGAATCTGCTATCATGACAGATATATCTTGTAGTGGTTGAGAATTGTTTGCTACAAGCATGCTACGTTTTACTTCATGCCATTGGTCATTAATACACATCTCCACAGTACTCCTGTGAACATCACTTTTGTTGTTGACCCTGAGTTCCAGATCTCTGCATACTGAATTTTTCATAATAATGATTACAGCAGCTGTCTTCATGCATAATAATTACCTTGTATGTATAAACTCCCATTCATGCCTCCCCTGGAGTTTGTGATTTCACATATGTAATTCCCGGCTGCTTCTGACGACTTGTCAACAATCCTCAACCTGTTCTCATAAGTAGCACTAGTTGTGTTTATGATGATCTGTGAGTGCTCATAAAGACCTCCCATAGTCAATCTGATATTTACGTTGTCCTTTGACCAAGTAACATCTGTGGCTGGTCCACCAGTTGATGTACAGGTGATGGTTTGACTTGTTCTATCATACTCAATAGATATGTTTGACACATTTCCTATTGAGTTTACATTAAGTCATACATAATTAGCACTAGCTCTTCAGCTATAATAGTATTATTGTTAGTCTCTGAATGTTAGCTAGTAGCTATTATTAGAACATACCTTCATCTTCAGGGTAAATTCCAGCATAGAGGTGGTGAGTGACATCTTCCCTGTCCATCATCTCACAGTGATAAATTCCAGTAGGAAAGTCGGCACTGTTCGTTATGTTCAGTCCCACAGTTTGGTTTCCCAAAGCAATGGAGAGGGACTGAATATTGGTTCCTAATGTTATAATGTTTGACCCATTTGGTAGGAACCAATTTCCTGTAATGTTGATCTCATCAGTGCAACAATTTTCTCTATCAGTCGAACTGAGTAATACCACTCCAGTGTTGTCCACAGTGAGTAGAGTGTTGTTGCTTATTTCATTGCTACCTCGTTCTAGTTTGACTCCTGAAGTCATGCAACTCAAAGTGAAGTGACTTTGAAGGTGATGCAAATTTAAAAAAAATGCTGAATAATTATAAAATTCATACCTTTACGTAAGCATTGCACACCAGCATCCTCTTGATCAGTTAAATGACAATTATGTTGAGGTAGACAATTTAATAAGTTTGTCTCTGATCCACTGCATCCCACATCATCCAAAAGAAATGGTAAAGAGGCATTAGTACCAAATATTTGATTTGATTTTTCAACTGCTTTAGCACCTGATAAAATAATGTATTGTATTATTAATTTATTGAACACATAGCTTGACAATGTAAGTTGAGAATGTATATACCTTCTTCTGAAAGTCCAAGTTTCCTGCACACAACAGCAGCATCATTTTCATCCCATTCATCATCACAGACTCTCCCCCACTGCTGGTTTCTACAGACCTCCACTCTTCCCTCTCGATAATGCCCACCTCCACTCAAGCGGACATCACCATCTTCACAAGCTAAAACAAGATCATACACATTAGCAATTTTGACTGACGTTAAACACTGCATGCAGGCATGCCTTGATCTGATGGCTGGATGATAAAGATCAATATCCACTTAAATAGAGCTATTGACAGTAAATTCATAGCGATTTCGAACTGGATACTTCTGATCAGTGACTGAGCTGAGTCTAAGATTTCAAATTGTATATATATATATATCACAGCATAAAAGAAAAGCCAATGACTACTGTATTAATTATTATTATTTTGATTAGCTAGTTGTTTTAACTCCCATTATGATACACTTCGATTCAATCTGCTGGTATTGATCGAGCTACTGTGTTGATGAGTGATTCCGTTTCTCTGAATATACATTTACGTACGTAGCAGCTCACAAAAATTTAGACGATTCACAGCTTCACTGTATAAAAAAATAAAGAGGTACATTCACTTTACAGTTATGATTACACTAGAAGCTACTGTGTGCCAAATTAGCTATAGTATTGATTCAGTACTCCTTTCACTTTACAACATACCTGCACTCTGTTTACTCATTGGACCAGGTATGTGTTGCAATTGTGTACGGTGTATTCGATTCCCTGTACCATAGATACACATCATGCACTATGCATACACTATAAGTCTTAGCATAACACTGTAGCTAACGCATGAAGTATTAAATGTTGGCTTATAGTATGACATTGTCAAGAAAGTACTATGATTAGCTAAGTATATTACATTACTATATTATTATGCTCATACAGTTATAGTGTTATTGTCAGCCATGTATGTACGAGCGTAATAATAATTATTATTATGGAGCATGTCACATGCTGTAGCAGCCTATTTAAACAATAAATCAATACTACTATCATGGAATCATGATTCTTTCTATGTAGCTATGATCGTGCATTCTACATACATGATAAGACAGGGGTGATCATGGTTTTAACAGCATACCGCCAGTGAGTAAACACAGTACAGCTATATATTGTAAAGTGAAAGGATAGTCAAAGCCATTGGCATAATATTATTGTATAACAGCATAATCATAACTATTATATTATACTTTTCGATACAGTAAAGCTATAGATATGATTAGCTTTTAATTACTAGAGAAGCTGAATTATGTCCACCCATTAACACGATAGCTACAAGCAGATTGAACTTGGAGTGTTAAAATTAGTTAATATATCATTGCTTTATTTCATGTTCTGACTGATATCAAGTCATCCTGTGAATCATCCTTGATATTACAATGAGCCAACTGTCAGTAGCTCTTGTTTGGATAGTGATCATTTTCCAGCCATCAAATCAAGGTATACCTGCAGAATCCAGTATTTTGCTAGTGTGCATGTAGCTTTCTTATTTCAGCTTGTGAAGATGGCGATGTTCGCTTGAGTGGAGGTAGGCATTATCGAGAGGGAAGAGTGGAGGTCTGTAGAAATCAGCAGTGGGGGAGAATCTGTGATGATGAATGGGATGAAAATGATGCTGCTGTTGTGTGCAGACAACTGGAACTGTCAGAAGGTTCATTCTCAATTAGCTTATGATTTATTATTTTTGATGCATGTTCCATGAGTATAACAATATCAGGTGCTGAAGCGATTACTGAAAAGCAGTCAACTCCAGAGTGGTATGGTCCTAGTACTCTTTCGTTTTTTGCTCTTGATGATGTGGGATGCAATGGATCAGAGAGCAAATTATTAGATTGCCTGCCTCAGCACAACTGTATCCAAAACATAGGTGAAGAGAATGCTGGTGTACAATGCTTGCGTAAAGGTATGGGTGATTTTTATTGTTTCCTGATTAATAACAAGTACAGCTATAAAGTATTAATTGTTTTAGGAGTCAAACTAGAGTATGGACCCAGCCAAGAGAGCAATAACACTTTAATTACAGTGAATGGCACACAAGAGGATGAAAAAGTGCTTTCTTGCTCAACCGATAGAGAAAGTAATGAGTTCAATATTCCTGGAAGCTGGTTCTTACCAAATGGGTCAAAAATATCATTAGCAACAACTAACTCTCAATCACTCCTCGATACTGTTTTGGGAAACCAAACGGTGGGATTGAACATTATGAATGGTGCTGAATTGCCTAGAGGAATTTACCACAGTGTGAGATGATAGACAGGGAAAACGTCACTCATCACCTCTATGCTGGCATTTACCCTGTAAATGAAGGTAAAAATACATTATAGTCAAAGACTCTGAGCTGTTTATAATTATAATATAATATTATTATTTGATGTTAACTCAATAGGAAATGTGACTATTATTGTTCTGTCATACTGAACAGATACGTTAGACTAACGTATCTGTTCAGTATGACAGAACAAGTCAAACCATCACTTGTACATCAACTGGTGGACCAGCCACAGATGTTACTTGGTCAAAAAATAATAATATTAATATCAGATTTACTATGGGAGGTCTTTATGAACACTCACAGATCATCATAAACACAACTAGTGCTACTTATGAGAACAGGTTGAGAATTGTTGACAAGTCATCAGAAGTAGCCGGGAACTACACATGTCAAGTCACAAACCCCAGGGGAGGCATAAATGGGACTTTATACATACAAGGTAATGAGCATAAAACAGCTGATAGTAAATCCTTACGACCGGACTCAGCCTAACTTCTTTTTATAATTTCAGAATTCAAATAGCGGTAAATTTATAAGAGTATGTCCCTTGCTATTAAGGGGTAATAAAACCATGCCAATGTACACAATTTGATACAATACTAAAATTAATGTTGTGAAAGCCATTATGTTCAGTATGCAGAGATTTGGAGCTCAGGATCAACAACAAAAGTGATGTCCACGGAAGTACAGTAGAGATATGCATTGGTGACCAATGGCATGAAGTAAAACGTAGCATGCTTGTAGCAAACAACTCTCAACCACTACAAGATATCTCTGTCGTGATAGCAGATTCAACTTCAGTGACGATAAAATGGTCTGGGCAGCAGTCTAGTCCCAATGATAAAATTATCAGTGAATACGACTTATCATGCACAGCATCATCGCTATCTGATTACCGGCAGATCCATGAAGTGAGAGTATCCAACATTAGCACAAGTATACGGTGGCCCTGGAGGTCACGCGTCATTCCAGTTTGGCTCCTCCTACCTCCGTGCGTCGTCATGCCAGTTCCTGTCCTCCCACCTCCGTCACTCCAGTTCTGCATTGGTCGTCATGCCAGTTGCTGTACTCCGTCACGCCAGTTCCTGTCTTCGCACCTCCGTCACTCCAGTCGCTGTGTTCGAATCTCCATCATTCCAGTACTTCTCAGTCCTCACTCCAGTGACCTACCCTCGTCAGTCGTCACGCCAGTTGCTGTCCTCCATCATTCCAGTGAGGGGCTGTCCTCGACTTGAACCTCGTGCCTTTGCACCCTGAACCCCTCATAACACTAATGAAGATGAAAATCTTGTTGTTCTGAATACTTTTACTGATGACCAGTGTCTGGTCTAGCTACACAGGGATGATCCTGAGGTTGATAGTGAGTCAGCTAGACTACTCTATGGCAAGTGTATGAATGTTGCTAGTGACTCCCCGAATTGCAACCCACTGGTGCCAGTGTATAGGCTTGGCAGTCAAGTGCACTATTTGAAGACTATCATGAGTATGCCTGGGTCATCAACTCGGGACTGTTGGGGCCCTGCTTCAGACTAAGTCTTAACCCAGCTCTACAAATTTCTGGTGTTGCCTACACTGGACTACTGCGCTCCTTTGTGGGACCCTCACTTTGCAATCCACTCCCAAAAGCTGGAAGCTATCCAACGGTTTGGTTACCGAGAACTGGAGTGACAGTTATGACCACCTGCTCATCTAAACCGGTCAACTCTCTCCACAAAGAGAAAACAGAAGACAGCTTTGTGTTATCATATCAAGAACAACTTGTCCATCATTCAGCCATCATTTTTCACCCCTCACCCCTATAGCTAGCAGCCCGGCGTTCACTATATCCTGATTGGGCTTTTTTCTTTACACAAGTTCAATGTACAAGAATACAGTATACATCAGGACAAGCCACCTAGCCAAAAAGGCTAATATTAAGGCTGCCCAAAAACATAAGCAGTGAGAATATACAAGCAAGTGGTGAAAGAGAATAAAACTTAAATTACAGGCAATAATTTCAACAAATGCTTAAAAATAGGAGGAGAGGATGATACAACATCAGGGTGTAAACAGTTCCAGATGGGAACGACGCTTACAGAAAAAGAAGGAAGATGAGAAAGGGTACAGATAGTGGGATGGAAAGTCATGATTGTGTCGGAGTTGAGGAGAGGTCTGAATCATGTACAAACCCCTGGCAAAACTAATGTCGTATTCCAGGGTATGACACTGGAATCAGTATTCTGTTACAATATTATTAGCTTACTTACAGTGTGCAATAGCTGTCATGATCACATTGCAATGACTTAATTAGTTTGTCCTCTAGTAGCACCCTCGACTCACTAGCTAAATACGATCATCACACATAGGACCAGGAGAAAGGAATAATTTGTCATACCCTGGAATATGACATTAGTTTGCCAGGGGTTCATACAGGATTCAGACCTAGCGTGTAGTCGTTCCCTATACCGTGATTGGGCTTAGTCTGAAGCAGTGCCCCAACAGCCCCAAGGGATATGATCCCAGCATACTCATGATAGTCAGGTTCAAATAGTGCACTAGACTGCCAAGCCTATACACTGGCACCAGTGAGTTGCAATTCGGGGAGTCACTAGCAACATTCATACACTTGCCATAGAGTAGTTGACTCACAGCTATCAACCTCAGGATCATCCGACATCCCTGTGTAGCTAGACCAGACACTGGTCATCAGTAAAAGTATTAGAACAACAAGATTTTCATCTTCATTAGTGTTATGAGCGGTGTAAAATTAGGGGTTCAGGGTGCAAAGGCACGAGTTCAAGTCGAGGACAGCCCCTCACTGGAATGATGGAGGACAGCAACTGGCGTGCCGACTGACGAGGGTAGGTCACTGGAGTGAGGACTGAGAAGTACTGGAATGATGGAGATTCGAACACAGCGACTGGAGTGACGGAGGTGCGAAGACAGGAACTGGCGTGACGGAGGACAGTAACTGGCATGACGACCAATGCAGAACTGGAGTGACGGAGGTGGGAGGACAGGAACTGGCATGACGACGCACGGAGGTAGGAGGAGCCAAACTGGAATGACGCGTGACCTCCAGGGCCACCGTACAAGTACCGCTAGGGCCCAGGTCAGTGGATTACTACCAGGCACGGCATACCAGTGCTGTGTCAATGCACACATACAGAGAAACACTCCATTTGATCTGATAAGCTCCAATTGTGTCACAGTTTCAACATCAAAATCTGATAAAATGAGTAGCTGTGGTGACTCTTTTGACTTAGCTGCTGGATTTGGGGCTGGACTGGGTCTCCTGCTGATTGTAGTGAGCATGGGATCAATACTAATCAACATATTCCTCATAAAGCGTTTACTAAAGGAGAAAGATCGAAGCACTAAGGTGAAAATTTCATCAACAAATCAGTAAGTAGATAACGATCTCTACAAAACTGGCTACAACGCGTGCTGCTTCCTTCTTCTCTAAACCTTCCAATAGTTATTCGTTATTTCTCTCTTTCTTACATGCAGAGTCACTGAAGAGTACGACTTGGTAGTTAGCCCCATTTACAATATCTCCACTCCACAACAAGGGTCAGCAATTGGACTATCGGTTAATTATAAATTATGATAATATTATTATTCTCTCTCTTTCTTATATTATAGCATCACTGAAGAGTATGACTTGGTAGCCAACCCCATTTACAACATCTCCATGCAACACACTCCACAATAACGGACAATAACATGTCCCACTGGCACCAAGGCTACTGTTACAACCACAACCAGAGGAGACACGGCTAATGTAACTTATGAAGAAGTGACTGGTCTCGGTGGAAATAAACCAAGACAGCAAGTAGCTGTCAGTGATACTCCAATAGCAAGTCACTGAGCTAGCTGGAAATAGTACAGCTACTGCAATAGCTTTGTTAGCTACTACTAACTTGAAGGAAGAGTAGATAATTAACATTAAGTTTGTTGCAAAAATTACTAGAATGTACATTAAAGCAGAATGTGAAATAATTATATGGTTTCATAATTAGTGTAGTGACCTCGCTATAGGAAGCTAAGCTACATGTGATTCCCCATCGTAGTAAGGCTGCACATATAACAGTGTATTTGGCCAGACTCAGACAGCATGTTTAAATTAATAATTAAATAACCAGATGGACCCATTAATACCGGTCACGTGATACGTGAACTTCGGCCTCATTTTTTGCTCAGACAGAGCTAGTGTGCGATAATTTGAGAGAGTTTCATTTAGCGTTTTTTACTAGTTTAATTGTTGAGAGTTAGGACTAAAATATCATCATCAGCTCCTATCTTCAAGAACTCGTGGGAGAGGAAGCATGATTTGATCTGTGAGATAGCGGCTACGTAGCTAATTAGAGTAGCTATACCTATTGTTTGTAATTTCAATCTTTTGGGTAAATGCAGTTTCCATGAATTTTTAAATTCACTGTAGCCATGCACATACAAAAAAGTCCCATGCAGCTTTCCGAGTAGCCACAGATTAGATGAGTGTTGCTTGTTTTTTTTAACATTAGGGTGAAACTCTCTAATCCCCCCAAATTTTCGGTATTAAGCCAGTGATCATGAGATGTGGCTCCTGTGGCCAGATGGTACCATCTACAGTATACCTACTCATAGTAATTATGCCTACACAGTCACGATCTCTCTCTGTCTGGTCACTGAACCCATGCATTATTATTATAACTGTTTTTTCACTTTCAATTCTCAAAATAACATCAGCACTGATCATACTTTGCAAAAACACATAGATAGTTTTTCTAACTTATTAACTAATGTATATATACAGAGACTGAGTATATTATTAGCTTTCAAGCCTCAATTTACTAACATAGAGGTATCGTACCTATATTATTGTATTATCACAATGGTATAGGGTATCATAGTAGCGTAACTGCATGAGTTGCTTGAGATGATCGATATTCAAACAGAAACAGTTATACTACAATATTTATCATCTCCAGGAGAAGGAACTAGTCTATAATGAGAATACGATAATGGCAATGATCCTATCAATGATAAATTAAATGAGGTTACTAAAATCAAGAGTCACTTAAATTTGCTTACAAACTGAGTAATGTCACCAATATTAATATTATTATCATGACAATTCTGCAGAGTTAATTGTTACAGTATGTGGCCACACTAAAGGGTATAGAGGCATAATTGTTACAATTAACATAATTTGTATCTCAGGTTTTTTTTTCTGAACCTATTCTTAATCGCTAGGACTTATCTCAAAAATGTTAGCATATGGTGATCTCATTGACAACTCGTTTTCTTCAACTCCAGCATTCACACCTTCATTAACAACTTCAATTTCACCAACTGCTACACCCTCAGCTCCAAGTTTAGCATACACAGATGCGTCATCTCCCTGTAGCAGTACACTGTCTCCATTGCTGCTGGCTCTGTTGGGAAGATTATTGATTGTTTCATATGCTCCCATAGGAATCACTCCCCGTTGCATTGCCCCAGTGTTATGGCGAAGAACGTCGTAGCTTTCTCTCTCAGGGGTTTCAGTGTTTTCGCTCGCCCCAGGCAAGGAGTCACCATAGATGGGGTTACCAACCAAGTGCTCATCATGATCAGAATCATCTTCATCAGACACTCTGTAAAAATATCATGGTTGATAGTGGAATCCCTCTAAAGCCTATTAGGGGACGCTCCTAAATTGGGGACATCTCACGACACTATGCATGGTCCTAGCTAAGTATACTATCAAACTATCACTGAAATGAGGACATATCCTTTAAATTTAAATCAGGGCATATACTTTAAGCTGCCCTATAAGGATATTTGGAATAGAGGGGTTCCAATACTAGGTATATATAGCTATTGGGGGATACTGTGATCAAAGAAATGTCAATATAGATATCTATAAACCTTTTAAACATGTAGCTAACATCAATAGATTTAAAGATAAGGAAGAAGGCTTAGAGAGGACGGAAGAGGTTACCAGTTCTGTATAGAAATCATTATCTACTTACTGATTTGTTGATGAAAATTTCATCTTTAAGTTAGTACCTCGATCTTTCTCCTTTAGTAAACGCTTGATGAGAAACATATTGATAAGCATTGATCCCATACACACTAAAATCAGCAGGAGACCAAGTCCAGCCCCAAGGCCAGTAGCTAATTCAAAAGAGTCACTGAAGCTACTAACTTCCTTGGATTTTGCAATTGATGTTGAAACTGTAACACAGTTTGAGCTTATCAGATCAAGTGGAGTGTTTGTCTGTATGTGTGCATTGACACAGCACTGGTATGCCGTGCCTGGTAGTAATCCACTGACCTGGACCCTAGTGGTACTTGTGCTAATGTTGGATACTCTCACTTCATGGATCTGTCCGTGATCAGAGAGTGATGATGCTGTGCATGATAAGTCGTATCCACTGGTGTTTTTATTATTATTGGGACTAGACTGCTGCCCAGACCATTTTATCATCACTGAATTTGAATCTGCTATCATGACAGAGATGTCTTGTAGTGGTTGAGAGTAGTTTTCTAGAAGCATGCTAAGTTTTGCTTCATGCCATTGGTCATCAATACACATCTCCACAGTACTCCCATGGACATCACTTTTGTTGTTGATCCTGAGTTCCAAATCTCTGCATACTGAATTTTTCATAATAATGATTACAGCAGCTGTCTTTTGCATAATAGTTACCTTGTATGTATAAACTCCCATTTATGCTTCCCCTGGGATTTGTGACTTCACATGTGTAAGTCCCGGCTGCTTCTGATGACTTGTCTAAAATCCTCAACCTGTTTTCATAAGTAGCACTAGTTGTGTTCATGATAATCTGTGAGTGTTCATAAAGATCTTCATTGGAAGCTGTACTTAATCTGATATTGTTCTTTGACCAAGTAACACCTGTGGCTGGTCCACCACTTGATGTACAGGTGATGGTTTGACTTGTTCTATCATACTGAACAGATATGTTAGTTACATGTCCTATTAGTCCAATGAACAGAACCATTAATATTTGCGGCTATTGTTGTTACAATAGTAATAATAATAATAATAATATTATATTAGCACATACCTTCATCTTCAGGGTAAATGCCAGCATAGAGGTGGTGAGTGACATTGTCCCTGTCCATCATCTCACAGTGGTAGATCCCACTGGGTAAATTAGGACTAACATTCAATCCCACAGTTTGGTTTCCCAAAGCAATATTGATTAATTGAGTGTTAGTTGATATTTTTGATCCATTTGGTAAAAACCAGCTTCCAGGAATATCAAACTCATCATTGCAACAATTTTCTCTATCAGTTGAACAAAATAGCACCTTGTCATCCTCTTGTGTGATTAAAGTATTATTGCTTTCTTGATTGGGTCCATACTCTAATTTGACTCCTAAAATGGCCCGTAATCAAATTTTTATCAGCTGTTGCTGATTATTAGTATTATAATGATAATTATTTATAACCATCCATACCTTTACGTAAGCATTGTACACCAGCATTCTCGAGATCTATACCGTTGCTCATACGTTCACCACAGTTATGCTTAGGCAGGCAATCTAATAAGTTGCTCTCTGATCCATTGCATCCTACATCATCCAGAGCAAAAAATGAAAGTGTACTAGGACCATACCAATCTGGAGTTGTGTGCCTTGTATTAATTGCTTCAGTACCTGATATTGTGATGCTTATGGAACATATATTATTATAATCTACTAATTTTGAAATACCTTCTTCTGAAAGTCCCAGTTGTCTGCACACAACAGCAGCATCATTTTCATCCCAGGCATCATCACAGACTCTCCCCCACTGCTGGTTTCTACAGACCTCCACCCTTCCCTCTCGATAATGCCTACCTCCACTCAAGCGAACATCACCATCTTCACAAGCTATATAATATGGAGCATACATGTTAGCAATTAAACTAAATTTAAATGCTGCAGGCATACCTTGATCTGATGACTGGATGATAAGGATCAATATCCACGAATTAAATAGAGCTATTGACTGTAGGTTCATTGCTATTTCAAACAGGAATGCTTCTGATCAGTGACAGTGAGCTGAGTCTAAGATCTCAAATAGTATTATTATCTATACACAGCATAAAAGAATAATTATGTAAGGCAATCACTGCTGTATTGTTATGATTGGCTAGATATGTGCTATTTTAACTCCCAGTTCTGTTTCTCTAAAGATACATTTTATGTAGCAGAAAGCTCACGAATAATCACAGCTTCACTGTATAGAAAACAAAGAGGCACATTCACTTTATAGTTATGATTACACCATAATATATACTATGTGCCAAATTACTGGCTTAGACTGATTCAGTAGTCCTTTCACTTTACCCTGCACTGTGTTTACTCATTCCCATTGGTATGCTACGTATATATACATCATTAATATAATATTATGTGTATGTACGCAATACAAAATGCATAGTATATGCATGCATGCACTATTATTATGTCAGTGTATTATATGGGTATAATAGCAACATTCAGTACATAATGCATGTAATATGAATGAACAGTATACGACATTACGAAAGTATGGCATTGTATCTAGCTAACTATAGTGCCTGCACAAAAATTAATGATATTCACTGTGGGCCTATTTTATATAGCCATAGCACTATGTCACTGCATGTCACGGTTTTGAACATTCATGAAAGGTGATAGGTTTGGGGTAATATCATAAGTCTTAGATTAGAGAGGCACCCAAATGATCAAAAGAACAGCAATATTATATGGTTGTAAAAAACCATGGCTAAAAGTAATATAAGAAGATTGAAAATATGTCACTGCATGTCACGGTTTTAAACATTCATGAAAGGTGATAGGTTTGGGGTAATATCATAAGATTAGAGAGTCACCCAAATGGTCAAAAGAACAACAATATTATAATCGTAGAAAGCCACAACTAAAAGTGTAAGAAGATTGAAAATTAAGTTTCATATGAATTCGAAACTACCTTTACCCAAAAGGGCAACAACTGGTAACACATGCACATAAGGCTACAATCAATGAGGATATCTTAGACTATACTAGCCATTAATTAGTATATATTATCATCTATAGCATTCCATAATCAGGACACTTAATGTGTAACGTACATGTTTTAGCATGGTATAATACACATCCACAATAATAATATAATTATCATGACATTGTATTGTATAGTACAAATTATGTACAAAAATAAACAACCCACAAGTGTTGAAGGGGCATCGATTCCAAACCACAAGGGGATTATAAACTCATAGGAATTACCTTTAACTGGTCACATGAGCTGATTGAGTTCAATAATATTACTGTTAGTGTTACATCTATGTCACTGTTATCACTGAAAGTGAAGCATGCAACCTCCTACAGTGTAGACTAATAGGAAAGTCAAGTAGAAATTACGTCACGAAACATTTTTCTCAGTGATTTGACATTAATTGTCGCTTTAATAATAATAATTAACGCCTATAAATTATAGTGTGCACTTAATAAGCTACTGTAATAAATCATCAAAGCAATAAACGTGTAGACCATGCTAGAACCAGTCGCGGCAGCTGCTCAGAAACAAAAATAAGGCTTTTCCTACAAATTGTTACCTGAAACTTCTCAAAACTATCATTAACGGCCCTCCATGAAAGTGCCTTCACTGGGAGGTCAATTGCACTTTGTTTTATAGAAATTGAGTCTCAGAGATATAGCCATAAATATTTTGATATCTCAGAGTTGTCAAGTTTGGAATCATGACAAATTATTTACTCTTAATAATAGTACTCATTATGATATTGTGGAATCTTGATGGATCCAGAGCAGGTATAATATAGCTAACTAATGAATCTTAACTTCTTAACTAGGATCTGTGTAACTTCAGAAGCTTGTGAAGATGGTGATGTTCGTTTGAGTGGAGGTAGGCATTATCGAGAGGGAAGAGTGGAGGTCTGTAGAAACCAGCAGTGGGGGAGAGCTGTGATGATGAATGGGATGAAAATGATGCTGCTGTTGTGTGCGGGCAACTGGGACTTTCAGAAGAAGGTGTATTAATAATGTTAATGTGTATGGCGTGTGAGCATTACAATAATATCAGGTGCTAAAGCGATTGACGGCTGGTCAACTCCAGAGTGGTATGGTCCTAGTACACTTTCGTTCTTTGCTCTGGATGATGTGGGATGCAATGGATCAGAGAGCAACTTATTAGATTGTCTGCCTCAGCACAACTGTGGTACCAGTAATGACAAAGGTACAGAGAATGCTGGTGTACAATGCTTACGTAAAGGTAATATTTTTGAGATATGCAGTGTCCTTAAAGAAACCATCCGGATATTGGTTCCTACCAAACGGTTCTGAGATAGCATCAATAACTGGAAACCAATCTATTGGGCTAAATCTTATAAATAATACTGATTTGCCTAGTGGGATCTACCATTGTGAGATGATGGATAGAGATAATATCACTCACCACCTCTATGCTGGCATTTATCCTGAAGATGAAGGTATATGTGTGTGCTAAAAATGATGATTATTGTACCAACAACTATTATAACCATATGATTCATAACTTAACATGTGAAAAACTGATTCATAACTTAACATTTTATTCCCTTAATGATAGGAAGTGTGACTAACGTGTCTGTTCAGTATGACAGAACAAGTCAAATCATCACCTGTACATCAACTGGTGGACCAGCCACAGATGTTACTTGGTCAAAGGACAACGTAAATATCAGATTGACCATGGAAGATTTTTATGAATACTCACAGATAATCATAAACGCAACTAGTGCTACTTATGAGAACAGGTTGAAAATTGTTGATAAGTCATCAGAAGCAGCCGGGAATTACACATGTAGCATAACAAACTCCAGGGGAGGCATGAACGAGAGTTTATACCTACAAGGTAACCATATGCATTATGCATAAATGTAATTATACTGAATTTATCAAAATTCAGAAACCTTCTAGTTCATGCTTAAATGTTTTCACAGACAGCTCAATAATAGTATCACAGTATGCATGCATGGAAAATACTATGTGCACAAAGGCAAAATTATTATTACGTACACAATAATGTTCAGTGTGCAGAGATATGGAGTTCAGAGTTTACAATGCCAGCAGTGGTGATGAAGGAAATATCAACACAGTGGAGGTGTGTATTGATGATCAGTGGCACAAAGTAACAGCAAAAATAACAAACAACTCTCCATCACCACAAAACATCTCCGTCCAAAAAAATTCTACTTCAATGATAATAATTTGGTCCCCCATTGAGCAGTCCATTCCCAATGATAAAAACATCAGCGGATATAGCGTACTTTGTGCAACATCAACATCGTCACTATCTGATCACAGGCAGATCCATGAAGTGAGAGTACCCAACATTAGTACAAGTACCACTAGGGTCCAGGTCAGTGGATTACTACCAGGCACAGCATACCAGTGCTGTGTCAATGCACACATACAGATAAACACTCCTCTTGATCTGATAAGCTCAAAATGTGTCAAGACTACAGGTACAACCACGTCTGTTCAAGAGCCTATCAATGGTTTGATCATCGGACTGGGGAGTGGTCTAGGACTCTCCTCTCTACTGCTATTAGTATCAGTAGTCAGTATGCTAGCGCTAGTAGGACTCGTAGTCAGTAAAACATGCTCAACCTATTTCCAACACGACTCTACATTGCCAGGGGACACAAAACGGTATGATGAGTATTATTATTAATCCACCCACATGCGCAATAATATTTCCTATTGCAGTGAAGCCATGCTGTAAAATAATTATTTTCTCTTTAATTTTTACAGAGCCACTGAAGATTATGATGTGGTAGAAAATCCCATCTACAATATCTCAATGCAACACACTCCTCAACAAGGGAGGAAAACATATTCCACTGGCACCAACGCTACTATTACAATCACAACCAGAAGAGATACGGCTGCTATAATCTATGAAGAAGTGACTGATCTCAATGGAAATAAGCCAAGACATCAAGTAGCTGTCAGTGATACTCCAATAGCAAGTCACTGAGCTAGCTGGAAACAGTTACTGGAATAATTTTGTTAGCTACTACTAATTTGAAGGAAAAATAAACATTTTACTGCAAATTATTAATTCATGTACGTATTCAAAGAGTCCTGTTATTCGTGTAGTGACCTTGCTAGGTAGCTAGCTACATGTGATTTACATAAATAATGAAGTTCTCAAGATTAATTAAACGCAGTGTCTACTGAGCCGGTACCGGAACTCGATTTGACTACCTTAAAGAGCCGGCATAGACAAATGCGCATGCGCACTTGCAACCTGACCGGACTAAGTTTAAACGGTTACGTCATTAGGTCCCACCCGCTTCGAGCTTCACGTGGCGCAGCGCCCACTAGCCAGCCAATCCGAGAAGGGTTAAGGTACCATTAAATTGCGTGGGCGTGAGGTGGGGGATATGACACCTAAACCACATCAAAGTCATTAGTGAGGTGCATGTTGTGTAACCACGCCCTTTTAATTGCACAGGTCTCAGGGGTGTGGCTGCTAGAGCCGGAAGTGTTCGTTTAATATCCTCCATGGACCGGAAGCCGAGCCGGAAGGGAGGGGCCAGGCCACGCCCAAAACAGCCCCACCCTGTTCCCCAAGGACCACCATTCTCAATCAAGTGCCTACTAACCACCGGATGTCCACCGGAAGCCCACAATCAATCCCAATTAAAACACACAGCTTCCTCAAGGCCAAAACACACACAAACACTTGGAGGCCGTTCTGCCACACCGCCCACGCAAGAGCTCACCTCATTTCCTGTGTGGGCGGAGTAACGACACGTCATCGCAACCACATCCGCTTCAAACCATCGTCAGCTTCCGTCCAGCCGTACAGGCCCCTCGATCGCACCGCCGTACAGTGCCTCATTAACAGACATGGCCTCACCTTTGACCTCCTGCCACGCCCCCAAAGCCTCCTCGCGGGGTTCAAAGGTCACCACCGCTTCCGGGACACGCCCACCTATCGCCGAGGCCAAGTCCCAGGCGCCGATGTCCAAGCACTGGCCCGTGAAGCCACGCCCAATCGGAAGCAATAAAACCTGCATTAACGCACACGCACACACTCCACACAGTGCCAGGAACACGCCCACACGCTTAATTAGGCCTAATAAGCTTTTTTTTTTTTTTTTTTTTTTTTGTCGTTGCGGTTAATAGTTAAGAAAGAATGCTTTGATCTTGCTTTGATGTGGGCAATTACCGGCCTTTTCTTCAGGGGCCACTTCCGGTCGCTAATTACACGCGCATAATCATCCCTGGCCGATTCTGGACACGCCCACCTTCGACCAAAAGCACTCGTATGGCCTCTTCGGCCACGCCCCTTCACGATTCGCTAATTGAATTAGCCATTCCTGACGCTCACGCCCACGCAATTAAATGGTACCTTAAGCCGCTACTAGCGCTGTTGCCACCGCCACTGAGTTACGACTTCTTCCCTTGGCCTACACGTTGTTTCTGCAGTGCAGCCTGCACACCAATATCCAGCTCTCCCTGTGCACACATTTAGTACACTGTTATTAAACGTGGAACTTACCATACTTTAATAAATTTATACTGATTGCCGGATTGGATAGGTAGTTATAATTACTGGCATGTCACTGTGTCAAGAGATTTCAAAGGAACGGTACCTATGGAGTGATGACCTTGATGAGTTGCTCTCATCACATGCAAAGGTAACTGTGACTAGCAATGATCGTCAAAAATCCCAGTCTGGAAATATATTGTTAGCGGAAACGAAAATATCCATACAGATACACAAAATAAGGTAAAAACAGTATAGGATAGAAAATAGTCACTTTGATGTTCACTCTTTGCCAAATATGTCCTGCGTGAAGAGGAATTTCATAATATAAACCTTAACTTCAGTGATTGTTTATGGAAGGTGCATTAAAGTAACATAACTGTTTATTAAGGACAAATATTCTGAATAGCCAATTATACTAAAATAACAAAATGTAAGGTACACGTATGCACACATACACATACACATTCATGAAGATGTGTACAATTATAACCCAACTCAAGAGTATATACCTAAAGTGGTCAGCAATGGTACTTGGATGTATTCAAGTACATGTAAGGTAAACAGGGGTAATTTCGTACGCGGGGCAATTCCGTATCCTCGTATCCCCTGTTCCACAATGCGAGCATCTATGAAATAAGCCGGCAGTATACCTACTAGCTATTGGTAGCTATATAGGATGCCTGGAAGCGCAGCGATTACACGCGTTATGTAGCAGAAATAACGAGGATAATAAAGTTGCCCCGCATACGAAATTACCCCAACACTTGGATGTATTCAAGTACATTACACCGCCATCATTGATTCATGTAATTGTTCAACTAGGCATACAATTTGCAAAACCTGATGACACTGCTACTGTAGAAATTATCTGCACCTCCACCTACCCCCACTAATGCACCTGTCAACGGTATGCCCCACTATCCCCCTCCCGTGCAAAACCAAGGGGTACCAAGGGGATTTTACAGGAGAAGCTGGACATAGGGTGGGGCATTTGATTTTATTCGTAAATTAGAGGGTGTGGCTCACGAGACTATGATTGCCACGTCATAACAGAAGGAGCATGAATGCAATCAAATCCCCTATGTTCCCCTAGGATACACTAGGTACTGAATAGGGGATTTGACTTCAAATATTGCTCCGACCCTGGGGCAATTGAAATGATCAAATTATGTCAAATTTCCTAGTATGCCCCTACTTGGAGCGGGAGGGGAATACTGGGGCATATAATATTTATATACTATTGACAGGTGCATAACCTTAGTATTAAAGATGAGTGCACGTACCTCTGGAAACTCCCTCCTGGCGTGAATATCCATGTTGTATTACTCAAGCCATGGCAAAACAGACAGACACATGGTATCCAACCTTCTCTAGCTCTGACTTCCTTTGTTGATGATGTGGTGTGCTTTATTTGGTGGTGTTGTTTATAATACTCTTGTGCAATGCGCTGCGTGAAGGGGGTGGGACCCAATGACGTAACCCTTTTCATCTCGCGCAGGCCGCAAGTGCGCATGCGCATTTGTCTATGCCGGCTCTTTAAGGTAGTCAAGTCGAGTTCCGGTACCGGCTCAGTAGACACTGCGTTAATAGTTCAGTGGAGCTGCTTGCTTTGCCAAGGGGTGTGGCCTCTGCAACCGCTTCAAAGGAATCCAAGTATTAAAGCATGAAAGAGGTAGATTCATTAAGGGATGACAAGAGTTCAATGTTGATATATGATACATGAAGCATCTGTCAGAGATATAGTTCTCCCCTAGATCCTTGCAATACAACATTTATCCCGTGCGCGTGCGTAAAGGGATACAGATCATGTGACATGGACATGGGCGTTGGCTACTGCGTATCTATACTGGGAGTATTGTAGCTACTGAGCTAGATTAAGTTAATATGGCTGGAGAACAGCAGCAGCAGGGAGACAGGAAGATTGGCTTCAAAACTATCGTTCTTCTGAAAGACCAAACCCTCGGTATTGGATCATATGGATCAGTCTGCAAGGCAGAGTGTGACGACCTCCTCTGTGCTGCTAAAATCATCCACCCAACTCTATTCGATCCAACTGCACTGCATCAAATAGCCCCTCACAGAGAGCACAGGCTACCAATCAGCAGGTTTCAACTAGAGTGTGAGTTCTTGAGCACCGTACGGCACCCTAACATTGTCCAATACCTGGGCACCCACCAAGACCCCGAAACACGCCTCCCAGCTCTACTAATGGAGCTGATGGATGATAGCCTGACCCACTTACTGGAAAGCTCCCCACAGCCGATCTCCTACCACATCCAAGTCAACATCTGCCACGATATAAGTCGAGCGCTATCATTTCTCCACTCCAATGGCATCATCCACAGAGATCTCTCCAGCAACAATGTGTTGCTTATCGGCAACATTAGAGCAAAATTGACCGACTTTGGAATGGCAAGGCTGGGCGATCTAAATCCTCAACCAACTCGCTTCACCAATACCATGTGTCCCGGTACTGATGTCTACATGCCTCCAGAAGCTGTTCAAGACAAACCAGTGTACACAGAGAAGATCGACTGCTTCTCATTTGGTGTCATCGCAGTCCAGACACTGACACGAGAATTCCCCAAACCAGGAGATCGACTAATGACTATTAATGATCCTCACTACCCTAGGCCAATCAAGATGAGTGTACTAGAAATAGAACGACGACAAAACCACATTAGTCGAGTTGATTCAAACCATCCTCTCCTATCAATTGCCCTCGACTGTCTCAAATCGGATGCCGATGGTGAACGCCCCTCAGCTCAGCAGCTCTGTGAAAGACTAGCAGCTCTGAAAGAAACAGCTAAATACAAGAATGCCAGTGAGAGAGTGAAAGGCAGCAGAGGCAAGGAGGGAGAATATGAGCAACTTCGACATGTCATAGATAAAAAAGATGCAACTATAGCAGAAAAAGAACAGCAACTGAGACAATGTAGAGAAGAGCTTACTCAGCAGATTCAACAAATTCAGCAACAGAATCAGCAGCTAGAGAGAGACAAGCAACAGATAGAACAGGAAAAGGACCGAACAGTTCAAGAAAAGAATCAGCAACACAATCGACAAATCCAGCAGCTAGAGAGAGAGAAACAGCAAGCAATCCAAGAAAAAGAGAGGGAGCTGGGACGAGTGAACCAGCAGCTGGAAGAGAGTGAGAGACTGATAGCTGATTTTGGCGAACGAAACACAGAACTTGAAGAAGAAGTTAGAGTGCTGAGAAGTCAGGTACAGGGGAAAGATGGCGGGGCCAAGGCTGAACCAGTGAGCAGAACTGACTTCAAACTGAGGTGGAGAGGTGGAGAGAAGCCTCCATGTGAAATGTTTAGATCTTCTGATGCCGTTGTATACAACAATACAGTATATTGCAACTATGGTTTCAATAATGATGTATATGCCTACGACATATCAAGTTCCAGCTGGTCTCTCACATTATTACGTATCTATATCTGTTCCATACAATGGATTTGCTCTGGTAATCATTGATGGTCTACTGACTACAGTTGGAGGATATGATATCAACGAAAAGAATACCAACAAGCTGTTCAGTCTGACTGGTGAACGCAGTGGTAAGAGGTGGACTGAGAAATTCCCACCAATGCCAACTAAACGTTATGGTGTGTCTGCACTGTGCACCGGAACTACTCTGATAGTAGCAGGGGGAGTTTATAATAAAGAAAAAGCCAAAAATACAGTTGAAGTGCTAAACACTGAGATTCGAGAGTGGCACACTGCTGCTGATCTACCTCTACCATTGGTAGGATCATCAATAGCACTCTGTGGTGATCTGGTCTATCTGCTGGGGGGATGCAACAGAAATGAAGAAGCTATAAATTCAGTGTACTTTTGTTCATTAAGTTCACTCACCAGCACCAAGTCGCTAGGAGAGCGTTTTGTGAGTACACTAACGCGATCCAACAAAGGTAGCCCATGGAACAGAGTTGCTGACCTCCCTTTAGAGGTCTCCACTGCTGTGAGTCTTCATGGTCGACTGCTGGCAATTGGTGGGATGGATTCAGAGGACATACCCACCACAGCTGTTCATATGTACCAGCCAACCACTAACTCCTGGGAAGTCATCAGTCACATGCAGTCTACACTAAGACCTACCGTTTAATGGCAAAACGGAAATGATGTTTTCCTGCGTATGATTACGCACGCGCGCGTACGTATTACGCGGGTACACGCAATAATCTCGTATACGTCCGTATATCTATCCGTGTACCGCGCCCTACCCAGGACAGAATGAATTTTTCTCGTTTTCGAAGGCTCGTTTCTCGAAGCGCCTCGAGCGGTTCTGTTCCACGCTACTGCTATACACTGCCACCAGAGGAGGTTGGACATGACGCATATTTACGCCATAGTCACATGACCTTGGTATGCAATTATGCTGCCACGCGCGCGTTCAAGAATGCCATTTGCGAGTGTAGCTGGTAGCTCAAATGTTTGCGTTTGTGAACTATGGCCAAATCTGAAGCTGAAACGGAGACGAATCGTGTAGATCTAATGTTATAACAGCGAAAGAAGCTGACTGCAATCGACAAATACTGTTTTTGATGTTGCCATTCTGAGGAACGAGTTTTCTCGATTTGCAAGAAGTGTGAGGGGTGGACGGGCGGGGTATGGCGCTGGATCTTCTTTTCTCATGGATTTCAACTTGCTTTCACATTTAAAACTGTCGTCAAGGCTTTAGATCGTGACTTACGTTTTGTACAGTGTTATATATGGGGCAACACGCCCACTTTTTGTGCGCACGTGATCGTGTCCAACCTCCTCTGCACTGCCACCATGGTATAGACATCGAGGATGCCTCATTTCTCGTTCTGGAATGAGTGTTACAGATTTGCCCCGAATTCAAAGTTCCATTCAGCCAGAAAAGATCAAGAAATGGACGAGCGAGTTGAACTGTCACGAAGAAAGTACTCAAGACGAAGAGTTGGTAGCTATAACATAGCTAATTTAGTAGCTAAAGTTCAGTATTTTCTTTAGTTGACAGTCTAGCTAGCTACTATCAAGAAAATAGAACAGGCTAAAGTGATAAATTATTTTAGATTTTCAAAGAGCGCTCGTGGTGGCTGAGTGACCCTGGAAGACTCGGGATTCAGCGGAGTAACTGCTCTGGTACTTACCTACTAGTGGACCAAGTCCCCTAGCGCTGGTGTGAGTGTTACAGATTTGCCCCGAATTCAAAGATGCCATCAGCCATACGCGGCTGAAAACTGGTTCATGTCTACATCGGTCATCTCGGCACGCTTAGTCTTGTTCTTGGTATCAATGTGAAGCTCAGCTCTTCTTCTTTACAATGGTACTTTAGATAGAACGATAGCTAACTCACACTAGAAGATACCGTTGTACATAGACATGCATTATTTTTGACCCCACGTGTATGGCATGCATATCATTAACCCCCATAGGCGCCATGCAAACCGCGCGTTGACATTAAAATGTATTGTACGTATATGGACTTCCGGTGGTCTTAGTGTAGACTGCATGACAATACCGAGGAGTCGGTGTTTATCAGCTGTCCTCCCTGACAACCAACTGATGGTTGTAGGAGGGCTGATCACTGATGATTTAGTTGAGTTTGGAACTGTAATTTACTGACATTGTGCAATATGCTAGCCTTATTGTAATTTTGTGTTCATGATGTAGATTTCACATGAAACATTCAGTGTAATTAACGCATTCCAGGTACCAGAATTGAAAAACTGAAAGTCTAGGATGCATGTACCAAGTCATAAAGTTGTTCATGCTGGTGATTCCATGCAGAGATACAGTTCTCTTCTCAGTTCTCCCAAACAGTGAAAGTTGAACCAACAACAAAAGAAGACCAATGAAGTTGGGAAACTAAAGCAAGCAAGCATGATTTTTTTGATAGTTAATTTATTTAGCTCTTACTAAAACCATCTATAAAATTGCAATGAATCTACTATCAATAGATAGTAGATTCATTGCAATTTTATAGATGGTTTTAGTGACTCTCTAAGACCGGTCCCTTTATTTCAAGAGCATGAAAAACAGTTCAATCCGCTTGTAGCTACATATCATGTTAATGAGTGATATCATGATTAAATTTTGGTTTCTCTAGCAATTAAAAGCTAATCATAGCGTTACTGTATTGAAAACTGTTTGCCAAAATTATTGTTGCATGGGTTTGATATATTCAGTAGTCCTTTCACTTTACAACATAGTTCATGCACTGTTTACAATACTTGTGGGTATTCTGCATGTGTATAGATCATCGATATCCCTACTTACATGGATCATTATCATCCACTCATCAGATCAAGGTATGTAGTGATTAAATTTTAGTCAAAATTGCTAGCAAGCTTGCCTTTAGTTTGTGAAGATGGTGATGTTCGTTTGAGTGGAGGTAGGCATTATCGAGAGGGAAGAGTGGAGGTCTGTAGAAACCAGCAGTGGGGGAGAGTCTGTGATGATGCCTGGGATGAAAATGATGCTGCTGTTGTGTGCAGACAACTTGGACTTTCAGAACAAGGTATGTATTTCATAAATTAAATGTTATGGAAAATGTTCCATGAGCATCACAATAATAATATTATTATATCAGATGCTGAACCTATAATTGATACCAAGCCGTCAGCTCGAGCTCCTGATTGGTATGGTCCTAGTGCACTTTTGTTCTTTGCTCTGGATGATGTGGGATGCAATGGATCAGAGAGCAACTTATTGGATTGTCTGCCTCACCACAACTGTGCAATTCACTTGTTTGAAGGTGAAGAGAATGCTGGTGTACAATGCTTACGTAAAGGTAATAGCTATAGCTAATATTATTATTATTATCTTTATATGTTTTAGGAGTCAAACTAGAGTATGGTCCCAACCAAGAAAGCAATAACACTTTGATTACAGTAAATAGCATTCAAGAGAATAATGCGGCACTGTTTTGTTCAACAGATAGAGAAAATTGTTGCATTGATGAGTTCAATATTCCTGGAAGCTGGTTCTTACCAAATGGATCAAAAATATCAACAACTAACACTCAATCACTTGGAAACCAAACTGTGGGATTGAACCTTTCGAAAAGTGCTGAGTTACCTAGAGGGATCTACCACTGTGAGATGATGGACAGGGAAAATATCACTCACCATCTCTATGCCGGCGTTTATCATAGTCCTGAAGATGGAGGTATGTAGAAATCATACTAACTATATCAGATTCTAGCAATTATCATGTAATATAAGATCTTAAACTTGTGCATGTGCTTCACAATTTTGACAGGAAATATTTCTAACACATCGATTAAGTATGATAGAGTATATCAAACTATCATATGTACGTCAATTGGTGGACCAGCTACAGATGTAACTTGGTACAAGGATAATGCGCAAATAATTGTTCCCAATGAAGGAGGAACTTACAATTACTCACAGATCATCACTAACACAATTAGTGCTACTTATGAGAGCTGGTTGAGGATTATTGACAAGTCATCAGAAGCAGCCGGGAATTACACATGTGAAGTAAAAAAACTCCAGGGGAAGCATGAACGAGAGTTTATACGTACAAGGTAACTACAAAGCAAGCTAGCTCAAAGTTGTGGTATACGCTATACCTCAATAATCTGTATTTATTTAGTTTGCAGAGATTTAGAATTCAGAATCAACAACAAAACTATTAATGGTCATAGAGGACTTGTGGAGGTGTGTATTGACGACCAATGGCATGAAGCAACACGCAGCGCACAGCTACAGGAAGGGAACAACTCTCAATTACCACAAGGCATCTCTGTGACAGCAGAGTCAACTTCAACTTCAGTGATCATGAAGATCCAGTGGTCTGAGCAGCAGTCTAATCCCAATCCCAGTGATAAAAACATCAGTGGCTATGACTTATCATGTACAACATCATTGCTATCTGATCATGGGCAGATATCAATCCATGAAGTAAGAGTATCCAACATAAGTACGAGTGCCACTAGGGTCCAGGTCAGTGGATTACTACCAGGCACGGCATACCAGTGCTGTGTCAATGCACACATACAGACAAACACTTCACTTGATCTGATAAGCTCAAACTGTGTCGCAACTTCAACAACAAAATCCAAGAAGCCTGTCACAATAATAACCAAATCAGTTCAAGATCCTAATGGTTTGATCGTTGGATTGGGAGTTGGTTTAGGCATCTGTTCTCTACTGCTATTAGTATCTATACTAGTGGGACTCAAAGTCAGTAAGACAACACCTTGTACAAACTGTTTAAAGCGTGATTCTGCAACTCAAGAGAACATAAACAGGTACAATATTTTCACACAATAATCAATACATTCTTTCCCATTGCTGTTAATAAGCCATGCAGTATTATCCTCTCTATATTTTATATTAATTATAATCTTATAGAGTCACTGAAGAGTATGACATGGTGGCCAACCCCATTTATAATATCTCCATGCAACGCACTCCACAACGAAGGATCACCGCTAGCACTAATGTAGCCACCACATCCAGATCTAGAGGAGATGCAGCTGCCATATAGGTTATAAAGAAGTGAGTGACATTCGTAGAAATAAACCAAGACTAGCTACCATAATAGCAAGTCAGTTGGCTATAGATATTTAAAAAAAAAGTTATTCTATAGTATATATATTATATCGAGTTACAGATTGCTGCATAAAAATTGTACGACTTGTGAATCAATTTTAATAATGATAGAAATTGATTTTGAAAACATCATGAAATTCCTTATGTTTTGTATTGATAGACAAAATTTGTGTAAATTGTGCAAGATCCCATGATACGTGAACACACTCACTGGTCACGTAAACGCATGCATGAGTATGTGCACACATGCACTTATAGATCCACAAACACACATACACACACAAAAAATTATTTAAAGACGTCAATCCATACATTAGCCTTGTACCGGGCCAGGACGAGGCTATCCATACACCAGATAAAACATCATATCAAATAGAATGCATATATAGGTACTATATTCTACGACATTATAGATAGTGCGTAAGCAGGGGCGTAGCTAGCCCATGAACATATTGGTGTGGCTAAAGTATGTCAAATAGTGGGGGGTGATGCTAAACTTAATATTTAGGAGCTGCATGGAATTAACATTGTTCACAAGCTCAAAAGGAAATTAATAATCTTGTAAAGATTGGTGTGGCGAGAGCCACACACTGCCATACCCTGGCTACGCCACTGGCATATAAGTAACCATCTGATCTTGCATCTGACAGGCTATAGTAGCTAGGTAGGCGGCAACAAAAATACACAATCATTATTTATCACTGCCAGTGGTGGGTGCAATGATGCAATCAGGCCGGTTTATGCATGCACATTGGGATATCAAAAAATTAAGGTTTAGTGCATAGCCATTTCTGGCACAGATCGATGCATAGGAACTTTCGTCATCAGTACTGGTATGTTTTTTACATTTAATAACTACTTCTGCTCTGTCTTGTGTGCGTACTATAATTATTGTACTACTATAGACGTGATCTTGACATTTAGCTGCAAGCAGGGGGCAGCAATTGCAATTGTCTGGTTCACGAGACAAAAACATGCAGCTGCATGCAGCCAGCTGCATAGAACAGACAGGAGGTGTGCACTAGTTAGAGAATCAGATAGCTCCTCCCAATAATTGTTTACATAATGCAAGCGACCTATACTTGTGGTGGTGTCAATGTCTGTTCTGAGTCTGCTGCTGTAAATGTGTTCTCCTATGTGTGTGTCCATTCAACCTATGCTCAAGCCCCAGTACAATTTGTCAAGTTCACTTGAACTGCTGAGAAGTGCATTTTACACAGTGGAGTAGGAAGCAATCGTGTGTTGCAGGGGCCACCGATACAGGTTGTGGGTGTGGCTTTGATTACTGAATTTTGTGACCACAATTATTCTTTTGTAGAAGTAATATTTTAGTAATTTAAACCAGACTTTTACGAAGAAAGTCTGATATCATGATGAAAATCGGAAGGAAACATACACAAGGGTTTTGTATCAAGCCTGATTATCCCCCCCCCCCCTTCTGAAATATTGGGGGGACCAGTGGCCCCCTGGCCCCCCTGGTTCCTACTCCACTGTTACACTTAGCTAGCTACTGTTGCTATGCAAGATCTCTACTGTGATAGTGCCCCCCTGAAGGAAGTATGACTCGGATATCTTCATATCGAACGTATTACCCCATGGGAAGGATGATATGGAATAATAATACCTGCTTAATACCTAGGAAACAAGGCTCAGTAGCTAGTAAATAGCTATGAATGATTCAATCTATAATAATTATTAATTAAGACTAGCTGTGATCGTAAGAGTTATTGATGATATTGATAGCAGCTATCTAACAACTGTGATGGTTAATAAGCAAATAAGCACATTACGATAATAGAAATGACCATATCAATTATTATTAAACCTACTTACAAATTGAATAATCTCACCTGCCTAATAATAATTATTATCATGATAATTCTGCAGAGCTGTTATAGTGGCTACACTAACGGGTACAGAGGCGTATGATAATTATTACAATTTACATAATTATAGTGTTTCTGCCAGATCTAGACCTATTCTTAATCGCCAGGACTTATCTCAAAAATGTTAGCATAAGGTGATTTCATCGGCAACTTATTTTCTTCAACTCCAGCATTCACACCTTCATCAGTAATTTCAGTTTCACCAACTGCTACACCATCAGCTCCAAGTTTAGCATACGCGGATGCATCATCTCCCTGTAGCATTGCACTGCCTCCATTGATGTTCGGTCTGTTGGGAAGATTACTGATTATTTCATATCCTCCCATAGGAATCACTCCTTGTTGCATTGTTCCAACGTTATGGCGAAGAACGTTGTAGCTTTCCCTCTCAGTATTTTCACTCGCCCCAGGTAGGGAGTCATTGTAGATGGGGTTACCAACCAAGCGCTCATCATGATCAGAATCATCTTCATCGAACACTCTATAAAAGTATATCATGATTTATGGTATACAGTGGAATCCTTCTATAAAGATACCCCTGAAATAAGGACATCTCCCTCAGTCAGGATACTATGTATGGTCCTAGCTAAGTATACAAAACTAACACTGAAATGAGGATATCTCGCTCCTTTAATCAGGGCATGGACTTTAAGCTGCCCAATGGTGTCTGGAATAGCTATAGGGGTTCCACCACAGTGACTATGTGGGGGATACCATGATTAAAGGAATGTCAATATCGATATTGAAAATTCCTTTTAATATGTAACATCAATAGGTTTAAAGACGAGGTAAGAAGGCTTAAAAAGGAAAGAAGAGATAGTCAGTTTTATAGAAATTGTTATCTACTTACTGATTTGTTGATGAAATTTTCACCTTAGTGCCTTGATCATTCTCCTTTAGTAAACGCTTTACGAGAAGCACATTGGTAAGTATTGATCCCACACACACTACAACCAGAAGGAGACCCAATCCAGCCCCAAGCCCAACAGTTAATTCATTACTGGCTGAAGCTTTCTCTGATTTTGATGTTGAAGTTGTGACACAGTTAGAGCTTACCAGGTCAAGTGGAGTGTTTGTCTGTATGTGTGCATTGACACAGCACTGGTATGCCGTGCCTGGTAGTAATCCACTGACCTGGATTCTAGTGGTGCTTTTACTAATGTTGGGTACTCTCACTTCATGGATCTGCCCGTGATCAGATAGCGATAATGTTGTACAAAGTATGCTATATCTATTGATGTTTTTATCATTGGGAATAGACTGCTCAGCAGGGGACCAAATTATTATCATTGAAGTAGAATTTTCTTGGACGGAGATGTTTTGTGGTGATGGAGAGTTGTTTGTTATTTTTGCTGTTGCTTTGTGCCACTGATCGTCAATACACACCTCCACTGAATTGATAGTTCCTTCATCACCACTGCTGGCATTGATGATTCTGAACTCCATATCTCTGCAAACTGGACATTATTGTGAATATAATAATAATTTTGCCCTTGCGCACATAATATGCATGCATACCGTGATAATTAAGTATACTATTATTGAGCTGTCTGTGAAAAAAATTAATGTAGATAGTTTCTGAATTTTGATAAATTCAGTATAGCTACCTTTATGCATAATTACCTTGTATGTATAAACTCTCGTTCATGCCTCCCCTGGAGTTTATTATGCTACATGTGTAAGTCCCAGCTGCTTCTGATGACTTGTCAACAATCCTCAACCTATTCTCATAAATAGCAGTAGTTTTGTTTATGATGATCTGTGAGTGTTCATAAAGACCTCCCATAGTCAATGTAATGTTTATATTGTTCTTTAACCAAATAACATCTGTGGCTGGTCCACCAGTTGATGTACAGGTGATGGTTTGACTTGTTCTATCATACTGAACAGATATGTTAGTCACATGTCCTGTCATTAAATTCATCAAGCTTAAATTATGTATCAAGTGGTTAGCTGTTTGATGCAATAATCATCATTTTTAGCATACACGTACCTTCATCTTCAGGATAAATGCCAGCATAGAGGTGGTGAGTATTATTATTTCTGTCCATCATCTCACAGTGGTAGATCCCACTAAGCAATTCAGCACTATCCGTAATGTTCAATCCCACAGTTTGATTTCCCAATGTAATATGAAGTTATTGAGTGTTAGGTTTTGTTGATATTTTTGTCCCATTTGGTAAGAACCAGCTTCCAGGAATATTCAACTCATCAAAGCAACAAGTTTCCCTGTCAGTTGAGCACAATAGCACCTTTTCATCCTCTTGTGTGCCATTCACTGTGAATAAAGTATTATTGCTTTCTTGGTTAGATCCATACTCTAGTTTGACTCCTAACATTATTATTATGAACCTTAGTAAATTTATACAGAAAACTATAAAGATTGTTCATCCATACCTCTACGTAGGCATTGTACACCAGCGTTTTCTTCACCTCTATTCATATTACAGTTGTGCTTAGGAAGACAGTCTAACAAGTTGCTCTCTGATCCATTGCATCCCACATCATCCAGAGCAAAGAATGAAAGCGTACTAGGACCATACAAATCTGGAGCTAATGGCTTTGTATTACTTATTTCAGCACCTGATATTATGAAGCTAATGGATCACGCCATAAAAGTTAAAATTTTTAGGATACCTTCTTCTGAAAGTCCAAGTTGTCTACACGCAACAGCAGCATCATTTTCATCCCATTCATCATCACAGACTCTCCCCCACTGCTGGTTTCTACAGACCTCCACTCTTCCCTCTCGATAATGCCTACCTCCACTTAAGCGAACATCACCATCTTCACAAGCTGAAATAAGATACACGCTAGCAAAGTATCCGACTAATTTTAATCACTGCATAATACCTTGATCTGATGATTGGACAATAATGATAATCATCCACACAAGTAGAGATATTGACAGTAGGTTCATTGCGATTTCCAAGACAGATGGTTCAGTGACTATTAAACTAGCTAGTATACCACACAATATAAAAAGTTAATCACAATGTGATTCGCTATGTACTAGCTGTTTTAACTCCCAGTTCAATCTGCTCGTATACAGCTATCGTGTTGATGAGTTAATGATCTGATTTCGTCTTTCTGAGTACACAATCACTTTATGGTTATGGTTACGCTGTGTACCAATGGTTTTGATTGATTCAATAGTCCTTTCACTTGACATCATAGCTGCATGCACTGTGTTTACTCATTGGACCAGGTACGTATGTTGTATACGGTACAATAATTATTAATAATAATACCTGATCCAATGAGTAAACACAGTGCTTGGATGTAAAGTGAAAGGACTATTGAATCAATCAAAGCCAGCAATTATTTGGCACACAGAGTAACTATAATATTGTGCAGTGAGAAATTTGCCAGAAATAGACTATTAATAAGTGTAGGAATAGCTGAAGTCAACCTTCCAGAGGATTCGAATCGCTTTTCTAGTGTTGATGTTCCAATATTCATGCATGTCTTCTATGTCTAAAGGTCATAGAAAGAATCTTACTGACAGTATTCAAGCATGACACTGTATTAAGTCGGTCTACATGTGCATGGCTGTCGATTGGATGCTATACAATAATTGCCCTGAATTCTTACTAGCTCACAAACCTTGAAACCAATTTTGATACATGACATTGTACTGTAATCTAGTTCCATACTAAAAATGCTGGTGTATTATAATTAGTGCAGTGGCAGAGAAATAGGGGGGCAGGGATGGCTGAGCCCCCTCAGATTTCCAAAAATAATATTGTCAATAGTAGTATTATACAAAAATTATTGCCAGAACGCCTCAGAAACGTTCTCAGAGAGTCTAAATTTCCAAAATTTTCTGGGGGAGTATACCCCCAGACCCCCTAGGTGGCCATGGGCTAAAGCCTATGGTGCACCAGTACTATACCATCAATGAGCTCAGCCCCACCCCTCCCCACTTTTACTGTCTCTTCTCCACCCTTGTAGAGCATTCTGTATGATAGGTACAGGCATACCAATGAGCTAGAGTCAACACAGTGCAGCTATGTTGTCACTAAGTGCCAATTGATAATAGTATTTGGGTATAGCAGTATAATCATAACCGTTATAATTTTCAATACAGTATAACCTTGATTAGATTTTACTAGAGAAACTGAATTACTTATTAATTTAACACGATAGCCACAAGCAGGCTGGCTCGGATTGAACTGGGAGTATTAAAATTAATAGTTAGCATTGCTTTATTTCTGATATCAAATCATCTTTAACATAAGAAGTTATTAAGCTAGAGATCTTCTTGAATCATCAATGAGCCCAGTGTCGATAGCTGTATTAGTGTGGATTATCATCCAGTCATCAGATCAAGGTATATATAATATGAGGATTTAACTTCAGTCAAAATTGCTAGCATGCATTGTATTTTGTTTCAGCTTGTGAAGATGGTGATATTCGCTTGAGTGGAGGTAGGCATTATCGAGAGGGAAGAGTGGAGGTCTGTAGAAACCAGCAGTGGGGGAAAGTCTGTGATGATGAATGGGATGAAAATGATGCTGCTGTTGTATGCAGGCAACTGGGACTTTCAGATGAAGGTATCCTAAAATTTTAACTTTTATGGCGTGATCCATGAGGTTCATAATATCAGGTGCTGAAATAATTAATACAAAGCCGCCAACTCCAGATTGGTATGGTCCTAGTACACTTTCATTCTTCGCTCTGGATGATGTGGGATGCAATGGATCAGAGAGCAACTTATTAGATTGTCTTCCTCAGCACAACTGTGGTATGGATAGAGGTAGAGAAAATGCTGGTGTACAGTGCTTACGTAGAGGTAGGGATGAACAATTTTTGTCGTTTCCAGCCTGCATCATTTACAATATTCATAATTAGGAGTCAAACTAGAGTATGGATCTAACCGAGAAATCAATAACACTTTGATCACTGTGACAGCAAATGGCACGCAAGAGGAAGACAAGGTGCTTTCTTGTTCAACTGATAGAGAAAATTGTTGCATTGATGAGTTCAATATTCCTGGAAGCTGGTTCTTACCAAATGGGTCAAAACTATCAACTAACACTCAATCCCTCCACATTACTCTGAGAAACCAAACTGTGGGATTGAATGTTAGTCCCGATTTACCTAGTGGGATCTACCACTGTGAGATGATGGACAGGGACAATGTCTCTCATCACCTCTATGCTGGCATTTACCTTGATGATGAAGGTATATTATTATATCCATGGCAATAATGCTAGTTATGTATAGTTCAAAATGTGCTTCATAATTAATTTTTGATACAGGAAATATTTCGAACATATTGGTTAAATATGATAGAGTAAATCAAACAATCATGTGTATATCGACTGGTGGACCAGCTACAGATGTTACTTGGTACAAGGATAAAGTACAGCTCATGATTCCCGGTGAAGAAGGAACTAAGTCTTATAATTACTCACAGATCATCGTAAATACATCTAGTGCTACTTATGAGAACAGGTTGAGGATTGTTGACAAGTCATCAGAAGCAGTTGGGAATTACACATGTCAAGTCAAAAACCCCAGGGGAAGTGGGAATGGGAGTTTATACATACAAGGTGAATCATTTGCAAGAAAGGTGTAAAATCAATAATAATAATATTATTATGATAATTAATCAAACATTCAGTATGCAGAGAGCTGGAGCTAAGGGTCAACAATAAAAGTGATATCTACAAAAGTACTGTGGAGATTTGTATTGATGACAAATGGCATGAAGTAAAACGTAGAATGCTTGTAGCAAACAACTCCCAATCACTACAAGATATATCTGTTGTGATAGTAGATTCAACTTCTGAATCAGTGATGTTAGAGTGGTCTGGGCAGCTCAATGATAAGAACATCAGTGGATACGATTTATCATGCACAGCATCATCGCTATCTGATCATGGGCAGATCCATGAAGTGAGAGTACCCAACATTAGTACAAGTACCACTAGGGTCCAGGTCAGTGGATTACTACCAGGCACGGCATACCAGTGCTGTGTCAATGCACACATACAGACAAACACTCCACTTGACCTGATAAACTCAAACTGTGTAGCAACTTCAACAAAATCAGTTCAAGAGCCCATGATTGCTAATGGTTTGACTATTGGATTGGGAGTTGGTCTAGGCATCTGTTCTCTACTGCTATTAGTATCTATAGTCAAAATTAGTAAGACAATGTCATGCACAAGCTGTTTAAAGCATGATTCGACAACTCGCAGGAACATAATAAGGTGCGATATTTTTACACAATAATCAATCCATTCTTTCCCATTATTCTCTCTATCTTATATTATTATACAGAGTCACTGAAGAGTATGACTTGGTAGCAAATCCCATTTATAACATCGCCATGCAATGTACTCCACAACAAAGGATGATCACCGCTAGCACCACTGTAGCTACCACTACCAGATCTAGAGGAGATGTAGCTGCCATAGCCTATAAAGAAGTGCCGAGTAATATTCGTGGAAATAAACCAAGTACTCCCATAACAGCAAGTCAGTTGGCTACAGATGTTTGAAGAAAAATCATAATAAAGTATACTGATGGAAAGGAGTTACAGATAACAATAATTGCTGCATAAAATTGTACGATTTGTGAATCAGTATTAACTGATAGAAACTATTAGCTAATTTTGAAAAACATCATGAAATTCCTTGTGTTATGTATTGATAGACAAGTTTGTGTAAATAGTGCAAAGATCCCATGATGTGTGAACACACTCACTGGTCACGTAAACGCATGCATGAGTATGTGCACACATGCGCCTGTCCACAAACACACATGCACACACAAAAAGACATCAATCCATAGCTACACAAGATAAAACGTCGTATCAAGTAGAATGCATTATATAGGTACTATTATATGACATAGATAGTGCATATAAGTAAACATCTGACCTCGCATGCATCTGACAGGCTAGGTAAGTAATAAAAGCACAATCATAGACTTGATTATTTATCACTGCCAGTGGTGGGTGCAATGATGCAACCAGGTGTATGCATGCACATTGGGATGTCAAAAAATTTAAGATTTAGTGCATAGCCATTTCTGGCACAGATCGATGCATAGGAACTTTTGTCATCAGTACTGGTATGCATTAGCTACTTCTGCTCTGTCTTGTGTGCATACTATAATTATTGTACATGTACTACTATAGACGTGATCTTGACATTTAGCTGCAAGCAGGAGGAAGCAATTGTCTCGTTCACGAGACAAAAACATGCTGAGCATGCAGCCAGCTGCATAGAACAGACAGGAGGTGTGCACTAGTTAGAGATAGCTCCTCCCAATTTGTTCACATAATGCAAGCGACCTATACTTGTGGTGGTGTCAATATCTGTTCTGAGTCTGCTGCTGTAAATGTGTTCTCCTATGTGTGTGTCCATTCAACCTGTGCTCAAGCTCCAGTACAATTTATCAAGTTCACTTGAACTGCTGAGAAGTGCATTTTACACAGTGGAGTAGGAAGCAATCGCGTGTTGCAGGGGCCACCGATACAAGTTGTGGGTGTGGCTTTGATTACTGAATTTTGTGACCACAATTATTCTTTTGTAGAAGTAGTAATTTAAACCAGACTTTTACGAAGAAAGTCTGATATCATGATGAAAATCGGAAGGAAACATACACAAGGGTTTTGTATCAAGCCTGATCCCCCCCCCCCCCTTCTGAAATATTGGGGGGACCAGTGGCCCCCTGGCCCCCCTGGTTCCTACTCCACTGTTACACTTAGCTAGCTACTGTTGCTATGCAAGATCTCTACTGTGATAGTGCCCCCCCTGAAGGAAGTATCATACTTCCTTCAGGGGGGGCACTATCACAGTAGAGATCTTGCATAGCATAGTTGCCAACCTCCTGAGTTTACTGGCCGGGACATGCTGCTCTATGCATGTGCCACACCCACATTACGGCCTACGCCCACCTAAATATTCTCTAATAAAACGAAAATCATGGGTGTGGTCAAAATTTGGATCGTCAGTTTAGCAGCACTGAGCTGAAGATCATGAAAGATTTTGGCTGTTTGGGACTTTTACAGGCTAGAAAATGTCAAAACTGAGTGTTATTCTGCAAGTTTGTAATGATAATCTTGTCTATCAAATGTTATTGTGGTACTTTTGGGCTTTGTCGGGACATTCCTTTGATGAAAGTGTCTGTCGGGCGGGACAGTGAAAACAGCCTCAAAATCGTGACTGTCCCGCTCAAATCGGGACTGTTGGCAACTATGACAGTATGACTCGATCGGATATCTTCATATCGAACGTATTACCCCATGGGAAGGATGATATGGAATAGTAATACCTGCTTAACTTAATACCTAGGAAACAAGGGTCAGTAGTGAATCTATAGGTTCATTCTGTATGTATCAGTTCCTTTGATGACATCATTATTATATAATAATTATATATATATTGCTATATAGTAATGATAATAATTAACAGTGTTGTAGTGATTATAGTGATGCCAATGTTTCTAGTGTGACAGTGTTTCCAGTGATGATAGTGTTTCCAGTGTTACCAGTGTTTCAGTGATGACAGTGTTTCCAGTGTTTCCAGTGATGATAGTGTTTCCAGTGATGCCAGTGTTTCCAGTGATGATAGTGTTTCCAGTGTTACCAGTATTTCAGTGATGCCAGTGTTTCCAGTGATGCCAGTGTTTCTAGTGATGACAGTGTTTCCAGTGATGATAGTGTTTCCAGTGTTACCAGTGTTTCTAGTGATGCCAGTGTTTCCAGTGATGATAGTGTTTCCAGTGTTACCAGTGTTTCAGTGATGACAGTGTTTCCAGTGATGATAGTGTTTCCAGTGTTTCCAGTGATGCCAGTGTTTCCAGTGATGATAGTGTTTCCAGTGTTTACCAGTATTTCAGTGATGCCAGTGTTTCCAGTGATGCCAGTGTTTCTAGTGATGACAGTGTTTCCAGTGATGATAGTGTTTCCAGTGTTTCCAGTGTTTCCAGTGATGATAGTGTTTCCAGGGTAATACTTCATGTAAGAGTCACAATTAATGAATATCATTAAATTTTTCTTATATAATATTATTGTAATACTCATCTTCTACTACTACACATGTTATATTATTATTGCAATTATGTTACATCAAGAACTATAGTCCAATCAGTAACTACAGTCTCAATAGTCACTACTGTCAACTACAGTCCCACCAGTCTCCACTGTCACATCAGTAACTACAGTCCCTTTGGTCACTACTGTCACATTAGTAACTACAGTCCCTTTGGTCACTACTGTCACATTAGTAACTACAGTCCCATCAGTCACTATTGTCGCATCAGTAACTACAGTCTCAATAGTCACTACTGTCAACTACAGTCCCACCAGTCTCCACTGTCACATCAGTAACTACAGTCCCATTGGTCACTACTGTCACATTAGTAACTACAGTCCCATCAGTCACTATTGTCGCATCAGTAACTACAGTCTCAATAGTCACTACTGTCAACTACAGTCCCACCGGTCTCCACTGTCACATCAGTAACTACAGTCCCATTGGTCACTACTGTCACATTAGTAACTACAGTCCCATCAGTCGCTATTGTCGCATCAGTAACTACAGTCCCATTGGTCACTACTGTCACATTAGTAACTACAGACCCATCAGTCACTATTGTCGCATCAGTAACTACAGTCCCTTTGGTCACTACTGTCACATTAGTAACTACAGTCCCATCAGTCGCTATTGTCACATCAGTAACTACAGTCTCAATAGTCACTACTGTCAACTACAGTCCCACCGGTCTCCACTGTCACATCAGTAACTACAGTCCCATTGGTCACTACTGTCAACTACAGTCCCACCGGTCTCCACTGTCACATCAGTAACTACAGTCCCATTGGTCACTACTGTCACATTAGTAACTACAGTCCCATCAGTCACTATTGTCGCATCAGTAACTACAGTCTCAATAGTCACTACTGTCAACTACAGTCCCACCGGTCTCCACTGTCACATCAGTAACTACAGTCCCATTGGTCACTACTGTCACATTAGTAACTACAGTCCCATCAGTCGCAATTGTCACATCAGTAACTACAGTCCCATCAGTCGCTATTGTCACATCAGTAACTACAGTCCCATTGGTCACTACTGTCACATTAGTAACTACAGTCCCATCAGTCACTATTATCACATCAGTAACTACAGTCTCAATAGTCACTACTGTCAACTACAGTCCCACCAGTCTCCACTGTCACATCAGTAACTACAGTCCCATTGGTCACTACTGTCATATTAGTAACTACAGTCCGATCAGTCGCTATTGTCGCATCAGTAACTACAGTCTCAATAGTCACTACTGTCAACTACAGTCCCACCAGTCTCCACTGTCACATCAGTAACTACAGTCCCATTGGTCACTACTGTCACATTAGTAACTACAGTCCCATCAGTCACTATTGTCACATCAGTAACTACAGTCCCATCAGTTGCTACTGTCAACTACAGTCCCATTGGTCATTACTGTCACATTAGTAACTACAGTCCCATCAGTCGCTATTGTCACATCAGTAACTACAGTCTCAATAGTCACTACTGACAACTACAGTCCCATCAGTCTCCACTGTCACATCAGTAACTACTGTCCTATCAGTCGCTACTATCACATCAGTAATCACAGTCTCAATAGTCACTACTATCACATAAGTAACTATAGTCCCACCAGTCACTATTGTCACAACAGTAACTATAGTCCCATTGTTCACTACTGTCACATCTGTAACTACAGTCCCATCAGTCTCCACTGTCACATCAGTAACTATAGTCCCACCAGTCACTATTGTCACAATAGTAACTATAGTCCCATTGGTCACTACTGTCACATTAGTAATTACAGTCCCATCAGTCACTATTATCACATCAGTAACTACAGTCCCACCAGTCTCCACTGTCACATCAGTAACTACTGTCCCTTTGGTCACTATTGTCACATTAGTAACTACAGTCCCATCAGTCGCTATTGTCACATCAGTAACTACAGTCTCAATAGTCACTACTGTCAACTACAGTCCCACCAGTCTCCACTGTCACATCAGTAACTACTGTCCTATCAGTCGCTACTATCACATCAGTAATCACAGTCTCAATAGTCACTACTATCACATAAGTAACTATAGTCCCACCAGTCACTATTGTCACAACAGTAACTATAGTCCCATTGGTCACTACTGTCACATCAGTAACTACAGTCCCATCAGTCTCCACTGTCACATCAGTAACTATAGTCCCACCAGTCACTATTGTCACAACAGTAACTATAGTCCCATTGGTCACTACTGTCACATTAGTAATTACAGTCCCATCAGTCACTATTATCACATCAGTAACTACAGTCCCACCAGTCTCCACTGTCACATCAGTAAGTATAGTCCCACCAGTCACTATTGTCACAATAGTAACTATAGTCCCATCAGTCACTACTGTCACATCAGTAACTACAGTCCCACCAGTCTTCACTGTCACTATAATCCCACCAGTCACCATTGTCATATCTATAACTACAGTCCCACCAGTCACCATTGTCACATCAGTAACTAGATCTATAGTCCCACCAGTCCTAACTGTCATATCAGTAAATAACATAAGCTCATCAGTTACTACTGTCACATCAGTAACTACAGTCCCACCAATCTCCACTGTCACTATAATCCCACCATGCCAGTCACTATTGTCATATCAGTAACTACAGTCCCACTAGTCACCACTGTCACATCAGTCAAACTAGATCTATAGTCCCACCAGTCTTAACTGTTATATCAGTAAATAACATAATCTCATCAGTTACTACTGTCACATCAGTAACTACAGTCCCATCAGTTGCTATTGTCATATCAGGATACACAGTCCCATTAGTCCCTACTGTCACATCTGTTACAATTGTATATCATCAGTCTGTAGCTATAATAGTCTTATCATTCCCTAGTAGTATTGCCAGGAGTACATTACAAGGAGTGTGCAACACAACCAGTAGTAGTACAAACATTTCTTTCTAGATTTGACATCACACCCATCGATCCTTGTACGTGGGCCTGAATATCATTAAAAGGTACTGAAGTTGCAACCACTGAGTTACATTCTGTATAGCTGCAGCTGCAGCTAGTTACTGATAGGACAGTGCAGACACAATATTCATGGCTTCATGGTTTTAGTGGTTGTGTGTTAATGATATTCTGTGATATCAAATCTGGAAAGAGATGATTGTACTACTACTACCGGTATGTATGTTGCACACTCTGAGGCTGGTAATGCACTTTAGCTAAGGATACATGTCACAATGGTATAGGAACTAACTGTGCATCTGGGGGTGGAATAGGGATACTAGCCTGCGTAGGAAGTGCCATGGGTACGATTATAATGATAATAGAATTGTGTGTCCAGTTTACGTCATATCCACATGGCATGGCAAAGTCATGTACCATTGTATAAATCTTTATGTCAGTACGCTGCACAATATCAACGTAAATACATGCAAGCCTGGCTTATGTTAGGGGGGCAGGTCCTCTGTTCAATTATTGGGGGGGGGGGGGGGGGGGAGGGGGGGAAGGGACGAGTTCCCTCTGTTGCAAATGGTATATAAACCAAACAGTGTGTCTTAAACCTCAGTAGTGACTGATGGGACTATAGTTAATGATGTGACGGTGGAGACTAGTGGGACTGTAGATATGAATGTGACAGTAGCTAGTGACTGTAGTTACTGATGTGACAATAGTGACTGATGGGACTGTAGGTTACCGTACTGATGTGACAGTAGTGACCAATGGGACTGTAGTTACTGATGTGACAGTGGAGACTGGTGGGACTGTAGTTGACAGTAGCGACTGATAGGACTGTAGTTACTGATGTGACAATAGCGGCTGATGGGACTGTAGTTACTAATGTGATGGTAGTGACCAATGTGACTATAGTTACTGATGTGACAGTGGAGACTGGTGGGACTGTAGTTGACAGTAGCGACTGATGGGACTGTAGTTACTGATGTGACAATAGCGACTGATGGGACTATAGTTACTAATGTGACAGTAGTGACCAATGGGACTGTAGTTACTGATGTGACAGTGGAGATTGGTGGGAATGTAGTTGACAGGAGTGACTATTGAGAATGTAGTTACTGATGTGACAATAGCGACTGATGGATCTGTAGTTATTAATGTGACAGTTGTGACCAATGGGACTGTAGTTACTGATGTGACAGTGGAGACTGGTGGGACTGTAGTTGACAGTAGTGACTATTGAGACTGTAGTTACTGATGTGACAATAGTGACTGATGGGTCTGTAGTTACTAATGTGACAGTAGTGACCAATGGGACTGTAGTTACTGATGTGACAATAGCGACTGATGGGACTGTAGTTACTAATGTGACAGTAGTGACCAATGGGACTGTAATTACTGATGTGACAGTGGATACTGGTGGGACTGTAGTTGACAGTAGCGACTGATGGGACTGTAGTTACTGATGTGACAATAGTGACTGATGGGACTGTAGTTACTAATGTGACGGTAGTGACCAATGGGACTGTAGTTACTGATGTAACAGTGGAGACTGGTGGGACTGTAGTTGACAGTAGTGACTATTGAGACTGTAGTTACTGATGTTACAATAGTGACTGATGGGACTGTAGTTACTAATGTGACAGTACTCACCAATGGGCCTGTAGTTACTGATGTGACAGTGGAGACTGGTGGGACTGTAGTTGACAGAAGTGACTATTGAGACTGTAGTTACTGATGCGACAATAGCGACTGATGGGTCTGTAGTTACTAATGTGACAGTAGTGACCAATGGGACTGTAGTTACTGATGTGACAGTGGAGACTGGTGGGACTGTAGTTGACAGTAGCGACTAATGGGACTGTAGTTACTGATGCGACAATAGCGACTGATGGGACTGTAGTTACTAATGTGATAGTAGTGACCAATGGGACTGTAGTTACTGATGTGACAGTGGAGACTGGTGGGACTGTAGTTGACAGTAGCGATTGATGGGACTGTAGTTACTGATGTGACAATAGCGACTGATGGGACTGTAGTTACTAATGTGACAGTAGTGACCAATGGGAATATAGTTACTGATGTGACAGTGGAGACTGGTGGGACTGTAGTTGACAGTAGTGACTATTGAGACTGTAGTTACTGATGTGACAATAGTGACTGATGGGACTGTAGTTACTAATGTGACAGTAGTGACCAATGGGACTGTAGTTACTGATGTGACAGTGGATACTGGTGGGACTGTAGTTGATAGTAGCGACTGATGGGACTGTAGTTACTGATGTGACAATAGTGACTGATGGGACTGTAGTTACTAATGTGACGGTAGTGACCAATGGGACTGTAGTCACTGATGTGACAGTGGAGACTGGTGGGACTGTAGTTGACAGTAGTGACTATTGAGACTGTAGTTACTGATGTGACAATAGCGACTGATGGGACTGCAGTTACTAATGTGACAGTAGTGACCAATGGGACTGTAGATACTGATGTGACAGTGGAGACTGGTGGGACTGTAGTTGACAGTAGTGACTATTGAGACTGTAGTTACTGATGTGACAATAGCAACTGATGGGACTGCAGTTACTAATGTGACAGTAGTGACCAATGAGACTGTAGGTACTGATGTGACAGTGGAGACTGGTGGGACTGTAGTTGACAGTAGTGACTATTGAGACTGTAGTTACTGATGTGACAATAGCGACCGATGGGACTGCAGTTACTAATGTGACAGTAGTGACCAATGGGACTGTAGATACTGATGTGACAGTGGAGACTGGTGGGACTGTAGTTGACAGTAGTGACTATTGAGACTGTAGTTACTGATGTGACAATAGCAACTGATGGGACTGCAGTTACTAATGTGACAGTAGTGACCAATGAGACTGTAGGTACTGATGTGACAGTGGAGACTGGTGGGACTGTAGTTGACAGTAGTGACTATTGAGACCGTAGTTACTGATATGACAATAGTGACCAATGGGACTGTAGTTACTAATGTGACAGTAGTGACTATTGACACTGTAGTTACTGATGTGACAATAGTGACTGATGGGACTGTAGTTACTGATGTGACATTAGTGACCAATGGGACTGTAGTTACTGATGTGACAGTGGAGACTGGTGGGACTGTAGTTGACAGTAGTGACTTTTGAGACTGTAGTTATTGATGTGACAATAGTGACTGATGGGACTGTAGTTACTAATGTGACAGTAGTGACCAATGGGACTGTAGTTACTGATGAGACTGGTGGGACTGTAGTTGACAGTAGTGACTATTGTGACTGTAGTTACTGATTGGACTGTAGTTCTTGATGTAACATAATTGCAATAATATTAATATAACATGTGTAGTAGTAGTAGAAGATGAGTATTACAATATTATAATTATTATAAGAAAAATTTAATGATATTCATTAATTGTGACTCTTACATGAAGTATTAGCCTGTTTCCAGTGTTACCAGTGTTTCAGTGATGACAGTGTTTCCAGTGATGCCAGTGTTTCCAGTGTTTCCAGTACTAGTGTTCCCAGTGATACCAGTGTTTCCAGTGATGATAGTGTTTCCAGTGTTACCAGAGTTTCCAGTGTTCCCAGTGATGCCAGTGTTTCCAGTGATAATAGTGTTTCCAGTGATGCCAGTGTTTCCAGTGATGATAGTGTTTCCAGTGTTACCAGTGTTTCAGTGATGACAGTGTTTCAGTGATGACAGTGTTTCCAGTGATGATAGTGTTTCCAGTGTTTACCAGTATTTCAGTGATGCCAGTGTTTCCAGTGATGCCAGTGTTTCTAGTGATGACAGTGTTTCCAGTGATGATAGTGTTTCCAGTGTTTCCAGTGTTACCAGTGTTTCCAGTGATGCTAGTGTTTCCAGCGATGATAGTGTTTCCAGTGTTACCAGTGTTTCAGTGATGACAGTGTTTCCAGTGATGCCAGTGTTTCCAGTGTTTCCAGTACTAGTGTTCCCAGTGATACCAGTGTTTCCAGTGATGATAGTGTTTCCAGTGTTACCAGAGTTTCCAGTGTTCCCAGTGATGCCAGTGTTTCCAGTGATAATAGTGTTTCCAGTGATGCCAGTGTTTCCAGTGATGATAGTGTTTCCAGTGTTACCAGTGTTTCAGTGATGACAGTGTTTCCAGTGATGCCAGTGTTTCCAGTGTTACCAGTATTTCCAGTGATTACAGTGTTTCTAGTGATACCAGTGTTTCCAGTGATGCCAGTGTTTCCAGTGTTACCAGTGTTTCCAGTGATGCCAGTGTTTCCAGTGTTACCAGTGTTTCTAGTGATGCCAGTGTTTCCAGTGTTACCAGTGTTTTCAGTGACGACAGTGTTTCCAGTAATGACTATTTCCAGTGATGACAGTGTTTCCATTGATGACAGTGTTTCCAGTTTTTCCAGTGAAAACACTATAGTCGCTGGAAACACTGCCATCACTGAAAACACTGTTATTACTGGAAGCACTGAAAACACTACAAACACTGAAAACACTGTCATCACTGGAATCACTGAAAACACTACAATCACTGGAATCACTGATATTAACACCGTCATCACTGGAAACACTGCAATTACTGAAAGCACTACAATCACTGGAAACACTGAAAACACTACAATCACTGGAAACACCATTATCACTGCTATCACTAGTATCACTGAAAACACTGTAATCACTGTAAACACTGAGAACACTACAATCACTGGAAACACTGAAAACACTGCCATCACTGAAAACACTGTCATCACTGTAAACACTGAAAATACTACAATCACTGGAAACACTGTTATCACTGGAAACACTGAAAGCACTACAATCACTGGAAATACTGCCATCACTGGAATCACTGAAAACACCGTAGTCACTGGAAACACTGAAAACACTACAATCACTGGAAACACTGTTATCACTGGAAACACTGAAAGCACTACAACCACTGGAAACACTGCCATCATTGGAATCACTGAAAACACTACAATCACTGGAAACACTGAGAACACTACAACCACTGGAAACACTACAATCACTGGAAACACTGCCATCACTGGCATCACTAAAAACACTACAATCACTGGAAACACTGAAAACACTACAATCACTGGAAACACTGCCATCACTGGCATCACTAAAAACACTACAATCACTGGAAACACTGCCATCACTGGCATCACTGAAAACACTACAATCACTGGAAACACTGAAAACACTACAATCACTGGAAACACTGCCATCACTGAAAACACTGTCATCACTGGAAACACTGAAAACACTACAATCACTGGAAACACTGTTATTGTAGTATCTTGTGTTTATCATGTGATTTGTGTGCACATGCGCAGTATGTATTGTGTTTTGTATGGGTTCTGAGCACATGGTGTTCTTAGTATTTAAAGCTGTGTTTTGTATCATTTAGTCAGTCTGTATGTGTTGTCAAGTCTCTATTAAATGAAAGATACTCTTGCGCTGGCCGCCACGACGTTACATATTTGGCGACGAGGACGGGATCATGGCGGCAGCAACTCTCGGAAAGATCGACGAGTTTGACTCGAGTAAGGAGGAGTGGCCCCAGTATGTTGAACGTCTTGGACATTTCTTTACAGCGAATGATATAAAGACGGCCGAAAAGAAGCGAGCCGTATTCTTAGCTGTTATTGGGCCAGTAACGTATAGACTCCTCCACAACTTGATTTCTCCGGCAAAACCGGGAGACAAGACTTACCAGGAGTTGGTGACAACGCTGACAAAGCATTTCAACCCGACTCCATCGGAGACCGTGCAGAGGTTCAAGTTCAATACCCGTACAAGGAAACCAGGAGAATCAGTGTCAACTTACCTTGCTGAGCTACGATCGCTGGTAGAATACTGTAACTACGGAGCGTCCCTAGAGGCAATGCTAAGAGATCGGCTGGTATGTGGCATCAATAACGAGAAGATACAGCAAAGGCTACTAGCTGAAGCCAAGCTCACATACGCAAAAGCCTTGGAACTGGCTCAAGGACTAGAAACGGCAGCCCAGAACATGAAGGAGTTGGGCACTTCCAAAGGGAAGGAGGAGCCAGGAAATAATGCTTCAACGATTCATACAGTTGGTACTGCCTCCAATGGGAAGGTGACATGCTATCGCTGTGGTAAAGCTGGTCACAATGCTGCAGTCTGTCGGCACAAGGACACTGTCTGCCATGGATGCGGGAAGCGGGGGCACCTCAAGAGAGCGTGTAGGAGCAAGCAAAAAGGCGCAGCCCCCTCGCGTACCGGGCAAAGGAAGAAATCGACTCGTGCGGTGAACAAAGTGGACGAAAGCGAGCCAGAGGATGGAGAGAATGAACTCCCCTTGTATCATGTCACCTCTGGCGAGCAGACTCGACCGTTGAAGATTAGCGTGCAAATCGAGGATCAAAGCGTTCCCATGGAAATCGATACAGGAGCTGGACTATCGCTCGTGTCGGAAGCCACCTACAGGGAGAAATGGCCAGACAAGCCTCTGGAACAGAGCAGTAAGAAATTGTACTCATATTCAGGGGAAGCCATACCTGTATTGGGGAGCATGACTGTTGGTGTAACCTACAAGTCTCAGGTGGCTACACTTCCCTTATTAGTGGTCAAAGGGGAAGGCCCTAGTCTGTTTGGCAGGAATTGGCTAAACCACATCAGATTAGACTGGCATGAGCTGTACAATATGCATGCTAGTCCCCTGCAAGCCACACTACAGAAGCATGCAGCTGTATTCCAAGATGGACTGGGAACCTTACAGGGGTTTAAGGCCAAGATATTCGTGGAGGAAGGAGCTACCCCTCGCTTTTGTAAAGCACGAACAGTACCTTATGCCTTAAAGGATCTTGTTGACAAAGAGTTAGACAGGCTTGTGGCTGAGGGTACGCTTGAACCGGTCCAGTTCTCTGATTGGGCCTCACCTATAGTCCCTGTTCTAAAGACCGATAAATCGAGTGTCAGAGTATGCGGGGACTTTAAGCAGACGGTTAACCCAGTTTCCAAGTTATACAGGTATCCGATACCAAGAATCAAGGATCTCTTCGCGAAGGTAGCTGGTGGGAAGTCCTTTTCAAAAATCGATCTCAGCCATGCCTATCAGCAGTTAGTGTTAGATGACGAGTCCAAACAATATGTTGTGATAAGCACGCAGAAGGGGTTATTTCGGTACACACGGTTACCCTTTGGGATATCGTCAGCCCCTGGAATTTTCCAGCGCGTTATGGAGAGCATGTTACATGACATACCCAACGTAGTTGTCTATATTGACGACATCTTGATTACGGGTGCATCTGAAGAGGAGCATTTGGAAACCATAGAAAGTGTTCTCGAGCGTTTGGAGACAGCCGGCTTGCGTGCAAAGAAGCACAAATGTAAATTCATGGTACCATCAGTTGAATATGTGGGTTACAAAATCGATGCCAAGGGGTTGCACCCACTTCCAGAGAAAGTCCGAGCAGTAAAGGAGGCTCCTAGCCCCAGGAGTGTGCAGGAATTGAAAGCCTATTTGGGGTTACTCACGTACTATAGTGATTTCTTGCCGAACATGTCCTCTGTTTTAGCCCCACTATACAGGCTGCTCCGGAAGGATGTCTCGTGGCAGTGGACCCAAGTGGAGGAGGAGGCGTTTGAGGAGTCGAAAGCATTGCTCACGTCGGAAAGCCTGTTGGTCCATTTTGATCCGTCTCTACCACTTACACTGGCGTGTGATGCATCTGCATACGGGGTAGGTGCTGTGTTGGCTCACAAGATGCCTGACGGTACGGAGAGACCCATCGGTTACGCTTCACGATCGTTGACGAGCACAGAACGGAACTATTCTCAATTAGAGAAAGAGGGGTTGTCGTGCATATTCGGTATCAAGAAGTTCCATTCATACTTGTTTGGGCACCACTTTGAACTGGTGACAGATCATAAGCCCCTCCTTGCCTTGCTCAACGAACATCGTTCTACTTCGCCTCAAGCTTCCGCACGAATTCGACGTTGGTCTTTGTTCCTATCCGGCTATGAGTACACACTGAAATTCAGGAAAACTACGGCACATGCGAACGCTGATGTACTCAGCCGACTTCCTCTTACGATAGAGAAGCCCGCCAGTCAAACTCCACCTGAATTAGTTTTGCTCTTGGAGCACCTCAGTGAATCTCCAGTCACACACCAGCATATCAAGACGTGGACTAGGAGAGACCCGAAACTGGCGTTGATACAGCAGTACTTGCGAAGTGGATGGCCAAATCATTGCAGCCCCAACCTTCAGCCATACGAGTCGAGGAAAGACGAGCTCTCATTGTTAGATGGTTGCATTGTCTGGGGCACACGAGTAGTGATACCTCCTCAAGGGAGAGTCGCTGTACTTCAGGAGTTGCACTCAGGGCACCCTGGCATGGCCAGAATGAAAAGTCTCGCAAGAATGTATGTATGGTGGCCGGGAATGGACAAAGACATCGAAACATCCGTCTCTACTTGTCAGAATTGTCAACTACAGCAAGCTAAACCTCCTGTCGCACCCTTGCACCCTTGGAAGTGGCCTTCACGGCCATGGACTCGATTGCACATTGATTTTGCTGGGCCAATGAATGGTAAAATGTATTTAGTGATCATTGATGCGCACTCAAAGTGGATTGAAGCATTCATTACGAACTCTTCTACTTCCACTACGGTGATTGAGATCTTGCGTCATGTTTTTGCACGTTTTGGATTGCCAGAAATGATTGTAAGTGACAATGGTCCATGTTTCGTGAGCGAAGAATTTGAGTCATTTTTACTAGCGAATGGTGTGAAACATGTCACTTCCTCACCTTATCATCCTGCGACGAACGGCCTCGCCGAACGTGCCGTACAAATCCTTAAGAAGGGCCTCAAGAAAGTGACAACAGGTAGTCTGCAAACTCGACTTGCTCAAGTACTAATGAGTTACAGAATCACCCCACAAACCACTACCGGAGCCTCTCCCTCCGAACTACTAATGAGCAGACAGCCAAGAACGAGGCTGGATCTGTTAAAGCCAAACCCAGAATCCCTCGTGGAGAACAAACAAATGAAACAGAAAGTTGCTCATGACAAAAAGGCAAGAGAGAGAACTTTTGCTAAGGGAGAGAGAGTGTATGCGAGGAATTTTGGAACCGGAAATACGTGGATACCAGGAGAGATTACAGAGTCTAGTGGTCCAGTATCATTTATGGTGAAGTGTGGTGACGGGAAATTAATCAGGAGACACCAGGATCATCTCAGACATCGCCGAGATGAACAGGCACTTGAACAATCGAACGAAACAAGTGATGATGCCTGGATTGATGTCAGTTCAAACGATGACACTCCTGAGAATGCTGAACTAGTGACGAGAATGCAGAAATTGCTCAGCCTGAAGCTGAACCTCAGTCCACACCTCGAGTGGAAGCGAATACTGAACAGAGTACGAGGAAACAATACCCCACTCGAGAGCGTCGCCCTCCAGATCGATTGTGAGTAAACTTACAGTGCACTGAACTATTAATTTTGTTATTGATTTTTGTATACTGCAGTTAAATGATCTTTTATTCATGTTTTTTGTAAGGGGGGAGGAGATGTAGTATCTTGTGTTTATCATGTGATTTGTGTGCACATGCGCAGTATGTATTGTGTTTTGTATGGGTTCTGAGCACATGGTGTTCTTAGTATTTAAAGCTGTGTTTTGTATCATTTAGTCAGTCTGTATGTGTTGTCAAGTCTCTATTAAATGAAAGATACTCTTGCGCTGGCCGCCACGACGTTACAGTTATCGCTGGAAACACTGAAAGCACTACAATCACTGGAAACACTGCCATCACTGGAATCACTGAAAACACTGTAATCACTGGAAACACTGAAAACACTACAATCACTGGAAACACTGCCATCACTGGAATCACTGAAAACACTACAATCACTGGAAACACTGAAAACACTACAATCACTGGAAATACTGCCATCACTGGCATCACTGAAAACACTACAATCACTGGAAACACTGAAAACACTACAATCACTGGAAACACTGCCATCACTGGCATCACTGAAAACACTACAATCACTGGAAACACTGCCATCACTGGCATCACTGAAAACACTACAATCACTGGAAACACTAGCTGCCATCACTGGCATCACTGAAAACACTACAATCACTGGAAACACTGAAAACACTACAATCACTGGAAACACGTACTGCCATCACTGAAAACACTGTCATCACTGGAAACACTGAAAACACTACAATCACTGGAAACACTGTTATCACTGGAAACACTGAAAGCACTACAATCACTGGAAACACTGCCATCACTGGCATCACTGAAAACACCACAATCACTGGAAACACTGAAAACACTACAACCACTGGAAACACTGCCATCACTGGTATCACTGAAAACACTGTCATCACTGATCACTGGCATAACTACAAATGATATACTATAATAATTCACAATAATGATGTCATCAAAGGAACTGATACATACAGAATCTACCAATCTATAATTAAGACTAGCTGTGACCGAAAGTGTTATTGATAATATTGATGGCGGCTATCTAACAACTGTGATGGTTAATAAGCAAATACATGTAAGTACATTACAATAATGGCAATGACCATATCAATTATTAAACCTGCTTACAAACTGAGTAATCTCACCCGCCCAATAATAATTATTATCATGATAATTCTGCAGAGCTAATTGTTACAGTGGCTACACTAAAGGGTACAGAGGCATATGATAATTATAGCAATTTATATAATTATGGTGTTTCTATTTCAGATTCTAGACCTATTCTTAATCGCCAGGGCTTATCTCAAAAATGTTAGCATAAGGTGATTTCATCGGAAACTTATTTTCTTCTGAATGCCAGCATTCACACCTTCATGAGTAATTTCAGTTTCACCAACTGCTACACCCTCAGCTCCAAGTTTAGCGTATGCAGAAGCATCATCTCCCTTTGACATTGCACTCTCTCTATCTCTACTGGATCTGTTGGGAAGATTACTGATTATTTCATATCCTCCCATAGGAATCACTCCTTGTTGCATTGCTCCAACGTTATGGCGAAGAACGTTGTAGCTTTCTCTCTCAGTATTTTCACTCACCCCAGGTAGGGAGTCATTGTAGATGGGGTTACCAACCAAGCGCTCATCGTGATTAGAATCATCTTCATCGAACACTCTATAAAAGTATATCATGATTTATGGTTCTATAAAGATACCCCTGAAATAAGGACATCTCCCTCAGTCAGGACACTATGTATGGTCCTAGCTAAGTATACAAAACTAACACTGAAATGAGGACACCTTGCTCCTTTAATCAGGGTATGGACTTTAAGCTGCCCAGTGTGTCTGGAATAGAGGGATTCCACCACAATGTACATCTATTGGGGGATACCATGATTAAAGGAATGTCAATATCGATATTGAAAATTCCTGTAAATTTTTTAAATATATAACATTAATAGGTTTAAAGACGAGATACGAAGGCTTAGAGAGGAAAGAAGAGATAGTCAGTTTTATAGAAATCGTTATCTACTTACTGATTTGTTGATGAAAGTTTCACCTTAGTGCCTTGATCTTTCTCCTTTAGTAAACGCTTTATGAGGAATATGTTGATAAGTACTGATCCCATGCACACTAAAATTAGTGGGAGACCCAGTCCAGCCCCAAGTCCAGCAGCTAATTCATTACTGGCTGAAGCTTTCTCTGATTTTGATGTTGAAGTTGTGACACAGTTTGAGCTTATCAGGTCAAGTGGAGTGTTTGTCTGTATGTGTGCATTGACACAGCACTGGTATGCTGTGCCTGGTAGTAACCCACTGACCTGGACCCTAGTGGTGCTTTTACTAATGTTGGGTACTCTCACTTCATGGATCTGCCCGTGATCAGATAGCGATGATGTTGTACAAAGTATGCTATACCCACTGATGTTTTTATCGTTGGGAATAGACTGCTCAGTGGGGGACCAAATTATTATCATTGAAGTAAAATTTTTTTGGACAGAGATGTTTTGTGGTGATGGAGAATTGTTTGTTATTTTTGTTGTTGAGTCATGCCACTGATCATCAACACACACCTCCGCAGTGCTTTCATGGACATCAATTTTGTTGTTGACCCTGAGCTCCAGATCTCTGCATACTGAATGTATCATAATAACATTATTACTTGATTACAGCTATATTTTGCATGATATTACATAGTTACCTTGGATGTATAAACTCCCATTCATGCCTCCCCTGGAGTTTGTGACTTGACATGTGTAATTCCCGGCTGCTTCTGATGACTTGTCAACAATCCTCAACCTGTTCTCATAAATAGCACTAGTTGTGTTTATGATGATCTGTGAGTGTTCATAAAGACCTTCCATAGTTAATCTGATATTTACATTATCTTTTGACCAAATAACATCTGTGGCTGGTCCACCAGTTAATGTACAGGTGATGGTTTGACATACTCTATCGTACTGAACGGATACGTTAGTCACATTTCCTATCATTAAATTTACATTATGAATCATAATAATGATTAGCTATTCGGTACAGCAATCATCATTTTTAGCACACATATACCTTCGATCACTGTCAGGATAAATTCCAGCATAGAGGTGGTGAGTGATCCATACCACAGTTGTGGTGAGGCAGACAATCTAGTAAGTTGCTCTCTGATCCACTGCAGTCCACATCATCCAGAGCAAAGAATGAAAGCGTACTAGGATCATACCAATCTGGAGGTGACGGCTTTGTATTAATTATTTCAGCACCTGATAATATGAAGCTCATGGACCACGCCATTAAAGTTAAAATTTTAGGATACCTTCTTCTGAAAGTCCAAGTTGTCTACACGCAACAGCAGCATCACTTTCATCCCATTCATCATCACAGACTCTCCCCCACTGCTGGTTTCTACAGACCTCCACTCTTCCCTCTCGATAATGCCTACCTCCACTCAAGCGAACATCACCATTTTCACAAGCTGAAATAAGATACACACTAGCAAAGTATCTGACTAACTTTAATCACTGCATAATATCTTGATCTGATGATTGAACGATAATGATAATCATCCACACAAGTAGAGCTATTGACAGTAGGTTCATTGCGATTTCACAGATAGTTCAGTGATCATGACTGTTAAGAATCTGATGATTAAGCTAGTATACCACACAATAATATAAAATAAGTGATTCGCTACGGATACGTACTGTTTAACTCCCAGTTCTATCTGCTTGTAAGTATCGTGTTGATGAGTTAATGCTTTCGTTATTCTGAGTATATAATCACTTTATGGTTATGGTTACGCTGTGTACCAAAATTTAATGACTAGCTACTGGTTTCAGTAGTCCTTCCACATTACATCATAGATGCACGCACTATGTTTACTCATTGGACCAGGTACGTATGCTGTGTACGATATAATTAATATTATAATACCTGATCCAATGAGTAAACAGTGTGTGGATGTAAAGTGAAAGGACTACTGAATCAGTCAAAATCAGTTAATTAAATGCTGGAAATTGTCTAAAAAGGTCAAAAAATGGACTAAAAATCAAACACCCTGCTCTACCAAATCACTCAAATTGTAACTATACCATCAAATGCAAAGAGCCCAATCCCACTTGAACCCCCGCCCCTTTACTGCCCCTTTTCCGCCCTTGTAGTGCATTCTGTATGATATAGGTACAGGGTGGCGTACACAGCATACCAATGAGCTATATATAGTCAACACAGTGCAGCTATATTGTCACTTAGTGCCAATAGTAATAGTATTTGGGTATAGCAGTGTAATCATAAACATTATAGTTTTCTATACAGTAATATCTTGATTAGATTCTAGAGGAATTGAATTACTCATATTAACACAATACCCACAAGCAGGCTCGGATTGAACTGGGAGTGTTAAAATTAATAGTTAGCATTGCTTTATTTGTGATATCAAAACATCTTTAACATACGAAGTTATCAAGAGATCTTAGAGAGACGCTTGAACCGTCAATGAGCCCAGTGTCGATAGCTGTGTTAGTGTGGATTATCGTCCAGTCATCAGATCAAGGTATGCAAGTAAGGATTTAACTTCAGTCAAAAATTGCTAGCATGTATCTTGTTTTAGCTTGTGAAGATGGTGATATTCGATTGAGTGGAGGTAGGCATTATCGAGAGGGAAGAGTGGAGGTCTGTAGAAACCAGCAGTGGGGGAAAATCTGTGATGATGACTGGAATGAAAATGATGCTGCTGTTGTGTGCAGGCAACTGGGACTTTCAGAAGAAGGTAAGTTCAAAATAAAGCTTAACTATGTTCAATGAGCATCACAATATCAGGTGCTGAAGCAATTGGTACACAGTCAGCTCCAGATTGGTATGGTCCTAGTACACTTTTGTTTTTTGCTCTGGATGATGTGGGCTGCAGTGGATCAGAGAGCAACTTACTAGATTGTCTGCCTTCACACAACTGTGGTATGGATAGAGGTACAGAAAATGCTGGTGTACAATGCTTACGTAGAGGTATGGATGAAGATCAAAAATTAAGCAGCTGATAAAATCATTCATTAAGTTTTCTCATTGGGCTGTTTTTTATTAGGAATTAGGATAGAGTATGGTCCCAACCAAGAAAGCAATAATACTCTAATTACAGTGAATGATATTCAAGGGAATAATGCGGCACTATTTTGTTCAACTGATAGAGAAAATTGTTGCATTGATGAGTTCAATATTATTCCTGGAAGCTGGTTCTTACCAAATGGATCAAAAATATCAACTAACACTCAATTTCTCCATATTGCTTTGGGGAGCCAAACTATGGGATTGAATATTAGTCCTGAGTTACCTAGCGGGATCTACCACTGTGAGATGATGGACAGAGATAATGTCACTCACCATCTCTACGCTGGCATTTACCCCGAAAATGAAGGTATGTCCATGGCAATAATGCTAGTCTAGTAATTCAAGATTCTAAAACATAATAATTGTTATGTCCTTCATAATTTTGATACAGGAAATATTTCTAACATACTGGTTAAATATGATAGAATACATCAAACCGTCGTATGCACATCAACTGGTGGACCAGCTACAGATGTAACTTGGTACAAGGGCAATGAACTGATTATGATTCCCAGTGAAGGAGAAACTAAATCTTACAATTACTCACAGATCATTGTAAACACAACTAGTGCTACTTATGAGAACAGGTTGAGGATTGTTGACAAGTCATCAGAAGTAGCCGGAACTTATATATGTGAAGTCATAAACCCCAGGGGAAGCATGAAGAGGAGTTTATACATACAAGGTAGCCACAAAATTTAATGAATTTTATTTGTCTTAACAAGCTATATATCACTGGACCAAAATTGAGATTTCTTACATGTTCTGTTTTCCAAAATGTGATATTTCCTCATATTTCCTACACATAACTATAGCAGAGGATAGGGCAACATTTCATGCAAATGAGCGAAATGCATAGAAATCTTGCCCTATCCTACAGATTTCCTGCATGTAGTAAATTCAAATTTTTTGTATTATAGTGTATGCTTTAATAATCTGTGCACATTGCAATATATATAATAGCTAATAATTATGCTATTACTAACAGTTTGTAGAGATTTGGAATTGAGAGTCAACAACAAAAGTATTAATGGTCATGGAGGAATAGTGGAAGTATGTATTGATGATGAATGGCATGAATTCGAAGCAACGTCTGCCAAAGTAGCAAATGGTTCGAATTCGAAATCACCACAAGACATCTCCGTCATGATAATGGATTCAACTTCTGAATCGGTGATATTAGAGTGGTCTGGGCAGCAGTCTATTCCCAGTAATAAGAACATCAGTGGATATGATTTATCATGCACAACATCATCTCTATCTGATCACAGGCAGATCCATGAAGTTAGAGTACCCAACATTAGTACAAGTACCACTAGGATCCAGGTCAGTGGATTGCTACCAGGCACAGCATACCAGTGCTGTGTCAATGCACACATACAGACAAACACTCCACTTGACCTGATAAACTCAAACTGTGTAGCAACTTCAACAAAATCAGTTCATATAGAGCCCATGATTGCTAATGGTTTGATTATTGGATTGGGAGTTGGTCTAGGCGTCTGTTCTCTGCTGCTATTAGTATTTATACTATTGGGATTCAAAGTCAGTAAGACAACCCCTTGTACAAACTGTCTAAGGCATGACTCTACATCACAACGGGATACACGAAGGTACATAATACAATATGTAATAAGATTTCCCATGGCAGTTAAACCATGTAGTAACATAATATTTCTCTCTCTTTTCTTATACAGAGCGACAGATTCAGAAGAGTACAACTTGGTGGTCAACCCCATTTATGATATCAGTATCTCCATGCAGTACACTCCACAACAAGGGATGATTACCACTAGCACTGCTGTACCTACTGGAGGAGATGCAGCCGCTGTAATCTATGAAGAAGTGAGTGACGTTCATGATAGTACTACCATAACAGCAAGTCAGTTGGCTACAGATGTTAAAAGTTTATGAGCTAAAAAAGTTCGCATACTGAAAAAAGGAGCAATTATTGTTGCATAAAAATTGTACGATTAGAGAATTATTATTATTGGATAGAAATTGATTTTTGAAAACATCATGAAATTCCTTGTGTTGTGTATTGATAAGACAAATTAAATTGAGTAAACAGTGCATAGATGCCATGATACATAAACACACCCACTGGTCTTGTAAACACAAGTATGTGTATGTGCACGCATGCACCCATCCATTAACCGATACACATAAAATTAATTAAACGATGAGGCACTATAAAAATAGGACACAAGTGGGACATAAGCTTAATATCATACACAATAATTATTATAATAAGGCCATACCAATTTGATGTTTTATTTCTCGGACAAACAGGAGCTGGAAACAGACCCGGGTGATCAGCATGAAAATAAAAAAAACAACAACTAATTAACAGGAAGTGTGGCCTAGCAAATCATGAGCATCACCGGTCCACAGACAGCCAGCTATCATTTTAATAGTGAATACTTGCATTCTAGAGCAGTTTTGATGATCGTTTTAGCTATAAATATAGCACTATCAGTAGCAGACCAAGAGTGCTCTTTCTAAAGAGTACTCCTGGCTTGTCACTATCATAATGTGAGGAATATTACTATGATTAAAATTTTTATTTTTTTAAATCAGCCAAAAATAGACCCGGCAAATCCGAGAAACAAAAAATTAACTTGGTATGGCCTAATAATATTATGTACACAGACTCACATTCAGAGCCTCCAACCCTAAACTATACATTTTAGTTTTAGACTCATTAAACTACTGAGTGACTGCATTTTGCAGCAGATACATTGACGACCATTACCTAACACATTTCCTAGTGTTCTTATTGAAGCACGCCTCTGTGTGTAGAGAATGACGTGATCAGAGTTGGAGAGCGACATTGGGTGAAAATTGAGCTAAAAGAACGAATTTAGGACGTCATCTAATAGCACTCAGTAGAGAAATACCACGGTCTTTACAATCCGTATAAACAGTTGAAAAAGTTGTATATCGGTAGCTGTACTACGTAATTTCGTAAAATTATGGACAGATCCGTAAAGTTGGAGGCTATGCACATTGTTTATTGTGTATAAACAGTTGAATGACAGTAGCTATATAAATAGAATCTGACAAACTAATAACGATGTATGACATCAGAAAGTCTAGATCTCTTTGCTTTAGGTGGTTCTGCTGGTTTGCTCTCAAGTTCATCAAGCCTTCTCTTCACCTCCTTGTAGGCTCCCATCAGCATAGAGAGGTGTTTTTGGACTTGAGAAGCCATGTGATTCTCTAATCGGCAACGACGAATTTTTTTATCACATCCAGCCTCACCGAAGGGGCAATCAATCAGCTGCTCTGGACATTCTTTGAGATGATCATCTAGCTGCTTTCTCTTTATGTTTCTGACTTGGCATCGTGTATTTGGGCATGGAACAGGGTGTTCGGGACACTCCTTGTAGTGGAAATTGACGATCTTTTTGTAAGTGTCCCGTATGTTGCAATAGGCACAGCGGTATGATCGATTGGAGCATTCAGTAGTGAGATGTCGTGTAAGGTCCTTGCGGTAGACACGCTTATCAAACTCAATGCCACCAAGTATACTGTAAGTACCCTTGCACTTATTTGGACAAAGAATTTCCTCGTAGTCACAACCATCTCTGGATGTTTGATGAGCGTCAAGGTGCCCAAGTTGGCCAACCCATTTGCAGCCTTTATCACGCTTGGGGCAGTAGATTTCAAGCTCACTAATTTCGTTTTTGAGACCTTTGTGATCGACGTACTTAAACTTGTCTCCTTTGGCGCGGCAGTGAGGACATCTTTCGGCGGACATTTTGTTGAATGACGTGGTCAAACATGACTCGCAGTAGTGCTTACCACAGCACACGACGAGATGGGGATCGCGAAACGGCTTGGCACATATCAGGCAGGTGAGGCGCTCAGGAACCTCTTCGACGAAATCGTTATCGTAGCCGCCACTCTTCTGGAGCGACTTCAACAAGTCTGAGAGTGTCGACATGATTGATCTCTCGCACGAGCTCTCGCACCAACTGAGCTGCGCATGCGTATATTTCGTCAACTCACGGTACCGCCCCATGTACATGTATTTATAACTGCGCGTGTTGCTTTTTATGGTTACATGATGATGTAAATAACCTTACTATAATTAGTATATACATAATAAGATCGAGATGGCTGGCCAGGCTGCGGTTGGTTATGCGTGTGAATTCGTGGATACGATTCCAAAGGAGCTGCAGACAGAATGCTCCGTGTGTCTTCACGTCCTGAGAGACCCCCACATGATCGACTGTTGTGGCTATCGCTTCTGTAAAGGCTGTATCGAACGAGTTTTAGCTGACTTCAAGAGTTGTCCTCTTTGCAACCATCAACAGCCAAAGGCTGTGGCTGATAAACAACTCTCAAGGACACTTAGAGAAAAGAGGGTGAGATGTGCACACAAGGAGGACGGTTGCAAATGGATTGGTGAGCTATCTGCTCTCGACGAACACCTGGATGTGACCAAGCGTGTTGATGGTTGTAAAGTTAAGTTTATACGGTGTCACTTTTGCAATTCAATGTGTCATCGCAAAGGAATAGAGAACCATGAATCAAAATGTCATAAAAAGCCTGTCATCTGTGAGTATTGTAATGTATTTCAGTGCCTTCGACATGAACTTCCCCAGCATTGGCATGTTTGTGGCCTTTATCCTATTGTTTGTCCAAAAGGATGTGGAGGAAAAACAACTCGAATTAGCTTGGAGAAGCACTATAGGAATTGGTGCCCCCTGAGCATAGTGGACTGTGAATTTGCCTATGCCGGGTGCAAGGTTAAAGTTCAACGTAAACACATGAAAACTCACCTGGATGATGCTATGAAAGATCACTTGGATTTGATGACCAAATCATTCTCAGCCATGAAAACAGCGTGTGAGAAAGAGCGTGATGCAAGTGAAATGCTTACGTTTCAGCTAGAAGAGGTAAAGAAGGCATTACAAGATGAAAAAGCAAAGCAGAGAGATAGAGATAGTGGTAAAGATCAAGAGAACACTGTGTTGAAAAAATTATGCTACCTTAGACAATCTGAAGAAGATGAATTCGAAGAACCCAATGATCAAGTACTTGTACACAACCTACCGCAACGGACCACTGAACAAATGTTAAAAAGCATTTTTGGACAGCATGGCTCAGTGTACGCTGTGAAGCTCTATCCAGATTTGATTGCTGTAGTCGAATATGAAAGCAGTGACTCAATATTCAAAATGTTTCGAAAGTACAATTCATCTGGTATCAAGCTACTTGGCAATCAATTAAAGTGTATTCACCTTAAACATTAGCATAGTAATAATATTATGACTTTGTTGCCAACATATTATTATATAATTGGGGCGAGCCTGAGTGAGCCCCACATAAAATGGTACATGTATGTGAATAATAATTATTATTATCATATGTCAGCATGGTTCTATGAAAATATTATTCTATTGCGCATTCTTGATCTCATACCTCTATGGTAGTCTCGTGCCCAGCCCACTTTTATACAGGAAGGATAATAGAGGGCACAATATCTAGCTATAGGTAAAGGTCATACCGCACCAGTGGCAATTGTATTCCCTTGCAATACCATATTATAGCAGTAGGTGCTACACAGCAGGGCCAGATTGACAAGCCAGTAGTATTTCAAACTGAAGTAGTCGTTTGCTGTAGCATCTAAAAAAATTAATGATAATTATGATTCCTAATAGGTTTACTACTGGAGATTCTATTGTAGTAAACAATTAAACAAACTCAGGAGTGCATTAACACGCACATAGTGTCCTACATACACATACACACACTCACATGCATTGTGTATGCATGCACATGTACATCAGTTACTGTAATGTTAGGATTGCATGTGAGTATAGAATCTGACAAGCTAATCAAAAGTGACGTATCACATCAGAAAGTCTAGATCTCTTTGCTATAGGTGGTTCTGCTGGTTTGCTCTCGAGTTGATCAAGTCTTCTCTTCACATCCTTGTAGGCTCCCATCAGCATAGAGAGGTGTTTCTGGACTTGAGAACCCATGTGATCCTCTAATCGGCAACGGCGAATTTTTTTTATCACATCCAGCTTCAGCAAAGGGGCAATCGACAAGCTGCTCTGAACATTCCCTGAGATGATTATCTAGCTGCTTTCTCTTTATGTTTCTGATGTGGCATCGTACATTTGGGCATGGAACGGGGTGTTCGGGACACACCTTGTAATGGAATTCGACAATTACTTCATAAGTGTCCCTAATGTGGCAATACTCACAGTAATAAGATCGGTTAGAGCATTCTGCATTGAGATGTCTACTAAGGTCCTTGCGGTAGACATGCTTATTACTTATGAGTGGTACCACAATGCCATTACTAACAACAGTATCCTTGCACTTATTTGGACAAGGAATTTCCTCATAATCACAACCATCTCTTGATGTTCGATGAACGTCAAGATGCCCAAGTTGGCCTACCCATTTGCAGCCTTTATCTCGCTTGGGGCAGTAGATTTTAAGCTCACTAATTTCGCTTTTGAGACCTTTATGATCGACGTATTTGAACTTGTCTCCTTCAGCACGGCAGTGAGGACAGTTTTTGACGGACAGTATGCGGAATGACGTGGTCAAACATGACCCGCAGTAGTGCTTACCACAGCACACGACGAGATGGGGATCGCGAAACGGCTTGAAACATATCTGACAAGTGAGGCGCTCGGGAACCTCGTCGATAAAATCGTAGTCGTAGCCACCCCTCTTGTTCAAGTCCAGTGACTTTATGCAGAGTCTCGCCATGACGTCGACTGTACTGTCCTGTAGCTCGGCGCCTTGCGCCGCGCCTCTAGCCCTTGTGCATACGCGCATGCGCCTTTCGACATTTCTGACGTCATCTCCCGGTACCGCCCCCTTACAATAAAAATTATTTTGCATAACTATAATATACATAACTCAATAATCCAGATGAATACATTTAAGTTGATGTCCACGAAGCCTAATGCCCGAGGAATTGTATTTCTGAAACATTGCAGAAACTGACTCAGTGTTACGAAACTCAACAACAGCAATATCAAAGTCAGGCAGCAGTTTCACTGCATAAACAGGACCATGATGACCGAATATACTCTTCATCATTTGTTCTGTTGTCTGTGGGGGTAGGTTGGATACTAGTATTTGGTCTTTGGCTGCACAGAATCTATCATCTTGGCTCATAAAACTAAAGCACAATTTCTTCACCAAAGTGATCTCGTCAGCATCTGCAGCCTTGTGTACCTTCACATCGTCCAATTCTTGTTCTACCTCTTCCAATTCCACCTTTACTCCTTCTAATTCATCTCTAAGTCGTTTATTTGTGTCTTGCTCTTTCTCACAAGCTATTTTAATGGCCGAAAACTTCTTTGTCATCAAATCCAAATGATCGTTCATGTACTCGTCCAAGTGACGTTTCATAAACTTACGAAGCACCCTAACCTCACACCCAGCATAGGCAAACTCACAGTCTATAAGACCCAAGGGACAACAATTTCGGAAGTGTTTATCCAAGCCAACACGAGTTGTTTTTGCTCCACACCCTTTTGGGCAAATGATAGGATAAAGAGTGCAGTTCTCATAGTGTTGGTCTAGTTCGTGTCGAAGGCATTGAAAGACGTTACAGTACTCACAGATGACTGGTTTATGAGGGCATATTAATTCATGATTTGCAAGTTGATCCAAACGAAACAACGAACTACAATAGCTACAGTGAATATTCCTGTAACGACAGCCATCCACACGTTTGGTCACATCCAGGTGTTCGTCAAGAGTAGATAGCTGACCAATCCACTTGCAACCTTCCCCCTTGTGTGTGCATCTCACTCTCTTCTCCCTAAGTGTCCTTGAGAGCTGTTTATCAGCAATGGCTTTTGGCTGTCGATGGTTGCAAAGAGGGCAACTCTTGAAGTCAGCTAAAGCTCGTTCGATACAGCCTTTACAGAAGCGATAGCCACAACAGTCGACCATGTGGGGGTCTCTCAAGACTTGAAGACACACGGAGCATTCGGTCTGCAGGTCCTTTGGCTTATCCACGAATTCACACGCATAACCAACCGCAGCCATGGTCATGACCTGATTCCGATTACATCACCCCGATAAACAGTGGTGCAGTATATGCGCATGCGCAAATTATTCATAGCCGTGGCTCGTAGTCTCGTTCCCAGACTAGACCCCGGGCCTAGGAACGAGACTAGTAGTGCAAGGTATCCATGGTATAGGTCGTCAAAAGGACTAATCATCATGGCGGCTTCCAGTGATGGTGGCTACGATCAAGACTTCGTGGAAGAAGTACCAGCACGCTTCATCTGTCAAATCTGCGCGAAGCCCTACCGTGATCCCCATCTCACAGTATGCTGTGGCCAACACTACTGTCAATCCTGTCTTCAACAGTGATTTGCGAAAAATGGTGGCGTCAAACAGTGTCCCCACTGTCGTGCCACCCGTGCGGCAGGTGATTTCGATCACGTGCTTCATAAGGGTCTCAGAAGTGAGATCAACGAGCTGAAAGTGCGATGCAGTAACAAGAAGATGGGCTGTCCATGGACTGGTGAACTAGCTGCTCTTCGTGAGCACTTGGAACGGGTGGAGGGACCTGGATGTGAATACTCTGAGGTGGTGTGTCCCAATAGATGTGCTAGTGGGTGGACGATGATAAGAAGGATTGATCTGAAGGTAGCTACCTCTTAAATTTTGTTAAGTATTAAGTAATTAAAGGGTCTTATTGAGCATGGACGTAGTAAGCATCAAACAACTTCATTTAGAACGTTTCGGTCCTTGGACCTTCTTCAGCTACTGACACACTAAACAACACACTGAATGGATACAGATTAAATACTAACCAAGTGTGAAACTGGGAATGAATGGTGCGAAGGGGTGGTGGAATGAGGTACGAGATTGTTAAAATTAGGTGTAGATGAAAGGTGAGTAAAAAAAGGGGGGGTGCAAATAAAAGTAAAAGGGGGACTAGAGTGGAGGGGTCCAGTTCGCGTCAATGAATGCTCCGTTGTCCAAGTTAAGGTTGCCAGTGTGTGCCTTGATTGACAGACCTTCCTTTATCTTGCGCTTTGTCCACTGTTCTTCCCTGCATACGACCTCTGCTTCATTCCATCTGAATTGTACCTTTATTGGTCACGTGCTAATATTGTGTGTTAATTTGCACTTATGCTAAGAATGTCTAACTGAATTCTGTGCATCATAGTTAATAGTGATGTACTTCTTCAGGGACTTGGGTATGGAGCTTATTTTGTGTCAAAATCATGAATTTGATTTTTAGAGTGAAATACAATGTGATCAGGCAATATCAACTTCAAATTAATTTTGATATTCAATTTTATTTTCTATTCGATTTTCAATTTGATTTTCAATACGATCTTCAATTTAATTTTTCATTTGATTTCCTGTTCAATTTTCGCTTTGACTTTCGATTGTTCACATTCCATTGTTCTATAACCCAGATCAGCTTCCAATGCTCATTTTCATGAGTGTAACGCTGTCTCTCAACAATTTATTTGCCTGGCGACCTTTATTAGTTCTTATTAGCAAGAATTAACCACTAGTACTGTAAGGTTCTTATCATTCGACTTGAGAGTAATATTTCACTTTGGTTTGTGCTGCATTGAATGTAATAAAGGTCACCATGCAAGTTAAACGTAATAATAATTGTTGAGAGAGGATTGCACTCTAATGAAAATGACCAATGGAACCTGTTCTGGGTTATAGAATAATGGAATATGAAATGATTGAAAATCAAAGCAAAAACTGAACAGAGAATCAAGTGAAAAATCAAATTGAAGATCATATTGTGAAAATCAAATTGAAAATCGAACGGAAAATCAAATTGAAAATCAAATCGAAAATCGAATTGAAAATCAAATTGAAATCGAATGAAAAGTCAAAATTTAAACTACAAACAAATTGAAACTCTATTTCACAGTTGATATTGCCTGATCACATTATATTTCACATTCTAAATCAAAATTTTGATTTTTGACACAAAATAAACTCCATACTTGGACCTCCTCTGTAGATAAATCTAAAATCGCCACATATGACATTGTATGCATCCTAATAATAATATTCACCTTATACAGGTCCACCTTGAAACACAGTGCTTGCTGCGTCCTTACGAATGTGAGCAGTGTCACTACAAGAGCACCTATGAGGACGTCACATACACACACTACCACTATTGCCCAGAACTCCCTGTATACTGTCCCAACGACTGCGGATTGACAAGAATTAAGAGGCGAGAGGTTGAAAATCATCGAAAAAATGAATGCCCGCTCGAAGGAATGCAGTGTCCATTCCATGAAGTTGGATGTATTGAGAAGATTGCACGTTATCAATTCGGAGAACATTTAAGTTTTAACAGTGAACATCATCTATTGCTGGTCATGGCTGCATATAGAGAGGTGAAACAAACTTGTAAAGAGCTACAGAGAAGAGTTGATGATCTTGAGGGTCAGTCTAGACCAGCCAAGCGACGAAGAAACTTTTAGAAATACAAATTAACAGTCCATTTTCCTCCCCCATAGCAAATCTACTATACTGTAGAGTGAGAATAATGCTGAGCATTGCTGGCTCTCTATCCACTCATGAAATATCCAGTACATAATTCTTTGAATCAACTCATACTAGTAAGGTTCTCAGTGATGAATATTGTATTATTATAGGTGTTGTCATGAGCTATACAATCCATATCTAGTTAGAGAATGTACTACAAGAAGCAGTACTAGTACCCCAGATCTGAGTTTTATTATTATGCCGAAACACATTATCACTTCTGATGGTGGGGTGCAGGAATGCATTTATTATGGTGCTGCATGCATGCAAGTTAAGGCTGAAGAATCATTGAGATAATAATTGTGCATCACCATTAAAAAAAAAAAAATATATATATATATTATATCAAGTGACTTATAGCTAATAAACAAGACATAATGATTATAAAAGTTGAGTCATAGGTTCTCAATGCATATAATTTGTATTTATTGGGAACAATTAGTATTGGTTTTCTTTCGGCAACCATGTTTAATTCTGTTAGGCAGACAATCCAATGAAGGCTTTTGATATTTCAGTCTCTTTCGTATTGAAAAGGAAGTCAATAACGGCAGACACATACTCCTCTTGATCTATCTCTCCATCATTAGCTATCTGTATCAATCACGTTAAAAGTGCGAACAATATCTTCATCTGATACCCCAGGAGTCAAAATCGTCGAATACACCTTGAATTCTTCCACCGAAATGTGCCCGTCATTGTTAGTATCGAGAGTATTGAAAAATACTGCGAGAACCTTCTTCGCTTTTTCTGGCTCATCTGGGTCGTACAGTAGCTTCTCGTGTGCCCTTTGAACCACTTCATCTATCGGTACTTTCACTCCAGGTTTCAAATCATAAGCATCGGCAATATGCATAAAGCCCTTTCGTACGGCGTCGGATTGTTCGTCGCTGAGTTTGCCAAATAATTTCCACCATTTTCTTGGCCATGAGGTCAAAGTCCTCCCTGGACGTGAATCCGTCTTTGTTGATATCTAGCCTGGAGAAACGCACTTGCATCTTTTTCAGGTGGTACGCTTTCTCTTCTGGAGTGTAACTCCTAAGGGGTACCGCAACGTTAACGTTTTCAGACATAGCTATACAACGTTTGTTGATCTTGATCTCGCCACTAAGTAGTTGGGCGGAGCGCAGCTTCGAGGTTGCGCTCCGCCCTCATTCCCCCCCCCCCCTCGTAAACTGGTAATGGTCGACAGGTCACCGAAATGGGTGGTTGGTACAGGTCGTCAACGTAATTTGTGGCCCTTCATATCCTGGAATGTGACATATCCTGCAAGTGCCAATCACATTCCATTGCACTACCATATAAAGGCAGTGCGTGCTGCAGGGGCCAGATTGACAAACCAGCTGTTCAGTAGTGTTGCAAACTGACTGGAGTAGTCCTTTGACTGAAATTCAACAACAGTTACTGCATGCTGGCTATGATAGCTAAGCTACTGATAAAGTTTCAATAGTGCTTACATTAATTTACTGAATTGTGAGCGGACTACCGGCATAACTGATTCCTCTACAGCATCGATCAGAAGCATTTATCGGTGCTAGCTGGCAATCAATCCCTGAACTTATTATATATCAATAATAAAGCCATCATGAAAAGATTTCTACCCTCATGTTCTCTCTACTCATGGATGCTGTTCTACCTCTGGTACTCCACAAAGACTCTATCATTGCCACATCAGATACAAAACCTCCAAGAAAGTGGCCTTCAGCACCCAGCAGTTTCAGCAATTCAGGATGAATACATGGACTTAGATTCTGAGATGGAGAAGCTCGAATTGAGATATTGGAAACAGAGACATAATATCATAAAGCGTCAGTCAGACTCAGGATGTAATGAGTCACTCCAAGAAGCACTAATGACTTGTCAAAATTCAGTGACTCTTAATACGACGGTAATGTCTGACCCTAATCTAAACCAGACTGCTCTAGTGAGGACACAATTCTGTGGTCTTCAATGTCGAACGAAAATGTTCATCCATGCTTTTCAGTGTGCGGTCCAAAGCTTTATAGTCGAAATATCGGGTGACTGTAAAAATGGCAATGAAGCTTCTTGTGTTCATGCTGCAGTTATTATGGTAGATGGAGTAATCTACTGCTCAGTGGAGCTCGATCAAGGTCAAGCAACGGACAGTAATGACAGTGCCTCAAGCTCTATGCCTAGTGATATTGATACCTGTAGCCTGTCTATGTATTACAGCACAGAAGTTTCGTATAGAATTCTACATGATACTCAAATAGGGCGGCAAGTCTTATCACCACCACTGAAACCTCCGTGGCAAAACTGCTCAAATTTTGCGTTCAATAATTCATTGTCATCAGGTGCTATAAACACTGCTAGTTCCACAGTTTCGCCAGACTCTTCGTCACCTGGGACACTTCAGCCGGGCATTGGTGTGTCTCAAGACCTTACAGCTACGACTAATGGTGCTTTGAGACACCATTCAAAGACGCACTTAACAGTATGCTTCTCTATAATAGTGTATTTGTGTAGTCTAGTTCTTGTCAATGGTGCATTTGTGATTGAGTTGTAAAGAGTTCTGCTACATTAAACTGTATTGTTGTGTGTTATCAGGACCTGGTAGTACGTGTTTGGTCTGTTTCAGGCTAATAAAGATCACTCTAACACATGCTTAATTCCGGGCCAGATTCTCTCTGCCTCTTTACACGATCCCCATGGCAATTCTTAATCATATTAATACTACTCCTTGATCCTTGGCATACGTACAAATGGGTACCAATGTATGTTAATACACATAATATAGTGTGTATACGCTCGATGGTCTCATGGGATTCTTACAGCTTTGCAACTTCTTCCTATCTGTAATATATTTTATATCATCTGACTGATCTTTTTTGTCCTGGCAATTTTATTGCAAAATTAATATTAATTTTGTGTGCGTATGTGTGTGCATATGATTTCATGCTTACATAGAGCGCTGACTTAAAATTTACTTATTCTCGAGTCAATTAACAATGCACCAGTGGATCATTAAGTTCATGTCGGCTATATAGTACATCTATGCTAGTCGTCTTCAGACAAGGTAGGAAGGGTGTATCCGTGTGTATCACATCACGAGGGAGTGAAACAGGCACTGCCCTAGAGCGTACAATAATTAATCCAAGCTGTCTGTCTCATCCAGTGTCTGACTCAGATCATGATCACTTGGTGTATGTGTCAATTCCCTAATTCTCCATAGTTTACATTAGCACACTAATCCTGGTATTTCCGTGTGTAGCTATGTATGTACATGCATGCAACAAATCAATTACGTGGCTTTATTTTATTTAAAGCTGCACTTAAAATGGCAGACAGCACTGACATCAAATACTTGCACCTGGTGAACTTGTGCATAGCATGAAGACTACATATTCACCAAGACTTGATCTAAGTAAAGTGGATTACTATAATATTACGTGTATGTATTACTGCTATAGAATCTGATGCCTGTGGTATGCATTATCATGTAATGTGACTGTATGCACATGTGCACTGGCGTAAGAAGCAGGGGGGCTGGGGGGGCTGTAGCCCCCCCATCTTGTCAACCAAGTGGGCCTAAACCTAGGAAGATATTTATTCTACTAGGCCTTGACATCTTCAGATTTGTGATGTAAAGTCTACTTTACAGCCAAATTAGCATAATAATGGGCATGGTTTGAAGGCGTATCGTGTGATCCAAAAAAATTTTTGCGCACTTTGCGCGCAATTTTATTTACACCCCCCCTGTTCAAAAACATCTTCTTACGCCACTGATGTGTGTGACATATGCTGTGTACAAACAGGGTAGACCAAGACACAACTCAGCTGATGATTGAGTCTGATTGGGAGGAAGTGGCATACGCATATGCATGCCCTGAGGGTATCTTATAGTCTCAAAGAGATCGACCACGATAATGCTACTATACTACAATGTCATGAGCAATGTCATGATAGCTCAGGCCTGGCCTAATATAGGTGGAGGCCTTTGTATTCATTTAGGTCTGTGTTGATAGTAGCTGAAAAGTACTAGAACACACAATGTCATATTATACACACATGCATACACATGGCACACATACATGACATGCAAAAAATTATATTATTATGAGGATCTCACAGAAATGTTAAGTGTTTCTCATCATGAATCTCACACCTAGATAGAGAAAAACTTTTAGGTCATTCTATAATTAAGAATTCAAAAAAGGGTCTTTGATAGACTAGGGTGAATCAAAGCCAACCATTCCAGCTGACAGTGTTCAGGTGCAAAACATTATGTGAGCCTTACAAAGAAAGGTAGATCTATATAGCCACTTAAAGGTGCCTAATCTTGAGAACTACTACAGAGTTGGCAGTACATGAAGCTGTTGTATGTTTATAAGGTGCATGGCGTGAATATGATTAACACCTACTTATGTTACAGTGCCAAGCCACTAATGTAGTGCAAGTCACCTGGGAAAATTAAAAGGTGTCTCTTCTAATGATATGGCATAGAGTCAGGCATGAACATTAAATTTTATGAAATACCGTAGTTAATCGAATACAACGTATGATCCAATCTAACGTAATTAATTAGAATTTTATGAATTCTCGTAACGTGTGTAATTATATGGAGTAGTTGACAACCTTTACCAGAAAAACACACGTTTTTCAAAATTGAAATTATTTTTTTCCATACGTAGTATTAGATTACGGTACCATTAATATTAATTGGCCTGCAACCGTACGTTACCCCCTCTATTTTATGCTATCTAGATACGTAGACACACACACATGCATCCATTGATGTGATGGGTCCATGCTCTATAGTCTACATGGTTGTCATGCTAACATGTCCGTGATTGTACATGTGCCTTCTTGTTAGAATCCATTCTTTGTTTTTATGATTTGACAGGTGTAATCCATTAGTACCATGGTCACAGCATGCACAGTCACTATGACATCTATTCCTTTTCTCACACTGTTAGGTAATAAGAAATAGTGTCACGAGTGCATGTAGTAATTTAAATTCAAGCAAAATAATTGACCTGGACAACTAGCTATGTGAACTTGTGAACTGACTCTTACTATACTTAGCATGTATATACATGTATACATACGCTTCTATATTATACGTATGTATATATGTCTTAGAGCCTTTGATAGCACTTATGAATGTGATTTTTTTGCTAAAAATTTTACAAAATTAATGGTATCATCACTTGCAAGAGTTTGATGTGAAAAGACGGCATGAAATTGTAGCGTTACAGCAACAGATATACACGGAAGCTCATTGTTGGTAGTTGCCTAGCAACCAAAGTTTTTATAGGCAATTTGCTGGCTATGGGAAGGGGTTGGTCATCATAAAGTAGGCCAATGATGAACAGAGGTCAACTACCGACAAAATAGTTATCTGACAGTATTCGGGGTGCATTTGACCATATGCATGCATCTCATTCACCCCAATTACTGTCAGATACATCAAAATGATTATTATGCCCATGCATGACATCTCCCCATACAGCGCAGGCTACCTATACCTATATACTTAAAAATGCTTTTTTGTCTATTTACCAGCCCAAGTCAAGGTAGGGAGCGGATGTGTGGCGACTAATTGGAGATAATTGTGTTTTCTCTACTAATAAACACATTAATCGAATTAACAGTAGCAGTAATCAGATTATTACCACTTAAGAGTAGTTAGGGTCACTCTGTTGAAACGGCTCATGCTGATCAGATCTGAAGTCCCAAACAGGGACGTAAACATGCTGCCTCTAGCCAGTACTAATGCACGCAAGTTCACACCAATGTAGGTAAACACTAAGGGATCAATCAGACTTGATCTTAATATTTGACTATGTAGCCTTGTTACTAAGCCCTACCATGCAGCTTTTCTATGTATAGTCTTGAACTGCTGGGAAGGCCTGGTGGGGTAGGAGCTATTATTATAATAATATTATTATTATATTTACGTGCACGGTCAAGGGTAGATCTATATAGGAAAGAACTCGGGTGATGATTGTACCCAATGAATAGCACAAGGTGGCAATCACAGTATTAGCAGTTCCTTTTAAATTTTGTCCCTTAATTTCACAATTTTGGATGTTTCGTAAGAAATTTTGTCTTGTTTTCTGTTATAAATGGGCTAGTAGGTGTGATTAATTTTCTTGTATGCTAGCTCTTCCAACACACATACAATATTATTATTGATTAGTGTTAACACCAGCAGTTCCAAACTGAAAGCTATCAACAAGAGACAGCTAATTATGATTAAAATGACATAAAAACACTCATGACTGGGGCAACACCAGACACCATAGTTCTCCAGTGAGAGGGTGGGCTCTGTTTGTGTGAGAACTTCCTCTTTCATGTGATAGCAACGTCCAACTAGACGATGTCAAATGACAAGAGATTCACAAGTCTGATGACCAACACCCAATTAATTGAATTGAACGAGGGCAACCCTGGTATAATATAATTCAATTAAGTACCTGTCCGAAACAAATCTACAGCATTAGCTACATGGCCTCACAACCCATTGTAATAATTATAATATTATTATAGAAATAACATTATTATTATTATAATGGACGATGTTAAGCTTGTCCCATCCTAGTGTTGTGGCTTGCAGGTATAGTAGTTTGGATAGTAAAGTGGTTGCGAGCCCTAGGGTCGATGTTAGCTGATGTTGGAGCACACGCCCTGTCTGTCGTGAGAGGCTGTGTACACGAATAGAGCCACATCAAAAAGTGCGTATCCAAGCAAATGACAATGGGCTATCAGATTACACAATCAACACGTACACATGTATGTGGTAACAATAATAATATATAATTGTGTGCACTTAACAGCTACTAGTTATATAACAATTATATGCTACATGTGCAATAACGATATAATATGTGCTTAACAGCTACTTGCTATGGACGTGAATAATAATAGGATGATTGGAGATTAGGACGGGAAGACAAGGGGCGGGGGGGGGGGGGGGAGTGGGGGTGACCTATCTGTAAGACTCCCTTCACTCTTTTTGTGTGCAGTCAGGAAAATCACTTATTACTAATAAGAGTGGTAGACTGGCTTACTAAAAATTTGATGAGCTCACCCCATTTGATTATCAGTAAGTGAAGTCGAGGGTCTGAATATTCCCTAGGGCTATGCTTTCAAAGAGAAGGGAACTCCTAGCAAAACTTCCAGGTTTTAAAAATCTATTTTGTCCCCAGTGAGGCACATACACACGCACAACCAATGGAACTTCAAATGAAAAGCAAATCTCTATAATTATATATGCTGACCAACTAGCCCCCACAAATCAACTTTATACAAAACAAAGAAATAATTACATTAGATACTAATGAACCAACTAGACTATCATTACCTCACTGACGTGCACACTTGCTCCTCACACAAAATATTATGACATTTTATGACTACTGTGGCAGTTGCTATGGTAGAAACGCTTGTTTTAAAAATCAATTTTACAGCATAATAATTATTATCATAGGGACAAACCATATGTATACATACACACATACATGATACATACACCAATACACATGTGATGAGGCTATACGATAATATAGTTATAGAAAATTGCAGCTGGTACACTGACTGAGCCTGGTCCAAGTCCTCCCACACATTGCATGTGCACTACATGACCATGGTACTCAACTACATATACATGTACATGTGGCCCATTTGTAGCCATATGTGCGGTCGTGTGACAGTGTCATATGATCCAATTGAGTTATACTTTGTACTAGCATAGCCAAGCCAAGCTAGAGAGCAGGACTATGCATACTCAAATTTAGCTTTTTCCTTCATAAAAGTATATTAAGCTGGCTTAATATGTGATGGTAGCCAGCTGTGTGGAGTACGCGTAGGTCGGTCAAATTTAGCCGAGTCAAGGGATAGCTTATACCCTTATCCATATTATAGCTACAGTCAAAGCATAATCAGTATGCAAGATAGCACTTTTATTACAGCCCAGTGTTGAACTTTAGGGCCGATCTTAGTTCTATAGTAAAGAGTAGCATATTTAAAAATGAACGTATACAGACAATGGACTATGATAATGTATCAGCACACAAATATGGCACATCAAAGGTGTGATAGAAAACTTGGAATGAAACAACCTTTCATTGCATGTGGTCAGTATTAGTAAATATTTCCCTTATGCTGTTTGCAATCCATTGCCTTTTCATCTAGGCTAGCCTGCAGTGAGTCACCCACCGCCAGTCTTTCAATGTAAGTTACACACTGATTACATGTATAGCAATATCCCCTCTAATATACAATTTGAAGAAACAGAGACAAGCTAGGGATAATGTTGAAGGGCTCAGAACCGTGGCCTAACCCACAAAATTAATATTGAGTTAGCCCCCCTAATCTTGAAAAATGCATTTCATGAGCAACAGAAAATTCACATTTTTGAAAATTTGAGTGATCTGGTAGAGTAGGGCGCTGGTTTTTAGTCCATTTTTGAGCCTTTTAGACAATTTCCTGCACTCAATTTGGGGTTACGCCACTCTGGTTCTCGACCCTTCAATTTTAATAGTGCTGCTCCTAAAATATTAATCCCATATTTTGGATACAGCTAATATTGAGCAACCGATGGTTGTGCAAGACAGTTAAGCAAGATTAGTAATTATAAAGCAATTGTGATTTCTTAAGAGCTGTAGAAATTGCATACTGGGTACTGCCATATATGGTAAAATTAACTAAATTCTATTAATAAATGAACGACGGCTAATAGGTACATGGTTTACATAGCTTTTGTGTGAGACGCATGCTGTGTGTGTCCTGGAGGGCATATGCTGCTACAAGCTGCACCCTTCCCCACGTGCTAAATTGGATTGATGGGGCAAAATCGGTTGTCAGGGAACAGATATTGATTGAACCAACAATGACCATGGGCTACTGCAAGCCGCAACTTTCAGCCTAACTCCATTTGGACAAAATTAAGATTCTACAACCATAAATAATAATAATTATTGTGCTATGGCCATAACAAGTATGTTCTTATTCTGCCAGTGGTGTAGAGCATGTACAATATCAATAGTACTACAGTCTACTCTTGCCATGAAAATTACACAATAGAATGATTGAACCAGAGCTAGCAATGGCTAAAAGAACTAGCCTAAGGATCGATGATGACAACTGAGGAAGAGCTGGATGAGCTCAGCTGGTACGTATAATTATAGATGTCAGACAGTCTATGATGACTTAGATGAGCCCATGATATATACAAGAATGAATGTACTTGCTATGTCTATTACCCAACCAAAGAACCTCAATAAACTTAGTACGCCATTAGCCGATTCACCATAATGCACTATTGCATTACGAACAATAGATGGAATGGGTGGAATAGACAGCAGTGAAAGAGTTGTCTATTTGAAGCCGCACCTGTGAACCAGGTAATGGTTGTGGTTTCAATCAGTGTGACTAGGTGTCAGAAATGTTGTGACCGGGCAGGGTAAATCTTTAGCTTTGTGATCTAATGGTCAGGACGGTGTATGCATACAAGAGCTGACAGTCAAAATAGTGAGCAAAAAGTGAATAAAACTAATGCACATTGTTTTTGAAGTATATTATGAAAGTTCACAAAGGTCACGTTATACACCTGATTTTATGCTCCATTTTCCTATGGGAAGCTATTAACATAGACTCTCGGCATTTGGCCGGGTGCGTTATAAAAACATGGCGATTCCTGGTATGCTTGCTTATTACCTTGAGAACTAAGGAGTGGTAGTGTGTAGTTATCACTGTACATGTGATTAGTGGAAGCTAGCTGTCAAATTTTACCCACACTCCTCCCAGTAACACTATAATAATTATTACTTATGATACTGTACATGTATAGCAATATCAATGTCATGAAAATTTCACATACATTTTAATACATGAGGCTGCACGGCTGTAAATATAGTTATTAGTATGGTCTTTATAGATTGTCGGAAACTCTCTTGCATACTTGTGTACATCTTGTTAACTTTCAGTCGCTCAAATTTCAACTTATGCATATTTTGAGAGTAATGAGAGAATTACCTGGGAAAACGTGATATCATATCGACATCAATCGCACTCTAACTGCTATAACTAAAGAAGGTTTAAGTTACACGCTGAGTCTTACCGTAACACGATCATACGTGGAAACATTTTTCATAATATAAGGTTCAGCATTCCTCAGTACCAGTTTATCACACACTATGCATCACTACAGACTCTGAGGTGATATTTGATGCTATAACGTGACCTTCTTGTTAGTCTAAACTGCTGCAAGCAGTGATATGATTGACATTCTTGCAGCTTGAATTTGAAGTTGAAAGCTGATAAACACCATGATACTGATGACTCGTGACATACTATAGCTGGTATCATGCATCACTAGCTATGCACAAAGCTAGAGGTACATGGTATCCAAGTGACCTTTTTTCTAGTCTAAACCACACAAGATTCACACCACGGCTTGATCTTGAAGCCTCCATGTTAGCAAGTGTCACGACACACATTCAGAACCCACTACAATATTGACTAAAAATCATGTAGCTATGAATTGAAATCTTAAGTATTGAAGAACTAGCTATTTATCAGCAACACACCCAGCCTAGAGTTACTGATTGTGTACAGCTATAAAAGGCTACAGAATAGTAACTAAAAGGGATTAAGAAGGTCTAAATTTCCTTTGACAAAACCACTAAAAAGCCACAGGCATGCACTAATGATAAGCAGATCTGCCATACAATACTACCACGGCAACCAGCTGCAGCCTAGTATTGAGTTAGTGTACTATAGCACTCAAAATACCGATGTTACCATAGCTGCAGCAATTGTCAGTATTGAGGTGTAGCATGACATGAGTGAATGAGTGCGCAGTATGTAGCCCACTTCGCTGGGAAACACACACCATCAAGATCGTACCCCTAACCATGACCGGCTATAGCTAGCATGCAGTAGACAATGAAATCCTGGAATCCAAATAAATTGAATAGCTATAGGACTTATAGTCATAACGTTTGAACTTGTAGGAAGAACTGGAAGATCAATACAATATGGGGTCAAAGGTTGTCGGTCACATAATGTTTATTATGTAACAGTAAAGATTCGAGTACTAAGTGGCATCCGCACTGAAAGGTTTGTATCTAGCTGAACTCTTGTCGCTGACTCGCAACCACCACAAGTGCTAGATAGCTATTGCTAGGAAGACAGAGATGCTTGTTTTGTCTTTGGCTGAGGGCGTTCCGAGCCATCAAACTTGTAAACAAAACTCAACGCATAAAATACCGGTTATCCTCCAAGTTGACCTCATGCCAGACTTCCCAATATTATCTTCAGCATCACATGTCTATTGCGTCATACTGCAAAGCTGGGAATACATGATCCGGTAATGAGGCTAGGAATAATCATTCAAAATTTAATTACCAGGATATTCCTCAAACTTTGAAATCCCATGATCTGCGTGTGCAACTGTCATGCATTGCAAATGTGGCCTTAATAATTTTGGTGATGCATGCAATTCCTAGCTTGGGCGCTTGAGCCAGATTGGAGCCGTGCTTAATACGATTAAAACAACTCAACTTTACAATCAGATTATCATTGTTTGCTAATTTAATTATAGGATTGGAGGCAGAAGACATGTAGCGACAATTGAGTCTGCAACTTATCAGATGGTAATGCTCCAAATATACTAGTGAAATACCATCCTTAAATAGATTATTGTTTAATACATGCAATACATTATTATCTCATCCTCTGCTACCTTCTTGAAAAACTGGGAGTTGATTTTAAGCCATTCCTTTATCAGATTAAGCAAGGCAGTAGTAGTATGGTGAATATTGAGCAGGGAAAAAATTTGTTAAATTATGAGCTAGGTCCTAGTATGCATGTATTTGTCTGACTGTCATAACTATAATATTATATGGAGTCTATCACAACATCCTGTAGTCTCATAATTGTAGAATTTCCTTATAAGGTAATACCTAACTCTGGGTGGTACACACCATCTGATCTATGTCACATTTAGGACTGACGATCTTTACCATATAGTACTACTGGGAGGGCCACCATTGTGACAATAATTACATCCCGAGTCCCAATTAGAAAAAAACAATTCGGCCGCGCGATGAGGTAATTATGATGAAACCTATGATAAAATGTTTAGCGCGCATGACAGGGTGCTCGGACCCAGAATTCGAACCTAGTGTAGAAGAGATCGTGGACTATCGATGATATATGGCGATTCTCTCAGTTCGCTTTCTTTGGCGAGCTCGCGCTCTGGGGGGATTTCCCTATACAGTCTAGCACATGGCAGTGGAGGTCACGTCCGGGTCATGTCAACCAGCTCAAGCCGCGCGCCGCAGTATACGCGTGTACGGAGCATGCGCGCAGTTTATCCATGTGTCCTAGTTCGAATATATGGCGGCTACTTTTCATGAGGGACTTGGGATGTAGTCTCTAAGTTTTTCATTACTTGCCCAGTAGAAATTTACTTTTCTGCGGTTATTAGGTAATGATGACGTAATCTATGAGGTAATTGCCAGAAAACTCAGGGCCTCCGTGGAGCCTTTCTGAGACTTGAAAATCGGTATATATGTACAGTATCTGACGCATGTATCCAGCAAATACATTATAAGCTGAGCGCTACTTTCTCTGCGAAGTACCGCTGACCGAACTTCACGAGTTCTCTTGGCTGACGTAATCCCGTGGATAAATAAAGCTAGCCTTGTGCTATATATAGCACACACGCTGTGTGCCATGCTGCGACTAACCTGATGTTCAGAACCTGTCGAGTTCGTCTCCTGTGATTGAAAATTGTCAGTGTCGAGATCAAGAGTCGGCTGCGGTCGACTCTCAGACTCCATCTCTGCGATTGAGGCGCCAGTATCAATGTGTGTATGCACTATATTGACGACCTTTTACCACACGAACCATTATGCGTGCAGCTACTGGGCAAAAGGTCAAGTTTTCATTATAATATAAATTTCCCATTCACTGCAGCATCATTAATCACATGCTAGCACTAATAATACCTTTATCTTGTCAAAATAATTCCAGGGAAATCCCTATTAATTTTTATGGAGTTTACTGAGTGCGGTGTGATCAGTCATCCTTAACAATAATGGCAGCATCAGGAGTCAGCTGTACATACCCTTATATAGTACTTGGTTGAGGCCTATACACCATAATAATAATAGCTATTGTTATAATAATACCAGTATAATGTATACTCAAGTGCACCCCAGTGCGTGTCAATCACAATGTCATGCATTGAATTTCATTGTCCCACAGTAAGCTATATGAGGTGACTACGGTTATATTATTATGGTACACATAGCATGGAAAGGACAGTGGTTCACCATCAACCATAAATGGCTATAATATTATAGATCTAGATGATGTATGAGTTAGCTGATCCAAGGTCACTTCCCCAGTGCACGCATTCACCCCAATAAGGTATACTCTCTATGATATTGCACTTCAATAATAGTAATTATGGTAGGTATGCTTTCTATGACTATGCATTGCACTCTAATATTATGGTACTATCTATGGTTTAATGCGTAGACATGTGATTGGGATTTGAAATCATGCAGTTCACTCACGTATACCACATTTTATTAATAAGTGGCTATCTGAGGCTATCAGCTATATAAATATTAGTTAAGAGTCATCTATTATCATAATAATAAAGTTGTACAATATCTACCATCACAAGCCTAGAAAAGATGTTGAAAACGATTACTACTTGGTCAATCCTGACAATAATCATAAAAATTTGTTGCGCACAGTCGATTAACAGCTTATGTCAAGTTTCAGAACCAATTCAAGAAAATGCCACAAGAATTAAGCAATGTGCCGATAACCCAATAGTATGTGTTAATAAAAAAGCTGAACTCGGCTACAATTTGTGTATGACATACGATAATGAATCAATCGGTTTCTGTCCGTACTTTGACCTCAGTAATTACAACATCAGCAAACCAGGCTACATCAGTCTTCCAGACAACATCTCCGAGCTCAACGACTTCATGTGTGGACCAATGAATCGAAAGGGCCTAGTATGCAACAAGTGTATTGATGGATATGGACCTTCTGTCACTTCAACAAAATTCAGGTGTTCCGACTATTCAAATGCTTGGTATGGTGTGCCTCTTTATCTGCTGCTAGAGTTTGTACCAGTTACAGTCTTTTACCTCATTTTACTCCTCTTTCATTAATTAATTTGACCTCAGCTCCAATGATCAGTTTCATAATCTATAGTAACTTTATTCTTTTTTCTATCCGTCTCAACTCAACAAATTTGGACGAGTTTCAAGTCGAACAGAAGATTCTTGCAATTTCTTACAGCATCTGGACTTTGGATTTCTTTCGATTTATCATTCCTGCATTTTGTGTTGCACCAAAATTGAAGATTATTCACGTTCTCTATCTGCAGACTGTCTCTGCTGTTTTCCCATTCGTACTGATTGGAATTACCTGGTTGTGCATCAAGCTGCATTCACAAAACTTCAAGATAGTAATACAGTCATGGAAATTGCTTGAGCGAGTGATCTTCAAGTGCTTCAATATCACGTGGACTTCAGGAAGGACTGTAATAGATACTTTTGCTACTTTCTTTCTCCTTGCCTTTTCCAAGATAACGCTGGTGCTGCTATTACCATTTTATCCATTAAGAGTATACCACCTTTCAGTAGTTAACAATAATGGACTGCCCCCAACCGATGATGCATGTGTCGCTATTCATTCCTTATCAGATCCTAGCATCAACTTTACAAGCGTAGAAAATTTACCACTCGTCATTATTTCAACCTTCATCTTTCTTTTTGCTATTTTGCCACCCATGTTGTTTCTTGCTCTCTACCCAATTCAGCGCTTTAGAGCTCTTCTGATTAAGTGCCTTCCGGTGCGATACATAGGCCCTTTGAATATTTTTGCTGATAAATTTTACAGATGCTACCGGGACGGCCTCAAAGGTGGAAGGGACATGAGAAGCTTGGCTTATTTCTACTTTTTCGTTATCCTTCTTAGCTATGGTCTGTGGTCGACCGGGCCGACTCGTTTTTTTCTGAATGGTACACTTTTCAGTGGATGCAGTGTCTTCGTTGCGATCATTCAACCGTACAAGAAGAAATACATGTCAGTGATCGACGCCTTAATTTTAGCCAACATGGCATTTCAGTACACTGCATTAGACAGAAACATTTATGCTTTACCGTTCTTTAGATACATTTCAGTGATATCTGCCATAATCCCTGCACTGGGAATATACAGCTACATCGTATATCGAGTGATATTTAAAAAGCCTCTGAAAAAAGCAATTCTCTTATTAAAGCAGAAGTTACCACGACTTAAATCGAAGATTCTGCCTGTTTGCATCAATAGGCGAGGAAATGGTGGAGCTCAAGCAGGAAATGTGGAACTTAATGACCAGCTGCCTGATCGTGTTGAACGGCCTCAATTATACACATACACACATTAAGCGATATGTATATCAGGGTATAAATATCTAGCTCTTCTATGATCTAGTATTATTTCACTGATATAATATTCACCTCATACATATTCACCTCATACACACAATGATAAATTCCATTTTTTCCCCTTTTTGTAAGTATTTCCTTCTAATTCTTATGTGTAATAGAATTGTGACCTTTTTTGTACATGACATTGTGTACTGTTATATACCCGGACACAATTGTTTGTTAATCGAGTGCTGCAAGTGAGTGCAATCCCATATAGTAAGCATGCACTAGTAGATAATGTTGACCTTTATTGGAGCTTCATACATAGCTACTTGGCTAGCTAAAGTAATATCATAATATTATCACTACGCACATACTATGTATAGTCAGTGAAGGCTATAGCTACGTATTATATGTAAAGAATGCTGATAAATTATCATTCTAGGCTAGTGTTTGATCCTCTTCCAGTGCATGTGTATGCTTCAGGGTGCACAATTCGATCAGGAAGCTGAATATCGTCATCATGGCCATTAATAGGATTTCCTTGCTCCTCCTGATCATCTCTCGAGCTCACTCCATCATCCTTACGTCCACTGCAACACCACCGTAATTTAACTTGGGGCAACTTTTCTTTTATCTTGACAAATGCTCTTTTGAGTGGCTTTTTTAATAGCTTACATATGACAAAACTGAGCAATCCAAGTGCTGGAAATAGAACTGATACTCCGGTGATGACTTGAAAGAAAAATGAAGCATGTCCATTTCTATCTAAGGCAGCAGATAGCAGTGCCATATTGGCTAGGATTAGTGAATCGATTATGGACATATATTTTTTCTTATATGGACAAATGTTTGCAATGAAGAGACTGCATCCGCCAAAGAATATAGCAATGAGGAACAAGTTCGATTCTACTGACCACAGAAAGAAACCAAAAAGAATGATGCAAAAGTACAGTGAAGCTAAGCTCCTCATGTCCTTCCCACCACCAAGTCCATCGCGGTAACAACTGTAAAATTTCTCTACAAAAATGTTTAAAGGGCATACTAATTGTTTCGGAAGGAACTTAAAAAGTAGAGATCTAAAGCGCTGAAATGGATAGAGGGCAAGAAGTACAACAGGTGAAAGAACAGCCAACAGAAAGACCACTACAGAGATGGCAGCATATGGTAAATGTTCTTTGCTTATGAAATCAACACTTGGATCCATGAACGATTGTACTTTAATACTTGACGAACGATCGGTATAGTTTAAATTTTGCAATCTTAGACGATAAAGTGGTAAAAGTAGCATCAGAGTTACTTTGGTAAATGCAAGGAGAAAGAAAGTAGCAAAAGTATCTACAATGGTCCTACCTGAATTCCATTTTATGTTGACGTGTTTGAAGATCACCCTGTTTAGCAGTAGCCATGGCCAAGTTACAACCCTGTAACCTCGAGAATGTAGCTTGATGCACAGCCAGGTAATTGCAATCAGAATGAAAGGAAAGATAGTGGAGACATTTTGTAGATAGAATGCATGAATATTCTTCAAGTTAGGTGAGACACAGAATGGAGGAATAAAGAAGTCCAAAGTCCAAATTCCGTAAGAAAGAGCAAATATTGTCCCTAATGCTTGTAATTCGACTTGGTCTTGAATGACTGCATTGAAATTGAGAGTAATTAGAGTAATATTACTGTAGAAGATAAAACTTGGCATTGGGGCTGAAGTCAGGTTAATTTGGAAGATGAATACAATTAGATAAAACACAGTAACTGGTACCAGCTCTAGCAGCAGATAGAGAGGAACACCGTACCAAGGATTTGAACAGTCAGAGCATCTAAATTTGGGCGAAATGACAGAAGGTCCATATCCATCAATACACTCGCTGCATACTAGGCCCTTTCGATTCATTGGTCCACACATGTAGCTAGCTAGTTGTTAAGTTCGGAGACATTTTCGGGAAGACTTATAAAGCCTGGTTCAGCTATATTGTGACCATCAAGTGCAAAGTATGTACAGAAACTGGCAGATACTGTGTTAGTCTCCTCGTCGTATGTCATACAGAAATTAAAGCCAAGCTTACCTCTATTGTCATTAGCACAGAACACTATACCCTCCAAGATGGTGAATGTGCTACTTAGGCATTCACATCGATTGTTTTCACTGTCATAATAGAACAACAACGAACACTGACTATCATGGATGAACGACATAGTAGTAGTAGGGATGACAGTTGTAGTATTGGAAGTAGCACATGGAATCACAGTCATGATGGTCAGGACTGATAAAGTGACAATTGTTTTAAACATTTTTCTTGTGCACAAGATCAAATAGCTATTTCTTGCAAGTTCTACTACTGTGACTGTTAACCTTAAGCTATAATCGAAGGTTCAACCTTTTATATAATAATTGCAGCTGTATATAAATCTTAAGCTTATAGCAAATTAGTTCTAGCAGGAGCACATGAAGAGAAGGAGCGTATAAGTTGCATACATACAGTGGTAATATCGAAAAATAAAGTAACACTGGCAGATTCTCATTCCTGCTAATGTATAGCAGGTAGAAACATCTCGACTAAAATTCCGTAATCCAAACGATGTGACTAGTAACGGGAGTAGCAAAAATGACCACAATATGTTATGGTTGGCAAGTTAGAAAACTGCCATATATGGAAGTTTTTGATCATTTTACCAATAACTTGTTATTACAGTGTTCATGGCACATTACGCTATTCTAGCACCCACTACAATTATCAGTATAGGTGCAGTTAGATTTATTTGTTGAGGCTATCATGAGATATTGATACAATTTACTTTATTTTTCGATAATTTCTAGATGTACGCTCCTTCTCTTCATGTGCTCCTGGTTCTAGCCATGCATGGTAGTAAACAATAATTAGTTGTTACGCATATTTTAAAGTATGCATCCATTGGTCACTGAAGCATGCTAAATTATAACTAACAATACTCCCCACTGATACTCAAATATTATACTGAAGCTACAGTTATTAATTCATTGTGAGTATACACACGCTAGTCTAAGAGGGCTTATATGTAATATCGCAGTTGTATATAAATCTTATAGTAAATTACTACCAACCTGCAAGTAAATTTTAGGAATAGGTTAAAATGGACTTCCTGTGGTCCCATATGCACGGTATGTGTATCCTGGGTAACTGACAGACATTGGGTAGCTATGTACTACCCAGGAATCATTATTGGGTAATTTACTACAAATTCTGAACAAAACAATTAGGCAACAATTAAAATTATGGTTGTATGGTTTAGTGGGGACTCACCATGCATGATAATAAACAGTAATCAGTCGTTACGCACATTTTTATCATTGTGAGTATACCTGCATGTGGTCCCATCATATGGCATGCGTATCCTGGGTAACATTGGATATAGTTACTACCCAGGAATTACGGAACCATATAATTAGGTATAAATTCTGAACCAAAACGATTAGGCAACAATTAAAATTATGGTTGTATGGAGACTCACTATACATGCATGATAGTAATCAGTAAACATGTCGATACGCTCATTTTAAAGTATTCATGGTTGCTGAAGCATATGCTGAACTATGACTAACAATATACTCAATTATTATACTGAGGCTACAATAATAATATTATTATTAATTGTTAATTCTTTTATCGTCCTGAGGATATACACACTATAATAATAATATTATTATTACAGTCTAAGAGCCTGGGGCTTTATAATATAATTTAGTACCAACATGTATGTTGAGAAGTCATACAAGATTGGCATACTAGCAGCTATAATATTATTATAATAATAATGTACACATTAATTTGAAACATGAAATCAAGTCTGACTTCATGTACATGTGACTGTATTGTAATAATACCTATTATTGCAAATATGAAGTCAAGTTTGGAACAGGGATTTTACCCAAGATTTAACGTGAAATATAATATTATGCCAAGCAAGAACGTACCATAGCTACATATTATAATACTATGTGTCCTATAACTAGAATACCATCGTTTTCCTAATAATATTATACAATTATGGTAATATTCAGTATTGATAATCAGGGGAAGTTGGAAATCCAATGCTGCTTCTGTATAGGCAATTCAGGCAGCCAACAATCCATCGTGGCAGCTAAAAGCGATCACGTGCTACCAGTATGCCCCACAAACTGCGCATGCATCCTGCCCTATCACCGCTTCTATGTTGGCGGGCAGCTCCAGGCCGGGTTAACATTGTTTTACCTATTGTTTTACATATAATATAGTAAAACGTCTATAAATAAATAATTAAATAAATTATTGTTTACATGCAATACATTTTAAACAGGATTTCATAATTATATTATTATCTCATCCTCTGCTACCTTATTGAAAAACTGGGAGTTAATTGATTTTAAGCCATTCCTTTTTCAGATTAAGCAAGGCAGTAGTAGTATAAATGCATGGGGAACATTGAGCAGGGAAAAAAATTTATTAAGTTACCAGCTCCCAGTATGTATATATTTGTCTAACTCTCATAACTATCGAGTCTGTCACAACATCCTGTAGTGTCATAATTGTAGCATTTCCTTATACCAGCCTAAGGGTTGTACACGCCTCTGATCTATGTCACATTTAGGACTGACGATCTTTACCATATATAGTACAATTAGGCGGCTACATGTATAATATTATTGTAGCCATCTCTTTTCACATTGTGATAGTTTCCCGGCATTCACTGCAGCATCATTAATCACATGCTAGTACTAATAATACCTTTATCTTGTCGAATCATTCCAGGGAAATCCCTATTATTACCCCGCGCGCATGCGCAAGGGGGTAAAGTAATCGGTCGTGTCGTCGTCGTTGTTACCCCACGCGCATGCGCAAGGGGTAAAGTGATCGGTTGTGTCTGTTGTTAGCACAAAAATCGCCGAATCTGGAGATCTAGGCATCTGAGCGACTCGTAAGTACAGCATAGTCGTCTATATCGTCGAAAAACTGGCTTCATTATTCTTTGAATCGTTTGGCAAGGTCCACAAGCATCGCAAATACTGCATTTTGTTGGCCACGCCTATGGACACTACCCACCATGTGCTTTCTGCTCATGCGCATAACCTGGCACAATATGTAGGTAAAGGTCGTCGACACTGCAGCGCGCGGGGTATTTGCTCTACAGAGCTCTAGTTACCCCGCGCGTTACCCCGCGCGCATGCGCAAGGGGGTAAAGTAATCGGTCGTGTCGTTGTTACCCCGCGCGCATGCGCAAGGGGTAAAGTGATCGGTTGTGTCTGTTGTTAGCACAAAAATCGCCGGATCTGGAGATCTAGGCATCTGAGCGACTCGTAAGTACAGTGTATCCGTCGATATCGTCGAAAAACTGGCTTCATTATGCTTCGAATCGTTTGGTAAGGTCCACAAGCATCGCAAATACTGCATTTTGGCATTATTTTTGTTGGCCACGCCTATGGACACTACCCACCATGTGCTTTCTGCTCATGCGCACAACCTGGCACAATATGTAGGTAAAGGTCGTCGACACTGCAGCGCGCGGGGTATGTGCTCTATAGAGCTCTAGTTGTTGTTGTCGTTAGCACAAAAATCGCCATATCTCGAGATGTAGGCGTCTAAGCGACTCGTAAGTACAACGAACCAATCGAATTTGGCGAAAAACTGGCTTCAGTGTGCGTCAAATCGAGGGATACGGTCCACGAGCGTCACAAATAGTGCTTTTTTTGTTGGCCACCGTAGCCACGCCTATCGACAGTGCCCATCAATGCATTATGCATGCCATTGTGCTTTCTGCTCATGCGCACAACTAAGTGGCCATGGTAAAGATCGTCGATGTTCTAAATAATGCTCGTGACGTCTATAGTGACTGTCCCGAAATCTGAAGGCCCTATGGAACCAATCATAATGTAAGATAGCTATTTGATATTACAACAAAATTAATATGGGTAAAAGTGCATGTCTGGGTGCAGAGAGCGCTCTTCAAGTGTCACCCGGCGGGACCCCCAGCAACTAAGCAGCATTTCCACTATTTCTCTCAATTTAGGGCCATGCACCGAAAGTAAATCTATAAATTGCGCAATGTGCGCGCGGGGTATGTGCTCTACAGAGCTCTAGTTAACTGTTTGTCGGTTTTCTAAGTATAGCCTAGCAGAGGCATGCGAGCTGGCTAGACAGGGTAGTTGTTTGGAGGGTGTACCCGACCTGAGGCGTGGCTTGTTGTGCACTAATGCATGGTGGAGGCCTTACCGATGCTATGGGTTGGAGGTTTACAGTGTATTTGCAGCTAAGCATTTGTGGGTTGAGTATGGCCAGGCCTCCGAGTTTATTAATCTGCATCTTTTTCCTTGGAGATACTGGTGATGGGGATGCGCTATTATCCCCATCCCCATCCACAGGTGGGTACTGGTCACAACTGATTCAGCATCAACTTTGGACCAGTTGGACGGTGGTAGCAGAGCCAAGGCTAGGGGTGGGAGGGTGGGAGCTTTGGTTTGAGCTGGCAGCTTTGCTGTTGTCAAGGCCCAGACTGAGCAGTGTTGTTGCGGCAGCCGCTTCAAGAGTCGCTGTTTGGCGCCCATGGATACCGGTTATGCGCATGCGTAAGCCACGCCCAGCCGATCACACCCTCCTTCAGTTAACTCGGGTTAAACTATACGTTTAACCCCCATTTAACTGTTTGTCGGTTTTCTAAGTATAGCCTAGCAGAGGCATGCGAGCTGGCTAGACAGGGTAGTTGTTTGGAGGGTGTACCCGACCTGAGGCGTGGCTTGTTGTGCACTAATGCATGGTGGAGGCCTTACCGATGCTATGGGTTGGAGGTTTACAGTGTATTTGCAGCTAAGCATTTGTGGGTTGAGTATGGCCAGGCCTCCGAGTTTATTAATCTGCATCTTTTTCCTTGGAGATACTGGTGATGGGGATGCGCTATTATCCCCATCCCCCTCCATTGGAAGGAGAGCCTCTGAGCGAAGAGGTGATCCTTTCCCTCCAAGGAAATACTTCAGGAAGGTGAGGGAAGATGGTGCGAGTCCACACCACACCATCAGTCTTGTCATGGTGTGGGGTGCGGTTGTGTATGTTTGCTAATGTAATCATGGGGCAGTACTGAGAGAGAAGTACCAGCTCAATATATAGATGGCAAGGTGATTAAGGTACCAACAATTAAGACGATGCTGTTGGACTGTTCAGTTTGTGGCATTTGTACAGTACTCTTTTCGTTTTTTTTTTTTTTTTTTTTTTTTTTTTTTCAAGCTAGCGTGCACACTAAGCAGAAAAAAAAATTGTCCAGAAAATCACATAATACACCTAGGATGCACAGTAGAGCCATACAAAGCAAGCAAACAACCTATACTCCAATTTTGAGAATTTTTCTAAATAACGCACACCACGGGTATTCCCCGTTTTTCACGTAGTGCGTGGGCGGAAAACATTGCAAACGCATGGCTTCCCTATACAAACATATGGGAAACTTTAAAGGGTCGTAACTTTAATTCTAAGGTGTGAATCAAAATTCCTAAAGGTCAAATCTCTAGATTTAATCCATTCTGCGTGCCGGTACAAAAATTATGTCCCCAAGTGCTCCCAATTCCCCCCTGAATTAATTATTTAAAATATTGTTTTTTTTTCTACTTAGTGTGTAATGTCAGCTGCTGCCCTGACTCTATCTGAAATCAGGTATTGCTAGTCAGGTGCCTAAGACAGCAATAAGTGGTGCTATCACTTGCTGCGAGGGGGAGTCACCAAAGGGGGGGCATTAGTATCTTCACCACCTTCTCCATATTTGGGATATCCTGCTATCAGTAACTACGTTGCCCGAGGGGCTGAGCTGAGGAGTTTTCACCCGCTCTTGTTGGGGGATCGGAACCATAGCCCTTATAACACAAGGCGCTATAGTATGGGTGTATCTCATTGCATGTCTGCCGGCGACTACAGAGTACTGCGATGGGATCTGGGTTGATTAGCGATGCATGCTTCTAAGTCTTACTGTCTGTAGAGCACTGTGACCCATTCATGCAAGCTTGGAGGGACAGTCTGCTTAACTAGCTACAGGCTGTATAGGACACCCCTCTCTTATTGAGCCTAGGGCATTTGTATCACATTAAATTTTATTTATTGCTTAGGGCTGTGTTGAGCACCTTCGACTTGATCAGCTAAGTTTCGAACACTTGCTTAACTCTGCTCTGTGCACTAGTTGTTATGCCGCTTACTAGTTAATGCATTTATAATAACATAGCTCTGGTCAGAGTTGGGCTGACAAACCTGATATGACCCGACTACATAGAGGGGATAGGCGATAAGGGTGCACTACTAGGAGAGGCCACTTAGCTATATGTTAGGTATCGTGCCCAATGGTGGATACGCCTGTAGCTAGATGTGTCTTGAACAGTAGCAGTATGGCCAATGGCCCATGGGTGTCATTAATACCAACTCAGGCCTGCAGCTAGGTACAGATTGCGCTTGTAGTCTGAGCATGCATGCGCAATAAATGACGTCATTGTCATGAGTATCAGTCAGTTAATGTGACAAATTTTTGTGGCATAGCTTATCACAAGAAACAGCTCAAAATCCTAGAGATGCCATTGATTCCTATTTCCAATGGGATGCCAAGCCTGCATGCAAGTGGGAGGCAAGAAGACGAATTATTAACGAGTTTGATAGCAGGCTGGATGCTTACAAGGACCCCCTTGCAATTGAGGAGGTAGCAATGGATGATATGCTGGCCATGCCATGCAGTTATTATAGTATTGGCTATGAATGCCACTAAACTTTGTTGATACCTGAGCTACCATAATCCATCACTTAGCGATAATTTATACAAAGCACACGTGAAGCACTATTGTGGTGTACTGAGCAGCACTGCATGTCCACTATTATTATTATTACTGCAAGCTGCTCACAAGGATCCCTGTACGTCATTATTGCATGCCATATGAGCTTAGCTATACGTATATACTTAGCCAGGCTTAAAATTAGCTATGTTACGGCCTTGCCATAATCCAATACTCAGGCGTGGTTTTCCAATTAAATTTAACAATGATTGCTGATTGCGTAACCACAGTTATGACCATCTAGTACATCTATTGCAGACGCAATGACAGAATAGGTATTAGTATGTGCACAATGTAACATTAATTCCAGTACTGTTCATTGCAAACTTAAGGTCATCGGGTATAGCAGCATGCGGGATACAGTGCAAGTTAATGCCACAAGCAAAGGTGCGTTAGCATCTAATCGAAGTATATAAGTCAGACATCTGTTACGGACGATTGGTAGCGATTAGTGCGTGTACATGGCGTGGACTTAGTTCCAGGAGTGCATGCATGCATGCATGAGCCACTCATGTCTGACTCTGCTGTGTGGAGGAGGGGAGAGGGCTGGGTCGACTCTGTTGATGATATTGCTGTGTTTATGGGGTATGAGGTGTAAACCAAACCTCTTGCTCTCTGGGCTTGCATCTATGGGATTGTCTCGGACATGCTAGCCAATGCTTCGCCTCTTGTCGAATTTGGGAGTTGGTGCAATGCCACGTGTCTTGCTATAGTTCATTAGAAGCCTGCATTGCTCTAGCTTGTAGGTGGCATCTAGGGGTGTGCACGAGTATTAACTTGAGGAAAATGCCAAACATCAATACACTAGATAGCACTCTTTGAGAATTGGTGTGCAAGTTGTTAGAGCCTCTAACGTGCAGCAAAATTGTTAGCTTTATGGATGTCATCTTAACTGCAGCGAACGTGATCGGTACAGCACTTTGCAACCACCGAGTGCCCATGTCAGGCCCGCAGACACGTACAGTGAGATATGTGTTTTTAATAATGATGCCAGAGAGCTGACAGAATGCGTCGTGTATGATACATAAGAGCAGATAGCTTATGAGCAATAAATGTCTGATTCCCAGCTGTCTTAGATCATCTGGGTGTCTGGAGTACTAGCTGATATTATGTATGCTGCTAGCTACTTCGCTAATAATAGCAGCTTGATATGATGACTCTCACAAGGTGCCCAATTTGATGCCAAATTTCAGATTCCTATCATAGTATGCGAGTACCAGCGATGGGTCCTATACACACATAGCTAGCAGTGGTATGTCCTAATATTATTTGGAATTTGAGCAAGGTACTTTCCGATTAGCATATGCAAAAGAGTCATGTTAGGATATTTCAGCTGTCTATGAACGGGCAATACCTTTGCCAGGATTTCTTGCTACAGATGTTATCAGTGCTGACATGACATAATATGCTGGATTCCCATTGTGACTGGGAAAGGGAGAATCAGTAAGGCCCTGTTTTCCTGACCTGCACTGACGGTCATGCCCCACAAAGTAGCCAGTTGGCCATTATGCTAAGCATACACGAGAATACACTCTGGACTACAAATATCACCTGAAGGTGCATAGATGTCATGTGACTGAGGATCATGCATGGCTTCTGCTGCGTATATCCTCAGTGACAACTTCATCAGTGGCTCACATTTAGTACTTAGGAGAGCGTGGGCGCTTGCCCCGAGCACTGCATTATATGATGAAGGTATTGTCGCAATAAGCTTGCCCTGGGTTAGCCCACGCCATTGAGACATGTGAGGCCAAGAGTTAGCCAGTATCACTCCATAACTGGCTGGCTGCAATTGAGGGCTGAGCATAGTTTTAGCAAAAGTACTCTAGTGGGAGTGCTGACGTTACGGGTGTGGGGGAGGGAATAATCCTCCCCCGGTCACACCGCACATGGTGGACAGCAAACAAAAGGGGGGCGGGAGGCTCATAATAGGCTGAGCATAGCTTGAGTGCATATCCTACAATACGACTGCAAACCTTTTCGGAAGTGGGGGAGGGGATAATCCTCCCCCGATCACACCGCACATGGTGGATAGTAATCAAAGGGGGGGGGGGGGGTGGGGGGCTAATAACACGCTGAACATAGTTCGAGCGCATGTCCTAGAATACGATCGCAAACCTTTTCGGAAGTGGGGGAGGGGATAATCCTCCCCCGGTCACACCGCACATGGTGGACAGTAATCAAGGGGGGGGGGGGGGGTGGAGGCTAATAATAGGCTGAGTGTAAGTCCTAGAATACGACTGATGTGGGGGAAGGGATATCAATACTGGTATGCAGGTCCCCGTCATGACTGCTAAGCTGGCTACTCCATCCCCATGTAATAATAAGTAGAAGGACGGGAGGAATATCCACCCTTCCTTCAGGTCACACCCCAGGCTGCGACCCGAGATGGACAAGCCGGGAATGACTAACCATGTATGATTTGGGGCCTACCAAGACACCCACAGCCGTGAATAACCATCTTTATTGTAATAGCTGAAGAGACACGCATGTGCACACTAATGCTTTGCCACTATGATAGCACCATTACTGGTGGGGCTAATAATTATGCATATTGGTATGGAGACCTTCGTGGGTCACTTAATTTGAGGATGCAATTAAGCTGACACCGGTAAGGGTGCTTGCTAGCCACATAGGTGCTATGGGTCGTTGAAGTAGGTATAAGGCTGCAATACCCAACTAACAACAGCTCATCCATTTAATATCTTTCTTCTCCTGATTATTTAAGCAGCTCTCAGAAGAATCAATGAGCCGTGCATGCCAGTATAGCTATACGCTGAGGGCTTTGCCTTGAAGCATAAACCAGACTTGACTTTTGAGTCCCCTTTTTTAGAGCAGCGGCACCAGCATTGAAGCTAGCGCTCACCACCAGCTGCTAGAATGCAACTGGCACAAGGCAGTGAGGTAGCAATGCCGATAGGGGGAGCATTAGCAGCTACAGCAATGTAGGCATGGGGCTGCCAGCATTTGGCCTGCGCCCCTATAGCCAGCCCGCCTGCAAGTCAGATACTTTGGTGCCAAACTACTTGGTACCAGCTCACTCTGTGCACGCGTGCTCGAACGCAAGCATGAGCATGAGCTGTGCACATGCGCAATGTACAAGCATGTACATGGTGCAGCTTTTTATTAATTATTATTATTTTTTTTTTTTGCAGCTGCTATTGCCACACATTAATACCGCAACTGGTATCACATTGCCACACATTACAATTAGTTGCACAATATACATTATTAGCCTAAGCTTATTCGAGAACTAGCAGCCCCAAAAGGTCTGTCCTGGCATGGACCGGCCTGCCCCATTGGAGTGACCGCTCCTCTGGTCGGGCTATTATTACTGCATAGCAACTGCACAAATAGCTATAGTTCTCATGTCAGATACTGAACAACTGCCAGCACCATTGCTTTTGGCGTTAGCTTACCAGTATTGGAGGAGGCCGTGGGTAGCACGCAGACAACGTTGACAAAGAGTTCAGTGCTGGGAACTTCGTATCGGGTAGGGTAGCCGGCTTGGCTGGTAGACCGTAGCTGAGGTGGCGAGGGCCAAGAAAGTCTCTTCGGGCTGTATACGAGCGGATATTTACGAGCAGAAGTTTGACTTTCGTTTAGCTTTGGTTTGAGCTGGCAGCTTTGCTGTTGTCAAGGCCCAGACTGAGCAGTGTTGTTGCGGCAGCCGCTTCAAGAGTCGCTGTTTGGCGCCCATGGATACCGGTTATGCGCATGCGTAAGCCACGCCCAGCCGATCACACCCTCCTTCAGTTAACTCGGGTTAAACTATACGTTTAACCCCCATTTGTTGTCGTTGTTGTTGTCGTTGTTAGCACAAAAATCGCCATATCTCGAGGTCTAGGCACCTGAGCGACTAATAAGCACAATGAATCAGTCGCATTTGGCGAAAAACGAGCTTCAGTGTCCCTCAAATCGAGGGATGTGGTCCACGAGCGTCACAAATAATGTTAGCCTTCGTAACCACGCCTATCGACAGTGCCCACTCAATGCATTATGCATACAGGCCTCGTGCTTTCTGCTCATGCGCATAGCATTGAATAATTATGGATGGTAAAGGTCGTCAATAATGCTAGTGGCACACATTTGGCTGACTGGAATGCAAAGCCCCATCGAATTAGAATGTAAGATACCTATTTTACCTAGTCTAGATCTGGTGCAGAGAGAGATTCAATGATGTTTTGGCTGATATCACCAAGAGCCCTATATTATACAATCAGGGGCTTATGGGGTCTATAAGACCTTGATACAACCAAGCAACAACAAAAGCAGACCTATAGATTGCGCAATGTGCGCGCGGGGTATGTGCTCTATAGAGCTCTAGTTTTTTATGGAGTTTATTGAGTGCGGCATGATCAGTCATCCTTAACAATAATCATGGGCAGCATCAGGAGTCAGCTGTGCATACCCTTATTTAGTACTCGGTTGTGGCCTATATACCATATTAAATAATAATAGCTATTGTTATAATAATACCAGTATAATTATTACTCGAGTGCACTCCAATGCATGCATATGCACGTCAATCACAATGTCATGCATTGTCCCACAGCAGGCTATATGAGGTGACTACAGTATGGTACGCATAGCATGAATTCGAAAGGACACTGGTTCACCATCAACCATAAATGACTATATAGATCTAGATGATGTATGAGTTACCTGATCCAAGATCACTTCCCCAGTGCACGCATTCTCACTATTGTTACCCCATATGGGTATACTCTCTATCATGACATTGCATGCACTCCTATTATTATTATTATGGTAGGTATGTTTTCTATGACACTATGCATGCACACTTAATATGGTACTACCTATGGCTTAGTGTGTAGATATGCAGGTGGGGAAGGACCTATGGCTAAGTTCGAATCTGAAATCATGCAGTTCTCTCACGTATACCACATCCCATGGGTTATTAATAAGTGGCTATTTGAGGCTGTAAGCTATATAAAATTAGTTAAGAGTCATCTATTATCATAGTTGTATAATATCTAGCTACCATCTCAAGCCTAGAAAAAGATGTTGAAATCAATCACTACTTGGTCAATCCTGACGATAATCGTAAAAATTTGTTGCGCACAGTCGATCAACAGCTTGTGTCAAGCTTCAGCACCAATTCAAGAAAATGCCACGAGAATTAAGCCATGTGCTGATAACCCGATAGTATGTGTTAACGAGAGAGCTGAACTCGGCTACAACTTGTGTATGACATACGACAACAACTCGACCATATCTATCGGTTTCTGTCCGTACTTTGACCTCGCTAATTATAACATCACCAAATCAGGCTACATTAGTCTTCCAGACAACATCTCCGAGCTCAATGACTTCATGTGTGGACCGATGAACCGAAAGGGCCTAGTATGCAGCGAGTGTATTGATGGATATGGACCTTCTGTTACTTCAACGAAATTCAGATGTTCTAATTGTTCAAATGCTTGGTACGGTGTTCCCCTCTATCTGCTGCTAGAATTAGTACCAGTTACAGTCTTTTACCTTGTTTTACTCCTCTTCCAAATCAACTTGACGTCAGCTCCAATGATCAGCTTCATCCTCTATAGTAACTTCATTCTTCTTTTTATCCGCTTCAACACTATAAATTTTGACGAGTTTCAAGTTGAACAGAAAATTATTGCAATTTCTTACAGCATTTGGACTTTGGACTTCTTTCGTTTCATCATCCCTCCATTTTGTGTTGCACCAAATTTGAAGATTATTCACGTTCTCTATCTGCAGACTGTCTCTGCCGTTTTCCCATTCGTACTGATCGGAATTACCTGGTTGTGTATCAAGTTGCATTCACGAAACTTCAAGATAGTAACACAGCCATGGCAACTGCTTGAGAGAGTGATCTTCAAGCGCTTCAATATCACATGGACTTCAGGAAGGACTGTAATAGATACCTTTGCTACTTTCTTTCTCGTTGCCTTTTCCAAGATAACTCTGGTTCTGCTATTACCGCTTTTTCCATTAAGAGTACACCACCTCTCAGTGATCAACACCAATGAATTGGCCGCAACCGATGATGCATGTCTCACTTTTCACTCCTTATCAGATCCTAGCATCAGCTTCATAAGCGTAGAAAACTTACCATTCGTCGTTATCTCAACCTTTATCTTTCTTTTTGCTATTTTGCCACCCATGTTGTTTCTTGCTCTCTACCCAATTCAGCGCTTTAGAGCTCTTCTGCTTAAGTGTCTTCCGGTGCGATACATAGGCCCTTTGAATATTTTTGCTGATAAATTTTACAGATGCTACCGGGACGGCCTCAAAGGTGGAAAGGACATGAGAAGCTTGGCTTCTTTCTACTTTTTTGTTATCCTTCTTAGCTACAGTCTGTGGTCGATCGAATCGACTCGGTTTTTTCTAAATGGCACACTTTTTGGAGGATGCAGTGTCTTTGTTGCGATTGTTCAGCCATACAAGAAGAAATACATGTCAGTGATCGACACCTTAATTTTAGCCAACATTGCGTTTCTGTATACTGCATTAGACAAAAACATTTATGCCTTACCGTTCTTTAGATACATTTCAGGGATATCTGCCATAATCCCTGCACTGGGATTATTCAGCTACGTTGTATATCGAGTGATATTTAAAAAACCTCTGAAAAAAGTAATTCTCTTATTAAAGCAGAAGTTACCACGACTTAAGTCAAAGATTCTGCCAGGATGCATCAATAGGCGAAGAGATGGTGGAGCTCAAGCTGGAAATGTGGAACAGGGAAATGCCTATCATAATGAAATTAATGACCAGCTGCCTGATCGTGTTGTACGGCCTCAATTATACACATACAGATAAGCAATATGTATACAATCTCTTCTATGACATTGTAGTATTTCACTGATGTAATATTCACCTCATACATGCATGGCTTTAACACAATGATGAATTCCATTCTTTCCCTTTTTATAAGTGTTTCCTTTAGTAATAATTACTTTTTATGTGTAATAGAATTATGACCTTTTTTGTACATGTATACTAATACATACCCTGACACAACAATATTGTTCGTTAATCCAGTAGCTACTGCAAGTGAGTGTAATCCCATATAGTAAGTACTTATACATTCAACAAGCTTTATTGGAGCTTCATACATAATTGGCTAGCTAAAGTAGTATTATTATCACTACACACATAATGATCTATGTTGTCAGTGAAGGCTATAGCTTGGAAAGGGTCGTCACGTCATGAAACCGCTACATGTGTGCCTCATAGTGTTGCAATACTACGCTATAGTGGCTACAGGGCGCGCGGGGTATGTGCTCTACAGAGCTCTAGTTTTTATGTGTAATAGAATTGTGATTTTTTTTGTACATGTATACTAATACACACCTTGATACAATAATAATTGTTCACTAATCCAGTGCTGCAAGTGAGTGTAATCTCATAGACTAAGTATAATAATATTATAAGCACTTCTAGATTCGATGACCTTTATTGGAGCTTCATACATACTTGGCTAGCTAAAGTAGTATCATAATATTATTATCACTACGCAAATACTATGTATAGTCAGTGAAGGCTATAGCTACATATTATATATGTAAAGAATTCTGGTAAAGTATCATTCTAGTCTAGTGTTTGATCCTCTTCCAGTATGTATAATTCAGGGTGCACAATTCGATCAGGAAGCTGAACATCATCATCATGGCCATTATCAGCATTTCCTTGCTCCTCTTGATCATCTCTCACTCCATCATCTTTACGTCCACTGCAACACCACCGTAATTTAACTTGGGGCAGCTTTTCTTTTATCTTGATAAATACTCTTTTGAGTGGGTTTTTAAATAGCTTATACACGACAAAACCGAGCAATCCAAGTGCTGGGAGTAGAACTAATACTCCGATGATGATTTGAAAGAAACGTGAAGCATATGTATTTCTATCTAAGGCAGCAGATAGCAGTGCCATATTGGCTAGGATTAGTGAATCGATTATGGACATGTATTTTTTTTTATATGGACGAATGTTTGCAATAAAGAGACTGCATCCGCCAACAATTATAATAAGGAGAAAGAAGATCGATTGTACTGACCACAGAAAGAAACAAATAAGAACGATGAAAAAGTATAGTGAAGCTAAGCTCCTCATGTCCCTCCCACCACCAAGTCCATCGCGGTAGCAACTGTAGAATTTCTCTACAAAAATGTTTAAAGGGCATATTAATCGCTTTGGAAGGAACTTAAAAAGCAGAGATCTAAAGCGCTGAAATGGATAGAGGACAAGAAGTAACACAGGTGAAAGAATAGTCAATAGAAAGACTACTACAGAGATGGCAGCATATGGTAAATGTTCTTTGCTTATGAAATCAGCACTTGGATCTGTGAATGAATGTACTTCAATACTTGATAAAAGATCGGTATGGTTTAAATTTTGCACTCTTAGAGGATGAAGTGGTATAAGTAGCAGCAGAGTTACTTTGGAGAATGCAAGAAGAAAGAAAGTAGCGAAAACATCTACAATGGTCCTACCTGAATTCCATTTCATGTTGATGTGTTTGAAGATCGCCCTGTTTAACAGTAGCCATGGCCAAGTTATAACCCTGTAATCTCGAGAATGTAGCTTGATGCACAGCCAGGTAATTGCAATCAGAACAAAAGGAAAAATAGTTGAGATATTTTGTAGATAGAATACATGAATAATCTTCAAGTTAGGTGAGACGCAGAATGGAGGAATAACAAAACGAAAGAAGTCCAAAGTCCAAATTCCGTAAGAAAGAGCAAATATTGTCCTAAATGCTTGTGATTCGATTTGGTCTAGATTGATTGCATTGAAATTGAGAGCAATTAGAATGATATTACTATAGAAGATAAAACTTGGCATTGGGGCTGAAGTCAGATTGATTCGGAAGACGAGTGCAATGAGGTAAAACACAGTAACTGGTACTAGCTCTAGCAGCAGATAGAGAGGCACACCGTACCAAGCATTTGAACAGTCAAAACATCTAAATTTTGGCGAAGTGACAGAAGGTCCATATCCATCAATACACTTGCTGCATACTAGGCCCTTTCGATTCATTGGTCCACACATGTAGTCGTTAAGTTTGGAGATATTTTCAGGAAGACTTATAAAGTCTGGTTCGGATATATTGTGACCATCAAGTGCAAAGTATGTACAGAAACTGGCAGATACTGTGTTAGTCTACTCGTCATATGTCATACAGAAATTGAAGCCGAGCTGACGTTTATTGTGGTTAGCACACAATACTTTACCTTCTCCTTCCAAGATATTGAATGCGTTACTCAGGCATTCACATCGATTGTTTTCACTATCATAATAGAACAACAACGGACACTGATTATCTTGGATGAATGGCACAGTAGTAGGGATGATAGTTGTATATAGTATTGGAAGTAGCACACGGAATCATTGTCGTAATGGTCAGGACTGATAGAGTGATAATTGTTTCCACAATATCGAATAGCTATTTCTTGCAAGTTACTTGTTGTGACTGCTAAAGCTTAATAAGCTACAGTCAAAGGTTCAACCTCTTATGATTATCGCAGCTGTACACAAACCTTATATTATACTAGCCTGAGAGAATAGGTTAAAATGAACTTCCTGTGGTCATGGCATGCATATTTTGGGCAACTGGGTAGCTATTACAGTGGAACCTGTCTAAAGCGGTCACCATTGGGCCAAATATCTGTGACTGCATTAGAGAGGTGGCTGCAATATGCAAAACATAGGGGGTGTGGCTTGAAGGAGAGGTGAGGCCTAAGTGGTTGCAAACGTAACTGTGGGCTGCAATAGAGCAGTGCATAGGGTACTGTAAAGTGCTGGGAATGCCTACAAGCGCGATTAGGAGGCGGTCTAATAAACCCACAAGCTGTACCTGGCAGCCAAGTGGGGTTTCCCTGGGGGCTGTCCTACAGTGGCTGGCTAACTGGCTGGTGGCACAATATAGGCATGTGGCCGTCTTATCCAGGTTGCATTCCATAGTAAATAGTAAATGCAGGATGTGGCTGTATTAAGGAGGTGACCGTAGAGGCAGGTTCCACTGCATGTACCCAGGAATTAGGAAACAATTAATAGGTAAAAGTTCTGAACCAGAACTACTTAATAGGCAATGGCTAGCTATATATCATGCATGGTAAGTCCCCCGCACAACCATAATATTATGGTTTTTGTGGTTGTGTGGGGCATGTTATGGATGTGTGGGGACTTACCATGCATGATATAATAGTAAACAGTCATTACTATATTCTTAACGTATGCATGATCACTGAGGCATATTAATCTGATCTATGACCCTCAATCTTGCATGGCTAGATATAGTATCAGTTCTCAGCTGAACTACGACTAAAATTCTCCCCATGCACTGATACTCAATAATTAGTATTGTAGCATGAATAGTACATGTACCGTTATTAGTTATCGTGTAAGTGTATACAATTTTAAATAGGCAACTTCAAATACATGTACATCATTAAAGATATATTAGGTGAGCTGTTATATTATACCTACTACATGTATATATATAACACAAAAGCGTGTGGGAATAGTAATCATAGACATGTACATGTATATAACCCCTGTAGATCTGCTCAAACATGCTAAGAGATTGTTAATCAATTTCAATTGTACTAACTTGTGCTGTTTCCGTCGTTGATTTCGTAACTAGATCTTTAGTGGGGGAGAGTTTGGTTTTGAGAGGGGATGAGGAGGTTCCTGCTTGTTTACAGCCAATTCGGTTGGCAAGTGGAGGTATGTCATCATCAGACAATACTGATAGCTACTGTAATGATGATATCACTCCCTGAACTCCATCCACTGTCATATCCTTACATGGCACCGGCATTAAAGGATCTTCTGCTTCTGATTCTGAACTGCTATCGCTAATCACAATTTACTTTTCTCACTAGGCTGCTGAAATTGACCAGCAGCATCCACACATTTCTTGTTCGCTTTCTTGAGAGTTCGGTGTGCTGACTTTACGTAAATAAGATAATTTGGATATTGGACCAGGCTTATCTATCCCTTAGATCTAGATTGGAGCCGTACTTAATATGATTAAAATAACTATCAGATTATCATTGTTTGCTAATTTAATTATAGGATTGGAGGCAGAAGACATGTAGCAATAATTGAGTCTGCAACTTATCAGATGGTAATGCTCCAAATGTACTAGTGAAATACCATCTTAAATAAATGAATTTTTGTCTATATGCAATATATTTTAACGTGACAATAATATTATTATCTCATCCTCGGCTACATTATTGAAAAACTGGGAGTTGACTTTAAGCCACTCGTTTATCAAATTAAGCAAGGCGGCTAAGTAGCTATGGGGAATATTGAGCAGGGACAAAATATTATTTATTAAGTTACTAGGTCCTAGTATGCAATGTATGTATTAATTTTATCTGATTCTCTGTCATAATGCACCTATCAATGCAAATCCCCACCCACCCCCTCCCGGGCACAAGTGGGGATTTGAGCGTCTCTTGATCCTCAAGCCCTGCCCCAGGGGTGGTGCTTTTGTATACTCAGAGTATCGTGTATTACATGCTCCATATACTTATACTAGGGTTATTTGCCAAACTGTTTGCCCCCCGGGGAGCGTCTTTTTTACCCCCTCTGTGGCAAATCCCCACCCATGCCCGGGAGGGGGTGGGTGGGGATTTGCATTGATAGGTGCATAACTATCAAGTCTGTCACAATATCCTGTAGTCTCATAATTGTATCATTTCCTTATATCAAGGTAATACCTATATCTCTAGCCTAAGGGTGGTACACACCTTGATTTATGTCACATTTAGGACTGACAATTTTTACCGTATAGTATATTATTAGGAGGTTAGCCATCTCCTTTCACATTGTGATACTATAAAATTTCCCATTCACTGACCACATACTAGCACTAGTAAGACCAGTACCTTTATCTTGTCGAATCATTCCAGGGAAATTCCTATTATTACTTTTTACGTAGTGTACTGAGTGCAGCGTCATCAATCATCCTTAACAATAATGGCAGCATCAGGAGTCAGCTGTGCATACCCTTATTTAGTACTCGGTTGTGGCCTATATAACACAATAGTAATAGCTATTGTTATAATAATACCAGTATAATTATTACTCGAGTGCACCCCAGTGCATGCATATGCACGTCAATCACAATGTCATGCATTATCCCACAGCAGGCTATATGAGGTGACTACAGTATGCATGCATGGTACACATAGCATGGAAAGGACAGTGGTTCACCATTAACCATAAATGGCTATATTATTATAGATCTAGATGATATATGAGTTAGCTGATCATGATCTAAGATCACTTCCCCAATGCACGCATTCACACTATAATTGTCACGTACCCCAATATATATGCATGGTAGCTAGCTAGCTATACTACCGTATAGCCGGAAAATTTGGCGGGGAATTAAATTTGGCGGTTTGGCGGTCTATATTACAACCGCCAAATTAAAATCCGCCAAAATTTCCTACTCGCATATATACGTATGGCGATCCCGTACCGAACCGCCAAATTTAAACCCGCCAATATTCTTGCAATAGCGATTTTGGGCTAAACCGCCAAATTTAATGCCCGCCAATATTTCCGGCTATACGGTATCTATGACACTATGGTATAGGTATGCTTTCTATGATACTATATGCATTGCACTCTTATGGTACTATCTATGGCTTAATGCGTAAACATGCAGGTTGGGAAAGGACCTATGGATAAATTGAAATCTGAAATCATGCAGTTCTCTCACGTATATAATACGGAAGCCGAGAAGTGCACTTTTTTGGACTTTACCCGCACGATGTTCGACCTGTCTCGATCCGCTAGCGGAAAGTCCCTCTTTGCTAGCGGAATATCATTCTCCGCTAGCGGGAAAAAAATGATCCTCCGCTAGCGGAGAATGTCTCAGCCCCGCATTCGGAGACATGTACATGTCCTTGTGCGGAACTGAACCTTTCGCTTGCCAAGAGCGAGTCTCAGTGTGCAAGGAGACACCCTATCTAGCTACACGGCATATAGATCTACCTACATGCAGCTGAGAGGACACGATGCAGACATCGCATCGAGAACTTCTTAGGTTCGTGGAGCGAGCACAGCGTCCCCGTGTTATTCTAATTGAAGCACACCATGCAGCTTAGGGTATCTTTGGGTTTCTAGCCTCGTCCCCAGGCCACTCCCATGCACGTTTTCAATATTACACGCAGAAAACGTGGGAGTGGCTTGGGGACGAGCTAAGTAGTTTCCTGTTTGTGATAATAATGCACGGGATAATTGGATTGCTGCAGAAGTTTATCAGGAAGTTAGACACTGTGACCACATCGATCATAGTCTCGTGCCCAGACCCCACCCAAAAGGTGGGGTCTGGGCACGAGACTAGGACTAGTTTGGCAGTAGCTAGACGCGAAGTTCGCGCCGTGTGCTTGAATTAGAACAACACATGGTGCAGGATCACTTTGCTCCGCGGCTCCACGAGCCTCAAGTCATCGACATGATGTCTACATTGTGGCCTCTCAGCAGTATGTAGGTAGGTCTATATGCCGTGTAGATACGGAGCGTCTTTGCGCACAACTCGCTCTCGGCAAGCGAAAGGTTCTGAGTTTCGCATGGGGGGGGGGGGGGGGTCCACACACTGAGATACTAAATTGGCAGACCTTAGGAGGGTGCTCGAGCCTCCTGAGCCCCCGGATGGACACGCCCCTGCAGTCACCGTCTCCGCGAGACATTCTCCGCTAGCTGAGGTTCATTTTTCCGCTAGTAGCGGAAGTTCATTCTCCGCTAGCGGAGATAGATTGAATGAACATAGTGCGGGGTAAGGTCCAAAAAGGTGCACTTCTCGGCTTCCGTAATTACGTATACCACATCCTATGAGATATTATAATATTATTATAAGTGGCTATCTGAGGCTGTCAGCTATATAAATAATATATTAGCTAGTTAATTTAAGAGTAATCTATTATCAAAGTTGTACAATATCTACCATCGATCGCAAACCTAGAAAAGATGTTGAAAACAATCACTACTTGGTCAATCCTGACGATAATCATAAAAATTTGTTGCGCACAGTCGATCAACAGCTTGTGTCAAGCTTCAGCACCAATTCAAGAAAATGCCACAAGAATTAAGCAATGTGCTGATAATCCGATAGTATGTGTTAATAAAAAAGCTGAACTCGGTTACAACTTGTGTATGACATACGATAATGAATCTACCATATCTATCGGTTTCTGTCCATACTTTGACCTCAGTAATTACAACATCACCAAACCAGGCTACATCAGTCTTCCAGATAACATCTCCGAGCTCAACGACTTCATGTGTGGCCCAATGAATCGAAAGGGCTTAGTATGCAGTGAGTGTATTGATGGATATGGATCTTCTGTCACTTCAACAAAATTCAGGTGTTCCGACTGTTCAAATGCTTGGTATGGTGTTCCCCTCTATCTGCTGCTAGAGCTAGTACCAGTTACAGTCTTTTACCTTGTTTTACTCCTCTTCCAAATCAACTTGACCTCAGCTCCAATGATCATTTTCATCCTCTATAGTAACTTTATTCTTGTTTCTATCCGCCTAAATAGCTACTACAAATTTAGACGAGTTTCAAATTGAACGGAAAATTCTTGCAATTTCTTACAGCATTTTGACTTTGGATTTCTTCCGTTTCATCGTCCCTCCATTTTGTGTTGCACCAAATTTGAAGATTATTCACGTTCTCTATCTGCAGACTGTCTCTGCCATTTTCCCATTCGTACTGATCGGAATTACCTGGTTGTGCATCAAGTTGCATTCACGAAATTTTAAGATAGTAACACAGCCATGGCAATTGCTTGAGAGAGTGATCTTCAAGCGCTTCAATATCACATGGACTTCAGGAAGGACTGTAATAGATACCTTTGCTACTTTCTTTCTCCTTGCCTTTTCCAAGATAACACTGGTGCTGCTATTACCATTTTCTCCATTAAGAGTACACCACCTTTCAGTAATTAACAATAATGGATTGCCCCCAACTGATGATGCATATATCGCTATTCATTCCTTATCAGATCCTAGCATAAACTTTAAAAGCGTAGAAAATTTACTACTCATCATTATCTCAACCATCATCTTTGTTTTTGCTATTTTGCCACCCATGTTTTTTCTTGCTCTCTACCCAACTCAGCGCTTTAGAGCTCTTCTGCTTAAGTGCCTTCCAGTGCGGTACATAGGCCCTTTGAATATTTTTGCTGATAAATTTTACAGATGCTACCGGGACGGCCTCAAAGGTGGAAGGGACATGAGAAGCTTGGCTTATTTCTACTTTTTCGTTATCCTTCTTAGCTATGGTCTGTGGTCGACCGGGCCGACTGGGTTTTTTCTGAATGGCACACTTTTCTGTGGATGCAGTGTCTTCATTGCGATCATTCAACCATACAAGAAGAAATACATGTCAGTGATGGACACCTTAATTTTAGCCAACATAGTGTTTCTATATACTGCATTAGACAAAAACATTTATGCTTTACCGTTCTTTAGATACATTTCAGGGATATCTGCCATAATCCCCGCACTGGGATTATTCAGCTACGTCGTCTATCGAGTGATATTTAAAAAGCCTCTGAAAAAAGCAATTCTATTATTAAAGCAGAAGTTACCACGACTTAAATCGAAGATTCTGCCAGTTTGCATCAATAGGCGAGAAAATGGTGGAGCTCAAGCTGGAAATGTGGAACTTAACGACTAGCTGCCTGATCGTGTTGAACGGCCTCAATTATATAGTGTCACAATCACATACTAAGCGATATGTACATCAGGGTATAAAAATCTCTTCTGTGATATGGTATTTCACTGATATAATATTCACCTCATACATGCATGGCTTTAACTCAACGATGAACACCATTCTTTCCTTTTTGTAAGTAGCTACTTCCCTTATGTAATTTTATGTGTAATAGAATTGTGACCTTTTTATACATGCATACTGACACATACTCTAATACAGTTGCATGTTCGTTTATCCAGTGCTGCAAGTGTAGTCCCATAGTAGCTAAGCACTTAGCTATAGATTCGACGACCTTTATTGGAGCTTTACACATACTTGGCTATATAGCTATAGTATTATATTATAGCTACACACGTATACTAGAAAGTTCTTAGTTATTGAGCATGTGTCAGTAGCTGATGAAGGTCCAAGGACTGAAACATTCTAAATGAAGTTGTTTAGAGTAACTGCGTTCATGCTCAATAACTAAGAACTTTCAAGTATCTAGTAACGTAGTAATGAGGCTCTATACTTAATTATAGCTACACACAATTAATTAACATTATACTAGCTATGTTGTTAGCGAGAGATGCCTTAGTCTATAGCTACATTATATGTAAAAGAATTCTGGTAAAGTATTATTCTAGGCTAATGTTTGATCCTCTTCCGGTGTGTATATATAATTCAGGGTGCATAACTCAATTAGGAAGCAGCAGCTGAACTTCGTCATCACGGCCATTTTCAGCAATTCCTTGCTCCTCGTCTCCCACACCATCATCCTTATGTCCACAGCAACACCACTGTTTTATCTTGACAAACACTCTTTTGAGTGGCTTTTTAAATAGCTTATACACGACAAAACCGAGCAATCCAAGTGCTGGGAGTAGAGCTGATACTCCAGTCATTATGTGAAAGAAACCTAAAGCATATACATTTCTATCTAAGGCAGCAGAAAGCAATGCCATATTGGCTAGGATTAATGAATCGATTATGGACATGTATTTTTTCTTATATGGACGAATGTTTGCAATAAAGAGACTGCATCTGCCAAAGAATATAGCAAGGAGGAAGAAGGTCGATTTTACTGACCACAGAAAGAAACAAAAAAGAAGAATGCAAAAGTACAGTGAGGCTAAGCTCCTCATGTCCCTCCCACCACCAAGTCCATCACGGTAGCAACTGTAGAATTTCTCTACAAAAATGTTTAAGGGGCATACTAATTGGTTTGGAAGGAACTTGAATAGCAGAGATCTAAAGCACTGAAATGGATAGAGGGCAAGAAGTAACACAGGTGAAAGAATAGCCAAAAGAAAGACTACTACAGAGATGGCAGCGTATGGTAAATGTTCTTTGCTTATGAATTCAACACTTGGATCTGTGAATGAATGTACTGTAATACTTGACGAAAGATCGGTATAGTTTAAATTTTGCACTCTTAGAGGATAAAGTGGTAAAAGTAGCATCAGAGTTACTTTGGAAAATGCAAGGAGAAAGAAAGTAGCAAAAGCGTCCACAATGCTCCTACCTGAATTCCATTTCATGTTGATGTGCTTGAAGATCACTCTATTTAGCAGTAGCCATGGCCAAGCTACAACCCTGTAATCTCGAGAATGTAGCTTGATGCACAGCCAGGTAATTGTAATCAGAATAAAAGGAAAAATAGTGGAAATATTTTGTAGATAGAACGCATGAATATTCTTCAAGTTAGCTGAGACACAGAATGGAGGAATAACAAAACGAAAGAAATCCAAAGTCCAAATTCCGTAAGAAAGAGGAAGTATTGACCCTAGTGCTTTGAATTCGACTTGGTATTCTTTCGTTGCATTGAAATTGAGAGCCATTAAAATGATATTACTATAGAAGATAAAACTTGGCATTGGGGCTGAAGTCAGGTTGATTTGGAAGATGAGTACAATGAGGTAAAACACAGTAACTGGTACTAGCTCTAGCAGCAGATAGAGAGTCACACCGTACCAAGTATTTGAACAGTCAGAACACCTGAATTTTGGCGAAGTGACAGAAGGTCCATATCCGTCAATACACTCGCTGCATACTAGGCCCTTTCGATTCATTGGTCCACACATGTAGTCGTTAAGTTCGGAGACATTTTCAGGAAGACTTATAAAGCCTGGTTCGGATATATTGTGACCATCAATTGCAAAGTATGTACAGAAAGTGGCAGATACTGTGTTAGTCTCCTCAGCATATGTCATACAGAAATTAAAGCCGAGCTGACCTCTATTATCATTAGCACACATTGTACCTTCCAAGGTGGTGAATGTGCTACTCAGGCATTCACATCGATTGTTTTCACTGTCATAGTAAAACATCAACGGACATTGACCATCTTGGATGAATGACATAGTAATAGGGATGATAGTTGTAGTATTGGAAGTGTCCTTTGGCTCAGCATACGGAATCACAGTTGAGATGGTCAGGACTGATAAAGTGATAATTGTTTTAAACATTATTCTTGTGCACAAGATCGAATAGCTATTTCTTATAAGTTATGCTATAATCGAACGTTCAACCTTTTATATAATTATTGCAGCTGTATAATATTATAAATCTTAAACTTATAGCAAATTAGTTCTAGCCATGCATGAAAGTAAACAGTAATTAGTCGTTATGCATATTTTGAAGTATGTATCCATTGCACCATGCATTGGTCACTGAAGCATGCTAAATTATAACTAACAATACTCCCCACTGATACTCAAATATTATGCTGAAGCTACAGTTATTATTAATCGTTAATTCATTGTGAGTATACACACGCTAGTCTAAGAGGGCTTATATGTAATAGTTATTGACCAACTCCCAAGGTTTGTATGCAGTATAGAAGCACAAATCCCGAGGGCAAAGCCCGAGGGATGAGTGCTTCTATACTGCATACAAAGCGAGGGATTGGTCAATAACTATTTTCTAGCCCATTGTTTCCATGGATACAATAAATATGTTTTTAGCCCCCAAGAACTGTATGAATGTTTGCCCTGGCCCTCAGGAACTGTATAATAGTAAACATATGGACATGAGCCCTACAAGGAGGGACTGTATCACATATACAGTACCTTGTATACCTTGGTAACCACATAGCAACGGGCTAGAAATAATATCGCAGTTGTATATAAATCTTATAGTAAATTACTACTAACCTGCAAGTAAAGTTTAGGAATAGGTTAAAATGAACTTCCTGTATGTGGTCCCATATGCTCAGTATGTGTATCCTGGGTAACTGACAGACACTTGGGTAGCTATGTACTACCCAGGAAATATTATTGGGTAATTTACCAAAAATTCTGAACAGAACAATTAAATTATGGTTGTATGGTTTAGTGGGGACTCACCATGCATGATAATAAACAGTAATCAGTCGTTACGCACATTTTTATCATTGTGAGTATACCTGCATGTGGTCCCATCATATGCACGGCATGCGTATCCTGGGTAACATTGGGTAGCTACTACCCAGGAATTACGGAACCATACAATTAGGTACGTATAAATTCTGAACCAAAACAATTAGGCAACAATTAATTAAAATTATGGTTGTATATATGGTTGAGTGGAGACTCACTATAGTATGCATGCATGATAGTAATCAGTAAACAGTAAACAGTATGCATGGTCGCTGAAGTGTGCTAAACTATGACTAACAATATACTCCCCACTGATACTCAATAATAATAATAACTAGAGCTCTCTAGAGCACATTGTCAAAACCCTCGGCGCGTTGCATGGCATTAGCTGCACAAGCAAGCGATGACAATAAAATGTTATTAGTAGCTTCCCTTTGTCCAGTTTCAATGTTGCACATAGAAAAGGGTAAAGGACCAACTGCATGAGGGCTGGGGGGTGAGACTAATGTGTTGTTCAAGGTTTAATGGCTCACAGCAGCAACAACTTTGATGTGTTGTATCGAATTGCACACTCATGGCAGTGCCTACATGCATCAAGTCAGCTTCCTTGAGGACAATGACCATTAAATATGCAAGCAAATGACTGTCATGCCCAGTGAGCTGCTGCCATGGTGCTCCAATCAGTGATGAGCTAGTCATCTTGTTGGATCTATAAGTATAGCTAACCGTACATACCCTTTGAGTTCAAAGGACGCGGCCACTGTCATGTCGTCGGCTTCAGTCGAAGTTCGCCAGCGAGCGGAAGAAAGGCCAGCGTCAACGATTATCCTACTGCGCATGCACTAAAGGATTAGTAATTATAAACGTACCGTATATAGCGCATAACACACAATGTTCTATTTATACGTAGAGGCATACCAGCGGTAGCCTGGAAAGCCAAGAAGTTTGGAATCAGCAAATGACGCCAAAACTGGCGAACGAAGCGTTTTCGGCGAAATCCACACAAATCATACGTTTGGAACGTCATAAGGAACCTTGCAACACCGAAAAATGGACTCGCAAACGAGGTATGTAGCAGCTAGCGTGATAACAGACAGACAGACAGACACACAGAACGACTACCGTAACCCTACGGCGCATGCGCCGAGGGTTAATAATAATGAAGGGCTCAGAAGCAAAGTGGGCTAACCCACAAATGTTGACTTAGCCCCCCGAATCTTGAAAACATGTTTAAAATGTGTTTCATGAGCTATAGAAAATTCAATTTTTTGAAAATTTTGGCAACTTGGTAGAGTAGCTACAATCTATGGTTTTTATTCCTTTTTTGAGCTTTTTGGACAATTCCCCACATTTAGTTCGGGGTTAGCCCACTTTGCTTCTGAGCCCTTCATTATTATTATACTGAGGCTACAATAATAATATTATTATTAATTGTTAATTCTTTTATCGTCCTGAGGATATACACACTATATAATAATATTATTATTATTACAGTCTAAGAGCTAGGGCTTTATGATATAATTTTAGTACCAACATATATGTTGAGAAGTCATACAAGATTAGCATACTAGCTATAATATTATAGTAATAATGTACACATTAATTTGAAACATGAGATCAAGTCTGACTTCATGTACATGTGACTGTGTTGTAATAATACCTATTTTTGCAAATATGAAGTCAAGTGTGGAACAGGGATTTTACCCAGGATTTAACGTGAAATATAATATTATGCCAAGCAAGAACGTACCATAGCTACATATTATAATACTATGTGTCCTATAACTAGAATACCATCGTTTTCCTAATAATATTATATAATTATGGTAATATTCAGTCCTGATAATCAGGGGAAGTTGGAAATCCAATGCTGCTTCTGTATAGGCAATTCAGGCAGCCAACAATCCAGCGTGGCAGCTAAAAGCGATCACGTACTACCAGTATGCCCCACAAACTGCGCATGCGTCCTGCCCTATCACCGCTTCTATGTTGGCGGGCCGCTCCAGGCCGGGTTAACATTGTTTTACCTATTGTTTTACATTACGTCCAGAGTCCCAATTATAGAAACTAAGAATTCGGCTCTCGCTATGATGAAATTATGATGAAATGATGATGAAATCTATGATGAAATTTATGATGAAACCTATGATGTAATTGCTGTGAAACTGTTTCAAAAAGTTTAGCTCACATGACAGGGTGTTGGGACCCAGAATTCAAACCTAGCGTAGAAGACATCGTGGACTATCGATGAGATATGGCGATTTTCTCGGTTCGCTTTCTTTGGCGAGCTCGCACTCAGGGGGATTTCCCTATTCAGTCGAGCACATGGCAGGTGAAGGTCAACCGGCTCAAGCCGCGCGCCCCAATATTGTACGCGTATACGGAGCATGCGCAGTTTGTCGATGTGTCCCAGTTCGAATTTATGGCGGCGTATCCATGAGGGACTCTGGACGTAGTCTCTGAGTTGTTCATTACGTCCAGAGTCCCAATCAACAAATCGCTATTCGGCCTCGCGATGAGGTAATTATGACAAATGATGATGAAATCTATGATGAAATGATGATGAAACCTATGATGAAATTGGGTGAAAACTGCTTCAAAATGTTTAGCTCACATGAGAGGGTGTTGGGACCCAGAATTCGAACCTAGCGTAGAAGAGATCGTGGACTATCGATGAGATATGGCGATTCTCTCAGTTCGCTTTCTTTGGCGAGCACGCACTCGGGGGGATTTCCCTATTCAGTCTAGCACATGGCAGGTGGAGGTCACGTCCGGGTCAACCGGCTCAAGCCGCGCGCCCCAATATTGTATGCGTATACGGAGCATGCGCAGTTTGTCAGTGTGTCCTAGTTCGAATTTATGGCGGCGTATTCGTGAGGGACTCTGGACGTAGTCTCTAAGTTTTTCATTACGTCCAGAGTCCCAATTAGAAACAAAGAATTCGGCTCTTGCTATGATGAAATTATGATGAAATTGTGATGAAATGATGATGAAACCTATGATGTAATTGCTCTGAATACTGCTTCAAAATGTTTAGCGCGCATGAAAGGTTGTTGGGACCCAGAATTCGAACCTAGCATAGAAGAGATCGTGGACTATCCGATGATATCCTTTTGGCGTTTCTCTCAGTTCGCTTTCTCTAGCGAGCTCGCTTTCAGGGCAGGGGGATTTCCCTATTCAGTCGAGCACATGGCAGGTGAAGGTCAACCGGCCGGCTCATGATCAAGCCGCGCGCCCCAATATTGTACGCGTATACGGAGCATGCGCAGTTTGTCGATGTGTCCTAGTTCGAATTTATGGCGGCGTATTCGTGAGGGACTCTGGACGTAGTCTCTAAGTTGTTCATTACGTCCAGAGTCCCAATTCGCAAAAAACAATTCGGCCTCGCGATGAGGTAATTATGATGAAACCTATGATGAAATTATGATGAAATTGGGGTGAAAACTGCTTCAAAATGTTTAGCGCACATGACAGGGTGTTGGGACCCAGAATTCGAACCTAGCGTAGAAGAGATCGTGGACTATCGATGAGATATGGCGATTCTCCCAGTTCGCTTTCTTTGGCGAGCACGCACTCGGGGGGATTTCCCTATTCAGTCTAGGCACATGGCAAGTGGAGGTCACGTCCGGGTCAACCGGCTCAAGCCGCGCGCCTCAATATACGCGCATACGGAGCATGCGCAGTCTGTCGACCTGTCCTGGTTCGAATTATGGTGGGTACAGTAGCGCGATGTAGTACTTTTCATGAGGGACTCTGGACGTAGTCTCCAAGTTGTTCATTACGTCCAGAGTCCCAATTCACAAAAAACAATTCGGCCTCGCGATGAGGTAATTATGAGTAATGATGAGTAATGATGAGTAATTGATGATGAAATTGCTTTCAAAATGTTTAGCGCTCATGAAAGATTGTTGGGACCCAGAATTCGAACCTAGCGTAGAAGACATCGTGGACTATCCGATGATATCCTTATGGCGTTTCTCTCAGTTCGCTTTCTCTAGCGAGCTCGCTTTCAGGGCAGGGGGATTTCCCTATTCAATCGAGCACGTGGCAGGTGAAGGTCAACCGGCTCAAGCCGCGCGCCCCAATATTGTACGCGTATACGGAGCATGCGCAGTTTGTCGATGTGCCCTAGTTCGAATTTATGGCGGCGTATTCATGAGGGACTCTGGACGTAGTCTCTAAGTTGTTCATTACGTCCAGAGTCCCAATTAGAAAAACGCTTCGGCCGACCGATGAGGTAATTGTGATGTAAAATATGACGAAAATGCGGTTAAGACTGTTTCAAAATGTTTAGCACGCATGAAAGCTTGTTGGGGCCCAGAATTCGAACCTAGCGTAGAAGAGATAGTGGACTATCGATTAGATATGGCGATTCTCCCAGTTTGCTTTCTTTGGCGAGCACGCACTCGGGGGATTTCCCTATTCAGTCTAGGCACATGGCAAGTGGAGGTCACGTCCGGGTCAACCGGCTCAAGCCGCGCGCCTCAATATACGCGCATACGGAGCATGCGCAGTCTGTCGACCTGTCCTGGTTCGAATTATGGTGGGTACAGTAGCGCGATGTAGTACTTTTCATGAGGGACTCTGGACGTAGTCTCCAAGTTGTTCATTACGTCCAGAGTCCCAATTCACAAAAAACAATTCGGCCTCGCGATGAGGTAATTATGAGTAATGATGAGTAATGATGAGTAATTGATGATGAAATTGCTTTCAAAATGTTTAGCGCTCATGAAAGATTGTTGGGACCCAGAATTCGAACCTAGCGTAGAAGACATCGTGGACTATCCGATGATATCCTTATGGCGTTTCTCTCAGTTCGCTTTCTCTAGCGAGCTCGCTTTCAGGGCAGGGGGATTTCCCTATTCAATCGAGCACGTGGCAGGTGAAGGTCAACCGGCTCAAGCCGCGCGCCCCAATATTGTACGCGTATACGGAGCATGCGCAGTTTGTCGATGTGCCCTAGTTCGAATTTATGGCGGCGTATTCATGAGGGACTCTGGACGTAGTCTCTAAGTTGTTCATTACGTCCAGAGTCCCAATTAGAAAAACGCTTCGGCCGACCGATGAGGTAATTGTGATGTAAAATATGACGAAAATGCGGTTAAGACTGTTTCAAAATGTTTAGCACGCATGAAAGCTTGTTGGGGCCCAGAATTCGAACCTAGCGTAGAAGAGATAGTGGACTATCGATTAGATATGGCGATTCTCCCAGTTCGCTTTCTTTGGCGAGCACGCACTCGGGGGATTTCCCTATTCAGTCTAGGCACATGGCAAGTGGAGGTCACGTCCGGGTCAACCGGCTCAAGCCGCGCGCCTCAATATACGCGCATACGGAGCATGCGCAGTCTGTCGACTTGTCCTGGTTCGAATTATGGCGGGTACAGTAGCGCGATGTGGTACTTTTCATGAGGGACTCTGGACGTAGTCTCCAATTTATTCATTACGTCCAGAGTCCCAATTAGAAACAAAGAATTCGGCTCTCGCTATGATGAAATTATGATGAAATGATGATGAAACCTATGATGAAACTTATGATGTAATTCCTGTGAAACTGTTTCAAAATGTTTAGCGCGCATGAAAGGTTGTTGGGACCCAGAATTCGAACCTAGCGTAGAAGACATCGTGGACTATCGATGAGATATGGCGATTTTCTCGGTTCGCTTTCTTTGGCGAGCTCGCACTCGGGGGGATTTCCCTATTCAGTCGAGCACGTGGCAGGTGAAGGTCAACCGGCTCAAGCCACGCGCCCCAATATTGTACGCGTATACGGAGCATGCGCAGTTTGTCAATGTGTCCTAGTTCGAATTTGTGGCGGCGTATTCATGAGGGACTCTGGACGTAGTCTCTAAGTTTTTCATTACGTCCAGAGTCCCAATTAGAAAAAAACTATTCGGCCGACCGATGAGGTAATTGTGATGTAAAATATGATGTAAAATATGACGAAAATGCGGTTAAGACTGTTTCAAAATGTTTAGCACGCATGAAAGCTTGTTGGGGCCCAGAATTCGAGCCTAGCGTAGAAGACATCGTGGACTATCCGACGATATCCTTATGGCGTTTCTCTCAGTTCGCTTTCTCTAGCGAGCTCGCTTTCAGGGCAGGGGGATTTCCCTATTCAGTCGAGCACGTGGCACGTGAAGGTCAACCGGCTCAAGCCGCGCGCCCCAATATTGTACTCGTATACGGAGCATGCGCGGTTTGTCAATGTGTCCTAGTTCGAATTTATGGCGGCTTATTCATGAGGGACTCTGGACGTAGTTCCCAAGTTGTTCATTATATCCCCAGTAGCAATTTACTTTTCTGTGGTTATGAGGTAATTATGGTGTAATTATGATGAAACCTATGGTGTAATCTATGAGGTAATTATGAGAAAATTCAGGGCCTCGCTGGAGCCTTTCTGAGACTTGAAAATCAGTAAATATGTAGAGTATCTTACGCGTGTATCCAGCGAATAGATTACAAGCCGAGCGCTACTTTCTCTGCTGTTGGTTGAACTTCACGTGTTTTTTTGGCTTACGTAATGCCGTGGATAAATATAGCTAGCCTTGCGCTATATATAGCACGCATCGTCACAAGGGGCTGGCCCGCGCGAAACCGCAGCAGCGCGACCAACCTGAAGTTCAGAAGGAATACTGTGCTGTCGAGTTCATATCTGTGATTGAAGCATCGAAAATTGTCGCTATCAAGGTTGAGAGTCGATCTTAGACGCCACTCCATGATTTCTGGGGCCAGCGTCGATCGATGTGTACGCATTCTATTGACGACCTTTTACCACATGCACCATTAAACTATGCGGCTACTGGGGATATGGTCAAGTGTTCATTATCTCCCCAGTAGCAATTTACTTTTCTGTGGTTATGAGGTAATTATAGTGTAATTATGATGAAACCTATGGTGTAATCTATGAGGTAATTATGAGAAAATTCAGGGCCTCGCTGGAGCTTTTCTGTGATTTGAAAATCAGTAAATATGTAGAGTATCTTACGCGTGTATCCAGCGAATAGATTACAAGCTGAGCGCTACTTTCTCCGAGAAGTACTGTTGGTTGAACTTCACGTGTTTTCTTGGCTTACGTAATGCCATGGATAAATAAAGCTAGCCTTGCGCTATATATAGCACGCATCACTGCCACAAGGGGCTGGCCTGCGCGCGACTGTAGCAACGTGACCAACCTGAACTTCGGAAGGAATACTGTGTTGTCGAGTTCGTCTCTGTGATTGAAGCATCGAAATTTGTCGCTATCAAGGTTGAGAGTCGATCTTAGACGCCATCTCCATGATTTCTGGGGCCAGCATCGATCGATGTGTACGCATTCTATTGACGACCTTTTACCACATGCACCATTTTCACTGTGCAGCTACTGGGGAGATGGTCAAGGGTTCATATAATATAGTAAAACGTCTATAAATAAATAATTAAATAAATTATTGTTTACATGCAATACATTTTAAACAGGATTTCATAATTATATTATTATCTCATCCTCTGCTACCTTATTGAAAAACTGGGAGTTGACTTTAAGCTATTCCTTTATCAGATTAAGCAAGGCGGTAGTAGCTAGTATGAGGAATATTAAGCAGGAACAAAATATTTTACGAGGTCCTAGTATTTATGTATTGTCTGACTGTCATAACTATCGAGTCTGTCACAACATCCTGTAGTCTCATAATTGTAGAATATCCTTACCAACCTAAGGGCAACCTAAGGGTGGTGGTACACACTCTAATCTATGTCACATTTAGGACTGATGATCTTTACCATAGTACCATTAAGCGGCTAGCCACACATTGCATCATTAATCACATACTAGCACTAATAAGACCAGATTAAGAGTACCTTTACCTCATTGAATTATTCCAGGGAAATCCCTATTAATTTTTTACGGAGTGTAGCTACTGAGTGCGGCGTGATCAGTCATCCTTATAACAATAATGGCAGCATCAGGAGTCAGCTGTGCATACCCTTATATAGTACTTGGTTGTGGCCTATATACCACACTAACAATAGCTATTAATTGTTATAATAATACCAGTATAATACTCTAGTACACCCCAATGCATACACTGCATGTCAATCACAATGTCATGCATTGAATTTCATTGTCCCACGGCTGACAGCCTCAGATAGCCACTTATTAATAACTCATGGGATGTGGTATACGTGAGAGAACTGCATGATTTCAGATTCGAACTTCTCCATAGGTCCTTCCCCACCTGCATATCTACACACTAAGCCATAGGTAGTACCATGTTAAGTGTGCAATGCATAGTGTCATAGAAAGTATACCTATAGCTACCATATTATTAGAGTGCAGTACGTGTCATTGATAGTACAGTTACCATATTGGGATAATAATAGTGTGAATGCATGCATTGGGGAAGTAACCTTGGATCATCTAACTCATACATCATCGAGACCTATAATAATTACAGCCATTTATGGTTGATGGTGAATCATCATACTGTATAGTCATCTCATATAGCCTACGCTATATAAAATTAGTTAAGAGTCATCTATTATCATAGTTGTATAATATCTACCATCACAAGCCTAGAAAAGATGATAAAAGCAATCACTACTTGGTCAATCCTGACGATAATCATAAAAATTTGTTGCGCACAGTCGATCAACAGCTTGTGTCAAGCTTCAGCACCAATTCAAGAAAATGCCACGAGAATTAAGCCATGTGCTGGTAACCCAATAGTATGTATTAACGAGAGAGCTGAACTCGGCTACAACTTGTGTATGACATACGACAACAACTCGACCATATCTATCGGTTTCTGTCCGTACTTTGACCTCAGTCATTACAACATCAGCAAACCAGGCTACATCAGTCTTCCAGATAATATCTCCGAGCTAAACGACTACATGTGTGGCCCAATGAATCGAAAGGGCTTAGTATGCAATGAGTGTATTGATGGATATGGACCTTCTGTCACTTCAACAAAATTCAGGTGTTCCGACTGTTCAAATGCTTGGTATGGTGTGCCTCTTTATCTGCTGCTAGAGCTAGTACCAGTTACAGTCTTTTACCTTACTTTACTCCTCTTCCAAATCAACTTGACCTCAGCTCCAATGATCATTTTCATCCTCTATAGTAACTTCATTCTTCTTTTTATCCGCCTCAACTTTATAAATTTTGACGAGCTTCAAGTTGAACAGAAAATTATTGCAATTATTTACAGCATTTGGACTTTGGATTTCTTTCGTTTTATCGTCCCTCCATTTTGTGTTGCACCAAATTTGAAGATTATTTACGTTATCTATCTGCAGACTGTCTCTGCCGTTTTCCCATTCGTACTGATCAGAATTACCTAGTTGTGCATCAAGTTGCATTCACGAAACTTCAAGATAGTAACACAGCCATGGCAATTGCTTGAGAGAGTGATCTTCAAGCGCTTCAATATCACGTGGACTTCAGGAAGGACCGTGATAGATACCTTTGCTACTTTCTTTCTCCTTGCTTTTTCCAAGATAACTCTGGTGCTGATATTACCATTGGATCCATTAAGAGTATACCACCTTTCAGTGGTCAACGCCAATGGACTGCCCCCAACCGATGATGCATGTCTCGCTTTTCACTCCTTATTAGATGCTAGCATCAGCTTCATAAGTGTAGAAAACTTACCTTTCGTCGTTATCTCAGCATTTATCTATCTTTTTGCTATTTTGCCACCCATATTGTTTCTTGCTCTCTACCCAATTCAGCGCTTTAGAGCTCTTCTGCTTAAGTGCCTTCCGGTGCGATACAAAGGCCCTTTGAATATTTTTGCTGATAAATTTTACGGATGCTACCGGGACGGCCTCAAAGGTGGAAGGGACATGAGAAGCTTGGCTTCTTTCTACTTTTTCGTTATCCTTCTTAGCTATGGTCTGTGGTCGATCGGGTCGACTCAGTTTTTTTCTGAATGGCACACTGTTCGGTGGATGTAGTGTCTTCGTAGCAATCGTTCAACCATACAAGAAGAAATATATGTCAGTGATTGACACCTTAATTTTAGCCAATATGGCGTTTCTATATACTGCATTAGACAAAAACATTCATGCTTTACTGTTCTTTAGATACATTTCAGTGATATCTACCATAATCCCTGCACTGGGATTATACAGCTACGTCGTCTATCGAGTGATATTTAAAAAGCCTCTGAAAAAAGCAATTCTCTTATTAAAGCAGAAGTTACCACGACTTAAATCGAAGATTTTGCCAATTTGCATCAACAGGCGAGGAAATGGTGGAGCTCAAGCTGGAAATGTGGAACAGGGAAATGAATTTAATGACCAGCTGCCTGATCGCATTGTACGGCCTCAATTATACACATACAGATAAGCAATATGTACCACTCAGGGTATAAATATCTCTTCTATGATCTATAATGTTATAGTAGTATACTTTCACTGATATAATATTCACCTCATACATGCACGGCTTTAACACAATGATAAATTCCATTCTTTCCCTTTTTGTAAGTATTTCCTTTAGTAATTTTATGTGTAGTAAAATTGTGACCTTTTTTGTACATGTATACCCTGACACAGTCGTTCGTTAACCCAGTGCTGCAAGTGTTAACGTAGTAATGAGACTCAAGACTCAATTAAAGCTACACACAACAATATACTATGCTGTCAGTGAGGGATGCCTTAGTCTATAGCTACATTCATTTAAAAGAATTCTGGTAAAGTATCATTCTAGGCCAGTGTTTGATCCTCTTCCAGTGTGTATGCTTCAGGGTGCACAATTCGATCAGGAAACTGAATATCGTCATCATGGCCATTAACAGGATTTCTTTGCTCCTCTTGATCATCTCTCACTCTGTCATCCTTACGTCCACTGCAACACCACCGTAATTTAACTTGGGGCAACTTTTCTTTTATCTTGACAAACACTCTTTTGAGTGGCTTTTTAAATAGCTTATATACGACAAAACCGAGCAATCCAAGTGCTGGGAGTAGAACTGATGCTCCGATGATGACTTGAAAGAAACGTGAACCATCTACATTTCTATCTAAGGCAGCAGATAGCAGTGCCATATTGGTTAGGATTAGTGAATCGATTATGGACATGTATTTTTTCTTATATTAATGAGTGTTTGCAATAAAGAGACTGCATCCGACAAAGAATATAGCAATAAAGAACAAGTTTGGTTCTACTGACCACAGAAATTTAAATAGCTTATAGCTACACGACAAAACCGAGCAATCCAAGTGCTGGGAGTAGAACTGATACTCCAGTGATGAGTTGAAAGAAACGTGAAGCATATCCATTTCTATCTAAGGCAGCAGATAGCAGTGCCATATTGGCGAGGATTAGTGAATCAATTATGGACATGTGTTTCTTCTTATATGGACGAATGTTTGCAATAAAGAGACTGCATCCGCCAAAGAATATAGCAACGAGGAAGAAGTTCGGTTCTACTGACCAGAGAAAGAAACCAAAAAGAATAATGCAAAAGTATAGTGAAGCTAAGCTCCTCATGTCCCTCCCCCCACCAAGTCCATCACGGTAGCAACTGTAGAATTTCTCTACAAAAATGTCCACACATGTAGTCATTAAGTTCGGAGACATTTTCAGGAAGGCTTATAAAGCCTGGTTCGGATATAATATATTGTGACCATCGAGTGCAAAGTGTGTACAGAAACTGGCAGATACTGTGTTAGTCTCCTCGTCATATGTCATACAGAAATTGAAGCTGAGCTGACCTCTATTGTCACTAACACACAACACTATACCCTCCAAGATGGTGAATGTGCTACTTAGGCATTCACATCGATTATTTTCACTGTCATAGTAGAACAACAATGGACACTGACTATCTTGGATGAATGACATAGTAGTAGGGATGATAGTTGTAGTATTGGAAGTGTCCATTGGCTCAGCAAGCGGAATCACAGTTGTGATGGTCAGGACTGATAAAGTGATAATTGTTTTAAACATTTTCTTTATCCACAATATCGAATAGCTATTTCTTGCAAGTTACTTGCTGTGACTGTTAAAGCTTAAGCTACAATCAAAGGTTCAACCTCTCATGATTATCGCAGCTGTATATAAACCTTATATACCGGGGGGTACTAGCCTAAGAATAAAAATTACTAGGAAGATGATATCATCAGGCGGGGCGAGCCTTCGCTCGTGGATCAGCTGTATTCCACAGTTTTTATTTGTAGTGTCAATAAAATACCTTGGTTTTGAGTCACTAACTGGGCAGGCTATATATATTTGGCACAACCAAATGATCGAATTGAAGTAGCCAGGCTCTCAGTTTGGCCATCATTCATGACATCCTTGAGTACAGTAGAGAAAGGTACAGCTCTACCTGTAAAATATAGCCACAGTACAACTGAAACTGTGCCAACCGTGAATGACTGCCATGGCTACAACTCGAGATGAATAAGGTCAAAAGTTACCAAATAGCACGCTCCACGACGCAGATTTGTATCCGCCTAAGGTCCTCTCAACCCACCACACTGCACTGCCACGATTCCGCGGATTTGACCTTCGATCTGCATTGGTGACGACCTTTACCTCTCACGGTAAGGTCTACCACGTGGTGTCTGAGCATGCGCATTGAGTCGTTGCCCTGCAAGATCACGTACAAATAAATAATATATATATATATATATATATACACCGCTTCCGGTTTCTCGTGTATTCGGGGCTCGCTCAGGCTCGCCCCGAATTATACATTTCCCAATAGGAATAGGTTAAAATGAACTTCCTGTGGTCATGGCATATGTATCCTGGGCAACTAACAGACATTACCCAGGAAATAGGGAACAAGTAGCTCCTGTTTACTAATATCTAATGCAACACCAATCTGTACATCGATTGGTTGTATTAATTTTGGTAAAATTAATGGTGATAGGGCTGGGCTTCGCTGCTGTGGGAGGATTATGCCCTCCCACACACTGCCATAATTCTGTGCTGCTGCATGTGCTGCTGCATGTGCTGCTTGTGCATGTGCCACTGCATGTACGGCATGCTGCATGCATGTGCTGCTGCATGTGCCGCTGCTGCTAGGGAGATATATGCCAGTACATTCTCTGTTGCAGGGGGTTTACCCATTTCCAAATTGCTGGTACAGTAATTATTGCCATTTTCAATACTCCTGTGATGATGAGGAATACCCCAATCAGCCCTATCACCGTCCCACCTTATTGGTGGAAAATGTACAGTAGCTACCTAGTTCTGTATACTTTTACAAGTCTGGCAAATAATTAAAGAGAGGGTATCAGGGTGGGGAAGTTGGAAATCCAATGCTGCTTCTGTATAGGCAATTCAGGCAGCCAACAATCCAGCGTGGCAGCTTGATCACGTGCTACCAGTATGCTCCGCAAACTGTGCATGCGTCCTGCCCTATCACCGCTTCTATGTTGGCTGGCCGCTCCAGGGTTAACATTGTTTTACCTATAGTAAAACATCTATAAATAAATTATTGTTTACATTTAAACAGGATTTCATAATAATTATTTTTATCTCATCCTCCGCTACCTTCATTGAAAAACTGGGAGTTGACTTTAAGCTATTCCTTTATCAGATTAAGCAAGGCGGTAGTAGTATGGGGAATATTGAAAATTTAATTTGTTACGAGGTCCTAGTATTTATGTATTGTCTGACTGTCATAACTATCGAGTCTGTCACAACATTCTGTAGTCTCATAGTTGTAGAATTTCCTTACCAACCTAAGGGTGGTGGTACACACTCTGATCTATGTCACATTTAGGACTGACGATCTTTACCATTAATACCATTATTATTAATAAGTGGCTAGTCACACATTGCATCATTAATCACATACTAGCACTAATAAGACCAGACTAAGAGTACCTTTATCTCATTGAATTATTCGAGGGAAATCCCTATTAATTTTTGACGGAGTGTATACTGAGTGCGGCGTCATCAGTATTTCCTTATAACAATAATGGCAGCATCAGGAGTCAGCTGTGCATACCTTTGTATATAGTACTTGGTTGTGGCCTATACCATAATAATAATAGCTATTGTTATAATAATACCAGTATAATGTAGCTATACTCGAGTGCACCCCAATGCATGTCATGCAATCATAGGCAATATCATGCATTGAATTTCATTGTCCCTCAATAGGTGACTACAGTATGGTACGCATAGCATGGAAAGGACAGTGCACGTGGTTCATCATCAACCAATTTAATGGCTATAATATAGATCTAGATGATGTATGAGTTTAATAGATGTCATTTCCCCAATGCACGTATTCACACTATTTTCACCCCAATATGGTAGCTAGCTATACTATCTATGACAATAGATGTCATTTCCCCAATGCACGTATTCACACTATTTTCATCCCAATATGGTAGCTATACTATCTATGACACTATGGTATAGGTATGCTTTCTATGACACTATGCATTGCATTCTAATATGGTACTATCTATGGCTTAATGCGTAGACATGCAGGTTGGGAAAGGACCTATGGGTAAACTGGAATCTGAAATCATGCAGTTCTCTCACGTATACCACATCCTATGAGTTATTAATAAGTGACTTCTGAGACTGTTAGCTATATAAATAATAATAATTATTATAATTAAGAGTCATCAATTATCATAGTTGTACAATATATATCTACTATCGCAAGCCTAGAAAAATGTTGAAAACAATCACTACTTGGTCAATCCTGATGATAATCACAAAAATTTGTTGCGCACAGTCGATCAACAGCTTGTGTCAAGCTTCAGCACCAATTCAAGAAAATGCCACGAGAATTAAGCAATGTGCTGATAACTCAATAGTATGTGTTAATGAGAGAGCTGAACTCGCCTACAACTTATGTATGACATACGATAATGAATCTACCATATCTATCGGTTTCTGTCCATACTTTGATCTCAGTAATTACAACATCAGCAAACCAGGCTACATCAGTCTTCCAGACAACATCTCCGAGCTCAACAACTTCATGTGTGGACCAATGAATCGAAAGGGCTTAGTATGCAGCGAGTGTATTGATGGATATGGACCTTCTGTCACTTCAACAAAATTCAGATGTTCTGACTGTTCAAATGCTTGGTACGGTGTGCCTCTCTATCTGCTGCTAGAGCTAGTAGCTACCAGTTACAGTCTTTTACCTTCTTTTACTCCTCTTCCAAATCAACTTGACCTCAGCTCCAATGATCAGTTTCATCCTCTATAGTAACTCCATTCTTCTTTCTATCCGCCTCAACGCTATAAAGTTGAACGAGTTTCAAATTGAACAGAAAATTCTTGCAATTTCTTACAGTATTTGGATTTTGGATTTCTTCCGTTTCATCGTCCCTCCATTTTGTGTTGCACCAAATTTGAAGATTATTCACGTTGTCTATCTGCAGACTGTCTCTGCCATTTTCCCATTCGTACTGATTGGAATTACCTGGTTGTACATGCATTCACGAAACTTCAAGATAGTAACACAGCCATGGAAATTGCTTGAGAGAGTGATCTTCAAGCGCTTCAATATCACATGGACTTCGGGAAGGACTGTAATAGATACCTTTGCTACTTTCTTTCTCCTTGCTTTTTCCAAGGTAACTCTGGTGCTGCTATTACCAATATATCCAATAAGAGTACACCACCTTTCAGTGGTCAACACCAACGGACTGCCCCCAACCGATGATGTATGTGTCGCTATTCACTCCATATCAAATCCTAGCATCAGCTTCATAAGTGTAGAAAACTTACCTTTCGTCGTTATCTCAACCTTTATCTTTCTTTTTGCTATTTTGCCACCCATATTGTTTCTTGCTCTCTACCCAATTCAGCACTTCAGAGCTCTTCTGCTTAAGTGTCTTCCAGTGCGGTACATAGGCCCTTTGAATATTTTTGCTGATAAATTTTACAGATGCTACCGGGACGGCCTCAAAGGTGGAAGGGACATGAGAAGCTTGGCTTCTTTCTATTTTTTCATTATCCTTCTTAGCTATAGCCTGTGGTCGATCGAGTCGACTCAGTTTTTTCTGGTTGGCACACTTTTCGGTGGATGCAGCATCTTTATTGCGATCGTTCAACCATACAAGAAGAAATACATGTCAGTGATTGATACCTTCATTTTAGCCAACATAGCGTTTCTAAGTACTGCATTAGACAAAAACATTCATGCTTTACCATTCTTTAGATACATTTCAGTGATATCTGCCATAATCCCTGCACTGGGATTATTCAGCTACATCGTCTATCGAGTGATATTTGAAAAGCCTCTGAAAAAAGCAATTCTCTTATTAAAGCAGAAGTTACCACGACTTAAATCGAAGATTCTGCCAGTTTGCATCAATAGGCGAAGAGATGGTGGAGCTCAAGCTGGAAATGTGGAACAGGGAAATGCCTATCATAATGAAATTAATGACCAGCTGCCTGATCGTATTGTACGGCCTCAATTATACACATACAGATAAGCAAAATGTACATTAGGGTATAAATATCTCTTCTATGATATTGTAGTATTATTTCACTGACGTAATATTTACCTCATACATGCACGGCTTTAACATAATGATGAATTCCATTCTTTCCCTTTTTGTAAGTATTTCCTTTATGTAATTTTATGTGTAATAGAATTGTGACCTTTTTTGTACATGTGTACTGTTACATAACCTGACACAATTGTTTGTTAATCGAGTGCTGCAAGTGAGTGTAATCCCATATAGTAAGCACTAATAGATTCGATGACCTTTATTGTAGCTTCATACATACTTGGCTAGATAAAAAAGTATTATATAATCACTATGCACATAATAATCTATGCTGTCAGTGAAGGCTATAGCTACATTCATTTAAAAGAATTCTGGTAAAGTATCATTCTAGGCTAGTGTTTGATCCTCTTCCAGTGTGTATGCTTCAGGGTGCACAATTCGATCAGGAAGCTGAATATCGTCATCATGGCCATTAACAGGATTTCCTTGCTCCTCTTGATCATCTCTCACTCCATCATCCTTACGTCCACTGCAACACCACCGTAATTTAACTTGGGGCAACTTTTCTTTTATCTTGACAAACGCTCTTTTGAGTGGCTTTTTGAATAGCTTATACACGATAAAACTGAGCAATCCAATTGCTGGGAGCAGAGCTGATACTCCAATAATGATTAGAAGGAAACGTGAAGCATATACATTTCTATCTAAGGCAGCAGATAGCAGTGCCATATTGGCTAGGATTAGTGAATCAATTATGGACATGTATTTTTTCTTATATGGATGAATGTTTGCAATAAAGAGACTGCATCCGCCAAAGAATATAGCATTGAGGAACAAGTTCGGTTCTACTGACCACAGAAAGAAACCAAAAAGAATGATGCAAAAGTACAGTGAAGCTAAGCCCCTCATGTCCCTCCCACCACCGAGTCCATCGCGGTAGCAACTGTAGAATTTCTCTACAAAAATATTTAAAGGGCATACTAACCGCTTTGGAAGGAACTTAAAAAGCAGAGATCTAAAGCGCTGAAATGGATAGAGGGCAAGAAGTACAACAGGTGAAAGAACAGTCAACAGAAAGACCACTACAGAGATGGTAGCGTATGGTAAATGTTCTTTGCTTATGAAATCAACACTTGGATCTATGAATGAATGTACTTTAATACTTGGTGAAAGATCGGTATAGTTTAAATTTTGCAATCTTTGACGATGAAATGGTAAAAGTAGCATCAGTGTTACTTTGGAAAATGCAAGGAGAAAGAAAGTAGCAAAGGCGTCTATAATGCTCCTACCTGAATTCCATTTCATGTTAATGTGTTTGAAGATCCCCCTGTTTAGTAGTAGCCATGGCCAAGTTACAATCCTGTAATCTCGAGAATGTAGCTTGATGCACAGCCAGGTAATTGCAATCAGAATAAAAGGAAAAATAGTTGAGATATTTTGTAGATAGAATACATGGACAATCTTCAAGTTAGGTGAGACACAGAATGGAGGAACGACAAAACGAAAGAAGTCCAAAGTCCAAATTCCGTAAGAAAGAGCAAGTATTGTCTTAAATTCTTGTGATTCGTCTTGATTGACTGCATTGAAATTGAGAGCAATTAGAATAATATTACTGTAGCAGATAAAACTTGGCATTGGGGCTGAAGTCAGATTGATTTGGAAGATGAGTACAATGAGGTAAAACACAGTAACTGGTACTAGCTCTAGTAGCAGATAGAGCAGCACACCGTACCAAGCATTTGAACAGTCAGAACATCTGAATTTTGGCGAAGTGACAGAAGGTCCATATCCATCAATGCACTCACTGCATACTAAGCTCTTTCGATTCATTGGTCCACACATGTAGTCGTTGAGCTCGGAGACATTTTCAGGAAGACTTATAAAGCCTGGTTCAGATACATTGTGACCACCTAGTAAAAAGTATGCACACAAACTGGCAGATACTGTGTTAGTCTCCTCGTCATATGTCATACAGTAATTGAAGCCGAGCTGACCTCTATTGTCATCAGCACACAACACTATACCTTCCAAGATGCTGAATGTGCTACTTAGGCATTCACATCGATTTTTTTCACTGTCATAGTAGAACAACAATGGACACTGAATATCTTGGATGAATGACATAGTAGTAGGGATGATCATGATAGTTGTAGTATTGGAAGTATTCATTGGCTCAGCACACGGAATCACAGTTGTGATGGTCAGGACTGATAAAGTGATAATTGTTTTAAGCATTTTCTTTATCCACAATAATATATCGAATAGCTATTTCTTGCAAGTTACTTGCTGTGACTGTTAAACTTAAGCTACAGTCAAACGTTCAACCTCTTATGATTATCACAGCTGTATATAAACCTTATTATACTAGCCTGAGAATAAATAATAATATTATACATTTCCTAATAGGAATAGGTTAAAATGAACTTCCTGTGGTAATGCCATGTGTATCCTGGGTAACTAACAGACATTGGGTAGCTATACTACCCAGGAATTATGGAACAATTGGGTAATTTACTAAACATTCTGAACAGAGCAATTACTTTTATTACTTTACTTGTATGGTTGAGTGGGGACTCACCATGCATGCATGACAGTATTCAGTAAACAATAAACAGTATTCACGATCGCTGAAGCATGCTAAACTATGACTAACAATGATTATACTCACCACTGATACTCAAATATTATACTGAGGCTACAATAATATTATTATTTATTGTTAATTCTTTTATCGTCCTGAGGATATACACACTATAATAATAATATTATTATTAGCTACAGTCTAAGAAGGCTTTATAATATAATTTAGTACCAACACATATGTTGAGAATTAAAAAAGTCATACAAGATTGGCATTCGTGTAACTATAGCTAGAATATTATTATGATAATGTACACATTAATTTGAAATATGAGATTAAGTCTGACTTCATGTAACTGTATTGTAATAATACCTATTTTTGCAAATATGAAGTCAAGTGTGAAACAGGGATTCTACCCAGGATTTAACGTAAAATAATTATATATATGCCCATAACAAGAATGTACCATAGCTACATATAATACTATATGTGTCCTATAACTAGAATACCATCGTTTTCCTATAACATTATACAATTACAAGCAGGGGGGCTCGCTTCGCTCGCCCCCTGCTGCACGTGATTGATGCATTTTGGCATTTAGGACCCCACAAAAGTAGGGGATATTAAGTACAACTACACGCCTGTGATGAGGCCAGGTGCAAGGCCACAGGCCAGAGTGCTAGTTTAATTATTGCAACTGCATATACCGGTAATTATCAGCAAAGCGGCTGAGACCGCCCTTTACCTGTGTTCTGGAACGTTCTATTGAGCATGCGCATTTATGGCATCCTGTTTGAGCACATGGCTAAATCAATCAACTGTCCAAGAAGTCGTTAGCTTGCTTGTAGATCCCCTCGAAAGATTTGAGAATGCAAGAAGTCTAAATCAGAATCTACTACCTCCGTGATGTCCACTTGGAATATGTCTTCTCATGAATCGAGCTGCTTGCTTAACTGCAGGCCACTGAATGTAAGTCCCCATTTGTTGCTTGGTTTTGTACAGTCCGTCCAAGAAGCTAGCTTTAGTGCCTGTAGCTAGTGCCAAGGCTGACACTCACAGAGATCGCTTGGTTGTAGCTTCTAATAGTCAAGGGCCAGAGATATAGCCTCTTGTGTCGCGGGGTCAAAACACTTCCGCTGACCTTCCGTAACGGACACACAACTAAAATCTTATATAATGATGGTAATATTATTCAGTCTTGATAATTAAACCACAAAATTAATACCATGGAGATACTCCCTTCCACATCACTGGATATATATATTGCACCACCAAAATGCATGCAAAGCTGGTCAGAGTATAATGTTATCGTCAAGCTTTTGTGATCATGATGTATATACATCTATAGATCGAAATGCGTGGGAAATGTACATACTATAGAGCCATTATTATAGTATTTACAGATAAGGCAGTGCATTGTGGGTTGCAATAACTGCTAAGTGACTGATGCAATATACCCATGGTGCTACATGCAGAAAGGAGTGGGTAGCTGCTTCTCCAGAATAGGTCAAGGATAATAACACGATGAAAGTCACATGTATACCTATTAGAAGGTAGCTGTTATAAGAATGAGATCTAATAAGTACTATAAATCACTACTAATGGAGCTAAATTGCTACGAGTTTAGTATTATTTCACATAAGATTCTGTATGTGTTCATCCATGGCTCCATAGTTGGCAACAGGTTGGTTCAATCCTTCTTGTTTAGTACAAGCACCCACGTTGCTCTTTAGACAAGCTTTTAGATGAAAGAAACACCACTGAAATCGTGCTGTGCACAGTTGAGACAAAACTCTAATTATGAGATATCAAAGAAATATTGCGAATGGCGTGAGTATGACAATTTGCAGCAATACCCGTACACTTGCACCCTTCGTATTTGAAGACACGATGTGACACAGCAGTGCAAGATGAGAAAGCAAAAGTGTATCAGATACATTCATGTAGGTTCTTTTATAGGGCCTGCACAGAGCGATCAGTAGGGCAGCAAATACAAAGGTAGTACCTCGTACGAGCCATATCTCCAAACCAAGGGTTGAGAAAAGCAACTGGGGTATCGAGACTATCAAGATTCTTACTAAAAAATAAAACCCTGAAAATATCCGCATGTCTTTTCCATGATCAAGACCATCTCTGTAGCAGTAGTGAAATTTTTCAACAAATATGCTAAGTCCAATGCAGTCTAATCTAAGCTTTGATAGCAATCGTCTAAAAACTCTAAAAGGATAAAGAGAGAGAATTATAACTGGCAGAAAGCTGAATATGATTGATATCAGTCCCACAGCACCATAGATGGTGTAAAATATCACAGATCCCATTTTTATGTTTGGGTCCCTACCTAGCACATATTGTGGCCACGTCTGATATTGGGTCAAAGATCGATAGAATATCAAATCAGTGCTAAGTAGGAGATTTGCCTGGTAGAGAATTTTGCTGAAAGACAGAAGAAAGAGAGAAGCAAATGTATCTGTGATATCATTCTTTATGTCCCAGCTGCGCCTAAGCCATACAAAGCACAGGTGAAATGGCTTCCATGCGTACACAATAATTTGGCAATTGCGATCATGAAGATCAATACAAAACCAAGTCAGAATCACCAGCAGCATGGGATAGAAAGCCGAGATGTAACCCAGGAGTGCTACATGAATGATCTGTAAATGCCCATTAATGCAAAATGGGGGCACAATTAATGTGCACGAAAAGTTCCGAATTTAGAAATCCATATAGTGTGAGAGAGATTTTGTTAACAGTTCTAAGTGTTCCAGTTTCTGTGAATATAGCATCGCCTATACCATCTGGCCAAGAAATATAGCATGCTATAGTAATAATCTGACTGTATACATAACAAAGCAAGTCATTGGAGCTGATGTCACACTGATACGAAAGACCAAAAAGATAGTGAAGAGCACTGTAATCGGAACAAACTCCAAAAATAGGTAAAGAACAACTCCAATCCATGCTTCTCTACATTTGTAACACTGCTTTAAGTTAGTGTGTCCCATCACAGCTATTGATGGTCCAAAACTGTCCTTACACTTTCTGCATAAGAACCCACTCCTATGCAAGGGTGCACACATGTAATCATTAAGAGCAGTGATATTTGATGGTAGGAGAATATATCCGGGTTTCGTTAGGTTGTACATGTGGCCAGTCAAGTATTGGTAATGCAGCCAATGACTGATAGAAATTAATGGGCCTTTCTCGTCGCAATTATACGTCACAATAAATCCAATTTTTATATATTATATAAGCGCTAGCACTCAGTCTGTTCCCATCACAAATCAAATTTAGTAAATCGTAAGGCAAACACTGACAGCTACAAGTCAGAGGAGGTTGGACATGCATAGTCCAATACATAAAGACAAAAATCTTTGAATTGAGGAGTAATACTTTATCAGTGACTCCATACTGATGAAATATTACATCTTAGCCTGTTAAGATCATCAAAACAGTGTGACCTATATAGTGGAGTACATATTTTCACTATACTTTTGTCGCTTGATTGCATTCCATTGTACATAAAACAGCTCATAAGTACTCCATGGTTGATTTTCTCACGGGGCTTCAGTTGGGCTCTGACATTATTTGTCAACATAGACTTACTAGCGAAATTTCATTCCCTAATTCCAAAAATTCCTTCATTATGTATAGGACAATGTCCAACCTCCTCTGGCTACAAGTAGTGGAATTGAATAAAAACCAAGTTGGGCATTCTTTCACTGTTTGACAATTAGAGAAATGACTCATTGAAGAATTGCTGATCTGCAATTGACTGGAGAAATTTCTTTCTGATAGCTATAGGGCAAAGCAACGTGGTGATATTGCCACCGCAGCACTGCACAGTAGTGTCAATAGCATCTGAATCATTGGTAGCTATTCAATTTGCACTGATCCAGTTATATAACAGTATAATAGCTACATTTTATAGGTAGCTATACATGCATGAACCCTGCACGCACATGCAAACGTTTCGACATCTAACTGCTATAATAGTATAATATTATCATCTGGTAACATACGTGTACATACCAGGTATGATGCAACAGTTATAAATAATATCATTCTAGGCACATAATAAGGGGTTAAAAATACACTCGGCAGATGTCTGAAATCTTTACATATAAACATTGAAGATAGCGAAAGCTACCCACATGAATAATCTGTAGATACATGGCATACACAAAGAAAATTCCCATGGTAGCTAGATTTATAATTATCATGACATTGTGGTCTCAGTATTGCATGCAGCAAAAACATTATATATGTAGTTATAGTAGAGGTATATGTTTTAAATTAATGAAAGTATACTTGAAACTGAACTGAAAGGACAGCTGTTATTACAACTACATGCATAACCCAAAAGCGTATGGTAACAATACTCATTTAGCTATAATATAAATATCCCCTGTAGATCAGCTTATGATACTGTTAGTCAATAAGATTCTAAGTTAATACATTCTGAATTGTCTCTTGATCCCTGACATGTTACTAGCTACTTTAACATGTAATTTCTGTGCTGGCTTTCATTGACAAATTTAATGATCCATTAGTGTGAAGTAATATCACGTTGTTGAGCATCGTCACAGAGCTTAGTGGCGGGCTTTTTCATCAAGAGTTGCGAGTTGAGTCTTAGCTCGCTCAAGGCCATCGTGAACTAATCAGAACTCGGAATTATTATTGGTGAGATATTGATTTGACCTTTTTTTTACAAGCAGCAATTACGCAAAGTGTGATTTAAATTTTAGTTTTCAAAAGTACCAAAAAAAAGGAAAGTACACATTCACAAAACCTCTCAGGCCTTGAACCAACATAATCAGGAAGTTCATTCCTTCTCTCTCTCTCCTGTCATACAGCAACTTCAATCTGCCTAATTGCATTGTAGGGCCGCAATTATACACATACAGATAAGCAATATGTACATCAGGGTATAAATATCTCTTCTATGACATTGTAGCATTATTTCACTGATCAAGTAAGGTAAAGTAAGTGATGTAGAGTAATCTAAGGTAAACCAGGTAATGTAAGGTTATGTATAGAGTGACGTAAGGTAAAGTAAGTAATGTAGAGCAGTGGCGTAGGAAACGAGGAGGCTCCAGGGGCTGGCCGCCCTCCCCCCCTCCCCCCCCCCCCCCCCCCCCCCCCAGGCTTGTGCATGTATACTGATACATACCCTGACACATTCATTTGCCAGTGCTGCAAGTGTAATCCTATAGTAAGCACTTATAGATTCGACGACCTTTACCAGAGTTCTTTTACAAGTACATGTACGCAGGCTAAGGCATCCCTCACTGACAACATAGCGTAAATAATCATGTGAGTATAGCTATAACATAATACTATAGTTAGCAAAGTATATTTAATGAAGTATCATTCTAGGCTAGTGTTTGATCCTCTTCCAGTGTGTATGCTTCAGGGTGCACAATTCGATCAGGAAGCTGAATATCGTCATCATGGCCATTAACAGGATTTCCTTGCTCCTCTTGATCATTTCTTACTCCATCATCCTTATGTTCACTGCAACACCACCGTAACTTAACTTGGGGAAACGTTTCTTTTATCTTAACAAATACTCTTTTGAGTGGTTTTTTAAATCGCTTAAATATGACAAAACTGAACAATCCAAGTGCTGGGAGTAGAACTGATACTCCGATGATGACTTGAAAGAAACGTGAAGCATATTTATTTCTATCGATAGCAGCAGATAGCAGTGCCATATTTGCTAGGATTAGTGAATCAATTATGGACATGTATTTCTTCTTATATGGACGAATATTTGCAATAAAGAGACTGCATCCGCCAATAAATATAGCAACGAGGAAGAAGTTCGGTTCTACTGACAACAGAAAAAAATTAACAAGAACGATGAAAAAGTACAGTGAAGCTAAGCTCCTCATGTCCCTCCCACCACCAAGTCCATCACGGTAGCAACTGTAAAATTTCTCTACAAAAATATTTAAGGGGCATACTAATCGCTGTGGAAGGAACTTAAAAAGCAGAGATCTAAAACACTGAAATGGATAGAGAGCAAGAATGGCCACAGGTGAAAGAACAGCCAACAGAAAGACCACTACAGAGATGGCAGCGTATGGTAAATGTTCTTTGCTTATGAAATTAACACTTGGATCTATGAATGGATGTACTTTAATACTTGATGAAAGATCGGTATAGTTTAAATTTTGCAATCTTAGATGATGAAGTGGAAAAAGTAGCATCAGAGTTACTTTGGAAAATGCAAGGAGAAAGAAAGTAGCAAAAGCGTCCACAATGCTCCTATCTGAATTCCATTTCATGTTGATGTGTTTGAAGATCCCCCTGTTTAGCAGTAGCCATGGCCAAGTTACAACCCTGTAATCTCGAGAATGTAGCTTGATGCACAGCCAGGTAATTGCAATCAGAATAAAAGGAAAAATAGTTGAGATATTTTGTAGATAGAATACATGAATAATCTTCAAGTTAGGTGAGACACAGAATGGAGGAACAACAAAATGAAAGAAGTCCAATGTCCAAATTCCATAAGAAAGAGCAAGTATTGACCCTAGTGCATGGAAGTCAACTTGGTCTTGATTTGTTACATATAAATTGAGAGCAATTAGAATGATATTGCTATAGAAGATAAAACTTGGCATTGGGGCTGAAGTCAGGTTGATTTGGAAGATTAATACAATTAGGTAAAACACAGTAACTGGTACTAGCTCTAGTAGCAGAAAGAGAGGCACACCGTACCAAGCATTTGAACAGTCAGAACATCTGAATTTTGGCGAAGTGACAGAATGTCCATATCCGTCAATACACTCGCTGCATACTAGGCCCTTTCGATTCATTGGTCCACACATGTAGTCATTAAGTTCGGAGACATTTTCAGGAAGACTTATAAAGCCTGGTTCGGATATATTGTGACCATCGAGTGCAAAGTATGCACAGAAACTGGCAGATAATGTGTTAGTCTCCTCGTCATATGTCATACAGAAGTTGAAGCCGAGCTGACCTCTATTGTCATTAGCACAGAACACTATACCCTCCAAGATGGTGAATGTGCTACTTAGGCATTCACATCGATTGTTTTCACTGTCATAGTAGAACAGCAACGGACACTGATTATCTTGGATGAATGACATAGTAGTAGGGATTATAGTTGTAGTATTGGAAGTGTCCATTGGCTCAGCACACGGAATCACAGTCGTGATGGTCAGGACTGATAAAGTGATAATTGTTTTAAACATTATCTTTATCGATAATATCGAATAGCTATTTCTTGTAAGTTACTTGTTAAAGCTTAGCTACAGTCAAAGGTTCAACTTCTTATGATTATCGCAGCTATAATAAACCTTATATACTAGCCTGAGAATAAATAAGTATACATTTGAACTTCCTGTGGTCCCATATATATGCACAGCATGTGTATCCTGGGTAACTAACAGACATTGGGTCTACTACCCAGCAATTAGGAAACAATTAATAGGTACAAATTCTGAACTAGAACTATATATTTGGCAATGGCTAGCTATATATCATGCATGGTAAGTCCCCCACACAATCATAATATTATGGTTTTTTGTGGTTGTGTGGGGCATATTATGGACGTATGGAGACTCACCATGCATGATATAATAGTCAACAGTCATTATTACATTCTTAAAGTATGCATGGCCACTGAGGCATATTAATCTGATCCATGACCCTCAATGTTGCATGGCTATATTATAATTATTATAATAGTATCAGCTTTCAGCTGAACTACCATAAGACGGGTTTTAATTGCGTTCTAGTCAAGTCAGGCCAATTTGCGAATCTAATAATTGCGATGGACGACCCCGTACCGTACTGTAGTATACGTGCACGTTTATGTTTGCGAATCTATTAATTGTGAAACGTAGAAAAACTCGCAATTCCCAATTAATAGATGCTCGCAATTAAAACCCGACCTACGGTATGACTAAAATTCTCCCCACTGATACTCAATTAATATTAGTATTGTCGCATGAAATAGTACATGTATTAGTTATCGTAAGTATATACAATTTTAAATAGGCAACTTGAAATACAATGTCATGTACATCATTAAAGACATTAGGTGAGCTGTTATTACAACTACTATACATGTATACAACACAAAAGCGTGTGGGATAATATAATATTCGTGTACATATACATTGTATATAACCCCTGTAGATCTGCTTGAACGTGCTAAGGGATTGTTAGTCAATTTCAATTGGTGATTCTGCACTACCAATACAACATGTAGTACCTGACAGGCTGACTGTTCCATAGGCTGCTGCACCTTCATTGGAATCTTTCTCTCCAACATCATAATCACTGCCACCGCTTAATCCCATCACCTTGGATGACTCAAATCCTAATTTTCTTTTTGCAGTTGTTACTTTTGTAGCAATCTGTGCTGTTTCTGTCGTTGATTTCATAACTAGATCTTTAGTGGGGGAGAGTTTAGTTTTGAGAGGGGATGAGGAGGTTCCTGCCCGTTTACAGCCAATTCGGTTGGCAAGTGGAGGTATTTCTTCATCAGATGGGCTAGCTCCGTCTTCGCTCGAGTCACAATACTGATACTGTAATGATGTCACTCCCTGAGCTCCACCCACTTTTGTATCTTTACATGGCACCGGCATTAAAGGATCTTCTGCTTCTGATTCTGAGCTGCTATCGCTGATCACAATTTGCTTATTCTCACTAGGCCGCTGAAATTGACCAGCAACATCCACAGATTTCTTGTTTGTTCCTCGAGTTCTCGAAGAGTTCAAATCTGCTCGAGTGTGCTGACTTGACGAAACAAGAGATAAATAAGATATTTTAGATATTGGACCAGGCTTATTTACCTCTACGAGTGATGATGATACACATACTTGATTACAATCAGTGCACTCGGCCCTTGTTGACTTAGCTCTCTTCTGTGTGAGTGAAGAAAGTGCTTGATGCCCCTTGAGTCTCTGAGCTAACGGCGGAATCTCATCGGATTCTAAGTCGATAAATTTTGTATTGTTTCTTGCTTCAGTGATCTTTGATTTGTTACTACATGTAATTTCTGTGCTGGCTTTCAAATGATCCATTAGAGGCACTGAACTAATGCCATGTTGTTGAGCATCGTCACAGAGCTTGGTTGCAGGCTCTGCCTTCATTTTCATCGAGAGTTGTGAGTGGAGTTTTAGCTCGCTCAATGCGATTGTGAGGTCATCGGAGATTTGGGAATTAGAGGGAGAATGGTTTGCTGTCCTTTTGCCTGCAACAATGTGAAAGCCACAAGCCACAGCAGCTAAAATATAAATTTACAGTCTCTAAGGTGTACATGAATATATCGTATTAAAATCACGAATATTTATTTTCCAACAGCCTAGCTTGTGTGAATATTAAACGTGCGAAAATAAATACATACACAATGTTAGTTAAAATGCAGCACAGGGTTGTTTGTCCAAAAATTCTTTAACGCGAAAAATAATTAGACACAAAATATTCACAATTTACGGTATAGATACATGCAGGCTAAGCCCCAGTCAAAACATCTATACCACAATAGATAGCACACATACCTGTACCTTTTGAACTGCCCTTCTTTTTTGGTAGCTTCTTCTGTTCTTCAAATTCAGCACTCAGAGCAGGATAGACACAACTGAATTGCTAAAATATGGGTAAAACACACAATGCCACAGTGTTGGGGGGTACTTGTACATGGTACTAATAACAATTCTTACCGTAACTTTTTCCAACGTTGTAAATTGAACTGGTTCAGCATCAGCAAGAGACGGGCAAGCAGCCAGTGAAACTGTCTCCTCTGTTACTACCAAAAAAAAAAAAATTAATAATGTAAGAACCCATACAAAATCATAATCTTGTTATCAGGCTTACTCACAATTATTGGCATGGCATGGCCACTTACCCAAGATGTAAACATGCTATATATGTACGTGTACATGCAGTCAGGAGCGGAGAAATAGGTGGGGCAGTGGGGCTTCAGCCCCCCCTCCCCCCCATTTTATCACATGCCCATACTACAAAACTATAGCAACATAGTTCTGTCATAATTCTAGGTAGTGTAAAGTGCCAATTATCAACATACGGTTTTCTCCCGCATGTGCTGTTGCTTAGGAACATCGCCTGAACTTCGAACTTGGACCAAAAGGTAGGGCGTCGCCAGGGCTACAAGTACCTAAAGTCTCATGGGGCTGCCAATAAAAATAATACCTCTGCAATGGCAATTTTAGCTTATAATTGCGAATGCCAGTTATCAAGTCGGTATACGTATTATCGGCACACCGTATACTTTCAATACAATCGATTATCGTCACTTGGAGCTTTGGCATCACAGTGCATGCAATCTAAGAGTAAGAAAATTATATAAAAAATACTGGCAGGTGCATAATCATGAGCTCTAACTACTGAGGCAACTTCATGTTCATAGGTGAGCTTGTTCGATCTTTGTCGTTTTTTCAAACTCTGCAGCAGCGCCTCGGGAACGGCACCATCGCGTCTTTGCCTCTGTATTGAGAAAGTAAGATACTGTAAGGGTCATCTTGTCACAAATGGAGCAAACGCGCCACGCCCACTGCCTATACTAAGGCCCTATGTCGATAATCGATACCCGTATTTCCGATAGTTGGTACATGTCGGTAATTGGCACATTACGCTATGTGCAAAAGAGTGCTCAAGTAAAAAATTTCTACTAAGTCAGTTCAAAAACTGCTGCCAGATTGCATCAGAAATGCTCTCAGAGAGTTGAAATTTCCAAAATTTTCTGGGGGAGTATGCCCCCACATCCCCCTAGGTGGGCTATGGGCATATTATGCCCACAGCCTCACTGTTGTCACATATACAGTCAAAGGTCTGAGCCCCCCCCCCCCTCCCACTTCTGCTACCTGTTTTCCGCCCTTGGTAGTACATGAATCCTTGAAAGTTAAATCAATGTGGTACATGCGTGGGTGTTACCCAGGAGTGGGTGTTTACCCAGGAAACTACTACTGTCTCTGAACCTTGATCTAAAAGTAATAAGGATGTCTCCTTTTACATTATAATTATGTACTTAATTGATATCATAAGGAATCCTTGAAAGTTAAATCAATGTGGTACATGCATGCGTGGGTGGTACCCAGGAGTGGGTGTTTACCCAGGAAACTACTACATGAATATGGATGTCTCCTTTACATATTAATATGTACTTAATTGACATCTTAAGGAGATTCTAGAGGGATCCATATTATAAATGGCTTGATTGAGATACTATAGAGCATTGTATGCTTACATAGTGTTGCTACTTTTCCATCCGCCTCCCACTCCACCTCATAGTACTGCACTCCCCGTCTCTTTCTCAGGTGACTCACTCTGTAGAAAATACAAAATTTTTCATTCGATATGCGTAAAATAGGAGATACAATTTGTAGCTATAGTGTTTCAATATTACACCGAGTCAGTAGCTAACATCTGAATCAGCAATACCATAGTTAATCGAATAAAATGCATGCATGTTCCAATTTATTGCAAGAAATTAGCATTTCACGAATTCTCATAACATTTATATACTGAGCGATTGACGTCCTTTACCAGAAAAATGTGTTTTTTTTCCATGTCATAATATTCTAGCTCCTTATTATCAAACCATTAGCTATACAGAGTATACATAAATAAATGACGTAACTGGTACAACCAACCTTTGTGGCATCACATGACCATGTAGCTCCACCCCCTTAACCACACCCTCCTTTCTGAGGCACCACTGGGTCACCAGAGAGAGTACTTTCTTTTGTGTGTACTCAAACGGCCACTCCAGCAGGCGATGGCAGACAGCTTGAGCCGAGAGGACCCGAGGAAATCGCCAACTCAGCACTTCACGATCATGACGAGGGAGTTTGTTCTTAGAGGTGAGGTATTCACTGATGATAGCCTCACTTGGAAAACCAGCCACAGCTAAAGCTTTTCTGTGCGTGTGAGTGTATGTGTACGTGTGTTGGATTAGGAGTCAGAGAAAGAAGAAATTGAGTGACAGAGAGATGGAGAGTGAGAGAAGGAGATGCTGAGGGACAGAGAGAGAGATGGAGAGGGAGAGAGAGAAGAGAGAGAGAGAGGACTCAGTGTGTTCAAGTCAAAGTTGTACCTTTTAACCTGGGACTCGTACTTTGACAAATCCCCAGTCCTAGTACCATCCCTCCATCCTCTTAAGACATCCAGCATATCACATGACCCGTCACATGACTTGCATGCTGATATCAGTTTCATTGCCCCCTCCTTCCCTACATTAGGCACCCCCTGAGGGCAGTAGTCACAGCCGAGGAGCAGAGCTAGGGAAACCATATCCTTTCTGTTGAGACCTGCAGAAACAAAATTATCTATCAATCAAAGTACTAGTTTAGCTATTTGATAGGGGTACTAAATTTAGTGAAATCAGTAATTTACCCTAAAATTGTGCCTGCTACATGTAAGAAATCTTTTCTAATATAATCATTAGTTGTTCCTTTCACATACCAAGCTGAGACTTAATATCTTCCAGGGAATAGCTATCGACATGAGACTCCTGTGGATATATAGATCAACATTAAATTTTAGAGATTATTATTTTACTGTATATGTACCGACCAGGATACTATGTTTCAATAACAAAAATTTAATGCCTAGCAGTAAAATCATTATTGCAAGAATTAATTAGCGGATTTAAATTTGGTGGTTCGCATCATACGTATAATATTGTATGCAAGTAGGAATTTTGGCGGATTTTAATTTGGCGGTTGTAATATAGACTGCCAGATTTTATTCCCCGCCAAGTTTTTCGGCTATAATAATATTATGACATAATAATATTATTCATAGCTAGTACAGATGCTGATCATGAGAACTCAGTTACTGAAAACTGTATTAATTAGAGGGACAGACCTTTTCATTGGTTGAGAGATCCTTGTAGACAACTGAAGCTCCATAGAGGAAGGTATCACTGTCCTCAGTCAGAACTCCATCCACCAACTAAATTAATATAATATCATTTAGTGACTTACATACCCATATTCAGGATTTTACTCAAGAAGGAAGCGAAGGCCTAGTGTCTTGAAATTTGTGTGGGGGGGGGGGCAGTGATGGGGTGTGAGGGGGGAAGCCATGCTATATTTTTCAAAATTACATATGATTTCAAGGCTGGATGCACAGCTCAATATAAAATATTGAGAATATAACAATCAGTCACTAAAGAAAGGAACCCCTACATTATACCATGTACTACATGTATACATGTTTATGAAACTTACCCCTTCTTGATTTAGCTGGCCACAGAGAGCCTCCGCCTCCCCTTGGCTCCGGAGGTAGGGCACTCCCAGGCAATCAAGAACCTCTAGACACTGACACGTACAAGAGAAGTGAGAAGATTAGCAGCTAAAGACCGATATACCGTATAGCCGGAAAATTTGGCGGGGAATTAAATTTGGCGATTTTGGTGGTCTACATTACGACCCAGAGGAGGTTGGACAAGGTCTCATACATAATTGAGGAATTTTTGGAATTGGGGAATAAAACTTGGCCAGTTAGTCTATGTTCAGAAGAGATGTCTGTGCCCAACCTGTGCCCCGTGAGAAAATCAACCATGGAATACCTTTGAGCTCTTTTACATACATGGAATGCGATGGAATGTATTGTAAATATGCACCCCATCGGACAAGTAATACTATTTGATGATCACAATAGGTCAGGATGCGATGTTTCATCATTATGGAGTCACTGACAAAGTATTATCCCACAATTCAAACATTTTTGTCTTTATGTATTACACTATGCATGTCCGACCTCCTCTGATTACGACCGCCAAATTAAAATCTGCCAAAATTTCCTACTTGCAAATATATGTATACGTATGGCGATCACATACCGAACCAGCAAAATTTAAATCCACCAATATTATTACAATAGCAATTTTGGGCTAAACCGCCAAATTTAATTCCCGTCAATATTTCCAGCTATACAGTAGTTTTAGGACCCTCTGATTCTGTGGTAATTATTGGCATTTGAATCACTATTATTATTATATACTTCATGGTCCCTATGTGAAAAATTTCTACTGGGTACAAAAACTTTTTTATTACCGTACCTCATTTATCTTTGAGTCCAATTGGGTGCGTTTACCAGTCCGTCTGTTTCCATGGTAACAAGCTCCACCCCTTCCGTGAGATGCCTTCTCTCGCTGGTCCATGGTCGACCACTTCAGTTGTGTGGCTTCACCATCCACCACCATCACCAGGCTTACACCCTCACTGTACAATCGGAGGATCCGGAAAAACATGTTCCTCAGGAACGGCTTCTGAACTGCTCCAGCTAACGCCTGTACATTTGTACAGAATAGTTATCATAGTAAGGACAAAAATGATGATTTCTGGCTGCAACCAGGCTACATCAAGCTTATGATAATCAAGGGAGATATCTAGCAGTGATCAAGTGGTCAAGGCCCCCAAAATAAGTACAATCACATCTTGATCACAGTCGTGGGTGTCAGTCACAATAATCATGATCATTCCCTAAATTAATTACTAGCTATTAAAGACTGTGATGTCTCAACAAAAAATTACAAACATTCTTAAACCTAACTTCCATGAAGGAATATTGCATTATTATTAATTAGCATAGGATAGCTGCTGCTAGGATCCGAGCCTGTACCATAAAACTTGTAATTACAGCGTTGTTGTAATGTTAGCTCAACTTGACATTGGATAATAACGCACCTATCAAAGTCATGCCCCACCTACCCCCTACCGGGCACAGATAGGAGATTAGACAGGGGCTAGATCTATGGAGCGCCCCACAGTATGGGCATTAGATCGAGTAGTACAGACATATGTGGGTCAAAGGTCAACGTGCTTGTGAGCATGCGCGTACTCTATGTACTGCATTTTCTGATGGTGTATAACAGAAGATCGAAAATAGGCATCGGAACAGGATGGCCATGCAATCAACATGCAAAAGCACTATGATAGCTTGGCAAAATCTAGTATTATCCCAGGGATTAATAGACCTCCGAAGATGCCCAGTGGGCAGGGAATTAGAATATAAAAATGGTCTAATCCCCTCCTATGCCCGGTAGGGGGGAGGTGGAGCATGACTGTGATAGGTGCATAATAATATCGTTCTAATTATATAGCACAAAGTACAGCCAGAGATATGAAAACTGGCACCTTAAAGATTCTAATGGGAGCGCCAAGCGCAATTCTGAATTTTGGTGCTGTAATTAGAACTTTTATGGTATACGTATCAGTAAGGATGGTCACCTTGGTAGTCTCAGCCTGACACACCCATCCACTCAGATCCACAGCCAGTCTCAGGCCAGCTAGGTCCGTTAGACTCTTCTCTCTCTTGACTGGAGCTAAGATGGTCCACAGGTCCTTCACTCCCATGATGTTATAGAAGGTGGCTCAGCTGCACAGCAGCTCCATGCAGCTCTATGATTGGGTAAGGGTCGTCACGAAATGGAGGTTGACCTTTCACCTTCGTGGATATCACTGAGCTATCTACTGGTACCAGTAGCATAGAGCTCATACACATTATCCCATGATTCAGTGTAACATCTAACATGAGATTATAGCATCTCAATGATTGCTGTAGCTAACTATTAGATGTGTGCACATGTTAGCTAGCTATCTTTGTTATCTTGGTAACTAGCTAGCTAGCTAGCTACCGTGGCAAGCATTGTTTGAGTCAGGTGGAATGAAATAAAAAATAACTCCATCCTCCCCGTACCTTCCGAGCTCTAGGCTGGAATGCTGGTCACGACTGCGGACATTACAGCAGCCAGTTAGGCTTCTCTATCACAACGGTCACAGGGGACCGAAGTCAACTGTGACCTGTGCCGGTGGAGGTCACGGTAGCTACGGGCTTTATCCAGGATGGGGGGGGGGGGGGGGGGGGGTATCATCAAGGGAGATCCTGGGCGACCCCTAAGTCATATATGCCCAGGACCTCAGTTCGGCAGTTTTCAGCTGCAAATGCCAGAGGTGATAACCCTGACAACGTAGCTAACTATAATCAGGAAGTTCCGACATTCCTTCTCTCTCTCTCTCTCTCTCTCTCTCTCTCTCTCTCTCTCTCTCCATGTGACGTCACATGGCCGCTTTAATCTCTGTCACACCAATCCAGATAGCTAGGCCAAGGAAGCTCTTGTATTCATAATAATAATTTTTTTTAAATATTGTATAATACATGTGGGGACTTTTGGGAACATAGCTATAGCTACAAAACTTCTGAATCAAAGTATTGTGAGTTCATCCGTTGTTTGTGATGATAAGAGTGAATGTTGTAAAACTTTGCAAAAGTGTTCAGTTTTAGTTTATTATCATGAATCAGATGTTCCATGTCTAGCACAGAAGCTACAATATCTGTAATCAGCAATCTAAACTTACTAATAATATTTGCACAACATTAAATTTACGACCTTAACTAAATCTATAGCAAAAGAATAATTTATTATTATGATTCAGGTACTGTTATTGTTCCATATGTGGTTAAATTTTGAGATGCTAAATCTTGACTGCAAAGCTTTGCCTTCTTTAAACACTTTAATAATGATCCTGGAAGGTATTGAAGAGTTCCGGATCCACGAATCAACTTATGAGTGGTTAATACAAAAGCAACCAGAAACGGAAGGAGAATTATTAGCGTCATTAACGGCAAAAAAAGACGTGGCCTGTTAATGGTGTCGTCTAGAGATTCCCTTATGTAGCAAATAGTTGCCATATGCAAAAGTAATATACTATCCATGATATTCATGGAAGTTTTTCTGTAAGGTCGGCTTAAAGCAATGAAAAGCGCTGTGACAGAAAACACGAATCCTTGAGCAAGGGGTGAATTAAAGTTAAGGGTTACTCTACTTATTTCCCCAGCAAGGTAAATTAGTACCCTCAAAAGAAAATAAATACCTGAAAAGCTCCTCATGTCTTTCGTACCATTGAGTCCATCTCGGTAACAGAAATGAAATTTTTCAAGGAAAGTAAAGAGAAATATCCGGAGCCTATTATGTACGCAATTTGCCAACAGGAGCCTTCGGAATATTTTTATTGGATAGAGAAAAAGCAAAAGCATGGGGAAAATGATAAATAGAAGGGACAGAATTACTGCAAAACAAGCCATAAAAATAAAAGTGGGATCTGCTGTCTTAAAGTTATGCATGGTGATACCAAAATCATACTGAAGCACATAATTGCGAGTTATGTGCCCATCTCTCAATAAGTAATCGGTTGTGTCCACAACATTAAATGTCAGCATAATCTGATACATGATTCTGCTGTAGGAAAGGAGAAAGAAAGAAGCAAAGACATCAATGAGATCGCTCTTGGTGTTCCAGCCTCTCCTTAGTCGAACAAAACATCCATGAAATGGCCTCCATAACCACACGATTGGTCTAAAGTTACGACCATGGAGCTCAATACAAAGCCATGTAAGAAATATTAAAATAAAAGGGTAAAAGGCTGATGCATAACCAAGAAGGAAGATATGAATAGGCCTTAACAGGCTACTAACGCAAAGTGGAGGTAGAGCAGAGAGAAAGAAATCAAGATTGAACATACTATACAATGTCAGAATAATCTTGGTTCCTGTTCTGAGATTACCTTTTGTATCGAATTTAACCTGATTAATAACTGTTGCACCCTTATAAGTGCTAGGATTAAGACCGCACTCTTCATAGAATGCTATCACTGTCAGCTGACAGTACATGATGAAGCATGTCATTGGAGCGGAAGTTAGCCCGACTCGAAATACAAGAATGAGAAGATAGAACACAGTGAGCGGAATGAATTTGACTGACAGATAGAGCAACAAATCTCTCCATGTGCTTTTGCATAAATAGCACCTGCTTGCGCACAACACTGACTGAAAACTCACTGCCGGCCCATAACCGTTTTTGCACTTTCTGCACATGTAGTCTCTCCTATTCAGTGGATCACACATGTAATGATTGAGTTCAGTGACGCTGTTTGGCAAAATTATGTATGATCCTTCGTATGTTGTATTATACCCACTTAAGTATGAGTGTCTCATCTTAACTTCAGTGATTACTCCTTCATTGGCGTTGTATGTCACAATGTGGTGAATATTAGTGTATGTGTTCTCACCATCACAAATTAGTGACGATGTCAAGGGTATGCACTGGCAATCTTTTGTCGTCGAATTGTACTTGTACCACACTGATGGGCACTCGATGCTTGGACCTGGGCCAGTGGAACCGTTGGTTTCTTCACTCTGTCTCAGCGTGAAAGGAATTTGAGTGCCGGGAGTACTCGTCAATAAGGAAAGGGAAGACTGAGTGTGATGCATTTGTGCTATCAAACACTGAAACAATAGTAACCCTGAAAGCTTCATGATGTTTTACTGCTACAAAATCTGATTTGAGTGCCGGGAATATAGCTATATACTTGTATAGCTTTCTCTTACTTGTACAAATAGCTGGCATGCTATTATGCTATAGCACTGATCTAGCTGCCAATCAGCATGGACTGGGCTGTCCTATACTCATTCACACATTTGATGAGAAACTGAGAAAGTGCATACGATTTTAGAGATACAGAAGTGTAGTAATGACAATGGTATCACATCCTGTACATTATATAATAGCTACTTAAAACTATACTACCTTCTGTAGCATGTGAAAATGGCGGATATAGCAGATTGACTATCTATTGAAGCTCACTTTGAAGCGTGTGAAAATTATTTATGAAAGCAATAGCAGATTAGCTATCTACTTGCATGCAGATAATTATTAGTATGATAAAGAATAAAGTGTATAGCTTAGCTAGCTGCTAAAATTATATAATCCCATGTCAATAGTGACGCTATAGCACTCTATTAGGCTTGTATACATTAATACTGCTTAAGCTTGTGTTGCATGTGCAGTAACATTAAAAATCTGATATGCTATAGTCAACTCATCTAGAATCCTTTAAAATTAATTTTCACAGTCAGTATCAGTTCAACTAGTCCAAACAAGCATCAATACCATAGAATTGTGAGTATAACCTTTTATGGTAGTTGTTGCTGCCAGGTCAATAGGTTATAGTATGTTGTTTTCACAAGGTCAGAAGGTTAAGTAAACAAAAATAACAGTACGGTAGCTAGTGTATTAGAATTAATAATAGTTACAACTATAGCATATATAGGGCCAGGGGGTCTGAGCTACATTCTGATTCAGTCAGTGCACAGCTAGTATAGCCAGCTATAGCTATTCTTAGTCTTGCAGTGTGATCAAGCGTCTGCAAGTAATCCTTTCTTCTTTACAGTTTACGGCTATATACCAGCCAGTATAGCTATTATGCCAGCTAGAATGAAATTTTTGCAGGTTGTGATCATCATAATATTGTTTCAGTCCGTGGCACATCACGCAGTTGCCTTGTCAATGCATGCTCAATTTTCTCAGAGAGAAAGCCGAGCTCTGTCGAATCAAAACAGCACTGAGTGCCCATCAGTTTGGTATGAGTACAATCAGGCAACACACGATTGTCAATGTGTGCCATATTTATTTTTGAATTGTAAAGGAGAAAGTGTGTACACTGATACTCGTCACATATTGACGTATGATTCTACTAAAGGAATAATATCTACTGTTAGGATAAGGCATAAATACTTGGAAGGCTACAATTTGACAAAGAATGGTATACTGCTGCCGAATAATATCTCCGAACTCAATGCATACATGTGTGAGCCTCTGAATAGGGAAGACTATCTGTGCAATAAATGTAAAAGTGGATATGGGCCACCTGTAATATCTGAGTCAGCATCATGTGCAGATGTGTGCTATTTGTGCCATGATACATCGATTCTGAAGCATTTATTGCTCTACCTGTCCCTCAATTTTATTCCGCTCACTCTGTTCTATCTTCTCATTCTTGTATTTCAAATCAGGCTAACCTCCGCTCCAATGACATGCTTCATCATGTACAGTCAGCTAGTGGTTTTGGCATTCTTTGAAGTATGTGGCCCTGAATATGTTCCTTATACTTCAAATGCTGTCTTTAATCAGATAAAGTTTACCGATAATGGAAAAACTCTTAGAATAGGCACAAAGATTCTACTTAACTTACATGGAGTGTTTAATCTTGACTTCTTTCACTGCGTTTTTCCTCCATTTTGCATCAGTAGAAGGTTAAGACCTATATTCATGTCTTCTCTCTAGGATATATATCAGTTTTTTTACCCTTTTCTACTAATACTTCTCACATGGTTTTGTGTTGAGCTCCATGGTCGTAACTTGAGACCAATCGTGTGTCTATGGAGGCCGTTTCATGGATGCTTTGCTCGACTAAGGAGAGGCTGGAACACCAAGAGTGATCTCATCGATGTCTTTGCTTCTTTCTTTCTCCTTTCCTATAGCAAAATTATGTATCAGATTTTGCTAACGTTTGCTTCTGAAGAGATAAGGAATCATTCTTTGATGGATGGCAAAAAAACTCATGCTTATGTACTCAGTGCTGATCTAAGTACTGTCACGTTTACGAAATCTGATAGTTTTATGATTTTTATGGCCTGCATTTCGGTTCTTCTGTTTCTTTTGTTCATCGCCTTGCCTACACTTTTGCTATTTTTTTATCCGACAAAATTTCTTCGAAATCTACTCTCAAAGTGTTTGAGCAACAGATTACTGATTTTTCTTAACACTTTCATGGAGAAGTTTCACTGTAGTTATAGGGACGGATTAGATAGTGCAAAAGACATGAGGAGCTTTTCAGGAATCTACTTTCTCCTGAGGATAATAATTTACTCCGCCGAAACTTTTATTGGAAAACGAGCAAAGCTCAATTTGGATCCACAATTTGCTCGAGGATTTGTTTTCTCAGTTGCTGCGCTCATCATTGCTTTATGTCGGCCTTATAAAAGGAAGTACATGAATATCATGGACTGCATCTTGCTATTTCACATGGCAACCTTCTGCTATATGATAGCATCAACTACCGACTTAAATCACAAACCTAGAATCTACTTAATATTGATGCATATGATGCTCGCTATTCCCTTTATCTTCATTTTCCTGATAACTGTTTACAGAATGACTTGTGGAATTTTTAGAAAACGCTTCAGTCAGTGGTCACCATTGTCGCAATGTTCAGCATGTTTGAAACGCACGAAAGTTAAGATTTGTAGCAGTTTCAAATCTCAGAACCTAGCATTACCAGACAGCACATACATGTATGGAACCATAAATAATTATTAGCTAGCTACTATTATTATAATAGAGTGTGTGATTGAAGCCATGATATCATAATATTAAAATAGCTGACAGTTCTCCCATTGTGTCATCACATCTTGTTTCACTCAGAATGTTATTAATTATTTTGTCACAGCTATTGTAGTTACTGCTGTTTGTCTATAAGATCTATTCCTCAGTGTGCGTGAACGTGTTGATTTGTGCAATAATGCGTTAATTGCCGAAATTGCTTTCTTTATTAAATAATGATTCTGGAAGGTATTGAAGAGTTCCGGATCCACAAATCAACCTATTAGTGATTAATACGAAAGCAACCAGAAATGGAAGGAGAATTATTAGCATCATTATGATGTTAACTCCAAGTTCCCCCTCCCCCAGCCTTAACGACACATTGTCAAACATTTATATATACAAAAAGATACATAGAGAGCCCCATCCACTCCTCATACTGGTAAAACTAAACTGTGGATGTGGCTATAGAGCAGCATTTTACCCACAAACAAGTTTAGCTCCAATACAAGTTCGCCACAAATAACTATATGCATATCGTATAACTATATGCATATTATCGTATACCATCTAGCTATACTGCGGTTACAATCGTAACGTCACATGCCAATTACACCCCCTCCCCCTAAATGTCAATTTGACGTTGAACGTGACAAAAACCTGTTTGAGAATATCCCCTATAGCTACTAATTCGGAGTAAAGCCTTACAGTGTCATAATTTTGTAGTACTTCTATAGTACTACTTACAAATATTATAGTAAAATGTCATGTATTTGTGTTGTTGCTGCCAGGTCAAAAGGTTACGTTGTTACCATATGTTGGGAGATTGATAATAATAATATTATTATTATACATGATGGTGCGGAGACATTAATAAGTACATTAATTTATTAGCTAACAGTATTTGTCAGTGAGTATGTGCTATAAAAATACAAGGCTAAGGTGCATGAAAGAATAGTAGTTGCGGCAGCTGAACTATAATATAACATTATAAAGGTTCAGATATCAATCTGTATAGTGAGCTAGCTAGTAATAATAATAATATTATTATTATAGTTACAATCAAAAAGGGGTTCTCTGCTAAATAATTTGATTCAGTGAGTGCAGAGACATAACTAGCTAAAGTAGTAACTAAATATTAGATCATTAATGAGTTATTAGCACTTCATAGCAAAATTTATGCCAGTACAAGAATGAAATTTTTGCAGATTGTGGTCATAATAATATTGTCACATCATGCAGTTGCCTTGTCAACGCATGCTCAATTTTCCCAGAGAGATAGCCAAGCTCTGCTGAATCAAAACAGCTCTAGATCTGATCACGAGTGCCCATCAGTTTGGTCTGAGTACAATCAGGTTACACACGATTGTCAATGCATACAGCATATTGGTCTTTTGGATTGTAAAGGAGAAAGTGTGTATGCTGACACTCGTCACATATTGACATATGATCCTACTAAAGGAATAATATCTGCTGTTAGGGTAAGGTATATTAAATACTTGGAAGGCTACAACTTGACGATGATAAAAGATGGAACAATCGGTATACTGCTGCCGAATAATATCTCCGAACTCAATCCGTACATGTGTGGGCCTCTGAATAGGGAAGACTATCTGTGCAATAAATGTAAAAGTGGATATGGACCACCTGTAATACCCGAGTCAGCACCGTATGCAAATGTATGCTATTTATGCAAAGATACATGGATTCCGAACGGGATCTTACTTTATCTTGCTATCAATTTCATTCCACTCACTCTGTTCTATCTTATTATTCTTGTATTTCAAGTCAGGCTGACCTCCGCTCCAATGACATGCTTCATCATGTACAGTCAGGTAATGATTATAGCATTCTATGCAGTAAGTGGACCTGGTCATGAGTCTTTAGAATCTGTAGTTAGTCAGATAAAGTTTACAGACAATGGAAAAACCGTTAGAATATCCACTAAGATTCTTCTTACTTTTTACGGAGTATTTAATCTCGATTTCTTTCATTATGTTTTGCCTCCTTTTTGCATTAGCAACAAGTTAAGACCTATTCACGTTTTCTTTCTGGGTTATATTTCAGCATTCTACCCTTTCCTACTAATACTTCTCACTTGGTTTTGCGTTGAGCTCCATGGTCGTAACTTTAGACCAATTGTGTGTTTGTGGAAGCCATTTCATGGATGCTTTATTCGATTAAGGAAAGGCTGGAACACCAAGAGTGATCTCATCGATGTCTTTGCATCTTTCTTTCTCCTTTCCTATAGCAAAATTTTGTATCAGATTATGCTGACGTTTGATTCCGAAGAGATAAGGAGTCATTCTTTGATGGATGGCAAAGATTCTCGTGGTTATGTACTCATTGCTGATCTTAGTACCATCATGTTTACGAAAACTGATAACTTTATGATTTTTATGGTCTGTTTTTCGATTCTTTTGGTTATCTTATTTGTCATATTTCCTGTTATTTTGCTATTTTTTTATCCAACAAAGTTTCTTCGAAATCTACTCTCAAAGTGTTTGAGCAGCCGACTATTGATTTTTCTTAATACTTTTATGGAGAAATTTCACTGTAGTTACAGAGACGGATTAGATGGTACAAAAGATTTGAGGAGCTTTTCAGGAATCTACTTTCTTCTCATAATGATAATTTACCTCGCTGAGGCTTTTAGCATTGTAACTCTCAAGTTGGATCCACAATTTGTTCGAGGATTTATTTTCTCAGTTGCTGCTCTCATCATTGCTTCAAGTCGACCTTATAAAAGGAAGTACATGAATATCATGGACTGCATCTTGCTATTTCACATGGCAACATTCTTCTATATGATAGCATCATCAACTACTAGCTTAAATCACAAACCTAGAATCTATTTGCTGGTGATGCAGGTGATGATCGCTATTCCCCTAATCTTCATTTTCCTGGTAACTATTTACAGAATGACTCATGGAATTTTTCGAAAATACTTCAGTCAGTGGTCACCATTGTTGCAATGTTCAGTATGTCTGAAAAATGCAATCTGTGGTAGTTTCACATCTCAGAACCTAACATTACCGGACACTACGTATGGAACCATAAATTAGTATGTGGATGAAGCCATAAATAAATTATTAGCTACTAGGTAGCCAGGTAACAGTTCTCCCGTTGTGCATATTATCATCACTATTGTTTTACTCAGAATGTCATTTGTCACAGCAATATTAATTATAGTTAGTACTGTTTGTCAGGCTAGATCTATTCATTTTGTCAGTGTGTGTAAAGATATTGAGTTGTGCAGCAATGCGTGTTAATTAGGTCAGTTGGAGACCACCTACATTACCCTTACAATACCTTACAATTCTTACATTACCTACATTATATTATATTGTTAAAACAAATACTGTGATCCAATTGGTCGCTCAGAGGCCCGAGGTTGTAGCATCCCGAAGTACCTCCAACTGATAAATCAGATCCTGACCTACATTTAATTTACCTTACAATACCTACATTAGAACATATTATAGTTGTACCAATTTTAATCTGATTGATCACTCAGAGGTCTGAGGCTGCAGCATTGATATCTGTGGACCTCCAACTGACCAATCAGATCATACATTACATTACGTATACCCTACATTAGAATAATATTATAACTGTAACGAAAAATATTTTTTGTTAAACTAACATGTTGTCAAAAATGAGTAGATTATCTGCTATGATTTAATAAACTTTCACACATTCCAAGTAGCTAGCTAGCAGCATACACTGTCAGTGGCAAAACAACACAGACAAACAGCAGTAGCTATTATTATAACACAATCAGGAAGATAAAAAAAATGAGTTTAGTGAAGCAATATGTGATAACATAATGAGAAATCCTTATCAATATGGCTATTAATATGGCTTCATTCACATATTAGTTCATGGTTCCATACGTAGTGTCCGGTAATGTTAGGTTTTGAGATGTGAAAATGCCACAGATTTTAACTTTTGCACTTTTCAGACATGCTAAACATTGCGATAAAGGTGACCATTGACTGAAGCGTTTTTTAAAAATGCCTGAAGTCATTTTGTATATGGTTATCAGGAAAATGAAAATGAAGGGAAAAGCAATCATCACCTGCATCATTGGCAGAAAGATGCTAGGTTTATCTTTTAAGCTGGTAGTTGATGCTATAATTATATAGCAGAAGGTTGCAATGTGAAATAGTAAGATGCAGTCCATGATATTCATGTACTTCCTTTTATAAGGTTGACTTAAAGCAATAATGAGAGCAGCAACTGAGAAAATGAATCCATAAACAAAATATGGATCCAACTTGAGAGTTACTATGCTAAAAGTCTCAGCAGAGTAAATTATTATTCTGAGAAGAAAGTAGATTCCTGAAAAGCTCCTCATATCTCTTGTACCTTCTAATCCGTCTCTGTAACTACAGTGATATTTCTCCATAAAAGTGTTAAGGAAAATCAGTAATCTGCTGCTAAAACATTTTGAGAGAAGATTCCGAAGGATTTTTGTCAGATAAAAGAATAGCAAAAGTACAGGCAAGGCGATGAATAAAAGAAGCAGAAGAACTGAAAAACAGACCATAATTATCATAAAATTATCAGATCTCTTTAACGTGAGAGTAGTAAGATCAGCACTGAGTACATAATCATAAGATTCTTTGCCGTCCATCAAAGAATAATTCTTTATCTCTTCAGAATCAAATGTCAGTATAATCTGATACAAAATTTTGCTATAGGAAAGGAGAAAGAAAGATGCAAAGACATCGATGAGATCACTCTTGGTGTTCCAGCCTCTCCTTAGTCGAACAAAGCATCCATGAAATGGCCTCCACAGCCACACGATTGGTCTAAAGTTACGACCATGGAGCTCAACGCAAAACCATGTGAGGAGTATTAGTAGGAAAGGGTAAAATGCCGTTATGTAGCCTAGAAAGAAGACATGAATAGGTCTTAACCTGCTACTAATGCAAAACAGAGGAAAAAAATGGCTAAAGAAGTCGAGATTAAACACTCCATATAAGGTAAGAAGAATCTTAGTGCCTGTTCTAAGAGTGTTTCCCTTGTCCGTAAACTTAATACAGACTCTGAAATAGCAGATTCGAGGCCACACTCTTCGTAGAATGCCAAAACCACTAGCTGACTGTACATGATGAAGCATGTCGTTGGAGCGGAGGTTAGCCTGACTTGAAATACAAGAATGAGAAGATAGAACAGAGTGAGTGGAATGAACTTGACAGCAAGATAGAGTAAAAAGCCTTTTGTAATCCATGTATCTTTGCATAAATAGCATATGTCAATGCATGATGCTGACTCGAATATTACAGGTGGACCATATCCACGTCTACATTTATTGCACAGATAATCTTCCCTATTCAGAGGCCCACACATGTACGAATTGAGTTCAGTGATATTATTTGGCAGCATTATACCCCTTGATCCATCCTTTATCACCGTCAAATTGTCGCCTTCCAAATTTTTGTGCCTTATCTTAATAGCAGAGATTATTTCTCTAGTAGAATCATACGTCAATATGTGACGAGTGTCAGCATACACACTTTCTCCTTCACATTTCAAAAATAGATGATCTATGCATATACAATCATGTGTAATCTGATTGTACTCAAACCAAACTGATGGGCACTCAGTGCTGTTCTTATTCGACAGAGCATGGCTATCTCTCTGAGAAAATTGAGCATGCGTTGACAAGGCAATTGCATGATGTGCCACTGACTGAAGAAATAGTATTATCCTCACCACCAGCAAAACTTTCATTCTTATGCTAAACTCAGCCGTGATAACGTATGAAATTTTAGACTCTGAGGCTCGACTGATCTGTACTAATGCTACTAAGATTAAATAGATGGTAGTTGTTTACACAGACTGAGAGGTTCTTGGTTGATCAATCGACAGAGTGTGTTAATTATCGTTGCTATACTCCAATCATTTTCATATGCAATGGATACATGTAACAGTTAACAATAAACTGTTATGTGCATCCAGTGCGTATGGAAACTGGTTGCATGGTATAAGAACAATAATATGCTTAAGTCTAGTTGTTTACTTACTGAATCAAATTAAGATCTAGTTGATAGCCCCCCAACTGACTGTATAGCTATAATAAAGTATGTACCTCACTTAATATAGATTGATAGCTGATTATGAACTTAGCTAGCTACTGGGTATACCAATAATATTAATGTATATACTTTTAATACATATTAATCGTATTACTCAAGCTAACTACGTAATAATAATTACTACTATGATACCGAAATGCATAATATAGCTAGTTTGTAATATGTACAACCTTCGAATTCTGCCATGTTGTCAAGAACATAAAAATTAATACTGATTGTGAAGTACTATACTGTAACATACGTAAGGCTACTCAGAATTGAATGTTTTGTTTCTCCTATAAACCGATAACAGAACCCCCTGCCTCCCCACCATCCTCTTCCAGAGCCACTGAAGCCATACACACATATGCTATCAATACTAAGAGCACCATCAAGCAAGGTACTACAGCTATAATATACAGTCAGTTGGGGGCTATCAGGTGGATTTTGAAAAAAAAAGTCAGGTCACATTATTATCCAAACATAAAATATTGTAATAGAAGAATAACATACAGTGTGTGCAGTGAACAGTAATGTAGCTATTGAGAGCTAGGCTAAAATATTATAATAAATTATATACCAGGCCAGTCATGATAATTGTACACTTTATCACATCTAATACTAGGAAGTATGATAATTAACATGTTGTTGAAAGTCAGTAGATAATCTGTTACGGTTTTTATAAACTTTCACACGTTCCGAGTAGCTATAGTAGCACACAACAGTAAACCAATACTGTAACACCTGACTGAACATTGCAGCAATTCAACGTTCACACTTGCACATTCTGACTGACTAACAGATGAACAGCAGCATTAACGGCATACAATGGTAAACCAATACACGTGACTATACAACTTAACGTTCACACTTGCACATTCTGATTGACTAACAGATGAACAGCAGTAACTAATGAAAGACAGACATGCATGCATGAAGATAATAGTGAAACTAGATGTGATGACATAATTATTATGCAATGGGTGAACTGTTACAACAATGTATATAGCTATCATGGCTTTATTCACACACTAACTAGTTTATGGTTCCATATGTAGTCTCTGGTAATGTTAGGTTCTGAGACTTAAAACTGCCACAGATTTTAACTTTTGCATTTTTCAGACATACTGAACACTGTGGCAGTACTAGTGGTGACCACTGACTGAAGCATTTTTTAAAAACACCGTAAGTCATTCTATAAATAGCTAGCAGGAAAATGGAGATAAAGGGAAAGGCCAGCATTGCGTACATCATTGGCAGAAAAATGGCAGGCTCGTCATTTAAGCTGGTAGTTGATGCTATTATATAGCAGAATGTTGCCATGTGAAATAGAAAGATGTAGTCCATGATATTCATGTATTTCCTTTTGTAAGGTCGACTTAAAGCTATAATGAGAGCAGCAATTGAGAAAATAAATCCTTGAACAAAATATGGATCCAACTTGATAATTGCTCTGCTAGAAGCCTCAGCAGAGTAAACTATTATTCTGAGAAGAAAGTAGATTCCTGAAAAGCTCCTCATGTCTTTTGTACCATCTAATCCGTCTCTGTAACTACAGTGAAATTTCTCCATAAAAATGTTGAGAAAAATTAATAATCTGCTGCTCAAACACTTTGAGAGTAGACTCCGAAAGATTCTTGTTGGGTAAAAGAATAGCAGAAATACAGGCAAGATGAAGAACAGAAGAAGCAGAAGAACCGAAAAACAGGTCATAAATATCATAAAACTATCAGATCTCTTTAATGTGAGAGTAGTAAGATCAGCACTGAGTACATAATCATAAGATTTTTTGCCGTCCATCAAAGAGTAATTCCTTATTTCTTCAGAATCAAATGTCACCATAATCAGATACAAAATTTTGCTATAGGAAAGGAGAAAGAAAGAAGCAAAGACATCGATGAGATCACTTTTGGTATTCCAGCCTCTCCTTAATCGAACAAAGCATCCATGAAATGGCCTCCATAGCCACACGATTGGTCTAAAGTTACGACCATGGAGCTCAATGCAAAACCATGTGAGGAGAATTAGTAGGAAAGGATAAAATGCCGTTATGTAACCTAGAAAGAAGACATGAATATGTCTTAATCTGCTACTAACGCAAAACAGTGGCAAAAAATAGCTAAAGAAGTCGAGATTAAACATTCCATATAAGGTAAGAAGAATCTTAGTGCCTGTTCTAAGAGTGTTTCCCTTGTCCGCAAACTTTATCTGACTAAATACAGACTCTGAAATAGTAGATCCGAGGCCACATTCTTCATAGAATGCCAAAACCACTAGCTGACTGTACATGATGAAACATGTCATTGAAGCGGAGGTTAGCCTGAGTTGAAATATGAGAATGAGAAGATAGAACAGAGTGAGTGGGATGAACTTGACAGCAAGATAAAGTAAAAAGCCTTTTGTAATCCATGTATCTTTGCATAAATAGCACATGTCAATGCATGATGCTGACTCAGATATTATAGGTGGACCATATCCACGTTTACATTTATTGCACAGGTAATCTTCCCTATTCAGAGGCCCACACATGTATGCATTCAGTTTAGTGATATTATTCGGCAGCAGTATACCACTTGACCCATCCTTTATCACTGTTTAACACTCCTTACAGGGTTTAACAATAGCAGCTGCCACACCATGCACTAAGTCTTATGTCTTACTCTACTGCTTCCCCATAAGGGGAATGAGTGGTTGGTAGTACTGCAGGAGCCACTCCCCCATTAGTGCCAAACAGCAATGGGGCCGCACGGCCCCAGCAAATAATAAAGCAGCCAAAATACAGCCAATACAGATAATACAGCCAATACAGCTAATACAGCCAATACAGCCAATACAGCCAATACAGATAATACAGCCAATACAGATAATACAGCCAATACAGCTAATACAGCCAATACAGCCAATACAGCCAATACACAATATTATTGATATTCAGCACATTGCCAGCCAGCAACATAACATTGTACTGCTTACAGGAACCCGTTTGCATGAGCATTCATGAAGGCAATCATATAGATACAGCTATGCTTGCATAGAACTGGGAGTGTATGTCAGCGACATCCCCAGAGTGGCCAAGAGAAAAAAAATAAATAAATAAATAAAATTAATAAAAAGAATGGGGGAGTGAGTGCAATGCCCCTGCAGTTGTCACGCCCGAAGGCGGAGAATAAGAAACATAAATCAGAAACGACATAAAAAAAAATAAAATACTAGTGTATACTACATATCAACTCACCTGTGTCCAGGTCCTAGTACATATCAACTCACCTGTGTCCAGGTCCTAGTAATCATGAGATCATGGGTGGGTGGGCTGGGGAAGAAGACTCAAAAATTCACTCACTGCACAGTAACTCAGTCAGTAGTAGCACGAGGCAGTTATGATGCCACGCATGCGCAGCAGTCCTTGACTAACTCCACCTAGTTACCGCCTACCACGGGGAGTGGCCCCTTCCAGTACGTGTTAACTGTATCTAAAGATGCTTTAAATACTATTTAACACTCCTTACAGGGTTTAACAATAGCAGCTGCCACACCATGCACTAAGTCTTATGTCTTACTCTACTGCTTCCCCATAAGGGGAATGAGTGGTTGGTAGTACTGCAGGAGCCACTCCCCCATTAGTGCCAAACAGCAATGGGGCCGCACGGCCCCAGCAAATAATAAAGCAGCCAAAATACAGCCAATACAGATAATACAGCCAATACAGCTAATACAGCCAATACAGCCAATACAGCCAATACAGATAATACAGCCAATACAGCTAATACAGCCAATACAGCTAATACAGCCAATACAGCCAATACAGCCAATACACAATATTATTGATATTCAGCACATTGCCAGCCAGCAACATAACATTGTACTGCTTACAGGAACCCGTTTGCATGAGCATTCATGAAGGCAATCATATAGATACAGCTATGCTTGCATAGAACTGGGAGTGTATGTCAGCGACATCCCCAAAGTGTAGTATACACTACACTCCCAGATGACATAAGAGTACTAAAGAATACAGTATGACTTACTGAGTACCTCAATATGGATCACGTATTAACATAATATCATAAAAGAACAAATAAACCAAAAGAGACGCTAGTAGACAGAATAGCATATATGTACGTGTATGAACTCCCCTGATCACATGAACCCGAAAAAAAAAAAAACAACCCAAGCAAGATGCTACCCAAAGCATGGTTTTGTCGAAGGACAATTGATCTTTTGACCACAGGGCGTGAATCCCCTCGAGCAGGTGTGGTGTGATAGGGAGACGCTTTAATTTACTGGGACCAGGTGATGTCCTCTGAATTCCCTTCAACACATAACTGAGCCGAGGAGAACTCCCTGCAGGCTATGGTAGACCAGCTCATATGTGGAAAAAATCTGACAGCGCAGAGGTAAGACTGGACAGTTCATGGACTTTCTGACTGAGAAAGGTGAGCAGCGAAAGCAGTTTATGACACCTCGCTTGCTGGTAGGGGTGTTATGTGGTACTGGTTGCAGACTTATGTACTGCCTCCACTCTGAATCGTAGACTGCTCTTGTTGCTGGGGAGATACCCCCGTCAAAGAGCGTCTGAACAAGCTTGTCCAGGAGTCTGGCCTGCTGTGAACTAGCAGGTCCAATATTGCTGATGGAATGAGGAACTGTTGGCCCTGTGGTACAGCAGAGTTAAGGCGTAACATGTTGTTGCGAGATAATGCATCAGCCGCTGCATTTTGGATGCCTGGGACCTGGGTTGCGCAAAACTGGAATCTGAAATAGGCGGCGTAAAATGACAAACAGAGCAGAAAATGCATCAGCAGTTGATCCTGTGATGTCCGGAACTTGAGTAGCTCGATTACAGCCATATTATCACATCTGCAACAACTCCGTTGTTGGCTCCAGCGGGAGCCCCAGATAGCGGCCGCAACAACCATTGGAGGGAGCTCCTCAGCCGTAAAGTGGATTGGCTGCCAGTCTTCTGGCCATGTGATTTGGAACCACTGGTGGGTAGAAGTGACTGGAAAGAATGATGTTCCATTCCAATCCTGCAAGAATGCCTGCCATCACAACAAGTCAGTCCGGGCGCCAAGGTTGAGAGAGATGTAGTGGCAGGGAGCTCGGCCATGTGATAGAATTGGGAACAGTTGATGGAGAAAAACACGACCCTGAGGGGTTACAGTGGCCGCATGGGATAAGTGGCCTAGAAGAGACTCGAGATCCCTTTGTATGCATGCATGCTTACATGAATGCCCATTGCTGTATTGCATGTTGGAGGCGCGTGAGCTGGTCACCTGGGAGGTGTAGCTCGAACGTACTCGCGTTGACCAATCTCCCCAAGAAAGTTAGTGCTGTGGACGGGTCTCCATGTAGCGGTAGTGGTCCTGATACTAAATTGCGGACGGGAGGGGTAGTGCCAATGCTGGGTGAGTGTGTGGACCTGTGGCCAGAAAAGGACGGTGGTGCAGCAGGGGAAGTGGTAAAATACACAGTGCGCGCAGTAAATACCCCAATGTAATAGCATACAATACAACATGGTAAGCTGCCATAAGGCACCCAGGTACACATACGCATGCAACAGACATTCTGCACTAAAGGCTGCACCATGCCACAGTAATTGAGAAAGAAGCCTATCACAAATTAATTGTGTATGAGTAGATATGCAGCGTAGAAATAAGATGCTAAGTCCTGACGTATACTGTTTATGCAGCAACGAAATTGCATGGGGTCATAATCAACGAAGCCGGGTGAAATGCGAATAGCCACAAACACAAAAAAAAGCAAAATGGGGAGTAAATGCACGCAGTAAACATACAACCAATACAAAGTTATGCAGCAATGAAATTGCATGGGGTCACAATCAACAAAGCCAGGTAAAATGCAAGCGAACAGCCACACACACAGGCAAAGCAAAATGGGGAGTAAATGCACGCATGCAGCAATGATGCAATCAATACAAATTTTATGCGGCAATGAAATCGCATGGGGTCATAATCAATAAAGCCAGGTAAAATGCAAGCGAACAGCCACATACGCAGGCAAAGCAAAATGGGGAGTAAATGCACGCAGCAATGATGCACTCAATACAAATTTTATGCGGCAATGAAATCGCATGGGGTCATAATCAACAAAGCCAGGTAAAATGCAAGCGAACAGCCACATACACAGGCAGAGCAAAATGGGAAGTAAATGCATGCAGCAATGATGCAATCAATACAAATTTTATGCAGCAATGAAATTGCATGGGGTCATAATCAACAAAGCCAGGTAAAATGCAAGCGAACAGCCACACACACAAAAAGCAAAATGGGGAGTAGAGGCACGCAGCAATGATACAACCAATACAAATTTATGCAGCAATGAAATTGCATTGGGTCATAATCAACCAAGCCAGGTAAAATGCAAACAGCCACCCACACAAAAAAAAAAACAAAAAAACAGCAGAACGGGGAATAAATGCAAGCAGCAATGATATAAATTTATGCAGCAATGACAGTGCAAGATGCACGCACATTTGCTCCAGGACATACAAATGGTCCGCTCGGTGCCCGCGACAGGATCAGGAGGTGTGGTCCCGCTAGGAAGTGGCTGAAGGTAGAGCGAGGCACACTGGGACCAAATGTGATCAATACCTTGCCTGCGGTCCGGGGAGGAGGGTATTCCATGGGAGGGTGTGGTCCGCTGCTTTCTGTTGGTGGAAGGCACGGTCATAATCTCGCCAACCTTGTCCACCGTAGCGTGAAGCCTCCCTGATGATGAGCCAGGCATATGCGAGCTGATCTCTTGTTGTGGGGCAGGTGAGATGCTGAAGGAGCGGCCTGAGTGCCAGCCAGAAGTGCCACCGAGGTCAGCAGACTAGGCGGGGGAAGTGCGCCAAGCTGCGCCACCAGGTAGATGTTAGATGGGACATGGGGTCACAAACAATAGGGTGTGTGTATGTGCATGAGGGGGTTGAGGTGCGCAAAAGGGGCCGTTACCGGGCAGGGTGCATGCTTGCCAGCTCTACCCACATAATAAGTATTTACCGAAACAAATATAGCATATAACTTGCTGTTGGCCTGGCTCCGGATTGGTAGCAGCGGTCAGTGGCGTACCTCCAGGGGCAGTGTTGGGCGTCGTAGTGGCGTCAGCGGTTGTGGCGTTGGTGGATTGGCCGGCTAATTGCTGTGCCTGCAGGACTCGCCGACAGATGATAGCTGAGGGTCGGCAGGGGTAGAGGACGAAGGAGGTAGCTGCTGGGAAGAATTGGAGCCAGCGGCAGCGGCCGTGGAAGATCAGGCCGATCGCCGAACAGAGGAGGTGGAAGGCCCAGCCGCTCGCCGCGCAGTGGTAGTTGAGCGACACGTAGACTTGGTTTTGGGCATGTCTACAAGCTGATGAGCAGGTAGGAAGCGTAGAAGAAGACTCAAAAATTCACTCACTGCACAGTAACTCAGTCAGTAGTAGCACGAGGCAGTTATGATGCCACGCATGCGCAGCAGTCCTTGACTAACTCCACCTAGTTACCGCCTACCACGGGGAGTGGCCCCTTCCAGTACGTGTTAACTGTATCTAAAGATGCTTTAAATACTATCAAATTGTAGCCTTCCAAATATGTGTGCCTTATCTTAACAACAGAGATTAATTCTCTACTAGAATCATACGTCAATATGTGATTCGTGTCAGCATACACACTTTCTCCTTCACAATACAAAAATAGATGTTCTATGCACTGACAATCGTGTGTAACCTGATTGTGCTCAAACCAAACTGATGGGCACTCAGTACTGTTTTGATTCGACAGAGCATGGCTATCTCTCTGAGAAAATTGAGTATACATTGACAAGGCAACTGCATGATGTGGCTGCACTGACAGAAGCAATAGTACTATCTTCACCACCTGCAAACATTTCAGTCCTATGCTAAACTCAGCCATGACAACGTATGAAGTGTTAGACTCTGAGGCTCGACTGATCTGTACTAATACTAGACTAAGTATATTATACTAGGCATCGGCAGTTGTTTACGCAGAGATTCTGAAGTTCTTGGTTGGTACCGGTATTGACAGAGTATGTTATCATTCTTATACTCCAATCATTTCCATATACAATGGATATATTTTTATGTAACAGTTAACAATTAATAAACTGTTATGTGCATCCATTGCATATATGGATCGAAACTGATTGCATGGAGTATAAGAACAATTATAATACACTTATAAGTCTAGTTGTTTACAAAATTAGTTAATACAATACCCCCAACTGACTGTATAGCCATAGTACCTCACTTAATCTAGATTGATAGCTAATTATGAACTAGCTACTGGCTGCCAGTATAATATGATCTACACTTTCATGTACACTAGTATTTTAATATCATAATACATGATTGTATTACTCATTGACAACTGCTGTTAGCTAACTACATGTACCATGCATATGTAATATGAATTAGCTACTATTATGTTATCAAGAACATAAAATATGTACTATAATACGTAAGGCTACTCCGAATTGAATGTTTTGATTCTCCTATAAACAGATAACAGAACCCCCTAACCCCCCTTCCACCCCCTTCCAGAGCCACTGAAGCCATACATATTACATGCTATCAATACTAAGAGCGCCATCAAGCGAGGTACTATAGCTATACAGTCGGTTGGGGGCTATCAGGTGGATTTTGAGTACTTATTAATAAGTCAGGTCACATTATTATCCAAACATAAAATAATATGATAGAAGAAATAATTAATGAATTCATGATTAAAATAATTAAGGGTATAGCTTTATGGGCTATAATAAATCTACACATGCTAACTTGTTTCCCCTCCCCACTCAGTGACACTCCTGACATCTTACTTGAACTATAATTACAAACTTAAGCATATATTCCTAATTATAGCAAAGAACATGTACAACAGGCACTAAGTATGTATAATTGATTATTATCTACCTGATGTATGAACTCACAGTGTGCAGTGAGCGGTAATGTAGCTATTGAGAGCTATGCTATAATAATATATTATACTAGTCATAATAACTATACACTTTATCACATCTACTAGGCTAAGCATGATAATTAACATGTTGTTGAAAATTAGTAGATAATCAGTTATGATTTTATAAACTTTCACACGTTCCGAGTCGCTAACAGCATACAATGGTAAACCAATACACGTGACTGTACAACTTAATGTTCACACTTGCACATTCTGATTGACTAACAGATGAACAGCAGTAACTAATGAATGCACAGGAGTGCAAAACCCTCACCGCTACACGCATGCATGACTCATGCACATGTAGATCTATAGTAACTAGCATATCTCAGTGCATAAGATAAGGAGTATTGAACTAAACACATCATACTACCAATGGTAGTATGTATCTAGTTCAATACCCTGCACCTGAACCGGGTACTCCAGTTTTCTTCAGAGTCAGTGCATGATATAGGCTAGGGGGAAGGCACCTGCCTATATGTCACTATAATAACTGAACGCCTCTGTGACTACTTAAACTCAATTATGCACTTGAGAGCCTCTGCCTGTTTACACTGTCACTGCATTGACAACTGACCAGCAAGGTACAGAATGGCAACCACAGCTGCACACTATTATACCACTGGGCAGGACTTAACGTGACCACTCTTCCTTGATGCCTGGTAATCCTCAGATGCGTACTTTCTCTCAAACGACCCTTACCATACGGACGGACAAACAGACGGACGGACGGACGGACAAAAATCGCCAAACGATTGCAGTAACCCTCCGCCTACGCTTTGCGGCGAGGGTTAATGAAAGACAGACATGCATGCATGAAGACAATTATAGTGAAACTAGATGTGATGACATATGCAATGGGTGAACTGTTACAACAATGTACAATATAGCTATCATGGCTTTATTCACACACTAACTAGTTTATGGTTCCATATGTAGTCTCTGGTAACGTTAGATTCTGAGACGTGAAACTGCCACAGATTTTAATTTTTGCACTTTTCAGACATACTGAACACTGTGGCAGTACTAGTGGTGACCACTGACTGAAGCATTTTCTAAACACGCCATAAGTCATTCTATAAATAGCTATATAGCAGGAAAATGGAGATAAAGGGAAAGGCCAGCATCACGTACATCATTGGCAAAAAAATGGCAGGTTTGTCATTTAAGCTGGTAGTTGATGATATTATATAGCAGAAGGTTGCCAAATGAAATAGCAGAATGCAGTCCATGATATTCATGTACTTCCTTTTGTAAGGTTGACTTAAAGCGATGATGAAAGCAGCAACTGAGAAAATAAATCCTTGAACAAAATATGGATCCAATTTAATAGTTGCTATGCTAAAAGCCTCAGAAGAGTAACTTATTATTCTGAGAAGAAAGTAGACTCCGGAAAAGCTCCTCATATCTCTTGTACCATCTAATCCATCTTTATAACTACAGTGAAATTTCTCCATAAAAGTGAAGAGAAAAATTAGTAATCTGCTGCTCAAACACTTTGAGAGTAGACTCCGAAAGATTCTTGTTGGATAAAAGAATAGCAGAAATACAGGCAAGATGACGAACAAAAGAAGCAGAAGAACCGAAAAACAGGCCATAAATATCATAAAACTATCAAATCTCTTTAATGTGAGAGTAGTAAGATCAGCACTGAGTACATAATCATAAGATTCTTTGCCATCCATCAAAGAGTAATTTCTTATCGCTTCAGAATCAAATGTCAGCATAATCTGATACAAAATTTTGCTATGGGAAAGGAGAAAGAAAGAAGCAAAGATATCGATGAGATCACTTTTGGTATTCCAGCCTCTCCTTAGTCGAACAAAGTATCCATGAAATGGCCTCCATAGCCACACAATTGGTTTAAAGTTACGACCATGGAGGTCAACAAAAAACCATGTGAGGAGAATTAGTAGGAAAGGGTAAAATGCCGTTACGCAGCCTAGAAAGAAGACATGAATAGGTCTTAACCTGCTACTAATGCAAAACAGTGGCAAAAAATAGCTAAAGAAGTCGAGATTAAACACTCCATATAAGGTAAGAAGAATCTTAGTGCCCGTTCTAAGAGTGTTTCCCTTGTCCGCAAACTTGATCTGACTAAATACAGACTCTGAAATAGTAGATCCGAGGCCACATTCTTTATAGAATGCCAAAACCACTAGCTGACTGTACATGATGAAGCATGTCATTGGAGCGGAGGTTAGCCTGATTTGAAATATAAGAATGAGAAGATAGAACAGAGTGAGCGGAATGAACTTGACAGCAAGATAAAGTAAAAAGCCTTTTGTAATCCATGTACCTTTGCACAAATAGCACATGTCAATGCATGATGCTGACTCGGATATTACAGGTGGACCATATCCATGTTTACATTTATTGCACAGGTAATCTTCTCTATTCAGAGGCCCACACATGTACGCATTGAGTTCGGAGATATTATTTGGCAACAGTATACCATTCTTTGTCAAATTGTAGCCTTCCAAATATTTGTGCCTTATCTTAACAGCAGAGATTATTTCTCTATTAGAATCATACGTCAATATGTGATTCGTGTCAGCATACACACTTTCTCCTTCACAATTCAAAAATAGATGATCTATGCATTTACAATCGTGTGTAACCTTGAACCAAACCGCTGGGCACTCAGTGCTGTTTTGATTCAACAGAGCTCGGCTATCTCTCTGAGAAAATTGAGTGTATATTGGCAAGGCAACTGCATGATATGCCACGGACTGTAGCAATAGTATTATCCTCACCACCTGCAAAACTTTCATTCTTACGCTAAACTCTGCCATAATAACGTATGAAGTGTTAGACTCTGAGGCTTGACTGATCTGTACTAATGCTACTAAGACTCAATATTAGGTGCTAGTTGTTTACGCAAAGAGGTTCATGGTTGTTCATTCAACAGAATGTGTTATCGTTCTTATACTCCAACCTTTTCCATATGCAATAATAATATTATGGAGACATGTAGCTAACACTTAACAATAAACTGTTAGTACGTGCTCCCATTGTATACGGAAACTGGTTGCATGTACTATATGAGCAATAACACACTTAGTCTAGTTGTTCACTTACTGAATCATAATTTAGTTAATAGCCCCCAACTGTCTGTAGCCGTAGTACCTCAATTGATAGCTGACTATAGCTATAATATTATGTGAACTAGATACTGCTATGTGCACCATTGCATAATAATTATTTTATGGATCGAAACTGGTTGCATGGAGTATAAAATACTGTAATACTTATAAGTCTACTAGTTGTTTACAAAATTAGTTAATACCCCCAACTGACTGTAGCCATAGTACCTGACATAATATAGATTGATAGCTAATTATGAACTAACTACTGCATGGCTGCCAGTATAATATTCATGATGATCTATACTTTCATGTACACTAGTATGATTGTTACAGTATTATATACTCATTGACAACTGCTGTTAGCTAACTACCGTATGTAATAATATTATTAATTAGGCTACTATTATAATATGATGTCGAAATGCATAATAATATTAACCTTCGAATTCTGCCATGTTATCAAGAACATTAAATACCAGTTGTGAAGTAGTATAATGCGTAAGACTACTCAGAATTATGTTTTGTTTCTCCTATAAACCGATAACAGAACCCCCCAACCCCCACACCCCTTCCAGAGCCACTGAAACCATACACACATAATATGCTATCAATACTAAGAGTGCCCTCCCCACTCACTCCCGACATCTTGCTTGAACTGTAAACTTAAGCATTCCATGTTATAATAGCAAAGAACATGTATACCAGGAACTATAATTATTATCTAGTACCTGATGTACGAACTCACAGTGTGCAGTGAGTGGTAATGTAGCTAATGAGAGCTAGGCTATAATAGTATATACCAATCATAATAATTATACATTTTATCACATCTACTATAGGCTAAGCATGATAAATTAACATGTAGTTGAAAATCAGTAGATAATCTGTTGTGATTTTATAAACTTTCACACGTTCCGAGTAGCTAACAGCATGCAATGGTAAACCAATTGCAATACACGTGACTATACAACTTAACGTTCACACTATAGTCTTGTACAGTCATAATAATTATCACATCTACTAAGCTAAGCATGATAATTAACAGGTTGTTGAAAGTCAGCAGATAATCTGTTATGGTTTTTCTACACTTTCACACGTTCCGAGTAGCTAACAGCATACAATGGTAAACCAATATACGTGACTGTACAACTTAATGTTTACACTTGCACATTCTGATTGACTAACAGATGAACAGCAGTAACTAATGAAAGACAGACATGCATGAAGACAATAGTGAAACTAGATGTGATGACATATGCAATGGGTGAACTGTTACAACAGTGTATATATAGCTATCATGGCTTTATTCACACACTAACTAGTTTATGGTTCCATATGTAGTCTCTGGTAATGTTAGGTTCTGAGACGTGAAACTGCCACAGATTTTAACTTTTGCACTTTTCAGACATGCTGAACATTGTGGCAGTACTAGTAGTGACCACTGACTGAAGCATTTTCTAAAAACGCCGTAAGTCATTCTATAAACAGCTAGGAGGAAAATGGACATAAAGGGAAAGGCCAGCATCACGTACATCATTGGCAGAAAAATGGCAGGCTTGTTTAAGTTGGTAGTTGATGCTAATATATAGCAGAAGTTTGCCATGTGAAATAGCAAGATGCAGTCCATGATATTTATGTACTTCCTTTTGTAAGGTCGACATAAAGTAATAATGAGAGCAGCAACTGAGAAAACAAATCCTCGAGCAAAATATGGATCCAACTTGATAATTGCTCTGCTAAAAGTCTCAGCAAAGTAAACTATTATTCTGAGAAGAAAGTAGATTCCTGAAAAGCTCCTTATGTCTTTTGTACCATCTAATCCGTCTTTATAGCTGCAATGATATTTCTCCATAAAAGTGTTAAGAAAAATCAATAATCTGCTGCTCAAACACTTTGAGAGAAGATTCCGAAGGATTCTTGTCGGATAAAAGAATAGCAGAAATACAGGCAAGATGAAGAACAGAAGAAGCAGAAGAACTGAAAAACAGACCATAAATATCATAAAACTATCAGATCTCTTTAATGCGATAGTAGTAGTAAGATCAGCACTGAGTACATAATCATAAGATTCTTTGCTGTCCATCAAAGAGTAATTCTTTATCTCATCAGAATCAAATGTCAGCATAATCAGATACAAAATTTTGCTATAAGAAAGGAGAAAGAAAGAAGCAAAGACATCGATGAGATCACTCTTGGTGTTCCAGCCTCTTCTTAGTCGAACAAAACATCCATGAAATGGCCTCCATAGCCACACAATTGGCCTAAAGTTACGACCATGGAGCTCAACGCAAAACCATGTGAGAAGTATTAGTAGGAAAGGGTAAAATGCCGTTATGTAGCCTAGAAAGAAGACATGAATGGGTTTTAACCTGCTACTAATGCAAAATAGATGCAAAAAATAGCTAAAGAAGTCGAGATTAAACACTGCAAATAAGGTAAGAATGATCTTAGTACCTGTTCTAAGAGTGTTTCCCTTGTCTGTAAACTTTATCTGACTTAATACAGTTTTAGAAGGTTCAATGTCACATTCTTCGTGGAATGCCAAAACCACTAGCTGACTGTACATGATGAAGCATGTCATTGGAGCGGAAGCTAGCCTGATTTGAAATATAAGAATGAGAAGATAGAACAGAGTGAGTGGAATGAAATTGAGAGACAAATAGAGTAACAAATTCTTCATAATCCATGAATCTTTGCACAAATAGCACACATCTACACACGATGCTGACTCGGATATTACAGGTGGTCCATATCCACTTCTACATTTACTGCACAGATAGTCTTCCCTATTCAGAGGCCCACACATGTACGAATTGAGTTCAGAGATATTATTTGGCAGCAGTATACCAGTTGATCCATCTTTTGTAACTGTCAAATTGTAGCCTTCCAAGTATTTATGCCTCATCTTAACAGCAGAGATTATTTCTCTAGTAGAATCATACGTCAATATGTGACGAGTGTCAGCGTACACACTTTCTCCTTCACAATCCAAAAATGGATAAGCTATGCATTGACAATCATGTGTAACCTGATTGTACTCAAACCAAACTGATGGGCACTCAGAACTGTTTTGATTCGACAGAGCTCGGCTATCTCTCTGAGAATATTGAGTATATGTTGACAAAGCAACTGTGTGATGTGACACTGACTGAAGTAATAGTATTATCCTCACCACCTGCAAAAATTTCATTCTTATGCTAAACTCAGCCATGACAACGTATGAAGTGTTAGAACCTGAGGCTCGACTGATCTGTACTAATACTAGACTAAGTACTAGGTGCTAATTGTTTACGCAGACTGAAAAGTTCTTGGTTGGTAGCTACCAGTCAATCAACAGAGTATGTTATCGTCCATATGCAATGGATATATTTTTATGACATTGTAACATTTAAAAATAAACTGTTATGTGCATCCATATGCATATTGCATATATGGAAACTGGTTGCATGCAAGGAGTATAAGAACAATTATAACACACTAGTTGTTTACTTACTGAATCAAAATCTAGATCCCTCCAATAGACTGTAGTCATAGTACTGTACCTTACACAATAATATTATAGCTAGATTGATAGCTAATTATGAACTAACTACTGCATGGCTGCCAGTATAATCAGTATAACATTCATGACGATCTATACTTTCATGTAGCTACACTAGTATGATTGTATTATATACTCATTGACAACTGCTGTTAGCTAACTACCGTATGTAATATTAATTAGACTACTATTATTATGATGTCGAAATGCATAATTGTAATATTAACCTTCGAATTCTCCATGTTATCAAGAACATTAAATACCAGTTGTGAAGTAGTATAATACATAAGGCTACTCAGAATTCAATGTTTTGTTTCTCCTATAAACCGATATTAACAGAACCCCCCAACCCCCACACCCCTTCCAGAGCCACTGAAACCATACACACATATGCTATCAATACTAAGAGTGCCCTCCCCACTCACTCCCGACATCTTACTTGAACTGTAATTATAGACAAACTTAAGCATTCCATGTTATAATAGCAAAGAACATGTATACCAGGCACTATTATTATCCAGTACCTGATGTACGAACTCACAGTGTGCAGTGAGTGGTAATGTAGCTATTGAGAGCTAGGCTATAATAGTATATACCAATCATAATAATTATACACTTTATCACGTCTACTATAGGCTAAGCATGATAAATTAACATGTTGTTGAAAATCAGTAGATAATTTGTTGTGATTTTATAAACTTTCACACGTTCCGAGTAGCTAACAGCATGCAATGGTAAACCAATTGCAATATACAACTTAACGTTCACACTATAGTCTTGTACAGTCATAATAATTATTATCACATCTATACTAAGCTAAGCATGATAATTAACATGTTGTTGAAAGTTAGTAGATAATCTGTTATGGTTTTCTACACTTTCACACGTTCCGAGTAGCTAACAGCATACAATCGTAAACCAATACACGTGACTGTACAACTTAATGTTCACACTTGCACATTCTGGTTGACTAACAGATGAACAGCAGTAACTAATGAAAGACAGACATGCATGAAGACAATAGTGAAACTAGATGTGATGACATATGCAATGGGTGAACTGTTACAACAATGTACACACTAACTAGTTTATTGTTCCATATGTAGTCTCTGGTAACGTTAGGTTCTGGGATGTGAAACTGCCACAGATTTTAACTTTTGCACTTTTCAGATATACTGAACATTGTGACAGTACTAGTGGTGAACACTGACTGAAGCATTTTCTAAAAATGCCATAAGTCATTCTATAAATAGCTAGCAGGAAAATGGAGATAAAGGGAAAGGCCAGCATCACGTACATCATTGGCAGAAAAATGGCAGGCTTGTCATTTAAGCTGGTAGTTGATGCTATTATATAGCAGAAGGTTGCCATGTGAAATAGCAAGATGCAATCCATGATATTCATGTACTTCCTTTTGTAAGGTCGACATAAAGCAATGATGAGAGCAGCAACTGAGAAAACAAATCCTCGAGCAAAATGTGGATCCACATTGATAGTTGCTCCGCTAAAAGCTTCAGCAGAGTAAATAATTATTCTGAGAAGAAAGTAGATTCCTGACAAGCTCCTAATATCTCTTGTATCATCTAATCCATCTCTGTAACTACAGTGAAATTTCTCCATAAAAATGTTGAGAAATATCAGTAATCTGCTGCTCAAACACTTTGAGAGAAGATTTCGAAGGATTTTTGTCGGATAAAAACACAGCAAAAATATCGGCAAGACTACGAATAAGAGAACCAAAAGAGCCGAAAAACAGACCATAAAAATCATATAACCATCAGATCTTGTAAGCGTCAAGGTACTAAGATCAGCACTGAGTACATAACTACGAGATTTTTTGCCATCAATCAAAGAATGACTTATTATCTCTTCAGAATCAAAAGTTAACATAATCTGATACACAACTTTGCTGTAGGAAAGGAGAAAGAAAGAAGCAAAGACATCAATGAGATCACTCTTGGTATTCCAGCCTCTCTTTAGTTGAGTGAAGCATCTATGGAATGGCCTCCATAGCCACACGATTGGTCTAAAGTTACGATCATGGAGCTCAACGCAAAACCATGTGAGTAGAATTAGTAGGAAAGGATAAAATGCCATTATGTAGCCTAGAGAGAAGACATGAATAGGTCTTAACCTGCTACTTATACAAAATAAAGGCAAAAAATAGCTAAAGAAGTCGAGATTAAACACTCCATATAAGGTAAGAAGAATCTTAGTACCTGTTCTAAGAGTGTTTCCCTTGTCCGTAAACTTTATCTGACTAAATACAGACTCTGAAATAGCAGATTCGAGGCCACACTCTTCATAGAATCCCAAAACCACTAGCTGACTGTACATGATGAAGCATGTCATTGGAGCGGAGGTTAGCCTGATTTGAAATATGAGAATGAGAAGATAGAACAGAGTGAGTGGAATAAAATTGAGAGACACATATAGCAATAAATCTTTTGGAATCCATGTCATTGAATCATTGCACAAATAGCACACATTTGCACATGATGCTGACTCGGATGTCACAGGTGGTCCATATCCACTTTTACATTTATTGCACAGATAGTGTTCCCTATTCAGAGGCCCACACATGTATGAATTGAGTTCAGAGATATTATTAGGCAGCAGTATACCACTTGATCCATCTTTTGTGACTGTCAAATTGTAACCTTCCAAGTATTTATGCCTCATCTTAACAGCAGAGATTATTTCTCTAGTAGAATCATACGTCAATATGTGACGCGTGTCAGCGTACACACTCTCTCCTTCACAATTCACAAATAGATAACCTATGCATTGACAATCGTGTGTAACCTGGTTGTACTCAAACCAAACTGATGGACACTTGTGATCAGAGCTGTTTTGGTTTGACAGAGCATGAGTATCTCTCTGAGAAAATTGAGCGTTCGTTGACAAGGCAGCTGGCAGTGCACATGACACTGACTGAAACTGTAATAATGTGATCACCACCTTAAAAAATTTCATTCTAATAATTTGCTATGAAGTGCTTACTAATCAAAGCTTGCTAGCTAATTGTACTAAATTAAATGTTTGCTGGACTAAGTAGTTATAGCTAGTTGTTTACGCCAACTGTGCACTCACTGAATCATAGCTAATCTAGCTGATAGCTGATAGCTGAATCATAATCTAGCTGATAGCCTCCTACTACTGATTGTAACGATATAGTAGTATATAGAGTCTGACCAATTTATGCACGTATTATTAATAGTTTCATAATCTGCTATATACGTTTTAATAAATTTTCACATAATAATAACAATTTAAGTTGCATTTAGTCTATACTCTGTGCATGCATGTGCATTGATACAAACATTGGGAATATTATTCTCAATAATATTATTACTCACTGCATGAGTTAATTTAATTACCTCACTCAGTACTAGCATGAGGCAGTTATGGTACCACGCATGCGCGGTAATCCTTGACTGACTCAATCTTAATTGTTACCGCCTACCACTAGCTGTGAGTACGTGGCTCCTCCAGTACGTGTTAACTGTATCTAAAGATGCTTTAATTATATAAAATTGATGACTACAATAAATTAGATTTTATTATACAAATCTGATCAATGTAGATGGCTAAACTATGTCAGATACTCACGCCTACAATATGTGAATTAATGTCGTGCATGATCAAGAGTTTACGAATAATCATGGTAAGTCTAAAATGGAGTCATAATTAGCTTTTGGTTGAATATTGACATCTTGCCTAGTTGCTGATCTATGTTATCAGCAGTTATCAAACCATCACAACCAAAATCGCCACCGGAACAACCGTTTCAGAAAGTGCACTTTGTGATTATTGATCAAAATCTAGCTCGCTGAAGATAACCCCTTAGCTACAAGTATATTGGCTGACACGTACGTACGTAAACGCTGGCGATAGAGCTTCGTGGGATAGGTAAGGGTCGTCATGCGGCAGTCTCGTGCGTATATATAGCATTTATGAGGGGAGAATGGGTTTCTTATAAATCAGCTGGTAACTATTATTCTTCTTGAAGACACACTATAGAATAATAATAATATTATTATTATTATTGAGAATATTCCCAATATATTAATACTTGTCTCAATGCACACACACGCACAGATTATATAATAATGTAATACTACAAGTATAAAAAAAAACAATGAAATTGACTCACTCCTACAATATTATAATATTATGTAAATTAATGTCATGCATGATCAAAAATTTGATGCAAAATCATGGTAAGTCTGAAATGGTGCCTACAATATAATTATGTGAATTAATGTCGTGCATGATCAAGAGTTTACGCATAATTATGGTAAGTCTGAAATGGTGCCATAAGTAGCTTTTGGTTGAATATTGACATCTTGTTGCTGATCTATATTATTAGCACTTATCAAACCATCATGATCACTAGCTTTGAAAAATCGCCACCAGAACAACCGTTTCAGAAAGTGCACTTTGTGATTATTGCAGATTCCTCTTACTATTCTGTAGGCAATTATCAAACTAAATATTATAAATGGAAAAGCGATCACTATCTGAAAAAAAATCACATAGATTCGACCTTCATTATTTGAAGACGCTATAATATAGCAGAGTGTTGCTAAATGTGTCAAGAAGATGCTATCGATAACATTCATGGTAGTTTCCTTATAAGGTCTACAGAGTGCAATAAGAAGGGCAGCCACTGAAAGTACGAATCCGCAAGCAAGCCATATCTCAAAATGAAAAGTAGAACTATTTATTGATGGAGCAAGATAAACAGCAAACCTCAACAGAAAATAAAATCCTGAGAAACTTCTTATACCTTTTGCGCTATCGGATCCATCTCTGTAGCAAGACTGGAATTTCTCGACAAAGATGTGAAGGATTATTCTGAATCGATTCGAAACGCATTTTGACAACAATTTCTGAAATATTCCGACAGGATATAGCAGCAGTAAACATGCTGGGAAACTGATAAATACGAGGCAAAGTAAAACAATAATAGAAAGAATCAATAAGTATCTTGCACCCTTTGTATCAATTCCAGTATCAAAATTAAGTACATGATTTTGTCGAGAGACATGACCATCAACTAAAGAATAGTTATGTATTTCTTTAGCCAGCAATGTAAGAATAATCTGGTACAAAACTTTGCTATAGGAAAGAAGGAAGAAAGAAGCAAATACATCGATGAGATCACTCTTGGTGTTCCAGCCTCTCCTTAGTCGAACAAAGCATCCATGAAATGGCCTCCACAGCCACACGATTGGTCTAAAATTACGATCATGGAGCTCAACGCAAAACCAAGTGAGAAGTATTAGTAGGAAAGGGTAGAGCGCTGATATATAGCCAAGAAACACAACATGAATGGACCTCAATTGGCTACTAATGCAAAAAGGAGGCAAAATGTAGTGAAAGAAGTCAAGATTAAACACTCCATATACAGTAAGAAGGCTCTTAGTGCCCATTCTAAGAGTTCCACTGTAGTAACCATATTTTATTTTACTGAAAAACGATGGTGCCCATTGGCTTGCACACTCCATATAAAATAGCAGCACTATTAGCTGGCAGTATGTGATGAAACATGTCATTGGTGCTGATGTTAGTCGGATTTGAAAAACAAGAATGAGAAGATAAAATGCAGTTATTGGAATAAATTCCAGTGCTAGATACAGTATAATCTCATGCCAGGTGTCATGGCAAAAATGGCATACATTTGTACACGATGTTACAAATGGTCCAGGCCCATATCCACTCTTACACTCACCACATAAGTAACCCGTTCTGTTCAATGGCCCACACATGTATGAATTTAGCTCAGAAATTTCATCTGGTAATAGTATATATCCTGTCTCCGTCAGATTATATCCTCCTAGATATCGGTGCCGTATTTTAATTGACGAGATTAACCCTTTGTGTGAATTATACGTCAGTATCAGATCTGGGTTAACAGAAACATGCTTATAGTTATCACACTTAAGTGATTCAAATTGGAAGCACTTGCAATCATTTGTAGCCGAGCTATAGTTAAACCACATTGGACACTCGGTATGATTTGATAGGTTTTGAATGCCACTTACTGAATGAACTGATGCTGGTACCGGTGAAACAGAGTTTTCAGATCCAGCAAAATAAGTGATCCTGCACTGCAATATCAGCAATAATATTTGTAGAAAACGTAGATCCATATTAATTTTAAGTAAAATTCTTCCTGCCTGGGTCTTGATAAGTATATAACAATTACAGTTGCAGCTAGTTGGCTGGCTGTTCTGAGCTGCAGAATCTTGCTGTTAGCTATATAACTTAGTGGATTCACTCTAACACGTCACTGCACTTGCTAGATGTATCTTAGGCATAATAATTAATTATTATCTTGATATTACTGCTAACAATACTGTTAATAATTACTTAGCATGAAAATTATTGAAACTCCTTTAATTTTTCACTATCATTATCAGATTGTCAAGTATACAGAAAAATATAGTATTATAATAGCTTATTATGTTGCAAACTGGTTTTATCCATTTTACGAAACGCTATAATGTTTTGATAATCTCCTCAATGAAGGTAACAGCCCCATAATAATTATTGCACTGAATACTATTCATATTATGATTTGTGATTTTTCATTTTCGATTTATCAGCTTAATTAACTAAACATTGCAGAGTATGAAAAATACATCATTCATACTATTACGCATATGAGTAATTATCAGCTTACAACATAAACTTTCAACTAGCTACTCCTTACTTTCCTCAAAGCTGAATAAGGCTTTGTCAACTTAAAATTTAATCACCTTCAAAAATGGCTTAACATATCGCTCACTGGCATAGCTTATGTGGCACTCAGATAGCTAATACCTCACTAAATAAGCTCTGACTACTGGTATTTTGAAAGCATAATAATAATTATAGCTATATAGAGTCAGCCAAATTAAAATATTACTATTAGCTAGATAGCCATTTCATTTACATGTATACACTGGCACATATACTATAATAGTAACCACCATTTGAGCGAGATCCTACCTCGTGTGAGTATCAATGCCCTACTGATATCGAATGTCCACTTGGGAATTATCTGGATGATAGCATGCACTTGCAAGTGTGTGCCTTGGTTTGATCATCAACCTGGAGGTGGCTATATATTGTATAGATATAATATTATTATACAAGTTGCAGTTTATGTGTGCATACATCATGCATGTGCATGATTGTGTATTGAGATAAAGATTGGGAATATTCTCAATAATATTCATAATATAATACAGTGTATCTTCAAGAAAGATAACAGTTACTGATACATATTATTCTCCCTACGTAAATAAAAGGCTACAATAAAATTAAGGAGGTGGCAACCTTAAACTAATAATTAAAACACCTTAGTATACAAATCCAATAAACGTAGAGTGACTAATATTAAACTAGGTCAGACAATACAATACTCACACCTACAATAATTATGTGAATTAATGTCGTGCATGATCAAAAATTGATGCACATTCATGGTAAGTCTGAAATGGTGCCGTAAGTAGCTTTTGGTTGAATATTGACATCTTGTTGCTGATCTACAATATCAGCAGTTATCAAACCATCATGACCACTAGATTTGAAAAATCGCCACCGGAACAACCGTTTCGGAAAGTGCACTTTGTGATTATTGCAGATTCTTCTTACTATTCTGTAGGCAATTGTCAAACTAAATATTATAAATGGAAAAGCAATTATTGTCTGAATAAATTTCACATGGATTTGACCTTCATTATTTGAAGACACTATATAGCAGAATGTTGCCAAATGTGTCAAGAAGATGCTATCGACAACATTCATGGTAGTTTCCTTATAAGGTCTGCAGAGTGCAATAAGAAGGGCAGCCACTGAGAATATGAATCCGTAAACAAGCCACACATCAAAATAAAAAGTATGACGATTTATTGGTGGAGTAAGATAAACAGCAAACCTCAGCAGAAAATAAAATCTTGAGAAACTTCTTATACCTTTTGCGCTATCGGGTCCGTCTCTATAGCAAGACTGGAATTTCTCGACGAAGATGTGAAGGATTATTCTGAATCGATTCGAAGTGCATTTTGACAATAATCTCTGAAATATTCCTACAGGATATAGCAGCAGCAAACATGGTGGGAAAATGACAAATGAAAGGCAAAATAAAACAATAATGGAATGAATCACTAAGTATCTTGTACTTTTTGTGTCAATACTGGTATCAACTTTAAGAACATACACATTTTCTTGAGAGCCATGACCATCAACTAAAGAATAGTTATATATTGTTGTAACATCTATTGTAAGAATAATCTGATACAAAATTTTGCTGTAAGAAAGGAGAAAGAAAGAAGCAAAGACATCGATGAGATCGCTCTTGGTGTTCCAGCCTCTCCTTAGTTGAGCAAAGCATCTATGGAATGGCCTCCATAAGAATACGATTGGTCTAAAGTTATACGACCATGAAGCTCAACGCAAAATCATGTGAGGAGAATTAGTAGGAAAGGGTAGAACACTGAAATATAGCCAAGAAATACAACATAAATAGGTTTTAACATGCTACTAATAGTGAGGCAAAATGTAGTGAAAGAAGTCGAGATTAAACACTCCATATACAGTAAGAAGGCTCTTAGTGCCCAATCTAAGAGTTCCACTGTGGTAACCATATTTTATTTTACTGAAAAACGATGGTGCCCATTGGCTTGCACACTCCATATAAAATGCCAGCATAATTAGCTGACTGTACATGATGAAACATGTCATTGGTGCTGATGTTAGTCGAATTTGAAAGATAAGAATGAGAAGATAAAATACAGTTATTGGAATAAATTCCAGTGCTAAATACAGTATAATCTCTTGCCAGGTGTCTTGGCAAAAGTGGCATAGCTACATTTGTACACGATTTTATAAACGGTCCAGGCCCATATCCACTCTAAGACTTACACTCACCACATACGTAACCTTTTCTGTTCAATGGCCCACACATGTACGAATTGAGCTCAGAAATTTCATTTGGTAATAATACATATCCTATCTCTGTCAGATTGTACCCTCCTAGATATTGATGCCGTATTTTAATCGACGAGATTAACCCTTTGTGTGAATTATATATGTCAGTATCAGATCTGGGTTAACAGATACATGGTTATAGTTATCACACTTAAGTGATGCAAATTGGAAGCACTGGCAGTCATTTGTAGCCGAGCTATAGTTAAACCACATTGGACACTCGATATGATTTGAATGCCACTTACTGAATGAACTGATGCTGGTACCGGTGAAACGGAGTTTGCAGATCCAGCATAATAAGCAATCCTACACTGCAATATCAGCAATAATTGTAGAAAACGTAGTTCCATCTTCAAGTAAAATTCTTCCTGGGATAACGATTACAGTTGCAGCTAGTTGGCTGACTGTTCTGAGCTGCAGAATCTTGCTGTTATATAGCTTAGTGGATTCACTCTAACACGTCACTGCACTTGCTAGATGTATCTTAGACATACTTATTAATTATTACCTTGATATTACTGCTAACAATAACTGTTAATAATTACTTAGCATGAAAATTGAATAATTTTTTACTATCATTATCACACTGTCAGGTGTAGGATAATAATTATGGTATATATAGCTTATTATGTTGCAAATTGGTTTTATCCATTTTACGAAACGGTAAATTAAATGTTTTGATAATCTCCTCAATGAAGGTAACAGCCCCATAATAATTATTGCACTCAATACAATTCATACTATGATTGTGATTTTTTCATTTTTTGTTTTATCAGCTTAATTAACTAACAATTTAACTCTCTCCTCACTGAAATGATCACCCACCCCGGGGCTCGCTCATGCAGCAGGCTCGTCCCGAGCATTCTCCTGCCTCAATATTTGTGGAAAGAAGGATGAAATAAGATATACCGTAGTAGGGAAAGATATAGAACGCGGAGCGCAACCTCCGCGCCGAAAAAAATTAAAACCCCGCAAGAAACGGTTTCGCGGAAGTTGCGCTCCGCCCAAACAGGGGGTGGGGCTATAATATATGATGGGTCATCATAACATTAAATATAGGACCACTTCGATTATATACTCCCATTAGCTACGAGACACTAGACTAAGATCTGTGGATAAGATGCATATGGTGAGTTATAGCTATATTTACAAAGGTAGTCAAGAAAAAAAAAAACCTGCCCGTTGCGCGAAGTTGGGTAGCTAGCTATAGTAGCTTCTTGCAGTATTAGGAATTTCACACTTGGTCACGGCCAAGCGTCGTCAGTTACTGGGTGGGTTGTCTGTTGTAGTTTCACAACAGTTACAGGCTATGCCATGGTCCAATGATGCCAATAATTAATGTAAGAAATTTAAACTTTTGGTGGAGGTTGGATTAGCTACCTCCATATTATATATCTCCTGCCTCGTAGCTACACCGTATAATATATATTATTGAACTGCATGCAGAAAGACAATTAATTTTATAGATCAATAGCTACTAGTAGCATGATAAAATTAATATTAGTGATAGCTATAAAATTATTATAGCTAGCTACTACCGGCTACTGTGATATGCAACTTACTCAGAAAGACTGAGCTTACGTATACATCTTCATTATTCTTGTACTATATTATTATATATAGCTACATGTACAGGACTGGTTCAAGCAACTATGTTTGTCGTGGACACTTTTATCTGGTGAGCGTTAATTTTGGCATTAAGATTATATACCGTTATTACTGTAAGTGGCAGAAATTTCAAAACTCAAATTAATGAAAACAGCTAGTAGCTGTATTTGTAGACATATTATATATATATAGCTTAACTGGTGACATATTATATCTGGGCAGTATAATTATATTATTATAGCATGGTTGACAATTAATGTGGCTTTTTGGGGGTTTTAATTGACAGGATACTTTCGCTCACGGTTGATGATGATAATAAAATTGAAAATTAATGATTAATTTTTGATCTTGATTTTTCTATGCATATACTCTTTCTGCTGGTCTTTGAATTGAATTTACAAAAGCTATATACACTGTTAAAAATGGGGTGCTCAGTCGTATGTTTAAAAATGACACCCCAGAGGTGTAAGCTCGTTGCCATGGAAACCTTTGATATTTTTGTGTATAAGTTAAGTTTTTGAGGTTCCCTTAGACTCTATCATAATGTGAGTGTTATAGAGTTTGTGAAAACCTCGAAAACTTAACTTTTAATACGAAAAGATCAAAAGTATCCATATAGCAACAAGCTTACACCCCTGGGGTGTCATTTTTAAACATGTGACTGAGCCGTGACCCCATTTTTAACAGTGTATATAGTTATACATTTTTTTTTTCAAAATTAATGTAGTTAATTAGGATGATATGTGCATGTGGTGGTCCCATGGCCCATTCATGCAACTTTCAAGGTAACTTGCCCATGGGATCCAACTGCCACATTTATGTATATATCCAGTGATAATATAACTCCTTGCATCCCACACTATGTATAATTGTAATAATATTTAGCTGCAGCAGTGTGCGTATCATATCAAGAGTTAACTAGTACACTACGTGAGGGAAGTCGCGCATGTCCAGGAGAAGAGATCATCTTCACTTGCACCGTAAGAGGCCCATCAAGTTTTTCAGTTAATGCTGTTGCATGGAGTAGCACTGAGTACATTGGGCAAAGTAGCTCACTTCAGTTGTCAACAGCAAATATGATTGGAGAGATTGAAACAAGTAGTATGGATGGGAGTGTAACAGCAACTGCAACAGTGACAAACAATACTAATGTCAATGGAGAACTTATACTTGAGACTACATTGCGTATTACTGCTGTCGAGGCTTCTACAGTGACATGCAGAAATCCAAATCAAGGTCCAGCAAGTATTGAGTTTACTGTCTCAGGTACATGTACATTGTGGCTTCTGTGGTAACATGCAGTTGCATGTATAGTGTATACAAGTGGAATTACAGCAAGTATCAGGTTTTCTATCTCAGGTGCATGCACATTATTATAATAAATTATAGCTATTTGTGAGACTAACAGTCTGGCAGAGGTACGGGGAGAGGAGTGGTGTTGGAGACATTTTTGTCTATAATGATCTAATACTTCTTGCTTAGCAAAGGATGCACAATAGCTGACAAAAAATAGCTAATCGCGTGTACACCCCATAAATAAAAACAATTTAAATATACTGATACAAGAGTAACTGTTAATACAGTACACAATTGAAGAACTGTATAAATAAAGTGAGTAATAGAGTCACTGTGCTCCCTCTATAATATAATTAATAGTAAAGCTATATAGTACGTAACCTCAATTATTTCGCACATATGACACGCATTTTAGCTGTTCCTGGGGTACCACATGGGATCAGTGCAGCAGAAATTTCACAACTTCTTGATACTATCTGCATCATTCTGGTCACTTGGGATCCTCCTGCTAACTCTGACCTATCTGACATTGCTCAGTATAATAGTATTATACTTAGTGTTACATCACGAAACATAACAGTTGAATCTAATATATCTGCTTCAGAATCAGTACATTCTCTCTGTGTACCAAACTGTCGTGATATGGATGATGTTAGTATACAAGTTGCTGCTGTGAATCAGTATGGTTGTAAAGGACCAATTGTTGAAGTGCAAGCTACTGCTGCTTCCTGTACTTCCTGTAAGTTATTTTAATGATGTCAAATTAAATGCATAACAATAATTATTAATGCCATGCCTTAATTGCCTTCACTGAAAGTGTGTGACACTGTCTGATATTGTATGATCATTGTGATTTACATATGGATATTCATTTATCTCCCCCTGAATCCTACAGTGACTGAGAGGGACACTGCCACATTGGCCAAAGCTACTGTGAACTGCCCAAGAGCTAATATTCGGCTGCGGCTGGCCGCCACGGCTAACCGCCATCGACTTTGATATAATTATTAAGGTATAGCTATATATTATTATATGCTACCCAATATAAATTGCATTTCCCAATTATTGTCCACTGATAGTACTTTTTGTAGTTACTGGCACTATGTCTGATTTTCTCAAATGCATGCAAATGTCTCATTATTGACACCATGCAGACTCCAGTACAGGCTGGAACCAGAGCTGCTAATGTGTTCTTATCTATTATTATTGTGTGCATGCATGTGCCATAAATTAGCTCACTTAGTTTTATAATAAATTAATACAGATTGATAACTGATCATGAACTACTGGCTGCTACTATAATTATATTGTTACTTTCTTTTACCTTATGTAGCTCAGGTGTACGTATACATTAATACGTTTACTAATAATTATATATTATAGTGTATACATGTGTGTATATTATTAAGTTTTGTGTATATATAGCTACTTGAGTGCTATCATGCAGCTAACTATTAATATTATCATACAGTAACTATATGATAGTAACGAATATCACTACATCATGCATGCATAATAATTATTGTAATTTACACAGCCTTCTGACCTGGGAACAATTAATGCATGCATGGATGCAGGGTGTATATATATAATAATAGCTGACTCAGAAGTTTTCACAAGAAACATCATGATCATGGCAGGCACGCAGAATGTTATAGCTACATGCACTGACTGAATGTAATTACAGTACATTACGAACTCATAGTAATAACTAAATGGCAATTAACCCTGATGAATGCACCGGAGTGCAGAACCCTCACTGCCATAATATGTATAACAATGAATGCATGACTCATGCGCATGTAGATCTATAGCATGGCTCATATCAGGCCGGCCCGGGAGGAGTATCATTGTATTGAACTAGCTAGCTACATAATACTATAACTACGTATACCCTACACCTGAACAGGGTTCTGGTACTCTTCCTTTTGGAGTCAGTGTGTGATCTAGGAGTTGGGGGAAGGCACCTGCATGGCTATGTCACTATAATATAAACTGAAAGCCTCTAGCTGTGGTATACTTAAACTGAATTAATCAGAGGGGCTGGGGGCTTCAGCCCCCTGGTTCAAAATATAGCCCCCCACCCTCCCCTCCACATGGAAATTCCTTTAATCACACTAGCTGAGTTTATCCATTCTCTGTGGCATGCTACAATGCATAAATTATTATAATTATGCATGTAGCTAGCCTTGGATTTTCAGCAACAGCTGTCTCACTATACTATTATTGTATTTTGGGTGAGTTAAGTTTTTATACGTACAAAGAAGTCTCCAAATCATATTTACTTTTAACTAGTAATCCGCTGTGAGAAAAGGGACCATTTGGGAGGCTTTAAATTTGTGTTTGTTGTATATGTAGCTTGTAAGTATATGTATGGAGAACATAATAATGTACTGTAGGTGCATCCACTCTATGTTTTAGTGTCTGTACACTGATATATACAGGCATACTCACTACTACATTTGTAGAAAGCAAGTTGGACATTGTTGGGATAAAAAATGATCTTGCTTTATACTACCGTGAATGTTCCCTTTTCTCACATAATTTTGTGCTCAGAATGCACCAGAATTGCTCTAAGAAGATGTGAAAATCGAAATTTCCTGGCAGGGGAGCATGCCCCCAGACCCTTGTGGCAGGTCTATGGCTATAATTATAATAATAATATACTCGATTACTATTCTCACTTCCCCCACCCCCCCCCCCCCCGAACATCTTATTACGCCACTATTACAGTAATTGTTTACTTACTGAATCAAAATCTACATTGTAGTTAATAGTCCATCCTCCCCCCCCCCTCCCCCCCCCTCCCCCCCCCCCCCCCCCAACTGCCTATAGGCATAAGAGTACGAGGGGTGAGGCTATGGATTTTCAGCGATATGATTGATCACTCAGAGGCCCGAGGCCATAGCATCCTAAGCAAAGTGATGTGAAATAGTGGACATCCAAGTGACCAAACATTTTCCTGACCTACATTACCTTACAATACCTTACAATTAATACCTATAATACCTATATACATTTAATACATACCCTAAATATTAGTTATAGTTGTAACAAAATATTTATCGTATAACTAACATGTTATCAAAAGTGAGTAGATAATCTGCTTTGATTTAATAAACTTTCACACATTCCAAGTAGCTACCTAGCAGCATACACTGTCAGTGGCAATATAATTATGTGTGTTCACAATTCAGTCTTTGAGTGCCTCCCTCCTCTCAGTTTGGGTCCTCTTGTCTTTTCTTTCTTCTTATCTTTGATGATGCTGGGATTCTTTCTCGTACTCTCGTTGCTAGTAAACTCCTCTCGTATTCTGTGTGATGCTCGGAAAGGGTTCACGTAGTCAGGATCCTCAGGAATGAGCCCCAATTCTTGAGACATCTACGGTAGGCACAATGGTAGGTACAATTAATGGTAGCCAATAATTATTGGTGAGTTCACTAGCTATAGATACAATAATATTATTATTATAACACAATCAGGAAGATAGTTTAGTGAAACAAGATGTGATAACATAATGGGAAACCCTTAATATTAACTTAGTACATGATTGTACATAAGCCAAACTGACAGACATTGCAACACTTACGGACAATACTCTTGATAACGGAGTGCGTGTATACACTGGTGTCTACATTACGTATTACTGCCATTGAGGCTTCTGTGGTGACATGCAGTGGTACAAGTGGAGATTCAGCAAATATCGACTTTTCTATCTCAGGTACATAGCTATATGCATAATTTAGTATAGTTTATACGTGATGTCACACATTTGCGGCATTGCTTTAAGCATTTATAATATTATTATATTAGGAGTACATTAGTAACATTAACCCAATTTGAGGCCCTTTTTTGTGAGACTAACATACTAATTGTACGTAGATTTTGGGCCCTGGGGGTAGCTACTAGAGATATATATCCCACAGTGTTCTCCCCCCTGATTCGAGACATAATAGTTGTCACCTCAGCTTTTAAATTAATGGCTATTTGCACACATCATTTTTAGCCGTTCCTGTAGTACCACAGGATATTAATACCACAAAAATTCCACAACCAGTTGAAAATATCTGCCTCATTTTGGTGCAGCAGTGGGCCCCTCCTACTAACAGTGGTGCTTGTGATATTGCCCAGCATATGGTTTATACAAAGCATCAGTTATATTGTTTCTTCTTTTTCTATTTTAACTACTCTCGAGCTCACTGATGATATACGTGTACAAGTTGCTGCTATCATGTAGTTAATATGAAGTAATCTTAGCTCATTATTCAGGGCCTGGATAGAACTCTTTTGAGATCTGAATAATATTATTATTAATCCACTGTACATGTACACACTTTGTACTACACTGCCACAGATAGTAACATGTGTGCCAGTACTTGTACATATGACTATCTACATATTAAGATAATTGAATAACATCTAAAATTGTTACAGTAACAGTAACAGCTAGCTACTATATAATACTGCAAACATCCATTATCCTTATGCATCCACCTGTGCAGTCATCCCACAGTATCCCATTTATTACAGATTATTTTTTTTCTTGGCTTATATATTATGTATCAAATGGATGTTGCACACATCATTTTTAGCTGTTCCTGGGATTCCACAGAGAATTAGGGCGGTAGAAATTTCACGAGCTAGCGATGGTATCTGTATCATTTTGGTGACGTGGGATCCTCCTTCCAACAGTGACGCTTCTGACATTGACCAGTATAATATAGTTTACGTTCCATCACGAAACATCAGGGATGACACTATCTCCTCTCAAATCATCTTCTACGATGTCAACTCTCACTGTGTCAAACTGTGGTGATGATATTCGTGTACAAGTTACTGCTGTGAATCGCATTGGCTGTGTGGGAATGAATTCATCTGAAGTACAGCCAATTCTGCTAGATATACCTGCTACTAGTACTAAAGGTGGATGTACTTCTACTTCCAGTAAGCAATAAAATGTCAAACTAGAGTTATACATGTAGTACGGGCAAGAGTGCATGGTTTACATGTCAGAAAATTAATGTCTGGCGACAGTGAACTGTACCATAATTAAACTGTACTAGTCTCCCCCTGAATCAATTGATGCATGCATGCAGTTAAGGACATATCTCATCAGATTCTGTGCCTGTCAATGTAATATGCATATTTTCAGGAACTATATATTACTAGTGCTTGTGTAACAGTTGAGTATACTGAACACAATATAGAAATTGAAGCCCAACTCTAGCACTTTCATAATTATTGAAACTGTAAATTTTTAATTAAACCACAAAGGTCTAATCAACTAACTGGTACATAATTATGCACGGCCAATTATAGTACGGCACGCGTGACACAATCCTTAAAAGCACTGAGAGTGGCAGAGAGGGACACTGCCGCATCAGCTAAAGCCGCTGTGGGCTGCCTGAGGGCCACTGTTCGGCTGCGGCTGGCCACTGTGGCTAACCATCATTGAGTTTGATATTTTGAGGCGCTCCGAGTATAGTGTACCTACACATAGTTCATAAACTTCGGATCCCTGAGTCACTGTGGTGTCGATCTCCACAGGGGTTGCATATTATGGTTAATCTGCACACAATCTATAACACCTGTATTATTGTTTGCCTAGCCCGCTATATTTAATCCACTATACTTTGTACATGTACTACACTACCACAGACAGTAACATGTGTGCCAGCCTACTTATACATAAGACTGTCTACATGGAATAGTATCTACTACATACTATGCTTAGCCTATTAATAACATCTAAAACTGTAACAGTTACTGTAGGAAGTGTCATATTATTATGCTACAAACATTATTTTGTTATCCTTATGTATCCATGCACCTGCATGTGCAGTCATCTACCCACTGATAAAGATAGAATATGATATTATGTAATGGGGCTCCATATGTACATAATATAATTATTAGCTATAAATTAAATAATTATTAGCTATCAATATCAGTTAGCACAGCAAATTTATATTATTATATTATTTAGAATCCAAAACCTGTTTGCCTCCAACCACCACTAAGTTAGAAGAGGATTGGAGAATGGGAGCATGGGAGTGGGGATAGACCCTATATATTATAGTTAATATGGTTTAAACTTTTGGCCCAATTTTTAGGAGAGACTTGCCATGGGGGGTGGGGGGTCTGGGCCTCTTTCATACCTAGCTCAAATAATATTATAGCTATTTATCCTGGTAGCTATAGAGAAACATCAAATTTAGAAAAATCAAAATGGATGAATCTATTGTACTATAATAATTAATATATGCCAGTGGATGTGAGTGCATGAGTAGCTACCAGCAGTGTGCATTCATCAACAGCGATTACATCACACTTTTTTAATTATATCCAAACTAATCTTGTAAAATCTAGTTATGCTATACCCAATATAATTGCATTTCCCAATTTATTTAATATTGTCAACTGATAGTATGTTTATTGTAGTTACTGGCACTATGGTTTTCTTAAATACAGAAGCCTCATTATTGACAGCAGCACAGGCTGGAACCGGAGCTGCTAATGTGTTCTTATCAGCTATAACTACTATTATTGTGTGTGCCATAAATTAGCTCACTTAGTATTATTGTGATAATACAGATTGATAACTGACCATAAACTACTGGCTGCCACTATAATATTGTCATGATGCTATAGACTTTCTTGTATCCCAGGTGTACATACATTCATACTTTTAATGTATATAATGTTATAATAGTATTTTGTGCTTAGCTATAGTATACTATAAGTCTTAAATGCTGTCTTCTATGTTTTACTGAATATCACCACATCATACATGCATGCATAATTATAATATCGTAGTTTAATTATATAGCCTCCTGATCTGGGAACAGTACATGCATGGCGCAGGGTAATAATTAATAGCTAACTCAGAGGTTTTCACAAGAAACGTTGTATTGTACCCCCTTAAATATGAGTGTCTCATCTTAACTTCAGTGATTACTCCTTCATCGGCGTTGTATGTCACAATGTGGTGCATGAATATTAGAGTATGCGTGCTCACCATCACAAATCAGTGATGATGACAAGGGTATGCACTGGCAATCTTTTGTCGTCAAATTATTGTACTTGTACCACACTGATGGGCACTCGATATCTGGGCCAGTGGAACCGTTGGTTTCTTCACTCTGTCTCTGCGTGAAAGGAATTTGAGTGCCTGGAGAAAGGACAGACCGAGTGTGATGCATTTGTGCTATCAAACACTGAAACAATAGTAACCCTGAAAGATTCATTGCGTTTTACTGCTACAAAGTCTGAAGAAGTATAATATTATAGGTTTCTCTTACTTATACAAAAAATTACAGTAGCCAGCATGCTACATGCTATAGCACATACTGATCTAGCTGACATGCAGCATGGACTGGACTGCCCTATACTCATTCACACATTTGATGAGAAACTGAGAAAGTGCATACAATTATAGAAGTGTAGTAATGACAGTGATATCACATCCTGTACATTACATGTGATAGCTACTTAGCCTAAAACTATACTACCTTCTGTATAGCATGTGAAAATGGCTGATATAGCAGATAAACTATATACTGAAACTCACTTTGAAGCGTATGAAAATTATTTATGAAAGCAATAGCAGATTAGCTATCTACTTGCATGCAGATAATTATTAGTATGATAAAGAATAAAGTGTATAGCTTAGCTAGCTACTAAAATTATATAATCCCATGTCAATAGTGACGCTATAGCACTCTATTAGGCTTGTATACATTAATATTGCTTAAGCTTGTGCTGCATGTGTGGTAACATTAAAAATCTAATAATATACTATAGTCAACTCATCTAGAATGCTTTAAAATTAATTTTTACAGTCAGTGTCAGCTTAACTAGTCCAAACAAGCAGCAATACCATAGAATTGTGAGTATAACCTTTTATGGTAGTTGTTGCTGTCAGGTCAATAGGTTATAGCATGTTGTTTTCACAAGGTCAGAAGGTTAATTAAACGAAAGTAACAGTATGGCAGGTAGTGTATTAGAACTAATAATAGTTGCAACTATAGCATAGGCCCAGGAGCTCTCAGCTACATTCTGATTCAGTCAGTGCACATTTGGCAAATAATTAGCTAGTATATAGCTAGCTATTCTTAGTCTTGCAAGCATTAGTACAGTTTGATCAAGTGTCTACAAGTAATCCTTTCTTCTTTACAGTTTACGGCTACCAGCCAGTATAGCTATTATGCCAGCTAGAATGAAATTTTTGCAGGTTGTGATAATAATAGTATTGTTTCAGTCAGTGTCACATCATGCAGTTGCCTTGTCAATGCATGCTCAATTTTCTCAGAGAGATAGCCATGCTCTGTCAAATCAAAACAGCACTGAGTGCCCATCAGTCTGGTATGAGTACAATCAGGCAACACACGATTGTCAATGTGTACCATATTTATTTTTGAATTGTAAAGGAGAAAGTGTGTACACTGATACTCGTCACATATTGACGTATGATTCTACTAAAGGAATAATATCTACTGTTAAGATAAGGCATAAATACTTGGAAGGCTACAATTTGACAAAGAATGGTATACTGCTGCCGAATAATATCTCCGAACTCAATGAGTACATGTGTGGGCCTCTGAATAGGGAAGACTATCTGTGCAATAAATGTAAAAGTGGATATGGACCACCTGTAATATCTGAGTCAGCATCATGTGCAGATGTGTGCTATTTGTGCCAAGATACATCGATTCTGAAGCATTTATTGCTCTATCTGTCCCTCAGTTTTATTCCGCTCACTCTGTTCTATCTTCTCATTCTTGTATTTCAAGTCAGGCTGACCTCCGCTCCAATGACTTGCTTCATCATGTACAGTCAGCTAGTGGTTTTGGCATTCTATGAAGTATGTGGCCCTGAATATGTTCAATATACTTCAGATTCTGTCTTTAATCAGATAAAGTTTACCGACAATGGAAAAACTCTTAGAACAGGCACAAAGATTCTTCTTACCTTATATGGAGTATTTAATCTTGACTTAATTCTTTCATTACGTTTTGCCTCCATTTTGCATCAGTAGCAGGTTAAGACCTATTCATGTCTTCTCTCTAGGATATATATCAGCTTTTTACCCTTTTCTACTAATACTTCTCACATGGTTTTGCGTTGATCTCCATGGTCGTAACTTTAGACCAACCGTGTGGCTATGGAAGCCATTTCATGGATGCTTTGTTCGACTAAGGAGAGGCTGGAACACCAAGAGTGATCTCATCGATGTCTTTGCTTCTTTCTTTCTCCTTTCCTACAGCAAAATTATATATCAGATTGTGCTAACTTTTGATTCTGAAGAGATAAGGAATCATTCTTTGATGGATGGCAAAAAATCTCATGCTTATGTACTCAGTGCTGATCTAAGTACTGTCACATTTACGAAATCTGATAGTTTTATGATTTTTATGGTCTGCATTTCGGTTCTTTTGTTTCTTTTGTTTATTGCCTTGCCTACATTTTTACTATTTTTTTATCCAACAAAATTTCTTCGAAATCTACTCTCAAAGTGCTTGAGCAGCCGACTATTGATTTTTTTTAACACTTTCATGGAGAAGTTTCACTGTAGTTACAGAGATGGATTAGATGGTGCAAAAGACATGAGGAGCTTTTCAGGAATCTACTTTCTCCTGAGGATAATAATTTACTCCGTCGAAACTTTTACTGGAACACGAGCAAATCTCAATTTGGATCCACAATTTGCTCGAGGATTTGTTTTCTCAGTTGCTGCTCTCATCATTGCTTTATGTCGACCTTATAAAAGGAAGTACATGAATATCATGGACTGCATCTTGCTATTTCACATGGCAACCTTCTGCTATATGATAGCATCAACAACCGGCTTGAATCACAAACCTAGAATCTATTTAATATTGATGCATGTGATGCTCGCTCTTCCCTTTATCTTCATTTTCCTGATAACTATTTACAGAATGACTTGTGGAATTTTTAGAAAACGCTTCAGTCAGTGGTCACCATTGCTGCAATGTTCAGCATGTCTGAAAAGCACAAAAGTTAAGATCTGTAACAGTTTCAAATCTCAGAACCTAACATTACCAGACAGCACATACATGTATGGAACCATAAATAATTATTAGCTAGCTACTACTATTATAATAGAGTGTGCGATTGAAGCCATGATATCATAAAAATAGCTGACAGTTCTCCCATTGTGTCATCACATCTTGTTTCACTCAGATTGTTATTAATTATTTTATCACAGCTATCGTAGTTACTGCTGTTTGTCTATAAGATCTATTCCTCAGTGTGTGTGAACGTGTTGAGTTGTGCAATAATGCGTTAATTACCGAAATTGCTCTCTTTATTAAATAATGATCCTGAAAAGTATTGAAGAGTTCGGATCCACAAATCAACCTGTTATAGTGATTGATACCAAAGCAACCAGAAACGGTAGGAGAATTATTAGCATCATTATGACGTTAACTCCAAGTCACCCCCCCCAGCCTTAATGACACATTGTCAAACATTTCTATATACAAAAAGATACATAGAGAGCCCCATCCACTCCTCATACTTGTAAAACTAAACTGTGGACGTGACTATAGAGCAGCGTTTTACCTACAAACAAGTTTAGCTCCAATACAAGTTCACCACAAATAACTATTGCATATTATCATATACCATCTGGCTATACTGCGGTTACAATCATAATGTCACATGCCAATTACACCCCTTCCCCCTAAATGTCAATTTGACGTTAAACGTGACAAAACCTGTTTGAGAAAATGTCCCCTATAGGTACTAATTCAGAGTAAAGCCTTATATTGTATTAACCACTCATAGGTTGATTTGAGGATCCGAACTCTTCAATACATTTCAGGATCACTATTTAATAAAGAAAGCAATTTCGGCAATTATTAACAACGCATGCATTATTGCACAACTCAACATGTTCACACACCAATCAGATATCATCATAGTAATATTAAATTTGGCACAATTACAATTATACCTATACACTACCCTACATTAGAATATTAATGTAGGGTAGTGTATAGGTATTGTAGGTCATTCTAATGTAGGGTAGTGTATAGGTATTGTAGATCATTATAGTTGTGCCAAATTTAATATTATGATATCTGATTGGTCACTCAGGGGCTGTAGCATTGATATCTTAGTGGACCTCCAACTGACCAATCAGATTCCCGACCTATATTACCTTACAATACCTTACAATACATACATTACGTATACCCTACATTAGAATATAATATTATTATAACTGTAATAAAAATATTTTTCGTAGAACTAACATGTTGTCAAAAGTGAGTAGATTATCTGCTATGATTTAATAAACTTTCACACATTCCAAGTAGCTACATGTAGCTAGCAGCATATATGCACTATCAGTGCCAAAACAACACACAGACAAACAGCAGTAGCTATATTATAACACAATCAGGAAGATAAAAAAAACTGAGTTTAGTGAAGCAATATGTGATGAAAGAATGGGAAACCCTTATAGTATATTATGACAATATGCCAACTCATTAATGTGGCTTCATTCACATATACTAGTTTATGGTTCCATATGTAGTGTCCGGTAATGTTAGGTTCTGAGATGTGAAACTGCCACAGATTTTAACTTTTACACTTTTCAGACATGCTAAACATTGGGACAAAGGTGACCACTGACTGAAGTGTTTTTTAAAAATGCCGTAAGTCATTCTATAAATGATTATCACGAAAATGAAGATGAAGGGAAAAGCAATCATCACCTGCATCATTGGCAGAAAGATGATAGGCTTGTGACTTAAACTAATAGTTGATGCTATAATTATATAGCAGAAGGTTGCCATGTGAAATAGCAAGATGCAGTCTATGATATTCATGTACTTCCTTTTGTAAGGTCGACTTAAAGCGATGATGAGAGCAGCAACTGAGAAAACAATTCCTTGAGCAAAATGTATACATCCAACTTGATAGTTGCTCTGCTAAAAGCCTCAGCATAGTAAATTATTATTCTGAGAAGAAAGTAGATTCCTGAAAAGCTCCTCATGTCTTTTGTACCATCTAATCCGTCTTTGTAGCTACAATGATATTTCTCCATAAAAGTGTTAAGAAAAATCAGTATTCTGCTGCTCAAACATTTTGAGAGAAGATTCCGAAGGATTCTTGTCGGATAAAAGAATAGCAGAAATACAGGCAAGATGAAGAACAGAAGAAGTAGAAGAACTGAAAAACAGACCATAAATGTCATAAAACTATCAGATCTCTTAAACGTGATAGTAGTAAGATCAGCACTGAGTACATAATCATAAGATTCTTTGCCGTCCATCAAAGAGTAATTCCTTATCTCTTCAGAATCAAATGGCAGCATAATCAGATACAAAATTTTGCTATAGGAAAGGAGAAAGAAAGAAGCAAAGACATCGATGAGATCACTCTGGGTGTTCCAGCCTCTTCTTAGTCGAACAAAACATCCATGAAATGGCCTCCACAAACACACAATTGGCCTAAAGTTACGACCATGGAGCTCAACGCAAAACCATGTGAGAAGTATTAGTAAGAAAGGGTAAAATGCCGTTATGTAGCCTAGAAAGAAGACATGAATGGGTTTTAACATGCTACTAATGCAAAACAGATGTAAAAAATAGCTAAAGAAGTCGAGATTAAACACTGCATATAAGGTAAGAATGATCTTAGTACCTGTTCTAAGAGTGTTTCCCTTGTCCGTAAACTTTATCTGACTTAATACAGTTTTTGAACGTTCAAGGTCACATTCTTTGTAGAATGCCAAAACCACCAGCTGACTGCACATGATGAAGCATGTCATTGGAGCGGAGGTTAGCCTGATTTGAAATACAAGAATGAGAAGATAGAACAGAGTGAGCGGAATGAAATTGAGAGACAGATAGAGTAACAAATTCTTCAGAATCCATGAATCTTTGCACAAATAGCACACATGTACACATGATGCTGACTCGAATATTACAGGTGGCCCATATCCACTTCTACATTTACTGCACAGATAGTCTTCCCTATTCAGAGGTCCACACATGTATGCATTGAGTTCGGAGATATTATTTGGCAATAGTATACCATTCTTTGTCAAATTGTAGCCTTCCAAATATTTGTGCCTCATCTTAACAGCAGAGATTATTTCTCTAGTAGAATCATACGTCAATATGTGATTCGTGTCAGCATACACACTTTCTCCTTCACAATTCAAGAATAGATGATCTATGCATTTACAGTTGTGTGTAACCTGATTGTATTCAAACCAAACTGATGGGCACTCAATGCTGTTTTGATTCGACAGAGCATGGCTATCTCTCAGAGAAAATTGCGTATACATTGACAAGGCAACTGCGTGATGTGGCTGCACTGACAGAAGCAATAGTATTATCCTCACCACCTGCAAAAATTTCATTCCTATGCTAAACTCAGCCATGATAACGTATACGAAGTGTAAGACTCTGAGGCTCGACTGATCTGTACTAATACTATAGACTAAGTACTAGTTAGAAGTTCTTATATTCCAATGCAATGGATATATTTTTATGTAGCTAACAGTTAACAATAAACTGTTCTGTGCATCCATTGCATATATTGAAACTGGAACAATAAGTTATCACACTCAGTCCTTATTTACTTACTGAATCAAAATCTAGTGTAGTCAATAGCTCCCAAACTGACTGTAGCCATAATATTATATAATAGCTACCTCACTTAATAGCTTGATAGCTGACTACATAAGAACTATAGCTATATTGGCTGCCAGCTAGTATAATAAACTATGATCTAGACTTTCATGTACGCTAGTATTTTATACTTTTAATATACATGATTGTATTACATAACTGCTGTTAGCTAATTACCATATGTAACAATAATTAGGCTACTATTATGATACCGAAATGCATACACAATCTTTGAATTCTGTCATGTTATCAAAATACTAGTTGTGAAGTATACTATAATATGTATATAAGGCTACTCAGAATTGAATATTTGTTTCTCCCATAAACCGATAACAGAATTCCCCAATCCACCCCCCCCCCCCTTCCAGAGCCACATATGCTATCAATACCAAGAGCTCCATAAATTAAAGCGCGGTACTATATATAGCTATACACTCAGTTGGGGACTATCAGGTGGATTTTGAGTAATTAATAAGTCAGGTAAAACACTGGTCACACTATTATCCAAACATATCATAGCTAGTAGAAGAATGAATGATTAAAATTAAGTGTAGCTTTATTAATTCTGTATATGCTAACTAGCTTCATGTTGATCTTATAAAAGGAAGTACATGAATATCATGGACTGCATCTTGCTATTTCACATGGCAACCCTCTGCTATAATAATATGATAGCATCAACAACCGGCTTAAATCACAAACCTAGAATCTATTTAATATTGATGCATGTGATGCTCGCTATTCCCTTTATCTTCATTTTCCTGATAAGTAGCTATTTACAGAATGACTTGTGGAATTTTTAGACCTTGAAACGCTGAGTCAGTCAGTGATCACCATTGTTGCAATGTTCAGCATGTCTGAAAAGCACAAAAATTAAGATCTGTAACAGTTTCAAATCTCAGAACCTAACATTACCAGACAGTACATAGCTACATGTATGGAACCATAAATAATTATTAGCTTGCTACTATTATTATAATATAGAGTGTATGATTGAAGCCATGATATCATAAAAATAGCTGACAGTTCTCCCATTGTGTCATCACATCTTGTTTCACACAGAATGTTATTACCGTAGAATCCCGCGATTACGCCCCCCCTCGCGCATAAGCCCCCCTCCATTTTTAGCTCAAGTTCCTGCATAGGTACTTTTGTCTCGCGTATAAGCCCGGGCCCCCCCCCCCCCCTCCCTGACTGTAAAATGGAGCCAATAAATCAACAAAAACAGTAGCTACAGCTAGCAAACTAGCTATTTGTGTCATCTTATGCCTTACTTTGTCGTTTTTCTCGAGTTTTTCCCGCCAAACAGCATGAGAAAGTACAGAGATCGCGCGCCCACGTGGCATTCGACGGTCGGTAATGGTCGTCACACGGAAATGTCAGGATCCCGCGTATAAGCCCCCTCCCCACTTTTGCCCAATCCTAGCATGCACAAGGGGGGGCGTAATCGCGGGATTCTACGGTAATTATTTTGTCACAGCTATTGTAGTTACTGCTGTTTGTCTATATAAGATCTATTCCTCAGTGTGCGTGAACATGTTGAGTTGTGCAATAATGCGTTGTTAATTGCCGAAATTTCTCTCTTTATTAAATAATGATCCTGAAAAATATTGAAGAGTTCAGATCCACAAATCAACCTATGGGTGATTAATATGAAAGCAACTAGAAACGGAAGGAGAATTATTGGCGTCATTATGACGTTAACTCCAAGTTCCCCCCAGCCTTAACGACACATTGTCAAACATTTCTATAATAATATTATGCGCCTATCAATGTCAAGCCCCACTACCCCCCATAGGGGCGAGGGTCGGGCATTTCAAAGTCCATTGACGCAAATTTCTGCCTAAAGGGTGGGGGATTTGACCCAGTAGGGGATGGGAGGGGCATTTGATCATGCTTAGTGTGCAATTATTGCACATATGCATTAATACACCATTTATTATTGCGCAAGGCAAAGTCAATACACAGCTCCCATGGAACTTGATAAATAGGGGGATTTTCCTGTAATTTTGGCCCTGGGGGCGGAGACTTTGAACTTCTCGGGTGTCAAATCCCCACCCTACCCCCACCCTCGCCCCTATGGGGGGTAGTGGGGCTTGACATTGATAGGTGCATTATAGCTACGAAAGGATACATAGAGAGCCCCATCCACTCCTCACACTGGTAAAACCAAACTGTGGATATGACTACAGTCGAGCCTCCGAACAAAGGACACTTTGTGAACGGGCCTCTTGTCCTTTGCTCGGATCGGGAGGTTGTCCCTATCTCGGAGGTTTATGAAGTTTCAACCCATTTTGATTGTATTATCCTTAACAAGTTAGTAGCTAGCTAAATGCACTGAAATGCATAATAAGAGCAGTAGAGATGATAATCAAGTGGTTGGTATGTTCTGTTTTCAGAGTCAACATAGCACAGGCTGAATTTTTTTCTTTCTGAAGTAGCTACTGGCTACTGGAGTCCAAAATCGTTATCTGGATTCAAGGCTAATATTATTATCGCGCATGCAGTATAATATCGCGACCGCCTATATAGATTGCGATAAAGGTGGGCGTGGCGTCGTTACGTTAAGGGCGTGGTTTCCGGATGTCCGCTATTTAGAGGCAGTTTTGCATTGAAAAATCACGTTGGGAGCTTGGATCTTGTCCGCTGTCCCGAATCGAGAAGCGTCCGCTTCTTCGAGGTTGCTAATGTACTATAGCTAACTATGCTAAATTCAATCGGTAACACGGCACTTGTCCACTGTAGAGAGGTTGTCCGCTTATCAGAGGCTCGACTGTATAGAGTGGCGTTTTACCCATGAACAAACAAGTTTAGCTCCAATACATATTCGCCACGAACAACTGTAGCTATATATGCGTATCATATACCATCTGGCTATATATACTGCGGTTAGTACAATCATAATGTCACATGACAATTACACCCCCTCCCCCTAGATGTCAATTTGACGTTAAACGTGACAAAAACCTGTTTGAGAATATTCCCTATAGCTACTAGCTAATTCAGAGTAAAGCCTTACAGTGTCATAATTTTGTAGTACTTCTATAGTACTAGTTACAAATATAGTAAAATGTCATGTATTTGTGTTGTTGCTGCCAGGTCAAAAGGTTACGTTGTTACCACATTGGGATTATTATTATACATGATGGTGCAAAGATATTATTAAAAAGTGTATTATTAGCTAATAGCTAGCAGTTATCAATGAGTATATGCTCTAAAGATACCAGGCTAAGGTGAATGAAAGAATAGTAGTTGCGGCAGCTGAACTATAGTGGTGCAGATATCAATCTGTACAGTATAGCTAATAAGCAAGCTAATAATATTATATATAGCTATTGCAATCAAAAAGGGGCTCTCTGCTAAATTTTGATTCCGTGAGTGCAGAGACATAACTAGCTATAGTAGTAACTATAAGCATTAGATCAAGCCTTTATAATGAATTATTAGCACTTCATAGCAAAGCATTTATGCCAGTACAAGAATGAAATTTTTGCAGATTGTGATCATAATAATATTGTCACATCACGCAGTTGCCTTTGCAACGCATGTTCAATTCTCTCAGAGAGATAGCCGAGCTCTGTCGAATCAAAACAGCTCTGATCACGAGTGCCCATCAGTTTGGTCTGAGTACAATCAGGTTACACACGATTGTCAATGCATACAGCATATTAGTCTTTTGGATTGTAAAGGAGAAAATGTGTATGCTAACACTCGTCACATATTGACATTTGATTCTACTAAAGGAATAATATCTGCTGTCAGGGTAAGGTATATTAAATACTTGGAAGGCTACAACTTGACGATGATAAAAGATGGAATAATCGGTATACTGCTGCCGAATAATATCTCCGAACTCAATCCGTACATGTGTGGGCCTCTGAATAGGGAAGACTATCTTTGCAATAAATGTAAAAGTGGATATGGACCACCTGTAATACCCGAGTCAACACCATATGCAAATATGTGCTATTTGTGCAAAGACACATGGATTCCAAAAGGCATCTTACTTTATCTTGCGGTCAGTTTTATTCCGCTCACTCTGTTCTATCTTCTCATTCTTATATTTCAAGTCAGACTAACCTCCGCTCCAATGACATGCTTCATTATGTACAGTCAGCTAATGGTTATAGTGTTCTACACAGTAAGTGGACCAGGTCAGTCTTTAGAATCTGTAATTAGTCAGATAAAGTTTACGGACAATGGAAAAAAGTTTAGAATATCCACTAAGATTCTTCTTACTTTTTATGGAGTGTTTAATCTTGACTTCTTTCACTACGTTTTGCCTCCTTTTTGCATTAGCAACAAGTTAAGACCTATTCACATTTCCTTTCTGGGTTATATTTCAGCGTTCTACCCTAATACTCCTTACATGGTTTTGCATTGAGCTCCATGATCGTAACTTTAGACCAATCGTGTGGCTATGGAGGCCATTTCATGGATGCTTTGTTCGATTAAGAAGAGGCTGGATTCGTGACGCCAAGAGTGATCTCATCGATGTCTTTGCTTCTTTCTTTCTCCTTTCCTATAGCAAAATTTTGTATCAGATTATGCTAACTTTTGATTCTGAAGAGATAAGGAGTCATTCTTTGATGGATGGCAAAGATTCTCGTGGATATGTACTTATTGCTGATATTGGTACCATCATGTTTACGAAAACTGATAACTTTATGATTTTTATGGTCTGTTTTTCGATTCTTTTGGTTATCGTATTCGTCATATTTCCTGTTTTTTTGCTATTTTTTTATCCAACAAAATTTCTTCGAAATCTACTCGCAAAGTGTTTGAGCAGCCGACTGTTGATTTTTCTTAATACTTTTATGGAGAAATTTCACTGTAGTTACAGAGACGGATTAGATGGTACAAAAGATATGAGGAGCTTTTCGGGGATCTACTTTCTTCTCATAATGATAATTTACCTCACTGAGGCTTTTAGCATAGTAACTCTCAAGTTGGATCCACAATTTGTTCGAGGATTCATTTTCTCAGTTGCTGCTCTCATCATTGCTTTTATAAAAGGAAGTACATGAATATCATGGACTGCATCTTGCTATTTCACATGGCAACATGCTGCTATATGATAGCATCATCAACTACTAGCTTAAATCACAAACCTAGAATCTATTTGCTGGTGATACAGGTGATGATCGCTATTCCTTTAATCTTCATTTTCCTGATAATTATTTACAGAATGACTCGTGGAATTTTTAGAAAACACTTCAGTCAGTGGTCGCCATTGCCGCGATGTTCAGCATGTCTGAGAAGAACAAAAGTTAAATTATGTGGCAGTTTTACATCTCAGAACCTAACATTACCGGACACTACGTATGGAACCATAAATTAGTGTGTGGATGAAGCCATAAATAAATTATTAGCTAGATAGTGTGTGAATGAAGCCATGATATTATTATCGATCATTGTTGTATACTGTAAAATAGCTAATAGTTCTCCCATTGTGCATAATTATTATCATCACATCTCATTTTACTCAGAATGTCAATTTTGTCGCAGCAATATTAATCATAGTAAGTACTGTTTATCAGGCTAGATCTATTCATTTTGTCAGTGTGTGTATACGTATTGAGTTATGCAGTAATGCGTGTTAATTAGGTCTGTTGGAGACCATGCACCTACATTACCCTTGCAACACTTTAAAATTCTTACAATACTTACATTACCTACATTAGAATAATTATTATTATATTGTTAAAACAAATACTGTGATCCAATTGGTCACTCAGAGGCCCGAGGTTGTAGCATCCCAAAGTAAAATAGTGGACCTCCAACTGACAAATCAGATTCCTGACCTACATTACCTTACAATACCTACATTAGAACATATAGTTGTACCAATTTTAATCTGATTGGTCACTCAGAGGTCTGAGGCTATAGCATTTGTATCTGGAAGTAAAATAGTCGACCTCCATCTGACCAATCAGATTCCTGACCTATATTACCTTACAATACCTTACAATACATACATTACGTATACACTACATTAGAATAATATTGTAACTGTAACAAAAAATATTTTTCGTATGACTAACATGTTGTCAAAAGTGAGTAGATAATCTGCTATGATTTAATAAACTTTCACACGTTCCAAGTAGTTAGCTAGCTAGCAGCATACACTGTCAGTGGCAAAACAACACACAGATAAGCAGCAGTAGCTATACCCCGGTATAACACAATCAGGAAGATAAAGAAAACTGAGTTTATATGTGATAACATAATGGGAAACCCTTATAGTATATAACAATATGGCTATTAATGTGGCTTCATTCACATATTAGTTCATGGTTCCATACGTAGTGTCCGGTAATGTTAGGTTGTGAGCTGTGAAACTGCCACAGATTTTAATTCTTGCACTTTTCAGACATGCTGAACATTGCGATAATGGTGACCACTGACTGACATGTTTTCTAAAAATGCCATAAGTCATTCTGTAAATGGTTATCAGGAAAACAAAGATTAAGGGAGTAGCGATCATCACCTGAAACATTGGCAGAAAGATGCTAGATTTGTCTTTTAAGCTGGTAGTTGATGCTAGAACTATATAGAAGGAAGTTGCTATGTGAAATAGTAAAATGCAGTCCATGATATTCATGTACTTCCTTTTATAAGGTTGACATAAAGCAATGATGAGAGCAGCAACTGAGAAAACAAATCCTCGAATAAATTGTGGATCCAAATCGAGAGTTGCTCTGCTAAAAGCCTCAGCAAAGTAAATGATTATCCTCAGGAGAAAATAGATTCCTGAAAAGCTCCTCATATCTCTTGTACCGTCTAATCCGTCTCTGTAGCTGCAATGATATTTCTCCATAAAAATGTTAAGAAAAATCAGTAATCTGCTGCTCAAACACTTTGAGAGAAGATTCCGAAGGATTCTTGTCGGATAAAATAATAGCAAAAATACAGGCAAGATGGCGAATGGAAGAAGCAGAAGAACCGAAAAACAGACCATAAATATCATGAAACTATCAGATCTCTTTAATGTGACAGTAGTAAGATCAGCATTGAGTACATAATCATAAGATTCTTTGCCATCCATCAAAGAGTAATTCCTTATCCCTTCAGAATCAAATGTCAATATAATCTGATACAAAATTTTGCTATAGGAAAGGAGAAAGAAAGAAGCAAAGACATCGATGAGATCACTTTTGGTGTTCCAGCCTCTCCTTAGTCGAACAAAGCATCCATGAAATGGCTTCCATAACCACACAATTGGTCTAAAGTTACGATCATGGAGCTCAACACAAAACCATGTGAAGAGTATTAGTAGAAAAGGGTAAAACGTCGATATGTAGCCTAGAGAGAAGACATGAATAGGTCTTAACCTGCTACTGATGCAAAATGGGGGCAAAATGTAGTGAAAGAAGTCAAGATTAAACACTCCATATAAGGTAAAAAGAAGCTTAGTACCTGTTCTAAGAGTATTTCCATTGTCAGTAAACTTTATCTGACTAAATACAGTTTTTAAAGGTTCGAGATCACATTCTTTGTAGAATGCCAAAACCACTAGCTGACTGTACATAATGAAGCATGTCATTGGAGCGGAGGTTAGCCTGATTTGAAATACAAGAATGAGAAGATAGAACAGAGTGAGCGGAATGAAACTGAGAGACATATAGAGTAACAAATTCTTAAGAATCCACGAATCTTTGCACAAATAGCACACATTTGCACATGATGCTGACTCGGCTATTACAGGTGGACCATATCCACTTTTACATTTATTACACAAATAGTCCTCCCTATTCAGAGGCCCACACATGTACGAATTGAGTTCAGTAATATTATTCGGCAGCAGTATACCAGTTGATCCATCTTTTCTGACTGTCAAATTGTAACCTTCCAAATATTTGTGCCTTATCTTAACAGCAGAGATTATTTCTCTAGTAGAATTATACGTCAATATGTGACGAGTGTCAGCGTACACACTTTCTCCTTCACAATCCAAAAATGGATAAGCTATGCATTGACAATCGTGTGTAACCTGATTGTACTCATACCAAACTGATGGGCACTCAGTACTGTTTTGATTCAATAGAGCTCGGCTATCTCTCAGAGAAAATTTAGCATATATTGACAAGGCAATTGTGTGATGTGCCTGCACTGACTGAAGCAATAGTATTATCCTCACCACCTGCAAAAATATCATTCCTATGCTAAACTTTGCCATAATAACGTATGAAGTGTTAGACTCTGAGGCTCGACTGATTGATCTGTACTAATGCTAGCTACTAAGATTAAATAGGTGCTAGCTGTTTACGCAGAGAGGTTCTTGGTTGGTCAATCAACAGAGTATGTTATCGTTCTTATACTCCAACTATTTCCATATGCAATGGATACATGTAACAGTTAACAATAAACTGTTACATGAATCCATTGCATTATGGAAACTGGTTGCATGCAAGGAGTATAAGAACAATAACACACCAGTTATTTACTTACTGAATCAAAATCTAGTTAATATCGATCCCCCCAACTGACTGTAGCCATAGTATATAGACTGATAGCTAATTATGAACTAGCTACTGCATGGTTGCCAGTATAACTAGAGCTCTCTCGAGCACAAAACCCTCGGCGCGCTGCATGGCATTAGCTACATGCTTCAACAGTTGCATGCAGAAAGGGGGCAGCTAAAAGGCTGGGGCCAGGGCGAGACAGGGGTCACGGTTATTCAAGACGCCGGGTTCAACAGCTCATAGCAGCAAGAACCCTAGTGTGTTGTATCGAACTCCACATTGTCAGTGGTGTCGACGTTAACTCAACCTTCCTCACTGTAGCCTAATCTCCAATTCTTGGGGACTTAGCTAGCTACATCTTAACTAGAAGGACTATGATGCAAAACCTTGGCACAAGACTGAAGTACACTGAGCAATATTGCATGTCCAATAATTTATCGCAACTCAAGCACTGCAATTCCATTCATGCATACAAGCCAGAGAGTCAAAGGGTACCACAAGAATACAGGCAGCTAAGCCTAAGCCGCTTACATGCTTAGAATTGAAAAGAAGCCGCGATCGTCAAAAGCTCGCTGGTGGACTGAGGGGGCGGGATTGATGCAACCGCGCATGCGCTGAGGGTTTTGACGTATATACCGTATATAGTCCGCAACCTATTTACACGTTAACTCATGCTATCGCTAGCTCGGGCAAAGTCAAGAAGCTTAGAATCGGCAAATGACGCCAAAACTGACGAACAAAGCGTTTTCGGAGAAATCCGCACAAATCATGAATTGGGAACGCCATAAGGAACCTTGCAACACTGCAAATTGGACTCGCAAACGAGGTATGTAGCAGCTAGCGCGGTAACAGACAGACAGACAGACAGTGACAGACAGACAGACAGACAAACCAACTACAGTAACCCTCGCGCATGCGCCGAGGGTTAATAGCTAATATTTTTCATGTTGATCTATACTTTCATGTACACTAGTATAATATATGATTGTATTACTCATTGATAACTGCTATTAGCTTATAGCTAACTACCGTATGTAATATTAATAAAGCTACTATTAATTTATTATGATGTCAAAATGCATAATAATAATAATATTAACCTTCAAATTCTGCCATGTTATCAAGAACATAAAATACTAGCTGCTGTGAAGTAGTATAATACATAAGGCTTCTCAGAATTGAATGTAGCTAACAGTTTTGTTTCTCATATATAAACTGATAACAGAATCCCCCCCCCCCCCCCCCCACCCCCACCATCCCCTTCCAGAGCCAATGAAGCCATATACACATATGCTATCAATACTAAGAGCGCCATCAAGCATGGTACTATAGCTATATACAGGCTATCAGGTGGATTTTGAAAAATAATTCTGATCACATTATTATCCAAACATAAAATATTGTAATAGAAGAATAACATACAGTGTATAGTGAGCAGTAATATTATAGCTATTGAGAGCTAGGCTACAATAATAATACACCAGGCCAGTCATAATAATTGTACACTTTATCACATCTAGCTAGTACTATGAAGCGTGATAATTAACATGTTATTGAAAGTCAGTAGATAATCTGTTATGGTTTTTATAAACTTTCACACGTTCTGAGTAGATATACCTAGTAGCATACAATAGTAAACCAATACTGTAACACCTGACTGAACATTGGAGCAATTCAACGTTCACACTTGCACATTCTGATTGACTAACAGATGAACAGCAGTAACTAATGAAAGACAGACATGCATGAAGACAACAGTGAACCTAGATGTGATGACATAATTATTATGCAATGGGTGAACAGTTACAACAATGTATATAGCTATCATGACTTTATTCACACACTAACTAGTTTATTGTTCCATATGTAGTCTCTGGTAATGTTAGGTTCTGAGACGTGAAACTGCCACAGATTTTAACGTTTGCATTTCTCAGACATACTGAACACTGTGGCAGTACTAGTGGTGACCACTGACTGAAGCATTTTTTAAAAACGCCGTAAGTCATTCTATAAATAGCTAGCAGGAAAATGGAGATAAAGGGAAAGGCCAGTATCACATACATCATTGGCAGAAGAATGGCAGGCTTGTCATTTAAGCCGGTAGTTGATGCTAATATATAGCAGAAGGTTGCCACGTGAAATAGCAAGATGTAGTCCATGATATTCATGTACTTCCTTTTGTAAGGTCGACTTAAAGTAAAAATGAGAGCAGCAACTGAGAAAACAAATCCTCGAGCAAAATCTGGATTCAACTTGATAGTTGCTCTGCTAAAAGCCTCAGTAAAGAAAACTATTATTCTGAGAAGAAAGTAGATTCCTGAGAAGCTCCTCATGTCTCTTGTACCATCTAATCCATCTTTATAACTACAGTGAAATTTCTCCATAAAAGTGTTGAGAAAAATTAGTAATCTGCTGCTCAAACACTTTGAGAGTAGACTCCGAAAGATTCTTGTTGGATAAAAGAATAGCAGAAATACAGGCAAGATGACGAACTTAATGTGAGAGTAGTAAGATCAGCACTGAGTACATAATCATAAGATTCTTTGCCATCCATCAAAGAGTAATTCCTTATCGCTTCAGAATCAAATGTCAGCATAATCTGATACAAAATTTTGCTATAGGAAAGGAGAAAGAAAGAAGCAAAGACATCGATGAGATCACTTTTGGTATTCCAGCCTCTCCTTAGTCGAACAAAGCATCCATGAAATGGCCTCCATAGCCACACAATTGGTTTAAAGTTACGACCATGGAGCTCAACGCAAAACCATGTGAGGAGAATTAGTAGGAAAGGGTAAAATGCCGTTATGTAGCCTAGAAAGAAGACATGAATAGGTCTTAACCTGCTACTAATGCAAAACAGTGGCAAAAAATAGCTAAAGAAGTCGAGATTAAACACTCCATATAAGGTAAGAAGAATCTTAGTGCCTGTTCTAGGAGTGTTTCCCTTGTCCGCAAACTTGATCTGACTAAATATAGACTCTGAAATAGTAGATCCGGGGCCACATTCTTCATAGAATGCCAAAACCACTAGCTGACTGTACATGATGAAGCATGTCATTGGAGCGGAGGTTAGCCTGATTTGAAATATAAGAATGAGAAGATAGAACAGAGTGAGTGGAATGAACTTGACAGCAAGATAAAGTAAAAAGCCTTTTGTAATCCATGTACCTTTGCACAAATAGCACATGTCAATGCATGATGCTGACTCGAATATTACAGGTGGACCATATCCACGTTTACATTTATTACACAGGTAATCTTCTCTATTCAGAGGCCCACACATGTACGCATTGAGTTCGGAGATATTATTTGGCAACAGTATACCATTCTTTGTCAAATTGTAGCCTTCCAAATATTTGTGCCTTATCTTAACAGCAGAGATTATTTCTCTATTAGAATCATACGTCAATATGTGATTCCTTATTTCTTCAGAATCAAATGTCACCATAATCAGATACAAAATTTTGCTATAGGAAAGGAGAAAGAAAGAAGCAAAGACATCGATGAGATCACTTTTGGTATTCCAGCCTCTCCTTAATCGAACAAAGCATCCATGAAATGGCCTCCACAGCCACACGATTGGTCTAAAGTTACGACCATGGAGCTCAACGCAAAACCATGTGAGGAGTATTAGTAGGAATGGGTAAAATGCCGTTATGTAACCTAGAAAGAAGACGTGAATATGTCTTAATCTGCTACTAATGCAAAACTGTGGCAAAAAGTAGCTAAAGAAGTCGAGATTAAACACTCCATATAAGGTAAGAAGAATCTTAGTGCCTGTTCTAAGATCAGTGTTTCCCTTGTTCGTAAACTTTATCTGACTGAATACAGACTCTGAAAGGCCACATTTGTCATAGAATGCCAAAACCACTAACTGACTGTACATGATGAAGCATGTCATTGGAGCGGAGGTTAGCCTGATTTGAAATATGAGAATGAGAAGATAGAACAGAGTGAGTGGAATGAACTTGACAGCAAGATAAAATAAAAAGCCTTTTGTAATCCATGTACCTTTGCACAAATAGCACGTGTCAATGCATGATGCTGACTCGGATATTACAGGTGGACCATATCCACGTTTACATTTATTGCACAGGTAATCTTCCCTATTTAGAGGCCCACACATATACGCATTGAGTTCAGTGATATTATTCGGCAGCAGTATACCATTCTTTGTCAAATTGTAGCCTTTCAAGTATTTATGCCTTATCTTAACAGCAGAGATTATTTCTCTAGTCGAATCATACGTCAATATATGATTCGTGTCAGCATACACACTTTCTCCTTCACAATTCAAAAATAGATGATCTATGCATTTACATTCGTGTGTAACCTCGAACCAAACCGATGGACACTCAGTGCTGTTTTGATTCGACAGAGCATGGCTATCTCTGAGAGAAAATTGAGTATACATTGACAAGGCAACTGCGTGATGTGGCTGCACTGACAGAAGCAATAGTATTATCCTCACCACCTGCAAAACTTTCATTCTTACGCTAAACTCTGCCATAATAACGTATGAAGTGTTAGATTCTGAGGCTTGACTGATCTGTATATACTAATGCTACTAAGACTCAATATTAGGTGCTAGTTGTTTACGCAAAGAGGTTCATGGTTGTTCAATCAACAGAGTGTGTTATCGTTCTTATACTCCAACCTTTTCCATATATGCAATAATAATATTATGGAGACATGTAACACTTAACAATAAACTGTTAGTACGTGCTCCCATTGTATACGGAAACTGGTTGCATGTACTATATTATGAGCAATAACACACTTAGTCTAGTTGTTCACTTACTGAATCATAATTTAGTTAATAGCCCCCAACTGTCTGTAGCCGTAGTACCTCAATTGATAGCTGACTATAGCTATCTTGAATATTATGTGAACTAGATACTGCTATGTGCATCCATTGCATAATATTATATGGATCGAAACTGGTTGCATGGAGTAAAAAATACTGTAACACTTATAAGTCTACTAATTGTTTACAAAATTAGTTAATATAATACCCCCAACTGACTGTAGCCATAGTACCTCACTTAATATAGATTGATAGCTAATTATGAACTAACTACTGCATGGCTGCCAGTATAATATTCATGATGATCTATACTTTCATGTATACTAGTATGATTGTATTATATATACTCATTGACAACTGCTGTTAGCTAACTACCGTATGTAATAATATTATTAATTAGGCTACTATTATAATATGATGTCGAAATGCATAAAAATATTAACCTTCGAATTCTGCCATGTTATCAAGAACATTAAATACCAGTTGTGAAGTAGTATAATGCGTAATTACAACAGTGTATATAGCTATCATGGATTTATTCACACACTAACTAGTTTATGGTTCCATATGTAGTCTCTGGTAATGTTAGGTTCTGAAACGTGAAACTGCCACAGATTTTAACTTTTGCACTTTTCAGACATGCTGAACATTGTGGCAGTACTAGTAGTGACCACTGACTGAAGCATTTTCTAAAAACGCCGTAAGTCATTCTATAAACAGCTAACAGGAAAATGGACATAAAGGGAAAGGCCAGCATCACGTACATCATTGGCAGAAAAATGGCAGGCTTGTTTAAGTTGGTAGTTATACTAATATATAGCAGAAGGTTGCCATGTGAAATAGCAAGATGCAGTCCATGATATTTATGTACTTCCTTTTGTAAGGTCGACATAAGGTAATAATGAGAGCAGCAACTGAGAAAACAAATCCTCGAGCAAAATATGGATCCAACTTGATAATTGCTCTGCTAAAAGTCTCAGCAAAGTAAACTATTATTCTGAGAAGAAAGTAGATTCCTGAAAAGCTCCTTATGTCTTTTGTACCATCTAATCCGTCTTTATAGCTACAATGATATTTCTCCATAAAAGTGTTAAGAAAAATCAGTAATCTGCTGCTCAAACACTTTGAGAGAAGATTCCGAAGGATTCTTGTCGGATAAAAGAATAGCAGAAATACAGGCAAGATGAAGAACAGAAGAAGCAGAAGAACTGAAAAACAGACCATAAATATCATAAAACTATCAGATCTCTTTAATGCGATAGTAGTAGTAAGATCAGCACTGAGTACATAATCATAAGATTCTTTGCCATCCATCAAAGAGTAATTCTTTATCTCATCAGAATCAAACGTCAGCATAATCAGATACAAAATTTTGCTATAGGAAAGGAGAAAGAAAGAAGCAAAGACATCGATGAGATCACTCTTGGTGTTCCAGCCTCTTCTTAGTCGAACAAAACATCCATGAAATGGCCTCCATAGCCACACAATTGGCCTAAAGTTACGACCATGGAGCTCAACGCAAAACCATGTGAGAAGTATTAGTAGGAAAGGGTAAAATGCCGTTATGTAGCCTAGAAAGAAGACATGAATGGGTTTTAACCTGCTACTAATGCAAAATAGATGCAAAAAATAGCTAAAGAAGTCGAGATTAAACACTGCAAATAAGGTAAGAATGATCTTAGTACCTGTTCTAAGAGTGTTTCCCTTGTCTGTAAACTTTATCTGACTTAATACAGTTTTTGAAGGTTCAATGTCACATTCTTCGTGGAATGCCAAAACCACTAGCTGACTGTACATGATGAAGCATGTCATTGGAGCGGAAGTTAGCCTGATTTAAAATATAAGAATGAGAAGATAGAACAGAGTGAGTGGAATGAAATTGAGAGACAAATAGAGTAACAAATTCTTCATAATCCATGAATCTTTGCACAAATAGCACACATCTACACACGATGCTAACTCGGATATTACAGGTGGTCCATATCCACTTCTACATTTACTGCACAGATAGTCTTCCCTATTCAGAGGCCCACACATGTACGAATTGAGTTCAGAGATATTATTCGGCAGCAGTATACCAGTTGATCCATCTTTTGTGACTGTCAAATTGTAGCCTTCCAAATATATGTGCCTCATCTTAACAGCAGAGATTATTTCTCTAGTAGAATCATATGTCAATATTTGACGAGTGTCAGCGTACACACTTTCTCCTTCACAATCCAAAAATGGATAAGCTATGCATTGACAATCATGTGTAACCTGATTGTACTCAAACCAAACTGATGGGCACTCATAACTGTTTTGATTCGACAGAGCTCGGCTATCTCTCTGAGAATATTGAGTATATGTTGACAAAGCAACTGTGTGATGTGACACTGACTGAAGTAATAGTATTATCCTCACCACCTGCAAAAATTTCATTCTTATGCTAAACTCAGCCATGACAACGTATGAAGTGTTAGACTCTGAGGCTCGACTGATCTGTACTAATACTAGACTAAGTACTATAGGTGCTAGTTGTTTACACAGACTGAAAAGTTCTTGGTTGGTAGCTACCAGTCAATCAACAGAGTATGTTATCGTCCATATGCAATGGATATATTTTTATGACATTAAAAATAAACTGTTATGTGCATCCATATTGCATACATGGAAACTGGTTGCATGCAAGGAGTATAAGAACAATTATAACACACTAGTTGTTTACTTACTGAATCAAAATCTAGATCCCCCCAATAGACTGTAGTTATAGTACTGTACCTTACACAATAATATTATAGCTAGATTGATAGCTAATTATGAACTAACTACTGCATGGCTGCCAGTATAATCAGTATAATATTCATGACGATCTATACTTTCGTGTACACTAGTATGATTGTATTATATACTCATTGACAACTGCTGTTAGCTAACTACCGTATGTAATATTAATTAGGCTACTATTATATGATGTCGAAATGCATAATTGTAATATTAATCTTCGAATTCTCCGGCATGTTATCAAGAACATAAAACACTAGTTGTGAAGTAGTATAATGCATAAGACTACTCAGAATTGAATGTTTTGCTTCTCCTATGAACTGATAACTGAACCCCCCCTCCCCCCCCCCCACCATCCCCTTCCAAATCCACTGAAGCCATACACACATATGCTATCAATACTAAGAGTGCCCTCCCCACTCACTCCCGACATCTTACTTGAACTCTAATTATAGATAAACTTAAGCATTCCATGTTATAATAGCAAAGAACATGTATACCAGGAACTATAATTATTATCTAGTACCTGATGTACGAGCAGTGAGTGGTAATGTAGCTAATGAGAGCTAGGCTATAATAGTATATACCAATCATAATAATTATACTTATCACATCTACTATAGGCTAAGCATGATAAATTAACATGTTGTTAAAAATCAGTAGATAATCTATTGTGATTTTATAAACTTTCACACGTTCCGAGTAGCTAACAGCATACAATGGTAAACCAATTGCAATACACGTGACTATACAACTTAACGTTCACACTATAGTCTTGTACAGTCATAATAATTATCACATCTACTAAGCTAAGCATGATAATTAACATGTTGTTGAAAGTCAGTAGATAATCTGTTATGGTTTTTCTATACTTTCACACGTTCCGAGTTAACAACCCACTTGTTTGGGCTGTGAGGTATATAGCTGTTACAAATGTAAATAAGATTTTTTTCATTGGATTTGGAGAAACTGAGGTCGATAGGAGTCTCAAATTCTCAAGTCACTACTGGGTCCACCAAATGCCCGGGTAACTTTACAAGTCTAGATACGCTACTGTGTTAGCTACCCATAATGTGGGTTACCTAAGTTGCATGCATACATGCACTACCTTCTCCCATGATGGTTCTTAAAATAACTCAGTTAATCATAGTGATGAAGTAGTCACTCCACTATACATAACTATGTCAAACATGTGAGTTTGTCAATAACAAACTGGCATAATATTACTTGCACTTTTCAAGACTGGAGAAGAAGTATGTGCAAATAATATGCCAGACTGACATGCATGCTTGACATAGCTAATTATGTGTGGTGGAGTGAATACTGTGTTAATTACTATGATTAACTGGATTATATTGAGAGCTATCATGGGAGAATTAAAACGTGTGTGCAACTGAAGTATACCCTCATTATAAGCTAACATGATCCACTTGTTTTTGCTTTGAGGCACTTGATCCTTAAATTGGCTATTTTACCAGGGCACAGGCCAGTTTGGCCTGGGCCTGTGCCCTGGTAGGCCCTGGTGTAGCTACGCCACTGAGCTAACAGCATACAATGGTAAACCAATACACGTGACTGTACAACTTAATGTTCACACTTGCACATTCTGATTGACTAACAGATGAACAGCAGTAACCAATGAAAGACAGACATGCATGAAGACAATTATTATAGTGAAACTAGATGTGATGACACATGCAATGGGTGAACTGTTACAACAATGTACAATATAGCTATCATGGCTTTATTCACACACTAACTAGTTTATTGTTCCATATGTAGTCTCTGGTAATGTTAGGTTCTGGGATGTGAAACTGCCACAGATTTTAACTTTTGCATTTTTCAGACATGCTGAACATTGTGGCAGTGGTGACCACTGACTGAAGCATTTTTTAAAAACGCCGTAAGTCATTCTATAAATAGCTAACAGGAAAATGAAGATAAAGGGAAAGGCCAGCATCACGTACATCATTGGCAGAAAAATGGCAGGCTCGTCACTTAAGCTGGTAGTTGATGCTATCATGTAGCAGAAGGTTGCCATGTGAAATAGCAAGATGTAGTCCATGATATTCATGTGTTTCCTTTTGTAAGGTCGACTTAAAGCTATAATGAGAGCAGCAACTGAGAAAACAAATCCTCGAGCAAAATCTGGATCCAACTTGATAATTGCTCTGCTAAAAGCCTCAGCAGAGTAAACTATTATTCTGAGAAGAAAGTAGATTCCTGAAAAGCTCCTCATGTCTCTTGTACCATCTAATCCATCTTTATAACTACAGTGAAATTTCTCCATAAAAGTGTTGAGAAAAATTAGTAATCTGCTGCTCAAACACTTTGAGAGTAGACTCCGAAAGATTCTTGTTGGATAAAAGAATAGCAGAAATACAGGCAAGATGAAGAACAGAAGAAGCAGAAGAACCGAAAAACAGACCATAAATATCATAAAATTATCAGATCTCTTTAATGTGAGAGTAGTAAGATCAGCACTGAGTACATAATCATAAGATTTTTTGCCGTCCAAAGAGTAATTCCTTATTTCTTCAGAATCAAATGTCACCATAATCAGATACAAAATTTTGCTATAGGAAAGGAGAAAGAAAGAAGCAAAGACATCGATGAGATCACTTTTGGTATTCCAGCCTCTCCTTAATCGAACAAAGCATCCATGAAATGGCCTCCACAGCCACACGATTGGTCTAAAGTTACGACCATGGAGCTCAACGCAAAACCATGTGAGGAGTATTAGTAGGAATGGGTAAAATGCCGTTATGTAACCTAGAAAGAAGACGTGAATATGTCTTAATCTGCTACTAATGCAAAACTGTGGCAAAAAGTAGCTAAAGAAGTCGAGATTAAACACTCCATATAAGGTAAGAAGAATCTTAGTGCCTGTTCTAAGATCAGTGTTTCCCTTGTTCGTAAACTTTATCTGACTGAATACAGACTCTGAAAGGCCACATTTGTCATAGAATGCCAAAACCACTAACTGACTGTACATGATGAAGCATGTCATTGGAGCGGAGGTTAGCCTGATTTGAAATATGAGAATGAGAAGATAGAACAGAGTGAGTGGAATGAACTTGACAGCAAGATAAAATAAAAAGCCTTTTGTAATCCATGTACCTTTGCACAAATAGCACGTGTCAATGCATGATGCTGACTCGGATATTACAGGTGGACCATATCCACGTTTACATTTATTGCACAGGTAATCTTCCCTATTTAGAGGCCCACACATATACGCATTGAGTTCAGTGATATTATTCGGCAGCAGTATACCATTCTTTGTCAAATTGTAGCCTTTCAAGTATTTATGCCTTATCTTAACAGCAGAGATTATTTCTCTAGTCGAATCATACGTCAATATATGATTCGTGTCAGCATACACACTTTCTCCTTCACAATTCAAAAATAGATGATCTATGCATTTACATTCGTGTGTAACCTCGAACCAAACCGATGGACACTCAGTGCTGTTTTGATTCGACAGAGCATGGCTATCTCTGAGAGAAAATTGAGTATACATTGACAAGGCAACTGCGTGATGTGGCTGCACTGACAGAAGCAATAGTATTATCCTCACCACCTGCAAAACTTTCATTCTTACGCTAAACTCTGCCATAATAACGTATGAAGTGTTAGATTCTGAGGCTTGACTGATCTGTATATACTAATGCTACTAAGACTCAATATTAGGTGCTAGTTGTTTACGCAAAGAGGTTCATGGTTGTTCAATCAACAGAGTGTGTTATCGTTCTTATACTCCAACCTTTTCCATATATGCAATAATAATATTATGGAGACATGTAACACTTAACAATAAACTGTTAGTACGTGCTCCCATTGTATACGGAAACTGGTTGCATGTACTATATTATGAGCAATAACACACTTAGTCTAGTTGTTCACTTACTGAATCATAATTTAGTTAATAGCCCCCAACTGTCTGTAGCCGTAGTACCTCAATTGATAGCTGACTATAGCTATCTTGAATATTATGTGAACTAGATACTGCTATGTGCATCCATTGCATAATATTATATGGATCGAAACTGGTTGCATGGAGTAAAAAATACTGTAACACTTATAAGTCTACTAATTGTTTACAAAATTAGTTAATATAATACCCCCAACTGACTGTAGCCATAGTACCTCACTTAATATAGATTGATAGCTAATTATGAACTAACTACTGCATGGCTGCCAGTATAATATTCATGATGATCTATACTTTCATGTATACTAGTATGATTGTATTATATATACTCATTGACAACTGCTGTTAGCTAACTACCGTATGTAATAATATTATTAATTAGGCTACTATTATAATATGATGTCGAAATGCATAAAAATATTAACCTTCGAATTCTGCCATGTTATCAAGAACATTAAATACCAGTTGTGAAGTAGTATAATGCGTAATTACAACAGTGTATATAGCTATCATGGATTTATTCACACACTAACTAGTTTATGGTTCCATATGTAGTCTCTGGTAATGTTAGGTTCTGAAACGTGAAACTGCCACAGATTTTAACTTTTGCACTTTTCAGACATGCTGAACATTGTGGCAGTACTAGTAGTGACCACTGACTGAAGCATTTTCTAAAAACGCCGTAAGTCATTCTATAAACAGCTAACAGGAAAATGGACATAAAGGGAAAGGCCAGCATCACGTACATCATTGGCAGAAAAATGGCAGGCTTGTTTAAGTTGGTAGTTATACTAATATATAGCAGAAGGTTGCCATGTGAAATAGCAAGATGCAGTCCATGATATTTATGTACTTCCTTTTGTAAGGTCGACATAAGGTAATAATGAGAGCAGCAACTGAGAAAACAAATCCTCGAGCAAAATATGGATCCAACTTGATAATTGCTCTGCTAAAAGTCTCAGCAAAGTAAACTATTATTCTGAGAAGAAAGTAGATTCCTGAAAAGCTCCTTATGTCTTTTGTACCATCTAATCCGTCTTTATAGCTACAATGATATTTCTCCATAAAAGTGTTAAGAAAAATCAGTAATCTGCTGCTCAAACACTTTGAGAGAAGATTCCGAAGGATTCTTGTCGGATAAAAGAATAGCAGAAATACAGGCAAGATGAAGAACAGAAGAAGCAGAAGAACTGAAAAACAGACCATAAATATCATAAAACTATCAGATCTCTTTAATGCGATAGTAGTAGTAAGATCAGCACTGAGTACATAATCATAAGATTCTTTGCCATCCATCAAAGAGTAATTCTTTATCTCATCAGAATCAAACGTCAGCATAATCAGATACAAAATTTTGCTATAGGAAAGGAGAAAGAAAGAAGCAAAGACATCGATGAGATCACTCTTGGTGTTCCAGCCTCTTCTTAGTCGAACAAAACATCCATGAAATGGCCTCCATAGCCACACAATTGGCCTAAAGTTACGACCATGGAGCTCAACGCAAAACCATGTGAGAAGTATTAGTAGGAAAGGGTAAAATGCCGTTATGTAGCCTAGAAAGAAGACATGAATGGGTTTTAACCTGCTACTAATGCAAAATAGATGCAAAAAATAGCTAAAGAAGTCGAGATTAAACACTGCAAATAAGGTAAGAATGATCTTAGTACCTGTTCTAAGAGTGTTTCCCTTGTCTGTAAACTTTATCTGACTTAATACAGTTTTTGAAGGTTCAATGTCACATTCTTCGTGGAATGCCAAAACCACTAGCTGACTGTACATGATGAAGCATGTCATTGGAGCGGAAGTTAGCCTGATTTAAAATATAAGAATGAGAAGATAGAACAGAGTGAGTGGAATGAAATTGAGAGACAAATAGAGTAACAAATTCTTCATAATCCATGAATCTTTGCACAAATAGCACACATCTACACACGATGCTAACTCGGATATTACAGGTGGTCCATATCCACTTCTACATTTACTGCACAGATAGTCTTCCCTATTCAGAGGCCCACACATGTACGAATTGAGTTCAGAGATATTATTCGGCAGCAGTATACCAGTTGATCCATCTTTTGTGACTGTCAAATTGTAGCCTTCCAAATATATGTGCCTCATCTTAACAGCAGAGATTATTTCTCTAGTAGAATCATATGTCAATATTTGACGAGTGTCAGCGTACACACTTTCTCCTTCACAATCCAAAAATGGATAAGCTATGCATTGACAATCATGTGTAACCTGATTGTACTCAAACCAAACTGATGGGCACTCATAACTGTTTTGATTCGACAGAGCTCGGCTATCTCTCTGAGAATATTGAGTATATGTTGACAAAGCAACTGTGTGATGTGACACTGACTGAAGTAATAGTATTATCCTCACCACCTGCAAAAATTTCATTCTTATGCTAAACTCAGCCATGACAACGTATGAAGTGTTAGACTCTGAGGCTCGACTGATCTGTACTAATACTAGACTAAGTACTAGGTGCTAGTTGTTTACACAGACTGAAAAGTTCTTGGTTGGTAGCTACCAGTCAATCAACAGAGTATGTTATCGTCCATATGCAATGGATATATTTTTATGACATTAAAAATAAACTGTTATGTGCATCCATATTGCATACATGGAAACTGGTTGCATGCAAGGAGTATAAGAACAATTATAACACACTAGTTGTTTACTTACTGAATCAAAATCTAGATCCCCCCAATAGACTGTAGTTATAGTACTGTACCTTACACAATAATATTATAGCTAGATTGATAGCTAATTATGAACTAACTACTGCATGGCTGCCAGTATAATCAGTATAATAATCAGTATAATATTCATGACGATCTATACTTTCATGTACACTAGTATGATTGTATTATATACTCATTGACAACTGCTGTTAGCTAACTACCGTATGTAATATTAATTAGGCTACTATTATATGATGTCGAAATGCATAATTGTAATATTAATCTTCGAATTCTCCATGTTATCAAGAACATAAAATACTAGTTGTGAAGTAGTATAATGCATAAGACTACTCAGAATTATGTTTTGTTTCTCCTATAAACCGATAACAGAACCCCCCAATCCCCACACCCCTTCCAGAGCCACTGAAACCATACACACAAATGCTATCAATACTAAGAGTGCCCTCCCCACTCACTCCCGACATCTTACTTGAACTGTAATTATAGACAAACTTAAGCATTCCATGTTATAATAGCAAAGAACATGTATACCAGGCACTATTATTATCCAGTACCTGATGTACGAACTCACAGTGTGCAGTGAGTGGTAATGTAGCTATTGAGAGCTAGGCTATAATAGTATATACCAATCATAATAATTATACACTTTATCACGTCTACTATAGGCTAAGCATGATAAATTAACATGTTGTTGAAAATCAGTAGATAATTTGTTGTGATTTTATAAACTTTCACACGTTCCGAGTAGCTAACAGCATGCAATGGTAAACCAATTGCAATACACGTGACTATACAACTTAATGTTCACACTATAGTCTTGTACAGTCATAATAATTATCACATCTACTAGGCTAAGCATGATAATTAACATGTTGTTGAAAATCAGTAGATCATCAGTTATGGTTTTATAAACTTTCACACGTTCCGAGTAGCTAACAGCATACAATGGTAAACCAATACACGTGACTGTACAACTTAATGTTCACACTTGCACATTCTGATTGACTAATAGATGAACAGCAGTAACTAATGAAGGACAGACATGCATGAAGACAATTATAGTGAAACTAGATGTGATGACATATGCAATGGGTAAACTGTTACAACAATGTATATATATTATTATAGCTATCATGGCTTTATTCACACAATAACTAGTTCATGGTTCCATACGTAGTGTCCGGTAATGTTAGGTTCTGAGATGTGAAACTGCCACAGATTTTAACTTTTGCACTTTTCAGATATGCTGAACACTGTGGCAGTGGTGACCACTGACTGAAACATTTTCTAAAAATGCCATAAGTCATTCTATAAATAGCTAGCAGGAAAATGAAGATAAAGGGAAAAGCCAGCATCACATACATCATTGGCAGGAAAATGGCAGGCTTGTCATTTAAGCTGGTAGTTGATGCTATTATATAACAGAAGGTTGCCATGTGAAATAGCAAGATGCAGTCCATGATATTCATGTACTTCCTTTTATAAGGTCGACATAAAGCAATGATGAGAGCAGCAACTGAGAAAATAAATCCATGAACAAAATGTGGATCCAACTTGAGAGTTACTATGCTAAAAGCCTCAGCAGAGTAAATTATTATTCTGAGAAGAAAGTAGACTCCTGACAAGCTCCTCATATCTCTTGTATCATCTAATCCGTCTTTATAACTACAGTGAAATTTCTCCATAAAAATGTTGAGAAATATCAGTAATCTGCTGCTCAAACACTTTGAGAGAAGATTTCGAAGGATTTTTGTTGGATAAAAACACAGCAAAAATAGCGGCAAGACTACAAATAAGAGAACCAAAAGAGCTGAAAAACAGACCATAAAAATCATATAACCATCAGATCTTGTAAGCGTCAAGGTACTAAGATCAGCACTGAGTACATAACCACGAGATTTTTTGCCATCAATCAAAGAATGACTTATTATCTCTTCAGAATCAAAAGTTAACATAATCTGATACACAACTTTGCTGTAGGAAAGGAGAAAGAAAGAAGCAAAGACATCGATGAGATCACTTTTGGTGTTCCAGCCTCTCTTTAGTCGAACAAAGCATCTATGGAATGGCCTCCATAGCCACACGATTGGTCTAAAGTTACGACCATGGAGCTCAACGCAAAACCATGTGAGTAGAATTAGTAGGAAAGGGTAAAATGCCGTTATGTAGCCTAGAGAGAAGACATGAATAGGTCTTAACCTGCTACTTATACAAAACAAAGGCAAAAAATAGCTAAAGAAGTCGAGATTAAACACTCCATATAAGGTAAGAAGAATCTTAGTACCTGTTCTAAGAGTGTTTCCCTTGTCCGTAAACTTTATCTGACTAAATACAGACTCTGAAATAGCAGATTCGAGGCCACACTCTTCATAGAATCCCAAAACTACTAGCTGACTGTACATGATGAAGCATGTCATTGGAGCGGAGGTTAGCCTGATTTGAAATATGAGAATGAGAAGATAGAACAGAGTGAGTGGAATAAAATTGAGAGACACATATAGCAATAAATCTTTTGGAATCCATGTCATTGAATCATTGCACAAATAGCACACATTTGCACATGATGCTGACTCGGATGTCACAGGTGGTCCATATCCACTTTTACATTTATTGCACAGATAGTGTTCCCTATTCAGAGGCCCACACATGTATGAATTGAGTTCAGAGATATTATTAGGCAGCAGTATACCACTTGATCCATCTTTTGTGACTGTCAAATTGTAACCTTCCAAGTATTTATGCTTCATCTTAACAGCAGAGATTATTTCTCTAGTAGAATCATACGTCAATATGTGACGCGTGTCAGCGTACACACTCTCTCCTTCACAATTCACAAATAGATAACCTATGCATTGACAATCGTGTGTAACCTGGTTGTACTCAAACCAAACTGATGGACACTTGTGATCAGAGCTGTTTTGGTTTGACAGAACATGAGTATCTCTCTGAGAAAATTGAGCGTTCATTGACAAGGCAGCTGGCAGTGCATATGACACTGACTGAAACTGTAATAATGTGATCACCACCTTAAAAAATCTCATTCTAATAATTTGCTATGAAGTGCTTACTAATCAAAGCTTGCTAGCTAATTGTACTAAATTAAATGTTTGCTGGACTAAGTAGTTATAGCTAGTTGTTTACGCCAACTGTGCACTCACTGAATCATAGCTAATCTAGCTGATAGCTGAATCACAACTGATAGCTGATAGCTGAATCATAATCTAGCTGATAGCCCCCTACTACTGATTGTAACGATAATGTAGCTCCACAGAGTTTGACCAATTTATGCATGTATTATTAATAGTTTCATAATTATCTGCTATATAACACATATTATACGTTTTAATAAACTTTCACATAATAATAACAAGTTAAGTTGCTCTTAGTCTGTATATACTCTGTGCATGCATGTACATTGATACAAACATTGGGAATATTATTCTCAATAATAATATTATTACTCACTGTATGAGTTAATTTAATTACCTCAAGCATGAGGCAGTTATGGTATCACGCATGCGTGGCAATCCTTGACTGACTCAATCTTAATTGTTACTGCCTACCACTGGGAGTGGCTCCTTCCAGTACGTTCTAAAGATACTTTAATTATATAAAATTGATGACTACAATAAATTAACTTTTATTTTACAAATCTGATCATGATCAATGTAGATGACTAAACTATGTCAGATACTCACGCCTACAATATAATTATATATGTGAATTAATGTCGTGCATGATCAAGAGTTTATGCATAATTATGGTAAGTCTGAAATGGTGCCATAAGTAGCTTTTGGTTGAATATTGACATCTTGTTGCTGATCTATATTATCAGCAGTTATCAAACCATCACAACCACTAGCTTTGAAAAATCGCCACCGAAACAACCGTTTCAGAAAGTGTACTTTGTGATTATTGCAGGTTCCTCTTATTATTCTGTAGGCAATTGTCAAACTGAAGATTATAAATGGAAAAGTGATCACTATCTGAAAAAAAATCACATAGTTTCGACCTTCATTATTTGAAGACGCTATATAGCAGATTGTTGCTAAATGTGTCAAGAAGATGCTATCGATAACATTCATGGTAGTTTCCTTATAAGGTCTGCAGAGTGCAATAAGAAGGGCAGCTACTGAGAGTACGAATCCGCAAACAAGCCATATCTCAAAATGAAAAGTAGAACTATTTATTGATGGAGCAAGATAAACAGCAAACCTCAACAGAAAATAAAATCCTGAGAAACTTCTTATACCTTTCGCGCTATCGGGTCTGTCTCTGTAGCAAGACTGGAATTTCTCGGCAAAGATGTAAGGATTTATTCTGAATCGATTTGAAATGCATTTCGATAACAATTTCTGAAATATTCCGACAGGATATAGCAGCAGTAAACATGCTGGGAAACTGATAAATGTGAGGCAAAGTAAAACAATAATAGAAAGAATCGATAAGTATCTTGCACCCCTTGTATCAATTCCAGTATCAAAATTAAGTACATGATTTTGTCGAGAGACATGACCATCAACTAAAGAATAGTTATGTATTTCTTTAGCCTGCAATGTAAGAATAATCTGGTACAAAAGTTTGCTATAGGAAAGGAGAAAGAAAGAAGCAAGACATCGATGAGATCACTCTTAGTGTTCCAGCCTCTCCTTAGTTGAACAAAGCATCTGTGGAATGGCCTCCATAGCCACACGATTGGTCTAAAATTACGACCATGGAGCTCAACGCAAAACCAAGTGAGAAGTATTAGTAGGAAAGGGTAGAGCGCTGAAATATAGCCAAGAAACACAACATGAATGGACCTCAGTTGGCTACTAATGCAAAAAGGAGGCAAAATGTAGTGAAAGAAATCGAGATTAAACACTCCATATACAGTAAGAAGGCTCTTAGTGCCCATTCTAAGAGTTCCACTGTGGTAACCATATTTTATTTTACTGAAAAACGATGGTGCCCATTGGTTTGTACACTCCATATAAAATAGCAGCACAATTAGCTGGCAGTATGTGATGAAACATGTCATTGGTGCTGATGTTAGTCGAATTTGAAAAACAAGAATGAGAAGATAAAATGCAGTTATTGGAATAAATTCCAGTACTAGATACAGTATAATCTCATGCCAGGTGTCGTGGCAAAAATGGCATACATTTGTACACGATGTTACAAACGGTCCAGGCCCATATCCACTCTTACACTCACCACATAAGTAACCCGTTCTGTTCAATGGCCCACACATGTATGAATTTAGCTCAGAAATTTCATCTGGTAATAGTATATATCCTGTCTCCGTCAGATTATATCCTCCTAGATATCGGTGCCGTATTTTAATTGACGAGATTAACCCTTTGTGTGAATTATATGTCAGTATCAGATCTGGGTCTACAGATACATGCTTATAGTTATCATCACACTTAAGCGATTCAAATTGGAAGCACTGGCAATCATTTGTAGCCGAGCTATAGTTAAACCACATTGGACACTTGGTATGATTTGATAGGTTTTGAATGCCACTTACTGAATAAACTGATGCTGGTATCAGTGAAACAGAGTTTGCAGATCCAGCATATGCAATCCCACACTGCAATATCAGCAGTAGTTGTAGAAAATGTAGTTCCATCTTCGAGTAAAATTCTTCCTGGGATAAGTATAAAACAATTACAGTTGTAGTTAGTTGGCTGGCTGATCTGATCCATGAGCTGCAGAATCTTGCTGTTATATAGCTTAGTGGATTCATTCGAACACGTCACTGCACATGCTAGATGTATATCTTAGACATACCAATTAATTATTACCTTGATATTACTGCTATTAGTAACAATAACTGTTAATAATTACTTAGCATGAAAGTTGAAACTCCTTTAATTTTTCATTATCATTATCATATCGTCAAGTAGATTATTATGTTGCAAATTGGTTTTATCCATTTTACGAAATGCTAATGTTTTGATAATCTCCTCAATGAAGGTAACAGCCCCATAATAATTATTGCACTCAATACTATTCATATTATGATTGTGATTTTTTCACTTTTGATTCATCAGCTTAATTAACTAAACATTGCAGAGTATGAAAAATACGTCATCAATACTATTACGCATAATATTATGAGTAGCTAACTACATCAGCTCATAACATAAATTTTTACCTAGCTACTACTCACTTTCCTCAAAGCTGAATAAGGCTTTGTCAACTTAAAATTTAATCATCTTTACACAACGGCTTAACATTGCTCACATAGCTTATGTGGCACTATAATATACCTCTCTAAGCTCTGACTTTTGTAAGCATAATAATAATTATATAGCTATAGAGTCAGCCAAATCAATAGCTAGATTGCTATTTCATTTATACTCATATACAATAGCAACCTTAGTGTTCAGGTTGATGATCAAACCAAGGTGCACATTCACAAGTGCTATCATCCAGAAAATGCCTATATGGACACTCGATATCAGTAGGGCATCAAAACTCAGGATCTTGCTCAAATGGTGGCTCATACGGTATCATCGAGTCACTGATTTCACTTTCAGCGATCTCTGCTGGAAATTCAATTATCAGTGTCGCTAATACATACAATGTACATGTAGGTGTATACAGATGCTCCTTGAATACATAAGTATGAAAACACAGAGTTAGTGCTGTGCACAATAATCATACATTGTGAAGGCATGGATGTCTACATAATAAATTTTGCATAGATAATACTTCATACTTGTTGATAAGTCAAAGTATCATAATACCGGTATGATTATAATAATTGTCTATACATGCATGGCCCAAGGTGAGTGATATAGTTATTCACACTGGCGTCACATGGAGTCAAACTTGGTAGGGCCACACAGGCTCGAGTTGGCCAGCAGACCTTAAATTATTCCAACTAATTGTTTTAAAGATGATTTAGTTAAATGTAGGGTAGGGGTAGGGTCACCTGGCTACAAAGTTGGTAGGGCCAAGGCCCCACTGGACCCCCTCAAACGACTCCTTTGGTTATTCATGTGTATGCCGCCATGCAAGCATGTACTCTATACCCCCTGCATAAAACCCTCAGTTAATATCTGATACTATTAATAATAAAAATTATGGGATTGTACATTAAATCTAATGATAATAATAATTAACAAGTTATCAAAAGTGAGTAGATAATCTACTATTAATATGCTTAATAAACTTTCACACGTTCTGAGTATATAGCTAGCTATGTACAATGCTATGTACAAATATTTTGGTGAAACATGATGTGATGACATAGGGAAAACTATAACCTTACTGTTCTGTACAATGTAGCTATTAATATGCTTCATCCACACATTAATTTATGGTTCCATATGACATTGTAGTCTCTGGTGATGATAGGTTCTGAGATATAAAACTGCTACAGATCTCAACTTTTGCGCTTTTCAGACATGCTGAACATTGTGGCAGTGGTGACCACTGACTGAAGCATGATCTTATCAAAATGCCATAAGTCATTCTATAAATAGCTAACAGGAAAATGAAGACAAAGGGGAAAGCCAGTATCACATACATCATTGGCAGAAGAATGGCAGGCTTGCCATTTAAGCTGGTAGTTGACGCTATTACATAGCAGAATGTTGCCAACTGAAATAGCAAGATGCAGTCCATGATATTCATGTACTTCCTTTTGTAAGGTTGACTTAAAGCGATGATGAGAGCAGCAACTGAGAAAATAAATCCTCGAGCAAAATATGGATCCAAATTGAGAGTTGCTCTGCTAAAAGCCACAGTAAAGTAAATCATTATTCTGAGTAGAAAGTAGATTCCTGAAAAGCTCCTCATGTCTTTTGTACCATCTAATCCGTCTCTGTAACTACAGTGAAATTTCTCCATGAAAATGTTAAGGAAAATCAGGAATCTGCTGCTCAAACACTTTGAGAGAAGATTTCGAAGGATTTTTGTTGGATAAAAACACAGCAAAAATATCGGCAAGACTACGAATAAGAGAACCAAAAGAGCCGAAAAACAGACCATAAAAATCATATAACCATCAAATCTCGTAGGCGTCAAGATACTAAGATCAGCACTGAGTACATAACCACGAGATTTTTTGCCATCCATCAAAGAATGACTTATTATCTCTTCAGTATCAAAAGTTAACATATTAATCTGATACGCAACTTTGCTGTAGGAATGGAGAAAGAAAGAAGCAAAGACATCAATGAGATCACTTTTGGTGTTCCAGCCTCTCCTTAGTCGAACAAAACATCCATGAAATGGCCTCCACAGCCACACGATTGGTCTAAAATTATGACCATGGAGCTCAATGCAAAACCATGTGAGAAGTATTAGTAGGAAAGGGTAAAATGCCGTTATGTAGCCTAGAGAGAAGACATGAATAGGTCTTAACCTGCTACTGATGCAAAATGGAGGCAAAACGTAGTGAAAGAAGTCGAGATTAAAGACTCCGTATAAGTTAAGAAGGATTTTAGTACCTATTCTAAGAGTATTTCCATTTTCCATAAATTTTATCTGACTAAGTATATAATCTGAAGGTTTGAGGCCACACTCTTCATAGAATCCCAAAACCACTAGCTGACTGTACATGATGAAGCATGTCATTGGAGCGGAGGTTAGCCTGATTTGAAATACAAGAATGAGAAGATAGAACAGAGTGAGCGGAATAAAAGTGAGAGACAGATAGAGCAATAAATCTTTTGGAATCCATGAATCTTTGCACAAATAGCACACATTTGCACACGACGCTGACTCGGATATCACAGGTGGTCCATATCCACTTTTACATTTATTGCACAGATAGTCTTCCCTATTCAGAGGCCCACACATGTACGAATTGAGTTCAGAGATATTATTCGGCAGCAGTATACCAGTTGATCCATCTTTTGTGACTGTTAAATTGTAGCCTTCTAAGTATTCATGCCTCATCTTAAAAGCAGAGATTATTCCTCCGGTAGAGTCAAATGTCAATATTTGATGAGTGTCAGCGTACACAATTTCTCCTTCACAATTCAAGAATAGATAAGCTATGCATTCACAATCTTGTGTAACCTGATTGTACTCAAACCAAACTGATGGGCACTCAGTGCTGTTTTGATTCGACAGAGCATGGCTGTCTCTCTGAGAATATTGAGCATGCGTTGACAAGGCAACTGCGTGATGTGCCGCTGACTGAAACTGTAATAATATGATCACTACCTTCAAAAACTTCATTCTATATAATTTGCTATAAAGTGCTCAGTAATCAAAGCTTTCTAGCTAATGTTTGCTGGACTATTTAGTTATAGCTAGTTGTTTACGCCAGCTGTGCACTCACTGAATCATATAATCTAGCCGATAGCCCCCTACTGATTGTAGCTCACAGAATCTGACCAATTTATGCATGTAGCTATTACTATTATAGTTTGTATATCCTTCTAACCTGTTATATAACTATAACACAGATGAATAGAATAATAATACTTGTATATTATGTAAACCTGCTTAGAATTGGATGTTTGTTTCTACTATAAACTAAACAAAAGTTAATCCATTATCTGAGGTTTTCCTAAGAGCTAAAATACCACTCACTATGTTTTCAAAAGTAAGTAGATAATCGGCTATAATAAGTATTTTAATGAATTTTCATATAATAATATAGTATATATTACAAGGTACATTGAGACAAGTATTGGGAATATTCTCAATTATTATACAGTGTGATATGTCTTCAAGAAGGATAGCAGTTACCAGCTGATTTATAAGAAACCCATTCTCCCTTCATAGATACATTAATAATAATAATAATAATAATTATTATTATTATTATTATTATTATTGATTTGAATAATACACCACAACAGGTGCAACGACCCTATAGTAAAGTAAAAATTAAATTCCAGAAGGGTACTGTTCATAGGTAATAAACATAGCACAGAATTCAGGTAGATGACTTCAGGCGGGAACGAGTTCGATGGGAAACTAGCACCCAAAAGCTTTCATCATGGGTCTCGATCTCTACACCAGGTACATTCTCACACAGCTGAACGTCGAGGCAGAGACACTCAGACACATCCAAACCACAATCGCTTGACTCAGCACTAGCAGGCTTCACAGCCTTTCGATTCAGTTTGATAGGAGACCAACTGCTCGACCCATCACTGTGCTCAACACACAAACCAGGAGTATCGTCTACCTCTTGATAGTATACTTCATCATGGGAATCAATGTGCACATCACTCAGACTTAACCTACAAGTAAAATTAATGGCTACAATAAGAGGGTGGTAACCTTAACACTACTTTAATTATACAAATCCGATGAACGTAGAATAATTAATGTCGTGCATGATCAAAAATTTATGCAAAATCATGGTAAGTCTGAAATGGTGCCGTAAGTAGCTTTTGGTTGAATATTGACATCTTGTTGCTGATCGACATTATCAGTAGTTATCAAACCATCATGATCACTAGCTTTGAAAAATCGCCACCGGAACAACCGTTTCGGAAAGTGTACTTTGTGATTATTGCAGACTCCTCTTACTATTCTGTAGACAATTATCAAATTAAATATTATAAATGGAAAAGCAATCATTGTCTGAATAAAATTCACATGGATTCGACTTTCATTATTTGAAGACGCTATATAGCTGAGTGTTGCCAAATGTGTCAAGAAGATGCTATCGACAACATTCATTATAGTTTCCTTATAAGGTCGGCAGAGTGCAATAAGAAGGACAGCCACTGAGAATATGAATCCGTAAACAAGCCACATATCAAAATAAAAAATATGACGATTTATTGATGGAGTAAGATAAATAGCAAATCTCAGCAGAAAATAAAATCCAGAGAAACTTCTTATACCTTTTGCGCTATCGGGTCCGTCTCTGTAACAAGACTGGAATTTCTCGACGAAGGTGTGAAGGATTATTCTGAATCGATTCGAAGTGCATTTCGACAACAATCTCTGAAATATTCCTACAGGATATAGCAGCAGTACACATGCTGGGAAACTGATAAAAGCAACACAAAGTAAAACAATAATAGAAAGAAGCAATAAGTATCTTGCACCCTTTGTATCAATTCCAGTATCAAAATTGAGTACATAATTTTGTCGAGAGACATGACCATCGATTAACGAATAGTTATGTATTCCTTTAACCTGCAATGTAAGAATAATCTGGTACAAAATTTTGCTATAGGAAAGGAGAAAGAAAGAAGCAAAGACATCGATGAGATCACTTTTGGTGTTCCAGCCTCTCCTTAGTCGAGTGAAGTAGCCATGAAATGGCCTCCACAGCCACACGATTGGTCTAAAGTTACGACCATGGAGCTCAACACAAAACCATGTAAAGAGTATTAGTAGGAAAGGGTAGAACACTGAAATATAGCCAAGAAATACAACATGAATAGGTCTTAACTTGCTACTGATGCAAAATGGAGGAAAAATGTAGTGAAAGAAGTCGAGATTAAACACTCCATATACAGTAAGAAGGCTCTTAGTGCCCATTCCAAGAGTTCCACTGTAGTAACCATATTTTATTTCACTGAAAAACGATGGTACCCATTGGCTTGCACAATCCTTATAAAATCCCAGCACAATTAGCTGGCAGTATGTGATGAAACATGTCATTGGTGCTGATGTTAGTCAAATTTGAAAGATAAGAATGAAAAGATAAAATGCAGTTATTGGGATAAATTCCAGTGCTAGATACAGTATGATTTCATGCCAGGTGTCTTGGCAAAAATGGCATACATTTGTACACGATGTTACAAACGGTCCAGGCCCATATCCACTCTTACACTCACCACATAAGTAACCCTTTCTGTTCAATGGCCCACACATGTACGAATTGAGTTCAGAAATTTCGTCTGGTAACAATACATATCCTATCTCTGTCAGATTGTATCCTCCTAGATATTGGTGCCGTATTTTAATCGACGAGACTAACCCTTTGTGTGAATTGTATGTCAGTATCAGATCTGGGTTAACAGATACATGCTTATAGTTATCACACTTGAGTAATTCAAATTGGAAGCACTGGCAATCATTTGTAGCCGAGCTATAGTTAAACCACATTGGACACTCAGTATGATTTGATAGGTTTTGAATGCCACTTACTGAATAAACTGATGCTGGTACCAGTGAAATAGAGTTTGCAGATCCAGCATAAGAGTCAGCCAAATTATTATTAGCTAGATAGCCATTTCATTTCAATAGTGACCTATGCGATATGATGTATGTACTGAATTCCCCCAGTTTTCGGTATTTATCTAGTCTATCAAGCTAGACCCCTTTTTATCGTGTGGATAGAGTGGGTAAAGGTCGTCGGGCGAAAAAGGGGTCTAGCTTGATAGTATTTATCATGCAGTATTTATGGTCAGAATTCAGTAAAAATATTGATAAATCTATTAGGCCACTCCAAATGGGAATATAGTTTCCCGTCCTGGCTTCCTGCATTTTACATGCGGGTGGGCGCCCATTACCATTAATCATTATTATGAATATCATTATGAGCACAATGAATATAATTAAAATTCTTGATCCCACAACTGTGCACGTGCGTACAAGGAGAGCATGCAGCCTAGCCTATACCTAGCCAGCGCTACAGTACTGCATGTACTGCCAGCTAGCTAGCGCGCTGATAGCAGCACCTTGACAAGAAGGGGCATTATTCGACGGCATTATTTATATCATGAAAGCAAGGTAAGTACACACATCACCATTAGTTACTAGCTTCAAATTCATGAAGCAGTACTGCTCCTAGCTAGCTACAACCATAAATAATCAGGACATAATGGTCAAATGAAGCGGTAGCATCAGAGAGAGGCGGGCGGTGGACGGGAAACTACGTTCTCATTTGGAGTGGCCTTATACTTGGAGGCACTGATATTACCAATATACGCCTGTATACACTCACTGAATCAAAATCTAGCTCGCTGATTCAGAAGATAGCCCCTTAGCTACCAGTATATTGGCTGACACGTACTTAAACGCTGGCGATAGAGCTTCGTGGGATAGGTAAGGGTCGTCATGCGGCAGTCTCGTGCGTATATAATATGGGAGGAGATTATTGCAATATCACTTTAGATCTAGACACTATAACTAATGGTGATGCAAATCATCTGTGCGGGGCGAGCCTTCGCAAAAGTCACAAGATTACTTTGAAAGCACACAGGCATGCATGCGCACATTGGGTTGGTACCCCAATAGCTAGGCCTGAGAAGCTACCACGACAGTGATCGAAAGTATCACAGATTGCTATATAGTATGGTAGCTAAGTCTAATAATATTGATCACCTATACTATATAATTTAGTAGTCTACATGCCGTGACCATGAGTCCCCGGAAGTACCTGTAGCCAGGCCCTGAGTTATCTTCATGCTCAGGAAAGTGGAGTCTACCAGTGATGTTATTAGTTAATCGTGGACCTGAGCCTTGTCAGAGTCGTACAGCACTCACCTTTCCAGTTTTATACCTTGCCCACACTCGAGTTATCTTTCAGATCGATGATGCAGTGCGGGCATATGCGCATGCGCATGACGACCATTACCGTACGCGTTCAAATTTTAACAATCTTCTCACTGAAATGATCACCCCACAAACATACATACAAGTATGTGGCAGTCCCGGGTAGAAATCGAAGATTATTCCACGACCGCTAAAATTGAGTTTTTTAATGCAAAGGTTACTTTGGGGTGTCCTCTGCTTGGCAATCGACGCGGAGACCGATTCGGTCTTTATACGCTAAGTTACACGGAAGCAAAAAACGCTCGTTACCACGCCTTCGAACAATACTAGTAATACCGCAGAGCGTGCAGCGTATTGACGACCATTACCTTACGCGCTCAAAATCTCTCTCCACAAACAGAATAAGAACGCTTCCTGTCTCTCGTGTATTCGGAACTCGCTCATACAGCAGGCTCGTCCCGAGCATTCTCCTGCCTCAATATTTGGGGAAAGAAGGATGAAATATAAGGATATACCGTAGTAGGGAAAGATAGAACGCGGAGCGCAACCTCCGCGCCGAAAAAACCCCGCAAGAAACGGTTTCGCGGAAGTTGCGCTCCGCCCAAACAGGGGGTGGAGCTATAATATTGTATGATGGGTCATCATAATAATAGGACCACTTCGACTACTCCCATTAGCTACGAGACACTAGATTTGTGGATAAGATGCATATGGTGAGTTTATAAAGGTAGTCAAGAAAAAAAAAAAAACCCTGCCCGTTGCTTGGGTAGCTAGCTACTATAGCTACCTGCCGTGAGTATTAAGCCCAAAATTCACGCTTGGTCACGGCCAAGCGTCAGTTAGCTACTGGGTGGGTTGCCTGTTGTAGTTTCGCAATTAATAGTTACAGGCTATATGCATGGTCGACGTCCAATGATGCCAATGCAAGAAATTTAAACGTTTGGTGGAGGTTGGATTACCTCCTTATATATATCTCCTGTGTCGTAGCTATACACCGTATATTGAATGGCATGCAGAAAGACGATTAATAGCATGATAAAATTAATATTAGCTAGTGATATATAGCTAGCTACTATAGCTACCGGCTACTGTGATGCGATTTTACTCAGAATGACTGAGCTTACGTATAATAATAGCTACATTTTCATTATTCTTGTATATAGCTACTATAATAATTATGATAGCTACATGTACAGGACTGGTTCAAGCAACTGTGTTTGTCGTGGACACTTTTGTGTGGTGAGTGCAATAAATTAGTCATTATCTTGAATTTACAAAAGCTATATTATTATATATTGTGGATTGCTTCAGTTGCATACACTATAATATTATTACCTCCTATCTGAGTCTCATAATACTAAAAGTAACTCTATAAGTATATCAAATTACATGCAAGCCAGTTTGTGAATAACAAACTGGCATTCTTGCACGTACCACTTGTCCCATGAGTGCATGCATGTTCTAGAATACAACTGGCATGCTACCACTTAATATCTCATGATCGAATGTTCTTGAATTTATATAATATTATAGTAACTGTATTACACTCAGTGAATGTGCATATATAGTTACATAAAGGCTATTAGGCAGAGCACACAAATTTAATGTTGCAATCATACATCATACTATAGAAGTATGTAGTAGAATATGCCAGTTTTAATAACTACTCATAAACTGGCAAGTTTGACATACTGATATCTGTAATTAACTGGATTATGATAACTATGATGCGAATGTGCATGCCATGGAGAGCAACTGAGGCAACCCATATTAGATTACAGTAGCTAACTGTAATCCACTTGTTTTTGCTGTGATAATATTTTATTATAATAGTTATTATTATGAATGTGTGGTGAATCTGGTGATCCCAATGCATGGCATATTGAATGATCCATTATTCAATTATAGAAGCTTTTAAGGTAACTTGCCCATTGGATCCAATTAACTGCCTGCACATTTAATTTGTATCAACTTATCATGTATATTCAATGATATAATTAATACTGTAACAGCTCCTTGCATATTCCACACTTTGCATATTATTATATTTAGCTGCAGCAGTATGTGTATCATGTCAAGAGTTAACTAGTACACTACGTGAGGGAAATCGCACATGTCAAGGAGAAGAGGTCATCTTCACTTGTACAATAAGAGCCCCATCAAATTTGTCAGTCTTAGTTCTTGATTGGAGTAGCACTGAGTACATTGGGCAAGGTGGCTCACTTCGATTCTTAACAGTGCTTGGAACAGTTTTAAATAGTATAATTATGGATGGGAATATAACAGCAACTGCAACAGTGACAAACAATTCATCTAATGTCAGCGGAGAACTTGTACTGGAGTCCACGTTACGTATTACTGCCGTTGAGGCTTCTGTGGTGACATGCAATGGTACAAGTGGAGGTCCAGCAAGTATCAGGTTTTCTATCTCAGGTGCATGCATACAATTAGCTCAGTATTATTATTACTCCTTTTTGTGAGACTAACAGTCTGGCACTCGGAGGTTCCACTGGGAAAAGAGTGGTGTTGGGGACATTCCACATGCAGTCACTATGCATGCTCCCTCCATAATAGTAAAGCTTGTACCTCAGTTTAATTATTTCACACATATGACACACATTTTAGCTGTTCCTGGGGTACCGCAGGGGATCAGTGCAGCAGAAATTCCACAACCTCTTGATAATATCTGCATCATTTTGGTTACTTGGGATCCTCCTGCTAACTCCAATCCATCTGACATTGCTCAGTATAATATTATTATAGTTAATGTTACATCACAAAACATCACAGCTGACTCTACATCTGCTCCTTCTGTACACTTTCTTCACATAATACCAAACTGTCATAATGATGATGTTTATATACAAATTGCTGCTGTAAATCATTTTGGCTGTGAAGGACCAAATGTTGAAGTGCAGGCAAGTCTATTATTTACTACTACTGAAGGTGGATCTGCTTCTACTTCTAGTAAGTATTTAAAAGTTAATCATGGTCAGTAGTAAATTATAATTATGATATCACTGAAAGCCGGCCATCATAGTGTGTTATACATGTACATATCTGTTATAATATCTCTGCAAAACCGGTGGCCCAGGATCATATTAACCTAATATGGGTCATCTGAGTTGCACTTGCTTCTAGCACATGTAAGTCAACAAAAATAGCCGACAAGAAATCATCAGATCCTTAAGTTTCCTTCACTTGCCATTGTTGTGTCACAGTGATAGCAATGGTTTACACAGTATTGATCAGTAATCACAATACTGCAGTCCATAGATTAAATTTTAGTTCTGAAAAATATATCAATTATTTTAAGATAAATCACATATTTTTCAGAATTTAGATTAGATAATGCCAAGTATAGAAAGCAGTATTAATGTACATACTCATGTAGTAGGTGTACAAAAGAATATGGTCACTGATTTAATTCTTGTTAGCATTTTGTTGATTTGCATGTGACTAGAAGTGCATGAGTGCAACTGAGATAACCCATGTTAGGTTAACATGACCCAATAGTTTTTGCAGACCTGTTACAGTAATAATATTTAATTTGTATGATAGCAGGTGAGCTAGTTTGCTTTGTTCATCGATATCCCCTGCTGCATGCACCCGATTGTTCATGTTATATTAAATTTTGGGCGTTCAGCAACCCACAAAAGAAGGAGAGTTGTTTACATACGTATACGTACGTAATATTGTATTATGTTAACTACAAAAAGTAGTTGGTCATATTAACCTAACATGGATTGTCTCAGTTGCACTCACTTCTAGTCACATGCATGCGAATCAACAAAATGCTGATAAGAAATTACCATGCATATTCTTTTGTACACCTATGATTATATTATTTCCATAGTATCAATCAATTATAAGCTCAGTACTGCTTTCTATACTTAATCTAAGTTCTGAAAAACGTGTGACTTTAAGTTATCTTAAAAAATTAATTCACATGCTTTTGGAACTAAAATTTAAATGCATGGACTGCAGTAGTGTGACTACTGATCAATACTAGCATGCAATTGCTATCACATAACAATGGCAAGTGAAGGAAAGATACAGTATAAGTACTGAATGACATGCAGCATTCAAATGTCACCATGGAGTGGCTGTACGTTGATCGAAGCACGTTCAACCTGACAAACATCCCGACATCCTTTAATATATTATTATGCTCCATTGATTGTTTACGTTTTGCCAAAGTCAACCGAAAACACTTCTAAGAATTATTATAGTAAAGAAAGAACTTCAAATTGTATATGCAAATAGCATGAATGTTAAAACATTGCTATAAATTCTGTGCATGGGTATTTGATATATAATAGAATTCAATACAAAAATCAATAGATGAAATCTGAGAGTGGTATCATGTGTCACCGAGTGATAGAACCTTGTAAGATGTATTGTAATATTTTGTATATAGGGTCAAGATTAAAGTGTGTACATGCAGTGATAATAGTCATTAATTATTAGCAATCATGAATATTATCACAAGTAGCCCCCCCCCCCCCCCCCCCCAGCAGCCTGCGGCCCACAGCCCGTGGTTCTTATTATTTAATACCGGTATTCGATATATGACACACCAACAACAAGGTGTAGTAGAGAGCTAGTATAACTATAATAGAGTTACCGGCATAATATATTTTATAATAATAATATTATTATAGCTAGTCACAGGCGATTGTATAATTGAAAATCATATCTTCAAAGCCAGAATCCAGGGAGAGTGAACTGCAGCCACTGCCCTTTGGTAATAGGAAGTAGCTAATGACATTATGACATGTGTCTATATTGAAAAGAAGATAAATGTATTGCTGGAAGTCATGCAGAAAATTATAATTAATTTTAAATAAGGTAATTCAAAACTGGTAATAAGAAATATTATCCACCCATTTGTCCAACAGTGAATATTATACACAGTAAGGATACGGTGGTTGACAATTTTGAGATTTCCAAGTTTAACATTTCTTTTCTCAAATGCAGAAGCCTCATTAATGACACCTACAACTGGAACTGCTACTTCGATAGCTATAGCTGTGTTCTCATTGATAATAATTATCATGTGTGCCATAAGCTCAATAGTGTTCCTTTCCATTGGATGTGCTTGTGGCTGGTTTGGTCGTAAGCACAGGCAATCATGTACAAGAAAAGCAACATCCGATTCAGCTGAGGAGAATAATTCACGCTACATTGAAGGATCTGAACATTCTCAAACTCCAGGATCTCTATACGAAGAATTAGAACAGAGATCAATATCAGAATATCAGGACCTGGTTGAACTAAAAGAGAATGTTGCCTATGGACCAATTGCAGCCGAGGAGAATAATTTACGCCACATTGAAGAATCTGAACATTCTCAAACTCCAGGATCTCCATACGAAAAATTAGAACAGAGACCTACATCAGAACATCAGGACCTGGTTGAACTAAAAGAGAATGTTGCCTATGGACCAAACGTAGACCATCAGGACCTGGTTGAACTAAAAGAGAATGTTGCCTATGGAACAAATCTAGACCATCAGGACCTGGTTGAACTAAAAGAGAATGTTGCCTATGGAACAAATGTACACCATCAGGACCTGGTTGAACTAAAAGAGAATGTTGCCTATGGACCAATTGCATAGCATTATTATGTAGCTAAATGAACAGAATCATTATGACTTTAAGATATAAGCAAAAGACTTTACCAAGTAGCTATTCAATGTCATAAGTTACTAAAAAGTTCTCATTTATTAACTGCGTAACTTATTAATCATTAGTTGATTAAAAGGTCAGGGTGGAGAATATTCCTAATAATTGTATAATATTATGTTATTGCATGCTTGTATTATGGCTCCAATAATTAAATTTTTAGTAGCAAAAAGAATTCAGGTTGCCATGCAGTATACCCTTAACTATAATTGTGAGCGTGCTTCTATAAATACTCACAGCAAAAACAAGTGGATCACACTAAATATGGGTTGCCTCATGCAGTTGCACTGGTACATTATTATAGAATATTAGATACTATCTCAAACTTGCCAGTTTATGAGGTACAGTTACTAGCTACATGAATTTGATAATACTCATTGGACAAGTGGTACGTGCAACTATGCCTGTTTGTTATTCACAAAGTTAACTGGTTTTGACATATAGTTTTAATAGTAGTATTATGAGAACTATGATGTGGAGGTATATACATGTATATAATATTTATATATAGTGTGTGCAACTGAAGTAACCCACATTAGTTTAATATGATCCACTTGTTTTTACTGTGAGCTAGCTATAGGTAGCTACTACTAGTACATGTGGTCATAATATGCCAGGGCACCTCGATATCAATAATAATTAATCAGGAGCTTTTCAGAGATTTAGCTATTTTTTCTACATATAGTATCAGGCTCACCCCACACTAATCAGTACTATGAGAAAACTGCTGTACTTATGTATGTATGTATGCCATGGTATGTATGTTTGTATGTAGCGATACGTCAAACATGTGCTCGCTAGCTCACAGCGCATGCGCAAATTATCGCGGTAAAAATAGTCAACGTTAGCCGTGTTTTAACTCTAAATATAGCTCACCAAAAGATGCAGCTTGCATCCATTCGAGTAGACTGCTAGAAAACAAGAAATGGTAAAACATCAGTACAAGTATCTACAGCAAAAGTGAAGGCTAGGCCTATAGTCTGGGTGCAAGGACTACGTTATAATCTAAATTTTAATTTTAGTAGTGACAAATTCTATAGCTACATACATGTAGTAGCTAGTCAGAGTAGCCTGGCCTCAGTGGCAAAATTCCTGGATGAATCATGCATGGTACGCAACTGTTATTGTAAGATAAATAGCAAACCTCAATAGAAAATAAAATCCTGAGAAACTCCTTATACCTTTCGAGCTATTGGGTCCGTCTCTGAACAAGACTGGAATTTCTTGACAAAAATGCATGTGAAGGATTATTCTGAATCAATTCGAAGTGCATTTTGACAATAACCTCTGAAATATTCCCATAGGATATAGCAGCAGCAAACATGGTGGGAAAATGACAAATGAAAGGCAAAATAAAACGATAATAGAACAAATCACTAAGTATCTTGTACTTTTTGTGTCAATACTGGTATCAACTCTAAGAACATGCACATGTTCTTGAGAGCCATGACCATCAACTAAAGAATAGTTATATATTGTTGTAACATTCATTGTAAGAATAATCTGATACAAAATTTTGCTGTAAGAAAGGAGAAAGAAAGAAGCAAAGACATCGATGAGATCGCTCTTGGTGTTCCAGCCTCTCCTTAGTCGAGCGAAGCATCTATGGAATGGCCTCCATAGCCACACGATTGGTCTAAAATTACAACCATGGAGCTCAACGCAAAACCATGTGAGGAAAATTAGTAGGAAAGGGTAGACGTTGAAATATACCCAAGAAATACAACATGATTAGGTCTTAACTTGCTACTGATGCAAAATTGTGGCAAAGTATAGTGAAAGAAGTTGAGATTAAACACTCCATATACAGTAAGGCTCTTAGTGCCCATTCTAAGAGTTCCACTGTGGCTGTATTTTATTTTGCTGAAAAACGACGGTGCCCATTGGCTTACACACTCCTTATAAAATGCCAGCACAATCAGCTGACTGTACATGATGAAACATGTCATTGGTGCTGATGTTAGTCGAATTTGAAAGATAAGGATGAGAAGATAAAATACAGTTATTGGAATAAATTCCAGCACTAGATACAGTATAATCTCATACCAGGTGACTTGGCAAAGATAGCATTCATTTGTACACGATGTCAAAAACGGTCCAGGCCCATATCCACTCTTACACTCACCACATAAGTAACCTTTTCTGTTCAATGGCCCACACATGTACGAATTCAGCTCAGAAATTTCATCTGGTAATAATACATATCCTGTCTCTGTCAGATTGTACCCTCCTAGGTATTGGTGCCGTATTTTAATCAATAAGATTAACTCTTTGTGTGAATTGTATGTCAGTATCAGATCTGGGTGCACAGATACATGCTTATAGTTATCACACTTATTAAGCGATGCAAATTGGGAGCACTGGCAATCATCTGTGGCTGAGCTATAGTTATACCACATTGGACACTCGGTATGATTTGATAGGTTTTGAATGCCACTTACTGAATAAACTGATGCTGGTACCGGTGAAATAGAGTTTTCAGATCCAGCATATGCAATCCCACACTGCAATATCAGCAGTAGTTGTAGAAAATGTAGTTTCATCTTCGAGTAAAATTCTTCTTGGGATAAGTATAAAAATAATGATTACAGTTGTGCACTTGCTAGATGTATCTTAGACATACTAATTATTACCTTGATATTACTGCTAACAATAACTGTTAATAATTATTTAGCATGTAAATTGAAACTCCTTTAATTTTTCACTATCATTATCAGATCGTTAAGTATACAGGAAAATATAGTATAGCTTATTATGTTGCAAATTGGTTTTATCCATCTTACGAAACGCTATAATGTTTTGATAATCTCCTCAATGAAGGTAACAGCCCCATAAAGATTATTGCACTCAATACTATTCATAATTACGATTGTGATTTTTTCATTTTGAATTCGATTTATCAGCTTAATTAACTAAACATTGCAGGGTATAAAAATACGTCATCAATACTATTACGCATATGAATAACTATAATTATCAGCTCGTAACATAAATTTTCAACTAGCTACTCCTCGCTTTCCTCACTATAATAATAATACCTCACTAAATAAGCTCTGACTACTGATATTTTGCAAGCATAATAATAATTATAGCTATATATAGAGTCAGCCAAATAAAAATATTACTGTTCGCTAGATATCCATTTCATTTATACACTGGCACATATACCATGATAGCCACCATTAATTTTGAGCGATATCCTACCTCGTGTGAGTATCAATGCCCTACTGATATCGAATGTCCGTTTGGTAATTATCTGGGTGATATAGCACTTGCAAGTGTGTGCCTTGGTTTGATCATCAACCTGAAGGTGCTATTGACAAGTTGCAGTTTATGTGTGCATACATCATGTGCATGATTGTGCATTGAGATAAGGATTGGGAATATTCTCAATAATATTAATATATAATACAGTGTATCTTCAAGAAAGATAACAGTTGCTGAAACCTATTATTCTCCCTATATAGATAATTATGTAATAATACAGGTCCGTATGCAGGGGGGTGCACGTGTACCACCTTTTTTTAATCGCATGTCATTTCACAGAAGTTCTTAATTGCATGAGCAATAGACTGAGGCTGCACGCTATCCTCTCTATCAGCTTGACAAAACCACACTTAGTGCAGCTAATTAACATCATACCTCAATCAATAAGCAGTTGTGACCAATACATGCATAATTATTATAGTAGTCACTAAACCCATACACGTGTGCACCCCCCCCCCCCCCCCCTTTTAAAAAATCTGGCTACGGGCCTGTAATACAAATACAAGGCTACAATAAGGAGGTGGCAACCTTAAAATAATAAACATTTACTTAATTAGTATACAAATCCAATCAACGTAGAGTGACTATAATATTAAACTATAGGTCAAATATACTTACACCTACAATGAATGCACAGGAGTGCAGAACCCTCACCGCTACATGCATGCATATAATATAGCTGGAGATGTATTGCATGGCTCACTGTGTATACTATTCAATGCCAGGAGTATTGCCCTGCACCTGAACAGGGTTGTGGTACTACTAAACTAGTACATACCCTACACCTAAACAGGGTTCTGGAACTAGCTATTTTCCTTAGAATCATGATCAGTGATCTAAGAGTTGGGGGAAGGCACCTGGCTCTGCCACTATATAAACTGAAACCCTCTGTGACATATTTCAACTGAATTATGCACTTGAGAGCCACTGCCTGTTTACACTGTCACTGCATTGACAACTGACCAGAAAAGCACAGAATGACAATCAGTCATGTAGTTGAGGTAGGTGCCATGTAAACACAGACTGGCAAGTTGCAACAGTATGGCATTCCAACACTGACAAAATTGGCAAGCTCAAATATATGGTCAAACTTGAGTCAGATATATGGTCAAACTCAAATATGTGGTCAAAATTGTTGCCTATATATGGTCAAAGCCAAATATATTATGGTCAAATTTTATATGATCGAACTCAAATACATGGTCAAACGAAAATTATGGTCATTTTCCCCATAATATTATATGGTCAAACATGCAGCAAATATAATAGTCAAAATTCAAGAAGATCCCCTTACATAATGGTCACGGATATGACGTATCTATTAGTTAATTGGACCGACGTGACGTCAACAGAATCATAGCCAGAATCCGCGTTCGCGAATAAAATTCGCGATCGCGCACACAAACGATCCTTTACCCGCTATGTACATGTAATCTCGTTCACAGACCCGCCCCCTCTGGGGCGGAGTCTGGGGACTTGGCCATCTCGCTCCGCTACCTCCTTCGTAGATCGTAGGGCTGGCGCACGAGACTAGGTACAATCGGACATTGTAAGGTTAGCTGAGCTAGCCGTGTCCCATGGCCCTCTCTCTATCTTTCATAATTAATACTGGGAGATCGAGAGAGGGCCTGGGGATAAGGCTAGCCCAGGTAAGACTAGTCTCGAAACCAGACCGCTCCCACCGCAGCGTTCAGTTCTTTCAGGATGAACTGAACGCTGCAGTGGGAGCGGTCTGGTTTCGAGACTAAGGTAAGACACACCAGGTGCAGAAGGATATATTATAGTACATGAATAGCTAGTAGTTTCATTCATGCTTACCATACTGCTTTGCCATACAATACAATGTCCGATTGTACCTAGTCTCGCGCACCAGCCCTCCCACGTAGGAGCGGAGCGAAATGATCAAGTCCCCAGACTCCGCCCTAAAGGGGGCCGGTCCGTGAACGAGACTACATAAGGTAAGGATCGTGAGTGTACGTTTGTGCGCGCGATCGCGAATTTTATTCGCAAACGCGGATTCTGTTGACGTCACGTCGGTCCAATTAACTAATAGATACGTCATATCCGTGACTATTATGTAAGGGGATTTTCTTGAATTTTGACCATATATTTGCTGCATGTTTGACCATATATGGGAAAAATGACCATAACTTTCGTTTGACCATGTATTTGAGTTTGATCATATAAAATTTGACCATATATTTGGCTTTGACCATATATAGGCAACAATTTTGACCACATATTTGAGTTTGACCATATATTTGAGCTTGCCAATTTTGTCAGTGTTGGAATGCCATACAACAGGTACACACTACTACACCACTGGGCAGGACTTAACATGACCACTCTTCCTTTATGCTACGTATACCGAGAATGCGTACTTTCTCTATGACGACCCTTACCATTTAGTAAAGGAGGGTTGCGACGCACGGACGGACGGACGGACGAACAAAAATCGCCAAACAACTGCAGTAACCCTCCGCCTACGCTTTGCGGCGAGGGTTAATAAAATATCATGCTTGATCAAAAATTTGATGCAAATCATGGTACTAATTAAGTCTGAAATGGTGTGGCCGTAAGTAACTTTTGGTTGAATATTGACATCTTGTTGCTGATCTATATTATCAGCAGTTATCAAACCATCATGACCACTAGCTTTGAAAAATCGCCACCGGAACAACCGTTTTGGAAAGCCTCAGTGCAATTTACAATTAGCTATTACAGATTCCTCTTACTATTCTGTAGACAATTGTAAAACTTAATAATATTATAAATGGAAAAGCAATCATTGTCTGAAAAACATTCGCATAGCTAGATTTGACCTTCATTATTTGAAGACGCTATATAGCTAGCAGAGTGTTAGCTACCAAATATGTCAAGAAGATGCTATCAACAACATTCATGGTAGTTTCCTTATAAGGTCTACAGAGTGCAATAAAAAGGGCAGCCACTGAGAGTACGAATCCGCAAACAAACCACATCTCAAAATGAAACATTAAGTGATTTTAAATTAGTGCATTAGCAAGATAAATTATGAACCTCAATAGAAAAAAAAATCCTGAGAAACTTCTTATACCTTTCGCGCTATCGGGTCCTCTCTGTACCAAAACTGGAATTTCTCGACGAAGATGTGAAGGATTATTCTAAATCGATTCGAAGTGCATTTTGACAATAACCTCTGAAATATTCCTACAGGATAATAAAATATAGCAGCAGCAAACATGGTGGGAAACTGACAAATGAAAGACAAAGTAAAGAATGAATCAATAAGTATCTTGCACTTTTTGTGCCAATACTGGTAATATCAAGTCTAAAAACATATTCTTGAGAGCCATGACCATCAACTAAGGAATAGTTACATATTTTTGTATGATGCATTGTAAGAACAGTCTGATACAAAATTTTGCAGTAAGAAAGGAGAAAGAAAGAAGCAAAGACATCGATGAGATCACTCTTGGTATTCCAGCCTCTCCTTAGTCGAACAAAGCATCCATGAAATGGTCTCCATAGCCACACGATTGGTCTAAAGTTACGACCATGGAGCTCAACGCAAAACTATGTGAGGAGTATTAGTAGGAAAGGGTAGAACGCTGAAATACAGCCAAGAAATACAGCATGAATAGGTCTTAACTTGCTACTGATGCAAAATGGAGGAAAAATGTAGTGAAAGAAGTCAAGATTAAACACTCCATATACAGTAAGAAGGCTCTTAGTGCCCATTCTAAGAGTTCCACTGTAGTAACCATATTTTATTAATTTTTACTGAAAAGTGATGGTGCCCATTGGCTTGCACACTCCTCATTAAATGCCTGCACAATTAGCTGACTGTACGTGATGAAGCATGTCATTGGTGCTGATGTTAGTCGGATTTGAAAGATAAGAATGAGAAGATAAAATACTGCTATTGGAATAAATTCCAGCGCTAGGTACAGTATAATCTCATGCCAGATGTCTTGGCAAAAATGGCATACATTTGTACACGATGTTACAAACGGTCCAGGCCCATATCCACTCTTACACTCACCACATAAGTAACCCTTTCTGTTCAATGGCCCACACATGTACGAATTGAGCTCAAAAATTTCATCTGGTAATAATACACGTCCTGTCTCTGTCAACTCCAAGAGGACCTTTTAAGCCTGGCTAACAGGAAATGTCAAATTTGGAAAAATTTGGTAATAGGAAGTATGTCTAAGATACATCTAGCAAGTGCACAACTGTAATCATTATTTTTATACTTACCCCAAGAAGAATTTTACTCGAAGATGGAACTACATTTTCTACAACTACTGCTGATATTGCAGTGTGGGATTGCATATGCTGGATCTGAAAACTCTGTTTCACTGGTACCAGCATCAGTAAGTGGCATTCAAAACCTATCAAATCATACCGAGTGTCCAATGTGGTATAACTATAGCTCAGCCATTCAAATGTCACCATGGAGATGCTGTTGATCGAAGCACGTTCAACCTTACAAACATGCTGACATCCTATAATATATATTATGCTCCATTGATTTTTTATGTTTTGCCAAAGTCAACCAAAAACATTATTAAAGAAAGAACTTCACGTTGTACATATAAACAGCATGAATGTTAAAAACATTGCATGCTATATATAAATTCTGTGCATGGGTATTGAATTTTGATAGAATTCAGTACAAAAAATCAATAGATGAAATCTGAGAGTGGTATCTTCCCCCATGGCCAACTCCAAGAGGACCTTTTAAGCCTATAGCTAACAGGAAATGTCAAATTTGGAAAAACAATATCAAATTTGGTAATAGGAAGTAATGACACTTAGTCTATGATATGTGTCTATCAATTGAAAAGAAGAGAAATGTATTGCTGGAAGTCAGAAAACTAATGAGACAATTCGAAATTATTGATAATAGGAAATATCCACCCATTTAATATCCACAGTAAACAGTAGCCACATATACAGTAATGATACGGTGGCTGATAATTGCCATTCAAATCAGACACATTTCTCATCCTAATTAGAAGATTTCTAATTACGAGATCTCCAAATTTAACATTTCTTTTCTCAAATGCAGAAGCCTCGTTAATGATACCTACAACTGGAACTGCTACTTTGATACCTGTGTTCTCATGGATCATAATAATTATGATCGCCGTGTGTGCCATAAGCTCAATAATTTTCCTTTCCATTGGATGTGCTTGTTGCTGGTTTGGTCATAAGCATAAGCAATCACGTACAAGGAAAGCAGCATCCAATTCACACAAGGAGAATAATTTACGCCACATTGAAGGATCTGAACATTCTCAAACTCCAGGACCTCTATATATGAAGAATTACAACAGAGATCAACATCAGACCATCAGGACCTGGTTGAACTAAAAGGGAATGTTGCCTATGGACCAATTGTATAGCATCATTACATAAATGAACAGAATCATTGTGATTTTAAGACATAAGCAAAGATTTTACCAAGTAGCTATACAATGTATACAGTTACTAGCTAGCTGCATGAATTTGATAATAAAAAGGTTGCCACTCTCTTATTGTAGCCATTAATTTTACATGTATTATTAACAGGAGAATGGGTTTCTTATAAATCAGCTGGTAACTGTTATTCTTCTTGAAGACACACTATAGAATAATAATATTATTATATTATATTGAGAATATTCCAAATATAATTATACTTGCCTTAATGCACACACGCACAGATTATATTATAATAATGCAATTTCTAATACTACAAGTACAAAAAGCAATGAAATTGAAGGATGAAGTAGGGATGACAGGTCCAAAAAGTACACAAACAAGATTTGTAGGGATAATAATGTCCACTATACTAATCCTCTATACTAATACAATCCCATCAGCATAGAGTGACTATATAATACAATACAATACAATATAATATTATGTAAATTAATGTCGTGCATGATCAAAAATTTGATGCAAAATCATGGTAAGTCTGAAATGGTGCCATAAGTAGCTGTTGGTTGAATGTTGACATCTTGTTGCTGATCTATATTATCAGCAGTTATCAAACCATCATGACCACTAGCTTTGAAAAATCGCCACCAGAACAACTGTTTCAGAAAGTGCACTTTGTGGTTATTGCAGATTCCTCTTACTATTCTATAGGCAATTATCAAACTAAATATTATAAATGGAAAAGCGATCACTATCTGAAAAAAAGTCACATAGACTCGACTTTCATTATTTGAAGATGCTATAATATAGCAGAATGTTGCCAAATGTGTCAAGAAGATGCTATCGACAACATTCATGGTAGTTTCCTTATAAGGTCTGCAGAGTGCAATAAGAAGGGCAGCCACTGAGAGTACGAATCCACAAACAAACCACATCTCAAAACGAAAAGTTGAGTGATTTATCACGTTAGCAAGATAAATTATGAACCTCAACACAAAATAAAATCCTGAGAAACTTCTTATACCTTTTGAGCTATCGGGTCCATCTCTGTAACACGACTGGAATTTCTCAACAAAGATGTGAATGATTATTCTGAATCGATTTGAAGTGCATCTTGATAACAATCTCTGAAATATTCCAAAAGGATATAGAAGCAGTAAGCATACTGGGAAAACGACAAATGCAAGATGAAGTAAAACAATAGAAAGAATCAATACGTGTCTTGCACTTTTTGTGTCAATACTGGTATCAACACTAAATACAAAATTTTCTCGAGAGCCATGACCATCAACTAAAGAATAGTTACATATTCTTGTATCATCCATTGTAAGAACAATTTATCTGATACAAAATTTTGCTGTAAGAAAGGAGAAAGAAAGAAGCAAAGACATCGATGAGATCGCTCTTGCAAGTTGGTGTTCCAGCCTCTCCTTAGTCGAGCAAAGCATCCATGGAATGGCCTCCATAGCCACACGATTGGTCTAAAGTTACAACCATGGAGCTCAACACAAAACCATGTGAGAAGTATTAGTAGGAAAGGGTAAAATGGTGAAATATAGCCAAGAAATACAACATGAATGGACCTCAATTGGCTACTAATGCAAAACGGAGGCAAAATGTAGTGAAGAAAATCGAGATTAAACACTCCGTATACAGTAAGAAGGCTCTTAGTGCCAAATCTAAGAGTTCCACTGCGGCTATATTTTATTTCACTGAAAAACGACGGTGCCCATTGGCTTGCACAATCCTTATAAAATGCCAGCATAATTAGCTGACTGTACGTGATGAAACATGTCATTGGTGCTGATGTTAGTCGAATTTGAAAGATAAGAATGAGAAGATAAAATACAGTTATTGGAATAAATTCCAGTGCTAGATACAGTATAATCTCATGCCAGGTGTCTTGACAAAAATGGCATACATTTGTACACGATGTTACTAACGGTCCAGGCCCATATCCACTCTTACACTCACCACATAAGTAACCCTTTCTGTTCAATGGCCCACACATGTACGAATTGAGCTCAGAAATTTCATCTGGTAATACTACATATCCTGTCTCTGTCAGATTATACCCTCCTAGATATTGGTGCCGTATTTTAATTGACGAGATTAACCCTTTGTTCGATTTGTATGTCAGTATCAGATCTGGGTTAACAGATACATGGTTATAGTTATCACACTTAAGTGATGCAAATTGGAAGCACTGGCAATCATTTGTAGCCGAGCTATAGTTAAACCACATTGGACACTCGGTATGATTCGATAGTTTTTGAATGCCACTTACTGAATGAACTGATGCTGGTACCGGTGAAATAGAGTTTGCAGATCCAGCATAATAAGCAATCCTACACTGCAATATCAGCAATAATTGTAGAAAACGTAGTTCCATCTTCAAGTAAAATTTTTCCTGGGATAACGATTACAGTTGCAGCTAGCTAGTTGGCTGACTGTTCTGAGCTGCAGAATCTTGCTGTTATATAGCTTAGTGGATTCATTCAAACACGTCACTGCACATGCTAGATGTATCTTAGACATACTAATTAATTATTACCTTGATATTACTGCTATTAGTAACAATAACTGTTAATAATTACTTAGCATGAAAGTTGAAACTCCTTTAATTTTTCATTATCATTATCACATCGTCAAGTAGCTTATTATGTTGCAAATTGGTTTTATCTATTTTACGTAATTCTAATGTTTTGATAATCTCCTCAATGAAGGTAACAGCCCCATAATAATTATCGCACTCAATACTATTCATATTATGATTGTGATTTTTCATTTTCGATTTATCAGTTTAATTAACTAAACATTGCAGAGTATGAAAATTACGTCATTCATACTATTACGCATATGAGTAATTATTAGTTTACAACATAAATTTTCAACTAGCTACTCCTTACTTTCCTCAAAGCTGAATAAGGCTTTGTCAACTTTAAATTTAATCACCTTCAAAAATAGCTTAACATATTGCTCACTGGCATAGCTTAATATGTGGCACTCAGATAGCTAATACCTCACTAAATAAGCTCTGACTACTGGTATTTTGAAAGCATAATAATTATTATAGCTATTATATAGAGTCAGCCAAATTAAAAATATTACTATTAGCTAGATAGTCATTTCATTTATACACTGGCACATATATACCATGGTAGCCACCATTAATTTTGAGCGAGATCCTACCTCGTGTGAGTATCAGTGCCCTACTGATATCGAATGTCCATTTGGGAATTATCTGGATGATAGCACTTACAAGTGTGTGCCTTGGTTTGATCATCAACCTGGAGGTAGCTATTGTATAGATATAATATTATTATATAAGTTGCAGTTTATGTGTGCATACATCATGTGCATGATTGTGCACTGAGATAAGGATTGGGAATATTCTCAATAAATTTGGTTTAGGGACTCTAAACTGTGGTTAATGTTAACATGGTGGCATTCTGATGATGTAATGCCTAATTCTAGTATGGTTCTGCGCATGCGCAGTTTCCATGTGCTTTTTGGCAGCTATTTTTGCTAAGAAAAGCTCGCTGTTTGTCAGTAGTGATGCCACGACTCACTACCACACCAAAAAGACTTCGGAGCGGAGCACGCCGTCGTCCTTTGGTTCCAGTAGGTCCATCACCAGCGTCGGTGAAGAAATTACGCGTGGACATGCTCCGTGGGTATCTCGCCAGCTACCAGTTACCAACCACCGGTACAAAGCAACAGCTGGCCGAGCGCCTTACGTACCACCTCCGTTCCATTGCCGCTAAAAAGATCCAGCGATCTAGCGGGCAGCAAAAGAACTCCAGAGCTGGGGGCAAAAAGAGACAAAAAAGCACTCAACCCGAGGCTCCGCCCCCACGCGAACCTACCCCCCATGAATCCAGCGATTCAGAAGAGGATACTGGCAGCCAGGAATCTCCCAGCGGAGAGCAAGGCAGCCCCAGAAGTCCACCCAGTGGTGGTCGCAAAAGCAGGTCCCGTAGGGCAAAACCCTATTCAAGGCACCGCAGCAGACAGCGCTCTCATAGCACCTCATCAGAGGAACATTCCCTCAGTGACAGCCAATCCAGTGCATCCAGTAAGGAGCACAGTACTAGGGCACGGAAGCGCCATGCAAGTCACTCTCATGCGCCACCGCCGAAACATCGGAGGTACAGACGTTCGCGTAGCACTTCCTCCGAGTCACCACGTCGACACAGACATCACCGCCATAGGGACAGCTCCCTGTCATCTACCTCAACATCTTCGTACACATTTTCTACAAGCACCTCATCTTCATCTCATCATCGACGCTACCGTCGCAGTCGTAAACACCGCAGCCGACGCAGCAGACGTCACACCTCTAGTACAACAGGTGTGGCATCCATCTCATGTGCCCCGCCTTTATCAGGACACCTGCAAGACCGGATAAAGCGGGGTAAGTACGTAAACTTTGATAAACTCTTACTCCCCCCCCACACACCACCACTATTTGCGGGTAGCCATAAATCCTCCAAGAAGCGTAAACTTGAGAAACGGCAGGTTACAGACCTCAACTCCTGGCTGGAGGCATGGAATCGGTATGCGACCTGCAGAATTGCGTCAGATCCAACAATGGCCCTAGAATTAGTCAAGTATCAAACAGTGGTAGCCTTACTCTTTTCACGATATCTCGCACCCTCGGTTATTGAATATGATCGCCTCTTCCGCCAGGCAGCGGCTAGGGACCGCGCAATGCGATGGGACTCCCCAAAGGAAGATATTTATGTGTGGGCCTTGACTCAGTCTAACTCCACATCTAATAATGTGGCTTCGCACTTTAGCACAGGGAATAACCTGTCTGGGGGAAACAGTACCAGCCAGTCCTTTCGCGACCGGGTACCTATTGCGGCACGCTTGGGCCCACCAGTCAAACCCAACACCCCCAACACTGACAGAGCAACACACTTGCCCAGCGGCAAAGAGATTTGCAAGCGCTTTAACCTCGGCAAATGTACCAAAGGTGAAGACTGTATCTTTGCCCACAACTGCTGGCACTCCAACTGCCAGGGTGACCACCCTGGCAAAGGATGCCCAAAACGCTTTTGAGCTCCAGCGAGCTCACACATCACTACGACACTCTCAGTTTGAGAGGGAGCTAGCACATCACCCCGACAAAGCTTTCACTTCGCAGCTTCTTACGGCACTCCAGCATGGAGTGAACATAGGCTACAAGGGCCCAGTCGGTCCTAATAATGCAAAAAACTTACCGTCTGCCGTGCAACACCCTCATGTCATAGATGCTGAGTTAGCCAAGGAATGTGCTGCCGGTCGCATACTTGGCCCTTTCCGTGCTCGACCACTAACACACTTGCGTTGCTCTGGGGTTGGGGTTGTCCCTAAGAAGAATAATACATGGAGGATGATCATGCACCTGTCTGCCCCAGCGGGCAACAGCATAAACGATTATATCCCAAAAGATGATTTTTCCCTACACTACGCTTCCATTGACGATGCTGTTAACTTACTTCTATCCCTTGGCAAGGGTGCAAACATGGCAAAAGTCGATCTTAAGTCAGCCTTCAGGATGGTACCCGTCCGTAAGGAGGACTGGCAATTTCTTGGTATTAAATGGAAGGATAGATTTTATGTGGATACATGCCTCCCATTCGGCCTGCGTTCTGCACCCTTCCTGTTCAACCAGTTTACCGATGCACTAGAGTGGATCCTTCGCAATAACTACGATCTACACTGGCTTATACACTATCTGGATGACTACTTTCTTGCTGGCCCTCCCAACTCGTCGATATGCCACGATCATCTACAATGCTTTCTGAAAGTGTGCATGCGGCTTGGTTTCCCAGTAGCAATGGACAAGGTTGAAGGGCCGGCAACCACACTCATTTTTCTTGGTTTGGAACTAGACTCGGTCCTCAAGCAAATAAGGCTCCCAAAAGCAAAACTGGAAGAAATTCTAATGGAACTAACACACTGGCTCTGTCGCAGAAAAACTACCAAGAGAGAGCTACTTTCGCTCATTGGTAAGCTAGCCTTTGCAGCCAGAGCAGTTCCCGCAGGGCGCCTTTTTCTGCGCAGGTTGATCACCCTCAGTACGAAGGTCAGATGTCTCCACCACCATCTGAGACTCACCAAAGACGCCAGAGCTGACATCCTGTGGTGGCACTCATTTCTTCCATCGTGGAACGGGACGGCATCATTTCTCGAGTCTGGAACCACTGATGCCCATGATCTTGAGCTCTTCACAGATGCATCAGGAACCCTAGGATGTGGGGCATACTTCCAAGGTTCTTGGTTTCACTATTCCTGGCAACCACATCAGCAGCTATCCACTAATATCTCCATTCAATGGCAGGAGCTCTTCGCCATACTAGCAGCCACCCTCACGTGGGGACACAAATGGCAGAGGAAGCGTATCAGATTTAATTGTGATAATCTGGCTATTGTGCAAGCGTGGCAAGGCAAATCAGCCAAAGAGCCACGGATAATGTCCCTGATGAGGAGACTATTCCTCGTTGCGGCGCAGCATAACTTTACAGTATTGTTAAGCCACTTACCAGGTCGGCACAATGCCATAGCCGATGCAATATCTAGACGCCAGTTACTCGCTTTTATGCTCTTGCTCCACAGGCAAATCCAAGACCAATTGCAACACCTGGAATTCTAAGCACGATTTGAAGGCTAGTTTAGAAGATCTTCTGCGACTGGCTTTTGCTCCTTCTACTAGAGCAACATATGCGGCAGCAATTTCCAGATTTAAGCGGTTCTGCCTTCTCTACAGAATGCCAGCCTTGCCAGCAGATAAGGAGACAATCATCTATTTTACAGTAACAATGAGTCGAGCTCTTTCTCCAGCAACTATCAAAGTCTACCTCTCCGCCATCAGCTCATGGCACCAGCAAAATGGATACAAGAGCCCTACTAGCCACAACCCAATGTTGAGCTTAATCATAAAGGGTGCTAGGAAACAGCATGCTTTTAAGAGCAACCGTAAATCTACAAGACAGCCAATAACGGCGAGAATTTTGAAGCACATGCTCCAAGAAGTTTGGAAGCCCTCATACCACCTCTGCCAGCACGATAAAAGAATGCTTGCAGCCGCCTTCACATTAGCATTCTTTGGCTTGCTACGTATTAGTGAATTCACTGTCCCATCAAAGCAGTCGTTCAATCCTTGGAAGCATGCCTCAGTTACTAGCATCAAATGGAAAGAAGATCACTTTATTTTCACAATCAAGTCCTCTAAAACGGACCAACTTTGCTATGGGCAAGCACTCTACATAACCAAATCACGTAGGGAAATCTGTCCTTTTACGGCAGTGCGCCGGTACTTCCGTTCCCATGGACTCGACAAATCGCTCAAACATGCCCCCCTTTTCTCTTTCAAGAATGGCCAGCCACTCACTAGGCACAGCTGTCTGAAACACATGCGTAGCATCCTCGCAGCAGCAGGTTATCAACCTCTCACATTCAATACCCATAGCTTTCGCATTGGTGCAGCCACCTCTGCAGCTCAAGCAGGAATTCCGACCGCACAAATCAAATTTTTGGGGCGTTGGCACAGCTCCGCCTACCAACGGTACACACGCACGGGAAAGAAAGCCCTCAAATCAGCAGCCAGCAGCCTGGCTAACATTGCATCTAAGTAACTTTTATTTCTCATTGTTATTCATTTACATTAACTTTGTTCTAATTCATTTAGCTCATAGTTTAATTGCATTTAGTCGACAAACAGCTAACCTCACCTACGCTTAGCCTCTTTGGGGGGTTTCACCTTGGGCGTCAGCCCCTGCGGGCTGTCCTGCAAACAGGCTTAGCTTCGGCGAGCCAGCGCTCCCGACACGCCTGTGGGGTCAGCACTCCGGACAGCTTAGGGGGTATGAGCTCGGGTGGCCCCTCATGATTCGCAAATGTAATAACGACAACTCATAGCTCGCAGCGCAGCGTCTTGCATTCATGCATATGCATGCCATAACTAAGCGATGCCAGCATGGATGGACAATAATAATATTAATACAGTACAGTGTATCTTCAAGAAAGATAACAGTTACTGAAACATATTATTCTCCCTACGTAAATAAAAAGCTACAATAAAATTAAGGAGGTGGCAACCTTATAAACACCTTAGTATACAAATCCAATAAACGTAGAGTGACTAATATTAAACTAGGTCAGACAATACAATACTCACACCTACAATAATTATGTGGTCACAGGATTAATGTCATGCATGATCAAAAATTGATGCACATGCATTTATGGTTAGTCTGAAATGGTGCCATAAGTAGCTTTTGGTTGAATATTGACATCTTGTTGCTGATCTATATTATCAGCAGTTATCAAACCATCACGACCACTAGCTTTGAAAAATCGCCACCGGAACAACCATTTCGGAAAGTGCACTTTGCAATTATTGCAGATTCCTCTTACTATTCTGTAAGCAATTGTAAAACTAAATATTATAAATGGAAAAGCAATCACTGTCTGATAAAAATTCACATAGATTCGACCTTCATTATTTGAAGATGCTATATAGCAGAATATTGCCAAATGTGTCAAGAAGATGCTATCGACAACATTCATGGTAGTTTCCTTATAAGGTCTGCAGATTGCAATAATGAGGGCAGCCACTGATAGTACAAATCCACACACAAACCACATCTCAAAATGAAAAGTTGAGCGATTTATTAGGATAGCAAGATAAATGACAAGCCTCAACAGAAAATAAAATCCTGAGAAACTCCTTATACCTTTCGCGCCATCAAGTCCGCCTCTGTAACATGACTGAAATTTCTCGACGAAAATGTTAATGACTATTCTGAACCGATTCGAAATGCATTTTGACAACAGTCCGTGAAATATTCCTACAGGATGTAGCAGCAGCAAACATGGTGGGAAAATGACAAATACAAGACAAAGTAAAACAATAATCGAAAGAATCACTAAGCATCTTATACTTTTTGTGTCAATACTGGTATCAACACTAAGTACATAATTTTCTCGAGAACCATGACCATCAACTAAAGAATAGTTATATACTTCTGTAACCTGCACTGTAAGAATAATCTGGTACAAAATTTTGCTGTAAGAAAGGAGAAAGAAAGAAGCAAAGACATCAATGAGATCACTCTTGGTGTTCCAGCCTCTCCTTAATCGAGTGAAGCAGCCATGAAATGGCCTCCATAGCCACACGATTGGTCTAAAGTTACGACCATGGAGCTCAACGCAAAACCATGTGAGAAGTATTAGTAGGAAAGGGTAGAACGCTGAAATGCAGCCAAGATATACAACATGAAAAGGTCTTAACTTGCTACTGATGCAAAATGGAGGCAAAATGTAATGAAAGAAGTCAAGATTAAACACTCCATATACAGTAAGAAGGCTCTGAGTACCCATTCTAAGAGTTCCACTGCCGTAACCATATTTTATTTTACTGAAAAGTGACGGTGCCCATTGGCTTGCACACTCCCCATTAAATGCCTGCACAATTAGCTGACTGTACATAATGAAACATGTCATTGGCGCTGATGTTAGTCGAATTTGAAAGATAAGAATGAGAAGATAAAATATAGTTATTGGAATAAATTCCAGTGCTAGATACAGTATAATCTCATGCCAGGTGTCTTGGCAAAAATGGCATACATTTGTACACAATGTTACAAATGGTCCAGGCCCATATCCACTCTTACACTCACCACATAAGTAACCTTTTCTGTTCAATGGCCCACACATGTACGAATTCAGCTCAGAAATTTCATCCGGTAATAATACATATCCTGTCTCTGCCGTAATATTGTACCCTCCTAAGTAGTAATACCATATTTTAATTGACGAGATTAATTCTTTGTTTGGATTGTATGTCACTATAATATTATGATCTGGGTCGATAGATGCATGCTTATCATCACACTTAAGCGGTTGAAATTGGAAGCACTGGCAATCATTTGTAGCCGAGCTATAGTTAAACCACATTGGACACTTGGTATGATTTGATAGGTTTTGAATGCCACTTACTGAATAATCTGAAGCTGTTACCGGTGAAACAGAGTTTTCAGATCCAGTAAATGCGAACCTACACTGCAATATCAGCAATATTTGCAGAGAACATAATAACTGTTCCATTTTAAAGTAAAATTGTTCCTGGGTTAAGTATAAAACAATTACAGTTGTAGCTACGTAGTTGGCTGGCTAAAATTGATGTGCTGCAGAATCCTGCTGTTATATAGCTTTTCTCTAACACGTCACTGTACTTACTAGATGTGTATTACCTTACACATGCTAATAATAACTGTCAATAATTACTCAATATCAGAACTGAAACATCAATATCTCACACTGTAAAGTATAGTAGCTACATGATAAAATATAGCTTATTATGTTGGTGCGTGATGGTTTAAATTTATCTAATAAATATTTACAAAAAGCTAGTAATTATTAATATTTTGCTAATCATTTCAATGAAAGATAAAGTGTGCGACATCCCCATAATGCACTCAATTCTGTTCAATAGTAGTTCCCCTATATGTCATTGTGATTATTTTTATCAGTTGATTAACTAAACATTGCAGAGTGTGAAATATAATTTTTTTTTTCTGAATACCAGTACGCTTGCTTTTTTACATATTAAATCAGAAGTATAATATGATTGAGAAAAACAAGCGTAGGGCCTTAAATTTGAAGTTAGCATACCCTACACTTGCTTTTTGAGTATAGGTAGCTATACAGGAATAACTAACCAGGCAGTAATGTGATGCCCCCACCCCTACGAGCCATAATAATAGCTAGGGGGATCACAATAAACTAGTCAAGACAAGCAAGTGTAGGGATGTAGCTATTAGAAGTATAGTGGGCATGATCGATTATCCTTCATCCTTCAATTTCTATTCGTAGTACTATTACAGGTTGCATTTAAAATACTCTAATTGGGAAAATAATATTATTGTAATATTATAGTGTGTCTTCTAAAAGGATAACAGTTACCAGCTAATTTATAAGAAACCCACATAGATAATACATGTAAAATTAATGGCTACAATAAGAGGATGGCAACCTTAACACCACTTTAATTAAACAAATCCGATCAACATACGTAGAGTGACTAATATTGAACTAGGTAAGACATTATGTATTACTCACACCTACAATAATAATTAATTATGTGAATTGATATCATGCATGATAATTCATGGTAAGTCTGAAATGGTGCCATAAGTGGCTTTTGGTTGACTATTGATATCTTGTTGCTGATCTACATTATCAGCAGTTATCAAACCATCATGATCACAAGCTTTAAAAAATCGCCACTGGAACAACCATTTCAGAAAGTGCACTTTGTGATTATTGCAGATTCCTCTTACTATTCTGTAGGCAATTGTCAAACTAAATATTATGAATGGAAAAGCAATCACTGTCTGAAAAAAATTCACATGGATTTGACCTTCATTATTTGAAGACGCTATATAGCAGAGTGTTGCTAAATGTGTCAAGAAGATGCTATCGACAACATTCATTGTAGTTTCCTTATAAGGTCTGCAGAGTGCAATAAGAAGGGCAGCCACTGAGAGTACGAATCCGCAAGTAAGCCATATCTCAAAATGAAAAGTAGAACTATTTATTGATGGAGCAAGATAAACAGCAAACCTCAACAGAAAATAAAATCCTGAGAAACTTCTTATACCTTTTGCGCTATAGGGTCCGTCTCTGTAGCAAGACTGGAATTTCTCGACAAAGATGTGAAGGATTATTCTGAATCGATTTGAAATGCATTTTGACAAAAATCTCTGAAATATTCCTACAGGATATAGCAGCAGCAAACATGGTGGGAAACTGACAAATGAAAGGCAAAATAAAACGATAATAGAATGAATCACTAAGTATCTTGTACTTTTTGTGTCAATACTGGTATCAACTTTAAGAACGTGCACATGTTCTTGAGAGCCATGACCATCAACTAAAGAATAGTTATATATTGTTGTAACATCCATTGTAAGAATAATCTGATACAAAATTTTGCTGTAAGAAAGGAGAAAGAAAGAAGCAAAGACATCGATGAGATCACTCTTGGTATTCCAGCCTCTCCTTAGTCGAGCAAAGCATCTATGGAATGGCCTCCATAAGAATACGATTGGTCTAAAGTTACGACCATGGAGCTCAACACAAAACCATGTGAGGAGAATTAGAAGGAAGGGGTAGAATGCTGAAATATAGCCAAGAAATACAACATGAATAGGTCTTAACTTGCTACTGATGCAAAATGGAGGCAAAACGTAGTGAAAGAAGTCGAGATTAAACACTCCATATACAGTAAGAAGGCTCTTAGTGCCCATTCTAAGAGTTCCACTGTAGTAGCCATATTTTATTTTACTGAAAAACGATGGTGCCCATTGGCTTGCACAATCCATATAAAATGCCAGCATAATTAGCTGACTGTACGTGATGAAACATGTCATTGGTGCTGATGTTAATCGAATTTGAAAGATAAGAATGAGTAGATAAAATATAGTTATTGGAATAAATTCCAGTGCTAGATACAGTATGATTTCATGCCAGGTGTCTTGGCAAAAATGGCATACATTTGTACACGATTTTATAAACGGTCCAGGCCCATATCCATTCTTACACTCACCACATAAGTAACCTTTTCTGTTCAATGGCCCACACATGTACGAATTGAGCTCAGAAATTTCATCTGGCAATAATACATATCCTGTCTCTGTCAGATTGTACCCTCCTAGATATTGGTGCCGTATTTGAATCGACGAGATTAACCCTTTGTCCGAATTGTACGTCAGTATCAGATCTGGGTCTATAGATACATGCTTATAGTTATCACACTTAAGCGATTCAAATTGGAAGCACTGGCAATCATTTGTAGCCGAGCTATAGTTAAACCACATTGGGCACTCGGTATGATTTGATAGGTTTTGAATGCCACTTACTGAATGAACTGATGCTGGTACCGGTGAAACAGAGTTTGCAGATCCAGCAAAATAAGTGATCCTGCACTGCAATATCAGCAATAATATTCGTAGAAAATGTAGATCCATATTCAAATAAAATTCTTCCTGCCGGGATTCATATAGAGTTATAGCTAATTGGCTGGCTGATCTGAGCTGAAGAATCCTGCTGTTATATAGGTTAGTGGATTCACTCGAACACGTCACTGCACATGCTAGATGTACCTTAAACATACTAATTAATTATTACCTTGATATTACTGCTAATTAACAATAACTGTTAATAATTACTTAGCATGAAAATTGAAACTCTTTTATTATCATTATCACATCGTCAAGTAGCTTATTATGTTGCAAATTGATTTTATCCATTAATTTTTACGAAATGCTAATGTTTTGATAATCTCCTCAATGAAGGTAACAGCCCCATAATAATTATTGCACTCAATACTATTCATTATTATGATTGATTCTTTTTCATTTTCGATTTATCAGCTTAATTAACTAAACATTGCAGAGTATGAAAAATACATCATTCATACTATTATGCATATGAGCATACATGTAACTATCAGTTTATAACATAAATTTTTAACTAGCTACTCCTCACTCTCCTCAAATTAAAGCTGAATAAGGCTTTGTCAACTTAAATCTTAATCACTTTCAAATAACAGCTTAATATTGCTCACATAGCTTGTGTGGCACTATAGCTAATACCTCACTTAATAAGCTCTGACTACTGGTATTTTGAAAGCATAACAATAATTATAGCTATTATATAGAGTCAGTCAAATTAAAATATTACTATTAGCTAGATAGTCATTTCACCATTAATTTGGAGCGAGATCCTACCTCGTGTGAGTATCAATGCCCTACTGATATCGAATGTCCATTTGGGAATTATCTGGATGATAGCTATAGCTCTTGCAAGTGTGTGCCTTGGTTTGATCATCAACCTGAAGGTGGCTATTGTATAGATATAATATTATTATACAAATTGCAGTTTATGTGTGAGTACATCATGTGCATGCATGATTGTGCATTGAGATAAGGATTGGGAATATTCTCAATAATACTAATATAATACAGTGTATCTTTAAGAAAGATAACAGTTACTGAAACATATACCTAAAAGGCTACAATAAAATTTAGGAGGTGGCAACCTTAAACTAATAATTAGAACACCTTAGTATACAAATCCAATAAACGTAGAGTGACTAACATTAAACTAGGTCAGACAATACAATACTCACACCTACAAAAAATTTGTGAATTAATGTCGTGCATGATCAAAAATTGATGCACATGCATTCATGGTAAGTCTGAAATGGTGCCATAAGTAGCTGTTGGTTGAATATTGACATCTTGTTGCTGATCTATAATATTATTATTATCAGCAGTTATCAAACCATCATGACCACTAACTTTGAAAAATCGCCACCGGAACAATCGTTTCGGAAAGTGCACTTTGCAATTATTACAGATTCCTCTTGCTATTCTGTAGGTGATTGTCAAACTAAGTATTATAAATGGAAAAGCAATCACTATCTGATAAAAATTCACAAATGTTCGACCTTCATTATTTGAAGATGCTATATAGCAGAATGTTGCCAAATGTGTCAAGAAGATGCTATCAACAACATTCATTGTAGTTTCCTTATAAGGTCGGCAGAGTGCAATAAGAAGGACAGCCACTGAGAGTACAAATCCACAAACAAACCACATCTCAAAATGAAAAGTTGAGCGATTTATTATGTTAGCAAGATAAATTATAAGCCTCAACAGAAAATAAAACCCTGAGAAACTCCTTATACCTTTTGCGTTATTGAGTCCGTCTCGGTAACAAGACTGGAATTTCTCAACAAAGATGTGAAGGATTATTCTGAATCGATTTGAAGTGCATTTTGATAACAACCTCTGAAATATTCCTACAGGATATAGCAGCAGCAAACATGGTGGGAAAATGGCAAATGAAAGACAAAGTAAAATGATAATAAAAAGAATCAACAGGTATCTTGCACTTTTTGTGTCAATACTGGTATCAACACTAAGTACATAATTTTCTCGAGAACCATGACCATCAACTAAAGAATAGTTATATACTTCTGTAACCTGCACTGTAAGAATAATCTGGTACAAAATTTTGCTATAAGAAAGGAGAAAGAAAGAAGCAAAGACATCGATGAGATCACTTTTGGTGTTCCAGCCTCTCCTTAGTCGAGTGAAACATCGATGAAATGGCCTCCATAGCCACACGATTGGTCTAAAATTACGATCATGGAGCTCAACGCAAAACCATGTGAAGAGAATTAGTAGAAAAGGGTAGAATGCTGAAATATAGCCAAGAAATACAACATGAATAGGTCTTAACTTGCTACTGATGCAAAATGGAGGCAAAACGTAGTGAAAGAAGTCGAGATTAAACACTCCATATACAGTAAGAAGGCTCTTAGTGCCCATTCTAAGAGTTTCACTGTGGTAACCATATTTTATTTTACTGAAAAATGACGGTGCCCATTGGTTTGCACACTCCTCATTAAATGCCTGCACAGTTAACTGACTGTACATGATGAAACATGTCATTGGTGCTGATGTTAGTCGAATTTGAAAGATAAGGATGAGAAGATAAAATGCAGTTATTGGAATAAATTCCAGCGCTAGATACAGTATAATCTCATGCCAGGTGTCTTGGCAAAAATGGCATACATTTGTACACGATGTCAAAAACGGTCCAGGCCCATATCCACTCTTACACTCACCGCATAAGTAACCTTTTCTGTTCAATGGCCCACACATGTACGAATTGAGCTCAGAAATTTCATCTGGTATTAATACATATCCTGTCTCTGTCAGATTGTACCCTCCTAGATATCGGTGCTGTATTTTAATCAATGAGATTAACTCTTTATTCAAATTGTATGTCAGTATATGATCTTGGTCGACAGAAGCATGTTTATAGTTATTATCACACTTCAGTGGCTGAAATTGGAAGCACTGGCAATCATTTGTAGCCGAGCTATAGTTAAACCACATTGGACACTCGGTATGATTCGATAAGTTTTGAATCCCACTTATTGAATAAACTGATTCTGGTACCGGTGAAACAGAGTTTTCAAATCCAGCAAAATAACCGATCCTGCACTGCAATATCAGCAATAATAATTGTAGAAAATGTAGATCCATATTCAAGAAAACTTAATTGTTCCTGGGATAGGTATATAAAACAATTACAGTTGTAGCTAGTGAGCTGGCTAAAAATTTAATAATTATTAATGTATACAATCAGAGCTGCAGAATCCTGCTCTTATATAACAAGTGCAGTGACGTGTTAGAGTAAAGTTACATAACAGCAGGATTATTAATTATTAACAGTTATTGTTAACATGTCTACTAGATTCTAGTAATTATTACTAGATATATATATCTTAGACATGCTAACAATAACTGTCATGTATCTTAGACATGCTAACAATAACTGTTAATAATTACTCAGCATCAAAATCAAAACATCACCATCACAATGTCAGGTATAGTATGTGCATGATAATAATGGTATTGCTTATTATATTTCATGACGATTTTATCCATAATTATTTTTGAAAAGCTAATTAATGTTTTGCTAATCGCCTCAATGAAAGATAAAGTGTGCAACAGTCCCATAATGCACTTAATACTGTTCAATAGTAGTTCCCCTATAAGTGATTGTTTTATTTTAATTACTACATTAATTAGTTAATAACTAAACGTTGCAGAGTGTGAAAAACACATCATCAATAATATTGCACATGATATTATATTATACGAGCAAGTAATTAACTATCAGTTCATAGTAGTTACAATGTCATAATGCATGCTGCAGTATACGTATCGATTCTGTTTTAATTATCCCTCACTTTCCTCAAAGTAGCTGGAGAAGGCTTTATCAATTTAAAATGTAATCAGGATAATAATAGCTTTATACAACGTACAGCTTAATTAATGTTACTCACACAGATTATGAGGCACTATATATAATTATAATAGTATACCTCTCTATGCTCTGACTACTGGTAGTTTGCAAGCATAATTATAGAGTCAGCCAAATTATTATTATCAGCTAGATAGCCATTTCATTTATATACACGTACAATGGCGACCTTAGCGTTCAGGTTGACCAAACCAAGGCACACACTCGCAAGTGCTATCGTCCAGATAATGCCCAAACGGACACTCGATATCAGTAGGGCATTGACAATCACACGAGGTTGGATCTCGCTCAAACGGTGGCTCACACGGTACATCCGGTGGACAATGGCACTCACAACTTTCGTAATTAGAATATCGAGGTGGCTTGCAAAGGAACCCTCTGCACTCACATTCACACTTACATGGGTCCCAAATCTGCAGCGGCCCACAGTCGTACTTCTGCGGACACACGCATTTGCAAATTTCGGGGTCTTGTATACGAGGGAAGGGGCAATGTGGTATAGGATGGCAGAGACACTTGCAGAATTGTCGATTGAAGTATTGTCCCGCCTCGCACTGAGTGTACTTGCAACAATCACATGAGCCCCACAGTTCTGGTGGAATAGACGATCGGTCCGTGACCGATACGGATAGATCAGCTAGTCTAAGAGATGATGATGTAAGGTGATGATCGATGTCGTGGAATGGCTTCCAGTAGCAGAATAAGGTACTCATATTATTATTGGAATTGGGACACGGAGTTGTTCTTATGCACTGATGGTAGTCACGGATGTCTGAACATCTCTCACATTCGCAGTAGACATCATCTGTGGTCTTGATCTCACGTATAACTACAAGGACCCACTCAAAGTTATCACCAGTACTGACCCTATCATTTGTGTATGTACATGTGTGTGGGGGGAAGGGAAGGGAGGCAGTAATAGACAATTTTTTAAGAGGGAGAGAGAGAGGGAGAGAGAGAGAGAGAAGAGAGAGAGAGAGAGAGAGAGAGAGAGAGAGAGAGAGAGAGAGAGAGAGAGAGAGAGAGAGAGAGAGAGAGAGAGAGAGAGAGAGAGAGAGAGAGAGAAAAGGGAAATTAAAGAATTTGAAATAAGTATAAAATTGGATGAAGTAGGATGGAGGAGAGAGAGAGAGAGAGAGAGAGAAAGAAAGAGAATAATCAACTCACAATCGATACTCTGCCACAGCGGTAATTTTTGTGACTTGTTTCCTTGCCAGACATTCCCCACTATTAGGGCAGTACCCCAAACACCTTTTCACATAGATCTCTGGATAGTAGTACGTGTCCTCAGGTGGCTGGTAGTACTCACTAAATGGCCCATCTTCACACCTGCGACTGCATGTAGACCATGATAATGATCATTATTATGCACGTGTGCAATTTTTTGAATTTGTTATGAGCAGGACTCCATGACATTTACTGTAAGATAGCAAGCTAGCTACAGCTACACCCAGCTCTGCCTAAAGATCAGAGCTTTGGGAACAGACAGCTAGAACTATGAGTCAGGGTATAAACTCTAGACCAGTATATGCATGCATCACCATTAATTTTTACAATACATGTCCCTCAACCTGTAGCAACATTGTTACAACTATATCACTATGCCCTCCAGCAGGAAGTGCTACTGAAATTCCAAATAAGGCTTTTTTTAGCATCAGCTGTAGCTACAGTTCACAGTTGAGAATACAGTCTTCCCTAAGGAGTTGCAAGTGTAGATTAAAATACCCCATACTACTGTAGTAGCCTACCCACCCCATAGTATATCCCTCTCTGTCAACATTTCGTCTGGACCTAGGATCTATCAACTGTCAAACTTTTGTAACATAATAATATTATTCAGGGGGGATGAGGGAGGGCTTTAACAATATTAATTTGTATACCACCCTGCATGGGTTCTAAGACTGGTAAATAATAATTAAGTTTATACCTTTTAGGAGTCAATCTTTCTTTGAGAATCCCGGCTACGGTGCTAGCAGGGGTACTGCCAGGGTCACTAGTACTGCGATCAGCTGCAGCAACTTTTTCAGCTACTTCATCACTGGCTGTATGTATGAAGAATAAAATATTGTTATTATTGGTGATCAAGAGTTTCAAGGTTTCATGCCAGTAAACTTAAGTGAGCATATCATACCATGTATACAATACCTGAATAATTTGCACGAATTATGTAGAATGCATGCTTAAGCTTTAACTCTTAGTTTCCCAATTAACTTTGCTGTTTCCGCACCTCTCATCACTCTAGCCCTTATAACTTCCCTTCTGTTTATGCTACATCCCTGAATTTTTTTTCATGTACTTAACACCCAGCAGAAGCAATTGGATCATCATACCATAAATAGTTAATTAGAAAAAAAAATATTTCCTCTTATCTTAATTAGATAAATTATTAACGATTTTTTATTGAATTGGATAAGAACAATTTTGAAGGTTTATGAAGCATAGCAGTTTCAATGCAGGATGAATAAATGTCAGAAATATAAATTACAGTGTTCAGACAGAGTATTTGGGGGATACTGATCAAAGTTATACATACATGTACCAATACGTACATACATAGTTTATACAGTCAAACTGGTAATGGTGGCCATACTTGTGAGTAGTAAATACCTCTGATTCTATCAGGCCTCCCTTCTTTGAGCCTTCCTGCTCTTCTAGTAGTTCCAGTAACTCAAGAAAATCAGAGCTAAAGACCTAACACTGTCGCTATCCTCCGCGTGAAGTGTAGAGATAACTTGATCCACAGCCATGCATGCCATGCTTGATGAAAATTTTTTTCTCAGCCCTCTACTCTAATTTAGCGAATTATGTGCTATTTCTAGCTTGTCTATGGAGTGCCCTTTACCTACTAAAATTTTTTTAGACCTTCACCATGCATAAGTTGCGAGTAAAAAATTAATGTCAATAGTTTACTCAATTTTATATGGGGTGGGAAACAAAGAGTTAAAGGCTCAGTTAGCTTTCCTGACCCAGCTAGACTGACATTAATTTATTATTATGAGGTTAATTTTAGCTAACCACATGCATGCAAGTACATAATTAGCTATTATACAATACCATGACTACATCATGATGATGTTGAATTATACAACATTTGAAGGCTGAGCTAGCTATCATCCCCTACTAGGAAAAGTGTGATCATTTAATGTCACTGATTTAACAAAACAACAGTAACTTACTGAGAATTTGAATACTGCTGAAATCAGGATGCACTGTTCGATCACCACCCTGTAGAGGAATACTAGTCACAGCGGGAGGAAGGGCTGGCACCAAAACAGAAGGCACTGCAGGGGGAGCACATCGAACCTTTGGAGTTAAAGTGAGAGACAGAAGAATGACGACCAGTGCAGTAATCCAAGTCATGTTTGAATATTTAATTCAGATAAAAATCACTTTTTTTTCTAAAGTAGTAGCTACGTTCCACACGAATATCCAGCAAAATTAATGCTCACACAGGTCAGTGGAGATACTATAATATGCTTTTTGAGGCTGTGCTTAGCTGCTTTTATGGTTCTATAGAGTGTCTCTATCATGATCTCATTTACTTATTAGATCACTGCAGCAGTGAGCCACTGAACTGTCACAGTACTTACTGGCCATGGAGGGCACTAGGGTAAGTTCAGGTACGATTAAATTAATATTGTTAAAACTGGTTTGAGCAGATTAGATCATGAATTCTAGAAGTTTTGCACATGCACAGAAGCAGACTTGAAGGTCATCAATGATACAAACATTATCATCCGATCTAGTATAATAATATATTATTATAGGCCAAGATCCTAGTGGACTACTAGGAAGCATTACCAGTATAGGGGTAATTACCTTACAAACTTGAGCTTTGGACACTTTTCTCCATGTCTCATGCACTCACTGGATACTGCACTCATTAGTCCGAGGCTGACCGTGACATAAGCGTTAGGTACATAGGACGTCACAGTATAGTACATGAGTACTATATATTATTATTAGTTATGTAACTGCTAATAACATAATTAGCACTTAATAGTGACAGGTTAAGCACAAGTGCTAAATCACTTGTCAATGGTAGGTAAAAATGTGCAAGTAATTTACACCTTCGTATGTGCACAACGTTGCCATGGAAATACATATACAAGTACGTACCTTGTGTCATTTAGTGCTGCGCCAAGTTAAGCATTATCTTCCCAATACCAGTATATCTCAGCACTAAATCATCTTACTTGCTGTATAGCTGAAAATGGCAGCAAATAAGAAAATTGAAAGAAGAAAGAGCACACAGCTCGAGCTACCAGGCATTGAACTAGAAGCGAAGACAGCTAAACCAGCTCTTTGGCGAATCGACTCCAAAGTCTTACGCGGAAAACTGATGAAGGAATTTTCAATGCCGAGCCTGGATCTACCGACAACTGACAAAGTGGCAAATCGTGAATGGTGCCTTAGCCCTCTTGTGGAGGATAGCGAAGATAAGAGTCACTCGCAAGTTGAAGTTGATGATGACGATCGTAATCTCTCAAAGTCAAATCTTCACCGCGATTCCAAGGATGACATTAGTGGTACAGAAGGTCAATTCAAACAGGAAGATAGTGGAAGCGCATTGCAACAAAAGCCACTGCCCTCTGATAATGACAACAATTCGAATGTTGAATTGGACGTGGAGATGAGTCCTTCGACGTTGAAATCAGATTCCCATGATGACAGTAGTTCCTCCAATTTAAAAACACATTCAAACGACAACAAGAATCACCACCGTAAATTAGTGAAATCCTACTCCTCCATTGAAAACAAGAATCCCCCTCAATTGAAACTCAGATCCTTCTATAACACAAATCACTCTCGATTAGAGAAAGAGGAATCTTTCTATGATAGGAGCTGCCACCGTATATTAATGAAATCGCTTTCCACTATTGACAGCAAGAGTCCCCCTCAATTAAAAACTGATTCCAATGATCCTTCTCAATTGGTAGAAGAGCATTCAAATGATGATAGGGGTCCCCCTCAATTGAAAACTGATTCCAATGATGACAGGGCTCCAGATTCCGAAAATGAAAAGAGTTCCTCGCAGCTGATACCTCATCGCCGTGATGATAGGAGCCCCCAGCAATCAAATCTTCCTACTCTTAATGAAAGCAGTCCCTCTCAATTATTGAAACCACATTCCCATGATGACAGGAGTCCCTCCCAGTTATTGAAACCACATTCCCGTAACGATAGGAGCCCCTCTCAATCATCAACAGCAAATTTCCATGATGACTGGGGTCCCTCCCAATTGAAACCACGTGGTGCTGATAACAATAACTTAAACAGTAGTCACCTTTTATTTCATCTTCGATCTCACTCTAGTATCGATGGACAAGTGTGTCCACTAACACCCATCCCAGACGATCGAGCCATTAGTTGTGGTATCCCTGATGTTCGACCCACCACTCTGACGAAGACAAAATCCAGCGAGTCCAAACTCAGTCGAGATCCAAGTTATTATCAGGACGACAACGAGCCTTACTCTCCTTCAGTTCTACCACCTCTAAAATCTCCACTTTTACCTCGGATAAGCAACAGAAACATCACATCATCTCCATGTGGTGGCAAATGGCGAGGCTCCTCGCTTCATAGATATGACACGTTACGGTCACTTCAGGCACAAAGGAGACGCCACAGAAATTCCGACTCCATCTGCAGTTTACCGGATTTTCAATCTGAAAGGAAGCACGGGGGGGCCGGGGTTTTAGAAAGAAGAATGACACGGCAAAAAACCGGCCTTACGCTGGGACAATCAATCGAGCTGTTGACAACACCTGATGCAAGTAGTGGCTTTAACTCCGCTATGAGCTCAGATGGGTAAGATTAGAAGAATTTGAATCAAATGAATGTAGCTGATTTAATAGGTCAGGTCACTACATATAGTTTATCTAGCTATATGCATGTAGCCCCAATTCATTAGCAAGATAGAGAAACTTATATCAGTACTTGTATTGTAAGGATAATAGACTTGTGAATGTCTACCTAAAACCATTTCCTGGGGGAACACTTCTAGTACGTGTCTAAAAATTTCCCTGGAGGGGAATTATTGCCATGGCTATGATCTTAATAAATTTTAATTCTGTCCTTTTTTAATAGCGAGTCTGTAGCCAGCACTGGAAGTAACTTCAGTATTATCGAGAGCCAGAGTCGGAGGCTTCATCGCCAGAAAGCATTATCCCCAGGGACTTCCTTAAGTCGATCATCAAGCCGGAGAGTTTTCTCACCCAACCCTTTCTCTCGTTCCCTGAGCAGAGCTTCGCTGAATCGTTCCTTCACTAGAAGACAGCTGATGCAGATGCAGGAGAGCAAAAGACGATTTTCAAAAGAAGAGGTAACAAAATTTGCTGAATAATGATCTAGATCTGTGTTAGCTTAAGATTTAGGTATATAGCTACTTGGAATGAATTTATTACAGTTCATCAGGTTTGGAGAAATGGTGAAATGAAACATCTCCATGATAATATTATCGTATTTGATAGCTAGCTAGGTCTATTAAATCGCAATAGGTCACTGCATTATAATTACGTTTTATTGATTTTCGTTGTTTGATGTCCCATGTAAATGCAGCTAATGGCCAAGTTTCGCTATGCTCTGAGGATGATAAGATTTATGGTGAGACTAGAGCTATCGCTGAAACATTATTCAAGAAACGTTGACCAACAGCAGACTATTGAACAGGTATCCAAATATTGCAATGCAAGTTACTGTGGCTATGGGAAGGGGTTGGATGATGAACAGAGGTCAACTACCAACAAAATAGTTATCTGATAGTAATTGGGGTGCATTCAACCATGCATCTCATGCACCCCAATTTAATACTATCAGATAACTATTATTGTATGTATCACTGATACTGTTGCACTCACAATAATTTTCCTTTCCAGCTGAACTACTACAGTAGGGAGGCAGCGTTTTCCTCAGAGAAACTTGTTTTCAACAAAACCAACTTTGCAGCAACTAATGTTGTGAGTTATCCAAACATCTGTAGTACATATTAAATAGCTGCACATCATTGCACAATATGGTAAAGGTCGTTAGATGCTTTTGCGTTGTCCGCGTTCCGTTCCGATTTATGTTGGCCATGGTTTGGTTCCATTCTAAGAAAAACAGCTGCTGGACACTGCACTGTGATGGCTGCACTCGTGGATATCTGCATACTGAGCTATGGTCTGTCATATCTTTGGCGCCGTAGTTCATTGTAAGTCTGTTTCTGTCAAATTTTCGTACCATAGACTCGGGTTTATTAAAGTGTAAAAAAAATCCGCACACGTGCTTGTACATGTAGACGTTGACGACCTTTACCAATTGTTGTTTGGGCTGTGTTGTTTTGCACACACACACTTCAATATGTACATATGTATGTACATGCATACATACATACCGTCAAGAGTATATACTCTTGATACCATATAGCGGGAAATTTTCGCGGATAAGCTACTGTCCACGAAAATCAGACCCGTGAAATAAGCACGATTGTACAGTATATAAGGCGGGGCAAACTGAATTCGCTGTTTATCGTCACCGCCCGCATGGATTTTCAGATTTTCTCAAAATTTTTCAGATTTCATATTCAATACAGTAAACATATGGCACTTTGAGCCCCACCCACCGATCGCGTTAATTAGAGGGCGGGGCCTCGGCGATTTCGAGGTTCGAGCATAGCTTTCCAGCACTCTCTACTGGTTTGAAATATGAAAAATGACCGCCCGCCCGCATGCAAAATCGAAATCTTTGTGACGATAAACTGTGAATTTAGTTTGTCACGCCTAATGGACATGAGTGCGTACATGCGTCCACCAAAATTAAACTGTGAAAACTTTGAAGACTGGCTTTCTGTGAACCCCTCTAAAATTTCCCACTATACGGTACATATACACTATATAGCTCGTCTCTGTTCCTGCAGGTTCATATGCCACCATGGGCTAGGCGTATGCTTGCTCTCCCTCCCAGTGAGCGGAACTCGAAAGACATCCATCACCTTGCCACCATGCTCAAGGCTATGAAGTTCTTCAAGGATGGCATCCAGATGGACAGGATCTGTGACCTGTGCAGGCACTGCTCCTATCACAGGTAATAATATTATGTTCACATTTTTATGGGTGGGGGGGGGGGGGTGGGGGTGGTGGGGAGAATGAGAAAGAGAAAGGGTGAGGGAGGGAGAGAGAGGCACTGCACCTATAACAGGTAATAGTATTATTATATTCACATATTTTATAGGGGTACATGGTAGGGAGGGGGGGGGGAGAGCGAGAGAGAGAGAGTGAGAGAGAAAGGGAGAGAGGGGGAGGGAGAGAGAGAGAGAGAGATGATAAGAGGACGAACGAGTGGAGGATATATTTCATCCCTCCAAATGATTATTTGCACTCACCAATAATTGCCAATGCAATTAAAAAAAAAAAGGAGGAGTGATCAACTATAATTACATTGTGTATTATTAACACATTACAATGAAATTTCTACTAAAGCTAATTTATCCAATGCAGGTATGAGAAGCAGCGAGTGCTGATTCGTACCGGACATCTCTCTCAGTTCACATACCTCCTCTTCTCTGGCTCTGTGTTTGTCAACATTGAGGAGAATGATTCGGAGAACGGAAAGAAGTACTACCGTACCGCGGCCGTGCTGGGCAAGGGAACAGTGTTTGGGGTGAGTCTATTAGTGCAGTGGAGATGCAATTTGTAGCATAGTATTAATTACTGTAAAATTTTCGCTGGGTAACAAATTTAGCCAAACTCGGTAACCTTTATATTGCAGGGACTGGATAAAATTGTATTGTATTTCGCCAATGCAGTAATTAAAAGGTCCCATATCCTCCATGCAATCATAATACTATATTATACAACGAAAGTATTATTGTGCTCTCCTACAAGTTTAGAAGACTCACGATTGGTCAGAATTATTGTGCCGTGTGCACAAACAAGGTTGCCAGGGCCTAGGGGCCATAGAGATGCATTTTCGAGCTCGAGTGAGCGGCGCAAGTGCCGCGCATTTCGAAAGGCCCACCGAGCTTCAAGCAAAGCTAGAGGCGATATCTGCTCTTTGTCATGGTCTGGTGGTAGATTTGACGTTCTCACTCCGCTCGAACATCGCCATTGCACGGTGAGCTTGAGCAGCTGCTCTTGGCCTGCAGTGAGGGGTGTGGTCTACACCTTAATAGCATAAATTCAAAGTTCTTTGCTGCTTTCATCTGCGTATGTGCACTATACTAACTGGCACTACAGCATGCTGTTAGCTTATCCTAAATGAATAAATACAGGACCTCCAACTGACTAATCAGATTCCTAACTTACTTTACCCTATAATACCTTACAATACCTACAATACCTGCATTACTGTATAGTTGTAACAAATACTGTGATCCAATTGGTCACTCAGAGGCCTGAGGCTGTGGCAAGCAAAGTGAAATAGTGGACCTCCAACTGACCAATCAGATTCCTGACCTATTTTACCCTACAATACCTTACAATACCCTACAATACCTACAATACCTGCATTACTGTATAGTTGTAACAAATACTGTGATCCGATTGATCACTCAGAGGCCCGAGACTATGACAAGCGAAATGAAATAGTGGACCACCAACTGACCAATCAGATTCCTGACCTACTTTACCCTACAATACCTTACAATACCTTACAATACCTACAATACCGTATTTTTGGTTATTTCCGTCATCGTTTTATTTTCGTATGTCATAACACAAACAAAAATTAGAAATACGAAATGTAAACGCATGCGTATTCATAACGTTAATGTATACGGTAAGGGGTCACCGCGTACAAAAATTACTTTACATGAAATTTAAAATTTGAATAATTTTTGAATGGAAATAACCCAAAATACGATACCTACTATACCTACATTACCGTATAGTTGTAACAAATACTGTGATCTGATTGGTCACTCAAGTCTGAGGCTTCGCTACCTGTACTACTGCCACTCTCACTGTCTTTCTTGGCAGCGCCACCCTTCTTGTTTAGTGGGGTAAAAGTTTCACCAATCAGAGCAGGTGGTGAAATTGGCGAAAATTTTCATCCAAATGCAATATGAAAGGAAGTGAGAGGGGGGAGGGGGGGAGAGTTGTAGTTATGAAAAAAATGCACCATACTTATATCTGAAACACTTGACCACGTCCCTACAAGTAGCTACTAATGTTGTATATGGTAAGGGTCGTCAATATAATATGTGCATGCACACAGTCTACAAGCCACATCAATTGATGCCAGCACCTCAATCGTTGCAGTTATGAAAAATTTGTACCATACTGTATATTTGTGCATAATAATAATTTATTGTACCGTATCGCATATTACAGGAGATTGCCGTTATCCATAAGGTGCCCCGCACTGCCAACATCATAGCCCGGGAGAACATTGAGGTACTGGTGGTGGACCCGCCCACCTGCTTCAGGATATTCCCGGAGGAGATAAATAGAGAGTACAACCTCACTCTCGAAAATATGAGGTGTGTGTCTCTACATACATGTACGTGTACATATTATAACAGTTACTGTCCCATTCTCTGACGACCTTTACCTACTGTATATTCAGTTGGTCCAGGAATGTATATAATATGGAAGGGTCTGGTATACATGTAGTTTAGGCTCCATTAACACAGATACATGTATATATTATATGGGCAGAGGGTCTGTGGTGCTCTAGTACTGTTGGGCTGCTATCTGAATGAATGAATGAATGTGAATTAAGGCCTCCATTTATATTAGACTATATATGCCTGGACTATCATGCATGTATGTATCACATGTTGATTTTTTTTTTTTTTTTTTTTTTTTGCTGATTACAGGTTCACTGAGCTTTTCAAAGACTGGCCAGAGAAAGCGCTGAACGATCTTTGCCTCGTCAGCAAAAGAAATCAGGTACTCTAGTCTGTGGATATTGTGTTTTCAAGGCTCTTAAGCTTCTTCATGTTTTCTTTCTCTCTTCTCCCTCTCTCTCTCTCTCTCTCCCTCCCTCCCTCTCTCTCTCTCTCTCTCTCTCTCTCTTTCTCTCTCTCCCCCCTTCCTCCCTCTCTCTCCCTCCATCAGTATCCATTTGGTGCCATCATTGAGAAGAACACCAAAGACTCCGAGTTCATCTACCTTGTGGCAAAGGTCAGATTTAAATTAACACACTTAGTAATACACAATGTAGACGAAATGTAGGCAAAGTCTATCAAAGCATAATCTTGCATGGACATGCTAGTTTATAAATACATAATACAGTGGGGGGGGGGGCCTTTTGACCATTGAATTCATTTTGATATCGTCAAGGAAAGATGAGAGTGTTAAAATAACATTTCCTGTCGTAGCTTTATTGCCTGATCTGAACCTTTGAAGTTTGGCAAAAACGGCAGTTTATTAAGTTCAACTTTCTTTGAACTTTTTTAAAACTGCCTAAGCTCTGCATTTATAAGTTGTAAAGTTAGTTGGCAGTTAGTTGCTTCAAATCTGGGGATTTTTTTCCAAGGATGGGTTTGACCTAAATATTGAATGTGGGTATGTCTGGTGGTTGCTATAATACAATAATAGTGGTCTTTAAAAAAGATGATATACACCAGTAATACATACATGTATTAACTACGTACTATCCTATTGCTATAATTACAATTTTATCTGTTTTTAACGTTTCACAAGGCACATACGTAGATGTATGTCAGTGTTTAGAGTTACTACGTGTATAATGTATCCTTTTCAGAAATAGAGTTTTTACCTAATTTATGGCATGTTTGGTTATTTGATCTCTGTTTCCATGACAACCCTCCTCCGCTATACGCTAGCGTTCAAACCCGAAATTAAGTGCTTTTTGACGTGTTGCTACATATTCATTGCTGTGCTTACTGTAATGACAGTACTTTAGAAATCATCACAAGAGTACATTTGAAATAATACCGTAGTGTCCCAGGTAAGCGCCCATGGGTGTTAAACATACCTTGCGTTTTTGGCCCGCATGGGCACTTACCTGGGATACAACTTCTATACATTTGTATAGAAGCTGCTGTAGTGGCCCCTTGAAATGAGATACATGGGTGCTTACCCGGGAGTGGGCGCTTGTCCAGGATGCACGGTATATGTGCATGTACAATGTAGCTATACAGTGTAGCTGGCATATTCAAGCAAATATGACAAATTGTTACACGGCATTGTACATGTACATGTGTACACCTACGTACATGTACATACATGTACATGTGTGTACGTATGCATTGCCGCAACATGAATGGCCTGATTCTTCAAAAATATTATTTCTTGATCGATTTGGTTTTTGGCCAAGCAAGCTAGCCTCCCCCAGTTCTGAGTTGTGCAACATCTTTTAGTTTTTTTGTGTACATGTACGTGCCCACACGAATCTAAAATTATCAAATCGTGCAAATCTTAAGAATAATTTTTTTGTCATGCCTATTTCCCACGCAAGTCCATGTGTGTGTGTATCGAGATGTGTGCAATTTAAACAATGTCGTATATGCAGTTTCAAAATGGACTCGTGGCCAAATAGACAATATCAGGTTTACTTAATATGTGGGTCGGCCTACGTGAATAATAGTGGTCATGGCAAGTAGACAAGATTAGATTAAATTTTACGTACGTACATGTGGACCTGCCTACGTGTACGTGTACATGTACATGTACATGTATTATGCATACATGTATTATTATAATGATGTACTTAGCACTAATTCGAAGATGTCTGAACGAGTTTTTTTTGGAATTGTACGCCTCCGTTTCTCCATCTCTTTCTCTCCTCCCCCATCCCACCCCAGCTCCTGCCAAATGTAACATCTTTTAACTTGGCTATACATACATGTACATGTACCCGTACATGTACATATATTAATAAGTGCATGTGCCTTGTGGTATTGAGTTTAACCGTACATGTTCAAAATTAGTTAGGCACGTCACGTACATGCGTTCACACTTACTTAACTTTAATAATCCAGGCGCCCGAGCGTCGCTTCAAACCACTTTATTGCTAGCACTTTCATGCTGTGAATACCAAATATCTTAATTATTAACGACCATTATGAAACCATCAGATGCATGTACATGTACATGTACATGTAGGTGTACATGTACATGTACATGTGTTTGTGACGATCGTGCATCGTGATGTTTCATGCTGTATATTAGCTTATTATATTAGCAACCATTATGAAAGCATATAATTATGCGTCATGCATGTAGCATATAGCATGTACATGTAGCTACATCCGTATGTACATACTACGTAAGTTGCTTTTTTAATGTTCTAGCTCATTTGCTGTGAATGACTGTTTTCGAAATCACACAAATATCAAAGAAATCTTGTACCAGTACACATGCATGTACGTACATGTACATGTACATGTATATATACACACCTGCTAGCACACTGCTGTACTTAGATAGCTATAGTATTAAAAAAGTAGTATTCGTGACACTATTTAGAAGTGTATACTTTGTATGAGGCTTTATAACTGATTTTCAATTTTGGAATACTTGTGGGCACGCGGCCACTTTTTCTCAAGTTTCAACTGACGTACATATTATGCAAGCCAACCATATTATATTTGTTCATAGGCGGCGGAAGCATATTAAACGTGAGGGGGCCAAGAAGTGAAACGATCCCGCGCGCGCGCAAAATTTTAAGCCACGCCCACTAATTAGCGGTATCACGTCCGTGAAAATGAAGAAACAACGATGGACAACAGGCAAAAAACAGTCGATTTCAAGGAAAGCAGCTATGAAACTAGCATGTTTTTGACTCAGAACTGATGGAAGGCTATTGTAAACAGGCAAAATTGACAAGTTCATTGTTTTTTGCTTAGCACAAGGCAAAAGTGGGTGTGTCCACCTTGAAAAAGTGGGGGGGCCATGGCCCCCCCGGCCCCCCCGTTTCCGCCGCCTATGTTGTTGACCATAAGGTGGTCGTGAGGTAAGCCTACACCCTGGGAGAGAATGAAGGAATGAAATTTTAACCACGCGGAACCTCTTAAAATGGACTTGACCACATCTGTTGTTCACTCAAGAATGGTGCTAGTGGTTATCTGCGGTGGAAGTGTTTTAGGAAAATGGTTGGATTCTTTCATCTGTGATATGCCCTAGAAGCATCTTAAGCTTTTAAGCTTTTGGAATGACAATTAGGCATACATGGATTGCAAGAATGTACCGTCTGTATGCTATCTCCATGTGTGTTTACTTGTCTAATGGTATCTGATCATTACCGTACAGCGGAAAACTTTCGTGGATCGGTAGGAAGGGAGCATTTCGCTGAGAAAACTTTCGCGGAATGTAAACTGATCGCATAATGGGTGTGGCATGCCTAAAATTTTGTGGAGAAAACTTTCGTGGGTGGCTGTAAAATCGCGAAATTCGTGAAAGTTTTCTCCCTCGAAAGTTTCCCGCTATACCGTATTATTACGTAGTGCTCTCTTTCTTTCTTTCTTTCTTTCTCTCTCTTTCTCTCTCTTTTTCCCTCTCTTTCATTCACATATATACATGTACGTCATATTCATGAATTTCCATTCACATACACACACGCACACACACACAGGGTCGTGTGGAGCTAGTCTGCGACGTCCCTCTCTCTCGTGTCAACACCTCCCTCCTGGACCGCTCCTCCATCCCCGTTCAGCTCCCGGAGCACAACCTGGCCAAGTTCATGGACCACCCACCAGACCACGCCTACCTCCCGCCCATCCCAAATCATACCCCCAAGCTCATGTGCCAGGAGGCTCTCGGTAGAGCCATAAAGAAGGGGTCGGCTTTAGTGTCTGTTGACTCTCTACTCCCCTATCAAGTCTGTGTGAGTCCTTGTGTGCAATATGGGTTGTGTGTATATGGTAATGGTCGTTACTATGTACATGTAGTACTGTGGTAATGGTCGTCAAGCAGCTTCTGTGTTTAATCTGTTTCTTTCTCTCTCTCTCTCTCTTGTCCTCTCTCTCTCTGACTTGATTTCTCCCCCTCCACTCATGTCTCTCTCTCCCATGCCCCCAGGATCTTGTTTCCTTGCTGAAGACACGTGGTGCCAACACTCTGATGCTGATTAGTCGGGGTTCAGAGGTCATTCGTATCCCTAAGCTCCGGCTCCAGACCATCCCCCCTCGGAAATACTGGAAGGACATCCTTGAGATTGCCAAAAACACTGCCAAGTGAGTTGACACAAGATTATCGCATGTACCGTTACGGTAGTGTTCTGGATAGCATCAACAAGAGTATAATTATTATTATATGTACACTCTGGATAGCATAACTTGTGATTTTGGCCCACTTCATCAGGAAATTTCGATCACTATAGTAATAATTATTACTGATTATGATTCCAAACCTATAGGAGAATACCATACAGTAGTACATGTAGAAAATTGTATATTGTATATTTGTGCCACAAGAGAATCACTCACATAATGTTACACTGTACATACGTAGGTTCCCAGCCTTGCTGTAAAAAGTTAATAACCTTTCTCTACCACCCTCCCTCCTTCTCTAGCTCTCTCTCTCTCTCTCTCTCTCTCTCTCTCTCTCTCTCTCTCTCTCTCTCTCTCTCTCTCTCTCTCTCTCTCTCTCTCTCTCTCTCTCTCTCTCTCTCTCTCTCTCTCTCTCTCTCTCTCTCTCTCTCTCTCTCTCTCTCTCTCTCTCTCTCTCTCCTCTCTCTCTCCCTCTCTTTCTTTCTTTCTCTCTCTTTCTCAACTTTCATGATAATATTATTATTATTGTGCTATCAACGATAATGCCATGGGACCTTGCTAATTGATCACAGCTGACAAAGTATCTTTGTTTACCTGAGTGTAATTACATACTCCTGTCTATTCTATCCCATTCACACCTATACATGTCTGACCATTAACAGCTACACCGGCCGGCACATGTCACGACAGATCACATGCATGTACATGTACAAATTACATGTACATGTACATGTACATGTATATTATACCTGTACCTGCGCAGTGAGTCTATCATAATATATCACATGTGCTATGCATGGTGCCCTACATGTATTTTACAATGCACATGTACATGTACATGTGCATACGTATATACATGTGTATCTTCATGTATCTACATGTAGCCAAATGTACTGTCAAGATTTAACCGAGTACAATCCCAATTAATGTATTTTGCAGTCATAAGTGCTATAGTCAAGAGTATTATCTGTCACCTTATATCCTTTGAGGTGTATTGATCGAATATCGTATTCAACCACTTACATAATATAACTCTCCAACTCGTGGAGTCTTGATTACATATCAGATGTATATAGCCAGTCTAGACTTGGTCTCATAACTGTAAATAATCAAGGGGTTTTGATATCTGGTTGGTGCAGGTATCTCATTTAATCAGGACACTACTACTGTAATATGTATGTGGTCCCAACTAAGCATACAAAACTACCCCTAATCAGGACACACTATGCATGGTCCCAGCTACATACATAGAGAAGTGTACAAAACTACCCTTGAAATGAGGACACCTCCTTTAATTAGGACACTATGCGTGCATGGTCCCAGCTACGTAGAAAATTACCCCAGAAATGAGAACACCTCCTTTAATCAGGACACCATGCATGGTTCCAGCTACATAGAGAAGTGTACAAAACTACCCCTGAAATGAGGACACCTCTTTTAATCGTGACACCATATTATGCTAAATAGATGTGTTTACTGAGCATGCAGCAGCGTGAGAATGGTTTGATTCAGTTACTCCATACTGCCTTCCACGGAGCTACTTATTAGTACGCTTTGTTGATGCAGTCACCAGCTGATTGATTAAGTTACTAGCGTTATGCAAAAACACGACATTTTTGCATGTGAACGATGCAAACATGTCCGCGTACGACCAGCCAAGTGTGTGTGTGTGTATGTGTATGCATATTGTGGATTAGTTACGATGAGTGACGCATTGATTTAGTTTTGTACATACATGTATGTACTGACTGTGGTGCTCTAGCTAGTACAGTTTGACTAGCTAGAGCTGCTATCAAATCGAACACGGAATGATATGAGTGAATGTGACGGCCTCCATTTGTATTAAGCTAAGCCTGAACTATCATTGCATTATAATTATACATGTACATGTACATATGCCTGCTACATGAAGTGCTTCAGTACTGCATTTATATGTGCCTATTATGCAGTGTTCTCCCTAGCATACCTAAGACATATCAGCCCAACAAGCCTTCATTTCAGAATTCCCTTTGATATGGAAATAGTGCTAATCCATAAGCTTTGATGTGGCCACAGTCTCCACCCAAGCTATGCCTCATTATATATCATGCCTTAAATTTTGCCTGGGGAGAAGACTAGCTGTTACGTATGTAAATTACAACCTTCTAAGCTCAGTAATTATTCTGATTGAATGCTTAAGTCTTTTATGCATGATGCTCACTGATCGTGAGATAATATTTCTGAAATCATACACTTTAGGATTCTGTGTATGAGAGTGTGTGAGATTTTTTCTGCTGTCCATCTGTTGGTCGCTGGTGCTGTGGTATTTCAGCGTAATGGGAGTTAATTTAAAAATTCCAAAACTGTGATTTAATTTAGTCGTTCAAAAAAAGTGCAATAAAACTGATGAATTGTGTTGCCTAGGATATGTAATTCAAGATGCCATCAGAGTCGAGTGGTAGTTGAGATTCACAGGAAAGAGTAAAATTGAGATGGAAAAATGCACATAATTAGTTTGAAACCTTGGATTGAGAGAGCGTAAGCAAGAGTCTCTCTCTCTCTCTCTCTCTCTCTCTCTCTCTCTCTCTCTCTCTCTCTCTCTCTCTCTAGCAGATCTATTTATCTATGCAAACAATTAGCACATCATAAAATTTCATATCTAGTCACTGTACCGGGTGGGGTTCAGCCTCTTACTACCTGTTATGCAGCATGCATGCATAATATTGTACATTTTCTAGATGACATAAGCTAGTTAGACTAATCTAGAACACTTATCAGCATTTAGCACCTGTGCTAACCAACTTAGTGGTGAAAGCAAATCTTGCCAGTCTGATTCTCTTCAGGGTTTCATATACTAATTTGATTGTCACAGCTACATCAAAGATAGAAGTGCAGCCCTCCCTAGCCCAGCGCTACCCAAGGATGGTGGAGGGGGCTTCCATCAAGATCTTATTAGAGCTGCTGATAAAACACTTGATAGAGAGAGAGATCTGGATGGCATGCATTTTTTTCTAGTCAAGCCCCTTTTTTGTGTCCTAGCAACTTGTATCCGTGCAGTATGGTGTGGCCTTTTCCGCTGCTGCTGCTGCGGCTAGTGAGTCATATGACTGCTACATAAAGAAATGTACAAAACTATCCCTGAAATGAGCGAGGATGCTTCCTTTAATCAGGACGCTATGGATGGTCCCAGCTACATATACATGTAGACAGATGAGTGTGTGAAGCTAGCTATCCCTGAAACTTGGGCGTGGTCCAATTACAATCCTATTAATAGCATTCCACAAATGTATGTATTATACATGTACATGTACATGTGAATGTGCATGTACTTTCACATGTATTAGACTGTTGCAATTAATATACATTGTGTAGTAATAATTATAGTTAAGTGTCTAGATATATACGTATATTATATGTCTGTGTCTGGTCATTAATTAAGTGCAGTGTTGGAGATACCATGATACAAAGGGCAATGGAGTTCCACAACATACCATCCATTGACAGCTTCGCACTTCACACTTAATATCTAGTACGTCTGTATATTGTGAATTATGAATTGCCTTAAACAATTTAAGGCCATTGTTTTTCAAGTTAGTTATTAAATATTCGCCCCCAGGCTACGCTATATACTATGCATGAAACTTCAAAAATTCGTTGCCAAAATTGCTTATCTCACCTCATGGCTTGTACGTGTTAGGAGCTTGAGTTATGAAACAAATCTTAGGCTAGGCTAGCTCGACTGTCTAGACCAACTCCAGAATATATGGCAGTGGAATTGCATACCACCATGTGCTAAAAGGCGACTTACAAAACCATAAAGAATCGGTCACAGTTTATAATTTAGAACGATACTTTTGGCCATTGTTTTTAAAGCTGATACAAGCTAGTATTCAATATTTGCTATCCTTAACAATACAGATGACGAAGCACTCAATGAATGTATTGTACTATGCATAACATAGTATAAGTATCGACTGATCTTTAATAATGGCTACTTCTAGCCCATGTATGTGTATATGTGTTGACTGCGGTAAAGAGACGTCATAATGCCTTGCCTAGTGATAGAGGGTCTAATTTGACCATGTTTGAATGACAATTGCAACTTGAGACAATTTGAACAGCAGTAGACCTGGTAACAGTATCAATGATGCATGTACATACATACGTATAGCTAAATTGTGTACGTGTGAGTGCATGTGTGTGTACAAAATTAATGTGCTTACATGTGTCTGTGTACGTACATGCATGTACATGTACATGTACATGTGCATGTGCATGTACATTAGATTGTGTGTTTAGGAGTGGTATAATAATATCATAGCATTTATTCTCTAGAGACTCACTTCATAGCAGCATGAGAAAGCATTATACATATACATGCATGCACTTAAATATACGTACGTGATGTGCTTATAATAATATTATTATTGTATGAGTGGTAATACATCGTTAACATGTGGATGTTTTGATAAAGTTGAGCCAGTTCACACACTCAAGTACCACACAAAGATTCACTACATCTGTATTTGTATGTATGCAGAGTCTATTAATACTTGGCTGCTATGATAGTCCTGTCCAGCACATTAGGAATCTATCAGCTTATTATAACACTTTATCTACACATGTACCTCTATCCATGCATGCTACATGCATGTACATGTACATGTACGTGTATTTACATGCACATGTATGGTATATAATTGAATTAAGTGGCCTGTGGATGTGTACAGCTCTTGCCACTGGTCTTAGTGTGGTTTAACCTGGTGATTGTGTCGCCCTATAACTGGTAATAATCACAATAGAGGGTGTCTGCTGTTCACAGATGTTGTATTCTGTTAACAATAAGCCTGTGGCCAAGAACATCCATAATAATGGAAGTTAACTGTAGGAATTAAGACTGTAGGCTCGGATTTTCTCTAGCCATGGGCAATACTGCAGACACCCAGGCCTGGCCTACATGTACATGTACATACCGTAGCGTAGCTGGGGCAATTAACTTTATCAATAGCGTAATCTAAATGGAGATGTCTCTGTATTGATAGCGGACTAATTGCACTCGAGTGCCTCAGATCCTTTTCCCATTCATAATACATAATAATATGTGTATGTAATAGCATACGCATGATATCATGTAGATTCTAGGCCTTTTCGATTAAGAATTACATAATATAATATTACATGCACATGCATGCATATGCAGATTAAATAATCGTCCGTAACGTAGCTAGCTATAGCTACCACCCTAGGCCTAGTTCTCAAGACTATAGCTAGGCACCTAAGTACAATGTCATACGTATATTTAGTGGCTCTGAGCTGGGATTACAATGTAGGTTAATTTGCCTGAGCTATGTACATGTACGTACATATATTTAGTGGCTCTGAGCTGACTTCTGCTGGGATTACAATGTAGGTTAATTTGCCTGAGCAGGCAATGTGGGATACTATGTGGTTGTCCCTTAGGTTTGGTATAGGTAGTGGCCAGAATTCAGATAAGACTACTACATTTTCATTGTACCACTAAATTAAATGGGTGTACATCTGCAATATTTTTGCTGAGCTAGCTGTACCCCACCATGTGTGCATGTTTCTATTTGCCGCCGGCTGCTATTATTATACGTAGTTCTTTTATCGGCGTCCCTAGGGAACGGTCTGTATAAACCAACCATGCAGCTAAACTAATTAGCCCTAATTGAATTGATATTTCCCAGCGGTCTCTTATCAACAGATCAACCAATCACAGAACATGTGTTTCCGGCCAAACTACAGCTAGTACATGAACAGGGCGGTTTTGTGTATAGGCCGTACCGTCAGTTATACTATATTATTATATTGCTCATAAACACAATATGCTGTTTATGATTTACTACAGCAGTTTGTTGCAGCTATAGAATACTGTTATGTGTATCCGCACATACAATATGTATGTGCATGTACATGTACATGCATGCACATGCACTAGCTTGCACATGTACATTGTGAAGTACGTCCCACATTAATGTATGTTCATGTACATGTTTACTTGCTGCTAATTAAATTGTGTCTGTTCGTACATGTTCGGCACATGTACATACACATGTACATGTACATGTACTATATGCATGGGCGCATGCACGCATGTGTAAAACTACATAACAAACATACTATACGCTATATCTTATCAAACCAGTTTTTCCTGTTGCTTATAACTTAAGGATGTAGACCAGACTAGACTGGAGTATATACCGACAGTGATTTGTTCAACCAATTAAATTTGGCGGTCAGATTTCATCGTCTGGCCTCACGGAAAGTGGCGATTGGGGTCATTGAACTAACAGACAAAACCACGATTAAAATTATTGAACTTTGATCTTTATTAATGGTTTGCTGATTCAGCTATTTAGTATTAACTAGCTATAGCTCTGCTGAAATCTCTTTATTAGATCTAGAGCACGTCCTAGGCCTAAAACGAGGACACCTCCTTTAATCAGGACACTATGCGAAGTATACCAAACTACCCCTGAAATGAGGACACCTTCTTTAATCTGGACACTATGTATGGTCCCAGCTACATAGAAAATTTCCCCAGAAATGAGGACATCTCCTTTAATCAGGACACACTATGCATGGTCCCAGCTACGTACATGGTACAAAACTAACCCTGAAATGTACACCTAGCTCCAGTCCTTTAATCAGGACACTCTTTAAATTAGCCTCAATTCTGTGAGCATAATAATATTATTATTATTACATTAATTGCCTTTTTAACGGAGAGGTCAAGGTTCATGAGTGCCGACATGCTACCTGCACTGCCTTCCTCTAATTAGTACCGTAACGATCGATGATCTTAACTTTCTAAACGATTATTAAAAACTTTAAGATTTTGTGGCTCATCGGTCTGAATACTGTTCCCATTAAATAATAATTATTATCGATCCATCAAGCCTGCTACATGTATACAGTTACTGTACATCTTATATATACTCATGATTTCAATACATGGTTGTTACAATCATGTGAATGTGTTCATACCAGTACTATGCAATGCGTCTGGTGCACTTACTTGCCTTACAGCTCAGCTCCCCTGGGAGCTAGCGCCCCGTCTTTCTAAACTCAAGAAATTTGATCCTAGATTCAGAAGTTCCCCTAGCCTCTATAGGAGCATGATACATAGGTACATTGATAGTTCAGGTTTAGCCTAATATAGATGGTGGCCTTCATATTCATTAAATTTTAATATTCATGTTATCTGTAATGATAGCAGCCGAACCGTACTAGCCTAGCTAGCTACGTAGAGCACCACAAGACCCTTTGTCCCATTCATATCTGTATTGATAGCAGCCAAACTCTACTAACTATAATAGCTAGAGCGTGACAAACCAAATTTGCCCGATATACATGATATTTAGTTACATGTACATGTATGTATGTATATTGTATTTGGTATCTGCTACTTGTAATTACACGTCAGTTTATAGTGTGGCTGTCACTAAATTTGATACACCACAATCGTTGAAGTGGAATTATTTCATTGATACGTGATATGTTAGCCAGTCACGTACGTGTACTACATGCATTGAATGAATTGATACATTATATATGTGCTAAGTCGAGACTCTCTCTCTCTCTCTCCCTCCCTCCCTTCCTCCCTCCCTCTCTCTCTCCCTCCCTCCCTCCCTCTCTTTCTCTCTCTCTCTCTCTCTCTCTCTCTCTCTCTCTCTCTCTCTCTCTCTCTCTCTCTCTCTCTCTCTCTCTCTCTCTCTCTCTCTCTCTCTCTCTCTCTCTCTCTCTCTCTCTCTCTCCCTCCCTCCCTCTCTCTTTCTCTCTCTCCCTCTCCCTCTCTCTCTCTCAATGCGTCCCTTATATCCTATATTATACGATATTATTATGTGGACACAACTATTATACATGTACAGTACATGTATGTGGACATGGGAAAGTATTTTTCTAGTTAATTAGGAACATGATGTCTATTCACCACATCCCAATCAACGGGACATATCTGACATGCGTAACACGAAGTTTACATGTCCTATAGCTGGCTGGACGAATGTAACAATTAGCAACACATGCCACACAGCTGTTTGGCTACATGTACATACATGCATGTCAACTACATGTCAACATGCATGTCACATATGGGAGATAATAATTAGCATACCTGTACATACGATCGAAATTATATTGCTGGTAGTGATGTAAAACCTACATATATTGGATTACAGTGCTTGAACCTTGGACGTTTAGCAGTACAAATGTTACGTGCATCCAGGTCAAATGAATCATTCTAAACCCTGATTTGTGAGGTTCTTGGAAATTTCCGCAACAGCTATCTGATACTATGTACATGTACATGTATGTGTACATGCATGTACATGTAGATGCATGAGCCACTTAGGTGCTTAGAGCTTTTTGACCTATCACCCCTAAGGCTAGCGCTGGGCACCTAGCAAGTAATATAAGTACATGTAGCTAGATCTGCCTTTTGCTAGGATTAGGTTTGCCTGAGCAGGCAATGGGATGGTTACCCTTAGGTTTGGGATTAGTAGTAGCTAGAAGGTGAATTTTCATGAGTATACATGCATTATTTGATAAGTATTTGACCTGTAACTGTGATTTGTGACTATAGCCGTACAGTGCAGTGCTGCATGGGCCAGGGAGCCAATTCAAGTGCTCTCTCTAGAGTCATTCCACGAAACCCATGCAGTGGCAGTGAGGCCTGTGGAGAGAGAGAGATAACGGACATCAAAAGAATGAAGCGGGCACATTGGCTGCGTGTGTGTGTATGGTCTAGTGTCTATCATTCTATGGGGCTTTGTTCTCACACAAGGGATGCATGCTACTGATCAGCATCAATGGTATAATATTGCTGCTGAAATTTTGTGTCTTGAGGATGTTTTTGGTATATGGGAGGGAGGGATCTTAGATAGATGACCTTTCTCTCCCTCCCTCCCTCTCTAGCTCTCTCTCTCTCTCCTTTCTCCCTCTTTCTCTCCCTCTCTCTCTCCCTCTTCCTCTTCCTCTCTCTCCTCTCTCTCTCTCCCCCTCTCTCTCTCCAATATGCATGCACCATTTCACTTACTCACTCATAGGCAATCTTTGGCTTATAGTTTGTATGTAATTAAACTCCATCATAACTGGTATCTGATTGACATATCTGCCTCCCTTATCTCTACATGCCAATCTGTTGTAAGTGGAAACAAAGCCCTCAGAAACACTTACCCTGTGTACACATACACTCTATCACCATGGCAACCTATCACCAGCTAGTTCAATAATGAACAAAGATTGGGTTCTCTAAAGCATTGTGCAATGATTTTCCACTTAATGGTGTTACCTATTTTGTTGCTATAGAGGTCCTATGGGAACGGCCAAATAGGGGACAGTGTAATTGCCAATCACCAGGAATTAGTCCGTAATTGGTGACACATTTGCTCTGCTACAGACAAAAGGTTGTAAAGTGCAAAAGCTCTCTCTCACAGGTTACTGTACCTCCCACCTACCAACACGTATGACGCAGGCTCATGCTACTGTAACACTGTTTTGATGCCCATTCTCGGGATCCCAGACCCTATTCCCTGTGTTAAATCAGCTTAGCAAGAAGTGAATCGTAGTGTAGATGTATGTACATTTTCTAGGAATTAATAGAATCATCATTGACAAGTGTATTAGGCATAATTAATATGATCATAGTACATGTATGTAGCATGCTTGGAGTTAAGTAATATTTACCTTTGCTTGCTCCCACTATTAGTGAGGGAGCCCCTTTAATTAGGAGACTTTCTGATGCTGTGTCAACAACTCCAATGCCCATAGCTATATTAATTGACCTGGGTATAGTAGATAGTGAGGATGCCCCTTTAATTAGGAGAGTCTCAGGCTGCAGACTATAATATAGTGTCAACAACCCCAATCCCTAAGTGCCAGGCAGCTATATAGCCACATGTAATAATATGTGAGGATGCCCCTTTAATTAAGAGACTCTCAATCAGACTACAGTGTCAACACCTAGCTAAGTGCCAGGTAGCTAATGACTTGGGCTATTAGACTAATTGATATTGCCCTAGCCTAGCTGCCATGGCATGTGTGGCTGGCTCCACTAATGACCAGTTGTTTACCCATGCATCCCATATCACTAATTGAATTACTGGTATGTACATGTAGCTCTTGGCTAGGCTGAGTCAGCAAGCAAGCATGCAATCTAGCTGCCTAGTACAAAAAGTTACTGGACTAATTTTGGTTGAATGTGGTTTGTATATAATGCATGTATGTGTTCCAGGTAACTTGATTGTATGTTGCACAATTTAAATTTAAATTAGTGGTTTGCAACCACTAATAGAATTGTGGAACACAGTGCAAATTTAAGGGGAAAAAAGGCAAAACTAGTCATTCAATTTATATGTAAGAATACATTCTGTACATGTAGTGGAATCCCTCTATAAGTAGATGCATCTCTGATTCTCAGAAATGAGGACATCTCCCTTAATCAGGATACCTTGAATGCATGGTCCCAGCTACATGTACATGTACATGTACATGTACATAGAACAGTGTACAAAACTACCCCTGAAATGAGGACACCCCCTTTAATTTTGCTGTTCCATGGTTATCCGGAATAGATCGCTACTCCATAAGCCCAGCTTGGAGTGGTATATATTATATACAATCATTTTTCATAGTACTATGTCGCTATATATTATATATATACATACGTGTACGTAGCAGTTAATTCATGTATAGATTTTGAGTATTCCATATATGCAGGCACCATTACTTGTGACCAACTACCATATTAAATATTGCCTCTCACAAACACATTAGCATAACAACAAAAATAACATCCCATAGACCATAGTAGCCACTAATAGCTCTCTAATTGTTTACCCTAGCTACCTCTGCTGTTGCTGAGTAGATCTACACTCACTCAGTGTAGTAATTAAACTATCTTTAGAGGTAGTCATATGATAAACAATGTCCCCTGCCTTTGCCATTTAAGGATTAGCTAATCTGCTTGTGAGCCTAGACCATGTACCAGCTGGTAGTTTCCAGGGGGGACACCCATCACAGCTTTGGCTATTATAATGACAATAACAACAGCTACATACATTTGTAGGTGCATAGTATTATAATATTATTGTATTATAGTAAGAGCTGGTGTAGCCCCATGCATTCTTTAACTTGTTTGCCCAGCTGCTATAGCTCAATATGAAATGAGCACATAATATTATTATTTAAATCACATAAAAGGGTTGAGCTAAGTTATTTGGAGTTTTACAACTGTTGCTATTTGCTCATAATACCATGGATCCTATATTATTGGTCAATATTTACAAGTAACTAAGTAAAACCAACTAATAACTAAGCTACTTAGTTACCTCCTATTGACCAATCAGATTATAGGGAAGTGGCAGTAAAATTCTAAGTACATGTAAGTGGAGCCTCGGATAATACGGCTATAGAGAATCTGATTATATACACGATTATTTGTACATGTATGTACATGTATGCATCAAAGTGTTGAGTTTTCACTCTATAGCTCTGTATCCATGGGGATGGCATAACAATTATTATGCTGTGTGGTTTTGTTACGAAAGTGCGTATCAAATTTCAATATAGAGTAGATTCCTGCCAATTTACATACACACAATATTATTATTATAGTACGTGTAACTATAGTCACCCAGTGCTGTGTACATGCCTACACTATATATATCAATTTCCTCGTGTTATTCAAAACATTCCTCATACCTATCTGATGTGCACACATACATACATAATAATACTGTTGTCTACACATTGGATTTTGAAGGATATAGCCACTTATATCAGCAACAAATCAAGGAAATAAGCCAGCTAGGGGATATACCTGTCCATACTAGTAATTATAGTCATCTTCCTTTGGGATTTCCATAATTGAAACGAGGACTCAATGACATACGATGTATAGGTATAATTATAGGTGTAATCAAGACACCATGCATAGTCCCAGCTAGCTACAGCTGAAATAGGCCTATAGCTGCACTTTTCTCTTAATAGTGGACAGATCGATATACTGCACTTCTTTTAATTATTAGATCTAAAGGACGCCCCTAAAATGGGGGTATCTCCTTTAATCAGGACACTATGCATGGTCCCAGGTACATAGAGAAGTGTGCAAAACTACCCCTGAAATGAGGACACCTCCTTTAATCAAGACACTTCAGTTGCAAGCTGTCTCAAGTGTACATGTCCACATTAAAGTGTTACACTATAGTTCTGATGATAGCAAGAATTATAATTATACCGTATAGCCAGAAATATTGGCAGGAATTAAATTTGGCGGTTGAGCCCAAAATCACTATTGCAAAAATAATATTGGCAGATTTAAATTTGGCGGTTTAGCACGGGATCGCCATACGTATAATATACATGTATATGCAAGTAGGAAATTTTGGCGGATTTTAATTTGGTGGTTGTAATATAGACCGCCAAACCGCCAAATTTTCCGCCTATACAGTATGTATGTAACCTCCCTGCCTGAATACCCATGGGATATATACAGCTTAAGATATCCCGACAAAACGTATGACCCATATACATGTACATGTATATGTGCTTTTTGTATGCTTGTTTCAGCACTACAGTAACTGTAATGTCACGCCATCATCACTGTATCCTTGAACACATGTAAAGTTGCAAGGGAGAGCTGATTAGCCCGCTGTAATTAAGTGGTGATCAATATTAATCGGTTTTCAAAAATAGTTTTGGTGGGAGTGTGCGTCAGACATATGCTTTGATCTCGCATACCACGTTACTAAAAATAGCAACGTACCATATACAAATCTAATATAGTCACCTTAACTTAACATTGTCTCGATCGCTTTATCAAATTCACCATATTAGGTTAAAAATTAACGCCTCAATAATGATAATATTAATAATAAAAAAGGGATGGTCACTCTCAAAAAATGTTCGGTATACATTTTTGCACCCTTAAACTCTACTACCCACGTATAGGAATTGTACGATTGAATTAATAAGAATATCAATGTTAATTAATTTAGTCTGTCTGTGCTAAATGGAGTGTATAGCAGTGTTTCATGTTTGAGAGCTTGAAGGTTTGACGTCATGTACATGCATTCAGTGCTCGATTTGCTATAGACAAAGGGACGACAGATGGCGATTGAAAAAGTGCAGAGGTTGAAATATCAAACGTTACTGTAGCAGACGAGAAAAAAATACCCCAGGGGACGATGCTGTATGTCAATGAATTAAAGGGTACAAAATAAATTAATGAGTGGTATGGATGGTAACCTCTGATTTGGAACATTAGTCGATAGATTTCTCAGGATTGTGATGTATTCATTCTTTCTATGAACTTTTAATGGGACAACATTTCAAGGATATTTGCAATGAGAGACGCTGCTAATTACGCTTAAAATTGTTTTGGGTCTCTCTCTAGATCTCTCCCCTTTACCCCTGCTTGTCTAGCCTGGTTAATGAATCGGAAAGTGCGTTCAGGTCATTTCAATTAAACCCTTCACTACAGTGTCCTGAGCGGACCCACCTTTGCCAGGTTACTGGATTAATGTTACATGTAGTAATGTTCCCTTGGCAACTGTTCACTGATCCAGCCAGCATCATCAAGCTTGCATGCAAGCTAGGTCATAGTGTGCATGTAATCTGAACGTTAAAATAATTGCATACATTGCTACGCGGTACCTACATATAAGTATATTAAGTAATATTATATCAATATTAAAAAGTCTGTCTGTGCTAAATGGGGTGTAGCTGCAGTTTTTCATGTTTGAGAGCCAGCTACACTGGGTTTGATGTCAAGCACATTAATTTTAGTGTTACAGTAGCCTCGTCCCCAGGTCACTCTCGCGTTTTCAATGATAAAATTAAATATTAAATTTGTTGATGATACTAGGTGGCAACATTATTGAGTTGGGTTGAGTTGAAACTCTATGATATGATACTAGGTGTTATGAATGTCTTTCCTGGTGATGTTTATGAGTTGTACATGTAGTTTCATTTTGTTTTGCATTGACTAATCAGTATGAAATATCAATATTAAAATTCCGCATACTTGTGAATAAAGCGAACTTCCTCTAATCAAGATACATGTACTTTAATTAGTCTCCCCTTTCAAACAAATTGCTAGTTATAATTCTCATCAATGTTTTTAACTGACTAACGATCCGCATCCGAATTCAGTACAGAAACATAATAATAATATTATGATATACTTGTCACGAACCCTTAATATACGTATGATTTAATTATGTACGGACGTATGTCAACATTAGTTCATTAATTAAACCTTGTACATGACTGATCGCTGCACTTACATTGATTCTATTGTGTGCAAGCTAGTATAAGATTACATTTATTATAATATTAATATTAACGTAAGTGCCCCAGGATTATTGTCTTGGTTTTGGTACAGAGTACTTCCTCCTAGGAAGTATCAAATAAAAAATGGACAGTACAACGTCAGAGGGTGATTAGTACGCTATTGACAGTAGAACCAGTCATTCTCATGCATAATAGTTATACATTTGCATGTACATGTACATGTACATGCATGTACGTATATAAGTATGTGTACATGTACATGCATATAGTGTAAGGTGCATAGGTTGAAAAGTCGAGTGAGTACCTGCATGATCTGTTAGCCAAAGGACCCTGAAAAGCTTGGCTCTCTCTCTTGGAAAAGAATTTTCAGCTGTCAAAATCATCCCAGACATTTCGGCTCCGCTCTAGAATGCACGCCATGCCAGTTGCCTAGCTGTGTGATTCGATATGCACGTACACCTATGGGCCATTTGGATAACAATTGCGCTAATTTTATCACGGTATGCCAATTATGTTGAGTTATGAGCTTCGTGCGATTTTTTTGCCATAATATATACTATGCATTGTGAATGTATAGCTGTGCTTATATATAGAATGGCATTATATATATTATTGGTCCAGTACACCTCAGGACATAATATAGAAAAGTGTACAAAAATCCCCCCTGAAATGAGGACACCTCCTTTAATCAGGACACCATGCATGGTCCCAGCTACATAGAGAAGTGTACAAAACTACCCCTGAAATGAGGACACCTCCTTTAATCAGGACACTATGTACGCAATGGTATACGAAAACCACCCATGAAAAGTTGACACCTATAATATACTTTTAATTGCACTAGCTAGCTATAGAAGAACTACGACAATAAAAAAAAATTGTACATTGACAAAAACCACATTAATAAGATCCCCATGAAATGAAGAACCCATATCATCCATTGATCAAGACACTCTATACCTGTCCAGGCTCCCAAAGTCTCCATCCATAACAGCTATATAATAATACATGTATTATATATTAACCGGATGCCAATTAATTATAACAGTATAATTATAGGGATTGAGGCTGCTTGCCAGGTGATATAAGTGAATGATGATGCATGGCTTATTTGGGATTTGGTATGTAAGCTAGCTATATACATGTAGGTGATATACATGTATATGAATGAATGCAACTCGGGTGAATGCTTCTTCCTATGACAAAATCTTATTTGGTATGGATTGGGATTTGGTATGTAAGCATAAGTTAAGCTAGGTGATATAAATGAATGAATGCAGCTCGAGTGATTGCTTCTTCCTATGATAGAATCTGTCTAATATGTGGTAGTGGTGTCAGTTTGATGTGTCAATCTGTCTACAGCCCTGCATGGTTCCACATCCTGGCTGTGGTACACGTCAACTGACCAGTGTGTCAACTGACCAGTGTGTCACACATACGCTGCTACGCTATGCTAGCTGGAAGTGTTCTTATTCAACCATGAATTACATAATTAAGATGTATTCTGCAGGCTGCAATCAGGAACAGAGAATGAATGGGAGAGAGAGAGGAGAGAGAGAGAGAGAGAGAGAGAGAGAGAGAGAGAGAGAGAGAGAGAGAGAGAGAGAGAGAGAGAGAGAGAGAGAGAGAGAGAGAGAGAGAGAGAGAGAGAGAGAGAGAGAGACAGAGGGAGGGAGAGAGAGAGACATGTATCTATAGCTTGCATAGCAAATATCCCAACTCTCGTGTAAACTTAGTTTATTTTTCATTGACTGAGTGTGTAATTTCATGCCTAGTATTTATACACACTTATAGCTTAGCTACATGTAATTATAGCTTCATGGGCTTGATGGGAATTTAACTGCAGCCATCCCATATGTGTGATCTCAGTCTTGCAAAATTAGGTTAAACCAATTATTAAGGGTGGCTCCCTAATTCTGTGAAGTCTAATTGGCTCCTTCTTCATAGTTTTGTAAGGCTAATGGCATGCACTTAAGACATGTCCACAGATGGATAGCTGTGCATGTATTGTCTTAGACTTAATCTAATGCTTTTGTCCTATAATAGTGTCGTATTTAACTCGGTATATATGCCATCAATATTCATTTGTACTTATTGAAGGGTTTAGCATAATATCTTATGATATTGGTCTTAGTTAACAGCGTACATGTGTAGCTCCTGTTAATAATATAAAGCAATATGATCAGCTAATCTACTGGAATTAGAAATTCTTATCTGAGTAGCTGTCCCAAGGGGTCTCTCTAATATAGATTGACTATATTATTGTATCAACTAAATAGTATAATTATCTTTAACCCCATCATGTTCATAATCACGTTGTCATTGTGCGTAATTGACCCACAAATTTGAAGCACTTGTTATAGGTGGGCGTGTGTGATTCTTTGACTAATGCATGCAATAGAAGAAGCGATGTAACCTTAATTATTTCAGTGCGTGTGTGTGTGTGTGTGTGTGTACGTGCCACGGTGCAGCAGGTGGTGCTGGCGACTTCAGTTGGCTGCTCCACTGCTGCACTTGATGGCTTATCAACCCCACTCAATCACCCAATGCCAGTTCAAAAGGTCATCTATTCGTTTGATGGACTCGCTTTAGCCTGGCTTCCGGTGATATTGAGCTGATTCCCACCGTAACCAACGGAATTGCACGTATAATTATGGGCTGTAGACATACATGCATGCATGTATATGGATACTAGTACTGTACATGTAAAAATTCTAATTTTATCTTCCCAACAAATCCTTGGGGAAACCACCAACCCCCAGTGCCTACAGTAACAGTATGTGGCCTATCCCAACCAATTTAAGCAGAAGGTGCATGGTTCGATCCACTTACAATGTATACTACTTCTATCTATAATATATTATAATAGCCTTGACAACTAGGAGGTGTATGTTATGTTATGCAGGAGCATACAGGTGTCATGTTTTTGTATGGTAATATATGTGGAAGCAGTTTTAGACTTCATGCATACGTTGTTTGTGTACCAATATTATAAGTTTCCTGATTGAAGTCATCAATTCAGAGGTGATTCGTGTGTACATACCATTTCTTAGCATCCGGACTTACGTAGATAAGGGACCATAATTAATGTACACTAGTTTTTTTATGGGTGTATTATAGCATACTGCAAGCTAGCTGGCACCAATTCATAGCATATTACTGCAGGAGAGTCCCTATAGAGATCAAAAGTTTAACTTGCGCACGTCATTTGGCACTGCACGATAAAAGTTCAAGGCGCAGAGCATCCAATCTATCCAGTATTTCCTAAGTTTATAATCACATGTAACAATCAACACATGGATACAGTACTTACATGTATATAGTATTACATACGTACATACATACATTATATATACGTACATACAAGTGTGGTTATAGATCAAAGGGTGTTGAAGCATGTCATAAACAGTGCACCGTGCCCACAACAAACGACCGCAGGATTGCAGGAATCAACCCGTCCATATCGCGTTGACACGCACCCTGTTGAGCAACTGAAGCCAATTGCATAATCTATGTAACTTGTGTATACTAGCTGCCATGGCCACTGTACTGTGTAAAGCAGCCGCCTTGATTCTAATTACATGTACAGTCACTTACTAGTTCAAGCTCTAATTGGCAAAACTCCATATTATTATGCATATTATGCATAATAATCATATCATATTATGCTTCTTTAAAGTAGTCACTACATGTAATTTTCTGCCCATGTAGAGACTAGATCATGTCTGAACATATGGCCAAGGGCAGAGGGTAATTATGATTGTCATGTAAGTATGCTTGCATGGTGCATGTGGTTATTTTGATCATGTCAGCTAGCTATCGATCGGCAAAAAAAGCCAAGAAGCTGAGAGACTGTAATTGATTTAATTAATAGAATCTGATAACCAATTAAAACGCTAAATAGTATTATATTGAGTCTACAAGAGTTATCTAAGACTACTAACGTTAAAAGCATGGGGCGTCAACTGACATGATTAGGTACATGTAATATTATATTCAACATGTGTTTCAAGTTTATCACATACTCGGAATCTAATAGCTAATTAGATAAGTTTTGGGTTCTTAGCTCTTTGGATATTTGGGCTGATTACTATCCTGATGAGGAAGCTATGGCAGCTTGTGCTAGCTGCATGAAAACCTTGAAAAGCTTGGAAGCTGGAGGGGAGGGTCTCTATCTATGGTGCCATGTCTGGCTGGAAGGGAAGGCAAGCTAGCTTAGGGCGTACGTCGCTGTGGGAAAATCGTGTGCTATAAGCGTAGGGGGTTCTACTACATATAGTATCCCACACCCTACTCGAGACTTAGTCTAGCTGCCTTAATTATAACGATGGGATAATTGATCGATATACTTTGGGCACAAAAAACCTTAAAAGTTTAACGTAATTATTATTATACATGTACATGTATGTATGTACGTCAGAATCTGATAACTTGAAACACATACTTTATGAACCACCTTTGCACGCCTTTCCCACATGCATTACTCGTGATTATGTTAGGGGTGCCGCCGATCGTTTTGATCATACATGTATGTGATGTGGGATGTTTATTTTCAAAAAGCTAAAAAGCTTAACGCAATTATTATATTAAAATAGTTATGCCAAAATCTGATAACTTGAAACACATTTCTATAGCTACACGCCCTTGCCACATGCTACAGAACTACACTCGTTCTTATCTAAGTGGCGGTCATTTCAATCGTGTCCATACAAAAAAAAACATTTAGGAAGTTATCTTGATAATGTGAATACAATAATTATTGTAGTTGGACTAGTACTACATATACTTATATAATAGTTTTACTACATTCCCGTGATCGATGGGATGCTCTTTTCGAGCCCAGAAAGCTAAAAAGCTTAATAACATAATTAGTACAGCTATGCCAGAATCTGATAGCTAGCTTGAAACACATACTTTAGTCGTATCGATGGTGATTTCGATCGGCGTATGAATCAGCACAACTAAGAGCCACAAAACCTCTAGGAAGTTAAAATTAATTCAGTTATAGTATTCTATAGACTTGAATCTTTGATAACTTGGAGTACCAGGTATTGAGTAACATGGCTTTTATCCATTTCTTACAACTTTCACGTGGCATGGCCGGCTTATGTTACGAGCGGTTGTTTCGATAGTTCGATCGTACGATCGATCTGTACAAAAAAAACCCCAATAATCTCTAGGAAGCCAACCATGCTGATGTAATTATTACCAGAATTCTGATGATAATCAACTTGTGAATTGTATTGATTGGATGCTAGATCTAGCTGATAACTTGAAACACTGATTCAGAATATTAAGTGCATTCAGAGATTTAGATCTCCACAGGATTTTCTTGCGGCATAGTGAATGATGTACATGTACATGTAGGTTAAAAGCCACATCAATTTGAAAGCTTTTAGGCTCCACCTATAGCTAGCTACTTGCTCACTGAAAGCCCTCAATATCCGTTATACGTACACGATATGAGTAATGAAAATAATTATAATGTTAGTAAGAAGTATAGATGCTATCCGTGTTTTTTTTTTAACTCCTATGGGTTTCCCAGAAGTGATGTTGCCCAAATACACCTTAAATTACATAATATTATTGGAAATTTTTGTCTCCTAGTTTCAAATTTGTGTGCATATGTGTTCACCATGCATGCATGCTAATTAAATAATTATCTACCACAACAGTAGCTAAATATACCTTAATTACCATAATTAATATTGGAATTTTTTGTCCCCTAGTTTCAAACTCCAGTCTAGATCTGGTCTGGTGTGTGTGTGTGTGTGTGCATGGTACATGTGTGCTAGCTACCACAACAGTAGCTACAAAGAGATGCCCGATTCTGATAAGCCCTTGGGAACTTGGTTTTATCACAGACAGTGCCACCTCCTGCCCCACACACGCTCAGTGAAAACATACGGACATGTACAGACAGACACACATGCATGCATGCATACATCCATTTACATGCATGTACATACATGTGACATGTTGTCATCCATGCATAGTAATGTGCCGATATTATAATTTCAAGGATATGACATTAGCTCTCTCTCTCTTTCTCTTGATTATCTAACACATGTGCATATGCTCGGGCGCACGAAAACACGCAGACGCACACACACACACACACACGATAGACAGACAGGTGCATGGCAGTAGTCTGTGGTTGAAATGGCGCCTTTGATCGAATTTAGCAGCACAAGGCTGGGCTGGGCAGGCGCTTGTCAGGTTGAGTTAGTGTTTTAACTTAGTGGTTGTTAATGCGCAAAGGCTGCTAATTAACTTTGATTCTTTTGATCTACCACGACCAATGTATCAGAGTAACTACTGATCTATAGCTAATATACACAATCAATGTGCATGGAGAAATTGAAATTTATCAAGCTCAACTTGCAACTTAAAGGCAGATTCTGTATGTTCACATACATGTACAACATGCCTAGCCTTAAGATGTGAGGTAGAGTAATTAGAAAGGAAATTTAAAGGAAATTTTGACATAATATAGATAACCTAGTAGATTGGGAAATCATTGCGGCCATGGGATTTTACTCCATGCACCTCTGATCAGGAATACTACCTATAGTAGTGGATTTGGATACTGTACATGTACATATGATATTATTTTCAAATTGCTATCTTTTCCTTTAATAATTAAGAGTTGTAAGTACCGTAGTGTCCCGGGTAAGCGCCCATAACTCGCGATTTTGGCCCGCATGGGTGCTTACCCAGGATATGACTTCCATACGTTTGTATACATAGATCCCTTGAAATGAGGTACATGGGCGCTTACCCAGCAGTGGGCACTTGCCTGGGACACTACGGTATATACATACAGCTAGCCTAGGTCAGTGGCGTAGCTAGAGCTATTGATCTGGTAGGGCCACATTTGCGCATGTGCAAAGTTTGACCACACCCACTAATTAATGGAGTCGTGTATTTCTTGATTTGTAATGAAAATATGTCAGAGTTCGTGTTGGTTTGTCCCTTTCTGATGCTTTTCGAAAACACAGGGTCCATAGGAGCAGCTAGTTTTTCGAGTCCCTTGTATTCTGTAAGTTTATCATGAAAACTTGTTCAAATTGTATGGCAAGGGATGTTGAATGCTGGGGCCCAGATGATGATTGGTAGGGCCTAGGCCCTACCAGGCCCGCCCTTGGCTACGCCACTGCCTAGGCCGTAATTCATTCACAGTCAACAGTTTCTATATAATATTCAAGCAAATATTACATGTATAGTAGCTTCATTGGTGGCTATATGGTAGCTAGCAAAAACAGCTAGTCTAAGACTAGGGACCACACATGCAGCAGCTAGCACTATATAAGCAATCCATACTACTATAGCTACTTTGCTTAGCCCCAGGGAAATTTTGATAGTAAACCACATACTAGAGAGTGTGGCTTACTCAGGGCCACTATACTAGAACAACACCAATTAGTTGCCTAGCAACGGAACCGCGAGGAATTCCAGTATAGTCCCAATTGCTCGACCACATCACTTCCTTCGTGCACAAACAAGGTAAAAATTGGTCCAAAAACTTACCCTCGGCTCTGAGACTTTTCAGGAAAGGTAGTCATTCCGTTTTTGTGTTAGTGAGTATGGTATACTACAGACATGAAGCTGTGGTAAGTGATTAGGTACAAGAGGTATTGTTGGGCACTCGAGATGAAACAGTTGTGGTCAGGATGCGCACACATGGAGATGGTATTCTTCTCTTAGACTGTTTTTGTTATTCTCTACAACTTATGATGTGCTATTATATGGAGAGGATTACATCATTCCAAGGCATGTTTTTACACGTCATATATATAGTACAAGTAGCTAAACACATGCTTAAATTTCACCCTCTTGATTAAAGGGGCTGCCCCATTCTGAATCATTCCCTCTGTTCACCTGTCTCCAATTAGCAGACTGATTAAAGAAGGTGTCTATATATAAACACTCTGCAAAACCACTCACACACACACACACACACACACACACACACACACACTCAATTAGCAGGAGTTCTCTGTGGCTTGCTACTAGATACACAGCCCATTGTCAACCACTTATTATTGTAAGCTTGATGCCACTTATGGAGTACTACCGTGACCCTTTGGTCTAATTAGCTGTCCTTATACAAAAATGTTCCCACTCTTCAGCTGCTGCACCAATATTGGTTTGTTGCTATGTACACAGGGTATTGTTGGCCACTTATGATAGCTTGTATTTGAAGTGTGCACTGGTCAGATAAGCATCATCTTGCACAGTGCTGTTAAATTGGATGCTTCACATTCAGCTATAGCTAGTACATGAAAGGGAGAGAGAGGTCTGTCTGGAGGAAGAGAGGAAGAGAGGAAGAGAGGGAGAGAGAAAGAGTGAGAGAGACAATGGAGAGAGAGACAAGCCTCAGAGTAAGAAATAGAGAGAGAAATCTCAGAGAGAGAGAGAGAGAGAGAGAAGGCTGCCATGGAGAGAGAGATAGCAAGATGGATCAAGAGCGCGACCAACTCAGACAGTCTGAGATTGAAACCTAAAGGGGAAAAGAAATAACCACTCCTGGACCAACAGACACCACACTCTAAGTCACGCCATGCACACACATTCGTACACTTACACAATCATCACAGAGCAGCTGTGGTCTAGTCAATACATATACCTAATATTATGTAATGCACACTATTAATACTAACCACTCATAATAATAATATTATTATATGCCACCCATCACTCTAACCCAAACTAGACCGCCATTCCCAGCCAGCTGTGCAGCATCAGTTTTCTAAGCAATTAAGGTAGGGATTCAAGGCAATTACCCACCCAGCCCTCGTCCAGGCATGTATATCCTCCCAGGATCAACAAACCATCACACTCTTAATAATAGTAATAATAATAGTTATTATACGCTTTCATTCATTAAAGTCAAACATGTACATGTATATTAATAGTTTAATAATACGTATGTTGTTATTATTATACGCCCTCGTTAAAGTCATGCGATCGCTCCTATAGACGCTAGATCGAATATGAAAGGTTTCTGTGACTATTGATTGCACAATAGTTTAAAAATAAAGCCCCAACCTTCGCCCACACAGACGCACACAAAAGCAGGCTGCGACTGTGATTAGCACGGGACCTTGTACGGTAGTCTAAAAATAAAGCCCCACTATTGTCACATGCGGACACCTACGGTTGTCTAAGAAAATAAGGCCTCATGCATTATTCACATATGCAGACACATACGTATATGCAAATTAAATTTGAGTATGGTAGTGTCTAGAAATAAGGCATCGTGCATTTTTCATAGAATCTGATGCAGACGCATAATATTATATGCATAGATTTAAAGAGACTGAGTACAGTTACTATAGTCTAAAAATAAAGCCCCACTATTCCCACACGTAGACACCCATACGATGTAAATACCCCCGGTACATTCTGTATAATAAGCAACTGCATGCATGTGGCTGATTATACCCAATAATATATACATTAGCTAACATACGTACTATATAGAGCGACTGTGATTACACAATAGTTTCTAAAATAAAGCCTCGCTATGTCTATACATAGACACACAAACAGTTAGATAAGCATCGAGGTATGCAGAATACATACAGACGCACACACACACACACACACATCCGGAGTATACGTACATGTACGTACTTTGTGCAATGCATACAAATACACACGTGCATATTATTACATACTTGTACGTAATCAATTCACATATAGAGTTTATTATGTATATACACTGGCCTAGAGTTACTTAATAAATGCGTACGTGCTCAAAGGAAGGAAGGGCATTCGTCAGAAGTGGTGGATATAATGTTTCCCATCCCATCCAACCGACATGGATAATTGGCTTGATTTTGAAAACTTAGAATCTGACGGGTAATACACTCACACACAGTCAAAACGTGCACTTGGAGTGCATGCAGATTGATTGAAGTGAATTTAGTCTAATGAGAGTGTATGGATTTGAATACTTCTAATCGGGGATACTGTATATGATATTCATGGTCTCCTGAGCGTAGAGTTATATACATAATATAGTGCACATCAGGGGTTAATTTAGAAACTTCTTCAAGGGAAGCAGTAGACTAAGACTAAGTGCTATTAGTATTGATAAAATTATTAGGTGGTCCAGGAGCGATGGATCAGTTTGCATTTGGGATAAAATAACTGATACTGTACATGTAAATGTCTCCCTTGCTTCCTCCCTCCATCCTGATTGAAACCCTGCCTGCATGTGATACCAATGAAATGAGGAAACCCCCTTCAATCAATTAGGACACTTCAATTTCCTCGTAGGTGTCAATTAACGGTATGGTACGATAGTATCAAATTATATACTTAATATACGGATCCAATACTTGGCCAATTTAATCATATTAAGCCCCCATAATATTTATTATTAAGATGTGGTATGTCTATGAATGGCAGTGATTGGCCCACTCGACTATAACTATCACAGGAAATGGTGGCATTTCTATTGGCTAAGCGGCGATTCACTGTGTCTAGCTGATAAGCAATTTCTCAAGGATCTATCTATTGATACAACATTATTAGTATAGTAGTAATAGTATAGAGTCTATACTAGATCATTACTATGCGTGAAATTCAATTTTAGTGCATCTGACCAACATGCAGACGGTCGTAACGAGTGTATTAATCAAATTACGTGGTCTAGTCCTAGCGCTTAAGGGGGGTTTTACAGTATGGTGGTGCTCTCTTAGACTATGCTCTGTGTTGGTTCAAGTGTTAAACAGCTACTATAGCTACAAAGCTGAACAGGTCTAACCACATCCTCATGCATGAACTGTGTGCATACAGTACTGAGAATTTGATACTATCTCAGTCTGACTGTACCTCTTGGGAATTGTCAATGTATTAACTACCCCTGAAATGAGGACATCTCCTTTAATCAGGACACACTATGCATGGTCCCAGCTAAGTGTACAAAATTACCCGTGAAATGAGGATATCTCCTTTAATCAGGACAGTGTCTACAATATTCTAGGGGGAAAATGTTACTTAATCTATAGCTATAAGTGATGTTGCTCTATATATACTCACATGGTGTGACTATTCAGACTTAGCCTATTATATCTAATGTGTCTATGTTGATATTTAATATGTAGCAGCCAGTCTAAGAGCACCCTTTCATCACATCTAAGTTGCATGTAAATAATTAAGCCAGCTGAAAGGGACGGGAAAAAAACCAAGGGTATAGCCACTGGAGATCATGTAACGCTATCTCTAGATCTATAGAACACTTAATAATGTGTCTCTCTCTCTCTTTTTGCCTCTTTGTGTGGTAAAAGCCAACGTCCATTAAACCCTGCAAATCAAAGGATCTGTTGACAATTAACCCTTTGGCCTAGCTATCAACCATACAACCACACAAAGACATACGTAAAATAATAATATTGTACTTAGTACATGACCCAGTTGCCGTACACAGCTCAGATATCTGATGTTTGATCCTTATTATAGTCTTATAGCTGTTTTTTTAGCGTGCTACCATTTCTCGTCGTCGATGGTTTTTGGAGTGAATTTTTATCCCTCTGCTGTGGTTGGATCACTAATGCAAAGAATTAAAGTGCACTTTGGCCATCAAACTTGTAATTGCGTCCTGTAACACGATCACTGTTTGAGGTATTTGCGGAAAACCTGTGTATGTATGTCTGCGTGTGTGTCTGTGTGTGTGTCACTATTGGGCTATTTGCCGTTGGACATGCACTCTTGTTTGTACGTACGTATGTATGCGTGTGCGTTTGTGAATGGGTTTGTATCCATGGCAGATTAACATTGTGTATGCATGTACATATGTATGTATGTACGTATGTGTTAATTACACTTGACGAAATGTCAATTAAGGTCACGTTTACTTAACCTATTAGCTGTAGTTACTTAACCTTCAAATGGATTTGTATAATACATGTACATAAAAATTTAGCATAATATTCTTTTTTCCTGGACCTGTTCTTAGCCTGCAATAACTATGCATAAATCTAAGGGGTAAAGTAATTATAGATATTCATATACTTGAAGTCACGATATTCCCATACAGAAGCTTAGAGTATTGATTGTAGCTAATGTGATCATATTATTCTCATCACTCTTGCCATGCATGTATATGTATAAGACTTATTTAATGGATATAATATTGTGGGTCACAGGTCAATCGGGTTATAGAATTAATATTAGCTACACACGCATGTTCAGCCAATGTCTATAATAAGAATCTCGTGCCAGGGTCAATCCATACTCATATCCTTTATGTGCTTCTATAAGAGTATTTCGCTGTCTTTTGATCTCTGCAAGGCTGTATCAACTGACCTGGAGTATTTGGCCATGACCCAGACACTATAGAGACACTTCAAAAGCATGTACAAATTCTAATTTTATCCTTTTGTATATTTGGAATCTGCATCAATCAGGCAGGATCGATTCAACCAAGTGCCCAGCTACGTACGTCAACTGAACCATATCTTTCACTGGTAATTATCACTATACCCCTCAGGCTTTATAGGGATATATACATATGGATATATTATTGTCATCATAATCCCATTTTTGGTACTTAACCTACTTTAATGCATGGAGCTATAGCTATGTAGATGACTTAAGAGTTGGATATGTGATCTAGCTGCACTATACTTTGTGGTATTTGAAGTGCCAATAGAGTAAAATTTACAACAGGATGATCATGGTGTTGTGACTGCATTGAACTTTCTTTGAGTGCCTTAAAAATCATTTCCCCCAGGCTATGGATGACTCTAGTAGTTATACATACAAAATAAAAATTATAGTAATTAAGCACAATCTCTGTTACCAGTAGGTAAACATGCATTTGTAGTCTAGATTTCTGTCTGTCAGCTTTGCCATCTTGCCAAACCACTGCCCAGGATGAGCACTGGTGGATGGTCCAAGCCACAATTTACTATCGTGTGCTACGCTGGTCGACTCTTAGGCGAAACGTGAAGACTACAGGATTTAATCTATATTGCTCAGATCTTAATTAAAATGCACAATAGGTAACAGCTATAGTATATGCATACGTTGTCAAAACGTTTATATCATATGATTGTGGAATGACTGACTACTAGGTCAAAACGTTTCTATACAATACATAATAATATTATGTAAGTTCATGACTTAATTATACAATCTGAGTGGTAGACCAATTTTAAGTGCTGGGTGCTTGCATGCACCAAGGTACTATTATTAATACCAGTTCAATAATTATGGCCCTTTTGAAATTCAATCCACAATCGCTTATTATCAATAATTGTGAACATGATCTACTTAATTTGTTGTCCTTTGGTTGAGGTTAGCAGTTCATGCATGTCTGTATATACACAGACACAGACTCTGAGCTGCCAAGTCAGAGGTGTGGCATACTGTTGTAGTACTAGCTGCTTAAGAAACATAGCATTGCTTTTTGATGTTATCAATCAGCTTATAATGGAATTCTATATACCATATTATTATTGACATTGTAAGTAATATGCATTTTTGAACACAGAGAAGCCTACAGATTGAACTGGACTAATGAGACCTCCTTGTGATATTAAGTAGTTCCATGCACTGTCCCAGCAAATCTACCCCTGAAATGAGGACACCTCCTTTAATCAGGATGTTACGTATATTCCCAGCTATACATACGTACCAAACGGACAAAATTTTGTAACCATGCAAGTGTGCTTGCTTACATGTCAGTGGCGTAGCCGAGGGGGGGGGGGCTCAGGGTGCTCAAGCACCCCCTTCTGCTCTTGGACTAGTTGACATAGTCCATAGAACAGCCTCACTTAGCTACTCCAAACCGTCATCTACTACAAAATAACAGCTTAGAAGACAGTTAGAAGCTTGTCTTATCCCAAGGTTTGGCCGAAAACCTTGCTAGATACATTCAGAACGCGTTGTTTGTGACCATTTGAACTTTGACCTTACCGGGTAATAAGTGGGCGTGGCTTGAAAATTTGCTCGCACACTTTGCGTGCATAGTCCAGCACCCCCTTACCTAAAATCCTGGCTACACCATCTGCATGTGAATGTGATACAAACATCAAAGGATATAGCAATTAGTCACACTGAATTGGAGCAATAATATGTTCTCATACCATACTATTAGTATTGCTACACACAATGTCATGTTGTCTCCCCTCGATTCCTGATTGATCTATGTGATATTATTGCATGCAACTGCGTATCATGCATGCACTCCTTGAATGAGAGTACTACACACATATAATAATAATTATAATATTTATTGGAACAAATCAACAGAATTTTATCAAACATTGTAGCAAATAACATACAGTCCCGATAGTCATAGTATGTACAGTCTTGGTTGTCATTCACGAACCATTGGACTGAGTCTGTTCATCTGCATCATGAAATTTCCTAGAGCTCTTCTTCTTTCATCTCTGCTCAGTTTACTGAGCTTAGCAAAGAGTGAGCCAGTTCTCATTATTGCATTGCCTCAAAGTGATCACACTGAAGTATTGGCAAGCTGGGAGAGAGGGGAAGAGATTCTGCCTGGAGCTCTTGCAGCAATTGAAGAAGCAAAAAGCAGCTTTCCATCGCTTAATCTGACACTATTTGTGGCTACCAGTTCGATAACTAGACAGGATTTCTCTTATTCAGGAAACGTGGTGGAGATCATTGCTAATCTTGCCTGGCAGAAGAGGCTGTCCGATATCATAGGTGTTGCTGGAGTTTTTCATCCCAATGTCCTGGCAATTTTTAGTAGAATTCGGCTGCGTACAGCTTCTCTTATCCATTTTGATCAAGCCCCACACAGCTCTAGCGTCGTACACTACTCAACAGCATCTATATCAACACTCACTGATTCAATCCTTGCATTCTTGAATGTGATACACCCAAAGAAAGTCGAAGTAATTACTGAGGCAGATGACACGTATTATTTGACAATTTCATACCAACTATTTACCAAAGCTGACACAATATCGAACATTCAAATAAGTACTATCATCAAACGTCAGCCATTTTCAAGTATCATTGACAGAATATTAGATTTTAATATCCATGCGATTGTACTGAGTGCTAGCCCCTCTACTGCCATATTGTTTCTGTGTGAGGCTTATAAACGAGGACTGACTTGGCCAAAGTATGCCTGGATATTACACAGCTTTCGATTGGATGATTTGCTACAGAACTCAACGTCAAACAAAGGATGTACATGTACGCACAGTGTTCAAAAGATCTTTGAAGGTGTTTTTATTTTTCAGCTGACTTATGAAGGAATTGATGAAGAAATTATGCATTACCAGTATAACAATTCTTATGCTTTCCTTCTTCACGATTCAGTCTGGAATTTGATTTCATCAGTGGGTGGTACTAGGTCAGATTCCCATTCCAGTGAAGTGATGACATCATCACCAGTCCATGATAGTTCCAAGGTTTATGTTTACCACAATTTGAACTGTACGGCCAGATTTATTGGCATTTACGATGGCACATCAAGCAATTTAACAAATGTAAGTAAGACCATATTCACCGACTGTGATCTTCCCATTATCAATAAAGCACCGATTTTCATTCCTTATCTGCTTTCATTGCCCATCCTGAGTTTCATTTTCAACACCATATTGCTTGTTCTTTATGTCATTTTCCGTAACGAACCAAGTATCAAGTCCACGAGTGTCTCAATTAGCATGCTAATATTTATTGGATGCTATATTCTGATTGGTTATAGTATTTCCTTGATAGCTGATAAGCAAGATCTATTCAAACTTGATTATTGTATGGTCCAGATCTGGCTGGGTGGTATTGGGCTATCTATGCCACTTATCCTTGCTACCATTCTAGTGAAAATGCTTCGAGTGTATCGTATTTTTATATCCTTCAAATTTCTAAAGAAAAGTGTACACTTATCAGATTTTGCCCTCTTGGGCTATATTATGCTCATCTTATCACCCCACATCATTTTGCTGATACTGTGGACTGCAATTGATCCACAATACAGAGATGAAATTTTCATAGAACATCCCGGATACATGGAGAAAGTGGTAATCTGCCGTCCCAGTGACTATCACCTCATTTGGTCTGCAATAGCATTTGTGTACCTAATTCTGCTTACAGAATCTGTTGTCATTGTTGCTATCAAATCGAGGAAGATTCGACTCGCTCGATTCAAGGACACGAAAAAGGTCAACATTTTTATCTTTCTCTTCAGTATTGTTGGCAAATGTACTTTTATTTATTGGCAAGTTCTTTTGTTTTTAGAATCTTCTTTCATCATCCTCTACATTGGTCATATGATCATAGCTTTACTTTGTCAGATTTTTTTGTTTGTGCCAAAGGTATGGCCTGCAGTCCGAAAGAAAATCATATACCGTAACTACAAGTATGGAGGACATTAATTTTGCATTCAAGTCTTATGACATTGCATGTAATCATTGAAGTTTGAAACTTGACATAATATTATACATGGAGTCTCTGTAAATTCAAGGGTGCATCAAATGTCCTCTGTTACAGTAGCAATCAGATTCTTTCATATTGCATAGTATTGTGTAAGACATTCCATATAATAGTTAGAGACTGAGTCCAAGGTCTCTACGCATTTTAAGAGACCCAAAGGCCTGAGGCTGTAGCATCCCGAGCGCAGTGAGGGTGCTACTAAGGGCCTGAGGGTCTCTTTAAAAGCATAGACACCATTGGACGAGGTCTCTAAGTGATTTAGAATATAGCAACTGTACCCATGACATTTAGCCTGGGGACTAGGCTACTGTTGCACTGTGCACCTTTCTTTGCCCTTGGTAGCCCAATAATAGACCTACCTCTCTAAGAGGTCTATAAGTGAACTGAGAGGTCTCTAATTGAAATAATGGACCGCCAACTGTCCAATCAGATTTCTGTATTTGTTACAACTATATTCTAGAATATTATTATGGCTTCCTTATCTATACTTGTCTTAACCCTATACACCCTCCCTGTACTTTATGGTATCAAGTAGCACTCCCATATTGAAAGCACAATAAAATTCCCTTTCTTGGAACAAATCAAATATTGCCATCTTGCCAAACCAGCCCAGGATGAGCGCTGGTAGATGGTCCAAGCCACAATTTACTATCATATGCTATGCTGGTCGACTTTTAGACGAAACGTGAAGACTGCTGGATTAATATATATTGCTCAGATCTTAATTAAAACACACAATAGGTAACGGCTTGCATTTAGGAGTCTCTAAGCCCTTGGTAACAGCTATAGTATATGCATACGTTGTCAAAACGTTTATATTATACGGTTGTGGAATGGCTGACTAATGTGTCAAAACGTTTCTATACAACAAATAATAATATTATGTAAGTGCATGACTTAATTAATTATACAGTCTGAGTGAGACCAATTTTAAGTGCTGGATACTTGCATGCCCAAGGTACTATTATACCAGTTCAAGATGGGCCTTTTGAAATTCAATCCACAATCGCTTATTATCAATAATTGTGAACATGATCTATACTTAGTGTATTGTCCTTTGGTTGAGGTTGGCAGTTCATGCATGTCTGTATATACACAGACACAGACTCTGAGCTGCCATGTCAGAGGTGTGGCATATACTGTTGTAATACTAGCTACTTTAAGAAATATAGAATTGCTTTTTGATATTATCATGCAATCAGCTTATAATGGAAATCTGTGCCATATTATTATTGACATTGTATATATGTACATGTAATATGCATTTTTGAATGTAGATACAAACATTAGAGGATGTAGCAATTAGTCACACTGAATTAGAGCAAAATACTCTTATACCATTATACTATTAATATTACTACATACATGTTGTTGCCCCTCGATTCCCAATTTATCTATTCTGAGATGTGTGATATTATTGGATGCAACTGCGTATCATGCATGCATTCCTTGAATGAGAGTACTACACACATATACCGTAAATCGCGAATATTTCGATGTTAAAATATGTTATCATGCAATCGGTTTATAATGGAAATTAATCTGTGCCATATTATTATTATTATTATTATATTGACATCGTAATTTTAAACACAGAGGAGAAGCGTACAGGTTCTGAACTAGATTAGCGAGACTTCCTTTAATCAGGATATTAATTAGTTCCATGCACGGTCCAAGAATTAGGTGTACAAATTAAAACTACCCTTGAAATGAGGACACCTCCTTTAATCAGGATATTACATATATTCCCAGCTATACATACCAAAGAGACAAAATCTCGTAACCATGCAAGCGTGCTAGCTTGCATACATGTGAACGTGATGCAAACAAATAATTGAGTAATCCACTAGAGGATGTAGTAATTAGTCACTAATTGGAGCAAAGTCCTCTCGCACTATACTATTAGTATTACTGTACATGTATAGTAGTAATTATTCCGTTTATTGGAACAAGCACTTTACAAAAGTGTTCGTTCTCACAGATCGTTAACCGTATAAAAGCATAAAAAGAGAGCCTGTAATCGAATTAGTAGATGACAGAGATAAATATGCTGTATTAATATGTACATGTATGTTTGAGGATGTAACCTTTACACTGCTAGAGTTACAACTTGTTTTGTTGCTATGACCGCTCTATAGTATCATACGTTCAACTAGTAGCAGTATTGAGCAATTATCAGTCATCATTTTCTAGGGCACTATTATATTATAATGACTATAATATAGAAACTGTATAAAAATAATGTTCATGGTATGTTACGCAATGTTGGTGAACCTTGTGTGTCTTAATTGATGATTAATTAAGGGGTCATCCTAATTTGGTGGCTATTATTAGTGAACTATCAAGGGACTGTTGCAAGACCATCAATTGTGCTGGTTCGATTCTTCAGACATGTTTCAGTACTTCAGTGCTATACGTATTCTCTGTATACACATCAAAAATTCTCGGGAGGGAAAATTAGCCTCAGGGATGGAAAAATCATAAGTTCCGGTGCTTGAGTTTATATAGAATACACGTGATTTCTTCAAAGCAACTAGCAGCAGAACATGTACACCTTTGGCAAATCATGATCTATTGGATGCACAATATTATGAGTACTGTATGAGCAAACTTTACTTAATCGAGAGCTAAATTTAGGACAAAATTTAATGATTGCTTGCTATACACATAGTCACACTGTCTAGTGTCCGATTCAACCTCTATTGCCAAACCATTCCACTATTGGTAAAACCACTTACTTTGAAGACAGAAGTTGCATACTGTATATGCACATACATCCAGCTAATTCTTGAATGACCCTATGATACTTAATTATAAAGTCTCCCATGGATTATACATGTATATAGTTAATGGATCTGCCAAAGAATTTCTTGTATTGGCAAAACCACTTACTTTGAACTATAGATGCAAGCTCCCAATTGCAACATGTATATATCATATCATTATATTGTATCCAGATAATGCTTGAAGAACGTACCCTATAATATTCTCATGCATATACACTATAATAGTCAACGATAATTATTGGTACCTGCCAAAAAAGCAAAATTTCTCATAATATTGTGATAATTCTTGTCTAGCTATCCCTCGTTGCAATTGTGTGTGTTCTCATTGCCTGGGCAACTGGATTGTTTAAATCACAACTGTCGTACCAGACGGCTTTTTTTTCCTTAATCCACCAATTGCATATCATACACTTACATAAATTATGAGCGCGTTGCCTTGACATTAACCCTATGAAGTGGTGTGAATTGGCAGATAGTATAGCTTAATCCTAGACGATATGAACCTATAGCTATGATACATTATTGTAGCTATTCCTCGTTGCTATTGTGTGTGTTTTCATTGCCTGGGCAACTGAACAGTTTAAATCACAATAACTGACTTAACCAGACAATTTTTCCTTATTAATTCATCAACTTTGTATCATATCCTTCCATATATACACACGTACGTATATTATGAGCGCGTTGCCTGGACATTAACTCTGTGAAGTGGTGTGAATTGGCAGTTGGTATAGCTTAATCCTAGACGATATATACACAATCATTTCGATCGTTACCGCCAATTTTTTTGTCTCGCGCACGAAAGAAAGCATCAAAGGAAGCTTAAGGATGTATCGTAACATCTTTACTTTGTTCGTTGTAAAACTTCTCTTTGAACTTTTCAATTGAGTTGGCGTTGTACTCCGGAGTTGTGGCTGCACTAGTACCAATTAGGGGAAATTATTTTAGTCACTTTGTTACAGTATTATTAAACTTTGAGTATAAACGGTTCTATAGCGCTATACACATTATAGGCTAGAATTTTAGTACCAAAAATTTTATGTTATGGTCTGGTTTAGATCTATATTTGGGTGGTAGCATCTGTCTTGTGTAATGCAACACGTATCAATTACGTAATCATGCAGGTATTCTATAATTAGTACGCCTATCTCGGACCATGTAGATGAGTTGCTATTTTTATCGCCTTTTGTTTTGGTACGTCGAGTGCCATATATGGAAGTTGTATGCTACCACGCCCCTCCTATTATAACTATCCCAGTAATTGTTGCTGTCTACAATGAAATATAATATATATATTAACTGTTCATAATTATTTCCTACATGTAAATAATTTGTATACTCCCTAATCACAGTATCCGGTCGTGTTGCAACTGTACATGTATGTTAAATAAGGCAACTGTGCACGATATCACATTTCAGATGTATAATTTAAACCACTGTATATTTTCGGCTATATAGATTTTAAAACTATCCCTGAAATGAGGACACCTCCTTTATACGTAATTCAGGACACTGTGCATGGTCCCAGCTATGTAGAGAAGTGTACAAAACTACTCCTGAAATGAGGACACCTCCTTTAATCAGGACACCGTGCATGTCCAGCTATTGTATAGAAATGTGTCTATAACTAACTCAGCCTTATGATCGATGGGATGCTCTTTCCCAGCCCAAAAAGCTAAAAAGCTTAACATAATTACATCTAGAAATGTGTCTAAAACCCACGTACCTGTGAAACACAGAGTAATTTTCGAGCTTCTTAACTGTATCAGCTGAGCATAATTATTGTATGTTCCATATACTTTCCGATTCAAAGTTTAGAAGCACTCGAGTTCTACTAATTCTCCTAGGGTTGTTGCATGTTTACTTAGTAAAATTAGCTATAACGCATGTGTACAGTATTCATGAGTGACATTGTTTTGAGAGTTTGGTAGTAATGGCAGGTGTGTTAATGGTATAGAAACATGTGTTGTTTAAGGTATGTTGTGTACCCTTTGCCCAATTAAGGGCCTAATTAAGGTAATTAAGATTCAATTCACACACTAGAGTAGGCTTCTGTAGTTCACATTGATTCAGAATCGTATGTGATGCGTATGCATCATTCGTACGTACGAACGTAACATTCTGACAATTTCAAACAAATAACATGAATATGCAAGCTATGTTATACAGTAGCAACCAGCTATAGGCTGCATAAGTATAACGAGTGTAAGTGTCTATCTTGGGAACAGGTATGCATCAAAAGTGTAGGGAATCCCTGGGCTTCGTAAGGTCGTAAGGTCATCATCCTCCCCTCCCACCCCTGCTCATAATGCGTACATGTACATACATGTACCACTCTAGCCAAAAGCGAGTACATGTACCACTCTAGCCAAAAGGTCCATCAGAAGTTCAGATAAGCGTATAAGTCACATCCCCCCCCCCCCCCCCCCACAAAAATTAAGGATGTGCATCAGATAACATACGTACTTAACTATCCGATAAAGCTGTCCTGAGGATTGATGGCTAGAAAAGAGCTAGTATCTAGTCGAACAAATCGGCAAGTTGGCCGAACAGTTAAGTTTTCCATAGAGAATCTTCATTTATTTCCGAAGCTTTTGTGTTTACACATACATTTTACAGTAATATATATACCACTCAGCATTCGTTAACTATCTATCTTTAAGCTATAGTCCATAAATCACATAAGTCTCGCTACACACTTCATTTGCCAACTAATGTTATGAAACATCACACACGTTTATCCTAACGGACATGCACAAATGTACCGACTGGTATACATGATGATAGTGCATCAGGTACGATATAGACCTCTACATGCATGTACATGTAACATATGTGCATACATGTGCATGCATGTAACATGTGTGCCTGCAGAATTTAGTGGTGTTTTGTAGAGAATTGATTAAACAGCTACAGATATTATCCAATTGTTACAGCAATTGATGTGTCGTGATTGCTAGCTAAGTCCCCGTGACTTGTATATCCAGTATGCATAAACTAAATTGTGGTTCCAAAGAGTGCTAGTGAATGTATGTACTGAACTTTCTGAATCTCAAAATATAATGTATCTTCACCACTCCTCTCTCTCTCTCTCCCTCTCTCTCTCCCCTCCCCCCAACCCCTCAGATACCCTGGCTACGCAGTCCTCACCCGTCTCTTCGTTGAGCATCACCAGTGGACTGCCTACAAGAAAATTGTACTACAAGACACTCTTAAAACCATCCCCGGATTCACTCCAAAGCAGAAAAAATCGACAGCAGCAGTAAAGAAAGACAGAAAAGGGGAGAAGATTTCTCAAACTGTTGTTCCAGAAATTGTTTTGAGTTTGGTTGATGATGATGGACACGGGTATGACAACTGTTTATCAAATAATGTGAGTGTCGTGGACTATGAAACAGCTGTCTAGGAGTTGTCAACGAATGTAGTATCTTCTCTCTCTCCCCCCCCCCCCCCTCTCTTCCTCTCTCTCTCTCTCTCTCTCTCTCTCTCTCTCTCTCTCTCTCTCTCTCCCTCTCTCCCTCTCTCTCTCCCTCCCTCTCTCCCTCTCTTCCTCTTACCCAGGAGCCCATTCATGACATGAAGAGTCACCATCATGAAGGTCGCTGTCTTCGAACATGGCAGGGAGAGTGTGAGTCAAAGAAAAGTCCATTGACGCTCGGCCAGCTCCGATCGAAAAGAAGAGCTCTATCGCTAACTTGACAAGACAATCAAGCAAGTTCTTGGCTTGAATAATAATAATAATAATAATTACGTATGCTACTCACATGCATAGACTCATATATAATATGATATTATATTACTGGTGTTTTTGTATCTCTAATATTGATGTACTTTAAATGTATTATCCAGAGTTGGAATTTTGTAATATGCAAACAGTGAGAAAACTTGTCTTTATAATCCTACAGTGTATAGTTACAATCTAGTGAGACCACTCCATTAGCTAGCTTCTCTCTCTCTCTCTCTCTCTCTCTCTCTCTCTCTCTCTCTCTCTCTCTCTCTCTCTCTCTCTCTCTCTCTCTCTTTGCCAAAAGTAGGCTTCTCTACTTCACAAGATTCCAGTGAACCTATATGACTTCTATTTGATCTGCACTTTTGCTTGCATTTTAACGAGTTTTGGCATTGTCCAAGGTCACTTTCAAAGCTCCAATGTTTGTATTTGCACTTAACGATGTTGATATTGCCGAAGCAACACAACTTTTTAAATATTTGTCAGATGTGCACCAACTGGTACAGTAACTGTACTGTACTCTACTCTGTACTGTGCAGTAACTTTTGAAATTTCCCTTATTAATCAATTATTAACAGCTAGTGTATAATTAGCATGCATTCTTAATGGAATCAGCTGGTGTTATGTTTTGACTGACCTTTTAAAAGGAGGTGTCCTCATTTCAGGGGTAGTTTTGGACACTTTTGAATCTCTGGGTACACTTAATATACGTACCGGTATTTAATTTATCTGCAACTCTACCATAATATTATTATTATGGTAACATTAGTTTTAAAATGTAGATTGTAAGAGCCTAATAGTGTGTGAAAGCATACCATGTGTCATGTTCATCATGGTGATTGTGAGTTGTTGAATGTACTTACAGTCTACTGAAATTGAATGTAAGTTTGAAATAATTATCATAGTAAGGTTCTCAGTTAAATATTACCCCTAAGATATGCTCAGTATAATATATTATTATTATAATATGTATGCGATCAGATTTTTACTCTTTAATTAAATTACGCAAAGCTTACTCGGCCAATCACAGTTGATTACCCAACTTACTCTAGCATGCGACTAGAACATGCCAACCATCTCTGCAATGTATGCACAGCTGCTCCAACACTATTATTGACTTTATACTAAGCCTAAAGCACATGCATGACATGTACATGCATGTATCATAATTATAATGTACGTATAGTCTTAAAGGTAGTGGACCATGATGTATAGTACTAGTGCCGCCAGCGTGCCATGGACCTATAGAATAGTATTAAGAAGGGGTTCTTGGTAGACTAGTATAATATTATATATTATAGTGTCTCGACATGCGTAGTTAAAGCTTATAGTAATACTATAAATACGTGTGTGATGGAGCAAAATAATATTACTATACATGTGTAGTGTACAGTGTAGCCAGAAAGCATGCCTGACACCTATTAATTAAATTAGTGAGTGATTTACAGAGTAGACTCTAAGTATAGTGTCTCGACATGCATGTGGAGACATGGTGACAGTCATATACATGCATGTGGCATGCACGTTCATAGCTAGCATGTTGCTCATACTCATGCAGCACTGCTGTGACAATAGTTCATGGCAGCTTGAATTAATTATCTTAATTAAATGGGAATGTTCCAGTTTTGTACACTTCTCTCTAATACCCAAAGCACTAATTGACTGAATTAGAGCTCTCAGCAATAATGTGCATACTTAACTGACATGTGTATGTCTCCTGAACACATGCATGTACATGTATTTGACATGCATGCACGTGCCATGTTTGCTGCATGTAGCTGCAGCTTGTAGCACTAATTATTTAATTATAGTACATGTACCATTTCGGTTACAAGTTTTACAAGTTTTACATTTGTGCCATGTGTCCATGTGTACTACTACAAATCTAATTTTTCCTAACTCTCATAATTTCTATGTGTACAGTACGTGTACTTAAAACAATTTCCGTTCATAATACGTAATATGTGTATTTAGGATAGGTTAAACTGAAGTAATCTATATTGTATCCTTCATAGAAAATCATGTAAAGCTCTGTAGTAAAATTTCTTGCCTGTGGCATCTCCAGTCAAGTCGGATGTTTGTGAGGAGAGGTGGGATGGGAGGATCAATAAAGTCCCAGTACAGTTCTTTCCAAAGGCGCTCTCCTGACACACACAAAGTCCGTAGTAGTATACATATTTATTCAACCAATATGCACAGGGTCATGTATGCACAGCACATGTGCAAAGGAGCAAGAATTTTTTTTTTTTTTGCAGATGTACCAAATAGCGCAATTGAGAACTTGTAGACAACTAAGGACTGCTTCCTTTGACAATCAGTTAATGCCCAAGACTCATTCTAGCTGTGTTTGACAGCCGCCATAATATGATATTGCAATGTCGTGTATAAGCTTATGTAATATAAAAGGGTGAAAATTTGTAGAGTTTAAGATTAAGAATGTCGTATAATTTAGTAATTTCCTAGAACACACGGTGTGCAAGTGCAACAAACACTCTAGCTATTACCAAGGGATTATCGATAATTAACTTAAACTTAAGCCCTTGCTAATATGCACACGCAGAATCCGATTGGAATGGAATTGGTAGAGTGGCCTGCAAAGCTTATTAAGATAAAGTCTTAAGTATTCACACATGTACACCACACACACGCTCGGGCTCTCTCTCTCTCTCATACACACACACACTTACATGTACAAGCACACTGCAGTTGACAAACGAGATAGAAATGATTTGTAAAGCAGCCAAAGCTTAAGATAAAGAATGCTGTACGTACAAACTGTGCAACAGCTCTAACACATGTGCTATGGAAACTCACCAGGTCTTGCTAGAAACACACACTACGCCTAACTACAGCCCTACAGCCTATAGTTTAAGCCAAAAGAATGCTTCACAAGTGAATAAATTTACTATAATAATATTATGTATAATAGTACATAGGTAGATGCTTTGAAGTACTCTCATATACAATGTCATAGATGATGTAGCTAGAACTAGCTAGAGAGATGTTTTAAATTGTTGTATTGCTTAAGATAAAGAATGTAGGTGACGGGATGTGGCATGTGTAAACACTATGTGAGGCATGCAAGCACTCAGGAGTGAGAAAAGAAAAGCTTGTGTGCGTAGTGCAGCGAATTAGGCAATTAGGGTTGTTTGGGGAATTTGGAGGTGAACACACACACACACACATAGTGCCACACATTCTGAGGCTCCCCCCTGGCCCCCGTAGACCTTGGTTAACACATCCCTACATGTATCAGAATGAGAAAAGAAAACTTGTGTGCGTAGTGCAGCAAATTAGGCAGTTAGGGTTGATTGGGGAATTTGGAGGTGAACACACACACACACAATGTGTCATGCACTCTGTCTCTCTTTCACTCTCTCTCTCTCCCTTTCTCTCTCTCTCTCTTTTTTTCAACCTCAAACATTTCATTGGTTTGCATGAGGGTTTCATACGAGGAGAGTGCCAACATAAGTAGCAATTCTCTCTCTCTCTCTCTCTCTCTCTCTCTCTCTCTCTCTCTCTCTCTCTCTCTCTCTCTCCTTCTCTCCCCCACAGACCTTGGTTAATTAACACATCCCTAGATGCATGGTGGGTGTGACCAATAACAAGTTAATTAACACCACAATTATCCATAGCCAACTGACTGGTTTAGTTTTGAGAACAGTGTGGACTGGGTGTGGGTCTAATTAAGTCATTCAGTGGCTTTTTAACCACACCCTGCCTGGTATAATAATATATTAATAAAAGTAACCATATATATTATGTATGATTAATAAGATTTCATAATTATAGGTATAGGTAGACACAGTATATTTATTATAGGGTTTTCCTAGTACTAATAATAGCAGTATTTTAATCTAGCGAGCAGTATATATAATATTATTATTACTAATTGGCGTAACTAGGAGTGCTTAAGAGACCAAGAGTCATTAATTGTCTGCTTATACTAATAATAGCAGTATTTTAATCTATATATAGTGAGCAGTATATTATTACTAATTGGCACAACTTGATCGTTATCTGCTTATATGATCAGGGGCTAGCTATATATGGGAGCGAGGTCATTAATTAATTGAAAATCTGTAGTACTGTGGAAGGTGTAGTCTAGCTGTCTATGCTAGACAGACTATATAAACTAAACCTGGCTCTAAAATGTGACAAGAAGAATGTACATCCATCCAATAGACTAAATCTACTGATGAACATGTATAGCTAGCTGTCAGTCAAGTTGAACTACGTATGTAGCCACGACAGCTCATGTTTAACTTTTTCCTCATGGGAATAGTACAAAGCATTTCGGCTGCAATTCGACACCAATAGTCAGACAAGTTATCACCTGTGGAATAAGAATATTATATACTTGCTATGGCTGTTGCTTAATACTTGTAGTATGAGTGGAATTGAATGTCAGGCGTTTCTCGTACTACATTGATTGATAATTTAATATATTAAGCATGTGTACGTATCGTTTTCAATTAACTATTCCCATAGGAAAACTATGGCACGTACACTAGCTCGTCTAAAATCACAAAATCAATACGTACATAATTATGATTAATATGACATTGCAACAGTTACATCAGATTCTAGAAGTTATAATTGATGCTTACTATAATAATGTTATGTAATGCTATACGGACACCCCTAAAATGAGGACATCTCCTTTAATCAGGACACTATATATGTATGGTCCCTGTTACATAATATAGAGAAGTGTACAAAACTACCTCTGAAATGAGGACACCTCCTTTAATCGGGGACACTTTAATTAAGCCATCCTTAGGGTCTCCGGAATTCCACTGTACTTATTATTATAATGAAATAATAACTTTTGCAGCACATCTGTGGATTAACAGTTACGTACTCTGCTTAATTATTTGTAGTCATTTATTGATCTTTGTGCATGTGCATACGTTTGAATATACTTATGAATATTAATTTGATTAGTCTAATGATTTCCCCAGATACTATAATACTACTGAGGAACTAATTGTACTTTGTTCGATTGAGCTAGCTCTCTGATAAGCAACATGTGGAGTCCTGCAATACTTCGCCTACGTAACTGCATGCTGTACATGTGGTAAAAAATTATACTAAATTCCCTGCATGATCATTCATATACGTACGCAGCTTTGAGAACAGTGGTTAATTAATATTGGTACCAATTAGGAAGTAATTAATTACCCTAATCAGCTCACAATACCCAGGTGGTTTGGTGCCTGCTGGTACATGGGGACATTAATTGCATAAGTAAATTACGTATTATAAGTCCCTTGCCTATAGCTATTTAACAGGCACAATAATTAGAATAATGGTACCATTTCCTTTGAAGTTTTAATTGTTTCCAATGAACCATGCAATTATCTCTATAGTATTCCACTAGCTATGGGGAAATCTTTCGCTGGGGAGCTATAGAACAATAATAATAATTATGGCTTGCATTTCCTAGTACTAAGCTTTTTTTGTGATTTCATCCAGGGCACATCTGTAGCTAGCTATAGCTCATAGTTTAACCATAATTACTATAGTATAAACAATGATCTTCTGTTTACCCACCATAAAGGATGCTGAGGTTTTCCCCAGACATTTTTAAGCCAACCATGCAATACTTGGTAGCTTTGAACACAACAATAATAATTATGATTGTAGTGGAGCCCAGCCCAGCCCAGCTATAGCTAGTTCCCAGCCTCCAGCTAGGTTTTCAATGTTGAAATTTAAAAGCCACCTGTACATGTGTTGATTTAGAAAGTAAGGATCAAGTCTATAGGGACAAGACTATACATGCAGGGGCTGATCCAGGGGGGGGGGGGGGTGGATAGGGTGGCTAGCCACCCCCCTTCACCAGCTCTTTTATGCAACGTAGTATAGGAGATGTCCACCATTATTAACCAGCCACCCTCTTTGCACCAGTATGGTTTACTACGGGTAGCCACCCCATCAGCCACCTTCCATGCAAATTTTCTGGATCAGCGCTTGACATGGCACCTTTGAACACAACAATAATATTATTGAAGTGGAGCCCAGCCCAGTTAGTTCCCAGCCTCTAGCTTTTCATGTTTATACAGGCTGAAATTTGAAAGCCACCTGTGTTGATTCAGAAAGGATCAAGCCTATAGGGACAAGACTATAGTGCAGCCCTACTAAATGAATGGTTTGAGCTTTTATAGAGTTTATCCTGAAATGAGGGACGTCTCCTTTAATCAGGACACTATGCATGGTCCCAGCTACATAATATTATAGAAAAGTGTACAAAACTACCCCTGAAATGATCATGCGAGGATACCTCCTTTAATCAGGACAATATGCATGGCATAAAGAAGTATACAAAACTACCTCTGAAATGAGGACACCTTTCAATCAATAATTATCCCTATAGCGTAATTACAGCATAGTTGTCTTGACCGACCGACCGACCGACCAACCGTACCTGTTGAAATACATTTCCTAGAGTAGTTTATTAACCGTACGAAACATTTATTGACCTTGTACTTTGTGTCAAATGATTAACCGATTACTAACTACTTTACGATTTTAGTGGTTACCACTGGAATGCCTATTTCCTTGAGAAAGGCTTTAATTGTTTGAGCCAATTACATACCAGTAGTACGTACTAGCATGATCACCCGCTATTGGGATTGCCTAATCTGATCCTGCATGAGTATGAGTTGAAGGAAATGTGAGTTATGTCGCTCAATGACTAATTTTTTGTACATGCATGCATGCTAGCTGGTCCATGCGTACAATCGTGCATAATATTATGCAATCATTGCACTAGAGTTATATTGTACATAATATGCTAGTGAGATCCCGAAGAATTATGCTATCAAGCATTGTTTGTTAATAATGATAATAATTATTAAGTTGACTCATTTTAATTAACTAGCCTGCATGGTTGTTCCCTGTAGACTAGACGATTATTGATCTGTATTAGCATGCAATTAATAATATGATACCTGATATCGATGATCGATTTATAATAATCGTTGCATCATTTCATTGCAACGACATATAATATAGTAATATTATTACTAAATGGATAATTGATCATATCATTGATCGCTTTGGCATTTAAATGATTGCAATAAAGATTTGTCTCGAACCAATCGCTCCATTGCTTTTCTTGTGATGTATGCATGTACAGCCAGGGAAAAAGGATCAAGTTATCTTTGGCAACAATCAATGTAATGCGAAGTCAAACCCATTTTCCTGCACTGTCATCGTATTGGTCCAGACAGTCAAGATGTGTTCATCAATGGCTCACTTGCCGGTACCAATTAAGGGCTTTTAAATTGAGAGCTAGAGTCTATAAGCCATTGCCGCGGTAGAATTCTGAATCAACATGAAGAGTGTTCACGACTATGCACATACATTATGTATGTAGGTAGCTAACACCAGACTATAAGAAAGTGTTGAAATCACTTATTCAGCAATGCTTCGTTACCGGTAGCTAGTAATCAATAGTCTATATCCGCGCTATTAAGCACACTGCTTATCATTGTTTGATCTACGAATTCAAAGCGTAATATGCCTTCATACCCCATGCAGATATAGTATTATTGCCTACGTATGTATGTAGCTTTATATTACTGGAGCAGTTTCTGGTTTTCTCCAGAATATAGATAGGAAATGTAGAAATTTGATTTAAAGCTTAACCGATCAGTTTATGTCAGCACCTTACGTCAGAAATGTTTGAATTTTATGGCTTCAACCAACTTCGCTACTGTAATGTGCAGCTCAATGGCCAATGTCTGCACTAGCTGTCAAAGCTACCTCAATGGTATAAATGCTATCGCAGCCTATTATGCCCACCATAGGTGGCGTTACTGAGCAAAGAGTACCTTAATTATCGTCTATATAAGATTTTATGGGTTTCCACGGAAGGGACAAACCTGGTTGTCTATAACAAGGAAACTTGGAAATTTTGTGTGAGTACGATCGATTGAATTGGTTTGCAAAGCGGTTAGGTCATTTGAGGAATGGGCATACCAGTGCCATGAGAAAATGCCTTTCCTCCACCACTGTCTAGTTTCTTTGTATGGGGCAAAAGTAATGACTGCTGTGGGATGGCATGTGACCATACAACTGCCTGATATTTTATTACCCCCCACAATAATTGTTTCAGTGGTATTTACAGGTAATATGTCCCTTAAATAAAAGTGGGAGGTAATCAGTGCAGCAGGATGCTGAATAAAAAGCTGCTGGCCCTTGAAATGCAGGACCTCCTTTAATCATGCAGCTAGGATATTAATAATTATTTATTAATTATGTTTCGATGCACTCACTTAGTCTTTTATTACCTGGATGAGTGCTGTTATTCATAGAATGGGCTGTATGATCAATCATGCATGCAGCTCCTAATTAAGCCTGCATTATATTTACATCGCCGCAGTGTTTAACTCGGATCCATATTATTAGAACCCGGATTAAACTAATCTGGATTCAATTTCATGGTACGTGAACCATCTTGCCTATTATAATTAATCTAACTTATGTATATCCATTATTAATGATATAATACTCGTCCACTTAGTCATATTATCTGGATGAGCAGCGTTCATGCATTCATGGAATAGCTAGCCTGCAAACCAGCTGTCTTGATAGATCCAGTATGCATGCATGCATGCACTTGAAATTATACCTATGTGCAGTACTACTGTACATGTATGAGTTTAAAAAATCCCCACTAAGTTTGAAATTCATAATAATTATATAACATACTCAGAGCTTAAGCCTGCATAGATGTTCGATAGACTAAGAACTAGCCGATTGCTGTGCTTTATTAGATTTATCATTTGATATCGAAACATGCGCGCCTGAGTAATTCTCATGTGGATAAACCTAACTCCAATTCTCGGAAGTTCATGAGTACACCTAACTTATAGCAATTAGTGTATATATACACATAATTATACGTAAATTGTATTGCTCTAGATGCTAATCGACTCATGTTACAATAGGAAGGGTCCAATTTCTTGGTATTCATGCAGAATTTTGTGAAAAACCATGATGACTTATTACGTACTTTATCTCAGATTCCGATAACATCTGGTGTACCACGGATGACTGTATAATATATCCCAGTCTGTTCAGATGGAAATTTCTAGCATAATTCAGTGCTTAAAAGGATCTTATTAATAAGTTCTCAGACTGTAATCAGGATGTTGTGCATGTATGGTTCTATTTAGCTTCATATTATCTGGTAGAAAGGCCAGGTACCCCTAATATGGGGATTACCTAACTACCTTGTTTGAACCATGGAAGGATGTGCTTCACAATTAATGAAGCCATTGATTTAGAGATGGTGTGAGCATGTGTGATCAGGATGTTGTGCATGGATATTATGGTGCTATATATATAGCAGCTTTGTAATAGGATATATAGAAGGAGAGAGAGAGACACGGAAGCAGAGAGAGAGAGAGGGAGGGAGAGAGAGAGACAGAGAGAGGGAGAGAGAGAAAAGATACTGCAGTGAAGCCATTGGTTTAGAGATTGTGTGAGTATGTAATCGGGATATGTTGTGCATGTATATTATGGTGCTAACAGCTTATGATTTACACATATAGAAGGAGAGAGCTTGAGAAAACCTCAGAGAGAGAGAGAGGGAGAAAGAGTGTGAGAGAAAAGAAACTGAGAATACACATAATACTTCCCTTTCACACCTGTTAAAGTTATGCATGCAGCCATGAATATCATTAAGGAAGTTTCCCGCAACCCCAGACATGCACAAGCTGACCAAAACCCACCACACTAGCTCTAAATTTGGGCACTGGATAGTTCCAATAATCCCTTCAAAAATAACTCCACTATCACATCAGAAACCCAAAGTCACATGCATTCATGCACACATGCAATATCTTAAGTTACATGTACAACCTTGCATCTGTTACCATGCAATTTTTGCACACAGATCTCTGGTAGAAATATAATTCTAAACCGTTACTAAGAGTTTTAATATGCACAAATCTACATTGTATGTACTTGCATATTACAAAAATTGTGTTGGAAATACATAATAATAATACATATTATGTATTACAAATATTATTTATTATAGACTAAGTACGCTATTTATTCAAAATTGAACGTACAGATCTCTGTAGAATAATTGTAATTATTGTGCAACCGTCGCGATTAGAATTTTAAATTTTAAAAACGTATGTACGTACGTACCTGACCAAGTAATCGTAAAACAGCTGGTATACATCTAATGCTCACGCTTTGTGTAGGTTGCAAATTGTTGACAAATGACCGTAGCCACAGCCAAAGGCCTAGCACTCTCTCACTCTCACGGAAATTATGTAGCTAGCAATAATTATTTTGTGTGACATAAGAATTTGTATAGCAAATACTAATGCATTCTAGTTAGTTAGTGCAGTACATGTTACAGTATTGTATTTTGGTACCGCCATAAGAGCCATGCATGCATGGTGTTCACACAACTTGCTGCCATTTTGGACTACTTAAATTATAAAATAATAACAATATTATTATTAGGAATCTACATAGATCTGGAGATATGGGAACGATTTACATACTTCTCATTAAGGAGGAACCCCCTATCTGACTGGTATTTAACGAGAAATATGTTATAAATCCTCCCCGGGTCATGTATATATGCGCACACTCTGATCTGGAGACAATTAAGACTCGATCAATATAATGTTATAATATACGTTCCACTGTACAAATGGCCCGGGCCGAGATGGAACAGTTACATAATAATTATTGTGTATTTTGGTACTGCCATAGCCTGCACACAACTTGCTGCGTAAGACTTGATTAGTCGATCTGGTTCCATCCACGTGCACTGTACAAATGGCCCGCGCCGAGACGGAACGGTTACACATCTTTCATGACCGTGCAATGACTTGATCTGTAAGCCTGAGGAATATTTCGTGTCATTGCAATTGAGTGAAAAAATTAATGCTGAGATCTCGAGCTACAGGACCGCATGGCCTGGAGACAAACAAACTGTGGTCTAGAAATATCAGCCACTGCAGAACAAACATACCCTGGGACACAATTATTATCCTTAATTGTTAGTTAATATCATCATAATTATGGTGCATTGTAGTGTAATTTAATAAGTGTGTGCATGATTAAGTTTGCTATTGTGTTTATCCGCTCATAACTGGCTTCGTTGCTCAGTCGCAGGACAATATTTACATTGGAGTTGAAATGTGATCACAGTCGGCAATAGTACGAAACCATTTTCCGTAATTAGATGGATGTGTGTGTATCCATGAGATCTGGTATTAAGATAGCCATATCTGGTAAGATTTCGCTATCACTGAGGAGGTGTCCTCATTTCAGGGGTAGTTTTGTACACTTCTTGATGTAGCTAGGACCATGCATAGCTAGTGTCCTGATTGAAGGAGGCGTCCTCATTTCAGGGGTAATTTTGTACACTTCTCGATGTAGCTAGGACCATGCATACGCGTAGTGTCCTGATTGAAGGAGGCGTCCTCATTTCAGGCGTAGTTTTGTATAACAGTACGCCAGAAAACAACTGCATGTGTACCATGCATGTTAAAATTTAATACGTCTACAATAATAGTAATATTGTTACAGTGTTCATGCGTACTAATAGCTAAAAGCTAATGGGCACTGATGCGTGTGTGCCTATAATCATTCCCTCGTTGTCACCATTTGTAGTATGCAAATTGCACCAGCAATTATCATCTAAATAAGTCAGGCACTATTATAGCTGGGCACCAAAGGTCAACCGAACTTCTCGTGGTATGTTTTGTGAAGCACTTTTCTAAATTGGTAAAAAATTTCATTAATAATCATCATCATACACTGTAACACTGTTTGATGTGATGGTAACTAGCCTATAGTATAATCGTATTGTATAAATCATATGGTGTTAGTATACACACAGATAGCACACTTGGACATAATATTATGCACCTATGATCAGCAATTCACAAAACAACGCCATAGAATTAATATATGCGACTTGACGTCTCAACCTATAGCAAATATATACACAGTAGGCTCAGCTATTGAGGTACGTATGTTATAATTATAATACATGTGCGCATGCATGGATATGTGACTACTGGTTAGAATAGCATGCATATGCAGCTGAATATGGAATTTGTTGCAAAACTATCGGCTTGATATTGCTCCAACAGTGGTTACCAAAACTGTGCCAGCCTCCCAAGAGTAAAAACCGACGCTTCTGTCAACAATTGCGACAATTATAATATTGATTTCGTATGATGGGAAAAAAATACAATATTGTGATAAATATTATAGTTAGCACTCATTTCCATGATGTACACATAATATTATTCATAATATTATATACTGTGATGTACGTACATTCAACAGTTCCAGAGCACATGATCCTAATGTTTATACTTTGTAGATGGAGATTGAAACACTAGCTCATGAATGTGCATGCACATGTGCATATTACATGTATGTGATAAGCTTAAGCATGCTTACGAATACGTACTCAAATCAGCAGTTATTAAGACTTAAATTAGCATTATTTCAATTTTATAAAAATTAATCATCAAATTGAAGCTTATGTAAGCATGGTGTTGATATGCAGATCATAGTTCAGAACATTATAATTCGTACTCTGTTAACCCATGTAAACATATGCTGACAAACATGAAGATAATAATAATTATTATTATTAAGTTTCGTGAATGAACTGTGAGGCCTCAATCCATATTAGGTAATAAGCCCGCATCGACCTGGATCATCATGGGAAAATTGGTGTGACTTGGACCGGCCACTAGATATGCTCCACTGGTGCTCAGAATAATTCCTAGAGCGGTAACAAGGTTATTTTATTATGACATTATGTTTCGTTGTTATAGCTAGCAGAATTGAAGTTTATCCAGTCATGAAGGCTGGTACTTACAGACACATGACAAGGTTATTACTACGTTAACATTACAATAGTTCACTAGCCGATATTCACAATGAAGGGTCTGTGTTCTATATAGTGTAATAATATTATGCATGTACAGTTTGGCTGCTGTCAATCAACACAGATAATTATGAATCGAAGATCTGTACACGGTACTCTTAGACTAGCTAGTACAGTTTAGCTGCTATCAGTATAGACATGGATAGTTCAGGCTTGGACAGAGGAATATTTTTCTGAGAGACACCAGTCAGTGACGAATTCCTGGAACCTACGTATATATAAAGAGTAGAAAAGGAACCTAGTTGATTAGTTCCATCATTGTGGGGGCAACCAGCTGAATAACTGTGGCCTAACAGGTGTGGAGACACTTCCTAAAAAGTAAGGATGTCTAGGGGTAGACTTCTGAATCAGTTGACCGAGACTATTTGACATTGTCACATACATTTCCATGGGTACAACTGATTTGCACATGCACACAATCTCACGTACACACTCACATACATCAGTCAGACACTGTGCTAAGCTCTAGCTGCATTTCTGCCAAGGGTAGTAGCGTGTGTCCAGTCTGTTAGTGGCTTCACGTTTGCAACACATCTGTAGTGGCAATTAAATTATACACACCACATGCATAAAATTTTGCTCACCTGTAGTATATGTAGTATACTTTAGTACTGCAGTGCAGCAAGTAAGTTATATAATCTCAAAAACCTCAACTGCTGTCAGATCCGGTAGTTTTTGCTCAAGCAGTGGGCAGTATGGCTCAATTTGGCTTGGCAAGCACATGCTAGTATTACGCACATAGCGACCACGTACTCTACTCCAATACACAGTAGGCTGATGTTACCACAATATTATTATTATTACACTATATGGGCCGATATTAGCATACAGAGCTGTGGTACTTATAGGTGTGTACTATAGGTAATTACTAAGTACGTGCCTGCTTGCTTTGAGAAAAGGTCTGGTGTGGTCTTGGCCCGCGGGCCGGGCATTAATGTGTTTGTTTAAAACTTGTACGGATACGATAGACACTATCGTTTGAAACAGGAAGTAATATCCATAGGGTACGAATTAACAGGTATATATAGGAAACTCCGAACATGCATGCAATGTATATACTCACATGAATTAATGGACAGATCGATTGATATGGCTATGCAGGTACATATAATTAGCTTGGTGAGATGGGATATGGAAATTGCGTTGCATGTGGAATACTAACATGCATGCAGAATACTGCTTATTGATCGAATTTTAGTGTGCTAGAAAGTGTATATATGTAGCCGAAACTAATAATAGTATAATGTCTTATAGATTCAACGTTGCTTAATTGCTGTTTTAGTCGGCAATATTGATTGATCATGAAAAACTGCATGGGAGGAGTCCATCTACTAGGGGATCAACAACTGGGGTAGTCTAAAAGAGTGCAGTTGTGTACGTGCTCATCTTGTATGTACAAAAAGTTTGATCTATTGTTAATATCCCATTGATTGCTTGCATAGCCATGCATTAATATTAGTGGCTATAGCAGTATGCAGGTAGTTTAGCAAACATTAATGGGCTATTATGTAGGCAGTTAAAGTGATATCTTGATCATACAATCCTGGTCTTTAAACTGTGTCATTGGTTCATCAAGTTTTGATGTTATTTCATGTGCACATTCACAATTTGTACCCAACACACACGGAACAAAATATTATGCAGCTACGCTTACGATTGATGGGGGTCAGATTTCACAATAATACAATTGCTTTTCTTAATAGGGTGCCAATTTAAAATCAATTAAACAGATCTTGGAAGCTAACAGACCGCAAAGCTAATCGTGTGCACCGATATGTAAGAATTATTTCTGAATCAATCATTCAACCAGTACAGTAACTACTTCATACATGGCTTATGGTATGATACAAAATCCTAATAGGGATAATACTATAGTTCCGAAATACTCATGCAGCAACTATCACATATCGCAATTAATTATTTTTCTGATCCATTGACTTTTTAGTGCAACATTATCAGTCGTATAGTGTATGCATGTACGAGTGTATAATATTATATGCATGTGTGACGTCATGAGTATACTTGCCTGTGAGAATGTTATGGACTTTCTAAGCCAATTAGGAAGACCACTTAACAGTCCATTAGCTGATCACTGACTCGATCCACCGCAACAATGCAATCAATTCCCGCCAGCGGGAATGTGATTGGTCAGCCAATTAGGTTGCTATGACAGATACAAAACCCCATTGCGCACGAGCTCATGAATATGTATCAAATCGGCGCGCGCTGCTTGTTCCGTTCGATGTTTGTATACTCTTGCGGTTAGCGGTATTTCCATACACGCGACTTGGCAGTTCCTGTAGTTTACGTAGACTTCCGTTCGAGTCGTAGTGATAAATTGGGTCCGCTTGCGATGCGAGTACCATTCGCAACACTCCTTCGCTCAAAAAAAAAAAACGATCTTGCTAGCCCATTGCTCTATTCGCTGCTGGTCAGCTTTAGAGTTTTTGTACTAGCCTACGTATAACTAAGCAATCTACCTAAAGAGTTGCGTATACTACTATACGTAAGGAGAGCTACTAAAGTATTAAAAAAGTTACCGTACGAAGTTTACCGAGAAGCAAATCAACCGAGACTTTTACCCTTTCGCAAACTGTGAAAAACAACACTATCAAGAAAATGGCCTGCGAAGTTGCAGTTATGACCCATCCCGTTGACAATGTCTACCACCAGACCAGTTGGAGTCAGCCCCTTTCGCCCGAGCTCGGCTCGCCCGTGCACGTAGCACACTCGCCACTCAACGGATCAGCCGTGTGCTCGCCCGCTAGCGTGCACTCTCCCATCCTGTCGCATGCCAACTCGCCCCAGTACGGTGGATGTTGTTCGCCCGTGGCCGCACACAGCCCGATCATGCAGGCGCAGTCGCCGATCGGCGCCATGCAAGCTCTGTCCCCCAGCGCGGAGGTGAAGCAGGAGCAACTGGACGACTTTAGATTCGACTCGAGCAACTGTCTGTCTTCGCTGCTGAGAAGCTCCGCACATGATATCATGGGACAGCAGCCTTTGATGCAACCGCCTCACCCAAGTGACATCCTAGATGGTAAGTGTAGAGATTCACGCTTTGTTATATTATTGTATAAAGACATCGTTGTAAACTAGCCAGCATGGCTACTTAGCAGCGGTGTTTATTTACGCGCTAGCGTTGCATGAAATCATAACGCGCTCTAAGTGGTGAGCTTAGCGAGGCCATTGTCTTCTTACTACAAAGCACTTGAGATGTGGGCTGGCTAGAGAAACAAACAATAAGTGAAGCGACCGAGCTTCGCTACTCGGCGCATTGCGCATTGGCGCCGATCGCGGGTTTTGGGTGTGACGCCACTAGAATTTGATTACACCAAGCAGTGCTTGCTCAACATTGTAATTTGAGTACAAGCCGCCAAAGCCTTTATACGGTTATTCAACACCCATGTTTTCACTAGAGTGATTCAATTAGCACTTCCAGCCGTCCAAACCAATGACCAAGGACAACAGCTTTGTGGTAGCTACAGGTAGCTATAGAGTGATGGTGTAAACTTTAAATAGATACTTTTAATTTTGAGGTTTCCAACTAAATTCACTTTCCTCCTCTTCCTCCCCCTCCACAGTTTCACCATACACTGGATTCATGGACGATGGTTGCCCAGATCTGATCAGCATCCCCGAAGCGAGCCACCTGAAGCACGAGGAGCTCTCTCCTCCTCCCTACCACTCGATGTACCCCAGCCCCCCAGTGTCCGATCACGAGCTTAGCCCCCACCACTCGCCGGTCCACACCCCTCAGGTCCAACAGCAGACTCTCTGCATGGAGCCACAGCCAGCCCCCGAGCACATGGTCAACGCAGCCCACCAGCCACACCAGCATCAACACGCTCAGTTTCCCGACTTTCCTACTCCCGTTGGTACTCCAGTATCGAGCGTTGGAGCAGTGTCGGCAAATACTACCATGCCATTGGAGCACTATCCCATGCCTCCGATGTCCGAGCATAACATGGTGATGGCGGGTGGACCTGCTAACCCTGTGTTCACTTTCTCCAACCCCAACCACCATCAGCTACCACAGCAGCCTCCCCAGTGCCAGCAACAGAAGCACGTAGCACTGCCACTCGAGATTGTCGCCAACGCCGCGACTTGTATCCCTGCTGATGCTCACATGTACGAAGGTGCAGCTCCCATCCAGATGGCAATGTCAGCTCATCCCACTTTCATCATCCCACAAGTGAGGCACCAACAGCACGGACAAGTGCAGATCGCCGGCCAACCTCAGATGGCTGCGACCAAGACCGAGGAGCAGAGAAAGCCGTTTGTCTGTCTCTACCCAGGCTGCACCAAGCGCTACCTTAAGCTGTCCCATCTACAGATGCACATCAGAAAGCACACTGGTGAAAAGCCATACGTATGCGACCACGAGGGGTGTGGAAAGAGGTTCTCCCGATCGGACCAGCTCCGAAGACACAGCCGCAAGCACACGGGGATCCGGCCGTTCCAGTGCGAGGTCTGCGAGAGGAAATTCTCACGATCTGACCATCTGAAAACCCACATGCGCACTCACACTGGAGAGAAGCCTAACATCTGCACATGGCCAAACTGCCCCAAGCGATTTGCACGATCAGACGAGCTCGGCAGACATCTGGCTATGCACAGGAGACACCTCGAGAAGAATCGATTCTAAAAATAAACTTATACTTATTGTTAAGATTTTAAAGAAACTATTTCTTCTCTCTCTCTGGCGATATACATAACAGCAAGTCTCTTCACCAAGTAAATTCGTAATGTGGTAACTTAAGGATACGTATAATATTTTATAAGTAATGTTAATTTTAAGGTTGTACGAGTAGTTTATTAATACTAATAAGTGTAAGTAATTTTTTACTTTTGTTAGAGTTACGACTTTTACACTGGTACGTTATATTTTGTAAGTAAGGTAATACATAGATAGTTTAAGAATAATAATTTACATAGCAATACTTATACTTGATGTTAATTTCTATAATGTAGTGTAGTTAATTTACTTTAATGATAGTTATACCACTAATTACTAATAATTATACTCTCTTTTTTTGCAATTGTCTCTTGCTTATTGTCTGTCTGTCCGTCCATTACATGTGTTGTTTCACTGGTTGTATACCCACACTGATATTATCCAAAAAATGTGATGAATTGAAATTTTCTGAGATCATTTCATGAACATTGCGCAAGGCTGCATGCATGCATGTACATACATGTTTTAGATGATCAATTTAGGTAACAGTCCGTGCATGCAGTATTGGTATAGAAGTTGCATGTCAACATGCATAACTAATAAAGATTGGTAGTCTAAAGAATATAGGTAGCTGCATGCGGTATACACGTGTTAGAGTATTACAGCTTGGTCATCATGATATTATTATGATGATTCAGCTTGTATCCATGACATTATGTAGTTTGGCAATAATTTTCACACAAAAGCCTTTTTGTCAAGCTTACCGCCAAGGGTAGTGACACAACAGCACTGTAAATATTATTGCACCTGATTATTGACCAACCATTAAGCCGGCTAGGTATCTATTAGGTAGCCATTAGACGTGCTTCCTCTAGAAATGCATGACACTACAGTTCTTTGAAGTTACACCATTACAGTAACATACCCAAGCTGGGATTTGTTTTATATTATGTGTATGTATGATTGGTTATTTTGGTTGTGACGGCAAGATGACTTGCTTTGTAGTTCTGAAATCCTAGAATGGTGCTGAGCAGACACATGACCGACTTTGGATAGCAGTTAATGGACAATATAAAATCTGCTTCAAGTCCCCACTACAGTGCTGCCAAAGATTAGGATTTTATCCTAATATTAGGATTTTTGAGCATCAATTTTGCTTCATTAGCATATGCAAATTAGTAATATTAGGATTTTTTTAGCCTTTTACTCCCATAAGGTATAGTGCTTTCCATGATTATCTCAGGATTTGGGGTATGTTCCTTAGGATTTATTGTCAAAAGATTATGGCAGCCCTGCCACTACTATAAGGTCAGTTAACGTTGTAACATGCTTTCTCTCTCTCTCTCTCTCTCTCTCTCTCTCTCTCTCTCTCTCTCTCTCTCTCTCTCTCTCTCTCTCTCTCTCTCTCTCTCTCTCTCTCTCTCTCTCTCTCTCTCTCCTTCTAGACCTTTAGCCTCCTATTTAATTCTCTATTCTCTTTGTTTTTGACTACCAGCAGCTGTTTCCATAGCACTGAGCAAACGCATATATACATTATCACATCTAGTAATATTATAATTGGCTATCAATTTCACCTAGTGCGTCACAGCTGCTCAATACTACATTTTCCAAATCCTAAATTAATACGCTTTTCTTAACTTTTTCTGGCTCAGTGCACACTATAGTCCACACCTGTATGTTATCTATAATATGTTTTCCGGCACTCTGACTCAACTACATACTATAATATCATCGATGATCAGTCAGTGAGTGCATGGATGGTCACGGTTGAGCGATGGCGAAACTCGATCCTGATGGGAGTCTGAGTGATTTCCCAAAAGCTTCTCGAATTATCATGATGACACTATCGGATGGCAGCTATAATGGAAAAGCTAGCCATACAGTACTACTAAAGTGGCATCATACATATGTCACAGTGTACATTCATAATATCATAATACTATTTATAAGGTGGTGCTGGTATCATGTATGTACTACGTTTCATATCAAAGTATTATATGGTTGATATTATTATATTACTACCCTCTGGGACAGGCTGCAGTGGCCGCGGACGGCTGTCTATCGGCCTAGAGCAGGGTGTGAGGTCAGGTAGTGATATGCTCAGCAGATGGTCACTTTCTTTGACGTTGGTAAGTATGTATACGTACTATATGTATGTATATAACACTGTACTGAATCTTGTGAATTAATGTGCAGCTGATGATTTTGTGTGCAGAATAGCTATTTTTTTGTAAATGAGAATTTAATATGCTGTATATGGATTGAGCTATAGCTACCATGATAGTAAGGTTCATGTTTGGGGTCCAACATTGGACTGTTAACTAAATTTCAGAGACAGCAGACTAGAGCAAACTACATTAGTATTAATGGCTCATCACCATGACACCGAATATTAAAATTAGTTCCTAAGTTCGAGGAGAGTACGTATAGTAGAGGCATGTCTGTGCCTGACATTGTGTTTATGTCTGTATGTGTGTACATACGTATAATAATAATATTATTAATATTTTCATGTGCCTATATACAAATTGCATACATACATGTGTATGTACCGTCTGTGAATGTGTGCATAATAATTATGTGCATGTGAGTACCTTGTGTCACACTAGTACTGTGTGTCTGTGTGTCTGTGTATCTACTAGCTAGCTATAGCTGTCACTGGTGCTGTATGCGAGTATAATTGTATATAATATGCGTGTGTTTCGTATTCTGTGTGTACGTACGTGAATACATACATTAGCAGTGCGTGCAAGCATGTTGTGGCTTTCAAGTCTGCATTATTTGCCATCCCATTCTCAGCCTGATTGCATTATCATGTCATACCTACGTACCTACACGCTTACTGCTTTCCTGGTAGCAGCTATACATACTTCAATATGAGAGTAACTATATTATTGTACAACAAATCATAGTGTTAATTGAAACCTTTTAAATGAAAGTGGTTGGGGACGTGCATTCATGTTTACTAGAACTCACTATAATTTTGATGCATGAAACATATCCTATGGTGTGTACAAGTTAAGTCATAACCTAAAGCTGCCTGTTAAATTGAGCAACCCAACTGTACTAGATCTAGAGCTCCACAGATCCTTCCATTCATATATACACGATCTGTATAAGCATAGATGAATTTCGAAGCTTGATTATAGCCCATAATTATTATGGTTATAAAATGAATGCACTGGACACATAGTTAGTTTCTTAGAAATGTTCCACTGAACACCATAATATTGTATTACTGTAAAATAAGGGATTTTTTCCAGTGGATTGCAAAATTTCTTTTCCTTGACCAAAGCCTAATCAGCTAATGTACCCCACCATCCAGATCCCATGTGAAATGCTCTCATCTTGTTCTGGTGACAAATTAGCGACCGCTTCTCTTAGCCAACTCAAAGAATGTACACACTCTTAACAAATCATACCACATCCATTAAGACACAATGCATAATACTATTATTAAGATGCAGAGTAATGCAGTAATACATAATTATACAAAGTGTACCATGTGTATAGTATAGCAATATGCAGCATAGCAGTATGCAGTATATGCTAGCGGTATACAAAATAATGTACTAAGTAATGCTGTTCATTGTTGCAACAAGAGTACGTCGTGTACGTCGTGTACGTAGTGGTGATGAAAAACTGCAACACTGTTTTGTTTGACTAATGAGATTTTGAGAACTTTCCTGGCAAGCTCTCGGAATTCGGACATCATTCAACAACTGTGCGCCTAATTTGTCTCAGATGGCACCTTTGGCACAGAACAGCACCGCACACTGTAATACGGAACTAGATTGCATTAGTATAGTACTGTAAGTGTATAATTTGATAATACTGCCAAAGCACTAGTGTATGATCACATTAGCAGTATAAGTGCCATCATCAGCTGCCCTGTGTACATATATACGTAAATCCTAAGATTTATCCCATAAAGGTTTTGTACTGTGCTGTGCAGATCAGTTGACTAGCTAGAAGGACCAGAGTACGTATACTATAGGGGACCTGGCTATGTCACTAGATAAACTGAAAGCCTTTATGTCTTGTACCTTAACTCAATTAAGCATTGAGAGCTGATCCATTAATTGCTGCATGCCTATTCATTTTACCCTATTCACTGACCAGCACAATATTCCAGGCCTTATGGGAGAAAATAAATATCATCAGAGTAGAAAAATCCTGTGGATGAATTGGGTAAAGTTTTGGATCTTTCTCAAAAATCTCAATATTAGGATAAAATCCAACAGTTCTTGGTAGTTTACACTGTAGTTGGTACGAATATCAATGCATTGGTTTATAGTAGCATGTATATGATCGGCACTGTGGTGTGTTGTCTGTGATTTTGCCGGGTGTGGCTCGGAGAGTACAGCCCTGATTGGATTCGTTGTTGGACTAATGTGGACAAAAATGTACGTATGTGTGTATAGTGGCAGCCATCTTCTCTCCGGTCATAGACTATGCATGGTACTATCACAATGCTTACATACATACATACGTGTGTGTGTATTTAACTGAGACAGTGCTCTGGTATTGTGGCTTAATGTGGTCAGGATTTGGCTACAGTACCATGTGTAAGCATCCCTCTCTCTCTCAGTTTCTCTCTTAGTCACATCTCTCTCTCTCTCTCTCTCTCTCTCTCTCTCTCTCTCTCTCTCTCTCTCTCTCTCTCTCTCTCTCTCTCTCTCTCTCTCTCTCTCTCTCTCTCTCTCTCTCTCTCTCTCTCTCTCTCTCTCTCTCTCTCTCTCTCTCTCTCTCTCTCTCTCTCTCTCTCTCTCTCTCTAACTCTCTCTCTCTTTGTCTCCCTCTCTCTCCCTCCCTCTCTCCCTCTCTTTCTCCCTACCTCCCTCCCTCCCTCCCTCTCCTATCTCTTAGTGCACACACATGGCCCATGCACACACTACATGCAGCCTTTGCAAGATCATAGGTAATAATTATTATTCCCTCGTCCTATAAGAAGCCAAACAGGCTAGGAATTTTGTTTGTGCAACCTTGGATGGTGGATCAACTTTCCCTTGAACCTCAAGTTTCCTGCCGTACCGCTATCTACAAGGGAAATCTCCCGGCCAACCAATTAAGATAAGCATATTCACGACATATGGATTCATGACCGCGTTCACAGTGCATGCATGGTGCTGTACATGTACATGCATGTACATGCACACATGAATACATGGACAGGTAATTTTTGCTGAAGTGTATAGCTCAAAAAATTGAGTAACGGCAGTATATCTCATGCGTAGTATAAAATTACAAGATGCCCTTTTCAGGATTAATGCTTATTATTCCATAGCGTGATGATATTATGTGCAACTGGTCACCCTATACGGCTGATGCGGTGATACATCTCATAATATTCAACTTCACAGTTATATCAGTGCATGCGGCCTTTCCAGGCGCTGATCCAGAAATCTTGTATGGAAGGTGGCTGATGGGGTGGCTACCCATAGTTAACCATACTGGTGCAAAGGGGGTGGCTGATTAATAATGGTGGACATCTCCTATATACTACGTTGCATAAAAGAACTGGTGAAGGGGGGTGGCTAGCCACCCTATCCACCCCCCTGGATCAACCCTTGCTTTCAGCCTAACCAGTGTACTCAATCATAATTATAGTATCGTCCATGCATATTAAGCCCACTGGCGGCTGCCCAGGGCATGGCAAGTCATTAATACAATAACCTACATTTTTTACTGCTGATTTTGACCTTTTAGGCCACATTAATTTTAATAAGCATGCTCCAATCTCTACCCAGGCTTAGCCCTGGTACGTATGCCCTGGCCTGAGCTGCAGCCGCCTATGATTAAGCCAAGTGCTGGCCAGAAACTTGTTCAAGCAACTGTTACATAATGCACTCGATCTCTAAGTATACCAGTATAATATTTATTATTATACTAGCTGCTATAGTCGCTACTTATTACAACAAAGCATGAAGTTGGGACAGCGTACACCTGTTCCTATGCATACTTGTTTTTCTAATTCTCTAGTCAGAAGTGGCAACTTCTTTCAACAACAAACACCGCGTTTACACGTTTTATATCAACTGTTCACTTTGCAATGAACACACTCCATCCACTTAAAACCTGCTGCTTGTCACAATATTTGTGAGAACGCCACCTGTTCATATGCACAACTGTAGCTACGTTAACGTTAGTTGTTTCTGCATCTTATCAGAAGTGCCAACTTACTTTAACAGCAAACACCACATGCAAACACGTTATATCAACTATTAAAATTTACAGAATTATATTATAGTGCACGCGCACACTCATGATCTGATTGAATCTATCCAATCGATGCAGTTATTGCAACGTGTGCAATCACACACACCTGCTTATTTGTACAACTTCTTTTCAGAAGTGCTGACTTAACTTAATGACAAATACATTATGATAATATTATTATACCACAGATGGAAGCTCATGCCAATTGTTCACCTAGTAATATTAGTAATGCACACTCATTCATACGGTCCATTTTGAGGGAGAAAACTTCCACGGATTTTGTTGTTTGATAGCCACTTGTGAAACTGCGAAATGCTCACTTTCTATTGATCCGCAAAGTTTTCTCCCTCGAAATTCTCCCACTATACAATGAAATGCTTAATCATGGGATCGACTCACACCTATTTATTGTTAGAGTAGTGCTAACCACACCTGTTGATTCTTGTGCACGCTGTGTTTTTCTAACTTTAATAATTATTTGCCAGATGTGCTGACAGAATCAAAACAGCAATCTCGGTATAGTGTCATAATCCACACAATGTACCAATCACAATAACTTATGATATGTATAGGTTATAAATTTATACTATGTATATAATAAGTGAATGCAGCTGTCGCTATGTTGACTTTGAGCAATGAGATCAATAGGAAAGGTCGCAAAGGTCAATGACCTACATGACACAGCAACTAAAATCATGACAGTGGATACCCACAGTAAGTCAATACACATTTTATATACAACTATGACTCAAAACTATATGTATAGCAACGTATCATATAATGCGTAAATCAGTCCACATTAATCTTATGTTCTATGATATAGTGTATCAGGAGGTGAGTGTATAAAGATATAAAGTTTCATATAATGCATTACAGAGACATTAAGCTACAATAATACTGTTATGGCTGGTTATGGTCATGAGTAGTGATTGCAACTAACTGGTTGCTGACGCAAGCTGCGTCGTAAGGGCTGATTGGAGGGGAACATTTGAACAGCTGCACACAAGAATAGTAATGGCTTGCATCGTTGCACAAGGCTACCTTAGTTGGCATCATGCAAATTCAATTTATAGAAGTAGAGTAATTATTATGCATGCGTGCATGATCATAGTAATGACTGTCATGGTAATAACATTGCTATAAATGTGTATACCCGTATACTGCATGTATGTTACATATGTATATCAATGATTCATAACAATAGCACTAAAGCAGTATAACATTGTACCTATAGCTTTTCATCACAATCACGATATTTCATTTGAAACTTCAATGTGTGCACTGAAATATGCACTTAAGCTTGCAAGGTGCATGGATCATGAACTAATCATTTAGCTCATGTTTGACCAATTCTAACAACCGAGTTGCACATAATATCATAGTATTTTGTTTTACTCTCAGGGTCTATAGATCTAGCTATAGGAAGTACGTATTGCCCTCAGGGTCTATAAAACGACATCTAACATGTGATCGATGGGTCTCATACGTACGCCAGCTGAGCACGTGTAATATAGAAAATAACAAACAAATGAATCGCGCTCTAGCTCATTTATGCATGGCGCTCTAAATTTGGTGATCCATATACTCATAATGGAGTATAGTGGTTGAATATTCATTGAGATAATACAGTAATAGACTTGATAAACGTGAAGTCATAACTTGATGGGGGGTCTGTCAAGATTCATTGAGTGCCAAACTAGCCACCAGTGGAGGTGACTGCTCCAATTAAGTGAAATTCCCGTGCATGAAATTTCGAATTCCATAAGGCATTCGACACCAGTAGAAAGCTTTGAATATTGAGTGCAAGTGTGTTGGTCATGTATATTAATTTTAGACTTAAGTGTCTAGCCTGTCAAACGCATGGGGATTATTTATGGCCATGAATTGAGATAATCATTGGATGCCGATTCGCAGGTGTTCAATATATGCAGTGATATGCAGTATACGTAGCTACTAATGTTACCTCTTAGAGAATGTGTGTGCACATGAAGTGCTCATGCACAGACCAGCATCATTAATTAAAACTGTCGACACTAAATTTGATTGATGTACATATGTATATATGTGCATACAAGCAATATGGGATACTTGGAAAAGGGTAGTTAAATTTAGGACTTTGGAAATTTGAAGTGTATTACACATGCATATGATATTGTGTTTTCAGCATCATGATAGCAGAGTTACCTTTAGCATTTCCCTCTCTCTCTCCCTCTCTCTCTCTATAGTTCTTTCTCTCTCTCTTTCAAATTCTCTCTCTCTCTCTCTCTCTCTCTCTCTCTCTCTCTCTCTCTCTCTCTCTCTCTCTCTCTCTCTCTCTCTCTCTCTCTCTCTCTCTCTCTCTCTCTCTCTCTCTCTCTCTCTCTCTCTCTCTCTCTCTCTCCCTCTTTCTCTCTATAGTTCTCTCTCTCTATATTATATAGTTCTCTCTATCCCTCCTCCTCTCTCCCTTCAAGCCTTATCAGTACATCACTGCATACTATAATTAAGTGCTTGTGGTTTACAGAAGTACTTGTGGCACAATTAAACACTTGCCACTACTGAGTGTCACACCAGGTGGGGGATGCATAGTTATCTCTTTAATTAATTATGATGCTCAATATGTCATGAATTTCAGTTTCCAGTTGCAAAGCTATACTGAGGGTATTTCCATGCAGCAAGCAGAAGGAAAAAATAATTAAGACACTAGCATTCAGTAGTCACTAAATTTGTAAGTTGTACACATGCATGCATGCACACATGTACACATGCATGCATGCACACATGCATGAACACACACACACAGCCTGGCTAAAATTTGATTTTTGATCAACAGCTCAGCAAACCCCAATTGTGGTCAAAAATACTGAGCTGCATGAGATAATATCTTTTGCATGCATGCATTTGCAGGCATGCCCATTCTTTCACCAAACAATACCCAATGAGCCTTAACATGTATATCACTCATAGCTTACTATTATTATGCACAGATCTAAAGGCATGAGCAACCTAGACATTGGAATGCACTTCCAGTACCCATCATCGTGATAAGGTGGCCAAAGTTTTATCTCCAGTCCGGTGGCCACGGTTGTCCTCACCGAGTGGAGAGATGAGCAAACTGTTTGTGTAGGGGGGTCCAGGGAGACAGATGGACCACAGCCATTTCGCTAATGGAGCTTGTACTACTCAGCATACTGTACGTACTCTACTATAATACTGCGGTTAATGTTGATTTTATACAGATATGAGTGCACTTTGGGTAATGATAATAGTTTTGTTTGTGTGCGACTGGAGTTTGCGCAGGTGGGCCCTGCGTAGAGGGATTTACTGCAAGCGTTGTATTGTAGGGTATGTGCAGTATGTACTATACACGCATGTATGTTGAATGGAAATTTGTGTGTGTGTGTGTGTGTGTGTGTGAGAGAGAGAGAGAGAGAGAGAGAGAGAGAAAGATGTATATCATAATACTATGTGTAAGAATTTGTATTCAGCATAGAATAATTATATCCCAAAGAGGCTTTCTAGATGCAATCTTATCACAGGATTTGAATGATCAATATTATGCTTTGATCTGCAGCTTCTGGACTGGTTGAAATTATTTGAAGTGAGTTAAATTGAAAAAGACCCCTTGAGGTTAATAATGAAGCTGTGTCTCTTTCCCTTTCCTTGATCATGGAGTGTAGTTGAAATTGATAGGCAGTGAACTTGAACAGGGACAAAACTTACCAATGACCTCACAAATTCAATATTAGGAATATGCACAACTGCATTATCAAGATGAGTAGTGACCACTCAACTCTGACAAAGTGAAACCCCTTCAAGACTTAGGGGGCATGCATTTTGCCTCAGATCTACTAGAGAGTCTGCAGTAGTATTGACTATAGCTATATAATACTTATTACGATGCCATAGAGTCTGAGAATCCTGAAATGCATGAGCATACCTCCTATAATCATGCAGGATTATAGTTTATGTGTGGTCTCAGCTCTAGTGCACATAATAAAACCGGATATGCAGAAATGAGGACACTTTCCAAGATTTAAATGTAGGTTAGATACTGAAGCCAAGGGATCTACAGGATTTAGGTACTGAAGACACCAATATAAAATCCCGAAGGCGAAGATGCATAATTAATAGCATGCAGAATTACTTCTATAATTTTATAGTCAGCATCCTAAGTTATGCATTATTACATAATATCTGTATAATTATACTCAAATAGCTAGCAGGTGTGTTTTTTTTGTATCAACTATTATAGATTACTTGTGATTGGTGATATGATCTTATAGTTGCATCCAGCTATAGATAGATCATATATCCTTACTTAGTATCACCTGCAACCATTAGCTTATCCACATGCATATATGTAACATTATTGTAATCCATAAACTTGAAAACTTTTCATAACCATTCATAATCACACATGCCACATGCAGTGATTTGATACCGCATGCAACCAGATGTGATTTTTACAGCCTGAAAATTCCTCGCATTAATGAAATATTTACCTCTTGAGATGTGTTTTCTGTGGAAAGCCACATCTTTAGGTCGATGGGATCTCCCTCACACGAAGCTCAGGTAGCTAGCTCATCCCGGGCCAGGCCTAGGTGAGAAAGCGAGTGTAGGGGGATAGTGTGGTCATGACCACAAGGGTCAGATTGTGGCCAAGTGATAGCGTTTGAATGGAAGGATTGAAAAGAGAGTTGGAAAGAGAGAGAGAGAGGGAGGTATCCTCTAACTAGCCAGTCAAAGTGCTCGAAGGTATAATAGTTTAAAAATGTCCTTATTTACTGTCTGTCTAGGAGGAAGGCTATTATATTATAAGCTATATAGCATGTGTGATCAATGCTACTGCATGCGTTGGTGGACGTGAGAGTGGTATGCATGCTGTGGTTAAGTTACATCCTGGTGCATGCATGTAGGCTAAGAGTGACAATGACAACGTTTACGTGTGATCATGATGCACACACACATGCACCCTTGAATGAAAGAAGCCATCTTGAGTTGAGGTTGCATTGTGTCCTAAGTGCATGATCACAAGCATAAGCTTGAGCTACACCATGGCAATTCTTGTAGCGAGCATCTTCCAATCAAATGAAATTGTTGAACACTTGGTCAGTTTTGAGGAATTTGAGAATACATCATGATGATGTAATTAAACAATCATCAAGTGATGTAAGGAGTAAGCTAGCTACTAGTCCAGGAGGTGTCAGAAGATGATTAATAGGATCTTCTTATCCTTCATACTTTAAGTGGTATAATAATGTTATTACATCATGCAATGTCTGCATGTAGTTACTCCACAATTCATGGAAGGCTGCTTTTAGCCTCGTATGGAAGTACGACGTCATATATAGTAGTGGCTTGGGAATTTCGACAAGGCTAAGACCTCATAATTACATAACCTTCTCTTATGATTATTGAGCCGTGCGTAAGCGATAAGTCCTTGATATTATTACGATGATCATACTAGGGAACGTAGCCTGATGATGAAAGGGGGTCATGGACAAACAAAATTAATCACGTTACAATTTTTGTTAACTACAGTACGTACTACTGGTAGCTTTAATATGCAGAGCAGCTGCAGGTGTGTCAGTGTATATGATTTAAATTGCCTGAGGGTATGCGTTACCACGGCGGCCCTTTGGTGTGTTACCACAAGCACTTATGGTCTGAGTGGTTGTTTGCACACTGGCACTGTGCATGCATGCAGTCTGATGATGCTATCGGCTTGCAATTTGATACAGCGATAGACAGAGGTATCACTGAGCTGACAGTATAATATCAGATTCAGTGAGATGCATGGCTTCCAATCAGCTACTATAAGCTACATGCAGTCAGTATAGATCTAAAAGTTATACTGTATCCATTGACAGATGGGTAAGCTATTATGCAGGAAAACTGTAGTTATTGTAATAAACTCAACATTAGCTGTATAGTGTTCACAAGTGTATCAGCTGTAAACATTGACAGATGTTAAAGCTTTTTATACATGGGTAAACTGTGGTTACAACAGTGATTGCAATAAGTTAATCATTCGCTGTATAGTGTTCATAAGCACGGTATAGCTGCAGACAATTATCGATTCGTTGGTAGTAAGCCATTATTCAATGTTATGCAATACTTGTTGACAGTTTGCGACAATTTTTACAGTTTAATAATGGTTGTCCCAGTGACACATTCACTACAATAACTTTGGTACTTATCCCATACAAAAGCTACAATGGCCATGAAGATCCATCTATATAGGTTCAATCTGCTCCAATGCCAGAGCTCCATTATATTGTAGCTCAATGGTAAGAGCATCGGACTAGAGTTTGGAAGACCTGGATTCGATTCCCAGCTGCATGGATGGATCTCGATTTTTCCTAGCTTTACCTAATTCACCAAAAATGTATAATAACTGGCTCTCATCTTGAACTCTACGTCAAATAATTGAAAGTGCATGTCACATCAACACAATGGTGCTCATGTCACCTATTAGTAATCATTGGAAGATGGAAATGATGTAATACTTACTGAGAGGTGCACGCATGCATACAGTTGAACCCTACACGTCATGATGATCAGTGCCATGCTCCGAGTCCTAGTGACCATAACTACGTATAACAATCTAAGACTTGCAACTATTATTGCAACCACAATAATAACATTAGGGCAGGATGCTGTCTGGTGGACCCAAACAGTCCATGGCTTCCCTAGCTGTACTGTGCAGCCAATTCAAGGATGCATGTGTGTTGAATATAAACATTGCCATTGTCTGATAAGTACCCCCCTACATATTAAGTGAACCGTGGTATGCCACGGTATGTATATCCGGGGACCCTTCCTTACTAGGCTTAGGTTGCCACAATGATATTATGGTAGATAAGCTGTATACACTGTTGCTATAGTTCCCAAGGTTTTACAATTGATTTAGGCACCAGAGTGTCTGGCTGTGTGACTTCCAGTGCATGCATGAGTGATTTTCAGAACCCAGCTACGTAGCTGCAGCAGGTCTGTTGACGACCATTACCTACATAATCATACATGTACAAACTATGGTTGCTCATTAATACCGACTGCAATTAATTTTGTATCAGCCATATTATTATAATTATAGTACATATTATCATGATTCTGGAAAAGGGAGTTGCAGTATCTTGACAGGTGTAGAGCTCCTCGAGTTAGAGCCAGGTGCATCTACCTAGCCTGTTGACGACCATTACCTATACAATCATCCATTACAAGTTTGATCATGCTATCCAGGTAATGATAGAAATGATCGTTTGAAAAATATCTGACTTTTTCACATTACAAACACACAATAGCACTATAGCATAGACATAAAAAAATATAATCACAATTTTTTATCCACAGCACAATCATTAAAATTAATCAATATCAATAATATTTAATGTGTTTAGTTCAACTATCATTTTTCATCTTGTTGGCCCCCATGGCGTGATACTCGTGGTCATTGGGGGAGAACTGGACATGAACTGGACTGCCAGTCTGGGGGGAACTAGAAGGTGAAAGTTCAATATCGCTACTTCCCCCCTGATGATGAGTGGGGCTCCCCCTATCAGTCACCAACGGAGCATCCTCATTCGTAGACTGATCGTTCTGACCTACAGTAGTAAAACATTTAACTTATTCTTTATGAAATTAGATACTGTAAAGCCGGAAACTTTGGCAGGGAATTAATTTTGGCGGTTTGGCGGTCTACATGTATATTATAACCGCCAAATTAAAATTTCCTACTTGCATAACTATATTATACGTATGGTGATCCCGTACCAAACCGCTAAAATTAATTTAAATCCACTAGTATTCTTGCAATATTGATTTTGTGCTCAACCGCCTAATTTAATTCCCGCCAATATTTCCGGCTATACGTCATTATGTAACTAATTCCAGTATTTAGTACCACAGTATCATGTACATGACATTATTCTCTCTGTCTATAGAAAATCTAGAGGTCACCCCAAGGACAAGCAATTTCACAAGAGGTTGTAGCTAAGCCCCTGTGATATGGTAAAGGGTCGTTAACAGCATATATACACTATTTATCACATGACCTTGTAATGTGACTACTCAACGACTGAGCTACTATTGATGACATGATTAAAGGTTACCTTTGTTCTTTATGGTAGCGATACCACCCTTGACAGCTCCCTTGAATCGGGCATGCTACAGGAAAAATTTAAAATTATTCTCTATAATTAGAGGAGGGGACTGTGCGTGAAAGTGCCACACCCCCTTCCACCCTCAACCCAAAATTTCTAGATACAACCCTGATAATTTATTATTGTCTTCTACTACCAATCTCAAACCTAAGGGGTAACCATCCCACTAAATAGCCTGCTCAGGCAAACCTAATCCCAGCAAAAGGCAGAGTCACAGAGCCTAGCCTTGCAAACTAGGGCTGGATCTTTGCAGTGAATAATATAATATGGTAACAGATACAGTTGTACATAGACATGCACTATTTTTGACCCCACATGCATGGCATGCATATCATTAACCCCCATAGGCACCATGCAAACCGCGCGTTGACATTAAAATGTACGTTATTACATGTACTATAATTATGGACTTCCGGTGGTCTTAGTGTAGACTGGTACAATTTGAAGAGGGAAACAACACTGCCACTATTCCCCTGGGGAGGACGTATTATCTGGTATGGTGACATAATTATTTTTTCTTACCAGGACAAAGAAGCCCTTTAGAGCGAGAAGAACAAATGGAGCAGCAAACAGAAACTGAAAGAAAAAAGAAAAACAATTTTACCCTCAAAATCAATAATCTTTACCAATTTAAGATTTCATTAACGGATGTGCCACTCCGATTAGAATACATAGGTACGCTATAAAATTTAATAAACTTACATAGTTGTAGACGTGGTAGAACATGAATGTGTCAGAGAATGTCCCCCAGTAAATTATCAGGCTGCAAAAGATAATAATATTATTGCAGCAATTATTTCCGAGAGCTTTCTCTGACTTTTTACAAAAATTATCACCCCTAAAATTATCCACCGTAATGATGGTAGGATAATATACGGCAATATACGGTACACTGTACAAGATACTACATGTATAATACCTTGCTATGGGGAATACCATTGTCTTGATGAACTGCAGTGTCTCTGAGCTACAGTAGTCCACCTCATCAGTCAGACACACTCTCCTGCATGGAAAATATGCACATATAGTACATGTATGCAATACTGGAGATATGTTGTTAGATTGGCCGTTAGCTAATAATATAATACACCACACGAAAGAAATCCCACGAACAATAGGCAATGCCCCTTAGAAATATCAATACTATGCCATGCATGCACTACTAGATTAGTGAGAGATTATACAGACAGATAGAACTAACTTTTGAAAAAGTGCTACGGTCCAAAAGAGCGTCTGTGACACTCCGACTAGAAACATGACGACACTGAAAGCTCGGAGGGCGTCCTTCTTGTTAGGACCAATGATATCATTGCCTGTAATCTGGAGAAGAAATGGAGAGAGTTATTACCACTCTACTACATGCACTGTATGGTGGGAAATTTTCAAGGGGTAACAAATCTTCATAATTTTTGCAGATAATCGACAAACTATGAAAATTTCAACCCACAAAAATATAAGCACAGTTGTACAGTACAGTATATAATGGGCATGATCACGTGCGTCCATGAAATTAAATCGCAAATCTTTGAAGACTGGCCTTCTGCGAAAATTGGACCCTGCGAAAAATTTCCACTATAAATATGGATACTATACTGGTAACTCACATCCTCTGAGAAGATGGAATTGACACCAGACACAAAGGGAATAAGACCAACAAGAAACAGACTCTGTGAAAACAAAATAATTCAATAAAGAATTGCATACCATAGTAGATGTAGGCACTTAATTTTAAGTACACTTACCAGTAAATTGATGAAAGTGAGTGGGTTTGTCATTTTCTTGACAAAGTGGAACATGCTGTACTGTACAAACCACAGTAAACCTGCAGAAAAAAGTACATTGATGCAACGAAACTTTTCAATGGCAAAATTTGAGCATGATATGTATACACATATATAGTGTGTTATTTACCAATGACGACAAAGCTTGTGAAGTAGGCGAGAAAAACATGTCTTTCTTTGTGCAGAGCATCGACCAAGTTACCATCATGTTGACTATGAAGACTCTCCTTGCTTGGAATGTACTCAGTTCTGTAAGGAAGTGGTATATGTATGTGGAAATAAGTAAGAAGTATACAAAACTACTCCTAAAACTAGAGCTCTGTAGAGCACATACCCCGCGCGCTCTGCAATACTATGCTGCATAGCTGTTTTATGACTTGACGACCCTTTTCAACACTGAGCTTCAGCATGCACAGTTGCATCAACATACTAAATCAGTGGGTGTGGTCGATAAACCACAGGCATGCTGAATAGAAAATGCACGATTTGTAGCACTAATAAGCCTTTTTGAGCAATTCGAAGCGCATACAAACCAGTTTTTCACCGATATCTACCGATTGGTTGTGCTTGTAGCACGCACAGATGCCTAAAACTCGAGATCTGGCGATTTTCGTGCCGACGACAACGACAACGACAACAACAGACGGATAAACCGATTGCTTTACCCCTTGTGCATGCGCACGGGGTAATGAGGATGCCTCCTTTAATCAGGACACTATGCATGGTCCCAGCTTGTACAAGCACATGCACAAGGGGTAAAGCAATCGGTTTAGTTTGGGGGAAGAAAAAAATATAGGGAGATTTTTCAGCACTTACGTCAGATCAAGGACAATAAGAGTGGCTGCAATCGAGAATACACCATCACTGAATGCTGCATATAAAAGGAACAATTAATTATTATCATTAATTACCGTAGGATTGGTATGTTATGCGGGGTTAAATTTATGCGATTTCCTAGTAAAAAGTATTATGCGAGTTTTATTTATGCGATAATACCATGAGCCAGACTCCACCCTCGAGGGTGGGATCTGAGAACGAGACTATATCCACTCTAGTAGAGGAAAGAGCTATCAGCCCTTAGTAGAGTTGATTAACGCTGAAAATACTCACCAGTAGTCCGTAAATATCGGAAGCGTACTTCTCTCTGGCTCTTTCCAAACTCAAACCGTTGTACCGTTCGGCCAAACAGATTGAGCGCTTACTAGCGGATCGATTGCTCGTGCAATATAAGCACGTGTACGCGGCGCGCGCCTCGGCCGGCCGCCGTATTGCGCAATGTATGTAATGCGCATGTTTATTTTGCGATTTTTAATTGTGCGATTTCGCTAAAATTCGCATAATCGCATAACTAAAAATACCGCATAACATACCAATCCTACGGTAATTTGATTCTGTGGTCCTCTCAAATATACAGTTCGGCTGCTTTCAGCACAGACATGAACGAATGAATGTATGTATTTAGAGAAAACTTGGACTAGAAGTATGCATAGTTTAAACACTATATTTCTTACCTTCCATTCTCAGCTTGTTCATGCGAAATGTCAATTGCATTTTACTCTTGGCAATAACACCTTTGATTTCTGTATAATTAGAATATCGGGTAAAACAGGGTAATGTAGGGTAATGTAAGGCAATGTAGGTATTGTAGGGATAATTATATAGGGTAATGCAGGGCGTAGAGACCTTGGATTCAGTCTCTAACTATTATCTAGCGCACTCATCAAGTCAAGTATTTCATATATCAGCTCTATGAAGGTATCACTGTGGTCAAACTCACTTAGAAGTATGTAGAATACGATTTTACTGATCGCAGAGACGACAAGGATCATGTAGAATAGAACGAGTCCAATGACTGGGCTGGTCGTGAGGAAGCTAAAGCCAAGAGCCAGCAGAGCAAGGAGGGGACTGATGGAGAGAAACAGCAAAGCCAGCCACTTCAAGGAACGCTGCAGAGAGAGAGGTGGTGACAGAAGTATAAAAAAATTACCAGGAGTAGAATAGATATCTAATCTACTCCCTTAGGGTGACTATTTTTGTTGTTACATGTACTAACGTTTGATGTTATTTCTGCTGATTCAGGGGTTTATCTGCATAGAGCCCAGCAGGGTGTGTTCCCCCCCCCCCCCCAAGAGGTTCTGTTCCCCCGCCCCCCCCTAAAAATTTACAAAAAATTAATTAAAACCTGGACTTATTATGTTGAAGTGTTACTTAGGTGCCTTTATGGGAACATTAATGTTAATTTATGCTTTAGCTTCCAGCGCTTCGCATGGAAGGCCCCTCCCGCACCCACCCCCTTGGGCTGCCAAGGCGGCTGATTACTTCAACTTCTCCCATGTTTCCCCCCTTAAATTTTTGGGCCAGATAAAACCCTGTGATTGGTCCAAAAATGCAAAATTTTGTACCCACTAACATTAGGTATGCACTATAGAGCACTAGAATTTGCCAACCCTGTACCATTTTTGTGCACTCGCACAATTGTGTTTTAAGCCAAAATCGCAGAAAAATGTACCTGCAAATAATTGTCACCCTAAGGTAGATATAATTTTGTAGCAGGGCTGCAGTTAGGGGCAGGAAGGAACAATATTATTGTGCTCCCCCCTGACATATTTAAGTGAATACCATGAACCTACTCTGTGAGGGTTGTTGGCGATCTCTGGGTGAACCAGCGCTTGTCTACGGAAGATATAGAATGCCAAAATGATCTGGAACAGAAAAAAAGAATGCCCAGATAATAAAAATAATACTATGCATTAGATAATTATTATACTAATCAGAGATTTAATTACTGAATGAGTGGGAAATACCACAAATAGCAAATAATCTCAAAATCAGCATTATTATTAACAATTTTCACATAAGTTAAGATATACCAATACAGTGTTTCTGATACTTACCAGTGAGAGTCCAATAGCAGCGATGTCCCCAGCCGCTATAGATATGGCCGTCTGTTCACCTTCGATGTCTTTGGAGTTGTCGGGAAAAGAACTGACCAGACCAGTCTAAAGGGAGGAGGGAGAGAGAGAGAGCGAGAGAGAGAGAGAGAGAAAGAGAGAGAGGGAAAAGGAGGGAGAAGGAGAGAAGAAGTGAGAGAGGAGGGAAAGAGAGAGAGAGATAAAGGACACACTGGGGGAAGAAGAGGTTCATATACTAAAGCTGAAAACACTTACTGAAAATGGAAGGAACGTTACAAGTAGCAGACACACCTGCAGGAGACATAATAATGATACGTGGAAAATCATACAGGTACACACGTACATGTAATTGTATATTATGTAATTGTCATATACACAATATAAGTGCATGTACAATTTGCAGTATGCATATATAGTCATAGAAAGTTAACAGTGGAACAGCCGAAAATGGCATCCCAGCGTTCATGACACAATACGATGGAATTTGACTGTACATGTGATCACCAATGGGTCAAAAATCAGTGGCTACAATTGAGTGGAGCATGGCTGCAATAAAGATGCAATACTTGGAGTTTTGCCACTTGGAGCTTGAACTAGGTGGGCTGCCTTACACAGTGACCACTATACATAGATTCTACTGCGCAGCTGATTAATGACAATAATTTATTCATATTATTAATTTTACGAACTTACCAAATTGAGCCATAGCACACCATCATTGACCTGCTCAGCCAGGCCAAAGATACTGCAGGGATTGAAATAATTATTATAATTATTATCAGTAATCAATCAGTTTCACTCCCCTTAGCTATTATCAGCGGATAAATTGGGAGGGTCTGGGGACAAGGCTAAGAACTAAGGGGGAGAGGGAGAAGGTGGGGAATTTCTAAAATTTTACCATTGCACTACGGAATTCTTCAGTGGGATGATTTTTCACTAACGTTATAAAGATCGCCCTAAACAAAGTTTCGGGAAAATTAACGCTCCTTCTCCTTTCCCCTCCTCCCAAGGGCAGGGGGCACAGGGGGGTGTTCATGTCATTCTTACCTAACATGGCAGATCCATACATCAACGATGAGAGCAAAGGAGTACAAATAGATGAAGTATCTCGGCCACTGATCCTTGAAAAAATTCTCCAAACTGAAATGCTAAGGAAATGGAAGAGGGAAAGAGAGGGATGGAGGGAGAGAGAGAGAGTGAGACGGGGGGGGGGGGGGGGGGGGGGGGGGACGAGGAGAGAGAAAAAGACAAAAGTGTGTAGCTTAGGTGGATTTCAGAGTGGTGCATACTCACCCTGAACCCTCCTTCACTCTGGACGACATTGGCTCTGGACAGCTTCAGAGGTATCACCTGTAGCACACGCGATAAACAGTACAATACATCACCATGCATAGTGGGGAGGTTAAGTTTTCAAAACATGCCGATCTCATTTGTTGTAGAGGCTACTTAGTTAGCCTTTTCCCCAGGCTCTCGGGGGGGGGGGGGGGGGGGGTGAGGCTAGAGGCTACTATCCTTTCAATATGCTGCAATGGGCTATTCCAGTTAATGAAGATACACCCCTGTTGAGGAACAATAATTACATCTTGACGGGGTAGCTGGGCTTCATGAAGTCTTGGGGGGTGTTGAGGCTATTTTAATGATGTTCTGGGGGTAAAATGGTACATAATTTTTAACGATATCTTGGGGGGTACTGCCTCTATTTAAATTACGTCTTCGGGGGGAAATTTACCCAATTATATGTCTCCAGGGGAACTGGAAAAGTGTTCCTCAACAGGGGTGTAACTTCATTTATAACTGTACTAGCCCAATGGTCGGGTAGCCTTTTGCTATATATGACATAATAACGTACTGCAAAGGTAGCGACGATGGCAAAGACAGCATCGCTGAACGCCTGCACACGTTCACCCTGAAAAACGTGCTGTTTCTTGGCCTTTGCTGCCTCCACTTTAGCTCCAATCGAAGCCATTTTGTGTCGTGTTGCTAGCCACACCCCTCAAGGTTCAAGGTTCATTATCTCACGCGCATGCGCAGTACGATACCTGAACACAAGTCATTATGTGAATTATTGTTAGTAGGCATACCGGCGATCTGTTAATAATCAATTAATGAAGTAGCTATTAAAATGCAATACTATGCAGTCCAATTAATTGATGATAATCATGTTTTAGTAATCGAGGGATTTTGACTCTTCCATCTCTCTGTAGTCAACTAGAGCCAGTACGGTGTCAGTGCGGTCATCCCTGCACTGACCTTCACTCCTTCTCCTAGCCCTCTTCACCCTCAGAGCAAGCTGTATGATTACGAAACACACCATGCACACAAACGGAGTTGAAACAAGAATGGTCTGTATAGTAAACACGGCATTAATTGATCTTGCGTCAAGGTTTCTTTCCTTTGATCTCTTATAGTTGTACATGGTCATGGCATTGATGACTGCTAAATTTGCGAAAAGGAGGACGTCGATAAAGTTATGCCAGCGTCTGCGATAGGGGTATGTGATCGCTTGTAGGGTCAACATCACAATCAGCTGCACTTCCAACGCTATGTAGAACTTTGTGAGTGAATCTGTGATCAAGAAACTAAGAAGAGCCACCAGCCGATAAAAGAAGTAGAGTCCAGCAAAGAAACGATATTTGTCTTTGAAACAGCTTTGAAAAGAGTCAAACATTGGTTTCATCCTTTCTAGTGGCAAAATCCGGCATAGAATATTGATACATCTAGTTTCTTCAATGCGCAGCAAGGCTAATACCTTATAGCACAGCGGATAAACTACCAAGAGGAGTGGTGGAATTGATACCAGAGCAATGGCGAACATTAAGGCAGGTATTGCATATTTGATGTGACCATCGCCGAAATATTTGAAATCACCATGATAGAAGACAACAGATGTGATATTGGTATGAAATTGTCCTAGGGAATGGATGTACCCAGGAGTAAGAATGAACAGTGTCACCTTTGCACACTGAGAATAGCACATGACAAAGAATGCAGAAAGGCCATGAATCATTGTGCTTTTCACGGAACTTCTGGATGACTCTGAGCCTCGGAGATTTTTCCTCCTGTGAAGTACCAAGTATTTTCCTTTACCACATTTCTTCAATAGCACAGTGATTACCACCAGGGTGACAGAATAAAGGATTGTTACATATTTGAAAGAGAAAATATCGAGTGTGTTGGCTCCCTGCCACAGACAAAATGAGAGTTCGTCTATAGTGAAAAAATTTAAATTGAACATTCTGTACGTAAAGAGATAGATGGACATAAACGTGTCCAGCACGTCATGTGTAGAAATATACCCATTAGCGTCGATCAGCATCGTGTCGATAAACTGAATGAAAAATATGAACCCATTGAGAGCCCCAGAAGTGAGCTTCACGTTAAAGAACAGAACAATCATGAATAAGATAGTCACTGGTATTATTTCTGAGACAAAGTATAAAAGAGGCCCTAACCTACATCTGTCATTATGACCACAGCAGTAGCTATAACTGTGGTAGAATACTGACATGTTGCTTGAGCAGCTTCCACACAGCTTTCCTTGTCTATATTCTCCACAGACAACATCATTGACTGCATCCCTTGATGGTTTTATTGGCAGCAGTATTTCAGTTTCATTTGCTTTCTTTCTGGTACAGAAACCTCTTGGGCAGTATCCCGATTTCAGAGTACTCTCAGATCCTTTCTCACTGTCGTAGCCAATCCAGTAACCGTGGATTAGGTATGCTTGGTAACTATGAAGCTCGCACTGGAGTATACCTAAATAAGTTTTGTCCACAGAACTTGCAGAACACACACACTCTATACGTTTCTTAATATCTTCAATTGTAACAAATCCTGGTGGGCAGTGTTCCATCTCAACATTCAGACCAATAGCAATGTCACGAAAGTTATTTGTTCCAATAATAACTGCACCCTTGTGTCCTGGCTCACCATAAAGTTTTATTGTCTTGTCTCTAATGAAGAAATAAGTGGGGTCTAGTTTAATGCTGGTTTCATTACTCCGTGGCACGGCAATACGGTATGAATCATATGCTTCTTCATCCGTTGTCGTCTAGTAATTTGAATTTTAATTCAAACTCTTTCCCGGGAATGGCTGTCATTTTATTACTTTCATTTGATACAGAAAAGATAGCACCATCAGTAGATACTTCGTGGCTTCTATTATTCCTAAATATCATATTTCCTATGCAGCCAAATTGAATATCGGAATAATTATTGTGCCTCCCTTGTTTTGCACATGCTCGCCTGCATGGAATCAACGTGGTTGCATATATTGTGTGGCCATATGACTTATTATTACGCAATGGACGTGCATAGTTGTTTTTAAATTCTAGTGTGATTGAACGTTCATCAACTGTCGTGGTGTCCCCAACATATTGAATGAAACATTTTCTTGAAGACACAAGATCAAGTTTATTGCCCGATCTGTATATGATTGCTCCACCCTTTGATAAGGCAGTGTTATTGTAGAATAAAAATGAACTATTATCACTCACGTGTACTTCCGACAACCCACTGAGATTTATGGCACCGCCTTCAAATCCCGTATTATTGGTGAAGTTAACGTTTGACCCAGCTGCAAATTCAACAATGCTTGATGATAAACATAATGCTGTGGTATTACTACCGTAAAATAATGTGTTTCCTTCGAATCGTATCGGAAGAGCGGTAGTGAAGAACACACCCTTTCCCCAGCTTAACCTTGCTATCTCATCTTTGGAACGATTAACATCAAATGTCTCTTCTGTTCTATTATTTGACATAAACTTGCAGTCTTGAAATACTGGAGATGTTGTATAACCTGAAATTAACTTGTCACTGACATGTACTGATGCTTGTACTGCTGCCCCAAATACAGCTTTGTTCCTTTCCCATGAGCAGTTTATGAATTTGATCACATAGTTCCGAGTAACATGTTTAGCTCTGCTGTAGTGCAGCACTGTTCCACCTCCATAATAGTGAGCTCGATTTTCTGCAACTGAGCAATTACTTAATGTTATAATATTTGGTTTGGGAGGTTGCTTGTGTTGAAAATGGAATCCAAACTCCATAGCTCCACCACCCATTTTAGCACAGTTTTTACTGAATTCCACGTTAGATAATAGAACAAAATTATTGTGGGGACTGTCGGAAAAAAATAATGACAGTGCTCCACCAACATCTCCAGTATTGTTCGTAAAATTACATTGTATGATTGTTATATTGTTTCTGCTAGTACTGTTCGTGAAATTTAAGCTCATACCCCCGCCACGATGACCAGCGTTGAGTCTGAATGTGCAATTAGTTATATTTATCACTTTTTCTGTGTACCAGGAATCGTTGTCTTCAAACTGAAATGTTAATCCACCTCCTAATCCAAATTGTTCATTCAAATTCGTTCTGTACATTGTGTACACTCTTGGATTGGGATATGAAGGCACACTGTTATTAATGAAGCTATCATTATGAAAAACAAAACTGCAATGTCTACTACAGTTTTTGTACACCTTATCCTCTCTCACATAATCAGAGCTGAACTTTACATAAATCCCATAGGAGAAGTTATACTTGTTGTGAAAGTTACTAGTCTCAAATGAACTGTCAATAATCTCCACACGTCCACTCGTGTCAAGTAAAACAATTCCGGTTCCAATACTGTTTCTCACTTTTATGTTAGAGAGCGTCATGTTTTCACAGAAATGAATCCAGACTGCTGAAAGCGATGGCATAGTGCCTTGCAATTGGGTAGCTTCATCAATAACAGGGTTCAGAATCCCACAGTTTATAAACGAAATATTTGACAATGTTAGGTTTGTTACGTTCATGAATCTATACCCTGCTGATATCGATTCTTTTCCATTCAGGCTGCAGTGTATTTCAGTATGCCCACCCAATCGCCCGTATAGTGCTACATTCGTCCTGTTGGCAATCTGTATCACCTTTCGCTGCATTACAACTTCGGCACAAAATACTACAGCGATGTTGTCTTCCAAAAGATTTTGCAGTGATTCAACCTCAGACTCTTTGTAGTAATGAAAGTTACTCTTGTTCCCTTGAATTCTCTCCTTGAAGTATACTTCGCTTGATACATTAATTTTTGCACACTCTAAATTACTATGTTCTGCCAACGTGCTACACTGCATATGCCATGACGTCAGCATTATGAAAAACCAGCCTATCAACTCAGCAACCATTTTGTACTAGCACTGTATCAGTTGTTGAGTGTCAATATCTTATATTGTCTGCTCTTCAGTTACAAAGATTCTACACTTTACAGTGGTCAGGCTACAATAGGCTATTAACTTTTATGAGCTGAATGATGTTTACTGCATGTCTTAGGCTATCAGAGTTATGATTAAGTTGCTACTTGTGTTAATTTGGTACCTATTAGTTTGATCAATATCAGATTTTATTTGCCGTTGACCTATTATCGATTATGATTAAAATCAGTGGTGGGTGGGGATCACTCGCACGGTGGCATCTGTCTGGCCATCCAAGTTCCTGGTTGAAGAAGCTGTTACAGTATTGGACGACAGGTATAGGCACTCTCGTAAAACCTAACCAACTCACTTGGTATAGCTAGTCATGATGTCAGAATGAGGCTGCCATCAGAGACTCACTTGCTGACTTGTAGTAGCTATAGCTGGCTCTGTTAGATTATAAATAATAGACTAAGTGGTATTAAGATAGAATTAGGACATGGGTACCATGCAGGTATTATTAATTTTCACCTATTCCTGATGCACAAAGAGGATGGAGAGGATATCAAATTATTCAATAATATTATTGATGAAGCCTCGGTGGCTGAACATAATTATATCACTGACATGTAGCTACATGTATTATAGGATAGGGAACTAGTGCATATAGATAGTGGGACTGGACTATAGCTAGGTCTGACCGAGAAACACCATGCACTTTCTCTGATACAAATTTGACACTAAACAATACAGACCTTTATCTGATCTATGCTCATGTAGATCATGATCTGCAGATTATGCCGCTTCTCAAATCTGGCAGCAGTCACAAGGGTCAGGTAGCTAGCATCATAGCTAGCATCATCCCTGGTTCATGCCATTTAATAGTGTACTCAAGTTTATGAGTTCACTGACAGGGTTTCATCTAGCGACAAAAGTTTGGGGTGGAAGCGCGATAAATGAGTGGGCATAATTATTTAGCATACCAAGTTCTTGGGACATATTTATAGGAGAATTTCTTTAATTCCTCCAGGTGGTTTCGGGTAGTTTTTGATCAAAAACAAAATTAATGCTAGTGGTTTCATTTGGTGACTTATTGTGATAATATTATTTTAATGCTTAATTTAATTAAAGTCAAATTCTTAGGGGGCGGGGAAGCTAGGGAGTTTGGGGGGGGGGGGGGAAGCTTCCCCCCTGTCCCCCCCACTGAATGAAACCCTGACTGAGGTATTATCTGCCATATATAGATGAGTCTTCGGAGTCCCTTTCTGAGGGTCTGGGGCTTGTAGTACTGTGACCTCTAGCTCCACTGTATCTCATAGTGTGCCTCCAAGCCCTGCCACTCTCGGACCATACTAAGGGGATGCTAGCATGTAAGTGCATTGGCTAGTTAGATGACTGGCGACGGGGAGATTTAGTGGCAGCCTTTTCAGTCTAACTAATATTCATCTAGCAATTGTATGTGGGCGTGGCACTCCAGTAATCCAGTCCAGTACTCCACTCCACCATTCCATTCCACCGGATTCTACAAGGTTCATTATATCACGCGCATGCGCAGTGGTATATAGGTCTGGTGTCCTGAACACAAGTCCTGTGTCTTTTATTACGTCCAGAGTCCCAATTCGCAAAAAAGAATTCGGCCTCGCGATGAGGTAATTATGATGAAATTACGATGAAATGATGATGAAACCTATGATGAAACCTATGATGAAACCTATGATGTAATTGCTGTGAAACTGTTTCAAAATGTTTAGCGCGCATGAAAGGTTGTTGGGACCCAGAATTCGAACCTAGCGTAGAAGAGATCGTGGACTATCCGATGATATCCTTATGGCGTTTCTCTCAGTTCGCTTTCTCTAGCGAGCTCGCTTTCAGGGCAGGGGGATTTCCCTATTCAGTCGAGCACATGGCAGGTGAAGGTCAACCGGCTCAAGCCGCGCGCCCCAATATTGTACGCGTATACGGAGCATGCGCAGTTTGTCGACGTGTCCTAGTTCGAATTTATGGCGGCGTATTCGTGAGGGACTCTGGACGTAGTCTCTAGGTTGTTCATTACGTCCAGAGTCCCAATTAGAAACAAAGAATTCGGCTCTCGCTATGATGAAATTATGATGAAATGATGATGAAACCTATGATGAAATATATGATGAAACTTATGATGTAATTCCTGTGAAACTGTTTCAAAATGTTTAGCGCGCATGAAAGGTTGTTGGGACCCAGAATTCGAACCTAGCGTAGAAGACATCGTGGACTATCGATGAGATATGGCGATTTTCTCGGTTCGCTTTCTTTGGCGAGCTCGCACTCGGGGGGGTTTCCCTATTCAGTCGAGCACATGGCGGGTGAAGGTCAACCGGCTCAAGCCGCGCGCCCCAATATTGTACACGTATACGGAGCATGCGCAGTTTGTCGATGTGTCCTAGTTCGAATTTATGGCGGCGTATTCGTGAGGGACTCTGGACGTAGTCTCTAAGTTGTTCATTATCTCCCCAGTAGCAATTTACTTTTCTGTGGTTATGAGGTAATTATGGTGTAATTATGATGAAACCTATGGTGTAATCTCTTAGGTAATCTATGAGGTAATTATGAGAAAATTCAGGGCCTCTCTGGAGCCTTTCTGGGACTTGAAAATCAGTAAATATGCAGAGTATCTTACGCGTGTATCCAGCGAATACATTACAAGCTGAGCGCTACTTTCTCTGAGAAGTACTGTTGGTTGAACTTCACGTGTTTTCTTGGCTTACGTAATGCCGTGGATAAATAAAGCTAGCCTTGCGCTATATATAGCACGCATTGTTACAAGGGGCTGGCCCGGCCCGGCCCGCGCGCGACTGCAGAAGCGTGACCAGCCTGAAGTTCGGAAGGAATACTGTACTGTCGAGTTCGTCTCTGTGATTGAAGCATCGAAACTTGTCGCTGTCAATGCTGAGAGTCGATCTTAGACGCCATCTCCATGATTTCTGGGGCGAGCATCGATCGACGTGTACGCATTCTATTGACGACCTTTTACCACATGCACCATTACACTATGCAGCTACTGGGGAGATGGTCAAGGGTTCATATGAATTATTGTTTAATAATAGGCATACTACGACCTGCTAATAATCTATTAATGAAGTAACTAGTAACTATTAAAATGCAATACAATGCAGTCTAATTAATAATGATAATCATGTTTTAGTACTCGAGGGATTTTGACTCTTCCATCTCTCTGTAGTCAACTAGAGCCAGTACAGTATCTGTGCGCTCATCCCTACATTGACCTTCACTCTTCCTAGCCCTCTTCACCCTCAGAGCAAGCTGTATGATTACGAAACACACCATGCACACAAACGGAGTTGAAACAAGAATGGTCTGTATAGTAAACACGGCATTAACTGATCTTGTGTCAAGGTTTCTTTCCTTTGATTTTTTATAGTTGTACATGGTCATGGCGTTGATGACTGCCAGATTTGCAAAAAGGAGCACATCGATAATGTTATGCCAGCGTCTGCGATAGGGGTATGTGATCGCTTGTAGAGTCAACATCACAATCAGCTGCACTTCCAACGCTATGTAGAACTTTGTGAGTGAATCTGCGATCAAGAAGCTAAGAAGAGCCACCAGCCGATAAAAGAAGTAGAGTCCAGCAAAGAAACGGTATTTGTCTTTAAAGCAGCTTTGAAAAGAGTCAAACATTGGTTTCATTCTTTCTAGAGGCAAAATCTGGCATAGAATATTTACACATCTAGTTTCTTCAATGCGCAGCAAGGCTAAAACCTTATAGCACAGCGGATAAACTACCAAGAGGAGTGGTGGAATTGATACCAGAGCAATGGCAAACATTAAGGCAGGTATTGCATATTTGACGTGATCATCGCCGAAGTATTTGAAATTACCATGATAGAAGACAACAGGGGTGATATTGGTGCGAAATTGTCCAAGGGAACGGATGTACCCAGGAGTAAGAATGAACAGTGTCACCTTTGCACACTGAGAATAGCACATGACGAAGAATGCAGAAAGGCCATGAATCATTGTGCTTTTCACGGAACTTCTGGATGACTCTGAGCCTCGGAGATTTTGCCTCCTGTGAAGTACCAAATATTTTCCTTTACCACATTTCTTCAATAGCACAGTGATTACCACCAGGGTGACGGAATAAAGGATCGTTACATATTTGAAAGAGAAAATATCGAGTGTGTTGGCTCCCTGCCACAGACAAAATGAGAGTTCGTCTATAGTGAAAAAATTTAAGTTGAACATTCTGTACGTAAAGAGATAGATGGACATAAACGTGTCCAGCACGTCATGTGTAGAAATATACCCATTAGCGTCGATCAGCATTGTGTCGATAAACTGAATAAAAAATATGAACCCATTGAGAGCTCCAGAAGTGAGCTTCACGTTAAAGAACAGAACAACCATGAATAAGATAGTCACTGGTATTATTTCTGAGATAAAATACAAGACAGGCCCTAACCTACATCTGTCATTATGACGACAGTAGTAGCTATGGCTGTGGTAGAATACCGACATGTTACTTGAGCAGCTTCCACACAGCTTTCCTTGTCTATATTCTCCACAGACAACATCATTGACTGCATTTCTTGATGGTTTCATTGGCAGCAGTATTTCAGTTTCATTCGCTTTCTTTCTGGTGCAGAAACCTCTCGGGCAGTATCCTGATTTCAGAGTACTCTCAGATCCTTTCTCGCTGTCGTAGCCAATCCAGTAACCGTGGATTAGGTATGCTTGGTAGCTATGAAGCTCGCACTGGAGTATACCTAAATAAGTTTTGTCCACTATATTTGCAGAACACACACACTCTATACCTTTCTTAATATCTTCAATCGTAACAAATCCTGGTGGGCATTGTTCCATCTCAACATTCAGACCAACAGCAATATCACGAAAGTTATTTGTTTCAATAATAATTTGCCCCTTGTGTCCTGGTTCACCATAAAGTTTTATTGTCTTATCGTTAATGAAGGAATAAGTGGGATCTATTTTAATACTTGTTTCATTACTCCGCAACAATTATACGGTATGAATTATATGCTTCTTCATTGTTTTCATCTAGTAATTTGAACTTCAATTCAAATTCTTTTCCGGGGATGGCTGTCATTTTATTACTTTCATTTGATAGAGAAAAAACAGCACCATCAGTAGATACTTCATGTGTTTTATTATCCCAAAATATCACGTTTCCTATGCAACCAAATTGAATGTCAGTATAATTGTGCTCCCCTTGTTCTTTGCATGCTCGCCTGCATGGAATCAAAGTAGTTGCATATATCGTGTGGCCATATGACTTATTATTACGCAATGGACGTGCATAGTTGTTTTTAAATTCTAGTGTGATTGAACGTTCCTCAACTGTCATGGTGTCCCCAACATATCGAATGAAACATTTTCTTGAAGACACGAGATCAAGTTTATTGCCCGATCTGTATATGATTGCTCCACCCTTTGATAGGGCAGTGTTATTATAGAACAAAAACGAACTATTATCACTCACGTGTACTTCAGACAACCCATAGAGATTTATGGCACCACCTTCAGATCCTGTGTTTTTGGTAAAGTTAACATTCGATCCAGCTGCAAATTCAACAATGCTTGATGACAAACACAATGCTGTGGCATTACTACCGTAAAATAATGTGTTTCCTTTGAATCGTATTGGAAGAGCGGTAGTGAAAAATACACCCTTTCCCCAGGTTAACCTTGCTAACTCATCTTCGGAACGATTAACATCAAATGTCTCCTCTGTTCTATTATTTGACATAAACTTGCAGTCTTGAAACACTGGAGATGTGATAGTACCTGAAGTTAACTTGTCACTGACATGTACTGATGCTTGTACTGCTGCCCCAAATACAGCTTTGTTCCTTTCCCATGTGCTATTTATGAACTCGATTACGTAATTCTGAGTACCAAATTTAACTCTGCTGTAGTGCAATACTGTTCCACCTCCATACTGAGCCTTGTTCTCTACAACCATGCAATTCTTGAGTGTTACAACATTTGGTTCTGGATATTTCTTCTGTTGAAAATGGAATCCTAGTTCCATAGCTCCGCCACCCATTTTAGCACAGTTTTTACTGAATTCCACATTAGCTAATAGAACAAAATTATTGTGGGGACTGTCGGAAAAAACTAACGACAGTCCTCCACCAAAATCTCCAGTATTGTTCGTAAAATTGCATTGTGTGATTGCTACATTGTTTCTGCTAGTACTGTTTATGAAGTTTAAGCTCATACCCCCGCCACGATGACCAGCGTTGAGTCTAAATGTGCAATTAGTTATATTTATCACTTTGTACCAGGAACCATTATCTTCAAACTGAAATGTTAATCCACCTCCTAATCCAAATCGTTGATTCAAATCTTTTCTGTACAGTGAGTACACCCTTTGATTGTGATATGAAGGCACACTGTTATTAATAAAGCTATCATTATGAAAGACAAAAGTGAAACTTCTATTACAGTTTTCGTAAGCCTCATCCTCTCTCACATTATCAGAGCTGAACTTTACATAAATCCCATAGGAGAAGTTATATTTATTGTGAAAGTTACTAGTCTCAAATAAACTGTCAATAATCTCCACACGTCCAATTGTGTCAAGTAAAACAATTCCGGTTCCAATACTCTTTCTCACTTTTATGTTAGAGAGTGTCACGTTTTCACAGAAATAGAACCAGACTGCTGAAAGCAATGGCGTAGTGCCTTGCAATTGGGTAGCTTCATCAATAACAGGGTTCAGAATCCCACAGTTTATAAATGAAATATTTGACAATGTTAGGTTTGTCACGTTCATGAATCTATACCCTGCCGATTCATTTCCATTCAGGCTACAGTGTATTTCAGTATGTCCACCCAATCGTCCGTATAGTGCTACATTCGTCCTGTTGGCAATCTGTATTACCTTTTGCTGCATTGTAACTTCGGCACAAAATACTACAGCGATGTTGTCTTCCAAAAGATTTTGTAGTGATTCAACCTCAGACTCTTTGTAGTAATGAAAGTTACTCTCATTCTTTTGAATTCTCTCCTTGAAGTACTCTTTGTGTGATATATTTACACGCTCTGATCTATGCTCTGCCAACGTGCTACACTGCATATGCCATGACATCAGCATTATGCCGAAAAACCAGCCTATTAACTCAGCAACCATTTTGCACTAGCAGTTGTTGAGTGTCGATATCTTATGTCTTACTTGTCTGTTCTTCACTTTACAAAGATTCTACACTTTATTATAGTGGTCAGGGTATAATATATTATATATAATAGGCTAATTTGTGAATTGAATGATGTTTACTGTCCAGAAAAATAGCTATTTACCTTTTGGGACTCTATCAGAGTTATAATTAAGTTGCTACTTGTATTAATTTGGTACCTAGTTGTTTGATCAATATCAGATTTCATTTGCCGTTGACCTATTATCATAGTGTATAGCTTGATGTTGCAGTGCCGACAAGCTGTGTAAATGCGAATGCGCAATACCAATTGTGGGAGTGGCATATGAGCACTGCACAAAGGCGTGGTCACCAGTCATCTACACCACAAGGTCTACGGTGGCCCTGGAGGTCACGCGTCACGCCAGTGGCTATCACGTATCACTCCAGTATCCTCTCCTCCTACCGTCGTCACGTCACCGCCGTCCGTAACGAATTCGTCCGTAACGCTGATGTCCGTACCGTTCAGTCTCCGTACCGTCGCCATTCCAGTACACATGCTAATAATACGACCATGTACCAGTCCTAGCCAGGGGTGTGGTTATCGACGCTTACCGCCACACCCCCATGGCTCAGTATATAGGGTACGCGGATACGCGCGTAGCCTGAAGAAGCAGAGTGTAGCCTCGTCCCCGTTCTTGAGTAGATCTATATTGTGTGTTGTTGCTCTTTCAATCATTTACAGCATAGATGTAAATGGCTCATAATACAGTCAAGATATATTATAGTACATACGGTTTTTCGCCATACTTAATAAATGTGGCATCATAGAAGTTTCCAGGGTGACCTGTTCTTGGGACATAGGGTCGAAAACGTAACAAGATGACGGAGTGTGTGGATTACACGGTGGTGCGTCCGTACTATCATCTATATCATTGGTACTGATGGTACTATCAGTTAATAAATTCATTATCAACTTCTGGATCATCCCTTCATGCCTTGAGAGAACAAATTAGCCTATAGCTAACACACTGAGGTATCTATCACTGACAATAAGAACACAGCAACAAATCAAGGGTAACATACTCGTTGATTTTTAATATCATAAAATAATTTATTTGTTGACCTTAGCTACGCTCACATCGCACCCTATAATACTCGGGGGGGCCGGGGGGTGTGGCGGTGAACACTTGATAGCCACACCCCTAGGACTGGTTGTCATGTGTACTGGAATGGCGACGGTACGGAGAATGAACGGTACGGACATCAGCGTTACGGACTGGAATGGCGACGGTACGGGGTCAGATAGAAATTTACGTAAAATGGAAGAAAATCCCATGAGTGACTCATGGGAAGGATTTACGTCACCAAACCCATGAGTGACTCATGGGATTGATTTACGTCACTTTTCCCATGAGTCACTCATGGGAAGGATTTACGTCTCTCTTGAATGGCGTAAATTCCCCAAAAGATAATCTTTTAAAGTTTATATACATGGGAATGATTTACGTACTTTTCATTAAAGAGTAAAACCCCATCTGACTGGTATTTAACGAGATGTGCGTAAATCCTCCCCATGTATAGACACACATCTAACAAATTATTAAGGAAGGATTTACGCCATGAGGTGCCCCTGTAATTAGGTGAATTTGACGTAATTCATTCCCATGTGTATAACAAAGACCAAGGATTTCCAAGCATATGCATAGAAACTTTCACAATAAGAAGTGCGTAAATCCTTCCCATGTATAGACACACACCAAGCAGTTTTATTAAGGAAGGATTTACGCAATGAGGAGCCCCTGTAATTAGGTGAAGTTGACGTAATTCATTCCCATGTATCATCACAAAGGAGCAAGGATTTACAGGATACAACATTTTAGTATGCACAGAAAGTGCATTAAACTAATACAATCATTATGGAGATCGCCAATTAATTATACATTGAATTAGATAAGCATATAATTATTATATTATTATGACAGGTTTGCTTAATAACACTTAACACCTCTAATAGTAGTATTAGCAGTGGCAGTACTGAAGCTGAGGACTCCTCCATGTCTCCCTCTTCTGCTGAGGGCAGTGGCTGGACTGTGGTGAGCCCCAGGAGGCGGTTTAGAGGACCTCGAGTCCCGGCACCATACTTTCGTATGCCATCTCATCTCTGGCCTCCTGAAATACAAAAGAAATATCTGCAAACTACTCCATCTTCAAGTCCAGTTGCATCAAGAACTCGGGCAAAGACTTCTACAACTTAGTGAACGTTAGCCAGAATTTTATTATGTAGGGTGCACACTAGTATTAGCTTTGTAGCTATTTGTGTATCCGTTGCATGCTTCATGCTTGCAAGAAGTATTATAGAGAAAAAAAAAAACAAAAAAAAAAAACATTGCATGCCTTAGTCTGGTGAGCAGGAGAAAAGAGAGAATGGTCGAGTTAATCATGCATGCATGTATGCCCATATACTGGGGAAATTTTTTGGGGGTCCAATTTTCATGGCTTTCATGGATATTACGTTATTAGGCCAATAAAAAATTTGTTGGGTATGATTGCATGCGCCTGTGAACATTATACCATAAATTTGACCCAATTTTGTCCAATGGCTTGTATGCAATTAATATAAACGTAAAAATCTGAGAATAAAATAAACTGGATTTTTTCGACTATCTATATTGTGGACCTAGCTATTATCACTGATCTGTGTACTCAAAAAGCAAGCATATAGGGATGTAACTCTAGTGGATGTACATACAACCATTTGTCCAATGGCTTGTATGCAATATAAGCGTAATAATCTGAAAATAAAATAAACAGGATTTTTCTCCACTATATTATTATTGTGCACCTAGCTATTATCACTGATCCGTGTGTCGACTCATACTCAAAAAGTCAAAAAGCAAGCATAGGGAGGTGTAGTGGATGTGATTATCCCTACAAGACAAATCTTGTTCGTGTACTCTTTGGCACTTTTATCTGGTACCACAGTAGCAATGTGGTCTGTCACGATAAATTTAGACCCCCCCCCCCCCCACCGGTCCATATGTAATATTTGGATCCCCGGCCCTTATAATATTATGGACCCCCCATGCATATTATCAACTATAGCAGAGATTCAGAAGGGTCAGGGGCTGGGTTCTGGGTATGAATGGTTAGCAGGGTTAGTTTCCAGGGTCTGTATAGCAGAAAGCCTATCATCAATTTTCATAGTATAATGTTTGTGCGTGCAGGCAATCATGCCCATTTACACTATACAAAATTTTTGTGGGCTGAATTTTCATGGACATAATGTAATAAGTATGCTTATCTAATTCAATGTATAATTAATTGGCGATCTCCATAATGATTGTATTAGTTTAATGCACTTTCTGTGCATACTAAAATGTTGTATCCTGTAAATCCTTGCTCCTTTGTGATGATACATGGGAATGAATTACGTCAACTTCACCTAATTACAGGGGCTCCTCATTGCATAAATCCTTCCTTAATAAAACTGCTTGGTATGTGTCTATACATGGGAAGGATTTACGCACTTCTTATTGTGAAAGTTTCTATGCATATGCTTGGAAATCCTTGGTCCTTTGTTATACACATGGGAATGAATTACGTCAAATTCACCTAATTACAGGGGCACCTCATGGCGTAAATCCTTCCTTAATAATTTGTTAGATGTGTGTCTATACATGGGGAGGATTTACGCATTTCTCGTTAAATACCAGTCAGATGGGGTTTTACTCTTTAATGAAAAGTACGTAAATCATTCCCATGTATATAAACTTTAAAAGATTATCTTTTGGGGAATTTACGCCATTCAAGAGAGACGTAAATCCTTCCCATGAGTGACTCATGGGAAAAGTGACGTAAATCAATCCCATGAGTCACTCATGGGTTTGGTGACGTAAATCCTTCCCATGAGTCACTCATGGGATTTTCTTCCATTTTACGTAATTTTCACCACGACCCGGTACGGAGACTGAACGGTACGGACATCAGCGTTACGGACGGCGGTGACGTGACGACGGTAGGAGGAGAGGATACTGGAGTGATGCGTGATAGCTACTGGCGTGACACGTGACCTCCAGGGCCACCGTAAAGGTCAGCAGCGCAGCATAGCTCCCACATGGCTTCAGGATCAAACATTCTTCTTGAGCCGACTCTCCATCGAACCTAGGCCTCCTACCAGGATCGCAAGTACGACATCCAGGCAGATGCGCAGAGAGGCTCGCATAGTTGCCAAGTTTATAAGAAGAGAAACCGGGACAAAGTAGAAGATAGTATTAACGCGCGCGAAAATTTATGGACCACGCCCACTTTTGGTCGACCACACCCACTTTCGGACGATCGTGTACTGCCACACTCACTAAACATCGAGATATACGGACTGAAATTCGATAATATACTGAGTTTATGCTTGTGCCACACCTCCATTTGTACAATCGAGCTGGATTCCGGGACAATGCTGCAAAATCAGGTAAACCGGGACACAACCGGGACATAGGGCCAAATTCCGGGGCTGTCCCGGCCAAACCGGGACACTTGGCAACTATGGGCTCTATCGATTTGGCGCAGGCTGGCGCCGTGTCTAGCCTCGTCCCCAATAGAGTTTAGTCATGAGGCAGATAGTGAAAGATGTACAGTGCTACCAAGCAAGTGAGAAAAAAAACTTTATTTTCTTGATTTCAGCGTATTTCTGCTTGAAAAGAAGATGGAATTTAGTACCAACCTCCTTTTGGTGCAAGTTTCGTATCCATAGGGGATGTAGAAGCTGAGATATCAATATCCTAGAACACTGAAAAAGATCGGAAGAAGTCTACTTTAGGGACATCAATATTTCGGCTTCTATACGCCCTACGGATGTGAAATTTGCACCAAAGTATCTGTTTTCAAGAGTGCTACGATATGACATTGAGTTACATTTAAGGAGGGGGGTACAGAAATAAATCTGAAAATCAAAATTTACCCCCCTTGTTTTGAAAAGATGTTCATTAGAAAGATCTCATTGAGAGGATTACAATGGGATATATTTTCCCTTGTATATCCCCTATGGTGTTAGAGAAATAAACGTCTGAAAATTTTCTGACAGGGATCCCACCTTAAGCCAGGGAATAATGACTCAGGTGTGACTTTACACATGATGGGTTGGGCTGAAGATTCTTATAGTTGGTGGGTGGGCTACCTTCTGCAAGGTATAGGTGGGACTGACCGTTAATGTCGGATTCTGGCCTATGTATAATATAATTTTATAGCTGTTCGAGTTTGTGAAGCTGTTTCTGGGCACCGTACATTTCTTCTTTTGGTGGGGGGGGGGGGGGGGGGGGGGGGGGGGTGCAGAGAGTACACCAATTTAATGCATGACTAGAGTCTTGAATCGGACAGATAGATGTCAACTCCCCAATTGCAAGAAAGACACATGCACTGATCCAACCCAGTAGTAACTCACGAGAGTCAAGACTTATGTATCACCTATACTGTAACACTTATTATAGGGTGATTCACCATAATTTTATATAATGTACTAATGAAGCTATAGACTAGAGGACAAGGAATTTAATTAAGGCCTATAGCTATGAGAACAGCTTGGAGGCACTGCGATAAAAACATTAATACAGCAATCTGCAATTTTCTTGTTTTGTTGCACATAGTAATTACCCCGCGCGCATGCGCAAGGGGCGCGCATGCGCAAGGGGTAAAGTAATCGGTCGTGTCGTTGTTGTCGTCGTGAGCATAAAAATCACCATATCTCAAGATGTAGACGTCCAAGCGACTCGTAAGTACAACGAATCAATCGAATTCGGCGAAAAACTGGCTTCAGTGTGCGTCAAATCGATGGATACGGTCCATGGGCGTCACAAATAGTGCTTTTTTGTTAGCTAACGTAGCCACGCCTATCGACAGTGCCTAATCCATGCATAATGCATGCCATTGCATTGTCTGCTCATGCGCACAACTACAATAATATTATGACTGGTAAAGATCGTCGAAATCAATAATGTTCTCCATCCGAATCTGCTGACGGAGCTGAAATCTGCAGCCCAAAACATAATGTAAGACGGCTATACTATTACAACAGACTACTGGACGTATCAGTTCATATCTCCTATAGTAGTCTAGATCTAGTGCAGAGAGAGTGCTTTTGTCACCGGGACCTCCGGTAGCTATGACATTGTACAATTAAGCAGCATTCCACTACTTTTCTGAAGTTCACAAAATCATAGCCATGCACACTATAGATTACGCAATGTGCGCGCGGGGTATGTGCTCTACAGAGCTCTAGTTATTATTAGCTATAATAATATTATTATATGTAGCTATAAATAATAATACTATGGGGATGCCATGACAAGTCTGAGATAAAGAAAAGGTGAGGCAGGGTGTGGTTTATTGCTGCCATTCTCGTGTGATTTTACACACATTCAATATTAATTTTGCTTTCTGCATAGAACGCATGGTATACAGAAGTGCTTCTCTAACTCAGCACTGCAGTATTAATATTATTATACTTAGCTAATTCTTATTCTATGTTACCAGTGTCACACTCTGGCTGAGAATAAAATTAATTTAATATGCTTCCCCCATATAGATTCCTTGCATGCTGTATATATATTAGGTGAATGTTAACCGACCCTTGACTCCATAAGCCTATGGGTATGGCTACCCCACATTGTATAGCATTTTTCAATCCTAAGTGTGCACTGAATGATGCCAAACAGATGAAGAGAGTAGGGGTTGATTTTGCTCTAAATGGGAAACAAAACAGCGTAGTCTATAATATTATGGTGCAGCAGCAAAGTAGGGGACTACATGTAGCTAGCAAGGGGGGACCAGATGCAGCAACTACAAACAGTCTGGGGGGATCACTTTTGCTGCCGTAGACAGTCCAGGGGGACCACTTGTTCTGCTGTGGACAGTTTGGGGGGACCACGTTTAGGCCACTACAAGTGGTATTTCTGTTTCTGGTCCGGGATGTTTCCAAGGATCAAGCAGGTGGGGGGTAAATCAGCATCATAGCCTCCCAATGCAAGCCTATCAGGTCGCTTGAAACACTATCTTTAGTCATTAAAATATTTTCGCGCTAGCTACTTAGCGCATGCATGCAGTATACAAACTATTGAGGATGCTGATAATCTGAAAATTGCCAAAAGCATGTGGGCGGCGGGGGACCAGAAGCAGAAGTAGCTAGGACTTGCAGTGGCCTTAGAGGGGACCAGTTAAAGTATGACAGGCCACATCCCTCACAGCAGGCATGACACGGCAACATTTCTTGCTCTGCTTGAATGTCGATACTTCCTGAGCAATGTTTTTTCTAGGATTGGAATTTTGGGGGGGGGGGGGGGGGGGGGGGGGGAATGTACAGAATAGGGGGTGAATTGCATGTGTACAACAGTTAATCTGAGTCTGCCATGTGCTACAAATACGGTCTCAAAGGGGTTACTAAATCATTATTTTACCTGTAGCCATGATGGTTGCTGCATACAGTAACATACACAAAGATTATATTAGCTAGCTACATACAAAATTTTCCCCCCTAAATAGAAAGTTTGGGGGGGGGGGAAGTTCCCCCCCCCAAAGGCCCTGGATAAAACACTGTTCCTGAGTCCGTCATAGCTACTAGATGCAGATCTAGAGCTGCAAAACTGTACAACAGTTACTCCATCCTGAGTGTAACTATGTAGTGTATGGCCATGACTGCACAAAATTTAAACCAACAATGTTATTGTTGTGCATGTGTACATGAGCTAACAGCACATGCCACTAAAATTAATATTCTGCCTTATACATGTAGTTACAAGTTAGCTACAGTGGCGGAGGAAGACGGCTGTGACTGGGGGGGGGGGGGGGGGGGGGGGGGGAGGGGCACAGTGGGTGTGTCACATGTCTACCCCAATAGAGATGTATTGAAGGACTGTCAAGCAAGGGGGGGGGGGGGGGGGGGGGGGGGGCATGTGCCCCTGGTGCCCCCCTGGTTCCGCCACCTATGAGTTAAGGTAACTGTAAAAACTAGAGCTCATAGAGCACATACCCCGCGTGCCATGGCAATATATATCACCCATGGCCATGCCTCTTGTTAGAGACCTCTATTCTTTGAAGTTTAATCTCTTGCTACTCATGAACTTTTTCATTCCCTTCTGAGATCCATGATCACAAATGACATTAATTTTGTGCTAGAAGTATGCTGTAGAGCAGCTCAAGCATGTACAGTAGACTCCCTAGAGCAACTCAAGCATGTGCAATAGACTTCATGTGGTACTACTACCCTAGTAGGTGGGCGTGTCCGACATACTCGCATGATTTGTAGCTTCCCTGGATCTCTTGCTACTCATGAACTTTGTCGTTCCCCTCTGAGGTCCACGATCACAAATTTTGAGCTGGAAGTATGCTGTAGAGCCGCTCGAGCATGCGCAATAGACATTAGGAGGTGCTAGGTGGGCGTGTCCGAAGTAGGGGTGTCCGACATACTCGCACGATTTGTAGCTTCCCTGCATGGGTATTGCCTAGGGTTAAGAATGAGACAGAAGGTGTTTTTTCGCTGTCTTACATGATTTTATTAGCGATATCCAACCTCCAAGGGCCTCCAGTAAATCGAAAATATCTCAGCTCTGACTAGGAGTAGAGTAAATGATCAGATTTCGGACACCAGGTTGATTCGGACACCTGCGCAGCCGATACGAAGGACTTGGGGGAGGGGTCTTGGCATGATTACGTACCTTAGCCCGTATGGGGACGGTACCCCAGCAATGGCCATCGAAGTCCCGCTAGTACTGGTGTGGCAGGCTCGAATTCATGCTGTCCGAACTCATCAATGGTCGGACGCTTTAATTGTTCGTCGGACAGGCCGTACGTCGATGTCCTAGGTCAACTTTTATCGATCCTATGTGAAGTGCTCCCGCTGCCCTTCACGCGACGCGTTTGACCTTTGACCCCCGAAGCATGCGAACGGCGCTGCGCAACCAAGCTCCAGCAGGTGGAAATTTTCAAAACGGCATTTAAATAATCTCTACAACCTAAAACTATTATTTTCGATAATTTACAACGTATCTGACTGGTAAAAAAATTCAAAATGTGTGAAATATATCACCTCCGTGGTGGCTGGATCAGGCTGTCCCATGGAGAAGAGTTCAATATTGTCTTTCTTTGTTTCTACAACTCATTAGGTGCAGTAAACGTAAGAAATATCCTTTATGACCCATATCAATGCCATCCAAGTTACTAAAACCGCCGTTTAGAAGTTTTTGTATTTTAGTCGTCGAATTTAGCTCTGAGGCACAGCGTGATACACTCGCCGTGGGGTCAAAGGTCAAATGCGCCGCGTGAAGGGCAGCTGGAGCACTTCACATAGGATCACAAAAAGTTGACCTAGGACATCGACGGACGGCATGTCCGACGAAAAGTTAAAGCGTCCGACCATTGATGAGTTCGGACAGCATGAATTCGAGCCTGCCACACCAGTACTAGCGGGACTTCGATGACCATTGCTGGGGTACAATCCTCATACGGGCTAAGGTACGTAATCATGCCAAGACCACTCCCCCAAGTCACACGTATCGGCTGCGCAGGTGTCCGAATCAACCTGGTGTCCGAAATCTGATCTTTTACTCTACACTCACGGAAAAAAATGTGCTGGATAGCTCACTAAATGCGCTATCTACTGACGCCTTAATCGTGCAAATCGGTTCCGCGGAACCGCTGCTAGCTTCGTTTTTGATTGTATTAAGTTTCTATGGGGAAAGTTTAGGTGGGCGTGGCTACGTAACGGTTTTATCTACGGACACGTTACAGGCTCCGTTGGATAGAGCTCGTGGAGAGCTACCTTCTGATACTCGAATATTTATATTCCACTAAAAGATAATCCGCGGAAAAATCAGTGAAATTTGGAGGTTGGATATCGCTAATTTTATCCCATTTATTGATCCTACTTTTGCCTAAAATATGTTGAGTTTTGCCGATTTTTGTGCTGACAGACAACAGACGACAGACAAACCGATTGCTTTACCCCCTGCTGCGCATGCGCGCACGCGGGGTAATGAAAATGACTATAAGTAGGGATATTGTGAAGCATGCACAAACAAGAGTTGTTGTAGTGTCTAAGTAGTTTAATAATGATATATTATTATGTGTAACTCTCTAGTTGTGCATGTACTTAGCTAGCTAGCTAGCTACCATAACATGACTGCACACATCGATTCTTATGAATGCTGATTGATATGCCAGAGTCCAAACTTTGTTAAAGAATATACTAGATACCTATGGCCTAAGAGCATATTAATATACGGCATTATATAATGATTTAATAATATTATGATTATTATACAATATATAATCAAGCAACTTTGAAGTGTCTAGCCTAAGAAATAAAGTTCAACTAGTAATCAGCAATATGAAATTCTGCTTTACTACTCAGTGTTCTAGTGTCCTAACCTAGTATTGCATCTGCTTGCTATATATTCATTGTTATTGTTTATGCAGATTGATGTGAACTACCCAATGTAGAATTCTATTGTTTCAATGCGAATGTCTTCGTTGCCCAGGTTTTCATCAGTACAGACACGGAGCTCCAGATCATCAGTTGTTGAGGTACCAAGCTCCGTACAAAAAGATAGATCATTTTTGCCACAAAACGAGCAATTTCCTTGAATATTGGACCACAGTGGGTACTTGGTATAAAGTGGTCCCCCACCTGTACCCGAGTTGCCAGAAGAGCAGAAGTAATCATCTCCAACAAAATCCCATGGACCATCACCACCACCAGTGCTTGGGCATTTGTTTCCCCTATTCCTGCCAGCCTGAAATTGTCGCCAAGCTACTGCATATGTCCACACATGTATCCTAGGAGAACTACCATAAGTTATGCTGATACCATCAACATAGGGACGGTCTATGTTCTGAGGATGGTTGTAGAAACAATCTGGTGTTCCATATTGGTAGGCTTTTATTTTCCCCAGCACTTTACTGTACGATTGACCATTGGTAGGGATGGTAACGGAATCACAACTAGGCCCATTGGTTTTCTTTCCACACAATCGTAAATCACCATTCTGTCGAAATCGTAGAGATGGTGGGCAATTCTGGGATCGGATTCTCATGTCAAGTGAATAGACAGGACGAAATTCAGACTCATCTGCAGCATATATATATATGTGATCATGTTTATCATAAGGCCAGACCAAATTAATTTGTTGTTGATAGATTTTATGAGCCAAAAATTGGACCAATCCACCAATAATTAACACACTAATTAACACACTAAGTAGGGAAGAAGAAAAGTCTTAGGGGTCTATAAAGATGCCACAATTTTTATAATATATGGGCACGCAGAATGAGTCGAAATTAATGATTAATTTTGATCTTGGGGATTTTGATTCACACCTTAGAATTAAAGTTACGGCCCTTTGAAGTTACCCCATATGTTTGTATAGGAAGCCATGCATTTGCAATGTTTTCCGCCCACGCGCACATCAACGTGACGACCATTACCCACTTTGGTCAAAATTGATGTATAGGCTCCCCTAAGGCCACTATTTGTTGAATAATATAGTTTCTCATCAGGGACTTTCCCAGAATTGTATGCGGGCGGGCGGTACATTACCATTATGCCATTATTTAATTACATTAGTGCATTCCAGGAAATGTGTTATGTAAACACTTCTTGATCCTTAAAATAACAAAATGCACACACAAATTAAAAGAACCAATACTAGCGAGGTCAGATATCTAGCGAGGCAGATCTGCGCATGCGTAGTAACATATAATGACGAGATTGAAGCGGGGGCAAAATTCCATGCGGGCGGGGGATGAGAAACTAATTTCCAATCAATAGTGCATGGCCTAATCTTGAAAGCATCCATTGCATACTCATCATTAATTTACTTAACTTGTTCCAACTTTAATTCATATAACCTATTAACTCGTAATTATTTTTAACTTATACACTATAATTATAATAATATTATAATATTATGTAATCATGGGTGCATATTACTATCGTTAGTGTTTATCACTGATATAATATATGTATCCTATGCATATCAAAGCATAAACATATTGTAGAAAAAAAAACAGTGTGTTCAGGAGATATGAAAATTTCACATTAATTTAATTTTTAAAAGTGCAACTTGGTAGAGTAGAGTGTATGATTTTTAGCCTATTTTTGAGCTTTTTATAGACAATTTCCCACATTTAATTTGTGGTTAGGCCACTATACCATGGTTCTAAGCCCTTCAACTGACTTTGTGCTTGCACAATCATGCAAGCAAACTGCATGCATCCATGCATACTATATTTACCTTGAAGAGCAGCAGATTCTTCATAAGATGCAGGTACAGACTGCACACTTCCAATTGGAGAGGCTGCACATGCATAAATTCAGCGGTTATAATAATATATATAAAATTATTATTATACAGTCGAGCCTCCGAACAAAGGACACTTTGGGAACGGGCCCCTTGTCCTTTGTTCGGAGGTTGTCCCTATCTCGGAGGTTCATGATTTTTCAATCAATTTTGATTGTATTACCTTAACAAGTTAGTAAATGCACTGAAATGCATAAGAGCAGTAGAGATGATAATCAAGTGGTTGGTATATTCTGTTTTTAGTGTCAACATAGCACAAGCTGAATTTTTTGTTTCTGAAGTACTGGCTACTCTGGATTCAAGGAGAATATTATTATCGCGCATGCAGCATAATATCACGACCGCCTAGATTGCGGCAAAAGTGGGCGTGGCATCGTTAATTTAAGGGCGTGGTTTCCGGATGTCCGCTATTTAGGAGGCAGTTTTGCATTGAAAAGTCACGTTGGGAGCTTGGATCTTGTCCGCTGTCCGGAATCGAGAAGCGTCCGCTTCTCGGAGGTTGCTAATGTACTATAACTATGCTAAATTCAATCGGTAATACGGCGGCACTTGTCCGCTGTAGGGAGATTGTCCGCTTCTCAGAGGGTCCGTTATCGGAGGCTCGACTGTATATTATATATACTACTTCCCTATAGTAGCAATTTACTTTTCTGAAACAAGCAATATTTGCCCAGTAAAAGTATGAAATTGTGAAATTTGGCACAGATACAGATGAATATGGAAATTGGTTCAGTATATAATATTATATCAAAGAACTTGTCAACTGTTTTCATTTTCAAATTAATGATTACATAACCTTGCATAACTTAAATATGCTACTTACGTTCATAGTGACCCTTTACCTTATGCACTGCAGCTATACCAGGGAAGTGGTAAACATTTCATTATACCGTAGATATTCGCAATTAAAACCCGACCTATAGGTCGGGTTTTAATTGCGAGTATCTATTAAATGCGAATTGCGAGTTTTTCTACGTCTCGCAATTATTAGATTCGCAAACATAAACGTTCACGCATACTACAGTACGGTACGGGGTCGTCCATCGCGGATTCGCAATTTGGCCTGACTTGACTAGAACGCATTTATTAAACTACGCAATTAAAACCCGTCCTACGGCCGTATTCTGATGATAATTATGATTGTATGCATGGATATTAATTATACTTGTATTATGCATGCATGCACAAAGCTTTAGGAGATGGCCGGATATACTGCTAGTTTATCTTCAAAGAAAGGCAAAATCCATAATTATCCAAAGGCTCACATTCTAAACAAATTTAGAAATCTATGTGGCTGCTATGGACATCCCATCCGTTAAACATGCAGTCTTCACAATGGTTACCTTTATGCTTTATATAAACAGATGATCAAACCATGCATAATACACTACATGTTTGGTATTAGGCCATGCTTTGTTGACTCCATGGATGTTTTTTCCTCATTAGGCCTATTATCATTACACTGTTTAAACTTATATGGTGGGTGGAGCTTGGGTGTGGCTGAATACACATGAGTAATAGGCTGATTTCTGGACAATTTTTTCTGGTTTATGTATCAGGTCGCTTGTTTCCAACTAAGTAGAAAATAATTAAGTAAATAATTAATAAATAATTAATTTGTGGAAGAACTGGGAGTACTTGGGGAAATAATTTTTATATGGGCACACAGAATGGATCAAAAAATTTGATGGCAGGGATTGTTGTATATTATTATAGTCATACGTTTTCCGCCCACGCGTTACGTGTGGGCGTGGTCGCGCGCACATGTTTGTGATGACCTATACCCAATTTGCTTAAAACATGTACAGGAGTCTGCTTTCAATGTGATATAGCCTTATATCCTCCAGCATTATTCTCAGCTTAGCAGTGTTGCACATGGAAAATCTTGTTTTTCCATATGCAGCACCGTAAACCTAGCCTTAAGGCAATGAATGTAATCCAACAATGTGATGCTATCTGGAATCAAGCTTTAATTTTTTGCTTAGTGAGTTGGCTTGCTTGAAAAAAGGAGGATGCTGGTATGGATATGAACAAATTTTTTGCACACACCAGCAGCACACACCAGCAGCAATATCCTCAGCCAGAGCAGCTGGTCTATTCACAGCAGACATCATAAGGATGGCTAGTTGGTCATGAAAATCTACCATGATTGGAAAAGGTCTACCACCAACCAATTAATCTAACACTCTACGTGGTTGTGTCATCCGTTAATAATGGCATGTTTTCAAACAATTGATACACAATGTCATATACCGTAATTCTAGAAATGAATGCGATTTTTGTGAACTTTGCGAGTCATCAGTCCTATAGCGTTCGCATTATTAAGAAATCATTATTTTTGTGAATGCAATAATTAATGCAAACGTATTGGTAAAGTTCGTAAATACGTTCTGAATAACGCACATGACATGCTACTTATGCACCTATCAATATTAGGCCAAACTACCCCCCTCCTGTTGTAAGCAGATGGTTGAGAAGTGAAGGAAAAAAAAGGAAAAAAGATCCTGGGCTCAAATTCCGGCTAGGTCCTGAGATTTTTTTCTCTTTCCTTCGCTTTTCATTCGCCTGCTTACAATAATACATTTCATGTTTGATGATATTCAAATATTCAGGATGTTAATGACCAAATTAATTTAAACTCACACCTTGATACATTTCCATGGGTTCATCGTATGTCAGATCTTCAGGCCAGGCGATGGCCATGTACCATACGGCAGCAAAGACGAGTAAGATAGATACCAATTTCATCATCAGGTACGAAGGATCAGTATAGATGCTCGAAATATTGGGAACTCTGTATAGCTGCTACTTTCAGACTAAAGTTTTTTCACTTATTAAGCTCCTTTTTATAACAATTTATTATTGTAATATTATTATAGTATAGTTGCATGGCCATGCATTCTGTGCATCACTGCTATGTTATTATGTTAACTATATACAGTGGAATCCTCTATAATATAAGGATACCCCTGAAATGAGGACATCTCTGGCCCTTAATCAGGTCACTGTGCATGGTTCCAGCTCAGTACATATAGAGAAGTGTACTAAACTACCCCTGATACGAGGACACCTCCTTTAATCCGGACACTCATCCAAGAGTGTCCTGAACAGAGGGGTTTCACTGTATAGGATACTCTCTGTTTAATCAGTAGCCAGCTTCATGGAAGTTAATTCTAAAGTATACATACACTGTGACAGTCAGGTGTTTGGTATAATTATAATGCAATATGTGAGCACTCATTTAAGGTAAGCTTATAGGTTAACTTATATATAAATGTTCTGGTGAGTTTAGCTGTAACTTGACGGAAGCTAACTTGTTGATAATAATATAAATTATTATAAGGTATACCATGCACAGGTGTTTCAAGTTGTAGCCGGTACAATACTATATAAGGTTGCAGCAGTGAGCATGCAGTCATGTAAGTTCAACTTAATACCAGTACCCGGAGCAATCTATGGAGGCAGACCAGTATACCTTATATTAATTTTATAACAAGTTACTGCAGCTTCCGTCATTTTATGTTAGTACAAGCTTATACCTTAACTGAGTGCTCACCTGTTGCATTATAATATATATACCAAACACCTGTGTGTACTTTACATTAAATTAGCTTCCGTCTAGCTAGCTAAGTATTATGGCTAAACTTACCGGAATAAAATTTTAATTATAACTGAGCTAGTGCTCACCTGTTGCATTACAATAATATACCCAAACACCTGTGTGTACTTTACATTAAATTAGCTTCCGTCTAGCTAGCTAAGTATTATGGCTAAACTTACCGGAATAAAATTTTAATTATAACTGAGCTAGTGCTCACCTGTTGCATTACAATAATATACCCAAACACCTGTGTAATTAAAATATTAAATTAGCTTCCGTCAAGCTAGCTAAGTATTATGGCTAAACTTACCGGAACATAACTGTGCAATAGTAGTATACCCTAGATAACACAGATATTAACTGTTCTTAACAAGTTGGCTTCCAATATGTTAAGTGCTATTGCAGATGAAACTTCGATCAGCAATATAATTTTATAGTGGTATGTTAGGCACCTCCGCGGGTAATATTTAATTTAGGAATAACAAGGCCTAGGATTCATAGACCCCAAAGGGGGAGAGGGCAAATGTAACTGTCATAGTAGATAGTGTACCTATAGCTAATTCAAATCAGACAGTGGTTTGTAACTAACTATAATAACAGCTGCTGTCTGGACTGCAGCAAGTACTATGGACTGATAATGTGGAACTTACTATTTTAGCCCATGGCCATGGATTTAAATTTTCCCAGGCTTCTAGCTCTTGGCTCAAAGGCTCCATGATGACCAGCATTGAGTTTGAATATGCAGTTAGTTATATTATTTATCACTTTGTACCAGGAACCACTGTCTTCAAATTGAAGTGATAATCCACCTCCTAATCCAAATTGTTCATTCAACTTCGTTTTGTACAGTGAGTACACCCTTTGATTGGGATATGAAGGTACACTGTTATTAATAAAGCTATCATTATAGAAAAGAAATGTGCAAATTTTACTACAGTTTTCGTAAGCCTCATCCTCTCTCACATAATTAGAACTGAACTTAACATAAATCCCATAGGAGATGTTATATTCGTTATGAAAGTTATTATTCTCAAAAGAACTATTAACGATCTCCACACATCCGATAGTATCAATTAAAACAACTCCTGTTCCAGTACTGTTTCCCACTATTATGTTAGAGAGTGTATATACGTTTTCACGTGCACAGAAATAAATCCATGCAGACTGCTGAAAGCAATGGCATAGTGCCTTGCAATTGATGGGTATAGCTTCATCAATAACGGGGTTCAGAATCCCACAGTTTATGAACGAAATATTTGACAATGTTAGGTTTGTCATGTTCATGAATCTATACCCTGCCGATTCATTTCCACTCAGGCTACAGTGTATTTCAGTATGCCCACCCAATCGTCCGTATATATAGTGCTCTATTCATCCTATTGGCAATCTGTATCACCTTTTGCTGCATTAAAACTTCGGTACAAAATACTACAGCGATGTTGTCTTTCAAAAGATTTTGTAATGATTCAATCTCAGACTCTTTGTAGTAATGAAATTAAGTTACTCTTGTTCCTTTGAATTCTCTCCTTGAAGTATGTTTGTCTGGCCATCCAAGTTCCTGGTTGAAGAAGCTGTTACAGTATTGGATGGCAGGTAGGCACTCTCGTAAAACCGTAGTAGCTATAGCTGGCTCTGTTAGATTATATTAAATATACTAAGTGGTATTAAAATAGAATTAGGACATGGGTACCATGCAGGTATTATTAATTTTTACCTATTAATATTCCTTCACAAAGAGGATGGAGAGGATATCAAAATTATTCAATATTTGATGAAGCCTCGGTGGCTGAACATATCACTGACATGTAGCTACATGTATTACAGGATAGGGAGCTAGTGCATATAGACAGTGGACTGGACTAGCTAGGTCTGACCGAGAAACACCACTTTCTCTGATACAAATTAATTTTGACACGAAACAATACAGACCTTTATCTGATCTATGCTCATGTAGATCATGATCAGATTAGGCCACTCCAAATGGGAATATAGTTTCCCGTCCTGGCTTCCTGCATTTTACATGCGGGCGGGCGCCCATTACCATTAACCATTATTATGAATATCATTATGAGCACAATGAATATAATTAAAATTCTTGATCCCACAACTGTGCACGTGCGTACAAGGAGAGCATGCTAGCCCTAGCCTAGCCCAGCGCTACTGCCAGCTAGCTAGCGCGCGCTGATAGCAGCACCTTGACAAGAAGGGGCATTATTATCATGAAAGCAAGGTAAGTACACACATCACCATTAGTTACTAGCTTCAAATTCATGAAGCAGTACTGCTCCTAGCTAGCTACAACCATAAATAATGGACATAATGGTCAAATGAAGCGGTAGCATCAGAGAGAGGCGGGCGGTGGACGGGAAACTACGTTCTCATTTGGAGTGGCCTTATGCCGCTTCTCGAATCTGGCAGCAGTCACAAGGGTCAGGTAGCTAGCATCATCCCTGGTTCATGCCATTTAATAATGTACTCAAGTTTATGAGTGAGTCACTGAGCGTATAGTCTACCATAGATGAATCTCAGTCTGAGTCGATCCCTTTCTGAGGGTCTGCATTAGTCTGGCGGGCCAGCCCCCTCTTGCAAAGGGGCTGGCCCGCCAGACTAGGTCTGCATGGGGCTTGTAGTACTGTGATCTCTAGCTCCACTGTATCTCATAGTGTGCCTCCAAGCCCTGCCACTCTCGGACCATACTAAGGGGATGATAGCGTGTAAGTGCATTGGCTAGCTAGATGACTGGCGACGGGGAGACTTAGTGGCAGCCTTTTTAAGCTTTCTACTATGCCATATACTGTGTACAGTAGATAAGTTTTAAGCTTTCTACTATGCCATATACTGTGTACAGTAGATAAGTTTTAATTTTCATCTAGCAATTGTATGTGGGCGTGGCACTCCAATAATCCAGTCCAGTACTCCACAGTCCACTCCACCGTTCCATTCCACCGGATTCTACCCGGAGCCCTTCTGTCTTCTATTAAAATCTCGTAGAAACGTCCTAAACAGTGCTTAACTGCTGCAATGGTGAGATAGCCTTTTGCTATGACTTAATAACCTACTGCAAAGGTAGCGACGATGGTAAAGACAGCATCGCTGAACGCCTGCACACGTTTACCCTGAAAAAACGTGCTGTTTCTTGGCCTTTGCTGCATCCACTCTGGCCTAAGCTCTTTTGTGTCGTGTTTCTAGCCACACCCCTCAAGGTTCAAGGTTCATTATATCACGCGCATGCGCAGTAGGATAATATTGACTACGTGGTGGTAGCTCTGGTGTCCAGAACACAAGTCCTGTGTCTTTTATATGAATTATTGTTTGATAATAGGCATACCTACGACCTGCTAATAATCTATTAATGAAGTAACTAGTAACTGCAATACAATGCAGTCCAATTAAAAATGATAATCATGTTTTAGTACTCGAGGGATTTTGACTCTTCCATCTCTCTGTAGTCAACTAGAACCAGTACAGTGTCTGTGCGCTCATCCCTACATAGACCTTCACTCTTCCTAGCCCTCTTCAGCCTCAGGGCAAGCTGTATGATAACGAAACACACCATGCACACAAACGGAGTTGAAACAAGAATGGTCTGTATAGTAAACACGGCGTTAATTGATCTTGTGTCAAGGTTTCTTTCCTTTGATCTCTTATAGTTGTACATGGTCATGGCATTGATGACTGCTAAATTTGCGAAAAGGAGCACGTCGATAATGTTATGCCAGCGTCTGTGATAGGGGTATGTGATCGCTTGTAGGGTCAACATCACAATCAGCTGCACTTCCAACGCTATGTAGAACTTTGTGAGTGAATCTGTGATCAAGAAGCTAAGAAGAGCCACCAGTCGGTAAAAGAAGTAGAGTCCAGCAAAGAAACGATACTTGTCTTTGAAACAGCTTTGAAAAGAGTCAAACATTGGTTTCATTCTTTCTAGTGGCAAAATCCGGCATAGAATATTTACACATCTAGTTTCTTCAATGCGCAGCAAGGCTAAAACCTTATAGCACAGCGGATAAACTACTAAGAGGAGTGGTGGAATCAATACCAGAGCAATGGCGAACATTAAGGCAGGTATTGCATATTTGATGTGGTCATCGCCGAAGTATTTGAAATCACCATGATAGAAGACAACAGATGTTATCGTGTTGCTATATAGTCTTCCAATGGAGTGGACTCGCCCTGGAGTAAGTATGAATAGCGTCACCTTTGCACACTGAGAATAGCACATGACGAAGAATGCTGAAAAGCCGTGGATCATTGTGCTTTTCACGGAACTTTTGGATGATTCTGAGCCTCGGAGATTTTGCCTCCTGCAGTGTACTAAGTATTTTCCTTTACCACATTTCTTCAATAGCACAGTGATTATCACCAGGGTGATAGAATACAGAATAGTCAAGTATTTGAAAGAGATAATGTCCAGTGTGTTGGCTCCCTGCCACAGACAAAATGAGAATTTGTCTATAGTGAAAAAATTTAGGTTGAACATTCTGTACGTAAAGAGATAGATGGACATAAATGTGTCCAGCACGTTATGTGTGGAAATAAACCCATTAGCATCGATCAGCATCGTGTCGATAAACTGAATGAAAAATATGAATCCATTGAGGGTCCCAGAGGTGAGCTTCACGTTAAAGAGCAGAACAATCATGAATAAGATGGTCACTGGTATTATTTCTGAGACAAAGTACAAGAGAGCCCCTAACTCACATCTGTCATTATGACGACAGTAGTAGCTATAACTGTGGTAGTAAACCGACATTGTGCTTGAGCAGCTTCCACACAGCTTTCCTAGTCTATATTCTCCACAGACAACATCATTGACTGCATCCCTTGATGGTTTTATTGGCAGCAGTATTTCAGTTTCATTCGCCTTCTTTCTGGTACAGAAACCTCTTGGGCAGTACCCTGATTGCAAAGAACTCTCAGATTCCCTTTCACTTTTGTCGTAGCCAATCCAGTAACCGTGGATTAGGTATGCTTGGTAACTATGAAGCTCGCACTGGAGTATACCTAGATACATTTTGTCCACTGTACTTGCAGAACACACACACTCTATACGTTTCTTAATATCTTCAATCGTAACAAATCCTGGTGGGCAGTGTTCCATCTCAACATTCAAATGGACAGCAATGTCATGAAAGTTGTTCGTTACAACAAGAACTTGCCCCTTGTGTTCTGGTTCACCGTAAAGTTTTATTGTCTTGTCGCTAATGAAGGAATAAGTGGGATCTAGTTTAATGCTTGTTGCTTTACTCTGTGGTGTGGCAATACGGTATGAATCATATGCTTCTTCATTGTTTTCATCTAGTAATTTGAACTTCAATTCAAACTCTTTCCCGGGAATGGCTGTCATTTTATTACTTTCATTTGAGAGAGAAAAGACAGCACCTTCAGTAGATACTTCATGGCTTCTATTATTACAAAATGTCACATTTCCTATGCAGCCAAATTGAATATCGGAATAATTATTGTACCCCCGTTGTTTTGCACATGCTCGCCTGCATGGAATCAATGTGGTTGCATATATCGTGTTGCCATATGACTCATTATTACGCAATGGACGTGCAGAGTTATTTTCAAACTCTAGTGTGATTGAACGTTCATCAACTATCGTGGTGTTCCCAACATATCGAATGAAACATTTTCTTGAAGACACGAGATCAAGTTTATTGCCCGATCTGTATATGATTGCTCCACCCTTTGATAAGGCAGTGTTTTTGTAGAACAAAAATGAACTATTATCATTCACGTGTACTTCTGACAACCCATAAAGACTTATGGCACCACCTTCAAATCCTGTATTATTGATGAAGTTAACATTTGATCCAGCTGCAAATTCAACAATGGTTGATGATAAACACAATGCTGTGGCATTACTGCCGTAAAATAATGTGTTTCCTTTGAATTGTATCGGAAGAGCGGTAGTGAAGAATACACCCTTTCCCCAGCTTAACCTTTCTAACTCATCTTCAGAACGATTAACGTCAACTTTCTCCTCTATTCTATAATTTGACATAAATTTGCAGTCTTGGAACACTGGAGATGTTGTAAAACCTGAAGTTAACTTGTCACTGGCATGTACTGATGCTTGTACTGCTGCCCCAAATACAGCTTTATTCTTTTCCCATGAGCAGTTCACGAATTGGATCACATAGTTCTGAGTAGCACGTTTAGCTCTGCTGTAGTGCAGCACTGTTCCACCTCCATAATATTGAGCTCGATTTTCTGCAACTGAGCAATTCCTTAATGTTATAATGTTTGGTTTGGGAGGTTGCTTGTGTTGAAAATGGAATCCAAGTTCCATAGCTCCACCACCCATTTTAGCACAGTTTTTACTGAATTCCACGTTAGATAATAGAACAAAATTATTGTGGGGACTGTTGGAAAAAAATAATGACAGTCCTCCACCAACATCTCCAGTATTGTTTGTAAAGTTGCACTGTATGATTGTTATATTGTTTCTGCTAGTACTGTTCGTGAAATTTAAGCTCATACCCCCACCATGGTGACCAGCATTGAGTTTGAACATGCAATTAGTTATATTTATCACTTTGTACCAGGAACCACTGTCTTCAAATTGAAGTGTTAATCCACCTCCTAATCCAAATTGTTCATTCAACTTCATTCTGTACAGTGTGTACACTCTTGGATTGGGATATGAAGGCACACTGTTATTAATGAAGCTATCATTATGAAAAACAAAAGTGCAATGTCTACTACAGTTTTTATAAGCCTTATCCTCGAGCTGTCTCATATTATCAGAGCTGAACTTTACATAAATCCCATAGGAGATGTTATATTTGCTGTGAAAGTTACTAGTCTCAAAAGAACTGTTAACAATCTCCACACATCCGATAGTATCAATTAAAACAACTCCTGTTCCGATACTGTTTCCCACTTTTATGTTAGAGAGTGTCACGTTTTCACAGAAATAGAACCAGACTGCTGAAAGCAATGGCGTAGTGCCTTGCAATTGGGTAGCTTCATCAATAACAGGATTCAGAATCCCACAGTTTATAAACGAAATATTTGACAATGTTAGGTTTGTCACGTTCATGAATCTATACCCTGCTGATTCATTTCCACTGAGGCTACAATATATTTCAGTATGCCCACCCAATCGCCCATATAGTGCTACATTCGTCCTGTTAGCAATCTGTATCACCTTTCGCTGCATTACAACTTCAGCACAAAACATTACATCAGTGTTGTCTTCCAAAAGATTTTGTAGTGATTCAACATCAGGTATGTAGTAATGAAAGTTACTCTTGTTCCTTTGAATTCTCTCATTGAAGTACACTTCGCTTGATACATTAATTTTTGCACATTCTGAGCTATGTTCTGCCAATGTGCTACACTGCGTATGCCATGACATCAGCATTATGAAAAACAAGCCTATTAACCCAGCAACCATTTTGCACTAGCAATAATTGTTGAGTAACAATATCTTATAATATTGTCTTTTCTTCACTTTACAAAGATTCTACGCTTTACAGTTGTCAGGACACAATAGGCTGGTTTGTGAGTTGAATGATGTTTACTGTCCAGAAAAACAGCTATTTACTTTTGGGACTCTATCAGAGTTACTTGTTGTTACTTTGGTATCTATTTGTTTGATCATTATCAGATTTCATTTGTCGCAGACCTATTTAGCACATGTCTGAGAAACAGTCGTATGTACAATGCATGTATAGCTTGATGTTGAAGTGCCGATAAGCTGTACAAATGTGCATGACATTGTGCAGTACCAATTATGGGTGTGGCGTATGAGCACTGCACAAAGGCGTGGTCACTGGTCGTCTACACCACAAGGTCAGCAGCACAGCAAAGCTCCCACATGGCTTCAGGATCAAGCCTTCTTCTTGAACCGACTCTCCGTCGAACCTCCTACCAGGATCGCAAATACGACATCCAGGAAGATGCGCGGAGAGGCTCTATCGATTTGGCGCAGGCTGGCGCCGGAGAGAGCGCCCGACTGAAATCGGCACTTTCCACAGCGCTATTATTGAAACCGTGCTGCAAAGGTAGCGACGATGGCAAAGACAGCATCGATGAACGCCTGCACACGTTCACCCTGAAAAATGTACTGTTTATTGGCCTTTGCCACCTCCGCTTTCGCTCCAATCGAATCGAAGCCATTTTGTATCGTGTTTCTCTATAGCCACACCCCTAAAGGTTCATTACATCACGCGCATGCGCAGTAGGAAACGTGGCGGTAGCTCTGGTGTCCTGAACACAAGTCCGTGTCATTTATGTGAATTATTGTTTAATAATAGTCATACCTACGATCTGCTAATAATCTATTAATGAAGTACCGTATAGCCGAAAAATTTGGCGGGGAATTAAATTTGGCGGTTTGGCGGTCTATATTACAACCACCAAATTAAAATTCGCCAAAATTTCCTACTCGCATATATACGTATGGCGGTCCCGTACCGAACCGCCAAATTTAAATCCGCCAATATTCTTCTAATAGCGATTTGGGGCTCAACCGCCAAATTTAATGCCCGCCAATATTTCCGGCTATACTATTAAAATGCAATACAATGCAGTCCAATTAATAATGTTTTAGTACTCGAGGGATTTAGACTCTTCCATCTCTCTGTAGTCAACTAGAGTCAGTACGGTATCTGTGCGCTCATCCCTACATTGACCTTCACTCTTCCTAGCCCTCTTCAGCCTCAGAGCAAGCTGTATGATTACGAAACACACCATGCACACAAACGGAGTTGAAACAAGAATGGTCTGTATAGTAAACATGGCATTAATTGATCTTGTGTCAAGGTTTCTTTCCTTCGATCTCTTATAGTTGTACATGGTCATGGCATTGATAACTGCTAAGTTTGCGAAAAGGAGGACGTCGATAATGTTATGCCAGCGTCTGCGGTAGGGGTATGTGATCGCTTGTAGGGTCAACATCACAATCAGCTGTACTTCCAACGCTATGTAGAACTTTGTGAGTGAATCTGTGATCAAGAAGCTAAGAAGAGCCACCAGCCGGTAAAAGAAGTAGAGTCCAGCAAAGAAACGACACTTGTCTTTGAAACAGCTTTGAAAAGAGTCAAACATTGGTTTCATTCTTTCTAGTGGCAAAATCCGGCATAGGATATTTACACATCTAGTTTCTTCAATGCGCAGCAGGGCTAAAACCTTATAGCACAGCGGATAAACTACCAAGAGGAGTGGTGGAATTAATACCAGAGCAATGGCGAACATTAAGGCAGGTATTGCATATTTGATGTGATCATCGCCGAAGTATTTGAAATCACCATGATAAAAGACAACAGATGTTATCGTGTTGCTATATAGTCTTCCAATGGAGTGGACTCGCCCTGGAGTAAGTATGAATAGTGTCACCTTTGCACACTGAGAATAGCACATGACGAAGAATGCTGAAAAGCCGTGGATCATTGTGCTTTTCACGGAACTTTTGGATGATTCTGAGCCTCGGAGATTTTGACTCCTGCAGTGTACTAAGTATTTTCCTTTACCACATTTCTTCAATAGCACAGTGATTATCACCAGGGTGATAGAATACAGGATAGTCAAGTATTTGAAAGAGATAATATCCAGTGTGTTGGCTCCCTGCCACAGACAAAATGAGAATTTGTCTATAGTGAAAAAATTTAGGTTGAACATTCTGTACGTAAAGAGATAGATGGACATAAATGTGTCCAGCACATTATGTGTGGAAATAAACCCATTAGCATCAATCAGCATTGTGTCAATAAACTGAATGAAAAATATGAACCCGTTGAGGGTCCCAGAAGTGAGCTTCACGTTAAAGAACAGAACAATCATGAATAAGATAGTTACTGGTATTATTTCTGAGACAAAGTACAAGAGAGGCCCTAACCCACATCTATCATTACGCCAACAGTAGTAGCTATGGCTGTGGTAGTATACCGACATGTTGCTTGAGCAGCTTCCACACAGCTTTCCCTGTCTATGCTCTCTACAGACAACATCATTGACTGCATCCCTTGATGGTTTTATTGGCAGCAGTATTTCAGTTTCATCTGCCTCCTTTCTGGTGCAGAAACCTCTTGGGCAGTATGCCGATCTCAGAGTACCCTCAGATCCTTTCTCAGTGTCGTAGCCAATCCAGTAACCGTGGATTAGGTATGCTTGGTAGCTATGAAGCTCGCACTGGAATATACCAAAGTAACGTTTGTCAGCTACACTTGCAGAACAAGCACACTCCGTACTATTATTCTTAATATTTTGATCCGTGACAAATCCTGGTGGGCACTGTTCCATCTCAACGTTCAGACCAACAGCAATGTCACGAAAGTTATTTATTCCAATAATAACTGTACCCTTGTGTCCTGGTTCACCATAAAGTTTTATTGTCTTGTCACTAATGAAGGAATAAGTGGGGTCTAGTTTAATGCTTGTTGCTTTACTCTGTGGCGTAGCAATACGGTATGAATCATATGCTTCTTCATTGTTTTCATCTAGTAATTTGAACTTCAATTCAAATTCTTTTCCGGGGATGGCTGTCATTTTATTACTTTCATTTGATAGAGAAAAAACAGCACCATCAGTAGAAACTTCATATGTTTTATTATCCCAAAATATCATGTTTCCTATGCAACCAAAATTTAATTGAATGGCAGTATAATTGTGCCCCCCTTGTTCTTTGCATGCTTGCCTGCATGGAATCAACGTAGTTGCATACATGGTGTGGCCATATGACTTATTATTACGCAATGCACGTGCAGAGTTGTTTTTAAACTCTAGTGTGATTGAACGTTCATCAACTGTCGTTGTGTCCCCAACATATCGAATGAAACATCTTCTTGAAGACACAAGATCAAGTTTATTGCCTGATCTGTACATGATTGCTCCACCCTTTGATAAGGCAGTGTTATCATAGAACAAAAACGAACTATTATCATTCACATGTACTTCGGACAACCCATAGAGATTTATTGCTCCACCTTCAAATCCTGTGTTATTGGTAAAGTTTACATTTGACCCAGCTGCAAATTCAACTATGCTTGACGACAAACACAATGCTGTGGCATTGCTGCTGAAAAATAATGTATTTCCTTTGAATTGTATCGGAAGACCCGTAGTGAAAAATACTCCCTTTCCCCAGCTTAACCTAGCTAATTTCTCTTTATCCAACTTCTCTTCTATTCTATAATTTGACATAAACTTGCAGTCTTGAAACACTGGAGATATCGTATAGCCTGAAGTTAACTTATCGCTGACATGTAACGATGCTTGTACTGCTGCCCCAAATACAGCTGTGTTCCTTTCCCATGTGCTATTTATAAACTCAATTCTGTAATTCTGAGTCCCATATTTAGTTCTGCTGTAGTATAATATTGTTCCACCTCCATAATAATGAGCTTGATTTTCTACAACTCTGCAATTCCTTAGTGTTACATTATTTGGCTCTGGACGTCGTTTCTGTTGAAAATGGAATCCAAACTCCATAGCTCCACCACCCATTTTAGCGCAGTTTTTACTGAATTCCACGTTAGATAATAGAACAAAATTATTGTGGGAACTATCGGAAAAAAATAATGACAGTCCTCCACCAAAGTCTCCAGTATTGTTAGTAAAATTGCATTGTGTGATTGTTACATTGTTTCCGCTAGTACTCTTTGTGAAGTTTAAAGTCATACCCCCGCCATGATGACCAGTGTTGTTTTTGAATTTGCAATTAGTTATATTTATCACTTTTTCTGTGTACCAGGAATCATTGTCTTCAAAATGAAATGTTAATCCACCTCCTAATCCAAATTGTTCATTCAAATTCGTTCTGTACAGTGTGTACACTCTTGGATTGTGATATGAAGGTACGCTGTTATTAATGAAGCTATCATTATGAAAAACAAAAGTGCAATGTCTACTACAGTTTTCGTACACCTTATCCTCTCTCACATAATCAGAGCTGAACTTTACATAAATCCCATAGGCGATGTTATATTCATTGTGAAAGTTACTAGTCTCAAAGGAACTGTTAGTAATCTCCACACGTCCAATAGTATCAAGTAAAATAATTCCGGTTCCGGTACTATTTCTCACTTTTATGTTAGTGAGCATCACGTTTTCACAGGAATAAATCCAGATTGCTGAAAGCAATGGCATAGTGCCTTGCAGTTGGGTAGCTTTATCAATTACTGGGTTCAGAATCCCACAATTTATAAACGAAAGATTTGACAATGTTAGGTTTGTCACGTTCCTGAATCTATACCCTGCCGATTCATTTCCACTCAGGCTGCAGTGAATTTCAGTATGCCCACCCAATCGTCCGTATAGTGCTATATTTGTCCTATTGGCAATCTGTATCACCTTTCGCTGCATTACAACTTTGGCACAAAACATTACATCAGTGTTGTCTTCCAAAAGATTTTGTAGTGATTCAACTTTAGACTCTTCGTAGTAATGCAAGTTACTCTCGTTCCATTGAATTCTTTCCTTGAAGTACATGTCGCTTGATATATTAATTTTTACACACTCTGAACCATGTTCTGCCAACGTGCTACACTGCATATGCCATGACATCAGCATTACGCCAAAAAACCAGCCTATTAACTCAGCAACCATTTTGCATTAGCAGTTGTTGAGTGTCGATATCTTATGTCTTAGCTATTTGTCTGTTCTTCACTTTACAAAGATTCTACACTTTAGAGTGGTCAGGGTATAATATATTATAATAGGCTAGTTTGTGAATTGAATGATGTTTACTGTCCAGAGAAATAGCTATTTACTTTTGGGACTCTATCAGAGTTATGATTAAGCTGCTGCTTGTTGTTAATTTGGTATCTACTTGTTTGATCAATATCAGATTTCATTTGCCACTGACCTATTATGAGAAACAATTGAGTGTATACAAAAATTAACGTAGCTTGATATTCACTTTTGGGACTCTATCAGAGCTACTTGTTGTTACTTTGGTATCTATTTGTTTGATCATTATCAGATTTCATTTGTCTCTAACCTATTTAGCACATGTCTGAGAAACAGTCGAGTGTACATGCATAGCTTGATGTTGCAGTGTGTGTAAATGCGCATGCGCAGTACCAATTGTGGGGAGCACTGCATGAAGGCGTGGTCACCGGTCAGCTACACCACAAGGTCAGCAGCGCAGCAAAGCTCCCACATGGCTTCAGGATCAAACCTTCTTCTTGAGCCGACTCTCCGTCGAACCTCCTACCAGGATCGCAAATACGACATCCAGGCAGATGCGCGGAGAGGCTCTATCGATTTGGTGCAGGCTGGCGCCGGAGAGAGCGCCCTGGTGCAGCTGAAATCGGCACTTTCCACAGCGCTAACCGTGCTGCGCAGCGGCGCTGGGAAGTACTGCGACATGGTCGTGAAAGATCCCGACCTCACGTCGAAGCTGGAGTCGGCTTTTCGCCTCACTAGCTACGTCCTACCAGGTGCGCTCTAATTAAGATACTTCGTGACCTTTTCAGATGATTATTTTCCCTTTGTGTAATTTGACGCCGTTTATGCAGGTCGTTTTGGTGGTTCGTGGGAGCTCTCAGAACTTGGTAAGTATTTAATATACTTTTACCATGCTGAGTTAGGACATAGAAGTGTCAGAATTTCTTGTTGGGAGGGGGCCAATCAGATGTATAAATACAAATTGGAGGGGCATCCCAGGGTTAGCGTCGCACTTAAGTGCATGCCCCTCCCATCCAAATAAATGTGGGTGTGGCCTAATAATGTCTTATTACATGTAAGTATGTACTTATATGTACTGTAGATACCTGTGTTGTGATTATTGATTTCTTTGCAGCATATTGTGCCTCCAACCTCTATGCTTTGCTCAACGACTACATCGTGATAAAGAGATGTCCTGCTGCGAGTGCCATCAGCAAGGTAAGATTAATGAAACTATATACGTAACTACTCACAGGTGCATGCATTGTGTACTCCGGCCACTACTGGCTACTTTTTAAGGGGATGTGCTATATAATAATAATATACATATGAAAATTAAAAGAATTCTGAATTTCATGAAATCACTTTCTAGTGTTTTATTCATTGAAGTACTAAAATTGTAAAAATTAATGTGTATTTTCAGTCAAGGATGTTATAAACATTGCAATGAGCCTACACAGGTGCACTGTAGATCTATACTGAAATTTAATTTACAATTTTTTTCTTTGCTTCTCTATGACTCAGTTTTCAGCGAAGCAGCAGAGACTGCTGTGGTCGCTCTCCCTGCTGGACTGTGTGGAGGTTGCCATAGAGATCACGTCAGGAATGGCCTTCAGCGAGCCAGGCAAATGGGCTGTTGTCATGCTACTGCAGATTATCAAGTGAGTTTAATTGAGACTTTGGTGCATGCAGCTGTAGCAGTATAGTCTCGCGCAGCCAGACTCTTACACCTCGGGAGGGGGAGGGAGAGAGTCTGGTAAAGTGCTATACATCGAGTTGTCCCAGCGCCTGGTATGAGGCGCGACCAATCAGATTGCATCTTTATGGCATTACATAGTTTGCGGTGGCGTATCCGACTGTGAACGGACGAGATACTATTGCGCACGCGTGTTTATTCTCCGTTCACAATCGGATATGCCACCGCAAACTAAAGATGCAATCTGATTGGTCGCGCCTCGTACGAGGCGCTGGGACAACTCGATGTATAGCACTTTACCAGACTCTCTCCCTCCCCTTCCCCCTCCCCCTTTTCCCTGAGAGAGAGTCTGGCTGCGCGAGACTAGTAGCAGTAAAGCTGTAGTCTCGTAAAATTTTGAGACTTCATACTCTAGACTCGTATTATTATAGGGGAAGTTTGTGATGGTGTCCTGATTAAAGGAGGTGTCCTCATTTCAGGGGTAGTTTTGTACACTTCTCTATGTAGCTAGTAAAGCTGTAGACTCATTATAGGGTACGCTAATGACCTGATTAAAGGAGGTGTCCTCATTTCAGGGGTATTTTGGATTGCTAATAGCAACTACTGTATAATGAAAAAAAGCATACCATTTTAGAAGAGCAAGTTACCCATACATCTTCTGAGATGTGTATGTACATGTGCCTTGTTTGTGAATTTTATCTTAAAATTTATCACTGTGGTGAGGTAGGGCATCTGCTCCAAATGGCCAAGCCATTATGTAGTGATGATTGAGATAGAGTATATTTGTATTGTAGGTAGAGATTACACACATGGATGTCCTTTCTCTCCCTCCCTCTCTCCCCCTCCCTTTCTCTCTCTCTTCTCTCCCTCTCTCCCTCTCTCTCTCTCTCTCTCTCTCTCTCTCTCTCTCTCCCCTTCTCCCCCCTCCCACAAACATAAACAGAGCTATTCTTCGTCTCTTTGTTGTCTTCAAGCTTCGCACTGGTCTCCTGACTACACCCTCTGTCCCCAGCCCTGACAGAAAGAAAGCACAGGAGCTAGTGACAAACCCACAGCCACCAGCAGCTGAGGAAGGAGAGAGAGAGGGAGAGGGAGAGGAGGAGAGAGAGGGGGAGGGGGGCACTGGGGGTAAGCCACTAGCTTGGAGGGCTACCAGGACAGGCAAGGTCATCAGGTCGATACATACAGGTAAGGGATTGAGGATCAGAAGAAATTTATAAAATTGTCGAATTTTGGATGTGCAAAGGCTGTAGCCATGTCCCCAGACCACCCCCGATTTTTCAACAAGCTAGAAAGATATACTTAAGCATTTGGTGTAGTGCTATTTTAATAGTAGTCAAGTTACTGATAGAGTTACCCTTTGTTTAGTATCCAAGTCACATGATCATACAAAACATAATGCAGGTATTTTTTATGCGTGCTCACTCTCACACACACACAATCAGATACTTCAGTTCCTTATTCCCAGCTGGAGGCTCAGTTAGCCCCGCCCTCCCCAACCACAGGCCACACCCCCTCACCCTTCGTCAGCCTAACGCCCACACAGCCTAACAGCAGGCTCACCATCAAGCAGCTCGTAGCGGAGGCACTCTACATCGCCAGACCTCTAGTGCACAGTGAGTCATACATGATTATTGAATGGAAGGGTCTGTGGCAGAGGAGGTTCGACAGGGTCAAAGGTCACAATTAGCTAATCACATGCTCCCATACATGATTATTGTATATATATTTGCATGGGAGTACTGATTTCACCCAGTTATCGTAAGTATCTCTATCATCCTAGTTCAAGCTCTGTACTTTTTGTGAATGGCTTTTTAAGCTACCATCTGACTGACCTTTGCGACCTTGGATAGCAAGGCAAGCTGTTAGGCCAGACCAATTTAATTTGTTGTTGCTCGGATATTGTGAGGTAAAAATTAGAGCGAGCGATCGAAAAAAAAAGAAAAAAAGCAATTAATTGGGGTGTGGTTATAGACCACAATCTAATTAAGACAGACTAATGTGACTATCTAGGACCAGGAAATCAAGATAGAATACAAAAACCACTCTACTGTACATAAACTCCACCCAACTTAATTAAATTTTTTTTTTCTGTTTGCCCAAAAATTGGAGCGAGCGAATCCGTGCTTTAATTGGTGTGGCCTTATAGCGAGAATTATGGCATAGAAAAGATGCCAATTGCTTCTAAAATGTCTGTCACCCACATTGGAGAAATTAAATTCGGGGTCAAAGTACAAGAATGCTCATTAACAGGGGGGTTATTGCTGACCTTTTGACCCTGTCGAACCTCCTCTGGGTCTGTGGTGCTCTAGTACAGTTTGGCTGCTGTCATCATAGACATAAGATTTACGAATGTGAAGGCCTCCATTATGCTAAGCAAGAATTGTGAAATTAGATGAGATTGGTGAAAATTAATGCCTATGTGCAGCACGCGCTTAATAAGTTTTGTTTGTTCTTTGTATAGTAATTTTGACATCTTTCTCTTTCTCCCTCTCCCCCCTCTCTCCCTGCCTCTCTCTCTCATACACACTCTCCCCTCTCTCTCTCTCACTCACTCACTCCCCCTCTCTCTCAACTCCACAGTTTTGTCAATGTTTGCATTCCAGCAGAAATCATGGAAACCATGGCTCGTCTCCCTCATCATGGACATAGCCAGCCTACACCTCCATGGAGGGCTAAGGCAGTTCACCTCTCCTAGGGGAAAGTCTGAGGTGGTGAGAAGAAGACTGGTACTGTTGCTGTATCTGCTCAGATCTCCGTTTTATGAGAAGTACAGCGAGTAAGTGTTGAGTTTGTGGGGGGGGGGGGGGGGGGGGGGGGGGGAGAAAGTGAAAAAGTGATGCACATGACCTATATTTATTTTCTATAATATTATAGGTCAATCCTCAAGGACTTTCTAAGCTATCTCTCGTCAACTTTGCCACTGGTACACTTCATTGTGGGTAAGTCCATCATTTCCTGACCTACGTGTATTATTCAATTTATAGAATTGACGACCCTTTACCTTCTTAATTTTAGATCCCGTGATGACCTATCTTCCGGTCTGGCAACAGGTTTACTCCTACAACTGGATGACGTAATTTGGAACTCCTCCCCCTTTGAACTACCTACAATGTGTTCACTTTTGTAATTTTTGATTTGTTTTTTCTTGAAGTGACTAATTCAAAGGCTGCTATTACTATGCTTCAGGTGTACTGTTGTCCAGTCTGTGTCATTGTTGATTGTTTCCCACCTGTTATTATGACAACTGTATTAATTTTGTATTATAATAATATTTTATTATCTACCGTGGATAAAATCATCCAACAATTCAACAAACGATAAATAATCATTATTGATTCAACAAGACTTGCAATGGGTATGACATTGTATTACAAAAATTAATCATTATGTCAAAATAATAATATTATTATTATTAACGGTTGCAGCGCCATAATCTTTAAGTGAAAAAGCATGGAAAATGTTATATTAATAAAAAATTAATATGATGGAACAAAAACAAACAACAAACTTGGAAATTATTATTAAAGAGATGATCCCTGCCTTACAAAACACTCACCAACACACATAACCACACACACAACCACGAAGTCCGTCCTCTTTAGATCTCACTGGAGCACAATGCCACAACAGCAACCTACTGGAGTACGACCAACCAATCAGAGGATCAGTCACCCCACAATACTGGAGCACATCCACAATTATAGAAAACTGCATACTGCCCCACAAAAAATATCAACTCCTGCAAGCAAGATAGTCAATGAAGGCATTACTAGAGGGAATCTAAGTGGCAACAGCTAGCCGGTGTAAGCTAGACCTCACCACCAGCCTTCAGACCCAAATGCTGACAGGACAAAACACTACAGAGTGGCAATATTGCCCCACATCAGAGCACAAGAGGAGGACACAAGCTGACACACAACACACAACAACAGACATTAGCACTTCACACTGGAGATATCCCACAGCTGAATGGGATTTTCCCCACACACACACACACACACACACCAGCTGTGCACATGACGTGCACATGATAACTCTTTACATCCACTTGACTATGTCCATTGTAGGTAGTTGATGTTCAGTTTGGCAGTTGCATGAAGGGAGCGAGTGAGTGAGTGAGTGCAGTGAGAGGCAGGGGAGGGACAGTTCAGTGTCTCTGTGGAGTAGCAGGGCAGGTCTCAAGCTTCCATTTCTTGTGTTCAGCTGAGACCTGCGACCACTTGGACTCCAGTTCCTTCAAGGCACTCTCATCCCCAGTCAGTTCAAACCACCACCTCTCCTGATGACGATCAGTGTACTTGTCATGACGTATCTTGTACTTCCGCCTGATGAAAATGTCAAGGTTCAGGCTTTTGAGTGCTTTCTTTACAAAACCCTCTGTCAATCCTTTTGCTGCTCCAAACAGCTTGCGGACTCCACTCCTGAGCTTTGAATACCATCCCTTTTTGTCCTCTTCATGATCCTCCACATCTGTAGTTTCCCCTCCTTGACGGACTGCTGCCACTGTAGGTAGTGAATTACCATTTTATACACCACACACTTAATATACATATTTCAGCATCTGCACAGAGCCCATTTTCCGTCTCTTATGGCTGCATGCATTACTTAAGGTGTAATACTTTTAGCAATGAAGCACCAAAGTGCAAAACCCTCGGTGTAAGTGCAATGAGCAGTATCGCATGTCCAGTATTACTGCAAGTTGCTGACAAGGATTTACCAAAGCATAATATAATCAATATTGTAAGCAGTATAGTAACCATAAGAATGCATGCAAACGCACACGCACTACTGTGCCGTGTCAGCAGTTTGCACAACAAGCCAAGAAGCTTATCTAACGATGTGCTACAATCAGTGATGAGTCAGTTGTCTTATTGGATCTATCACTAGCCATACATACCCTTCAAGTTGAAAAGAAGCCATTACTATCTCTTCTGTCCATTGAAGGCTCGCTCCCTAGCGAGAAAGGCATCAGTGATCAGCAAATGATGCCAGAACTCTTGAACGAAGAATTTTTAGCTAAATCCACACGTGTACAATTCAGACGCCATAAGGAACCTTATAACACCGTTCTTGAGACTTATAAATGAGGTATGTAGCAGGTAGCATGGTAACAGACACACTCACACACAAAATGACTACTGTACCCCTCACGCATGCGCCAAGGTTAGTTACCTTGGACACTGATATCACAAGTGTCATGAGCAGCAGGAGTACTGTCACGTATGATCTTTAAAACGGTTTCACTGTAGTCATAGTATCCAGCACGGGCAAAGGCAAAATATAGTTTCCAGTAGGTAGCCTGATGACCAAGCTTTTGCTTCCAGGTATACAGAGCTTCCCTCCTGAGCATGCATGTGTATTGAGTCGAGAAGCTGGCCAAATAAACAGTATATAACTTACGCTTGTAGATCCAAACGATAGGGGTGCTTCACTTTGATAGCAGCTACTTCAGCACGGGTGAGTTTCAGCTCATCAGCAACTCGTCCCTCCCACTCATACATGGTATCAGCTATCTGTCCAAGATGGTAGTCGGTGCACTAGTGTTTGTACAATAATAACTATAAACCACTTAGGAGGTTTGTATGCATGCGCACATGTGCAATATGTAGAAGCTAAACTCATGAGGAAGCCAGCCCAAAGGATGAATGCTTCTATAATGTTGCGTACAAACAGACCAAATGTTAATTTCTAGCCCGTAGATATCACCACCTGTCAATTAGCTAATTGTATTCTATTCATATTATAATTCCAAGGGAAGCGAGGTTCCTATTCGTGCTCGACCGAGATCGTATAGTTTCCAAGGCTGAGTTTCGCGAGGCCTATAAATCAGGCACAATTTAGATCCGCAACGTTTTAAAATGCAAAATATTCGTGAGCGCTCGGAGCGTGCGTGACATCACCACATTCCAAATGATGTTTAACTGACCAATCAGGTTTGAGTATTGAAATCAGCTAGCATTTTCAAAAAATTTGGCGGCAAAATTACTTCCGTGCAACTGCGCCTTTAATCTAAGGCTACATATACTTCCATCGGATACGCATAGTGCTATTGCCTATGCATGCATTACATGTACCGTATAGCGGGAAACTTTTGAGGGAGAAAACTTTCACGAATTTCGTGATTTTTCAGCCATCCGCGAAAGTTTTCTCCACGAAATTCTAGGCATGCCACACCCATTATGCGACCAGTTTTAACATTCCGCGAAAGTTTTCTCTGCGAAATGCTCCTATCCTACCGATCCGCGAAAGTTTTCTCCCTCGAAAATTTCCCGCTATACGGTATACAGTGTACATGTAATGTAGTACAGTGCAACCTCGATTATCCAGACCTTGTTTATCCGGAACCTCGATTATCCGGACTAGCCAGAGACCTAAAAATACATTACCACGCATGCACAGAAGGCGTGACCGATGATCTTTTATGGGTGTGGTTATAGATTGAGCGATGAGCTATGGACTATACAGGCTTGCCCTGGCCAAAATTGACTGACCAAAGTACTTTTCTGATCACTGCTGGCCATGATCATACTGTATGGGTATCGTTTATAGGCTAGGTATCATAAACCAGGCGAGAAATGTAGGCATTTCAGTTTATATCCAGACATTTCACTTATCCGGTATGGCAGCGATCGGCCAGTGGACAAAGGGGTCCGGATAATCGAGGTTGCACTGTAGTACAAGGGTGGACGCAATCTTTCTACCCAAAAAGAGCCTCATCATGTGCATGCCATCAACTCTGTACCTAATCTTAGTAATAGGTAAACGACGTCATTGTGACATAATTGACAAAGGCTGCAGTAACATCATGGCCATAGGTATAGGTATCTCTTGTAGAAAATCTTATGATACGTCGTCCCTTTTCACAGTATTATTAATAGCTTACCGCAAAAAACTCAGCGATCACTTCTCTGAATGTTTTTTCATGATTTATTTTTACTTCTTCCTCTTTTTCACACATTAGGGACTCATTGACATGTTCGTCGGCGAGAGCGGGGGCCCATTCGAATGTATAGTAGTCACGACTTGACGTCCCGCCGACTTTGAGCCAGTCTCTGGTTAGCCTAGCCATTATAGCTCAGACTGTATGAACTCGCGACCGTCTTTTTCGGGTATGCGGAGGTACTAGGTAGGACACACTTGACCTTTGGCGCGGGAAACTCTGCGCGGTAGGTGGAAAAGGCGGACTCGAGCGGACACGGATTCGGACGCGGACATGGACTCGGACTCGGATTCGAGTACAAGGAAAGGGTCGTCACTATGTTGGTGTGCAACCACTATGAAAGTGGTCATGGATACCTTCCCCCAAATGGTAGCTACATGTATGTCTAAGTATGAAGAATATATTATTAGTCTCATACTAGTGCATGTATGGGCCTTAATTTCGAGGTCAGATGGGCTTAGAATACACAGCAGACTGGGGTAGCTGGCCAGCTGGTCCTCCGGATCCGATGATCCTCTTCGTTCCCATATTAAATGTGGAGTTTTTAGTAGATCGTGGTGGTTGGTATTCTCACTTATGTATTAATAGCAATCAAAAGGTGTACCGTAAAAGTTTTAATTACAGTGCCACTCTAATGTTAGGCCCCTCCAAATCAATTAGTAGTTTCTCATCCCCCTTAATTTGAATTTTCCGCCCGCATGCATTTTGTGATTAGGAGCACAATGCAAAAGTATACCGCCTCCTTTTTTGCAAGCGATTTTGACGACCATTTCCATCGAAAATTACACATATTGACGACCATTACCACCGCCCGCCCGCATCAATTTTGAGCTCAGAGGGGATGAGAAACTACTAATTGATTTGGAGGGGCCTTAGTGTCACTTGGCATTGGTATTATCGTTCTAATTATAGCTTGAAAAATGCCAAAAATTCGCATTTTGCACAAAGTGGGTCCTTTTCTCACATAGTTGCAAGTTTCCCCACAAACTTTAATATTACCACTTCATAAAACTTTCGTGAACAATGAAGATTATATTACAAATTAAATCATTATGTCAAAAATAATATTATTAACGGTTGCAGCACCATAATCTTTAAGTAAAAAGCATGGAAAATGTTATATTAATAAAAACATGATGGAACAAAAACAAACAGCAAACAAATAATTATTAAAGAGATGATCCCTGCCTTACAAAACACTCACCAACACACACAACCACACACACAACCACAAAGTCCGTCCTCTTTAGATCTCACTGGAGCACAATGGCACAACAGCAACCTACTGGAGTACGACCAACCAATCAGAGGATCAGTCACCCCACAATACTGGAGCACATCCACAATTATAGAAAAACTGCATACTGCCCCACAAAAAATATCAACTCCTGCAAGCAAGATAGTCAATGAAGGCATTACTAGAGGGAATCTAACTTACTTTAAGCAACAACAGCCAGACAGTGTAAGCTAGACCTCACCACCAGCCTTCAGACCCAAATGCTGACAGGACAAAATATACTACAGAGTGGCAATGTAGCCCCACATCAGAGCACAAGAGGAGGACACAAGCTGACACACAACACACAATAACAGACATTAGCACTTCACACTGGAGATATCCCACAGCTGAATGGGATTTTCCCCACACACACACCAGCTGTGCACATAACGTGCACATGATAACTCTTTACATCCACTTGACTATGTCCATTGTAGCTAGTTGATGTTCAGTTTGGCAGTTGCATGAAGGGAGCGAGTGAGTGAGTGCAGTGAGAGGCAGGGGAGGGACAGTTCAGTGTGTCTGTGGAGTAGCAGGGCAGGTCTCAAGCTTCCATTTCTTGTGTTCAGCTGAGACCTGCGACCACTTGGACTCCAGTTCCTTCAAGGCACTCTCATCCCCAGTCAGTTCAAACCACCACCTCTCCTGATGATGATCAGTGTACTTGTCATGACGTATCTTGTACTTCCGCCTGATGAAAATGTCGAGGTTCAGGCTTTTGAGTGCTTTCTTTACAAAACCCTCCGTCAATCCTTTTGCTGCTCCATACAGTTTGCGAACTCCACTCCTGAGCTTTGAATACCATCCCTTTTTGTCCTCTTTATCATCCTCCACATCTACGTCTGTAGTTTCCCCTTCTTGAAGGAATGCTGCCACTGTAGATAGTGAATTACACCACATACTTAATATAGGTATTTCAGCATCAGCACAGAGCCCATTTTCCGTCTCTTATGACTGCATGCATTACTTAAGGTGTAATACTTTTAGCAATGAAGCACTATAGTGCGGTGTAAGTGCAATGAGCAGTATCGCATGTCCAGTATTACTGCAAGTTGCTGACAAGGATTTACCAAAGCATAATATAATCAATACTGTAAGCAGTATAGTAACCGTAACAATGCACGCAAACGCACGCACTACTGTGCCGTGTCAGCAGTTTGCACAAAAAGCCAAGAAGCTTATCTAACGGTGTGCTACAATCAGTGATGAGCCAGTTGTCTTATTGGATCTATCGCTAGCCATACATACCCTTCAAGTTGAAAAGAAGCCATTGCTATCTCTACTGTCCATTGAAGGCTCGCTCCCTAGCGAGGAAGGCATCGGGGACCAGCAAATGATGCCAGAACTCTTGAACGAAGAGTTTTTAGCTAAATCCACACGTGTATAATTCAGACGCCATAAGGAACCTTATAACACCATACTTGAGACTTATAAATGAGGTACGTAGCAGGTAGCGTGGCAACAGACACACTCACACACAAAACGACTACTGTACCCCTCACGCATGCGCCGAGGGTTAGTTACCTTTGACACTGATATCACAAGTGTCATGAGCAGCAGGTGTACTGTCAAGTATGCTCCTAACGGTAGAACTGTAGTCATAGTGTCCAGCACGGAAAAAGGCAATACGTAGATTCCAGTAGGTAGCCTTATGACCAAGCTTTTGCTTCCAGGTATACAGAGCTTCCCTCCTGAGCATGCATGTGTATTGAGTCAAGAAGCAGGCCAAATAAACAGTATATAACTTACGCTTGTAGATACAAACGATCGGGGTATTTCACTTTGATAGCAGCTACATCAGCACGAGTGAGTTCCAGCTCATCAGCAACTCGCCCCTCCCACTCATACATGGTATCAGCTATCCATCCAAGATGGTAGTCGGAGCACTAGTGTTTGTACAATGATAATTATGAACCACTTAGGAGGTTTGTATGCATGCATGTGCACATGTGCAATATGTAGAAGCTAAACTCATGAGGAAGCCAGCCCAAAGGATGAATGCTTCTATAATGTTGCATACAAACAGACTAAAATGTAATGTTAAGGTACCATTTAATTGCGTGGGCGTGAGCGTCAGGAATGGCTAATTCAATTAGCGAATCGTGAAGGGGCGTGGCCGAAGAGGCCATACGAGTGCTTTTGGTCGAAGGTGGGCGTGTCCAGAATCGGCCAGGGACGATTATGCGCGTGTAATTAGCGACCGGAAGTGGCCCCTGAAGAAAAGGCCGGTAATTGCCCACATCAAAGCAAGATCAAAGCATTCTTTCTTAACTATTAACCGCAACGACTTAAAAAAAAAAAAAAAAAAAAAAAAAAAAAGCTTATTAGGCCTAATTAAGCATGTGGGCGTGTTCCTGGCACTGTGTGGAGTGTGTGCGTGTGCATTAATGCAGGTTTTATTGCTTCCGATTGGGCGTGGCTTCACGGGCCAGTGCTTGGACATCGGCGCCTGGGACTTGGCCTCGGCGATAGGTGGGCGTGTCCCGGAAGCGGTGGTGACCTTTGAACCCCGCGAGGAGGCTTTGGGGGCGTGGCAGGAGGTCAAAGGTGAGGCCATGTCTGTTAATGAGGCACTGTACGGCGGTGCGATCGAGGGGCCTGTACGGCTGGACGGAAGCTGACGATGGTTTGAAGCGGATGTGGTTGCGATGACGTGTTGTTACTCCGCCCACACAGGAAATGAGGTGAGCTCTTGCGTGGGCGGTGTGGCAGAACGGCCTCCAAGTGTTTGTGTGTGTTTTGGCCTTGAGGAAGCTGTGTGTTTTAATTGGGATTGATTGTGGGCTTCCGGTGGACATCCGGTGGTTAGTAGGCACTTGATTGAGAATGGTGGTCCTTGGGGAACAGGGTGGGGCTGTTTTGGGCGTGGCCTGGCCCCTCCCTTCCGGCTCGGCTTCCGGTCCATGGAGGATATTAAATGAACACTTCCGGCTCTAGCAGCCACACCCCTGAGACCTGTGCAATTAAAAGGGCGTGGTTACACAACATGCACCTCACTAATGACTTTGATGTGGTTTAGGTGTCATATCCCCCACCTCACGCCCACGCAATTTAATGGTACCTTAATATCTAGCCTGTAGATATCACCACCTGTCAATTAGCTAATTGTATTCTATTCACATTATAATTCCAAGGGAAGCGAGGTTCCTATTCGTGCTCGACCGAGATCGTACGGTTTCCAAGGCTGAGTTTCGCGAGGCCTATAAATCAGGCACAATTTAGATCCACAAAGTTTTAAAATGCAAAATATTCGTGAGCGCTCGAGCGTGCATGACATCACCACATTCCAAATGATGTTTAACTGACCAATCAGGTTTGAGTATTGAAATCAGCTAGCATTTTTCAAAAAATTTGGCGCCAAAATTACTTCCATGCAACTGCGCCTTTAATCTAAGGCTACATATACTTCCATCAGATACGCATAGTGCTATTGCCTATGCATGCATTACATGTATACAGTGTACATGTAATGTAGTACAGTGCAACCTCGATTATCCAGACCTCGTTTATCCGGAACCTCGATTATCCGGACTAGCTAGCGACCTAAAAATACATTACCACGCATGCGCAGAAGGCGTGACCGATGATCTTTTGTGGGTGTGGTTATAGATTGAGCGATGAGCTATGGACTCTACAGGCTTGCCTTGGCCAAAATTGACGGACCAAAGTACTCTTCTGAACACTGCTGGCTATGATCATACTGTGTGGGTATCGTTATAGACCTTTTCAGCCGCGCGTATTGAGGAATGTTAATTGCACGTAAACGGCGGAACCGGAAGTCTCCTCCCCCTGGTGGGCAACTTGGACTAGCCATGGAGTACGTACGCTCTCTATATATCGCTTGTTACCAGAGAACGCTACGTAGCCAAACTGGCCATGATGGACCTAGCTGACCCTTACTCTAGATTCATTGATGATATGCTCTCGTAGCCTCCTGTTGAATATCCACGGCCATATCTATTATGGCTATATATTTTATTCAGATACACACATCAGCAGCTACTACAAATTCCATTATGGAAGCTAATAATTATGTTTTAAGAGTGGATATGCGCGTGGAGTGAGAGTATGGGTTGTCAGTAAGGCGTTTTCTATCTAGGGTCAACCCCCAGCCATAATTCCCCTATTAAAGCACACCAAGCTTGGACTTGTGTTCAACACGATGGACGTGTCATTGCTGCTCATTGTACCTGTGTGGCAGGGTAAGTTGTTCATTTTCTGTGTCAAGAACATATACTTGATGCGGATCCTCCACTTGCTCTCCACAGATTAGGAGAGGGACTACCAAGTCCAGGGGCAAAAGTAACACAACTTACATGTACGCCAAAGGGTATGCAGATTGAAAGAATAAGGAGGGACGATATTCTTGCCAAATGATGTGAGAGAAACTTGACTTGTGTGAAACATACCCAATCCACATTCTCACTGGTGAAACTGCCCCCGTACTACTACATCACATCATGATTGATGCGTGCAGTAGTGATGGATCTCCATAACCACATGCATAAGACAACCTCTACAGTACATTGAAGTACATGTAGGCCTACATGTAGACACCATTGATGGACATCAATAAGAAGATGGTTATGTCACAGTGCATACATAACAATTAGACACATTACTATTGCATAAATAACATACCGTATAGCGGGAAATTTTCGAGGGTATTAATTTTCGCTGTTTTCGCGGATCAGGGTGAATCCGCAAAATTTTATACCTCGAAAATTTCCCGCTATACGGTATGACTTGACGACCCGTTCCTACAGTGAGTTAGCTCGAGCATGCGCAGTCCCACCAGCAGATGATATGTGTAGAAGGGGTGTGGTCAAGGGCGATAAGCCCTTGGTGTGGTCGATATAAACCACAAGGCATGCTGAACAGAAAATGTACTATTAATTTGTAGCGTTAGCAAGCCATTTTCGAAAGATACTGCCTCCTTCTTGAAAAAAGAGCGAACATATAGCTGACATTTTTCTTGGGACGTGTCCAACTATTGTTAAAGACTCGGATTTTGTGACAGTTACAGCGTATACTAGGGGTCACGGACGTTGCCGGGCTCTCGGATACACGTCAGGTTTTCTCCAATTTCATCCTCCCAAATGCTTTGACACTCGTGGTAGCCACGGATCATCGCCTCCACAACACAGCTTCGTAGTTCAGACATAGTTAGCTCGTGTTTCCACGCACGTATACGCCGGCGTATGAAAGAAGAGGGGCGTGGTTTTATTGCATCCAATTTGAGGGTGTGGCTTTGTCTCGGGCCTGATCCTCGAAAATTAAAACGCGAAATAGTTCAAAATCCCACATCCGCGAAAATTGCTACCCTCGAAAATTTCCCGCTATACGGTATATAATTTTGTCAATGCACCACAAATAGTATGAATTTCATCTATGTTTAATAACAACGTCACTAGCTGATCCGGGGTAAGGCTCCCTTTGAGTATTTTGTCCCTTATTCTTTATTAAGCCAATCACTAACTCGACATGGATACGCACCCTGGATAGCTGTTGGGACGTTCCAACTTGATTTGTGAAACCTTGGTCTGTGAGGATTGCATCTCCAGGTTCTGAGAGAGAGAGAGAGAGAGAGAGAGAAAACGATCTCTTGTGTTGGTATCTTTAATATCTGACACCCTCCCTCCCCAACACCTTGAAGGGCACATATCCCTGATGTAAAGCATACAAACACATGGATAATAGTCATGGGGAGCATCTTCAAACATGCAGATGTTGAATTCAGACCCCCCCTCCCCCCATCACTCACTGTAACACAAATAGAGTTTAACATTAAACATGATTTGCTCCCCTTTCCTTTTCTTACAAAACATGGAAGGTAGCTATGATTGGCTGAGATATGGAAGAACACCCCTTCCCATGACTTTACCACTCATTTTTGATCTCGCAGCACACTCAGACGTCCTTACCAGTAGTAAAGTCTATGTTACATCCACGAGTATGCTCGTTTGGCGCCCAGTTTTTCCTCTCAAGGCTGCTGTCCACTTTTCACACCGCTCTTTTTGTTTAGTGGGAGGTGAAAGAAACGCAGGCCAGCTTCCTTGCCCACCCTGCTGTTGCATCCAACATCACAGCAAGCGTTGACCATCACAGTTCATGAAATCCAGATAAACATGGACCAGCTGAGCAAGAAAAGGGCTCAATCCTTGCCCACCAGTAGGCGGGCACTTCCGCATGGTTCGTTTACGCGTTGTATATGTCTAGTCATAGATAATACATACGTACGGACTGCTAAACAACAATCAAATCGATTACAGTCAAAAATCAATCAGTTGATCGAAAGTGAAGGTATTCAGCTGCAACCAAATGATGCTGAAGATATCTCACAGATTGTTGAAGATGTGACCCCAACTGTGGTTGAGAACTTTCCAGAAAGTTCACCTCAAAGAGTGTTTTGGGATCAGCAGAGGATCTATAACAGACTCGGGAACAAACGTCAGATGAGGTGGCACCCTCTTGTGCTTCGTTTCGCTCTTAACTTGAAGTATATGTCAACTTCGGCGTACAGAGCCGTTCGCCAGAGTGGCATCATTAATCTACCATCGGAGAGAACGCTATCAGATTATACCCACTGGATTTCACCTCATAGTGGTCTTCAAGTAGAGTACGTTGACAAGCTCCACACTATGCTGGCTGAAGCACTCCCATCCCAACAACACCAGTGTACACTCTCTATGGATGAAATGAAGATTAAGAGTGGACTGGTGTTCAACAAACACACTGGGAGTCTAGTGGGCTTTGGAGACGTTAACCGTGATATTCAAAAGATCATCAGTGGCGAGCATGGAGAGTCCACGTCGGGTAATCTTGCATCCCACGTCTTTGTTCTCATGGCCAGAGCAGTTTTTAAGCCATCATTATGTGTGCCTGTTGCTCACTATTTTAGTTCAAACTTAAAGGGTAAGATTTCAATGAATGTGACAGTGTGTGTGTGAATGCACATGTATTTTATAGTTACAATACCTTAATTGGGGTGCATGAGATGCATGGTCGAATGCATCCCAATTAAGGTATTGTAACTGTCTTAATGTGTGCATGTGTGTGGGGGACGTGAGTATATGTAATATTACAGCTATAGGAAGCTCTGTACATGACACTGTCAATGTTCAACACAGGCGAAAAAATCTTCCCTATTGTTTGGGAAGTGACAGAAGCTCTGGAGCTCTATGACATTGAAGTCGTTTCTCTCACCAGCGATGGAGGAAAACCTAACAGACGATTCTATCGACTCTGTCAACAGAAAATGAAGAAGGGTTCTCTACCGTACAAAACAACCAACCCTTACAGAGCCGCCACAGAGTTGTACTTCTTCTGTGATGCACCTCACCTTCTAAAGACAACTCGAAATTGTTTCAGCAATTCGTTTTCCCATTCTAAGAGTCGTCGAATGATGGTAAAATATGTTTCTACTATTGCTTGCACGTTATTAGCAAATAATTTCATTACAGAAGGGAGGTCAAAGCATCAGTTGGAAGTGGATTGAGAGCCTGTACCTGAGTGAGACCACCACCACCACCCCAGGTGTGCGAATGTGTCACAAATTAACCAGGGACCACATCTGGCTAAACTCATTTACGAGGATGAGAGTTTACCTGGCAGCTCAAGTACGCTATAATACTAGTTTCTTGTGTAGCCAAGAAGAATGTATGTGTACATCAAGACTTATAAGCCTTTTGCGATGGATATAGGTTATGAGTGAAACTGTGGCTAGTGCTTTGGAGTTCCTGGACAATGACAACACAAGAGAAACAAGACTGTTCATTCGGATGGTCGATCGCTTTTTTGACTACCTTAATGTACGGTCTCCACTAGCTCACCAACTGAAACGGAAGGAAGGTATTGCTCCTTACAGAAAACCAGATGATCAGCGATTTAAGGTATTATTATTACTGCATGTACTGCATATTATTATGCATAGTCACTGACAATGTACCATCTGCACTTAGTGGTTGCGCAATGATTTCCTGAAGTACTTGGATGATTGGGAGACAGAGATTTGCAACACTCCAGGCCTCAAAAAGAAGGAGCAGCAAAGGATGATGCTGAGTAGGGAAACACTCTTGGGGCTGAGAGTTACAAGTAAGTACACTAGTAGTTTAATAAATTAATTTTAAGGTAACTTTGTATCATTTCTCCACACGCAGTCATGTCGTTCACTGAGCTGGGTCCTAAGCTACTAAGAATACCTGGTGTAGAGTACCTACTAAGTGAAGTTTTCTCCCAGGACCCCTTAGAGAGATACTTCTCTCGCCAGAGACATCGTGGAGGCAGTAATGACAACCCAACAGCATATCAAGTACCATTCAATGCCAACACATTGTTACAGCAACAATCTGTTTACAAAGATTTAAAGACTATGAACGTCAGAACAGATGATCAACCCATTGATCTGCAAGTAGTGTCCCAATCACTACCTAAACGCCCAAGAAAGAACTAACAACGGCTACTATGAAGTCCACAATATCAGCAAGAATAATATACGCAATATATATTTCATCAGCAATAGTACTTGCCTAACACTATGCCATGTGTAGCTATATTATGGAATCCTACTTCTCTCTTGGTGTTTGCAATGATTTCCTTATTCCCCTCTTATATTTTGTTTCGAACATCATCGTCCAACCTTGAGCAAATGAATGGCCACGAACATTGATCCATAGCTCAGTGATAGCCTGGAGGAGACAAACGCTGTACTGCTCAAACTTTTTCGGTATACATCCAGCTATAGCCTTCCAACTCTTTTGTACTGCATCAGAACTGGTCACTGCATCTGAAATTTGTTTCTTCAGATCTGTGTTGTCGACCTCGATACTTTGTACACTTAAGTATCGTCTGACAATGAGCTCAATAGCTTCAAGCAAGCGAAACACCTTAAGGAAAAAAAACAGCACACATGTACACATGTATGGAAGCAAATACACATGCACACAGACACATGTGCATGGAAGATGGAAGTGCATACACACATGTACACACACACACATACACACACAGACATGTACGTACGTATGTACAGAAGCACATAAAAGTGGATTTTATACTTACTTCATCACTGATGTGATAGAGACCTCCTCGGTCTATCAGTTCTGACCATAGTCGTGTGTAGTCAGATAGGGTATCCACGTCTCCTGGTTGATCAGTAGCTTGCATTTGATGGAGAACTTTTATGAAGTACTGATGCTTGGTTTTCAACTCTTGGTGTTTTGTGGGCTTCTGGTACTTCTTTAAAAGTTTAATTGCCACATAACCAGCCATGTAGCGAACGGCATTACACTCCAGGCTGGTAAGTGGACGTACGTCGTCAGAGATTTCGTACTTCTTTGAGGCCTTCGCTTTGTTCTCCAGTAGCTTCTTCAATATTCTGTCTAACAACAGTTGAAGGACTAGCTGGGACTCTTCACAGTTGACATGTGGCGGAATTGACCGAGCAACATATCTACACCACACCCTTTGTATCTCACTACCACTCCGGAGTTGGTGGAAAGCTGACCACATGCTGCCTTGAGCAGATGACGGCATTCGATTATGAGACACAGTGATGCAGCTGTTTATTTTGTCAATGAGGTGGATAGAAATATCAACTAACTGTCCATGTTCGGCTTGTTCAAGATACTGCAGCAGGTCCAAGGTTTTTTTCCCCCTAGGTGAGCATTGGATTATTTTTTCTGTTTTCAGGTGTGAGACACAACTTTGAAAGAGCTGCGAATACCCCAAACCTCCTAAGTTTTCTCCAGTGACTACTCCGTGGGTTTTTGAGGCTTTGGGTCCCTACATAAATAAAGGATTGACAATAATCCACCAATATCTCAACTGGCCCTACAAACTTACCTCACATCTTGCAACCAGAATCAGTTCTTGGCCACCATCTTCGTTTTCAACGAAGTCCTCGCTCAGGCTACTGGTTCCTGATACACTCTCACTGTCACTTTGGGATGAGCCGTCGTTCTCGCAAGCATAGGCGTACTCTTGCGAACTATCCATGGTTGTTTAACCATATCCCATGCAGCTGCACATGCGCATACCGTATAGCGGCGGGGAATTAAATTTGGCGCTCTGGATCTAGTATACGGGAAGTCGTAAATGCGCCCCGCTATACCCCGTTGCGAGGAGTGATTCACGTGAACTAGTCAATTTACGGACTTGTTTCAAATCCACGTCCGTACGTATGTATTATCTATGGTCTAGTATACTTTAATTAACATTCCTCCGCGCGCGCGCGCTGAAAAGGTCTATAGGCTAGGTATCATAAGGCCACTCCAATATGATTAGTTGTTTCCCATTTCCCGCCCGCATCCTTTCCACAATTTCCAGATTTTATTCATTATAGTGTATTAGTATACCCGCTCTTATCTCGTTGTCTAACAGTAGCTTTGGCATGGGTCGTCAATGTTGCTGGCGCTCTAATACGTATAGTGATAATGAATAATGAATAATGAACCGCCCGCCCGCATGCCCCAGGCTTTCTGATGAAAGGGGAAACAGTGAATCATATTGGAGTGGCCTAAACCAGGCGAGAAATGTAGGCATGCATTTCAGTTATCCGGACATTTCACTTATCCGGTATGGCAGCGATTGGCCGGTGGACAAAGGGGTCCGGATAATCGAGGTTGCACTGTAGTACAAGGTGAACGCAACCGTTCTACCCAAAAAGAACCCCATCATGTGCATGCCATCAACCCTGTATCTAATCTAATAGGTAAATGACGTCATTGTGACATAATTGAAAGGCTGCAGTAACATCATGGCCATAGGTATCTCTTGTAGAAAATCTTATGATACGTCATCCCTTTTCACAGTATTATTAATAGCTTACCGCAAACTCTCTCTCCAACTCGTACTCAGCGTCCATCCTAGTCTCGCAAGCCACACCCCGCATCCATGCTCTACGGCGTACAGCCCGGTTAATACCACGCCCATCCCAATTAACGCCGTTGCGCATGCGGGGTAGCCATGTCTTGATCGTGACGTAAGGTAGAAAGAAACAGAAGGTGAATGGGAGGATGGGGTTATAATTTTTTTTTATTAATCACAAGATTAGTATTTAATGTCACAATCATGGGATAATTATTATAATTAGTATAACAACCAATAACATTAAAAAGCTAATTAAAAATGTACATCCCTGCTTAAAAAGAAACAATTACTGTCATGACCTTAAATACTTCATCAAGAGTATAATAAAACTTGATTGTCTGGATTATATGAATTATACGAGTGGACTCGACGATCATGGTTTTGTCCTGGGTGCCTGGTAGCGAAGAGACTGCCTATTGTGAGCTACGGCCACTGTAGTATGCGAGGGTGAGAGTTAGAGAGAGAGAGGGCAGGGAGGGAGAGAGAGAGAGAAAGAGAGAGAGGGAAGGGGGGGAGGGGAAGATAGAGAGAGAGAAAGAGAGAGAGGGGGGGAGAGGGTAATGAGAGAAAGGATAAAATACTTAGTAAAGGTCCATGGATGCATTCGGTATCCAAAGTATGCGCTGTATAGTGGATCAAATTTCATGCATACCCACTGGTCAACCAGTCATTCCATCCCATGTACCACACAAAATGTTTGACTTGGTGGTGAGGTCTAGCTCTAGAGAGATTTGCACTTTACTTAGTGCAAACAAGCAAAACATAAAGTTGATTAATCCTACACTCATCAGTACCTGTGCTTCAAACTAGGGAAGAACTGCTAATGAACTTGTGACACACATCATGAAAAATACATGTACAGTCGAGCCTCCGAACAAAGGACACTTTGGGAACGGGCCTCTTGTCCTTTGCTCGGAGGTTGTCCCTATCTCGGAGGTTCATGATTTTTCAACCCATTTTGATTGTATTATCCTTAATAAGTCAATAAATGCACAGAAATGCATAATAAGAACAGTAGAGATGATAATCAAGTGGTTGGTATGTTCTGTTTTCAGTATCAACATAATACAGGCTGATTTTTTTTTGTTTCTGAAGTATTGGCTACTCCAACATCGTTATCTGGATTCAAGGCTTATTATTATTGCGCATGCAGCATAATATCGCGACCGCCTAGATTGCGACGGGGGTGGGCGTGGCATCGTTAATTTAAGGGCGTGGTTTCCGGATGTCCGCTATTTAGAGGCAATTTTGCATTAAAAAGTCACGTTGGGAGCTTGGATCTTGTCCGCTGTCCGGAATCGAGAAGCGTCCGCTTCTCGGAGGTTGCTAATGTACTATAACTATGCTAAATTCAATCGGTAACACGGCACTTGTCCGCTATAGAGAGGTTGTCCGCTTCTCGGAGGGTCCGTTATCGGAGGCTCGACTGTAGATACATGTACCTCTACATACACATAGAGAATTAAGCACAAAAAACTAGACCATGTAGTGTCCTGATAATCAAGGCTGCATCTTCTCCACTTCAAAGGCATTTCAATGCAGATAATAATAGTGCCCTGATTAAAGGAGGTGTCCTCATTTCAGGGGTAATTTTGTACTCTTCTCCATGTATATAGCTGGGGGCCTTGATTAAAGGAGGTGTCCTCATTTCAGAGGTAATTTTGTGGGCTCTCGACTAAAGGAGGTGTCCTCATTTCAGGGGAGGCAACACAAACTTTTGTACTATTTTGCAAATTTAATTTTACTTGGAGTATAATACCCACTGCCATCATGATAATGGAAGTTAAACCATAACACTCTACTGTTTACTTTTCACATGACAACTCATTGACTTAATATGGTCACTGATTCTATAGGCCAGTCCAAGGCGGGCAGGATACTCTATCACTCTCCTGTACTGTGAACTCGCACAAAAATGGCTTTAGACTGGAAATACTGGATTTCCTCTAGGAAGCTTGTGCCATAGACCCAAGGACTAGAGTGCCAAGTGGGAAAGGATTGTTATAAGGTGGTCAAGAGGTATAATTCTAACTTCGTTACATCAATATCTATAGCCATATCTCTCTATCCTTGGGAGTGATTCATTATCATTTCGCTCAATCTGACATCAATACTAGTATAATATTATCTTTATGAGATTTAAATAACCTCATATCTCCGGAACCTATGTCTACAGCAAGACAACTGTGACCTGCTCCAGGAAAAGGGACCTTAGGACATAAACATGTTCCTACAATAGCCGAAATGTGGAAAAAAAAAAATCTATCTAATACACTCAAGAAAATTCTGAAAGGTCCCTTTTCCCCGAGCAGGTCATAATAATTTACATGTACTCATATGTGAGGTGATATTAATACATGTGTGTACATATAGGGTCCTTACATTTCTTGGGTTGTACGAAGCACTCCTCGTAGCAGCTTAGCATGAGCACGGCTGTGAACGACAGAATGACCAATAGCACGCACACGAGAGAGATCCCTATTTCACCAGCCTGGGTCGTGTTAGCGAAGGTCTGGAAGGAACGAGGAGCCTGAGAGAGAGAGAGAGAGAGAGAGAGAGAGAGAGAGAGAGAGAGAGAGAGAGAGAGAGATCAAATCAAAATAATCCTTCTAGATCTAGGTCTTCATGATTTAATATAACGTGGCTTACATCTGGAAAGTTTACAGATGGCGTGACCGTTACTACTGTAGTTTGGGCCACACATCCTGTACGTGAAACACACAAAAAAAGTGATTTTGAGCACATATTGTTGAAAGCAACATCGGGAAATTTATATAAAAGATGTACCTTGAAAAAATAGCAGCGTGGCCGCTATAGTTAAGATCGCCAATCGTAGCACCATCTTGAAGAACTTTCCCGTAGTTTCGGCGTGCTCTGGTCTCGATTTTGACAGCTCTGATCTGCTCCTTGAAATCTCCTCGATCCGAACGCGAGCGATTCAGTTAGGGCTGCGACCACGCCCACTAAGGGTGAAGGGATAAACATCCTGTTGGTGGAACGGAACGGAAACTAGCGCATTGTGCATGTGTCTGATGCTGGAGCTGGAACTGAACGTTGATACTATGACTGCGCATGCGTTGTAGTGAACGTATTGTCGACCTTTTACCTTACTCCTGAGGCATGCGCACCTAACACCTAATCCGTGGTGCCAAAGTGACATCAAATAATTGCAATGCCAGGTATAATTACTATTGATCTTGGTGTGGGTGATATTTGATAGGGTCAAAAGATTACTAGCTAACTATACACCTACTAGCTAGCTATAGGTATATCAAACTAAAAAACTACTCGACTTTATGTTTCTCATTTCTATAGCAGCAAAATCTGCAGCAACACCGGAGTAGTTTGTAGGAGCAATAGAGCAGCAGACAGCTCAGGAACAGCAATAAACAGTGCACATCAAAGTTGTAGTACTGCACCCAACTCCACTCATACTTGACATAGGCTGGAACCAAATGGTCATATCCAACGTCTGAATAAAACTCTACCAGATCAACGGCTATTTTAGCTCCACCAGCAAACAAATGCATCTTTCGAATCTTCCTGGCCTGTTCAAAGTATTCTTCCGTTTCAGAAATGGTCGTCACAGCATTTGTGATCTGCTGTGCAGTGAGAGTGCTTCTGCTCAGCCAGATACCTGCACCAAAAGCACTTAATCTGGTCGCCAGCTCGTACTGGTCAAAGGCATACGGTATACATATCACTGGTATCGCATGAAACAGGGTTTCTTGAAGCCCATTCATACCACAGTGTAGTATAGCTATAGCCACTGCGGGATGCTTGAGGAGGGATTGCTGAGGTACCCAGCTTTCTATGTAAAACCTTTCCCTTTCCACCTGAATGTCTTTTAAAACATCGTGGTTGCTCTTACGCAATGACCAAACGACATCATACCCTGTGGGTGAGATCCCTTCAACAAATGCCCGAGCCATTTCAGAAGAGATGAATGCGGTTGTTCCCATACTGATGTATACTACTGACTTCTCCTGCTTAGCGCTCAACCAGTTAGCAAGCTGCTCATCAATCGGTGGCGGTGAACTCATGAGAATTGGCCCAACGTAGTGGGTCAAAGGGTGGCTAGTCTTTGGGTACTCAAAGCCCATCACAGTGGTAATGAGCATAGGAATTTGAATTCCAGCGTCGCTAGTGAAATCCACGTCTTCCATGGTCTTTTGATAGTCGGCAATTTTCCTGTATATTCCATCTCCGTATGCTAAGCGAGAGAAAGGCTTGATTATGAGACTAAGGAGATAGCTTCTCAATCTGTAAAGAAATGTCATATCGTCCGTTATGTCTGCTTCCAATCCAACTATTGGACTTGGCCACTCGGGCATGCTCGCATCCGTCATCAGCGGCAACAGAGAACTCAGGATTACGACCTTATTCCCTTTTCTTGCCAAGTACGTCCCAACGGGCAAAGTGGAGAGCTCACTCACGATTATGTCATAGTCATCCACGCCGACTTCAGTTAATTTCTGTAAAACTTTGAAAACAGTCCATTGCCAAGGTGCTGGCAGCATGTAGTCTCGTATGAGGTCCCAACCAGGCGACTGAAAGAGACTCATTACATAGTCGTAGTCCTTTTGAGTCAAATTGTCCGCTCCAGCACTCAGAACTCGAATACCGAGCTTTTCTGGTAGACTAGGAATGACGGGAGAACCTTTCATGATGGTAGTACACAGCGTGACGTTGTGTCCCCTCTTTATTAGCTCTTCACCGAGACTGAGCATAGGGTAAAGATGGCCTGTGAAGAACCCTGTTGTCATCAAGATCGATAGCGGCGCGGCTTGGTCAACCTCATGATCGTGATCGCTTGGCGGTTGCGGTGAGGGGTCTGTAGCTATCGCCGCGTGACACTGCGAACCAAACAGTGCGGCCACTGTCAAAAGACAAACAAGCATCATTGATTATACTCCCACAGTGCAGAAGCTACCTTGATCAAGGTCAATCAAGTTCATTAATAAGGCTGTCGACCCTTTACCTACGTTTCAATGTTAAATTGGTAAAGGGTCGGAGCGAGGACAGGTATCTACGACAGCGCATGCATGCATGCATGCGTGTAGAACTGTCGACCGTTTACCATATACGCCGTAGGTGCATAATGCCTAACACCTAATCCGTGGTGCCAAAGTGAGATAGATTAGATTAACGACCCACTTCCAAAAATCATTGATGTGGAACTACTCTCTAAGTAGGCATGATGTCAAGTCATATCAAGGGGCTGAGAAGTGGTCTAACCCACAAATTAAATCGTGAGTAATGCCATTTAATGTGTTTCAGAAGAATTAAGCTGAGTTTCATAATTTTGGAGTTTTGGAAGAGTAAAGTATGCAGTTTTTTTTTGTGCAGTTCATTTTGGACAATCATATACAATTCCACATTTTCAATTAAATTTGGGTTAGACCACTTTTACTTCAAGCCCTTCAGTTAATAATGCCTGGATGCAAAATTGATGATAAAGTGTGAATTTAGTTTGCCTTGCCTAATATTATAATATAATTAATTTTATGCATGCTGTGTAATTAATTGATCCCCTCATTGGTTATCATCAATATCAATCCACTGAAGCATTATAGAATTGAAAATTGTTATTGATTGCAATCATACAGAGCAGTGAAAATAAATTTCAATAATAAAATACATGATCAACATGTCATGATAACTGCATAGCACAGTTACTTTATTATGATTGGTAAAACATACAATGATCAACAATAATAAATTTCTGGTAGTAACATTAAATCTCTATAATACAATCATGCAGGGCTCAGTGATATAAAATATGAATAATTTGCGAGTGATTTTCGTATTAAATTTGATTACTGATTTGAGAGATAATATTGCCATTTGATGACAAAACAGAAATACTACACAATGAAGAGATGACGCAGGCAGATAGGTATATAATAATAATAATAGGCAGCTTTTCCCCCTGAGTATAATACTCTATACAAAATCTCTACAATGTCCTTGTCTTCGTTTTGACGTTACTATAGAATGGTTCAGTGTCGGATTCTTTCACCGAACTATCAGACTTTTCCATGGATGATCCCATGTATCCATTTAGAGTGCCGTTAGACGCAACTACTTGTACTCTCTGAAAAGACTGTGCAGGTACGCTTTCTGAAAGCTGAGGGTACACGTAATGGTTTCCTCCGTTGCTGCCGTTTGGAAGGCTGTAGATGAGAAGATTGCCCTTATTAGGGGCGGGGCTGTCTCGACTCTTGATGCTGGCGTAGTCGTGTTCCGGTTGGTTGCGACCGTTTCTGTAGATTACGATGTGTGTAGGGGAGTCTCGGCTACTGGTGGTGCTGAGGGCTACAGTGAAGAGAAGGGAGAGAAAAATAGTCACAAACGTATCAAAGTGGAGATCATTATATTATACCAAAATTAATGTAACGTGGCGTTGAGAATGACACAGGAAGGGAGAAAGAGAGAGAGAGAGATACTCAGAGGAAAGGGACACGATCAAAATGTACACACCCTGAACCCCTATATTATTATATCACACATCACGAGTTTTCCGTAAACCATTCCTGACCTTTCCCAATGAAACAAAGTACACTCATCTCACCACCTTCCACCCACACAACACTCTACACTGCACATGTACCATGCACGCTGATCTAGCGAAGCTATGTCTACGGTAAAAAACACAAGAGTTTGCCAGGTATTCATCAACATGGGGGTAGCGTACATGGGCGGACGTCAAAACCTCCGGTCTCCAAATGGGGGCACTTGGAGTGGTAAAAGTGCAAGTGGTGTCTATCCACTGTGGCACGGGGTTGTAAATACAGCTATTAATAGAAGGTGCATGCGTGTACTAGCTAGTACACTTGTTGCACTAAGGACTGTGCCCTTAGGCAATAGCTTGGTATAATCCAGGGGTGAATTCAGGATATGCTTCCCTTTCCTTTTCCTCGCTCACCTTCTCTCTCTCTCCCTCTCTATAATATACGTACATTAGATAGATAATTAACCCTCTCCCTCTCTCTCCCTCCCTCGAGAAATATTTGATTAATAAGCCATCGACGAGCGTAACAAAAATAAACTGAGCTTCTTTCTACTGTGTTCATCAGAGTGTGCAAAGAGCAAGCCAACAGATTCATTCTTTTGCTAAATTCTGCAATAGAAATTCCAAACAGCCAAACAAGCAACACAACAAGTGCAATTTGAGCATTTGTATGAAGCTTAATAATTTGCAAGCGTGTACCGCATCAAACGCTAAGGTGTTTCCACCCATCCACACTTAGGCCAACAAACTCATAACAACTATAGTAGTGATTCAATTGCAGCATGCATGGCCAAAAATATGAATAATCATCTCTTAGCTTACTAGTTATCGAGCTTGTAGGCTCAAATAATAATATGTACTAGCTAGCAATAATAATGTACTACAAGTTTTGATTCTTTTGAAGCATCAGCCGAGCTATGGGAGCAAAGGTTGAGGTATTTGGCCATGCAAAACTAGTTACGTAACAAAACGCTAATCGTAAACAAATAAATATTGTTATTTAGTACGAAGGAGCTTATTTTGTGAATATAAAATACGACACTTACATGTGCGATAGATAGTTCAACAGCTTAGAGTAGTTATATAGTGCACAGGATTGTTGATGCGAGCTAATAAGCCTAACTGGATGAAACATGCAACAACTATAGACACACATATAAACGTATGCACACACACACACACTCGCGAACAAACACATGTAAACAAGTCATTTGAGCTCCAGCTTCAGCTGGCAAGGTTATCTAAGAGCGATCCATTGTCAAAGAAAATACAAGTTTATCCACTTATCAGCTAAAATTAGCACAACAATGGAAATTAGTGGCCATCGTAGGTAGGATGAACTATTGGCGTAGGGGTCAAGGTACACCTACACGTACACACCAAGTTGGCCTCAAATATATAGGGGGAAAAATTTGTATGATGGAAAAACACTTCTATTTTTGGCCTTGTCCTCAGGCCTGCTTGCATGCTCGCTAAATTTAATTTTCAATACAATACTGGGGAATTAGAGCCTGAGAATGAGGGAATTTTCTTACTTAGCTTTCTCACTCTAGTTTCTCTATTTTAAGGTTATTTTTATCAGGAACATATGAGCCGCCTGAAGGCAGAAGCATATGTATCAATATCTCATTCAAGTTACTCTCCTAGTAAGGTTTAAAAAAATTTTTTTTTATACAAGTAGCTATGAAAGACCACCCATACGTACATAGTTACTGTAACTACGAATACTCACCAGAAAATGACTGGCTTCTTTCTTTTGCTTTGCCGTTCTTTAGCTTGTAGAAGACGTAGAGAACAATGATCATCACCATGGCAACGATGACGACCACTACGATAGCACCAAACACAAGGATAATAGCTACAACAGTGTTCGAGGTACCGTCACCTAAAGGGTGGGAGAGAGAGAGAGAGAGAGAGAGAGAGAGAGAGAGAGAGAGAGAGAGAGAGAGAGAGAGAGAGAGAGAGAGAGAGAGAGAGAGAGAGAGAGAGAGAGAGAGAGAGAGAGAGAGAGAGAGAGAGAGAGAGAGAGAGAGAGAGAGAGAGAGAGAGAGAGAGAGAGAGAGAGAGAGAGAGAGTGATTAAATCCCTATTGTTTGTGTGTAACATACTAAGCGTCAATAATATTAACAAAAACATAAAGATAGTTACAATAATGCATAATATTTTTTTACCATTGGTAGTGCTCGGAGAAGGCAGATCTGGAGAAATCTGGCACTCCATTCCAGAGTAGCCATTTATGCAGACACAGAAGTACTGAGTTGTTCCCATACCAACAACATTCAGACATGTTGCTCCATTTTGACACGGATTGGAGATATTGCATGGTCCAGCTGTGTGTGTAGGGAGGGAGGGAGGGAGAGAGAGAGAGAGAGAGAGAGAGAGAGAGAGAGAGAGAGAGAGAGAGAGAGAGAGAGAGAGAGAGAGAGAGAGAGAGAGAGAGAGAGAGAGAGAGAGATAGAGAGAAAGAGAAGCAAATTAATGATTACATCATACACTCCTCTAACAAAAAAATAAGAACCCACTCAACTCAGTCGCCCCAAGTGTTTGTTTTCGCACAGTGATGGTGTTGCTACACCAGAGCAGGTGGTGCATGATCAAAACTAAAATTCGATTCATTAAACAGACCCACTACAGCACCCATAGGACCGACCAACAGAACGGTAGCTAAAACAGACACTGTTTTGTGCCCACTCAATTGTGTCTTCAATCAGAACCCACAAAAATACTCAAAAGAGTGAAGTATACACACATGGTGCCCAGAGGGGCTATATAGCTAGCTACTATTATATAATATTATGGGCAGGAAAAAATAAAGCCTATATAGTCATCCAGTCGACTGTTGCCATTGCATTTTGTTACTGTTACTGTACACACATGACAAAATTGGTGACTAAATTACTTTGAAATAAGTACATGTACATGTCCTACATTACTGCCATAATATTCTAAGCCAACTCGAAGCTTACAATATAATAGGAATATGACATGGCACTTGATAGAATATAATATTGAAAATTTTGTACAAGTTAATTCTATGCTTATTTACTATAATAATATGTACTATTATCATGACATTGCACTTCATGTATTATATTAATTTTGCAACGTGACAATACGAGCATAATAATATGCTCTAGTCTAATCAAAAAGATATTTGGAGATTGTTGACCGTCAACATTGGTGAGTAAATGTCCGCGCTGCCCATAGCAGCTACTCGTAGCAGATGCTAATAATAATATAGTATTATTATGTACATATTATATACATGCATGCGATATAATATGCCTGTAGCAGGTATAATATAATATTATTATACTAAGGGCTGGCTTGCTACATGTACAATGTATGTATGTTTCAGTAGCAATTGTGGGCAAGCTGAACATTATACGTATGTTTCGCTGCCAAACCACAACGAGGGAAGATTCTGAGCATGCACGTAATCCACGCCATTTTTGGATGCAAAGGTGCAACAAAACGTTGGAACGCGTTGCCCCTACTTCCACCAATATTGAGCTGTACATCTCATGCAATTTATATATACACAGAGAATGGTATCATTATATATGTTCACATACGCATGTAGCAGTGTTGCATTGATAGTAATGCTGGCTTGGTTAGTTGGGGTGTGTATGTGCAAAGCATGCATCTTTACCATACATAGGCAGCTCGATCAGCAGCGGATGCGACGGAGCATTATAATAATATAATAGAGTTGATATTTCGTACAAGAACCATAATATCATTGATCAAAACATACAATGCAATGTCATGCACACACACGTACACGCACATAGATCCCCCCTCCCCGTTAGCTCAATAAGGTGGATTAAACAAAAGAGATTACGTATTATTATCTTGGCCCAAGGGAGATGTCAAATGCATAGTTGATTAGGGCCGGGGTTGTTGATTGATGGGATGTGGTCAACTGTTGAGCAAACGTGATCTCATCGTCCGTATCATTGAGCAAACTATTTGAACTTTTGTAGCTATTTATGTGCGTGTGTACGAATGCACGTACATGGATGGGTGAGAAATTTGGTCACAAGAACAAAATGAACAAGCGGTGTGGTCCAAAAAATTATGGGTGGGCACGTGGCTACTCCATAGATAGAAGGTGCCGCGGACGTGATATTGTCAAGGCCGGGGCTTTTCTGTCAATAGACACAATCCGACAAGTAAGATAAGAGAAGAAAGGGCTACCTACGCATATGGTTTGATAAACAAGGCTACTGAATGAAACAATTGTGTTTCTGGCAAGCTCTTTAGCCAATACTTGTGTGGGATGTGAAGACAACACTAGTCTAGCTATAGCTAGCTATGTAATAGCGTACATGCAAGTAACTATGGACAGCCTTGCTGCAGATATCATGCACAGTAGCAGTGCACACAAGTTGCAATGATGGGCATATCTTTAAAAAGTTTAATCTCACGTAGCAGATTGAGAGTGACTGTTTGTTTCTACTCACCCTATGTAGCTATTTACTAGCTAAGAGGTAATGTGATACGATTAAAATACTGATAAAAACTGCTGACAATTGTTAATACTAATGTGCACCTAAGTACTTCTAATCAAGACATCACAGCTCCAGATTATTAGATTTTTTTTACTGACACTGCAGTATGAAGCGAATTTTCAGACGATATAATATTACATACGTATGATCTTTACGTGGGCTGAATCAAGTATTGACTTTCTCTCTAAGTTGAGCTAGGGGATATACACCGTTCACAGAGCAGATAGACACCACAACTATACTAGTGACACGCGTACTAACTAAGGAGGTTCCAATCGAATTTCGTCAAATTTACCCGAAAGCTTAATACCCACTTTTAGACACAAAGAGCACTACTTGACAACACAATGGTAACTGGTAGTCCAGTCACACTCATGCAAGCACAAATCAAATTCTGCCGAGTTTTAGTACAAACATTCGATCCAAATATGCACTCACAGTCCAAGCTTAAATCTACTATACTATGCGAGTTACAGTACCTACTACCTATTATGTAACTATGTATATAATATACTGTAGCTAGGCGGATAATCAGTGTTAGGTCTAACGCTGCTTGCACGATCGATATTAATTATTACTTGGGGGGTGGGGGGTTGGGGGAGTTGGGGGATGTGATGGCTGAGGCGAATGAAATAATCCCAAGGAAATTGCATTCTCCGACTATGTATGCTGCATGCACGCACATGCACGCTCATACACACAATTTTGTGCACATGCATACTCAGTAACAGTATATGTGTGCACATACATACGTACATACATACATACTTTTCCTCAGTCAAATTCGCCAAGCACATAAAATATAATATGTACGTAAATGCACAATAAGTGATTGTTAATCGTCATGACAACCACATCTGTGCAGACTAGTACGTATTTCGTCAAACGCACAAGTCAAAACTAATAATTAGATTGTAAGTAGTGTGCGTCTAGCGAGTATGATATTACGAGGTGATGTGCCAAAATAGCAGAGATAACTGCCATTTAGTCGACAATTGTTCGATTTTGAACAATGCAGATGCTACGTACATCAAAAGGTTACATAAAATATATGCATGTACATACATATGCACACATACACATTCTCGCATACGTGTTCAGAAAGTTACATTACAACGTCAGGCAGTTGCCTAGAAACTGTTAATACAACAAATATTAACTTCATCTTGTGAACAGTCTAGATATATATGCTCATATGTGCAACAGAACTACTAGCTAGCACAGCTGATACTTAATCTATTTACAAACGCTGCCCGAGATACCAGCAATACCGATGGTCCACACACCCTGGCTTTGATCACAGCTCCCGTTGCTTTACTGGAAGCTAATTAAGCACGATTCTCCAAGACAACAAAACCTTACTGTATCACCCACCCACCACGACTAACGCTCAAAGTAGAGTGGAAACCATATCCCAGTGCATGCGAATGCAGAGCTCCTAAAGGCACACGTAGGATATTATTATACCTACGTGTGCAACATGCATCAACCTGAAAATGTTCTACTGTGGAATCTGAATACTTACATACAGTAGGACACCTTTAATTGGGACACTATAATATGCATGGTGCTCATGCTCAGGCCACTGCATCTGTGACAATGTACATGTATGTACGTATGTACGTATGTACGTGCCCATTATGGAATCTGAGCACTTAGACACTTCCCTTAATCAGGACACTATGCATGCGCATGGTCCCAGCTACATACAGTAGAAAGGTGTACAAAACTACCCCTGAAATGAGGACACCTCCTTTAATCAGGACTCTACGCGTGCATGGTCCCAGCTACATAGAGAAGTGTACAAAACTACCCCTGAAATGAGGACATCTCCTTTAATCAGGACTCTATGCGTGCATGGTCCCAGTTACATAGAGAAGTGTACAAAATTATCCCTGAAATGAGGACATCTCCTATAATCAGGACTCTATGCGTGCATGGTCCCATTGCAGCTACATAGAGAAGTACCCCTGAAATGAGGACACCTCCTTTAATCAAGCATAATATCTGATTCAATATAATTTCTATCTTAGCGTGAAACTTACTTAATTGAGGTGGAGTGGTAGTCTCTGGAGATGCTGTGGGAAGATCTCCTGTAAATACAAAATAATATTATTATTTTGAAGATTAGGTTCAACTATATATATAACGTAGAATTTACTGTATATATAGTGGGAAACTTTTGTGAGGTTTTTAATTTGGTGATTTGGCGAATTTGGTATAGATGGGCAAAGTAAAAAGCTCGCCAATTGCAATTCACGCCTATATATGGCGGTAAGCATTCAGATCACCAAAACATAAACTTTGCCAATACCAATGGAGGTCGATCCATTTCGCCAAATTTAATGCTCACCAAAGTTACCCACTGCAATATGGTACATTATTACTGTAATGCATGCATGATCCTACTTCCCAAATAAGGAGATCCATCCACAATCATTATCAATGATGTTCTATTTGCACACAATATTAAAGGAATACAGTAATCTATACAATTTCAATTTAATTTAGTACTTCTCATAGACACCACCCATATTGACACAGGCAGCACAGCACGCCCATGCAAGCCAAAGGTCACCATCACTTGCATAACAAGATTATCGCACGGTAAAATTGATTATGCAAATCAACCATTAGTCCTAATCAACCTTTGACCTTTTCCCTGGGCAGTAAAACGTGAGAACAATCCCACAGATACATTAACTGTACACTCTACCAAGAGAGTACGTACACAGAAATAATATAATATAATATAGCAATCGGCTACACAGAGACTGTTACGATAATTACAGATGTTTTGAAACTATGGTCTATATAATATACTATATTATATTAGGGATATAGCTTTAGGACGAATGGCTGGGACATATCCCTAAGGGCGACACACCCTTGGGCAAGTCAAGACAACTTACTGGGGAACCAGACAGCTCAATAAGTGCCATTTACTGATTAAGAGGTATGGTAACAAATGTTATAGGATACAATGCCCGAGGCCAAACGCACTAATGGAAGGCCTAGCATACACAGAACGCCAATCCAATTATATACGTACGTGTTAACTTTTGCAGATCTACTGAGGGATACATATTAAAATAGAGTTTTTTGCAATGATTCTTTCACATCATTATATCCATATATATATATAGCTGATTCGTTAATGCTATGTGTTATTACAGGCTTGGCAAGTCCATATTGAATTAAAACTATCATAGTATTGTGGCTAATACTTTATACACTTAATATAGTTTAGCCTCTTGCAAAATTATGCATAATGTTACAGTAGCTCATACCGTGTGTTTCATGCATGTTCAAATTTTGTTGGTCCCATCATAAAATTCAGTGCAAAGTATGCCACTCGCGCGACTGTTACCCTTTTTAAGCGTTTGTCTTTAAATTATTGGGTTATAGAGATGTTTCCGATGTCACTAGATCTAATTTGCCACAGATACAGATAGTCTCAGCTCTTTGTGCAATGCAACAGTTGTATTAAATAAGAAGCTTAAGCATGATAATATATTGCTGTTTAAATTAATAGTCATATTGCTGGAACAAAGCAACAATAGCAATAAATATCTATAAAAAACAAGAGTCCAAGTCCTAGAATGCACTTACATTAAATTATTTTTACTTATTGGATGCAAGTTTACAGTACATCCCATCATTAAAAAAAATAAATAATTTTTTGCCAGTGTTCTAAGCAACTAGAAATATCAAGTCTGCACATGGGAGGGAGGGAGAGAGGGAGGGAGAGAGATCTCAAGAGAAAGAGAAAGACAGAGAGAGATGCAGCACACTAGCTGTCTAGCCACAACAATCTACCCACTTGTTTCAAAATGCACATACACACACACCTAGCTTTAACTATCGATATCTACTGTCTAGGATCAACAATCTCACACCCTCTCTCTCCCTCCCCCCTCTCTCTCTTTCATCTTTCAATCACGCGTTCACACTCAACACATTCATAATGTACACGCACACGTACACAATGTCATATGGACACCTCTCAATTCTTTTCCATCTATAGTCTCATTCTCACACACTCAAAAGTTGACCTTGTAGACTAACACAATATCTGCGTGAGAAAAGTATCAGATCTAGAGGGAGTGTCCTACACTAGCGAGTACAATACTATTATTTAGAAAAAAGTAAAACACTTGTCATAGTCGGTAAATTTCGTTCTCAAATTCGATAGACCCAACTATAGTTTTGTACTTTCCCAGACTTCTAACATTACGCCTCTAGAGTCGAAAAGTTTCACCAAATAAAGTAAAAGATGTTACCTTTGGGTGTAATGAAGAATATACCTACATAAGTTATAGGCTATAGGTGGATGCTGTCTAAAGGCGTACCGATAATATTTGTAGGCAACAAATTGGTGGAATTCAATGTGAAGGAGCTCCAATCTTTTGTCTAAGAACAATATTATCGATCTATATACTTGACTTGAGTTCTATACAATATATATACATACAATGCAAACATATAAATATAATGCGCCAGTGAACAAAGACCTTTGCATGCACACACAAAGCAAATCAACAAGTAAACTAAGTAGGGATGTAATCACACACACACACACACATCAGTCAGGGCTTCCATGCAGGCTTCCCCAAGACTTAGTAACTTTACGGAAACATTCCAGCACTGTACGGATATTATAATTATTATCATAATTAATATTCAATTTATCAAGCCTCTATGAATAATTCTATTATTAAGAGTTACTATAACAGTAACGCTTATTAACTGTGTGTCCTATATATACCATATATTATTATAAGTACACAAAAGTTATGTAACGTGCAGTAACTATAGAGAATCCTATATACAGTTAGTGCTTGGTAGCTATAAACAAACGCTATTAAATTGGATCATGCATTTCATTAGAATAAGTATGTACGTAAGTATAAGATATCATAATAAAGGAAAGCAGACTTACTGCATAGTCCAGCATGCAAACCTGAAGACTTAATACTTAGTTAGCATGATTCAGAACAGACTTATACTGCCTAGTCCAGCAAACCAGAAGACTTATTAATAGTTAGTTAGTAAGATTCACAAACATCCTGCACTTGCTTGTACAGGAACTATTAATTTGTAGAGCCTCAAAGAATGTGGATGCTTCTCATTACATAAATGTTCCAGATAGGTCCAAAATTAATGATTTGTACATCAGCTGACTACGGTGAAACCTACATAGCTATTAATCAAGGTCAAAGATCAGTGGCGGTTACGACTTATTGCAAACATTCTAGCTAGCTACATGAACACTGATCCGTTTCAATACATTAGTACGTTGATCTTTATCATGAGAGCACTTTAAATTTTTACAATAACTTACCACAATGTCTTCCGTCTTCGTTGAGTGGAAGGTCAACGGGACAGATGCATGTGAACCCTGAGCTCGACGTAGGACTGAGAAGACAAAGGTGACTGCAACCGCCATTGTTGTCACCACAAGGATTGGGGACATCTGAGTGTGTATGTGAGGTTGGGAGTAAATGAGTGAATTATTATGTGTGCAAACAAAATGGAGAGAGAGAGAGAGAGAGAAGGATGGAGAGAGAGAGAGAGAGAGAGAGAGAGAGAGAGAGAGAGAGAGAGAGAGAGAGAGAGAGAGAGAGAGAGAGAGAGAGAGAGAGAGAGAGAGAGAGAGAGAGAGAGAGAGAGAGAGAGAGAGAGAGAGAGAGAGAGAGAGAGAACTACAGAGCTAGAGAGAAGTCAAAATCTGTAAAAATGACAGACAGCACTTAAAGTCAACTTACTTGACTGTCTGCTTGCATCGACCACATGTATCCCAGTCGGGTGAGCGTTGCTTCCACCAACTCCACTAACAACTGTGACTATACTTCCAGTACTGCTAGCGCTCACGTCCATCTTATGTACTGTCCTTCCATTTAACCAGTCGCTCCAATAAATATGCCCGTCGAAATAAGACATAGCCCACGGCTGACTGTTACTCTTCAAGGTCTGCATCAGATCGGCGATGATTTCGATACCCGATCCGTTTGTGTTCATTCGACCAATCACGTCCCTCCGTGCGTCCCCCCAGTAGAGTACCTGATTTGCATAATCGATGGCCAAAGCGTTGGGCCAAGTTACCCACGTCCCGTTGGCCAAGACTGTAGAATTTGCGCCGTCCATGGAAGTCTTCATGATTCTTGGTGAAGAATCTGACCAGTCGGTCCAATAGAGGTATCTGTGTATGGGGCGTGTGTGTGCACATACAAGTATGAAAATGGGGTGTGCTTGAGTATGTACAGACGTATTGATGTGTGTACGTATGTATTGCGTACATAATATTACACATTTGCAATAATTAAAAATCTACATTGTATACCGTCAGGAGTGTGACTATAGATATGTGCTTAGTACACACGTGAGACTCAGAGCAACTGTGTGTGCATGTGTGTGTATGTATGGTACTAAATTTAATATTATAATTTTAATTAATTAAGTTTGGATGTGCTAGCTCTCATTGACACATACATGGTATGTTTATGCAGCACACAACTATGATATTTACTGATGACCCTGTACTTTTAATCAATGTATACACAGAGGGTACATTGGTACATGTATTACATTAATTATCACAATCTATGCATCATAAATTGTCCACAATTCAAACTTTTCAAATCACTATCACTACTATAATAGTGAAGCAAAACCAATCATGATGCAATTATTCTTTAGACTAACTATCGTCCGATCCCTTCAGAATCATGCAATGCACGCTCAGCGAAATTGATCATTACGAAACCGATATTACAACATTCACGTTATAACCCCAGGGGCCTCGGGTAAGCAATGCTACATGTATACGTACATACATGTACATGTACATGTACGTGGGAAGATAAGGTCTCGGCAAGTTAGGACAGTACAAACGGACACACCCTTTCAATTTAGCCGAGCAGTAACACAAACAAGTCCTCGTTCGTCCAAAACAAGTCAATAATAATTAGCGAAGACTTCCCCGCAATGCGAACAGAAACCGAATACTCCCCGATAGCAATCAACCTCTATGTAGGGGTATGTATGTATGTATATATGTATGTATGCAGTAGGTAGGTACCGCACCCAATAGTTGCCTCACTGTGCACAGTCAATGTATATTTTATTGTTGCTACACCCATTGAAATCGGTGATGTTTCAAAATAATTTCTAGCTGATAGCAACTGACTATATGTATAGCGATTGATGAGATACATACAGCGATGAGATCGGTACCGCACCCATAAACTTTGAAAATGTTCTTACGCTGCTAAGTTGGTGTATTGCTACACCCTTTGAAATCTGGGTGCACACTTATTGTAATTTCAATGCTATTTTTATTATTGCTGACGGGTATTAATTAGCTAAGACAATATGTGTGTAAGTAAGGATGTGTTTCACAGCGAAGGTACCGCACCCAAAAACTTTGAAACTTTTCTTATGCCACGTACTGTACACCATCATTGTAATAATATGGATTGCCACACCCTGGAATCAATTTCAATTATGCAGTTTTCTGACTAATAAGGTGAGGTTGCTACCCACTACACACAGATACATTGTAAATTAAAATATAGATAATCGCTTTTACAATAGTTTACAATAATTACTTTTCACAATTCATTGTTCGAAAACTGCATAATTATGATATTACCTCTTTTATTGTATTCAGGCTAGGTTGGCAAACACTTATGACTCGATCAATTCAGTACAGAGAAAGTGAAAATTTTTTGTGGTGTGTAAGGTACTGCAGTTAGAGCCTGGGGTTTCTAGGTCTATTTTCACATAAATCTCCCATTCATCTTGAAGTTTGCAAGCATCCATGGATCCACCAAAATCAAACAAAGCACCTCTAACACCCCCTCTAGCTACGTATGTATATGCATACTCTGGGCAAAATATAGTACCTATCCATAGGTACTCTTAGCAGCTCTACACGCACAAAAAGGAAGGCTAGCCCCCAACTACCCCCAGGGTGAGGAAATAACCATATCTATCTAGTCTGGTACCCCACTGATGATAGAGATCCAAGTTTCAGAAAGACTTATCCATATTTGATATCAATAATAATCCACCGAGTGCTAGCTACGGATGTATTGTTGATATAACAATTATATTGATCTGGTAAGAATATTATCATTCTTATTCAGAATCTGCCAGTGTTCGTGTAACAAGAACGAACGTACTTGCTATGAAGAATAAATTTGCTACTGATGTAAAACGCTCCATTTAGTATTATCAAGGGGTTGTAGATTCCAAAAGGAGCACATGGTACAGGACATGTAATAATATATTATATATACATGTATATATTATAGGCACCTGGCAAAATTCATATCTAGGCTAAAAACAGTCTACAAACCCTTGATATTACTCTATATATCATCCCACTACTACAGTAGTATAAGTTACTTATCCAAGTACTTTAAATTTATTAAGAGACAAGGAGCAATTGAGACGTTATCGGACGCGACATCTCAACTTTTTGTCAACGAGAGCATTGCATCACAATGGGGAGAAGCACAACATGGTACACACAATCATTAGGAACTTAGACTGATAAGAAAGTGAGTAAAAAAATACTATCTATAGTACCAGCTGAGTACCACCTAGGATCATCAACGCTATACATACACGATAGCTTGAACGTATATATTATTGTGAGTACGTAATTATGTGTATGTATGTATGCATGTAAACTGAATGGGATTGGTCATCGCTTTTAATTACCGGCAGTTGGGGCAAAAATTATATCTGTATTAAGCAATATAATATATTATCATGTAATGCTATACCAAACACATACTGATTATCATACATCATGATAGACCACATAATAATGTAAGTATGTATATTGAAGAGGATTGCTCATTGCTTCACCGATATTTAAAGATTTGGGGCAAAATGACAATGGAAAATTACACAATTTGGTAACTGATACAGTGCCAAACGCAAGGTCTAAGGGGCGGGTATCGTAAGTTGCCTCATCACTGGGTGTGTTAATTATGCAAGTTTCATTGGCCGGGACTGACCAATGTTGTGGTCCACACCCGTCCTACCTAATACACAGTTTCTCGATTATCATAATACATGTACATACATACACACAGTGTCATCAGTTTCAGAAACTCCCGTGAAGCACTTTTAAAATTATCATCCACACATATACTCACGTTTTGTAGGGAAACACTATGCACAAGTAGCTAGTGACTACCATCTTTGACTAGTGAGATGGAAATGAAGAATTATTTATATTTTGTGTGTTTTGCAATATTAGATTGGTAAGCTACGCAGATAGACTAAAGCTCGGAGCATGCACATACTACCTTGCATCATTATGTCATGATATTGTGTCTGTCATATGTACTGAGCTGTATAATAGGTTGCATCATGGTCATATGCTTGTGTGCGCTGTCATAATTCCTGTTCTCAAACCTAATAAACTTATGCATGTTCACGCTCGTTAAGAGCAGCTATCGTACCTTGTAAGATATAAATTATATTGATTCACATGTTCATATACAGTAGCTAGATCATTATGCTTTCTAGGCTGAGTCATTAAGAGAGAGAGAGAGAGAGAGAAAGAGAGAGAGGGAGAGAGAGAGAGAGAGAGAGAGAGAGAGAGAGAGAGAGAGAAAGAGAGAGAGAGAGAGAGAGAGAGAGAGAGAGAGAGAGAGAGAGAGAGAGAGAGAGAGAGAGAGAGAGAGATTCCACTAATGCAGTGTACATTCTAAGCATTTGATAAATCAAGAATCCACCTCTGGAATGCTAAATCTCCTCAGATTGCTCCAAGCCAAGCCATACCAATTAAGGCACACAGCACTTTGCGGTGCGTGGTCTGTTCTCAAGTAATTTTTCAAGAAAGTTGCAAACCACCAAACAGTTCTATACTCTTTAGCCTATAGCTATTCTTTAACTTTTAGCACTTACGGGCTCTTTTGTGCGTCTATGCCCACAGCTTGTCTATAATATTATTATACTGCACATTTTTGTCCATATGAATCATATGGGACAATGTCTGCAACAAATCTTTGCCATTACTTGACAAATTGGCTGTTTTTGTGGAACCCTTTCGTTGAGCGATCGCACTGCATGTGAAAGAGCTGAAAAGTGGTGCAGTACTCCAGTACACATAATATACACACGTGGATTTGTACAGACTAGACAGTGTACATCATGTGTACAAGTGATACAATTGATTCGCAGTAACCGCTCGATCTATGTTATGAGGTCAAAATGAGGATATAATACATACCTCCTTTAATTAGAACCAGGATACTATATATGCATGGTACAAGCTTACAACTATACGTATGTTATATAATATCTCTAGTATACGCTTTTTGGTGTACATATGGATAATAATCTAAGAACACAATGCAATATTATGTAGTTCATCTACCAATAGTACTTGTAAAAGCTAAAACCGGTACGTGCATTTAAACGTATTTATTGCAAGAGTATTCTTTTAGATACATGCATGTACATGTACCTGCCCTTAGCCAATCAGATTGCAGCAGAGCAGAACTGCCTCTGAAACAGGAAAATCACTATCGAAGGTACATGTATCAAACTCTCCCAAATGCATCCCTCTCAATAGACAGGTTCCAACTGTGTACGATTTAAGAGCTTGATAGCATCAAAAAAATTGTACACTATAATGATCGTATGGAGATTGCTGGAGATTATGTCTCATCTCGGGATTAATCAGTTGTAAACAGAAAGTGGGAATCCACTGGGACTTAATGTAGTAACTTTAGGTACCACCGCTGAGCTGGGTCTACGTAACTCTTGTTAGAAACGGGAAAATAATAAAACCTACAGGGACTGGCACATACGTTCAAATGCATGTACGTACCAGTTTTAGCTTGTACAAGTACCACTGCTATCTAAAATAATACGTAAAAGGACATCGGCATATCACATATGCTTTATTATTATAGTATTCTTAGAATTCCAAGCAATCCCAATTGACAGCCAATACCTCATAATGGAGATCGTACCTACTAACATAGATTCCAGAACTACAAGTAGCCAACGTTCACACACCTATAGGAATGCTATGTCAGAGAGACTCGGTGTTTGTTGAAAATTGCCATCTATGGCAAAGGATGATTTTTTGATGGTTTTTGATGCCCATTGTTGCATTATTGGTTAAAGGGTTAAGACAATACAACTATTCATCTAAGCCTCAATGGGAACCATGAGAACTGGTAATGACAGGCTATTGTTTCAATAAGCGAAGGATGCACAAAAGTAGAAGTGTTGCACTTTTCGGTGAATTATTGCTTATAACCATAGCTAGTACATATTATGTACATACATACATTGTATATCTCTCCCTCCCTCCCCCCTCCTCTCTCTCCCCCTCTCTCCCTCTTTCTCTCTCTCTCTCTCTCTCTCTCCCTCTTTCTCTCTCTCTCTCCCTCTCTCTCTCTCTCTCTCCACACACATACACACACTAGCTATGACACTTTCACAAGTAATAATTATTATACACCCACATATATACCGGTACACTTGCTAATTACATATGTATACACACCCATTGCTTTTACACTCTTAGTTGCAGCAACAAAGAGCCAGGCTAATGAAGGTGTTCAATGGCTCTCACAAACACACACACACAATCAATGTACGGGATTTATTTCAGGCCCCCCCTCCCTACCTTGGAAATTGGCTTTCCCAATATTAAATTTTTATATGGGGTTACCCTCCTTTGAATTTGATTTGCCCCCCCCCCCCCGCCTCCCCCTTGAAGTTTGCTGCTATGTGTTTGCCCCGGCCCTCTTGAGCGAAGTGCTGAAATAAACCCTGTACACGTGCACACAGACACACACACACACACGCATACTGTGAAACAAACGACCCGTCTGGAAAAAAAAAATACTCGTGATCGCTACACTCTTACGCAAGTTGAAAAACCTTTTACACTCTTTTAGTTGCTGGGCAACCGACAAATTGCTTTCAAAATACCAATCCTCGTTTTGCGCCAAAATCAGCCTTTATTGTGACTTGGGTGGTGAGGTTGGTTGCGTAACAATGCATCGAGATTGATAGGAAGAAATTAAATATTAACAATGCGGGGGTGAAGAGCTATGTAGCACATTTGCGATTTCGCAGTGCCCACAATTTGACGTATGTAAATAATATTATATAATTGACTTTGGTTGCATAGTAACGCTCGTGGGGAAGGTATGCACGTACGGAGGATACTGCACATTTTTCAAAAGTTTCTCAACTGAAAAAGTCTAGTAATGATTTTATTCCTGATTACTCTAATTGTTATTATTATTACTACGAGTTGCAAGCGAAATTAGTAAATTTTATCGCAAAGTATCATATTTTCTGTGGAACCCTCTTCTATAAGGACTCCTATATAATCAGGGTTCTCCCCAGGATAAAATGAAGGCCTAGCGGGTGGGCGTGGTTTGGGCGGAGTTTGTGACCACATCAATCGTTTTGGTTCCCACATCAAAGAAATAGGCCTATGGAAGGCATGGCGGCCGCTATGCTGAAAGGGGCTGGGGAGAACACTGATAATACGTACATGGGGCCCAGAAACATAGAAAATAATATGTACGCATATCTGAAGCTGTTTTAAGATCAAGAATACTCATAATTAAACTTTATTACAATGTTTATCGATATCTCCAATGAGGGAGGGAGGGAGGGAGGGGTGTTGGATCGTAAACCATGAAGCCATGCACATATTATGGCCACATTATCATAATTAGCCGTGGAATGCTCATATCTAATGCATACTGTTTGGATTAAAAACCTTATAAATACGCGTTCAATTAATGTCCTCCAACATCAAATTCAATTAACCACACCGCAGGGGGGTAATGGAGTAGGAGACAGATATTCGCCTCCAATCTACATGTTAGTAGCTTAAATCACATCTCTACTAATCATACCTCGGGAAAATGAGGGCATGCATGTAGAATTTAATGCAATGTAGGTCTTCAGTTTGATTAACTAGCTGACCTTGCTACCACAACGTTGTCCGGCCCAGCCTAGATCTCTCTCTAATTAAAAGCATAATAACGTCTGTTGTCTGCATACCACGTCAAAATAGCCCCACGTACTTTTAATGGCGCTAAGCCTAGCCAGCCAACATTGCACTACATGCATTTCGCACCCAATTATCCAGCATAAAATTCCCATACATACATAATTATATACAAGTACACGCATTGAGCAGCTTGTAAACACAGTATAGAGCAAGCTTGTGCATGCACGTATACATGTATGTATGCATGTGCACAGTGATGATGGGTTGACGATCGTCTAAATACTCCCACTCCCCCCACCTGTCGGTCGCAATTGGTTGATCAGTCGATCGAGACGTACTATCAACAAAATTAATGTACGGACACATACTAAAAAAAAGTCGTAAAGCCAGACAAACTCGATTTCGTCCAGGAACGCAGCCAGCCAAGCCAGTCAGTCAGCTATATAGGTCCTGTTTATGTGTTTGTCCGTCGATTGTACCACTCATGACCCTGTGGGTTCGTGGGAATGCGACAAACAGATGTACATACATGTGCACACATGAGTACATAAAAATATTATGTGTACACATACGACATTATTCTGAGCTCTTGATTGTTCAAGGCTTAAAAATAAAAAATTTAGTGATCCCTCGATAGTTGAAGAAATATTATTAAGAGGCCACACCTATAGCCTTAGAGTCACATAGATGGAATCATAATCCTTTTTTGCTTTATTTTTCACCACAATAAGGGTAGATGCCATGGATTGATGATGATAAAAATATTATTTTTAATTAATACCTCAGAGTGCAGAGGTTAAAATTAAATTACGCAATCTGAACTCTATAGTATACAACCACCCTATCCCAAGCAAGCAATATTATTAGGCCAATTTAATTAAAAAATAATCTTGTTAATTATAGTACGTGCACATGCTCTTAAAAAACCACACCCTGTGGAGAATGCGTCAATTACGATAATTACATTGGGTGAAATATTTATAATTGGTAGGTGTCAATATTGCCAATTTTAGCATTCAGATGTAATTAGCTTTTAATAAATGAAATAATTCTCCATTCAAAGCTGGACATAAGCAGACTCGATGGCTAGTGTGACACAAGATCGAGAGACAAACTTACACAAACATGAGCCAATAAAAATGCCGATTCCTTTCACGAGATCCATTAAATACAAGGTTGACACATACTTACACTGCAAGATTTAACATCAATTACGTATGTATACGCAAAATAGCTAGGACACCATATTAACTCGATCGATTTATTGAAAAAGAATATTTATTATTCTAAAATCTCATGGTTTTAAAGGCCGGAGATGTCCTCATTTTCAGGGATAGTTTTGTACACTTAGCTGGGACCATGCATAGTGTCCTGATTGATTAAAGGAGGTGTCCTCAATTCAGTTATACAAACTTCTTTAAAATTACCCAATGTTATAGCTAATAGCTAATAGACTATGCATATTAGGCGTTCCTATTCGCAGAATATAATAGTATTACCCTTTGCATACAGAAGACAAACTATTAAATTTGGCACATTTCCATGACTCGACTTTACTAATTATACATACACGCATTTAAGCAATATAATTATACACTTCCTGACTATGGAATACAACAATTAAAATCTAATTGAGCTGCTGTCAAATGTGGCAAGCAGCTCAACACATGCTGCACATAAATGTACCCGTGTCACTGTCAACATATAGTAGCATTGCCAACCCTACTTCCTTCTTCTGTGCATACTAATAGTATAATATGGCAACTCTCAAGCAGGTAGCTCATAATTAGACTAAGTATATGCAAGTATATGTACGTAGCTGATCAAACTTTAGCACTATCATGATGATATTGGGGCTATGGAAATTGGCCCCATGCCCCAGGCAATGACAGCTAGTTGTTTCTTAATACATGTACATGTATGCTATTTTTTGGTCCAATTGTTGGATAAGCTATTGCCTTGTGAATCTACATTTAGTGCCAAAAACTAATTTTGCTTTAAATTAACGCTAGATCAAATTGGCATTTTCCATAATAAATATATTATTACGAGTCCATAATTATAGGGTCTGTGCAGCTATATGCGGCTTGTCAAATGCTATTGTTAATGTCTGTGATGAAAAATAAGGAAACTGTTTTTGCTGGTGTACCAATTGGCTTTGCAGTGGCCATGGAATGAGGAAAAACTTAAAATTGATAAATCAGCTTTGGAGTGATTTTAAGAGGAGAGAGAGAGAGAGAGGGGGGGAGGGAGAGAGAGGGAGGGAGGGAGAGACAGAGAGAGAAAGAGAAAGAGAGGGGGAGGGGGAGAGAGAGAGAGAGAAGGAAAGAAAGAGAGAGAGAGAGAGAGAGAGGGGGGAGAGGGAGAGAGGAGAAAGAGAGAGAGAGAGACCGACCACAACAAGAGAGAGCGAAGTCCTGCAACCACATCAACAAGGGTAAGTGCATGTTCTTGTACACACATATTTGCACTCATCCCTAGCCCACCAATAATAATTACTGGCTTCGTTATCCTGGGTGTGTCTTGCACTCAATTATATTAAAAGCATCCACCTAATTGCCATTTAAAGCATCTGGCCTTAGACCAGTGGAATGACAGCAACCTTTCAGACACAAATATGTACAAACGTACACACACAGTACATGACCTTGACCACAATTGCTCGGCATGATAGCGCACAAACATGTATGTTCCCTCCGAGAACGAACTAACGAACTAACGAACGCATGCGTGCGCCCGGCCGGCTTTCAGACATTGTATGTGAAATCGGTTCGACATGTAGCAGACAAATCAGATTACACGACGGGGTAATTGGTGTCTATGCGAGTGGTTAACTAGGTGTGAACATGTACCTACAAAATGTTACAGCTAGCTTTATGTGATAATATAATTATCATGTTGACCTGTTACCATTGATTGAGCTAGTGACTAGTAAGTCAAGTGCATGCATGTGCCATGTGAAAAGAGGCATACGTGCTATTGTCCTGCTATTGTAATATTATACAATTTCGTATGTTAGCTCGTGCGCACATACGCTGAATGAAATATGAGTTGTTGGAACATGAATATGCGTACAGACACACACCTAGCTACTTAGCGGCCACATGTACTGTAGTGCCACTCCATAATTGGTTTCATGTACGTAATAGTGTTACAAAAGCCATTCTCTCTCTCTCTCTCTCTTCCTCCCTTGTACAATGTACATGCGTAGGCTAAGTTCCTCACTAATAGAGCCAAATCCTCTCTCACTCCCGCCTAATTATCTCAACTATGACTTCAATCAGAGGGACACCATTGCCAACTATATTACTGGTATCTATTTACACAATGCATGAAAGTTTCAGTATAGAACTATCTCGTATTAATAATATCTAATCCCAAAGTTAAAGAGAAAACCATCAATGTCATATGTAACTACCCCTCCTTAAACATGTACTCTCACTCTTAGACCAACCAAGATTTGCACATGCGCACATACACACACACAAAACTCACTAACACACACACACACACACACACACACACACACACAGAGAACTCACTAATACTAAACAGGCTAGCTAGCTATAAGTTACATGTATATAATAATTGTGATCGTGTAAACACGCCACAGGGCCTGCCAAGAATGTGTTCTCTACACAGGTACACGCAGACACACACACACGGAACTGTAAAACAGATATTATACGTTAGACCACACACAAAGTGCAGCGCTAGATGAGCGAGCTACTATACATGTATTTCCACCTCCAATGCTAAAAATCATAAAATTGGCTATACCTGTCAGTAATCTGAAATAATTAAGCACCATAAATGACAGGAGCATCCTTTTTGCAGTATTGTAATAATAACATTGAGTTCCATGGGAGAAGTATTTACCGGAAGAACTATAGCAATGAAGTTGTCATTTTCTTTGCCAGCTGAGGGGGGAAGATTATATATCCACATATTCAATCTTGGGTCCAATAATTAACAAGTTCACAAGGTTCTAAGCTTTGAACTAGGGTCGAAAATGCCAAGCTACCATTTCAGGCACTAATTACGTGCAGTAACAGTACGTGCGGAATCACGAGCGTTGTCAACTTTGACACGAAACAAAAGAAAATTGTTGGCAAGTGTCTAGCTGATTCCAGAACAATATTCCTTTTGATCACATGTACCTGTGATACGTAAATAAGCTGAGTACATGGACACTAATGAAGGAGGAAAACCCTGCTCGTTAAATTTTAGTGACAAATGTCTCATCGGATATCCTGATATGCAGACTGCAGTAATCACCTGCTACTAATATAGGAGATTTTAAAGTCGTTCTTCCGTATAACATGCACAAGACACAAGCTAGTATAATACTTTAATTATACCCCTAACTATATAGGGTTCTCCCTGTGCTAGCACTAATCATACAACGATTTGTCGCTTCAGCTGACTTATTAAAGTGTAGGTGTAAGGAGATAATTATCAATAAAATCAGTATTGTATACGTACCAGTCGATCATTTTGCTCGTATAAATGCATACAGGGGTTAGTACCAATGCACTATGTGAACTACCTAGCTACAGTTACCATTACTGGGAGAGACAAATAGAAAACAAATTTTCTAAACTTCCTCATTACGAAAGACAAACAGAAGGTGCTTTAAATTTACTCCACACCCTAATACTCCTACGTGTACTTCTCTCTCTCTCCCCCCCCTCTCTCTTTCTCTCTCTCTCTCTCTCTCTCTCTCTCTCTCTCTCTCTCTCTCTCTCTCTCTCTCTTCCTCTCCCTCTCTCTCTCTCTTTCTCTCTCTCCTCCACTCTTCTCTTAATTCCCTCCTCCAAATTCTCTCATTCTCTCTCTCTCTCCCACCCTGCATATACATATATGGTATACACACCTTTAGCTACACACATACCTTGTACAAGTAGGAAATCTTACTGTCATACCTAATTATTGCATTGCTATGTATTCATTACCACATGTTGTGTGGCCAAGAAGAGACCCTATAGGGCCAGGGCCTGGGCCTCCCTGGGGTTGAGGGCTAAGCTACTAGATAGCTGAGCCTGTTGGCCACAGGTTCCACCACAAGAGCTTAATTTGGTGCGCCACAGACACACCAAGAGAGACTCGCCCAAATTTAAGGAAGTACAGGCTTGCCACCCCGCCCACTCACTTACTGACGAGATAACAGTATATTTACACACACACAATGACATGTACATGTATGCTTGTATGTACATGTGAATATAGGCATGTATTAAAGGAGGAGTCCTCATTTCAGGGGTAGTTTTGGACACTTTTCTATGTACATGTAGCTGGAACCAATTTACTGTACTGGGATGTCAGGTAGTGGGCCATAAATAGTACTAACTAAAATTGTAAGAAAGTTCAGGTTAGAGTCCAGCCAGGCTCTATATAGCTAACACTATACTTATATTATGCCACTTAAGGTCATAGGTCATACACAATAAACTTTCATTCAAAAATAGCCACTACCAATTATTAATCTTATAACTCAATACTGTGGGAAAAGTACCTTTCTAATCATTATTAAATTATTAACCCTACAGTCCAATTGGAGATATGCTGGTACTAGATACATGTATAGCTATACCAATTCTGTCTGACCTAAGGGTAGCAGAGATAGTAACCTTCCCAAACTTGCTATAGACAACATACTTAATTAAGATAAACCCATGGCCAACTCAACAAAAATTAATCAATACAAAAAAGTATAGTCATAACTAAATATTACAAAATATAGTACAAGAATAGGATATCCCTGTACAGGTTGCTCCACACCCAAGGATATTTCACAATAAATAAAACAATAAAAATTTATAGGTACTTAGCATGCAGCCATATCTCAGAGGATGTCCCGTCCACGCCTGTGATTTCTGGTGGGATAATTAATGAGGAAATAGGGTTGCTTTTGAATCTAAGGTCTAAACCAGGAAAAGAGAGAGGGAGGGGGGGGGGGGGGGAGAGAGAGAGAAAAAGAGAGGGAGAGAGGGAGAGAGAGGCGAGAGACTACCGAGAGAAAAAATTAGAAATCTCACGCTCTCTAAGTCGGATCTCATTCCCATGTCAGTGGTTTGGAACACAAGACAAACAGCAAAACCATTCAAAATCCTCACACTGCACATTCACAGAGACACTTGCACCAAAGCTTCCATGTCAACACCAGACTTAACAATGCACAACATGCAAAATGTTGTAACCTGGTGACTCCACTTAGCAGATTAACAAGTCTGCACACGCTAACTTACTAGCATCAACAAAAAACAAACAATACAAAGCGCGACACAAAAACACTATTATCACCGATTTGTTGAGAATCGATGTGAATTGGGGACTTTGGACTAGTCTATTATTATGTGTGTACATACATGTACATCATAGTCGGCTCAACTAATAATATTATGGATATTCATGTCTGTCTGTGTTAATAGCATCCTAACTGTTATACTAGAGCACCACAAAATTACTATAATATAAATAATATACGTACAGTGCTACACGACACCTCTATAAACATACACACACACAAAGATGAACAGACAGACACACACACATATTTCTACGTATAGATCTTCAAATTCGCATGCTTTAGTTACAATGCATACATATGTACCGAGCGCTAGGGTTGGCTACATACACACACACACACACACACACACACACACACACACACCGATTTTCTACCTTCAAACTTGCATGCTAATAGATACATACATAATGCATACTATATAAATAATATACGTACAGTGCTATACGACACCTCTATAAACATACACATGTACAGTTGTACACAAAGACAAACAGACAGACACATACACATTTATTTTCTATACGTATAGATCTTCAAATTCGCATGCTTTAGTAACAATGCATACATATGTACCGAGCGCTAGGGTCGGCTACATACACACATACATACACACATACACTTATTTTCTACCTTCAAACCTGCATGCTATTAGATACATAATGCATACATACATACATACTCACCGTGTGCTTGGGTCGACGACAATAGCTCTTGGTTGAGATCCAGGCCCTGTGTTGATCAGTACCTTCTGGATGTTCCTGATGGGATCATAGACCCTAATGGTGTCGTTTTCTCTGTCTGTCCAGTAGAGCTTCTGGTTGATCCAGTCCCATGCTATGTTCTCTGGTGCTGTTAGGCTCGTATTGATGATGGTTCTGACGTCACTGCCGTCCAATCGGGACTGCATGATGGCCACCTTGGCGACGTCACTCCAATACATCATTCCTCGGCTGCACATACACACATAGGAAAGATTGAGAGAGAGAGAGAACAAGTGATAATTAACTAGGCTACGTATTCTACAAAAGATTGAATATTGCTAGTTTTTCACATTAATTTTATATAGTGGCCTGATTAAAGGAGGTGTCCTCATTTCAGGAGTACTTTTTGTACACTTTTCTATGTTATAGTAGCTGGGACCATGCATAGCATAGCACCGTCATGATTATTGGAGGTGTTCTCGTTTTAGGGGTATATTAGTGCAACTGAGCACGATAGCTACATAGCAAAATCCTTTCTTTACGGTGAATAAATCTCTTACTAATAAGCCTACTTAACGTATAACATTACGTATTATTATACTTAGCTATAGTCTTATCAAAGATATTGAATCAACTCTTAGTCTTACTTGAAGTCAAAATCCAGGCCTCTGATATCAACCACTTCATCTGAGTTTGGATCAGGACCCTGCTGAAGCTCTACTCTGTTACTACCATTCAGTCTTATCTGGTGAATGGCCACTCGGTTGCCAAAGATTATGTATGGAGTGTCAGCTGTGGGGAGAAAGAGATGGAGAGAGAGAGAGAGAGGGAGAGAGAGGGAGAGAGAGGGGGAGAGAGGGGGAGAGAGAGGGGGGGGGGGAAGAGAGAGAATTGACAAGTAGAGCACAGTAGTTAGTGTCTCTGTCACACATACCATGCATCTGTCAGTAGCTAGTGCAACTGACTTACTACATACATAACATACAATGCAGCTAATTCCAATCAAACTATAGCTAGCTATGTGTCATTGTCCAAACCAATGCAGCATGTGTGTGCAAAATGTGCTCTTTAACCTATACCATCCCTACTTCTCTAGGCTTAGCTTACTAGAGGCACCTACTAAGTGGCTTTGCCTTTTGCAGCTGGGACTAGTTTTGCCTGAGCAGGCAACGGGATGGTTGCCCGCCCCTTAGGTAGGTTTAGATTGGTAGCTAGGTACCTGCTGAATTTTCATGCATGTTGATTCAGAGAGATAGCTACTGAGCTTACCTTGTGCAGTGACCAAGTCATTTTGACCTCTCAAGATGACAAGAACGTGAAGCAAAATTGCAGAAGTTGCGATGAATCTTGAAATGATATCCATAATATCGTATAACTAATCTCTTGAACTATAGAATGAATGAATACTCGATACTGGCTGCTGACTGATACTGTAGACAGGTAGCTAGATAGACTGACTTGGTGGCTTAGACTGTTAGATGAGAAATGATACTGTACTGAGCTAAATCTTTACTATGATTGACTGATTGAAGAGCTGCTGGCTAGGTTGGTTGGCTGACTTTAGTAGTAGACTGGAGAGAGTAGTTCTATGACTGACTTGACTGCATTAACTGTAACAGCTTGGTTAGTTTGGGTTGGTTTGCAGCAACTGATGATGATGATATGATGAATGTAGACTAGTTGTGCTTGATGGTACTTGCCTGCTGAGAGACGAAAAGCATGTTTAAGTACACATGCATACCTCTTCCTTGTTTAGACTGGGGACATGCACTAATTACATCATTTTGGCACAGTGCAGCTGCATGTGGCCCTGCCCCTCAAATGCAATAATAAATGCAGTGTACTACTGGATGGATATTCACCTATGGCACTCCACTACAGTATGCATAAATATATGTATACACGTGTATATTGGTGCATGTTCGGATCGAAACAGCAAACTTGATTGTGCAATATTCGCAGTGATTATTGCAGGGGCAGAACCCATGAAGACTTCCTCGCACGCATGCATGCATGCAGACTGCGTGATAGAACTACCCCCAACAATCGTGACTTTGCCTGCAAATACATACATATACATGCATTGTATAACTTAGTATATTGGGGTATAACCCATTTCTTTATAACTGTAACTTTTAACTGGCACACTTACAGTGCAGTTGTGGCTAGGCAGGGCTATATGCAGAAACAAATGCACACAACTCAAGCTTTGATCAAACTATTACGTATACCAGCTAAGTCTTGCATATTCCAGTACAATAACAGTGGAGCCCATACCTATAGTTTATACCATAATAGTGATTAGTGTATGTATAAGCACTCAGTTCAAGCTCCATCCATGCAAGCGGCCAAACTCCATGCTTTTCAAAGCAGCCACTTCTCTACAATGCTACAGCCACTGATTTAGTGACCCAATGGGGTGACCTTTAGCCCAGATTCCACCAGCTACATACATATTATACAGTATAATAGTACTGTTCAGTATTCATGGTGTGTCCATTATAGGTAGGTCTGTCAATGGTTTAGCTCAAAGCTTCTGAAACCATACCCGGTTGTCCACACCCTTACCCACAGAGTATATACACAATGTCGTGGTTTCAGCCACACAACGTAATCTACCCTACATAATGTAACTAGAGGTATCTAGGGCATCACACCCCTGGCTATATAGGCCAACATGACAGTATTTGCATGCATGCACATTGAATTTGCAACTCTTTTACATTCGAGTTCTTGGAAACTGGTTATGGTGGAAGCTTTCTGTTGCACGCCTTAAAGAAAAGGATTAACACTCACGCGCGCAGAAGTGTGACTATACTAGACTACCGCTGAAATGAGGACAACTCCCTTCAATCTATCATCATAATTGATACCTTAATCCATGCTTCTGCTCACGTACACAAAGAAAAGATTGCACAAAGCTTCACCAATAGATGCAAAGCTCTCATGCATGCAGCTACAGAAAGGATCGAGTCTTTGAAGGGCATGAAACTACCCCTGAAATGAGGGCATTTCCTTTAATTAGAACACTTTAATGGGTTCTGCCAAGCAGAGCTGCACATGGAGAGTTTCCAACTACAAGCATACAAAGAGGCTTTGTTAACTTCACACGTGTGTGCATTAGTAGATACACAGTATATAACTATAGGCAGTGATAGGCAATGTATCTTCCTTGCAGACTAAAACCTAGCAATTTCATCCATACTCTCATGTAAGAAGAGTTGCAGAATTAAGTTAAGTATAGTCAGAATCATATGTTCCATTCAAAATTGGATTAACAATAGCAATATTTTGCCAATATTTTACTCACACTTTGAAATAAGACAAGCGGCCTACCGGGAATTATCGACACACATATGCAAAGCTCAATGTGCATCCTTCCTTCATGGTACCCCAACTGTTGAGACTGTATCATAGTGATACCATATATTATCATGGCATGAAAATATAATCAGTGACTGCACTATCTCTCTATCTCAATAATAATCCATTGAGCTACACCGTAAACACATCTCATTCCGGATAAACCACTGAAACTAAAACCTGCATAGCTCATCTTACGTGCATTTGCAATCCGTGATAGCTTCAGATCTGCCCAACTATAGTGAGCTGAAGGATAACCCGGTCGTCCGTCTATCAATCAGTTTTCGCATGAAGATTAAACGTTTTCATACATCAATATAACTTCGTCACGGGGGACTATGCACATGCACATTTCTAGGTATATATATAATATTATGTAGAATCCAACAGATTGCAGTATTTCACAATATACTCCATTACTCGATCTGCATGCATACAAAATTAATGCTAGCCAGATTGACTTAAAAACATTATAATATTATTATATACACATAATGCATGCAGCCACGAAGTTAGTCTTGGCACGGTAGACATTTTGAAAGTGTGTACATGCACGTAGCTATGATACACAATAGTTTATCTATTTATGGGCAAATATCAGTAATATCATAGTCACAATATTATATTCAACATGCATGCATACACTGTATACTCACAATAGTGAAGGTCTTCTTTGTACTGGGAAATAGGTCACTCAAGCACACAGCAGAATCTATAGCACTGAATTCAAACTAAGGTAGCTAGCTACTTACTGGTGAGCTTGCTGATTTAGTGAACTAAGCACTAAAATGGAAATGCAGTGGTCATTTATAGCATCCACTCTACCTAACCAACCACAAGAATTAACCACATTGTGTGCATAGTAGCATTCTATGGCTTTGCATTTTGAAGTTGTAAGGCTAAGGTTTAAAAATTTGAAATTCAGTGTGTGGGCAAAAAGCTTACATACATAGCTATAGGGCTAGGGCTATACAATGGCTGCAAGTTGTGGGTACCTCCTAACTGGATTAAAAGACGCTCTAAGTAGATTTAGAACCACTGGCAAAAGGTACAATAATATAGAAGTACATGTACATGCATAACTATAGCTAACTGAGATGCTCTAAGTAAATTTAGAACCACTGGCAAAAGGTACAATAATAGAAATACATGCAGTAACTATAGCTACATGTAGTAGCTAGCAAAGCAGAGGTCTGTGTTGGTTGGTTGCCCACATAATACTGTGTCAAGGGGATTGTACATCATGCATGTGTGCCAAACCATAGCTTAGGATGCTCTAGTGGCTGAAAGAAAATCAACTAGGCAACAAGACACAGAAAATTCAACTAAGATACAAATCGACTCATACATGTACAATCAGTGGTGTCAAGATCGCAATACTTGTATTTTATCACCCACATGACAAAACGAGGTGGGTGTAAAGATTTGAAATAGTGAGCTGACTTGTAATTATCTACTATACCGGTAGGTGAGAATATACAAATGCCATTCATCGTTTCAAACTCACCACTCAAATGATGCCACAGTGCCTACACTCACCCACTCTCAAGGCACAGATAGTAAATCAGAAGGATACACTAGACAATCAAATACACACTTATAAGATTAAGATTCACCTGAATAATTGTGTAGATGGACGATGGTATATATGGCCACTCGCACTGATCAGAATCAAGAGTGTGACTATATTATGCAGATGCACGTTAGCACTGATTAGAAGCCTAGAAGCTAATTTATTGACATTGTACAAGTATATACCAGTAGCACATACTATCGTAATAAATGCAAACATTAACTTTGTACTGCTAATACAATAGCAGCTAGCAAAGTGTCGACCAAAATAATTACATCGATGCAAGTCACGTTGTCCAGTAACTTTGAAAGTGCATCAAGTGTTGCGTACAGCAAGCCTCAACTGGATCAATGGAATTGCTCACATAGTGATAAATATATCACCATTTATTCCTCATTCAATCTGAATTTGCAGCAAACACTGTCAACATAATACATACAGATACACGTTTTAAGGAACTTATTAACTTGACGACCATTTCCAAATGGTACACTGTACATAGAAATCGCGACAAACCTTCCTACTTCAAAATTAATAACGATATGTCCTTAATATGCAAGGAGTCACAATGAAAACGAGTAAATTGTTAATCTAATGTCCACTAGCATTGCAGCATCAAGTTGAGGATAAGAATTTTGACAAAACCACCCCTGAAATGAGCACTCCTCCTTTAATAATAATAGTTATTATTTCAAGCTGTGTATTGTAGCCTCATCCACTGCAGGCTTTTCACATGAACAGGATTTATTGTTAAATGCAATAGAGCGGGTTAAATCATAGTTACTAAGAGTAAAGCATCTGGAATGGTCCAGACCATTAATGCTGCACATGCAGCGTCGCCAAATTTAATGGTGAAGCCAGTGAAGCAAGCATGACTAACATATCCTAACTTAGTCTAATCCCGTTAGTGCGAACTTTAACGCAATCACTCACTAGCGTCTGCGTGGAGACCGGCAACAGTCATCAAACAAGCATGTCCGCTCGCACACGGACGCACAAGTAACAATATTAATACCATATCATGACCACATGCGCTGACAATAAACAGTTGTGAGACTGAGTGATAGCAACAGCATTCCAACAACGTAAGGACAAACTGTCCATTAACCTGAAGGAAGGAAAGAAGGTGATCTTTGAATGCCTGTGCATTGCACCGAGGCAAAAACGCACGTGTGCAATATTGATTGTTATACTAAAAATCTACTATACATGCATACACTAAAAATGCACTAATGTGCATATTTATTTATTTGACACCGTGTGATAATATTTTGAACGACATTTTGTGGATGTTTGTGCAAATTGGCTTAATTGGTTAAACACTTTCTCTTGTCCCTTCACGGAAATGCCGCATAAGATATTTTCCACCGATCAGCATAGAATTTTTCTTACAAGGTTTCAGGGCAGAGTAGATCCAGACAGCAGAGTAGATCCAGACAGCAGAGTAGATCCAGACAGCAGAGTAGATCCAGACAGCCCTGATTTCTACTTATATTTGTGATTACATAAAGTAAGAATGCAGAAACATGTACCGACCAGGCCTTCATTTAGAAACTTTCCCAAGGGGGGGGGGGGGGGGGGCACAGCAGGCTAGTACGAGATCAAGGTGGGGGGGGGCAAGACTATTATCCGTACACACGATCTCTAGGGGGTCTGGGGGCATGCTCCCCCAGGAAATATTTTTGCATTTTGGACTCCCTGAGATTGCGTTCTGGTGCACTCTCAGGCAATACATTTTGAATACTTAATATCATGATTATTCTTCACGTTAGGCGATTTCTTGACTTTATACATGTGATAATACTAGCTTTATAAGGGGGGGGGGGGGGCGAGCGCCCCCTCCCCTAAATGAAACCCTGCTGACCATCTCGACAAAAATGCATTACATTCCCAACATAGGCAATTAAAATAAAGAAAACGCTAATGGTGTGGTTGAGAATGATCTCATAACATATACACCAATAACGTACATGTATCCAGAATTGAAATTAATGAAGATTCTCTGCGGACAGCTCAACTGTTCAGTAAACTTGCCGACAATTCGACTAGACACTGCAGTCATCAAACACAGGGCATGGAGGTACATGTGTACACACGTATCATTGTATGATCTGCACCAATGTTGACTAACACATTAAACACGTGTCAGTTAGGGCTGTCTACTATGTTACCAGATGTTCTAGCAAATTACCATAATTGGTAAAGCATTGTACATGTACATTGTATACTATCGCTTTTATATAACACATGACCGTATTACCAGAGCATTTGCCTCAATGTAATGTAGTTAGAGTCATGTACAGTTGGTAGAACATCAACTGTCTCTTTTACATAAAAAAAAAATATTACTAGTCTAAGAATATTTGCCTCAGGGACTGTCTACGTAGTACATGTACATATGTAGTTAGAACCATGCATGCACAGTTAGTAAAAGCATTAACTGTTGGTAAACGTTAACTGTCTCCAATGATAACATTACTAGAATATTAAATTTTGCCTCAGGGGCTAATTAGAACCATGCATGCACAGTTGGTAAAAGCATTAACTGTCTCTAAGGAACTATTGTACATATTATGACTTCACTACTAGAGAATTTGCCCTCGGGGGCTGTCTGTGCGTTATTGGAACCATGCACATGCAATATAAATAATACCATCATCAAAGGAGCTCTGTGCATGTAGCTAATCCTTTATGCATTATCCCTTTAAAGCAGGATCTTGGTAGCATGTGGGTTAATTGACAAATTCTCTAATTCTCTTATTCTCTTTTATCAGCTAGCTCCTTAGTTGCAAGCGAATAGGATTATGTAACTTCTGCCCATCTCCAGTGGGCACTGAGACAGAGCCATTTGCTTCATACCGTGGGCACTACCTTACAATGCCAAAAAACGTGACTTGGCAAATAATGCTATAGTCCAGTACATGTATCAGTACATGTACATGCACATGTACATGTATATACCATAGGACGGGTTTTTAATTGCGTAGTTTAATGATTGCGTTCTAGTCAAGTCAGGCCAAATTGCGAATTCAATAATTGCGATGGACGACCCCGTACCGTACTGTAGTATACGTTCATGTTTATGTTTACGAATCTATTAGAAAAATTCGCAATTCGCAAATTAATAGATACTCACAATTAAAACCCGACCTACAGTACATTATAAATAGTTTTGGACAAAGGACGAAATTTGAATTTGGTGAAGTAGAGTCTAGTACAAGGATTCTCCTTCCTCAGCTAATCCCCAGGATAATTCACAGCATTTTAGTACACAATAATATTAATTATTATAATAATATTATGTACAGTGTATAACTATGTCTATGAATATCAATAGCAGTAGTGACCAAGGTACTACATATACATGTAAGTGACCTTTAAGACAATGAATGCTGCCACAAATGTGGTTAAAACAATAATCCCATGCTAGAAGGAAGCGATCTACCAAAGGCGACTTCCAAAAGTGTCCAAATTTCCATTTTCAGCCAATTAAGGGAAAATCGTAGTGAAGTATAGGGCATCATGGGCAGTGTGTCAGGATGACCTACATGTACGTAGAGTATGGTTGCTGCTTCCACACCCCAAGATAGCACTTCCTGATCACACTACGTAGGACGATACTAAATATTACCTTACTTGCAGGTGTGACTTATATCCAGGTGTTTATGCCTATTATGGGCGATTCTTATTCTTCTTTCTACCAAACAGGTGCTAGGCATGAGGTACATGTGCTAACACTATGAGGCAAGAGTGAAGATAATAGCTACATGCACATGTACCTAGGCATGTACTTGTGCTACTATGGACATGACCACAGAGATTCTATGATACTATGGGATACATATTATTATGACCTCAGTACATGGTTAGTACATGTATATACATGTACATGTATACACATGCATCTAGCAAGAATTTTAATTAGAGTGAACAAGATCATCATCATCCTATCATCCTATTATTGTCATGCCATATTATGCCAAGATAAGAGTGGCCACCCAGGTCACTTGCACATACACATTCAGCACATCAGTCTCATCAGAATCTGATAGTACATGCATGACCATCACACTGTACACTGACCTCCTCTATGCAAAGTTTTATCAGCAAGAGCCTTGAATCACACCATGGTCATGAGCTAGCCTGCAATCAAGAACTAACTTAATAATTGTGCAACATATCACTTGACCACACATTGTCCCAGTACTCACTTTCACATGCTGACAATGCAATACTTGCACACATGTACCTAATCAGTGATTGAATGAGGCCATGAGACAAAAAGAGAGAACAGGACATCTTATCATTCATGAACCACCAACATGATAAGGGTTTGGGAGATGATTATTTTGCAAACCCAAACCCAAACCCAGTACAAGAAAATGCACACCACAACAAAATCACCATGCCAAGCACAAGAGAATTTGATGAACCTTCCCAGAGCCACTAGACAATTATTTTCTAAATTTTCTCATTATTATCTCATACCAGGTCACCACCTCTTTCCTCCTATCCTATTAACCCTCCCTCAATATCTACACTTGCTTGTCAGCACTGAAGCACAAGGCACTAAAATTAACAAGCCAGCTACAATTACCATGGTATTTAATGGCATTTGATAAGCATACACCCCCTATGAGCCTTGTTCAGGGGGTCAAACTTTGATTTTAATGAAGAAAAGGGGTAATTTTGATTGTGTCTAGGGGTAGAAGTATCCCTAATCGTGGTATCTAGGGGAATGCCTGATCCCTGTTAGGTGATTTCCCTTCTGTAAATTAATGCATCAATTTGTGTCCATTTAATTAAGTATTCAAGGGGTTATATAAATGATGCTCCTAATTATGTCTTGCGGGGGGGGGGGGGGGGGGGGGGGGGGGGGGGGGGGGGGGAACAGTGACCTAATTAACGACTGTCCAGGGGGAGGTGATTGCCTTTTAATTGTGTCTAGGGGACAAATCTTCCTCTTGCTCATCCATAGGGGGTGTACAGCTATTAGCCCAATAGGGTAGCTAGTTAGTAAATGTACAGGAGGTAATGTTAAGATAATAATTATGCATGCACTGCGAAGCTGTTTAATTACATCCCGAGTACCAATCAACAAAACGATTCAGCCAACCAATGAGATAAGAAGTAATGATGAAACATATAGTGAAATTACAATAATATTGGGATGAAGACTGCTTCAAAAATGTTTAGCGCTCATGACAGGGTGTTGGGACCCAGAATTCGAACCTAGTGTAGAAGAGATCATGGACTATTGATGATATATGGCGATTAATTCTCTCAGTTCACTTTCTTTAGCGAGCTCGCTCTCTGGGGGGATTTCCCAATTCAATCGAGCACATGGCAGGTGAAGGTCACGTCTGGGTCAACCGACTCAAGCCACGTGCCCCAATATACGTGTATACGGAGGAGCATGCGCAGTTTGTCGATGTAATATATAGGCGCAGTGAATACTTTTCTTGAGGGACTCGGGATGTAGTCTAAGTTTTTCATATGCTAAGAAGCATAGAGTCATGACTCATGATTTCAGGTCTACATTTCTCACTTCTGAGTCAGCAGCCTGGTTGCTTATGTGGCAATCCACACCCACCCCCCCCCCCCCCCCCCCCTTGGTGAGATTGTTGATACCAAGTCCCACCCTGACACTTGCCACAACATACCTAACAGCCTCCATAACAAACCACCAGCTGGAATAATTAACCACATACTTGCACACCCAAGCTGAAAATAATACTAGGATCAGTGTAGCTTTTAATATATGTACATCCTAGCAAAACAAATTATGATTAGATACTAAGTCCATGGGATGTATTACATTATGATTTAGAGGCTCAAAGCAAGGGTATTGCCTTCCCATAGGGTGGTAGCTTCATGCGCTCCAGCTATTATTAAATTTATAATTATGATATACATTAAATAGTCGAGTATTTTAATATATGAAAATTGCTCACGCGGAAAATTTAAACTGCATCTTTAATAGTAAGTCAGCCAACCCCTTACTAAATATATACCTACCCCACTCCCCACCCAATCGTGCTACAATAAATTTATTAAGATCTAGAGTCATTCTCAGTGTATGCATGTTTTAATACATTAAACGCCACTCACCTGCAAAATCTCTACTGGGTCATGTTGATTGACAGTCTACGGTGGACCAAACTGCTTGCTGGATTTAGTAGTAATAGGCACAGTATGTCGATGCACTAGAGATCTATCATCTCATCCAATTGCCAAGGTCATCTCCTTGCGCATGCAGCTGCAACGTACACGTGGTTCCGGTCTGATGTAGATCATACCGGATATGGTTCAATTCACATCCTGTAGTATTCTGCGCATGCGCGTGATCGACCAGTCGCTCAACAGCATGCGGTTGCATGACAGCAATATTATCACAGATATAGCTTTAATAATATTCTACAGTGTACATTATTTTGAGTCACGAAAGTATCTGTTCAAGTAGCTATACTGACAGCTATCTCTCTGGAAGGTCATACACTCAAAGAGCTAGAGATGCTGTTGGACTTTGCGCCAGTAGTCCAGAGTAGCAGGGTTTTTGTATCCATTGGGACCTCCATTATGGATGCGAGCAAGATCTTCATCAGTGGGGGCATGTCCGAGCCGAGCCTCGGTGGCATAGCGCTTCATGTAGGCCTGCATGCATAAAGAAAAGGCTGATGATAATAATTCATGTATAGCTGATCATAAATGGATCCGGAGTAATTTCAACTTAAGCTAGGATACTTATTACCCAGTAGTATAAAATTTGTTTTGCAACTCTGCTATGGAAGCTATAGCTAGATTTATTTATAGTAAGTAGAAGTTCAAAAAATTTAATGTCTCAAAACATTAATTTTAGTAGCTAATAGAAATCTCGACTCTCAAAGTACTTTGCAATTGCTTGATTAATAATATGAGATCCCAAATTAATGTCCGAAATGATGAGGATAGTTTAAACTCTTCGTACTATTAATAACTATAGATCACAATTATTGCTATACTATAGACGGGTTGCCTTAATATGATTAGCATGGCAAGGTCATAAATTAGAAAAATCAGTACCCTCAAGACATGTCGTTATGGCAATGATTTTTTTTTAGATAATGCTATTGACCCATGTAATCATCACACTGAAGTTTGAGACTTGTCTGATCTATTGCTGATTTTATAAAAATCCTAGAAGTGAGCAATTTTCCCATATGTTTGTATGGCAGTAGGGCACATTTTGCCCTACTGCCATACAAACATATGGGAAAATTGCTCACTTCTAGGATTTTTATAAAATCAGCAATAGATCAGACAAGTCTCAAACTTCAGTGTGATGATTACATGGGTCAATAGCATTATCTAAAAAAAAATCATTGCCATAGCAACAAGCCTTGATGGTATTGATTTTCCGCATGTTCATGTGGCTTGAACTTTCATGTCATGAATTACATTAAGGCAACCCGTCTATAGTCATTATTAATGTGCAGATATCAGATAATCCCTTAGCTTTTGGCAACGTTAGCTCAAATCTTGATGCTATAGCTACTACAAATGTTATAGTATAGTATAATTTACCTGCATAACTCTCTCAGAATAGTTGAAGCTTCCAGAGCCCTTACAGTTCTGGTATGTCCCTCCAAGACTGGAGTCAAAGCTGTTGGCGTCCTTCCAGTACACCTCGTGGATCTGGTAGGGCCCAATGGCTTTCCCCCCGTCACCAACAGCATTCTCTGGATCGGACTCTCCACCAGTTTCCACCATCCTGATGGCATGGAAAAGCTTGGATGAGATAGGACCTGCAGATATTATTATAATAGTAAATAAATGATTGAGGACATTAAATATAATCATAACATGTAGCAATAATATTATAGCAAGCTATAGCTAGCTACTCATAATATTATATTATAATTAGACTATTGCTATTCATATAAAAATTAATTATGGGATTAATAATTATTATTGCTGACCACATTCAAGCATCATAATCATTCAGAATAACTAGTATCACTATTATAATAATTATAACAATTAAGACATTCAGTTCCACTTAGCTATAGTCATAGTTGAATCACCTTCAGGAGTAGACATGATGACGTTTGTATAAACTGATCAATTTATACTGATTCACTTGACTGATTCAGAAGATATCCGATCTTGGCGGTAGCAGCTGTAATGGCTCTAGTGAGGATTAGACTTATAGCTATCTGGCAGATGCTTAGACTTTATATAGAGTCACTCATAGACTGATGAAAAGCATAGGAGGATAGCATAAAATTGTGATGTTACTCAGGGCAGGTCAAGTGTATGGCATTGTACTCTTATCTTGATGCTAACCCACAACCACTGGCAGATGGTTTGCTTGCATGCATAGGAGAAATCACATGAGGTCAGGTGTACCGGTATTGTTTAAATTAATGCAATTTTAGCAATACACAGTAATAATATCATGCAAGTGGTACTACGATTTTAGCGCATGTACTACCACAGAACTTCTATAGTTAATGACCTTCAAGTTGCTCCTGTATGTGGGCAACAGTTAGTAACTCCATAATCACATTATGACAGGATAGAGGGGGTGCATGGCTCAACATCTATCCCTGGGAAAAGGATGAACTTTGCATTTCCTACTGCCTGAATACATCTCATAATTAAATTTTAGTCTGCATGATATTTGTGGTGGGTACTATAGCTAGCTCTGCCCCAGCCCCCTCTGATCTGAATCTGGGCCTAACACACTTAATGAGCGAGACAGGTAGCTAGGGCAAAAAGGATATATAGCTACCAGCACTCAGGAGCTAGCTATAGAATCTGATCTGCATGTCACTATACCCTACATGTTGACAGACAGTTATGTATCAGATAGGCTCTAAAGGGGATTCAAGTTCAAGTAACATGGGGTTGGCTTTTCTTAATTTCTTCCTACGAGGAAGTAACTTGAGTATTAGCAAATAACTACCTAGCTAGCTATACTATAAAATAATAATATTATACATATATACACACTGTAATAACTATTTCCCTCAAGGAACAAAGCAATTTGATACGTAAACGAGTAATTGCCTTTTTTTCACACCATACCTTTCCTTTCAAGGAGCTCTAAGTGCTAGCCTAACATGACTTACAAGGAATTAACTAGCTAATTATTGTGAATCACCGAACAAAATGTAGAGCATGCATGGCATCGTTCCTGGAGTGTGACTCAGTATAGGAAAATAATATCGATCCTTTCACTCGTCTAACACCCATCAATAGATGTGTTGCTAACTTTTCAATGCTAGAGTATTTTGTAATGTCTCTTTTAAGTGCTTGAAGCATGTTCAGAAACTTGATCCATATAGCTACCTAGCTATCTAGCTACTTTAGTTTTCTATAAAAGCCGAGACACACTTACTACAAGGCTACATCCATCATCGGTGGAAAGAAGATCAACTCATCAACACCTCAAGACTGAATCCCAAAGAAGATGAAGTATACACTTCTCCTCGTGAGCACCATTGCTCTCTTCATCTCTGCAATTCAAGGTTCTCCTAACAACACACCCCCTGGCACTGACAAGGAAGAGGCTGAAATCGAAGGATTGATGAAAAGGCTCAAAGCTGACCTAGCCAAAACTCAAAATGATGATGGTGGATCCATTGAGAGCTTTGCTGATGAACAGCAAGGACCTGGTATGACAGAGGAACTGGAAAAGATCATGGAAGCTCAAGTCCAAAATGAAAATGATGGCATGGAACAAGCAGATGATGGTGGTGCTTTGCTCCAAGGAGATGTTCCTGGAGAGATACAACAGTTCAGCTTGGCTCAAGGAGATGATGAGACTGCAAAGGCCCAGTGGTACTACTATCGCTACTATGTCTACTACTACAGGCTCTACTGTCGCTGGAGGCATTACTACTACAGGCTGCTAAAATACTACAAGATCTACAGGCACTACTACCTTGTATATAGGAATCACTACTACCGCTGTGTCCACAATCGCCATGGTTAATCGATGTCATGAACTGCAGAATCTGAAATTGATCATGTACAATGTAAACTATGGAACACTGAAATTTGATAGGACCTTGTAGTTGTGTATAGGCCTGTACAATGTCATGCATATGTATGTACTTCGTAGTTCTTTATATTATTTCTTTCCTTTAAGGGTGTAGATCTAATTATAAAAATGATTTCATCATCATCAAATTTTCACTATTGTGAATTCCGAGCTCAGCTTGCAGTAATCATTTCAATAACACAATGAACTCGCAATAGTGAATTATTTTCCTGCTTGCTATCGTTTATGAATAGCGGAGAAATTCATCCAACGTAACTTGGCTAGCGATTCAGGCTTCTGACACATGCATGGTCTTCATCTGTAGCAGTAGTGTGACCTTCTTTAGAAGCACTACTCTCTAGCTATAATATTATTAATTATCTGGCAGTTGTAGGTAGTACAGGACTGAGTATTGGCTGCCACTGCAGTAATAATAATATTATTATAGCTATTGCAGCTACAAATGCATAAAGAGCTAATATATATTCCAGACTTATTCATCATGCATGTGTTTCTTATTACTTTGTCGCTTGTTATCTGCTATACATAAGTCACGGCATGGTTTATGAATGTTAATTAATTGATAATACCTGCTAGTACTAGTGTAGGTATTGAATATCAACAAGTCGAATGCATAATTATGTACACAAATAAGATTTGTAAGGGGTAAGCATGCATCTGCTATATATACATCCCTACGCTTGCCTTTTGAGGGGTGCAAAAATAATGCAACTGAATCAAAACTGACTATCCTGACAGACCATTGTGACAACCAGGAACAACCTCTAAATGTCTCCCACATTCCGCACTCGACAAATACATCAACATTAATAATAATTATAATTATTATAGGTGTACAATAATCGAGAAAAGCAAGTGAAGGGATGTATTGCAGAATCTGATGCTTATACCCCTTACCAAAAGTATATTATACCCTTACTTATTTGTGTACTTTTTGACCCTGCCATCCCTACTTCATCCTTCAATTTTTAAATTATTGTTTTTATATAATTATACTTGACAATGTTTATACTTAGTATTATAGTGTAGGTATTGAATATCAACACATTGAATGCATATTATGCATATGAAAAATACTATAGTCACTGCATGTGTATAGGTATTAAAATAATATTAATATCAACAAATAATATTATTGAATATACAGTGGACTCTCCGAATAATGGACACCTTGAATTGGTACATATAGCTATAGGCTTCTGTCCTTTATTCGGGGTATGTCCTTTAAATTTATTGGGGTGTATATGCACAGTAGATCAAAAGTGTTGTTACTGCATATTATTATCAAGATTGTATGAATCCCATGCATGGATGCATTTACAGAAGAAGGAAATCTAAGTTAATGATTGGTTTGTGATGCACTTGATTGTAATAATTAATTTTTGTTAATTATTACGTCCAGAGTCCCAATTCGCAAAAAAGAATTCGGCCTCGCGATGAGGTAATTATGATGAAATTACGATGAAAAAATGATGATGAAACCTATGATGAAACCTATGATGAAACCTATGATGTAATTGCTGTGAAACTGTTTCAAAATGTTTAGCGCGCATGAAAGGTTGTTGGGACCCAGAATTCGAACCTAGCGTAGAAGAGATCGTGGACTATCCGATGATATCCTTATGGCGTTTCTCTCAGTTCGCTTTCTCTAGCGAGCTCGCTTTCAGGGCAGGGGGATTTCCCTATTCAGTCGAGCACATGGCAGGTGAAGGTCAACCGGCTCAAGCCGCGCGCCCCAATATTGTACGCGTATACGGAGCATGCGCAGTTTGTCGATGTGTCCAGTTCGAATTTATGGCGGCGTATTCGTGAGGGACTCTGGACGTAGTCTCTAGGTTGTTCATTACGTCCAGAGTCCCAATTAGAAACAAAGAATTCGGCTCTCGCTATGATGAAATTATGATGAAATGATGATGAAATGATGATGAAACCTATGATGAAACTTATGATGTAATTCCTGTGAAACTGTTTCAAAATGTTTAGCGCGCATGAAAGGTTGTTGGGACCCAGAATTCGAACTTAGCGTAGAAAACATCGTGGACTATCGATGAGATATGGCGATTTTCTCGGTTCGCTTTCTTTGGCGAGCTCGCACTCGGGGGGATTTCCCTATTCAGTCGAGCACATGGCAGCGCAGGTGAAGGTCAACCGGCTCAAGCCGCGCGCCCCAATATTGTACGCGTATACGGAGCATGCGCAGTTTGTCGATGTGTCCTATATAGTTCGAATTTATGGCGGCGTATTCGTGAGGGACTCTGGACGTAGTCTCTAGGTTGTTCATTACGTCCAGAGTCCCAATTAACAAATCGATTCGGCCTCGCGATGAGGTAATTATGATGAATAATGATGAAACCTATGATGAAATTATGATGTAATTGCTGTGAAACTGTTTCAAAATGTTTAGCGCTCATGAAAGGTTGTTGGGACCCAGAATTCGAACCTAGCGTAGAAGAGATCGTGGACTATCCGATGATATCCTTTTGGCGTTTCTCTCAGTTCGCTTTCTCTAGCGAGCTCGCTTTCAGGGCAGGGGGATTTCCCTATTCAGTCGAGCACATGGCGCGCAGGTGAAGGTCAACCGGCTCAAGCCGCGCGCCCCAATATTGTACGCGTATACGGAGCATGCGCAGTTTGTCGATGTGTCCTAGTTCGAATTTATGGCGGCGTATTCGTGAGGGACTCTGGACGTAGTCTCTGAGTTGTTCATTATCTCCCCAGTAGCAATTTACTTTTCTGTGGTTATGAGGTAATTATGGTGTAATTATGATGAAACCTATGGTGTAATCTATGAGGTAATTATGAGAAAATTCAGGGCCTCGCTGGAGCCTTTCTGGGACTTGAAAATCAGTAAATATGTAGAGTATCTTACGCGTGTATCCAGCGAATACATTATAAGCTGAGCGCTACTTTCTCTGAGAAGTACTGTTGGTTGAACTTCACATGTTTTCTTGGCTTACGTAATGCCGTGGATAAATAAAGCTAGCCTTGTGCTATATATAGCACGCATTGTCGCAAGGGGCTGGCCCGCGCGCGACTGCAGCAGCGTGACCAACCTGAAGTTCGGAAGGAATACTGTACTGTCGAGTTCGTCTCTATGATTGAAGCATCGAAACTTGTCGCTGTCAAGGCTGAGAGTCGATCTTAGACGCCATCTCCATGATTTCTGGGGCGAGCATCGATCGATGTGTACACATTCTATTGACGACCTTTTACCACATGCACCATTACACTAGGCAGCTACTGGGGAGATGGTCAAGGGTTCATTAAGTTTATAATGCAATTTTTCCTAGGAGGAAGTAACTTTAGTATAATCCCCCGAGATAAAACAACCACTTTTGCTAGCTATACTACAATTACATGCACACATAATAATAACTATTTCCCTCAAGGAACAAAGCAATTTGATACGCAAACGAGTAATTGCCTTTTTTCACACCATACCTTTCCTTTCAAGGAGCTCTAGTAAGTGCTATCCTGTAACGTGACTTTAAGGAATTAGCTATAATAATATTATAGCTAACTGTGAATCACAGAACAAAATGTAGCTATAGAGCATGCATGGCATCGTTCCTGGAGTGTGATTCAGTGATGTAGGAAACTATAATATCAATCCTTTCACTCGTCTAACATCCATCAATGGATATGTTGCTAACTTCTTAGTGTTAGAGTGTTTTGTAATGTCTCTTTTAAGTGCATGAAGCATGCCCAGAAACTTGATCCATAGCTACCTAGCTATCTAGCTACTTTTAGTTTTCTATAAAAGCAGACACACTTACTGCAAGACTACATCCATCATTGGTGGAAAGAAGATCAACTCATTAACACCTCAAGACTGAATCCCAAAGAAGATGAAGTATACACTTCTCCTTGTGAGCACCATTGCTCTCTTCATCTCTGCAGCTCAAGCTTCTCCTAACAACACACCACCTGGCACTGACAAGGAAGAGGCTGAAATCGAAGGATTGATGCAGAGGCTCAAAGCTGACCTAGCCAAAGCTCAAAATGATGATGGTGGATCCATTGAGAGCTTTGCTGATGAACAGCAAGGACCTGGTATGACAGGAGAACTGGAAAAGATCATGGAAGCTCAAGTACAAGATGAAAATGATGGCATGGAACAAGCAGACGATGGTGGTGCTTTGCTCCAAGGAGATGTCCCTGGAGAGCTACAACAGTTCAGCTTGGCTCAAGGAAAAGAGACTGCAAGGGCCCAGTCCCGCTACTATCGCTACTATATCCACTACTACAGGCTCTACTGTCGCTGGAGGCATTACTACTACAACCTGCTGCGATATTACAAGAGCTACAGGCACCTCTACCTCACATACAGGCGTCTCTACTACAACTGTAAACGCCATCGTGGTTGATAGGCCGGACAGTGCTGCAGAATCTGAAACTGGAACAGTGTGAACTAGATTGCACAGAACGATTTCTATAGGCTCTAGTTAGTTTAGTTGTATAGGCTTGTACATGTGTACACATGCATGCATGTATGAGTTCTTTAACCATATTATTTCCTATAAATGTCTAATTCATCATCACAAAAACAAAATCATCATTATTGGTAGATGCAGCGATCATTATAGCTAACAATACAATGGAATTTTCAGCTGGCACTAATAATAATTATTGTGTTTTCTATTGTTAGTGGAGAAACTCATCCAACTTGGCTAGTAATTCTTCTGACACATGGTCTTCTTCAGTAACATCTTCTGCACGAGTGTAACCTTTTTCAGAAGCACTTCTTTCTAGGACCTTCTCCTCACTTTTCCCATAGATAGCTATCATAAGAGAGAGAGAGAAATAGAGAGAGAGGGAGATTAAACCCAATTAGCTATGATCTTAACATTTTAATAACTTTAGTACTGAGATAACTTTCAAAATCTGTCACAGTGTCAGTTTCTCCCGCCAGCATAGCAATCTATAAAGATTCGAAATGGTAGCTACGTAGAGAACACTAAATATTTATTTTTTTTTTATAGTGTTATAGAATACAGCTCAGAGTTCTAGAAGGTTCTAAACATATGATGCAGCACTAACACTTCAAATTAAAGCATTATCAACAAATTTAATTATCATCCGGGAGTAATTGAAGGCACGGAAACACTATTATTATTATTATTTTAACTAGAGTTCTACAGAATACACATATAGCTACCCTGCGCGTGCTGCAGCGTCAGTCATGGCAGTCAGGGAGATGCCAGCAACCTCTTGACGACCATTACCTACTACGAATATAATGGTCAAAACGGTAAGGGGTCGTCTCACCCAAGATTAACCTTTGACCTATACCGTGATGGCCAATCTGCCCAAGCAACACAAATCTGTATGTAAGTTTGCAGTGTATGAATGTGCATCAGTATCAGACCGACATTAATTCTTGCATAGATGAAAAGAGTTTTAAGATCAAACATGTGCTGAAGAATCTACAGGTCAGTCACATGTCAGATGTGGATATTGCACAAGGTTCAGTGACGGTGCTGTATATTAAATGGCGTGACTTGAGTGTAGCATGTGTATAGCTTAAGTATACAAAAAAAACCCCTTAGGCTATATGTTTTCGGCACATGCACTCACGCTCGGAGTGTGGGCATGGGGTGGGGGAAGGGGGGAGGGGCTGAAATTTCCTCATTTTCATACCTTTCTGTTTACTCATAGATCATGTAGGTTACGTAGTCTACATGATCTATGGTATACTGCATTGGTGACACGGTAAAAGGAAGCTTCAAACTTGCTGACAGAAGGTCTCAGAAGCACTCCAAGGCTCTGAATCAAAATTTCAAATATTCCTGGGATAGCATTCCTTTGCCCCCCCCTCCCCCCCAATCTATACTCTATAGACACTCTCCCCTTTTAAATTAGATCTTAACTATGAAAACTTCATGCTTATTTGCACAGTTCTATTAAAATGTTATGCCTTTGTAGCATACTTGCACGGCAGGGTATGATCGATGCATGCCCGTCCCTCTCCCACTTGTATTGATTGCTATTCTTAGAGAAGTCAGTAGTAGGCCTCTTTTTTTAACACTATGATGTCATTGTGCACAAGGTCTACTCAAACCACACCCTCCCATTGAACATTTAGCATAATAATAATATTATTATTATTAAACAAAAAAATATCCCCAGCTATATACTATTATACTATACAAAACAGCAATCATTGTACATTATTCTATGTTATGGGCAGGCTGCTCTTAGTAGATACCCTGATAGTAGGCAATATTAAAGCTGTGGTGTGTTGGAAAATGTGTGGTATTCAGCTCAGGATAATCTAAAATTATCCCCAGCTATATATATATTATACTATTATACTAAGTTTTTTGTACATAAAATAGCAGTCATTGTACATTGTTCAGTGTCACGAGCACACTGCTCTTGGTAGATAGCAGGCAATATTAAAGCTGAGGCGTATTGGAAAACACGTAGCATTAAACTCGGGACAATCTTGGACGGCAACCCCATAAGTCAAAATATCACTGGTAGTGCTGAATACACGAAAATGATTACCACCATCACCAGCACCAATCAAAGCTTTGCCACCTCTGAAGCCATCCTCCTCATCAGAGAAGACTTGACATATTGGAACGTAAGTAGAGAGTGATTGAAGGCATGGGAACACACCTTCCATGTTAATGAAAACATCAGCTAAGTTGCTATTATGGACGTCCGCAAATCGTGGTCGATATGCTAGAAGGTTATTTGATGGTGTCACAGCTTGAGAGGGGTTTGAGAGAGAGATAGCAGCTAGAGCTTCTGAATCACTAGTTTGTAGGGTTGTGTGATTTTGTGCAAGTAGCCTCAGTTGTCTCATATTATTCATCCGAATGTGCAAGAGTTGCAAAACTGTAGCATTAATGATAAAGTATAATTATAGAAATTGCTTACATATTAATTATCTATCCTTATGTACAATTGCGTGATACTCACTTGGTTCGTTGGCCAGAATACGATTCACGTACCTTTGCTTCCACAAGTTGATCTAGAAGTTGAACATTGTTAATCTGGCAGTTGCAGGTAGCACAGGACTGAGTATTGGCTGCCACTGCAGTAATAGCTATTACAGCTACAAATGCACAAAGAGCTATTCCAGACTTATTCATTGTTTCTTACAATTACTTTAAGCTTATAGCTTGTTTATGCACGTTAATGATAACACCCGCTATTTATACTAAGTACTAGTATAGGTATTGAATGTCAATAAATTGAATGTATATGTGGATGAAAAACTTGTACTAGTGTAGGTATTAAACTATCAAAAAATTGAATATTATACTAATCCGCATAGCAAGTACGCTCGTTCTTGTTACACCAACACGAGCATAATAGAATGAATAATAATAGTATTCTTAGTATTATTCTATTCTACCAGTGTTGGTGTAACAAGAATGAGCATACTTGCAGTATCTATTTACCCAACCAAGAATCTCAATATCTTAAATTGTATGTATATACACAGTAGATCAAAAGTGTTGTTACTGCATAATTATTATCTTGTATGAATCCCATGCTTGGATGCATTTACAGAAGAAGGAAATCTAAGTTGACCATTGGTTTGTGATACACTCGATCATAAAAATTTTTATTAATAATGCTATTTTGCCGAAGTCAGACCTACTATAGCACTGAATATGCATACATGGACCCACTATAAAAATAGATTATTTACATTGTATACAATGTATGTCATGATACATATATGTATCATGACAGTATAACTGTCTTTAAAGCACATAAGTAGTAAGCTTCGCTATCATCTATTTCCTACCAGGTAGTGAAGTGTGTGGATCAGCAGTGAATTTCAATATCAGTTCACTACTTGATTAGACAATATTAATTGTGAGGTTTCTATAATATTATTATATGACATTGAAGCAGTGACTGACAACATCTAAAAGATTGGCGAAGCTCAAGCAATAGCTACCATAAAGTCTGCCAATAAGCACCTGTTGTTATAAGTATTGTCTAGTAAGTGCATGCGCCCAATATTCACAGTTCGATCAAGCATGCTCTGCATGGCTAGAACTAATTTACCAACCTATTTTCGGATAGCCAGCTGCACGAGGTTGGCTACGTACTCAACACTGCAATGTTCCGGGTTCGGACTCAGGCTTGACCTTGACTTCAAAGAAGTCTGCTTTTTTTCACGATTTTCTTCCAGCGATGGCTTCCGATCATACTCCCATGAACTAATACAGAGCTTAGTCCAAGAATCACTGTGTTCATAACTTGCTATAGCTTTGTGATTGAGCGCTCGAACATGCTGGCAGTGGGCGGGGCCAAAACTTCACTCTCTATTAAGTACACATCGTCTAATAGGTGCATGTTTCCTTACCACTGAGAGTGATAAGCGCATGCGCTACTTTATGGTGCTATTATTTATGCTAATACTTTCCTGAATCAAGTTTGGCATGAATTTGGTATGAACTTAGCTAGATTCAAGCTGTATGCACATTCTGCTAGATATTGAATAATTAGAAATGTCAAAGAGAATACAACAATATTATTGTGACTTCTACATAGTTCATTCATGAGTGGAATAGCTATTATTGGAATTTCAACTGAGCCCTTGTAACAACTTGGATTACAACAAACACAATTATTATAATATTATTTTAATAACGTTATTATGTCACACTCGGAGGCTAAACATAACACACTATGATTACCTATATGCAAAGCTATAATAGCACTATAGCTAGCTATGGTATTGTTTGTCCAAAAGTGAATCAATTTATGTGGAGATCAATTTCTTTTACGAGCAGGTTGTTCGTGGTAGATAGCAGGCAACTGCAAATTCATGATACAATGGAAAGCAGGTGGTATTAAATTCAGGACACTCTTGTATTGCTACTCCATAGGTTGAAATTCGACTGGTAGAACTGAATACACGAAAGTTGTTACCGATATCACCAGCACCAATCAAAGCTCTACCACCTCTGAAACCATCCTCCTCTTCTGAGAAGACTTGGCATATTGGATGGTAGTTAGAGAGTGATTGAAGGCATGGAAACACACCTTCCATGTTAATGAAAACACCAGCTAAGTTACTGTTATGGTCGTCTGCAAATTGTGGTCGATATGCTAGAAGGTTATTTGATGATGTCACAGCTTGAGAGGGGTTTGAGAGAGAGACAGTAGCTAGTTCAGTAGCTTCACTAGTTTGTAGGGTTGTATCATTTTTTGTAAGCAGCCTCAAATGTCTGTTTACAGTCATTTGTATGTGCAATAGTTGCAGAACTGCAACAACTGCAACAAGGATAAGTTGAAATGTAGCTATCATGTAATTATAACTCACTTGGTTCATTGGCCAGAATATGATTCACTTTTGCCTCCACAAGTTGATCTAGAAGTTGGATGTTGTTAAGCCTGCAGTTACAGGCAGTACAGGACTGAGCATTGGCTGCAGTAATAGCTGTTGCAGCTACAGATATACAAAGAGCTATTCCAAACATAATCATTGAATTCACAATCTGATGTAGCAGTTCACTGCATGAGTATAGCTTATTAAAATTTGATTGCCGCAAGTTCCTCAAGAAAACCTATAGCTACTTTTATAACCTGCCTTCTCTGATTTGTGTATTCTCCCGAAAGTAAGCCCCTAGCTCCCCTCAACCGGTTTACCTCCAAGCTTTTGGAAAGGAACTGTTTATAGGCCAATGCCCCCATAATTATATGCTACAAATGGCATGTTCAGCAGACTATAGATTTTGAAATGAACGAATGGAGATTTAACTATAACAATGTGTATTTTTCTAACTGAGAGGGTATTCGTGAATAACCTTTGGCTAGCAATGGCATGTAATCCTATTAATAGAATGTTTAAATGAAATAGGAAGAGTTTTTAGAGACCATCTTCTTTAGCTATACTAACAAAAGTGAACTATACTTGAATAAGTATATGTTCCTCGATGAACTACTCTTCTCAATACTACTGTTACGTAGGCACTAATTATGTTATTATAATGATGTAACCTGCTCTGAGAAAAGGGACCACTCGGGATATTTCATAAAATTGAGTTTTTAGCATGGATTGATAGCTTTGTGTGTGCTGAATCCAATGGTGCAAGTTTCATGAAAAAAATGTAGATCATAAGTGGAGTTATTATAGATATACTCGTTTTTCGGAAAATGCACATATTTTGTATTAAGTTGTATGTGTCCGAGCAATTGTTTGCACCCATTACGATAGTTTACATATAGCAACTACATAAATATAGCATATATCAGTATGAAACTAAAACTCTACATTTTCTGGTAGACTAAAATACAGAAAAAATTAATGATAAATATTTATTTTCCCCACATTTTAGCTATTATTGTAAAATGAAATTTTATCCCAAGTGGTCCCTTTTCTCAGAGCAGGTCACTATAACAAAGCCACAACAAGTAAGATACAAGTGTACCTGTTGCACTATTGCATTCTGAGAATACAATACTCATCATCATCATGCATAATAATATTATTATTACCCCGCGCGCATGCACAAGCGGTAAAGCAATTGGTTTGTCCATAGACAATAGAGAAGGGAAGATGGACTGGAAACGGGTGGACGATGTTCAGTTTGGTTGAGCATGACCACCTAATACTTCATATATGGGTTTTAGAAAAGTGCACCATATTACATTCTATGTCACAATTCGGATTATACCGGCCATTAATGCTAGCTATATAGATTAATTACTAAAATTTTTCGTAAAAAACTACGAATAAATTTTTATATAGAAAAACATATTGAAATAATATAAGGTTGTGGCTTTATGGCTTATGGTGAAAATAAACACAACCGATACAACCCCCAAATATCTTGCCATTACATTATCCTTGTGTTACTGAATGTTCTATGGAGAGTTTTGGCCAGAAAAAAGCCATAAGTAACTCATAAAAACTACAAAAGAATGTATTAAATATCCCTATACAACAGAATTGAACCAAACTGAACATGTGCCACACTTTTCCTATATATAATATATGGACGTTTCCAGTCCCTTTCCCCCTTCTCTACTGTCTATAGTTTGTCTGTCTGTCGTTGTTGTTGTCGTCATCGTCGTCGGCACGAAAATCGCCAGATCACGAGTTCTAGGCATCTGTGCGTGCTGTATATTAAAGCACAACCAATCGGTAGATATCGATGAAAAATTGGTTTGTACAGGCTTCAAATTTCTCAAAAAGGCTTACTAGTGCTACAAATCGTGCATTTTCTGTTCAATACACCTGTGGTTTATGGATCACACCCACTCTCAGGGGAGGCGGAACAGGGGGGGCAGGGGGAGCAATCGCCCCCTCAAAGTTAAGATCAGTGGGCCTTGCTCCCCCAAACTGGATGGCTAGAGTTAGACCTACATTATTATTCTGATGCATGTACACTGTATTTCTAGCAACTCACCTACTATAATCAATTCAAGTTCGTTGAACCAAAATTCTAAATATTATTAATTTAGTATGTAATAGCCATGAAGGTGGACCTAACTAGCTAGCTACAAGCTCTGTTTATTGAACTGTACTAAACATGACATTTGTTATAAAACTTGTGGGTGCCTGACTGCCCCCCCAAACTGACCTACCCTCAGCCGCCCCTGACTCTTTTAGCTCAGTGTTGGAAAGGGTCGTCAGGTCATAAAACAGCTCTGCCGCAGAGTGTTGCAGTACTACACTACCACAGGCTGCAGAGTGTGCGGGGTATATGTGCTCTACAGAGCTCTTATTATTATTGTGCATCCAGTACGACTACATCTGCAATGGTAGCTGTAGCCTAGTAAACCTGAAGGGATATCTAGCTATCATGACATGACAATATTAGGGACAAGTTCGCCTACTGCTCTTGATACTATATCCATTTCAATTGGTTGATGATCATTGAACCTGTGGCAATGTACTCTCTGCTATGTAGGGCTATAAGCTTGCCACTGGAGAGGTGGCTCCTTCACAGCTAAGACAAGCCAGGGAGATCTATGGCGATGATGAAGGAAAGGTTTATGGTGCTCTTCTATCGCAAGAGGCAAGGACTAGCTTGGAGGGCATTGGAGGGGGTGCTAGTCAAGTGGAGGGTCAGAGGTCAACTACCCAGAGAAAAAGAAGGAGGCATGGTATAGCTAGATAATAAAGAGAGTGGAAGGATCATGCAAGCCTTGTAGAGTGACTCTCTCTCTCTCTCTTTCTCCTTTCTCTGTCTCGCTCTTCCCCCCTCCCCTTAATTCTCTTTCCTTATTCTCTCTCCTTCCTCCCTCCCTTAAAGGTCATCACAAAGTTGGAACTAAGGCACCTAAGCCTGGCAACCCTATCTATGCATCCACATCAATATCGAGCACCAACACTGAGCCAGCAGCATCCAGTACATCAATACCAGTAGAGACCTCTTCATATTTCATACAGTCAAAAGGAGAATGTGATAATCAGACTGATTTTAAAATGTATGGTACTCGGGAACAACCTAGTGAGTCAGATGCTAGCATTTCTTCATCTCTGAAGATGCTTGCTTCAGCTTACTCTAGCAGCAGTGGCGAGTCCAGTGAAGAAGGTGAGATTTCCAAAAGAATGAATAAATTATTGAAATTGTGAGGGGTTGGTGGGGAAATGATGACTGTCAGAACTATTACCCAGTAGTTAATTATCACTCATAACTATTATTATTATAATTTCTTATCTAAGGATGTACATACCATTTATTAGCATATTGTTGCTATTTTTGTCCATTCTTGCATTAAAAAAAAAACCATACTAGTGCATGTACAATGTAGCTAATATAGCCTCATGCTCAGACCTTTCCATATTTTCAGCATTCCATGAGAAAAATTTGAAGTTCAGTATACATGTGTAGGTGCACAGCCTCAGTGGCTGGCTAGCATTAATATTAAATTTAATTGTGTGCATGCATATGGGCCATCTATAGTAGTACTAGTTATACTATAAAATATATACCATACATACATGCAAGCACTAGCTGAAGCATACCATTTTCTCCCACCTAGCTGGATCAGCTCCAGTTTGTTTCAATACTATGTTTATGTTTGAATTTGACCTAGAGTACTACATGACATTGTATGTGTGCAATACCCTTGATAGTAGCATATGTACTTGCTATAATAGTATGTAGTGTATAGCGGAACTCTGCTTTGCAGTTGCCACTCAACAGTGGACACCTGTGATATATGATAGACAATTCTAAAATTAATGTCCTAGAGATGTCCCTGTTCATCAATATGGTGACTAATTTTTTTGCTTAAACTTGGCCTAGAGTAGAAGCTATACAACATGGTATAATATGTATATGTAATACCCTTGATAGTACTATGAATTATTATGTAGTGTATGTATAGTATACAGTAGTTTTTTTTGCTTTGATCTTGCTAACTGATGCCGCTGGGTAAGTCCCTATTTTAAAATTTAATTATACCTTTGTTTTGAACACTGTGTTTTGTTATTTGAACTTGACCTAGAGTACTACGTGACATTTTATTTGACATTGTGCGTGCACAATAGCCTTGATAGTAGTGTCTATAGTATGTAGTGTACAACTGGGACAATAGCCTTGATAGTAGTGTATGTACTTGCTACAACAACTGTATTATAATGGATAATTCTGAAGGTCTGGATCGTAACTTCATAGATTTCAATGCTTTCAAACCAGCAGACACCTTACTACTATTCCAAATAACAAACACTCATTAAATTTTGAGCCTATGCAATTATAGTGACCTTGCCTAATGGACATTGTTACAGTAGTGATAGATTGATAAATTATTATAATGTTATACCAGCTACATGTTGTTCTTGATGTCATAATACCATACGACGTGTAATTTGTGGGGGTGCTAATGTTCGTGGAAAGTCAGAGAAGGCCCTCTGAATTAATCTTTTCATGATTTTTAATCTTATGACAGCAACCCAGTCCAGGGGTGTGGTAATGCACACACGATAATGTAATTGATACATGCACTCGATCTCGCTTGCGATTTTCCTTATCACGAAGCCACATCTGCAGAGACTTGGGCAAATAGCATGAGATAGAAGAATATTGGTGTTGAGTACGCCATCAGTGGCTACTATTGCTTGCAAACACTGCAAATGCGAACAGTTGCAGGTGCTGATCCAGAAATTTTGCACGGAAGGTGGGTGATAGGGTGGCTACCCATAGTTAACTATGCTGGTGCAAGGGGGGTGGCTGATTGATAATGGTGGATGTCTCCGATACTACGTTGCATAAAAGAACTGGTGAAGGGGGTGGCTAGCCACCCTATCCACCCCCCCCCCCTGGATCAGCCCCTGAGTTAGCTGTGCTGCCACGATGGGTTTGGCCACGCCCATCATCTATCCACTCCCCGCATGTATAATAATATTATCACTGCAGACATTAAATTTTGTTGGTGGTTGTGACTGCTAAATCGACCACGAAAATAATGAAAATTAGCACACCGCGAAAACTAGAGCTCTGTAGAGCACATACCCCGCGCGCTCTGTAGCCACTATAGCGTAGTATTGCAACACTCTTGAGGCATACATGTAGCTGTTTCATGATATGACGACCCTTTCCAACATAGTGCTTGAGCATGCGCAATCGCATCCGCATACTAAAAGAGTGGGTGTGGTCGATAAACCACAGGCATGCTGAACAGAAAATGCACGATTTGTAGCACTAGTAAGCTTTTTTGAGAAATTCGAAGCGCGTACAAACCAGTTTTTCACCTATATCTACCGATTGATTGTGCTTATAGTACGAGCAGACGCCTAGAACTCGAGATCTGGCGATTTTCGTGCCGACAACAGACGGACAAACCGATTGCTTTACCCCTTGCGCATGCGCGCGGGGTAATTACCTGCCACACGGTAATAGCATGGGCAACTACAGTGCATGTCATGTACAGGACATTGCATGTACCGTATATATACTCATCCAAACTATGATACCAGTGTGAAATTAGGTATGAGGTGTAAGTCGAATAAGACAATGCTAACTTTATCTTTGCTCCTCAGGTGATTCCAGGGTTTTCATTCCTGATTCCAGTCTTCCAATTCCAGATTCAATCCATCGGATGTTTCGTGAATCAAAAGCATCAGTAAGAATATTATTATGTACAATGTCATGCTATGCAATGATTATGTAGATGCTGTATGGTTGCTATGCATGAATACATGCGTATCATGTGTAGCGATCAAAAACACTGGTGTTTGACCATATTATCCCCAGTACCTGCGTAGTTGTAATCATGCATGTGGTAAACGGTTGTAAGTGTGTACACAGTCTACCAATCACAGAGATGGAGTATGAGACCATCGACCCTCGACCTACAGCTTCCAAACTACAGATCAGTCGCAGCATGGCATGAAATTCTTACCACAATGCCGTCCCTATAGTAGGTGGGATGGAGGTTGGCCATGGGAGGTATAATAATAATTATTATTATAATAATATTATGTATAATAATAATACCATAAATCGCGTTCATTACTAGAATATTTTCAGACAGCCTGGCTTGTGTGAAAACGCACCATTAATGATAATGCGGTACAGTGTCGTTTGTCCAAAAATGATTAATTTCAGCTCGAAAAATTATCGCACGAAATATTAATTTTTGTCCATGCAATTTACGGTAATAGTATTATTATCCTTTGGTTGTTTCAGGGTAAAAGTGAGGCCACTTTCTCTCACTCCGCACACGATAATGATAGCGAAAGTGATGATGACCCCACTGACCTTCGCTACTTTGAACCTGCAGTCTCTGATGATTCCGATGACAACATACAGCAATATGAAGTAGGTAGAATCATGAATTATTGATGTCAAACATACATGTTGCAATGTATGTCTTGTACCTTAAAGAATAATGCAACCAAATAATGCGTGTGCGTGCGACTTAATTACCTTGTGCGCATGTGCAAGGGGTAAAGCAATCGGTTTGTCTGTCTATCGTTGTTGTTATTGTTGTCATCATCATTGTCGGCACGAAAATCGCCAGATCTCGCGTTCTAGGCATCTATGCATACTGTAAGTACAACCAATCGGTAGATATCGGTGAAAAAGTGGTTTGTACGTGCTTCGAATTTCTCAAAAAGGCTTACTAGTGCCACAAATCGTGCATTTTCTGTTCAGCATGCCTGTGGTTTATCAACCACACCCACACTTTTAGCATAATAGTATGCGGATGCGACTGCGCATGCTCAAGCACGATGTTGGAAAGGGTCATCACGTCATGAAACAGAGTGTTGCAATACTACGCTACAGTGGCTACAGAGCGCGCGGGGTAGCTATGTGCTCTACAGAGCTCTAGTTTTATGTGGTAACATGACTCTGTATGGATATAGTTTTTGTATCGTGGCTTTAGCTAATTTTTTATCAATTGAGGGTACCAGTTCCGCTATGTATGTATCCGATCGATGATTGATCCTGATACAGTTCGAAGTGACATTGTTCTCAGTTGCTATCTAAATAGAAACAAACGAAGATACTCTAGCTAAGAGAAATTTAACTGTTCAATAAACTTGCCAACATTTTGACTACATATACATATAGATGCTCTAGTCATCCTTTTGCCCTAAGGCTAGGATGACTAGAGCATCTTGCTAGTCGAAACGTTGGCAAAACTAATAGTTAAAGTTTCCACAGAGATTCTTCGTTCATTTCTATGATACATGACTGTTTCTACAATGCTAAACTTATACATGTATGTGATTGTATAGTACATGTGTATTATTCCCTGATATAACATATAGCCATCAAAAGAGCGTTCGCCACCATCACATTCAAGAGAGTGGGACTCTGATAAGTCGAAGTGGGTGTTTTCTCCCTCTCCTCTCTCCAGCTATGTCTGCTGGAAATGTAGCAAGGTTGGTCACCTGCCCAAAGACTGTACTGCAGCTGTCAAGGAGGGAGCCAGGAGGAAAGGACACAAGGAGGGGGTATGTCAGTCTCTCTTGCTCTCTTTCTCTTCTCTTCTCTCTCTCTCTCTCTTTGTCTTGTTCGTACAAACATCGTGCACACTAACTCCATTGCTCTGACGTCCTCACATTGTTTGTTAGCTTTTTTGGTATAATACTGTATTTCTTCTAAAAATTTGGCACAAAATAAATGATCTTTGTAGGCAAATAGCTACTTGCTCAACATTTATTGACAAGCAGTGTGTACAATCTAGTTCTGTTCATAACACATGATTAGAAAAAAATTAATTCGGTAAAGGGTGCCAAACTATCAAATGTTTATTATGGTATTTATACATAGCTTAGAATACCCGATGAGCTGAAGTCTTTTTATGCCAAGTGTCGAGAGCTTCAAAAGAGGAAGAGGGATCAGTGTGCTGAATGCGGTGTCCATAGCAACCTGGCCTGTTGCCTTGAGTGTGGGTAAGTCCCTATAATCATTAATAATTTCATTGTCTTCATGTAGTTACCATACAGAGCTGTGTACTGTGATGGGCGTGGTCATTTATCATCACATCTTCTCTCTCATTCTTCTCATCACCTGATATACTCATACAAACTGTCAAGAATGGTAAGAAGAGAGGAGGGAGGGAGGGAGGGAGGGAGAGAGAAACTAAGCAAGGAATGGAGGGAAGGGGAGAGAGAGAGAGAGAGAGAGGGAGAGAGAGGGGGAGAGAGAGAGAGAGAAAGAGAGAGAGAGAGAAAGGAGAGAGTGATATCCTCGTAATATTAGCTAATTATTGATTTTTCATTCCTCATAGCTCAAGTGCTGCAAGGCCACGTGTCCAGTTGTGAATGTCTACGATCTTCTAGTTTGCTCCCACTGCCTCAGCAAGGCCTTCTCTCAGCACTACTCCATGATCAATGCAACTTGGTAAGAACATTAAAAATAATATTATTATAATACAAGTATGTTAATGTCACAATCATGGGATAATGTGGCTAGCATGCATGATCATGTATTTAATAGCAGTACATGCTCACACATTAGTACCGTGCGTATGCGCAGATGGAATCGGTTGCAGAGGCCACACCTCTCCAACTAAGTGTGCAATGGCGATGTTCTCACTCTGCTCGAACGTCGTTACCAGACTACTGACAGGTATGACAAAGAACAGACTTTGTCTCTTGCTTCGCTTGAGGCTCTGTGGCTAGCGCCAGCGCCTGCTTAGCAAGCCGGCCCTCGAAACGTGCGGCGCCGATCGTTCGATCGACAAAATGCGTCTCTAGCTGTAGCTATGGCCCGAGGCATTAAGGCCACTCTTCTTTGTGCACACGGCCCTACAGTTCTGACCACTCCTGAGCCTTATAGTGCGGACTTTCTCTACGCCAGCGCCGCGCGTTCATAGCAACCGGGCGCTTCCAAGACGTGTATCCATGCCCTCATGTAATGACACGGACTATATTATAAGAAAATTGTCGTTCTGAAAAATATTTTTCGTTGTATATATATATATATGCAGCAGCAATGTCACATTTCGATCTCTATGGTAATAATATAATAGTATTTTTTATGGCAGGTCACAGAGTGGTTTGAGAGCCATTCCCAATGCACTGTGTTGTGAAGATCATTTTGACTGGTATGTCCTGCAGTGTCTATTATTATGTGTGTATACTTTTACCTAGCTAGCAGTGGACATATATAATATATGCATGATCAGTGCTAGCTATATTATTATTTTATGTATGTTATCATTGTATAGTGAACAGTGCATGGACTATGATAATTAATTTTTTGAGAGTATTTTTGTTTGTATTAAATATTGTCTGTGTCATGTGATGCATGCAAGTAACTTTAATTATAATAATATTACATGTATTATGACTGTATGACTTTTAGGCATCGTGCTAACTGTCCCAGTGTTGATGAAGAGCACTTTATCACGGTGGCTGGTCTCAGTCACAGTGGAGGATCAGTCAAACAGCTCATTAGTGAATTCTTTTTCTAGTCACTGCTAGGGTCTCATGAGCCGTGAGGAGATAATACTAATATTATCATCTAGCATGCCATGAACATGATCATGAACAGCCAGACAAAATTATATTAATGGATGCATAATAATGATAATATAAAATTTAGTACACCATACTTAATCTAATGGAATAATTTAGCGTAAAAAATTAGCATGAATTTTCAAGATGTTTATTATTATTATTGGGCTTTTACCAGGAAAATGCTTTCCCCACAAAGTTAGACATGTCCCACGTACCCACCTACATGTGTGCATGGTTTAACAAGTTTTCTCTACCAAAATTTAATACTCATTTCCTATTGCATGATCTGCGAAGTTTTCTGTTTCCTGCCGTAGTACGAAATTAGTGTCAAGTAGAGCCTATGGCTGCAATTCAAACTGTAGCTTACTTTGCTTCCCAGCAATGCAATACCACTCTAAGCATTATTATAATAGTAATTTGCACACAGACTATTCATATGCACACAAACACATATATGAATACATACATTAAATTATGCATTATTATTATAATTATATAACAGCGGGAAATGTATCGCATTCTTAGCAATTACAACGCTTTTGATTTGGTAAAGTGAACAATGATAATATTTCTAAAGCTTTCCATTATAGATGAGTACGGAATTAAGCAAATTTTTGCACACATTCTATATAATAAAATTAATTATATAAGGGGAAAAAGTATTCACTAGCTTAAAGTTTTCAGACTGTTAGATATGTAGCTATGAATACTAGTAATTAGAAAGAAACAGCTAACGATACTACTATCTAGTGCCTACACACCTAAAAGTGCATGTTTTACTTTTTCAGCAAGTGTTTCAAGATCAACATCCTCCAATAATTCTATTAGTCCATTCCAGTTCTGGGTATACCTTTGTGGTTTCTTGTTAATGAAGTAGTCAATGAATGTTCGTTTGAGGCACTCATTGGAATCACCACGGCATTTGTCTTCCAATGTAATCGTTACGTTAGCATCATCGCAAATTAAATTGGCAATGTCCTTCCATTTATGGCTAGCTTCTTTTATAATTCGAAGTTTGGGTTGCTTTCCTTTGTCGGTGTACTTGAGTAGCAGCAACTCGTCCAATGTCGGCAACAATTCATCTGTGTATAAATACAATATTCACATAAGTATGACATTGTGTATATTAAGCATACATGAGTATGTATGCATGTATGCACATCTGATGCATTAATTTTGCATAATAAGATGTATTAAGTGTATGAGTCAAACAGTTTACCTATTTTTGTCTGATATCGATTTTGTTGTCCAGTAACAGACTCGGAGGTTGAAAGTTGCCTACTAGTTACAGTACTTGATGGAGACTCTGGCTGTGGTGGTAGTCCCGCACTGTCTCGACCCTGATCGCTACTCTTCTGTACACAAAAAAGGATATTGAGCTAATAGATCGTACACTCTGACATAGCCACTTATTTCTATGAAAGTGAATATTATTATTACATACCAAGCTTTCAATGACATCCATCAGAGTACACTGGAATCCCAATGATACTCCAGATCGTTCCAGCCTGCTTTCATTGAGGTTCAAAAATGCACGACCGGTTATTTTGGCATCTAATATACAAAGTGAGTATCTACAATAATGAGGCCATTCACAATGTTGTTTATAACATTAGATACCTCTCAATTTGCTGATATCTTCTTCATAGTTTGCCCCACTCATGCTGGGGTGGCTTCTTAACCACAGTGTTAGTTGCTCGCTACTCATGTCCTCGGAGAATGTTAATGATTGCGAATGTACATCTACTGGCATCAGAACTGTAGGTGGGGATTGTGGCTGCTGCACACTAGCATAATAATATTATGCATGCTGTTTGGAAATTAAACAATTAGCAAAGCACGATGTAGCCCACATAACTTCTAAAACATACCCTTCGATTATCACAGCTACTATATTATTATGTGTATATGTGTATATAGGTGTATATGATGTGACTACCTACCACGTTTTGTTTGTTGTCCAGCAGTAGAAGAGCTCAGCTGATGCTGTGTAGTTCTGGGGGTAGCCACACTGCTTCTTGGAGGCTGTTGCTGTAGTGGTAGTCTCTCACTACTAGGAAGTTGACGGCTGCTTTTCTGTGACTGCCTACCACGTTTTGTTTGTTGTCCAGCAGTAGAAGAGCTCAGCTGATGCTGTGTAGTTCTGGGGGTAGCCACACTGCTTCTTGGAGGCTGTTGCTGTAGTGGTAGTCTCTCACTACTGGCCATGGGAGGTTGATGGCTGCTTCTCTGTGCATAACAGATACAAGTTGAAAAGTAATTCTAAACTAGATACTTTCCCATGAACATACCATGTCTTCTGTAAAATTCATATTGGCAAATTTGAATCCCATTTGTGTCTTAACTGTAGGTGGAATCTGTGGCTGCTGCACACTGGGATAATCTGAGTGCATCAAAAAAATTTAATATTAAAATTTTATAAGCCATTGTACATACCACAGTAAGTATTACATAATAATTAACTGATTGCAATAATAGTTTTGTACCTTTCTCCTATTAAGTATGGATATAGGAGCATAGTACTATCATTGTTAAAATCTTGCACTCATAAAGAAGTTTAAAATGCTCCAAGTCCCACGTGATATCCCTATAAATAATAGTTAGACACTTTTGCCTAGCAACAATCATAACTAGAGCTCTCTCAAGCACAAAATCCTCGGTGCGTTGCATGACATTAGCTACATGCTTCAACAGTTGCTTGCAGACAAGCAGGTATAGCTAAAGGGTTGTGGACCACCGGGGTGAGACTACTAGGTTTGGGGATGAGGCTAATGTACAGCAGTGTTCAAGGTTCAACGGCTCATAGCAGTTAACCCAGGTATGTTTTATTGAACTCCAATCTGCACAAGCTCCGGACTGAAGCACACTGCGCAATATTGCATGAGTCCAACAGTAGCTATCGCAACTCACTTGGGTTCAAGCACTGTAATACCATGCATGCATACAAGCCAGAGAATCAAAGAGTACCACAAGAATAGTATACAGATGGCAATTGGCAGCTAAGCCTTAGAGTTGAAAAGAAGTCGATCACTGTCATCCCAACGATCGTCAAAGATTGCCAGTGGACTGAGCAACGGGACTGATGCAACCGCGCATGCGCTGAGGCTTAATAGATGTACATACCGTATATAGTGCACAACCTATTTATACGTTAAGTCATGCTATCGCTAGCTCGGGCAAAGTCAAGAAGCTTAGAATTGGCAAAATTTTATGATGCCAAAACTGGTGAACAAAGCGTTTTCAGAGAAATCCACACAAATCATGGGTTTGGAACGCCATAAGGAACCTTAGAACACCGCAAATTGGACTCGCAAACGAAGTACGTAGCAGCTAGCGTGATAACAGACAGACTGACACACAGACCAACTACCGTAACCCTCGCGCATGCGCCGAGGGTTAACTATAGGCAATATTACATGGAAAACAGATACCTGCTCCAGACCAATCAGATCACAGTATTTGTTACTAATATTGTATAATATAATATTAGTCCAAATCTTGCGTTTATTTCCTTCCTTTGGAAGGGATAAGTGAACACAAAATAATAGCTCTTTATCTGAGCTCACTCACCTGCAGTCTTCAGCAGATTAACTATTTCTGAGTGGTTTTTGTCTTTTGCTAGCTGGAGGGCAGTCTGACCAGCCTGGAACAGACATACCAATTAATTAAAACAGCACTTATCTATACAGACAGTTTAATTTACATAATAAAAAATTAACTTGACCACTAATTCTATGATAAAATCTGTGCCGATGGCCAAACACACACCGACCCTCAACTACACAATGTCGTGACAATAACGACTTAGTATTAAGCTTTTAAGAGTACCTCACAATAATTTTACATTAAGGCTAAGCATTAATTTTACAAATGGAATACGCTTCCCATAGTTACTGGCCACACCCACCCACCCACTGTCCAACTGCTCAATCAAGTGACCCATCAAGTTCCACTCTAGTAATGAAGTACAACGTGATTGTGCTGACAGAGGAGATGACAGAGCTCACATTGTTTTTAATGTCCAGGTTGGCTTGGGACAGCAGGAGCTGCTTCACCACTTCAGAGTGACCACCCTCAACAGCCAGGTGAAGAGGAGTGTCACCATTCTGTGAGAAAAGTTTAGTAGCTCTATTTATGTACCTATCAATATCTAGCCCTACCTACCCCAAGTTGGGCCAAATCCTGATATCAAGCCCCGTACAAAATCCCCTAATTGCCCGACTTGGGGTAGGTGGGTAAAGATAATGATAATGATAGGTGCACTGCTCTATTCTCAAAACTGATATATATGGAGCACTATAATGGTGCAAAATCTTCAGTGCATTAGTCAGCATGCAGTTATGAAGCTCAGAATTGGAGTAACAACAGAAATGCATCTGTACATTACAAACTCAGACTTGAGAACATGCAATCATGTATTATTATAAATATTAAACTTAAACATTCATGATCTTACCACGGGTAACTTCTAAAATGTGTGCCTAGACAAAATTTAATGACCTGGCATAGAGGAGCTACTCGAAAGGCATCGTATTTTATGCTACCACGTGTACAAATTTAGGGCAAGTTGTGGAGAGGCTTTGATATGTGAAAGAGAGCCTGACAATGCCTCTGATACATAGTACGCTGTCATCGTAGCTGTTTTTGAAAAGTTTATAATTAAGTAAAAAAATTTAATGAGAAATAGTCACGAGTAGAGAGAAATGTTGCTGAATATACAATTGATAATAAAATCATTATTTCAATGCACATTCATGGTAGGGACTGGTATGTGTTTGTCTGTCAATGAGCTTTCTCCAAAATTTCATAAAATTAATAATGTTAATTGTGATTTTCATTGTCTCGTGCAACAACAGAAAATTTTCAATTAACAGTAAACATTTCCAGATTTACAATATTATACCGTAAGTCGCGAATATTTCATGTCTAAAATATTTCATGCGATAAATTTTCATGTTAAATAATTTTCGGACAAACGACCCTGTACCGCATTATCGTTATTACGTATGTATTTCATGCGTTTAATTTTCACACAAGCCAGGCTCCCCGAAAATATTTTAACAACGAAATATTCGCGATTTACGGTAATAGTACTAGTGAGGTGATACAATCAGCACTCACATTTTTTTTGACATTCACATTGGCATGATACTGCACCAGTAGCTTTACCACTTCAGGGTGACCCGCCTCAGATGCATTGTGAAGAGCTGTTCTATCATACTATGGGGAAAACATTCGTTAAAAATATGAAATTTAATAATGGTAATTACCACATACGCTGTTTTTATAATTGACATGGGCACCATTGTTTATCAATAGCTCAGCAACGTGGAGTTGATTTTTCTCACACGCTACACCGAGGGGAGAAGAATGAGGCTTTACCTGTGGAATAAAGGATATGGCAACAGCAGCTATGATAAGTCAATGAATAATGACAATGTCATATAATATAATAATCGCATTCTGTGAAGTTCCAGCCTGGTTCCTTTCAATGTGTATCGACTGGTGTGTGGGTAAGGAGACTAATAGCATGCGTGCTAGCCGAGTGGTGCTCTCTTAAAATGTTGAAGTATTCTCATCTCCGGGCTCCTCCATTTTTCTCATGCATACATTGAAAATATCTGGGAGGGCTAGCATTGTCCCCAGACCCTGGCAATTAACGAGTCATAGCTAATGTGAGCTGTGCACTAAAAATAGAATATTCACATTAGAAAAATTAGGAATGGAAGTGTCTAATTTGAATGGCAATTGGTACCAATAGATAATTATTACCATAAATCGCGAATATTTCATGTCTAAAATATTTCATGCGATAATAAAGAATTTTCGAACAAATGACCCTGTACCACATTATTGTTAATATTGCGCATGTATTTTCGCGTGTTCAATTTTCGCACAAGCTTGGCTGTCTGAAAATTTTTAACAACGAAACATTTGCGATTTATAGTACATATGAACAGTTGCTCACATCACATGGCTGATTCACATCAGCTCCATGGTCCAGGAAATACTGAACCATTTTGAGATTTCCATCCAAACTTGCAACATAAAGTCCAGTTTGTGTGCCCTGTAGAGAATGAGGACAATTGAATATTGACACTAGGAGTAAATAAATCCCTAATGATGGCTCAAGACGCGTGTCTATAATTATTATTATGTATAACATTATTTCCCATTATGCTCAATTGAACTGTAAACAAAACAAAAAAATTATCTGTAACATAACGAATGTTTGAACTTTCTAATTTGTGTCTGGTAATCTGTGAAACTGTTAGTAATAATATTACAGAAGACCTCTATGCTATAATCATTGTGACTCAATTAATTTTGTCAATTAACATGCAGCAATACCCAATAATCGTGTGCCCTTAGCTATAATTTTGCCCATTAATGCTAGCATAATTATTCTCAAATGCTTCCACACACCTATTATGCTCAAAATTATGTTTACCTACCCCTACACATGACCTCCAAGAATGATGAAGCTATCCACATGCTAGCTTGAGATGTGCTGCTACGCTGCATGCTTACATTACATTACAGTGCTGTACCTTATTGACCTGGGCTCCTCTCTCTACCAAAAATGTTACGACTTCAAGGTGATTCTCTGAGCTGGCGAAATACAACGCTGTGTTTCCATCCTGTAAGAGAGACACATAGAGGGCTTACTAAGGCAAATCCGCCAACCCCTCCCACTACATGTACAAATGCACACTGAAGTAAGCCAGAGTCATGTTGGTCTAAATTTCTCCCTGGCAGATAGCCTGCAGCACTCTCCACGCATCAGTGACCCACACACCGTGATGACCATGCGCATAGCTAGCTACCGGTAAACTTAATATTACTGAAAGTACTCGTGTCATGCTGCCAAATTAAAATCTGCCAATATTTTTGACCTCGCTGGTTGAGGCCTATCTGCCAATTTAATTTTCGCCAAGTTTTCTGGCTATATGGTAGCTATAATAATATTAATATAGATAGTAGTGCATATACATGCAGGTCTGGGGCAGAGAGTGGAATATTTTCAAGGAACTGACACTTCCACAACTATGCCTCACATGCGTGCTAATTTAGCATTTCCACATGCATTATTTTTAAATAAGTCTTGCCATGTACACAAATTTATAATTTCCGTATTATTGTATTAAATTTGGCTGTTGCAAGGCAGACCACCAAACTGCCAATTAAAATCAATTTCAAAGCTATGCAGTGTAATTATAGCTAGTCTCACCTTTTCTGGGTGGTTGACCACAGCACCTCGATGGACGAGTAGTTTTGCTGTTGCTAGATGACCATTGCCACAGGCTGTTATCAGCGCTGTCTCTCTATGCTCCTCCTACATCATGTCATGAAGTGAGACAATGCAACACAACAGACACAGAGACTGTGAATGACCACAACGAAGTCCACTCCATCATACAGGGCAGGGTTTCATCCAGTGGGGGGGGGGGGGGGGTTGGGGGGGGGGGGGGTTGGGGAACAGGGGGGAAGCTTCCCCCCCCCCCCCCAAGAATTTGACTTTAATTTAATTAAGCATCATAATATCAAAGTAAATCACCAAATCAAACCACTAGCATTTATTTTTGATCAAAATTACCCGAGACAATCTAAAGGAATTAAAGAAATTTTCATGAACATGCGCCCCAAGGAACTTGGTATGCTAAATACGCCCACTCATTTATCGTACTTTCACCCCAAATTTTTGTCGCTAGATGAAACCCTGCAGTGAACACAGTCATGGACCATACTCTATTGGAGCTCATTTACATTACTATAACATGTTGTGCATAATTATCTATCCATAATTAAGCTAATTAAATTTGTAATAAGTATTAATCTTAACATACACACACATATATACTCAGCATTTAATTAATTAATATTGGATGTAATTAGACAGCCTGCAAGGGGCCACAAGGGAGTCCCTAGGCTATATAATAAGTGGTGGGAAAAGTGAAGGATGGAAAAACATATTATAGTCACAGTCTTTGCCACATACCCTTAACTCTGGAATTGCCGCGTTTGCCCCCACTTGAAAAAAATACTGAATGAAACCCTTGTGGGGAGGGGGGGGGGTGGGATCTGAAGTCCCTCCCAGTTCTTATGCCACTGTGGTGTACAGTTAACGCACATTACTAACTAGCATTTAATTTCATACTAGCTATAATATTAGCTACCAGGACCTCATAAAATCTCTTGATCTGGGTTAGCCACTGTAAAGCTAACTAGCTATTTTTAGAGCCTCACGTACGTCATTCGTAGCCAAGTCCACTTGAGCACCCCGTTGAAGAAAAAGGTCAGCAAGGTCTGTCTTTCCATGGTAGCTGACCAGCCAGAGTGGATGGCGGCCCGTCTACAGTGAAATTAACAGCCATTGGTATAAACAACCACAGCATCTTAGAGTAGACCACAATATAATTAGTAACTGTGCGTTGTTGAGTGGTCTACCTTATCATGGATATTTAGCGTTACTCCTCGATCAAGTAAGGCAGCAAACTGACTGATAGGAGCTGTTCCCTCATAACACAACTGAATTAGCTGCTCCTCTTCCTACAGAATTAAGTTTATTTGTGAATAGCTACAGCTATGATAGTTTTCGTAATACATATACAGTTGCTAACCTTAGTTAGACCTTGTGCCATCATAGATAATGGTCTATGGTGCCACGACAATCAATGATAGACTAGCTAACTTATATTCTATTCAGATCTAGGTACCGTAGGACTATTATAGAATTGAGAACTGCATGAAAAAGTGACTGGTATTGTGAGACACACCCGTCTAATGCGTGGAGGAGTGTACGTGTATCAACACTTATCATGACATAATATTATTATTATCACCAATAATCATTATTGTGTGTATGTTAAAGTTTATGTGCATAAGAATAATATTATTATTATTATTATGAGAGTAAGAGAGTGTGTCACAGCTAGTGTATACAGTGACTCTTAGAAAAAGTGTATGTACAAGTATGAACTGGCCCTGAGTGGAGGATACCCCACAGCAACCAAAATACTACTCACCTATGCCCTATCCCAGCAACACATGTACAGATAAGCAATGTAGCTACACAATGTCTTATACATTATAGTTACAAGACCTTAATTGGGGTGCATAAGATGCATGGTCGAATGCACCCCAATTAAGGTCTTGTAACTGTCTTATTGGCCCATGATCCCCTCTCATCATTGGCCTACCCTATGATCATCCACACCCCTGTGGTGGCCGGCAATTTGCCTATAAAAACTTTGGTTGCTAGGTGATGGCCAATAAATGTACATATGCTGTGTAAATACAATACATGCCATAGTATTATACCTGAATCAGAAATAGTTGTATTTACCTAACAACAATTTTATGGGGGGTCAGCCCCAGGTGTGATAAATAGTGGGAATGGGACTTTGTGTTGCACCAAGATGTTGTAAGGGTAACTATACCTTGTTAGTTTACTAATGCATTGGAATGAGACTTTGTGTAGCAGGATTGGAATGTGGTTTAGGAATTAGACATTGTGTTGCATAACTATGTATTTTAGTGTTTAGAGTATAATAATAATTATTATAATAATATTATTGTATGGCCAGGGTATGTATGCTGATCTAGCTACACAAAGTCTAGTTCCAATTCTGAAGGTGTATTAATAGTATTAATATATACAACGAAAAATATTTTTCATAGTGACAATTTTCTCAGTTATATAGTACTGTCCTGGAGGGCATAAAAGATGCGCTCTCCTACAAGTTCAGAAGACTCATGATTGGTCAGAATTGTTGTGCCGTGTGCACAAACGAGGTTGCCTGGCAGAGCCTAGGGGCCATAGCTAGCTAGCTATAGAGATGCATTCTCGGCTCGAGCGGCGTAAGCGCCGTGCGTTTCGACAGGCCTGCTTGGGCCGGGCAGGCCACCGAGCCTCGGTTGTCATAAATAGATTAGTAGAAGGGTTTAAGCATACAGTTACCATTCTACTATTCTTGCTACTACCTATGGATGTGTGCATGTGTGTCCTCACTACATGCATGTACACAGTACACTAGTGTGTATGTTGCTATAGCACTGGATACAGGTAGTCATGATCAACCAACAATCATTATAATAATATGGTTGCTCCACATGCAGTGTTGGAATTGGTTGTCACGTCAACAGGCTAGACTAAGTCTAATATTACAAATCACATGCACGTGATAGATTTTAATTACTCCTCGCCTGTATAATATATGATAAATGGACTCTTAGAGTGCGAACAGCACGGGCAAGGAGTTCAGTGGCCGCTTCAGATTATTAACACTTATTACATGACACTGTGCGACCATTAATTTCCATACACAATGTCGATAGCACCATTAATTAACGACCATTACTCTATTTTGGTGGAGCACTTTATTATTATACCTTTCTAACAAAACTAATTATGCTTGAGTACCAGTACAATGTCATGTAATAATCTATGTACCTTGATCTTGACGAGTTTTATTATTTATACACAGTACAGATTTCCTTTCACAGTTACTGTAAGCATACTCATGAATAATGCTATCGCTCCACAAAATGCTATATTATTATAGTAACTAGCTAGTTGAAAGTCAGGATAGAGCGTATAAAAAGTATGTGTGTCTGTATGCATGTGTACATGGCAACCAATCTTGCATGAACCCTGCAATTTCAAGAGCTTATTTTTATTTTCTGTTTCCTTCTTTTCCTTCCAGTAGTAATCTCCATATTGGCAGTCCCGAACACTCATCTTGTCTACTGAGAAGGGCATTCCATCAAAGCTCACTAGCTTCTCTGCCCCCTTCTGATTTTATCCAGAATAGCTTTGGAATGTAATAAATTTTATGTGAAACTGTCTAACGATGTTCTTACATTCATTGTATCGTTTATCTTTGAATTTTGTGATGTATCTGTAGCCAAATTTTCTAAAATTTCTCGATCTTGTGGTACTCCCTAAAATCAGTACGTATGGGTGATGTTTTCACACTCAATAATAATTGTCGTCCCATGCCGTATTCTCCCAAAGCAAAATGCAAGGCACGGTAGTAGGGCATACTTTGGGTTGAGGCTGTGCACTGGCCACATCAAAGCTTTTGGAATCTTTCTATTCACACATCAAAGGAAATTCTCTACTGAAGGCTTGCTGGGCTGACATGCCTTATGTATGCTGGAAGAACACTTGCCCATGGTATATAGCTACCTGTGGGATGTGAAGAACAAATCCACATACCAGACCCTTCCACCTTGTGAAGGAACTACTTCATGTCTAGTGCACAGCACCATCTCTATCACTGATTGTGCTACTGTACATATTATGCATGCGCATAGGCTGGACTAGCTATAGTATACATTGTAGCTACATGTAGTTGCCAGCCCCTTCATACAGACTAAGGCAGCTGGATAACTTGCAAGTTTTACACGATAGTGCACTAGCTGGCAAGCTTTCGATGACAGTACTAGTCTAGTGGATTCCTTTCAACTCTAAGCATAGATAATTTTGCTGCCATGCCATGTTAATATAATTTTTGTCGTACCCTCTGATTCTCTGGCTATAGCTAAACTTGTACATGTATGTATATGCATTCATGCACCATGTGAGCAAGTCACAGCGATAGTAATGGATATGCATGCACTATAGCTAGCTACTGCTCAGTTAACTTTGGCCTTGTGCCAAGGTTTTGCATCATAGTCCTTCAAGATGTTTTGAAGAAGCTAGTGAATGTCCTCAAGAATCAGAGGCAGCAGCAGCAACAAGTAAAAATTGCATGGGCCTTTTGGTACACTTGGGCCAATTTCACCCCAAAGGTGGGAATAGGTGCAAAACGTGATTCAGAGAATGTACAAAATTCACATATCAAGTTCTTGAAGCTTTTCATAGATGGGATCATCAATAATTATTATTATGATCTTTATGGCATTTTAACGCTCTTCAGGCCATTTCACATAATAATATCGAAGTGTTCCTAAGGCCCAATTTTTACTTGACACGTGTTCACGGCTGTATACTGTGAGGGAAGTTGACTTGATGTCAGAGCCGTTGAACCTTGAATGACACTGCTCTTTAAGTATAATATTATTAGGCTTGTCCACAGCCCTATAGTTAATTATACATAGTACTGTATATAGCCTCGACCCCAGCACTTTATCGTACGAACATAGTAGCTATTGCCATGAAATGCACCGAGGGTTTTGTGCTCGAGATCTAGAGCGCTCTAGAAAATGTATCTTGTCAAGGTTTTTGATCTGGCAAAATGAACAATAATTTTTTAATGCTTTCCATGATGAACGAATACAGAATAATTAACAACACACATCCTACAATAATAAGGGGAAAAGTATTCACTAGCTTAAAGCTCTGTTAGATATGTAGTTATAAAATATACTATATTATTAGAAAGTAACAGCTAATGGTACTACTATCTAGTGCCTATCACACATAAAGATGCATGTTTTACTTTTTTAGCGAGTGTTTCAAGATCAACATCATCCAATAATTCAATCAGTCCATTCCAGTTCTGGGTATACCTTTGTGGTTTCTTGTTAATGAAGTAGTCAATGAATGTTTGTTTGAGGCACTCGTTGGGATCACCACCACATTTTTCTTTTAATATATTCGTTACATTAACATCACCGCTAATTAAATTAGCAATGTCCTTCCATTTATGGCTAGCTTCTTTTATAATTCGAAGTTTGTGTTGCTTTCCTTCGTCAGTGTACTTGAGTATCAGCAACTCTTCTAATGTCGGTAATTCATCTATGTACAAAATACAATAAATTATTCAGGTCAGTACATGTGTGTATTGGTGTGTAAATGAGTATGCATGCATGTATGCACATCTGATTCATCGACAGCACTTGCATAATACAGTGGCATAGGAAATGCCAGTACATTGAAGTAAATGTGGACTCGAAAGTAGAAAGTAGGGCGGCCATGGTGGCCAGTCACCCTCTGTTGTGCGTGCGCCCGACTATAAGCCAACTTGCACTCATATATAGTGTGACATCACTCAAAATTAACCACGACGATACGTAATAGTATGCATTTTGTATTGTACACGATTACAGTTTCAAATGTGAATTCAAAACATCACTGATTTCTGGCTAGAAATAATCTTATAACCTTTTGTATTTGCTTTAAAAAAATTAATGATTCTATACGACTCTATTGAGCTCAAAATTGACCTATTGGGAGTGATCATGGCCTTTGTTTGTCGATAATAATGTGTACATGTAATTACTATTGTTGGGGCTCTGTGCTTTGGTGATTTAATTATCCCGGCAGACTCCGTGAACGTAGTTTGGGTATAGGGTTGACTTTCGCCCTTAAAGCTGGAAGGGGGGAGTTCGGGTGCCTAAGGGTGGTCGTAGCTCAGTGGTAGAGCGCTGGTGGCTCAAGCCAGTGGCCCTGGGTTCGATTCCCGGTGGCTGCCCGGATTTTTTCTCTTCCAGCTAGCTTTAGGATGTAGATGGGGTGATGAGAGTGTGTGTGCCCATCCTTGTTAAGCTAAGAACTTTCATGTACACTATGTATTAGTAGTTACATGTTTGTGATAATTACACTACATCGTATTATTAAGTCAGCCTACCAAGTCTTGTTTGATTTTGTTGCACAGTAGCATGAGGGCTTGGCTGCTGCTGTATCATGGTGGTAGCAACACTAGTTGCTGTAGACTCACTATTCTGTAAAAATATACACCAGGTTACTAAAATCTGTCATAGTATTATTATATAATCATTAGCGAACATACCAAGTGTCTAATAATATCCATTAGTATAAACTGAAATCCAACTGACACTCCTAGCTGTCTTAGCATACTGTCATTCAGATTTAGGAATACAAAGCCATTGATTCCATCAGCTAATAAAAGTAAATGAACAATGTCATCTAGTTAGCCATTCTGATAATCTGTGTAGCTAAGTGCTAATTATATATACCTCTCAGTTTGCTGATATCTTGTTGATAATCTGCTCCCACAAACTGAGGATGGTTGGTTAACCACGCTGCTAATTGCTCATAACTCATATCCTTTGAGAATTCCAATGGCTGTGGAGGCAGATCCAGCTTTGGCTGATCACTTGATAGGGCTTGTGGATGTGGTACAGGCTCTGAAATTAAAAATTGGGTATCCAGTTACTCAGGCCAGTCACCCTTTGTTGTGTGTGTGCCCTACTACAAGCCAACTTGTGCTCATATATATAGTGTGACATCACTCAAATTTAACCATGGCAGTATGTATTTTATATAATAGCTACATGATTACGGTTTCAAATGAGAATTCAAAACAATGGCTAGTAATAATCTTATAACCTTTTGTATTTGCTTTAAAAAATGATTCTATACGACTATTGAGCTCAAAATTGACCTATTGGGAGTGGTCATGGTCTTTGTTTGCCGATAATAATATGTGTACACTGTGTATATCAGTAGTTACATGTTTGTGATAATTAGCTACAGTATATTATATTATATTACTAAGTCAGCCTACCAAGTCTTGTTTGATTTTGTTGCACAGTAGTATGAGGGCTTGGCTGCTGCTGTACCATGGTGGTATCAACACTAGTTGCTGTAGATTGACTATTCTGTAAAAATATACACCAGGGTTATAGCTACTAAAATCTGTAATATTAGTAATCGCTAGTGAACCTACCAAGTGTCCAATAATATTTATTAATATAAACTGAAATCCAAATGATACCCCGAAGAGTCTTAGCATACTTTCATTCAGGTTTAGGAATACAAAGCCATTAATTTTGGCATCTGAATAGAAAATGAACATTTAGTTAGCTATACACTATCATGGTAATTGTATCAATTAATACCCCTCAGTTTGCTAATATCTTGTTGATATTCTTCTCCCACAAACTGTGGATGGTTATTTAGCCACACTGCTAGTTGCTCATGACTCATATTCTTTGAGAATTCTGGAGGTACATCCAGCTTTGGCTGATCACTTGCCAGAGCTTGTGAATGTGGTACAGGCGCTGAAATTGAAATTGGGTATCCAATTATTAAGGCCAGTCACCCTCTATTGCGCAAGCACCCCACTACAAGCCAAGTTGTAATTATAATTATTATAGTGTGACATTAACCACTGTGACAGCGGTATACATTTTGTAGTATATATAGCTACACGATTACAGTGTCAAACATGAAAACATCACCGATTTCTTACTAGAATCCTAAAATTGAATGATCTTTTAATCTTCTGTATTATTTGCTTTTAAAAATAACTCTCGCTGTTGTTGCCCCACGATCCCCAATTTATCTATTGAGAGATATGTGATACTATTGCATGCGACGGCGTATCATGCATGCATTCCTTGAATGAGAGTGTTGATTGGCGTCAACATCCAGAAACAGTGATCACATTGGCCATGAATTTTATTAAGTATCTCTTCAACTACAGCATTTATGCATTATCGCTCCAATGGAATTTAGACCACCCACAGTATTATCTTAATGCTTGGATTTCAAGGTGATCTTATCCTGATCTGGCAAACTTGATTTCGAACCTTTGAACTCTCAAATTCCTTATTACTGGTAAATTATGATATTGATAGCTGCAATTGCCTATGGCATTATTTTCATTGAGAGAAATAATGGCAGATTGGTATAACACGATGTAGCTCGCAGCTATCAATATCATGACGAACACCCAATTAAGAAGTTCGCTGAAACGTTATCTACTGGTGAATTGATTGTAGTCAATTTAGTATAAGGAGCCTGTGCTCACAATCTTGATAAAATTGGTAAAATTAAACAAGCCACACGTTTTAAATTTTTAACTACCAAAAAGGTGTACTCGTGTATGGTGTGTGCATAATTATGCATAAATGGATGTATGCATGTCGTACTGCCTACCAAGTTTTATTTGTTGTCCAGTAGTGGAAGAGCTTAGCTGATGCTGTTTAGTTCTGGGGGTAGCCACACTGCTTCTTGGAGACTGTTGCTGTAGTGGTAGTCTCTCACTACTGGGAGGTTGATGGCTGCTTTTCTGTAGCTATATAACAGGACTAAGTTGAAGTAATATTACACTAGATACTTTCCCATGAACTTACCACGTCTTTTATGATATTCATGATGGCAAATTCGAATCCAGCTGATACTCTGAAACGTTCTAGCCGGCTTTCATCAAGGCTCAGAAATATATGGCCATTAATCCTGGCATCTAAACAAAGCAATAATCTTATTACTACCGTAATAATTAGCACTGTGTTGGGTAATGTACCTCTTAATTTGCTAATATCTTCTTCATATTCTCCCTCACTCAAGCTGGGGTGGTTTCTTAACCACAGTGCTAGTTGCTCACTACTCATGTCCTCGGAGAATGTTTGCGAACGTACACGTACATCCACTGGAGTCTGAACTGTAGGTGGAATTATTAATGAAAATGGTTATTATCATCTGCATGCTAATTCTTAAGCTTCTGGATCACACTGGTATAGCTAAATAAAATATTAGGCCATTCGCATTGTAAGTACATGTAGTGTGGACAGGTCTTCAGCGTATGGGTTCAATGAGTTGTGTATGTCCTTGCATGCAGAGATAAATAGCTCACCCTGACTTTGTTGACCTGTTGGTAGTTCTTGTGGCTGTTGTGTAGCATCACTTGTAGAATCTGTTTGCATCAATATTGACAGGTGATTAGTACCTAACTAGTTGTACTACACAATCTTAGATAATTCATTCATTTTATTAAAGGCCCCTGGATCACTAAATTTGATCACAGAATCTATGCATGTTCCAATACTTAATACAAGGAATTATAATATATTATTATTGTGGAAGAGAGTTTCCCTCTGAGTTAAAAGTTTAGTATGCTCAATACTTATAGCCGCATGAAGGCCTGACTGAAACAGCAGTAATAATACTAACCTCTTGCTATTGGTTCGTAGGATAGAGTGAGTTCATTGTATGGTGGTTTGATTCCATCCAGAGTTATTAAGTGTAAGAGATAAGGGGCATCTTCACATAGAGGGCGTGCTAGGAGCAAGCAGTTGGGTATCCCTCGGTCTGGTTTAAAATCATCAAGTTCTGTTTTAGTTACCTAAGATACAAAGTTGGAATACATATTGCTAAAATCATGGTATCTTGCATACTATTAAATTGTACTGTTGACTGACCACTGCTTTTTTGGGATGAATTTCCCACTGACCATCCATCAGTTCAGTCCACTTCGCTTTAGGAAGATCGACTCTGATTGCGTTTCCATCTAATTCAACAACCTGGTAGTAGTCAGCGATGAACCCCTGCTGCTCAGGGTACTTCTTGCTCACATACTACATTTGGGATGTTATAATAATAATTAGCTATTATTATTATAGCTATTATTACAATAGTGAATAGCTTACATTGATGTGTGTGTTAGTATTCCAGGTGAACACTATGTGTATTTCGACGTTATGTCTCTGCTGACTTTGATTACTACAATATATTAGCTGGTTATAGTACAGCCTCTCTGAGTTCTCGTCAACAACACCAACTCCAGAGAAACCTTTCATATCTATGGCTCCATAAAATGTGTCAGCATTGAAGTTACCTCCCAGTGGCTTGAACTTGTAGGGGAGGGACTTCTGATTACAAAATGCTCGTACTATTTTAAGCTTTGAGATATCCCGTTTAGTACTGCAATGCTGGATCTCAACTATAATAGGCTTAACGAAGATACACTGTGGCTCGCAGCGCAGCCAAAAGACGCCACTGACTAGACTAGTGTTCTCAGGGATCTCATAGTCCCCAGCAAGAGAAGCTTTGATGAAAATGGTACATTGCTGTAAGCCTTCTGGTAAGCTGCCTGCATGGATATGAAGCTTCAAGCCATTCCATTCAACTAGCTGACCTTGAGAAGAGTGTACAACCACACTCGTTTCACCACACTCTTCTACACCAGGTAATGTCCACACAGCTGCATAAAGGTGTACACAAAATTAAATTGTATTTAGGCATGTATACGACAGCATATGATGACATGATCACATCGAAGAGCTCTATACAACTTAAATTTTAGTAGCTACATATATAGTACGTACCAAGGTCAGTTGCTTCCGAATCAGCTGACATTGATTGTACAGCATCAATTTTTTCAATCTGGGATTCACCTGAAGTACATGAGAGTGAGCATAATAATAATTACAGTATCACACACTAATAATAATTTAGTACTTTGTTCTGTAGACTGAACGTCTGTGCCAGAGGAATCGGAAGCTGCGATAAGCACACTTTCTAAGTACTTTTGCTGGTATAGCTGTAATTCTGTCTCCTTTTCAGGAGATTGTGGATGCATTTTCTACAGTACATCATAATGTTTGAATCAAATCTCAAAATAGGCATTCAGGGTTAGCTACATACCACTTCCTCAATAATTTTTATTAGTGGTGTTTGAAATTCAGTAGACAATCCATAGTGCTCCAGTGAGTCTTTGTCCAGGCTCAGAAATACATCACCACTTACTTTGGCGTCTACATGCAGTCGTAAAAATGAATGAATACATAATTACGATGCAATGAAATAATTATACCTTTCAGTTTGCCAATATCTTGTCGATAATCAACAGCCATTAATCTTGAATGGTGAGATAACCATCGAGACAACTGCTCATGGTCCAGGTGCTTTGAGAATGTCAACAGTGGATCTTCTGCATGAATAATGTTAAGTACAAGCAAGTGAAAGAGTGTGAAAAGACAGAGAGAGTGAGAGAGGAGTTTCTAGGGGTGGGGGTGAAGAAGAATGAGTGAGTGTTTGCTGTTACCACATAGGCCTTCTCTTCCCACATGAGTTTCTGATTTCAGACTAAAACTCCTCTTTGCTTTCAAAAATTCTTCGATAACTTCTTTGTCCTCTTGAGTGTATTGCATTCTCAGCTGACTAACTTGATGACCATAAGAACTCTCAATGTTGGCTCTAAAATTCAAAGCAGATTATGCAGTTACACTATAATAGTAATCACGATGAACTCTGATCATTATACCTGTAGTCATAGCTGATTGCAGGAAACATACTCCATGGCTCTTTGCACATAGGACAGAATTTGTCAATATTTTTGTACATACGAGCCAAGCACAGTTGACAAATAGTGTGTCCGCACTGAAGTGTGCAGGGATCGACTTGCAAGGTTCGACACACAGGGCACTTCATTTCAGCCTTTGAGTGTGTGCATCCATGTATATTAATAATAATTATTATGCCATCAACCTTGATATGTTTGAATAATACGTAATAATATTATATTATTACCTGTACTTCTTGTACTTCTAATGCTGGACTGACTTGGGCTGATTCCAAATGTATGCATAAGACAATTATCAAATTTAAACTTATTGTGGTAGATAAAAATTACATGGTATTGAATAGTTAATATTATTATTATAGTGCTGGGTATTTAATTTAGAGGAATATAAAATAGTCTAAGATTCCCCTCTGGAATACTAGCTGTTAATAAAGCTTCATAATAATTATTACCCTTCTTAATAATATTATATTTTTGTGATATACACCCCCTCCACCCACAAGACTTCCTAATGAACACCTGCCTAGATGCAACTGAGGAGCACAACGTCAATATTTTGTGGAAAAAGTGTACTACTTACTTAATAAATCTTGTAGTTCACTCCTCTCCATGGGTGTCAGGTTTAGATGTGGTGCCCAAAATGCAAAAGAGCTCAGATTAAATTTCTCAGCGGTGATTTTTTGTTCTGCAATCGAAATAAAGTTAGGATAATAATTGGGAATAATTATTGTAAGCTTAGCATTGTAAGCAGGTGAGAGAAGTGTACTGCGGCTAGTGGAAAGATGGAAGTCTAGATTTCTCTCACCTGCTACCAATAAAACTTAGGATTAACTACACTCCTGTAGCAATGATATCACCTATAGTGTAATTCATCCCTTTGTACCTTTCAACTTCTTGCAGACTTTATAACGAATACCATTAGCATTGAGAAATAGCAAAAACTCCTTATTGCTCATTGCAGTGCTAAAATCTTCAGGGAAATCTGCAAACAGTAGCTATTATTATTATTGTTCTGAAGAATAATGTTTGTACTTACCTGGTAGATGTAGTTCCACTTCGAGTGACATTGAAAGTACAAGTTGATTTGATGTTGAAATGACACATCGGTAGGTTCCAGCAACATTACTTTCAAAAGCATTGATAACCATTGATTTTGAGTCACTGTTTTTGAAACATTCCTCATCTTCAATTTTCTCCTCTTCATCATTAATAATTTTTGACCATTGATACTTGAGCTGCCCACTGCTGGCAGTGGTTACGAAAAAGTGGTCCGTAGATAGTTTAACAACACTGCCCAAATTCTGGACTCGATGATCACATGGTTCCTATAAAGACAATGAGGTAAAGTTTAGCAATTTTCCGAGGATAAATAAAGTACACATTACAATTTTTCTATATACTTACTTTGAACCATACTATTACAGATTGTTTAGAACTGTCTATAGTAAGCAGGTGTGGTCTGTTTTTGTCCAACAGACAATTGGCCTTAACTTCTGATTCTTCATCATGTGGTTTGCTATTGAATTCCATTGCATGTTCCAATTCTGTTCCGTGCAAGGTGCACTGACAAGCAACTGTATACTCTTTCAAAGGTGCATTTAAAGAGTTCGAAATGACTGCTTCGATATCATTCCAAACTTTTCTGCAAATGTTGCGGCCATCAGTTTTAAGCTGGAATGGCTCTTTTGAATGAGTATGCACAATGTGAATTTCATAGTATACTTTGGTTGACACTAGAGTCACAAAATATTTCTTCTGATCTGCTTCAACGATAAAAGTGGCTTTATTTCTCCAATAAATCTTATTATCGATAATCATCTGTTCCTTTTTAAGTGGAAGTTTCCATTTTCGATCGGATATCAATCTTGCGAAGAGGTAGCAGAATCCGCCCATTGGGGAAAACCCACACTTGAAATACATTCTGAGAGGGATAATTGAGCAGGCCTCTCCATCTCTTAGCTGCAGTTGGAGCTCCTCTGGTTGAGCATTATTAAGAACAGCGAGAATTATGAATTCTGCATCAATGCTTTGCGATGAATGTTTCTCGTCCTTAGGATCATCTGAAGAATCGTCTGGCTCACTGAGCTGAACTGGAGTAATGATTCCAAGATGCTGAAGAATAATTATTAACTGGTCAATTAGAAGCTGATATCCTTGTTTCATCGATTTTGATCTGCAGTGTTCCTTTAACTCCCGATATGTGAATATTCCCCAGTTTCTCAACTGCAAGGATCGCATTGTACTGCTCTTGGTGAATGAATTGAAAATAAGCTCAGATATACCTCTATACACGATCGAGGGATCACAGATGACTAAGTCCTTAAGTTCACGTATTTCTGGGAAATACATCACAATGCCGAGGATCTTATGGAGACGAGAGAGCAAGCTCTGGAGCTGTGTTTCTTTGATATACAATTTGCTAGCGATCTGTTGACAATGGCTGTATCGAAGCACTGAATGACCGGCTATTTTCATCCTGCGCAACACAATTGAGAACATGTACCATGACGCAGGCAGCTTTTCGGATTCTGGACAAGATAGCTTATTTTCTGCAATGTCCAAAATCACTTTTCGATAATCCTCGGGCTGATTACTACACCTCTTAGTTTTCTCAATGCTTACTTCCAGCACCATCTTATCTTTTTCTTCATCTGCAAAGACGAGGCCACTTTTCAGGAATGGTTCCACTTTCTTACTAACGATTTTATTAACATCTTCCACATGTTGAGCTTCAACTTTATCAACATGTGTACCAACAAGTAGGGCTAAATTATCTTTCGATACGGAGGAAGTGCTCGATACACAGATTAGCGACTGCATTACTATGTCCATCTGTTCGTAGAATGTACCAGTGTGTACTTCCGTAGAGGCACCTTGCTGTTGAACTGTCTCGTGAATTCTGCTGTCGAAGTGCTCGTATGAGAAGAAGAGAAGGTAGAGTGCCTTGCCCACTGTCACCGTAGGAAGCAGTTCTAAAAATGCCCTTTGACCTCCAGTGTCAATCAAGTGACAAATTTTCTTAATAAGTGTGATGTTGGTGGGCACTTTTTCGCCTTTTCGTAGGAGGCTAGTTAATTCATTGAAATAGTCATCAATCTCTTTGGAAATTTGTTCAACTTCTTGCTTCTGGGCTGCCAATATTTTTTCATCAATGATTTCACGATACGCAAACTTTACTGGTACTCTTTGTTCATTTTCACTCGTTGATTTTGTTGAATTCTGACTTGCAGTGCTGGCTTCAAATTGCTGATTAGTATCAGGATCAATGCTTTGTGGCTCGTGTTGACTCGAAACGTATTCTTCGGATATCTGAGTGTTAGTTGCTTGTGATTGATCATTTTCCTTGCTGACTGATTTTGAAGGCACACTCGTTGATTCTTTGACACTCTCACTTTGACTTGAATCAGTCTGTGTGGGAGCTGCTTCTAAAATGCACTTATAAATGGTCAGTGCTTCTGTTGTGAGATCTTCAGTATCCGTTTCGCTGTACAAGTGCAAATCAAGCAGCATTTCCGTGCTCATGTGGGCTGAGAGAAAGTGTGACTCTGCTGCTCCAGTGCTTGTTGATGTCTTACTGGGCACAAAGTCCTTGATCGCTAATCGCTTCCAGAAGGTGGTTTTTCCCGATCGTGGTACTCCACTCAATATCATCTTGAATGCTTGAAGGCTGACTTCAGCTTTTTCGCTTCTTAATGCACTTTCGTAGATGTTTTTATACACGTAATCCTGAAGCTCTTTGATGCCTGTTAGTGCAGATACATATTATAGCTATAGCTAACTAGCCTTTTGCAATGCGTGAATGGTATCTGATTGTGTATACGCTATCATCGTCATAATATTATCATTAGTTGCTAATGCAATTCTTTACGTTATTTGTATGCACATAACTAATCACGTGACATAGGCATAGCAGTGATTTTGATAGCATTAAGATAATGCAATAATAAAATTAATTATTGCGTGCTTCTCGTGCCGCGAAATTTACAGTTATTGCATCACATGACATCATTTGTGCACGTGTCCTTACGTACCTCACGCAAGACGATCGCCAGAATCAACAAAGAAACTTAATAATGTGCTAGCTCAGGTTTCTTTGAATGAGAGTCTGATTTGATACGCTTATGAATGTGAGATAGCTCAAAATATTGATCGATGCTCCATGATATGCAGCACCAGATCGAGCTGGCTAGAGAGAAATTAAATTACACACAAATCAATCCAACTACCATAGACACTGGCTGTAACGATAAGCACAGTTCATGTTTCATTAAATGCATGGTCTTGTGCAGGCTGAACTTCTGTCTGTTAAACACAAGCCTCCTTTATACAGTTAATGATCAATCATGACGCAGAGACTGGAGTCGAAGTAATTGTTAGGTGGAATTAGGCACTTCTACTTTAGGCATGTAGATCATTACGCACGCCCCACCTACTGCGTTTTAGCCTTTTCAATTAAGCGGACGTTTTTTCCTGGTGCATATTTCCCTTATTTCTGCGATTTATAAGCGCGTGCACTTAATTAACAACCACTTTCTATGGTACTTCAAAAACAAGCTCTATATTCAAAATTTATTGATCTCTGTCATGGAAACATCACAGCTGCCGAGATAATTTGGGGTAGAGGCAAAGACAGGGTGTTAGCTTGAGTTTCAACATTGAGCATGTATCCATAAATCTCACCTCAAATTTCAGTACCAAAATTAATGTAGCCATATTATGTAGTCGACATAACATCATAGCTCGATCGTGAATTGATCTTATTTGCCACCAACCGCTGAGCACACACAGTCACAATTTAGCATTAGTAGCATCTATACATAACAAATTTAAAGAGTGACTGCCTTGTGTCTAAGCAGACTTAGCTTGCCACCAACATAATACTATGGTAGGTCAACATTGCCATACCCGCTAATTTGCACGTGGTTTGGTACATTGTAAGTGCCCTGGTGAAACATTATTATAATTATGGTAGAGCACTTATCCGGATCACTATCATATACAATGGAATCCCGCTTGACGGACACTCGCAATATAACAGACAATGCTGAATATCTGGATTGCATCTCCAGACTTCGATCAATACATTCAACCCCACTCAACAGCAGATACCCCACTATTCTGTATAGCCAACACCTTGGCAAAAGATTCATAGATTCACTTGTAAAACAAACAGCAAGAAGAGCTCAAGGATAGCTATAGTGCTAAAATTGCGCTAGAACTGCTAATCTCTGTATTGGCAATCTTGATCCTGAGTAGCTTCATTTGTGAGATTGTGCGTTACATTACTTATAGCAGTAAGCCATACTTAAATAACCCTAGGATACCTCGCTAATCCGGCCACCTATACATATTGTAGCGGAATTGCTAATTCAGCTATTGACTGGTTCTTATTGAGACACTAATTGTTATTGTTCTTATTATTTGTACCCTATTACACGTCCTGTTGGCTGGTTAGAGCAGCCCTGATTCTTGTCCCTTTTAGTATAAATACCCCTAGCACTGTCAAGATGGGGTATCTTTGTATATACACACACAATTAATACTAGTGTCATTGGTGAAGCTATGTGCTAGGCTCTAGAAGCGCTTGCTCGCTGTTGGAAAGGACCTTGCTAAACTCTTTGTACCTGGCTATTTTGAAGCCCGCAAAATCATTACAATAATATAATATAATATTATATTCTATAATTATACTGGGTCCAAAGGGTGTTTGGCATTGAGGTGTTCCACTGTAGCACTTCTGCGAGTCAGTTAAATGAAAGTCAAGCATGCGATCAATAATATTAGTCTCGCCGTCACCCCCCTCCCCCTCCCCCCCTCCCCCCCCCCCCTAACTAAAGGAGGGAAGAGTACTTGGTGACCCTGGGCCATTAGCTTGGGTTGGCTTGTGCATGCCAACACAGGTGCACTTGAGCAGAGCTCAGATTCCAAACCGATTGATCAGTAACTTAAGGTGATTCAATTAATTTTGTATACCGGGCAATGGTGCTTTTGCATAATTTCCTGCAGCTAGTAATCACTGCATGGGTTAAATATAAACTCTGATTGGTGCACACAAAGTCCTCCATGGTCATCATGACAAATGAAATTGATGCTATGTGTCCATAACACCAGTGAGTAGGCTTATGAATCATGAACTATAGCAGGGTTTCATCCAGTGGGGAGGAAAGCTTAATTCCCTCCAAACTCCCTAGCTTCCACCCCCCTACTAAATTAAGCATCATAATATCACAATAAGTCACCAAATCAAATCACTCGCATTAATTTTGTTTTTGATCAAAAATTACCCGAAACAATCTAGAGTAAATATGTCTCAAGGAACTAATGTGTGCTAAATACACCCACTCATTTATCACAATTCCACCCCAAATTTTTGTCGCTAGATGAAACCCTGCATAGGTACTGTGTAGTTTTAGTGAAGAAGAATGACACTATCTTCTACAGAATCTTTATGTAGACTGTGTATTCAGGAGACTATTATTAAATTTTTATGGATACATGCAAGAGTGGTTAAAGCAACAAATCTTGTCTATACTTGGCTTATTCTTTATGAAACTTTTACCTTGATTTTTGATCAAAATGTCAGCTAACTCTTGCTGACCAATCTGTTGCAAGCACTCCACCACCCTTTTCTTAGTGACCACTGGCTGTTTAGTGGCTGGTTGGCTAGCAATGGCTGCTTCAAAACATAAACCAGCATCCTTCAGTTTGTCCACGTACTCCACTAGGACGATGTTGAGTATTCTCAGCTCATCTGCTGACAGTGGTTGATCTGAATAGTTTAAAGATTCCTTGAATTAGGACTAACTATTATCACTTCAAGTGAAGCCTTACTTTCTTTTTTGCGTTGAGCTGTAAGGTCATCAAAACAGCGATCACAGACTCTTTCAGGCTTGGATGTTTGATCGGAAATTGGTACCCTGTGCTTGGAGCAGCTATCACACACTCGGATTAAACATCTTTGGCACTTATACTACAGGAAAAGACACTATAGCTAATCAATGCGGCCATGTATGCACTACAGGTTATATTAAAATTATTATACACACCTGTCTTCTATAAAAGGCGAACTTTCTCTTGCACTGGGCACATTGATCAGCTGTATTATTGCAAATGTGTTGTTTGGAAAGTTATTGAATATTTGGAAAATCTATTTATAATAATTCTTGGCAAAAGGTTATCACACATAATAATTTAATGTGAATAGATCACAAGGTGTGTATCTCACATGCACATGAAGTTTGAATATTTTGCCTCTGTAGGTACTTGGTGAGGCTCATGCACATTATGATGAAGGTTTAGGAAAACTATATTAGTATACTATCTACGCACAAGAGGTCTCCTCTACTAGTATAATGTATATCACCAAAACCCTCTTAACTTTATCAGGCATATTATTCTATTGTTAACCCATAATTTTGTTATAATAATAATAATAATTATTATTGGGCTGAATCTTGCACTTATTTTCTTCCTTGGGAAGGGATAAGTGAACACAAAATAATAGCTAGCTCTTTATCTGAGCTCACTCACCTGCAGTCTTCAGCAGACTAACTATTTCTGAGTGGTTTTTGTCTTCTGCTATCTGGAGGGCAGTCTGGCCAGCCTGGAACAGATACACCAATTAATTAAAACAGCACTTATCTATACAGACAGTTTACATAATAAACAAATTAACTTAATCGACCACAAATTCTATGATTAAGTCTCTACCAATGGCCAAACACACACGCGCCCTCAGCTACAATATTATTATGTCATGACAATAACGAGTGAGTATTAATTTTTTTTAAAGCACCTCACAATAATATTATTTTCGATTAGGCTAAGCATTAATTTTACAAATGGAATATGCTTCCCATATAGTAGCTACTGGCCACACCCACCCACCCACTGACCGACTGCTCGATCAAGTGACCCATCAAGTTACACTCTATTAATGAAGTACAGCATGACTGTGCTGACAGAGGAGATGGCAGAGCTCACATTGTTTTCAATGTCCAGGTTGGCTTGGGACAGTAGAAGCTGCTTCACCACTTCAGTGTGACCACCCTTAACAGCGTCATGAAGAGGAGTGTATCCAAGCTGTGAGAAAAATTTAATAGCTAATCTGTTAATGCACCTATCAATGTCATGCCCCAACTACCCCAAGTCAGGCCAAATCCTGATATCAAGCCCCATACAAATTCCCCTACTTGGCCCAACTTGGGGTAAGTGGGCCATGAATTGCCAAATCACATGCTAATATCATGAGCCAGCTAAACTTAGCCATCAAGCCTGGAAGCCAAGACAATAAAAAAATTATTCGTAATTTCTAGCTAGCAGTTCACATGCGATGTCGGTAGCATGCAGTTGTATTAATAATTCAATTGTGTATTTCCTACTGAGAGAGAGAGAGAGATGAGTGCCGATCAACGCCATATTTCTCGATTAAAGCATGTCTGAATCAGCAAAGTTCTTACACAATAAGTATTCTTCAAGGAACTACCGTTTTGACATTATGAAGGAGGTACAACATGGCAGGTGGCGTGGTAATGAATAGATACACACACAGAATGAGTATTGCATGTGCTGTTACAAAAATGTGACTTTTCTAAATCCTCGATCTGAAACACATCAGCATCTAATTCCAATTTTGTGGTTTTAGGATTGTACAGCCTCAGCTGATGATTGTGCAGGGGCTTGCAAATAGCTTGTATTTAACTAGTATTCCTAATTAGTGCCAATTATGTGATTATGACATTGAGCGCATGTGATCATAGCTCCATATACAAACAATTAACTTAAATTTCAAGATGTGCTCAAGAAACATGCAGCCAAGGTGGCTACCAACAACCCTTCAGCACTGAGGCATTTGAGGATATTATGCAAACTTATTGGTGATTATTTGAGGTAGACCAAGGTGGAAAGGCTGTCCAAGTTTTAACTGTTTAAGGCAAGTATTTAACGAGATCGATATCAGCTGTCTACATGTAGGTACATAGCCGTCCATAGCTTGCCAAATTATTCTTACAAGCATACAGAATGGACCACAACTGCAAATGGAGACCGATGAAACCTTCATTAGAATTCTGTGTGTCATGCTCGAACTCCATTTATGAATTTTTATACTGAAATTCATACTACTTTGTGGAACTACAACTATCAACAAGTTCAAGAAAAAGAAAAGTGCCACTAGAGGAGCTACTTGAAAGGCATTATTGTATTTGATGCTACCACATGTACAAAGAGGTATGGGAGGCAAGTGTTGGAGAATCTTTGACATACGTGTGAAAGAGAGCCTGATAATGCTTCCGATAGGTATGCTATAATAGCTATGATTGGGAAGTCCATCCCTAACATGGAAATAGTCATGAAAAGAGCGAGATATTGCTGAATATCCAATCGATTATAAAAATCATCACTTCAATGCCCGTTCACGGCCTGGGCTGACACGTGTTTGGCTAAGCTTCCTCCAAAACTCCATAACATTATTTTTAATTATTTTTCATTGTCTCGTGCGGCAATGATAATTTTCAATTGACAGCAAACATTACCACATGTACAGTGTAAGGAGTAAATAGTACTCATTCTAGTTAGGTGATTCTGTACTCACATCGTCTTTAACATTCACATTGGCATGAGACTGCACCAGTAGCTTCACCACTGCACGGTGTCCATTCTCGGATGCCCAGTGAAGAGCTGTTCTATCATACTGTGGGGAAACACTCATTAAAAGTATGAAAGCAATAGTGACAATTATCACATACACCATCTTTATAATTGATGTTGGCACCATTGTTAATCAGTAGCTGAGCTACTTGGAGATGGTTTCCTCCACATGATATTGTGAGGGGAGAAGAGTGTGTCTTTGTCTGTGGAATAAAGGACATGGCAACAGCAGCTAGGATATTATGTCAATGAATATAAAAACAGTTAGGTAATAATGATAATTATTCATTTCCTGTCAACAGTGGAGCTAGGTCAGAGAAAGGAAAAAACCCACTTCCACTGCATTCATGGCTGAGTGTGTGAAGATAGTAATGACATGCACTGTAAGTATTAGCATGCACACAAATAGTCTCCATCAGTTGGCTGGTCAGTGTGTGTGCACTGTCAGCAAAAAGAATAACTATTCAGTTCTCCTTTAGACTGACTACAAATAGCTAGTGCTGTTCCAGAGACAGAATTACAGACACACACATAACAGTAATTATCATGTGAGCTTCTAGATACTGTATAGTGGGAAACTTTGGGGAGGTTTTGTTTTTAATTTGGCCAAAAAAAGTTAATCCATGTGCATCTAGGATAATAAAAGCCCATTTCATGCTCACCAAAATATTTTTAGTAATCAGATAATTAACAAATTAATGTTTATTGTTGTGAGTGTGAGAGTTTGTGTATGGGAAGGCAGTGCAGTGGATGTAGACAATGCCCCATAAACTGATGACAGCTAGCCCAGCACCAGGCCTGGCCTGCCACAGCTACTGCAACCTCACCAACATAATAATAATAATATTATGATAAGTATGCTGTTACTACAGTGGATCCTAGTTAATTAAGTCACTGGGAACATTGCATATTATAGTGCAAATATATAAACAAAGCAAAGTGGTTCACTTCAGTACAAACCACTATACCAGAAGTACTATAAGCCTTGTCCTGGTTTGATGGATATAGTTGGACAAAGTACAAGATTTGTCTACATGTATCAGTGCACACAATGTTATACAATGTGGATAATTATGGTGACCAGCAACTGTTATTCAATTTTTCATTGAACCATTTCAAATTACATTTCAAATTATTAGTTACTTAAAGATTTCAAATTTGTATGTTCAAACTTTTGTTAGATCATTAATGTGCTACTCACAGGTGCTAGTATTGGGAAACATAAGCCATGAGTGAATTCTACAAATCTCTATTAGCCCAGCTATGACCCCTGTGGTTTCAATATTATGATAGCTAATTAAGTCACTGGGAGCATTGTATATAATGTGAATGCATAGGCAAAGCATAGACAAAGCAAAGTGGTTCACTTCTAATTCAGTACAAACCATTATACCACAAGTACTCTATAAGCCTTATCCTGGTTTGATGACAATCTGTCTACAAGTATCAGTGCATACATACAGTGCATACATCCAATGTGGATAATTACAGTGGCCAACAATTGTCATTCAATTGCTCACTGAATTGTTTCAACGTAAACTTCCAAAAATTACTTCAAGATTTCCAATTTGAATATTCAAACATTTATTAGCTACCACTGATCATCAGCATGCTCTAGGGCTCTAATATCAGGAAATACAAGCCCTGAGTGAATTCAACAGACTTCCATTAGCCAGCTAGAGCCCCTGTGGTTTCAACATGATATGTGTGAGAAAAGAGGGAGGAGCCTAAAGAGTAGCTGACTTGCATGCTATTCTCCCACACTAGTCCAGGAGTGTGGAATGTGAGATCCGCTAGCTACCAACTTTCTACTTTTATCCAAACTCTATTTGTAGGTGTGACAGAGCTCAGGCCAGAACTTTCCAAAATGTAATCATAGTAGACTCCTAGCAGCCTGCATGAAGGCTATTATGAGTTCAAGCATTGATAGAGAAAGGGGGAAAGAGGTTGGAAATAGAAATAGAGGCTGAGTATATAGTGGGCGGCACGGCCTTTGATGTTCATCCGTATTTCCACCTACACATCCTGAACTACAGGAAGTATTAACTTTAACTGTGGTAGAGGATACTAATAGTATATGAATAGAGACAAGAGTACGATCAGAGATTAAAAATGTTACTATATAAAATTAAAAATAAAACTTGAAGTGCTTAATGGAAAGAGGGGCCACTGGATTGTCTGCCTCTATTATCTGCTAATTAAGGTATAAAGCTTATTTGAAAGAGTGCCGCCCACCTAATAAATGGGGATTTCCACTGTCCAGCAGGCCTGAGAATGTGGTGAGACTGGTTTACATACACTACATGGCCTACAGTACACTGCAGCATAGTTGGTTTAAACTAATACAAGTACTGATAGCAAGTAATATTGAATTGACGTACGGCAACGTCAGCCCACCTCCCAGTTAGACCCCAAGGTAAGGCATGGTATGGCAGATTAATTTATTATGATTATTACAAATACTATATACTGAATTAATACATGTGGTGAGTCTTAGGGGTCATATCAGATTGAATCTCCTTAGAGCAATTCTGCATGGTACATTTTGAGCACATTGGCTCATAAACAGCTACTGTGAATTCTTTGAGACTTCTTTGGGGCAAGCTTAACTGTGAAAGGTCGACAAGCCTGCTCACATAAAACACTATTAATAATGTAGAGTGAGACAGCCATTACTGTTACAGTAACAGAAAATCCATGTGTACAGATTCAAGGCCACAATGTCACACATACTATAACTTGTACCATGGTTGTAACATTCTGATCGATCAGGTTGCTTCATAGGTGTCGTCCAGAGAGGTGTTTAAATTTAATAACTTGTACACCTCTTGTAGGTATCTAAATAATACTTGTAGGCGTCTAAATATTTATTCAATCACCTATCTCTGAGGCTATATGATCATGCCTGCTAGGGTGGTTACAGAATGCAGCAGTGAAAAGATATAGCTATGCAGAGTACTATACTGTCAGTGTTGGTATGCAGATGATTAGTGGGCAGGTCTTTAATAGCTACTGTGTTAATTGAACGAATGATTGCCAAATCAGCAGTACTAGTAGAAGCAATGCTAGTGGTAGCTGCACTCAGACTAGCTACTTTGAGATGAAATTAAGATAGTGATGACATAGTCGGCCTTTTGTACACATTGATGATAGTATTGTGGTTGTGAATATCAAGGAAGAAGTTGTAGTTGGACAGAAAATATGGTATCAGCTCACTGTTCATCAATGTCTAGCAGCGACTCGATTGACGACAATGGTTTGAACTGTTGCTAAGTACGCGCCCGAGCCTTTATGGCTGACGCTGTAATTGATAGACCGTAGATACGTTGTCAGGGCCATTTAGCCCAGCCCATGGTACAAGTCGGTTATATCACTCTGTTTGGTATCTATCTACGTTATTTACACAGCCTTGGACCCCCAGCCCTTGGTGCATGTGTAAATCCCGTAGAGACCTACACCTCTTATGTAACCTATGCATGCATCGGAACATAATATTATATGACAGAGAATTATTGATAAAATCAGAGTAATTAAGGTACCATTAAATTGCGTGGGCGTGAGGTGGGGATATGACACCTAAACCACATCAAAGTCATTAGTGAGGTGCATGTTGTGTAACCACGCCCTTTTAATTGCACAGGTCTCAGGGGTGTGGCTGCTAGAGCCGGAAGTGTTCATTTAATATCCTCCATGGACCGGAAGCCGAGCCGGAAGGGAGGGGCCAGGCCACGCCCAAAACAGCCCCACCCTGTTCCCCAAGGACCACCATTCTCAATCAAGTGCCTACTAACCACCGGATGTCCACCGGAAGCCCACAATCAATCCCAATTAAAACACACAGCTTCCTCAAGGCCAAAACACACACAAACACTTGGAGGCCGTTCTGCCACACCGCCCACGCAGGAGCTCACCTCATTTCCTGTGTGGGCGGAGTAACAACACGTCATCGCAACCACATCCGCTTCAAACCATCGTCAGCTTCCGTCCAGCCGTACAGGCCCCCAGTGCCTCATTAACAGACATGGCCTCACCTTTGACCTCCTGCCACGCCCCCAAAGCCTCCTCGCGGGTTCAAAGGTCGCCACCGCTTCCGGGACACGCCCACCTATCGCCGAGGCCAAGTCCCAGGCGCCGATGTCCAAGCACTGGCCCGTGAAGCCACGCCCAATCGGAAGCAATAAAACCTGCATTAACGCACACGCACACACTCCACACAGTGCCAGGAACACGCCCACATGCTTAATTAGGCCTAATAAGCTTTTTTTTTTTTTTTTTTTTTTTTTGTCGTTGCGGTTAATAGTTAAGAAAGAATGCTTTGATCTTGCTTTGATGTGGGCAATTACCGGCCTTTTCTTCAGGGGCCACTTCCGGTCGCTAATTACACGCGCATAATCATCCCTGGCCGATTCTGGACACGCCCACCTTCGACCAAAAGCACTCGTATGGCCTCTTCGGCCACGCCCCTTCACGATTCGCTAATTAAATTAGCCATTCCTGACGCTCACGCCCACGCAATTAAATGGTACCTTAAATCAATACATAATAGTATACATATAAATCCTGTTAATTATAAGTGTGCACACCTGTTGGTCCAAGTGTTAAGGATAAATGTACATAATTACTGTTGTTGCTATAGGGCTACTGAACAGTGGATCCTAGCTACATGTAATAATATCACGGGGTACCAGGCTGTGAAAAACACATGTAACAATTCATAATATAGGCATTTCATGGGTTTTGCCTACTAGTGGTTGTAGACCTCTAGCTATATAATTTCGTGCTGCAAAGAAAGTGTACTTCCGAAAGCTGAATTCCAGGGATCCCAAGAGCTTCTGGAAAGCAGTCAAGTTCCTAGCAAAGAAGCCTCAATCTGTACCAACTCTCATCCAAGGCGATACTACTGCAACCACTGACTACGGTAAAGCCAATCTCTTAAACACCTTTTTTCATTCATGTTTCAACACTTCACACCCACCTATTACATCGCATAGCTTGCATAATTTCGAGTGCTCGGAAGAACATCTTTGCACTGAAGAAGAAGTTTTTGATCTTCTCTCATCCTTGGATATTACTAAAGCCAGTGGTCCTGATGGACTATCAGCCAGAATGCTGAAATCCACTGCAACGAGTATTACCACTTCTGTGACTAAACTCTTCAACCTTTCTATCTCCAAATGCAGGGTACCTATGATGTGGAAGAAATCTGCAATAGTACCAATTCCAAAAGCCTCAGATGTATCTTCTCCTTCTAACTACCGGCCGATATCGTTACTTCCTCTTTTGAGTAAATTACTTGAAATACACTTCCACAGCCTGATCACCCAACATTTACGGTCTCGTCTTATTTTTTCTGACTCTCAGTGGGGATTTACAGAGGGAAGATCAACAGTGACAGCTCTTATAAAGTGTGTTGATGACTGGCTGAAGATGATGGAAGAAGGTAAAGAGATATGTGCAGTATTCTTTGATTACCGGAAGGCCTTTGATACCGTACCTCACCAGCCACTAATGGCTAAGCTTACAGGTCTTGAGCTAGATCATACCATTCTTTGCTGGCTGCAGGATTATCTCTCTTACAGGAGTCAAACAGTTGTTGCTGGTGGCGAAACATCTGATCCACTACCTGTTGTCTCTGGAGTACCCCAGGGTTCAGTGCTTGGTCCTCTCTTATTTCTTCTTTATATTAATGATCTCCCAAGTGCTGTATCTGGCTATGTGAATCTCTTTGCTGATGATGTTCTGCTGTATCACGTAATTTCTTCCGCAGAAGACTATACTGTACTGCAAGAGATGGTGAGTTCCATTGAGCAATGGTCAACTAATAACTACCTTTATCTCCACCCAATGAAATGCAAGTATATGATTGTCTCTCGTAAGAGGGCACCCACACTTCCAGAAACGCCCTTGGAATTGCTTGGGAATGAACTGGAGCGAGTCAACAGCTATAAATACTTGGGTGTGCTGCTTACAAGCGATCTATCTTGGTCTTCTCATGTTGGCAACATTTGCACTAAGGCACGCCGTGTACTGGGTCTCCTCTACAGGAGGTTTTATGGGCAGACCTCGCAGAGTTCACTGAAACAGCTGTATCTGTCCCTAGTTAGACCCCACATGGAGTATGCATGTCAAGTATGGGACCCTCATTTGGTGAAAGACAAGAAAGCAATTGAAAGTGTCCAGAGGTTTGCTCTGAAAGTAGTAACCGCACAGTGGGACAGTAGTTATGATGAGCTGTTAGAACTTGCTAACTTGAAACCCCTTGAAGAGAGACGTACAGAGCTCAGACTTGGATTACTATTCAAAATTCTACACAACTTGTGTTTCTTTCCAGAAGGCTCAGTGGAATACCGCAGTTTCTCCAGTGGTAGGAGTTCACACTCCCAGCAGCTCTATATCCCTTTGGCTCACACTAATTCTTACTTTTACTCTTTCTTTCCACATACCTCCTCCACCTGGAACATGCTGGACGAAAACTGTGTTTTAAACCAATCACACTTGTCATTTATGCGTAACTTAAGACATTAATTTTATGTACCTCTTTCTTGTAACTCATCTTAACTCTCATACATCTGTTTAATTAGTTACTGTAATATAATTTATCTGGGTGCACACTCGTTTAGTACTTTGTGCTACTGTGTATCCTATGCTTATATTGCATAAAGTATTATAGACAAAAAAATTACACACTAAGTAGAAAAAAAAAAAAAGATTTTAATTACTGGGACTCTGGGGAGCGGTTGGGACCGTAAATTTTATATGGGCACGCAGAATGGCTCAAATTACGAACTTTGATCGAGAGATTTTTTTGATTCACGCCCTAGAATTAAAGTTATGGCTCTTTGAAGTTTGTATAGGAAGCCATTCACTTGCAATGTTTGCCAAAAAATTTTTATGGGCACGCGCGATAAATTTTACGGGCGCGCGGGATACGTTGACGACCCTTTACCAAACATTGTTCATATTGCTGTTTGGGTGCCTGCTTGCATTGTATGGCTCTATTATGCATCCAGCTCGACTGTGTGGTGGTTTTCGGACCATTTTTTTTCTGCTTAGTGTGTGGTCCCCTTGAAATTATACACTAAGTTATACACTAAGTAGAAATTACACACTAAGTAGTTAAACACTAAGTAGAAAAAAAGAAAAGATTTAAATAATTAAATAATTAAATAATCTAATTCATGGGGGGTTTGGGAGTACTTGGGGAGATAATTTTTACATGGGCACGCAGAATGGGTCGAAACTAGAGATTTGACCGGACAGATTTTTGGTTCACACCTTACAATTAAAGTTACGGCCCTTTGAAGTTTCCTCATATGTTTGTACAGGGAAGCCATGCGTTTGCAATGTTTCTGCCCACGCGCTACGTGAGGGGCGGGGCCACGCGCGCGCACATAAACGTGACGACCATTACCAAGTTTTTGACAAAATTGAAATTTAGGCTGCCTGCTTGCATTGTATGGTTCCACTATGCACCCAGCTCGATTATATGATGGTTTTTGGACAATTTTTTTCTGCTTAGTGTTCAGGTCGCCTTGAAAAAAAAATAAAATAAAAATTCATGGGGGGTTTGGGAGCACTTGGGGAGATACTATTTACATGGGCACGCAGAATAGGTCGAAACTAGAGATTTGACCCTGGGGAATTTTGATTCATGTCTTAGAATTAAAGTTACGGCCCTTTAAAGTTTACCCATATGTTTGTATAGGGAAGCCATGTGTTTGCAATGTTTTGAGTCCCGGTGTGCGTTATTTAGAAAATCGCTAGTCCAGTACATGCATAGGCTACCATGGAGCTGGTATTGTATCCAGAGACTTGCTGAATGGATGAGGAATCAGCCACAACAGTAACTCTCCCGTTTTTGCTGAGAGGTAGGTGGGGTAATACAGCTATAGTTTTACATTATGTATGTGTGTGGGAAAGTACATCTAGTTGAGAAACATAATCAAAATTGTTTTGTGCTTTTCCCCTAGTCTTGTGTGTTTGCTGTGGTGATCTTGAGTACTAGTACAAAGTAACGTGTTGCAGTGGCCACAGGTGCTGAACCTCTTCCCCTAGCCTTGTGTGTGTGCTGTGGTGATCTTGAGTACTAGTAACTAGTAAGAAGTAACGTATTGCAGCGGCCACTGGTACTGAACCTCTCAACACTGATCATATACTCTGAGTTTTCTAGGCTCTATTAGGAGCATAGATGGCCTTGTTTCCGATTGTATGGGCATCCAGCTCAACTATGTGGTGGTTTCTGGACAATTTTTCAAGTACAGTAACTCGGGATGACAATATAATAATATTATACTGTAGCGTGTGAATATTATATACATGCATGTTTCTAATTATGTGGAACTTTTTATGCTTGGTGTGCATGGTAGCTCCTTAGATGATTTCCAGCAAGCTCTAACTGCGCCTGTAGAGCGGGTGGAAATCATCTAAGGTACTCGGTATTGTTACTATGGTAAATCAATGCTAAATCATACAGACACTGTACACTGATTAAATTATTGTGGGCTAGGGTAGCTGTTTTGAACATGACTTGACTATGGATGCTCTACTCTCTACTGAAGAATGGTTTAGTGACATTAGATGTTACCATAGTAATATATTATACCAAATGTACATAAAGTATTGCAGTGTATGTATCCATATGGTAAACAATCAGTATAAAGTAAGCCTAAGTGCATATTAAATTGTGCGAACCTATACAATGCAGGTATGTATACTTATGTGCCGCAGTTTTTTTTTTCTGCTTAGTGTGCACGGTAGCTTGTTACACACTAAGTAGAAAAAAAAAAAAAAATATGAAAATTCATCGTTGCCAGAAATGCCCTATGGAGCAGCGGACATCCATATGTTTGCATTATACAAGCCCTCGTAATTACTAATTACAAGCGTACAGGAAGTCATGAATATCATTATAAATTTCACGATCGACAAAAATCAACTTATTTATCATTATAATCAGGCCTTTGTAGGCTCCTACAAGGTAATTTAATTTAAAATAGCTAGATAGTACCTTCAATTGCCGTTTGTGATAAAATAATGTAGTCCACAGCAGATCAGTGCAGTTCAACAATGATATTTTACACTTGACGGCTAAATCTAGCTACTGATAGATACACTAAAGTAGCCTAATCTCAACTATTTTCAATCTAAATAGTCAACAGAGACTTGATCTTGACACTCGCAGCAGTCCTGTCCACGATTCAGGGCCTCTGCTGTAGACCAGTTCAAAGGTCATGACGTCACTAACTGCCGAGTCAGCAAAAATTCTGCAATATTGCTGAACTTTGCCCTTGCAAAGTAAAATTTTAAAATGGCGGTGAAGTGAGATTTAGGCTTGATCTATGAGGTTTCATAGCTAAATAAGTAGTCTAGATGATCGGAAGTCGGAATTTTAGGCTACTAGTGATGCAAAATCGTGCAAGTTTACAGGCACTTCAGCAAAAATGTATTGCTGTCTATGGACAAGTTGATCAAGTACGTTTGCTAAAATAGTAAATTCTGTGCATGCAGTATGGATAGTCGTAAATCATCAGGAGCTTCCTTTTATTGTATCAAAGAAGTCTAGATGATCGGAAGTTGGGTAGCTTGTAGTTTTGTCTTATCCCCATAGAGAATGTTCACATCCAATTAAACGAATTATGAAACATTTTCGCTATTCCAACTATGGGATGGCCGCGCATTTCTGGCAACGGGGGGGTTTGGGAGCACTTGGGGAGATAATTTTTATATGGGCACGCAGAATGGGTCGAAACTAGAGATTTGACCCTGGGGAATTTTGATTCATGTCTTAGAATTAAAGTTACGGCCCTTTAAAGTTTACCCATATGTTTGTACAGCGAAGCCATGTGTTTGCAATGTTTTGAGTCCCGGTGTGCGTTATTTAGAAAATCGCTAGTCCAGTACATGCATAGGCTACCATGCAGCTGGTATTGTATCCAGAGACTTGCTGAATGGATGAGGAAGCAGTCACAACAGTAACTCTCCCGTTTTTGCTGAGAGGTAGGTGGGGTAATACAGCTATAGTTTTACATTTTGTATGTGTGGATCAGTGTGTGGGAAAATACATCTAATTGAGCTCTAGAAACATAACTAACTAAAATTGTTTTGTGCTTCTCCCCTAGCCTTGTGTGTGTGCTGTGGTGATCTTGAGTACTAGTACAAAGTAACGTGTTACAGTGGGCACAGGTACTGAACCTCTTCCCCTAGCCTTGTGTGTGAGCTGTGGTGATCTTGAGTACTAGTAGGAAGTAACGGCGTATTGCAGTGGCCACTGGTACTGAACCTCTCAACACTGATCATATACTCTGAGTTTTCTAGGCTCTATTAGGAGCATAGACGGCCTTGTTTCCGATAGTATGGGCATCCAGCTCAACTATGTGGTGGTTTCTGGACAATTTTTTTACAGTAATACTCGGGATGACTATAATAATATTATACTGTAGCGTGTGAATATTATATACATGCATGTTTCTAATTATGTGGAACTTTTTGTGCTTAGTGTGCATGGTACAATGTAGCTCCTTAGATGATTTCCGGCAAGCTCTAACTGTGCCTGCGGTGCAGTTAGAGCGGGTGGAAATCATCTAAGGTACTTGCTATTGTTACTATGGTATACCAATGCTAAATCGATCGTACAGGCACGTACACTGTGTGGGCTAGGGTAGCTGTTTTGAACATGACTTGATTATGGATGCTCTACTCTACTGAAGAATGGTTTTAGTGACATTAGATGTTGTTACCATAGTAATATATACCAAATGTACATAAAGTATTGCAGTGTACAGTTGTATGTGTATCTGCATGGTAAACAATCAATGTAAAGTAAGCCTAAGTGCATATTAGCAAGAGTATATAAGAGGAGGGAGAGAGAGTATCCTACTTCCTATTGCTGTGTGCAAACACCCTTTGCCAAGTACAGAGGTCAATGTGGTCAGCACTACATAAAGGCTACCACAAACCTGTACAGATGCATGACCACCCATAGTATTTTAGTGCTTATCATTGCTCACTAGACCACTATCATGCGTGTAAGTACAAGCGCGTGGTCATATGCCAGACGTTTGTGGTAAGTTTGTGTGTAAGATAGTGCAACTTGACCTCTGTACTTGGCAAAGGGTGTTTGCACACAGCAATAGGAAGTAGGATACTCTCTCTCCCTCCTCTTATATACTCTTGATATTAGTTTGTGCGAACCTATACAATGCAGGTACATATACTTATGTGCCGCAGTTTTTTTTTCTGCTTAGTGTGCACGGTAGCTTGAAAAAAGCAAATTTAAATAAATAATCTAATTCATGGGGGGTTTGGGAGTACTTGGGGGGACAATTTTTACATGGGCACGCAGAATGGGTCGAAACTAGAGATTTGACCGGACAGATTTTTGATTCACGCCTTAAAATTAAAGTTACGGCCCTTTGAAGTTTCCCCATATGTTTGTATAGGAAGCCATGCATTTGCAATGTTTCCGCCCACGCGCTACGTGAGGGGCGGGGCTACGCGCGCACATAAACGTGACGACCTTTATCCGATTTGGTCAAAATTGGAGTACAGGCTACCTGCTTGCATTGTATGGCTCTACTAAGCATCCATCTCAACTATGTGGTGGTTTCCGGACAATTTTTTTTTCTGCTTAGTGTGTGGTCTCCTTGAAAAAAAAAATTATTAAACACTAAGTAGAAAAAAAAAGCATATTTAAATAATTAAATAATCTAATTCATGGGGGGATTGGGAGCACTTGGGGGGATAATTTTTACATGAGCATGCAGAATGGGTCAAAACTAGAGATTTGACCGGACAGATTTTTGATTCACACCTTACAATTAAAGTTATGGCCCTTTGAAGTTTCCCCATATGTTTGTATAGGAAGCCATGCGTTTGCAATGTTTTCCGCCCACGCGCGCACATTAACGTGACGACCATTACCCACTTTGATCAAAATTTATGTATAGGCTGCCTGCTTGCATTGTATGTCTCTACTATGCATCCAGCTCGATTATGTGGTGGTTTTTGGACAATTTTTTTCTGCTTAGTGTTCTGGTCGCCTTGAAAAAAAAAAAAAAAAGGGTAGATTGATTGCCACAAACAAGACAGAATTAAGACAATGGATCCTAGCTAATTAAGTCACTGGGAACATAATAGCGCATTAAGGACTGTCCACGCTGATAAAGCTTGTAAATGGCTCGTTTGCGGTAACCTCACCCGCCAGCGCGGCGCCCTCAACTAATTTTTGCATTATGCCTATGTGGGTTAAAGGTCAATTGCTATGCTGACTCGGCAGAAATGGCTCTTGCAATGGTGAAAGACAGTGTCTGGAGAGGCGGTCAGGAAAACGGTACTTTTACGTTACCTTAAGAGTCTAGAGAGGTTTATTGTGATGTAAGTAGCTGATCTGCCGGATTGCTTCTTCTGAAATAATCCATGCTACTATTTATGAGCGTGTATAGTCCGTTGTCACAGGCTAGAATGACTCCCCAGTCATTCTAACCTAAGGATGAAATGACTCACCCAGATAATTGGTATTTTGTTCGCATCCCGGCAGCTGAGCAGCTTCTCTGGACATGATACAAAAAGAAGTCTCAGACTCCCCTAAATAAGTTGCCATTGGCCTTTGCCTCTAAAGCCTGAGCCCCTCACCTTCGCTGAGCATCCCTCCCTGGAATTTTTTTTAAGTTTGATGTGCAAAGGTCAATGATCTCTTGAATTTTCAAGACCTGTCAAACAGCACCTAGCCAGGATTTCATCCAGAATAAAATTTGGGGAGAGAAGTGGGCGTGGTAGTTTCACGCATCGTGTCCCCCCTCCTTCCCCATTAACCATTAAGATGTGTTTTTGATGTCACTGAGGTACATGATTTCACCTAGTGCTCTTAATATTACTGATCACTTGCACCACAGTGCAAAAAAAAACACGCTCCCCTCCCCCACTAGCTACATCTCTCTCTTTCTCTCTATCCTTTCCCTTTTTTCTTCTTTCTCTCTTCCTTTTTGGGGGGAGGGGGGGGGTTGGGGTTGGGGGAGCTTCCCCCCACTGGATGAAACCCTGCTAGCTGTGAATAAATACACTGCAAAATTTACTATCAAAATTTTAATATGATAGCTAACTATGGAAGAAGTAAAAAAAATCATGCATCACAGTCAAGAATGCAAGGTACCCAACGAACCTTTACATCGGAGAAAAAGCAAACTTTCGATGTAAAGTGCATGTGCATTTGTACATGTAAGTGCCCAGACACTCTGAAACACATGGTGGCCTGTGATGGCTGTAATCACAGCATGGTTCCATGGCCACCTTGCATATGTCAACGTGCACCACAGAGTAATAGAGTAATTGGTATAGTATTGTTCAAACTGTGAAGAACACGAGTATAGCTACATGACATTAATCTAGTGACAATAGTTACATCAATTTGTAGGGGAGTCATTTCATCCTGGAGGGAGTCATTTATTCCTTAGGTAGAAATGACTGGGGATTAATTTCTACCTAGGTTAAAATGAAGGGGGGTCATTTGAGCCTAGGCTAGAATGACTGGGGAGTCATTTTGAGGGGGAATCATTTCCACCTATGACACCGTACTTACGCTAGTCAAAACCATATTTTTTGTTGTATCCACCTTTGTATGTTAGCTATCCAAAAGCAATCCGATGAAAAGTTAGTATAGCTTATTGAGAAAGTATAGATGGCGTTTAATAAGGCTGGCTCACAATGCATGGAAGTAGACCGCCTCATCGAGGTTTATACTTCGCCAGAGTACAATCGTTGAGGAAGCCACCAAAGTGGCTGTGACGTCATTCAGAGGGCGTGGTCACCATTTTTGTGTAGTGCAAGGCTAGTAGTTTTTGTTGGTACTTTTACTTTATCTATATGTCATTCAGAAGTGGAGATATCAACATCTAAAGTTACCCTACATTTACGTGCATTTTACTCTTCCCAGTCCTTAATGCCCCTGATCTAGTAATAGTGCAAAGTAAAGTGGTACAAACCACTATACCACAAGTACTCTACAAACTGTGTCCTGGTTGGATGGTGTCTTTGACTAAGTATGTGATTAATTTTGTCTACAACTTATCAGTACACGCATACATACAATGTGGAAAATTAGTGGTTCACAGGCTCTAATATCGGGAAACACAAGCCCTGAGTGAATTCAACAAATATTAGCTAGAGTCCCTGTGGTTTCAACACAATATGCACGAAAAAGGGGGCGGAGCCTGAAGAGTAGCTGGTTTGCATGCTATTCTCCCACACTAGTCCAGGGGTATGGCGTATGAGATTAGCCAAGAATTATCTCGTTTCATCCAAACTGTATTAGTGGGCATGGTAGAATCCAGACCAAGACTTCCCAAAATGTAATCACAGTAGACTCACCGGTACTCTTGCATTGTGCATGTGAGTGCAAACGATCCCCGAGTGGTGACTCGTGCAGGACCAAGTGTTCATTGCGTGTGCCCAGTGGCCTGCACGAAGGCTATTATGAGTTCAAGTATTGATCATGATAGAGAAAGGGGGAAGAGGGTTGGAAACAGAATAAGAGGCCGAGTATGTAGTTATGGGGCATATTATGGGGAGCCAAACTAGATAAAAAGCGAAGCACTTGCATGTACATTTTGTCTACCATCATTTTTAGTGGATGCATACATAATAGTGTACGCTATAATATGTATGTAGCATAATCTATAATATGGCATGTAGCATACGCCATATGGATATGGCTGCATGACGCTATATCTATATCCTAACATATATAGCAGATCCCATATCTATTATGGGATCTCCTATATACCTATTTGTTGGTAGTTGCCTAGCAACCAAAGTTTTTATATTATAAGCGATTTACCGGCTATAGGAAGGGGGTGGGTCATCATAAAGTAGGCCAATGATGAACAGAGATCAATTACCAACAAAATAGTTATCTGACAGTAATTGGGGTGCATGAGATGCATTACTATCAGATTACTATTATATACAAACCTTATAATAATGGTCGGACATCGGACATTTTCTGGATAAATAGCCAGTATGTCCTGCCATTCACTTGATTATCCGGATACATTTTCGATGCAGCATTCGATAGCACAGTTCAAGCACTAGCATCCTGTTTACTAGCTCTGTTACTGTAACAGTAGTAGCTGTCACTGTGTCAACTATGGTTTCGGAGGCTGGCTTAGGGTGGGCCTAGCACCCACCAACTACACTGACCACAATGACTCAGCAGCTGTACATCTTGAGCTGCATATCATTTGTTCTGCAATATTACATAATTAACATACCTGCTACAGCATTGATAGTTGGGTCAAAAGAATTATTTATAGTACAAAATTAATGTACATTGGTGTCCGGGCATTTGGTATAAATTAATGTCCGGTCAAATTTCATTTTGATCGGGCATTTTGACTGGCCATACATATATATAGCTATATTGGACCTCCTATATATGCTCTAGTAATTCTATTAAAATATTCTCAGGTGTACATTAGACTTCCATGCAATGACTCCACATGCATGCATGCACAATGTATACACATGTAGCCGATTAATAATACAGGATCTCCTATACACTTCCTGGGAATGAGGAAATGACATAATTATCTGATTAATCACATAGAATATCTTGAGGAATTAATGTAGAAACTTCAAAGTGCAAGGATTATTAATAGCACAAATTAAATTCAAGTGTGAAATATAAGTATGCATTCATTTTGATGCTACATGATTAACTGAATAATTTTCACAGCATCATCATATTGACAAAATAATTCTTAGAGAATTGCTATATTATTATAGGATGTCCTATAGGACATCGTATATAGATATAAGATATTCTATATATAAGTTAGACACTGAAGCCGAGGGATCTACAGGATTTAGAATACTGAAGACACTGATATAAAATCCCGAAGGCGAAGCCTGAGGGTTTTATAAGTGTCTGTAGATCCCATCTAACTTATTTAGACTCTAGCATGAATATGATGCAAGTTGTTGCCCTAGGTATCAAAAACTGGGTTTCTAAGTTGTAAGTATTCTAAGTTGTAAGCTTTCTAAGTTGTAGGCTTACTAAGTGACTTAGATACTTGATTCCAACCAATCAAATGACAGAATTTGTTACAACTAGAGTCTAAATACAATCATGTGCATATTATGCATATAGGAGGTCCTATAACATGTATAGATAGCAGTCTTCGGCCAATAAAAAATTTTGTTGGGGGGAGGGAAGAATTATAGTGCTAATTCTAGTAATGGAACTGTGCAACTATGTAAAAAAGATGAACCAATGGGAACTGATCGAACTGTCATGAAACACAGTGACAATTATTATTAATATAATATTATTATTCTATTCAGGAGCATACACATATAGCCTCCAGTCATGGCTATAGCCAACAGACGTCACTCCAACCCCTCTTCTTTTCTTTCAAACACACATATGTACACAAATTAAACTATACACAAATTAAACCAACTTCCAATGGACATTAAAAAATTAATGCTATTTCATTTCCTATCACACATATGCGCATGCACATACACACATTCTGTTACACATTTGCATGCACAAACAGACACACACATGCACACGCACATGTGGCACACACACAAACATGCACATGCACATGCTCATACATGTACATCTGGCTGGTCAGATTGGTCTCCTGGAGGATATGAAGTCATTCTCGACAAGTGCATGTACACTGTAAAAATACATAGGCCCGGGGTGTATCAAACCAGTGTGGGTTTCCTCAAGAATGTCTTGATCATGACAGTTACTATGATTAAGTCATTAATTATCATAGTCGACAAGATAATTAACATGGTGCCATTGGACTGTACCACAAATTCCTATAGTGTAGAAGAGACAATATCATATTTTGAAAACTACCTGAATTTTCCTTTATTCAGCCCATTGTTGAGGTTCAATCCAAGCTGTCCAATTATCAAAGATTTCAGGACAGTGAGGATCAAGCTTAGTTATACACTCATTCTCTAGTGCAATATATTGGATTTATACTCAAAGTAAGATGATTGGTCAAGGCAGTCTTGACTTAGCCCTGGTAATGTAAATGAAAGATTGACAAATGGCAATTTTTTGAACATCTGGTTCTGGTATGTACTATGAATGATCTTGGTCGCAGTAGATAGATAATTTGCTAATGATTCTGATTTTGGCACTTATAAAATTCACAAATTACATGTTTTGAGATATTTGGGTATTACGTATATTGGAGTGTCTGTGCCATCCCTACTTATAGAGTCTACAGACCCTATGATGGAAATAGCATCAGCTATATATATGCATATGGCATAATGATATGCCATATTTATATAGACTGATGCATCCATTAAAAAATGTGGTGAGCAAAATGTAGGTGGCTTTTTGTCTCATTTGGTACCCCATATATAAATTATAGTGGGCAGCATGGCCTTTGATGTTCATCCGTGGGCCCACTATGGATTGCTCATTTAGCCCGAGTTTGTCCCAGTTTGCTGTAAATTAAGGAATAAATAAGTTTTGAAAGACTGCATGCCACCCACCTAGCAAAAATTTTATTAATATGGATTTTCCATTGTCCAGCAATAAGTTCAGGATGTGGTAAGACAGGTTCACACATACTACAAGATCCAAATGACACTGCTGCATAGTAGTTTACACAAGTACAAGCATTAATTTTAGTAGTACACAATATCAAGGTAAGATGCATCGCCCATGGGTACTTTTTTTGTATCGCCACGAAATAAGATTTAAAATTATTGTGTGTCTCTAAGTTTACTGGTATAGGTGACATCCTGGCCGATAATTAGCTAAAATGTTAATCATAATTACACATGCACACACACAGAGTCTAATTAATACTGCATGTAATTAATAATTATTTTATAGCCGGCAAGTGCATGGCCACAAAAGAATCCCTAGGCTAAGCGGTGGGAAAAGGCTGGAGCTTGTTAGTAAGAGAGAAGATTAATTGAATACAATGGTAGAAAATTAGCAGTTTATGACTCATTTTTTGTACTTGGGTATCAGATTTGAGTCCTTAGTTGGACTAGGGAGTTAGAAAATTTACAAGTCAGGTCTCATTAATATTATGATAGCTAATTAAGTCACTGGGAGCATTGTATATAATGCAAATACATAGACACAGCAAAGTGGTTCACTTCTAATTCAGTACAAACCACTATACCACAAGTACTCTATAAGCCTTATCCTTGTTTGATGACCATCTAGGGTTTCTTTGATGGGGGGGGGGGGGGGGGGAGCAGGGGAGGGGGGGCACTCGCCCCACCTCGGAAGCAGGCTGCCCCCCCTGAGAATAGCCACAAACCATAATATACGCAATACATGTGCATAATATAAGAATTTAGTGTGAATGGTGAAAGTGTCCAAATGGGGACTCTTTTGCTCCTTTTGAACACATATTTTTTGCTCCACATGGGAGGAGACATATTGTATTGTAGCGGAATTGCTAATTCAGCTATTGACTGGTTCTTATTAAGACACTAATTGTTATGGTTCATATTATTTGCACCCCATTACACACATCCTGTTGGCTGGTTAGAGCAGCCCTGATTCTTGTCACTTTTGGTATAAATACCCCTAGCACTGCTAGGTTGGGGTGTCTTTGTATACCCAATTAATACCAGTTAGATTGTTGAAGCTACGTGCTAGGCCCTAGAAGCGCTTGCTCGCTGTTGGAAGGGATCCTGCTAAACTCCTGGTACCTGGCTATTTTGAAGCCCACAAAATTATTACGGAAGGAAGGGAACCAGCAGATATCACTAACAAGACCGGTCCGGTCTCAGAAGCCACCAGAAATATCTTGGCAGTTAAAAAAATTTCCTGGGGGAGCATGCCCCCAGACCCTTAGTATAAACAAGTTAATGCATGAGCACTATGTTATTCTTGGCTGATAAGAAACAATAATACACTCCTTGCCCATCTTAACTCAGTAATTGTCATGTTGACCACCCCCCCCCCCCCCCCCCCCTTGACGAAAATCTTAAATGACAATGTACAAGTATTGGTGCATACCTACAGTGCATACATCCAATGTGGATAATTTCAGTGGCCAATAACTGCCATTCAATTGCTCACTGAATCGTTTCAATATACACTTCCAATAATAATTACTTCAAGATTTCCAATTTCAATGTTCAAACGTTTGTTAGCTACCACTGAGCATTAGCATGCTGCTCACAGGCTGTAGCATCAGGAAACATAAGCCCTGAGTGAATTCAAATTAGCCCTATAGTTTCAACATGATATATATGCTTGAGAAAAGAAGGAGGAGCCTGAAGCTAGAGTAGTTGGCTTGCATGCTATTCTCCCACACTAGTCCAGGGGTGTGCCTTGTGAGAATAGTCACCAATTTTCTCCTTTTATCCAAACTGTATTAGTGGGTATAGCAGAGCTCAGGCCAGATCTTCCAAAATGCAATCCTAGCGACAGTTTAGCATTGTGCATGTGAGCATAAACGATCCCCGAGTGGTGACTCATGCAGGACCAAGTGTTCATCGCGTATGGAATGGCCTGCATGAAGGCTATTGTGTGTTCAAGCATTGATAGAGAAAGGGGGAAGGGGGTTGGAAACAGAAATAGAGGCTGAGTGTATTATAGTGGGCAGCATGGCCTTATATGTTCATCCGTGTTTCCACCTACGTATCCTGAACTATATAGGAAGTATTAACTTTAACTGTGGTAGAGGATACTAACAGAATGTGAGTATAGACCAGAGTACAATCAGAGATTGGAAATGGCTAACATAAAATTCAAGTGTTTGATAAGCTGTTGTCTCACGAAAGAGGGCCAGGCTGCTATGGATTACTCATTTAGCCTCAGTTTCTATAAATTAAGGAATAATTCTGAAAGATTGCTGCCCACCCAACAAATAGGGATTTCCACCGTCCAGTAAGCCTGAGGATGTGTATGGTTCACATGTACACACACTACAAGGTCATGTCAGCCCACCTCCCAGTTGGTAAGGTGCACCGCCCATGGACCCTTTTTTGTGTCACTGCAATATAAGACTAAAAATTATTGTGTGTCCCTAAGTTTACTAGCACAGGTGACATCCTGGCCAATTTACAATTCAAACATTTCTGAGATACTATTTTTCTATTTTCGGCATTTCCTATCTCCAATCATCTAGTTCCCTGGCCCACCCTACACTGGGGTCATAGTGGGGGCACTGATGATATTGATAGTACAATAATTTTAGTATGAGTCGGGGATTGTTTACTCACGTGCACTATGTGGAGTTATGAAGTCAATAAAAAAATTGCTATAGCACTAGCACTAGCTAGGAAATATCATTTTTGTGAAGTTCCAGCCTGATTCCTTGCCATGCCCTTCTACTGGTGTTTCAGATAAGGAGACTAATAGCGTGTGTGCTAGCCGAGCGGTGCTCTCTCGAAACTTGAAGTAGAGTCTCATCTCCGGGCTCCTGCATCTTTTCTCATGCATACATTGGGAGGGCTAGCCTTGTCCCCAGGCCATGGCAGTGAGGCACGGATAGCTATTGTCGAATAGAAATTCCACATGGAATCCTGCATCCTCATATTAATTATGTATAAACTAAGCTGTGATCGAGCTACGCTCTAACAATTGGGCATGCAATAACCAATTGGAAACCATGAAACTGGAAATGTTTACATTGAAATTATGTTATGATTTGGATATTTATAGTTGTTATGAAAAAAATTAATTATAAGTAGATAATTATCATGTAAACAGACATAGCTCACATCAGTCGGCTGATTCACATCGGCTCCGTGGTCCAGGAGATACTGGGCAACTTTCGGGTTTCCTCCCAAACTTGCGCCATAAAGTGGTGGTTTTTTGCCCTGCAGAGTATTTATGGTAGAAAGTCACATGATCACTAAGATATCAACATGCTATGTAGTTTGTAGTATGCTAACATTACAGTGCTGTACCTCATTGACCTGGGCTCCACTCTCTAGTAAAAAGTGTACAATTTCTATGTGATTATTTTTGCTGGCGAGTAACAACGCTGTGCCTCCATCCTGTAAGAGAGACACATAGAGGGTAAGGCAAATCCACCAACCCCTCCCACTGCATGTACAAATGCACACTGAAGTAAGCCAGAGTCATGTTGGTCTAGATTTCTCCCTGGCAGATAGCCTGCAGCACTCTCCATGCATCAGTGACCCATGTTGGTCTAGATTTCTCCCTGGCAGATAGCCTGCAGCACTCTCCATGCATCAGTGACCCACACACTGTGATGACCATGCACATAGCTAGCTACACAAAATGCCCCACCCACCCAACCGGCCGACCACCTTAATTGCTCTAAACTGAGCACACCATTCTGTGCCTGCATGGCACACCCTATGTGTGTTATACTGCATAGCCAAAATTATTAGCAGATCCTGGAATAAAATTTTAGTGGGTGGGCCAAAATTGTAGTTTTTACTAATATTATTTATTATTGGTGAATTGATAATTAGTTCACCATAATTATAGGATATACCTACAAACTATCCTGCACGCATGCTCAAGGGGTTGAGTAACCGATTGTGTCATCGTCGTACAAAAAATTAATATATCAATAACAGTGACTCATATACAAGCACAACGAATTAATAAAAAAAACCCCAAAAACTGGCTTTTAATTAGTAGTTATGCTTCAAATTGATGAACACGGCCCATGAGCATCACAAATAGTGCCCTTTTGTTGGCTACCATAGCCACGCCTATCGACAGGCTATGTGCTTTCTGCTCATGCTCACAACTATTTGGCTTAGTGTATGTACCGGTAAAATTAATTATTGAAAATACTCATATCATGCTATACTATTTAGCAGCTAGCTATCTAGCTGCTAGCTGACTGAAATGTGAAGCCTTATGGGACCAAATCAGAATGTAAGATACATAGCTAGCTATATTAAACAAAGTATAGATAGTAGCCATAGTACATATCCTAGGTCAGGGGCATGCGTGTGCACAGAGAGAGTGGTTTTTTGGAACGTATGCATCTTCAAGGAAGTGACACTCCTACAACTATGCCTCACATGCATGCTAATTAAGCATTTCCACTATTCTTAAAATTATAATTTTTGTCATACACAGAAAAGGTTTCCACAACTACGATCCAATTTGGCTGTTGTAAGGCAGACCACCACAACTGCCAAATTTGATTTCACACCAAATTTCAAGCTATATACGGTGTAATTATAGTCTCACCTTTCTCTGGAAGTTGACCACAGCACCTCGATGTACGAGCAGCCTGGCTGTTGGTAGATGTCCGTTGTCACAGGCTGTTATCAGTGCTGTCTCTCCATCCTCGTCCTGCATGAGTTGAGACAATGCAACACAACAGACACACAGAGACTGTGAATGGCCACAACTTAGTCCACTCCATCATGCAGCAATTCATCACCTACTAACAAGCTCCAGCCTTCTCCCACCGCTTATTGACCTCTCAATATGGTGGAATACACGTATGTATGATTTATGTGTAGGCTCTCATATAACATACCTACAAACTAGGGGAAGCAGTCTGGGTGAGGGGGGACAGTTCCTCTGGCCAATAAATAATAATTTTATTTGGGGGGAGGGGGGAAAGAATCATAGTGCTAAATCCCAGGAATGGAACTGTGCATGTTATGTAAAAATAAAAGATGACCTAATGGGAACCGATTGAACAGTCACAAAACATAGTGACAATAATATATTCCACTCAGGAGCATATACAATGTAGCTGCCTCCAGTCATGGACAGCCGACAGACGTCACTCCAATCCCTTTTCTTTTCTTTTGAACACATGTACACACACAAAGACACACAGCTCCAGCTAGCCGTGAACCTAATAATCAGTGGCCAGGCTCTTTCTCATGAGCAAAAGCAACCCATCAATGAGCTGTTGACAAATTTATCCATCATTCAGTGAACTCAGTCATAGCTATGTGGCACTGCACTGCAGCTCTATGATAATAATATTGGTATGGCAGATTAATTTATTATGATTGCCACAGACGTGACGGAACTAAGGCATGTGTGAGTCCTAGGGGTAGGTAAATTATTTCAATTAATGTTTGGTCCATAATGAATTTTCAAAATATCACACCAGATCCAAGAAGTACCTATCATTCTCAAAGCATGGCCTGCTTTTGGCATGTGTTGGGGTCAATGGTTGGCATATGCTCACATACATTATGAATAAAAACAAATTCACCTAATAGTAATTATTAACCCTCGCGTTCTGTGTGTGACAGTGTGTATCAATCGGTCTATCTGTTACCAAGCTAGCTGTTACATACCTCGTGTGCAAGTCCAAAATATGGTGTTATAAGGTTCCTTATGGCGTTCCAAAGGAATGTATTGTGTGGATATCTTCAAAAACACTTTGTTCACTGGTTTTGGTGTCATTTGTTAAACTCTAAGCTTCTTGACTTTTGTCCGACTTAGTCTAGTAGTAGCCTGCTATTTATTTAATATACAAATGGAATAATAATATTATGTGTCGTGTGGTAGCTATATACGTACAGTACATGTTATTACCCCTCAGAGCATGCACGTTAGGCACCGCATGATTGCAATCGTCACATCGACGATCAACTAGAAGGATAATATGTTTAGCTACTATAATAATAATATGCCATGTGCCTGTGAGGAAAGTTGACACAGTACGGAGTTCATTGCATTGTGTGCTTGGATCCTTGAATACCGTAGGTCGGGTTTTAATTGCGAGTATCTATTAATTGCGAATTGCGAGTTTTTCTACGTTTTGTAATTAATAGATTCACAAACATAAACGTGCACGTATTTACCGAACGGTCTTCCTACGTCTCTGTTTAATAATAATATCAGTTAAGGACTTTTGATGTACACATTCATCATAACAGGGCCTGGATCCAGGAAGGGTGATATGGACTCTAAAATTAGACTGTGTGCAGCTATGCCAGGCCACAATTTAGAGTATCTGGGGGATAATGAAGCACTATAATAGTGCAAAACCCTTGGCGCAATTAATGCACTGACATACCGTAGGACGGCTTTTAATTGCATAGTTTAAATTAATGATTGCGTTCTAGTCAAGTAGGGCCAAATTGCAAATCCAATAATTGCGATGGACGACCCCGTACTGTACTGTAGTAGCTAAGTGGCATTCTGAGCACATTAGTTCACAAACACTGATTTTCTGTTAACTTCTTACAATTGGGGTAAGTTTATAACTACCATATTTATTCGAATAGAAGCCACACCCCGAATAGTAGCCACCCTCTTGTACATTCGAAAACAAGTCCTGAAAATCGAGTCTATTGTATCAATATCACCAAGAGATGTTGCTCCAAATCAATAAAAACCGCCCTCGAATAAGAGCCACCCTCGATTCGTATCCGCACTCCAGCATGGCTGAAATTAATAGTAGCCGCGACTGGTATCCGAATAAATACAGTAATAGACGAGCCTCCTCGCCCAAAAGAGTAAAATAGAATAAGGCAATCATTACAGACAGTCTAGATTCCATACACACACATTTGAGGCTATGTGCATATAAGTAGCTAACATACCATAGAGAATTATGAAATCAATAACAATAATGCAAATCTTGTCAAGTATGCACACTTGTTGATACAAGTCTTTAGGGAAGATGCATATACAATGTTTAGATAATAATATGCATAATTACTGGGTAGGGGGGTTTCACTGGGGAAGCTGAGCCCCCTCCCCCCAGTTCTGACACAACTGTGTTGTACTGTTGCTTAGCTAGCCACCTGGTCCATATTTTTAGCCACCAATCTCACAAAATGTCTGAGTCATTCACTGTAGCTAACTAGCTATATTTTGAGCCTCACATTCGTAGCTAAGTCCACCTTGGCACCATGTTGAAGAAAAAGGTCAGCAAGATTTGTCCTTCCACGCTTACTAACAAGCCAAAGTGGATGGGAAGCTCCCTACAGTGAAACAGTATTGGATAAACAACCACAGCTACTTAGAGCAGACCACAATAATTAGTTGAGTGGTCTACCTTATCATGGATATTTAGCCTAACACCTCGTTCAATTAGGGCAGCAAACTGACCAATAGGTGCATTCTCATCACAACACAGCTGAAGTAGCTGCTCCTCTTCCTACGGAAATATAATTTTTGTGAATACATCATGATCTATGATAGTTCTTGTATAGTACATAATTATACAGCTCCTGACCTTGGTTAGACTTCGTGCCATCATAGGTATATAGCTAATGGTCTATGGTGCCACAACAATCGATAGAAATTTCACACTAGCTGGCTTATATTCTATTCAGATGTAGGTAGCTAGAAGGACTGACAGAATTGAGAACTGAAAAAGTGACTGGTATTGTGAGACACACCCATCTAACGTGTGGAGGAGTGTATATATGTGTATCACCACATATCATGACATCACAATCTATGATTATCTTTCTACAAGCTATGAATAATACTTACTATTATTACCATTTGCCATATATAGTAAAGCATAGTTACAGTAAGTATGCTAATAAAATTAAATATCTTAATCTTACAATAGACATTGTCAATTACGTGCATTAGCTACAATAGTTGTGTGATAAGAACATGAGAGTCAATCTTGCTTATTCAACTGTTCTGAGCTAGAGTATTATTATTATTATCTTTCTGACACAGCCTCATTTGATATTCTCACGCTGATACGATACGTACATCTGAAACAGCAACAAGAAAATAATAATAATTAACTATTAATAAAATTTCTTGAAATAAAGGACACTCTATCTCATCATCTCCTTTCTTCCCTCCACTTCTCTCTCCCTCCCCCTCCTCTGTCCGAAGATCCCTGCCTCTCTCTCCTTATGTTAATTATGATAGGGGGCTTATTAGCTACCTTTTCTCTATTTGGTTCAAAAGTTGCAACAGGCATCCAATGAGAGTGGTTCGAGTGTTGATTACCTATCCCATTAGATACAAAGTTGTCTTCACTTGGGTCCACCCCAGCTAGCACAGACACACCATGGACCTTTAAACTGCCACTGAAATTAACGGCATCATACAATTGAGTGAGGCGGTGTAGCTAATTAATTTTTTGGGCCATAATTTGCCCCGTAGCTACAGGATCAAAGAAGCTGCCGTCCCCCCCCCCCCTCCAACACACACAGATTACGTTGGTGTGCTTTGGAATAAGCAATAATGAGAATTCACATGATTTAAGCTACAAAATTATTGTGTGTATGTTAAAGTTTGTGTGCATAATAGTAATAATTATTATGAGAGAAAGAGAGTGTGTCACAGCTAGTATACAGCGCCTCATAGAAAAAGTGTACGTACAAACTTCCCCTGAGTGGAGGATACCCCACAGTAACCAAAATACTACTCATCTATGCCCTATCCCAGTAACACAGATAAACAATGTAGCAACACAATGTCTTATACATGTACATACGCTGTGTAAATACAATATACACCATAGTATTATACCTGAATCAGAAATAATTATTATTAGCTAACAAGAATTTTATGGCTGCACAGGTGTCTCTGGCTAACAGAGGAGAGGGTATTTCACAACCTTGCAGGTGTTGAGTGTCGCTGGTACCTTGTACTCTGCTGCGTGTGCATGTAATTTGATTAGTTGATGTAAGTTAAATAACTAGTCTCATTTATATTTAGTACTAATTAGTTGGTAGTGTAGAGTGTAGCAGAATTAATAATACCGGTATCTAATGTTGAGACTGGATGTTTAACAACCTAGCTTGCAGATGTTCATAATCATTATGGTATACTTTGTGCTTTGTGGAAATTTGATTGGTTGATACATAAAATTAGCCTCATTAATTTTTATATAGTGTATTTATATAATCTATATAGCTTACTGGTGCCCAATGTTACACTAATTCCCTAGTAGCGTACCTGTAATAATTATTATTCTTTCGCCTGACTACCTAATGCAATATCGATATTGGATTAAATCGAGGTCATGGAACAGCAAAGCCCCCAACACTAACATCGTGCACCAAGCCAAGCTAATTTGAAGTAGCTACAAAATTTAATATTACATTTGATTTGATGGAAATTAAAGGTCACCATATCTTCTCTGTAATGGTATGTAATGGTGGCCTATTGAGAGGGGTGGGTGAGTGGGCTGGATACGTGTCTAATAATAATTTGATGTACTAGACATTATTTTTAAAATTATGTCCACAGAAAATGCTGCATCATCTTGACTACAATCATGAAGGAAGGGAGGGAGAAGGAGAGAGAGAGAGTGATCGTGATGAAAGTTAATGAAAGTATGACATTGTGCAAAACTGCCTGTCCTTGCAGTAGCTACTATATATAGCCTCTTTTATTTGTTGGTAGTGTAGAGTGTAACGAATAATACCAGTAGCTACCTATTCACAGTGTGGCTGGTCGATGCAAGTTAGTTACTCAACCTCGTTTATTTATTTATTATGGGTTACGGTTGTGTACAGTGTAGTGACAGTTTATTGCTTACCGGTACCCAATGCTACGCTAATCTTCCTATAGCTAGTAGCACCTGTGAATCTCAATAATTATTGTTTTGCCAGTCTAGTCAACATGATATATGATTAAAGTATTTTTAAGATATATAGACCACCCCCCCCCCCCCCCAGGCCAATCCGGTACACCTGAAAATCTAAATGCAATTCAAGTACTCTGTTGATGGAAATACCATCCACAAATCAACTTATGATGCTATATGATATAATTAATTAATTAGCCCACAATCATGTACATAATCATGAATATAATAATAATAATATTATATACCTGACCACAGAAACAAACTAGCTATATGATAAGTCTCATTATGCTTTTGTCTCACATAATTACTTTTTACATCCGATGAATGCACTGAAGATACAGAGGTCAGGAGTAGGGAAAGTACTATACATAACCCACAGCAGTGACGTGAACTTAAACTGGGTCCCTACCAAGCATGGCACAAAGATAGCTAACTGCATAGGGATTGGGGATAGCCTAGCTGCGTGTATGCCCCTTGACATTATGGTAGAGTACAGTGGTAGTGCTATATGCAAACATCTGCATGTGCCGGAATGTGACCAACGTCATCAATTTAGCTAGCAGCTTACACTGGCTCTGTGAATGTAAGGTGACATGTGGTTAAAGCAATCAGGTATGCTAATAAATATCTTAATCTATACAATAGACATAGTTAATTACGTGCATTAGCTACAATAGTTGTTATGATAAGAACAAGAGAATCAATCTTGTTTATTATTAAACTGTTTTGAGCTAGAGAACATAATATTATTATTATCTTTCTGACACTGTGTCACAGCCTCATTTGATGTTTTCATGCTGATACGATACATCTGAAACAGCAACAAGAGAAATAATAATTAATTTTAATAAATGTTCCTTGATCGAATTAAAGGGCACTCTTAGACTATCTCATCATCTCCTTCCTCCCTCCACTTTTCTCTCCCTCCTCCTCCTGTCTTCCCTGACTCTCGCTCCTCATATTAATTATGACAGGGGCTTAGCTACCTTTTCTCTCCTTGTTTGGTTCTAGCATCAAATGAGAGTGGTTATTATTGATTACACACCTACATCCCAGCTACACAGATAAACAATGTACATACATGACATTGTGCAACTCTCCCTGAATTGTAGCATATTGATGCACAGGTGTTTCTGGTCACCAGAGGAGAGGGTATTCACAACCTTACTCTTGCTTGTACCCTAGCTGCTGTAATTGGATTGGTGGACACAAGTTAATTAACTTGTTTATTAACATAATTCATGTCTTTGCAGTAGTATCATCATAATAAATATTATTGTTGGTAGTATAGAGTGTAATGAATAATACCAGTACCTGTTCACAGTGTCGCTGTGCTTACAATTTGATTGGTCGATTCAATCTAATTAATTAGCCTCATCATTTATTTATAGGATACATAATGTACAGCGTAGTAACAGTTTATTACTTACTGGTACCCTACGCTAATCCCCCTAGTAGCATACATGCAAATCTCAATAATTATTGTTGTGCTTGTTTACCCAATGAGATGTGTAATAGGAATATATTTTAATCCCCCCCTCCCCCCCCCCCCCCCCCCCCCCCCCCCCCCCCCACAAAAAAAAAAAACAATCTAGCACACTCAAAAATCCAGCTCAACCACACAAACATGAGCTAACTGTATGGGATAGCCTGTGTGTATACCCCTTGATAATGAATGCATACTCTAATACATAGGCGTAGGAACCATGGGGGCTCCGGGGGCTGGTGCCCCCCTATGTTTTCTGGTAGTTACATAGCTAGGCTCAATTTTATACACACTGATCATACTGCCCTTGTCTATAGATCTATAGAGCCCCCCTATACCAAACCATCTTCCTACGCCTCTGTAATAATGTGTGGATTATCTGCACTAGCTCTTCATCATAGCATTAAATTTAGTGGACACTCTCTGGCTACAAACTGCAGGCTTATTATGATGTTAGCCCTTGCATCACAATCCCTGAGTCCCTATTTCTTATAAGTAGCCCATCATTGACTCATTGGACATGGCAAAAATAGAAGGTTCAATGCTAATGCCATGATTTAGCTCATACTTGACCATAATATTCCCAGTAGCTAATGATGTATGTGGTAAAAGGTCGTCAATATAATGCGTACCAACACGCGCGATCTTCTTAGCACATGCGCGCGCACGCGCATATCTGGAAAACCACGTGACAAAACGTGCTAGTACGGTTCAAAAGGTCATGTCACTGCATAGACGCTGAATTGAACAAGGTTCACCGTCCTTGAGGCAACAGAAGAGCTCTTTGAATACTTATTGAAGATCGATCCCTGGATTGATCATTAAAACTGTGAGTATCCTAAAAAATTATTATTATTATGACTTTATACAAGGGGACGATTTTTGTAGTGCACCGTGGCACTACGAACATAGATAGTAGAGGAGGACTATCGATCACAATTTGATCACTAATTGGGCCTGGGGAGATCCCGTTGATTATAGAATTGTCCTGTTTCAGGCCATTGTCCTTGTAGAAGGGTCAATATCTATTAAATTAGCTTGTACTTCTGCATACTATCTCTCTCCCTTTCTATCTCTCTCTCTCTCTCTCTCTCTCTCTCTCTCTCTCTCTCTCTCTCTCTCTCTCTCTCTCTCTCTCTCTCTCTCTCTCTCTCTCTCTCTCTCTCTCTCTCTCTCTCTCTCTCTCTCTCTCTCTCTCTCTCTCTCTAGCATGATTTAATATGTCTGCCTGGAGAGGTTTTTCCTCTTCTCCCTCTCGCTGGAGTGCTGTGTTTCGAGTGAGCCATGCCCTGCAGGTGGCCAGAACTCCTTTGACCTCTATCATTGCTACAAGAGCTGCTGCTTCTAGGTTTGGCCGGCCTTGTGAGGGGTGTGGTCTCACCTTTCTTCGATGGAAAAGGTACACGTAAACAAATATTGTGTATCATGCAGTAGTCAACTCAGAATGTACATGTGCATGTACATATCATGCCTTCTGATGCCTACATGTATGAAAGTATATGCATGACATCCTTCCACTCTGCCTCACATACAACAATGAATCAGATTTCCCTAATGTAAACATGACCCTTGATCTCGTACAAACTTGGAGCTTCTAGCTGAGCAATCTCTAGCTCAGTATCAATAATTACATACCCTTTGGAAAGCAACCTCATCCCCTAACCTTTATAGTTGCCTAGCCTCTCCTCCCTCCCTCCTCCCCCAACCCCCCCCCCCCCCCCCCCCCCCCCCCGGTACTGATAAATGTGAAATTTAATAGCCGCATATTTGATAATGTATGTAGACTGTTCCCGATTCTCTTACGGTATGTGAGGAGGACTCTAAAGCCACGCCCTTTGACCACACCCACCTCCAGACCATCGTCGCGGTACCTTCTGTTTGGTGTTGCTGGCTTTCTCTGGGAAAGAGAGAGAATATCAAATGAAGAAGTTATGAGGTGAGTCTGCTCTCTTCCCCCCCCCCCCCCCCTCTCTCTCTCTCTCTTCTTGTACAATATCATGTATGTGTGTACATGTACTTTATTTCTGTCTGTATCAATAGAAGTACAGTACAATAAGCCATCTCTTTGTTAAACTCTGTACATAGGTGTCTAAAGCAGTACGAAGAGAGGGTACGACTACAGAGCACCTTCGACTCCCAACCCCACTCTTCCGATCACAAATCATCGCACAATTCACAGCAAACAATGGCAGAGCGCCAACAATCATCCCCGTTGTCATTAGAGTCCTGGGGCCTGGGCAGTCTGTGGTCTACGGTCACTTTTGGCTGGTTTGGCAATACACAGCAAAACCCTAAGGAAAATAGCTGTGAGTGCGTGAAAGAGGGCACAGTTGTATCAACAACTACGGCAAGCAGTGTTGACGAAACCTCTGAGAGCACTGAAGTACACGTTTGTGTCGTTGATCAAAAAGAGAAAAGGAGGTTGGAATTCATGCAAGAAATGTCAGATTACTTGCACAGGCATACAGAAGAGTGCAAATCGCTGCTCCCTATGGTAGGACTTAGCACAAGGGGTCCATCCAGAGTCACATTTGGGGCCAAGCTAACCCACAGGATAAAACAAATAAAGTCGCGTGTACTAAGTCATGTGATGGAAGGATCTGTGCTCAAGGTCGAAGGTCAAGAGGGTTTGGAATCGGACTGCTGCGGATCGAGAATTGCTGACTTGGCATGTTTGGAGATGGCGTCACATGACCACACATGTGTTGGTGAAGCGGATGAAGTTGGCGACTGGTTTCAGTACAAAATCTCCGAGTTTGAGTCAAATCTGTACTCTTTCTCAAGCGACCAATCAAAGCTCAGCTACCACTTCTATCCGATCATTGGCCTACAGGATCACAACAAAGTGGCCAATGCCGTCGATCGATTATCCTTATTAATACAGGGTTCTCCCCTAGCAACTGTCCTACAAACAATCAAGAGATTCACGCACACGTACGATCACATCTTAGGCACGGATTATCATTTGGATAGAAATTTGGACGCTTTTTCACACAGTATGAAAACACGATGGAAGCAGATAATATCAGGAGTGGTTAGCGAGGTGGTGAACGAACTACAAGAGCTGAGAGTAATGATATCTTTATCAGATTTTATCCGATATCACGGCACTAGCTCATCAACATGTACCAATCCACGCGACTCAACAATCGAACGAGAAAGTTTGAGCACAGTGAGTGAAGATTCGCATACGTCTATCGAAAACTCAGCGTATACATGTAAATGTTCAACTACGGAATCGGATGACCACTTTCATGTGCACAAGCAAGCTAAGCAGAATGAGAGGTTTTCTAACAAATACAGGAGTTCTAGATTTGAGATTGACTCTTTTCATCATTTTGACGACGTGCACGTGCCAAGGGATGGAGTGAATGGACCGCCTCTCTCCGGCGAGCTCGGCCAGGAGCTACTGGGCATGCTCAGAATGGCAAAGTTAAAGGTCAGACAGGAGCGGCAACAGGGGAGAGTGGACACACGTGTACGTGATTCAGAGGTCAGTAGAGTTGGCGAGACAGTTCAAAGTGCAGTCGAGGAGAGAGAGAAAAGTGAAGAGGCTGCAAGTGATACCCAGGCTCAGTCAGGTGAGTAATCTACATGTAATCTAGTTGCTCATGCATTGTACCTTGACAGTTTCTCTCTCTCCATTCCCTCACTCTTCTCCCTTCCTTTCCTTCTCGTTTACTCTCTCTCTCTCTCTCTCTCTCTCTCTCTCTCTCTCTCTCTCTCTCCCTTTCTCTCCATCTCCATTAAAGGTTGGGAGCTGCTAGCTAAGGAGAAGTCTGACACTGTCTATCGCAGATTCTACAAGGACACAGGTCTATATCAGTACAAGGTCATAGGTCGTTACCATGACATCTCAGCAAGGGACTACCTTGAAGTACAGGTATACTATATTGACCATGTACATGTACTACATGTATGTATTATGGAGGCCTTCACATTCATTCATGTCAGTCTTGATAGTAGCCAAACTGTTCTCTAGAGAACACCACAGATGCTAGGCCTTCCATTCATATCTGTGCTGATAGCAGCCGAACTTGCATGCATGGAGTTATACTTCATACATGTAAATGCATGTACATGTATATACTGCATCATACATGTACATACATGTCTTTACATTCATTCATTCATGTAGGTTAACCATGATGTTCGTAAAGAGTGGGATAGTTATGCTACTACCTTGAATACGGTGGACTCCGATCCCACGTCTGGCTGTGAGCTTGTCTATTGGATCATGAAGTATCCCGTAAGAACTCAATTCTGTATGTTTTTTTGTGTAGTAACCATATTTGGTTCTCTCTCTCCCTCCCTCCCTCCCTCCCTCCCTAGCACCCTCTCTCTCTCTCTCTCTCTCTCTCTCTCTCACTCTCTCTCTTTCTCTTTCATCTTCCTCCCCCACTTCACTTGCTCACACTCCCTTTCTTTCTCTTTTTTACATACATGTACCTGTACCTGTCTAGTTTCCCATGTCCAGTCGAGATTATATATTTGTTCGGAAGGTGTGGATCAGTCCTGAAGAGGATGCCATTGTCTTTATTAGCAGGTATTATTATTATTATGATGCGTTTACAATGTGGTGTGGTGATTGCATATTTTAGGAAAGTCGCATCAAATTGTGAAAGCTTCACAGGTTTTTTTTTTTTTGGGGGGGGGGGGGGGGGGGTCCAGGCGGTGCTTTCGTCCCCTCTCTTTCCCTGTTTTATTACATTGTAATAATATGACCCCCTTTAATTTTGTTGCCGCTATATGTTTGCCCCCTTTGAGCAAAATTCTGATACATGACTGTGTTCTTTGTATTCTTCTGTACATATAGGTCTGTAGAGCACCCAGACTACCCAGTGACCAGCCGCTACACTCGAGTGGACCGCTACTTCAGTGAGATGGTGATCAAGCCACATTCCTTCGTCGATGAGCTCGGCTTCGACTATGAGTTCTTATATTTTGATGATCCCCAACTCAGGCTGTCCTCAACTATTGTCAACTGGGTCACAACTGCTGGTAGGTTTCCATTGCTACATAATGTACATGTACTATATTATAGCAGGACATTTTAGAGGTAGAAAACTTTTGTGGATCGGTAGGAGGCGAGCATTTCACAGAGAAAGCTTTCACGTGTTAAACTGATCATATAAATGGGTGTTTGATTCCTAAATTTCGTGGAGAAAATTTTCACGGGTGGCTGTGAAGTCATGAAATTTGTGAAGGTTTTCTCCCTCAAAAGCTTCCCACTGTACGGTATAACAATATCAGTGTTAACTACATGTAATGGTGCACAGCAGTATGATTATAATAATTATAAATTAATTATGCAAAGCTAACTCTGTATTGAATCCTTCTCTCTCTCTCTCTCTCCCCCCCCCCCTCCCTCTCTCTGTCTCTTCTCTTAGCCATGCCTGATTTCTTGACCAAGATTCATCAAGCGGCTGTCAGTAGGAGGAAAGATCAAACAAATCTCTTGCACAGTTCATAGAATCAATTTCAATCTGTACTTAGAGCCTTGAGCAAAGATGATAATTTAGCTATTATTGTGAGATTCTAATGTGTATTTATTATTGTGAATATTTGAACTTTTTTTGCAAAAAGTGTAACTTGGAGCTACATTGTATATACATGTATGCCCTGTACACCACTGCGTGTAATGAGCCACGCCCCTTAGCTGCTGTAAGCGAAGTTGGGTTCGAAGTTTGATTCAGGGTATATTCGGTGTGCTATACATAAAGGCATGGCTGGACAGCGAGATCTTCCTACAGGACCCTTCCCGGCCGGTGAACGTACGCGTGGGGGAAGAACCAGCACCGTTCGTCTGTTCAGGGACGAGGTCTTGGGTGTGGGCTCCTATGGGAAAGTTTGCAGAGCAGAACGAGACCACCTCCCTTGTGCTGCCAAGATCATTCACGAGACACTCTTTGATCCGACCGCAACTATTACAGCAGTATTAAGGCAAAGGGCTTCACGGAGGGGGAGTCATGAACCTCACCACTTGGGCCCAGAGACACCTTTTGAGAGATTCAGACAAGAATGTGAAATCTTGAGCAACTTGCAGCATCCCAACATCATCCAGTATCTGGGTACGTACCAAGACCCTGCCACTCGCCTACCGGTGCTTCTAATGGAGCTGATGGAAGAGAGCCTGACACGCTATCTGGAAGAGCAGCAAGGAGATGTATATTACCACGTGCAAGTCGACATTTGCAACGACATTGTTCTGGCACTGGCGTTTCTTCACAATAGGGACGTTATTCACCGAGATCTCTCCAGTAATAATGTGTTACTAAGTGGCCTGCCAGGCAATGTCAGAGCTAAAGTGACTGACTTTGGAATGGCAAGGCTAGTCGGTGGAATGGAAGACGATGCCCGTCGTCGCTCTAGATCATTCTTTCTCACCGCATGTCCTGGTGCCACTGTCTACATGCCTCCCGAAGCAGTTCAAGATAACCCTGTCTATACCAATAAGATTGACTGCTTCTCGTTTGGAGTTCTAGTCATCCAGATTCTCACTCGACAGTTTCCCAATCCAAATGATCGACATGTACCAGTACAGGTCCACAATACGGATGCACTCCGCCAACACAACCTTGTGGAGATTGTGCCAGAAATTGATCGGCGAAATAATCACATAAGTCTAATCGATCCCAACCACTCTCTCCTACCCATCGCACTTGCATGTCTGCGAGACCAAGAATTTCGGCGTCCCACAGCTCAAGATCTCTGCGAACAAATGAGTCTACTGAAGCAAGGTCAAGAATACGCTGACAGTGTCACTGAGCGAAATCCTCCGATGATTGGTAGACAAGACCAACAGCTACTTCATTGGAGACAGAGAAGAGGGCAGGAGCAAGGTGAAAGGCTGGATATAAACCCTCGTCAATCTGCAAGTCTACGGAGAGAGTATCCAAATCCTGCGATACCAGCTGTACATGTAGCTGCAGGTGCCACATTCAATTCAGTGGCAACAAGGCCACTACGTTGGAATAGGGGGAGCTCTGCTCCATGTGAGATGTTCAGGTGGTGCAATGCAATAGTGGGAGGAGATACGATCTATTTCAGGCGAGCTGGTCGTGGCAACTTACATATAAACTACTCCTACAGCATAGATAATCAGCGCTGGGAGCTACTCCCGAGGTGTCCACTAGCCCACCCTACTCTCACTATCATTGATGGCCAACTGACAGCCATTGGTGACAAGACTCCATTATCAAATCAGCTGTCTACTCTTCAAGGAAGGCGGCGCTGCCAACAGTGGGTAACTGTGTACCCACCTATGCCAACGAGACGATACCTGACTACAGCGCTGTGCGCTGAAGAAATAACTCTTGTAGTGGCAGGGGGAGTTGGGGAAGGAGATAGACTACTGACAACTGTGGAAGTTATGCGTACGGAAGATCAACAGTGGTCGACTGCTGCTAGCCTACCTCTACCACTGACTCGCTGTTCAATAACCCTCCTTGGTGAACACATCTATCTCCTAGGGGGGCTAACAGTTAACGTGAGTTCACGGAGGGTATTATCCTGCTCGTTAAGACATCTTATGGAGAGTGCCTCTAGCAGGCCTAGGGGGGATGGAGTCAGAACTTATGATGTTTGGAATAATACACTCGCAGATCTCCCAGTTTATGATTCCACCTGTGTGTCATTCCGTGGTGCTCTACTGGCAATAGGTGGGAGGGATGAACAGTACAATCCTACTGCTGCGGTCCATAGATATGTACCAGAAACAAACAGTTGGGAAGTCGTTAGCCATATGGAACGGCGAAGGTATCAATGCTTTGCTGTTGTGGTACCAAATAGTTGTCAGATCATGGTGGTGGGTGGTGCTGTCCGAAAGTATCCTAGGTTTGCGTGTACAAGTGAAGTTGAAGTTACAGTTTAGTCAGAGAAGTCATCCATACATGGTGACCCTTTACCATAATAATAATTATTATTGTATATACACCCTATCATCTCTAGCTCTCTCCACTCCCCTCCTAGCTCTCCTCACTCTTAATTTAATTTTATTGATGATGTGAAATTGTATTATTATAATTGATCATAATCTATTGTATGACAACCCAAAATTGACATTGTGTGGTCTACTTACATCTATAATAATAATACAATATTATAATAATATTGTGTTCATACAAAGCAGTAATTATGGTATAAACCATCATGATCGGTAGATTAAAGCTGCTTCAGTGTAGGATACGATAACTTATCAACGATTCAAGTTCAGGATCTTCAATCCGCTCGTGGGCAATATTATCGTCAATATTCTCAGTGATGGTATCATGATAAACTTTACTATGCCTGCAATACTTCAGACCAGCTCTGAAACATTGTGGGAACAAACTGCATACAACAATGACACAAAATTGTGCAAAAGTGATTCCAATCGATACTTGCAGCAATACTATTTTTTGGTCTGAGAATTCCCACTTGTACAACGTTCCAGCACTCAAAATAAGCAAGTTTAGTAAGGTAGTGCTCTCGAGAAATCTCACATTAGTTTGCTTATAGATATCCTTGACTGATGTTAAAAACAATAAGAAGGCTGTGAAAAGGAATAGCATAAACACATTTAATTCTGGATTGGCCACCGAGGTTACTGTCAGTAGCACTAGAAGTATTCCTCGAACAAGAAGCATTGTTCCAAACCAGTAGTGGTGCTTATCCTTCAAAGGAGCGAAGTAAGCGTCGTAAATGGGGGCTAGCTTGTTGATCCACTTGAGTGGCCTCAGATGAGACACTTTCCTCAAGGGCTGAATGAACAGAAGCAGGAGTGTGTAGGGAAGCCACAGGAACACAAGAGTAGCAATGGCTACTATGAAAAGGTAAATATGAGGTTGTTGGCAGTAGCGTAGGTTTCCATCGAGGTACCACACAGCATAGGATGTGTTTTGTGGGTACCGTGCTATCACTGCAACTGAGGTGGCGTCTATCACAGTACGGAGGAGCTTCATGTAGGATAGAAGGAAGAGTGTGGCTAGAAGAGGAACAGCTCTGCTACCGATGAGGTTAGTGAGGCGAGAAGAGTAGCGGCAAGCAATAATGATAACACCAGCAATTCCCCAGATGTAGAATGGGAATAGAAACTGTAACCACATCTTCCAATAAGCATTCAGTCCAACAAAGAAGCAAGATTCAATTCCAAAGTCTAAATTAAGCCAGGCAAGGAATATTTGAAGAAGTATTAGCCAATGATTTACTTGTCTTTCTAAGGGAAGGAGCACTATTTTGTAGGCCCATACTATGTTGGCATAAAAGATGACTCCATTAATGAGACCTTGAGTAACAGTGAGATTGAAAGCAAGGATAAAGAAGACAAGGAGGACACCAGCAGCAGCAAAGGCAAGCAGGAGCGCCACGTTATGACTGCTGGGACATTCAATACACCGAGAAGATCCAATTGCCAGGCTAAAGCTGTCCATGCAGGCACCACACAGGATGCCGTTTCGGTTGGAGGCACACTGCTTGCTGGAATCATCTCCAATGTTGACAATTTTACTACCGGACTTGCAGTAGAGCAGTGGACAATATTTGTTATACATGATACCTGCAGTGCTATCATGACTCTCGCTATTAAAGGTTGCATTCACCCACATAGTGCTGTTCCATTGCAGTAGACCAGTTTTATTTTCTATTGAGCACTTAAAATCATTGCTAGCCAACACAGAATAGCAGCTACACGACATTGTACTGTGGTCATGGATTAGAGTTAATCCCGGAGGACAACCTGGAAGTAATATGATGTTGATAAAAACTGGCGTTGTTAGAAGCTCTCCAGCAAGACAACCATTATCGTGTGAAAAGAAGTCAGTTATTTGATCTTTCATCGTTTTCTTGTACTGGGAAAGCATAGTGCCATTAGCTGCTTGATTGGTGTAGACAGACGCTGGCAGGACCGATGTTTGTAACTGCAGCATTTCTCTCTCGTGTCTTGTAAATACGGTATACTCTAAATTTGTACAAGTTTCACTGCTGTTCACAAGCTGATTGTATTGTAATTGTCCCAATTGTGACAAACTTGAATTATCAAGGAATCCTGCATGGATTATACCGACGGTAGTCCCAAAATCGTAGCCAACTACATGAGCAGATAGTCTAAACGTTTCACCGCGATAAACTGAGATATTAGTGAAAATTCGTGACATTTTTGCACACTGTGGTTGGCCGTTGGAGTCACAGAGACACACACGCTGAGGAGCTGAAGATACAGCCGATAGGGTCTCGTTTACATCTGGGTCAAAGTACATACCAATGTGTTTTTGCGTTTTTTCTCTGCTAAGTCTACAGTAAGGTAGTCCTTGTGCATTGATCAATGATATGTGCCACTTGTCACATTTATCGGATCTGACACTTGTTCCGTACATGTGATGACCGATACCACTATTTGCATGGTTTCCAATGAAGAATATTTCTGCTGAGTAATCTGTGACCATAAATAAGCATGGTGCTGCTGGTTGTGCGTCAGCATACACTGCTCCACCTACATCATGAGCTGTGTTGTTGATAAACCGAATACTAGAGTGATATCTAACTTCGACCGTAAACGACGAGGGGACAAAAGAAAGACCACCACCTTGGAATGCAAAATTATTCCAAAAGAGTAATCTGGAGAAATTATCCGCTACTATAGAGGAGTGGATGGTAGATTCTACATAAATTGCACCACCTTGTGTATGCGCAGCATTCTCTATGAACATTATAGTCCTATTTGAACATACGAGTATCTTTCCATAAATGAAATACAAGGCTCCTCCCTGTGTACCTCTGTTGCCATAGAAGTAGACGTTATCCGTGTCCACATGAATTGTTGCATTCATTAGAAAGATAGCCCCTCCCAGTGCTCCAGAATTGTTATTAAAATTCAAGTTTGCACCGGGTTTAACGATCAATTCTCCATTACTGAGTCGAAGTGCTCCACCGTTTAAATGTGCAGAATTGTGGCTGAACATCAAGCTTGCATTGGAGTCAATTTGGATCACTCCATTATGGAGGAAAATCCCTCCACCGTCAGACTTATGCACAAAGTTGTATGTAAACTCCACGATTGAGTCAACTCCAACAAAAATAGCCCCAGTGTACAAACATACGGCTCCCTCACTGTTACGCGTGAATACCGCTCTCGATTTAGCATCAATGTGTATTATTGCATTCTCCCCATACACTGCTCCACCATAGTTGTTGCATGTCAGATTGACAAAGTACACAGTTGCGCCTGTTGAGATGGTAAGTGAAGATTTGAACTTAGGTTGGGTGGTTCTAAGGAATATTGCTGTCCCTGATTGAAGATTGGAAGAATGGAATCCTTTAACACTGTCTGTGAAATTGACACTTCCAGTTAATGTCACTTCACTAGAATATGCCATGATAATTGACTTACTTTCATGTCTGTAGGCTCGAAATGTGCTGTTGCTCACAATTATCCCATCACTCAAGTTACTCGCAATGAAACAATTTTCACTGAATTTACAGTTGTCCAATACAGCCAGCGAAGCTCTGCCTGTAATGTGGATAAAGGATAAGCTGTCCTTTATGCCAGGATAACCAAAGATAGTGGAGCTCTTCACTGAAATGTGACTTTCTTTAACCTTTATAGCTGGACATATCATTGTAAGATTTGTAATGTTCACAAGGCTGATATTGAAAAATTGAATAATTGTACACTTGGGTTGTGTGCCAAATTGATGGTCAATGATGACATTCTCTCTGGATTCTGTGGCTCCTTTCATGACAAATGAGGTAAGATTTTGTACAGTCAAGTCCTTTGTATAATTGTGGACTCCACACACGAACACCAATGTTACATTGACGTGATCTGATGAAAAGAGCTTGCTGCTGTGCTCCACTAAATAATCCATCGTTACACAGAGCTGACCCAGGGGACAGCTGCTGCCATTTCCAGGACAAGAATTGATTGGCTTTGTAGGCAGAACACGGTACACCACACACTCACCTTCAGATACAAAGCCTCCAAATAATATCAGGAATATAACTAGTGCAGTGAGTTTCATTTTCTAATTTTAAACTCGTGCGCTTCTTTCTAAAGGATAACTAGCGGTCAACTTGTAGCTAAGGAGCTCATTATAATATGATTTCCTCGAAGTTGTGGTGACCCAAATCTTATTGTGTGGCCAACTAGCTAGTTACTGATGGAAAACACAGACTTAATTTGCTAATTGTTGTGTCTTCTAAACATTATAAACAGCTGTCACTAAATGGCTTCTAAGCTAGCCATTAGCTATACCTACATATATATATTCAGCTCTGTGTCATAGGAGACCATAATATTATTATTATTATATATATGATTCTTTGGACACTTCTGGTTTTACACCCCACCTATATAATATGAGAGGAGAATCCCCCCTTCCTATAGAACAAACTGATCTCCAGTCACTTGATCCTAGAAATTAAGTGATTTAATTTCCTCTATCGATCTGGGATAAAATGACTCCTTTTGCATAGTCACAGTGGTGTCATTCTATCCTGCATGCCAAGAGAATCATTACTTTTGATCTGTGGGGAGTCCTTCCATCCTGGACTGGAGTTCACAATAATGCACAATATATTATAATAATGATGCTATCTTAAGGCATCTTGCATTGTATTGTGTCCGTCACTGACTTCTCTATTGCATCGAACCTGTAAAATTTACTATTAGCTATTAATTTATCGGCAATTTTATGATCAGAACGAGAACAATAGTTATTACTCAGCCATTGTCGAAAAGGGTAGTCAGGGATAGAAAATCAACAGCAAAACAATACAATGTCATAGACTTATAGATGATGTAAGAACAACAGACTGCAACTACATAAAAGACTAAGAATTAATGATCTAGCTACTGTTCCTTAATTAAGTAATATTAAATAAAACTGATAAAAAAAGTCTTAAAAAGTTATGCAAGCAATGCAGGCTATATTATAGTATAATACTGGTTGATAAAAAACTTTAATGTAATTTATTCATAGCAGGATTAGAGTCACAAGCACCATCAGCCCGAGAGAGCACATGACACTTGCTGCAAGTCCAAAGGCCTTGTCTGTTAGTGAGCACACGTCAGGAGCAGTGTAGGGACACTGGGCCACGGGGATGGGCTGTTGTTGAATAAATCCCCCTCCACGCTGTCTTAGAATATAATATTTATATAATTATCATAACGTATTGAAAATACAGATGAGGCATGGTACTGTACACTGATTAATTCTGATGGGTAAATATATAGCAGCCTGCTACAAATGTAACGGAAAGGAAAGTGTGACCTTACATCCCTACTGTAGCGTTATTGTATATTAATTAGGGTTACTATGTGTGTAAGTGGCATACTTAGGTTATCATGCAATAATAATTATGTAATCGTCAAATACTTGGATGTAATTATTAAATTAAATTCCATTAGTACAATATCATCATGTCTCTCCTATAACAATAATTATCACCACTACACATATATCTATGGGGCTCTTTCCCATTATCAAACCGCTTCTCTATAATATCTATAGCCCATAGTTTATAACATTTACATGTACAAAGCTAAGTACAAGGCTGGTTTAGCTCCCATGCAGCTTTAATTTGAATGACATTGTTGCATACACTGCCAAGAGGGAGATAGGGAGGTGTGTACTATGCTATTTGGATAATGCTTATGATACAATACTCGCTTTATGGTATGGACTTACTTGATCTGTTGAACAGCCAGCGGCTATTGGACCACTTCTGATTGAATCTTCCAGGGCGGTCGCAGCTTCTGGCGTCCAACTAATGTACTGATTCAGTGCATTTTCAAAGGCACTTGTGCTGCTCTGCAAGGCACTAATGATAGCTAGTTGGGTGGCTCTACAAAAATTAAATAATTAAACAATTATTGATGGAGAAAGGTTAACTTCAGCACCATAATCATTATAGGCACACATGCATGCATGCATTATGACAATCCATACCAAAATTTGATGGGCTGAGAACCATAGTGAGCTAACCCACAAATGTTGAATTAGCCCCCCGAATCTTGAAAATATTATGTTCAAAATGTGTTTCATAAGCTGCAGAAAATTCACATTTCTGAAAATTTCAGTGGTTTGGTAGAGTACAATGTACGATTTTTGGTCCGGTTTTTTTTTACTTTTTAGACAATTCCCCACATTTAATTTGGGGTTAGCCCACTATCGTGGCCAAATTAAATATCTTGCCAACGTTTCCCACGACATCATAATATGTTTGTCTTAAGCAGAATAATAGCTTACTGGTCAGGAATATACTCTTGGGCAAATGGTACGAAAGATTCCATCACGGGGTTGCTGATGCAAGTGGAGAGATTGGCTCGAGGGTAGTAGACCGGGAAGGAGAAACACATCTCTTCACGGGTAGATTCACCTCCCTGGCCGGGGTAAAATAAGAAATGATGTCATGGTATAACTAAGTCAATGTTGTTTACATGTAACTTTCGCGAGATTTTTAACTTTGGCGAATTCAAATTTCCAAATTTAAATTTCGCCAATATCAGGCCTATGCATGCAACCATTATTTTTATATACCAAATTTAAATGCTCGCCAAAGTTACCAGCTCTATGATAATACTATCCCTAAGTGGCTGCAATAAGAGGCGTCTCCCTTACACAGTGACCACTATAAATATTATTGTAAAACTTACCAGGACGACACCAGTTCTATTCGTGGTATTGTAGTTATAATCCAGCAACAATATATCACCCTAAACAAATAAAATTTGTGTGATTGAGTTAACTTACAAAATTTAATGATATTTCCACTCAAAGTGGGCTTATAAGTGATTTAAATTTCTACACATAGCTTTATAGACATAATATACCATAGTTAATTATTAAAAACAACGTATGACCCAATTTAACGTAAGGTATTAGCATTTTACGAATTTGCATAATGTTTAGAGCAATTGACGACCTTTACCACGAAAAACAATCGTTTTTCAAAATTGAAATTATTTTTTTTCCATACGTTGCATTAGATTAAGTACGGTACTCACTCATTGACAAACTCCCTTCACTATAGTTCTTTTATGCAATGTAGCATAGGAGACCTCCACCATTATACATTAATAAATTTTTATGTAAGCACATACTGGTAACACTTTAATCTCTTCTGGCAGATAGGTGAACTGCTGATAGTTGAAGTCATACTGGAGGTTTTGGTCGACTGGCTTCAGTTCTTGCAGCCCACCACCGCACTCCTGGGTGCGACAAAGGATCTTCAGGGTCAAACCTCGACCTACGGAGAGGAATAAAAAAGTGGGGGATACAAGTTGGATAATATTATATGATATAAGCTAGTCTCGAGTTTTAATTGCTAGCGATACATAATATTACCGCAGTTATAATGCATTATCCAATATTAAATTTTTATGAATTCTCATATTATTATTATATATGAGTGATTGACGACCTTTACCAGGAAAATGCACATTTTTCACCATCCGTTGTATTAGATAAAGTACGGTACGTACAAAATGTTGGGTTTCAGGATCAAGAGTGGGGGTATGCTATATACCCCTTCTTGACCCTCCTACTCTTTAGACCCCTCTTAATTAGTGTGCATGCACACATAATAATATTATTATCATGATGGATGGAATGGCATTATTTCACAGAAAGGACTTGGCCTCCCCCCTCCCCAATTGCAATGATTATAGGCACCTGTACACATTATAGGAGATTGGTACTTGTGTCTTACCGACTACGTGAGTGTGAAGGAGATTTGCAAAGATGTTGATGCCTCCTTGAGGAAGGTACTATAAACATGAATAATAATATTATTGATCGTGTGTATACATATCTTTTGCAAGTGCAAACACAATGTTGACTTTTTGATATAAATAAAAAAATCGCATAATTAAAGGATAGTCGCAATTATAAAGTGTCATATTATTAAATTTGGTGGTTGAGCTCAAAATTGCTATTGCAAGAACATTAACGGATTTAAATTTGGCAGTTCGGTACAGGATCATCATACGTATATTATATATAATATTATGCGAGTAGGAAATTTTGGCGAATTATAATTTGGCAGTTATAACAGACTGCCAAACCACCAAATTTAATTCCCTGCCAAATTTTCCGGCTATATACGGTATCTACTTACCCTTGAAGTGCATTCTGAAGAGCAGACTCCAGTGACGCCGTAGTTTGTGGCGCGAGGAGGGACTATCATAAGTCGGTTGACCTGATGACCCATCAGTAGGATGCCAGCATTGTAGCGTCGAGGGGCATTCTCGTAGATGAACTCAATTCCAGAGCTGTCCCTGATATCTGCACAGGTGAAGAAACAAAATTTAATGTGAAATCATATAATTTATATGAAGTCCAGCAATAATTAGTCAAGAGGACCGGTCTATTTTAAGTATCTTATGCATGTGCAGGGAAGCAGAAAATTGGTGGAAGAACATAATAATATGATTATAGTACAAGTCTGATTGCGCAACTACCAGCAAATTAACATCAAGTTTTGTTTTCATGTAACTATAGTGACCCCTTACCAAACTGCTAAGCTTACTCTTTGATCGGCCAAATTAATTTTAAATTCACACCGATAATAATATTATGGTATAATTATAATAGTTATTGCTACTTACTGGATCGCATCATGCCATGGGATTGTCGTAGTGAACTTGCATGACCAAGTACCGTTGGCCACTTGGTCCTCCAATTGGGTACGCCACATCTTGAGGATAGACAAAATCCTATACATTGCATGTTAATGAATGATTAAGTTCATGAGATTACGATAATAATTATATGATCAAAGTATTGATAATACCACAATGATAACCTACGATCAACACAGGTATAGTATTATATAGCTAGCTTTAAATAGCTCTCTCTCTCTTGCGATCCCTTTTCAAAGTATTAAAATTACTCATCAATAAATTGGCCAAATTTAATTCCTATATTATTAATTACTAATGACATTGTCACGAGATTCGTAACCTACCACCTCTTAGATTAGCTAGTACTCAAGGCCAGGGGCCTATATAAGTGGCTCTGCCTTTCGCTGGGATTAGAGCAGGTACTAATGGGATGGTTGGCCCCTTAGGTTTTAGATTAGTATAATAAATATCGTAAAGTACACGTACTAAACTCTTGTGATTATCAACAGTATTATGATAAGCACCCATCAAGAACTCTGCTGAAACTAGCTATAAATAAATTTACAAGTGTAAACACCAGTGTGACGTACATTTCCGCCGACAGCCCACGCTGCTATGAGTTCCCCAGAGAGGCACTGTGACACGGTTGCACTGACAGCTTCTCCACACGGAGCACTGGCTCCGACAGCAGTCACCTCCAGGTTGTTACACAAGTAGATGAGCAAGTGATGCACGTATTGGAACTCGTTGGGTGAGATGATCGGAGAATACTGAAGCATGATAATAGTCATTAATAATTATTAGCTAATTATTACTATTATTACATGAAAATTCAGTAGGTTTATCTTCTACTACCAATCCAAACCTAAGGGGAAAACCATCTCACTGCCTGCTCAGGCAAACCTAATTTAAGCAAAAGGCAGAGCCGCATAGGTGCCTAGCCTTGAGAACTAGGGGTGGTAGGTTGAAAAGCTCTTTTGTTCCATGGAAACTCATGCATGTTTAATAAATTAATATACCGTATTATGTGTGGAAATTTTTGCTGGATACCAAACCCCTGTAGCTAGCTACCTTTGTTTTGAAGAAACTTGTGGTGAAATAATTCTTTTTGCCAATAATATGTGATAATATTCACCATAATTATGTACCCTCTATGCAACTATTAATAGGGGGCAAAAATTAGTGTGAGAATTTGAGAAAGCAGGTGGCAAAAGTGGTGAATTTTTCCACGAATAAGCTAAAGTAGCTCAAAATAGAATGCTATACTGTAACACATGATCCAGAATCGATACAGAGGTGGGAGGTACATCACATGGCACATGCACATGCATGAATTTCATTACTATTATAATGACGCAATATTAGACCTGTACTGTGTCAAATGTTAATCTCTCTCTCTCTCTCTGCTCTTCCTCCCTCCCTCTCTCCCTCTCTCCCTTCACGACTCTATCATTTCAGCTATCTCGATAAAATTTTATGTTCAACCTTTACTCACTTCTATATCTCTGTTGAGATCGTCACATGTCACCCATTTTCTCCAGAACTCTAAATTAGTGAAACCATCCTCATTCTCTCCTCTGATCAGATTCCAGTCCTGCTGAGGATCAATTGGTGGCAGGGACTGGGCAACCGCATAGCAATCCTGTGGTGTGTATGGTAAAATAAAATTTATACATGTAGGCACACCATAATAAATACCAACTGGACCATATTATGCCCTATCATGATATGAACTCGAAGCAATGCATGCAAATGAAGCAAATTAACACATTTGCCAGCTGGATATTCTTAGGATTTCTTGTCGAAAGCTTTACTTCAAGATATTGGTAGCTAGCACTACGTACTTAGTGTAGCTCAATAGTCCAGGAGCTACCTACTCTAATACTAGCTACTACAAACTCTCAATTATTTATACTCAATACAGTGACTACCTAAATAATCGAGCTCTTTAATTTATATAAATTAACTTACATCTAGGAATGCCTGTCCTTCATAATTCACCCACCCAATGACAACATCCGAGTTGACCATGCCACCATTGGGGGGGATACCAAAACCGACCCATCCATTAGTTCTGGCCTTCACTGCGAACGTTATCGTCTGTTCAGCCGCATCAAAGTTCCAATAGAGAGTGTAGAGCGAGCAGCCATCGCCAGCAGCATTCAGGACGGATGAGAAGGTGTAGATCTATAGTGTACTTTGGCCTTGTGGCAAGGTTTTGCATCATAGTCCTTCAAGATATGTTTTGAAGAACCTAGCTAATATCCTCAAGAATTGGAGGCTGTACTGCCGTGGTGAGGGAAGTTGACTTGATATCGGCACTGCAGTGTGGCACTGAACACAACACACCAGGGCTGTCATTGCTGTGAGCTTTTGAACCTTGAGTGACACTGCTATGCTTCCCGAGATATACTTGTCATTTGTTTTTTTTAATTTTTCTATTTCTATTGACTAGCTATGAATAGCTAGTTTTATTCTTAGACATAACTTTTGTCTAGATTTTTCTTTGACTTTGTCTATAGACAAAGTTTTATGCTGTACGTAGTCTCATTCTGCTCAGGTTATTGCTTGTTGTACCTTCGGTACACTCCCATTGCGATGAAACCCGAGGGTTTTATGCTTGAGAGAGCTCTTTATAATAGAAATATCTTGGTAAGGTTTTTGGTTTGGCAAATTGAACGATAATTTAGAAAACTTTTCATGATGGAATAATAAGCAAAATTATGTTTACACCCATTCTAATAATAATAATAATAATAGAGCATCTATAAGGGGAAAAACAACTCACTAGCTTAATAAAGCTATGTTAGTTATCAATAAATACTAACAGTAACTATTATAGAAAATATGAGCTAGCTAACTCACACATGCAGTAGCTACTGTATACTACTATTATCTAGCACATACGTAAAAGTGCATGTTTTACTTCATCAGCAAGTGTTTGGAGCTTGATATCGTCCAGTAATTCAATCAGTCCATTCCAGTCTTGAGTATACCCCTGTGGTTTCTTGTTAATGAAGTAGTCAATAAATGTTCGTTTGAGGCACTCATTGGGATCACCACGGCATTTGTCTTCTAACTTAATCGTTACATTAACATCACCGCAAATTAAATTGGCAATGTCCTTCCATTTATGGCTAGCTTCGTCGACAATTCGAAGTTTGTGTTTCTTTCCTTTATCGGTATACTTGAGTATCAGCAGCTCGTCTAATGTCGGCAATTCATCTGCAAATGCAATATTCAGGTCAGTATTATGTGTGTGTATTGGTGTGCATGTACATGAGTATGTATTGTATATACATGATTGTATGCTCATCTGATTCATCAGCAGCATTCCCATAATAAGGTGAAAGCACATGTGACAAACAGCTTACCTAATGTTGTCCGCTTTTGTTGTCCAGTAGCAGACCCAGAGGTTGAAAGTTGCATACTAGTTATCGTACTTGATGTAGAATCTGGCTGTGGTGGCAGTCCCTCACTTTCTTGACCCTGATCGCTACTCTTCTGTACATAAAAAAAAATGATATTGAGCTAATAGATCGTATGGTTTGACATAGCCACTCATTTTTTAAGAAGGTGTATAATATTATTACTATGACATACCAACTTACCAACTTTTCAATTATATCCATCAGAGTATACTGGAATCCCAATGACACTCCAGATCGTTCCAGTCTGCTTTCATTGAGGCTCAAAAATGCATGACCATTAATTTTGGCATCTAGTATTTATACTTATAATAATGAGGCCATTCACATTGTTGCTTATAACATTAGTTACCCTTCAATTTGCTGATATCTTGTAGATAACCTGCTCCCACAAACTGTGGATGGTTAGTTAGCCACACTGCTAGTTGCTCGTAACTCATATCCTTAGAGAATTCCAATGGCTGTGGAGGAACATCCAGTTTTGGCTGATCACTTGATAGGGCTTGTGGATGTGGTGCAGGCTCTGAAATTGAAATTAGGTACTATCCAGTTAAGGCCAATCACCCTCTGTCGTGCGTGCGCCCGACTACAAGCCAACTTGTGCTCATAATATAGTGTGACATCACTCAAATTTAACCACAGTGGTATGCATTTTGTATTATTATTATTATAGCTAGCTACATGATAATCTGAATTATATACATTGGCTAGTATAATTATTTATCTTATAACAATTTGTTTGCTTTAATAATTGGTTCTATATGACTCTACTGAGATCAAAATTGACCTGTTGGGAGTGATCATGACACTTCATCCACTGATACCTCCATGGTCAGTGCTAGTTGGCATAGTAATAACACTTAATAAAGCATATCAAAGCAGCACAGAAAGAAAAACCTACAAGAATATACTCACCTCCGACTAACAGCCGTGCATTGAGCATACATGTAATATTACAGGTTTATGGTAATTACACTACATTGTATTATTAAGTCAGCCTATAGCTTCCAAGTCTAGTCTGCTTTTGTTGCACAGTAGCATGAGGGCTTGGCTGCTGCTGTATCATGGTGGTATGTGATACACTGCTCCACCTAGCTACATCATGAGCTGTGTTGTTGATAAACCGAACACTAGAATAATATCTAACTTTGACCGTAAACGATGAGGGAATGACAGAAAGAGCACCACATTGGAATGCAGAATTATTCAAAAAGACTAGTCTGGAGAAATTATCTGCTACTATAGTGGAGTTGATGTCAGATTCTACATAAATGGCACCACATTGTGTATGTGCAGCATTCTTTATGAACATATAGTCCTATTTGAACGGCATACGAGTATCTTTCCATAAATGCATGAAATACAAGGCTCCTCCCTGTATGCCTCTGTTGCCATAGGAGTAGACGTTGTCAGTATCAACATGAATCGTTGCATTTATTAGATAGATAGCCCCTCCCAGTGCTCCAGAATTGATCATGATTAAAGTTCAAGTTTGCACCAGGTTTGACGATCAATTCTCCATTACTGAGTCGAAGTGCTCCACCGTTTAAATCTGCAGAATTGTGGCTGAATGTCAAGCTTGCGTTGGAGTCAATTTGGATCACTCTACCGAAGAGGAAAGTCCCTCCACCGTCAGACTTATGCCCAAAGTTGTATGTAAACTCCACGATTGAGTCAGCTCTAACAATAATAGTCCCATTGTATACTATACGGCTCCCTCACTGTTATGTACGTGTGAATACCACTCTCTCAATGTGTATTATTGCAGTGTCCCCATACACTGCTCCACCAAAGTTGTTACAATGTCATTGTTATGCAGTGCTGATCTAGGGGACAGCTGCTGCCATTTCCAGGACAAGAATCAATTGGCTTTGTAGGTAGAACATGGTACACTATAGATTTACCTTCAGATACAAAGTTTCCAAATAATTTTAGTAGAGCGGCAGTGAGTTTCATTTTCTGATTTTAAGTTCATGCACTTCTTATGTTCTAAAGGATAAGTAGCGGTGAACTTATAGCTAAGGAGCTCATTATACGATTTCCTCAAAGTTATAGTGACCAAAATCTTATTGTGTGGCCAACTAGCTAGTTGCTGATGGAAAACACAGTCTGATTTAATAGTTTGTTAATTATTGTGTCTTCTAAACATCATAAACAGCTATCACTAAAATTTTATGGTTTCAAAGCTAGCTACTGATTAGCTATACCTACACAACAGTGGTTAATTCTTGCTAATTAAAGCTCACCAGGCAAGTAAAATATTATAATTATTATTGTTGAGAGACAGCGTTGTGCTCTATAATGAAAATGAGCATTAGAACCTAATCTGGGTTATAGAATAATATTATGTGAAGAATTGAAACTCAAAGCGATCGAAAATTGAACAGAAAGTCAAATAGAAAATCAAATTGAAGATTGTATTGAAAATTAAATTAAAGAAAATCAAAATTAACTGATGATATCAAATAAAATTAAACTACAGAACAAACTTAAAATTTTATTTCAAAGTTGAGCTATATTGCCTGACCACATTGTCAAATTCCTGAATTTTGACACAAAAATTAATAAGCTCCATGCATATATAAAAGTGAGGTACAATAATAATGGTAATCAATAAAATCTGATTGGCATACAAGATGACTCATATTATATAAAGCTATTAAGAATCCGTTAGCTTATGTATCACGTGAAAGAGCATGTTTTACATCACTAGCAAGTGTTTCAAGGTCAACATCTTCCAGTAGTTCGATTAATCCATTCCAGTCTTGAGAATACTTTGTGGGTTTTTTGTTTATGAAATAGTCAATAAATGTTTGAATCAAGCATTCTTTAGGGTCTCCACGGCATTTTTGTTCCAGTATCTTTATTATGCTACGGTCATTGCAGATTAAAGTGACAATGTCCTTCCACATGTAACACGCTTCCTTAATAATACGGATTTTCATCTTTTCTCCTTTATCAGTGTACTTGAGTATTAGTAACTCGTCTAAGGTTGGCTTTTTATCTGTCATAGACAAAGCAAATTAAAGGCATTGTGTCACGATATAAGCGGTGATTGTTACTATTTTTAGACCTAGTGTACGGTGATAAATCGCGCACGTACAAAAATATTGTCGCGCGCTCCTCGTGGACTCCAGAACGCCATCGAAGGACAAGGCAAGGACTTAGCTACTCGTGGCGCTGCCATAGGACTGGTATCTTTGTCTGTTTCTCGACCTACTAGCCCTCGCTAAAGGTAAATCTACTCGTGGTATACCACCTCACACGTGGTGGATCTAGCTAGACATAGACATCGCTACTCTGGCAAGGCCGACTCTCGCCCGTCCCCCTGGTAGACCTCTTACCTTCCGCCGCTAGCTGAAGACCTTCCAGCTCCAACCCTTGAGCCTTTCTTGGACCGATCGCGTTCTGCTACCGCGAACTACAACCATTGATTGAAAAGTGGCTGCCAGATTTCAATCTAATGGGCGCGGTTACATCACGTGTGACACTAATTTACTAAAAATAGCCCTTATATCGTGGCACAATGCCTTTAACGGTGTACATAATTATACTATAATTAAATTTTACTGGTGTATGCATGCACATGGATCATCAGTAAAATGTTGTAATAATATAATTATTATGGTGGAGGTGCACGAGCTTACTTAATTTTGTCTGATTTTGTTGTCTATTAGCAGACTCAGAGGTTGGAGGTTGCTGACTAGTTACAGTACTTGATGGAAACTCTGGCTGTGGTGATAGTCTCTCACTGTCTCGACCCTGATCACTACTCTTCTGCACACAAAAATGATATTGAGGTAATAGATCATACATGCACTCTGACATAGCCACTCATTTCTATGAATGTAAATAATTATTATTATTACATACCAAGCTTTCAATGACATCCATCAGAGTACACTGGAATCCCAATGACACTCCAGATCGTTCCAGCCTGCTTTCATTGAGGCTCAAAAATGCCCGACCAGTAATTTTTGCATCTAATATTCAAAGTGAAACCTGTAATAATGAGGCCATTCACATTGCCTGCTGCTTATAACATTAGTTACCTTTCAATTTGCTGATATCTTGTTGGTAATCTGCTCCCACAAACTGTGGATGGTTATTTAGCCACACTGCTAGTTGCTCGTAACTCATATCCTTAGAGAATTCCAATGGCTGTGGAGGTATGTCCAGCTTTGGCGGATCACTTGGTAGGGCTTGTGGATGTGGTACAGGCTCTGAAATCGAAACTGGGTGTATTCAATTATTCAGGCCAGTCACCCTCTGTTGTGTGTGTGCCCAACTACAAGCCAACTTGTGTTCATATAGTATGACATCACTCAAATTTAACCACGACGGTATGCATTTTGTATATAGCTACATGATTACAGTTTCAAATCTGAATTAAAAAACATTGGCTAGTATATTTACAATTTGTTTGCTTTAATAAATGATTCTATTATGACTCTACTGAGATCAAAATTGACCTAGCTATTGGGAGTGATCATGGCCTTTATTTGTCGATAATAATACGTGTACACTGTGTATCAGTAGTTACATGTTTGTGATAATTACACTACATTGTATCATTAAAGTCAGCCTACCAAGTCTTGTCTGCTTTTGTTGCACAGTAGCATGAGGGCTTGGCTGCTGCTGTATCATGGTGGTAGCAACACTAGTTGCTGTAGACTCACTATTCTGTAAAAATACACACCAGCGTTAGCTACTAAAGTCTGTAATATTATTAGTAATCGTTAGTAAACATACCAAGTGTCCAATAATATCCGTTAGTACAACCTGAAATCCAAATGATACTCCGAAAATTTTTAGCGTGTTTTCATTCAATTTAAGGAATACAAAGCCATTAACTTTGGCATCTAAATAGAATATATAATAAATATCCAATGCCATACACTGTCACAATGACTGTAATAATTATACTGTTTGCATACATACCTTTCAATTTGCTGATATCTTGTTGGTAATCTGCTCCCACAAACTGTGGATGGTTGGTTAACCACACTGCTAGTTGCTCGTAACTCATATCCTTAGAGAATTCCAATGGATGTGGAGGTGGCTGATCACTTGATAGGACTTGTGGATGTGGTACAGGCTCTGAAATTGAAAAGTAATTGGGTGTTCGATTAAGGCCAGTCACTCTCTGTAGTGCGTGTGCCCGACTATAAGCCAACTTGTGATCATAATATTATAATAGTGTGCTATCATCCAATGTCAACACGTATATTATACGAAAATTTCAATTATTCCATATACGGTATTGTGACCATGTAGCCTAAGGTGGCCTAAACTTTTTGCTCCCTGCAAGTGAAGTACAGTATGCATAGATATTGTGGTTACATGATCACAATTTCAAACACGAAAACACCACTGGATTTTTGCAAGAACCCCAATTGATCATTCAAAGTTCTGAGATTCCGAATTGGCTTTTTAAAACTCTCTATTGATCTCAATACTGACCATCAGAGTGATCGTGACCTTTGTTTGTTGCTTTACAGAGACACATAAAAACAGTGAATACTGAACCATAAACATCCTTTCAGTAAGTATCTTATGTACTTAAGGCCCCTTGATCACTAAATTTTTAAATTTGGTGTTCAATATTATTTAGATTTATTTTATTATTTCATACAATGCATTATTATTGAGTCTTAGGTGTTTCCTCTGAGATAAAAATATTTGCTCAATACTTAACTTGCATGCAAGACTAGAAGAGTAGTAGTACTATAGTTATACAAACCTCTTGTTATTGGTGCATAGGATAGTGTGAGCTCATTGTATGGTGGTTTGATTCCATCCAGAGTTATTAAGTGCAAGAGATAAGGGGCATCTTCCCCTAGTAGAGGACGTACTAAGAGCAAGCAGTTGGGTATCCCTCGGTCTGGTTTGAAGTCGTCAAGTTCTGTTTTAGTTACCTAAGATACAAAATTAGAATAGTACTACGTCATGAACAATACTCTTGCTGTAATGAAACTGCTAACACGTATAATTATGATGGTATCTTGCATAATTACTGACTAACCACTGCTTTTTTGGGATGTATTTCCCACTGACCATCCATCAGTTCAGTCCACTTCGCTTTAGGAAGATCAACTCTGATTGCATTTCCATCTAATTCAATGACCTGGTAGTAATCAGCGATGAACCCCTCCTGCTTAGGGTACTTCTTGCTTACATACTACATTTATAATAATAATTAGCTATTATTATAATAGTGAATTGCTTACATTGATGTGTGTATTAGTATTCCAGGTGAACACTATGTGTATTTCGATGTCATGTCTCTGCTGACTTTGATTACTATAATAGATTAGCTGGTTGTAGTACAGCCTCTCTGGGTTCTCATCAACAACACCAACTCCAGAGAAACCTTTCATATCTATGGCTCCATAAAATGTGTCAGCATTGAAGCTACCTCCCAGTGGCTTGAACTTGTAGGGGAGGGACTTTTGACTACAAAATGCTCGTACTATTTTAAGCTTTGAGAGATCTCGTTTAGTACTGCAATGCTGGATCTCAACCATAATAGGCTTGATGAAGGTACACTGAGGCTCACAGCGCAGCCAAAAGACGCCACTGACTAGACTAGTGTTCTCAGGGATCTCATAGTCCCCAGCAAGAGAAGCTTTGATGAAAATGGTACATTGCTGTAAGCCTTCTGGTAAGCTGCCTGCATGGATATGAAGCTTCAAGCCATTCCACTCGACAAGCTGACCTTGAGAAGAGTGTACAACCACAGTCTTTTCACCACACTCTTCCACACCAGGTAATGTCCACACAGCTGCATAAAGGCGTATACAAAATTTAATTGTAGTTAGGCATGGATATACTATAGCATGTGATGACATCATGTCGAAGAGCTCTATAGAGTATATTATACAGCTTAATTTTTTTGTAGCTACATAGTATGTACCAAGGTCAGTTGCTTGAGCTGACTCTCGATCTGTTGATTTTGCAGCATCAATTTCTTCAATCTGGGAATTACCTGCAGTGAGCTCAACAATAATATTTATAGTATCATATAATAATAATTTTATAATATAGTACTTGTTTCTGTAGATTGAACGCCTGTGCCAGAGGAATCTGTAGATGCTGTAAGCACACTTTTTAACGACTTTTGCTGGTATAGTTGTAACTCAGTCTTAGTTTCAGGAAATTGTGGGTACATTTTCTACAGTACACAATGATAATATTCAAATAAAGTAATTATAGATATTCAGGGCCCGTTAGCAACATACCACTTCCTCAATAATTTTCATCAGTGGTGTTTGGAATTCCGTAGACAATCCATAGTGCTCCAGTGAGTCTTCATCCAGGCTCAGAAATACATCACCACTTATTTTGGCGTCTACATGCAGTCGTAAAATTAATGAATGAATATGTTTACTATGTATGGATGGTATTGCAATAATCATACCTTTCAGTTTGCCAATATCATATCTATAATCAACTTGCATAAATCTTGGATGGTGAGATAACCATCGAGACAACTGCTCATGGTCCAGGTGCTTTGAGAATATCAGTAGTGGGCCTTCTGCATGAATAATGTTAAATATAAGCAAGTGAAAGAGTGTGAAGAGACAGACAGAGTGGGAGAGGAGTTTCTAGGGGTGAGGGTAAGAATGAGTGAGTATTTGCTGTTACCAAATAGGCCTTCTCTTCCCACATGAGTTTCTGATTTCAGACTAAAAGTCCTCTTTGCTTTCAAAAATTCTTCAATAACTTGTTTGTCCTCTTGAGTATATTGCATTCTCAGCTGACTAACTTGATGACCATAAGAACTCTCAATATTGGCTCTAAAATCCAAAGTAGATTATGCAGTGACGCTGTAATAATAATCTTGATGAAATTATTCGTTATACCTGTAGTCATAGCTGATTGCAGGAAACATACTCCATGGCTCTTTGCACATTGGACAGAATTTGTCTAAATTTTTGTACATGCGAGCCAAGCACAATTGACAAATAGTATGTCCACACTGAAGCGTGTAGGGATCGACTTGCAAGGTTCGACACACAGGGCACTTCATTTCAGCCTTTGAGTGTGTGCATCCATGTATACATTAATAAATTAATATGCTATCAATCTTGAATTGTTTGAAAAATATTATTACCTGTACTTCTGATGCGGGACTGACTTGAGCTGATTTAAGTTTAATTGTCAAAATGTATGTATAAAATAAATTAATAACGACTAGTAATAGTGGCAAAATTAATACACATGCATTCATGATATTAAATAATTAATAATGCATAATTATAATTATTACAGTACCGGGTATTTAGGGGTACTGAAAATAGATTCACCTTTGGAATATTAGCTGTTAATAAACCTTCACAATTCATTATCCTTCTTATCATAATTACTATTCGTGATGTATGCGTCACAATCATCCTTCCCCCATTACTTACTTAATAAATTTTGTAGTTGCCTCCTCTCCATGGGGGTCAGGTTTAGATGTGGTACCCAAGACTCAAAAGAGCTCAGATTAAATTCCTTAGCTGTGATTTCATGTTCTGCATTTAAAATAAAGTCCGGAAAATGATTTGGAATAATTACCATAAGACTAGCGTTGTAAGTAGATGAGAGAAGACAAATTAGTGGATAGAGGAAAGTCTTAATCTCTCTTACCTCCTACCATGCAATAAAACTTAGGACTAACTACACTCCTATAGCAATGGCACCATCACTAGTGTAATTTATCCCTTTGTACCTTTCAACTTCTTGCAGACTTTATAACGAATACCATTAACATTGAGAAACAGCAAAAACTCCTTATTGCTCATTTTAGTGCAAAAATCTTCAGAAAAATCTGCAAAAAAGTAGCTAATACTATTATTATTGTTTTGGAGAATATTACAATACTGTATTTGTACTTACCTGGTAGATCTAGTTCCACTTCAGCTGACATTGATACTACCAGTTGACTCGATGTTGATATGACACACCGGTAGGTTCCAGCGTAATTGCTTTCAAAGTTAGCAATTATCATTGTTTTTGAGTCACTATTTTTGAAACATTCCTCGTCTTCAATTTTCTCTTCTTTATCATTAATAATTCTTGACCACTGATACTTGAGCTGACTGTTGCTGGAGGTGGCCATGAACAAGTGGTCTGTAGATAGTTCAACGACACTGCCCAAGTCCTTTACTCGATGATCATGTGGTTCCTATAAAGACAATGAGGTAAAGTTAAGCAATCTGCTGAGGATAATAAAGCACACATTAGAATTTTCTTGATATACTTACCTTGAACCAAACTATTACAGATTGTTCCGAAGTGTCCACAGTGAATGGTTGTGGTCTGTTTTTGTCTACTAGACAATTGGCAGTAATTTTAGTATCATACTCATGTGGTTTGCTATCGAATTCCATCGCATGTTCTGTTTCTTTTCCGTGCAAGATGCATTGACAAGCAACTGTGTACTCTTTCAAGGGTGCGTTTAAAGAGTTCGAAATCACTGTTTCGATATCATTCCAAACTTTTTTGCAGACATTACGACCATCTGTTCCAAGCTGAAATGATTCTTTTGAGTGAATATGCATAATGTGGATTTCATAATATATTTTGTTTGATACTAGGGTCACAAAATATTTCTTCTGATCTGCTTCAACGATAAAAGTGGCTTTGTTTCTCCAATAAACTTTATTTTCGGTCACCATTTGTTCCTTTTTGAGTGGAAGTTTCCATTTTCGATTGGATATCAATCTTGCAAAGAGGTAGCAGAATCCGCCCATTGGAGAAAATCCACACTTGAAATACATTCTGAGAGGGATAATTGAGCAGGCCTCTCCATCTCGTAGCTGCAGTTGGAGCTCGTCTGATTGAGCATTATTAAGAACAGCGAGAATTATGAATTCTGCGTCAATGCTTTGCGATGAATGTTTCTCATCCTTAGACTCGGCTGAAGAATCGTCTGGATCACTGAGCTGAACTGGAGTAATGATTCCAAGATGCTGAAGTATAATTATTAACTGGTCAATTAGAAGCTGATATCCTTTGCTCATCGATTTTGATCTGCAGTGCTCCCTTAACTCTCGATATGTGAATATTCCCCAGTTTCTTAACTGCAAGGATCGCACTGTACTACTCTTGGTGAATGAATTGAAAATTAGCTCGGATATACCTCTGTACACGATCGAGGGATCACAGATGACTAAATCCGCAAGTTCACTTATTTCTGGGAAGTACATCACAATTCCGAGGATCTTATGGAGACGAGATAGCAAGCTCTGGAGTTGTGTTTCTTTGATATACAATTTGCTAGCGATCTGCTGACAATGGCTGTATCGAAGCACTGAATGACCGGCAATTTTCATTCTGCGCAACACAATTGAAAACATGTACCATGACACAGGCAGCTTTTCAGATTCTGGACAAGATAGCTTATTTTCTGCAATGTCCAAAATCACTTTTCGATAATCCTCGGGCTGATTACTACACCTCTTAGTTCTCTTAATACTTACTTCCAGCACCATCTTATCTCTTTCTTCATCTGCAAATACAAGGCCACTTTTCAGGAATGGTTCCACTTTCTTACTAACGATTTTATTAACATCTTCCACATGTTGAGATTTAACTTTATCAACATGTGTACCAACGAGTAGGGCCACATTATCTTTCGATACAGAGGAAGTGCTCGATACACAGATTAGTGATTGCATTACTATATCCATCTGCTCGTAGAATGTACCAGTTTGTACTTCCTTAGAGGCACCTTTCTGTTGAACTGTCTCATGAATTCTGCTGTCGAAGTGCTCGTATGAAAAGAAAAGAAGGTAGAGTGCTTTGCCCACTGTCACTGTAGGAAGCAATTCTAAGAACGCCCTTTGACCTCCAGTGTCAATCAAGTGACAGATTTTCTTAATAAGTGGGATGTTTGTGGGCACTTTTTCGCCTTTTCGTAGGAGGCTAGTTAATTCATTGAAATAGTCATCAATCTCTTTGGAAATTTGTTCAATTTCTTGCTTCTGGGCTGCCAATATTTCTTCATCAATGATTTCACGATACACAAACTTTACTGGTACTCTTTGCTCATTTTCACTCGTTGATTTCTGACTTGCAGTGCTGGCTTCAGATTGTTGATTAGTACCAGGATCAGTGCTTTGTGGCTCACGTTGACTCGAATGGTATTCTTCAGAAGGTGTCTGAGTGTTAGTCGCTTGTGATTGATCATTTTCCTTGCTGACTGATTTTGAAGGTACAATCATTGATTCTTCGACACTCTCACTTTGACTTGAATCAGTCTGTGTGGGAGCTGCTTCTAAAATGCGCTTATATATGGTCAGTGCTTCTGTTGTGAGATCTTCAGTATCTGTTTCACTATACAAGTGCAAATCAAGCAGCATTTCCGTGCTCATGTGGGCTGAGAGAAAGTGTGACTCTGCTGCTCCAGTGCTTGTTGATGTCTCGCTGGGCACAAAGTCCTTGATCGCTAATCGCTTCCAGAAGGTGGTCTTTCCTGATCGTGGTACTCCACTCAATATCATCTTGAATGCTTGAAGGCTAACTTCAGCTTTTTCGCTTCTTAATGCACTTTCGTAGACATTTTTATACACGTGATCCTGAAGCTTTTTGATGCCTGTTAGTACAGATACATAATATAACTATAGCTAACTATAGCCTTTTGCATATCTCTTTCCTCTCAACAGAGGTCATGGATACGAGGCAAAGGCTGCATGAAAACATTGATTGTATATCACCGTCATATATTATTATCTGTTGCTTATGCATTTCCCTACGTTGTGACATAGGCGTAGCTAGCAGTGATTTGGTAGAACTAGTGGTAAGGCAATGTAATATAGCGTATTTTGCGTGACGTGAAAATTTTCAATTATTGCATCACATGATGTCATTTATGGGCGTGTCCTTACGTATCTCGCTCAGAATCAATAAAGAAACTTAACAATGAGCTAGTTCAGGCTTCTTTGAGTGAGAGTGGTATATTCAAGCTTATGAAAGTATTACGTATTGAGATAGCTCAAAATATTGGTCCAGCGAGCACGTGCACCTGCTGGGCCACCTGCTATGCCTATTTATGTATTATTCGATCCTCAATATGCAGTACCAGATTGAGCTAGTTAGAGAGAAGGTAAATTATACTCATCAATCCAACTACCACAGATGCTGGCTGTATCGATAAGCATAGCTCACGTTTCATTAAATGCATGGTCTTGTGCAGGCTGTAACTACTCCCTGTTAAACACAAGCCTCCTTTATACAGTTGATGATCGATCATGACACAGAGACTGGAGTCAAATTAAAGTAATCGTTTGGTGGAATTAGGCATTTCTACTCTAGGAACATAGATGTTTTCACACGTCCCGCCTACTGCATTATAGCCTTTTTAATTCTAGGTGCATAGCTATTTCCTTGTCTCCGTGAATCATAAGCACATTAACAACCACTTTTCTACGGTACTTCAAAAATAATCTCCATGTTCATCACTTATTGATGTCTGTCATGGAAACATCACAGCTGCAGCGATAATTTAGGGTGGAGATAAAGCAGAGTGTTAGCTTGAGTTTCAACATTGAGCAGGTTAGGGTGGCTGGCATTGAGGTGTTCCGCTGTAGCGCTTCTGGGAGTCAGTCAAATAAAAGTCAAGCATGCAGTCAATAATACTAGTCTCGCCGTCACCACTTCCCCCTCCCCACCCTAGCTAAAGGAGGGAAGAGTATCTGGTGACCCTGGGCCATTAGCTTGGGTTGGCTTGTGCATGCCAATTAACACAGGTGCACTTGAACAAAGCTCAGATTCAAAACTAATTGGTCAGTAAGGCAGAGTGGGTGATTCAATTAATTTTGTATAGCTATCGGGCAATTGCGCTTTTACATAATTTCCTGCAGCAGGGGCGGCTGAGGGTAGGTCAGTTGGGGGGGGGGGCAGTCAGGCACCCACAAGTTTCATAACAAATGTCATATATTTAGTACAGTTCAGTAAACAGAGCTTGAAGCTAGCTAGTTAAGTCCATCTTCATGGCTATTACATAATTTAGAATTTTGGTTCAATGAACTAGAATTGATGATAGTAGGTGAGTTGCTAGAAATACAGTGTATACATGCATCATAATAATAATGTAGGTTTAACTATAGCCATCCAGTTTGGGGGGGCAAGGCCCATTGAACATAACTTGGGGGGGGGGGGGGGGGGGGGGGGGAGGCGATTGCCCTCCCCTGCCCCCCTGTTCCGCCTCCCCTGTGTGCAGCTAGCAATTACTGCATGGGTACGAACGCTGATTAGTGCACACAAAGTCCTCCATGGGTCATCATCACAAATGGAATCGATGTTACGTGTCTACAACACCAGTGAGTAGGCTTATGAACCAAGAACTATAGCAGGGTTGCATCCAGTGGGGAGGAGGGGGGGGGGGGGAGAAGGGGACAGGAGGGAATCTTCCCCTCCAAACTACCTAGCTTCTCCCCCTTAAAATGTGACTTTAATTAAATTAAGCATCATAATAATATCACAATAAGTCACCAAATCAAATCACTAGCATTAATTTTGTTTTTGATCAAAAATTACCTGAGACAATCTGAAGGAAATACGTCTCAAGGAACTACTGGTATAATATTATGTGCTAAATACACCCACTCACTTATCACGCTTCCACCCAAAATTTTTGTCGCTAGATGAAACCCTGTATAGGTAATGTACATTTTAGTGAAGAAGAATAACACTATCTTCACAGGATCTTTGTAATAATGTAGACTGTGTATTCAAGAGATTATTAAATGGATACAGAAGCGGTTAAAGCAACAAATCTTTTTATACTTGACGTATTCTTTGTGAAACTATTACCTTGACTTTTGATCAAAATGTCAGCTAACTCTTGCTGACCAATCTGTTGCAAGCACTCCACCACCCTTTTCTTAGTGACCACTGGCTGCTTAGTGGCTGGTTTGTCAGTAATGGCTGCTTCAAGATATAAACCAATACTGTTGAATTTATCCACGTACTCCACTAGGACGATGTTGAGTATTCTCAGCTCATCTGCTGACAGTGGTCGATCTGAATAGTTTAAAGTTCCTTCAATTAGGACTAACTAGCTAAGCAAATAAAAACAAAGCCTTACTTTCTTTAGTGAGGTCATCAAAGCAGCGATCACAGACTCTTTCAGGCTTGGATGTTTGATCCAATATGGGTAACCTGTGCTTGGAGCAGCTATCACACACTCGGACTAAACATCTTTGGCACTTATACTACAGGAAAAGACATTACAGCTAATCAATGCAGCCATGCATGCACTACGGATTATATTGACTGTTATTATACACACCTGTCTTCTATAAAAAGCAAACTTTCTCTTGCACTGAGCACATTGATCAGCTGTATTATTGCAAATATGTTGTTTAGAATCTTTTTGAATATTTGGGATCTTTAGACTTATATTATTAATATTTGGCAAAAGGTTATCACACATAAAATTAAAATAGATCACAATGAGGTTTGAATGTTAATTAAATTTTTGCCTCTATAGGCACTTGGTGAGGCTCATGTACATTATTATGCTCAAGGTTTAGGAAAACTACATTAGTATAATAGCTATGCACAAGACGTCTCCTCTACTAGTATAGTGCGTTATACATCACCAAAAATCTTTCAACTCTATCAGGCACATTATCCTATTAACCCATAAAGATATAATTAATATTGGGCCAAATCTTACATTAAATTTTGTTTTCTTCCTTTGGAAGAGATAAGTGAACACAAAGTGAAAGCTAGCTCTTTAGCTATCTGAGCTCACTCACCTGCAGTCTTCAGCAGACTAACTATTTCTGAGTGATTTTTGTTTTCTGCTACCTGGAGGGCAGTCTGACCAGCCTGGAACAGACATACCAATTAATTAAAACAGTACCTATCTATACAGACAGTTTACATAATAAACAAATTAGCCTAATTGACCACAATTGTCACATTCTATAATTAAGTCTCTACCGATGGTCAAACACACACCTGCCCTCAACTACACAATGTCATGACAATAACGAGTGAGTATTAACCTTTATTTTAAGAGTACCTCACAATAATATTACTTTCCATTAGCCTAAGCATTAATTTTACAAATGGAATATGCTTCCCATATTATAGTAGCTACTGGCCACACCCACCCACCCACTGACCGACCGCTCGATCAAGTGACCCATCAAGTTCCACTCTATTAAACACGATCATTGAAGTACAAGGTGATAGTGCTGACAGAGGAGATCACAGAGCTCACATTGTTTTCAATGTCCAGGTTGGCTTGGGACAGCAGAAGCTGCTTTACTACTTCAGAGTGACCACCCTCAACAGCCCAATGAAGAGAAGTATTACCAAGCTGTGAGAAAGTAAAGCTTAGTAATTTGGTGCACCTATCAATGTCATGTCCCACGTACCCCAAGTTGGACCAACTCCTGATATCAAGCCCCATACAAAATCCCTACCTGATCCAACTTGGGGTAGGTGGGGCATATCAATGATAGGTACATTCAAGAGTATATGCCAAACCCGCAGCGCTGTGGCAGGGGCTGATCCAGCGGGGGTGAATGGGGTGGCTAGCCACCCCCCTTTACCAGTTCTTTTATGCAACGTAGTATAGGAGATGTCCACCTTTATTAACCAGCCACCCACTTTGTACAAGTATGGTTTATTATGGGCAGCCACCCCGTCAGCCACCCTCCACGAAAACTTTCTGGATCAGCGCCTGTGTTGCCTACATGCAGTTATGAAGCTCATAGCTAATTGGAGTAACAACAGAAATGCATCTGTACATTATAAACTCTATACATGTAATACAGACTTGAGTACATGCACACGCAAGCATTTGCCAAATCAAATGCTGATGTCATGCGGCAGCCAAACTTAGCCATCAAACCTGGAAGCCAAGATTATTTTGGTAGTCATCACTTCTAGCTAGTGGTTCATATATGATGCTATTTGCAGCTGTGTCAAGAACCATTGGACCAGTGTATTTCTCGTCGAGAGAGAGAGAGAGCCGAGTGCCGGCCATTGAGGTAAGCCATATCTCTTAAATAAAACGCAGTGGCTATTGATCTGGCAGCCGGACGACCTTTTCCAATGCTATAGGTCCGGCTGCCTGCTATATATATACATAGGACTATACATTCCATGGTAGGTAGGGCTAGCTGGATTTCGGCTATAGTATGGTTAGCAGGGTTAGTTCGGCAGGGTAGGTAGGTAGGGTTGGGTCTCGGCTACGGTATGGTTAGCAGGGCTAGTTCGGCAGGGTAGGGTTGGGTTTTGGCCACGGTATGGTTAGCAGGGTTAGTGATGTACTATACTAGTATCATAATTTGCTGTTTGGTGTATATAATCGTGAAAAAAATGGGTTTCAGCAGCGGCGGCAGTGGTGGTGCAGTGGCAGTGTGTCTGGGTTCTGAAGTTAGAATCCAGCTTATCCTCTTTACTTCAGTTTTTTCTAGCTCCTTTTTTCTGAATATTTTCTAAGTATTTCTGCCGGATCTATAGCGTTGGCAAAGGTCGTCCGGCTGCTGGATCAATAGCCACTGCGTAAATAAAACTTTTCTGAATTAGCAAAGCACACACTACATATAATAATTATATAAATGCCTACAAGGAACTTTCAGTTTTTGACATTATGAACGAGGTACTATGTGGAAGGTAGGACGGTAACAAATGGACAGACACACAGAATGACTATTGCATATGCAGAGGGTTAACAAGTCTTAGAGTGATTTCATTCTTCTGGCTATAGCTACTTGTTACTATAATTTCTCTCCAATACATACATACATGTACATGATTAATACAATAAATTTCCTGAATGCACATTCGAATGCAAGTGGAAATGGAATATTAGTCAGTGGCAGATCCAGGATTTCTAGAAGGGGGGGGGGGGGGGGATTGTAGTACACTCTTGCGCGCGAAGGTTGCATAAAATTTTAGAAGCCATGTCCACTTTGGGGGAAAACCAGCTCATTTTGAGACAAACTAACAGCCCTAGCAGTTCAATCAATCTGTTTTTGAAAGAATTTCTTCTAAAGCATTCTAAGGTGAGCCATAGTAGCAGTTTCTTAGTTCTATAGCCAGAAAGGGGGTTCAATTTAGTTTATCATCAGTACTTCTTAGAGTATTAGATGCAGCCCAAAGTGGGGTACATTTGCACCCCCATACCGCGACTGAATCTGCTACTATAAGTCGTATCTTGAGTATGGGAAATAGCCTAAAATGCATGAAGCGATAACAGGAGCACATGAAGGGAAGGAGCGTACATCTAGAAATTATCGAAAAATATAGTAAATTGTATCAATATCTCGTGATAGCCCTAACAAATAAATCTAACTACACCTAGAGATAATTGTAGTGGGTGCTATACTATACCAAGAATAGCATAATGTGCCATGAACACTGTAACCACAAGTTATTGGAAAAATGTTTAAACACTTCCATATATGGAAGTTTTCTAACTTACCAACCATAACATATTGTGGTCATTTTTGCTATTCCCATTACTAGTCACGTCGTTTGGATTACGGAATTTTAGTCAAGATGTTTCTACGTGCTATGCATTAGCAGGAATGAGAATCTGCCAGTGTCACTTTATTTTTCGATATTACCACTGTATGTGTGCAACTTATACGCTCCTTCTCTTCATGTGCTCCTGGCGATAATAACCATAATAATATTACTAGCTACACTGTATAAAATATCTGAAAGTATACACAAACATGACTTTTCTAAATCCTCTGAAATACATTAGTTTCTTTCACCTATACCAACTTTGTCGGTTCTCAGGACTGTTAAGTCAGCTTCAACTGATGATCGAGCAGAGGCTTGTAAAATGCTTATATTTAGCTATTATTGCTAATTAATGATGTGACGAATGTGATCATATCCCCATAGTCAGTGTACAAGCAACTTGAGTTTCAAAATGTGCTCAAGAAAATAGCCGAGGCAGCTGCCAATAAGCCTTCAATACCGAGGCTTCGAGGATAAGCAAGCTTCTGTTCAAGGTTGGGCTGTCCAAAATTTTAGCAGTTGCCCATGGTAAGGTCACGAATATTAAGAGATTGATACATATCCGTCTATAACTTATACTTATTATGAGCACTCAAAATGGATCACGTCTGGAAATTTTAAAGAACATTTCATTCTGTAGCTACCCCATGGCCAAAAACATAGCTACACTCTACTACAAATAATTATTAGAGAAAGTCACAATAACATTATAATCATTATTATACTTCTGGGAATACTAAAATGCGACACATTGAGAAATAGCCTGAAGGGCACGAAAAGTGACAACAACCATAATTACATGTATGATCCCCACTGCCACTATCTTAAAAAGCCTGCATGAAACTGTCCAATAGATACATCAAGACATTGCTGAAGATCCATTAGCAACAGAATGACTCCTTGATACAAATAAGCTGCCCAGGACAGCCACATTTTTTGAGCTTGATCAAAATAATCTTCATTGCTTTCTGTGGCAATGAATATTATATCAGCAGCAAAAGTTTCCATAATAATATAGGTATACAGTACAAGGAGAGATGGTTGTATAGTGAGTTAGTTTAGTCACTCACATTGTTCTTAACATTCACATCAGCCTGATACTGCACCAAAATCTTGACCACTTCAGGGTGACCCTTCGCCGATGCACTGTGTAGAGCTGCGTCGCCATACTGTGAAGAAAAGGTAGTTATTATTTTCAGACGATCATTTAAACCTTATAATTATAGTCTGTGTCCTTACCTGGAAGGCATAAAAGATGCGCTCCGCACTAAGTTCAGAACTGTAGTGCCGTGTGCACAAACGAGGGTGGCCATTAGAGATGCATCAAACGGGTGAAGTGCTGCACGTTTCGAGAGGCCTGAGGAGCAGCTAGCCGAGCCTCAAGCGAAGCAACATTTGAGCAGAGCGAAAATATCACCACTGCATGCTTCTTAGTGGTACAGAGCTTGAGCAGCTACAGAGCTGTTGCAACATTGACGTCGTACATCAAAGGGTGTAGTCCATGCAATAATAGGCTCAAAGTTTATGCTGATTTCTTCTGCGCATACGCAATGTACTAACAGTTGATTTGCAATGGAATAGATTTTCTCTGAGCTCGTGAGCTTACTGCTAATAGCATAAAATTTAATATTACCAGCGGCCTGCACAAAGGCTATTATGAGTTCATGATTGTGATGTCAAAACATAGCTACAATACTTATAACACTATTTTCACTATTGTACGGTGGGTTAGCTACAATGCAAATGTGAACTGCCCAAACTTAGAAACATTATTATTCGACAGGGGAAAAAAGTTAAAGTGTACAGCAACATTTGAATCCGCTCTCATTCTGTTCCACACACAAGAGCTCAAGCAGCCGTTATTTCAGCTATTATTTTTACAGACAAACCCTACACAACACAGCCCCTCCCACACTAACCCTGCTAACCATTCGCAACCCAGCCCCTCCCATCCGTACAGTCCACACATAGACAAGCCATAGAGACTAACCCTGCTAACGATTCGCTACCCATTCCCTAACCTCCCAGCCCCTCCAATCCATCCAGTGATTGCGATGGCATAATATGTACCGATGTATCGCGATCACATTAATTTTGCATTGTTGCCATTTTGGTTTAATTTATCCCCAGTATATTATTATCTAGATAGCCTGCAATGCAGCACTCTCCATGCATCAGTGATGCACACACAGTGATAACTATGCACATAGTTAGCTCTATTCATAAAATGCTCTACCCACCCAACCGAGTAGCTAATTAATCATCACTTGGAGGATGGAAGATAGACCACCTTTGAAGTTGCCAAATTTAATTCCACACTAAATTCCAGCTATATGGTATACTCTCACCTTATTCTGGTAGTTGACCACAGCACCTCGATGTAGAAGCAGTGTGGCTGTTTCTAGGTGACCGTTTTGACAGCCAATTAACAATGCTGTAGCACCAAACTTGTCCTGCATGCATGAATGCAACATAGAGACTGTGAATGGCCACAATTTAGTCCACTTTATCATGCAGTGAACACAGTCATGGGGCACATTGTATTGGAGCTTGTTTACTACTTCAGTGCATGGGATATCACGACCTCTTTGAAAATTTAATTACAACACGTTAATATAATAATACGTATCGTAAACACAGCGGCATGAGGAATAGTGCTGCTCTATCTCTCTCTGTGTCAAACCACAAGTGAGACAGATTACTACTTTTGCTTACATCACTCTACTGGAATGTTCTGTAGACTTTTGTATACTAGTAGTACAACACTCTTAACCTAATCTACTTTTGGCAATATCAATGAGATCTCCCCCTAATAGCACTGGTACACTGCTTCATGACTGTTGTGAATATATAATTAGAGCTCTAGATATTATTAGAGCCTCACATCATTAAATTTGTCAGGTCCACCTTAGCACTGCAGTGTTGAAGAAAAACACATACCAATAGAATGTATACATATGGGCTATGGCAACAGCAGCTATGTTAATTCAATGGATGTCATAAAATTAATATTATTTCCTGTCAACAGTGGAGCTAGCTCAGAGAAAGGAAAAACCAACTTCCACTGCATTCATGGCTGAGTGTGTGAAGATAATAATGACATGCACTGTAAGTATTAGCATGCACACAAATAGTCTCACATCAGTTGGCTGGTCAGTGTGTGTGCACTGTCAGCAAAAAGAATAACTATTCAGTTCTCCTTTAGGCTGGTACAAATAGCTAGTGCTGTTCCAGACACAAAATTACAAACACATACATAACAGTAATTATTATGTGAGCTTCTAGGTACTGTATAGTGGGAAACTTTGGGGAGGTTTTGTTTTTAATTTGGCCAAAAAAGTCAAGCCATGTGCACCTAGGATAATAAAAGCCCATTTCATGCTCACCAAAATTTTAATAACCAGATAATTAACGAATTAATGTTTATTGTTGTGAGTGTGAGAGTTTGTGTATGAGAAGGCAGTGCAGTGGATGTAGATAATGCCCCATGAACTGATGACAGCTAGCTCAGCACCAGGCCTGGCCTGCCACAGCTACTGCAACTACACCAACATAATAATATGATAAGCATGTTGTTGCTACAGTGGATCCTAGCTAATTAAGTCACTGGGAACATTGTATATTATTATAGTGTACAAAATAATTATATAGATAAAGCAAAGTGGTTCACTTCAGTACAAACCACTGCACCACAAGTACTCTATAAGCCTTGTCCTGGTTTGATGGACAGTTGGACAAAGTAAAAGATTTGTCTACAAGTATCAGTGCACACAATGTCATACAATGTGGATAATTATGGTGACCAGCAACTGTCATTCAACTTTTCATTAAACCATTTCAATTTACATTTCCAATTAGTTATTTGAAGATTCCAATTTGAATATTCAAATTCTTGTTAGATCATTAATGTGCTACTCACAGGTGCTAGTATTGGGAACATAAGGCATGAGTGAATTCTACAAATTTCTGTTAGCCCAGCTATGGCCCCTGTGGTTTCAACATGATAGCTAATTAAGTCACTGGGAATATTATATTATATAATGCATGCAAATACATCGACAAAGCAAAATAGTTCACTTCTATTTCAGCACAAACCACCTACGCATCCTGAACTGCAAGAAGTATTAACTTTAACTGTGGTAGAGGATACTAACAGCGTGTCAGTATAGATCAGTGTACGGTCAGAGATTTGAAATGCTAAATAAAATTCGAAGTGCTTAATTATCACTGTCTCACGTAAGAGGGCCGGGGCCACTATGGGTTGTCGGTTTTGTCTCAATTTTCTGTCAATTAAGGTATAAAGCTTTTTTGAAAGAGTGCCGCCCACCAAAACAAATACGTATTTTCCGCTGTCCAGCAGGCCTGAGAATGTGGTGAGACTGGTTTACACACACTACATGGCCTAAATTACACTGCAGCATAGCAGTTTAAACCAATACAAGCGCTGATAGCAAGTAATATTGATGATGTACAGCAATGTCAGCCCACCTCCCAGTTAGACCCCAAGGTAAGGCATGGTATGGCAGATTAATTTTATTATGATTGTCAAGAATATTATGGAATTAAGACATGCGGTGAGTCCTAGGGGTCATATCAGATTGAATCTCCTTAGAGCAATTCTGCATGGTGCATTCTGAGCACATTGGCTCACAAAAAGTTACTTTGAATTCTTGGAGACTTCTTTGGGGCAAGCTTAACTTTGAGAGGTTGACAAGCCTGCTCACACTAAACACTGTAATAGAGAGAGAGAGCCGTTACTGTTACAGTAACAGAAAATCCATGTGTACAGATTCAAGGCCACAATGTCATGCATATTATCAGGCCTGTAGCCAGACTTTTTAAAAGGGGGGTGCACATGTGTATGGGTTTAATTACTATAATGTACTCGCAACAAGGGTTGGAATATTTCTTACTGTTGTACTATACAATTTCAATGTACTACTGTAACATGTACAATGTATTAATAATAATTAAGAAACCAAAATTAATCAAAAAGCAAGTTTGCTTTCTCCATTCTTCGAGGATGTTTTTGAAGGAATATTTTGCAAACCTCATCTATATGAATTTCGGTTTCATAGTTCATATGTATCAAGGCTAAAGCTACTACTACTATAATAATCAATCATGTATTGGTCACAACTGCTTATTGATTGAGGTGTGATGTTAATTAGCTGCACTTTAAGTGTGGTTTTGTCAAGCTGATAGAGAGGATAGCATGCAGCCTCAGTCTATTGCTCATGCAATTAAGAACTTCTGTGAAATGACATGCAATTATTAGGCTGAAAAAAGGGGGGTGCACGTGCACCCCCCTGCACTCCCCCCCCCCCCCCCCTGCCTACGAGCCTGATTATAACTTGTACCATGGTTGTAACATTCTGACCGATCAGGTTGCTTCATAGGTGTTGTCCAGTGAGGTATTTAAATAACTTGTACACCTCTTGTAGGTATCTAAATAATACTTGTAGGCGTCTAAATATTTACTCGATCACCTATCTCTGAGGCTATATGATCATGCCTGCTAGGGTGGTTACAGAATGCAGCAGTGAAAAGTTATAGCTATGCAGAGTACTATACTGTCAGTGTCGGTATGCAGATGATTAGTGGGCAGGTCTTTAATACTGTGTTAATTGAACAAATGATTGCCAAATCAGCAGTACTAGTAGAAACAACGCTAGCGGTAGCTGCACTCAGACTAGCTACTTCGAGTTAAAATTAAGACAGCGATGATATAGCCATCCTTTTGTATGCAACGATGATAGTATTGTGGTTCTGAATATCAAGGATGAAGCTGTAGTTGGACAGAAAATATGGTGTCAGCTCACTATTCATCAATGTCTAGCGGCAACTCGATCGACGATGATGGCTTGAACTGTTCCTTTATGGCTGGCACTGTATTCGCTAGACCATAGATACGTTGCCAGGGCCACATAGCCCATATTACAAGTTGGTTATATCACTCGATTTGGTCTCTAGCTATGCGATTTACACAGCCACGGCCCCCCAGCCCTCGGTGTGTAAATCCCGTGGAGACCTACACCTCTTGATGTAACCTATACATGCATCGGAACATAAACAACAGAGAATTATTGATAAAATCAGAATGATTAAATTTAATCAATACATAATAGTATACAATCATGTAAATCCTATTAATTAAGTGTGCACACCTGTTGGTCCAAGTGTTAAGTGTAAATGTACATAATTACTGTTGTTGCTATAGGGCTACTGAACAGTGGATCCTAGCTACATGTAATTAATTCACTTGGAACATATCATGGGGTACTAGTTAGGCTGTGAAAAATACATGTAACAATTCATATAGGCATTTCATGGGTTTTGCCTACTAGTGGTTGTAGACCTCTATAATGGTAGATTGATTGCCACAAACAGGACGGAATTAATCAAGACAGTGGATCCTAGCTAATTAAGTCACTGGGAACATAGTAATAGTGCAAAGTAAAGTGGTACAAACCACTACACCACAAGTACTCTATAAACAGTGTCCTGGTTTGATGGACACTTTGACAAAGTACATGATTGATTTTGTCTACAACTATCAGTACATACATACATACAATGTGGAAAATTAGTGGCTCACAGGCTCGAATATCGGGAAGCACAAGCCCTGAATGAAGAGGGTTAGAAGCAGAAAAAGAGGCCGAGTGTGTAGTTATGGGGTGCCAAATGAGACAAAAAGCCACTTATACTTCGTCCGCCGTCTTTTTTAGTGGATGCATCAGTCTATATTATACATAATGGTGTACGCCATAATATGTCTAATATTATAGCATAGTCTATAATACATGTGACATAAGCCATATGAATATGGCTGATGCTATATCTAAATACCTAACATATATAGCAGATCCCATATCTATAATATGGGACCTAGCTCCTATAAATATTATATCCATTTGTTGGTAGTTGCCTAGGAACCAAAATTTTTATAGGTAATTTGCTGCCTAAGGGGGTGGGTCATCATAGAGTAGGACAATGATGAACAGAGGTCAACTACCAACAAAATAGTTATATGACAGTAATTGGGGTGCATTCGACCATGCATCTCATGCACCCCAATTTTTACTATCAGATAACTATTATATACAGACCTTATGATAACGGTCAGACATCGGACATTTTCCAGATAAATAGCCAGTATGTCCTGCCATTCACTTGATTATCTGGATACTCTTCCCATGCAGCTTTCAATAGCGCAGTTCAAGCACTAGCATCCTGTTTACTAGCTCTGTTACTGTAACAGTAGTAGCTGTCACTGTGTCAACTATGGTTTTGGAGGCTGGCTTAGGGTGGGCCTAGCACCCACAAACTATACTGCATAATGACTCAGCAGCTGTACATCTTGAGCTGCACATCATTGGGTCTGCAATATTACACAACATACCTGCTACAGCATTGATAGTTGGGTGAAAAGAATTATTTATAGTACAAAATTAATGTAGTACATTGATGTCCAGGCATTAATTTTGGTATAAATTAATGTCCGATCAAATTTCATTTTGATCAGACATTAAATTTTGGCTGGCCATACAAAAAAGGTTTGTATATATAGGACCTCCTATACGATAGTAATTATCTTAGTTTTAAAAATATTTTCAGGTGCACATTAGACCTTCACGCAATGACTCACATGCATGCACAATGTATACACATGTAGCCGATTAATAATACAGGATCTCCTACACACTTCCTGGGAATGAGGAAATGATGTAATTATCTGATGAATCACATAGAATATCTTCAGGAATTAATGTAGCCTCGTCCCCATTAAAAACTGGGAGGGCCTGGGGACGAGGCCAAAATTAATGTAGAAACTTCAAAGTGCAAGGACTATTAATAAAATAGCTCAAATTAAATTAAGTGTGAAATGTAAGTATGCATTCATTTTGATGCTACATGATTAATTGAATAATTTTCACAGCATCATCATATTGACAAAGTAATTCTTAGAGAATTGCTATAATAATATAATTATTATAGGATGTCATATATATAGGACAGATATAAGATATTTTATATACAATTTGCAGATATAACGATGTCTCATTCACCATTGGAAATCATGTGCATAGTGTTGGACATCTTGTACGCATATAGGAGATCCTGTATAGATATCGCAGTCTGAGTGAGGGGGGAGAGTTCCTCCAGCCAATAAAAAATTTTGTTTGGGGGGAGGGAAGAATCATAGTGCTAAATCCCAGGTATAGAACTGTGCAACTATGTAAAAAAAAAGATGAACCAACGGGAACTGATCGAACTGTCACGAAACACAGTGATAATTACTATAGTCTATTCGGGACCCCAAGGTAAGGCATGGTATGGCAGATTAATTTATTATGATTGTCAAGAATATTACGGAATTAAGACATGCGGTGAGTCCTAAGGGTCATATCAGATTGAGCAATTATTATAGGATGTCATATATATAGGACAGATATAAGATATTTTATATACAATTTGCAGATATAACGATGTCTCATTCACCATTGGAAATCATGTGCATAGTGTTGGACATCTTGTACGCATATAGGAGATCCTGTATAGATATCGCAGTCTGAGTGAGGGGGGAGAGTTCCTCCAGCCAATAAAAAATTTTGTTTGGGGGGAGGGAAGAATCATAGTGCTAAATCCCAGGTATAGAACTGTGCAACTATGTAAAAAAAAAGATGAACCAACGGGAACTGATCGAACTGTCACGAAACACAGTGATAATTACTATAGTCTATTCGGGACCCCAAGGTAAGGCATGGTATGGCAGATTAATTTATTATGATTGTCAAGAATATTACGGAATTAAGACATGCGGTGAGTCCTAAGGGTCATATCAGATTGAATCTCCTTAGAGCAATTCTGCATGGTGCATTCTGAGCACATTGGCTCACAAAAAGTTACTTTGAATTCTTGCATGGAGACTTCTTTGGGGCAAGCTTAACTTTGAGAGGTCAACAAGCCTGCTCACACTAAACACTGTAATAGAGAGAGAGAGCCGTTACTGTTACAGTAACAGAAAATCCATGTGTACAGATTCAAGGCCACAATGTCATGCATAAATTATTATCAGGCCCGTAGCCAGACTTTTTAAAAGGGGGGTGCACATGTGTATGGGTTTAATTACTATAATCAGGGGCGTAGCCAGGATTTTCTGAGGGGGTTTCCTATCAGTTGCGCGCTCCGCAAAAAAAAAAAAATTTTGAAGACCACGCCCACTTCTGGCCACGCCCTCTAATTAACGATCGCCATTTTCAGCAAGATTTTGCTAGATTTTCGAGATTTTGGCAGAGAAAAGCACAATAGGAGGAGACCTAGGCTAAGTTTTAGGAGATTTTAGTGCCTGCACATTGAATCTGGAAACCAAGGGGGTTTCTAGTCTGGCGGGCCAGCCCCTTCGCAAGAGGGAGGAAGGGTCTGGTGTCATGCCTATACGCGATTTGTACCGCTGCAGCCAGGAGTGCAGCCCAATCAGATCGCGCCACGTCACCACCAATATTGTGGAGCTATCTAAATACTCGGGCTGACCAATCAGATGCCTGCTCTTCGTTTTTAATAAATTTTTATGTCGCCAGCCTCATGAAGATCTAGCACCTGGTTGGTCAGAACGCGCGGTAGGGACAACCCCAACCGTTTATTGAACAAGAAGAGCAGGCCTCTGATTGGTCGGCCTGCATACCAGTAGCCACGCAAGATTAGTGGTGACGTGAGCGATCTGATTGGGCTGCACTCCTGGCTGCAGCGGTACAAATCGCTTATAGGCATGACACCAGACCCTTCCTCCCTTTTGCGAAGGGGCTGGCCCGCCAGACTAGGGGGTTTCCTGATAGCTAAATCATACTAAGATAATACTGAATCTGACTGCCAGGGGGGCTTTCCGGGCAACAAGGAAACAACTAAGCTACGCCCCTGATAATGTAGCTACTCGCAATAAGGGTTGGAATATTTCTTGCTGTTGTACTATACAATTTCAATGTACTACTATAACATGTACAATGTATTAATGATAATTAAGAAACCAAAATTAATCAAAAAGCAAGTTTGCTTTCTCCATTCTTCGAGGATGTTTTTGAAGGAATATTCTGCAAACCTCATCTATATGAATTTCGGTTTCATAGTTCATATGTATCAAGGCTAAAGCTACTACTACTATAATAATCAATCATGTATTGGTCACAACTGCTTATTGATTGAGGTGTGATGTTAATTAGCTGCACTAAGTGTGGTTTTGTCAAGCTGATAGAGAGGATAGCTTGCAGCCTCAGTCTATTGCTCATGCAATTAAGAACTTCTGTGAAATGACATGCAATTATTAGGCTGAAAAAAGGGGGGGGGGTGCACGTGCACCCCCCTGCCTACGGGCCTGATTATAACTTGTACCATGGTTGTAACATTCTGACCGATCAGGTTGCTTCATAGGTGCTGTCCAGCGAGGTATTTAAATAACTTGTACACCTCTTGTAGGTATCTAAATAATACTTGTAGGCGTCTAAATATTTATTCGATCACCTATCTCTGAGGCTATAATATGATTATGCCCGCTAGGGTGGTTACAGAATGCAGCAGTGAAAAGATATAGCTATGCAGAGTACTATACTGTCAGTGTCGGTATGCAGATGATTAGTGGGCAGGTCTTTAATACTGTGTTAATTGAACGAATGATTGCCAAATCAGCAGTACTAGTAGAAACAACGCTAGCGGTAGCTGCACTCAGACTAGCTACTTCGAGTTAAAATTAAGACAGCGATGATATAGCCAGCCTTTTGTATGAAACGATGATAGTATTGTGGTTCTGAATATCAAGGATGAAGCTGTAGTTGGACAGAAAATATGGTGTCAGCTCACTATTCATCGATATCTAGTGGCAACTCGATCGACGATGATGGCTTGAACTGTTCCTTTATGGCTGGCACTGTATTCGCTAGACCGTAGATACGTTGCCGGGGCCACATAGCCCATATTACAAGTTGGTTATATCACTCGGTTTGGTCTCTAGCTATGCGATTTACACAGCCTTGGCCCCCCAGCCCTCGGTGTGTAAATCCCGTGGAGACCTACACCTCTTGATGTAACCTATACATGCATCGGAACACATGGGACAGAGAATTAGTGATAAAATTAGAGTAATTAATAGTAGTGTACATGTAAATCCTAAATTAAATACCGTAGAAACTGGTTGTTAAGCGCTGCTCGCTGTTAAGCGCATACTTTTTATTAAGCGCATAGTTTTGTGCGAGCTTTACCGCTCTTTGTTAGGCGCATATGCCCAGCAAGCCACCTGAACGACGAGCGATCGGTTACACGAGCCAAGAAAGAAGGTTAGAAGTAGGCTGGAGAAGAAAACGTCGAGAATTACACTCTCTGTTCGCTCCTTGGCCATCGCCATAGGCCTTTCTACCCTCTATACGTTCTTTACGCACGCCCCACCTACCGTGTTTTAGCACTTTTAATTAAGCGTATGCTTCCTGTTAAGCGCATACTTTTTATTGAGCGCATATTTTCTTGCTGCCGCGTGTTATAAGCGCATGCGCTTAACAACCAGTTTCTACGGTAATTAAGTGTGCACACCTGTTGGTCCAAGTCTTAAGGGTAAATGTACATAATTACTGTTGTTGCTATAGGGCTACTGAACAGTGCATCCTCGCTACATGTAATTAATTCACTAACTGGGAACATATCATGGGGCACTAGTGCTAAATCCCAGGAAAGGAACTGTGCAACTATGTAAAAAAAAAAGATGAACCAACGGGAACTGATCGAACTGTCACGAAACACAGTGATAATTATTAATATATTATTCTATTCAGGAGCATACACATAATATTATAGCCTCCAGTCATGGATAGCCAACAGACATCACTCCAATCCCTCTTATTTCTTTTCTTTCAAACACATATACACACACGAATTAAACCAACTTCCAACGGACAATGAAAAATTAATGCTATTTCATTTCCTGTCACACATATGCACATGCACACACACATACTGTTACACATTCACGTGCACAAACAGACACACACATGCACACGCACATGTGGCACACACACAAACATACACATGCACATGCTCACACATATGTACATCTGGCTGGCCAGATTGGTCTCCTGGAGGATATGAAGTCATTCTCGACAAGTGCATATACACTGTAAAAATACATATAGACCATACAGGGTGAATCAAACCAGTGTGGGTTGCCTCAAGAATGTCTTAATCATGACAGTTACTATGATTAAGTCATTAATTATTATAGTCGACAAGATAATTAACATGGTGCCACTGGACTATACCACAAATTCCTATAGCAAGGGCGGCACAGACGGTGGGGCTGGTGGGGCTATAGCCCTACCACTTCTCAGGGCATGGGGGCATAGCCCCACCACTCTGCATCACTCGTTTTAATGAATGTGGTACGGGATCGTCAAGCGCGATTAGTTTTGCACAGTCAGCGATCACCACATAATACAGAACGAAGGCACACTTGGAGGAATTTTATATGCATGTGTATATTGAACTATTAATTTTGTATCCTTCAAACTCCAAAAGTGGGCGTGGCAAATCCAAAATTTTCGCTGCGCGCCACTTCTAAGCCCCACCACTTTCAATATACTTGTTCCGCCCCTGTATAGTGTAGAGAAGAGACAATGTCATATTTTGAAAACTACCTGAATTTTCCCGTAAATATCTTTATTCATCCCATTGTTGAGGTTCAGTCCAAGCTGTCCAATTATCAAAGATCTCAGGACAGTGAGGATCAAGCCTAGTTATACACTCATTCTCTAGTGCAATATATTGGATTTATACTCAAACTAAGATGATAGGTCAAGGCAATCTTGAGTTAGCCCTGGTAATGAAAAAGAAAGAAAGAAAGATTGACAAATGGATATTTTTTGAACATCTGATTCTGATATGTACTATGAATGATCTTGGTCTCAGTAGAGTAGATAGATAATTTGCTGAAGATTCTGATTTTGGCACTTAGAAAGTTCACAAGTTACATGTTTTGAGATATTTGGGTATATTACATTACACATACATGGGAGTATCCGTGCCATCCCTACTTATAGAGTCTACTGACTCTATGATAGAAATAGCATCAGCTATATTATACACATAATATTATTATGCCAAATGTACATAGACTGATGCATCCACTGAAAAATGTGGTGAGCAACTTGTAAGTGGCTTTTTGTCTCATTAGGCACCCCATAATATAAATTATAGTGGGCAGTATGGCCTTTGATGTTCATCCGTGGGCCCACTATGGATTGCTCATTTAGCCCCAGTTTGCTGTAAATTAAGGAATGAATATGTTTGGAAAGACTGCAAGGAGCCCACCTAGCAAAAAGTTTATTAATAGGGATTTTCCATTGTCCAGCAAGTTTAGGATGTGGTAAGGCTGGTTCACACATACTACAAGATCCAAATGACACTGCTGCATAGTAATTTACACAAGTACAAGCACTTAGTAGTACACAATATCAAGGTAAGATGCATCACCCATGGGTGCTTTCTAGTGTCACCACGAAATACGTAAGAAATAAAATTATTGTGTGTCTCTAACTTTACTGGCATAGGTGACATCCTGGCCAATAATTAGCTAATCAAATTTCAAATCTTAATCTTCGATGCACACACACACTCAGTCTAATGTAATAATTATTCCACAGCCTGCAGTGGCCACAAGAGAATTCAACCCTAGGCTAATAACTGGTGGGAAAAAGCTGGTGCTTGATAGTAGGTGATGAATGTTTATAGAAGTCTTTTAGAAGATTAATTGAATACAACGGTAGGAAATTAGCATTTTATGACTCATTTTTTGTACTTGGGTGTCAGATTTGAGTCCTTAGTTGGACTAGGGAGTTAGGAAATTTAGTAGTCAGGTCTCAAATTTGAGTCCTTAGTTTGACCGGAAACTCAAATATCCAGATTAAAGTCCAATAAGGGGAATCAAGAAACAGAGTCATTTAGAAAGGTGTATAGAAATATGCTGTATAGAAGCTAGGGATTTAAGAAATGACAATTTTAAGCAACACTACAACCAGGGTTAAAATGATTGTAACTTTTTTCGTTCCTTCCCTAGCAATAATTTTTTGAGTAATAATTGGCACTAGGAAAGAATAGTTGGCACACTGTAGACAATGCCCCATAAACTGATGTCAGCTAGCCCAGCACCAGGCCTGGCCTGCCAGAGTTATTGTAACCTCACCAACATAATAAAAATATCATTATGATAAATACTATGTTGTTGCTATAGTGGATCCTAGCTAATTAAGTCACTGGGAACATTGTATATAGTGCAGGTAAAGCAAAGTGGATCACTTCAGTACAAACCACTGCACCACAAGTACTCTAGCTAGTCCTGGTTTGATGGATAGTTGGACAAAGTAGCTACAAGATTTGTCTACAAGTGTCAGTGCACACAATGTCAAGATTTCCAATTTGAATATTTAAACTTTTGTTAGATCATTAATGTGCTACTCACAGGTGCTACAGTATTGGGAAACATAAGCCATGAGTGAATTCTACAAATTTCTATTAGCCCAGCTATGGTCCCTGTGGTTTCAATATCATAGCTAATTAAGTCACTGAGAGCATTGTATATAATGCAAATACACAGACAAAGCAAAATGGCTCACTTCTAATTCAGTACAAACCACTATACCACAAGTACTCTAAGCCTTGTCCTGGTTTGATGACTATCTATCTACAACAGCGTTTCATTTATGAAGGGCGGGGAAGGGGGGGGGCCACTCGCCCCACCTTGGAAGCTGGCTGCCCCCCCTTGAGAATAGCCGCAAACCATATATGCAATACATGTGCATATAAGAATTTAGTGTGAATGGTGAAAGTGTCCAAATAGGGACTTTTTTTGCTCCTTTTTAAACACATATTCTTTTTTGCTCCACATGGGAGGAGACACACTGTATTGTAGCGGAATTGCTAATTCAGCTATTGATTGGTTCTTATTAAGACACTAATTGTTATGGTTCATATTATTTGCACCCCATTACACACGTCCTGTTGGCTGGTTAGAGCAGCCCTGATTCTTGTCACTTTTGGTATAAATACCCCGGCCTAGCACTGCTAGGTTGGGGTGTCTTTATATACCCAATTAATACCAGTGTCATTGTTGAAGCTACGTGCAAGGCCCTAGAAGCGCTTGCTCACTGTTGGAAGGGATCCTGCTAAACTCCTGGTTCCTGGCTATTTGGAAGCCCGCAAAATCGTTACAGTATTAAAAGGGAGGGGAACCAGCAGATATCACTGACAAGACTGGTCTCAAAAGCCACCAGAAAAATCCTGGCAGTTAAAAAAATTTCCTGGGGGAGCATGCCCCCAGACCTTAGTATAAACAAGTTAATCATGAGCACTATGTTATTCTTGGCTGATAAGAAATACTAATACAATCCTTGCCCACCTTAACTCGATAATTGTTGGGTTTACCCCACCCCCCCCCCCTTGACGAAAATCTTAATGACACCCTGTACAAGTATCAGTGCATACACCCAATGTGGATAATTACAGTGGCCAATAACTGCCATTCAATTGCTCACTGAATTGTTTCAATGTACACTTCCAATAATAATTACTTCAAGATTTCCAATTTGAATATTTAAACGTTTGGTAGCTACCACTGATCATTAGCATGCTGCGTATCCTGGAAACACAAGCCCTGAGTGAATTCAACAAATCTCTATTAGCCAGCTAGAGCCCCTGTGGTTTCAACACGATATGTGTGAGAAAAGAGGGAGGAGCCTGGAGAGTAGCTGGCTTGCATGATATTTCCCCACACTAATTCAGGGATGTGGCGTGGGAGATTAGCTACCATAATTTTCTCTTTTTATTCAAACTCTATTAGTGGGTGTAGCAGAGCTCGTGTGAAAACTTCCCAAAATGCAATCACAGTAGACTCCTAGCGACAGTCTTGCATTGTGCATGTGAGCATAAACGATCCCCGTGCCGAGTGGCGACTCATGCAAGACCAAGTGTTCATCGCGTGTGCCCAGCGGCCTGCATGAAGGCTAATATGAGTTCAAGCTTTGATAAAGAAAGGGGGAAGGGGGTTGGAAACGGAAATAGAGGCTGAGTATATTATAGCTAGTGGGTGGCATTTCCTTTGATGTTCAACCGCGTTTCCACCTACGCATCCTGAACTATATTTGCATTATGTACAATGCTCCCAGTGACTTAATTAGCTATCATGTTGAAATCACAGGGGCCATAGCTGGTAGAGGATTCTAACAGCGTGTGAGTATAGACCAGAGTACGGTCAGAGATTGGAAATGGCTAATATAAAATTCAAAATAATATTGGAAATGTTTAATAAGCTGTTGTCTCACAAAAGAGGGCTCATTTAGCCTCATTTTTTTCTGCAAATTAAGAAATAATTCTGACAGACTGCCGCCCACCTAACAAGTAGGGATTTCCACTGTCCAGCAAGCCTGAGGATGTGTATGGTTCACATGTATACACACTACAAGGTCATGTCAGCCCACCTCCCAGTTGGTAAGGTGCACCGCTCATGGACCCTTTTTTGTGTCACTGCGAAATAAGATTTAAAATTATTGTATATCCCTAAATTTACTGGCATAGGTGACATCCTGGCCAATTTACAATTCAAATTTCTCCGATATATTGTTTTTCTACTTTCGGCATTTCCTATCTCCAATCATCTAGTTCCCTGGCCCCACCCTACACTGGGGTCATAGTGGGGGCACTGATGATACTCTGATAGTACAATAATTTTAATAATTATGAATCAGGCCTTGGCAATTAGGCAGGGATATAATATTATAGCTATTGTCGAATAGAAATTCCACATGCAATCCAGCATCCTGATATTAAATTAAGCTGTGAGCTGCACTCTAACAATGGGGCAGTAACCAAAATTTTGAATTGGAAACCATGAAACTGGAAATGTTTACATTAAAATTATTAGAAATGTTTTGATTTGGATATTTATGGTTGTATAAAAACTATAATTATTATGTAAACAGAGGTTGCTCACATCAGTTGGCTGATTCACATCAGCTCCGTGGTCCAGGAGATACTGGGCAATATTCAGACGCCCATTCAAACTTGCTTCATAAAGTGGTGGTATTTTGCCCTATAGAGTGAGAACAGCCGAATGTCACATGACCTCCAAGAATGATGAAGCTATCCACATGCTAGCTTGAGATGTGCTGGTACACTGCATGCTTACATTACATTACGGTGCTGTACCTTATTGACCTGGGCTCCTCTCTCTAGCAGAAACTTTACAACGTCAAGATGAATCCGTTGGCTGGTGAGACTCAACGCTGTGTTTCCTTCCTGTAAGAGAGACACATAGAGGGTAAGGCAAATCCACTAAACCCTCCCACTGCATGTACAAATGCACACTGAAGTAAGCCAGAGTTATGTTGGTCTAAATTTCTCCCTGGCAGATAGCCTGCAGCACTCTCCATGCATCAGTGACCCACACACTGTGATGACCGTGCACATAGCTAGCTACACAAAATGCCCCACCCACCCAACCGGCCGACCACCTTAATCGCTCTAAACTGAGCACATCATTCTGTGCCTGCATGGCACACTGTATGTGTGTTATATCGCATAGTCGAAGTTGCCAAGTGTCTCGGTTTGGCCGGAACAGTCCCGGAATTTGGCCCTATGTCCCGGTTGTGTCCCGGTTTGCCTGATTTTGCAGCAATGTCCCGGAATCCAGCTCGATTATACAAATGGAGGTGTAACACAAGCATAAACTCAGCATATTATCGAATTTTAGTCCATATATCTCGATGTTTAGTGGGTGTGGCAGCACATAGTCATTCAAAAATGGGTGTGGCTCATCCAAAGTGGGCGTGGTCCGTAAAGTTTTGCACACGCTTTGTGTGTGTTAGTTCTATTTTCTACTTTGCCCCAGTTTACTTGGCAACTATGAATTATTGGCAAGAATAAAATTTAGTGGGTGGGCCAAAATTGTAGCTTTAGCTACTAATAATTATTATTGGTGAATTTAATTGGTTCACCATAATTATAGGACGTATGTACCTATATATTAACTATCTTGCACACATGCTTAAAGGGATAGAGTAACCGATTATGTCATCGGCATACAAAAATTAATATCCCAATAACTGAGTGACTCGTATACAACCACAACAAATTAATCAAACGAGACGAAAACCCCCAAAAAACTGGTTTTTATTTGCAATTATGCTTCAAATTGATGAACACGGCCCATGAGCATCACAAATAGTGCCTTTTGTTGGCTACCATAGCCACACCTATCGATAGGCTGTATGCTTTCTGCTGATGCTCACAACTAACTGATTTAGTGTATGTACCAGTAATTATTGAAAATACTCGTGTCATGCTGTACTATTTAGCAGCTAGCTGACTGAAGTGTGAAGCCTTATGGGACCAAATCAGAATGTATGATACATAACTACATGTAGCTAATGTATAGATAGTAGCATAGTACACATCATACATGTAGGTCAGGGATATGTGTATGCACAGAGAAAGTGTTTTTTTTTGGAACGTATACATCTTTAAGGAAGTGATACTCCTACAATTATGTCTCACATGAACGCTAATTAAACATTTCCACTAAATTCACAATTTTTTGTTACCTTACACACAAATTTTTTCAAAATTTGATGGTTGTAAGGCAGACCACTAAACCGTAAAATATGATTCCTCACCAAAATTACCATAATAATTATTTTTTTATATTATTGCCTCTAATTTAACGGACATCTCTAATTATCCGGACACCATTTCGAATTATTTTTGTACCTCTAATTACACCAGACAGTCAATGAAGTTTGAATTTTTATTATTCTAATCATCCGGACATCGTTGTTCTAATGCGGACAGCTCGGCTAGCGCGCAACCTATACCCATATCAGTGTATGAAGGAGGCGAGTTGTTCTCTTTCTCACCATGCATGAACAGGGAGCTCCAGGTACAGTCTCAGTAACTCAATCTCTGTAGCTGATCAATCGCACGTCCATTCTACCGAATGTGCATGCGTGAAAGTGTGTTCTAATTCATCGGACGACACTTCGAACGCCAACTATTTTCGTGAGCTCTAATTATAGCGGACATTGGCCAAAATAATTATATTTCTGGTGTCCGTTAAATTAGAGGTAATACGGTAATATTCTCACCTTATTCTGAAAGTTGATCACAGCACCTCGATGTACGAGTAATTTTGCTGTTGCCAGATGTCCATTGACACAGGCTGTTATCAGTGCTGTCTCTCCATTCTTGTCCTGCATGAGTTAAGACAATGCAACACAACAGACACACAGAGACTGTGAATGGCCACAACTTAGTCCACTCCATCATGCAGTCAACACAGTCATGGACCACACTGTATTGGAACTCACTTACATGATACATAATTAATATTATAAAAATTAACATCAAAATTAATATTAATCTTAATTGCACACACACTGCATGTAATAGTCTGCAAATAGCCACATGAGAATCCCTAGGCTAATAGTCAGTGGCCAGGCTCTTTCTCATGAGCAAAAAAGCAACCTATCAATGAGCTGTTGACAAATTGTATCCATCATGCAGTGAACTATATTGGTATGGCAGATCAATTTATTATGATTGCCACAAACATGACAGAATTAAGACATGGTAAATTATTTTAATTAATTTTTTGGTCTACAATGAATTCTCGAAGTATCATACCAGGTCCAAAATGTACCCATCATTCTCAAAGCATGGTCCACTATTCTCATGTGTTGGGGTCAATGGTTGGCATATGCACACATGCATTGTGGGTAAAAATCGACAATAATATTCCCATAGGAAATGAATATTGACTACAAACAATAATCAGTTAAGGGCTTGTAATGCACGCACACATTCAGAAGGCTAAGACACTGGGAGGTTTTTGTATGCTACTTATGTATCCTACATATCTAAATAATGGTGCCCAATGTTGACGTTATTCATGCATACCTATTATTTTTGAAATTATTCAGGCATAGCTAATTTACCTCCCCCTAGCAGTGACAGTGACCCTCTGCTGTTAATAGCTCTATGGTAGATTGATTACCACAAACAGGACGGAATTAAGACATGCAGTGACACTGACTCTAACTTGAGCTCTCCATGTGTCAACACACTCATTATTGGCCATCAGATCAGTAATTACTAATCAACTTATGCAATGAAATGTGTACTATAATAAAGAGGTTGGTCTGAGTCTTAAATTTAGAGCCACCACTAAGCTCATTCATGTCATAATTAGCTATTACTGCTCTACCATAAACCTAGCTGACTGCTTCAAGACTACTGTGAACATAAGAGGGGCTGATCCAGGATAGAGGGTGAAATGGGCTGGCACCCCTCTCAACTCAATCCTTTGTATGCAGTAGCTAGCTATTTTCTGAGCACATTGGTTTACAAATAGCATGATTTTATTTTTAGGGCAATTTAGTTTAATTATGACAGCGAGTTTGCTCGTCCAAAACATTCTAGAGTCAACCTTTACAGAAAGTCCATGCATATAATTAATATTTTAAAGGCTAGCTACGTGCATAATACAACATATGCTACATAAAATCAGTGTGGCTAACAACCCATAAGTAGCTAAATGCTGTCCAGTGCAACACACATGTGGATCTAAATCTTTAGCATACATAATTACTGGGCAAAGGGGATTTCACTGAGGAGGCTGAGCCCTCCGCCACCCATCTACCCTCCCGGTTCTGACGCCACTATGGTGTACAGTTACTTAGCTATATAGATATCTACTCCAATCTATCAGTCACCAATCTCACAAAATTTCTGGGCCAGCCACTGTATATCTAATAGCTATAATCTGCAATATGAATGCATAGCTATCTAATAAATTCTCACATTATTTGCCAAGTCCACGTTAGCACCTCGTTGAAGAAATAGGTCAACAAGATCTGTCCTTCCATGGTAGCTAACATACCAGAGTGGATGGAAGCCAGTCTACAGTGAAACAGTATTGGATAAACAACCATAGCTACTTAGAGCAGACCACAATAATACTATTAGTTATCGAGCAGTCTACCTTATCATGGATATTCACCCTAACAGCTCGATCTAACAAGGAAGCAAACTGACTGATAGGAGCTGTTCCCTCCTTACATAACTGATGTAGCTGCTCCTCTTCCTACAGAATTAAGTTTATTTGTGAACACAGCTATGATAATTATCGTAGTACATAATTATACAGTTGCTAACCTTAGTTAGACCTTGTGCCATGATCTATGGTGCCACAACAATCAATGATAGACTAGCTAGCTTATATTCTCTTCAGATCTTGGTACCATAGGACTGACAGAATTGAGAACTGAAAAAGTGACTGGTATTGTGAGACACACCCATCTAATGCGTGGAGGAGTGTACGTGTATCACCATAATATCATGACGTCACAATCTATGATTATCGTTCTACAAGCTATGAATAATACTTACTATTATCACCATTTGCCATATATAGTAAAGCATAGTTACAGCAAGTATGCTATAAATATCTTAATTTATACAACAGATATTATCAATTACGTGCATTAGGTACAATAGTTGTTACGATAAGAACAAGAGAGGCGATCATCATCTTGTTTATTAAACTATTCTGAGCTAGAAAACATAATAATATTATTATCTTTCTGACACAGCCTCATTTGATGTTCTCACGCTGATACGATACATCTGAAACAGCAACAAGAGAAATAGTAATGATTAATTTTTAACAAAAATTAATTATGTTGCTTTAATTAAAGGGCACTCTATCTCATCATCCCCTTTCTTCCCTCCACTTCTCTCTCCCTCCCCCTCCTCTGTCCGAAGATCCCTGCCTCTCTCTCCTAATGTTAATTATGATAGGGACTTAGCTACTTTTTCTCTCTATTAAGTTTGGTTCTAGTTACAGTAGGCATCCAATGAGAGTGGTTCAAGTGCTGATTACCTATCCCGTTAGACACGAAATTATCTTCACTCAGTGGGTCCACCCCAGCTAGCACAGACACACCATGGACCTTTAAATTGCCATAGAAATGAACAGCATCATACAACTGAGCAAGGCAGCTAGTGTAGCTAATTAATTTTGGAGCCACCTTTAAATTAGCCCCTATAATATAGATAATAAACCTATACCACCCCCCCTCCAGCTACATGCACACACACATGCAGTTCTATTCTACATTAGAATAAGCATGCAAGAATGGGAATTCATGTATGTGTGTAAGTTTTGTGTGCATAAGGGATAGTGAGAGAGAGCTAGAGAGATCACAACACTTATTCAATCAGGACTCTATGCATGGTCCCAGCTTCATGGAGAATGTACAAGCTATACCCCTGAAAGGAGGATACCCCTGTAACCAAAATATTAATAACTACACACCTACATCCCAGCTACACAGATAATGTACATTCATACATGATCTTGTTCAAAACTCCCTGAATTGCAGCAACACATCGCTGCATAGGTGTTTCTGGCTAACAGAGGAGAGGGTATTTCACAGCCTTACTCTTGCTTGTACCCTGCTGTAATCGGATTGGTTGGTGCAAGTTAATTAACTTGTTTATTAACATCTTATTATCCTTGTATGTAGTAGGTATCGTTTATTTGTTGGTAGTGTCGAGTACGTGTAACGAATAGTACTAATACCTGTTCACAGCATCACTCATACCTTGTACTTCGCTACAATTTGATTGGTCGATGCAAGCTAGTTACTCAGCCTCGTTTAATTTATTTATTTATGCCAGTATCCAATGCTATATACGCTTTTCCCCCTAGTAGCACACTTGTTTTGCCTATCTAACCAGTGTGATGTGTGATTAAAGTACTTTTAATCTAGATCCCCCCCCCCCCCCCCCCCTCCGGATACCCCCACTATCCAGCACACTTGAAAATCTAGCTCATCTCTGTTGATGGAAATACCATCCATGAATCAATACAATACAATGCCATAATTATGCACGGCATGATTACATGTAGATGAAATTAAATTTTACTTTAATAAGCCCACGATGACGTACATGTTAACATTATTAATATTACAGCTGACTATGGAAATAGACTATCATAAGTCTCATACCCTCTTACATAACACTACACACAGCACTCATCTTAAATATTTACCTCCAATGAATGCATTAATGATACAGAGGCCAGGAGTAGGGAAAGTATTATGTATAACCCACGGCAGTGATGCAAATTAAACTGGGTGTCTACCAAGCATGGCACAAAGCAAGCTAGCTAATTGCATGGGGGTAGCCTGTGTGTATGCCCCTTGATAATGAATGCATGTACTAATAATGTGTATTATCTGCACCAGCTCTTCATCATAGCATTACCTTAGTGTCACTAAAGTTAACTGCACTTTAATTTAGCGATTTTCAGGAGAGAGGATTTAGCTGCACTTTAATTTAGCGATTTTGCATGTACCACAATACATAAGGTAAATTTAATGGACACTCTCAATGGTGCATGTGGTAAAAGGTCATCAATAGAATGCGTATCAACACGATCTGTACATGTAGCACATGCGCGCGCACGCGCACATCTAGAAAACCATGTGACACAACATGCTACGGTTCAAAAGGTCACTGTGCTGCATAGACGCTAAACAAGGTTCACCGTCCTTGAGGCATTGAACTGGCAAGAACTCTTACTTATTGAAGGTCGATCCCTGGATTGATCATTAAAACTGTGAGTATCCTTGGTGCACGCTACGAACATAGATAGTAGAGGAGGAATATCGATCACAATTAATTTTGATTATTCGTTGGGGCAAGAGCGCATAATGTAAACTAGATCGCGCGTACGGATCTTATTATGCGCTCTTGTTTGGGGAGATCCCTTTTGATTATAGAAGTGTCCTAGTTCAGGCCTAAAAGGGTCAATATCTGTTTAGAAAGCAGCTTATACTTCTGCATACCATCTCTCTCTCTCTCTCTCTCTCTCTCTCTCTCTCTCTCTCTCTCTCTCTCTCTCTCTCTCTCTCTCTCTCTCTCTCTCTCTCTCTCTCTCTCTCTCTCTCTCTCTCTCTCTCTCTCTCTCTCTCTCTCTCTCTCTCTCTCTCTCTCTCTCTCTCTCTCTCTCTCTCTCTCTCTCTCTCTCTCTCTCTCTCTCTCCCTCTCTCCCCCTCCCTCCCTCCATCTAGCATGATTTAATATGTCTGCCTGGAGAGGTTTTTCCTCTTCTCCCTCTCGCTGGAGTGCTGTGTTTCGAGTGAGCCATGCCCTGCAGGTGGCCAGAACTCCTTTGACCTCTGTCATTGCTACCAGAGCTGCTGCTTCTCTGTTTGGCCGGCCTTGTGAGGGGTGTGGTCTCACCTTTCTTCGATGGAAAAGGTACACGTAAATAATGTATCACACATGTACTGCAGTATTCAATTCAGAATGAGATATCTTAATTTACAAGTAGTTCATTTGTGGTTTTAAAAAGTTACCAGAGCTAAAAAGAATGGTGCTTGCTATCCAACCATTGTTCTGCAACGTATATGTACATGATGTTCTGATGTTATAATAACCTATTAAAGTATGCATGACATACTTCCATTCTGCCCTCACATACAACATTGAACAATGAATCGGATTTACATAATGTAAACATGACCCTAGACCTACATGAATACATGTACAAACCTGGACCTTCTAGCGAAACAACCTCTAGCTCAATAATTATGTATACTTTTGGAAGTCAGCCTCATCTCCTGGCTGCCAAACATATACCTAGCCACACCCCCACCCCCCCCCCCCCAAAAAAAAACAATAATAAGGATACAGTCCTGGTACTGACTGGTAAAATTGATTTAATAAAGGTGCCCTACATGTATATAGATTATTTCCAATTCTCATGAGATGTGCGAGGAGGACTCTAAGCCCACGCCCTCTGACCACGTCCACCTCCAGACCACCCTCTCGGTACCTCCTGTTTGGCGTTGCTGGCTTTCTCTGGGAAAGAGAGAGAATATCAAATGAAGAAGTTATGAGGTGAGTCTGCTCTCTCTCCCTAGCAGCTCTCTCTCTCCTTTCTCTCTCCTCTCTCTCTCTTTCTCTCTTTTTCTCTCTCTCCCTCTCTCTCTCCCTTTCTCGCACTCTCTCTCCCTCCTCTCTCTCTTCTCATATACAATAGGAGTCAAAAAAACGGTGACGCTTCCGTTCCATTCCGTCCCGTTCAGACGCCGTTGCACCCATTCATGCCAGCCGTTCCATTTCCGTTCCGTATGCACGCGTGCATAATTAGTAATTGGGCGTGGTCTTTCGACGTGCAAAAAAAGGAAGGCCAACACGTTGACTCGCCGACTAGAATCGATAGTTTCGTAATGCTACAGTCTTCTAAACTGTTCTGGGGCAGTTAACTACTGCCGCTCTTCGATTTTGAGCGAGTTCTGCGATCGAGGCTCGACTGGGTTCGAAGTCTGCTATCGACGATCGATCGATCTCGCGTTGCCAATCGACTCTGATCGCCTCCAAATGTAATCGCTTGGATAGAGCGATGCTTCTTTTGGTTTTCTTAGGCTTTTGAGGCGTCATTTTCGTGCTAGCTACGATCGGAATAGTCGACTGCATTTTCCGTCGCATCGGCCTCTGCCCGTCCTGTTTCCATTCTTGGGCATGGGGAACGGCCGTTTCACTTCCGTCTGAACGGGACGGAACGGAATGGAAGCGTCACCGTTTTTTTGACTCCTACTGTACGTGCACATACACATACATGTAGAATGTCATGTATGTGTGTACTTCATGTACATTTATTTCTGTCCGTATCAATAGAAATTATTCGTGAATTTGTACTACAGTGACCCTTTGTTTCATCTTTTTGTCAAATTTTTAGGTGTCTGAAGCAGTACGAAGAGAGGGTACGACTGCAGAGCACTTTCGACTCCCAACCCCACTCCCCCCATCACAAATCATCGTACGATTCACAGCAAACTATGGCAGAGCGCCAACAATCATCCCTGTTATCGTCAGAGTCCTGGGGCCTGGGCAGTCTGTGGTCCACGGTCACTTTTGGCTGGTTTGGCAACGCACAGCAAAATTCTAAGGAAGATAGCTGTGAACACGTATCAACAACTACGGCAAGCAGTGTTGACGAAACCTCTGAGAGCACTGAAGTACACATTCATGTTGTTGATCAAAAAGAGAAAAAGAGGTTGGAATTCATGCAAGAAATGTCCGATTACTTACACAGGCATACGGAAGAGTGCAAATCACTGCTCCCTGTGGTAGGACTTAGCACAAGGGGTCCATCCAGAGTCACATTTGGGGCCAAACTGACCCGCAGGATGAAACAAATAAAGTCGCGCGTACTATGTCATGTGATGGAAGGGTCTGTGCTCGAGGTCGAAGGTCAAGAGGGTTTGGAATCAGACTGTTGCAGATCGAGAATTGCTGACTTGGCATGTTTGGAGATGGCGTCACATGACCACACGTGTGTTGGCGAAGCGGATGAAGTTGGCGACTGGTTTCAGTACAAAATCTCCGAGTTTGAGCCGAATCTGTACTCTTTCTCAAGCGACCAATCAGAACTCAGCTACCACTTCTATCCGATCATCGGCCTACAGGATCACAACAAAGTGGCCAATGCCGTCGATCGATTATCCTTATTAATACAGGGTTCTCCCCTAGCAACTGTCCTACAAACAATCAAGAGATTTACGCACACGTACGATCACATCTTAGGCACGGATTATCATTTGGATAGAAATTTGGACGCTTTTTCACACAGTATGAAAACACGATGGAAGCAGATAATATCAGGAGTGGTTAGCGAGGTGGTGAACGAACTACAAGAGCTGAGAGTAATGATGTCTTTATCAGATTTTATCCGATATCACGGCACTAGCTCATCAACATGTACCAATCCACGCGACTCAACAATCGAACGAGAAAGTTTGAGCACAGTGAGTGAAGATTCGCATACGTCTATCGAAAACTCAGCGTATACATGTAAATGTTCAACTACAGAATCGGATGACCGCTTTCATGTGCACAAGCAAGCTAAGCAGAATGAGAGGTTTTCTAACAAATACAGGAGTTCTAGATTTGAGATTGACTCTTTTCATCATTTTGACGATGTGCACGTGCCCAGGGATGGAGTGAATGGACCGCCTCTCTCCGGCGAGCTCGGCCAGGAGCTACTGGGCATGCTCAGAATGGCAAAGTTAAAGGTCAGACAGGAGCGGCAACAGGGGAGAGTGGACACACGTGTACGTGATTCAGAGGTCAGTAGAGTTGGCGAGACAGTTCAAAGTGCAGTCGAGGAGAGAGAGAAAAGTGAAGAGGCTGCAAGTGATACCCAGGCTCAGTCAGGTGTGTAATCTACATGTAATCTAGTTGCTCATGCATTGTACCTTGACAGTTTCTCTCTCTCCATTCCCTCACTCTTCTCCCTTCCTTTCCTTCTCGTTTACTCCCTCTCTCTCTCTCTCTCTCTCTCCCTTTCTCTCCATCTCCATTAAAGGTTGGGAGCTGCTAGCTAAGGAGAAGTCCGACACTGTCTATCGCAGATTCTACAAGGACACAGGTCTATATCAGTACAAGGTCATAGGTCGTTACCATGACATCTCAGCAAGGGACTACCTTGAAGTACAGGTATACTATATTGACCATGTACATGTACTACATGTATATAATAATATTATGTATTATGGAGGCCTTCACATTCATTCATGTCAGTCTTGATAGTAGCCAAACTGTTCTCTAGAGAACACCACAGATGCTAGGCCTTCCATTCACATCTGTGCTGATAGCAGCCGAACTTGCATGCATGGAGTTATACTTCATACATGTACATGTATATACTGCATCATACATGTACATACATGTCTTTACATTCATTCATTCATGTAGGTTAACCATGATGTTCGTAAAGAGTGGGATAGTTATGCTACTACCTTGAATACGGTGGACTCCGATCCCACGTCTGGCTGTGAGCTTGTCTATTGGATCATGAAGTATCCCGTAAGAACTCAATTCTGTATGTTTTTTTGTGTAGTAACCATATTTGGTTCTCTCTCTCCCTCCCTCCCTCCCTCCCTCTCTCTCTCTCTCTCTCTCCCTCTCTCTCTCTCTCTCTCTCTCTCTCTCTCTCTCTCTCTCTCTCTCTCTCTCTCTCTCTCTCTCTCTCTCTCACTCTCTCTCTTTCTCTTTCATCTTCCTCCCCCACTTCACTTGCTCACACTCCCTTTCTTTCTCTTTTTTACATACATGTACCTGTACCTGTCTAGTTTCCCATGTCCAGTCGAGATTACATATTTGTTCGGAAGGTGTGGATCAGTCCTGAACAGGATGCCATTGTCTTTATTAGCAGGTAGTATTATTATTATGATGCGTTTACAATGTGATGTGGTGATTGCATATTAATTTTTTAGGAAAGTCGCATCAAATTGTGAAAACTTTACAGGTTTTGTTTTTTTTTGGGGGGGGGGGGGGGTCCAGGGGGTGCTTTCGTCCCCTCTCTTTCCCTGTTTTATTACATTGTAATAATATGACTCCCTTTAATTTTGTTGCCGCTATATGTTTGCCCCCTTTGAGCAAAATCCTGATACATGACTGTGTTCTTTGTATTCTTGTGTAGGTCTGTAGAGCACCCAGACTACCCAGTGACCAGCCGCTACACTCGAGTGGACCGCTACTTCAGTGAGATGGTGATCAAGCCACATTCCTTTGTCGATGAGCTCGGCTTCGACTATGAGTTCTTATATTTTGATGATCCCCAACTCAGGCTGTCCTCAACTATTGTCAACTGGGTCACAACTGCTGGTAGGTTTCCATTGCTACATAATGTACATATAGTATATTATTATAGCAGGACATTTTAGAGGTAGAAAACTTTTGTGGATCGGTAGGAGGGGAGCATTTCACAGAGAAAGCTTTCACGTGTTAAACTGATCATATAAATGGGTGTTTGATTCCTAAATTTCGTGGAGAAAACTTTCACGGGTGGCTGTGAAATCGTCAATTCGTGTGAAGGTTTTCTCCCTCAAAAGCTTCCCACTGTACGGTATAACAATATCAGTGTTAACTACATGTACATGTAATGATGCACAGCAGTATAATTATAATAATTATTAATTATGCAAAGCTAACTCTGTATTGTATTGAATCTTTCTCTCTCTCTTTCTCTCTCTCTCTTCCACCCCCCCCCCTCTCTCTCTCTCTCTTTCCCCCCCTCTCTCTCCCCCCCCTTCCCCCCTCTCTCCCTCCTCTTAGCCATGCCTGATTTCTTGACCAAGATTCATCAAGCGGCTGTCAGTAGGAGGAAAGATCAAACTAATCTCTTGCACAGTTCATAGAATCAATTTCAATCTGTACTTAGAGCCTTGAGCAAATATGATAATTTATTATTGTGAGATTCTAATGTGTATTTATTATTGTGAATATTTGAACTTTTTTTGCAAATAGTGTAACTTGGAGCTACATTGTATGCTCTGTATAATTATATGCGTGTAATGAGCCACGCCCCTTAGCTGCTGTAAGCACTTTCTGGAATTTGGGTTCAAAGTTCGATTCAGCGTAGATCCATGTCAACGACAAGCTAGTGCAACATAATTATAAAGGCATGGCTGGACAACGAGATCTTCCTACAGGACGCTTCCCGGACGGTGTACCTACGCGTGGGGGCAGAACCAGCACCGTTCGTCTGTTCATGGACATTGTCTTGGGTGTGGGCTCCTATGGGAAAGTTTGCAGAGCAGAGCGAGACCACCTCCTTTGTGCTGCCAAGATCATTCACGAGACACTATTTGATCCGACCGCAACAGCAGTACAAAGGCAAAGGGCTTCACGGAGGAGTCATGAACATCACCACTTAGGCCCAGAGACACCTTTTGAGAGATTCAGACAAGAATGTGAAATCTTGAGCAACTTGCAGCATCCCAACATCATCCAGTATCTGGGTACGCACCAAGATCCTGCCACCAGCCTACCGGTGCTTCTAATGGAGCTGATGGAAAAGAGCCTGACACGCTATCTGGAAGAGCAGCAAGGAGATGTATATTACCATGTGCAAGTCAATATTTGTAACGACATAGTTCTGGCACTGGCGTTTCTTCACAATAACAACATTATTCATCGAGATCTCTCCAGTAATAATGTGTTACTAAGTGGCCTGCCAGGCAATGTCAGAGCTAAAGTGACTGACTTTGGAATGGCAAGATTAGTCGGAATGGAAGACGATGCCCATCATCGCTCTAGGTCTTCCTCTCTCACCGCATGCCCTGGTGCCACTGTCTACATGCCTCCCGAAGCAGTTCAAGATAACCCTGTCTATACCAATAAGATCGACTGCTTCTCGTTTGGAGTTCTAGTCGTCCAGATTCTCACTCGACAGTTTCCCAATCCAAGTGATCGACATGTACCAGTAGCTACAGGTCCACAATACGGATGCACACCGCCAACACAACCTTGTGGAGATTGTGCCAGAAATTGATCGGCGAAATAATCACATAAGTCTAATCGATCCCAACCACTCTCTCCTACCCATCACGCTTGCATGTCTGCGAGACCAAGAATTTCGGCGTCCCACAGCTCAAGATCTCTGCGAACAAATGAGTCTACTGAAGCAAGGTCAAGAATACGCTGACAGTGTCACTGAGCGAAATCCTCTGATGATTGGTAGACAAGACCAACAGCTACTTCATTGGAGACAGAGAAGAGGGCAGGAGCAAGGTGAAAGGCTGGATATAAACCCTCGTCAATCTGCAAGTCTACGGAGAGAGTATCCAAATCCTGCGATACCAGCTGTACATGTAGCTGCAGGCGCCACATTCAATTCAGTGGCAACAAGGCCACTACGTTGGAATAGGGGGAGCTCTGCTCCATGTGAGATGTTCAGGTGGTGCAATGCAGTAGTGGGAGAAAATATGATCTATTTCAGGCGAGCTGGTCGTGGCAACTTACATATAAACTACTCCTACAGCATAGCTAATCAGCGCTGGGAGCTACTCCCGAGGTGCCCGCTCGGCCACCCTACTCTCACTATCCTTGATGGCCAACTGACAGCCATTAGTGACAAGAATCCATTATCAAATCAGCTGTCTACTCTTCAAGGAAGGCGGCACTGCCAACAGTGGGTAACTGTGTACCCACCTATGCCAACGAGACGATACCTCACTACAGCGCTGTGTGCAGAAGAAATAACTCTTGTAGTGGCAGGGGGAGTTGGGGAAGGAGATAGACTACTGACAACTGTGAAAGTTATGCGTACGGAAGATCAACAGTGGTCGACTGCTGCTAGCCTACCTCTACCACTGACTCGCTGTTCAATAACCCTCCTTGGTGAACACATCTATCTCCTAGGGGGGCTAACAGTTAACGTGAGTTCACGGAGCGTACTATCCTGCTCGTTAAGACGTCTTTTGGAGAGTGCCTCTAGCAGGCCTAGGGGGGATGGAGTCAGAGCTTGTGATGTTTGGAATAATACACTCGCAGATCTCCCAGTTTATGACTCCACCTGTGTGTCATTCCGTGGTGCTCTGCTGGCAATAGGTGGGAGGGATGAACAGGGTAATCCCACTGCTGCCGTGCATAGATACATACCGGAAACAAACAGTTGGGAAGTCGTTAGCCATATGGAACAGCGAAGGTATCAATGCTTTGCTGTTGTGGCACCAAATAGTTGTCAGATCATGGTGGTGGGTGGTGCTGTCCAAAAGTACCCTAGGTTTGCGTGTACAAGTGAAGTTGAAGTTACAGTTTAGTCAGAGAAGTCACAAGTTTATTTTTATAAACTTGCTATAATAATATTATTGTAGTGATATCATGGATTTAAATTGTTTCTTAAAGGAGCAGTATTTAGCTAAGGGTATGAAAATGTGACCTTAGCACAGACAAATTTATGCAACAACTATATATGATGTTATAATAATTATTATACTCTCAATTTGCTGCTTCCATACATGGTGAACCTTTACCATAATAATATTGTCCACCCTACCTCTCTTTCTCTCTAGCTCTCTCCACTCCTCTCCTAGCTCTCATGATCAGCCATACCAGATTTATTTCTTTCCCAAAATTCACCAAGGAGCTGCTAAGAGGAGAGATCAAATAGTATAATAATTCATAGAGCGGGCTCAGTAAAAAGCTTAAGTTTATGTAACTAGCTATAAACTGGGGGTAGTTTGTCAGGGTTTCATCTAGTGACAAAAATTTGGGGTGGAAGCGTGATAAATGAGTGGGCCTATTTAGCACACAAAGTTCCCTGAGACGTATTTTAGTGTAGAATTCCTCCAGATTGTTTCAGGTAATTTTTGATCAAAAACAATTGCTAGTGATTTGATTTGGTGACTTACTGTGATATTATGATGCTTAATTTAATTAAAGTCAAATTTTAACAGGGGGAACCTAGGGAGTTTGGAGGGGAAGCATCCCCCCCCCCCCCCCCCCCCCCCCCCCCCCCACTGGATAAAAACCTGCTTTCATAATAATAATATTATAATAGTTATCTGACAGTAATTGGGGTGCATGAGATGCATGATCGAATGCAACCCAATTACTGTCAGGATAACTATTTTGTTGGTAGTTGACCTCTGTTCATCATTGGCCTACTTTTTGATGACCCAACCCCTTCCCATAGCCGGCAAATTGCCTATAAAAACTTTGGTTGCTAGGTAGCTACCAACAATTTATAATACATGCAATTATAGTACTTGGTTGTAAAGAAAACATTAGCTAGCACTCCCACAAAATATTTCTATCTTGGACTGTAATAACAAAGTAGAATATTTTGCATAGGTCAATGCAGAGGAGAGAACACTGTTTACATTAACTAGTACATGTCAGGATTGTGAAAACTGTCATGACATCGACAAACAGCTGCAAATTTACAAATTAGCTATGACAGTGACAAAATGTAATAATGCAAAAATGCAATAATATTGCATGACATTGTAAAATGCAACTTCAAATAATATTACGAGTGAAATAGCCTTTTTGGGCCACCTCACTCATGAGACAAGTAGGTTACAGTACAATTATTAGGAAAAAATTATAACATTATTTTAGCAATAATATATTATTATTATGCATGGAGTGTTCATAATAATAATTAACATTACTATGATACATAAATACTGGGTAGTGGTGTTAATGAAAGTGCATAGCCTCGTTCCCAGGCTCTCCCCCTCCTTTTTATTTTATACGCGCGATCTTATTTACGCAAAATTATCTCTTTGCGTAAATAAGATCGCGCGTATGAAATAAAGAGGAGGGGGAGAGCCTGGGAACGAGGCTAGAAAGTGCATACGGGTAGCTAGATATCTAATGGGCTATCATAATATCATTCTTCCAAGTTCAACGGAATCACACCTTTTGCCACCTGTGGTGTAACCACCCACTACCATCAGTTGGCTGTCAGGGAGGATGGCTGCTAAACATTGGCTTCTAGGTATTGTCATGTGACTGACGACCTCCCATGAGTTAGTGGCTGGATGGTATACATGAACAGCTGTAGTGGGTTTGGCCTTCTGAATCTTCCCCACCAATCGCTAGTAATCGATCATTAAGAGTCACAGCAGTGGAGTCCTTTACTGGGAGGTCAGCAATTCTATTCCATACTCTACTTTTGCTGGATCGTGTTAGTGTACTTACAAGACGTTCTCCTAGCGATTTAGAGCCAGTGGACAAAAGTGAACTTAACCGACAAGAGTACACTAGATTTGTAGCTCCATCTTCATTGTATCCCCCCAGCAGGTAGACTAAATCACCGCACAGGGTTAGTGATGACTCCGATAACGACTGAGGTAGATCAGGAGCAATGCGCCACTGTTGAGTCTCAGTATTCAGTACCTCAACAGCTCTAAGTGGTCGTATCTTATCATTAACTCCCCCTGCTACTATCAAAGACGTTCCAGTGCATAGCACAGACACAGCATAACGTTTAGTTGGCATTGGTGGGAATTTTTCACTCCACCATCTTCCTTCCCCTGTTAGACTCAATAGTTTGTTAGTGTCCTTCTTACCATCGTCCCTGTATCCTCCAACTGTAGTCAGTATGCCATCAATCACTGTAATAGCAAATCCATTCCAACTACAAGATGGCTATGTTGGGTTCACAAACCAGCTGGAGCTTGGTATGTGGTAGGCATTTACTGAGTTCTTATACTTGCAGTACACCATACTGTTCCCTACAGCAGCATCGCATGATCTATGCATATCAAATGGCGCCTCCTTCCCTTTCTCCATCTCAGATTGAAGCTAGTTTTATTCACTGCTCCAGCCTTGGCCCCACCAGCATCTTCCTTCTGTACCTGACTTCTCAGCTCACTAATCTGCTCCTCACAACTTCTGTTTACAGCTATCGATTGCTCACTTTCTTCCATGGCCAGCCGCTGATTTATTTGTCCCTGCCATCTCTCTTTTTGTTGAATAGCTTGTTCCCTTTTCTGCTCTATCCGTTGAATAATCTGTTGCTTTTCTCTCTCTGCCTGTTGTTTGTCTATCTCTAGCTGCTGTATTTGTTGGCTCAGTTGCTGATTTTGTTGCTGAATTTGTTGAATTTGCTGAGTCAGCTCTTCTCTGCATTGTCTCAGCTGCTGTTCTTTTTCAGCTATAGTTGTATCTTTTTGATGTAGTAGCAGCTCATGTTTTCTCTCCTTGTCATTTCTGTCCTTCACTTCAATCTTATATTTAGCTGTTTCTTTTAAAGCTGCAACTCTTTCACAGAGCTGCTGAGCTGAGGGACGTTCACCACCGGTATCTCTGAGACAGCCTAGGGCAATTAATAAAAGAGGATGGTTTGGATCAACTTCACTGATGTGGTTTTGTCGTCGATCTATTTCTGGCACATCCATCTTTAGAGGCCTAGGGTAGTGAGGGACATGGACTGTCATCTGTCGATCTCCTGGTTTGGGGAACTTCCGTGTCAATATCTGGACTATGATGACACCAAATGAGAAGCAGTCAATCTTCTCTGTGTACACTGATTTATCTTGAACAGCTTCTGGAGGCATATAAACATCAGTGCCTGGACACATGGTGTTGGTGACATGAGCTCGAGCTGAATGAAGACTTAGATCACCCAGCCTTGCCATTCCAAAGTCTGTCAATTTCGCTCTAACGTTTCCGATAAGCAATACATTGTTGCTAGAGAGATCTCTGTGAACGATGCCATTGGAGTGGAGAAACGATAATGCTAGCGTTATATCGTGGCAGATGTTGATTTGGATGTAGTAGGGGATCGATTGTAGGGAATTTTCCAGAAATAGGGTCAGGCTGTCATCCATCAACTCCATTAGTAGAACTGGGAGGTGTGTTTCAGGATCTTGATGGGTGCCCAGGTAGCTATTGGACAATGTTAGGTTAGGATGTCGTATGGTGCTCAAGAACTCACACTCTAGTTGAAACCTCCTGATTGGTAGTCTGTGCTCTTTGTGAGGGGCCATCCGATGTTGTACACTCCCTGGATCAAATAAAGTTGGGTGGATGATTTTAGCAGCACAGTGGAGGTCGTCACATTTTGCCTTGTATACAGCTCCGTATGAACCAATACCAAGGATTTGGTCTTTGAAAAGAATGATAGTCTTGAAGCCAATCGTCTTGTTTACCTGCTGATCGTTCAACTCTTGATTATTACAGTTGCTAGCCATGTTGTGCTTAATTTGGCTATTGTGATTCGGATAAATCAAGGCGATATCTAAACCTACAATGGGCCAGTACAATTAATAAGAATAGCTACACCCCTGTTGAGGAATGCTTTTTCAGTTCCCCTGAAGACAAGTAATCGGATAAATTTCCCCCAGAAGACTTAATTAAAATGGAGGCATTGACCTCCAAGACATCGTTAAAATGCACCATTTTACCCCCAGAACATCATTAAAATAGCCTCAACACCCCCCAAGACTTCATCAAATCAAACTACCCCCTCAGGATACAATTATCGTTCCTCAACAGGGGTGTATCCTTATTAACTGGAATAGCCCAATGTCATGTACATAATTACATGAACATACATACGGATCACGATCACGCATGCGTGGATCGATGTAATTTGTGTGGTAAAGATCGTCAACGCTAAGTGCGGGATTTTTATCATCCATGGCCTGCAAATCAATTTTAGACTCTTCAGGTATTCTGTTTCATGTATTCATAATGGATTTAGCTAATTTCATTGACTATGTGAAATTGCTATATCAAACGATTATTATAATCGATCACAATATTATTGTTATATTAATAATATTATTGTATGACAAGCGACATAATTTTGTGTAGTCTGCTTAAATCTATTGTGTTCATACAAAGCAGTAATTATGGTATAAACCATCATGATCAGTAGATTGAAGGTGCTTCAGTGTAGGATACGATAACTGATCAACGATTCAAGTTCAGGATCTTCAATCCGCTCGTGGGCAATATTATCGTCAATATTCTCAGTGATGGTATCATGATAAACTTTACTATGCCTGCAGTACTTCAGACCAGCTCTGAAACATTGTGGGAACAAACTGCATACAACAATGACACAAAATTGTGCAAAAGTGATTCCAATCGATACTTGTAGCAATACCACTTTTTGGTCCGAGAATTCCCACTTGTGCAATGTTCCAGCACTCAAAATAAGCAAGTTTAGCAAGGTAGTACTCTCAAGAAATCTCACATTAGTTTGCTTGTAGACATCCTTGACTGATGTTAAAAACAATAAGAAGGCTGTGAAAATGAATAGCACAAACACATTCAATTCTGGATTGGCCACAGAGGTTACTGTCAATAGTACCAGAAGTATTCCTCGAACAAGAAGCATAGCTGCATTGGGCTTTTCCATTAATGAATGATACACCCCCACGGAAGAGTGAAATTGGTATATGACCCCCTAGATCTAATTATAGGCTGATGAACCATCAAGAATTAATTAACTAGAGTATTGAGACCATCAAGAAGTCATTAATGGTCTTCCGTCCCTTGCAAGTGGTATCCTCATTGTAAGGATTTTAGCTAACTATGCATTGATGGGCTCAGAGTTCACCTATGGAAAAAGTAATGGAGGGTGTGGTTTGTGACCACATCAAAGTAATACGGGTATTAAAGGCATCTGAGCTGGCCTGTATATTGGGCTAGCTATTTGATTTTGTAACCATTAGGCATTGGTGAATTATGCTGGCATAACTTTGAGCTATAGCCTCGTCCCCAAGCCTCCACCCAGCTTCAATGTTGCACGCAGAAATCATTTCTGCGTGCAGCATTGAAGCTGGCTGGGTGGAGGCTTGGGGACGAGGCTATAGCTCAAAATTATGCCAATGGGTGGAGGCCTGGGGACGAGGTTAATTTTGGGCATAATAGATTCCATTAGTACATGGGCATATGCTAGCATAATAGATTCTATAATTTATTTAGGTTTCCCTTCAACCATTCCTTCCTCATCTCGATCGTGTGCTGCATGAATCCTTATTGGAGCCCAAGGTACTGGAGCATAATAATACTTATGCTAATTGCCTTCTATATTTGACTGCATGTCAGCAACCTTTGTTGTTCAGTGCAGCGGTACCTTTGCTAATTATAAGGCATTGTGGTGAGCATGAAGGGTTTTACTAGCATTGCCAGCATAGCATAATAGGACAGATTTTGAGCACAATTCACCAATGCCTAGTAATCATACACCCCCTATGAGTGTAATTTGGTGTACTTATGACACAATTATTAATATGACATAGCTACCATCCCCAGAAGACAAATTCAGTATCAAATACAGCTCCCTTTCTCTCTCCTCGATAGTGTTATCTACGTACATACTGTGCTGTTCCAAGCTACTCACTCCCATAAAAATAAACATTATTGTCCTGTTACAAAGAGGTTATTTTAGCTATCCATCAGACACTATTACCGGTAATAAGATCTGAGTTCCCAGTACTAGTATCTTTATCCCTGGGTTGGTTACACTTCACTGATTTAGAGGAACTTCTATTGGTAGGTAATTGTTTATTAATTACACTCCAGCTTGCATAATATTAACTATTATGCCCTCCAAGACATTGTAGCATGGAATCACTCATCCCGGCTCTTATTAAAAACCATGGTCCTTGCAAGCCTCGTGTACCAGGCCTATATTCTCAATAATAGCTACTATGCACACCAGGCCCGTAGCCAGACTTTTTAAAAGGGGGGTGCAGGAATTAATTACTATAATATTATACTCGCAACTCAGTTATATGACAATCACAGAAGTGACTACTATAATTATGATGCATGTATTGGTCACAACTGCTTATTGATTGAGGTGTGATGTTAATTAGCTGCACTAAGTGTGGTTTTGTCAAGCTGATAGAGAGGATAGCATGTAGCCTTAGTCTATTGCTCATGCAATTATTAATAACTGTGAAATGACATGCAATTATTAGGCTGAAAAAAGGGGGGTGCACGTGCACCCCCCCCCCCCTGCCTACGGGCCTGCACACTACTATTTTTCGTATAGCGTGACAATGTGTAGTATGGAAGGTAGGCCTGGTGCACGAGGCTAACCCTTGCATGGCTTTAATTGGATAATCATTTCACATGAACAACTGATGCCCAACATTGCACAATAGACCTTTGCTAATTTGCTATGGAAACTATTTTTAACGATGCCAGTGGTCCTAGTAATTTTCTGTGCATGCTTGTGGTTGGAAAAAGGTGCCAACCACAGCACAAACCTATAGGAAAATTATTTTAATATCAACAACAGATCAGACTTGGTGTGGTACATTGATACTCATAGATCATTGTCATTGCTAAACATTTTTGGTACTATTGAGGAAATTTTCCCCATACAACTATTTTACCTTAATTTGTATGACAGCACTGTGTATTAATTGGACAAGGGACACAACCTGCTTAGATCCCTAGCTGAGCTCTCATTAAGAAAGTATAGTATATACACCCCTACCTTTTCCAGTTACTAATAGCTCATGCATGCATATACACCATCCCAGTAGTATGTACTGAAGGTCAGACTGGCCCACCATGCTGCTACAAATGGTTTGCAATAATGTTTGTAGAAACAGCCTGGTACCACACTAAGCATGAAAATGTATACGCATGGTACATGCATTTATAGCTGTTACATGTTATAGTATACACGTACCTACATGCATGTACTAGCTATAGGTTCATGCATGTCCCTGAAAGTAGCTCTCTACAACATTATACCTAACCAAGAGCGCATAGTTCTTATGCGCTCTTGGCTAACTTAGCATGCTATTGTCATATTCAAACTAGTGGTATATGTAAGTCATCAGTGACAGTTGGGCACACATGTATAGAGGACCATAAGGCTATAAACTGTCTCTTGTATGGATGAGCAAGATCATGGTGGGAATCAAATTTCAAGCAAGAGTTAATCTGAGAGCAAGCATGGGTGTGTGCAGATGAGTCAGAGGAGCAGAGCTAGAGTGTTTTTGTGGTGTGTTGTACAGAGATCTGAAACATGCCCAGGCAAGTTACAGCACTATGTGGTAACACATCTAGGTGTGAAACCACCATCACCACCCAGGTGGCAGTGGTAGTGGTTACCCCACTAGACATGCTTGTGGGTGTCTGCTGATTTTCAGTACTATAGGCTCACTAGACTTCTGAGCATGGCATAGCCACCTAAGCATGCATACCCTAATCATGCATACCCTTACCACGCGTACCCTAATCACGCATACCCTAATCACATCACCTCTCACATATTCCAATTATCTCTCATATACATACCTTAATCACTTCACAATGTCATACACACACAAGCACTGGTATGCACATACATTTGTTGGTAGTTGCTTAGCAACCAAAGTTTTTATAGGCAATTTGCCGGCTATGGGAAGGGGGTGGGTCATCATAAAGTAGGCCAATGATGAACAGAGGCCAACTACCAACAAAATAGTTATCTGCCAGTAATTGGGGTGCATTCGACCATGCATCTCATGCACCCCAATTACTGGCAGATAACTATTATAATATAGCGTAAAACCTCGATTATCGGCCGACTTGTGTTATCGGCTGAGCGTACATCGATTATCGACCTATATTTTACGGACATTTACGCGTTTATACGGAAAATTTACAAAGATGATGCGGAGCTCCGTTTATGTTCGAAGACTAGATCAGAGGTTTTAGACTCGTTTGAAGCTACCAGGTAGGCTTAACTTACTTCTACAACTTAAATACAAGGGAGAGAAGGGTATAGAATGGTGTTGAACCAATTTGAATGGGCGTAACATGGCGTACTGAATGGTGGTGGATCGTGAGGGCTGGAGGCTAGCTACATTGCCTAATCTGATATTAGACACTTGACTTACTTTTATCCAGATCAGAAGAAAGGAGACAGTACTCATATGAACCCCAGAGAGCATCGCCGAAGTTAATATTAGCATTTATATCATGTCATTATCAATCATAAAATGTATTGTATACAATGGAGTAGCTAATGATTATTCATAGCTTGTTTTCACTGTATCTCAGTAATGCTGCATAGAACGAGTTGGTTGAAATTGGTAAAGGGTAATCACACCTACTGGTTTCAGTACTGTTGACCAGGAGTGGCAATTTTGAACAGGTAAGAGTCGACAGACAAAAAGGCTCGATTTGGCCGATAATAATTGTACTGCAGGTGTATGTACAGCCGATAATACCAGGTGGTTATCGATAATACAGGCCAGCGAACAGGAGTTTCGAGAGATCGCTGTACCGTGTCTGCTATTCTAAGGTACATTATTTTTATATCAGTGTGTAGAGCTCCATAAGACCAGTCTGTAGGTCTTTGAAGTAGAGTCTAGAACCGTTCCTACTTGGAGTTACGCCCGGAGGCGAAAAACATGGCCGATAGTCGAGGTTTTACGCTACACATATCATAATCATTTCATGTCTTTAACACATACCCCATGCAACCACTCACATCTCTCATACACATACCCATCTCACTGTGTGTCATATACCGCCCTATTACTTCATTTCTCATACCCTAACTACACATACCCTAATCACATCACCTCTCACATATTCCAATCCCTGTCACTTTATCTCTTATATACATACCTTGATCACATCATGCACATACACCAGTCACAAGCACGTACTGGTATGCACACACACACACATATCCTAATCATTTCACACCTCTCATACACATACCCATCTCACTGTGTGTGTACTGCCCTATTACTTCATTTCCCATACATATTATATACCCTAATCACATAATCCCAATTACTTCATCTCTCATAATATAATATCCCCACTCATCTCTCATACAAAATGCCCATCTCACTGCATGTGTGTTAGCCTCAAAAGTTAGGGAGGAGCCTCGGGACGAGGCTACATGCTACAGTAGTATACTGCCCTATTCACTTCTCTTACACAATATACTATACCCTAATCATTTTATCAAATGTCCTGATCATTTCATCTCTCACATCCCTCTCATACAAAATCCATCTCATTCCCCAAATTACAAACCCATGTGCACAGTACTGCACTGCATACTCCCATCATGTTACCCACTTCATCTCTACATCATCTCAACCCTCCTACATACCCCAATCACATACCCATAATTACACTTCGAGCTGCCCACTTTATGTAGGCTTATTCCCCTCATTATGTACCCGTAATAATTCTTTGATAGCCCCTTAAGACATAGATATTGTAGTATATTTCCCCTAGGGTATATAGCTATACGTCATTCCCAGGCCCTATATTCCCAGCTATTCAATGTTGCATGCATCAGGGAGCCTGGGGACGAGGCTACCCTAGGATAAGTTGTTAAGTGGCCCATGCATGGCCTGGAAACATGACAAGGAATAATGGACTTACAAGAGGGAAATAAACATAGTAGTAATGAGCTAGGGGTGTGGCCATGGGATTGTTGAACCCACTGTCATGTTAATTAAAGTGAGCTAACTGGTTTCCTATAACTTCTAGGAGTCTCTCTATAGTGCTCTCCCTCACCCCCCCCCCAACCCCCCTTCTGAATGTGTGTTAAGTTGCCATATACAGTGGAGTAGGAACCGGGGGGGGGGGGGGGGGGGGGGGGGGGGGGAGGGGGGGGAGGGGGGGGGAGGGGGGGGGGGCCAGTGGCTCCCCGCCAATCCTGTAGAAGGAGAGGGGGGGCCCTGGCCCCTCCAATAAAAGGGTGCATGGATAGCTAATTATACTTAGCAAGGATAGAAGACCAGAAAGTCTTAGCTTATTAGTAGGATAAGGTCTCGAATGTCTAATTTTTAGCATACTGATTAATGTCAGTAACATGTGTTAAAAAAGGTAGGCTTTTAGAAACTATAGCCGCTATGACTAATTTACGTCCCTGCATTGCACATGACCGAGTACCTTGGCCCCCCCTCCAATATATAATTGCTTCCTACTCCACTGTGCATCACATGATAGCATTAATTAGACAATTAACTGCACAATGTCACATGTAGATCATGTAAAGAAAAACATTTTCTAGTGATACCCTGTCAATTACACCTCCAACTATATTATTAACAACACCGTTTGGAATCATTAAAATTGCATTAGCTGACCATCAAGAATTAATATAAAGTGGCTAAATATCCATCAAGAAAGTAATTAAAATTTTATAGCTTATACCGTCAGGAAGTAATTATTGGTCTTCCGTGGGGGTGTATCCTTTATTAATGGAAAAGTTCATTGCTCCAAACCAGTAGTGGTGCTTATTCTTCAAAGGAGTGAAGTGAGTGTCGTAAATGGGGGCTAGCTTGTTGATCCACTTGAGTGGCCTTAGATGAGACACTCTCCTCAAAGGCTGAATGAACAGGAGCAGGAGTGTGTAGGGAAGCCACAAGAACACAAGCGTAGTAATGGCTGCTGTGAAAAGGTAAATATGAGATTGTTGGCAGTAGCGTAGGTTTCCATCTAGGTACCACACAGCATAGGAGGTGTTTTGTGGGTACCGTGCTATCACTGCAACTGAGGTGGCGTCTATCACAGTACGGAGGAGCTTCATGTAGGATAGAAGAAAGAGTGTGGCTAGAAGAGGAACAGCTCTGCTACCGATGAGGTTAGTGAGGCGAGAGGAGTAGCGGCAAGCAATTATGATAACACCAGCAATTCCCCAGATGTAGAATGGGAATAAAAACTGTAACCACGTCTTCCAATAACCATTCAGTCCAACAAAGAAGCAAGATTCTATTCCAAAGTCTAAATTAAGCCAGGCAAGGAATATTTGAAAAAATATTAGCCAATGATTTACTTGTCTTTCTAAGGGAAGGAGCACTATTTTGTAGGCCCATACTATGTTGGCATAAAAGATGACTCCATTAATGAGTCCTTGAGTAACAGTGAGATTGAGAGCTAGGATAAAGAACACAAGGAGGACACCAGCAGCAGCAAAGGCAAGCAGGAGCGCCACGTTATGACTGCTGGGACATTCAATACACCAAGAAGATCCAATCGCCAGGCTAAAGCTGTCCATGCAGGCACCACACAGGATACCGTTTCGATTGGAGGCACACTGCTTGCTGGGATCATCTCCAATGTTGACAATTTTACTATCGGACTTGCAGTAGAGCAGTGGACAATATTTGTTATACACGATACCCGCAGTGCTATCATGACTCTCACTATTAAAGGTTGCATTCACCCACATAGTGCTGTTCCATTGCAGTAGACCAGTTATATTTTCTATTGAGCACTTGAAATCATTGCTAGCCAACACAGAATAGCAGCTACACGACATTGTACTGTGGTCATGGATTAGAGTTAATCCCGGAGGACAACCTGAAAGTAATGTGATGTTGATAAAAACTGGCGTTGTTAGAAGCTCTCCAGCAAGACAACCATTATCGTGTGAAAAGAAGTCAGTTATTTGATCTTTCATCATTTTCTTGTACTGGGAAAGCATAGTGCCATTTATAGCTGCTTGATTGGTGTAGACAGGCGCTGGCAGGACCGATGTTTGTAACTGCAGTATTTCTCTCTCGTGTCTTGTAAATATGGTATACTTTAAATTTGTACAAGTTACACTGCTGTTCACAAGCTGATTGTGTTGTAATTGTCCCAATTGTGACAAACTTGAATTATCAAGGAATCCTGCATGGACTATACCAACGGTAGACTCAAAGTCGTAGCCAACTACATGAGCAGATACTCTAAAGGTTTCACCGCGATAAACTGAGATATTAGTGAAAATTTGTGACATATTTGCACACTGTGGTTGGCCGCTGAAGTCACAGAGACACACACGCTGAGGAGCTGAAGATACAGCCGATAGAGTCTCGTTTAGACCTGGGTCAAAGTACATACCAATGTATTTTTGCGCTTTTTCTCTGCTAAGCTAGTCTACAGTAAGGTAGTCCTTGTGCATTGATCAATGATATATGCCAATTGTCACATTTATCGGATCTGACACTTGTTCCGTACATGTGATGACCGATACCACTATTTGCATGGTTTCCAATGAAGGATATTTCTGATGAGTAATCTATGACCATGAATAAGCACGGTGCTGCTGGTTGTACGTTAGCATACACTGCTCCACCTACATCATGAGCTGTGTTGTTGATAAACCGAATACTAGAGTGATATCTAACTTCGACCGTAAACGATGAGGGGACAAAAGAAAGAGCACCACCTTGGAATGCAAAATAATTCAAAAAGAGTAATCTGGAGAAACTATCCGCTACTATAGAGGAGTGGATGGTAGATTCTACATAAATTGCACCACCTTGTGTATGCGCAGCATTCTCTATGAACATTATAGTCCTATTTGAACATACGAGTATCTTTCCATAAATGAAATACAAGGCTCCTCCCTACGGAAGCCGAGAGGTGCAATCCGCCGTAATCCGACACCATCGCCGACGTTGTCGCCGACATCATCGCCGACGTTGTTGTCGCCGACATCGTCGCCGATGTCGTCGCCGACGTTGTTGTCGCCGACGTTGTCGCCGACGCCATCGCCGATGCCTTCGCCGACGTCGTCGCCGATGGTCATTATTCTTATCATTGATTTGATGGGACACACCACAACAGGTGCAGCAAGATATAGTATCGCCGACAACATCGTCGACGCCTTCCCGATACCATCTCCGACAGTATCGCCGACACCATCATTGATATCTTCGCCGATGCCATCGCCGACACCTTCGCCGACAGTATCGCCGATACCATCGCCGACACCATCGTCGACATCTTCGCCGATAGTATCGCCATTCGGTAGACAGCAGCACCGTAACTACGTCGCTGATAGTATTGATAAGTAGATCTATTATGCAACAATAATGTACTTCGGAAGATGTGGTCTCTCCCTCGGGCATGTCATACTGGGATATTAGCTACACTGTAGCGGGGATGCATGCACTAATTGTGTTGCATCTATTGTGATGTGTTTTACCAATTCAATAATAATAGCTAGTATAAATACACAGATCGAGATATTACTTGTGCAAATTTTCCCCATCCTCTGTTAATTTCTCTCTTGGAAGAAAAGGGAGTTCGAAGTCATCATCGCTATCCGCGGCTGTCTAAAAATTGAACGTCTGCGCATGCTCAGCTCCACCCACAATAACTAATGTACAAAAAGTACGCATGCTCAGCCCCGCCCACCGCATTAAGAGCCTCGAGTTCGCAGCACATACACTCGCCCTTGTGTTTGTTTAGTATTATAAAGAGAAGCGTTTACGCTACTCATATGGTTGGCGTAAAATCTTTCCTTTATTATGTTATAATAATGTTCAAACACAAGGGCAGATATGCGCCAAAATACCTTGCGTAAAATGTAGCCGCTATGTACAAAACGGCGAATGTGGCCTTAAATCTCCCCAGGCCCTTTAGCTAGGTCTATATAAAAGGAACACTGGCGTAAAATGTTCCTTTTAGTAGGTCTAAGGGAAATATTTCCTATAATACGCCATTTTCTACATAACCGTCGGCGACGACGTCGGCGAAGGCATCGGCGATGGTGTCGGCGACGGTGTCGGCGACAATATCGGCGATGGTATCGGCGACAACGTCGGCGATGATGTCGGCGACAATATCGGCGATGGTATCGGCGACAACGTCGGCGACAACGTCGGCGATGATGTCGGCGACGACGTCGGCGACGACGTCGGCGATGATGTCGGCGACAACAACGTCGGCGATGATGTCGGCGACAACGTCGGCGATGATGTCGGATTGCGGCGTATTGCACCTCTCGGCTTCCGTACCTCCCTGTGTACCTCTGTTGCCATAGAAGTAGACATTATCCGTGTCCACATGAATCGTTGTATTCATTAGAAAGATAGCCCCTCCCAGTGTTGCGGAATTGTTATTAAAATTTAAGTTTGCACTGGGTTTGACGATCAATTCTCCATTATTGAGTCTAAGTGCTCCACCATTTAAATCTGCAAAATTGTGGCTGAACGTCAAGCTTGCATTGGAGTCAATTTGGATCACTCTACCGAGGAGGAAAATCCCTCCACCGTCAGTCTTATGCCCAGAGTTGTATGTAAACTCCACGATTGAGTCAGCTCTAATAAAAATAGTCCCATTGTACAAATATATGGCTCCCTCACTGTTACGCGTGAACACCGCTCTCGATTTAGTATCAATGTGTATTATTGCAGTGTCCCCATACACTGCTCCACCAAAGTTAACGTTGTTGCATTTCAGGTTGACAAAGTACACAGTTGCACCTGTTGAGATGGTAAGTGAAGCTTCGAGGTTAGGTTGGGTGGTTCTAAGGAATATTGCTGTCCCTGATTGAAGATTGGAAGAATGGCATCCTTTAATACTGTCTGTGAAATTGACACTTCCTGATAAAGTCACTTCACTAGAATATGCCATGATAATTGACTTACTTTCATGTCTGTAGGCTCGAAATGTGCTGTTGCTCACAATTAACCCATCACTCAAGTTACTCACAATGAAACAATTTTCACTGAATTTACAGTTGTCCAACACAGCCAGTGAACCTCTTCCTATGATGTTGATAAAAGATGAGCTGTCCTTTATGCTACGATATCCATAGATGGTGGAGCTCTTCACTGAAATGTGGCTTTCTTTAACCTTTATAGCTGGACATCTTATTGTAAGATTTATAATGTTCACAAGACTGATATTGAAAAACTGAATAATTGTACATTTGGGTTGTGTGCCAAACTGATGGTCAATGATGACATTCTCTCTGGATTCTGTAGCTCCTTTCATGACAAATGAGTGAAGATTTTGTACTGTCAAGTCCTTTATATAATTGTGGACTCCACACATGAACACCAATATTACATTGACGTGATCTGATGAAAAGAGCTTGCTGCTGTGCTCCACTAAATAATCCATTGTTACACAGAGCTGACCCAGGGGACAGCTGCTGCCATTTCCAGGACAAGAGTCGATTGGCTTTGTAGGCAGAACACGGTACACCACACACTCACCTTCAGATACAAAGCCTCCAAATAATATCAGGAATATAACTAGTGCAGTGAGTTTCATTTTCTAATTTTAAACTCGTGCGCTTCTTTCTAAAGGATAACTGGCGGTCAACTTGTAGCTAAGGAGCTCATTATAATATGATTTCCTCGAAGTTGTGGTGACCCAAATCTTATTGTGTGGCCAACTAGCTAGTTACTGATGGAAAACACAGACTTAATTTGCTAATTATTGTGTCTTCTAAACATTATAAACAGCTGTCACTAAATGGCTTCTAAGCTAGCCATTAGCTATACCTACATATATATATTCAGCTCTGTGTCATAGGAGACCATAATATTATTATTATATATATATGATTCTTTGGACACTTCTGGTTTTACACCTCACCTATATAATATGAGAGGAGAATCCCCCCTTCCTATAGAACAAACTGATCTCCAGTCACTTGATCCTAGAAATTAAGTGATTTAATTCCTCTATCGATCTGGGATAAAATGACTCCTTTGCATAATCACAGTGGTATCATTCTATCCTGCATGCCAAGAGAATCATTAATTATTTTGATCTGTGGGGAGTCCTTCCATCCTGGACTGGTGTTCACAATAATGCACAATATATAATAATGATGCAATCTTAAGGCATCTTGCATTGTATTGTGTCCGTCACTTACTTCTCTATTGCATCGAACCTGTAAAATTTACTATTAGCTATTAATTTATCGGCAATTTTATGATCAGAACGAGAACAATAGTTATTACTCAGCCATTGTCGAAAAGGGTAGTCAGGGATAGAAAATCAACAGCAAAACAATACAGTGTCATAGACTTATAGATGATGTAAGAAGAACAGACTAAGAATTAATGCAACTACATAAAAAAACTAAAAAGTAATGATCTACTGCTCCTTAATTAAGTAATAATATTATTAAATAAAACTGACAAAAAAGTCTTAAAAACTTATGGAAGCAATGCAGGCTATAATACTGGTTCATAAAAAAACTTTAATGTAATTTATTCACAGCAGGATTAGAGTCGCAAGCAACATCAGCCCAAGAGAGCACATGACACTTGCTCCAAGTCCAAAGGCCTTGTCTGTTAGTGAGCACACGTCAGGAGCAGTGTAGGGACACTGGGCCACGGGGATGGGTTGTTCTCGACCAAATCCCCCTCCACGCTGTCATAGAATATATGTAGTGAAAATACAGATGATCGAGGCATGGTAGCTACATACTGTATACTGATTAATTTTGATGGGTAAATAGCAGCCTGCTACAAATGTGACAGAAAAGGAAAGCGTTACCTTACATAATTATTATAATATGAATGATTACCATGCACATCCCTACTGTAGTGTCAAAGTGACAAAATGAAAATAGACCGCAAACTTTAAAATACTTGCAGAACTATTTTCCTGTGTCTGTACAAAATTTCACAATTCGATACCCTTACTGGGCAAAATATTATTGCTTGTTTCAGAATAGTAAATTGCTACTAGAGATGTAATTATTAATGCCATTAGTACATATCATGCACATCAACTCTCTCACATAATATTACTATAACATTCTGTTACAATTATCCCCACTACACATACCTATAAATATGGGGCTCTTTTCCATTATCAAACCGTTTCTCTGTAACCCATGGCTTACATCATTGTACAAAGCTAAGAACAAGGCTGGCTTAATTAGCTCCCAGCTTTTGACATACAACTGGGAGGTAGGAATGTGTATACTATACTATTTGGATCACACACAATATTTTAATACAGTTTATGGCATGGACTTACTTGATCTGTTGAACAGCCAGCGAATATTGGACCACTTCTGATTGAATCTTCCAGGGCGGTCGCAGCTTCTGGTGTCCAACTAATGTATTGATTCAGTGCATTTTCTAAGACACTTGTGCTGCTCTGCAAGGCACTAATGATAGCTAGTTGGGCGGCTCTACAAAAATTTAATAATTAAACAGTTATTGATAGAGAAAGGTTAACTTCAGCGCCATAATCATTATAGGCACACATGCATGCATTATGACAATCTATACCAATTCACTAAAATAATAATATTATTATCATGGCCAATTAAATCAAATATCTTGCCAACGTTTCCCACGCTGCCACATGTTTGTCTTAAGCAGAATAATAGCTTACTGGTCAGGAATATACTCTTGGGCAAACGGTACGAAAGATTCCATCACAGGGTTGCTGATGCAAGTCGAGAGATTAGCTCGAGGGTAGTAGACCGGGAAGGAGAAACACATCTCTTCACGGGTAGATTCACCTCCCTGGCCGGGGTATAATGAGAATTGATGTCATGGGAAAACAGTCAATGTTGTTTATATGTAACTGTGATAATAGGGGGAAACTTTTATGAAAATTTTTTTAATTATTTTGGCGAATTCAAAATTTCCAAATTTAAATTTCGCCAATACCAGGCCAATGCATATAACCATTTCACCAAATTTAAATGCTCACCAAAGTTATCTGCCCTATGATAATACTTTCCCTAAGTGGCTGCAATAAGAGGCGTCTCCCTTACACAGTGACCACTATAATACTATTGTAAAACTTACCAGGACCAGGGGCGTACCCAGGATTTAATACAGGGGGTTTGTAAGTAGTTGCGCGCGAAGCGCGCGCGAAAAATTGAGCGACCACGCCCTCTAATTAACGATCGCCGTTTAGCATGTTTTAGTAACAGTTTGCCAGATTCTCGAAGATTTTAGCAAAGAAACACAAGGAAAAACACCAGAGGAGAGTTCTAAGCTAAGTTTTAAGAGATTTTAGTGCCTGCAGATGGAATCTGGAAACCAAGGGGGTTTCCTATAGCAGCTAAGTCATACTAAGATAATGCTGAATCTGACTGCCAAGGGGAGTTTCCGGGCAACGAGGAAACAACTAAGGTACGCCCCTGAGGACGACACCAGTTCTATTCGTGGTATTGTAGTTACAATCCAGCAACAATATATCACCCTAAACAAATAAAAAATTTGTGTGATTGAGTTAACTTACAAAGGATATTTCCACTCAAAGTGGGCTTATGAGTGATATAAATTTCTCTATAAGCCCTTGTTTCTACACATAGCTTTATAGACATAATATTATACCATAGTTAATTATTAAAAACAATGTATGACCCAATTTAACGTAAGAAATTAGCATTTTATGAATTTGCATAATGTTTAGAGCAATTGACGACCTTTACCACGAAAATAATCATTTGAAATTTTTTTTTTCCATATGTTGCATTAGATTAAGTACGGTACTCACTCATTGACAAACTCCCTTCACTATAGTTCTTTTATGCAATGTAGTATAGGAGACATCCACCATTATACATTAATAATTTTATTATGTAAGCATGTAAGGTCAAAGGTTTTTGTCATTATGTCATCTCGTAGATCAGCTGGTTACAGCAACCCGTCAAACTGGTATGGTCATTTCAGCTAGTTCTGACCGGTTTTTCTATTGTATCAGTCAGTCTGATTTCTGTTGAGTCCTGTGCAAATGCATGCCTTCTTGAGTTGTTAATAAATAGTTTGTTTCCTAAGTAATCGAGCAAGCTGCTGCGACTCAGTGTGGCGTGACAAATGGCGACCCTGCCAGGACGACAACAGTTGGGTGATGTCGAATAGAGAACTAAAGTCCTTACAAGAGTTGAGTGGTAATCGAGACGTTGTTGCCAGAAAATCGTTACGCTCTGGATTAGTTCGTGATTCTACCATGGACCAGCAACTTGAAGAAAGACTGGCCCACTTGGAAGCCGAGCTAAACGCTCGCTCGAGCGAAAAGACGTCGAGATGGAGAGACTCCGTAGCCAAGTGGAGCAAGCTACTCGTGAAGCTGACGAAGTACAACGTGAAGCTGAGCAGCGATCTCAGGCGTTGGAGGAACAGCTAGCGAGAGAGACGGAGAGTTCGAGGTTGCGTGCTGAGGTGGAAAAGTTTCGAGCATTGGAAGAACTACGCGGTGAGCATCAACGGGCAATGGAACGTGAGCGAAAGGTGATGGATGATTGGATGCAGGACGTGAAGGAGCGATTTAGGGTGGAGCAGCAGCGCTTCGAGGAGCGCATTTCAGCGCTGGAGGCTACGAGACTGTCGACGCCGGCCCCGCGCGCTCCCTCAGCTTCCGGAAGTTCCACGCATGCGCACAGAAGTACAAGCCGCTCTGACGACCTATACCCGCCAAGTGAATTCCATGAGCTTGAAGTGAGTGAACTCTCTGATGGTAGTGAAAGAGAAAGTGAAGTGGAAGATGATGGGACGGGAGCTAACAACGAGACTAACAAGGAGACATCTCGAAAGGCTCTAGAACATCAAGATGACCCAACCCAGTCCGACTCAGATGCTGATGGAGGATCAACTGAACCTCCCACTTTGATGCAGACTATGACCAAGCTACTCCAGGCCCAGACACAAGCAATGGCAGCTCAGGCGTTGGCTACAGCGGTTCATCATCTCCCTCCCTTGCTGTTATATACTGGGGAGAAGGAGCAAGCTGAAGATGAAGGTTTCGATCGCTGGCTAGAGCGCTTTGAGGAGCGGTCAGCACTTGCTGGCTGGACTGCGGAGCAAAAGTTGCACCAACTGAAGTTGCTGTTGGACAAAACAGCCCGTGAAGTGTTTCGTTCTCTCCCTGAAGACGAGCGTAGCAACTATGACAAAGCGACCCAATCTCTTAAGAAGTGGTTCCGAACAGGAGATATTGAGGAGTTACGTGGTTTGGAATTTCACCACAGGACACAAGGAAGCGAGACGGTAGAACAGCTGGGGATTGACCTGCAGCGTCTAGGACGAAAGGCGTTTCCCTCCTCCAAAGGAAAGGAGTTTGACCGTTTGCTCAAAGGCCGATTCTTCCAGGCCCTCCACGTCAAATGGCAGCGCAAACTTGGCGCCCCAAAACCGCAGGAGACTTTTCGCGAACTGTACGATCGAGCCAGGACTCTCGAGCAGCATGAGAAGCAGTATGCGGCATCTGCTGCCTCTAAAAGTGACGCACACAGGTCCAGTAAGAAGAATGAGCAAACCAGCCAACCGCCTAAGGACCCAGCTACACAACGTCAGGATTCAGGAAATGAGTCCCTTCCTCCGACTACCTCCTCCAATTCCCAGACCGAGCGACACCGTACCCACCGCAAAGGACGTTTCAGGGGAGGATCCCGAGATAATCAGCCGCGACGGGAGTCCAGACCACCTCCGGAAGCTCCTGGTCGTTCAGATACTTCTCGTACCGCCGTTGTTGGACAAGTACCTAAACTGGATGATTTTTCTGATGAGCAGTTGAAGGCTGTCTTAGCCAAGAGGCATGTGGATCGTGAACAGCAGCTGCTGATCGAGGCGAGCACTACCTCAGCAGTGAGTGCAGTAGAGGACACAAAGGGAGCAGTGGGACCTACTCTGTACCTCGACATCCTGATCGAAGGAGTGCCCGTGCGAGCCATGTTTGATACGGGTGCCCAGTCCTCCATCGTCTCTCGCGAAGTTCTCCACGCCATTGGCAGACACTTAGGACGCCAAGGACGCCCCGTACCCACTTTAAGAAAGCCCTGCACTACTCTCTTCGGGAAAGACGGAGACAAAGGACCCGAGATCGTTGTGACTGCTCAGTTTGACGCCACAGTGGAGGCTGATGGAAAAACGGTATGTGCTACTTTGTTTGTCCAACCTGATAGTGTACAACCATGTCTACTTGGTACAAATATTATTCCATATCTTGGTGTATCTATTACCAGAGCTAATGGGGAAGCTTTAGCTACATCCCCCCAATCTGAGCCTACTGTTTCACGTGTGTGTTTGGTGCAAGCCACCACAATTCCGAGTCAAAAGGGACGGTTTATTAAATGTCGTGTTGACAGTAATCCTTGCCAATCTAAAGGTCAAGCTGATGGTAATACTAGTGAAGTTAAGTGTTGCTTATTTGAACCTGCATGTGACGTTATCGAATCGCACGGTCTCTGTTCCCATGAATCTTTGATCACTTTGAATATTGATGGAATGGCTTTGATCCCTGTTGAGAATTACCAGGGTTTGCCTGTTAAATTGAAAAAGGGAATGCAGTTGGGAGTTGTTAGGTCATGTGATCTACCTGAGACAGTGAAAGTTGATACCCCAGAGAAAAATGAGCATCTTGATGACAGCAGGTGTGCTGCAGTCAAAGCATTATCCAATACTCCTGAGCGTTTTCAGCAGTTATTGCAGTCTTTAGAGCTGCCTGTCGATAAACTTAGCCCAATCGAGTTAGACAAGTTGAAAGAAGTACTTACTGAATCCACTGATATATTCGCTTTGGATGATTCAGAATTGGGCTGTACTAATCTGGTTCGTCATACCATCCCTACGGAAAACCACACTCCCATTAAACAGCGTCCCTATCGTACTCCCGTGATTTATCGCGAAAAGATTGAACAAATGGTATCTCAAATGCAAGCACAAGGGATAGTAAGACCTTCCAGAAGTCCCTGGGCTAGCCCCATAGTGCTTGTACCAAAAAAAGATGGCAGTCTGCGTTTTTGCGTAGACTTCAGAAAGTTGAATTCTATCACGAAGAAAGATGTCTATCAGCTTCCACGCGTAGAAGACATTCTCGACACTCTTGGAGAAGCAAAATACTTCTCGTCGCTAGACCTGGCATCAGGCTATTGGCAAGTCGAACTCGATGAAGACGCCTGCGCAAAGTCAGCCTTTACCACGCATCACGGCTTGTTCGAATTTACACGAATGCCGTTTGGCTTGTGCAATGCGCCTGCCACATTTCAGCGCGCCATGCAAGCTGTGCTCTCTGGTTTGGAGTGGAATAGCTGTTTCGTCTATCTAGATGACATACTCATTGCTTCCCGCACTCTCGAAGAGCATCTCCAACACATGAAAGAAGTGTTTGGTAGACTGCGTGATGCTGGCTTGCGTCTTAAGCCGAAAAAGTGCCTCCTCCTCCGCGACCAGGTCCCCTACTTGGGTCATGTGATCTCTGCAGAGGGTATCCGTCCTGACCCCGCCAAAACAGACAAAGTGAAGTGTTTCCCTGTACCTCACGATGTAACCACCCTCCGCCAGTTTATTGGCCTGGCGTCGTACTACCGCAGATTCGTACCTGGATTTGCTAAGGTAGCTGCGCCTCTGCATGCTCTTACAAAGAAAGACGTGTCATTCAATTGGACCCCACAGTGCGATGAAGCTTTCAGCAAGCTGAAAAATCTCTTAGTCACAGCTCCTGTTCTAGCATATCCTCATTTCGGTTCTGACAAAGAATTCATTTTAGAGACGGATGCTAGTGGCCTGGGCCTTGGCGCCGTGTTGTCTCAACGACAAGAAGACGGGCTTATACATCCTATAGCGTACGCCTCTAGGTCTCTTAACTCCCACGAACAGAATGATTGCATTTCTGAATTGGAGACGCTTGGGCTCGTATGGGCTGTTCGGTATTTCCGCCCGTATCTTTTAGGCCACCACACAATTGTGTATACTGATCACTCAGCATGTCTCTCTCTTCTCAATACCCCCCGCCCTTCTGGAAAGCTAGCACGTTGGGCCATGACAGTGCAAGAAATGGATCTAACATTGAAGCATCGCTCCGGTAAACAAAATGCAAATGCAGATGCACTGTCGCGCAATCCTGTGACTGACGAAGCGAAAAGTGTTGACTCTGTGAACAATTGTGAAGAGTTAGAGTATAGCAACGACAACATGTGTTCAGTTGGTGTTGTACAGTCCGTTGCATCTCCTAACAAGTCTAGTGACCCCGCCAATGTATCCGGTGGTAGCGCTGATACATCAGCCGATTCCAGTGTTGACAATGACTGCCCTGGAGAAGATGCAGAAGTAGCTAATGATGATTCCAGTGTAAACAGTGACTGCACTAGTGGAGATCAAGATATCAAGCTGAAGGAGAGCCTTACTGAGATTCGTGAGCTGCAGCTGAAAGATCCAGAGCTGGCTGTGTACATCACTTACCTTGAGCAGAAGGTTCTACCCGAGAATGACAGTGTTGCTAAAAGAATTGTTTTGGAAAGTAAGAGAATGGAATTGATTGACGGAGTGTTGCATAGAGAAGATGTTGCTGATTCCAGCCGATGGTGTGTAGTCGTTCCTTGTGAGCTAAGGAGTAACCTGCTTAAGGAGGCTCACTCTTGTGTGTTTTCCGGACATTTCTCCGAACGTAAAGTGTACGATCGGCTCCGTCGGTCCTACTGGTGGCATGGCATGCGATCAGATGTCAGAAAGTTTTGTCGAGGTTGCCTGAATTGTGCCACACGCAAAGGACCAGGACGTGGTATTCGACCACCGCTTCAGCCAATTCCCGTCAAAGGACCGTTTCACCGAGTTGGAGTTGACATTTTACAGCTGCCTCTCACTTCTAGCGGGAATAAATACCTTGTTGTGTTCTTAGACTATCTGACTAAATGGGTAGAGGCCTATCCGGTCCCAGATCAGCGAGCAGAAACTATCGCACGACTTCTTGTTGAGAACATTGTATGCAGACACGGCGTGCCTGAGGAGCTTCTGTCAGATCGTGGCGCGAATTTTCTATCCGATCTAATCCTCGAAATATGCTCACTTCTCGGTATAAAGAAAGTCAATACATCCGGATACCACCCGCAAACGGATGGCCTTGTAGAGAAATTCAACTCTACCATCACAAACATGATAGCGAAAAGTGTCGATGTTGGTGTTGAGTGGGACAAGCAGCTGCCGATGCTCCTATTTGCATACCGTTCCACGATTCAGGAGTCTACGAGAGAATCTCCATTCTTTCTTGTTTACGGCAGAGACCCACGTTTACCTACTACTAGCACCATGGAGCTCCCTCGACCTGAGTACACTGTTGATCTGGATGATTACAAGTCGGAGCTTGTTACTTGTTTGGTGAAGGCTCATGAAGATGCTAGGGAGCAGATCAAGAAAGCACAAGTGAGACAGAAAAAGTTTTACGATATGCATGCAAAAGAGCCTGCTTACAAAGTCGGGGAAAGAGTGATGGTATACATGCCTACCGATGTAACTGGTAAAGAGAGAAAACTGGCTAGACCCTACCACGGTCCCTACCGTATTGTGACTCTAACACCCACTAATGCCGAAGTGAAACTTGTGGATAGTGTTGATGACCCAAGTATCTTTGTGGCTCTCGACAGACTACGTCACTGTTATCCAGAGATTCCCGACACTAGTTGGACTGGTCGTCGTAAGACCCGCAAACGAAAGTCAAAGCATGCTGCTAACAATTCTACTTCTCGTGCTCCGCCTGAGCCGAGAACGACCGGGCCTGTGACCCGCGCTATGACCCGAAGACTTCAAGAGAACAATTGAAACATTGAGAACTAAAAGACTAATGACTATTGTAGACTCTAATGCTGTTATGTATTGTAATAATTGGTGTGCATGGTATCAGTATTCTATTGTTTTTGTATCACCTTATTGTGTTTGTGCAACTTGAGGACAAGCGCCACCCTCAGAGGGGGGAATTGTAAGGTCAAAGGTTTTTGTCATTATGTCATCTCGTAGATCAGCTGGTTACAGCAACCCGTCAAACTGGTATGGTCATTTCAGCTAGTTCTGACCGGTTTTTCTATTGTATCAGTCAGTCTGATTTCTGTTGAGTCCTGTACAAATGCATGCCTTCTTGAGTTGTTAATAAATAGTTTGTTTCCTAAGTAATCGAGCAAGCTGCTGCGACTCAGTGTGGCGTGACAAGCACATACTGGTAACACTTTAATCTCTTCTGGCAGATAGGTGAACTGCTGATAGTTGAAGTCATACTGGAGGTTTTGGTCGACTGGCTTCAGTTCTTGCAGCCCACTGCCGCACTCCTGGGTGCGACGAAGGATCTTCAGGGTTAAACCTCGACCTACGGATAGGAAGAGGAAAAGTGTGGGATACAAGTTGGATATGGTATAAGCTAGTGTCGAGTTTTAATTGCTAGTGATAATTTACCGTAGTTATGCATGATCCAATTAATTAGCATTTTACGAATTCTCATAACATTTATATAAAACAGTTTTTCATGATACGTTATAGTACGGTATATACGTACAAAAAATTGGGTTTCAGGATCAAAAGTGGGGGTATGCTCCCCCTTCTTCTTTAGACCCCTCTTATCATGTGCATGCACACTTATTTTTTCAATGGTGGTAGAAATGGCATTAATTATTTCACAGAAAGAACTTGGCCTTCCCGCCTCCCCAATTGCAATGATTATAGGCCCCTGTAGCCTCGTCCCCAGGCCACTCCCACGTTTTCAATGTTATACGCAGAAAAGGGGGAGGGCCTGGTACGCGAAGTCACGTGATGGAGAGAGAAGGTGAGAGAAGGTCCACAACACCTCGCGGGTCGAAGGTCACCAGACTTATGAGCGCTACAGCTCGCAAATGATAAGAAATATAGAGATATCGCTGTCATACGAGTAAAAGGTGATCCTTCGTCGGCTCAAACTGTATGTTTGTAGTTGATAGAAGGCATGGATAGCGTAGAAACGCCCCGGTTTTGTTGACCTCGATCGACCTACTTTTCGTTCGCGTCATGCCACGTCACATAGGCGTAGGAAGATACTGAAGGTTGGAGGGGCTGAATATCCAATTGCGCGCGAAGCGCGCGCGAAAATTTTACGGCCACGCCCACTTCATGTTAAACCACGCCCATTTTTGCACGATCGAGGCTGCTATCACGAGTTTCTCGGTGAAAAAATTAACTGTAAGTCGAGTAGAATAGATTTGGTAGCTATTGAGGCATATTTACTCATAATCAGGCCTGATAAATGTTTAAAAATCTTTATTGTAACAATACTGGGCTGGAGAACAATGGGGGCTCTGCCCCCCTTCCTAAAATATTGGGGGGGCTACAGCCCCCTCAGCCCCCCCGGTTCCTACGCCTATGCGTCACGATCGATCATCATGACACTATGCACGTGACTTCGCGTACCAGGCCCTCCCGTTTTTGCGTGCAACATTAAAAAACTGGGAGGGCCTGGGGACGAGGCTAAGGCCCCTGTACATATTAAAGGAGATTGGTACTTGTGTCTTACCGACTACGTGAGTGTGAAGAAGATTTGCAAAGATGTTGATGCCTCCTTGAGGAAGGTACTACAAAATAAACAATCATGAATAATAATTATTGATCACCATAATATCTTATGCAAGTGCAAACATAATGTTGAATTTTTGATAAAAATTAAATGCAAACATAAAAAATTGCATAATTAAAGGATAGTCGCAATTTTAAAATGTCAAATTATGGTATGTACCGTATAGCCGGAAATATTGGCGGGAATTAAATTTGGCGGTTGAGTACAAAATCACTATTGCAAGAATATTAGCGGATTTAAATTGTACAGGATTGCTATACGTATATATGTGAATAGGAAATTTTGGCAGATTTTAATTTGGCGGTTATAACATAGACCGCCAAACCACCAAATTTAATTCCCCGCCAAATTTTCTGGCTATACGGTATCTACTTACCCTTGAAGTGCATTCCAAAGAGCAGACTCCAGTGACGCCGTAGTTTATGGCGTGGGGAGGGACTATCATAAGTCGGTTGACCTGATGACCCATCAGTAGGATGCCAGCATCGTAGTGTCGAGGGGCATTCTCGTAGATGAACTCAATTCCAGAGCTGTCCCTGATATCTGCACAGGTGAAGAAAAAGATGTGAATTGGAATTGAGTCAAATTCTCTTTTCATCCTTATTCAATGACAGTGTGTATAATTATTGCATTAGTCGATACTGCATGGGGCATCTTCTCCCTCTCTCTCTCTCTCTGCTCCCTCCCTCCCTCCCTCTCTCCTTCTCTTCCTTTACGACTCCCTATCATTTCAGCTATCTCAATAAAATTTAATGCTCAAACTTCACTCACTTCTATATCTCTGTCGTTATCATCGCATGTCACCCATTTTCTCCAGAACTCTAAAGTAGTGAAACCATCCTCATTCTCTCCTCTGATCAGATTCCAGTCCTGTTGAGGATCAATTATTGGTGGGCGGGATTGGGTAACCGCATAGCGATCCTGTGGTATGTATGGTATAATAGATAGAATAAATTATACATGTAGGCACACCACAATAAAATAAATAGCAACTGGACCATAATATTTAATTATTATGCCCTATCATGATATGGACTCAAAGTAATGCATGCAAATAAAGGATTTCCATGGAAGCAAATTAATACATTTGCCAGAATATTCTTAGGATTTCTACAAGGTCAAAAGCTTTACTTCAAGATATCGGTAGCACTACTTACTGTATAGCTCAATGGTCCAGGAACTACCTACTCTAATATTAGCTACTACAAACTCTCAATTTATACTCAATAATAACAAATAACGCGATTAGCTACCTCAATAATTATTGAGCTCTTTATATACTTGTAAATTAACTTGCATCTTCACCCACCCAATGACGATGTCAGAGTTGACCATGCCACCGTTGGGGCCCGTGGAGATACCAAAGCCGACCCATCCATTAGTTCTGGCCTTCACTGCAAACGTTATCGTCCGTTCAGCCGTGTCGAAGTTCCAATAGAGAGTGTACAGAGGAGAGCCATCGCCAGCGGCATTCAGGACGGATGAGAAGGGATAGATCTAGTGTACTTTAGCCTTGTGCCAAGGTTTTGCATCATAGTCCTTCAACTTCAAGATGTTTTGAAGAACCTGTAGCTACGTAATGTCCTCAAGAATTGGAGTCTGTACTCAGCGGCCATGAGGGGAGTTGACTTGATATCAGCACTGCAGTGTGGCGCTCAATACAACACACTAGGGCTGTCATTGCTGTGAGCCGTTGAACCTTGAGTGACACTGCTATATTATATATGCTTGCGGAGATAATAATATTATACTTGTCGTTTGTTTTTTGTTTTTTTTTTGTAATTTTTCTATTGACTAGCTAATTTTTCTATTGACTAGCTATGAATAGCTAGTTTTATTCTTAGACATAACTTTTGTCTAAATTTTTCTTTGACTTTGTCTATGGACAAAGTTTCATGCTGTACAATGTCATAATATTATGTTCTGCATGGTTATTGCTTGTTGTACCTTCGGTACACTCCCATTGCCATGAAACCCGAGGGTTTTGTGCTTGAGAGAGCTCTTTATAATAGTTAATATCTTGGCAAGGTTTATGGTTTGGCAAAATGAACGATAATTTGAAAACTTTCCATGATGGAAAAATAAGCAAATGTTTACACACATTCTAATAACAATATATAACAATAGAGCATCTATAAGGGGAAAAACAACCCAATAGCTTAAAGATATATGTTATAGTTATCATACTAATAGTAACTATTATAGAAAATATGAGGTAGCTAACTCACACATGCAGTACTACTACTATTATCTAGCACATGAAAGCGCATGTTTTACTTTTTCAGCAAGTGTTTGGAGATTGATATCATCCAGTAATTCAATTAGTCCATTCCAGTCTTGAGTATACCCCTGTGGTTTCTTGTTAATGAAGTAGTCAATGAATGTTCGTTTGAGACACTCGTTGGAATCACCACGGAATTTGTCTTCTAATTTGATCGTTACGTTAACATCACCGCAAATTAAATTGGCAATGTCCTTCCATTTATGGCTAGCTTCTTCGACAATTCGAAGTTTGTATCTCGTTCCTTCGTCGGTGTACTTGAGTATCAGCAACTCGTCTAATGTCGGCAATTCATCTATGTACAAATACAATATTCAGGTCAGCAATGTGTGTATTGGCGCATACAAGTATGAATGCATGTATGCACATCTGATTCATCAACAGCAGTCGTTAACTATCATACTGAAAAGCTTAAGGTGCTGCCGTGTATAGTAATAATATGAGCAATGGCCAGCATCAAAATTAATGATTGTATGTGTGTATGAGTGTATGCATGATGTGACTACCTACCAAGTTTTATTTGTTGTCCAGCAGTAGAAGAGCTCAGCTGATGCTGTGTAGTTCTGGGGGTAGCCACACTGCTTCTTGGAGACTGTTGCTGTAGTGGTAGTCTCTCACTACTGGGAGGTTGATGGCTGCTTCTCTGTAGCTACATAACAGGACCAAGTTGAAATAATGCTACATGTACTACAGAGACTTTCCCATGAACTTACCATGCCTTCTATGATATTCATGATGGCAAATTTGAATCCTAATGATATTCCTAGTTGAGTTATTTGGCTTTCATTCAGGCTCAGAAATACATGGCCATTAATCCTGGCATCTAAACAAGGCAATAATATTAATGAGCATAGTGATTAGCATTGTGTCAAACAATGTACCGCTCAATTTGCTGATATCTTCTTCATAATTTGTCCCACTTAGGTTGGGGTGGTTTCTTAACCATAGTGCTAGTTGCTCATTGCTCATATCCTTGGAAAATATTAATGATTGCAAGTGTTCATCCAATCGCGTCTGAACTGTAGGTGGGGATTGTGGCTGCTGTACAGTAGCACCACTGGGATAATCTGTCCAAAAAGTTATTGTCATTAAAATTACTAGACTGGTATAGATTAAGTTTGAATAAAGGAGCTATTTAGCATAACATGCCTCTTGGAAATCTAGTAATTAGCAAAGCACGATGCATGTGATTGAATTTACCTTGTCTTGATGGCATACTATCATAGAGTCTAAGTGTCAGCTCATTATACGGTGATTTAATTCCAATCAAGGTAATTTCATGTAAAAGTTGATCGCAATCTTCACGGAGCGGGCGTGCCTCAAGTACACAGTTGGGTATCGCTCTGCCCAGTTTAAAGTCATTAAGCTCAGCTTTTGTCAACTATAATGAAAATGATTATCAAGAATCAGGTAAAATACTCTCCATGTCACGAATGTTGCTAACTGACCAATGGTTTTATTGGATATATTTTCCACTGACCATCCATCACTTCAGTCCACTTTCTTTTTTCAAGATCAACTTGGATCACAGCTCCTTCTAACTCGACAACCTGATAACAGCCGGCACTGTAACCTCGCTCCTCAGGATACTTTGCACTGACATACTAGATATTATACGATTGAGCAAATTCACTATAAGGAACGGATAATCGAACAAATAACTTACATTTATATGTGCATCGGTATTCCAAGTATAGATAATGTGAATATCATGTCTCTGTTGACTGTGATTACTGTAATAGATAAGCTGGTTGTAGTACATCCTCTCTGAATCTGGTTTTTCTTCAGCAACTCCGAATCCAGAGAAATGAGTCACTTCTATGACTCCATAAGATGTGTGGGCATCAAATCTACCTCCATTTAGTTGCTTAAACTTGTAGGGGAGGGAAGTTTGATTACAATATGCTCGTACTATTTTAAGCTTTGAGAGATCCCGTTTAGTACTGCAATGCTGGATATCAACTGTGATAGGCTTAATGAAGGTGCACTGTGGCTCGCAGCGCAGCCAAAAGACGCCACTGACTAGACTAGTGTTCTCAGGGATCTCATAGTCCCCAGCTAGAGAAGCTTTAATGAAAATGGTACATTGCTGCAAGCCTTCTGGTAAGCTGCCTGCATGGATATGAAGCTTCAAGCCATTCCACTCGACAAGCTGACCTTGAGAAGAGTGTACAACAACACTCATTTCATCACACTCTTCTACACCAGGTAACTTCCATACAGCTGCATAAAGGTGTATACAAAATTTAATTGTAGTTAGGCATGTATACTACAACATGTGATGATGTGATCATGTCAAAGCAGCTTAAAATTTTAGTAGTTAGCTACATTACATAATAATAATTAGTATGTACCAAGGTCAGTTGCTTCAGCTGACGTTGATTGTGCAGTATCAATTTCTTCACTCTGGGATTCACCTGTAGTACATGACAGTGAGCATAATAATAATTACAGTATCACATACTAATAATAATTTTAGTACTTTGTTCTGTAGACTGAATGCCTGTGCCAGAGGAATCAGCAGCTGTGGTAAGCACACTTTCTAAAGACTTTTGCTGGTATAGCTGTAATTCTGTCTTTTTTTCAGGAGATTGTGGGTGCATTTTCTACAGTACATCATAATGTTTGAATGAAACCTCAAAATAGGTATGCAGGGTTAGCTACATACCACTTCCTCAATAATTTTCATCAGTGGTGTTTGAAATTCAGTAGACAATCCATAGTGCTCCAGTGAGTCTTTGTTCAGGCTCAGAAATATATCACCACTTATTTTGGCGTCTACATGCGGTGGTAAAAATTAATGAATAAAATTTAATATGTATGGCTTTATTGAAATATTCATACCTTTCAATTTGTCAATATCATGTCTATAATCAACTTGCATAAATCTTGGATGGTGAGATAACCATCGAGACAACTGCTCATGGTCCAGGTGCTTTGAGAATGTCAACAGTGGGCCTTCTGCATGAATGATGTTAAATATAAGCAAGTGAAAGAGTGTGAAAAGACAGAGAGAGTGAGAGAGTTCCTTGGTGGTGGGGGGTATGGAGGAGAGTGAATGAGTATTTGCTGCTACCTTCTCTTCCCACACGAGTTTCTGATTTCGGACTACAACTCCTCTTTGCTTTCAAAAATTCTTCGATAACTTCTTTGTCCTCTTGAGTATATTGCATTCTCAGCTGACTAACTTGATGACCATAAAAACTCTCAATGTTGGCTCTAAAATCCGAAGTAGATTATGCAGTGACACTATAATAGTAATCATGATGAGCTCTCATCATTATACCTGTAGTCATAGCTGATTGCAGGAAACATACTCCATGGCTCTTTGCACATAGGACAGAATTTGTCAAAATTTTTGTACATACGAGCCAAGCACAGTTGACAAATAGTGTGTCCGCACTGAAGTGTGCAGGGATCGACTTGCAAGACTCGACACACAGGGCACTTCATTTCAGCCTTTGAGTGTGTGCATCCATGTACAGTAATAATTATTATGCTATCAACATTGAAATGTTTACCTGTACTTCTTGTACTTCTGATGCAGGACTGATTTGGGCTGATTCAAAATGTATGCATATTAAAGACAATTATCAAATTGTGGTAAATCAGTGAAAATTATATGGTATTGAATAGTTAATATTATAATAGTGCTACATAAAATAGATTCACCTCTGGAATATTAGCTGTTAATAAAACTTCAAAATAAATATTAATAATTTATATTACCCTTCTTATTATAATTGATATACACCCCCTCCCCACCCATGAGATTTCCTAATGAACACCTGCCTGGATATACAACTGAGGAGCATAAAGTAGATATTATTATGTGGTAAAAAAGTACTACTTACTTAATAAATCTTGTAGTTCACTCATCTCCATGGGTATCAGGTTTAGATGTGGTGCCCAAGACGCAAAAGAGCTCAGATTAAATTTCTTAGCTGTGATTTTTTGTTCTGCAATCGAAATAAAAGTTAGGAAATTGATTGGGTAATAATTATTGTAAGCCTAGCATTGTAAGCAGGTGAGGGAAGTGTAGAGAGGGAAGTCTTGATTTCTCTCACCTGCTACCAATAAAACTTAGGATTAACTACACTCCTGTAGCAATGATATTACCTATAGTGTAATAATTCATCACTTTGTACCTTTCAATCTCTTGCAAACTTTATAACGAATACCATTAGCATTGATAAAGAGTAAAAACTCCTTATTGCTCATTTCAGTGCTAAAATCTTCAGGAAAATCTGCAAAAAGTAGCTAATATAATTATTATTGTTCTGGAGACTATTACAATACTGTGTTTGTACGTACCTGGTAGATCTAGTTCCACTTCAGCTGACATTGATACAATAGGACGATTCGATGTTGAAACGACACACCGGTAGGTTCCAGTATACTTGCCTTCAAAACCACCAATTACCATAGTTTTTGAGTCACTGTTTTTGAAACATTCCCCGTCCTCAATTTTCTCCTCTTCATCATTAATAATTCTTGACCACTGATACTCAAGCTGCCCACTGCTGGTGGTAATCATGAACAAATGGTCTGTAGATAGTTCAACGACACTGCCCAAGTCCTTTACACGATGATCATGTGGTTCCTATGAAGGCAACAAGGTAAAATTAAGCAATCTACCAAGGACAAGTAAAGCACACATTACAGATTTTTTTCAATACTTACCTTGAACCATACTATTACAGATTGTTCCGAAGTGTCCACAGTAAGTGAATGTGGTCGGTTTTTATCCAGCAGACAAGTGGCTTTAATTTCAATCTCATCATGTGGTTTGCTTTCAAATTTCATCACATGTTCCAATTCTTCTTTTCCGTGCAAGGTGCATTGACAAGCAACTGTGTACTCTTTCAAAGGTGCATTTAGAGAGTTTGAAATAACTGTTTCGATATCGTTCCAAACTTTTCTGCAAATGTTGCGACCATCCGTTCCAAGCTGGAATGGTTCTTTGGAATGAGTGTGTACAATGTGAATTTCATAGTATACTTTAGTTGACACTAGGGTCACAAAATATTTTTTCTGATCTGCTTCAACGATAAAAGTGGCTTTGTTTCTCCAGTAAACTTTATTTTCGGTCATCATCTCTTCCTTTTCAAGTGGAAGTTTCCATTTTCGATCGGATATCAATCTTGTGAAGAGATAGCAGAATCCGCCCATTGGAGAAAATCCACACTTGAAGTACAGTCTGAGAGGGATTATTGAGCAGGCCTCTCCATTTCGTAGCTGCAGTTGGAGCTCCTCTTGTCGAGCATCATTAAGAACAGCAATAACTATGAATTCTGCATCAATGCTTTGCGATGAATGGTCCTCATCGTTAGTCTCAGCTGAAGAATCGTCTGGCTCACTGAATTGAACTGGAGCAATGATTCCAAGATGTTGAAGTATAATTATCAACTGATCGATCAGAAGCTGGCATCCTTTTTTTATCGATTTTGATCTACAGTGTTCCTTTAATTCCCGATATGTGAATATTCCCCAGTTTCTCAACTGCAAGGATCGCATTGTACTGCTCTTGGTGAATGAATCGAAAATTAGCTCGGATATACCTCTGTACACGATTGAGGGATCACAGATGACTAAGTCCTCAAGTTCACGTATTTCTGGGAAATACATCACAATTCCGAGGATCTTATGGAGACGAGATAGCAAGCTCTGGAGCTGTGTTTCTTTAATGTGCAAGTTTCTAGCGATCTGCTGGCAATGGCTGTATCGAAGCACTGAATGACCGGCAATTTTCATCCTGCGCAAAACAATTGAGAACATATACCATGATGGTGGCAGCTTTTCAGATTCTGGACAAGAGAGCTTATTTTCGGCAATATCCAAAATCACTTTTCGATAATCCTCGGGCCGATTACTACACCTCGTGGTTTTCTCAATGCTTACTTCCAGCACCATCTTATCTCTTTGTTCATCTGCAAACACAAGGCCACTTTTTAGGAACGGTTCCACTTTCTTACTAACGATTTTATTAACAGCATCCACATGTTGAGATTCAACTTTATCAACATGTGTACCAACAAGTAGGGCTACGTTATCTTTCGATACGGAGGAAGTGCTCGATACACAGATTAGCGACTGCATTACTATGTCCATCTGCTCGTAGAATGTACCAGTGTGTACCTCTATAGAGGCACCTTGCTGTTGAACTGTCTCGTGAATTTTGCTGTCGAAGTGCTTGTATGAAAAGAAGAGAAGGTAGAGTGCTTTGCCCACTGTCACTGTAGGAAGCAGTTCCAAGAATGCCCTTTGACCTCCAGTGTCAATCAAGTGACAAATTTTCTTGATAAGTGGGATATTGGTTGGTACTTTTTCGCCTTTTCGTAGGAGACCAGTTAATTCATTGAAATATTCATCAATTTCTTTGGAAATTTGTTCAATTTCTTGCTTCTGGGCTGCCAATATTTCTTCATCAATAATTTCACGATATGCAAACTTTACTGGTACTCTTTGTTCATTTTCACTCGTTTCTGTTGAAATCTGACTTGCAGTGCTGGCTTCAGATTGAAGATTAGTATCAGGATCAGTACTGTGTGGAAAAGGTGTCTGAGTATTGGTTGCTTGTGATTGATCATTTTCCTCGCTGACTGATTTTGAAGGTACACTCGTTGATTCTTCCTCAGGGGAAGTAGTAGAGGATTCTGAGGGCACCACACTGTCACTTTGACTTGAATCAGTCTGTGTTGAAGCTGCTTCTAAAATGTGCTTATATATCGTCAATGCTTCTGTTGTGAGATCTTTCGTATCTGTTTCGCTGTACAAGTGCAAATCAAGCAGCATTTCCGTGCTCATGTGGGCTGAGAGAAAGTGTGACTCTGCTGCTCCAGTGCTTGTTGATGTCTCACTTGGCACAAAATCCTTCATCGCCAATCGCTTCCAGAAGGTGGTCTTTCCCGATCGTGGTACTCCACTCAATATCATCTTGAATACTTGAAGGCGGATTTCAGCCTTTTCACTTCTTAATGCACTTTCGTAGATGTTTTTATACACGTGATCTTGAAGCTCTTTGATGCCTGTTAGTGCAGATACAGTTGCAATTTAACATTCAGTTCTGTTGCACGATCATTTTGAGGTGAGAACGTCTCCATTTCACATCATTCCACGGGGACTACACACACACGCACGCGTATCCATCGTTTTTACGTTAGTATAAATGCTTATTTGATAGGTATGACTATAGCTACTACAATAATTGACTGTTCTTGATGCCACATGGAAGAAATGAGCTTTCATGAAGCCATGAGCGATGGAGAAGCACAGTCAACCCTCTCATTAATGTAGCAGATGTCGAAAGAAAGCTGTATCTTAGCGTCTTATCGATTGTCAGGTATGTTTCGCGTGTGTAGTTCAAGCATTTGCCTTGAGCCTAAAAAGCTATCGGCTTGGTTTCCAGCAAGTGGCGGAGTAGAGCCGCCTAGCAACTGTAAAATCCAGTGCAGCGGGCTACTATGGCTATCTTAGTATGTGCTTACTAAGAACTATCTCAACTATTAAATTTACCTTTCTGTCCGTACTGTTCAGCTACCGTTTTGTTCTCATTTTTTCACCATTCAACCATCGTAGAATAGGAAACGGAACATTAACTTTTATTGAGCGCTATACTGTACATATAATGCATCAAGTAAAATCGGGCCTTACAAGTTAGGTATACTCGGCCAATTTCACTCCCCCCCCCCCCCCCCCCCCCCCCCCCCCCCAAAGGTGGAAATAGGTGCAAAGTGTGATTCAGAGAATGTACAAAATTCACATTTCAAAGTCTTCAGGCTTTTCATATGGGGGAGCATATGGATTTTATTGCAGTTCATGCCATTTCATGTATCGATCGAAGTGCTCCTAAGGCCCAATTTTTACTTGATGTGTTCATAATTTTAATTTAATTTATTGTTATAATATTATTATTATGATTGCTATAGCCAACTAGCATCATGCAATGCGTGAATGGTGTGTACCAGGCTCTCCCTCCTCTCAACAGAGGCCCTTCCTTGCCTGTATAAGAGATTATTAGTAATAATATCGATAAAAAAAGCTTGGTCACCGTCATACCAACAAAGGCAGTGCCAATGCAGATGTGTACGTTCATTGAATGCTCGTTTTCTATCACATGCAATAATCAATGCACAGGAGTGCAGAACCCTCACCGCTACATGCATGCATAATATTATAGCAAGGTACATTCGGATTATTTCCTTACACCTGAACAGGGTACTGGTACTATTGACTACATACCCTGCACCTAAACAGGGTTCTGGTACTAGAGTCAGTGATCTATGAGTTGGGGGAAGGCAATTGGCTATGCCACTATATAAACTAAAAGCCTCTCACGGTGACATGCTTCAACTGAATAATGCACTTGAGAGCCACAGCCTGTTTACACACTGACAACTGACCAGCAAAGCACAGAATGATGTAGTTGAGGTAGGTGCCATGTAAACACGTTGCCACTACTACTCCACTGGGCATGACTTAACATGACCACTCTTCCTTTATGCCTACAATGCGTACTTTCTCTATGACGACCCTTACCATTTAGCAAAAGAGGGTTGCGACCGACCGACAAAAATCGCCAAACGATTGCAGCATCCCTCCGCCTGTGCTTTGCGGCGAGGATTAATCAATGCTCATACATAGCAGAGAGACCAGACATAAGCTAGCTACATTATATTCATCTGATTGATCTAATTATTGCAGACACTAGTTGTTGAGTACAGCTCGATTAATGTGTAGCGCACACTCCCTAAGCACATGGTCTTACAGTACTCACTCTAATTATCTGAATGACTGCAAAGACAATTATAAAATTATCAATATCATAGGGGTAGGAACCATGGGGGCTCTGGGGGCTGGTGCCCCCCTATGTTTTCTGATAGTTAGCTACATAGCTAGGCTCAATAGATCTATAGAGCCCCCTTTACCAAACCATCTTCCAACACCTCTGAATATCATCATTCAGTGTTTAATTCAATGGTTTGTTCGAGCATAAATAGAACAAGAAGGCACTAGCAACAAAAAAAACAGCAGTCGGTGCCAGTGGTGTCTCTAGGTAGCTGTTTAACTGGGTGCAAGTTATTAAAGTAACTGCACAGGTGGATGCATAAAGCTACCAGAAGTGCACTCTCGTATACAAAGTGATGTATATAGTACTATCAAATACAGTGTAACAATCTAATCCATGTAGACAGTCAACATAATAATACTATAGTCTATTCATTTTGTATATTATAGTGATATGTTACATCACTGGCTGTGACAGTGTAGTGAAACGTGCATACTGTGATGGGCTACAGGTAAACAACAAAACTACACATGCATAGGATGGGTACACAGGTGCATGGATTGGGTGCAGATGAGCCCACATGCACCCCCCTGGCAACACCACTGGCAGTGGTATCTCTAGGCAGTTGTTTAACTGGGTGCAAGTTATTAAAAGTAACTGCACAGGTGTATGCATGAAGTTAGCGGGTAGTATACATGTACATGACATTGTAATACTATTAATAGTATAATAACATAGCTAGGTACTATTCCATGTAGACAGTTTATGCACATAGTGATATACCGTATAGCGGGAAATTTTCGAGGGTATTAATTTTCGCTGTTTTCGCGGATCAGGGTGAATCCGCGAAATTTTATACCTCGAAATTAAACTTACGACACATAGCTATAGCAAGGTAGCGCTGTTTACGTCAGCAACGTCACGTGCAAGTAAACGCCGTCTCGTGATGCGTTTTGCTTCTCTGCATCTGTTAACCAGCACCTTGAACGAGGAACATAGGGGTCACGGACATTGCCGGGTTCTCGGATACACGTCAGATTTTCTCCAACTTCAGCCTCCCAAATGCTTTGATACTCGTGGTAGCCACGGATCATCGCCTCCACAACACAGCTTTGTAGTTCAGACATAGCTCGTGTTTAACACTAGCTATCTGGCGTGGTTTTTATTGCATCCAATTGGGGGTGTGGCTTTGTCTCAGGCTGACCCTATCCTCGAAAATTAAAACGCGAAAAGGTTCAAAATCCCACATCCGCGAAAATTGCTACCCTCGAAAATTTCCCGCTATACGGTATACACGACATGTTGCTGTTCTGTAATGAAACATGCATACTGTGACAGGCTATAGGTAAACAGTACTACACATGTAGCTATAGGATGCATGGGTGCACAGGTGCATGGATTGGGTGCAAATGAACCCACATGCACCCCCCTTGGTGACACCGCTGCCTTATGGAAACAAAGGGTCTGATGACTTGCAGAGTTGTGCTGCTGGAATGCAACAATTATAGCCATTTTATTATGTGACATCACGTTAAGCTCATATTGCACGGCATGCCTGCATTTGCCTGCACTTTTCTGGTATAACACTTCCAAGGTCAGTCAAACTAAAGTTAAGCATGTAGCATATTAGTTTCATCCTTAGATTCCACCCTCAAGGAGGTAAAAGGGTATGGAGACTTTGGGCTATTTGCTCGATAGCTTGGGCTTCCTCTGGACCAGGAGTACATTAGATAGGAGTGTTGAAGCAAACACATTCTGGGAGGATGATGTAGAATCTACGGTACATGATCTCAACAAGGTGTTTATTCATTTACTCGCGTATTATCTAAGATAATACGCGAGTAAATGAATAAACACCTTGTTGAGATCATGTACCGTAGAATCCCGCGATTACGCCCCCCCCCCCCCCCCCCCCCCCCCCCTTTGTGCATGCTAGGATTGGCCAAAAGTGGGGAGGGAGCTTATACGCGGGATCCTTACATTTCTGTGTGACGACCATTACCGACCGTCGAATGCCACGTGGGCGCGCGATCTCTGTACTTTCTCTGGCTGTTTGGTGGGCAAAACTCGAGAAAAACGACAAAGTAAGGCATAATATGACACAAATAGCTAGTTTGCTAGCTGTAGCTACTGTTTTTGTTGATTTATGCCAAATTATGGGCTCCATTTTACAGTCAGGGAGGGGGGGCTTATACGCGAGACAAAAGTACCTATGCAGGAACTTGAGCTAAAATGCAGGGGGGCTTATGCGCGAGGGGGGGCGTAATCGCGGGATTCTACGGTATATGAGTACAGCGGGTGTATCCTTCCCAGGCCAACATAGTAGCCACCAGCTGCAGTTGATACAGTTGCAAACTTGCAGTCTGTGTTTAGTAATTACATAACACCCATTTCAGTAAGGTGACGTGGGTGATTCATATTTGTGTATTATAGCAATTATGCTTTTACATTCCTGTGGTTAGCATAATTGGACTTAAACTGTGATCTGATTAGCACATACAATAATATTATACTCTATGGTTGTTGACTTGACCAAGCTTTTTGCCCACTGTCACCAGATTTTTTTTTATCCATGAGGTGGGATCTGTATGAGGATAGGACTAGCAGTACATTCCTATAGCTATAACTTGTAAATCAGTCGAGGTGGGGTCTGCATGAGCAGTGCTAGCTACGTACAAGTTGATAGGCACTTGTAATACTTGATGCAAGTCAGTATGCACGGCTGAACATTGAGGAATGTAGCTACCAGCAATAAAGAGCTCAGCATAAATGTATCCAACTAGCATACTAGCTCCCCTGAAAGTAAGGGTACATTTTAAGCTGTTCCGGATACTGAAGAATCTCTCATCGAGACCAAAGGACCCCATTCCTGACCTACAGAAGTCTAGTAGTGTTGTGCATAAGATTCCCTGTGGCCATTACTCAGCATCTTATATTGGCCAAATCTCTTGTACACTGTTAGAAGAACACAAGAGGGTAATCAGACTGGCGGATTTTAACCCCTCTGCATTGGCCAAACATGTCTGGTTGAACACCCAGTGGTTACAGTTTTATCTAATCCTTCTGATACTCACACCAGGCTAACCCAGGAAGCCATCTTCATCAGAACAATCGGAAACACTCTTAAAAGGGATGTTGGATCTCTGTCTACAGAGTACAACAGCATTCTCGGACTTTAATAGTGATGTTTATTCTTCTTTCATTGACAAGTGGAGTGAATTATGATATCAATGCATGATTTGTTCTATTTTAGGGGATTCCTTGCCTATGTAAGTTCACCTTGCCACTGTATCTGTCTATTGCACTGATGATGGCAATTGTATAGCTGCCGAAATGTAAACTTTTATTTTGGCTGGTGTATTTGAGCAAAAATTAGTCAGCAATGTATCTACCCAGCCACATAGGCCTTTTTGCAGCTCAAATACTACTGGCACTACCTTCCATGATCATGGTCAGACTGTGTGTTCGAAAGTTGCGACCGTTTTAAAATTAGCTATGCACTTACATAAGAAGTGGTGAAACTATAATTATTGCTTGCAAAATCTAACCTTGATTCTTGATCAAAATTCCAGCTAACTCTCGCTGACCAATCTGTTGCAAGCACTCCACCACCCTTTTCTTAGTGACCACTGGCTGGTCTGTGGCTGGTTGGTCAGCAATGGCTGCTTCAAAATATAAACCAATGTTGTTCAGTTTGTCCACGTACTCCACTAGTACGATGTTGAGTATTCTCAGCTCATCTGCTGACAGTGGTCGACCTGAGTAGTTAAAAAATACCTTAAATTAATTAGGAATAACTTTAGTTACTTCAAGCAAAGCCTTACTTTCATTTTTGCGTTGAGCTGTAAGGTCATCAAAGCAGCGATCACAAACTTTCTCTGGCTTGGATAAGAGGTCATAAATGGGTAACTTGTGTTTGGAGCAGTTATCACACACTGGAGCCAAACATCTATGGCAGTTATGCTAAAGAAAAATTACATACATGTGTATAATCCATGCCATGCAGAAGCATCATGTGGCACATGAACAGACCTGTCTTCTGTAAAGAGTAAATTTTCTGCTGCACTGTGTACATTGATCAGCTGTATATTATTGTATGTTCATGTGTAAGTGTGTGTATCAGTGTCAGATGGTATACCTAATACGTATTTAAAGCCTGACTACAAGACATTGGATCAGTTGCATACCCGGTATCTTATAATAATATCTATGTCTATAATCCCATAAAGAGCTGTTTTGTATTTTGCACTCTCTGAGGTGTGGGAGGAAATGAGTAAATATTATAATAACATTATTATAGCTCTTTATCTATTTAGGCCATGATTTTCTTAATTTCTGACTAGACTATGCAGGTGGTTATCTAACAATCATAATACAGCCATACAGCTTCACATCCTTCATGAATAATGGGCACCTATTGATTCTTAGAAGGGATATGGGTGGTAGCTAGACAGAATCAAGGTATCTGTATTATACAAAGCGCATGGCCTTATCTCAACTCACTTACCTGTAGGCTTCAGTAGTTTAACTATTTCTGGGGTTTTTGCTAGCTGGAGTGGAGTTCGACCAAAACCGAAAACCTGCATCAGACACACATTAATTACAGCACATAAAAACATGACCTATTTGTACAGATCGTTTGCATAATAAAATTAATTAACTTAATTGACTGACGATAGTTCTCTACCCATGGCCAAACACATACACACAACTACATAATATATTAATAATAATAATTATTGTGCCATTTATTTTCTGAGCATGCAGTTCACAAAACATAGACTTTTCCATTAGTAATACTATAATGAATAGTCCAGTGGCACATACTTCCCATACAGTATGTAGCTTACTGGGCCCACTCCCACGAACCCACCAATCAAGTGACCCATCAAGTTCCACTCTCATGAGCATCCCCTACAACGTGACTATGGAGATGACCATTGTTCTAACGTCCACATTGGTAATGAATGCACTGGAGTGCAGAACTCTCACTGCTACATGCATGCACAACTCCTGCGTGTGTATATATAGTATAGCTGTGTATGCTTGTTCAATATCAGGAGACAAAATTAATGTGATTTTTCTAAATCCTTGGAAACATATTAGTTTCTTGCACCTAGGTATTCCAACTTTATGGGATCTCAGGACTGTTAAAGCAGCCTCAGCTGATGATTGTGCAGAGGCTCGTAAAAAGCTTGTATTCGGCTACTATTGCTAATTATTAATGTCAATTTCATGATTATGATATCGAGTGCACGTGATTGTATCCCTATAGTCAGTGTACAAACTATCTGAGTTTCAAAATAATATTATGCTCAAGAAAACGGCCAAGGCAGCTGCCAACAATCCTTCAGCACCGAGGCTTTTGAGCTCGAGAATATGCAAGCTCATTGAAGTCGAGAGAGTTGGAAAGACTGTCCACAATTTTAGCTGTTACCCGTGGTAAGGTAAATTTTAATGAGATCACTCTAGAATATAATATATATATAGCCTGCCAAATTATTCATATAGGCACACAGAATAGACCCCACCTACAAATTATAAGAATCATGTAATAATTAATAAAACCTTCGTCAGAAGGAATTTATTTATGTGTGACATGCCAGAACTCCATCTATGAAATTTTATCAATCCTTTTACCACTTTTCGGAACCTGATAATGCCTCTGACAGGTCCGCTATAATAGCTGTGATCAGGAAGTCAATCCCTGACTTGGAAATAGTCATGAATAGAAAGAGATATTACTGAATTATACAGTTAATGTTATGGAATTTTGGAGGAAGCTCAAACAAGCACACGTCAGTACATTGAAGTGGCAATTCATTGTCTTGTGCGGCAACGAAAATTTTACAGTATAAGGAGTAAAATTAGTGGTACTAGTTAGGTAATTCTGTACTTACATTGTCTTTGATATTCACACTGGCGTGAGACTGCACCAGTAGCTTGACCACTTCAGGGTGGCCTTTCTCTGATGCATAGTGAAGAGCTGTTCTATCATACTATGGGGAAAACATTTGTTAGAAATAGGAAATCTTAATAATAGCAATTATCACATACGCTGTTTTTATAATTGACATGGGCACCGCGGTTAATCAACAGCTCAGCAACCTGGAGATGGTTGTTCCCACATGCTATCTCGAGGGGAGAAGAGCGTATCTTATCCTGTGGAATAAAGGACATGGCAACAGCAGCTATGATAAGTCAATGGACAATGATATAGAAACATAACAATTATTATTAGTAATTATGCATTTCCAGTCAACAGTGGAGCTAGCTCAGAGAAAGGGAAAACCAACTTCCACTGCATTCATGGCTGAGTGTGTGAAGATAATAATGACATGCACTGTAAGTATTAGCATGCACACAAATAGTCTCACATCAGTTGGCTGGTCAGTGTGTGTGCACTGTCAGCAAAAAAGAATAACTATTCAGTTCTCCTCTAGACTGGCTACAAATAACTAGTGCTATTCCAGAGACAGAATTACAGACACACACATAACAGTAATTATCATGTCAGCTTCTAGGTACTGTATAGTGGGAAACTTTGGGGAGGATTTGTTTTTAATCTGACCAAAAAAATCAATCCATGTGCACCTAGGATAATAAAAGCCCATTTCATGCTCATCAAAATTTAATTATTAATTTTAGTAACCTGATAATTAACAAATTAATTTTTATTGTTGTGAGTGTGAGAGTTTGTGTATGAGAAGGCAGTGCAGTGGATGTAGACAATGCCCCATAAACTGATGACAGCTAGCCCAGCACCAGGCCTGGCCTGCCACAGCTACTGCAACCTCACCAACATAATAATAATATTATTATGATAGGTATGTTGTTGCTACAGTGGATCCTAGCTAATTAAGTCACTGGGAACATTGTATATTATGGTGAAAATATAATATGGATAAAGTAAAGTGGTTCACTTCAGAACAAACCACTACACCACAAGTACTCTATAAGCCTTGTCCTGGTTTGATGGACAGTTGGACAAAGTATAAGATTTGTCTACAAGTATCAGTGCACACAATGTTATACAATGTAGATAATTATGGTGACCAGCAATAGTCATTCAACTTCTCATTGAACCATTTCAATTCCAATTAGCTATTTAAAGATTTCCAATTTGAATATTCAAATATGACAGGTGCTAGTAACATAAGCCATGAGTGAATTATCGCCCCTGTGGTTTCAATATGATAGCTAATTATTAAGTCACTGGGAGCATTGTATACGAATACAAATACATAAAACCATGTCTTATTACAGTATGGAAATTCTAATATTGGAAATGTCTGACAAATTATTGCATTCTATCTTAATTTCATCAATAGTGTTGACAATAATAGATTATTTGTATATCACATGACGAACATTATTATAAGTTTGAATTTATTCATAATTTACTAAAGAATTACAAGGAAACTGGGGATTGCTATATAGTGAAGTGTTGATCAAGATCCAACGGGAAAAATGTCGGCTTCGTTGTTACTGAGTTCCTTAAAAAAGAATGTATTACGATTTATCATGCAACTTGGAGTACAGGTCTTTCAGTTTTATCTTTAGTTCGGTAGGTATCTTCATCGGCTGCTTTTTCTCCCAACTGAATGCCAATAGAATCTGCCGTTTTGTGACCTCTTCTTGGTGTAGCTCCATTTCTCCATTTTTCTTCACCTTTTCTATCTGCCATGCACTCCTATAAGATCCACACCACCATTGTATCTTTATTATTGCCAACTGCACCTCCAGCACTTCACCAATTAAGGGTTCATTGAGCCAATAATGATGGCTAACAGCAACAAAATCGCCAGCTTTTAGTTCAGCAGAGTTAATGATCTTAAAGTTCAAAGTTTTCTCTGAGTCGCCTGAACTTTGCTTCTTCGCTGATGATTCAGATGTGTGTTGCTTTCCTTTATTTGGCTGCTTCCTACCACTCTTGCCTACACGAACCTACAAATTGAATAATAATAGCTATAAATACACAGATAGCTATGGTAATTAACCTGATGGCAATAGAAGTTAGCGTCCATTTAGCTAATTTAGTGAGTTTGAAATTTCAAAACATGACCGTTAATCTGAGTGCATGACCAGTTGGCTAATAATTAGATAGCTTCTATAGGCTAAGCAATTAAGCTATTTTGAAATTTCAAAGCTCTCAAACGTTAAGCAAGCATGGGGCTGTAGCCAGCTAATAATTTTGAAATTTCAAAACTCTCAAAATCTTTAGAAAATGACTTAATAGGTCAAATACACATACCAACTATTGTAATTAAATTTTGGTTGCATATTTTTGGCTATTCAACTATCATTGTAATAGAACAACTAGCAGGCACCACTACCCTAGGCTATTCTAAATTGAGCACGACGAGTGCTAAATAATAGCTTCCGGTGACATTTACTCAGTGTTGCCAGGTTGCCAAAGTCCTAAATCCAGCCGTCTCATGATGTCACACCCCTTCCAAATGTACGTCCTTGAAAGCCATACTGCAATGATTTGTCACCAGATATCGCATATCCACGGGCAGGTACTTCAAGTACTTCTGTCAAGACAGGCAAGGTCAAATAAAATGATATTTCAATAATCATGCGAATAGCGAGAAATCTGTAGATAGCTATAGCTGGTGTGTTGATATCCGTCCGTAGTCCAGTAAGGCTTGTTACGACGCAAATGCGATCTGACGCAAATGCGATCTATCAACACTTAGAAAAATTCGACAGGGAAAAAAAATCAAAGTGTATGGCAAGATTCGAACCCGTTCTATTCCGTCCCATACATATAAGAGCCCAAGCACTCGGCCACCACCGTTGTTGCTGCCGGCAGCTGTTATTTCATCTAGTTTATAGACAAATCCTACACAACCCAGTCCCCTCTCACACTAACCTTGCTAATCATTCACAACTCAGCCCCAGACCTCCCAGCCCCTCCGATACTAACCCCGCTAACCATTCGCAACCCATCCCCTGACCTCCCAGCCCCTCCCATCCATATCGTCCAGCGATTGCGGCGGCGTACGTACTGGCGTATCGCGACCGGGTCGGGATCGCATTTGCGTCGTACGTAACAAGGCTCGAAATATCCTTAAAATACGGATAAATCCATAGACCTGGCAACACTGTTTACTAGTAATTATTACCCATACTTGCTTCCTGTATCCGTATACTGTGTATTGATACCTCAACAACAACAAAATGGCTTAGGGGGCTTGTCCAAAGTCCTCGCAGAAAAATTAACATCATTATGATGTTAACATTTTACCCCACCCCCCTCTTATCATCCCAGCAGTGTCAAAATTTGCACTTTAATGACTGCTATGTCAAGAACTACGGAGCTAAAAGTTGTACACATAGCTACAGGCAAGCAAGATACAGTCAAAAGAAGCATAGGTATGCAATGAATCCATGGAGATATAGCTAGCACCATAGAATACATATGAATACCAAATATGTAGGCTAAATGGAGCAGAATCAGCTGAAATACTGTGAGGCATGTCTAGACTTACAGTTCAACCACAAGAATGCACAATAGCTAACAATTAAAGCTCAAGTCTGCTGACAATGCAGTTGTAAAACGTCATGGACCAAGATCCCCTCCCCCTAACGTCATAATGATGTTAATTTTTCCACAAGGATTTTGGACAAGCCCCCTTAATTTAAAATTATCATGGGCATCTAGAGTTTTACATTAATTTTATGAATTAAGCATACCACATGTGTTTTCTTTGTAGACTGATGCAGCTGTTGTAGCTGTTCAGATGCATGCTCCACATTTAACTGCACACGAGGATGAGATTTAGTTATATCCAACAGCTCTTCTAATGGCCAGGTTGAACAGGCACCGACAATGCAATTTAGGCTACTCTCAGTCTCTTCCAAAAATTGAAGCCACCACTGCCTATCACCCTCTGAAAGAGCATTATACTTGGGAATATCGTGACGAAGCTGCTCAATGTCAATCTTTGCTCCACTCGGTTGCACAAGACCAGGAACACCTGCTGGAGTACCCTGTGTTGTAGATAATTATAGTATGTCAGTATTCTCTGCTATATAGGTACTATATATTCGTATGCATAATGGTACACACATATAGTAACCAGTGAGTGGGGACATTTGGATGAATAGCTCCCCCCGCCCCCGCTCTCCCACACCAGATATATGATCCAGCTCAAGGCCAAAGAATGGTTCAAACTTTATGCTAAAATGGCCCTGACCTGCTCCCTTTAGCATTATTATGAGTTTGGAAGTGTCCCAGCCCCTTATAGTCAAAGTCATCATGAATAGCCTTCAGTGCATGCACGAGGGTAACGATAGTTACTCTATGTGCCTATCTATTATCGAGCTAGCTAATACTATTATGCAATTGGTATTAACGGCATTCTTGTGGTTTAGCAGGCCCAAATTTGCAACATACAGGCTATTGCTTCACTTCAGTAAAAAAGGTCTGTGATGCTTTATTGGATTATTGTACTCTGGACTTAAGAATGCACTAACCTTTAAAAGTACCTCACCAACTCCATCACTCGGTTCCCACCTATCTCCATTCCATTGCTTATAGTACATCTGAGAGTGACCATCTGACCCTCTAACAAACCGAAATATGTGAGGGTTGGAATGCCCTGTGATAGGTTCGATGAACGGAGATAGCCATCCCTTTACGTTGAACATTTTTGGCAACAGAGATAGAGAACGGACATTGTAGTTAGCCTGTTTGCATCCTTCCATTAAGGCTGAATAGTATGCATGTGATCAGTGGATATCAGATTTAAAGCTGTAGTAATCTGTTGTTAATTTGTGCTGGCTTAGGTACAGTATACGTAGTAAAATAACACTTATGGAATTGTAATTATAGCATCTTTTAGAATATTCAGTGTTTCTGTTCTCTATTAATAATATTAATTCTATCTTCTCTCATGGCTACCATGTGCAGCACATACATGTAGCACATACATGTACAGTGACTGCAAGATTAGTAGGCTAAACATTAGCTAACCTGGCAGAGTTGGTGCATCATGCCGCTGTAACCACTTTCTTATGTTTCCAAATAAAGCATCCACATCCTCATGAGTATGCCCTTTCATTAAGAAGCCTAGTTGTATCTGCATATGTGTGCATGAGCATATGTGCATAATTATGTGTACACAGTGTATGCATATGTGCATGCAAACAACAGCACATTACTGGTGTACATATTCACAGGTGTAGCGCATGCACACACTATAGTCAGACACCTTTCTCAAAAGACAATACATTATCTTGATAAGGTTAATTAAAGGTAGACAAAAGGATAACAAGGCATATTAAGATATGAGATTTACCGTCTTTTTGTTGATAAAATTGCCATGCACATGCTAAACTTGTGACGGGATTGTGTAATTAGTAACATGCTCTTTACATGTGCTACAGCCGCACATACATATTGTACCACATACCTCATCAAATACCTCGAGCTCAACAAGAAGGAACAGGAACGCAAGTACGTATTGGTTCTTGTTTTCACGGCCACAATTGTCCATCTGAATAAATAGACGAGTAGGTAGCCTGCCTTCTTGGTTAACAATTTGCTTGAACCGTTCCTGCATGATAACAAAATGATATAAACAATGATGCACTCAGGTCAGAAATTTTGCAGCATATGTACCAAAAGGATGAGAAGTACAACATTCATAGTGAGATTGGGATCATGAGGCCACTGATGAAGATCAAAACAAGCTGCAGCCCAGTGACCATGAACCAAGACACCTGTTAGATGTGTTCTCGACCCTTTTTAGATGTGGTATATTAGTTTTGTTTTGGTCCATACCATCAATGATCATCGATACGATGGATGGATCTGTCTCGGCCTTCTCACGTATGGAATGATAGCGTTTCCTTTGATCCCTGCATTAAAGTTTATGCAGTTATGCACAATTATCATGAAGCTATAATATATAACCCTAGCTGTAGCTATTGCAATATGCTTACATCTGTAAATCATTATGATCTTTCAATATCTCATCCAGCTCCTTAAGTTTTTCTTCATTCATCGTCTTTTCTTTCTCACGCTTCACCATGGTGCATATATCGCATTTAGTGAATCGGTTTTCCTACAGTGGAGGTCATGGGCATGTACTACTATCAGAATTATTACCTAATAGTATATAGCTAGTTACCTTGGGAATTGTTACTTGACTGAACTGCTCCTCCCAGAGTTTAAAAAAATGAGCTTTACTTATAATGGACACCTTTCCACGAGATTTCAGCTCTGACAGCATGCGTTGATACACAGAGACCTTGGTGAGGCTGCTGGGCAGATGTATGCCCATCTGATGAGGCATGTGGTCACCAATGAGGTTAAAGAAGTTATCCATCCACGCACTAGCTTCTGTAGTACGCTAAATAAAAAAAAAGTTTATATAAATGTAATTATTAATAATCAGCCATATATACCTGTAGCGGTCGTCTTTGCACTTCATGGTTGATCTTTACCTGTCCCTGGAGAAAGCACTTTTTCATCTCATAAAAAAAGGACTGACTAATCCCAATTGTTGCAATCCATAATGACTGGCACACATGCTTTCCACACACAAGGTATGATGTTTCTGATTCTCCTGTTTTTATATCTTTTGAAGACTGCATGTTGAAGTAATCCAAGAGCCACTGTTGCCTCGCTTGCTTTGGCAGCTGGGAGTAGTGATTGTGGTAAATGAAGACATCGGTAGCATGAACACCATGCTTTTGTGAAGCACAACATTCTCCGCAGCCATTCATTTTCCAAACAGACATCAGATCCCAACCAATCACTGTATGGGTAAATTGTACCAGTTTTATGAAGACTGTGCATGCTGTTCAGGGGAGGTGGAATGGGGGGGGGGGGGGAGGGGTACTGTATTAATATTATAGTATGATCATTGTATGTACCAGCTCATGGGTGTCTATTTGACTGACTTTGCTCCCCCAGACTTAGCTAACTACCCTCAGCCACCTCTGCTGTTGATATTAAAACAGTGTAGCTAAATATCATGTACCTGATAAGTTTAGACCTGTAGCCAAGAGAGCTGAAGAGGATCCTACACTGCTGGTGGACACAGAGGCATCTGAGCCAAGAGACATGCAACATGGAAGCAAGGATTGTTCACTGTCCATCTTTCTCCTTTTAGCTTCTGGCTCATCTAGGTTGATGAATATTAATCAAAGGTGAGATTAAAGTCAATAGGTAAGTTATTTAGCTATATAGCATGCATGCGGCTGCCGATGATACAGCTAGTAAACCATGATAGCATATACATGTACCTACCTGCTGATATGGTGAAATTTATCATTCGAGGAGTACGTTTGTAAGTCATGTTGCTTGTTGTAGCTATTGGATATTAAATAATCAGTAATAATTATTAATTTCGCTGGTAACTAATTGGATCTATCTAAGTGCAAACTTACATGAGTTGCGTAGAGTTGTATGACATCCTGACAAGGGGACTGGCGTCGATTGTGCTTGGGCCTTTAAAGGAGTAATAATTGGCGATGGATTTATCAAAGAGCACACCCTGGATGCCGCGGGACTAAAGTTGACTTGCACGATACTGGATGCAGGACTGGCACCTTCGAAATCGACAACGTGAACACTCGATTCCAGGCTGTCATGATCTATGTCACAGCTGTAGTCCAAGAGAATAACACTAGAATCTCCCGAGTAATTTTGCATCGTTCTTGGCTCAGCATCTGCATGGAACGTACTTCAGTGAACCTCGTCCCCCACGCGCTCTAATATTATGTATTATTATCTACCCTGCCCCATAATATCTATGCCCCTCCTCCTCTACAATCTATGGCTAATTGATCTAGGGGCATGCAGCGCAGCTAGCATGCTAGCAGGAAGTGAATTCGGTATAATACATTAATGAATATTATTATTAGACTTCCGGTGAGTCGAAGGTATATAAAAATTTTTAAATTTTGCTATATACGGCGACTGAAAATTCAAAGCGCTATAATATTATAGCTAAATACCTCTTGTGTGTGATGATGGGGCCATCACCATGGCATCTGGAGCTCAATGAGGAAGATGGGAAACTCTACATCTTCAAGAATGGGAGCCGCATGAAAGCAGAAGGAAATTACAAAGACGGTGACAGACCTTTCATCAGTAACGTGCTGAATGCCCGCCGACACTTATCGGACGATGGAAAGCTGTACATAGTGGTAAGCTTAATCCGTGTTCGCTATCTCATGCCTTGTAGCTATTCGTAGTATAGCGGCGCATTCTACTATAGCTAATCTTGAAAAATAATTCTTGCAAGTCAGTTTAAATTTGTTGTTTATATTTTTGCATACTCGCTCATTGCGATTGCAGTTTCAAGTCCCACGAGGTTCCCCACAACCAAAAGCTCTCCGCACTGATGCTTTTCGTTGGGATGCTAATGATATAACTAGGCTACTGCATAAGGGAGATTTCTGCGACCAATGGAATCAGCGCATTGCTACCAATATGAGCAGAGACGGTAAACTTGATGTTGATGCAGTTCTCAAAAAGTCCGGCAACAAGGATAAAGGTAAGGCTGACTATTATTTCTAGATGATATGCTATAGGCCTAATATAATAGTATGATAAACTAATTTCGTATGTGTCTAGCAGAGTTGAACTGAATTGTTACATCTCCGTTCCTATAATATTATTATAATTTTACTGGCAGTCTTCAAGTGTCATGTATTGTGCATAATATTGTGTAGATGCTCAGCCAGAGGGATCTACAAGTAGAAAGAGACCCGCAGCAAGTGCTCAAGCTGGTGACGAATCTTCAAAACGTCAGAAGACTGCCACGGTCTCGGGCAATGATGATTTAGACATGGACAAGATCATCAAAGATCACTATCTTGGTATGTGCTAGCTATGCCTGCATTATCATGCACCCAGTTCTATGTACCATAGCTACTATATTATAGCTATAATAGCTAGCTACCGAAGTAATGGAACGATTTTCAAATTTATCCTTAGCTAACTACCACAATGTAATACACACAGGCCAATTCACAGTTCCAGTGACGTGTCTGGTTGAGCCGCATCATTCCAGACTCATCAGGCAACCCTACGAACCCCATATCAAGGGTCTTAAAGAAGAGATGAGATTAAATCCTACCTGTGATGTGGCTCCAATTGTGGCACAGGTGCTTCTAAGAGAGGGTCAAAAATTTGATGAGGCTCATCCAGAAGCATTCAAATATGAAACACTGGGGGGAAATCACACTCGTATTGCTCTGACACAATTACTCGAAGAAGATAAGGAATTGGCCTCTCTCCCTTATTATCGCGCCAGGCTTGTCAGCGTCTATGCCTGGTTGTCTACTGAACAAGCTCAACACTTGGCTTTGAGGCATAACAGGGCAACTGAGTACACAAACAAATTGACCACTCAGGACCAGGTTAGCATGCATGCAGCAGCTAACTATAATTATAATAATGCTAATGTCATATATACTGGAGCTATATTATACTTTAATAGCTATGTCAATAATACTAGTTTAAAATCAAGTTAATGGTGAAAGATGTCAGGAATTTGGGGGGGGGGGGGGGGGCACTAGTTATATAGTATGTGCAGAATTATAGTCCATAACAAGTATATAGCTACCTTTCTCTGTACTTATTATTAATAATTTTAATCGCATCAAGATACAATGGATTCAGTCATGTATTATAGTACAATGTAGTGATAGTAATATTATTAATATGTGGTACATAGCTAGCATGGCTTCGGTAGCTCTGGAGGGAGACTAGCTGTACTGTCCCTACTTTAGGCTGATTGGGGGGCATACATCAGTTGCCCTCTGCTTCCGATACCTAAAGTAATATGTATACATAGCTAGCTGCCAATTTTCATATCTATATATATATATAGGTTCAGATATGTAGACTTCGACTGTACAGTCTAGCTAAGAGGGACCTTTCAGAGGAACCACCAGAGAAGACAACTAAGTGGCGACAATCCTGCATGGAAACATTAATGATGACTGTAAGTGTAGATTATAAAATTAAATAAATCAACCCGAACTTAAATTTTTTACTGGCACAATCTTGGTGGTGGTGGTAGCTAAGAGGGGGAGAGAGAGGGAGGAAGATACACCTGACTGGCCTCTATGCAGATAAACTCCTGGTGCTCTGTATCACATGTATGGGGGTTATCTAGGATTATCAACGACTGTCCTGGGATGTCCCAGACCCCAACCCCTAACCTTAACCCTAACCCCACCCTCATCCCATACCCTAACACTAACCTGCAGCTGGGACATCCCAGGACACCTTGCTCTATTGCTAGTAGCGTAAAGTGCCAATTATCGACATACGGTTTTCTCCCGCGTGTGCTGTTGCTTAGGAACATCGCCTGAACTTCGAACTTGGACCAAAAGGTAGGGGGTCGCCTGGGCTACAAGTACCTAAAGTCTCAGGGGGCTGCCTATCAAAATACGTCTGCAATGGCAATTTTAGCTTATAATTGCGAATGCCAGTTATCAACAGTCGGTACGTATTATCGGCACACCGTATACTTTCAATACAATCAATTATCGTCACTTGGAGCTTTGTCATCACAGTGCATGCAATCCAAGAGTAAGAAAATTATATAAAAAATACTAGCAGGTGCATAATCATGAGCTCTAACTACTGAGACAACTTCATGTTCATAGGTGAGCTTGATCGATCTTTATCGTTTTTTCAATCTTGGCAGAAGCGCCTCGGGAACGGCACCATCGCGTCTTTGCCCCTGTATTGAGAAAGTAAGACACTGTGAGGGTCATCTTATCACAAATGAAGCAAAACTTACCTTCAAAAGTCCAGCCTGAAGCACAGAAGCGAGTCGCGATCGACCACGCGAAGTTATTATTAAACGCGCCACGCCCACTGCCTGTACTAAGGCCCTATGTCGATAATCGATACCCGTATTTCCGATAGTTGATACCTGTCGGTAATTGGCACATTACGCTAACCCTTGTAAATTTTATCCGCATGATAAACTGGGCAGTAGTCTATGTCAAGTTCTATTAATTATAACTGATACTACGTAATAATACCATTATAAATATTAAAGGATATATATTATTATAGAAGAAGCAATTGGATGAGCGAATGATTTATTTCCTGGCTGGGCTCCCAAACACAGAGTACAAACTGTTACAACAAGTATTTGCACTCTATGAAGATGGGAAGCTTGTTAAAGTTCCAAAAGCTAAATTGGGAATGATTGATACCAAGCTGGATTGTCGTGGGAGCAATTTTAAAGGTCTCAGAAATCTCGATATGCCAACCATAAATGATGTTCTCAACAAGATCATTAATAAGGAGATTGAATTTGCTTCTCTGGGCAGTATCTGCAAAGAGATAAAAAAAATCAGATCACTGAAGGATGAATTTGTTAGGCTGGTTGGTGCTTCATCGTGGGAGGCTGCTCAAGACTCTTATCCTGGGTACGCAAATGAAGGTATCTTTAAGAGAAAGTTTGAGGGAATCCCCTTTGCCAAGGACATGCCAGCTATGGTATCTTTCTGCCAAAAGGCTATGAGGTGAGTATTTTCTGTTTTCTTCTTGTTTGTTACCCTATTGTTAAATTAATGTATCAAAATTATTGTATTCCAGGACAACATCAGTTGTACCAAGGGATGCAGAGACACTAACCAATGTAGCCGCTTTCCAAAATGACTGCAATGACGATCCATTTTTTGCTGTGTTTCTCCCTCTCCCTGCAACTTCTCTCACCTACTGTGATGTAGAGAAGCTTATACCAAATTTTTCCGGGTTCTCACTGGCTATGTTTCACCTTTCACCTTCAGCAGATATTGCCGAGGTAATAAATAATAATAGGTTATTGAATTACTCCTTATTATGTTAGCTTGGTGAAGACACATTGTATGACATTGTATACTATTTCAAGTTGTTATGCTGGTTACACTCCTATTATAGCAGTGCCACAGTGGTTACATGCTTGACCGTGATGATATTCTGGGATAAAATTTAATATTATGTTGATTGCTTGTTTAATTACTTGTGCTGCACATTCGTAAACAATTCTGAGTAGACTAAAATTAATAATATTCTTTGAGATCAGAATTATGGCTGTATTAGGCAATGGTCTAGGAAAAGCCAGGTCTTAATTTTATTATATTTTGCATGCATTAGGTTGAAGATGTGTCCAGGATGTGTAAAGCGGTAAATACAGCTGCACACAGGTCTGGCTTTACCTTGCTCATTACAATGAGCGAGAAGCACCTTGGAAAATGCATGGAGATGCTTGAAGAGGAGAATTATACTGTTCTCATTGGCTATATCAATACTGAAGAAGCAAAAGGCAAACATGGTAAGAGTGCAGTAATACAAGGGCGGAGAACAGGTAGCAAAAGTTTGTGTGGGGGGGGGGGGGGGGGAGCTTAGACCTTTGATTGTGTACTGTGACCTAGGGGGCTCTGGGGGTAGGAAAATTTTGAAAATTTTGACTCTTTGAGTAGAGTGTTTCTGATGCATTCTGGCAGCAGTTTTTGGGCTAATTTAGTAGCTATTTTTACTCAAGCGCTCTTTTGCAAACACCTAGAATTATGACAGCTGTAATTTTGTAGTATGGGTATGTGATAAAATGGGGGAAGGGGGGGGGGACTCAGCCCCCCTTGTTTCCAAAGTGGTGGGGGGGGGGCATTTCTTTGCCTCTGTAATATTATATAATCTATTCAATTTATGTATCACAGTTATAATATAGAGAATACTATAGTTTAACCAATAGCTACACCTATAAAAATTTAATATTTTACGCTAGCAACCTTATTCTTTACAGCAATGCTTTTGAAACCAGTCATCAAACCATTCATCTTGGCCTTCAACAACTTAGAGACTATAAAGCCTCTACTTAATTTCAGTGCTGACAGAGGCAACCTATTCACTTGCCCTACGCTGGCAAATTTTACTGTGGAGATGGTGACAATGGTGGCCACCAAAGGTGATCACGTTCTTCTCATCAACTGCTGTACAGGTGAATACAGATAACTATTACCCAACTTCTAGTATACGGCCACTACAAATTGGATCATAGTTTCCCGTCCACCACCTGCATGCCTTTTGAGCCACTGCCAACTTTTTCTATTATTGCATTTCTTTTCTATTAAAATAAAAACACTGATGACGTAATTGAAATTTCAAAATCATTTACGGTCTTGTTCCATGTGTGCTTGAGTTGCAACCCGAGTTTGTGACTTTGCGATGGGTCATTATTACTTGCTTGTTCACTGCAGTTCTCGCTCTGCATGAGTAGCTTCATTCATAGCTCTAAGACTGTACTCGCCGTATCAGCTAAAGATTGTGGGATTAGTTTGAGTCATGCATATACCCCGGCAGCCTTGCATTTGTGGTTTACCACATCCGGTAATAATGAATAACAAAAATTAACTGCCCGCCCTCGTGCTATTGAATCTACAGCCAGTACGGGAAACAACTATGCAGTTTGTAGTGGCCTAATCAATTTCTTTTGTACCTCTCAGCTTTTCAACGTTGCATGCATAAGAAATTTTAGGGAGGCTGGCATAAATTTAATTTATCATGTGTGTGCATGGTATCAGGTGGAACTAAGCTGAAAACTCTACTTGTAAATGATAAAATTAGAATTTCTCGTGCAATGTTGAAAAGAAGGAGCCTGCATGTTGGGTTACATGTGCATATTATAATAATAATAAGCATAATCAAGTAGCATTAATTAATAAAGATCCATCAGCCCGAAGTCAATGTTTATAAGAATGTGTCTATAGCTAGGATCAATATTATTGATCCTCGCTATAATATTATATATCAAAATTAATTTTGCAGTTCAGTTACAGACATTCATTTTTGATGATTATGTAACGTTGCATAACTCAAGTACATACATACTATATATAGTAAACCATACATAGTAAACCTTTATAATAATAATATTATAGCTACCATATTATTATTATACAATGAAGCTGGTAATCGTTTCATCATTAAGTATAGTATAGATGCCTATTACATAGAAATGAATAGCATAACTTAATCTCCTATAGATTTTCAATTTTTGATGATCTTGAAATTTCAAAGGTCATACTTAGCCAACTTTTATGGATAATTACAATGTCATGCTATTTAAATATTCAATACCATAGTCCTGACAAATAAATATTATCTCTGAAATTTCAATACAAGCAAACAATTGATTGAATTTTGAGGCAAATCTTTTTTGACAATTGAGATTAAACACCACACGCAGAATTATTGTAACAGTAAAATTCAAGGTATTGGAATTTCAAAACACTAACACTATTACTGTTTTACTAATTTTATCTCATGGCTATGGTTATAACACTGTGCATTCTTATTATTCTAGATGAGGTGGTTTCAGCGCTGAGAATGGAACGAAATGCATACGTTGTGGGAAAGGATGTGCAGCGAATGCAAAGCAAAGTCATGAAAGAGATGTCTAAAGATGAAGATGAGAATCAAGAAGAATCAAATGACATTAGTGAAAAGGATGATTGTTGAATTTTGCATGCATGTGTACTATTTGTTCAAATGTTTTTGAGACTTTGATAAGAATGAAATAAAAGTGGCAAGATTGACGAACAAAATACAGCCATAAATTAGAATTGGAAATTCCGCACTGTAATAAGAACTGGTTATAGACAAAGCAAAGTGGTTCACTTCTAATTCAGTACAAACCACTATACCACAAGTACTCTATAAGCCTTATCCTGGTTTGATGACGATCTGTCTACAAGTATCAGTGCATACATCCAATGTGGATAATTACAGTGGCCAATAACTACCATTCAATTACTTACTGAATTGTTTCAATGTACACTTCCAAAAATTACTTCAAGATTGCCAATTAGAATATTCAAACGCTTGTTAGCTCTCACTGATCATTAGTGTGCTGCTCACAGGCTCTTGTATCAGGAAACACAAGCCCTGAGTGAGTTCTACAAAATTAATTTCCATTAGCCAGCTAGAGCCCCTGTGGTTTCAATATGATATGTGTCAGAAAAGAGGGAGGAGCCTTAAGAGTCGCTGGCTTGCATGCTATTCTCCCACACTAGTCCAGGAGCCTTAAGAGTCGCTGGCTTGCATGCTATTCTCCCACACTAGTCCAGGAGTGTGGAATGTGAGATCAGCTACCACTTTTCTACTTTTAGCCAAACTCTATAAGTAGGTGTGACAGAGCTCAGGCCAGAACTTCCCAAAATGCAATCATAGTAGACTCCAGCAGCCTGCACGAAGGATATTATGAGTTCAAGCATTGATAGAGAAAGGGGGAAGGGGGTTGGAAATGGAAATAGAGGCCACGAGTATATAGTGGGTGGCATCTCCTTTGATGTTCATCCGTGTTTCCACCTACGCATCCTGAACTACAGGAAATATTAACTTTAACTGTGGTAGAGGATACTGGGTACGGTCAGAGATTGAAAATGCTCAATATAAAAAATTAAAATAAAATTCAAAGTGCCTAATTACCGCTGTTTCACGAAAGAGGGGTCTTTATGGATTGTCTGTTTTGCCTCGATTTTCTGTTAATTAAGGTATAAATCTTATTTGAAAGAATGCTGCCCACCTAATAAATAGGGGAATTTCCACTGTCCAGCAGGCCTGAGAATGTGGTGAGACTGGTTTACACACACTAGCTATATGGCCTAAATTACACTGCAGCATAGCAGTTTAAACCAATACAAGCACTGATAGCAAGTAATATCGATGAATGTCAGCCCACCTCCCCGTTAGACCAGGTAAGGCATGGTATGGCAGATTAATTTATTATGATTGTCACGAATATTACGGATTGAAGACATGCGGTGAGTCCTAGGGGTCATATCAGATTGAATCTCCTTAAAGCAATTCTGCATGGTGCATTCTGAGCAAACATTGGCTCACAAAAAGCTACTGTGAATTCTTAGAGACTTCTTCGGGGCAAGGTTAACTGTGAGAGGTCGACAAGCCTGCTCACATAAAACACTATCCATGTGTACAGATTCAAGGCCACAATGTCATGCATATTATAACTTGTACCGTTCTGACCGATCAGGTTGTAACATTCTGACCGATCAGGTTGCTTCATAGGTGTTGTCCAGTGAGGTATTTAAATAACTTGTACACCTCTTGTAGGTATCTAAATAATACTTGTAGGTGTCTAAATATTTATTCGATCACCTATCTCTGAGGCTATCATGATCATGCCTGCTAGGGTGGTTACAGAATGCAGCAGTGAAAAGGTATAGCTATGCAGAGTACTATACTGTCAGTGTCAGCATGCAGATGATTAGTGGGCAGATCTTTAATACTGTGTTAATTGAATGAATGATTGCCAAATCAACATGCAGTACTAGTAGAAGCAACGCTAACGGTAGCTGCACTCAGACTAGCTACTTTGAGTTGAAATTAAGATAGCGATGACATAGCCGGCCTTTTGTATGCAGCAACGATAATATTGTGTTTCTGAATATCAAGGAAGAAGCTGTAGTTGGACAGAAAATATGGTGTCAGCTCACTGTTCATCAGTGTCTAGCAGCAACTCGATCAACAACGATGGTTTGAACTGTTGCTAAGTACACACCCGAGCCTTTATGGCTGGCACTGTAGTTTATAACTGGGATACGTTGCCAGGACCACATAGCCCAGCCCATGGTACATATATCACTCGGTTTGGTCTCTAGCTATGGGATTCAAGTTACACAGCCTTGGGCCCCCAGTCCTTGGTGTGTTAATCCCGTAGAGACCTAGCTACATCTCTTGATGTAGCCTATACATGCATCGGAACATATGCAACAGAGAATTATTGATAAAATCAGAGTAATTAAATCAATACATAATAGTATACATGTAAATCCTATTAATTAAGTGTGCACACCTGTTGGTCCAGGTCTTAAGGGTAAATGTACATAATTACTGTTGTTGCTATAGGGCCACTGGAACATACTATCATGGGGTACTAGTTAGGCTGTGAAAAACACGTGTAACAATTCATATAGGCATTTCATGGGTTTTGCCTACTAGTACAGTGGTTGTAGACCTCTATATAAGGGTAGATTGATTGCCACAAACAGGACGGAATTAAGACAATGGATCCTAGCTAATTAAGTCACTGGGAACATAATAGAGCATTAAGGACTGTCCACACTGATAAAGCTTGTAAATGGCTCGTTTGCGGTAACCGCACCCGCCAGCGCGGCGCCTTCAACTAACTTTTGCATTATGCCTATGTGGGTTAAAGGTCAATTGCTATGCTGACTCGGCAGAAATGGCTCTTGCAATGGTGAAAGACAGTGTCTGGAGAGGCGGTCAGGAAAACGGTACTTTTACGTTACCTTAAGAGTCTAGAGAGGTTTATCGTGATGTAAGTAGCTGATCTGCCGGATTGCTTCTTCTGAAATAATCCATGCTACTACTTATGAGCGTGTATAGTCCGTACATACGCCTAGTCAAAACCATATTTTTTGTTGTATCCACCTTTGTATGTTAGCTATCCAAAAGCAATCCGATGAAAAGTTAGTATAGCTTATTGAGAAAGTATAGATGGCGTTAAGGCTGGCTCACAATGCATGGAAGTAGACCGCCTCGTCGAGGTTTATACTTCGCCAGAGTACAATCGTTGAGGAAGCCACCAAAGTGGCTGTGACGTCATTCAGAGGGCGTGGTCACCATTTTTGTGTAGTGCAAGGGTAGTAGTTTTTGTTGGTACTTTTACTTTATCTATATGTCATTCAGAAGTGGAGATATCAACATCTAAAGTTACCCTACATTTACGTGCATTTTATGCACCTATCAATGTAATGCCCCACTACCCCCCTTACGGGCAGCACACGGGTCATACAGGGGGGTTCTTCAAGAAATCTGTGCCCCACATAGGGGGATTTGACATTCCCCATCATTGTGACAAGTTGACCACGCCCACACATAGTTAGCTAGCACCCCAAAACTATCACTTCCCTGGAAACTTACCCTCATAGCAGACACTGGCGAAAACTTTGTAGATTCGATTTATAATAGCAAGAAGAGCTAAAGGCTAGCTATAGCGCTATAAGCGCTCTAGATCTATAGAACTGCTGTGCTAGTAGTCTTCCATGTGCTTCACTGGGAGGTCACAGGTCGAATTACATCATGGTAAGTCACACCCATCATACTTGCAAGTCAAATCTCCTTGTTATTCCTTGTTCCATGGTGGGGGTGGGTGGGGCAGTTGACAGAAAGAGGAAGCCCCTAGTAGGGGCAATTGATTAATTATTCTGTCAAATCCCCTGTATTGCCCCACATGTCCCGTAAGGGGGGTAGTGGGGCATCATATTGATAGGTGCATTACTCTTCCCAGTCCTTAATGCCCCTGATCTATATAGTAATAGTGCAAAGTAAAGTGGTACAAACCACTATACCACAAGTACTCTACAAACTGTGTCCTGGTTGGATGGTGTCTTTGACTAAGTATGTGATTAATTTTGTCTACAACTATCAGTACACGCATACATACAATGTGGAAAATTAGTGGTTCACAGGCTCTAATATCGGGAAACACAAGCCCTGAGTGAATTCAACAAATATTAGCTAGAGTCCCTGTGGTTTCAACACAATATGCACGAAAAAAGGGGGCGGAGTCTGAAGAGTAGCTGGCTTGCATGCTATTCTCCCACACTAGTCCAGGGGTATGGCATATGAGATTAGCCAAGAATTTTCTCGTTTCATCCAAACTGTATTAGTGGGTATGGTAGAATCCAGGCCAAGACTTCCCAAAATGCAATCACAGTAGACTCACCAGTACTCTTGCATTGTGCATGTGAGTGCAAACGATCCCCGAGTGGTGACTCGTGCAGGACCAAGTGTTCATTGCGTGTGCCCAGTGGCCTGCACGAAGGCTATTATGAGTTCAAGTATTGATCATGATAGAGAAAGGGGGAAGAGGGTTGGAAACAGAATAAGAGGCCAAGTATGTAGTTATGGGGCATATTATGGGGAGCCAAACTAGATAAAAAGCGAAGCACTTACATGTACATTTTGTCTACTATCATTTTTAGTATATGCATACATAATAGTGTACGCTATAATATGTATATACATGTAGCATAATCTATAATACGGCATGTAGCATATATGCCATATGGATATGGCTGCATGACGCTATATCTATATCCTAACATATATAGCAGATCCCATATCTATTATGGGACCTCCTATATACATATTTGTTGGTAGTTGCCTAGCAACCAAAGTTTTTATATTATAGGCGATTTGCCGGATATGGGAAGGGGGTGGGTCATCATAAAGTTGGGGGGAGGGAAGAATTATAGTGCTAATTCTAGTAATGGAACTGTGCAATTATGTAAAAAAGATGAACCAACGGGAACTGATCGAACTGTCATGAAACACAGTGATAATAATATCTATTCAGGAGCATACACATAATATTATAGCCTCCAGTCATGGATAGCCAATAGACGTCACTCCAACCCCTCTTCTTTTCTTTCAAACACACACACACAAATTAAACCAACTTCCAACGGACATTGAAAAATTAATGCTATTTCATCACCTGTCACACATATGCGCATGCACACACACATACTACCTGTTACATATTCGCATGCACAAACAGACACACACATGCACACGCACATGTGGCACACACACAAACATGCACATGCACATGCTCGCACATGTATATCTGGCTGGCCAGATTAGTCTCCTGGAGGATATGAAGTCATTCTCGACAAGTGCATGTACACTGTAAAAATACATATAGGCCATATAGGGTGAATCAAACCAGTGTGGGTTGCCTCAAGAATGCCTTGATCACGACAGTTACTATGATTAAGTCATTAATTATTATAGTCGACAAGATAATTAACATAGTGCCACTGGACTATACCACAAATTCCTATAGTGTAGAAGAGACAATGTCATATTTTGAAAACTACTTGAATTTTCCCGTAAATATCTTTATTCAGCCCATTGTTGAGGCTCAATCCAAGCTGTCCAATTATCAAAGATCTCAGGACAGTGAGGATCAAGCCTAGTTATACACTCATTCTCTAGTGCAATATATTGGATTTATACTCAAACTAAGATGATAGGTCAAGGTAGTACTTGAGTTAGCCCTGGTAATGAAAAAGAAAGAAAGAAAGATTGACAAATGGCTATTTTTTGAACATCTGGTTCTGGTATGTACTATGAATGATCTTGGTCTCAGTAGATAGATAATTAAATTTTGTGGCACTTAGAAAATTCACAAGTTACATGTTTTGAGATATTTGGGTATTACGTATATAGGAGTGTCCGTGCCATCCCTACTTATAGACTAAGAGTCTACTGACTCAATGATAGAAATAGCTATGATATACGCATATGACATAATAGTATGCCATATGTATATAAACTGATGCATCCACTGAAAAATGTGGTGAGCAACATGTAAGTGGCTTTTTGTCTCGTTTGGCACCCCATGCATAAATTATAGTGGGCAGTATGGCCTTTGATGTTCATCCGTGGGCCCACTATGGATTGCTCATTTAGCCCCAGTTTGCCCTAGTTTGCTGTAAATATTAATAAGGAATAAATAAGTTTTGAAAGACTGCTTGGTGCCCACCTAGCAAAAAGTTTATTAGTAGGGATTTTCCACTGTCCAGCAAGTCTGAGGATGTGGTAAGACTGGTTCACACATACTACAAGGTCCAAATGACACTACTGCATAGTAATTTACACAAGTACAAGCATTTAGTAGTACACGATATCAAAGTAAGATGCATCACCCATGGGTGCTTTTTAGTATCACCACGAAATAAGATTAAAATAATAATAATAAAAATTAATTTTAAATGTTAATCTTAATTGCACACACACACTCAGTGTCTATATAATTAATACTGCATGTGATAATCATTACACAGCCTGCAAGTGGCCACAAGAGAATCCCTAGGCTAATAAGCAGTGGGAAAAGGCTGGAGCTTGTTAGTAGGTGAGAAGATTAACGGTAGGAAATTGGCATTTTAATTATGACTCATTTTTTGTACTTGGGTATCAGATTTAAGTCCTTAGTTGGACTAGGGAGTTAGAGAAAAATATGAGGGAGGAGCCTGAAGAGTAGTTGGGTTACATGCTACTCTCCCACACTAGTCCAGGGGAGTGGTATGTGAGATTAGCTACAAATTTTTTTCCTTTTATCAAAACTCTATTAGTATGTGCAGCAGAGCTCAGGCCAGAACTTCTCAAAATGCAATCACAATAGACTTCTAGCGACAGTCTTGCATTATGCATGTGAGCATAAATGATCCCCGAGCGGTGACTCATGCAGGACCAAGTGTTGATCGTGTGTGCTCAGTGGCCTGCATGAAGGCTATTATGAGTTCAAGCATTGATAGAGAAAGGGGGAAGGGGGTTGGAAATGGAAATAGAGGCCAAGTATATAGTGGGCAGCATGGCCTTCGATCTTCATCCGTATCTCCACCTACGCATCCTGAACTACTGGAAATATTAACTTTAACTGTGGTAGAGGATACTAACAGCGTGTGAGTATAGACCAGAGTATGCATGGTCAGAGATTGAAAATGCTCAAATTAAAATAAAATTCGAAGTGCTTAATTACTACTGTCTCACGAAAGAGGGGCCACTATGGATTGCATGTCTGTTTTGCCTCGATTATCTGCTAATTAAGGAATAAAGCTTATTAAATTTTGAAAGAGTGCCGCCCACCAAACAAATAGGTATTATCCACTGTCCAGCAGACCCGAGAATGTGGTGAGACTGGTTTACACACACTACATGGCCTAAATTACACTACAGCATAGCAGTTTAAACCAATACAAGCACTGATAGCAAGTAATATTGATGACGTACAGCAATGTCAGCCCACCTCCCAGTTAGACCCCAAGGTAAGGCATGGTATGGCATGCAGATTAATTTTATTATGATTATCAAGAATATTACGGAATTAAGACATGCGGTGAGTCCTAGGGGTCATATCAGATTGAATCTCCTTAGAGCAATTCTGCATGGTGCATTCTGAGCACATTGGCTCACAAAAAGTTACTTTGAATTCTTGGAGACTTCTTTGGGGCAAGCTTAACTTTGAGAGGTTGACAAGCCTGCTCACACTAAACACTGTAATAGAGAGAGAGAGCCGTTACTGTTACAGTAACAGAAAATCCATGTGTACAGATTCAAGGCCACAATGTCATGCATATTATCAGGCCCGTAGCCAGACTTTTTAAAAGGGGGTGCACATGTGTATGGGTTTAATTACTATAATGTACTCGCAACAAGGGTTGGAATATTTCTTACTGTTGTATTATACAATTTCAATGTACTACTATAACATGTACAATGAATTAATAATAATTAAGAAACCAAAATTAATCAAAAAGCAAGTTTGCTTTCTCCATTCTTCGAGGAGTTTTGAAGGAATATTTTGCAAACCTCATCTATATGAATTTCGGTTTCATAGTTCATATGTATCAAGGCTAAAGCTACTACTACTATAATAATCAATCATGTATTGGTCACAACTGCTTATTGATTAAGGTGTGATGTTAATTAGCTGCACTAAGTGTGGTTTTGTCAAGCTGATAGAGAGGATAGCATGCAGCCTCAGTCTATTGCTCATGCAATTAAGAACTTCTGTGAAATGACATGCAATTATTACGTAGGCTGAAAAAAGGTGGGGTGCACGTGCACCCCCCTGCCTACGGGCCTGATTATAACTTGTACCATGGTTGTAACATTCTGACCGATCAGGTTGCTTCATAGGTGTTGTCCAGCGAGGTATTTAAATAACTTGTACACCTCTTGTAGGTTTCTAAATAATACTTGTAGGCGTCTAATTATTTACTCGATCACCTATCTCTGAGGCTATAATATGATCATGCCTGCTACAGAATGCAGCAGTGAAAAGTTATAGCTATACAGAGTACTATACTGTCAGTGTCGGTATGCAGATGATTAGTGGGCAGGTCTTTAATACTGTGTTAATTGAACGAATGATTGCCAAATCAGCAGTACTAGTAGAAACAACGCTAGTGGTAGCTGCACTCAGACTAGCTACTTCGAGTTAAAATTAAGACAGCGATGATATAGCCAGCCTTTTGTACGCAACGATGATAGTATTGTGGTTCTGAATATCAAGGAAGAAGCTATAGTTGGACAGAAAATATGGCGTCAGCTCACTATTCATCGATGTCTAGCGGCAACTCGATCGACGATGATGGCTTGAAATGTTCCTTTATGGCTGGCACTGTATTCGCTAGACCGTAGATATGTTGCCATGGCCACATAGCCCATATTACAAGTTGGTTATATCACTCGGTTTGGTCTCTAGCTATGCGATTTACACAGCCTCGGACCCCCAGCCCTCGGTGTGTAAATCCCGTGGAGACCTACACCTCTTGATGTAACCTATACATGCATCGGAACACATGGGACAGAGAATTAGTGATAAAATTAGAGTAATTAATAGTAGTGTACATGTAAATCCTAAATTAAATAATTAAGTGTGCACACCAGTTGGTCCAAGTCTTAAGGATGAATGTACATAACTACTGTTGTTGCTATAGGGCTACTGAACAGTGGATCCTAGCTACATGTAATTAATTCACTGGGAACATATCATGGGGTAGTAGTGCTAAATCCCAGGAAAGGAACTGTGCAACTATGTAAAAAAAAAAAAGATGAACCAACGGGAACTGATCGAACTGTCACGAAACACAGTGATAATTATTAATATATTATTCTATTCAGGAGCATACATAGCCTCCAGTCATGGATAGCCGACAGACGTCACTCCAAATCCCTCTTATTTCTTTTCTTTCAAACACATACACACAAATTAAACCAACTTCCAACGGACAATGAAAAATTAATGCTTTTCATTTCCTGTCACACATATGCACATGCACACACACATACTGTTATATATTCGCATGCACAAACAGACACACACATGCACACGCACATGTGGCACACACACAAACATACACATGCACATGCTCACACATGTACATCTGGCTGGCCAGATTGGTCTCCTGGAGGATATGAAGTCATTCTCAACAAGTGCATGTACACTGTAAAAATACATATAGGCCATATAGGGTGAATCAAAACAGTGTGGGTTGCCTCAAGAATGTCTTGATCATGACAGTTACTATGATTAAGTCATTAATTATTATAGTCGACAAGATAATTAACATGGTGCCACTGGACTATACCACAATTTCCTATAGTGTAGAAGAGACATTGTCATATTTTGAAAACTACCTGAATTTTCCCGTAAATATCTTTATTCAGCCCATTGTTGAGATTCAATCCAAGCTGTCCAATTATCAAAAGTTCAGGACAGTGAGGATCAAGCCTAGTTATACACTCATTCTCTAGTGCAATATATTGGATTTATACTCAAACAAAGATGATAGGTCAAAGCAGTCTTGAGTTACCGTGCCATCCCTACTTATAGTCTAAGAATCTACTGACACTGATGGTGAGCAACATATAAGTGGCTTTTTGTCTCATTTGGCACCCATATATAAATAATTATAGAGGGCAGTATGGCCTTTGATGTTCATTCGTGGGCCCACTATGAATTGCTCATTTAGCCCCAGTTTGCCCTAGTTTGCTGTAAATAAATAAGTTTTGAAAGACTGCATGGCGCCCACCTAGCAAAAATTTTATTAATAGGGATTTTCCATTGTCCAGCAAGTTTAGGATGTGGTAAGACTGGTTCACACATACTACAAGGTCCAAATAACACTGCTGCATAGTAGTTTACACAAGTATAAGCATTAAGTAGTACACAATATCAAGGTAAGATCCATTGCCCATGGGTGCATTTTTGTATCACCACGAAATAAGATTTAAAATGATTGTGTGTCTCTAAGTTTACTGGGCTAGGTGACATCCTGGCCAATAATTAGCTAATCAAATTTCAAATGTTAATCATAATTGCACACACACACACACACATAGAGTCTAATTAATACATGTAATTAATAATTATTCCACAGCCTGCAAGTGGCCACAAGAGAATCCCTACGCTAATATATAAGCGGTGGGAAAAGGCTGGAGCTTGTTAGTAGGTGACGAATGTTCAAAAGATTAATTGAATACAACGGTAGGAAATTAGCATTTTATGACTCATTTATTGTACTTGGGTATCAGATTTGAGTCCTTAGCTGGACTAGGGAGTTAGGAAATTTGAAGTCAGGTCTCAAATTTGAGTCCCTAGTTTGACTGGAAACTCAAATATCCAGAATAAGGGGAATCAAGAAACAGTCGTTTAGAAAGGTGTATACAGGGGTACAGAAACACCCTGTATTATTCCCATGTAGATAGAAGCTAGGGATTTAAGAAATGACAATTTTAAGCAACACTACAACCAGGGTTAAAATGATTGTACGTTTTTTCATTCTTTCCCTAGTAATTCTGGTAATAAAATATAATTTGAGTAATAATTGGCACTAGGAAAGAATAGTTGGCACACTGTTTGCAGTGGATATAGATAATGCCCCATAAACTGATGACAGCTAGCCCAGCACCATGCAGGCCTGCCCCGCCACAGCTACTGCAACCTCACCAACATAATAAAAATATCATTATGATAAATACTATGTTGTTGCTATAGTGGATCCTAGCTAATTAAGTCACTGGGAACATTGTATATAGTGCAAATTATATAGACAAAGCAAAGTGGTTCGCTTCAGTACAAACCACTACACCACAAGTATTATATAATAAGCCTTGTCCTGGTTTGATGGACAGTTAGACAAAGTACAAGATTTGTCTACAAGTATCAGTGCACACAATGTCATACAATGTGGATAATTATGGTGACCAGCAACTGTCATTCAACTTCTCATTGAACCATTTCAATTTACATTTCCAATTAGTTACATAAAGATTTCCAATTTGAATATTCAAACGTTTGTTAGAGCATTAATGTGCTACTCACAGGTGCTAGTATTAAACATAAGCCATGAATGAATTCTACAAATTTCTATTAGCCCAGCTATGGCCCCTGTGGTTTCAATATGATAGCTAATTAAGTCACTGGGAGCATTGTATATAATGCAAATACATAGACAAGGCAAAGTGGTTCACTTCTAATTCAGTACAAACCACTATACCACAAGTATTCTATAAGCTTTATCCTGGTTTGATGACGATCTGTCTGCTAGTATCATCCAATGTGGATAATTACAGTGGCCAACAACTGCCATTCAATTGCTCACTCAATTGTTTCATGTGCACTTCCAAAAATTATTTCAAGATTTTCAATTTGAATATTCAAATGTTTGTTAGCTACAACTGATCATTAGCGTGCTGCTCACAGGGTCTAGTATCAGGAAACACAAGCCCTGAGTGAATTCAACAAATTTCCACTAGCCAGCTAGAGCCCCTGTGGTTATGTGTGAGAAAAGAGGGAAGAGCCTGAAGAGTAGCTGGCTTGCATGCTATTCTCCCACACTAGTCCAGGGGTGTGGCGTGTGAGATTAACTACCAATTTTCTCCTTTCATCCAAACTGTATTAGTGGGTGTGGCAGAGCTCAGGTCAAACCTCCCAAACAGTAGTCTAAGACTCCTAGCAATTATAGTCTTGCATATTGTGCATGTGAGCATAAATGATCCCCGAATGGTGACTCATGCAGGACCAAGTGTTGATCGCGTGTGCCCAGTGGCCTGAATGAAGGCTATTATAAGTTCAAGCATTGATAGAGAAAGGGAGAAGGCAGTTGGAAACTGAAATAGAGGCTGAGTATATATATAGTGGGCGGCATGGCCTTTGATGTTGATCTGTGTTTCTAAATACGCATCCTGAACTACAGGAAGTATTTAACTTTAATTGTGGTAGAGAATACTAACAGCATGTGAGTATAGACCAGAATACGGTGAGATATTGGAAATGCTCAATATTATAAAATTCAAGTGCTTAAATACCACTGTGTCACGAAAGAGGACTGGGGCCACTATGGATTGTCTGTTTTGCCTCGGTTTTCTGTCAATTAAGGTGTAAAGCTTATTTGAAAGAGTGCCGCCCACCAAATAAAAATTAATTAATAGGTATTTTTCGCTCTCCAGCTGGCCTGAGAATGTGGTGAGACTGGTTTACACACACTACATGGCCTAATTAAATTACACTGCAGCATAGCAGTTTAAACCAATACAAGCACTGACAGCAAGTAATATTGATGACGTACAGCAATGTCAACCCACCTCCCTGTTAGACCCCAAGGTAAGGCATGGTATGGCAGATTAATTTTATTATGATTGTCAAGAATATTACGGAATTAAGAGATGCGGTGAGTCCTAGGGGTCATATCAGATTGAATCTCCTTAGAGCAATTCTGCATGGTGCATTCTGAGCACATTGGCTCACAAAAAGTTACTTTGAATTCTTGCATGGAGACTTCTTTGGGGCAAGAGAGGTCAACAAGCCTGCTCACACTAAACACTGTAATAGAGAGAGAGAGCCGTTACTGTTACAGTAACAGAAAATCCATGTGTACAGATTCAAGGCCACAATGTCATGCATATTATCAGGCCCGTAGCCAGACTTTTTAAAAGGGGGGTGCACATGTGTATGGGTTTAATTACTATAATGTACCCACAACAAGGGTTGGAATATTTCTTACTGTTGTACTATACAATTTCAATGTACTACTGTTACAGTAACATGTGCAATGTATTAATAATAATTAAGAAACCAAAATTAATCAAAATGTATCAAGGCTAAAGCTACTACTACCAAGCATGTATTGGTCACAACTGCTTATTGATTGAGGTGTGATGTTAATTAGCTGCACTTTAAGTGTGGTTTTGTCAAGCTGATAGAGAGGATAGCATGCAGCCTCAGTCTATTGCTCATGCAATTAAGAACTTCTGTGAAATGACATGCAATTATTAGGCTGAAAAAAGTGGGGTGCACGTGCACCCCCTGCACCCTCCTGCCTACGGGCCTGATTATAACTTGTACCATGGTTGTAACATTCTGACCGATTAGGTTGCTTCATAGGTGTTGTCCAGCGAGGTATTTAAATAACTTGTACACCTCTTGTAGGTATCTAAATAATACTTGTAGGTGTCCAAATATTTATTCGATCACCTATCTCTGAGGCTATAATATGATCATGCCTGCTAGGGTGGTTACAGAATGCAGCAGTGAAAAGGTATAGCTATGCAGAGTACTATACTGTCAGTGTTGGTATGCAGATGATTAGTGGCCAGATCTTCAATACTGTGTTAATTGAATGAATGATTGCCAGATAAGCAGTACTAATAAAAGCAACGCTAGTGGTAGCTGCACTCAGACTAGCTACTTCGAGTTGAAATTAAGACGGCGATGACATAGCCGGCCTTTTGTACGCAGCTATGATGATAGTATTGTGGTTCTGAATATCAAGGAAGAAGCTGTAGCTAGTTGGACAGAAAACATGGCGTCAGCTCACTATTCATTGATGTCTAGCAGTGACTGGATCGACGACGATGGTTTGAACAGTTGCTAAGTACACGCCCGAGCCTTTATGGCTGGCACTGTAGTTTATAACTGTAGATATGTTGCCAGGGCCACATAGCCCATGGTACAAGTCGGTTATATCACTTGGTTTGGTCTCTAGCTACACGATTTACACAGCCTCGGGCCCCCAGTCCTCGGTGTGTAAATCCCGTAGAGACCTACACCTCTTGATGTAGCCTATATACATGCATCGGAACATATGCAACAGAGAATTATTGATAAAATCAGAGTAATTAAATCATAACTGTATACATGTAAATCCTATTAATTAAGTGTGCACACCTGTTGGTCCAAGTCTTAAGGGTAAATGTACATAATTACTGTTGTTGCTATAGGGCTACTGAACAGTGGATCCTAGCTATACATGTAATTAATTCACTGGGAACATAATCTCATGGGGTAGTAGGCTGTGAAAAATACATGTAACAATTCATATAGGCATTTCATGGATTTTGCCTACTAATGGTTGTAGACCTCTATATAAGGGTAGATTGATTGCCACAAACAGGACGGAATTAAGACAATGGATCCTAGCTAATTAAGTCACTGGGAACATATTATAGAGCATTAAGGACTGTCCACACTGATAAAGCTTGTAAATGGCTCGTTTGCGGTAACCGCACCCGCCAGCGCGGCAATTTTTGCATTATGCCTATGTGGGTTAAAGGTCAATTGCTATGCTGACTCGGCAGAAATGGCTCTTGCAATGGTGAAAGAGGAGAGGCGATCAGGAAAACGGTACTTTTACGTTACCTTAAGAGTCTAGAGAGGTTTATCGTGATGTAAGTAGCTGATCTGCCGGATTGCTTCTTCTGAAATAATCCATGCTACTATTTATGAGCGTGTATAGTCCGTTGTCACAGGCTAGAATGACTCCCCAGTCATTCTAACCTAAGGATGAAATGACTCCCCCAGATAATTGGTACTTTGTTCGCATCCCGGCAGCTGAGCAGCTTCTCTGGACATGATACAAAAAGAAGTCTCAGACTCCCCTAAATAAGTTGCCATTGGCCTTTGCCTCTAAAGCCTGAGCCCCTCACCTTCGCTGAACATCCCTCCCTGGAATTTTTTTAAGTTTGATGTGCAAAGGTCAATGATCTCTTGAATTTTTAAGACCTGTCAAACAGCACCTAGCCAGGATTTCATCCAGAATAAAAATTGGGGAGAGAAGTGGGCGTGGCAGTTTCACGCATCGTGTTCCCCCTCCTTCCCCATTAACCATTAAGATGTGTTTTTGATGTCACTGTGGTACATGATTTCACCTACTGCTCTTAATATTACTGATCACTTGCACCACAGTGCAAAAAAAACACGCTCCCCTTCCCCACTAGCTACATCTCTCTCTTGCTCTCTATCCTTTCCCTTTTTTCTTCTTTCTCTCTTCCTTTTTGGGGTGGGGGGGGGGGGGGGGGTTGGGGTTGGGGGAGCTTCCCCCCCACTGGATGAAACCCTGCTAGCTATGAATAAATACACTGCAAAATTTACTATCAAAATTTTAATATGATAGCTAACTATGGAAGAAGTAAAAAAAAAATCATGCATCACAGTCAAGAATGCAAGGTACCCAGCGAACCTTTACATCGGAGAAAAAGCAAACTTTCGATGTAAAGTGCATGTGCATTTGTACATGTAAGTGCCCGGACACTCTGAAACACATGGTGGCCTGTGATGGCTGTAATCACAGCATGGTTCCATGGCCACCTTGCATATGTCAACGTGCACCACAGAGTAATAGAGTATTTGGTATAATATTGTTTAAACTGTGAAGAACACGAGTATAGCTACATGACATTAATCTAGTGACAATAGTTACATCAATTTGTAGGGGAGTCATTTCATCCTGGAGGGAGTCATTTATTCCTTAGGTAGAAATGACTGGGGATTCATTTCTACCTAGGTTAAAAATGAAGGGGGGTCATTGAGCCTAGGCTAGAATGACTGGGGAGTCATTTTGAGGGGGAGTCATTTCCACCTATGACACCGTACTTACGCTAGTCCAAACCATATTTTTTGTTGTATCCACCTTTGTATGTTAGCTATCCAAAAGCAATCCGATGAAAAGTTAGTATAGCTTATTGAGAAAGTATAGATGGCGTTAAGGCTGGCTCACAATGCATGGAAGTAGACCGCCTCGTCGAGGTTTATACTTCGCCAGAGTACAATCGTTGAGGAAGCCACCAAAGTGCCTGTGACATCATTCAGAGGGCGTGGTCACCATTTTTGTGTAGTGTAAGGCTAGTAGTTTTTGTTGGTACTTCTACTTTATCTATATGTCATTCAGAAGTGGAGATATCAACATCTAAAGTTACCCTACATTTACGTGCATTTTACTCTTCCCAGTCCTTAATGCCCCTGATCTATATAGTAACAGTGCAAAATAAAGTGGTACAAACCACTACACCACAAGTACTCTACAAACTGTGTCCTGGTTGGATGGTGTCTTTGACTAAGTATGTGATTAATTTTGTCTACAACTATTACTACACGCATACATACAATGTGGAAAATTAGTGGTTCACAGGCTCTAATATCGGGAAGCACAAGCCTTGAGTGAATTCAACAATATTAGCTAGAGCCCCTGTGATTTCAACACAATATGCACGAAAAAAGGGGGCGGAGCCTGAAGAGTAGCTGGCTTGCATGCTATTCTCTCACACTAGTCCAGGGGTATGGCATATGAGATTAGCCAAAAATTTTCTCGTTTCATCCTAACTGTATTAGTGGGCATGGTAGAATCCAGGCCAAGACTTCCCAAATGCAATCACAGTAGACTCACCAGTACTCTTGCATTGTGCATGTGAGTGCAAACGATCCCCGAGTGGTGACTTGTGTAGGACCAAGTGTTCATTGCGTGTGCCCAGTGGCCTGCACGAAGGCTATTATGAGTTCAAGTATTGATCATGATAGAGAAAGGGGGAAGAGGGTTGGAAACAGAATAAGAGGCCGAGTATGTAGTTATGGGGCATATTATGGGGAGCCAAACTAGATAAAAAGCAAAGCACTTACATGTACATTTTATCTACCATCATTTTTAGTGGATGCATACATAATAGTGTACGCTATAATATGTATATAGCATAATCTATAATACGGCATGTAGCATACGCCATATGGATACGGCTGCATGACGCTATATCTATATCCTAACATATATAGCAGATCCCATATCTATTATGGGACCTCCTATATACCTATTTGTTGGTAGTTGCCTAGCAATCAAACTTTTATATTATAGGTGATTTGCCGGCTATGGGAAGGGGTTGGGTCATCATAAAGTAGGCCAATGATGAACAGAGATCAACTACCAACAAAATACCGTAGATCTGGAAATTTTCGTGTACAGAAACTTTCGTATGATAAATTTTCGTGTAAAAATACTTTCGTAGGAACGACCCCTTACCGCATTAGCGTTAATAGTGCATACTAATTTTCGTAAGATTAATTTTCGTAGCCGCCACCGACTACGAAAATATTTTTACAACGAAAATTTCCAGATTTACGGTAGTTATCTGACAGTAATTGGGGTGCATGAGATGCATTACTATCAGATTACTATTATATATGGACGGTCGGACATCAGACATTTTCTGGATAAATAGCCAGTATGTCCTGCCATTCACTTGATTATCCGGATACTTTTCCATGCAGCATTCAATAGCGCAGTTCAAGGACTAGCATCCTGTTTACTAGCTCTGTTACTGTAACAGTATACTGTTACAGTACAGTACTACGTAGTAGCTGTCACTGTGTCAACTATGGTTTCGGAGGCTGGCTTAGGGTGGGCCTAGCACCCACCAGCCCACTGACCACAATGACTCAGCAGCTGTACATCTTGAGCTGCATAATATCATTGGGTCTGCAATATTACACAACATACCAGCTACAGTATTGATAGTTGGGTGAAAAGAATTATTTATAGTACAAAATTAATGTACACTGGTGTCCGGGAATTTAGTATAAATTAATGTCCGGTCAAATTTCATTTTGATCAGACATTTTGACTACCATGGACATACAAAAAATTATCAAAGGTCTGTATATAATTATAGGGCATCCTATATAGCTTTACAGGACTTCCTATACTTTAGATCCTACTTGTAACAAATACAGTGATCTGATTGGTTGAACTGCAGTATCTATCCTTCATAAAAAACCTTGTAAGCTCCATAAAAAACCTGGTAAATTTTGTTTGCCTATGGCTAATTTGTTGCTAGGCAGTTGTTTGTATACAAAGCTATTGGGCATTGTTGCTAGGATCTAAAGTATTTAGACTCTGTTTCATCGGTTTCTACGTGATTTAGAAGACCTCAGGGCTCAGTAGAACCCTCGCTTTGCTCGGGATTCTACACAGAGCCCTTCAGTCTTCTAAATCATGTAGAAACCTCATAAACAGTGTCTAACTATTATACAGTAATTCTCTTAAAATATTCTCAGGTGTACATTAGACCTCCATGCAATGACTCCACATGCATGCACAATGCATACACATGTAGCCGATTAATAATACAGGATCTCCTACACACTTCCTGGGAATGAGGAAATGACATAATTGTCTGATTAATCACATAGAACACCTTGAGGAATTAATATAGAAACTTCAAAGTGCAAGGATTATTAATAGCACAAATTACATTCAAGTGTGAAACATAAGTATGCATTCATTTCGATGCTACATGAATAACTAAATAATTTTCACAGCATCATCATAATACTGACATTAGAGAATTGCTATAATATTATAGGATGTCATATATATACAGGACATCCTATACAGATATAAGATATTTTATATACAATTTGCAGCTATAAGGATGTCTCATTCACCATTAGAAATCATGTGCATAGTGTTGGACATCTTGTACGCATATAGGAGGTCCTATATATGTAGATAGCAGTCTGAGTGAGGGGGGAGAGTTCCTCCGGCCAGTTGGGGGGAGGGAAGAATCATAGTGCTAAAGCCCGGGAATGGAACTGTGCAACTATGTAGAACCAACGGGAACTGATCGAACTGTCACGAAACACAGTGACAATAATCTATTATTCTATTCAGGAGCATACACATATTATATATAGCCTCCAATCCAAGTCATGGATAGCCAATAGACGTCACTCCAACCCCTCTTCTTTTCTTTCTAACACACACACACAAATTAAACCAACTTCCAACGGACATTGAAAAATTAATGCTCTTTCATTTCCTGTCACACATATGCGCATGCACACCCACATACTGTTACACATTCGCGTACACAAACAGACACACACATGCACACGCACATGTGGCACACACACAAACATGCACATGCACATGCTCACACATGTACATCTGGCTGGCCAGATTGGTCTCCTGGAGGATATGAAGTCATTCTCGATGAGTGCATGTACACTGTAAAAATACATATAGGCCATATAGGATGAATCAAACCAGTGTGGGTTGCCTCAAGAATGTCTTGATCATGACAGTTACTATGATTAAGTCATTAATTATTATAGTCGACAAGATAATTAACATGGTGCCACTGGACTATACCACAAATTCCTATAGTGTAGAAGAGACAATGTCATATTTTGAAAACTACCTGAATTTTCCCGTAATCATGAGGTTCAATCCAAGCTGTCCAATTATCAAAGATTTCAGGACTGTCACAGTGAGGATCAAGCCTAGTTATACACTCATTCTTTAGTGCAATATTTTTTATACTCAAACTAAGATGATGTTGGTCAAGGCAGTCTTGAGTTAGCCCTGGTAATGAAAAAGAAAGAAAGAAAGATCGATTGACAAATGGCTATTTTTTGAACATCTGGTTCTGTTATGTACTATGAATGATCTTGGTCTCAGTAGATAGATAATTTGCTGAAGATTCTGATTTTGGCACTTACAAAGTTCACAAGTTATATGTTTTGAGATATTTGGGTATTACGTATATGGGAGTGTCCGTGCCATCCCTACTTATAGAGTCTACTGACTCAATGATAGAAATAGCTATGATATACGCATATGGCATAATAATATGCCATATGTATAATAAACAGATGCATCCACTGAAAAATGTGGTGAGCAACATGTAAGTGGCTTTTTGTCTCGTTTGGCACCCCATGCATAAATTATAGTGGGCAGTATGGCCTTTGATGTTCATCCGTGGGCCCACTATGGATTGCTCATTTAGCCCCAGTTTGCTGTAAATATTAATAAGGAATAAATAAGTTTTGAAAGACTGCATGGCCCCCACCTAGCAAAAATTTTATTAATAGGGATTTTTCACTGTCCAGCAAGTCTGAGGATGTGGTACTGGTTCACACATACTACAAGGTCCAAATAACACTGCTGCATAGTAGTTTACACAAGGACAAACATTTAGTAGTACACAATATCAAGGTAAGATCCATTGAGAGAGAGATTGGAAATGGCTAATATAAAATTCAAAATAATATTGAAAATATTTAATAAGCTGTTGTCTCGCGAAAGAGGGCCCGCTATGGGTTGCTCATTTAGTCTCAGCATTTGCAAATTAATGAATAATTTCGAAAGACTGCCACCCACCTAACAAAATAGGGATTTCCACTGTCCAGCAAGCCTGAGGATGTGTATGGTTCACATGTACACACACTACAAGGTCATGTCAGCCCACTCCCAGTTGGTAAGGTGCACCACCCATGGACCCTTTTTTGTGTGACTGTGAAATAAGTTATTGTGTGCCCCTAAGTTTACTGGCATAGGTGACATCCTGGCCAATTTACAATTCAAATTTTTCCCAGATAATACTTTTCTACTTTTGGCATTTCCAATCTCCAATCATCTAGTTCCCTGGCCCCACCCTACACTGGGTCATAGTGGGGGCACTGATAATACTGATATCGATAGTACAAGAATTTTAGTATGAGTTGGGGATTGTCAATGAAAAATTGCTATAGTGCTAGCACTGGCTGATCTGATTCCTTGCCATGCACACCCATCTGACTGGTGTGTGAGATGAGACTAGCCGAGTGGTGCTCTCTCGAAAATTTGAAATACTCTCATCTTGAAGTAGTCTCGTCTCTGGGCTCCTCCATCTTTTATCATACATACGTTGAAATTGTCTGGGAGGGCTAGCCTCGTCCTCAAGCCCTCATAACAAGTTACCGCGATAGCTATAATATCAAATTAATAGAAATTTCACAGTCATGCAGGACCAAGTGTTCATCGCGTGTGCCCAGCGGCCTGCACAAAGGCTATTATGAGTTCAAGCATTGATAGAGAAAGGGGAAGGGGGTTGGAAATGGAAATAGAGGCCGAGTATATAGTGGGTGGCATGGCCTTTGATGCTCATCTATATTTCCACCTAAGCATCCTGGACTACAGGAAATATTAACATTAACTGTGTTAAGGATACTAACAGTGTGTCAGTATAGACCAGAGTATGGTCAGAGATTGGAAATGGCTAACATAATTATATTCAAAATAATATTATTGGAAGTGTTTAATAAGCTGTTGTCTCACGAAAGAGGGCCCACTAAGGATTCCTCGTTAAGCCTCATTTTTCTGCTAATTAAGGAATAATTCTGAAAGACTGCCACCCACCTAACAAATAGGGATTTCCACCGTCCAGCAAGCCTGAGGATGTGTATGGTTCACATGTACACACACTACAAGGTCATGTCAGCCCACCTCCCAGTTGGTAAGGTGCACCGCCCATGGACCCTTTTTTGTGTCACTGCGAAATAAGATTTAAAATTATTGTGTGTCCCTAAGTTTACTGGCATAGGTGTCATCCTAGCCAATTTATAATTCAAACTTTTCTGAGATATTACTTTTCTCTACTTTCAGCATTTCCAATCTCCAATCATCTAGTTCCCTGTCCCCACCCTATACTGGGGTCATAGTGGGGGCACTGATGATACTGATAGTACAATAATTTTAGTATGAGTCGGGGATTGTTTACTCATGTGCACTACATGGGTATAATATTATGATTCAATTAAAAATTGCTATAGCACTAGTACTAGCTAGGAAATCGCATTTTATGAAGTTCCAGCCTGATTCCTTGCCACACCCATCGACTGGTGTGTGATATAAGGAGACGAATAGCCAAGTGCTCTCTCGAAAACTTGAAGTAGTCTCATCTCCAGGCTCATCCATCTTTTCTCTTGCATATGTTGAAACATCTGGGAGGGCTAGCCTCGTCTCCAGGCCCTGATAACAAGGCAGGGATAGCTATTGTCGAACAGAACTTACACATAGCATCCAGTAGCTATATATTCTGATATAGTTTATGTATAATACATTATGCTACAAGTATAAAAAATAATTGAATAAAATTTAAGGATGAAGTAGGGATGGCAATGCCAAAAAGTATACAAACAAGATTTGTAGCGATAAGAGATAATCACAACCACTATACATCCCTACGCTTGCTTTTCTCGATTATTACAGACCTATTGATGTTGACTTGTTCAAGGCATGCTATCCTTGGAGTGTTCTTGACTTGCATGTGGAAAAAATTCATGTTCTCCCTATCAGTCAGTTTTTAACATTTATGATTCCCATGCTACTCAAAAAGCAAGCGTGAAATGCAAAAAAAAAATACATGTAACAATTCACATAGGCATTTCATGGGTTTTGCCTACTATTGGTTGTAGACCTCTATATAAGGGTAGATTGATTGCCACAAACAGGACGGAATTAATTAATTAAGACAGTGGATCCTAGCTAATTAAGTCACTGGGAACATAGTAATAGTGCAAAGTAAAGTGGTACAAACCACTATACCACAAGTACTCTACAAATTGTGTCCTGGTTGGATGGTGTCTTTGACTAAGTATGTGATTAATTTTGTCTACAACTATCAGTACATGCATACATACAATGTGGGAAATTAGTGGTTCACAGGCTCTAATATCGGGAAGCATAAGCCCTGAGTGCATGAATTCAACAATATTAGCTAGAGCCCCTGTGGTTTCAACACAATATGCACGATAAAAGGGGGCGGAGCCTGAAGAGTAGCTGGCTTGCATGCTATTCTCCCACACTAGTCCAGGGGTATGGCATATGAGATTAGCCAAGAATTTTCTCGTTTCATCCAAACTGTATTAGAGGGCATGGTAGAATCCAGGCCAAGACTTCCTAAAATGCAATCGCAATAGACTCACCAGTACTCTTGCATTGTGCATGTGAGTGCAAACGATCCCCGAGTGGTGACTCGTGCAGTACCAAGTGTTCATTGCGTGTGCCCAGTGGCCTGCACGAAGGCTATTATGAGTTCAAGTATTGATCATGATAGAGAAAGGGGGAAGAGGGTTGGAAACAGAATAAGAGGCCGAGTATGTAGTTATGGGACATATTATGGGGAGCCAAACTAGATAAAAAGCGAAGCACTTGCATGTATACATTTTGTCTACCATCATTTTTAGTGGATGCATACATAATGGTGTATGCTATAATATGTATGTAGCATAATCTATAATACGGCATGTAGCATACGCCATATGGATATGGCTGCATGACGCTATATCTATATCCTAACATATATTATAGCAGATCCCATATCTATTATGGGACCTCCTATATACCTATTTGTTGGTAGTTGCCTAGCAACCAAAGTTTTTTTATATTATAAGCGATTTGCCGGCTATGGGAAGGGGGTTGGTCATCATAAAGTAGGCCATTGATGAACAGAGATCAACCAGTGGCGGATCCAGGATTTGTGATAGGAGGGGGCACGTGCGCGAAAACTTTGCGACCACGCCCCCTAACGCTTGACCACACCCCTAAAATTGCCGCTCAACGCTAGTCAACATGTGGTAAATGGAAATAGCTCAGCCATTTGAGCTAAAAAGCACTAAGTAAGTTGGTTTATAAATAGTTTTACTCCACAGTTGATAGCCCTAGAATGTGTGCCTCTCTTGTAGCTATACAGTTTGCATGTGTGGCTCTCCAAAAAGGGGGGGCACGTGCCCCTTGTGTCCCTATGCTGGATCCGCCTATGGATCAACTACCAACAAAATAGTTATCTGACAGTAATTGGGGTGCATGAGATGCATTACTATCAGATTACTATTATATACAAACCTTATAATAATGGTCGGACATCGGACATTTTCTGGATAAATAGCCAGTATGTCCTGCCATTCACTTGATTATCCGGATACATTTTCGATGCAGCATTCAATAGTGCAGTTCAAGCACTAGCATCCTGTTTACTAGCTCTGTTACTGTAACAGTAGTAGCTGTCACTGTATCAACTATGGTTTCGGAGGCTGGCTTAGGGTGGGCCTAGCACCCGCCAACTACACTGACCACAATGACTCAGCAGCTGTACATCTTGAGCTGCACGTCATTGGGTCTGTAATATTACACAATTAACATACCTGCTACAGCACTGATAGTTGGGTGGAAAGAATTATTTATAGTACAAAATTAATGTACATTGGTGTCCAGGCACTTGGTATAAATTAATGTCCGGTCAAATTTCATTTTGATCAGACATTTTGACTGGCCATACATATAGGACATCCTATATAGAGGGATTCCACAAATCGATTATCCCGCCGCGCTAATTAGCTAAGCGGCCGAAGTCGACGTTTTATGCCTACTGCCGTCCTCAGGCTTGTAAGGATCATCTTGGATACCAAGACCGACTGCTTGGAGCTTCTCTTTGTATCGATTCTTCGCTTTATTGCTCAGACCTTCGAAATAGTCGCTCATTTTCGAAAAAAGCTTGACACGTTTCAATACAACAACACGCAGCAGTTGGCCTTTTGCCCACAAAGGGTGTGGCAGTAGGCGTGGTACGTCGACTTCTGCTGCTTAGCTAATTAGCGCCGCGGGATAATCGATTTGCGGAATCCCTCTATAGCTATATAGGACCTCCTATACTATAGTAATTCTCTTAAAATATTCTCAGGTGTACATTAGACCTCCATGCAATGACTCCACGTGCATGCACAATGTATACACATGTAGCCGATTAATAATACAGGATCTCCTACACACTTCCTGGAAATGAGGAAATGACATAATTGTCTGATTAATCACATAGAATACCTTGAGGAATTAATGTAGAAACTTCAAAGTGCAAGGATTATTAATAACACAAATTAAATTTAAGTGTGAAATGTAAGTATGCATTCATTTTGATGCTACATGATTAACTGAATAATTTTCATAGCATCATCATATTGACAAAATAATTCTTAGAGAATTGCTATAATATTATCGGATGTCCTGTATAGCTACATAGGACATCCTATATAGATATAAGATATTTTATATACAATTTGCAGCTATAACGATGTCTCATTCACCATGTGCATAGTGTTGGACATCTTGTGCGCATATAGGAGATAGCAGTCTGAGTGAGGGGGGAGAATTCCTCCGGCCAATAAAAGATTTTATTGGGGGGAGGGAAGAATCATAGTGCTAATTTCAGAAATGGAACTGTGCAACTATGTAAAAAAGATGAACCAACGGGAACTGATCGAACTATCACGAAATACAGTGACAATTAATATATTCCATTCAGGAGCATATACACATGTAGCCTCCAGTCATGGATAGCCAACAGACGTCATTCCAGCCCCTCTTCAAACACACTCACGCACAAATTAAACCAACTTCCAACGGACATTGAAAAATTAATGCTATTTCATTTCCTGTCACACATATGCGCATGCACACACACATACTGTTACAAATTCGTGTGCACAAACAGACACACACATGCACACGCACATGTGGCACACACACAAACATGCGCATGCACATGCTCACATATGTACGTCTGGCTGGCCAGATTAGTCTCCTGGAGGATATGAAGTCATTCTCGACGAGTGCATGTACACTGTAAAAATACATATTAGCTATAGGCCATATAGGGTGAATCAAACCAGTGTGGGTTGCCTCAAGAATGTCTTGATCATGACAGTTACTATGATTAAGTCATTAATAATTATTATAGTCGATAAGATAATTAACATGGTGCCATTGGACTATACCACAAATTCCTATAGTGTAGAAGAGACAATGTCATATTTTGAAAACTACCTGAATTTTCCGTAAATATCTTTATTCAGCCCATTGTTGAGGTTCAATCCAAGCTGTCCAATTATCAAAGATTTCAGGATAGTGAGGATCAAGCCTAGTTATACACTCATTCTCTAGTGCAATATATTGGATTTATACTCAAACTAAGATGATAGGTCAAGGCAGTCTTGAGTTAGCCCTGGTAATGAAAAAGAAAGAAAGAAAGATTGACAAATGGCTATTTATTGAACATCTGGTTCTGGTATGTACTATAAATGATCTTGGGGTCAGTAGATAGATAATTTGCCGAAGATTCAAATTTTGGCACTTAGAAAATTCACAAGTTACATGTTTTGTGATATTTGGGAATTATGGGAGTGTCCGTGCCATCCCTACTCATAGAGTCTACTGACTCTATGATAGAAATAGCATCAGTTATAATAATATAATACGCATATGGCATAATAATATACCATATGTATATATAAAGCCCCTCCCCCTCAGGCTGCGCCCTCGGGGTCGCGGGCTTTATAATCCATAATGCACTGCCTACCATGCGATATCTATTACAGACTGATGCATCCACTGAAAAATGTGGTGAGCAACATGTAAGTGGGTTTTTGTCTCATTTGGCACCCCATATATAAATTATAGTGGACAGCATGGTCTTTAATTTGATGTTCATCTGCAGGCCCACTATGGATTGCTCATTTAGCCCCAGTTTGCCCTAGTTTGCTGTAAATAATTAAGGAATAAATAAGTTTTGAAAGATTGCATGGCGCCCACCTAGCAAAAATTTTTATTAATCACTGCCCAGCAAGTTTAGGATTTTGTAAGACTGGTTCACACATACTACAAGGTCCAAAATTTAATGACACTGCTGCATAGTAGTTTACACAAGTGCAAGCATTTAGTAGTACACAATATCAAGGAAAAATGCATCACCTTTGGGTAGATTCAAAATTATTGTGTATTACTAAGTTTACTGGCCTAGGTGACATCCTGGCCGATAATTAGCTAATCAAATTTCAAATGTTAATCTTAATTGTACACTCACACACACCAATTAATACTACATGTAATAATTATTCCACAGCCTGCAAGTGGCCACAAGAGAATCCCTAGGCTAATAAGCGGTGGGAAAATGCTGGAGCTTGTTAGTAGGTGAGGAGATTAATTGAATACAATGGTAGAAATTAGCATTTTATGACTCATTTTTTGTACTTGGGTATCTGATTTGAGCCCTTAGCTGGACTAGGGAGTTTTTTTTTTTTTTTTTGTGTATAATACTTTCTGTCGTAAAATATACAGAGGTCACATGAATAGCAAAAAGTGCTAACAAAAACATGAGACCCGGCTTATAACTAGTGAGCAAAATATTAAGTAACTGATAACTATAGGTTCGATTTAAAAACATAAACAGAGGGTGAATTCGAAGAGGCAGTGCTGCAAGGCAGGGTGTTCCATTGTGCAATGGTCCTGGGGAAAAATGAATTTTGGAACTGAGAAGTTCTAGCCGCTATGTTTTGCAGCTGCAGAGCATGAGAAAACCTGTTGTTGTAGTTAATGATCCGATATTGGAGAGGTGCTTCAGGAAAGACAGTCAGATCGTTGACTATTTTGAACAAGTGACTCAACCTACATTGCTTACGCCTGTCAGAAAGAGCAGGGATTTATACAATTGATTATGATCGGAAGACCAGTTCTTGAGACATACACGCAAGGCAAATCTTTGAACCTTCTCAAGAGCATCAACATCCCTAGCAAGATATCATGGGTCCCACACAATGGAGCCGTACTCAAGGTGGGGGCGGATGAAAGACTTATATAATGTAAGGAGGGTGGTAGAGTCAGCATGCTTGTAGAACTGACAATATAAGAGACCAACAAGCTTCCTAACTTTATTGCAAAGTTTAGCTACACGAGGAGACCAAGAGAGGTCAGAATTGATTAGAATACCTAGGTACTTCACAGAAGAAACATGCGAGAGCGGAGTACCCTGAACAGAAAAGGACGGGGGAGAACTTGGGCTCCTCCTCCTGGAAACAAGCATAGAGTAACATTTAGCTGGTTGCAGAGAAAGTAAGGAATTGTTAATCCATGATACTATGGCATTGACATCCCTCTGCAGTATGCTGAAGTCCATGTCAGAGTGGATGGGCCTGTACAAAGCTATATTGTCAGCAAAAAGAGAAATTGAGCTACCAAAGGAGATCTGATGAGCTATCTCATTAATGAAGATTATGAACAGAAGCGGGCCGAGCACGGAGCCTTGCGGCACTCCAGAGATTACTGGAAGAACAGGAGACTCTTCACCGCCGATGACAACTGACTGAGACCTACTCGATAGATAGCTATGGATCCATTGGACAAGATATTGATTTATACCGATCTCTTCAAGTCTTTGCAAGAGCAGGCTGTGGGACACACTGTCGAAGGCCTTCCTCAGGTCAAAGAAAATGACACACGTATCATTACCTATTCGAGTTGCTGGAGCCAGTCATGGGTGACGGAAAGAAGTGCAGACGCAGTACACCTCCTTGGTAGAAGGCCCCACTGACGGACTGATAGAGGATGGTGAATGCTAAGATATCAAAAGATTAACTGGTGGACATGGCGCTCGAGTAGTTTGCTGACAACAGACAAGATAGATATGGGACGGTAATTGGTAGGGTCAGCGGAGTCCCCAGACTTGGGAACTGGAACAATGCGAGCCAACTTCCATGAATTTGGGAAAGTACCAGTAGATAGTGATAGATTAAATATCCTGGTGAGACTAGGAACTATTGCATCAATTGTTCCTTTCAACATCTTTACGGAAATTCCGTCAGGACCAGTGGACTTTGTAGGATCAAGACCAAGGATTAAATCGTAGACTTCAGCCTCGTCACAAAGTAGCTCCACTGGATAATTTGAAGGCTGCAAATTAGGAGGGAGATTTGGCAGTGGCGGCGAATTAGCATTAAAACATTTGTAGAAAAAGGAGTTCAGTAGGCTGGCCTTATCAATGTTGTTAGGAAATTTAGAAGTCAGGTCTCAAATTTGAGTCCTTAGTTTGACCAAAACTCAAATATCCAGATTAAAGTCCAATAAGGGGAATCAAGAAACAGAGTCTTATAGAAAGGTGTATACAGGGGTACAGAAACACCCTGTATTATTCCCATGTAGAGAGAAGCTAGGGATTTAAGAAATGACAATTTTAAGCAACACTGCACAACCAGGGTTAAAATGATTGTACCTTTTTTCGTTCCTTTCCTAATAATTCTGATAATAAAAAATTGTTGAGTAATAATTAAATGGTACTAGGAAGGAATAGTTGGCACACTGTTTGCAGTGGATGTAGACAATGCCCCATAAACTGATGACAGCTAGCCCAGCACCAGGCCTGGCCTGCCAGAGTTATTGTAACCTCACCAACATAATAAAAAATATGATAAATATTATGTTGTTGTTATAGTGGATCCTAGCTAATAAAGTCACTGGGAACATTGTATATAGTGCAAATTAATATATAGATAAAGGAAAGTGGATCACTTCAGTACAAATCACTGCACCACAAGTACTCTAGCTAGTCCTGGTTTGATGGATAGTTGAACAAAGTACAAGATTTGTCTACAAGTATCAGTGCATACAATGTTGTACAATGTGGATAATTATGGTGACCAGCAACTATCATTCAACTTCTCATTGAACCATTTCAATTTACGTTTCCAATTATTAGTTACTTAGAGAATTCCAGTTTGAATATTCAAATATCATTAATATGCTACCCACAGGTGCTAGTGTTAGGAAACATAAGCCATGAGCGAATTTTATAAATTTCTATTAGCCCAGCTATGGCCCCTGCGATTCAATACGATAGCTAATTAGGTCACTGGGAACATTGCATATAATGCAAATACATAGACAAAGCAAAGTGGTTCACTTCTAATTCAGTACAAACCACTACACCACAAGTACTCTACAAGCATTATCCTGGCTGGATGACTATCTATCTACAACAGGGTTTCATTTATGGGGGGGGGGGGGGGGGGGGGGGGGGGGGGGGGGGGGGGGGGGGGGGGGGGGGGACTCGCCCCACCTTGGAAGCTGGTTGCCCCCCTTGAGAATAACCGCAAACCATATATGCAATACATGTGCATATAATTATAAGAATTTAGTGTGAATGGTGAAAGTGTCCAAATAGGGACTCTTTTGCTACTTTTAACACATATTATTTTTTGTTCCACATGGGAGGAGACATACTGTATTGTAGCGGAATTGCTAATTCAGCTATTGACTGGTTCTTATTAAGACACTAATTGTTATGGTTCATATTATTTGCACCCCATTACACACATCCTGTTGGCTGGTTAGAGCAGCCCTGATTCTTGTCACTTTTGGTATAAATACCCCTAGCACTGCTAGGTTCGGTATCTTTGTATACCCAATTAATACCAGTTTCATTGTTGACACTACGTGCTAGGTTCGAGAAGTGCTTACTCGCTGTTGGAAGGGATCCTGCTAAACTCCTGGTACCTGGCTATTTTGAAGCCTGCAAAATTGTTACAGTATTAAAAGGGAGGGGAACCAGCAGATATCACTAACAAGACCAGTCTCAAAAGCCACCAGAAACATCTTGGCAGTTAAAAAAATTTCCTGGGGGAGCATACCCCCAGACCCCTCAGTATAAACAAGTTAATGAGCACTATATATGTTATTCTTGGCTGATAAGAAACAATAATACAATCCTTGTCCACCTCAACTCGGTAATTGTCGTGTTTGCCCCCGCCCCCCCCCCCCCCCCCCTTGATGAAAATCTTAAATGACACCCTGTACAAGTATTGGTGCATACATACAGTGCATACACCCAATGTGGATAATTTCAGTGGCCAACAACTGCCATTCAATTGCTCACTGCACTGAATCGTTTCAATGTACACTTCCAATAATAATTACTTCAAGATTTCCAATTGTTTGTTAGCTACCACTGATCATTAGCGTGCTGCTCACAGGCTCTAGTATCGGGAAATAGCTAAGCCCTGAGTGAATTCAACGGATTTCTATTAGCCAGCTAGCTAGAGCCCCTGTGGTTCAACATGATATGTGTGAGAAAAGAGGGAGGAGCCTGAAGAGTAGCTGGCTTGCATGCTATTCTCCCACACTAGTCCAGGGGTGTGATGTGTGAGATTAGCCACCAATTTCCTCCTTTTATCCAAACTCTATTAGTTGGTGTAGCAGAGCTCAGGCCAGAACTTCCCAAAATGTAATCACAGTAGACTCCTAGCAACAGTCTTGCATTGTGCATGTGAGCATAAACGATCCCCGAGCGGTGACTCACGCAGTACCAAGTGTTAATCACGTGTGCCCAGTGGCCTGCACGAAGGCTATTATGAGTTCAAGCATTGATAGAGAAAGGGGGAAGGGGGTTGGAAACGGAAATAGAGGCTGAGTATATAGTGGGCGGCATGGCCTTTGATGTTCATCCGTGTTTCCACCTACATATCCTGAACTACAGGAAGTATTAACTTTAACTGTGATAGAGGATACTAACAGTGTGTCAGTATAGACCAGAGTACGGTCAGAGATTAGAATTAGCAAACATAAAGTACAAAATAATATTGGAAGTGTTTAATAATCTGTTGTCTCACAAAAAAGGGCCCACTATGGATTGCTCATTTAGCCTCAGTTTCTGTAAATTAAGGAATAATTCTGAAAGACTGCCTCCCACCTAACAAATAGGGATTTCCACCGTCCAGCAAGCCTGAGGATGTGTATGGTTCACATGTACACACACTACAAGGTCATGTCAGCCCACCTCCCAGTTGGTAAGGTGCACCGCCCATGGACCCTTTTTGTGTCACTGCGAAAGATTTAAAATTATTGTATGTTCCTAAGTTTACTGGCATAGCTAGGTGACATCCTGGCCAATTTATAATGCAAACTTTTCCGAGATGTTATTTTTCTACTTTCGACATTTCCTATCTCCAATCATCTAGTTCCCTGGCCCCACCCTACACTGGGGTCATAGTGGGGGCACTGATGATACTGATAGCACAATAGTTTCAGTATAAGTCGGGGATTATTTACTTAAGTGCACTATGTGGAGTTATGAAATCAATGAAAATTTGCTATAGCACTTGCACTAGCTAGGAAATAGCATTTTGTGAAGTCCCAGCCTGATTCCTTGCCATGCCCATCGACTGGTCTATGAGATAAGGAGACTAATAGCGTGCATGCTAGCCGAGTGGTGCACTTTTGAAAACTTGAAGTACATAGTTTCATCTCCGGGCTCCTCCATCTTTTCTTATGCATATTACGTTAAAAATATCTGGGAGGGCAATGAGGCATTGCTAAAGAAATTTAAATTATGTGAGCTGTGACTAAAAATAGGCAAATCAGAATATTCACACTAGAAATGTTTAGAAAAGATGGAATGGAAGTGTCTAATATGAATGGCAATTGGTACCGATATATAATTAACTTATTATTATTACGCAAACAGTTGCTCACATCAGTCGGCTGATTCACATCAGCTCCATGGTCCAGGAGTAACTGAACGATTTTCCGATTTCCATACCAACTTGCAACATAAAGTCCAGTGCTTGTGCCCTGTAGAGTGAGAACAACTGAATGTCGACACATCAGTAAATCCCTAATGATGCTCAAGAAGCATATCTACAATACATGCATAATTATTTCCCGTTATGCTCGATTGAACTGCATGTATACAAACAAAACAAAAATTATCTGTAACATAAGGAATATTTGAACTTTCTATGTATACTAATTTTGAGTCTGGTAATCTGTGAAACTGTTGTAATAATAATAATTATTATAGAGAAGACCTCTATGCTATAATCATTGTGACTCAACTAATTTTGTCAATTAACATGCAGCAATATCCAATAGTCGTGTGCCCTAGCTATAATTCTCAAATTTTGCCAATTAATGCTAGCATAATTCTTAAATGCTTCCACACACCTATTATGCCCAAAACTATGCTTACCTATCCCTACACATGACCTCCAAGAATGATGAAGCTATCCACATGCTAGCTTGAGATGTGCTGCTACGCTGCATGCTTACATTACATTACAGTGCTGTACCTTATTGACCTGGGCTCCTCTCTCTACCAAAAATTTCACCACATCGAGGTGATTGTGTTTGCTGGCGAAATACAATGCTGTGGTCCCAGTCTGTAAGAGAGACACATAGAGGGTAAGGCAAATCCACCAACCCCTCCCACTGCATGTACAAATGCACACTGAAGTAAGCCAGAGTCATGTTGGTCTAAATTTCTCCCTGGCAGATCTAGATAGCCTGCAGCACTCTCCATGCATCAGTGACCTACACACTATGATGACTATGCACATAGCTAACTACACATAATGCCCCACTCACCCAACCGGCCGACCACCTTAATTGCTCTAAACTGAGCACACCATTCTGTGCCTGCATGGCACACTGTATGAGTGCTATACTGCATATAGCTGAAATTAATGGCAGGAATAAAATTTAGTGGATGGGCCAAAATTGCAGTTTTACTAATTATTGGTGAATTTAATTGGTTTGCCATAATTATAGGACGTACCTATATAAACTATCCCGCATGCATGCTCAAGGGGTAGAGTAACCGATTGTGTCATCTCATACAAAAAATTAATATCTCAATAACTGACTGACTCGTATACAAGCACAATGAATTAATCGAACGTGACAAAAAATCCCAAAAACTGGCTTTTAATTAGTAGTTATGCTTCAAATTGATGAACACGGCCCGTGAGCATCACAAATAGTGCCCTTTTGTTGGCTACCATAGCCACACCTATCAACAGGCTATGTGCTTTCTACTCATGCTCACAACTAACTGGCTTAGTGTATGTACCTACCGGTAAAATCAATATTGAAAGTACTCGTGTCATGCTATACTATTTAGCAGCTAGCTATCTAGCTGCTAGCTGACTGAAATGTGAAGCCTTATGGGACCAAATCAGAATGTAAGATACATAGCTAGCTATACTAAACAAAGTATAGATAGTAGCCATAGTACATATCCTAGGTCAAGGGCATGCGTGTGCACATGCAGAGAGAGTGGTTTTTGGAACGTATGCATCTTCAAGGAAGTGACACTCCTACAACTATGCCTCACATGCATGCTAATTAAGCATTTCCACTATTCTTAAATTCACAATTTTTTTGCCATGCACAAAAAGGTTTCCACAACTATGATCCAATTTGGCTGTTGTAAGGCAGACCACCACAACCGCCAAATTTGATTCCTCACCAAATTCCAAGCTATACACTGTGTAATTAGCTGTAGTCTCACCTTTCTCTGGAAGTTGACCACAGCACCTCGATGTACGAGCAGCCTGGCTGTTTCTAGGTGTCCATAGGTACAGGCAGTTATCAGCGCTGTGTCTCCATACTCGTCCTGCATGAGTTGAGACAATGCAACACAACAGACACACAGAGACTGTGAATGGCCACAACTTAGTCCACTCCATCATGCAGTGAACACAGTCATGGAGCACACAGTATTGGAGCTCACTTACATAACTTAATTATGATAATAATAATATATTATGACACTTATCCATAATTAGTCAAGTTAATCTTCATCACACACACTCAGAGTTTATAATTATGTAATAATTATTCCACAGCCTGCAAGTGGCCACAAGAGATTCTAATAACCGGTTGGAAAAGGCTGGAGCTTGTTAGTAGGTGACGAATGTTTAGCAGTCTGGTTAATCAAATTCAACGTATGATCCAATTTAGCATATTAAGAAATTAGCATTTTACTAATCCTCAAGTTTACATATCTGGCAATTCCATGTAGAAAATGAAAATTATTCCTATCATATTTTGATCACTATTTCTACTTTACATGATTGTAACTCAGCTGTGGAATCTCCCAGAAAGCTTAAATTTAGGCTTTAGTAACTGCAATCTATCTGCTAGGGGTGAGCCAACTTCTGGCTTCAGCTATCAAAGCATACTATTAGGAGAGCTAATTGAATTTAGCTAATTAAAAATGGAATAGTATTCATTTTCTACATGGGACTTCCACAAATGGACAAATGCGCACATTTTTAAATAATATTATGGTATTTTGAAAAGATTACAGAGTTACTATATTGATCTTGAGCAGCTAACAAAAATTGACGACCTGAAGGAGTGATCACCGCAATATGCCCTGTCCTTCCATCTGCGACGGTGATTTTACGTACATTTTGATCCCCAGACACTACGCATTAACGGAAAGTACAGGACTCATAATGGTGACTACCCCTTAGGCCTCATCTTCTCAGTTAGGAATTACGATATATGGTAATTGTGTACACACGTATGTATGATCAATGTGTAGGCCATAAATAAGCCCCTCATGTAACATACCTACAAACTGGGGGAGCAGTCTGAGTGAGGGGAGGGTTACTTCGGCCAATGAAAAACTTAATTGGGGGGGGGGGGGGAGGTAGGAAAGAATCATAGTGCTAAATCCCAGGAATGGAACTGTGCATATGACGTAAAAAAAAATAAAAAAAGGATGACCCAATGGGAACCAATTGAACCGTCACCAAACACATAGACAATTAATGTATTCCATTCAGGAGCATACAGCCTCTAGTCATGGACAGCTGACAGACGTCACTCCAACCCCTCATCTTTTCTTTCAAACACAACACACACACACACACAAAGACACACAACTCCAGCTAGCCGTGAAACTAATAATCAGTGACCATCAGGCTCCTTCTCGTGAGCAAAATGCATCTATCAATGAGCTATTGACAAATTTATCCATCATGCAGTGAACTCAGTCGTGTGTGGCACGTACTGCACTGCAGCTCTATGATGGTATGGCAGATTAATTTATTATGATCGCCACAAACATAACGGAATTAAGATATGCGGTGAGTCCTAGGGGTAGGTAAATTAATTCAATTAATTTTGGTCCATACTGCTATCCTCAAACTACATGTATCACCAGGTCCAAGAAATGTACCTATTGTTCTTAAAGCATAGACCATGATTCTCATTTGTTGGGGTCAATGGTTGGCGTATGCATACACGCATTGTGAGTAAAAATCCACCATAATATTCCCATAAAAAATGAATGTTGACTACAAAAATAATCTATTATCACTTAAGGGCTTGTAATACACATTCAGAAGGTTAAGACACTGGGAGGTTTTTGTATGCTACTTATATGCCCCAAATTCTCAAACTAATGGTGCCCAACATGTTGACATTATTCATACATACCTATTATTCTCGAAATTATTCAGGTATGATTTACCTCCCCCTAGCAGTGGCACTGACCCTCTGCTGTAGCTAGCTCTATGGTAGATTGATTGCCACAAACAGGACGGAATTAAGACATGCAGTGACACTGACTCTAACTTGAGCTCTCCATGTGCCAACAGCGTACACGATACTTGAGCTCAGTCGATCATTAGATCACTAATTAATATTAAACAATGCAATGAAATGTGTACTAAAAAAAGGTTGGTCTCAGTCTGTAGAGCCACCTATAAGCTCATTCATATCATGATTATTACTATTCTACCATGTACGTAGCTAACTGACTGCGAATTCATGACTATTTAGTAACTATGAACATAATAGGGGCTGATCCAGGCTAGGCAGCCCTCTCATTTAGTTAATCAATCCTTTGTATGCAGTACATAAGTCCATTCTGAGCATATTAGTTCACAAATACCACGATTTTTTTGGGCAAATGAGTTTAACTATGACAGATGACATAGGCGTAGGAACCATGGGGGCTCCGGGGGCTGGTGCCCCCCTATGTTTTCTGATAGTTACATAGCTAGACTCAATTTTATACACGCTGATCATAGCTACTGTCCTTGCCTATAGATCTGTAGAGCCCCCCTTTACCAAACCATCTTCCTACACCCCTGGATGAGTATACTCATCCAAAATACTCTAAAATAGAGTCAGGCAGCCATTACAAAAAGTATACGTATTGGTCTAAATCTTTAGAGTAAAATTAATGTACATACATAATTACTGGGCAAAGGGGATTTCAATGAGGAGGCTGAGCCCTCCCCACCCTCCCCCCCCCCCCCCCCCCCACCCTCCCGGTTCTGATGCTACTATATGGTGTATGGTTGCTTAGCTAGCCATCTACTCCAGTCTATCAGCCCCTGATCTCACAAAATTTTTTGCAGCCACTATATAGCTAGCCTAATCGCTATAATCTGCAATATGTACACATAGCTATCTAATATTTTTTTAGAGCCTCACATCATTTGTAGCCAAGTCCACCTCGGCACCGCGTTGAAGAAAAAGGTCAGCAAGATCTGTCCTTCCATGGTAGCTAACAAGCCACAGTGGATGGCGGCCCGTCTACAGTGAAACAGCATTGGATAAACAACCACAGCTAATTAGAGCAGATCACAAAATTAATGTCAATAATACTATTTAATAGCTGTTGAGCAGTCTACCTTATCATGGATATTCAGCCGAACTCCTCGATCTAGCAAGGCAGCAAACCGACTGATAGGAGCTGTTCCCTCCTTACACAACTGATGTAGCTGCTCCTCTTCCTACAGAATTAAGTTTATTCGTGAACACAGCTATGATAGTTATCATAGTGCATAATTATACAGCTGCTAACCTTAGTTAGACCTTGTTCCATCATAACAATGGTCTATGGTGCCACGACAATCAATGATAGACTAGCTAGCTTATATTCTATTCAGATCTAGTTACTGTAGGACTAACAGAATTGAGAACTGAGAAAAAGTGACTGGTATTGTGAGACACACCCAAAACCTTCTAATGCGTGGAGGAGTGTACGTGTATCATGTTACCATATAACATGACGTCATAATCTATAATTATTGTTCTACAAGCTATGAATAGTACTTACTATAATCACCATTTGCCATATATAGTAAAGCATAGTTACAGCAGGTATGCTAATAAATATCTTAATTTACACAATAGACATTGTCAAATACATGCATTAGCTACAATAGTTGTTATGATAAGAATAAGAGAGTCAATCTTGCTTATTAAATTTCTCTGAGCTAGAGAACATAATATTTTCTGACACAGCCTCATTTGATGTTCTCACGCTGATACAATACATCTGAAACAGCAACAAGAAAATAATAATCATAACTATTAATAAAATTAAAGGACACTCTATTTCATCTCCTTTCTTCCCTCCAGACCCCCCTCTTTCTCCCTCTCTCCCTCCCCCTCCTCTATCTGATGATCCCTAGCTGCCTCTCTCTCGATCCTCATTAATTATGATAGGGGCTTAGCTACCTTTTCTCTTTATTTGGTTCTAGCTAGCTAGTTGCAACAGACATCTAATGGGAGTGGTTCGAGTGCTGATTACCATTCCCGTTGGACTCAAAGTTAATTATTTTCACTTGGGTCCATCCCAGCTAGTATATGCAGACTCACCATGGACCTTTAACTTGCCACTGAAATTAACGGCATCATACAATTAACTGAGCGAGGCGGTGTAGCTAATTAATTTTTGAGGCCACCTTTAATTTAGCCCCTTTAAAACCTATACCATCCCCCTACATGCACACATGCACATGAACACACATGTAATTCTACTCAGTATTAGAAAAAGCATGCAACAATGTACGTACAGGACATTGTACAAAACTCTCTGAATTGCAGCAACATGCATAGCTAGCTGATATCACTGCACAGGTGTTTCTGGCTAACAGAGGAGAGGGTATTTCGCAACCTTACTCTTGCTTGTACCTGCTGTAATTGGATTGGTTGATGCAAGTTAATTAACTTGTTTATTAACAACTCAATATCCTTGTACGTAGTAGGCATTGTTTATTTGTTGGTAGTGTTGAGTGTAACGAATAATACCAGTACCTGTCCATAGTATCACTGATACCTTATACTTTGCTGCGATTTGATTGGTTGATGCAAGCTAGTTACTCAGCCTCGTTTATTTATTTACCAGTATCCAATTAATGCTACGCTAATCCCCCTAGCAGCACACTTGTTTTGCCTATCTAACCAATATGATGTGTAATTTAATCCAGATCCCCCCCCCCCACCACCACTATAATATTATATACTGCACACTTGAAAATCCAGCTCAGCCTCTCCATTGATGGAAATACCATCCATGAATCAACCTACAATGCCATGACATGATTACATATAGATGAAATTTACTTTAATGAGCCCACGATGACGTACATGTATATAAGTCTTATTATTAATACTACAGCTAACCATGGAAACAGACTATCATAAGTCTCATGCCCTCTTACATAACACTATACACAGCACTCATCTTAAATTTTTACCTCCAATGAATGCACTAATGATACAGAGGTCAGGAGTAGGGAACTGAGTATTTATTGTAGCTATAACCGGGCCATGGTGGTGACGCAAAATTAAACTGGGTGCCTACCAAGCATGGCACAGAGACAGCTAACTACATGGGGATAGCCTGTGTATATGCCCCTATGAATGCATGTACTAATAATGTGTATTATTTGCACTAGCTCTTCTTATTAGTCTCTCCAGCTACAAAAACTTATTATGATGTTAATCCTTGCAACCCGATCTCTGAGTCCCCATTTATTATAAGTAGCCCGTCATTGACTCATTGGACATGGCAAAAATAGAAGGTTCAATGCCAATACCATGATTTAGCTTACAATTGACCATAATGTGATAATTATTATGCATAGTGTAATGGTGCAAGTGGTAAAAGGTCGTCAATAGAATGTGTATCATGTCAACATAAACCTTCTTAGCGCATGCGTGACGCAACGTGCTACGGTTCAAAAGGTCACTGCGTAGACGCTAAACAAGGCTCACCGTCCTTGAGGCAACAGGCAACTGGTAAGAGCTCTTTTAATGCTTATTGAAGATCGATCTCTGGATTGGTCATTAGAACTGTGAGTATCCTAAAAACATTATTATATAAAAAGGGGACGATTTTTGTGGTGTACACTAGTAACATAGATAGAGGAACTATCGACATGATCGATCACAATTTGATCACTCGATCCCGTTTCAGGCCGCTGTCCTTGTAAAAGGATCAATATCTATTAAAGCAGCTTATACTTCTGCATACCATCTCTCTCTTTCTCTCTCTCTCTCTCTCTCTCTCTCTCTCTCTCTCTCTCTCTCTCTCTCTCTCTCTCTCTCTCTCTCTCTCTCTCTCTCTCTCTCTCTCTCTCTCTCTCTAGCATGATTTAATATGTCTTCCTGGAGATGTTTTTCCTCTTCTCCCTCTCGCTGGAGTGCTGTGTTTCGAGTGAGGCATGCCCTGCAGGTGGCCAGAACTCCTTTGACCTCTGTCATTGCTACCAGAGCTGCTGCTTCTAGGTTTGGCCGGCCTTGTGAGGGGTGTGGTCTCACCTTTCTTCGATGTAAAAGGTACACGTAAACAAAATATTGTGTATCGTGCAGTAGTCAACTCAGAATGTACATGTGCATGTACATATCATGCCTTCTGATGCCTACATGTATGAAAGTATATACATGACATACTTCCACTCTGCCCTCACATACAACAATGAATTAGATTTCCCTAATGTAAACATGACCCTTGACCTCGTACAAACTTGGAGCTTCTAGCGAGCCACCTCTAGCTCAATATCAATAATTCTGTACCCTTTTGAAATCAGCCTCATCCCCTGGCTACTAACTGTACCTAATCTTTGATGTTGTCTAGCCGCTCACCCCCCCCCCCCCCCCCCAGCCCTGGTACCGAAATATAATAGTCGCATCCTACATGTATTTAGATTGTTTCCGATTTTCATGCGATGTGTGAGGAGGACTCTAAGGCCACGCCCTCTGACCATGCCCACCTCCAGAGCACCCTCTCGGTACCTCCTGTTTGGCGTTGCTGGCTTTCTCTGGGAAAGAGAGAGAATATCAAATGAAGAAGTTATGAGGTGAGTCTGCTCTCTCCCTCTCCTCTCTCTCTCCCCCTCCTCTCTCTCTCTTTCTCTCTCTTCCCATACACGTGCACATACATGTACATACACGCGTATGTATACATGTATGTATACATGTACAATGTCATGTATGTGTGTACTTCATGTGCATTAATTTCTATCCATATTAATAGAAACTATTCATGAATTTGTACTATAATAACCCTTTGTTTCATCTTTTTGTCAAAACCTTAGGTGTCTAAAGCAGTATGAAGAGAGGGTACGACTGCAGAGTATCTCCGACTCCCGACCCCACTCCCCCGATCACAAATCATCGCACGATTCACAGCAAACAATGGCAGAGCGCCAACAATCATCCCTGTTGTCGTCAGAGTCCTGGGGCCTGGGCAGTCTGTGGTCCACGATCACTTTTGGCTGGTTTGGCAACGCACAGCAAAACCCTAAGGAAAATAGCTGTGATGAGTGTGTGAAAGAGGGCACAGTTGTATCAACAACTACGGCAAGCAGTGTTGACAAAACCTCTGAGAGCACTGAAGTACACGTTTGTGTCATTGATCAAAAAGAGAAAAGGAGATTGGAATTCATGCAAGAAATGTCTGATTACTTGCACAGGCATACGGAAGAGTGCAACTCGCTGCTCCCTGTGGTAGGACTTAGCACAAGGGGTCCATCCAGAGTCACATTTGGGGCCAAACTGACCCGCAGGATAAAACAAATAAAATCGCGTGTATTAAGTCATGTGATGGAAGGGTCCGTGCTCGAGGTCGAAGGTCAAGAGGGTTTGGAGTCGGACTGCTGCGGATCGAGAATTGCTGACTTAGCATGTTTGGAGATGGCATCACATGACCACACGTGTGTTGGTGAAGCAGATGAAGTTGGCGACTGGTTTCAGTACAAAATCTCCGAGTTTGAGCCGAATCTGTACTCTTTCTCAAGCAACCAATCAGAGCTCAACTACCACTTTTATCCAATCATCGGCCTACAGGATCACAAGAAAGTGGCCAATGCCATCAATCGATTATCTTTATTAATACAGGGTACTCCCCTAGCAACCGTCCTACAAACAATCGAGAGACTCACGCACACGTACGATCACATCTTAGGCACGGATTATCATTTGGACAGAAATTTGGATGCTTTTTCACACAGTATTAAAACACAATGGAAGCAGATAATATCAGGAGTGGTTAGCGAGGTGGTGAACGAACTACAAGAGCTGAGAGTAATGATGTCTTTATCAGATTTTATCCGATATCACGGCACTAGCTCATCAACATGTACCAATCCACGCGACTCAACAATCGAACGAGAAAGTTTGAGCACAGTGAGTGAAGATTCGCATACGTCTATCGAAAACTCAGCGTATACATGTAAATGTTCAACTACGGAATCGGATGACCACTTTCATGTGCACAAGCAAGCTAAGCAGAATGAGAGGTTTTCTAACAAATACAGGAGTTCTAGATTTGAGATTGACTCTTTTCATCATTTTGACGACGTGCACGTGCCCAGGGATGGAGTGAATGGGCCGCCACTCTCCGGCGAGCTCGGCCAGGAGCTACTGGGCATGCTCAGAATGGCAAAGTTAAAGGTCAGACAGGAGCGGCAACAGGGGAGAGTGGACACACGTGTACGTGATTCAGAGGTCAGTAGAGTTGGCGAGACAGTTCAAAGTGCAGTCGAGGAGAGAGAGAAAAGTGAAGAGGCTGCAAGTGATACCCAGGCTCAGTCAGGTGAGTAATCTACATGTAATCTAGTTGCTCATGCATTGTACCTTGAGAGTTTCTCTCTCTCCATTCCCTCACTCTTCTCCCTTCCTTTCCTTCTCGTTTACTCCCTCTCTCTCTCTCTCTCTCCCTTTCTCTCCATCTCCATTAAAGGTTGGGAGCTGCTAGCTAAGGAGAAGTCCGACACTGTCTATCGTAGATTCT